>CM060913.1:472944396-475694396 GCA_030737875.1 Allium sativum
AACACAAAATAAACCAAACATCACCTAAGAGTTTATCAAATATAGAAAATGAACGTACTTCAGAAGGAGGTGGTCCATCATTTGATATTGGTACACCTCTATGCAGGAAGAAACTAGGGACTACTAGAAGTAAAAAGACTGTTTCTTCCCTGGAATGATGTATATTGAATCTCATTTGATGAAACATAAGAACAACGAACCTATATTATTGAGCCCTTATCCTCTCTTGCATTTTCCACTTTACATATTGTTTGAGTCCTTGTCCTCTCTTTTTGTTGGATCTTTCATTTTGTAAAAACAACGAACCTATATTTCTGTGCATACGATCACAAGTGTGACATGTTTTTGAGAAATATACTAATCTTTGATGAGGAACCAGAAAGTAAAGGTAAAAATGACCACTACGACAAAGTTCCATGACTTTTTTTTTGGAGTTTGACCACGAATCCTCCTAGTCGTCTTTATGTTGCTGCAATGGTAGCCTTGGCAATTGCTTTGACAAAACATGCTTTTAGATTGTGGTAGGTTATGTAGCTTTTAGGATATTTTAGCAGTCTCTAGCCAGTTTCTAGCTGCTTTTACTTTCATTATCTCCACTTTTTGGTTATGGTGTTGGCTGCTTAGTAAATTTTTTTATTTCTTTGTGTATGCGCTTCCATGCAAAATCTGTTAGTAAATATAAAATGTAACGGCCTTAAATATAACTGTGATATGCATTTATCTTGTGTTTCTTGTATTTCGCTTTGTTATAAGACTGTAACTTCTACTTGTGAATTGCAGGTTTTAGAAGTTGGACGAACTTACAAGTTGAAGACTAAGAGATTTTTCATGTAATCTTGTTTTGAAACGATGTCTAAACAATGTACGTTGACTTATTTCTATATTTACTAATAGCCTTGTTGGCTATGACTTTGTAATTGAAATCAAATATAATTTTAGTATTAGTTTTTTAGTATTGACAGTTTTAACTTATGAATTTACTGCTTAATTATCTGAACTGTGCACAAATTAAATCAAAAATATGCTATATAAAGAGCATAGCTGAAATATGTGTTATATACAAAATATTAATAGCGGAAAATTACACTTATTGAAACAAAAGATGAAATGCTATGTGAAAAATTAAACAGTATGGAAAATCTTTTCATATCGTTGAATGTGTGCAATGAAAATACTAATAACGCTATATATATTATAAATATTTATTGCGGAAAATTCCACTTACGGAAACAAAACACAAAATGCTATATAAAATTTAAACTGTGTGAAAAACTTTTCATAACATTAAATATGAGCTATGAAAACAGTGGTAATGCTAAAAAAAAAACGAATATTTAATATAGCAAGATCTGAATGCTATATATCAATAGGGAAGTGAATAATAGCAGAATTTTTTTAAACCATAATGAAAAACAATTTTCATATCAACAAATATATACGCTATGAAAATATTGATAACGCTATACAAAAAATAAGTTGAGATTTTGGCAAGCAAATAAAATGGCAAAGTCTAAACGCTATGTAGAACTTTTCATGCTGGTGAACGTGCGCTATAAAATTTTGATACAGTAGTGTTTAGATTATAGCTATGAGATATAACAGGGCTATTATAACATGTTGATATATAAAGTCGTCACTAATGCTATGATAATCTATTATAGCATTTGTCACGTGCTATTAAAAGATAAATCTGTTGTAGTGAGTCAAATGTCGTGGAAGTAGTTCGAGCTCCAGCCACATAACAAGATGTCTTGTTGTATATATGCAATATTTTAGAGTTTCGATGTTGTTGTCTTCGTTCTGCCAGCATTAGTTCTTTTCCTTTTTGGATGATCATTTGATGCTCTGCTGTGACTGTTAATTTTTAATTGTCCTTATAAAATCGCACAATGATCTTATGAGATTCGTATCTTTTCAGATTATTTTGTAAGTAATCCGCACTTATTTATGATATGAATTAGAAGTTAAATCTTACAATTTCAGTCAAACTAGCTGCAATGCTGCAATTGTAGTGCTAAAAGAAAAGATTGATTGTACGGTAAATTTTAGTGAAGGACAGTTTAAGGGTCATTTATATCACAGATAATTATTTTAGCATGTTTTTTAAAAGCTAAATTTAATTTTTGGGTGTTGGAATTTTCTGAAATGCTCAATTTTTGAATAGGTTTAGTTGAATTCGATTTGTGTATTTTACACGTAAACGACTTCTGTCTACGTCAAACTATGACCCGTATTGTCTACATTTCCAGAAAATTAGAAACAATTTTATTAATGTTTTGAAAAAGAAAGGAAAAATATTTTTATTTTTATTAAGTTTATATTTTTATTTTCTAGAATAGACGTGCAATTTTGAAAAGTAAAAATCTATTTTTTTTTTGGGAAATCGCGATTTTAAGGTCACATGTAAAGCATAAAGAAGCTAACTAGAAATTAGTTTTACGATTTTATTGGTGCACTAAGGCCGGCGATATGTTGAAAATGCTAATGGTAACAAGGGAAAGATTGTTTTATCTTTGAAAACATTGTTTCCATACCTTGCAGACGACGCACATGAGTTATTATTGGCTTCATTTTGTTCTAATTCTTAAATATAAGTCTTCTTATGCAGTTTACACATGGAATTTTGGAGTATTTCAAGCCAAGTAAGGTAAATTCCACCGTATAACGGGAATTGGAAAATTTCAAAGTGGTAAAAATGTTAAATTCTCCACTAAAATTCCCCTTTCCAACATAGGAGAAATAATTAGAAAGAATTTTGGATGTTTGGAGTTGAAAGCAAAATCGGTTGCTTCATACTTCTATTTGTAGTCATGTGAAGGTTTTGATTGAAAAATATTTTTCAAAAGATGCATACGTGTCGAACTTCCAGTATAGGTTATTTGCATCAAGTTTTAAGAAATGTCTTCAAAATAAAGTGCATTCATACAAGAGAATTAGATTTAGAATCATTATGCATGCATATTATGGTTGCGATTCATTATGTACAATGTACACATGCATCTGTTTGGCAGCAAAATTTATGCATACAAATTGATTAAGTAGTTTAGGATAATTAGGTTCCAGCATCATGACTTAGTGATGGTAAAATTTCGAGATAATATTTCTTTTAAGGAGGGAAGAATGTAATACCCTAAAATTTGGCGTTAGTTAAATTAGTTAATTAACAAGGTTTAAAAAATGGAATTTGAATGGATGGTGGAATTTGACTATGAAACTTGCATCTTGCATTCGTGATGGAATTCTTGTCAACTTTCATGTTTGGAGTTTCGTTAATGGAGTTTGTATGAAGAAGTTACAAAGAAAAATAAATTCAAACAGACAATAAATAAAATAAACAAATATATTAGCTCAACCATTAATCACCCAACCCTAATGGAGCCAAGTTAACCAAGGCGGTCGATCAGGCGATCGACCTAGGGATCGACTACTAGATCAACCTCTTGGTCAGTTTGCTCCATTGGAAGCTAGGTTTTGGTCGAGAGTTTAATTATATATACAGATGAATTTTTATGAACATAAATCAAATGGTTCAGGATCATTATAGCTTCTATAAATAAAGGCTTAGTCCCTGAGTCTTTTCTCACATTTTTCGGAGGTAGCAATCAAACTCTGCCATTTTCATTTCTATAATCCCTTCCATAATTTCTTATATAAAATAGATTTCAATCTTATTTACAAGAATTGGGGAGAATGAATCCAGATATGTACAAAAACTTGGATTTTGCACACAAGGTAAATTTATTAGTTTTTTAATCTTATTTTCTTTCCCTATTCTAATTCATTGTCAAGATCTACAAATTTTAGTAAGTACATCTCCCATTTTTATACATGTTATATGGAACTAGAAGGATTTGGAAATGAAACCTAAAAGTTGTAATATAGATCTGAGATTTGAGAATGCTTTGCGAGGTGAGTGGTAAATTTATATATTGTTTATAATATCAAATCTTTTTCATTGGTATAGTTTTAATTTATAAGCTTAAATCTGGTAATTAGAATTGCAGGATTTTTTATTAAAAAATATCAAAATCTTACCTATATTTTTTTGATGTATTTTAACTTGTGTTTATACCAAGATTTGGGAACCAATCCCTAAAGATATAAAAATTATTGTTGCAATTGTGTTCCAGATCTATAAAACAGGTGTAAAAGTATTATTTATGTAAATTGCACTTCTCAGTTTAAATGTATCCGTGTTTTGATTTGTGTAAGGATATTTTTTAATTTTTATAAATTAGCCTATTTGTCCTTTTTGTTCAAAAAAGACAATGTTTTAAAGTGTAAGGAATATGCATAAAATATAAAGGAAGAGAAGTGTAAATTTACGCTTTTTGCGCGTAGTTTAAACTGCACATTCCGAATTAATAACTTGTTGTACTACTTGATCTAGAAAGTGGATTTATTCCTAAGTTGTCATTTATCACATTTTTTTTTTAATTTTAGGTTACTAGTTTAGTTGTAGTTGTAGTTAAAACATCACTTGGATTTGGTTTAATTTTGATTGAATATAATTGAAATTACTTCTTTCTCTGCGGATCGACTCGTATTCACTACGTACTAACAATTGTACGTCGTGCGCTTGCGGTTTATTATCACGATATTTCATGCGACGGATTTCTAATTCATAGAATATTCGTCGTCTAACACCAACTGAGTAAAAACTAGCCAACATCGCTAACATGCGACCAGGGGTACATGTAGTTCCTATCAAAGAACTCATTAAAAGGTAATGAATTCCAAAAAAATTGCATTTATTAACACTTAATGTATTAATTTTTCATTTTCTTTTAAAATGCAACTCTTTTACAAATATTGTAAGGCTTCTTATTTTATTACTTATCTTTTTTAATAAAATATTCTTTGATAAGAATTCCTTTATTTCAAAATGTTACAATAAGGAGCTAGATGTCTCTTTTCAAACTTTCAAAGTTTTAGAAGCATTTACTAAGTGTTCTAAAATAAGAGTAAAACAACTTTCCTTTTTGACACTTTTCTTTATTAATGTTTTGAATATCAACCATTAACACTTGTCAAGAACGATAACCATTTTAAGGTTTTAAATAAAGACTTTTTAATGGCTAGTAAAACAAATGCTTACTCTATTATTGAAAATATAATCTTAATTAAATATCCAAAATTGAATTAAGCGACAATTAAGTCTCCTAAACCATCTAGTTATGTTTATTGTTATATTTTTAGAATGCGTTGTTACTTCTTAAAAATACTTTTTGAACCTTATTCAAGATCTATATACCTTTTAGCAATAAGGCTTGATAACTTCTTTGTATATCAGAACCTTTATTGCCATGTGTATTCTTAATCCAACACTAATCTATGCTTTCAATTCTGGAAGACTTTTATTATCCATGAATGTTTCTTTAAAAAAACATAACCATTCATTCTAATTTATTTCATTCCCAAAAATGCTTTTCAAAATTCGTTTCAACCATAAATTATAGAATTTATTTATTTGGAGTAATTTATGGTAACTTCTATCCTTTTCCTGGTACTCTTCGTAGAATGCTCATTATTACAGGGGAAACATTATCTACTCTATTATTTCCCCTAATTTGGTAATTCCTATCTTATTTCAAATGAACATACATTGCCTATTGATCCTATATTTCCTCTTCTACTCAATTAATTCTCAAATAAGTTTCACATTCATAATTACAACTGCTACCAAGCCTTGAAAGAAAGAACTTTATAAATTCATTTATTTTATGTAAAACTTAACATATAAAATCTGGGTAAAACAAGAAAACTATAAATTCTTGTAAAAATTTAAATTTTTAGATGATGTTACATAGAAATTGCAACAATTACAAAATCATCATTAAGATTTTCATTGCTTGATGTTTTTTAAAGAAATTACATTTCTTTCAATTAAAGCTCATAAATGTACACTTTTGCATCTATTGGTTTACTATTAAACTTTTATCCATTTAAAGAACAAAAAAATATTTTGAAGGACAAATTATTTGAAAATTTTAACCACAAGGACAAGAGACTAAAAATTTATTCAAAAGGAAAAAACAAAGAACAATTTAAAAAAAAAAGAATAAGGATTTTTCTTGTGTGCAGATTTTAGGTATCAGTTTTGTATGTCTATAGGTAATTAGATATCGGTTTGCTCTCTACAGCCAATAGGTAGCAGTTTTGTGTGTCCGAAAGTATCAGTTTTTAGCCTATAACTTGTAGATAAGTGAGGTGTTGGTCGATATAGGTGCAAAAAAATTAGTGTATATAGCAATTCTTCATATGAGAAAAACATAATAGAATCAGTCGATCCGAGATAATATAATTCATTGTAAATGATAACCTGGAGTAAGAGCTGCTGGCATGAATTGGCCCCAAACTTCATCTCTACATCCTCGTATACATGAACATCCCACCAACAAACCATCACTATACATCCCTAAACAACCTCTCTTTGCAATCTCATTAGACATCAACAATTAAACATAAAACCTCAAATGTATCTAAAATCTCATCACACTACCAAACAGTTCAGCTCCTGCAATGACCCAGGGATTTTCGACCCCGAAAATCGGCACAACTCACCATGTCGACTATTCAAGAATTGGTAATACCGGATCACTAATAGAAAGAAGTTAAAGGGTGAGAAATAGAAAGAAAGAAACTTAGAATAGAAGAAGAACAATAGAACAAAATCAGAGTAAGTACGAATCTCACAACGGAACGAATCAAATATATTATATAGCATAACTTTGGAAATACAACTTGTAACAGTATATACATACCATTATCACATAACATCACAGCAGAAACAAACTCTCTCTCTCTCTCTATATATATATATATATATAGTGTTGAAGCCTCCTGCTCCAAGCTCCTCTAAGTATATCTATAAAATCCTGACCACTTGACTGCCCGTACAAATTTGGGCACCCAATAGTTTAGGGAAACAAACAAAATAAACTCTGGGTCAGTCATGGGACTGGTGTGAGTAAACTCCAACCATTCGGTTTAACTTTTCAAAAGAAAGGATAACCGTAAGACCAACCCACACATAAATACGGATGGTTTTTACCTTACGATAACCCAAAACATTTTAAAAAAATAATATTATTCTGATATTATAATAGTGTCTAAATACAAGTAAATAGCAATCTAGCAGAACGCTTGCATCCCACGTTCATATACATAGTATACAATCAAAAACCACGGGCTTTTATTGGAGAATGGATTTCCAACTATGACAAGGTATGAAACCACCTTTCGATCAGTGTATTCTAGAGGGGATACACTGGAGTTCAACAAGAACATCTTGCAACTCAACCACACATGACCGACCATTTATTTCGCTTGAATGTTCCGAATATATTGTCACCTTACGGTTGGTATACCAACATAACCGCTCCCGGGAGATACATAAATGAAAAGAAGTAACAAATATGAATATTCTCTAGTTGGTAACAATATACCCTAATTGGGTGTGACCCACTTAACCATGCTGCATGCCCGATTTTTGTCATTTCCCGGTTGATTAGGCTTGAGGTCATAACGTACCTTTGACAGATCACACCTCCATTTACTTTGAATGCCACATCGTCATACCCGCCAAATCACAAATTGATTTCCCCAAAAATATCACAGGTATAAAGCTAAGAGAAACGAATTCCTCCGCCACCAAACGTGGATACGTTTGAAGAGATCAACTTACGTGATCAATTAGATATACTCTGTCAGACACTCATCCATACAAGTTGTCCTCGGTCCGGACAAACTGAAGGCACTATTTTGTAAATCCATCTTAGGCAATTTCTACCTAGGATCGCCACAATAGCCCTTACATAAACTCCGTCTTCAATATTCTTCATCATATTTGATTCGCAATGCTAATGCCCATACGGAGTAGTTTTCAGATAATAAATCTGATCCTGGTCTCCCAGTATTGACAACGGAAAATGGTCAAAAACTTTGATAGCTGGTGATTTAACTATCAAAGGAAAACAAACATACAAACAACGGTCGTGTTCCTAAATGGAAATCTAGCCGGTCAATTATCAATCAACACCCAACCCTTTTTAAATTAATTTATCAATAATTTATTCATCGCCCCAATTTCCTGTTTCCCATATTTTCCCAAATACTTCTCAAAACCCGGTTTGCCTCACCTGATCCTTGGAAAATGTTTTCCATTTATTTTAAACTATTTATTTTCTATATTTAGAAAATATATCTTTTCAATATCGGGAATTTATTTCATTACTTTCACAATTCTTATTTTCTATATTTAGAAAATATACGTTATTAACATCAGAAAACATTTCCATTACTTATTCACGTATCACTATCCTTCCCCATTCATCAGTCTCTAACTGTGAACTAGTAATAAAACGATTTTCCAAGTATCAACCCCGAAGGCCGAAACCAACATCAGATCGATATTCAGAAAGTCGTACATCATGATTAATCTCCAGTCAGATTCTAATTTCCTTCTTTCCATTCTTAACTCCTTATTAACGAAAATTATTTCTTTTTTTTATACTTAGAAAAACATCTCTGCTTATATTTGGAAAACATTTCCAAAATCCATTTAGAGATTTAAAACAAACGTTTTATAAACATTGATTATAATATAGCGTTATAATATCTGCTTCCAAAATATTAAAAATATAACTTTGATTCTTTATTTAGAATAAATAAATAATATTTAATTTATTGAATATACCTTACTTAAAACCGGAAAGTAAATAGTACCTTCCTGAATTCGATATAATCGAATTTCAATTTATAACTCTCTTTCGAATAATCCTTATTCAATTATCGTTCCGAACGTCTTGACAAATTACCATTTCAAATCAACTTCATCCCTAAATTCATTTCTGAATTTATCATTTTGCAAACATTGATCAATATCCTTTTATAACCATTTTAAATCTTCAAAACGTTTTCTTTTTAAATCATTACTCACCTTGAAATGTGAATATTATTTCTTTATAGAGAATTAGACTCGTTATACCAATCAAATCTGGATTTTTAATTATAAATGCCATTATAGGTTCAACTCGAGTTTATTTATAAATTCATATTCTAATTCCATTTCATAAACTCTGTTTACAAGTCAATTCTTGGCTAATTATATCAAGTTTATAACTTCATGTCGATTTCATATTCCATTTTAAATTATTTGGTTTAAACCAAATATTAACAACGTACTCAAATTTTAAATTATATAATACAAAATTTCTAGGAATAAATTATCTTTAAAACATTCAACATAGTCAAACTCAAATTATAAATCCTTATTGATTTATTTTATTTTTATTCACATTTTGAACATTGAAATGAATTCCATCATCTCCCTTTGAGACAAATTCCTGATTCCCATTTTTGTTCATTCCTTACTTTATATTTTTCAATTTATTTAATAACAATTATTCCCCATTATAAATATCGTTTACAAACCAAACTACTTGTTTATAAAATTAAACAAGTTATTATATTCTAGCCAGTCGAAATTCAATCTATATTTTTTTTAAAAAAAATAGAGATTCCCATTTTTTTAAAACCCCAATTCCTTTTCCAATATATTCGAATGTATTTTACGGTATTTTAAGTACCAATTATTTCTAGTCGATGTTGTTCAAATATCCCAATCACATAATAATCAATACCAGATTATTTGTCACATCATATAATGCAATATATGAAAAACAATAATACAATTGTTGAAGAATCCAGTTAAATTCCTCCAACCTGTTTCCCTGCATCCACAGATGTTAATCAACAAAACTAACATATATTTCATATCAATATGAAGTATTTTAATAAATGGAATTGGTATTCAATTATATATATATATATATATATATATATATATATATATATATAATTCAACCAATTAATTAGCAAATCATCCAAGTAACCATCACACACAACATTCAATCATTTTTATCAATATTAAATAACATTTATAAGATTATAAAACTTGATAGAGTTAGTGAGTTTACTCACCTTGGTCATTAATCGTTGAATAACGATTAACGTTAGTTGATTATATCCGATGTTTAATTCGCCTAGAATTGTAAAGAGCTCCAAATGGTACGGAACTAGCTTCATAGCGTTGCTTGCCTTTGTATCGTTACAACGATACCCAAATTTTCTGAAATCCAACATCGGATGAATACGCCATATTTCTTTGGTCCATCCCCATCCGTTTAACAGATGGTCCACCTCCTCTTTAACCTATGCGCCCGTACCCCCTACTGTTCTCCTCCTCCACAAGCCGCGTTACACAACAATCCACATTTCTGTTCCCCACTTTGGAAAATTGCATGCCTCCGTTAAATCCCTTTTTTTGTTTTCTTTGTTTTATTTTAAATAAAAACCGGGCCTCTTGTAAATGATCTGGCCCATATCCCCCTTATATAGCTCACCCTTCTCCTTTTCCACAAATAACATGCTGCTCCTCCAGTAACTCTTTTTCATCCCATGGCCATTTACGTGTATCCCCTCACCTCGTCCTCCCCTTGTCCTCCACCGAATCAAATTTCGCCCCTACCAATCTTCATCTCATCACCCGCTCTTTCTCCCCATATCAACCAGCAACCCCTCGAACATGCCACAAGGATTGCGACTTCCAGCTCCCCCTTAGAAATGCGTGGTATATATACGTGCGACATATATTGACGCCAGATCACCCCCAAAAACCAGCGTTCAAATTCTCTTGCTGCCCTGAGTCCAACCGTGTCCACCTCCACCCCTCTAGCGTTGCGCAGTTTTCGCCAAGCCTCGGCCCTAGACCCGCTGATCTACACTAAAAATGTACCTATCAAACACACATGCACGCACTGCCAACTCGGCAAGAGCCACAAGCTCCCTTTTAGTGATTCTGAAACCAGCTATAATGAGCCACTGGAACTTATAGCCGCTGACTTATGGGGACTCGCGCCTCTAAATTCATATCAGGGATACAGGTATTATCTTTCTTTTGTGGATGCTTATTCTAGATATACTTGGATATACATGCTGAAAACTAAATCAGAAGTTTGCAATACAGTTATGCAATTTATAACTCATGTCGAAAAACAAATGAACAGTACTGTTAAGGTTATTCAGACAGATGGGGGAGCTGAGTTTAAACCTCTAACTAATTACTTTCTCAAAAGAGGGATCAAACATAGATTAACTTGCCCGCATACGTCCGAACAAAATGGTTTAGTCGAAAGAAAACATCGACACATAGTAGAGACTGGTATAACTTTGTTATCACAAAGCTCATTACCCATGAAATATTGGAATGAAGCTTTCTACACATCTGTATTCCTCCTTAACAAGTTGCCAACCAAAGTCTTAAACAATAAAAGCCCTCATGAAATGATATACAGTGTTAGACCAGAATATGGCTTTCTGAAAGCCTATGGGTGTCTATGTTTTCCATGTTTGAGAGACTATAACAATCATAAACTAAGTATGAGATCAAGCCCATGCGCATTCATTGGGTATGCACAAAACCAAAAAGGTTATAAGTGCATGGACAAAAATGAAAAAATATATGTTTCTAGACATTTGATATTTGATGAAAACAAGTTTCCTTATGCAGAAAAGCAAATCGGCAAAAAGGATGGGGAACAAAGCATAAACAATAACATACGGTTCGAGCCATTCATTACTGAACCACCTTCAATTGATAGAAACGAAGAGCAACAACGCACAAGCAATTTAAACACCCTGGAAGAAACTATGGATCAAACAAATGAGCAAACCAATGAGACACACAATGACTCAGAAGTTACAAACAAACATCAAAACATGCAATATAGTGAAGATACAGAAAACAACAACCATGTTGACACTACCAGCAACAATGATACACAGCAGCAAACACCACCACAATCAACTGGACATCACATGATCACCAGGTCAAAGAGAGGCATCTTCAAACCCAAAGTATATAATATTTCTGTCAGTGAGATCGAACCATTGAATTTCACTCAGGCTATAAGATCAAATAAATGGAAGGAGGCAAAGGACACTGAATATAAAGCTCTCATAAAAAACAACACTTGGAGCTTAGTGACTCAATCAAAGCACAAAAATGTGATTGGTTGTAGGTGGACATATAAAATAAAAAGAAAAGAAGATGGATCTATTGACAAATACAAGGCCGGATTGGTTGCAAAAGGTTACGCGCAACAATTTGGTTTTGATTTCAATGAAACTTTTTCCCCAGTCATAAAACCCACAACCATCAGAATTATACTGACCATTGCTCTAAACAAAGGATGGAATGTGAGGCAACTGGACGTCAACAATGCTTTTTTGAATGGGGAATTGACTGAATATGTATACATGCAACAGTCTGAAGGATATGGTACTGGTGATAAAGTATGCAAACTACACAAAGCAATAAATGGCTCAAAACAAGCTTCGAGAGCTTGGTATGAAAAACTAAAGTCAACTTTGTCTAACATGGGTTTCTCACAAGTTAAATCGGACAATTCTCTATATATGAAGAAGGGCATACATGGAACTGTGTTCATTCTAGTATACGTTGACGACATGCTAATAACTGGAGACAACAGCGAAGAAATAAACAGAATCGTACACAAGCTGGATCAAAATTTCACCATTAAAGACTTGGGGGAACTAAAAAAATTTCTTGGAATACAAGTGATTAGGAAAAACAATGGTGAATTAATATTATCCCAACAAAATTATATCACTGAAATACTGCAAAGGCCAAATATGCACAAGGCAAACCCATTACCTACGCCTATGATTAGTAACCTAAGACTATCTAAGCATAAAGGAGAAGCCATCGACAATGCCAAACAATATAGAAGCATAATAGGAGCGTTACAATACGCAACTATTACTCGACCAGACATATGCTACAGCGTCAATAAACTCAGTCAATACATGCAGAACCCTTTATCAGAACATTGGATGGCATTAAAGAGAGTGTTACGATACTTACAAGGCACAAAACATTACGGCATATGCTTAAATTTAGAAAAGGAACTTAACTTACAGTGCTTTAGCGATGCCGATTGAGCCAACGATATTGACGATCGAAAGTCTGTCTCAGGATACTGCGTTTACCTCGGTTCCAATATCATTTCCTGGTGTAAACAACAGACCACATCAAGATCTAGCACAGAGGCTGAGTACCGTGCACTGGCAAGCGCTACAGCCGAAATCATGTGGATAGAATCACTGATGGAGGAGCTTGGTTTCACTCCAACACGAAAGCCAGTCATTTGGTGTGATAATAACACAGTATCTTTATCTCTACACCCTATTCAACATTCAAGGACGAAACATCTTGAAATTGATCTCCACTTTGTGAGAGAAAGAACGCAATCAGGAAGACTTGCAATATGTCATGTGCCCGCATACTATCAAAGAGCAGGTTCTCTCACAAAGGCCCTTTCGACCAAAAATTTCATCAGAATGAGAGAGGAACTTCGCGTTATCAGTGCAGGTGGAAGCCAGAATGAGCAAGGAAACCCTAGTTCGAACTGAGGGGGCATAACAAAGACAATAGAGCCGTTACAATAGAGCCGTTAGAGTGTGAACACATTTTTATCATATTTAGCATGCTTTGTCATTATCTACTAGCCGTTAGGCTCATGCGTACTTGGTATATTTAATACTAGCCGTTAGGCTCATACATATTTGGTATATTTTGTACTAGCCGTTGGGCTCATAGCACTATATATATGTGCTCTTTGTATCATGTTTTGCATCAATAAAAATTGCAATTGTTCCTCTCCAATAACTCTCCTCCTCATCCCTTAATATACACATCATTATTGCGACAGTAAACCCTGTCGAGCCCAGTAAATGACAGATCAAAGTGAAGAGAAAATCGATACGAGATGAGATATATATTAGTATAGATTTTACAAGATTTGTTTTGACTATTTGTATTTATTTATTTTTGTGTGTTCGGCCATTCAGTTATGAACGAGTCAAGAGCAAAGAAATCTAGGGGAACAGCTCCGTTTATATAGGATTATGAAGCTTGGGAGCCAAGCCTTGTACAGTATAATTTATAGGGTAGCCTGTTGTATGTAGGTTAGGGCTATCACGATATTTCATATCGTAGGGTAGCAGCTACTCCTTGCATATGAAGTCTTTAGCCTGAACTCTAGGATCTGCTCGCAATTTGAATAAACAGGAAACTAGTTGATGGAAGGAGATAGGTAAGGGCTACTGCACGATTGATAGTACATGCATAGGATAGAAAAAAATGTCAACTTAGTTATGAAGTTTAGATTTAAGGGTAGCTGATCTTTGTAAATTCATAAATCGTTATGGCTTATAAACGATTCCATAGTGACTATTTGAAAATTTGATTTGGATATAACTTACAATCTATAACACGAAATCTCCAATTTTCTCTTCCATTAGAAAAATAAAATCAATTAGATTCGAACGATTCTTGTTTCGAAGAAATCCGACTTCTAACGAATCCTGTATACTCAGTTAATGTAACGTCCCATATTTTTGAACGTTAATTACGAATATTAAAATCTATTTTAATATTGATTTGGTGATATTAATGAATTATATATCGAATTTATTATCAGAAAATGGAGTTCAAATTTATATATTTATAAATTAACTAAAACGAGCTCGAAATGACGCGGTAGTTCATAATTTACAATTTTAACTTCAATCGAATGTATAGGGTCTGATATAAGCTGGATTTCTATGAAAGAAGAATCGCTTGAATCTATGTGATTATAGTTTTCTAATTAAAGAGAAAAATCAAGATATTGTCGTATAAATTGTAAGATATGTCTAGACTGCAAACTTCAAGCTCTGGTACGCAGGTGCAGCCTTTTACGCCGCTAATCTTGGACGTCACACGCACCTCTGGGAGGAGTCAGTGGGCAGTGTCCAGCTCCTTGGTGACCAGAAACCCCAGTATCCAAGGCCATGGTGATCACCGCAACCCCCCGTCGCAATGTAAGCCCCGCCGTCATCATCAAAGTCTGTATGTGGTTTGTTGTCGTGTACAGTATGTGCATGTTTCGCTATGTTATTGCTTTTTATGCTTGTAGTTGTGGGTAGTATTTGTACGGTTATTTAGGCGAACTTGTAGCTATGCTTGCGCAAGGCGCAAGGTTTAAACTCTGCATGCACATTTTATCGTTTTTGGCCAGCGGTCAGGCTTATTGATCGCCTATATCTATCTTTTATTTTATGCTACTAATCGGGCTTGTAGAATCGCTCTACACAACCGCCTACTTATAAAAAAAAATAGTCGTTATGGAATCGTTTATGGACCATAATGGTTTATTTAATATAATTAAATATTGGTTTCGAACTTGGACAAGCTATTTAAGACATAGTTATAATTTAATTTTTAGAATTTTACTATAATTTTTAGTTTGGAAAATAAGCAACTTTTTATTTAAAGTATTTTACACCCTATATAAGCACATTTGGAATTTCACAGAATTAATTAACCAGTCTATTTTATTATATGTTTGTGATCGTGGCACACTGTTGGGCGCGACGCTATTTTTATTTTTGTCGACAGCAAGTCATATGGGGACGGAGTTTTAAATAACGGGGTATGTTAACTTTAAAACTAAAAATCCTTAGTCATTATCACTGAAACCAAATCAAACTAGAAATAAAATAATAAATGTCAAACCCTATTTTCGAGCCACCATGATCCTAGAAGCAAAAAGTGGAAAAAAATATCCCTTCTTCGTACGTATGAGTTAACACCGCGCTTAATTCTCTGCCAATTGTACATTGTTTCACCATGTTGTTATAAATGTTGAAATGGACAAAACCAAGAAAAATCAACATTGCACCATACATTTCTTCGAAAAATCGGCGGTGCTAATATAGGTAGCCTCAACCTATATAATAATAAAAAATTAAATAAACTATGTGGTTCCTTCCATTGGAAGACTCAGCGCATATATATATATATATATATATATATATATATATATATATATATATATATATATATATATATATATATATATATAACCAAGCATCTTCACTCTCCTTTTTATTTAGAAAACCCATTCCACAGTAAACGAAACACTTCGTGAATATATAAACTACAGCGCAAATTATTTCCACTCACACAACATCTTCATCCCAGAAAAATAACACAATATCAAACGAACTTTCGGGATCGATGAGGGATGAGTGGGACGAAAGGAAGGTTGGCATGGGGTTCAAGGAGAGCGTCGGTCCGTGACGGAGTGGATGACTGGTAGTTCGAGTTAGAAAGGTAGCAGTGTGGAGTTTGGTGTTGGGCGGTGGTGGTAAGTGTTCAGAGTAGCATGGGTTAGAAGTGCAGATAGGAAGGGCGTTGCGTGTTTGGTGTACGACAGGAGTGAGGCAGGCTACAGGTAACGCGGGAGGATGAAGAAGTAACATTGGAGGAGGAGCTTTGGTAAGGTCGAGGCCGCTGGGTGTTGAACGTTGGATATATGACGGCGGACCGTGAGTTATGCGCGCAACAATTTGGTGCTTGGGAGAAAATGGAAGTACGGATGTGTGATATTTCTAGCAGTGCTAAGTTGAAGACATGGCCTTGGGCCACGGTTGATGAAATATATATATATATATATATATATATATATATATATAGTAATATGAAATGTAAAGGAGAAATTGGGATAAGGTCCCAAAGGGAAGCTTCAGCAAAATGATTTCATGGGATGGCAGATTTCCAGGTTTTCTTTTTCATAAGATTATGAGTAGATGATGTTTTGGGTAAGATGGCTATTGAACGTGTTATGGGTTTGGGCCAACGGGCTTTTGATAACGAAAACAAAAGTATAGAAAAGGGGAGTTGTTCGGATAAGAGAGATGTCAGAGTTCGGATTTCAGACAGATGAAAGTAGGAAAGCGCATGGATATTGATGCATGCTAATGACGTGTTAAGGCCTTAATCGCCAAATTAAGAAGGTATTATAGTAATTAATTTTTGATAAGTTAATTAGTTAATTTTTATTTTATGTCATTTAATTCATATAAAATTAAAATAACCATAGCTCATTCAAAGGATATCAGAATTTCGCAACATCGGACATGTTGGAATCGCAGAACAAAACAATACACTGTTGTGCTGATTATGAAAGGAACGGTAGCAGTCGGGTTTTTCCGTTTAATTCTAGATGTCGGTATAAAATAAAACAAGGCGACGCGCGAACCATCGATCGAAATAAGGTGAGTTAACTCTCGCACCTTCTGGAATCCTGTGATATGATTAAATTCATATAATTAAATTTAATCATTGATAATTGGATGTTTGGTTGCCTTGGATGCCCATAGTTGATTGAATGGTTGCCGTTAATTATATTTTAGTCGTTTAAAATATTTAATTGCTGTTATTATATATTATAATGATCTGTGATGCAAGAAAGAACAGGTAGGAGGAATCAAATCGGATTCCTCAAATATTTAGTATGCTGTTTATTTCATATTATATATGAACTGATTAATCCCGTTGGCTTTAAAACCTGTTGGTTGTTAATTGTTGTGTCTTGAATCAAGATACAGTATTGATTGAGGGATTGGCAGCGAATGGCCTAAAATCCACCTTTTTCTTAAATGATGATTTGCCGTCAAGCGATATTGACGAGTTTAAGTTATAAAATTTATTTTATAATTAAATTATATTTTTAATTCTATTTTATAAATAAATCGATGTTTATAAGTAAGTTTCTATTTAAATTATAATGGAATGATTCTATAATAGGAACCTGACATAAAAATAAGTTTCTAAAGGAAAATGAAGCCGTAATTAATCTATGGGTTATTATTTTGGAATAATTATATTTAAATAAATAATTAAGCAATAGTATTAGATTAATTATATTAATCAAATAAGAAGTAACTGAACGGTTAACGAGTTAATCGATTATTTAAAGTTGACTGAGTCAGCTGTTCGATCAAAAGTAGTTATTAATAAATAGTTGTTTAATTTTTATAAGATTTCATGAATGTAATTTATTTTTAGTTAACGATGTTTAAAGATTAGTATTATAATTAGTTAGTGTTTAATAATTTCAAAAGTGATTAACTGGGCTGTTTTAGCTAATGGAGAAATAAATTGTTTTTACTCCAGTAAATAATGAAGTTAATTATACTTGAAGTGACTTCTTCTTGAATGAAATTTATTTAGGAAAATAACCAAGTATGTAATAGGATTGGTAAAGTTTGTGGAATTTATGAAGAAGATTTGAGTAATAATACGAGTTTTGAATTTCAAACTATTATCTACTCTAAGATAAGGACGTTGTTGATTATGGTCTGAGAGGTAAATAAATACCCCAACATGAACGACTTCACTATTATCGAGGAATGATATTAATTTGTAATGAGTAAAGGACGCTAAGATTAGTTTGTTATTCCGTACGAATAGTAATGCAACATTAGTTGCGAGATTTTGAAATAGGAATAATCTTGCTGGTTTTAAAGTAAATAATTTGACATTATTGGTTTGTATAAGAATCTGTAATTGAAATTATATAATTAAATTAGAATGAATATTGAGATAACCGAATTTAATGACCATTAAGCCGCCATTAATAAAGTAAAACAATATTTCCAAATAAAGGAAATGGAAAGAGTTCTAGAGAATGGGGTGAAGAGAGATAAATAGGGTTTTGGCAAATACGATTATGCCTAATAGTTAAGATTATGGTTTTTAAAGAAAAGTGAATCGATTTAAATCGATGAAATGATTTCAAGATCGATAAAGAGTTTTGAATGAATTTAAAGATGAAAGACCTGAGCGGCCAATATATTTGATCATACTGTTTTGAGATTGATAGTTAAAACACCGACTATCAATGAAATATTAGACCTTTTTGACGTGTTATTTCGAAGAGTCTGGGATGGGAACCAGACCCAAAACCACTTCGAATCAACGTAGCACTCGAAACTCATCTGCAGGGGTAAAGATGGAGCATTGAAGACCACAAATCTTCATAAAACGGAAGAAGTACTTAAAATCTCTAGCTAGTCCTTAGAGATATACTGTGGTTCTGTCGTGGTTGAAATCTATGGACTGCAAGGACTAATCGCTACTGATCTATAGGGTGATTCTTATAGGTGTGTGCCTTCGGTTCATCCTGTTCCTGGATGACTTGTATGGACGAATGTCTGACAGAGTATGTAACGACCCGGATTTTGAGTGACTTTGGTTATCGACATAAGCTCGATGTCGATAACCAAAACATCGAAAAATCCCGGTAATTAATGAAAGAAATTAGAGGGTGAGAAAAGATTAGATAGAAACTTAGAATAGAAGAAGAAGAAGAAGAACACAACATCAGAGTAACACGAACCTCACAGCGGAACGAATAACATATAATAGATAACATAACTTTGAAATATAACAGTTATGTATACAATAACACTTATCAGAGTACAGCACTTACAACACAGCGGAACAAAACTCTATATAACTAATGCTGAAGCTTCCTGCTCCAAGCTCCCTTTAGATAGATCTGAAAAATCCTGAACTACTTGACTGCCCGTACAAATTTAGACACCCAAGAGTTTAGGTAGAACAAAACAAAATAAACTCCGGGTCAGTCATGAGACTGGTATGAGTAAAACAGTTTAAACAGTTTGAACAAGTAAACGATATCTCATAAGACCACGCCGTATAACGGAACGGGTTTTTACCTTATGAGAATCCAAGATATCTTTATATCAAAACCTTTTGATATTATAATAATGTCTATTAACCACAGTATATATAATCATCTAGCAGAAACGCTTTCATCTCACGTTCTACATATATAGTATACAATCAAAACCGCAAGCACGTATTGGGTAATGGATTTCCAACTATGACAAGGTATGGAACCACCTTCCGATCAGTGTACTCTAGGAACGATACACTGGAGTTCAACAAGAACATCTTGTAACTCAGCCACACATGACCGACCACTCATTTTGCTTGAGTGTATCGAATGTATATCACCAACGGTTGGGATCAGCAACCGTTTCCCGTATATAAATGAGACAGCATTGATAGATTAAAGAAGCAAATGAATATTCTCTAGATAGGTGATTATACACCCTACTTCGGTGCGACCGACTTAGCCATGCTGCCTGCCCGATTTCTGTCATTTACCGGTTGATGAGGCTAGAAGCTACGCTTTATCATCACATCAGATTCACTTTGAATGCCACATCATCAAATCCATCAAATCACCGATTGACGTCCTCAACAATACATTATGTGTTAGCTAAAAGAAGTTTCCTTCTCCGCTTCCACTCTTGGTACAGTTGGGGAAATCAATATACGTGATCGTCTGGAAATACTCTGTCAGACATCCCTCCATACAAGTCATCCAGGAACAGGATGAGCCGAAGGCACTATTTAGTACATCCATCTTAGGCACTGTTATCTAAGACTTATACAATAGCCCTTGCACTTTTCTCCGTCTTCAATTATGTAACAACCCGAAAATCTGGGCCAGTTTAAAATTTTTATTTTGGAAATTTTAGCGAATTTTGATTATTTAAAATGAATTATTTTAAATAATATCGACGAGAAATTTATTTTGAATATAATTCAAAACGTATATATTTATTCGAATCGACGATAGAATATAAATATTTATTTATATTTATAATAGGAATTGAAAATGGCGCGGCAGTTCGATAATTCGATTTCAAACTTCAATTGAATGTACCGGGTGCAAAACAATCCGGATTTTAGTGAAACCAAAAATGTTAGGATCTATTCGTGAATATCTTTCCAACGGATCCGACTAATCGAGATTTCATAGCGGGAATCAAAAGATATGTCCAGTTGAAAATTCTGAATAGTCGCTATGAAATTCAGGCCCTTAAAAATGGGAATTTTGCAAATGACCTCGGATTTCGACGAAACCAGTTTTGTTGGGTCCGTGATGTCAAGTTATTACTAGGTTTCAGATTTCATAATTTTTCGATTCAATATGTGAGCGTGGCAAAGGAAAACGCGTTTGACCAGTTTTAGTTGATTTTAATCGACTGGAAATTGGCCAATTTTCCAACGGTCTCAGAATTCGACGAAACTAGTTTTGTTAGGACCGTATCGTCAATACGAAGCTAGAAAATATTTTTATGGGATTTATAGAGACAGTATGTGACCCCAGTAATTTGAAATGTACGTTTAAAATTCAATATAGTGATTTAAATGTAAATTCCACGGAAACTGATTCAAACGATCAAATCAGTTTACGATACATATTCCATTGTGTTCGGAATGGGGGTGAAACGCTATGGACGACAGTCGTTGGGCCTCGTTTCGAGTTCGAATTTAAAAGATACTTTTTGAATGGAAAATAAAATATATATATATATCTCCTTAACTACCCCCTTCTACCGTTGACTTCAGATTAGGAAAAAAAAGAAGAGAAACCACGACCGACACCCAGTCGCCCTTCACCACCCACCGCCGCTCCTCCCTGGCGGAGCCCCGTCGCCGCGCACCCCTCCCCCCCTCTCTCTCCTCCAAGTCAACGGAAACCAAAGCCCCCCCCTCGTTAAAACCTCGCTGCCACCTTCCTTTGGCTCCACGACCGACGCCGCGCCAAGCTCCGACGATCGCGCCGCCACTTCTCCTTCCCCTCTCGTTCATCTCCTTCTTCCCCCTTTCTGTTGTGAACCGCACCCCTTTTTCACCAAACCCCAAAACCGACGATGACCTGATTATGCCGTGCCCTCCCCTGCAACCACCAGTGACGCTTCCGACGATCCTTCACCCTCCTCTGAGCCTTCTTCTTCCATATAACGCAGTAAGTTTTCCCTTTTATTCATTTAATTTGTTTGCTTTAAAATTGAAAATTTGCTTGCTTTAAAAACAAAAAAGGATTGACTTTTGTTCATATAAAAGAAATGATTTTTATACAATAAAGATTATAAAAATATAATTTTTATACTAGTGGCATGTTAAAAATATGTTTTTTATATGGTATAGAAATTAAAAATGTGATTTTTATTATAGTAGAGGTATAAAAATATAATCTTTTATATAGTTATGATGATAAAAATGTGATTTTTATATATTGAACATCGAGATAAAAATGTGATTTCTATATATTGAATAGCAAAGTAAAAATTCGATTTTTATATATTGAATAGCGAAGTAAAAATTCGATTTTTTACATATGTAGCGGCTACGGGCAACGAAGAGGACGAAAAGGCGAGAACAGTGAAGATTTCCTGCATTGGGAGTGCCGTGGAGTTAGGATAGCTATCGGTGAGAACTTCTCACTCTTCAATTTCTTTTTCTAGTTATATATATACTAGGATGCAGACGGTGCTTAGTAGCACCCGACACAATCGTCCACAGACCATGGACTTGTTTGTTTGGTTGCATAAATTAATTTGATGACTTGATTTGAATTGGTTGTTTGGTGAATTTGATTGATGTGTGAATGGCGTGGGCCTTCACTAGACCGGGGATAAGGCTAGGCCTTGTCCCGTTTCTAGTATCATGCCGTTATGCCGCCGAAATTTTCTAAAATATGTTAGAAAATAAAAATATCATTTTATTGAATAAAGGAACTGAATAGAATATTTTCATAGGTTGAATAAAATGTTTTATCGTTAAGAATATAAATTTTAACGTGAAAGTGAACAAATAAATATTTATAAACAAATCGACCGATTTGTTTATATACACTGATTTGACTGATATTGATTGGGTCGATAAATTTTACACATCGCCCAACTGCACAAATAAAATCTGTGTTTGATTGTTTGAAACCCTACACGGGTGTTGGGATGAAATTTGAAGTTCACTCATCCTGACTGATTAAATATGTCGATCGATTGATTGACAGGCTGTTATAAGCGTTAGATATCTATATTTGATGCTTATACAGTGTAGTGCACTTTGGTTGATGGTTGATTATTTTTCAATGCTATTATACATGTATTGTATAAAAATCCATATAATTAACTTTATATGGTAATTGATTGGGCCTCATTCCAATTTGAAAAATAAAGAATATTATAAAATAAAGGTTCATGTGTTGACTGTACTCATCCATTGAGATTGGTCATGTGTTGAACGAAATATTTTAATAATAAAATTTACACTTTTATCAATATAAAATAAAGGTTCATGTGTTGACAGTACTCATCCATTGAGATTGGTCATGTGTTGAACGAAATATTTTAGTAATAAAATTTACATCTTTATATTATAAAATAAAGGTTCATGCGTTGACTGTACTCATCCATTGAGATTGGTCATGTGTTGAACGAAATATTTTAATAATAAAATTTACATCTTTATCAATATAAAATAAAGGTTCATGTGTTGACAGTACTCATCCATTGAGATTGGTCATGTGTTGAACGAAATATTTTAGTAATAAAATTTACATCTTTATCAATATAAAATAAATGTTCATGTGTTGACAGTACTCATCCATTGAGATTGGTCATGTGTTGAACGAAATATTTTGATAATAACAACTATTTTGAAAAAGAAGTATTTGAAATAGAATATTTGAAAATAGAAATTTATGAAGCCGTGTTGATTAGATTGACGCCATTTTGACGTGATCGACATGTATATCGATTTATTCATTTTGAAACGAATATTGAATATAAAGCGATTTCGAAATGAATTGAATATAAAGCGATTTCGAAATGAATTGAATATAAAGCGATTTCGAAATGAATTGAATATAAAGCGATTTCGAAATGAATTGAATATAAAGCGATTTCGAAATGAATTGAATTGAAAACGATTTTGAAAACGTTTTCGAAATAAATTGAATTGAAAGCGAATTGAATTGAATTCAAATTGAATTGAAATTTGAATTGAATAGAAATGAATTTTAAAACGAATTTATAAAGAAGAATTCAATTTTGCTTTGGATTGAAATGGAAGTTGAAATTGTTTTTGAAACGAATCTAAAACTATTTATAAAATTCATTTTGAATGGTAATCGACGAAATATATATTATATATATTATATATATAATATAATGGCCTGAATAGAACGCGCCGCGCCGCGGCAGTTCGTGAATTTCGACCATTTATTTCAAACGGACATTACGGGAGATCCGACCGTCGGATTCTCCTAAAACCGGAACCGTTGGGTTCGTATCGAAAAGAGCTTTCTAACGAATATTTGAAATTTGAAATCTAACGGTTGGATTTGGAGATACGTCCAAATCAAATTCGAAAAAGGCCGCTATAAGTGCAGTTCGATGGCCATTGGTGGAAATCGACTGTACGGGCCTTGATAAAATTATTAAAAATAGTAATAATTTGTGTAAAATCATAAGAAATGATTAAGAAAGAATTGGGATGAAAAACTCCATATTTGAAAAGATAAAAATAGATTTTTATCGAAATGAACTAGTTTTGAACTAGAATTACAATTCTATTTATTTTTAAATAAATAAATTGAATTTGAAATGGTTTTGAAAATAACCAGAATTTCCAATGATTGCATTGGAATGGATTTGATTCGAAATTGCCTTCGGAATATTTCGATGTTGGATTTCGTGATGATACAGATATTGTTATGGGAATTTGAAAGATATATATATATATATATCGTTATTTCCAATGCGATATTTGTTAGTCGTAGAATTTGATATTGAATATAAGCCGGTATATTTTCTATTCAGAGCCTTGTATTGAATATCAAATGTGATTTGGGTTTGTCGTGAATGGTGTCTTCACTAACACTGTTCTTGAACCCAGTTGAGAAAAGATTAAATCTTTTTATTTAGATTTAATGAAGAGTACCAATTCAATAATATTTAATTGGAATTGAATTGATATTGATATTGGGCTTATCGTGAACAGTGTTTTAAATAACACTTGTTCCTTAACCCGATAATTAATGGAATGATTTTTGGGTTTATCGTGAACAGTGTTTTAAATAACACTTGTTCTTTAACCCGATAATTAATGGAATGATTTTTGGGTTTATCGTGAATAGTGTTTTAAATAACACTTGTTCTTTAACCCGATAATTAATGGAATGATTTTTGGGTTTATCGTGAACAGTGTTTTAAATAACACTCGTTCTTTAACCCGATAATTAATGAATGTGATTTTGGGTTTATCGTGAACCGTGTTTTAAATGACACTGATTCTTTAACCCAGTCGAAGATTAAAACTAAGTGGAGTTTTAATGAATCTTTAATTAGATTGAAATGATCGAAAATGGAGTATCACCAGTTTTGCTCCAGGCGATAGTTAAATCTTTAATTAGATTTGAACGTGAAATGGTAATTGAATTTACCGATAACACTGTGGTGTTAGATATGAAGTATTACCAGTTTTACTTCATGGGATGAATAGGTTGGGATGGGGAAATTAAAATAAATAATTACTTCGGTAAGGTTCGCTAATCCCGACTAGTTTGAATTGAGATTCAAAAATAGAATAAAGAATAAATTCAAGGAATTTATCTTGGATAAAATTAATGGGAACCTTTCCCTATGAATGTGAAATTTAGAAACTAACTGTCGGTTAGCCAAGCAGAATGGTTTTCTGAATATTGATCTGATGTTGGTTTCGGCCTTCGGGGTTAATATTTGGGAAATTATTCTCTTGATTAATTTATGGTTAGTGACTAATGAATTGGAATGAGGCGTATGTTGTGTTTGTGTAACACTTATTTCAAATATACGCGAGTTATTCGGAAAGACCGGGTTTATCCCATTCTGAATAACTGATACGACGATAAGTCGAAGATGAAGACGGTGGTCGAAGACCAGAAGTCTTCACGTCGTTTGGGTAATTACTGATGATCTTGATTGGGCTGTACACCCAAGAAGATGGAAACAGTTAGTGATCGTCCAGACGTACTTGGAGATCGATGGATATGCGGGGTACTAGGTGCCTCCGGTTTCGTTCAGACCCAGAACGGACTTGTAAATGGACTTTGTGTCTGACATTGGATTTTAGTCCGTGTGATTGATCTCTATTAAATATATACCTGTTTGGCGGCGGAGAATTTATTCTCTTGCTTAACGCCCTTCTCTGAGACGTACGAGCTCAGGGGTTATATATTGATGGATATCAAACGCATGGAGTGAATTGCCTGTATGGCATACCTAAGTGGCAATTGATCGAGGCTTCTGTTGAAAAGCAAAGTCTTGTGGTTGATGATCGAAGCACGGCCTTTGTGGCGTAGCTTTGTGTAACGTTTACTTCGCGAGTTTCACACCCGGTATGAACCAAAAACGGGAGACGGACCTCATGGAGGGCATGCGTTTCCTTCTAGCTAAAAAGTGGCGTCAGTGGTTTTACACGCCCTGACGAGTTTGACTTATGTGGTTGTTGCTGTTGCGAGGCGCCTCGGTTATATCGGTTTCGGCCGATGCATTCTGGTCGGCAGACGAACCAGACTTACGCCCCAAAGGGCGGCAAAATGCAGTGTTCAGGATTTAAGTTTAATCCACATCGGTGGACCGGCCCTGACGATCCAAGGGGCGATGCGTTCTGCTCCTGAGACTCGGGCTAGACAGTCTCGAATCGGTTGAGGACTATCTTTTGCCTCGGTTCATAGATGGAAACCCAATTTCCAAATACGAGACATTTGCGGTTTTAATTGTAGAACTAGTATGGCGACATGATATATGGTACCCATACCGCCTATGATTGATACTTATGATTTGAAGTTGTTTTATACACTATGCACTTATAATAGTATCAAATGATTTGTTTTAAACGTATCAAGCATTCTTTGGCTGTTATAAGGGAAAACCCTATCCCCCGGCTTGCGTTGCATTGTGTGATAGGACCTGGGTCTTATAACAGCTTCATTTTTCTTTATTTAGCATTGCGCTGTTTGTTTTATGCACTGGTATTCTTGGGAGGAAACCCGTTCCGTGTTATACGGCGTGGTCCCTTGATTTACCAAACTTTAAAAATAAAGATTAATAACTGTTTTAGTTCTCACACCAGTCACATGACTGACCTGGAGTTTATTGTTTTAACCTAAACTCTGGGTGCCCCTATTTTCCACACGGGCAGCTAGTAGTTTTGGTTTTGCAGATTTATATTCATAGGATCCTGGTTTACAGCTGGAATGATATCCGGAAAGCTCTGTATCCGTATATCACCTTCAGTTGTGCTTTGTATTATTTTCCGCTGCTATGTAATTTATTGTAATCTCTGATATTTATCGAATGTATATTTATTCATTTAAACTCTGTATATTCTTGTAATCTGATGCATTGTTGTAATATATAATGAAATGTTCTTCTGTATGTGTTCTGTTGTGGCTTGTTCTCGAACTATCCGACGCTTTCCTTTACGGGGAAGTTACGGGTTTTCACAAATTATCTTTGGCATATATGATTCGCAACGCTTATGCCAATACAGAGTGGTTCTTTGGATAATAATCCAACCGGTCTCTCCATATTAACAATGTTAAAATGGTCAAAACTTCGATGGTCTGTGATTTAACCATCAAAGAAAACAGATGTGCAAACAACGATATTATTTCCAGATGGAAATTTTGTCAATCAATCATCAATCATATATATATATATTCATATTTCCTTATTTTCTATGTTTAGAAAATATACGTTAACACTGGAAAACATTTCCATTTCTAATCCATATTTCCAATTTCAATATTATTGATTCGTCTCTGATTCTATTTGGAAAACATTTCCAAATCTTCTTTACTTGGATTTAAACAGGTGTTTAAATCAACATCGCGACGACAACTCAAACCACTATACTTATTTACTAAAATCACTTAACCACTTTCACGCTCGAACCTTAACCATTTCTACATTAAAACGAAGTCAATCAAGTTGGGGTATAACTACCTCTCAGACCTTAACTGAACAACATTTCAAATCTCGAAACATGGTAAGTTCATTCTTTTAACTCTAATCAATCAACTCTTTCCACTTAACTCCTTACCTAACTCCTTTCGAACAACTATATTCGATTACTCCTTTAACTCTATTTAAACAAACTATATTCGATTAACTCTTTTGATTTTATTCGAATAACTATATTTGAATAACTCCTTTAATTCTATTCGAACAACTATATTCGATAACTCCTTCGAATAACCAAATTCGATAATTCCTTTCGATTAAACTAACTTCGAATAACTCCTTTGGATTAACTAACTTCGAATAACTCCTTTGGATTAACTAACTTCGAATAACCAATATTCGATAACTCCTTTCGATTAAACTAAAATCGATAACTCTTTTTCGAATAACTAATTCAAAAACTCCTTCTTCGAATAACTAATTCGATAACTCCTTGTGTTTAACTTTATTCGAATAACTAATTTCGATAACTCCTTCGAATAACCAAATTCTATAACTCACTTCGATTAATAATAATCGATAACTCCTTCGAATAAACTATATTCGAAAATCTCCTCTCGAATAAACGATATTCGATAATCTCCCCTTTCGATTTAACAAATCGATAACTCCTTTTCGAATAACTAATTCAAAAACTCCTTCTTCGAATAACTAATTCGATAACTCCTTATGTTTAACTTTATTCGAATAACTAATTTCGATAACTCCTTCGAATAACCAAATTCTAAAACTCACTTCGATAAATCAAAATCGATAACTCCTTCGAATAAACTATATTCGAAAATCTCCTCTCGAATAAACGATATTCGATAATCTCCCCTTTCGATTAACAAATCGATAACTCCTTTTCGAATAATGAAATTCGATAGCTCCTTTCGAATAACAAATTCGATAACTCAACTCGATTAACTCCATTTGAATAACTCTAATTAGTTAACTCAAACTCTAACTGGTCAACCCTCACTGATTAACTCTAACTGATTAATTCTAACTGATTAATTCTAACTGATTAACCCTAACTGATTAATTCTAACTGATTAATTCTAATTGATTAATTCTAACTGATTAATTCTAACTAATTAATTCTAACTGATTAACCCTAACTGATTAACTCTAATCGATCATTTCTGACTCTAATTGATTTTCTTATTCGAATAACTCATATTTGATAACATTTATTCATTTATAAAGATTTACTTTTTGTAACGGTTCTTCACTTTATAAATGTTCTCTTTAATAACGTTACTTCACTTATACAAGTGTTGGGTACATATTCTATTTAATCCTATTTATTTATCAAATAAATATTCCTTTGATTTATTCCTATTTATTTATCAAATAAATATCTCCTTTAAATCTTTTATTTATTTCCTAAATAAATAATTCCTTTTAACTCTTTATCTATTCCCTTTATATTTGCTTTCAAATATATTTCCTTTATATTTGATTTCAAATATATTTCCTTTATATTCCATTTCAAATATATCTCCTTTATATTCCATTTCAAATATATCTCCCTTATATTTGATTAACAAATAAATTCCTCCTATATTTGATTTACAAATAAATTCCTTTATATTTGATTAACAAATAAATTCCTTCTATATTTGATTTACAAATAAATTCCTTTATATTTGATTAACAAATAAATTCCTTCAATATTTGATTTACAAATAAATTCCTTCTATATTTGATTTACAAATAAATTCCTTCTATATTTGATTTCAAATATATTCCTTTATATTTGATTTCAAATATATCTCCTTTTTCAATTTCATTTGTAAAGGTTTTACAAACATTTCTATTTCATTTTGATTTCTGAAAAATATTCTAACTCCTTATATTTCCGGGAAATTTGCCATAACTTCCTTTGTACCGGGAGCATCGGGAAAATCCCCAAACCCGCCACACAGGCCTTTCCATTCAAAAAGAAAATGTTTTGAAATTATTTCCTTTTTGACAATCTCCTATTTATAAATGTTCCAATTTATAAATATTCCTTATTTATAAATAATCAAATTTATAAATATCTCTTATTTATAAATATTCCATTTATAAATATTTTATTTTCAATATCACTTTGAAAATTCCCTTGTCAACATCCCGTATGTTATGGTATTCAATCATATCAAATCACGATGTTCAATATCGTCCATACACACACAATCAACAACAGGTTATAATTCACATCATATATCAAGATATATGAAAAACAATAAAATAACTGTTGAGGAATCCTGTCGGATTCCTCCAACCTGTTTCCCTGCATCCACGGATGTTACACAATAATATCAACATCACTTTCAGTTCAATATGAATTATTCTGATAAACAGAATCAATATATAACTATATAACTGTTTATATATTATATATATTTATATATATACATAATATTGCATTAACTGACTAGCAGTTCAATCAAACAGTCAACACACAGTCAATCAGACAATTTCTAACAGTTCTAAAAATACAACATGAAATTATAAACTGTTCAGAGTTAGTGAGATTTACTCACATTTGCAGTTCATCGTTAAAGAACGATAAACCGTTATTTGATTTGAATCAAACAAATTATTTCGCCGTAAATCCAAACGAGCTCGAATCCACTTCCAGTCAGTCCCATTGTAAAGCCCCCGTCCATACGATCCAAACGCAACTTACGGTTTGTGATTCTGATTTCATATGGCCAAGATATTGAAGTTACAAGACTATACACTATTCAAATTCAATTTAACTAAATATATTTAAGTATTTGGGCCACCACTTACCCAAAACCCAGCCCAACTCCTTCTGACCCGAATGAATAGTTCCTCCCCTTCCCTTCGATTAACAGAACCCGCTGCTCACATTTCAATGGCCATTCACGAAAACGTTCACCCAACAAATCTCGAGCAATACTTGATCGTTCAACAAACATATATCACCAACGAGATCCTCTTCACGTCCTCTTCCTTCCCGACACAATTTCCGTCAGCTCGACGGCCCACATCATTTCCGTCGAACCACTTCGACAGCTCCAGGTTGCGACAACAACCACTGTCAAACCCCACAAGACCACCATAAATCGAAACCTCCCTCAACCACAAACCCAACTCTAACAATCGTTTTGCTCATCTATGCTTATACCCTTCGTGATTCTCAACCCTAGTTTACTGTGTGGATTTCGATCCCCAAAAACTAGCGTCGCACCTTCCCAAACAAATGTAGGATCGAACAGAATTGCACCAGGAATTCAAGGGAAATAGTTTCATGATTTAAGAGAATATATTTTGATTTCTTTTTTTTTATGAAGAGGATGCTTTAGTTTTTTTGCTGTAAGAAAGAAGAGTGACGGCTAAGAGAGTTTGACCAGAAGAATGAGTGTTGACTTAGGTTAGAAATTGTTGTGGGGGTATTTATAATGTGACAAAATATCTAGATATTTTGGGGTAGGGAATATTCTCGGAGTATTCCTTTGTTAATTCGTCTTCTAAAAATCCGTGTGCTCACACACGCTACCTAAAAATCACGAAACTGGACATGCAGCTACAGTTCGACATTACGGTCCCAACGAAACTGGTTTCGTCAAATTCCGACTCCGTATGCTCACACAGCGTATTTTTAACCGTCAAAATACTGACTGTTTCTCACTCTAAAAACCGGTACGACCACGTACTAACTCTAAAAATCACGAAAACTGACATCTAGCAATATTTTGATATTGCAGATCCAACAAAATTAGTTTCGTCGAATTCCGACTTCGTTTGCAAACACAGAGTAATTTTAAAGCTCTGGATGACCCATTTAAATATATAAATATATTTAAATATAATTAAATTAAATATTAATAAATTAATATTATCGTATATATTCGCAGTGGAATACCATACAGCTCTAGAATATTCCTCTATGAATTTCTAACTTGATATTTCAGTCTGGGTCAACCCGATATTCGATTTATATTGAAATTCCTTTTTAAAATATAAATAATTCCTTTATAAAATATAAAGGAATTCCACAGCGACTTTTCTAAAATTTGATTTGGACATATATTAAAATCTACATGACGAAATCCCGATTTTTCTCTTCCACTAGAAAGATATACTCCACCAGCTCCACACATTTCTTGTTTCACAGAAATCCGGCTTAAAATGAATCCTGTACATTCAGTTGAAGTTCAAATCGCCAAATCGTGAACTGCAGCGCCATTTCAAGCTCGATTTTAATTATAATATAATTATACGTTCAAACTGTCGTCGATTGAATATATTCATCAAAAAAATTCAACTCTAAGCTGAATTAAATCTAAGGGACGACCCCGTTCATAGAATATTGTGATTTCCAATAATTCTGATTATTTCTGAATTAAATATATTATTTAATTTATTATTTTAATTAAATATTCACCATTATTTAATTCAGCGACCAATAAATCCTTTTAATTACCTTATAAATAATTAAATAAATTAATTATCATACCCCTGACGATGCGGGTCATTACAGAGTATTTCCTGAGGGTCACATATGTTGATTTTTACAAATATACCAAGTTTGATGGCGGAGAAATTCTCTTGTTTAACACCTAGAGTGTAGTTGTGGACATCAATTAGTGATTTGACGGATCTGACAATGTGGCATTCAAAGATAATGAGATATTCTCTGAAAGGTAAAGCGTGACCTCAAGCTTCATCAACCGGGAAATGACAAAAATCGGGCGGGCAACATGGCTAGGTGGGTCATACCCAAGCAGGGTGTATTATCACCACTCTAGAGAAATTCCTTATTTGTTCTTCTTTCGATTTTATATCTCCGCGGATGTGCAGTGGGCCCTTAAAACTGCTGGGTGATAATACATTCGCTACACTTAAGCTAAATGAGTGAGCGGTCATGTCTGACCGGGTTGCAAGACGTTCTTATTGAACCCCAGTGTATACCCTCTAGAGTACATTGATCGGAAGGTGGTCCCATATCTCGTCATAGTTGGAATCCAATCTCCAATAAGCACCTTGCGGTTTTTGATTTTATATTATATATGGAGCATGAGATGCAAGCGTTCCGCTAGATTATTATTTATTTGTGATTTGATAGACACTATCATAATATCACTAGATATTAATATATCAAAAAAAATTGGGTTATAGTAAGGTAAAACCCATCCGTATTTATGTGTGGTCTGGTCTTACTATTATCCTTTTGTTTCAAAAAGGATTTCCAAAGCTAAACAAGTTGGTTGTTGTATGAATTTATCATTGAAAGTATTCAGGATAGATACGGGTGAATTTTGCTTTGCTTCAAATGTGCTCGGGTCAGACCAAGTATATTTACAGGTTAGATTTCGCTTGGAGTTCCAGAGAAGGAGTCGAAGTCGAGACGTATTCCATATATACTGGTACTAGTTTATTCCGCTGTATGTATTGATTAATATGAATGTATACTCTGATGTTGTAATATATATATAATCCTTTTGTATAAAATATTTTGATATATTATATTTTGTCCGTTCTGCTGTAAGACTATGATCTTATTATTCTATTCTAATATTTCTTTCTTTCACTTCTCATCCTCTAACTTCTTCTATTAGCTTTCTAGGTTTCGATACTTGAGTTTGGACACGGGGTGTATTAGTGTCGAGATTTGAGTGTCGAATTTCCTGGGATGCTACAGTTGGTATCGGAGCAATGGTTTAGTGATAACCTTGGCTCTGTGGTGTAACTCAATAGAGATGGGGTTAGTAATACCCTAGATTGATTTTAAGTGTGTATATAAACTAGAGCGCGTATTTGTAATTTGAATGTAAATTATTTTTATATTGTTTTGACCCATTATATTTTATAAGGAGGTAAAGTATATAATTTTCTGAGATTATTATTTATTTGAATAAAATTCAAAATTTGGATGATGTGGAATAATTTCAAATAATAAATAAATATGTAATTTAACTTGTATGAGTTGAAATGAATCTTATGGATTGAAATTGAAACAAGTTGACGAAAATCTGGCTTGTGTTGGGTAAAACAAAAAGTGAATGAATCTCAACAGAATAATTAGAAATCAGTTGAATTATATGATTGGAATTGATTATATAAACTTGGTTTAAACCAAATCTAAATAAATTGGAATGGTTTAAGTTAATAAATTCCAAATAGAATGAATGAAATTTAGTTGGATTATATGGTTGATATAGCATGCATGGATTTGAATTGGATTTAAAACCAATCAATGAGTTGGGCTTGTTAAAATGAGAATTAGGGGAATGAATTTGAATGGTATCCAAAGTTGGTTGAATGGTATGAAATGGATAATTTTAGTAATGAACCAATGACCTGATTATAATGAATTTCAATAAGATAAGTTAAGTGTAGAATTCTGAAGGCTGTGGAGATGATTTGGTTATATAGACTGGAAGTACAGACGAAGAGCAGCTAGTTGATTTGCTGCGGAAATTGAAATTGAGTTGCCCGACAAATAGTAAACCTTAATATATTATTGGTTGGTGATTTATTTTACCCCTGAGATGGGAAGCCATTTGGATTTTGGTTTTTCTTTTGGAGAAGTTGAGGCCCAGAGTGGCAGTTGTACCGACCGAACCACGCAAAGGAGGTGCTGGCGAAATTTTCACAAAAATTGTAAGAGTCTGAATTTGTTTTGATGATAATTCTATAATAATTAATTTAAATTAATTGGATTCGGAGCATTCTTCTTACCGTGTAATTTCGGGGACGAAATTCTTTTATAGGGGGAAGAATGTGACGTCCCAGATTTTGAACGTTAATTATGAATATTAAAATCTATTTTAATATTGATTTGGTGATATTAATGAATTATATATTGAATTTATTATCAAAAAATGGAGTTCGAATTTATATATTTATAAATTAACTAAAATGAGCTCGAAATGGCGCGGTAGTTCGAAATTTACAATTTTAACTCCAATTGAATATACAGGGTCCGATATATGTTGGATTTCTGTGAAACAAGAACTGCTTAAATCTATGTGATTATATTTTTCTAAATAAAGAGAAAAATCAATATGTCGTCGTATAAATTGTAAGATATGTCCAAATTAAATTTTCAAATAGTCATTATGGAATCGTTTTTGGACCACAATGGTTTATTTAATATAATTAAATATTGGTTTTGAATTTGGACAAGCTATTTAATACATAGTTATAATTTAATTTTTAGAATTTTACTGTAATTTTTAATTTGGAAAATAAACAATTTTTTATTTGGAGTATTTTGCACCCTATATCAGCACATTTGGAATTTCACAGAATTAATTAACCAGTTATTTTATTATATGTTCATGATTGTGGCACACCGTTGGGCACCACGGTATTTTTATTTTTGTCAATAGCAAGTTATATGGGGACAGAGTTTTATAAAACGGAGTACGTTAACTTTAAAACTAAAAATACTTAGTCATTGTCATCGAAATCAAATCAAACTAGAAATAAAATAATAAATATCAAACTCTATTTTCGAGCAACCATGATCCTAGAAACAAAAAGTGAAAAAAATTATCCGTTCTTCGTATGTATGAGTTAACACCGCACTTACTTCTCTACCAATTGCTCACTGTTTCACCATGTTGTTATAAATGTTGAAAGGGACAAAACCAAAAAAACCAACATTGCACCATATATTTCTTTGAAAAATCGGCTGTGCTAATATAGGTAGCCTCAACCTATATAATAATAAAAAATTAAATAAAGTATGTGGTTCCTTCCACTGGAAGACTCAGCGCCCATATATATATACATATATATATATATATATATATATATATATAACCAAGCATCTTCACTCTCCCTTTTCATTTAGAAAACCCATTCCTCAGCAAATGAAACACTTCATGAATATATAAACTACAGCGCAAATTATTTCCACTAACGCAACATCTTTATCCCAGAAAATGAACACAACATCTAACGAACTCTCAGGATCGACGAGGGATGAGTGGGGCAAAGGGAAGTTTGGCACAGGGTTCAGGAAGAGCACCGGTTCGTGACGGAGTGGCTGACTGGTGGTTCGAGTTAGAAAGGTGGCGGTGTGGAGTTTGGTGTTGGGCGGTGGTAAGTATTCAGAGTAGCGTGGCATAGAAATGCAGATAGGAAGGGCGTTGGGTGTATGGTGTACGACAAGAGTGAGGTAGGCTTCAGGTAAACGCGGGAGGATGGATAAGTAACATTGGAGAAGGAGCATTGGTGAGGCCGAGGCCGCTGGGTGTTGAACGTTGGATATATGGTGGCGGACTATGAGTTACGAGCGCAATAGTTTGGTGCTTGGGAGAAAATGGAAGTACGAACGTGTGATGTTACTAGCAGTGCTGTGTTGAAGACATGGCCTTGGGCCATGGTTGATGACAATATATATATATATATATATATATATATATATATAATAATATGAAACATAAAGGAGAAATTGGGATAAGGTCCCAATGGGAAGCTTCAGTAAAATGATTTCATGGGATGGCAGATTTCCAGGTTTTCTTTTTGTAAAAATATGGGTAGATGTTGTTTTGGGGAAGACGGCTATTGAACATGTTATGGGTTTGGGCCAATGGGCTTTTGATAATGAAAAAAAAAAGTATATAAAAGGGGAGTTGTTTAGATAAGAGAGATGTCGGGGTTCACACTTCAGACAGATGAAAGTTGGAAAGCGCATGGACATTGATGCATGCTAATGACGTGTTAAGGCCTTAATCGCCAAATTAAGAAGGTATTATAGTAATTAATTTTTGATAAGTTAATTAGTTAAATTTTATTTTATGTCATTTAATTCATATAAAATTAAAATAACCATAGCTCGTTCAAACGATACCAGAATTTCGCAACATCGGACACTTTGGAATCGCAGAACAAAACACTACACTGTTGTGTTGATTCCGAAGGGAACGAGAGCAGACAGAGTTTTCATTTAATTCTAGACATTGGTATAAAATTAAACAAGGCAACATGCGAATCGTCGATCGGAATAAGGTGAGTTAACTCTCACAACTTCTGGAATCCTATGATGTGATTAAATTCATACAATTAAATTTAATCGTTAATAATTGGATGTTTGGTTGCCTTGGATACCCATAGTTGATTGAATGGTTACCGTTAATTATATTTTAGTCGTTTAAAATATTTAAATGCTGTTATTATATATTATAATGATCTATGATGCAAGAAAGAACAGGTAGGAGGAATCAAACCAGATTCCTTAAACATTTAGTATGATGTTTATTTCATATTATATATGAATTGATTAAACCCCGTTGGCTTTAAAACCTGTTGGTTGTTAATTGTTGTGTCTTGAATCAATATACAGTATTGATTGAGGGATTGGCAGCGAATGGCCTAAAATCCACCTTTTTGTTAAATGCTGATTTGTCGTTAAGCGATATTGGCGATTTTAAGCTATAAAATTTATATTATAATTGAAGTAGATTTTTAATTATATTTTATAAACAAATCGATGTTTATAAGTAAGTTTCTATTTAAATTATAATAGAGTGATTCTATAATAGGAACCTGACATTTAAATAAGTTTCAAAAGGAAAATGTAGCCGTAATTAATCTATGGGTTATTATTTAGGAATAATTATATTTAAATAAATAATTAAGCAATAGTATTAAATTAATTATATTAATCTAATAAGAAGAAGTAACTGAACGGTTAACGAGTTAATCGATTATTTAAAGTTGACTGAGTCAACTGTTCGATCAAAAGTGGTTATTAATAAATAGTTGTTTAATTTTAATAAGATTTCATGAATGTAATTTATTTTTAGTTAACGATGTTTAAAGATTAATATTACAATTAGTTAATGTTTAATAATTTCAAAAGTGATTATCTGGGTTGTTTTAGCTAATGGAGAAATAAATTGTTTTTACTCCAGTAAATAATGAAGTTAATTATACTTGAAGTGACTTCTTCTTGAATGAAATTCATTTAGGAAAATAACCGAGTATATAATAGGATTGGTAAAGTTTGAGGAATTTATGAAGAAGATTTGAGTAACAATATGAGTTTTGAATTTCGAACTATTATCTATTCTAAGATAAGAACGTTGTTGATCATGGTCCGAGAGGTAAATAAATACCCCAACATGAACGACTTCACTATTATCGAGGAATGATATTAGTTTGTAATGAGTAAAGGACTCTAAGATTAGTTTGTTCGTATGAATAGTAATGCAACATTAGTTGCGAGATTTTGAAAAAGGAATAATCTTGTTAGTTTTAAAATAAATAATTTGACATTATTGGTCTGTATAAGAATCGGTAATTGAAATTATACAATTAAATTAGAATGAATATAGAGATAACCGAAATTAATGAATATTAAGGCGCCATTAATAAAGTAAAACAATATTTCCAAATAAAGGAAATGGAAAGAGTTCTAGGGAATGGGGAGAAGAGAGATAAATAGGGTTTTGGAAAATATGATTATTCTTAATAGTCAAGATTATGGTTTTATTAAGAAAAGTGAATCGATTTGAATCGATGAAATGATTTCAAGATCGATGAAGTGTTTTGAATGAATTTAAAGAGAAAATACCTGAGCTACCTATATACTTGATCGTACTGTTTTGAGATTGATAGTTAAAACACCAACTATCATTCAAATATTAGACCTTTTTGACGTGTTGTTTCGAAGAGTCCGGGATGGGAACTAGACCCAAAACCACTTTGAATCAATGTAGCGCTCAAAACTAATCTACAGGGGTAAAGATGGAGCATTGAAGACCATAGATCTTCATAAAACATAAGAAGTACTTTAAATCTCTAGATGATCCCTAGAGATATACTGTGGTTCTGTCTTCGTTGAAATCTATGGATTGAAAGGACTACACGCTACTGATCTATAGGGTGATTCCTAGGATGTAGTAGGGGGTGCCTTCGGTTCATCCTGTTTCTGGATGACTTATATGGACGAATGTCTGACAGAGTATTTCCTGAGGGTCACGTACTTTATTTTTACAAATATACCAAGTTTGGTGGTGGAGAAATTCTCTTGCTTAACACCCAGAGTGTATTTGTGGATGTCAATTAGTGATTTGACGGATCTGACAATGTGGCATTCAAAGCTAATGAGATATTCTCTGAAAGATAAAATGTGACCTCAAGCCTCATCAACTGTGAAATGACAAAAATCGGGCGGGCAGCATGGCTAGGTAGGTCATACCCAAGCAGGGTGTATCATCACCACTCTAAAGAAATTCCTTATTTGTTCTTCTTTCGTTACTGTATCTCCACGGATGTGCAGTGGGCCCTTAAAACTGCTGGGTGACAATACATTCGCTACACTCAAACTAAATGAGTGGGCGGTCATATGTGGCCGGATTGCAAGACGTTCTTGTTGAACCCAGTGTATACCCTCTAGAGTACACTGATCGTAAGGTGGTCCTATTCCTTGTCATAGTTGGAATCCAATATCCAATAGGCGCCTTGCGGTTTTTGATTTTATATTCTATATGGAGCGTGAGATGCAAGCGTTCCACTAGATTATTATTTGTTTGTGATTTGATAGACACTATCATAATATCACCGGATATTAATATATCAAAAATGTTTTGGGCTATAGTATGGTAAACCTATCCGTAATTTTGTGTGGTCTGGTCTTACTATTATCCTTTTATTTCATAAAGGATTTCCAAAACTAAACAAGTTGGTTGCTATATGAATTTATCACTGAACGTGTTCCAGACAGATTCGGGTGAATTTTGCTTTGCTTCAAATGTGTTCGGGTCAGACCGAGTATATTTACAGGTTATATTTCGCTTGAAGTTCCAGAGAAGGAGTCGAAGTCAAGACGTATTCCATATATACTGGTACTAGTGTGTTCCGCTGTGTGTATTGATTGGTATGAATGTATACTCTGATGTTGTAATATATATACAACCCTTTTGTATAAAGTATTTTGATATATTATATTTTGTCCGTTCCGCTGTAAGACTATTATCTTCTTATTCTTCTATTCTAATATTTCTTTCTCTTCTCATCCTCTAACTTCTTCTGTTATCTTTCTGGGTTTCGATACTTTAGTTTGGACACGAGATGTGTTATTGTCGAGATTTGAGTGTCGAATTTCCTAGGACGCTACAGTTGAAGTCGAAATCGTAATATTATGAACTGCCGCGCCATTACGTGCTCAATTATAATTTATATTATAATTAATACGTTCAATTGTCATTTAAATAATATATCAATTGAATATTTTAACTTATCCAATTTACCCAATATTGCCTATTCAGCTACTTCCGACTGTTTCAGAAATAAATATATTATTCTACTAGTTGCATTAATTAAAATATTCAAATATTTAAATTCAAAACATTTAAAATTGGCAAATCAATATACTAAAATAATTAAATTAGTTAATTATTAAATCGCTAAAAATCCGGGACATTACAGCTCCTCTCTTCTGACAATGTTTCCATCCTCCATTGGAATTCTTTGTAAAAAAAACCGTTGCATGTAAAACTGATACCTATAAGTATAGAAAACTGCTACCTATAAGCTGTAGGCTAAAAACTGATACCTTCAGACACACAAAACTGCTACCTATTAGCTGCAGAGAGCAAACTGATACCTACAGACATACAAAACTTGTAATGACCCGGGATTTTGTCGACTTTGGTTATCGCCATAAACTCAACGATGACTAACCAAACATCGAAAAATACCAGTCATTAATGAAAGAAATTAGAGGGTGAGAATAGATAAGATAGAAACTTAGAATAGAAGAAGAAGAAGAACACAACATCGGAGTAACACGAACCTCACAGCGGAACGAATAAATATATTTCATAACATAACTTTGAAATACAAATCTGTACTTGAATATACATATCATTTTCAAAGTACAACATATATGGATTCTATCTTATAGTAATTAGAGGAAATCTATCTGTTGTCAGAAGATATACTTGAACAAATTTAGCCAATCATCAACCCAAATGCCAACGGGGTTCCTCAACATTTATTTTACTGTTTTTTTTATATATTGTGATATATGATGTGATATATAACCTGTTGTCGATTATATGTGTTTGGACGATACTGATCATCGTGATTTGATATGCTGAATACCATAACATACCGAAATGTTGATAAGGGAATATTTTCAAAGTGATATTTGAAATAAAATATTTATAAATGGAATATTTATAAATAAGAAATATTTATAAATTGGAATATTTATAAATAGGTGATATTTAGAAAAAGGGAAAATGTTATAAAAAGGAAACTGCTTTAAGAAGGAAATAATTTTTAAAGTGGAGAACCGTTACTAAAAGTAAATCTTTAAAATGAATAAATGTTGTTAAAAAGGAAATCTTTATAAAGCGAATAAAGGAGTTAAATCGAATATGGTATTCGAAAGGAGTTAAATCGAATATGGTATTCGAAAGTAGTAAATCGAATTAGTTATTCGAAAGGGGTTAGTCGAGTCGAGTCAGTTGAATAGAGTAATCGAATATTTGTTATTCGAATTAGAGTTAACCAGTTAGTGTTAAACCAGTTAGAGTTAATCAATTAGAGTTAACCAGATGGAGTTAATCAATTAGAGTTAACCAGTTAGAGTCAAACCAGTTGGAGTTAATCGATTAGAGTTAAAGCAAAAAGGAGTTAATCGAATATAGTTATTCGAATAGAAAGTAAAAGGAGTTAATCGAATATAGTTTATTCGAATATAATAAAGGAGTTAATCGAATATATAGTTTATTCAAATAGAATAAAGGAGTTAATCAGATATAGTTTATTCGAATTGAGTAAAAGGAGTTAATCGAATATATAGTTTATTCAAATAGAATTAAAAGAGTTATCGAATATAGTTTATTCGACAGGAGTTAAGTGAATAGAGTTAAAGTTAAATCAAAGGAGTTAAGTGAATAGAATAAATTGAATAGAGTTATCGAATATACCTTATCGAAGGAAAGAATTATCGAATAGAAAAGATTTGAAAGAGAGTTACGTAAGGAAGTTTGTTAAAGAATTAGAAGGGTGAACTTTGTCTATTTCAAGGTTAGAAACGTTGTTCAGTTAAGGTCTGAGAGGTAGTATTACCCCAACTTGATTGACTTCATTTTTAACTAAGGAATGATTAAGGTTCGATAGTAAAGGATGGTTAAGCGAATTTAGTAATTAAAGGAAATGGTTTGAGTTGGCATCGCAATGGTTTGTTTAAACATCTGTCTAAGTCCAATGAAGAAGCTTTGGAAATGTTTTCCAAATAAGAAACCAGAAATGTTTTCTAATAAAGAAAACAAGAAATGGAAATGTTTTCCATTGTTAATAATGTATATTTTCCAAATTTAGAAAATAGGAAATGTTGAATATAGGGAAACAGAAGATAAGTAAATTAACGAAATAAAGAGATAAATGTTGAATGATGTTTGATCGATATAAATTTCCATTTGGAAATAATATCGTTGTTTGCACACCTGTTTTTCTTCGATAGTTAAATCACAGACTATCGAAGTTTTGACCATTTTAACGTTGTTAATATGGAGAAACCGGTTGGATTATTATCCAAAGAACCACTATGTATTGGCATAAGCATTGCGAATCATATATGCCAAAGGAAATTGAAGACGGAGTTATGCAAGGGCTATCCGGTTTACAGAATAGTGCCTTCGGTTCATCCTGTTCCTGGATGGCTTGTATGGACGGATGTCTGACAGAGTATTTCCAGATGATCACGTATATTGATTTCTCCAACCGTACCAAGAGTGGAAGCGGAGAAGGAAACTTCTTTTAGCTAACACATAATGTATGGTTGAGGACGTCAATCGGTGATTTGATGGATTTGACGATGTGGCATTCAAAGTGAATCTGGTGTGATGATAAAGCGTAGCTTCTAGCCTCACATCCGGTAAATGACAGAAATCGGGCAGGCAGCATGGCTAAGTCGGTCGCACCGAAGTAGGGTGTATAATCACCTGGTCTAGAGTTTCATTTACTTCTAAAAATCTATTGTTGATGCTGTCCCATTCGGGAAACGGTTGCTGATCCCAACCGTTGGTGCCCTCTAATTTCTTTCATTAATGACTGGTATTTTTCGATGTTTGGTTAGTCATCATTGAGTTTATGGCGATAACCAAAGTCGACAAAATCCCGGGTCATTACAAAACTGATACCTAAAATCCACAAAAAAAAATGGATTTTTTTAAATTAAAAAAGTTGTCCTTTTTTTGTACTTTTAAATAAATTTGGACTATGTTTTTTCCTTTTAAATAAATTTTTAGTCTCTTGTCCTTGTGGTTAAAATTTTCAGTCAATTTGTCTTTGTGGTTAGAATCTCCTCTAAAGAATTCTTCGTTTTCTCAAAAATTTATAGTTTATCAAACAGAAGAAACAGTAAAATTTTCAAATTTCTCCAAAAGCATTTATATTTTCAAAAATCATATTTATTCTTTTCCTTTAAACTTTCCTATTCTTCCTACTCTTTTTGCAATAAATATCAATGTCTATTTTTAACCCTTTTAGGTAATACTCGTTCTTATGGACATTTATCAACTAATTCAAGGTCAAATATTCATGTCTTCAATAAATGGTCTTAATTACTCCATTAATATTTTCTCATTCCAATATTCTTTCACTTATTGACCATTTAGTGCTCTTTCAAATTTCAAATCTACATATTTATTATTAGGAAGTTTATACCATTTAACAAAAGTTATACTTCCATCTTTCCTTAAGCTTCAAGATACCCTTATACAATGGATATAAATTTGTCCTTGTTACTGGCTATCCTAGCAGACACCTGTTCCAAATTCTTTCTATTTATTTCTCCCTATAAATGATAATTAAGTCACTTATTTTGATTTCTATTTACTACCGATAAATAGGGAGTTTAAATTATTTCCACTTTTCAATCTAGTGGTGCTTACATCCATTATGTGCTTACATATTTCTAAATTGATAAGGAGCTTTCTTAACCATTGTATGGATTATAGGGCATTTCTAGATATTAAAGTAAGCTATTTCCTTTCCTAGATGGCCCTACTGATACTACTCTATAGATATACGCATATATATACTTATATATAATAAAACTTTTTTAAAACTCTTTTTCAAAATAATTAGTACATCACTGATATGTATATTTCCCTGTAATTTGGTAACCTATGCTTTAATACCACATGTAACAACCTGCCTGGAATGAGTCTAAATTTCGACCTAGAAAAGAGACATTCTAAATAGATCGTTAGTTCCTATAATAATTACATAAACAGAGCCAAACTAATAATGACATCAGAATCTCACAATGGAAGGGATAAAATATAATAACAGAAAGTAGATGTACCACTACTTAAAACAAATGAATTGTTGATTACATAGAATCTCAACTATCAATATGGATACATCGATAATAATAATATCCCAAGGATACAAGAATACTGCCAAACATGATAGTAAAGGTAATGACTTTATATCCTCCTTTGTCAGGCTCCAACATCTGTGACCGCATCAATCAAGCGTTCCTCCTACTAACTTGTTTATTTGTTAAGTGGAAGGAGGTCAGGAAAAAAGCATTAGTGAATGAAAATCACATAAGTTTAAGGAATGTCTATTTTCTATAAATGGCGTATAAATTCATTAAATTATGTCTACGCAAATTCAGCACACAAATTCATATATAAATTAGACAGACTATTCAAAAGTCACTTAAGGCCAATATGCTTATTTATAAGGGTTGATTCTATTATCACTTACACATTACAAGTAGAACTACCATTTGGTCACTTAAGGCCATTAGATAAATATATATTTATGAGGGGGATTCCTTTGATCACATAAGACCCTATGGCAGACCCTAGTCATTTAAAACCTCGTTTTATAATCATCAACACTATTAAATATTCACTCTCTTATAGTACAAGAAATAGTAAGCTTCCTCTTAATACCAGTTTAGGTAAACACTCGTTGTCATTTAAGACCCTTTGGTGGACCCAATCGTTACTATTTAACTGGTATTACGGGTGAACTCCTAGCCACTTAATACTTCCTTAGATGGCAACCCTTTAGAAAATTTTCATACTACTCATCCCTTTAGGTACGCCCTCACACAACCCCTAGAGAGGAAGCGGACAACTTTCAGAGAATTATCCCCACTCAAACGTATATCATTTATCATTTTAATTTAAGACCATTTAATACCTATTTAAGATAAAGGCAGACCCAATGACCACTTAAGACCTTTGTAAGGGCAGGTCCTATGACTTGGGTCCTAAACCAAGGAATGAACCTTAGGAATGAACCTAATCCTAACCACTTAATATCCAAATAAGGTAGGTCATTCACTTAATACCTTCTCGAGGCAGTCCTACTTCACAAAAATATATATATACACACACACATCCCAAAGACATCTCACATTAAACCGACAAATTGTAGATGTCTAACTTGCCAGGAGGTACCGTGCAAGCTTCTACTATAAGTTGGGCTTAACCTCATGCCTTTGTGTTATAATTATAATAACCCATGACACTTAGACCTCTCACATTAACTCGACTAACATGTAGATGTTGGATTTGCCGATAGGTTCCGGGAAGGCTTCTACTATAAGTAGGGATTAACCTTGTGTTTATGTATCATTAATACTAATAAAAGTCATTAGTACTCACAACATACAAATTTCCTATGGGCACATTTAGTTTCTATTTCCCTAATTCAAATGTATTTAGTACGCAATTAATACACATTAATAATATGTTAATTACGTTATAAATAGTAATAAATAAAACATAAATCAAGTGCATGTGAGTAAATGTCCTAATTCATTGAAATGACAATCCTAACATCAAAGTAAGGTTTACAAGTTTATTTCCCTAACTTCATCAATATGGCGTAAACATGTATATTCATATTCAATCAATAACAGGAAATAACAACATATACATAAAAACTTATAACGAGGTTTAAATGATTATTTCAATAAAAAAAGAAAGACAAGGCGTAATAATTCAAATACATATGTCAAATCTCCTTTTTGGTATTGCTTCACTTTTCATAAGGTCAAATATATATACAAAAACTTAAGACTTTTTGGGTTTGTATATAATACGTTCAAACTATTTATTTTAGAAATAGATGTTTAAACCTATTAAATCTACAATAATCAAGTCTTATGCCTTTGCACATGCATATATAAATTCACAATTTTTACAAGCAGGTGAATCAGACCATTACTATAACTTTTACAATACCCAAAAGCCTATCTTTTATTACATCAATGACCAAAACCCAATTTACAACCATTGATTGACCATTTTCGCAAATTATAAAGGATTTAGAGGATTTGTTTATATTTTGTTTTCATGAAAATCTAAACCCTTTGAGGCACAACAATCCAAATCTACACTATATATAGAAAATAGAAAACCGATGTAATTCCACTTACAGAGGTATGAAGAGAGGAATAGTAAATTCAGTGTAGAATCTAACAATATGGATTAAGCATTCAAATCAATGTACTCTAAATTATCCTTATATATATATATATATATAAGAATCAGATTTAGAGTGTCACATATATATATATTATACATAATTCCAGAATCTATATATAAGAATTCAGATTAGAAGAGATAGAAAATAGAATAGAAGAAGAGAAGAAATCTAACGTGTTTCTGAAATTAAGAAATGGCGAAGAGACAGAATGGAGGAGTAGAAGAGAATGAATATAGTGTTTAGGAAGAGGATAGGGGTCCTTTTATAGTTGCTTGTGTGTATGTGGATTGTAGGATTAGTTATATTAAATTTGGAGAGTCCGTTTAAGTAAAACTATATAAAGCCCTCAACAAAAAGTGCCTCCCTCCCTCCCTTGAACAGGAGGGCGGTCGACCTCCTACATAGAAGGCCATTCGTCCCCCCCCCCCCTCTTATGGGGCGGTCGACCCCCTTCCCGGGTCAAGCGCTTGGAGATTCATTTTCCCTTAACGTTAATTTTATATTAATTACAATTAGTTTTTTTTTTGTTTATTATTCATTCTTGTCTCCTCTTGTAAATAAATATTTACACACAAATTCGAATCTTTAGGGAATATTCTATTATGCCAATTAGTATATAATTTTATTCCTGGTTTATATTTATTTAGTTTTAATTTCAAAACTTATGTGTATGCAATTCACGTATAACTTGTTTTATTAATAACTTCCTCATACAAACTCGGTTTTCAGCAAATAAAATATGAAAACCGACTAGAATCTTGTCGCGAATACAATGGTAATACTTTCGTGAACCAATTCTCAGTTTTCCAAAATTCTTTTTTTAAGCCCATTAATATTTTATTAATTTATTATTATTTATATTTAATTTATTTGTCTATGTCTATTTATGGTATATTTTACGGGGTGTTACAAAGGTACACAATTACAATAGACAATCCAAATGCTCTTGCACCAAACGCTGAATCCTAATAATCAAGATTAGTTACAAGGGTTCAAAAATCTTTATCATCAAAATTATTGCACTAATTCAACAAATTCCAACTCGGATACAACAAAATTGTATCGATGTTTCCATTTTTTCAAAGCATGCCAAAGAGAAGTACAATAAAGTCATGGTCTTGGCCAAACACGGTTTAAGTTGGAATGATGTTTTCAACGATCTAAGGTTTCGACAAGGACCAACAAATGCAAAGGACAAGAACTTCAAACTAAAGAGGATCTAAACTAAGCATGGTCCTCAATAAAATATAGCAAGTTACATGTTTTCAACAAAATAAGGTTTTAGGAAAATAAAATTTCAAACCAGCAAAAATCATAACAAAATCCTTTTTTCTTTCATAAATATGAGAAGTAGGAAGCAAAACCTAAAAAAATATCATAGCACAACCCGCTACAAGTCACGTATAAGGCAAAGGAAGATCAGATAGCACAACCCACTATACTAATGATTATATATAGTATAGTACTAGCTTTGTAACAGGTGTTGATATTCAAGACGGTGTAGTAACAAGATCACCCGTGATGTTGATCAGGGCTGATATATAAATCAAGACTCATGGGTTATCAGGAGCTCAAGAACAATGAAGAAATATATTAGGGTCTTAGTTATATATGTTAAAGCTCGCTTACACTCATTTGTTCTCTTTTCGAATAAGATTTCAAATGGTTTTGAAATAAGTTGTCAAATAAATTTCAAACTAGATTTAAATATTTTCCAAAATAAAGTTTTCAAAGTATTTTCAAAGTATATATTTTATTTTATTTTCAAGTTTCAAATATATCTTAACTATAATTTATATTTGATATTATATTTTTATACTTGGTTTTTATGTATTTGCTACTTTAGTTTTGATTAATTTATTTTAAGAAATAAGTTTTATACTTTATGTTTCAAATTTCAAATCTATTTACAATTTCAATTTCAGTTATATTTGATATTATATATTTATAATTTTAGTTATATTTGATATTATACTTTGATTTTTTAATTACATATAATTTATAGTTTGATACATTTTATTAGTTGAATTATTACTATTTTAATCCTTATTATTTTAAGTATTTAGCTTTGAATTTAAATTTACTTTATATATTGATTTTAATTATATAATATAAGATTTAAGTTTGAATTGTTTTAAAATATCTTGATAAATTTTCTTAAGTATTTTTATGTTCAAAACTATCTTTTACTGTGTATAATAGTTTCTAAATGTTTCAGGTTTAATTATATAATTTTATATCTTTAAAACAATTTGAAAACTATTTTTTTTTAAATATTACATGTGACCATGTCGGCATATCATTTTTAGGGTTAAAGATCTAGTTCCCATTAAATTTCAAAATTCTATTTCAAAAGAAGTGTTTATTCGTCATATCCTTCCATTAATGGACGTGACTGTTAGTCATTTATAAATACAACAGTTTTCCAATGAATTTTCATTCATATTTTTATCAAATTCTTCCACTTCTTAATTCCTAATCAAATTCTACTCATACTCTGCTAAAATCTCAAGTAAATCAAACTGATTTCACTTAGTTTTCAATTCTATATTATCCTCTCCATGCTCTCTGAAGATTAGAGTGCAAATTAGAGTTATAGGACTATTGTAATGAAGATCATAAGATCAAGTCTGCATTCCGTTGTAAAATCCTCTCAAATATACTCTAAAGGGTGTGGCTTGTTGGCCCGTAAAACAAGTTGGTCTGAGTGTACTAGTAAACCAGTTAGTGTGTCTTGCTGGCCCGAAAATACAAAACTATGTTAAATCACGAGTTTTAGACTCATGACAATAAGCTATTACAGAAAGAGAAGGTCAAGAATCTACAAAGAAGAAGTGATATGCAAGATCACAGTGTGTGATTGTCTCTTGAGTTGAGTCATAGATTTGTTATATTTTGTTGAAATCTACCCTCGAATAAATCTACATAATTTCACAAAAGGTTGCATACCACATATATTAGCACAAGTACGAAACTATGCAAATTGCACAGGACCACTAGACTAATCGATTTCTTACCAGTCGACTGGTAAGTGCAAACATGCACAATTTGTGTACTTATGAATATATATGTAAACGATCTAATTTTTTACCAGTTGGCTATTCATCTTTTACCAGTCAACTAATTCAAACCAACTGTCATATTTCAGCGAAGAGACGCTTTCTTTCATGAAGAGATTCGATCAAAATCCAAAGGAAATGGACGCCTCATTTGATTGAATCTCTTTTCATATGATTATAACTTTTTATAAACTATTTAAACACTTCAATATCAATTTACAAATCACAAAATCTTTTTTTAATATCTAAATCTAATCTCTCCATATTTTGTTTATTCAAAATGTTCTAAAACTATCTTCATCGCTTGAATCTTTGATTCTATATGCATACTTTCTGATTCAAAAGCAATATACTTCCTCAAAATTTTCGCATACACTGTATATATTTGAGGATAAGATTATAGGAAGGGTATACTCAAAGCGTGACTATCCGTGTTATTCAGAACACATATATAGTCAAAGTTATCGTTATGTTCCGCTGCTCAGGCAAGAAGTCCTCTTTGGCTATTGCGGCGAACTCCTCTTCTACTGCTCAGGTCCCTGTTCTACTGCTCGGGTGTTTGTAAAACTGTTCCTCCAGGTAAAGTGATGGTATTGTTTAGTGAAATTCCAAAAGGAATCTGAGACTGGACGTAGGACGGTGCACCGAACCAGTATAAAAATTCCTGATGCCATTTATTTTTATTTACTGGATTTACTCTTCTTATTTGTGATATTAGTTTATATAGTTTTTTCTCATTAAATTTTTACTTGCATAACTATATCAAGTGTCACACTATCAAGACTTTCGCATACACACTCAGTTCCATATAACTCAATCCTACTCTATTAGAGTCTTTTCATTTGGTATCAGAGCAGGACATCTTATAACCATAAAACAATTATTTGATATTTCAATAATATGGATAATAACACTAACACCAGCACAAACACAAGCTTCACAGAAGGTCAATCCACTGCATAACCTCCACTTTTTAATGGCATGAACTATAATTATTGGGTTACATGAATGAGAATTTATATGCAAGCCAATGGTTTTGATTCATGGAATTTTACCCAAAAGGAATATACATCCTCTACTGCTAATTATTCTGAATGGTCAACCAATGAGAAAGACTAAGCTACTGCTACTAGTAAAGCTATGATTATGTTGCATTTTTTTCCTTGGATAGAAATGAATTTAACCGAATTTGTATGTGCAATACTGCGTATGAAATTTGGTGAACACTCAAATTAACTCACGAAGGAACAAACAATGTTAAAAAAAGCAAGATATCCACACTTAAAAGTCAATTTCAAAATGGATTAAAATGAGTCTATTAATGATATGTACTCTAGATTTAAAAACATTTATCATTCATTCTTGGGCTTAGGAGAAAAATATTCTGATTTTGATATAATATCGAAAATCCTAAGCTCTTTAACAAAAGATTGGAAAAGAAAGGTCTTGGCTATTGAAGAAGCTAATGATCTTTCAGCCTTGAAACCTGAAGAGTTAATAGGAATTCTAATGTCGTATGAAGTAAAATTGTAGGCAAAAGAATTCATGCACATGACAAAAAGAACTTAGCTTTCTACGTTGAAAAGGATGAGTCCGACTCAGATGAAGAAGATCTAGCTTTCATTGCCAAAAACTTTAGAAAAAATTTTGAAATATAAGAAAGGAATCAGAAACAATGGAAAGAAAAATCTCAACAACAATGAGGCCTCCTCGTCAGCAATTCAATGCTTTGGGTGTCACAAGAAAGGACGTTTTCAAAAAGATTGTCCAAAACGGAAGGGGTATCGCAACAAAAAATAAGAAGGAGAAATCCGAAAGACGAGCTTTCTCAGTAACCTGGGATGATTCAGATTCTTCGTCTACTGAAAGTGATAACGAAAGCGAAAACGAGCAAGCTAACGTGTGCTTCATGGTCAAAGAAAACGGATTAGTCATTTTACTTTTACAGATATGGTAGAAATAAATATGGAATTATTAGAATCTAGAAATAATTTCAAAAGAAAATATAAACAAGATAATGAGGATCCGAAAAAGGCAGAATTTGAAAGAGATACGCTAAAAGATGAAAAAGAGATATTGAAAGATGAAATTAGAAAATTTCAAGAATCTCTTTTCGATGCAAATTCTCAACTTTCCTTACCGAGTCAAGAAATTAAAACTTAAAAAGAAAAGGCTAATCTGTTTATCTGTGAAAATCATGAGTAGAAAAACAATATTAAAATAGTAGAATTAGATAATTCTAGTCTCAATATTAAATTGATGGAATCACTAAAAATGACACTAATTTTATTAAAGGTAGAAATAATTTATATAGAATAATAGAAAATTCTCAATCTACATCCAGCAAAAAGGGACTAGGATATAAGTCAAAGGATAATATTTCAATGAAATCAAATAAAAAAATCTAACAAGGTTAAACCTGGCAATTCATCAATATCTCCTAAAAAGAAAAAGGTTTCTAAAAATGTTAATATATGGGTTCCTAAAACGAATAATTATTTAATTAGGTGTAAGTATATAAAAACATTCTTACAAACTGCCCATAATAATAAGGATTTTATTTATGAAAGGGACACTGAACCCTCTTGGGTTCCATTTCCTAAGACCTAACCCCTGGACCTTAACGGAGGAAGTGGGTACCAAAGTATATATTTCATATTCTTTACTAGTACACCACAACAAAGAGAAGGCTATTTCGGTATCTCTAGTATCTTTGGAAACAGATATAAAAATGAAGGAGTAAATTGAAGAATCTGGTAAAGAAGATAAAATCATATCAACAGATGGAGGTCAAGTCAATAAGGGAAGTATAAATATAGGAGGAAAAAGTCTATATTTTGATATATAATATATGTGAATGTTCATATGATTCTAGAAGACATAGAATGACTTACTCAAATTTCATAGGTTTATTACATACATGTCATATGTCATATTCCAACATCATGTGTTGTATCATTATCATTATCATTATCGCATGGATTAAAATTACTTTCAATAACATATTGTTTATGTTATTCCCTATGATATTATATAGTTAAATTCTTGTTACTAGCCTCAAATACTACATTTATAAGAGCACAATCATGTACTAACAATTCATATATTAACGAGTGATCGTATATTAAAATACTATGGGTCAAAACCATCTTCATTGCTTGAATCTTTGATTCCATACACATGCATTTTGATTCAAGATACTTCCTCAAAATCTTCACACACACGGTATATATTTGGGGATAAGATTGTAGGAAGGGTGTACTCAAGGTGTGACTTATCTGTTATTCAGAACACATATGTAGTCAAAGCTATCGTTGTTTTATTACGTCTTGTTCTGTTCCAACGTTTCTTTTTTTTCTGAAATCCGATTTATTTTGAATCTTATTCATTCAATTGAAATTTAAAATCGAATTTTCAAACTACCGCGTCATTCCAAGCTCATTTTATAATTAAAATAAATTTACACATTCTTACTTTGATTTAAATAAATTTTAAATTGTTCTTATTCAAAATAAATCATTTTAAATATTCAAAACCCATTACAATAGCTGAAATAATGGTTTAGAAATTCTGTGTTGTTACAATCTCCCCCACTTAAGATCTTTTCATCCTCAAAAAGGAACGGGCCTGAAGGTTGTTTAACTAACCAAATCAAAATTCATTCTGGCTTGAGCTCTGCAACTTTTCAGTTTCTAAGAACTTTCTAATTTCTCAAAAATTTGGCTAACACCCTAAATTTTCGAAAAATTTCGCCATAACCTCCTTTGTACGAGGATGGTTTGAAAATTTTATTAGGCCATATTAGGCACCCAATAAATCAATAAAAAGCATACACAATTTTTGTGACCTATCTATTCCCAAGGGAGACATGTAAAAATGTCGAAATATCATACCTTACCCTAGTGTTGGAAATAAAATAATCCATGTGCCTTAATTAACAACAAGAGAGACGTGAATTTTTGTCATCTCCAGACCTGTGTGGGTTTTTATTAAATCTTGCCCCGAGCACTATTACATGTATTTTATTAAGTCCATAATCAGTCTTCTTTTCAACCTGTAATTCAGTCCGATACAAGCATCTCGCTCATATGGTAATCCAAACCTCGTCATATAAGCACCAAATGCTTATATGGAATATGATATGTTATGATGTCTTCATGTAGTATGTCGTGCGGTGTAGTTCATAATTTATTTGTTGCTATCCTATGGCATATGTTTTTAATCTTACACCGAACAACCATCACAACGCATCCAAAAACACTCATAAGAGTTAATATAATAATAAAATTGCGTAACCAACTCATTAAGGTGCACTTGTTTGTCGGACACGCAATATATTTCTCTACTCAACAGTAAATCCAAAACCTTGCCTGTTCAATATATATATATATATATATATATATATATATATATGTCTATGTATGCAATTACAATCAATATTCAGTTTAGTTCAATATTAAATTTGATTTGGCTAGATTTTACCTTTTATTTTCTTAATATCTTGATTATTCCAATAATTTTATTAGTTTACTAATAATCACACCTCACAATCAGCAATCAATTAGTTGATTAGCTTTTCAAATATATAACTTTTATATACTCAAAAATCATGTTTTCAATGCCAAATCACAAAAATAAACCCTATCTAATTTTTGGTTCTCATACCAGTCAATTGGAAATATACAGATATCCCACTTTCGAAACTCGAACATAAATGCTAATGATAATCGATTAATCACCAGGATCATCTCCAGGAGACTAGAGTGTGATTCTGTATCTACCTAGTATATTTGAGGCATCATATATACGTTTGAGAGATGTATATTCAAAATTTTCTTATACTCGATAGTCCAAATTAAATTTAAAATAATTACATATAATAAGATATATTTTTCAAAACTAAATTTGTTTTTAGAAATGCACTATTCAAAATCATTCTAGGGTATTACTTACCCTATCTCTAACGAGTTATTCTTATAAGATATTACTAATCCCATCTCTGATGAATTCTTTCATTCGGTTCTAATGTTTCTTGTTCTCTAGCTTTGTAAGCCAAAGCTCTGATACCATGCTGAAACAACCCAAAATCTTCTTAAATGAGGAGCTCGGATTGCTTTGAGAACATGACTCATCTAAACACAAATAATAAAACATTGCATTGCTATTACAATAATTACATCAAAGTACAAGAACATATCAGAGTTCAGATAAATATTACACAACGGAAATAAAATAATACTAGAGATTTACAAATTACAAAACAGCGGAAAAATAATAATACATAAGTATAATGTGCAGCGGAAAACATCAACTACCACAACTGAATGAAATACACAGATACAAAGCTTTTTGGATATACTCCAGTTGTAATCCAGGATCTTGTGAAAAGAGATATCTACGAAAACCAAAACTACTAGTTGCCGGTGTGGAAAATATGGGCACCCAGAGTTTGGTGAAAACAATAAACTCCGAGTCAGTCATGGGACTGGTGTGAGAACTAAAACAGTTATTAAAACTTTACTTTAAAATATGATAATTCAAGGGAACACTCCATGTGTCACGGAACGGGTCTACTCCCATGAATACCAGTTTGAAATAGAACAACGCAATGATTTTTGGAAAATGAAGCTATTATAAGACTCAGGTCCCATCACACAATGCAACGCAAGCCAGAGAATAGAGTTTTACCTTATAATAGCCAAACATGCTTGGTACTTTTTAAAACAAATCATTTTGATATTACTGTAAGTGCATAGTGTCAAAACAACTTCAAATATAATTATATCAATCTTGGATGGCATAGTACCCATCCTAATATGTCGCCATATAGGTTTACAACTAAAACTGAAAAGTGTCTAATTGGAAATTGGATTCCATCTATGAGTCGAGGCAAGGGATGGCTCCTCCCGATTCGAGACACTCTAGCGAATGCCTCAGGATCCCCTGTAGTGAACCCCTGGATCTTGTAGGGTCGGTCCACACTTACTTTAGTGGATTAATTATTCCTGAACAATACCTACTACAAGGCTCTGAATAAAAATAATATTGACTTATATTCAATATCAAATTCTGAAACTAAAGGATATTCTATTGGGAATAACGATATCTGTATCTTTCAAACTCCTCATCCATATCCGTATAATCACGAAATCCATAATCGAAATATTCCAAAGATTATTTCCATTCAAATCCTTTCCACTTCATTTGCTGGAAAACTCTGGTTATTTCAAAAACCATTTACAAGTCCAATTTATTTATTTAGAAACATTAGATTATTATTCTAGTTAATAACTAGTTCATTTCGATAAAAATATATTTTTATCTTTCCAAAATTGGAATTTTTCCACAAATTTTCCAAATCATTCATTATGATTTTACATGATTTTTCCATATTTTTAATAATTTTATTAAGGCCCTTACAGTCGGTTTCCAATAACGACCACCGAACTGCATCCATAGCGACCTTTTTGAAAACTGATTTGGATATATTTTAAAATTTAACCATTCAAATTTAGATCTCTTATATTCATTGGAAAGATCTTTTCGATACGAACCAAATAGTTCGGTTTTAGTAGAATCCGACGGTCGGATCTCCCGTTAAATCAATTTGAAGTTATTGGTTGAAATTTGTGAACGGTTGCTGCGTGATGCGTTATATTCAAACCATTATATATATATCATCGATTCCATTCAAAACGTATATTATAAATCGTTTATAAATTCATTTTAAAAATGAATCCAACTTCCACTTCAATTTTAAATCAAAATTGAATGTTCCATACCATTATAATATTAAAATGATAATATTTTCAAAATATCTGATTTGGAAATCAATTCTTTTCGATATTCATTATAAAATGAATAAAATCGATCAATAAACCCGTTCGAGTTAAAATGGCATTTAGTTACTTAACTCAGCTTCACATTTCAATATTTTCGTGTCCATCCAAAATCGGACATCAAAATCATAATTTAATTCTTCAGTGAATATTGTTTTAAAATATTCATTATTTTAAAATATTCGTTATTTCTGAATCGGAATGCAACTCGATCAATTACCATATAATTTCAGTTATATGGATTTCATACATTGCATGTATTCAATAATAATGATAAACAATCATTCAACATTCAAGCATCCTCTAGAGTGCATTCTATAACTATGTAAGCATTAAAATAAAAAAATAACGCTCAACACAGTCTGTCAACCCATCGATTGACATACAATTAAATATTGGGATTAGTGTATGTGCAATATCATCCCAATACCCATGTGGGGTTTTCAAACAACAATAGTCTATTTAAATAAATCATTAGTTAATAAATTTAACCAATTCTAACCCGATTGGAATTATTTTTCTACTTAACAAAATTAAACTGTTCAAATTATAAATGGATATTTATATCACATTTCAACAACCACAAAGTGTATCCACATTGTTTGAAATACGAGTATCGGGTATTCAAACAATGCTTCTTATGTAGATGAGTCGTGAATAGTTCATGTGTTGAACTTAAGCAATGTCACATACAACAGATAAAAATCAACACTGGCAATTTTTATATATTTACAGTTATAAAATAAATTAAACACCTGAACAAATATTTTAGTGAGAGAATTGTCACATTCGGTTCCACTCTGCCATTCTTTATTTCTGAATTTTTGTTGATTTTATTATCAAACTAAATTAAATGCGCGTTTAATTTAGTTGAAAATCCAATTTGCTCCATTTTCGTTTTGGTTAGTTCCATGTTGTAGCGTTCATTGTCACAATTGAAATGGATCTGAAATCATTGAATTCCGACCTCGTATGAAATAGATATGATGGTTTATACATTGCATTACGTAAATTAAAATTAATTAATTAATTAAATTACCCGCTTCCTCTTAATCGTTCTCAGCTGAACCCGTAACCCAAAATGCTCGCCCCAATCGTTCACCCTCCGCCACCGCTACGACCAACCGGACTCCAATCCAACCATGCCACGGTGACTGCCTTGGCGGCGCCTCCCTTCTCCCTCTGTTCTGGCTAACTCGTAGCCCCCACGCTCCACAAAATCACCTCGAAACGCGCCTGGTTCGAGCTTGAAAATCGAGCAACCCTCTTCACGATGAACGGTCAAATAGGTATAGATGGATAGAGCTTGAAGAGTGCTATAACTTTGGTTCAGAAATTTTCGATTTTTACTGAGTGGGTTGGAAGATTTTTGACGGAGAAGCATAGAGTAATTTATGTCATCCAAACCATAGTGGCGGCGGTTTTTCTGAGCGAGCTAGGGTTAGGGCACAGGTTTATATACATTTTTATATATTTTAATATTAATTTAGTTCCAAAAATACCCGTTTATCGACCCGAACTCCAAATCAAACCCAAAGACTATCGTTTCGAGCTAAATACCCCCATTTCGGATATAATGGGATTTATTTCGTAAGTCAATTCGACCGTTTCAGTCTGTTTTTCTCAAAATTAAAATATAACGTTTAATATCGAATTTGAACGTACATTTTAATTTACCGAGACCACATACTGTCTCCAAAAATTATGCAAATTGAAATCCCACTATGTTTTGACGATACGGTCCTAACAAAATTAATTTCATTGAATTTTGAGACCATTTGAAAAATGGCCATTTTCCTAGTCAATTAAATTTAAAAAGAAATTCAAAACACGTTTAAATTTACCATGCTCAGAAAATAATTTCCAAAATTATAAAATTTGAAACCTAACAGTAATTTGACATTCCGGATACAACAAAGTGGTTTCGTCGAAAACGGAGGTCGTTTACAAAATGGCTATTTTTAATGGCTTATATATTATTAAAATATATATAAATTCCATAGCGACTATTTTAAATTTTAAAATGGACATAAATTTCAATTTATAAAGTGAAATCTCAGTTTCTTACATATGTTAGAAAGTTACAATTCAAAAAAATTCCAACATTTCTTGTTTTACTGAAATCCGATTTATTTTGAATCCTATACATTTAATTGAAATTTAAAATTGAATTTTCAAACTACCGCGCCATTTCAAGCTCATTTTATAATTAAAAAAAAATTATACGTTCTTACATCGATTTAAGTAAATTTTAAATCATTATTATTTAAAATAAATCAATTTAAATATTCAAAACCCATTATAATAGCTGAAATTAAAATTTTAAATTTGTTCAGAAATTCCGGGTTGTTATAATCTCCCCCACTTAAAATCTTTTCATTCTCAGAAAGGAACGGAGCTGATAGTTGTTTAATAACCAACCCAACTTTCATTCTAGCTTGAGCTCTTCAACTTTTCAGTTTCTAAGAACTTTCTAATTTCTCAAAAATTTGGCTAACATCCTAAATTTTCGCCACAACCTCCTTTGTACGGGGAGGGTTTGATAATTTTATTGGGCCGTATTAAGCACCCAATAAATCAATAAAAAGCAAACACAATTTTTGTGACTATCTATGCCTAAGGGAGACGTGTAAAAATGTTGAAATCTCATACATTGCCCCAGTGTTGGAAATAAAATAATCATGAAACAACAAGAGAGATGTGAATTTTTGTCATCTCCAGACCTGTGTAGGGTTTTTATTAAATATTATCCCAAGCACCGTTATATGTATTTTTTTAAGTCCATAATCAGTCTTCTGTTCAACCTGTAATTCAGTCCTCGCCACACAAGCATCTTGTTTATTGGTAATCCAAACCTCGTCATATAAGCACCAAATGCTTATATGGAATATGATATGCTATGCTGTTTTCATGTAGTATGCCGTGCGGTGTAGTTCATAATTTATTTGTTGCTATCCTATGGTGTATGTTTTTAATCTCACATAGAACAACCATCACAACGCATCCAAAAACACTCGCAGGAGTTGATATAATAATAAAATTGTGCAACCAACTCATTAAGGCGCACCTGTTTATCGGGCACGCAATATATTTCTCTACTCAATGCTAAATTCAAAACCTGGCCTGTTCAATATATGCATATGTCTATGTATGAAATTACAATCAATATTCAATTCGATTTGGCTAAATTTTATCTTTTTTTTCTTATTAGTTTGATTATTCCAACAATTTTTTCAGTTAACTAATAATCACATCTCACAACCAGCAATCAATTGGTTGATTAGCTTTTCAAAAATATAACTTTATATACTCAAAAAATATGTTTTCAATGCCAAATCACAAATAATAAACCCTATCTAAGTTTTCGTTCTCACACCAGTCAATTGGAAATATATAGACATTCCACTTTCGAAACTAGAACATAAATGTTGATGATAATCGCTTAATCACCAGGATCATCTCTAGAGACTAGAGTGTGATTCTATATCTACCTAGTATATTTGAGGCTTCATATATACGTCCACGAGACGTATATGCAAAATCTTCATATACTCGATAGTCCAAATTACATATAAAATAAAATACTCAGATACGTATAATAAGATATATTTTTCAAAACTAAATTTGTTTATAGAAATGGCACTATTCAAACTCATTCTAGGGTATTACTAACCCTATCTTTAATGAGTTATTCTTATAGGATATTACTAATCCCATCTTTGATGAATTCTTTCGTTCGGTTCTAATATGTCTTATTCTCTAGCTTTGCAAACCAATGCTTTGATACCATGCTGAAACGACCCGAAATCCCCGTAAATGAGGAGCACGGATTGCTTTGAGAACATGACTCACCAGAACAAAAACAATAGAACATTGCATTGCTATTACAACAATTACATCAAAGTACAAGAATATATCAGAGTACAGATAAATATTACACATCAAAAATAAAATAAAATCAGAGATTTACAAATTACAAAACAACGGAAAAATAATAATACTTACGTATAATGTGCAGCGGAAAACATCCACTACCACAACTGAATGAAATACACGGATACAAAGCTTTCCGAATATAGCTCCAGTTGTAATCCAGGATGCTGTGAAAAGAGATATCTACGAAAACCAAAACTAATAGCTGCCTGTATGGAAAATATAGGCGCCCAGAGTTTGGTGAAAACAGTAAACTCCAAGTCAGTAATCTAACTGGTGTGAGAACTAAAACAGTTATTAAAACTTTACTTTAAAATAGGGTAATTCAAGGGGTCATGCCGTATGTCACAGAACGGGTTTACTCCCATGGATGCCAGTTTAAAATAAAACAACGCAATGCTTTTTGAAAAATGAAGCTATTATAAGACTCAGGTCCCATCACACAATGCAATGCAAGCCGGAGGATAGAGTTTTACATTATAATGGCCAAACAGGCTTGGTACGTTTTAAAACAAATAATATTGATATTACTATAAGTGCATAGTGTCAGAACAACTTCAAATATAAATGTATCAATCCTAAAAGGCATAGTACCCCATCCTAATATGTCGCCATATAGGTTTACAACTAAAGCCGAAAGGTGTCGTATTGGAAAATGGATTCCATCTATAAGTCGAGGCAAAGGATGGCTCCTCTCGATTCGAGACACTCTAGCAAATGCCCCAGGATCCCCCGTAGTGAACCCTTGGATCTTGCAGGGTCGGTCCACACTTACTTTATTGGATTAATTATTCCTGAGCAATATGTTATTACAAGGCTCTAAATAAAAATAATTTCAGCTTATATTCAATATCAAATCCTAAAACTAAAGGATATCGTATTGGGAAAAACAATATCTGTATCTTTCAAATTCCTCAACCATATCCGTATAATCACGGAATTCAATATCGAAATATTCCAAAGATTATTTCCATTCAAATCCTCTCCACTTCATTCGCTGGAAAATTTTGGTTATTTCAAAAACCATTTACATGTCCAATTTATTTATTTAGAAACATTGGATTATTATTCCAGTTAATAACTAGTTCATTTCAATAAAAATATATTTTTATTTTTCCAAACTTGGAATTATTCATCCAAAATTTTTCCAAATCATTCATTATGATTTTACATGATTTTTTCATATTTTTAGTAATTTTATTAAGGCTCTTACAGTAGGTTTCCAATAACAGCCACCGAACTGCATCCATAGCGACCTTATCCAAAACAGATTTGGACTTATTTTAAAATCTAACCATTCAAATTTAAATCTCTTCTATTCATTGGAAAGATCTTTTCGATACGAACCCAATGGTTCTGGTTTTAGTAGGTCAGATCTCGTGTTACATCAATTTGATGTTAATGGCTGAAATTCGCGAACATTCGCCGCACGGTGCGTTCTATTCAAACCATTATATATATCGTCGATTTCCATTCAAAACGTATTTTATAAATCGTTTATAATTTTTTTTAAAGATTCCAACTTCCATTTCAATTTTAAATCAAAATTGAATATTCCATACCATTATAATATTAAAATGATAATATTTTCAAAATATCTAATCTTGAAATCAATTCTTTTCGATACTCATTATAAAATGAATAAAATTGATCGATAAACCCTTTGAGTTAAAATGGCGTTTAGCTACTTAACTCGCTTCACATTTCAATATTTTCGTGTCCATCCAAAATCAGACATCAAAATCATAATTTAATTCTTCACTGAATATTGTTTTAAAATATTCGTTATTTTAAAATATTCATTATTTCTGAATCGGAATGCGACTCGATCAGCTACCATATAATTTCGGTTATATGTATTTCATACATTACATGTATTCAACAATAATGATAAATAATCATTCAACATTCAAGCATCCTCTAGTTCTATAACTGTATAAGCATTAAAAAAAATGCTCAACACAGTTTGTCAACCTATCAATGACATACAACTAAATATTGGGATTACTGTATGTCAAATATCATCCCAATACCCGTGTGGGGTTTTCAAACGACAGTTTATTTAAATAAATCACTGGTTAATAAATTTAACCAATTCTAACACGGTTTGAATTATTTTTCTACTTAACAAAATTTCACTGTTCAAATTATAAATGGATATTTATATCACATTTCAACAACCATAAAGTGTATCCACATTGTTTGAAATACAAGTGTCGGATATTCAAACAACGTTTCTTATGCAGAAGAGTCATTAATAGTTCATGTGTTGATGTAACACCCCATAATTTTAAATATTAAAATTTACAATTTTAAGAACACTTAATTTTTAGTGGAAGAATTAAGGGAAATGGGTTACGCCATTGTGTTCTTCTCGAAATTCTGCTTGGAATAGAGTCCAAGTTTACATAAATCGACTTCATATGAAGGAGTTATGGCCTTCGGAAGATTCAAGAGAAATTCAGACTGGGGGTCGACCTCCCTATACAGGTCAACCTGGGGGTCGACCTACCACCTCGGCCAGATCTGAACTATGACGATTCTAACCCATTGCTGAGTTTTTTCTGACCTGTTGTTGATTCACTAGGGCATAGGTGGAAATTCTAGGTAACTCTGTCTAGTCTGGATGGTTGTGATTGCTCCTAGGATGATCTAACGGCTCACATAAGTTTAAACTTCTATATAAGTGCGCATAGACTCAATCTCTAAACCTACACTAAATTAATCTGTTGGCCACCATGCTACTGTTGGAATAGTTCTTCTTCTTCTTAAAGCTCAGGAATTGCAAGTCAGGATTCTAATACAAACGACGAACGAATTATTCTCATCTCTAATCCATCTTTGTGAGTACAATTTCTTTCACAAAATAATTAATAAATTAATTATGATGAGTTATAATTGGGATTATGAGAAAATGTCTGTTGAATCATGTGACGTTACGTAACTTTGTTATCGTCTGTTGGTAAACATATGACAGTTTTGTTAACTTATGTTAGTAGATCTATTTCATATATCAATTCACATATGTTTAACTTGATTCATTTTATGACATCAGTTTATATGCAAGTTTGGGATGTAAATCATATGCTAGTTTGTATGTGAATCATATACAAGTCTGTATGTGAATTGTACACAAGTTTATATGTGAATCAAGTATATATATACATATGTGAATTTATATGTAAAACATGTGATATTAGTTTACATGTTTAAATTCATATTCACATATGCAACCTTAGGTGAAAACCATATCCACATATGTAAGTTTAGGTGAAAACCATATTCACATATGTAAGTTTAGGTGAAAAACATATCCATATAAGCAAGTCCACAATTTCATGTTTAGATCTATATTTAGATCCATGGCAGTACATAGTTTATGCAAATTTATGTTCTATATGTCCATTGCCTATGCAAGTTATTGGCTATGCAAACCTTTGTTATAATTCCTATTCGCAAGTTAGATCTATTTTATGTGTTATGCAAGTTGTGATGTTTCTTTCCTTTTTATGAGTTAGACTATTTACGAGTCTAACAGACTTCATATTAAATGCACGAACGATGTGGGCAGAATGGGAAAATATTAAATATACATATTGTGAATTGGCATAAAATGGCTTTAAAGGCATATAATTAATTTGAGACACTAATTGGTATAATTTATATACCTGAAAACTATGGACATAATTTAGGTGACAATTATGGACATAAATTAATTTGGAAGTTAGTGACAATCTGAAATAGGGATATTAATTCAAATTGGGGTTGAACAATAATGTGTAATAATAAATTCCTAAGACATGAGGTTAGACTCGTTTGTGGTATAAGACTGCCCGGACCCACCCGGCGAATCCAACAACCACAAATGGTAGTCTAATATGAGAGGTCAAAGGCATAAATTAAGTGCGTAGTAAATGCCTTAGACACGAGGTTAGACTCGTTTGTGGTATAAGACTGCCCGGAACCTCCCGGCACATCCAGCAACCGCAAACAGAAGTCTAATGTGAGAGGTCGTAGGCATAATTAAAAGATGCTTAGACATGAGGTTAAGTCTGGCTTGTGGTGGAAGTCTGCCCGAAACCACCCGGCATATCCAGCGGCCACAAGTAATTGACTTAATGTGAGAGGTCTGTGCATTAATAATTAATTAATGCCAATCAAAGACAAATAATAATGACAAACAGAAGTTTGGTTGAGTTGAGTAATTCTATGAATACCAATCTGATGTTGATTTCGGTCTTCGGGGTTGATACTTAGGGAGTTATTCTCTTAACCAATGTATCTTAGAACTAAGATGTAGATTAAGTAAAACATATTATACGATATATAAATGATACATAAAACATGATAAGTGGATAGGGTTAGGACTGGCTTAACCAATAATCTGATAAGTAGGTAGGGTTAAGACCAGCTTAACCAATAATATATATTAATTTTATAAGTGGATAGGGTTAAGACAAACTTAACCAATAATACATATTGATCTGATAAGTGGATAGGGTTAAGACCAATTTAGCCAATAATATATAAGTGGATAGGGTTAAGACCAACTTAACCAACAATATATAAGTGGATAGGGTTAAGACCAGCTTAACGAGATATATATATATATATATATATATATATTGATCTGATAAGCGGGTAGGGTTAAGACAAGCTTTGGGGAAGGTAGTGGGTACAACTAGTGGAGATAGGAGCAGGCATCACCTATGAAGACAGCTATGGGTACACGAAACTACTACTATTATTATTATTATGTTCAGTAGGCATGATCAACTTTTAGGGTGACTAGTAATGGTGCAGTATAGTAATTATCCTATAGTGATAAGGAGAGCGATTAACGCTAGCATATTCCTCTTATTTTTTTTGTCTTGCCTATTTGCTTCACAATCATTCCTTGTTTTACCAGTTTATGCCTTATCCTAATTACTTTAATAATTATATTGCTAAAGTTATTGGACTCGCCAAACTTTATGTCTGAACCCCTTTGTTTTTTTTTCCTTTTCTTCCTTCCCCCTCCCCAGGTTCTCAGGGTGGTACTAGTGCTAGTGGAGCTTGATTTGGACCTCTTTCTCTCTCTTTTGGAAGTGCTGGATTGCTGAAAGTAAAGTTCAGCTCATCTCTTTTATGGATACTTATGTTGGGGTTATGCTTTTTACTTTATGCACTCAGAAAATAATTTGTCAAGATGGATATTAAGTGTACTAGGTTTTATTGTTGGTTTTTGATGTTGTTGTAACCAAACTATTTCTCTGCTACAATAAAAGTTGTTTTAATTTTTCAAGTACCAGTATATGTACCTGTCTTGTTGTATTCTGTTCTATACACCAATATACTCCATGAAAGTTAATGCATTCCCTTTGAGAGTGACATTAATGGACGTGGGGTGTTATACGTGGTATCAGAGCTGAAGGTTACCAGAACAGATAAGAGATTTTGAAAAACTGTTTTTCAAAAGTATTTTATAAAGAAATACTTTCAAAGAATAGTTTTTAAGGAGAGTATTTTCAAGAGAAAAGTTTATTTTGACAAGCATAACCCCCATGAGCCATACATCTTTCCTTCGATTCTCCATTTTAAATCTCTTCCTCTTTCCTTTTTGAATTTCTTCCTCCACGTATAGACGCTTTTTCTAAGATATGTAAGAACTTCCGTACGATGGGCGGAAAACCGCTCCATGGGACTGGGACGTTTGTCAAAGCTAGAAGGAAGCGGAGGACTTGTTGGTACCTTTAAGATAGACGATGGGAGGAAGGTTCAATTAGCTGCTTGGTTAATGAAGGACGAAGCCTCATTTTGGTAGGAGGTCACGAATTGAGAATGTGCAGGAGAGACATGGATAGGACACACGATAAGAAAGTAGATCCAAAGAAAGGTGGTAAGGATAACAAGGGCCAAGAGAAAAGGAAGGGCCACACTTGTGAAATACCTGACTACTTAAATAAAGACATTAGAAAGAATAAGAAGACTAGTTGTTATCATTACGGAAAAATAGGACATCTTATTAGGATCGTCAAAAGAAGCAAAAGGCAAAGGTAAGGACGAAGTACAGGATCTTCTGGAGGGCAGACGCGTTCCCTTACGGCTGGCATACCTGATAGAGGTAGAAATATCTTGGTTGGGAGTTTGGTTTTTCTTTTTGATCATCCTGTTCGAACCTTTTTTGAATTTTGGCGCTTCATACTCGTTTGTATCTGCTTCGTTAGTTGAAACACTGCACCTAAATACTAGTCTAGTTACGGATCCCATAGTAGTCTCAAATTCTATTGGTGGTTCAGCTCATCTTTCGATGATTTGTCGGGATTTGAGAGTGTCTATCTTGAGCATTGTGTTTGAATGCAACGCCTTCGTTCTTGACTTCATGGGCTACTGCTTGATTCTAGGCATGGATTGGCTAGCCAGATACGGTGCCATCCTAGACTGTGAAAGAAGGGTAGTTAGATTGTTGACTCGTTGTGGAAAGACCCTTGATATTTCTTGTGACCCCAGGGGTCCAGTGATGCTTAGCTACCTAAAATTTCTTGACGCATCCAATGATGACTTGGAATCCGTTCATGTGGTCCGTGAATATGGTGACGTCTTTGATGAAGTTCAGGGTTTACCCCCCGAGATGCGAGATAGACTTTCGAATATACCTAGTAGATAATGCAAAGCCAGTTGCATTACTAGTGCGCCACATGGCTCCGAGGGAGAGAAGAGAACTCAGTAAGCAAGTGAAAGAGTTGCTTGAGAAGAGGTTCATAAGAAGAAGTATTTCGGAATGGGGTGCTCCAGTTGTTTTTGCTATGAAGGCTGATGGTTCATTTAGATTGTGCGTGGACTATAGAGAGCTGAATAATCTCACAAAGAAGAACAGACACCCATTGCCGAGGATAGATGATTTATTCAGTCAGTTGGTTGGTGCTTCGGTTTTATCGCAGCTGGATTTGGCTACAGGATTTCATCAGCTAAGGGTGGCTGAAGATAGCATAGATAAGACTACATTTAGAACTCCTGACAATTTCTTCGAGTGGCTCATCATGCCTTTTGGTTTGACGAATGCACCCGCATACTTCGTTGACTTAATGAGTAGGGTGTTTAGGGAGTTTCTAAACAAGTTTGCGGTAGTCTTTGTGGACGATATCTTGATTTTCTCTAGAAGCGAGGAAGAGCATGCCCTACATCTTAGGGAAGTCTTAGAGACCCTATGAGCGCATCAACTCAAAGATAAGTTCTCCAAATGCCATTTTTGGAGAAAAGTAAGTGAGGTTCTTAGGACACGTGGTCTCTAAGGAAGGGATAGTTGTGGATCCCGCAAAGGTGGTGGCAATCCAAGATTGGAAGATTCCTAAGAACGCAAGAAAAGTAAGAAGCTTTTTAGGGCTGGCGGGCTATTATAGGAAGTTCATTAAGGAATTCGCGAAGATATCAGCCCCACTTACTCAGTTAATGAAGAAGAACATGACATTTGCTTGGGATGTTGATTGTGATGATGCTTTCCAACGTTTGAAGAGGGTTTTGATGACAACTCCGTTTTAGTTTTGCCAGATGGAAGTAAGCTATTCATAGTGTATACTAGTGCTTGCGGGACAGGGCTTGGAGCAGTTTTCGATGCAAGAGGAAAAGGTGATATGCAAAAGGCAGCAAGTACGAGTATCGCTTATCGTCCACAGACGGATGGACGAACAGAAAGGGGTGAATAGAATCCTTGAAGATCTTTTGAGGTTATGTATCCTAGATTTTGGAGGGACATGAGAAGAGGCAACGAACTTAGTGGTGTTCATGATGTGTTTCACGTGTCACATTTGCGGAAGTGTTTACAAGATATCGCAGAAGTACTAGAGCCGTGAAGGCTTAGAGAAGTGGAGTGAGATGCCTCGATTAGACGAGCCCTAACATGCATCCTTGGAGCGGAGGTTATAAAGCTACGCAACAGAGAGGTCAAGTTGGTCAAGGTGCAATGGGGAAACGATCAAGGAGACGCGACTTGGGAAACGGAAGATAAGATGCGTACACTGTACCCTTTCCTTTTTGAGGGTATGTTTTTTACTTCTCCTTTTTCTACCGCTTTGTTTATGCTTGTCCTATCGTTTAGTATGTCTTCGCGATTATATTTTCGATCTTTAGTTAGGAAAAATCCTATGGTTGTAAACATGTGTTTGAGACATGTTATGTTTGGTGCATGCAAGTGGATGCAAGTGTTTGCTAGTGGTTGCTTGTGGATGCATGTACACACACATTATGCACTAGATCGGCTCAATCACTTTCATATTGCATATAAATATGTGTGCATATTTAAATTAATGGATATATAATGGTTGTGTTATCATATGGATGCTGCATTTTGATGAATGGTTGTGCACACATGTAGAAATAATATGTATCGTTTGGATTCTTTCGCATACATAATGGACGCATGGCACTATCATGATTTGCATTATGGACGTCAACTGAATCAGTAGACCGCCTGATTTTGCATTGGATAAGGAACATACACACACACTTTTTGCATATGTTCATACGACATTAGAAATCTTGTAAGGACAATGGATGCCTGTGTTTGATGGTTGAGTAGATGGATGATTGGATGTTAGGATATACATTCTCCTTAACTTAGAGATTTCGAGGGCGAAATCCTTTAAGGAGGGGAGAATGTAACACCCCGTAATTTTAAATATTAAAATTTATGATTTTAAGAAAACTAATTTTTTAGGAGAAGAATTAAGGGAAATGGGTCATGCCATTGTGTTTGTCTCGAAATTCTGCTTGGAATAAAGTCCAATTTTACGTAAATCGGACTTTGTATGAAGAAGTTATGGCCTTCGGAAGATTCAAGAGAAATTCAGAAAATAAATATTAAAATAACCCAGACAGGTCAACCTAGAGGATGACCTATACCAAGGTAGATCGACCTGGAGGTCGACCTACCCCAGGCTAGGCCGACTAGGGGGTCGACCTCCCTATGCGGTCGACCTGGGGGTCGACCTACCCCCTCGGGCAGATCTAAACTATGACGATTCTGACTTGTTGCTGAGTCTTTCTCGACCTGTTGCTGAGTCGCTAGGGAATAGGTGGCAATTCTGGATAACTCTATCTAGCCTGGACGGTTGTGATTGCTCCTAGGATGATCTAACGGCTCACATAAGTTTAAACTTCTATATAAGCACGCATAGACTCAAGCTCTAAACCTAAACTAAATTAATCTCTTGGCCTCCATGCTACTGCTGGAATAGTTCTTCTTCTTAAAGCTTAGGAATTGCAAGTCAGGATTCTAATACAAACGACGAACGAATTATTCTCTTCTCTAATCCATCTTTCTGAGTACAATTTCTTTCACAAAATAATTAATAAATTAATTATAATGAGTTATAATTGGGATTATGAGAACATGTCTGTTGAATCATGTGACGTTACTTAACTTTGTTATCGCCTGTTGGTGAACATATGACAGTTTTGTTAACTTATGTTAGTAGATCTATTTCATATGTCCAATCACATATGTTTAACTTGATTCATTTTATGACATCAGTTTATATGCATGTTTGGGATGTAAATCATATGCTAGTTTGTATGTGAATCATATGCAAGTCTGTATGTGAATTATACACAAGTTTATATGTGAATCAAGTATATATATACATATGCGAATTTATATGTAAGACATGTGATATTAGTTTACATGTTTAAACTCATATTCACATATGCAAGTTTAGGTGAAAACCATATTCACATATGCAAGTTTAGGTGAAAACCATATTCACATATGCAAGTTTAGGTGAAAACCATATCCATATATGCAAGTTCACAATTTCATGTTTAGATCTATATTTAGATCCATGGTAGTACATAGTTTATGCAAATTTATGTTCTACATGTCCATTGCCTATGTAAGTTATTGGCTATGCAAACTTTTGTTATAATTCCTATTCGTAAGTTAGATCTATTTTATGTGTTATGCAAGTTGTGATGTTTCTTTCCTTTTTATGGGTTAGACTATTTGCGAGCCTAACATACTTCATATTAAATGCACGAACGACATGGGGACAATGGGAAAATATTAAATATACATATTGTGAATTGGCTTAAAATGTCTTTAAAGGCATATAATTAATTTGAGACCCTAATTGGTATAATTTATATACCTGAAAACTATGGACATAATTTAGGTGACAATTATGGACATAGATTTATTTGGAAGTTAGTGACAATCTGAAATAGGGATATTAATTTAAATTGGGGTTGAACAATAATGTGTAATAATAAATGCCTAAGACACGAGGTTAGACTCATTTGTATTATAAGACTGCCCGGACCCACCCAGCAAATCCAGCAACCACAAACGGTAGTCTAATATGAGAGGTCAAAGGCAAAAAATAAGTGCGTAGTAAATGCCTAAGACACGAAGTTAGACTCATTTGTGGTATAAGACTGCCCGGAACCGCCCGGCACATCCAGCAACCGCAAACGGCAGTCTAATGTGAGAGGTCGTAGGCATAATTAAAAGATGCTTAGACACGAGGTTAAGTCTGGCTTGTGGTGGAAGCCTGCCCGGAACCACCTGGCATATCCAGCGGCCACAAGTTATCGACTTAATGTGAGAGATCTGTGCATTAATACTTAATTAGTGCTGATCAAAGACAAACAAGAATGACAAACAGAAGTTTGGTTGAGTTAAGTAATTCTCTGAGTACCAATCTGATGCCGATTTCGGCCTTCGGGGTTGATACTTAGGGAGTTATTCTCTTAACCAATGTATCTGTGAACTAAGATATCTTAATCATAAATTAAGTAAAACATGTTATACGATATATATATATATATATATATATGATACATAAAACATGATAAGTGGATAGGGTTAAGACCAGCTTAACCAATAATCCGATAAGTAGGTTGGGTTAAGACCAGCTTAACCAATAATATATATTAATCTGATAAGTGGATAGTTAAGGCAAACTTAACCAATAATACATATTGATCTGATAAGTGGATAGGGTTAAGACCAACTTAGCCAATAATATATAAGTGGATAGGGTTAAGACCAACTTAACCAACAATATATAAGTGGATAGGGTTAAGACCAGCTTAACGATATATATATATATATATATATATATATATATATAGATCTGATAAGCGGGTAGGGTTAAGACAAGCTTAACCAATAACACATGTTGATTTGATAAGTGGGTAACATGGGTGACATGTGGGATATAACTATGAATGCTTAACCAAGTTGAAACATGTAAGAAGACATGAATAAGAGGGGGTTAAGTGGGAAATCCTAGTGGGGACCATGCATAGGTGTAAAGCTTGTGTCAAGTGTGGGGACCCTTTTCCACTAGTAACCCATTTAGTATCTAAGTGAGCTCGATCTAGATCGAGGACATGACACGCTTACTAGATTTGATCGTAAGAGGTCAAAACAGGTTAGCGGTGGCAACGCATGTCCAACGGGGTCATGTGCGTGCGTGGGCCCGGGCTGGTAGGTAAGACATTGTTGCATCGTGTAGGTGTAAGCCGTGCATCTTTAGTGGTATCGGGTTGCCACTTTGGGGAGTGATACACCTCACTGTGGGGCCAGCATGGGTATCTACGAGTTAGGGAGCCGATCGAATGGGGAAGGTAGTGGGTACGACTAGCGGAGATAGGAGCAGGCGGCATCTATGAAGATAGCTAGGAGTCCAACTACCATATTATGAATAAATGTTGTAATTAGAATGGGGAGGGTAGTGGGTACAACTAGTGGAGATAGGAGCAGGCGGCATCTATGAAGACAGCTAGGGGTACACGAAATTATTATTATGTTCTGTAGGCGAGATCAACTTTTAGGGTGACTAGTAATGGTGCAATATAATAATTATCCTATAGTGATTAGGAGCGCGATTAACGCCAGCATATTCCTTTTGTTTGTTTTGTCTTGCCCATTTGCTTCACAGTCATTCCTTGTTTTACCAGTTTATGCCTTATCCTAATTACTTTAATAATTATATTGTTAAAGTTACTGGACTCGCCAGACTTTATGTCTGACCCCCTTTGTTTTCGCCTCTTTTCTTCCTTCCCCCCTCCCCCCCCCCCAGGTTCTCAGGGTGGGACTAGTACTAGTGGAGCTTGATTTGGACCTCTTTGTCTCTCTTTTGGAAGTGCTGGATTGCTGAAAGTAAAGTTCATCTTATCTCCTTTATGGCTACTTATGTTGGGGTTATGATTTTTTACTTTATGCACTCAGAAACTAATTTATCAAGATGGATATTAAGTGTAGTTGGTTTTATTGTTGGTTTTTGATGTTGTTGTAACCAAACTATTTCTTCGTTGCAATAAAAGTTGTTTTAATTTTTCAAGTACCAGTATATGTATCTGTCTTGTTGTATTCTGTTCTATACACCAATAATACTCCATGAAAGTTAATGCATTCCCTTTGAGAGTGACATTAATGGATGTGGGGTGTTACAGTTGAACTCAAGCAATGTTACATACAACTGATAAAAATCAACACTAGCAATTTCTATATATTTACAGTTATAAAATAAATTAAATAACTGTACAAATATTTTGGTGAGAGAATTCTTACGTTCGGTTCCACTCCGCCATTCTTTATTTCTGAATTTCTATAGATTTTATTTTCAAACTAAATTAAATGCGCGTTAAATTTAGCTGAAAATCCAATTTAATTTGTTTCCATTCTGGTCAGTTCCATGTTGTAGCGTTCATTGTCACGATCGCAACGTATTTGAAATCATCGAATTCCAACCTCGTATGTAATAGATATGATGGTTTATACATGCATTATGTAAACTAAAATTAATTAATTAAATTTCCCCTTCCTCTTAATCGTTCTCAGCCGAACCCGCAACCCAAAATGCTCGCCCCAATCGTTTACCCTCCGCCGCCGCTACGACCAATCGGACTCTGATCCAACCATTCCACGGTGACTGCCTTGGCAGCGCCTCCCTCCTCCCTCCGTTCTGGCCAACTCGCAGCCTCTGTGCTCCCCGAAATCACCTCGAAACACGCTTGGTTCGAGATCGAAAATCGAGCAACCCTCTTCACGATGAATGGTCAAATAGGTATAGATGGATAGAGCTTGAAGAGTACTACAACTTTGTTTCATATATTTTCGATTTTCACTGAGTGATTTGGGAGATTTTTGAGGTAGAAGCACAAAGCAATTTACGTTGTTCAAACCATAGTGGAAGCAGTTTTTCTGAACGGGCTAGGGTTAGGGCATGGGTTTATATACATTTTTATATATTTTAATATTTATTTAATTCCAAAAATAGCCGTTTATCGACCCGAACTCCAAATCAAACCCAAACGACTATCTTTCCGAGCTAAATACCCCCATTAAGGATATAATGGGATATGTTTCGTAAGCTAATTTGACTGTTTCAGTCGGTTTTGATATATAGATTATTGTTTCTTTCAAAAGGATTTTGAAAGTTAAATCAAGTGTTTTGGATTCTCATAAGGGAAAAACCCGTTCCGTGTTATGCGGCGTGGTCTTATGAGATATCGTTTATTTTCTCAAACTATTTTAAATTGTTTACTTATACCAGTCCCATGACTGACCCAAAGTTTATTTTGTTTTACCAAAAATTTTGGGTGCCCAAATTTGTACGGGCTGTCAAGTAGTTCAGGATTTTATAGATTTATCTAAAGAGGCTTGGAGTAGGAGGCTTCAATGTTATTTAGTTATTGTTTTTCCGTTGTGTTGTAAGTGTTGTACCCTGATTATGATATGTATATAGAAAAGAAAATCTGTACTCCAAAAGATGATATATATATATATATTATATTTTGTTCTGCTATGATGTGAGATTCTGTATTGTTATTTTTGTTCTTCTTCTACCTTTTTCTTCTTTATTGATAACGATTTGTATTTCTGTGCAATTTGGGTTGGACGTGTAGTGTATTTAGTCAAATCAAATAGTACGGATTTGCGGGCCACTACAGTTGGTATCAGATCATAGTTTGAGCCAACACCTAGGCTTTGGTGGGGATGTACTCATTAGAGATAGGGTCAGTAGTTCCCTAGAATCAGTTGTGTGTATATATACGAGAGAGCATATTTATTAATTGATATAAAAATGTTCTATATTGTGTTGGCTAGTCTGTTGAGTGGTTTATGGATTTTGGTCGAATCATGTAGAATCGTGGGATGCCACGACGTCGATAAGAGTTTGTAAATATTTGAATAGAAGATTGAACACGATATTATTTTTAAGTGGGTAAATGAAATAATTTTACTCAAAATTCTATTTTGATAGAAATGGAATAATTTTCTGAAATTATTATAATATATGGATGTATTGGTTGTTATTATAATCTAATAAGATTATAAAAATTGGAATTGTTATGTATAACCAAATATAACTTGTATATGAGTAATATATACAAATATGATGAATTGGAATTGAATAAAAAATTGAATTTGGAATTTAAATCTCGAAAAGTTGGAAAATATTTTTTCGAAGTATATTAAAATAATACAGCTTTGTTTTGAAAGGAATTTTGATTAAAAAAATCATTTTTGAATGGATTTTGAAAGTGATAAAGCACTGAACTTATTTCAATGGCTAAAAAATAATTCTGATGATGACTGGAGTGTCATCAGTGTTCTTTTTCGAGTTTCTAAGTGATGAATTGCTACCTTAGAAAAGTTTTTGATGAAAATTTGTTTGAAAGAAAACAAGTTGATTTGGAAAATTCATATGTTTTGAATTTGAGATGACTATAAATATATGTATATACATATATGATTTCCAAGTGATTTGAAATAGAAATCCGGGAATTTGAATTCTAGAATTTAAATTTAACTTAATCAAGTTAAATGGATTGAAAGGAATAAATTGATTTAGAATCAATTTGAATGAATTTAAAATTCATGTGAATGGAATATGATTGGATGTGAATGTACTGATTGAGAATCATTCAGACTAAATGAATACGAGCATATAAGATAGGCAGTGTAAATGAAAACCAAAAGTTTTGGTGGAAATAAGGTTGTAGTAATATGAAGTGTTGAGTTTTAATTAAGTGGATTTTGAATAGTAAATAAGTTTGTACCAATTTTCCTACCTTAGTAATTTTGGGGACGAAATTCTTTTAAGGGGAGAAGAATGTAACGACCCGAAATTTTGGTCGATTTATTTTAAATATTTAATATTGTTTTAAATATTGAGTTGATAATATAAATCGATTTTTTATATTGACTTATCGATTTAATAATCGAAATACGATTTATTTTGAATATATATCGTAATACGGGAATATGAGCTAATCCAATTTGAAATTTAAAACTAAGTTAAATTGATTCAAATAATTTATAGAAAATTTTATTTGGATACATATAAATGATAATAATAATTTATTATCCAGGAATTAAATTGTTTTCAATTTATTTTACCGGTTTAAATTAATATCTTCTACATATGATCAGATTGGGCTTCAGAACCTATCCCAGTGTGTTCAGAATAATGGTTAAACCCTATAAATAGCCGTTGTTATGTTTCAATTGGAGCTCAGAACCACAAAATATATTATTATTATAAAATCTAAACGGATGAGAGTGAATCAAATCGTATTAATGTATAATCAAATCAGAATTGAATATTAGTGTACTTAACCTACCCTACCATTCTACCACACATTCCTTAGTGTTGAAGTATACCTCATCTATATAATGCAACTAATCCCTTTGTATTTTTCCATTTTTTTCATTCATCTGCAAATGCCTCTTCTTCATAATGGAAACCCAGATGTTATAAAATCTCTAAGACAGTTCTATTTAAACTAAGATAAATCCGCTCCATCAAATTGGCAAAATCAAAGTCGTGCCAACTATTTTCTCATCTAGTCAAAATCAAAGCCGACTTCACCTTAAAAAAAGAATTAAAATCGACACTGTGAAAATAAAGCGTTCGATTCGAATTTGAACATCTGAAGCTCGTGATGCCTAGGATTCAAGTCGCGGCCAACAATGGAAGAAAAGGGGTCACAAGCGTCCCTCTAAAGCTCGGAAACCTTGGGTTGTTGTGTGGTGGAGTTAGGGAAGTATGGGTAGTCGGAACCAATTGCAAGGGTTGCAAGCAAGTTTAAGTGATGGGGTTGCTGCGTTGAAAATCGTGATTTTGAAGTGGGGAGGGGTTCCAAGAATTGAAATAAGTTTGCATTTCAGAAATTCTTGCAGTGGTGACTGTGGAGTTCGATTAGTTTGAGGTGTTCGATAAAAGGAGGGTTGAGTTCTATGTTGCGGTGGAGCTGTATTGTGGAGTTAAGGGAAGCGATAGTGGTTCAGGACAAAAAGGGAAAAGTCGAGAACATGTGAAGAAAGGATTGGAAAGTCGCAACATTTACTATCGCATAGTGAGCTGAAGTCGCAACCTTTGGTGTTGATCGAGTGGGGTGTTAATCGAGTGGTATAGCTGTTGAAAATGGGAGGGAAGCAGATCGTGGGTCATCACAGCATGCATAAGGATAGTGATAGTTGATATACATGGAATCCGGTTCGACATTTATTGTAGGGATGTGCAGGCTCATGATTGTGAAAGGAGGAAGAAACAGTATGGAGCTGAGCCAGTGCAATAGTGATCAAGGGTGAAAATATTGGTTAGAAGGAGAAGACGGATTATATATATATACACATATACATATATATATATAAAAAAAAAAGTGTGATTAAAGTTTGTTAACTAACCTTAATAATAAATTAGTTTAAAGGTATTTAGCTTGATAATTCGTGAAGTAAATTGTATAGAGTTAGTCGGTAAGGAAATAAAACTTATAGATTTATCGTTTGAGTATAAATTTAGGAAAGGTTAGATTTTTATTTTTATCATTTAAATTAAATGAAAAATATATATACCATTGATTTAAACAATGTATATTTAATTTATTCAAGGATTAGAAAGCTTGAAAATAAGACGGGCTGGTCCATGGCTACGAATATCCGAGCTCGAAGCGGTTCAATTTAATTTAAAAACTGGAACGGGTTGCAAATAAAAATCACGGTGAGTAAATCTCACTCATATTTTTATTTAGAATTATTTTATTCATTAAAATAATTATTAGTTGGTTGTTTGCATGCACTAAAATATTATTGTGGTTATTAAATATATATATATATATATTAGTTATTTAGATTGGTGTTTGTGGTTATTATATATATATATATATATATGTATATATGTATATATGTATATATTGGTGATTGGATAGCTCCCGCCGTACCATTAGCGGATGCCCGCAGTATCATTAGTGTATGACCCTACGCGTCCCACAATATGATAGTGGATGACCTTCTATACCGCTATATCCTGCCTCGAAGCAGGATGGGTATTATTTATATTGGCTAACTTCTGTGGATGCAAGGTAAACAGGTTGGAGGGATCCGATTGGATTCCTCAAAAATATTATTATTTGCTTGTTTCATGTATATTATCATATATGATATGTCAGAAAACTTGTGGTTGATAATTCGGTGTTTTTGATTGATTGAATGTCACTGGCTCTAAAATGTTGGTATATAAAAATATCGTGAAAAGGATATTTTGAGATCTAAAAAAAGGGGGAAATCTATTTTTAAAAAGAAATAGAATTTGGATTTCGAATGGGTGATAGAAATATTAACTTGTTTTGACTATATAAAACAAGTATTGAAATTTATAAACGATGCTTATAAGTGAAATAATACCAGAAATTGAAGTAAATTTATAAACAGTGTTTATAAATAAAATAGAATGATTTCCATTGGATAATCAGGGAATTGAAATGAATTTATAAACGTTGTTTATAAATGTAGTGGAAAACTTATCATTTGATAGTTTGAGTATTTAAATTCAAATGTGAATTTAAAAATGGAAACGGGGAATCGTTTAAAGGAAGTAAATGATGAAACTTATTCAGATGTTCAGGATGTAAATTGAACTAAAAATAAATCCGTATAGATTTATGATTTGAATTCAATTAGATCGAATTTGCTTAAATAAAATATTTTCAGAAAAGATATTAGGATTGTATTAAATAGAAGTTTAAATTTAAATATGGAAATAGATTATATATTTATATAGATAAGTTATAATAAACAGAATATTCTAAAATAAGATTTTGGTTTTAAATAGATTTCGAAATGGAACTTATTGGAATTTATAAAACGAGTAAATTTATAAATAATGTTTATAAATATAGTGAATTAATTATCTGGAGATAATTTGTAATTTTAAATTCAAGTATAAATTTAAAATATAATTTGAAATCATTTCGAAAAGGGAACAACAGTTTTATTCCACGATTCGGAGTATAAAATGAATTGGGTTTCAGGTAGATTTGAAATGGAACTTGTTTTAATATATGAAACAAGGAAAATGAATTTATAAACGGTGTTATAAATTTAGGGAAATAAATTATCATTTGACAATTTAGGAATTTAAATTCAAATATGAATTTAACAGTGAATTGGAAATCGTTTCGAAAAAGGAACGACGGGTTTATTTCTGGAATTCGAAATATAAACTGAGATGAGATAAATCAGAAGGATTTATAATTTGAAATTCGATTATATTGAATTTTATAAATAATTTATTTATAAAGGAATTAGAATTTAATATAGAAGATTGAATTATAAATAAATTTATAACTAAGATACGAAATAATTGGCAATCTGGGATAATCAGAATTGGGAAAATTGGTTTCATATATATTAAAATATATTAGAATGAAGTTAGAATTTATATATAAACGAAGTTTAAAGCATTTATAAATTAAATATAATTAAAACGAACTTGCCACAACACAGTAGTTCGTAAATTGGCGTTTCCAACTTCAATTGAGTATATAGAACTCAACTTAAGTCGGAATTCTTTGAAACAAGAATCGTCAGGGCCGATTTGATAATAGTTTTCTAAAGGAAGAGAAAAATATGGATTTCGTCATATATATTTTGAGTTATGTCAAAATCAAATTTTCATAAAAACAACACCATAAGCATTATAAAACCATAACGGTTTATTTAAATTAATAAACGGATTTTAAATAAATAAAATCCGAATTTCCATTAGAAAAATTCAGATTTGAGTTATAAAATAAATATGAATCAAGCGGAATTAAGCGAACTAATTTTTGAAACAAAAAACAAAATTTTAAATATTAGATAGAAATAACTAATTTGAGAACCACTCCATATTGGCAGTAGCGTTGCGAATCATATTATATGAAGATAACCGAAGATGAAGTAATGTGCAAGGGCTTTTTCGATTAATGGAAATTGTTCCTTCGGTTTCGTTCAGCCCTAGAACGAAGTTGTATAGACGAATGTCTGATAGAGTATTTCCAATGATCGAATATGTTTGTCTGTATAAATATATATGATGGCCGAGAATTTATTCTCTTAGCATAATATCCAGATTATATTTGTGCAAATTAATGATTAACAGATCTGACAATGAGGCATTCAAAGTGATTGCTATCAATGAAAACTAAGCATAGCCTCAGGCCTCAACAACCAGGAAATGATAAAAATCGGGCAGGCAGCATGGCTAAGTGGATAGCTCCCAATTAGGGTGTATTATCATCTATCTAGAGAAATTTCATTTCATTCTTTAATCTATCGATGTTGTCCCATCTAGGAAAACGGGTCCTGATCCCAACCGTTGGTGATACACATTCGATACACTCAAGCAAAATGAGTGGTCGGTCATGTGTGGCCGAGTTACAAGTTATTCTTGTTGAACCCAGTGTATTCTCTTCTAGAGATGCACAATCGTAAGGTGATTCCGTACCTTGTCATAGATGGAAATTCATTTTCCAATAGGTGATCGCGGTTTTGATTGTATATTATATATATATATATATATATATATATGTATGTATGTATGGAACGTGAGATGCAAACGTTCCATTGGATTGTTTTTTATTTGATTTAAACACTATTATAATATTAAAAGAGTTTTGATATAAAGATTATCATTTTTTCGAAAGGATTTTGAAAGTTAAATCAAGTGTTTTGGATTCTCATAAGAGAAAAACCCGTTCCCTGTTATACGGCGTGGTCTTATGAGATATTGTTTATTTTCTCAAACTGTTTTAAATTGTTTACTCATACCAGTCCCATGACTGACCCAAAGCTTATTTTGTTTTTCCTAAATTCTTGGGTTCCCATATTTGTACGGGCAGTCAAGTAGTTTAGGATTTTACAGATTTATCTAAAGTAGCTTGGAGCATGAGGCTTCAACTTTATTTAATTATTGTTTTCCGTTGTGTTGTAAGTGTTGTACTCTGATTATGATATGTATATCGAAAAGAAAATTTGTACTCCAAAAGTTGATATATGTTATATTTTGTTCTGCTGCGATGTGAGATTCTACATTGTTATTTTTGTTCTTCTTCTACCTTTTTCTTCTTTGTTAATAATGATTCGTATTTTTATGCAATTTGGGTTGGACGTGTAGTGTATTTAGTCAACTCAGATAGTACAGCTTTGCGGGCCACTACAGAGTTCCTACCAATTGCAAACAACAAAAATCTCCTTAGAAACCAAAAGAAAAATGTTGACAATTAAAAGGCGCTTAAAAAACCCATAAGTAATAAATTTGATAAGATTTCAAGAGAAATGGATAGATCTTTAGGAAGATTGCTCATAAACTTGGTGTAATACCCTGTAATTTTAAGAACATCATAAACAATAAAATAAGGGATACTTAACTAAAGATTGGGAATTAAATAAAACGGACTAAACCATTGCACTCGTCTTGGAATTCTGTGTAAGATAGACTCTGATTTTACGTCAAACGGACACTGTATGAGGAAGATATAAAGGTTAGAAGTTTATATATGTATAAGGAGAATATATGAACATAAAACAAATCAGAATTTCAAAATAAATCAAACAGAGAAGCGGGAAACTGAAGTGGGAGTTCAGCTCGTTAGGGGTCGACCCGCTCTAGCCTGGTCGACCTATGGGTCGACCTAAGGGGTATGTGGGTCGACCCCTCCCCGATCTAGCACAATGCATTTTTCTGTACCCGTTCTTGTTTCTATGCTAGGTTCATTGTAGATAGTCTATATCTAGGCCAACATTTCTATTGTTTTCCTACACCTAAAATAATGGATATAATGAGATGCAGCCTCAGCTTGGACTGAATAAAGACTATCTTCTACAACACCAGCCTATACGTATATTTGAGTCATTTCTTGTACACCGATCCATTTTCTATGAGTTCATGTTAATTTTAAATATAAAAATTTAATAGTAACCTTGACATGTTAATAAACCTGGATCTAAACCTATGCCTGTTAAGAAACTGATTCATATTTAAACAGTTTTATTATTACATGTATTCTTTTGTACACCTGTTCCGCTGTTCGGTTCTCATATGCTTATTTCTGTTGTTATATGCCTATTTTTGTTCTTCTCCCTCTCCTATTCCCTTTTTATTTTATAAGCCTAGGCTACCTTCGAGCCTAGGACAATACTGCTAAAAAAATGCATACGAACGAAACTGGGATAATTTGGGAATGATTAGGAATTATAATAATATGACTGAAATTTGGGAGCATAACTTATACTGTGGAATATGACTGAATTTTTAGGGCATATATTGTACTATGAATTATGACTGAAAACTTAGGGGAATATAAATATGCAGGCTTAATCTAAGCGGAACATGTAAATTAAACTGTAAGTAACTTGTGAAATTTGTTTAATCTGTGGGGTTAAGTAAATCTGTTAAAATGATGGGGTTAAGTAAATCTGTTAAAATGATGGGGTTAAGTAATCCTGTTTAATATATTAGGGTTATATGAACCTGTTAACCTGTAATACTTAACCTATTTAATCTGTTGGGGTTATATGAATCTGTTAACTTGTAAAACTTAATCAGTTAATCTATGCGGGTTAGGCTAAACTGTTATTCTGTAAGGCTTAACCTGTTAAAAATCCTGGTTAATTACGGACACAAATTTAGGGGTCTGACTTGTGTCATCTGCTGTGTGGGAACCATATCAATCGGAACCCATTCTGGTATTAAAAGGGGACCCAGCACTAGGTAGGGGTCAGGGCATGCATAATGAATTGATTGTAATAGGTTCATCTGAATAGGGATGTATATGGGCACGTTCCAATGGAGTCATGTGCGTGCATGTGTCCGGTTTGTAGGAAAAATAAGCCGCTGTAGCACTAGTAAATAGGTCTATGTCCTTCTGTAGGTTGCCACTTTAGGAAGTAATACACCCTACTATAGGGCCGACACAGGGTATTTACACATCAGGAAGTCAATCGCTTTGGGTAGTAATTAGGGTACATCTAGTCCTACATATTTCCTGTTTAGGTACATGTTATTTCTGCTTGGATAACACCCGTTATTTTTGTTGAGGTACCTGTTATTTCTGTTTGGGGTAAAACTCGTTATGTAACTAGAGTACACCTAAAACTATCATTATGTTTCTGTTAGGATCATTCTGTTTCTATTACATTAAGGGGTACCTAATTCTTTCACAAATCTTGTTATACTAGTATTGGTGTAGAGAAAAGTACTTGAGAAGCATAGTCTACTATGTTTATTCTGCTTATCTTGTTCATCCTATTTATACCTATCATATGATAATGTTATCTCTCATCCAGTCTTATATGCCTATCGTGTTACTTTTACTTCTTTATATGATAAAAGTCATGGGACTCGCTAGACTTTTTACCTGACCCTTTTTGTTTTCTTTTCTCTCTCTTCCTTCTCCCCCTGGTTCTTAGGGTGGGAACGCTCAGGCATGATTAGGACTCTCTCTTCTGTTTCTGCTTGGATCTGAATTTGCTTTGATGTATCGCTTCGACTACTTGTCTACTTTTTTATGGATATTATTGGGGATTATGATTTTACATTTCTATACTCTGATGGTTTTTTTGCAAGACAGATGTTTTGGTTTCAATATTTCAGCCTGATGTTGCTGGTTTTAAGACTACGATGCTTTTCTGCTAAGTAATGAAGTTTTAAATTTCCGCTATTATTTATATGTCTTGTGAGATTCTATTTCTGTTTACCTATAATGCTTCACGGAACTTGATGCATTCTAATAAAGAGTGACATTAACGGACATGGGTGCCACGTTTGGTACCAGAGCTGAAGATTACAAGATCGGATAAAAGTTCTAAAAATTGTTTTCAAAAATAAAGTGTTTTCAAAGAAAAAGTCTATTTTTGAAAAACATATTACCTAAAGCCATATAAAATATCTTTTGAATCTATGTTTGAATCCCTTTTCCTATTCTTTTCAGCATGTCTGGGGAACTAAATCTTCCTGAGGGTTGGTTCCGTAGATATCTTGAGGCTATGACACCTGCCGGAAGCCAAGGAGGCGCCCTTCCCCCAACTGCAGCTGTTGTTCCTCTTCCTCCGCGAGCGGATAATTTCTCTAAAATATTCAAAGATTTCTGTGCTATGGGAGGAAAGCCATTCCGCGGAACTGAGAACTTTATGGAAGCACGAAATTGGCTAAAAGAGACAGAGAACTTGTTTGGGCTTTTTGAAGTTGATAACCGCAGAAAGATACAGTTGGCTTCATGGTAGCTTAAAGAAGAGGCTTCGTTTTGGTGGGAAGTGATGCAAGCAGGGCGTCCAGTAAGTACTTGGGTTGAATTCCGATAGAGATTCGAGACAAAGTTTCTCTCTCAGGCATAATAAAGTATGCAGATGGAGAGATTTTTGGCACTTAAGCAAGGAAGTATGTTTGTTAAAGAGCATCACTACAAGAAAATATATTATTACTCATTATTCTAAAGTGTTATTGTTTATGGTTAAACATTTGCTCCATAACTCATTTTGTTCTGTATGCTCTGTAACACTCTTCTTTTCGCTCTAAAATTTCCGTCTCCCTCCAAAATAACAATTATCCTGTGTCGTCCTCTCTAAAATACAATCATTCACATCCCCTTCCAATTTTATCTGCAACCAAATAACCCTAATCAAATTGTCGCAGTCGTGCTTCTCCACTAGAATAGTTCTCTCCTCGGTACGAAGTCAACTCAATGATGTCTGAAACCCTAATCTCTGATTTCTCCTTTCATCGGTATTTTTCAGGTTCGCTCCTTAGTAGTCAACGGGAAGATGGTGCTGATGAAAACCCTAACCCTAGTTGACTCAATGGTAGAATTTGATGAGGTACCCCCGATTTTCATTTATTTTACTTCTAATTTTTATCACGACTAGTTGGCATGTGGATCTTACAAATTAATGTGTTTATAATTGGAGTAAGTTTAGTTGAATTTGATTTATATGATTCTTACGCACTGGTATAGAGACATTTTTTTATTAGGATATTTGGGAGTAGATATGAAAGTGGAAACAGTTAAAAGTACTCAGGATATTAGTACTTGATTTACTATTAAAATATGGTTACTTCCGCTACTGCCTTGGGTACGTAGATGGCTAATTTATCAAAAAAAATTGTATTTTATAGCTATAAGTAGGCAAAGTAGGAAGAAAAAGGAGATAATGTTGAATGCAAACCAATATTTCTTTCCTTCTATTTCTGTCTAACCTGCAAGTCTTCCTGCTTCTTCCTCCTTGCTCGGTCTCGTTTGCATTGAAATTTCCTAAATAGCAGTTGTTATTTTATTATATGTTTGTTGTAGGCAATAATTTAAAAATCATAATTAAGATGAATATGTATGTATATGTATTAGTATATATATTTTTTTGTGTGTGCATGTATGTATATATGTATGTATGTAAGTGTATGTATATGTATATACATGTACATTTGCATAAGTTCGCATGTGCATGTGCGAATGTATAAACATGTGTGTGTATGTGTTTTTGTGTGTGTGTACGTGTGTGTGTGTATATATATATAATACGTATATATGTTTTTGTGTGTATACACACACACAATGGATATCTATTTATTTTATAGTGGAAAATACGCTGAATGACAAATGTAGCCAAAAATTTGATGATAAGTATACAAAGTTTGGAATTTAGCCAAAAGGACACATTTTGGTGTAAAAGAAGAAGTGATAGTGGTCTCTGAATTCCTCTTTTACACAAAAATATGCCCTTCTCCCTAAAAACCAGATTTGTATACTTTTCACCAAATTTTGTGCCAAGTTTGTCCTTTAAAAGAAAATCTATTTTTATATATATTCCACCATTCTGAGTTTATTGTTCTATTACAGCGCATATAGCACTATCATATTTGTGGGCATTGTCAACCAATTACAGGAAATAAACAATATAATTGAGAGTATGTAAAAGCATATGTATTAGTGAGCCTACAGCGGTACTCTGCAAAAGCATAATTGAAAGCTAGTAAAATAGGTAAGTTGGAGTGATTAAATCAAAAAAGGGCACAAAATTTATTTTAGTATAATTTATGAGGTTTAGTGGTGCGTGAGTATGAAGTTTGATCATTGAGAAAAATGGTTAACATCTAAAATATTATGAAACATTTTTTTTGTTTGAATTGTTTATTATAAATTTTAACAATCAATTGCTGATGATACAACACCTACTCACCTAAGGAATGATGTAACTCAAATATTTACCCTAAGCTTATGGCATGTGATGTTTTATCATTTATAAATTTTTTTATTAACACTACCATTAATATCCTTGCTTGGGCTTCTTTATTCTGCTTTGTCATTGTAATGACCATTATAAATGGGTGTGTGTGTGTGTGTTTATGTATGTGTGTGTGTGTGTGTATGTGTGTGTGCGTGTGTCCCTTTTAAATCAAGCATGCATATGGATAATTAAAAACACAAATATTTTAACAAAAAAATATGGTTAACCCAAAGGCTTTGCAACATAGAAAAGTAAAGCTCCACGTTATCAATGTGAATCCTCGGAGCTAGTGAACATTGGAATAGATTAAACACGAAAGAAAATAGGAATAAATTTACATCATACTATTTTCTGCAGATATAGTATGTGTGTTAGTCACTTTTTTCTTTCTATTTTTGGGTTGAGAAAAGAACAATAATTTGATTTTAAATGTTTTGTTCTTAGCATAAAAAGGAAAATTAAAAATATGGATTGCTGTAATTTTTGAAAATGCTATTGTATTATTATCTGCACATTTTATTTACAATGATAATTATAGAAAATACGTAAGGATATTATTATATTTTGAATATCATTGAATGTTATCTTTTAAAGTTAGTTGATTGCAAGTCATGTAAAATGGGACTTGAATCTAAATATATAAAAGAACATATTACCTAAGGATGCCTTTGATTCACTGTTATATTGTCTAGTGAGCTTGTCGAAAGACCCAAATGTTATTGGCATCTTAAAATCCTATAATAGGAAAATCTCTAAGTGACTATTGATAAAGGATTTCTCCTTTTAATTTTTAAGTGAAATACAGCCTTCCATCGGTAATACACAACGCAATAAATCCTCCTTACACATCAATATGGAAGATTAAAAAACAATAAATAGTGCTATCATCGAATCGATTTGAAATATTTTATATGTGTATTATTTTAATAGAAAGATAGGAAAACAGGAACCCAAATGATGCCACAAATAAAAGATAAGCAACTAAAATTGGATCAAACTTAATCTATTGTGTGAAGGGAACACCGTTTTCCTCTTCCTAATACCACGAATAAAAATAAAAAGCACAATAAATTTTATGTACTTCCTAATACCACACGCAATTCACACGGAAATCAAGCACTGTGTAAAATCATTTTGCATGGCAAACAACCGCCGACCAATACCGTTTTCCGTAGTCATCAATCGTTGAACTACTATTGGTCGGTGGTTAATCGCCGTAGAAAACAATGTTAATCGACGGTTGTTCGTCATACAAAAATAAATGAAAATAATATGTTTGGTAGCCCCTTAAAAAATTTGGTATTAGGAAGAGTGTAGTATTAAATTTTATGGTATTTTTTAGTAATGGTATTAGGAAGATTAAAACGAGGTTCCCTTAGCAGCATACTTTATTTATTGCTATTAAAAAAAATTGTATAGAAACTAATGTAACAAACTATAATTTATTTTCCAAAGAGAAAATGAATCCAAGACATGCTAATATGCAATGGAATAATATTATATTTTCAGTGGAAAATTGTTCTAAAGGGCAATGTGGCATAAGCATATTATAAATTGAAACCCGAGTTATCTTCATCATTGGAAGGCATTGTTTCATAGCTGTTGAAACCATGGTTCGAAATTCCGCCCAGCACGCCGGATTTTCGACTATCCCGGTTCAGTTCCGGCGATGACAGGGCTGGAATTTGAAATAAAATCCGTTCTGATAGCCAAACCCTGAAAAAAAGGAAGAAGATATAGAAGAAGAAAGGATGGAAGATCTAAACCCATTAACAAACAAGCGGCAGGAAAACAGAAAGAAAATAAAGCGACATTGAAATAAACGATAGCCAAGAAAAATAGAAAACAAAGCGAGATGGAGAAAGATGCAGCAACATAGAAGAAAGAAGCGACTGTTTTTGGGACATGTTCTTAAGCTTTTTATTTGTTAGGGTTTCCTTGTTATGATTGTTATTGGATCATACCTTTTTTGGGGGCTTCATTCTTATGTCATATGTGTTGCTAAGGAATTTGATTAATGTATATTAGTTAATTTAGCTGATTATTTGATGATTTCTAAGCATAGTTTAAAGTATATTATTTCTCAATCATATTTCAGCTAATTGTTTGCGATCAATCCATAGACGTTAAAACGAAAATTTCAAAATCTATGAACCGTCGTTTGTTATATTATGCATATTTTTGTATCAAAACATATATTTTCTATGTAGTTTGAGACAAATTAAGAAGGAAAAGGTACTGGAATTCTAAATCTTGATTAGTACTAAATATTTATTTCCGTATTTGTAAAAAAAATACCGTAATTATCAAACCGGAATTAAACCGGAATTAGCGGAATTTCCGAAATGGGACCGGGCTTCTTCATGACCAGAAGGTAACTGAAAACCGGGATTTTGAACCTTGGTTGAAACAGATATAAAACATGGATGCAAGACTACTATGTCACAGTCCAAACAATAATGGTAAAAACAGTGAAAATAAATAAAGATATATTGTTACCAAAATGGTCCATAGTGAAGTTGAAATTTGCGATAAACAAATTTTTTACAAGAAGGGAATGTATTTTCTGAAAAAGTAGGGAAAAAATACTGAAATATGGAGATAATAGATGCTTAAAATATTAAAAATTGTGTCTATGAATTCAAGAACTAACTATGAAGTGCATTAGTGCTTATTAGTGTCACAATTTATTTGTAGAAAAGATTATATATTCATTATCCACACACACACTATAACTGTTTATATTTCTATAAAAACATCACATTGCATTCACGCTATTTTATTATTATACCAAAATATGTCTACCGGTTACATATCCCAGTTTTATGAAAAATAACAATTATTTCTACAAATTATAAGCTTATGCTCATTTTTAACCATAAATGAATCATTATTTACAATTTCTTAGTAAATGTAATATTAATTAAGTTTTAAATCACTCTTTTTTTAAATGACATTCGCCAAAGGAACTAATTTTCAGTAGAGATCAGCTATGCTAAATTAATGTATGAAACTATATAGGTTTTGACATTAAATTATTGCAGCGATTTCGTAGATTTCTGTTGTAGCCAAACTTACAGTTTGTTCCTGTAGTAAACCTACAGCATAATTTATTATCTTCAATAATTTATAATAAAGAAGAACAACTGTCCTAAAATATAAGAGGCACATATGTGAATTAGTCTGAGATTAATCCACGAAGTTTTGCTCAAAGCTTGGTCAGAAAATAAGTTCCCATTTACCATTGAATCAGGCAAAATAGAATCATCTGCTAATATTCATGTAAGTTTCTAAATTTGATATATTCGTATTATGCATATAGATAGATATTACAAAGTCTGGATAGTATCCACTACCTGATCTGTGATATCTTTTTTACCATCTATTACAAAGTTTCTAAATTTGGTATATTCATATTATGCACATAAATAGTAATAAACAAGCAGAAAAAGCTAAAGGTGTGCTAAGGCTATTCCCAATATGGTCAGTTTGCTTAATATATGGAACTGTCTTTGTTCTATATATGAATTTTTCACAAAACAAGGAAGCACAATGGACCGTAGAATTGGTTCAACCTTCGAAATTCCGGCAGCATCACTTCAAAGCATAATAACCATTGTTAATATCACATTCATCTTCATATACGATCGCATCATCATTCCTTTATTTAGAAATATAACCAAGAATCCATCAAATTTAACTCCACCTCTAAGAATCGGAACTGGACTATTCCTTTCAATGATATCGATGATCATTTCAGCTTTAGTAGAAATCAAAAGGCTTAATACTGCCATAGAATTCGGGATTGTCGATGAACCTGAAGCCATGGTATCGTGTCATTATGATGGTTAATTCCTCAATACGTTCTATTCGGAATCTATGATGTATTTGTTGTGGTTGGACTGCAGGAGCTATTCTATGATCAGGTACCTGGTTCTTTAAGAAGCAAAGGACTCGTTTTATATCTTAGCATTACTGGAATGAGGGGTTTCATTAGTAGCTTGCTTGTGTGTAGCAACCCGGAAATTTTGAACCAATTTAAAATTTTATTTTTAATTGATTTAATGGATTTGAAGATTTAAAATGATTTATTTTAAATAATAACAACTAAAATTTTATTTAAATCGAAGTTAGAATGTATAAATTTATTTTAATTATAAACCGAGCTTGAAATGGCACGATAGTTTGAAAATTCGATTTAAAATTTCAATTGAATGTATAGAATTCAAAATAAATCGGATTTTAGTAAAACAAGAAACGTTAGAATCTGTTTAATTATATCTTTCTAATGAATGTGAAAATTTCAGATTTCATAATATAAATTGAAAGTTATGTCCAGTTTAAAATTTAGAATAGTCGCTATGGAATTTACATATTTTTTATATTATATATAGCCTTTAAAAATAGCTATTTTGCAAACGACCTCCGTTTTTGATGGAACCACTTTTCTTGGATCCGGAATGTCAAATTATTGTTATGTTTCAAATTTCATAATTTTTGGAATTAATATGTGAGTGTGGTAAATTTAAACGTATTTTGTAATTTCAGTTTGAATTTAATCAACTATAAAAAGGGCTATTTTTCAAATGGTCTCCAAATTCGACGAAATTATTTTTTTAAGACCGTATCATCAAAACATAACTAGATTTATTTTTCTATAATTTTTGGAGTTAGTATGTGGCCCCGGTAAATTAAAATGTACATTTAAATTCAATATATATTGATTTATATTTTAATTTAAAGAAAAACTGATCGAAACAGTCAAATTGGCTTACGAAACATATCCCATTTTGTCTGGAATGGGGGTATCTGGCTAGGGGTGACAGTTGTTGGGTTTAATTTGGAGTTTGGAGCATGAAACATGGTAAGGAAATAATAAACAAATTAAATAATATTGAAATAAATATATAAATATGTTGGATCTATATTAACCCTAGGTGGTAAATAGGGTTTATTGCAATTTTTCGTTGAATTAAAAATCTAACAGGACATTAAAATAATAAACAGATCACAAAATGCAGCAAAAATAAAAGTGCAGAAAATAAATCACACACAGATATACGCAGCTTCGGCAAAACCCTGCCTATTGCTGCATTCCAAAGGTTTCTACAAGGTAAAAGAACAGATCTCACATACAAGACCATGTACACTCGCGAACCCCTCACTCCTATTCTAATCCTACTCTCAAAACCTTAGACTGATCGATATCCCCTTGACCAGATTTTCCCGTATTATAAACTCGTAATCCGTAATCCTAGTTTTTACAGACTCTAGTAAACTTTCAGTTAACCCCTAACCGAATCTCTCTAGATTTTACAGACTCTAGAACTGTTCGGACGGTTTAAAAAAACAGAATTAAAAAACAATACAAATTTAAACATAAACAAGAAAGAAAAATAAAGCTTAAAAAACCCTAGGAGTTAAAGATAAGGGTCATCCCCTTTAAAACTTGGCTTATCCCCTTTTCACATGGCCGGTCCATTTGCATTTTCTTTTGCCCGATCCTTTGCTTTGTTAAAAAAATGGCTGCTGGCTTCAAAGGCTAGGGTTTCTCCGGAAATCCAAATCTCGATCGCGATTCTGATAAATCGATGCTTTGAGGCTGAAATCCTTTGCTTGGCTTGTCGATCGATCTGGTCTTTTTCTTGGCTCTTATTGATTTGAAGATGATTGAATAATCATGAGTATTCTGAGTTTTCTTGCTTTTATTTTCTTGCGAGTTGCTTTTTGGTTTCGATCTTCATACCTGGCTGTGATGATTGGTGAATAAATAGGGTAATTTGAAACCCTAGATTCCTCTGATTTCAAAAGTAAATGACTTGCACTGATTTGTGATGTTTCCTGTTTTGATATTCTTGGCTATAAAGAATTGCATGATTTAAGTTGTAGCCTCTTGAAACATTATCACTTGCGTGATTTAATCTGGACATGAGTTTGGCTATCAATATATAGACCCTTGTGAATTCTGAATTGATTCATTCCTGAAATGTTTGTGGTCCCTTGAATAATATGCCATGAATTTTGGAGAAAGAATTGATTAAAAAAATTGTTTGTTTCCTGAAATAACTTGCTTGTTGCCTACGAGATATTTCTTGCCAATTTTTTTTTTGAATATTTGAAATTAATCAAATTCTTGCCTTAAACATTTGTCCAGCACATCTGATTGCTGAATTTCAGAAAAGCATATTCCTTGAATTCACATTGATATTTGTTGATTTCATGCCTTGCGATGAACTTGCTCATTTCCTAATTGCCGTTGACTTTTCTGGTTTTATTAAACACAATGATCAGTTTCACTATGATGCTCACTTGTTGTTCATAATGGCTTGAACCTTGCTGTTTGTTTGTAAATGCTGAAAAAGATGTTGGTAGTACTATTCATGTGATATTCATGATTTCATGCTTCTCAAACACCTCTAATATGTCACCATGTTGTCCCTTTGACTTGCCACTTTCACCTTGTACTTGACCATGTTCAGATATGGTTGCATCCTTGTATTTGCAAATGAAAGTTGCTACTGCGATTGCTCCATTCACCAAGGATCTAGCCATTTGAGTTGCTTGACATATATGTGTCCATGAACTGTTGCACCACTTTTGCATTGCTATACATGTATATTTGCTGTGTGAATTAGCCTCTTGCACTATGTATTGTTGTTGTGTGCGCCACCTATGTATTTCTTGCTGTGCTTCTTACTGTTGCACCATGTCTCCATTATGTTCACATGATCATGCTTCAACCAATCTCTGCTACCATATAAACTCAAGTATTTTGGTTATGCTCTACTTTGTATTTGTGTTTTGATTTAATTGAACTGTTTGGCTTAGTTTGTGGCACCACACTATTCTGTGCAAATAGGATTTGATCTTGAACATGCCTTCTATTCTGAACAGTTGTTGCATACATGACTAAGCTCGACCATGTGTGTGTTTGAATCATGTTTTTCCCCACATATTGTTGCATTTGAAAAACTGGCTCAACTATTTCAAGAAAGAAGAAAAAAACTGGACTTGTTCATGAGAATATAACATGCCTGAACCAAACTTGTACATTTTTACATCCATTCATATGCACCATTATGTGTATTACTTGCATTGTGTACTTGTGACGGTTATTTTGATTGTATTTGAGCTTCCTTTTTTGACCAAACATATGTATAGACCATGCAGTATTGTTGCACAGACCTGGCCTCTTCATGTTGTTTCATACTGATTTGTAAATGTATGTTAGTTTGCACTTTGGCTCGACCAAGCCTTGTTTATGTTGAGTTGTTTTCACTTTCGCTTGACAAAGAGTTGTGCACAGAGTCGAGGTGGTCCACTTTGGTTGCTCCTCAGTTGCTCGCTGATTGGCGCGGCAGTGCACACGTGTATATTTATACACATGTGTATATGCAGCCATCAGACAAGATTTCATGTCCCTGTACTATACATACACAAACTGACTAGACATAGATCAAGTCATGAAAAATGATGAGAAACACACCAGAAATCTGAGGCAAATAAAATTTTAAAAATAGAATTTATATTCACATGTATTTTGAAAATTATTTCTATTCCATATACTGTGTGTGTGTTTCTGTATATGAAAGGTATGAAGATGACTGGACTGACAATGAAGTGCTGTGATAACAGAAGACTGAAGACAGTGAATGAAGCAATGTCAGTAAATGTGTCTGTATATATATATATATGATTTGTATAGACAAAGTGACTGTAAGAGTGTTGTGGAGAAAATTGTACTGATATTTGTAACAAACAAGTTTGAATGAAATAAAATATTATTTTATTGTGTTCAAACAAACTTGTCTATTGTATTTAATTTATTTACAAGTATAGTGTCATGTGTAATATCTGTGAATGTGTACAAATAGTGGAGTCGTATAATTTGTACAGTTTGAATGTTGAAGTATAATATTTTATTTGAATAAAATATTGTGTGAATGTATGGAATTGTGTTCAGTCGTATTCTATTTATATATAAATATTATATTCCTATCTGTGATGTTATATAACCGTATAATAACAAACACATTTATATTAATATATATTTGGTTGTTATCATCAACAAAAATCATATAATTGTGTATACAACATTGTCATATACAACAATCTCCCCCTTTTGATGATGACAAACAAAGATGAGGATTTTGAATATAATAAATGTGTTTGAGAGTGAAGAACTGAACTCCCCCTATTTGAAAGCCCCCCTACAACAGAAACTCCCCCTATAATTGTGCATGAGTGAAGAAACATGAAAATTGAATGAATTTTCAAAATTAAAAATATTTATAAAATATTTACTCATAAATCAAAATCTCAATTCATTCTCCCCCTTTTGTTATCATCAAACGGATTCAGAAATTAAATTATAGATGAAAAATGACTAAATAATATAATTTCAGCATAAGAGGAAGAACGGTCATCACAAATCTCAATCAGTCAAACAAAAATCATAATAAACTGAGAACTGGTGGCATATTTCACATTGTAGAGAATGACGGATTTACGATGAAATTTATAAAATGCGGAGTTTCAAAAACATACATTTCCAAATATTTTCAAAAGAATTTTATAAATTAAAGCACAAAAACAGTGATGGATTTGGACTACAATTAATAAATTCAACTTAAGTGACAAAGTAGTATAATCTCAAATTCTAATAGCTATCAATCAACAAATCATAATACGTCATAAGATTTAAACACATTTCACAGATTAGAAAGATGGATTGATAGGCTGGTTTTTATACACCAAGGAGAATTTCAGATTAATTTCAATTTATAGCACAATATTTCCTTTTTCTTTATATTTTATTTAAGAGCACACTGACCACACATAACCAGAGCTTGGATTTTAAAATGAGGTCAGTCGCAGCTTAAATTATAAGTCGTCTCATAACCATGCATGACCGGAGCTTAGGTTTTTAAATGAGGTTAGAGACACACTTATGATTACTCATACATTTATTATTTTCAGTTTCAAAATGAAAAACTCCTCAGTATATAAAACCAAAAATGGATGATAGAAATGCGGTAGGCGCATAAATGGTCTATGAAAAAAAATTCTAAATTAATTATATTATGAAATATGCTCGACTGTACTGGGACTATTGAAAAAAAATCAATTATCACCAATTCCGAATAATAACATAGTCCAATTTCTATCACAAATATTTCCACTATTTATTCAAGAAGATTTTTTTGAATAATATTAAACTCTCCACATTAATATAAAAGACATGATGAGTGATAGAATAATGGTAGATAAAGAACATGGTTGTTGTAACGAACAGGGATTTTCGGCCCCGGAAATCGACATAAATACATTTCCCGTACCTCATGCCGACATTCCAAACACCGAAAACACTGGAACATTATTTGAATGAATTTAGTGGGTGAGATAACAAAGAAAGAAATATTAGAATAGAAGAAGAAGAAGAAACAACACAGAGTCTCACATCGCAGCGGAACAAAATATAATACAGTAGTAAATCTTTATAGAGAGCTTTTAAAAATACTTACAATTATCAGAGTACAGCACACACCTGGATAGTTATAATAACCTATCCTCATATACAACACACAGCGAAGTAGTTGCTATATAATATCGTACGTCTGAACATCTCCAGCTTGTCTCTAGACTTCGCAGCATCTGATAACCTGGACCTATACACTCCGGGCTAACCCGAGCATTTACAAAACACCGGGATCAGGCTGGAGAACCAGAGTGAGAAAAACTCGCACAGTATTAATGTATCACACAACACTATTTTTAAAGTTCAAAATCTTTTCAAAAGAAAAGGATAATCGTAAGACCGAATCCACACATAAATACGGACGGTTTTTACCTTACAATAACCCAAAACACTTTTGAAATCAATGTCTTTTCTGATATTATAATAGTGTCTAAATACAAGTAAATAGAATCTAGTGGAACGCTTGCATCTCACGCTCCACATATATAGTATACAATCAGAACTGCGGGAGCTTATTAGAGATTGGATTCCGACTATGACAAGGTATGGGACCACCTGCCGATAGTGTATCTCTAGAGGCGAATACACTGGATTCAACAAGAACGTCTTGCAACCCGGCCCTCACATGACCGACCACTCATTTCACTTGAGTGTATCGAATGTATATCACCAATGGTTGGGCTCAAACCACCGTTTCCCGAAAAGGGACAGCATCGAAATAGATTAAAGAAGCAAAAAGGAATTTCTCTAGATAGGTGATTATACACCCCTAATGGGGGCGACCCACATAGCCATGCTGCCTGCCCGATTTTTGCCATTTCCCGGTTGATGAGGCTTGAGGTTAAAATTTATTTTTGGAACATTTGGTCATCATTCACTTTGAATGCCACATCGTCAGATCCGCTAGATATCACTAATTGACATCCACAAAAAATACTCTAGTGGTTAAGCTAAGAGAACCGTCGTCCTCTGCCACCAACTATGGTACATTTGAAGAAATCAACATACGTAATCCCTTTGGAAATACTCTGTCAGACATCCGTCCATACAAGTCATCCAGGAAAAGGATGAACCGAAGGTACTCTCCTACTGCATCCAAGGAATCACCCTACAGATCAGTAGCGAGAAGTCCTTGCAACCCGTATATTCCAACCACGACAGAACCTCAGTTTATCTTTGGGAGCTAACTAGAGATTATTAGTAGCTCTTCCTTTTAATGAAGATCTACGGTCTTCAATGCTCCATCTCGACCATCTTCTGGTATCTTCACGTATTTGTTGGTCGGAATGGTTTTCGAATATAAATTTGATCCCAGTCTTTCCGTACCAACAATCATATTTGACAGATTTGATAGTCGATGATTTAACTATCAAAATAAACAGTGACTCAATCATGACAATCCAGTGAGTTCACTGGTTCAGTATTCAACATCACTTGGCCTTTTAATTAAACAAATGTAAATTCAAAACTCTTAAATCCTTCGATATTATAAATATAGTTTCGCTTCTTATTTAACATAAGATTTATTCTTAAACAAATTTGTTCTTATACTTAGGAAAATCCTATATCATATTCAGTTGTCTATTTTCACTTACAACATTAACCACGTTATTATCTAATATTGGGAAATCATTCAACTTATTACTCATAAAATAACATTACGAAATATCTTCTATTTCATTACTTGAAACAATACTCCACGCTTATTCTTATTGAATAAAACTCGACTTTTACATTTCCTTTCTAACTCGAAATTTCCGTTAGAACTCCATGCAATCCCCTTTTATTTCCCTTTTAACTTTGGAATCTCATTATATACATACTTGCCAAATTTTCACAAATGGGTTACATTACTATTTCTCTAATGACATAATAAATTACTATTAACCTCTTTTTCCATTACAACTAACACCATCCTCAGATAATCTGATGTCGCTCAAGTTAGGGTATTTTAATTACCCCTCAGACCTTGATCAACAACGTTCATATCTTAGGATGGATATAAGTTATAATCCAAACCCGATACTTAATTCCAATATCAATACAAATTCCATTTCACAATTTTATTCAAAATATGGTATAAAAAACTTCTTATGCTTTGAAAATCTCTTTCTCGGATATGCCTGTTCTTTCTTAATTCAATAATTAGGTGACTTCTTTATAAACATAACTTTTAACTCGACCTCTTTAACCAAGCTTATTTATAATTTGGCTTTGGTTATCAAATCCTACAACCCACTTCTTATACCAACTTCACTTTCACTAATTCCTTTTCAGATCCATTCCACCATTTACCGCCTTGAAACTCTTATTCCAATCTCCCACTTTTACTTGACCACATTTTTAAGTAACGTTAATTTAGAATTAATGATATAACACCTCAAACTTCTTTTGCATAACTCTGGTTTATTATAAAACACTTTTATCTAAATTTCCTTCTTCTTAATTCAAATAATTAAGTAATATTTATTTTAAGCTATAATATCGCCTTAAAAATTTCTTTTATAACTTTGTTATAAAACTCAGGTTTTAAACAAAACCAACTCATAAACTTCTCTCACCATTCGATTCGATTACATCTCAATTTCGATTACCTTTGAATTAAATTCCAATTAAAAAAAATTTCCTAACTTATAATAATTTATTTCAATCATTAACTACTTCCGTAGTTAATTCCTTTATTTACTAAATTTAATAGTAAATTTCCCTTTTAAATCTTATTAAGATTAAACAATATTCATTAAACTATTTTATTAGATTAATTCAAATCAACTAACTTAAAATCAATTCCAATTAAAATGGTTGACTTAGTCAACTCAAGGCACGGTTATTTTGTTAACCCATTCCAATTCGTTCTAACTTTAAATTAATTAATAATATAATTAATTTAAATAATTCCATGTAATTGTTTCTTAACAAAATAATTTTTCATCTTAACTAGTTCATAAATCTGATTAACGTCAGAAGTTACTTTATAAATCAATTAATAATTAATTATAACTTAAATAATAAATATTGGATATTTATTTTCTTTTAATAAAGTTTTATTCAAAATATATATTTAAAAATCTATCTTTTATTATAAAATAAATTTCATAACTTCAGTTCTATCAATTCACCTGACGGTAAATCAATATAAACAAAACAATTTACTTTTAGGCCATTTACTGCAGGTTACTCAACCAATATAGCCTACTGGTTAAAACACAACACAGGTCGACTTTTCAGTCAAAGATCACTACTAAAATCAATTACCCAATCATGACAGTCCATATGATAATATGAAAATAAATAATATAATTGAGGAATCCCGTTGGATCCCTCCAACCTGACCTTCCCTGTAAATAGGTTATCTCAAACCATGTCAATCAATTCCATTTAACGGATAATTATTATAATAGTAACAACAACTATTTAATATCAACCAATTAACAAACAATTCAAACAATTCAGATAATTAAACATGTTTATAAATAAACGTGACCAATAAGGTAGATTACCTTTATTGGGTCCAATTCGTTAAAATAACGATTTGGTATTTCACTGAAATTAAACACGGTTTAATTTCATTGGTTAAATCAACAAATGGATAAATAATCAGCAAACAGAGCACACAAAATAAAAACCCAGTTTATATAAAATATAAATGGGGAAAACTGAGTGAGTTTAACCCACCTTGATCTAATTTATCGTTGGATTAGTTTGGTTACAGTTAAATTAAACAGTTGTTTAATTTAACTATAAATCCCGTCATCTCCATTTCTGTTCAGGACAGTTCCATGACGTTCTGTCTGTTGCCACGATTCCATTGTAACTTGTCTGGTTGGATTCTGATAATATTAGAGAGGGTTTATAATGATTGAATATATGCGATTTTAATCATATAATTAACTAATTCCTTAACCAAGTTTTGTTAAAATAATTACATTTGGTTAGCAAATATAACGGTCCGACTTGTCCTTATTACTTTCGAATGCTGACTTCACCTTCATTCTACACCAGATAGACCTGTGCAAGAATTTAATTTAACTTATAATTAAACATTTTAAATATAATAATTACCCTTTTAAATTTTACACAAACTTGTAACTCTAATTATTTTTCTGATTGTTTGATTAAAGCAGAACAACTCTCTAACGTTTTCTGAAGCACCGTTTCCCTCTTGTTTCAAAGCCGGCTTCAGAATTTCAACCCTAAAAAATGATTTTAAATTAATTATAAATCCGTTCATTATAATTGAATTATCAACTAATTGGATTATCAGTGATATACAAAGTCACCTAAGCGTATCGTTCCTGTCTTCTAATTCATCCCGATTCTCATTGATTTGCTCCAACCAAACCCCGTTTCCATTTCCGTGTTGAAAAATAATTACCCAATCCTACTCGTGCTACTCCTCTCCTGTTGCCATTCGAAACTGCTCCTATAATTTATCCACAACATAAATGAATCAACCAATTACGTTCTGTAACAAAGAAAAGCTGACAGTTTCTTTTTCCCTCCCGCATACCCTTTTTCCAAACCGTATACCACTCCTTCGTTCCAGGTTTCAGAAATATACTTCAATGCCCTGACTTCAAAAGCTGAATGCCGCACCACCCTGGGCTCGCCAGCGTACGATCGGAAATTGCCAGTAGCGGTGCCCTCGTCTGCTCGACGATCTTCCCAAACAGCTTGCACTCCAGTTGCCTAATCCGCCTGTGGTTCCCACGAGAAGGTCTCAACTTCCCAACACCAAACCGACCCCCACAAGCAACACAATTCGATCTCCGCCGTTCATTGTCATGAGCTCGACGAGCCGAGGAATTTCCATGTTGGAGTTTTTGAGAATGGTTTAATTGATTTGAGAAATTTGGTGGAGGCAGATCGAACAATTCCGTTCGTTGATTTCTAAAATGGAGGCGCTAAAATAAGGTGCGTTGACCAGGGACTTATGTTTTGACCGAAGACTTAGGGTTGGGTGAAAACATGGTATTTATAGTGGGGTTAGTTAATATTATATTATTAATCGAAACTTCATCTTGAAGTAACGCAATAAAACCGCTACAGACAGTCTCCAGTTTCTGATAAAAAGGTTAATCCTAGCATAGAAAAATATTCCAGACCTAATAGGACAGGTTTCGTCGAATTCAGACATCGTTTAAAAAAAATTCTTTATTGAACCAGAAATAAACACGCATTTCAATTTTTCACGATCACTAGATAAATCCAATCAACTTGAAACTTTGAAATCCTACAATAATTTATTAATATGAGCCCAACGACATTAGTTTCGTCGCATTCTGAGACTGTTTCCCCGGTAGGCTATTTTTACGCACCGCAATGTCATTTTGGACACCAAATTGCCTGGACTTCAAAAATAACAAAATATATACCTATCCTGACTATAATCGACGATACGAACTCAACAGAATTGGTTTCGTGGCCTAATTCGATCGTTTGCTCAAGTTATACCCAAATAACCCTTTATTAAATTAATTACGTGCTATAGAAATTGAACGGGCATTTGTGACTGCCGTGGTCCCATACGACCTTGGTTTGCCACGCAATTCAACACTGTACAATAATTTAACGATACGGTTCCAATGAAACTAATTTCGCCAAAAACGGAGTCCGTTTGCAAAACGGCTGTTTTAAAGGCCTATATTTTAATAACGATTTTCATAGCTATTATTTTAAAATCTGATTTGGCCATAACTTTCTATCTATACCACGAAATCTGGATTTTTCTCTTCCATATGAAAATTATAATCAATATGATTACAACTTTCTTGTTTCACAGAAATCTGACTTATATCGGACTCTGTATATCCAATTGAAGTTCAAAACTCCATATTACGAACTACGGCGCCTTTTCGAGTTCGATTTATAATTATATAAATATATAACGTTCGAACTTCATTTTAAATAACGAATTTAATTTTAAAATCCTTTAATATTCCAAATAAATATTTAAAACAATAAATTAAATAAAATATTTGACTGCTAAAAATACGGGACGTTACATTCTTTCCCCCTTAAAATAATTTCGTCCTCGAAATTGCTAAGGTAGGAAAGAACGTTACCAACCCATTAATTTCCAAATCCATTTTGTTTTAAATCAAAACCATTTTATTATAATCAATATAAAGTTTCAAAAATATCAAAAAAATTCTAACACTTCAAATTCCCGGGAAAATTCGGCAGAGTCTCCCCTGCACGGAGTGACATCTGCGATATCGCAGGAACAAATAATATATATACCTCCACCAACACGGTAGGAAAACAAAAATCAAAACCCAAAATTTTATATTTTCGCGTAGGCGTACCTTTTACGAGTGCTATTGAGCATATCTGCTCAACGTATATGCGATTTGCTCAACCAATATCAGCGTGCCTATCCCTCTGGCACCTGTACTTAACTCAATTCACATATCAGTAATAAATATGTGAAATTTTGAAATAATATTTCAGTAATCAACAAGTATAACTATTCTAGTCCCAAAATCAAGCAGGTAGTATCAATTCTTTATCAGTTACCAAGTTAAACCATAAATTCCCATTTATATGCATTTTTATTCCAGTTTAATTTTACTGAAAATTATTCTTTTGTTTATAATTCATTTAGCTCCCTTAAATTGTTGATTACTCTCATTCAAACAAACTATCATCCAGTAACAAACAAATCACAATCAGCAATCAATACACAACCACATCAACCAAATCAATTGAATTTATATTCAATATTAATATTTTACCTTGGTTTCTCATATTTGAACATCAGTCGATTAATATCCAATTTATTTCTATTTGATTATCATTCATCAAATTTCAATTTATTTAATTTTAATATCATTCTTAATTTAATTCCACTTAACCAATTTAGATTTAATTTCAAATTTGCAATCCGATTTGAATTTTGTTCAAATAAACCAAGCACACCCATGTCTCAATAATTTGATAAAATTATTCCTTTTCTATACAAAAATATAATTTGGGTAAAATTATTTCATTTACCCCCTTTACAAAACAGTACTATATCCATTGCCAGTTCAATGCTTCTCAACATTTGAACCGATCAATCAACACAATTCAAAACATTTGTATAGAATTTACAAATACGCTCTCATATATATACACTCTATCTCGATCTGGGGTATTACTAACCCAATCTCTATCGAGTTACACCACAGAACCAAGGTTATTACTAAACTAATAGCTCTGATACCACTGTAACGAACAGGGATTTTTGGCCCCGGAAATCGACATAAATACATTTCCCGTACCTCATGCCGACATTCCAAACACCAAAAACACCGGAACATTATTAGAATGAATTTAGAGGGTGAGATAAGAAAGAAAGAAATATTAGAATAGAAGAAGAAGAAGAAACAACACAACACAGAGTCTCACATCGCAGCGGAATAAAATATAATATAGAAGTAAATCTTTATTGAGAGCTTTTAAAAATACTTACGATTATCAGAGTACAGCACACACCTGGACAGTTATAATAACCTGGCCTCATATACAACACACATCGGAATAGTTGCTATATAATATCGTACCTCTGAACATCTCCAGCTCGTCTCTAGACTTCGCAGCATCTGATAACCTAGACCTGTACACCCCGGGCTAACCCGAGCATTTACAAAACACCAGGTCAGTCTGTTGAACCAGAGTGAGAAAAACTCGCACAGTATTAAGGTACCACACAACTTGATTTTAAAGTTCAAAATCTTTTCAAAAGAAAAGGATAATCGTAAGACCGAATCCACAAATAAATACGAATGGTATTTACCTTGCAATAACCCAAAACACTTTTGAAATCAATATCTTTTCTGATATTATAATAGTGTCTAAATACAAGTAAATAGAATCTTGTAGCGCCCCGCCTCTATACCCACTATCGTCCAGTTCATTTCAGAGAAATGTCGTAGACCATAACGGAGAATGAGGTTTGTGAAGAGCAACAGATTGTATGATTACTCCATGTGAGGAATGCACATTGAATTCTGATACCGATTAAAATTTTGACATGACCATTCGACACATAAGGCAACTACACAACGGCTATATTCAATCCGGAAAGCAGTATAAAATAGACAACAACAATAATATAAACATGGTATATCTCAAAGCCTGACACAGAATAATTATATCACAAAGGCGGGATAGATATGAATAAACCAAGAATGTGTACAACAAGCTAGTGGTCAACAAAGATCCACTAATCCCAAAAGAATAGGTACATGTACCATGATCTAAACAAAAGAATATGTACACTACGATAGATAATGACAAAGGTACAAAAGTACATAAAACTGCGGAGGCAGAGTATCAAGCTGAAAGCGGAAGATCAATCCTGCGAGGAGTCCCAGAGGAGTACCTAACCAAAGTCCCAAATTTTTGAATCTCGGAACATATTGATCGTTATAGTCAAAAAGGCCGTAAACGATGATCCAGACCCAATGGAAGTGGTCCCGAATCCTAATTTTATCGTTTGCGAAAAATGACATTTTGAGTGACGCATCGAACACGACGATATATTTAAATAAAATATTTAAATCTATTATCATCGAATGAGCGGGTTGTTACAAATCTAGTGGAACGCTTGCAACTCACGCTCCATATATATAGTATACAATCAAAACCGCGGGCGCTTATCGGAGATTGGATTCCGACTATGACAAGGTATGGGACCACCTGTCGATGGTGTATCTTTAGAGGCGAATACACTGGGTTCAACAAGAACGTCTTGCAACCCGGATCTCACATGACCGACCACTCATTTCACTTGAGTGTATCGAATGTATATCACCAACGGTTGGGTTCAAACCACCGTTTCCCGAAAAGGGACAGCATCGAAATAGATTAAAGAAGCAAAAAGGAATTTCTCTAGATAGGTGATTATACACCCTAATGGGAGCGACCAACATAGCCATGCTGCCTGACCAATTTTTGTCATTTCCCAGTAGATGAGGCTTGAGGTTTGAATTACTTTTTGGAACATATGGTCACCATTCACTTTGAATGCCACATCGTCAGATCCGCCAGATATCACTAATTGACGTCCACAAAAAATATGATAGTGGTTTAAGCTAAGAGAACCGTCGTCCTCTGCCACCAACTATGGTACGTTTGAAGAAATCAACGTACGTAATCCCTTTGGAAATACTCTATCATACATCCGTCCATACAAGTCATCCAGGAAAAGGATGAACCGAAGGTACTCTCCTACTACATCCAAGGAATCACCCTACAGATCAATAGCGAGAATTCCTTGCAACCCGTAGATTCCAGCCACGACAGAACCACAGTTTATCTCTTGGAGCTAACCAGAGATTATTAGTAGTTCTTCCGTTTAATGAAGATCTATGGTCTTTAATGCTCCATCTCGATCATCTTCTGGTATCTTCACGTATTTGTTGGTCAGAATGGTTTTCGAATATAAATTTGATCCCGGTCTTTCCGTACCAACAATCGTATTTGATAGATTTGATAGTCGGTGATTTAACTATCAAACTAAACAGTGATTCAATCATGACAATCCAGTGAGTTCGCTGGTTCAGTATTCAGCATCACTTGGCCTTTTAATTAAACAAATGTAAATTCAAAACTCTTAAATCCTTCGATATTATAAATATAGTTTCGCTTCTTATTTAACTAAGATTTATTCTTAAACAAATTCATTCTTATACTTAGGAAAATCCTATATCATATTCAGTTGTCTATTTTCACTTACAACAATAACCATGTTATTATCTAATATTGGGAAATCATTCAACTTATTACTCGTAAAATAACATTACGAAATATCTTCTATTTCATTACTTGAAACAATACTCCACGCTTATTTTTATTGAATAAAACCCGACTTTTACATTTCCTTTCTAACTCGAAATTTCCATTAGAACTCCACGCATTCCCCTTTTATTTCCCTTTTTACTTTGGAATCTCATTATATACATACTTGCCAAATTTTCACAAATGGGTTACGTTACTATTTCTCTAATGATATAATAAATTACTATTAACCTCTTTTTCCATTACAACTAACACCATCCTCAGATAATCTGATGTCGTTCAAGTTAGGGTATTTTAATTACCCCTCAGACCTTGATCAACAACGTTCATATCTTAGGATGGATACAAGTTATAATCCAAAACCCGATACTTGATTCCAATATCAATACAAATTCCATTTCACAATTTTATTCAAAATATGGTATAAAAAACTTCTTATGCTTTGAAAATCTCTTTCTTGGATATGCCCGTTCTTTTTTAATTCAATAATTAAGTGACTTCTTTATAAACAGAACTTTTAACTCGACCTCTTTAACCAAGCTCATTTATAAATTGGCTTTGGTTATCAAATCCTACGACCACTTCTTATACCAACTTCACTTTCACTAATTCCTTTTCAAATCCATTCCACCATTTACCGCCTTGAAACTCTTATTCCAATCTCCCACTTTTACTTGACCACATTTTTAAGTAACGTTAATTTAGAATTAACGATATAACACCTCAAACTTCTTTTGCATAACTATGGTTTATTATAAAACACTTTTTTCTAAATTTCCTTCTTCTTAATTCAAATAATTAAGTAACATTTATTTTAAGCTATAATATCCCCTTAAAAATTTCTTTTATAACTTTGTTATAAAACTCAGGTTTTAAACAAAACTTGTTCATAAACTTCTCTCACCATTCGATTGGATTACATCTTAATTTCGATTACCTTTTAATTGAATTTCAATTAAAAAGAATTTCCTAACTTATAATAATTTATTTCAATCATTAACTACTTCCGTAGTTAATTTCTTTATTTACTCAATTTAATAGTAAATTTCCCTTTTAAATCTTATTAAGATTAAACAGTATTCATTAAACTATTTTATTACATTAATTCAAATCAACTAACTTAAAATCAATTCCAATTAAAATGGTTGACTTAGTCAACTCAAGGCACGATTATTTTGTTAACCCATTCCAATTCGTTCTCACTTTAAATTAATTAATAATATAATTAATTTAAATAATTCGATGTAATTGTTTCTTAACAAAACAATTTTTCATCTTAACTAGTTCATAAATCTGATTAACATCAGAAGTTACTTTATAAATCAATTAATAATTAATTATAACTTAAATAATAAATATTAGATATTTATTTTCTTTTATTAAAGTTTTATTCAAAATATAAATTTAAAAATCTATCTTTAGTTATAAAATAAATTTCATAACTTCAGTTCTATCAATTCACCTGACGGTAAATCAACATAAACAAAACAATTTACTTTTAGGCCATTTACTCCCGATTACTCAACCAATATAGCCCATCGGTTAAAACACAACACAGGTTGACTTTTTAGTCAATGATCACTACTAAAATCAATTACCCAATCATGACAGTCCATATGATAATATGAAAATAAATAATATAATTGAGGAATCCCGTTGGATCCCTCCAACCTGTCTTTCCCTGTAAATAGGTTATCTCAAACCATGTCAATCAATTCCATTTAACTGATAATTATTATAACAATAACAACAACTATTTAATATCAACCAATTAACAAACAATTCAGACAATTCAGACAATTAAACATGTTTATAAATAAACGTGACCAATAAGGTAGATTACCTTTATTAGGTCCAATTCGTTAAAATAACGATTTGGTATTTCAATGAAATTAAACACGGTTTAATTTCATTGGTTAAATCAACAAATGGATAAATAATCAGCAAACAATCAACCATTAGCAAACAGAGCACACAAAATAAAAACCTAATTTATATAAAATATAAATGGGGAAAACGAGTGAGTTTAACTCACCTTGATCTGATTTATCGTTGGATCAGTTTGGTTACAGTTAAATTAAACAGTTGTTTAATTTAACTGTAAATCATGTCGTCTCCATTTCTGTTCAGGACAGTTCCATGACGTTCTGTCTGTTGCCACGATTCCATTGTAACTTGTCTGGTTGGATTCTGATAATACAAGAGAGGGTTTATAATGATTGAATATATGCGATTTTAATCATATAATTAAATAATTCCTTAACCAAGTTTTGTTAAAATAATTACATTTGGTTAGCAAATATAACGGTCCGACATGTCCTTATTACTTTCAAATGTTGACTTCACCTTTATTCTACACTAGATACACCTGTGCAAGAATTTAATTTAACTTATAATTAAACATTTTAAATATAATAATTACCCTTTTAAATTTTTAAAAAACTTGTAACTCTAATTAGTTTTCCGATTGTTTGATTAAAGCAGGACAACTCTCCAACGTTCTCTGAAGCACCGTTTCCCTTTTGTTTCAAAGCCGACTTCAGAATTTCAACCCTAACAAATGATTTTAAATTAATTTTAAATCCATTCGTTATAATTGAATTATCAACTAATTGGATGATTAGTGATATACCCAGTCACCTAAGTGTATCGTTCCTTTCTTCTAGTCTATCCCGATTCTCATTGATTTGCACCAGACAAACTCCGTTTCCATTTCCGCATTGAAAAATAATTACCAAATTCTACTTGTGCTACTCCTCTCCTATTACCATTCGAAACTGCTCCTATAATTTCTCCACAACATAAATGAATCAACCAATTACGTTCTGCAACAAAGAAAAGCCGACAGTTTCTTTTTCCCTCCCGCATACCCTTTCTCCAAACCGTATACCACTCCTTCGTTCTAGGCTTCAGAAATATACTTCAATGCCCTGACTTCAAAAGCCGACTGCCGCACCACCCTGGGCTCGCCGGCGTACGATCGGAAATCGCTAGTACCGGTGCCCTTGCCTGCTCGACGATCTTCCCAAACAGCTTGCACTCCGGTTGCCCAATCCGCCCGCGGTTCCCACGAGAAGGTCTCAACTTCCCAGCACCAAACCAACCCCCACAGGCAACGCAATTCAGTCTCCTCTGTTCATTGTCATGAGCTCGACGAGCCGAGGAATTTCCATGTTGGAGTTTTTGAGAATGGGTTAATTGATTTTAGAAATTTGGTGGAGGTAGATCAAACAATTCCGTTTGTTAATTTCTGAAATGGAGGTGCTGAAATAGGGTGCGTTGACTAGGGACTTATGTTTTGACTGGAGACTTAGGGTTGGGTGAAAACATGGTATTTATAGTGGGGTTAGTTAATATTATATTATTAATTGAAACTTCGTCGTGAAGTAACGCAATAAAACCACTACAGGCAGTCTTCGATTTCTGATAAAAAGGCTATTCCTAGCATAGAAAAATATTTCTAGCCTAATGGGACAGGTTTCGTCGAATTCCAACATCATTTGAAAAAAAATTCTTTATAAAACCATAAATAAACACGCGTTTCAATTTTACATGATCACTGGATAAATCCGATCAACTTGAAACTTTGAAATCCTACGATAATTTATTCATACGAGCCCAATGGCGCTAGTTTCGTCGCATTCTGAGGCTGTTTCCCCGGTCGGCTATTTTTACATGCACCGCAATGTCATTTTGGGCACCAAATTGCCCGGACTTCAAAAATAACAAAGGATTTTCCTATCCTGACTATAATCGACGATACGAACTCAACGGAATTGGTTTCGCGGCCTAACTCAATCGTCTACTCAAGTTATACCCAAATAACCCTTTATTAAATTAATTACATGCTATAGAAATTGAACGGGCGTTTGTGGCTGCCGTGGTCCCATACCACATCGGTTTGCCACGTAATTCAACACCATATGATAATTTAACGATACGGTTCCAATGAAACTAATTTTGTCGAAAACGGAGTCCGTTTGCAAAATGGCTATTTTAAAGGCTTATATTTTAATAACGATTTCCATAGCGATTATTTTAAAATTTGATTTGGCCATAATTTTCTATCTATATCACGAAATCTGGATTTTTCTCTTCCATATGAAAATTATAATCAATACAATTACAACGTTTCTTGTTTCACGGAAATCCGACTTATACCGGACTATGTATATCCAATTGAAGTTGAAAACTCCATATTACGAATTCAGCGCCTTTTCGAGCTCCATTTATAATTATATAAATATATATCGTTCGAACTTCGTTTTAAATAATGAATTTAATATTAAAATCCATTAATATTCCAAATAAATATTTAAAACAATAAATTAAATAAAATATTTGACTGCCAAAAATACGGGATGCTACAGTCGTGAAATAATCACCAATTTAAAGATATTATAATAAATGTTCAACCATCATGAAAATCTAAATAAAATCTCCTCTCATTGTGAAATATATTGCAGTCACAAATCATCACAATTTCAAAATCTGATAATAAATTTGATGAATTATAAATATAGTTCAATTTGGATATTGATTTCAATTTCTGAATGAATAATCAATAAATAATTTTAAAATTGAAAATCAATTACAAGAGGGATATGGAGAACTATACAAGACAAGAAAAAAATATTTACAAAAAAAATCAGCACATCTGATATCAATTGGTGTCCTTATTAACAAATTTTAATCACAAAGCCCAACCAGACAAAAATCAACAAATTTGGCACATTTATCAGAGCTGCAGACTTTGAAACACAGTATCAGAGCAGCAACCAGATCATAAACAAGCAATTTCCAAAATATTTTCAAAATAGTATCAGAGCAGCATAAGAAATAGTTTCAAATCAGACTTGTCAAGATGACAGTTACATAAGATGATTCATGATCCAATGATAAAAATACCGTTTATTTGAAATCATTTGAGGAATATGAAACTCTCAAGATTCAGCGAATCAATCACACCAGATTATTAATTTCAGATTCAAGATATGTGTGAGATTCAATAAATCAATAATTTCAAATGATTTTAAACAAACAAATATTTAAATCAAATAACCATGAAATAATAGAGAGATTTAAGACCATTTTTTCACAAGAAATCTTCACAAGTATATCTGACAAGCCCAAGAGAAATTTCAGATCATTTACATCAAGCTTGAGAAATATTCATGATCCCGAAAATAATTTATTTGAAATCACTTGAATCAATGTCAAGTTCTAGGATATAATGAATCAGTCACATAAGATTGATAACTTCAAATTTAAAAGGTATGTGAGATTCAGAATATCAAGAATTTCAGATGATTTCAAACAAACAGATTTCGACTAAAAATGACAATGGATAAAGATGAATATCACGATGTATCACTGATGATTCAAGACAATTTCAAATATCCAAGCCAATTTGAAAATCAATGAAATTATCACAATTGAGAAATAGCAGAGTGTTGTAATGAGTATAATATTTCAATCACTTCTAAAATGAATTAGAAGAAACTCAAACAGCAGAGGTGTGTGAAATTTCATTAAATATTCAGATCTTCAAAAATTTAGAATTCATATTAACAGTGTTAAAGATATAACAAGAATACATCAACACCGTTAGGAATTCAGAAAACAGAAAACGAACTTCAAAACAATTGCAGATATATACAAGTTTAGATTAAAGGTGTGGATAAGATTTAAAAAATCGGATTTTCTTTCAAGTGAAGCAAATATCCAGAAAATCAAGAGTTCTGCAACTGGAAGTTAAAGAAGCTCAAAATAAAAGGAAATAATATGGCAGTGATAAATAAAAAAAGAAAAAAGAAAAACAGAAGGAGATAGAAAAGGAAATGAACAAAAAAAACAGAGAATATTTACAAAGTTGAGTTTAGAGGTTATACCTGAAATTGACGTGAGTAAATAAATCTCTAACTCAATAAGTTCGGCCAAGGAGCTAAAAATGATTCAATGATATGAAGCTGTTTAAATCCAATTTCTCTTTTGCAAAGCAGCTCCTCATCCTCCTTCGGTACCTAAAAATTTAAGGAATCAAGTGGTCTAACGAAATTTGTAAAACCATTTGCAGTTGTATTCATATGTTTTGGTACCCAGACTTGTTTATATAACAATCCATCTGAATTTACCTTTGTACCCTTTGGAACCCAAATCTGTTTGAATTTAATGAAGTTTAATTTATTTCCTTTTGGGATCCGAGATTGTTTAAATGGTTTGTTATAAAAAAAATCCCACTTCGATTATAATTAGAAAATCCTTTGAAATTTTCAGAGTTTGAATTTTCAAAACGAATCTTTCCAAAGCAGTTTGAAGGATTTTTCAAATCATTGGAATACCACTTTCCAAAAAAATTTGTTTTCTCAAATCCGAGTCTACGTTTATTTCCAGCAGAAAATTGGTTTTTCAACAACATATTCAAAGATTTTTCTCCATCAGAAAATTTACTCAAAATTGATTTAAGTTGTTGAATATCAGTTTTAAAATCACTGTTTTCTTTCATTAAATCTGAACAACGGTTTTCAGTGATCTTACTCTTTTCAAAATCAGTTTTAAAACCAAATTTTCATCAGTAAGCAATTTTATTTTGGTTTAGGACTCAGCAATTTCAAATTCAAAACGTTTTCGACTCTCAGATTCAAATTTCTTGAGTTTTTCAATCTCAATTTCTAGCTCATTTAGAATAGACTCAGTTTTCAACACGCTTTGTTTTTCAGCAAAAATATATTTGGAATTTTTAGTCATCTTAAAATTTTCAAATTCTTTTTGCAAACAATTGTTTGTGCTTTCAAGCTCTATCTTGTTCTCTTTTAAAATCAGAATTTCATTCTCAAGTTTTTGAATATTTTTATTTTAACGAACAAGATTATTTTTCAAATTTAAACTGTTTTTGCAATTATAATTTGAAGATTTCTTAACGTTTTTGAGTTTTGATTCCAAAAGATTAATTTTGCAGATCAACTCAAGCTTCTCCGATTTCAGAAGTTTATTTTTAGATTTTAGATTCTCAACAGATTCAGTTAAACCATTCAAACGATGAGTTAAATCTTTATAAGAGATATTTTCTATTGAGTCTCCATCTGAATTTCCATCTTTACAACTTGTTAAGCACAAATCTGAAGCTGAGTTGACTTTCTGGGGTTTTGAGCAGTTGTTACTTTTTCCATACAACGCGTTGAGAGTCTGCCAGATTTCCTGCGCAGTCAAACAATGGGAATATATTGTACATCACCAATATATGAATATAAGATATGAGTAGCGCGTAAATTAAATTCAATATCACCCCTATTTACAATATCATACCCATTTATAATACTATTCCAACATTTAATATCAATAGATTTTAAATAGGATTTCATTTCTAATTTCCAATTTAAAAAATTCATTTCATTAAAAATAGATGGAATATGACGAGACTGACTCTCTATGGACTGACAACTAGGGATCACCATTACTCTAGAGTTAAACAAAAATACCAGCTCTGATACCACTTGTTGGATCTAGATTAACCCTAGGGGAGGGGGGTGAATAGGGTTTATCGCAGTTTTTCACTGAATTGAAAACCTAACAGAATATTAAAATAATAAACAGATCACAGAATGCAGCAAAAATAAAAGTGCAGAAAATAAATCAGACACAGATATACCCAGCTTCGACAAAACCCTGCCTACTGCTGCATTCCAAATGTTTCTACTAGGCAAAAGAACAAATCCTGCATACAAGACCATGTACACTTGTGAACCCCTCGCACCTATTCTAATCTTACGCTTAAAAATCTAGACTGACCGATATCCCCTCGACCAGATTTTCCCGTATTACAAACCCGTAATCCGTAACCCTAGTTTTTATAGACTCTAGTAAACTGTCAGTTAACCCCAAACTAAATCTCTCTAGATTTTACAGACTCTAGAACTGTTCAGATAGTTTTACAAAAAAAACAGAATTCGAAAACAATACAAATTTAAACATAAACAAGAAAGAAAAACAAAGCTTAAAAAACCCTCTGAGTTAAAGATAAGGGTCATCTCCTTTTAAACTTGGCTTAGCCCCCTTTCCAGATGGCCGGCCCATTTGCATTTTCTTTTGCCCGATCCTTTGCTTTGTTAAAAAAAATGGCGGCTGGCTCAAAAGGCTAGGGTTTCTCTGGAAATCCAAATATCGATCGCGATTCTGATAAATCGATGATTTGAGGATGAAATCCTTTGCTTGGCTTGTCGATCGATCTGGTCTTTGTCTTGGCTCTTGTTGATTCGAAGATGATCGAATAATTGTGAGTATTCTGAGTTTTCTTGCTTTTATTTTCTTGCGAGTTTCTTTTTGGTTTCGATCTTCATACCTGTCTGTGATGATTGGTGAATAAATAGGGTAATTTGAAACCCTAGATTCCTCTGATTTCAAAAGTAAATGACTTGCACTGATTTGTGATGTTTCCTGTTTTGATATCTTGGCTATAAAGAATTGCGTGATTTAATTTGTGGCCTTATGAAACATTATCACTTGTGTGATTTAACCTGCATATGAGTTTAGCCTTCGATATATAGACCCTTGTGAATTCTGAATTGATTCATTCCTGAAATGTTTTGGGTCCCTTGAATAATATGCCATAAATTTTGGAGAAAGAATTGATTAAAAAAATTGTTTGTTTCCTGAAATAACTTGCTTGTTGCCTGCGAGATTTTTCTTGGCAAAAAAATTTCTGAATATTTGAAATCAATCAAACTCTTGCCTTAAACATTTATCCAGCACATCTGATTGCTGAATTTCAGAAAAGCATGTTCCTTGAATTCACATTGATATTTGTTGATTTCATGCCTTGTGATGAACTTGCTCATTTCTATATTGCACTTGACTTTTCTGGTTTTATTAAACACAATGATCAGTTTTACTATGCTGCTCACTTGTTGTTCACACTGGCTTAAACCTTGCTGTTTGTTTGTAAATGCTGAATAACATGTTGACAGTACTATTCATGTGATATTCATGATTTCATTCTTCTCAAACACCTCCTGTATGTCACCATGTTGTCCCTTTGACTTTTCACTTTCACCTTGTACTTGACCATGTTCAGATATGGTTGCATCCTTGTATTTGCACATGAAAGTTGCTACTGTGATTGCTCCATTCACAACGGATCTAGCCATTTGAGTTGCTCGACACATATGTGTCCATGAACTGTTGCACCACTTTTTCATTGCTATACATGTATATTTGCTGTGTAAATTAACCTCTTGCACTATGTATTGTTGTTGTGTGTGCCACCCATGTATTTCTTGTTGTGCTTCTTACTGTTGCACCATGTCTCCATTATGTTCACATGATTATGCTTCAATCAATCTCTACTGCCATGTAAACTCCAGTATTTTGGCTATGCTCTACTTTATAGTTGTGTTTTGATTAAGTTGAACTGTTTGGCTTAGTTTGTGGCACCACATTGTTTTGTTCATATAGGATTTGATCTTGAACATGCCTTCTATTCTGAACAGTTGTTGCATACATGACTAAGCTCGACCATGCGTGTGTTTGAATCATGTTTTTCCCTACATATTGTTGAATTTGAAAAAATGGCTCAACTATTTCGAGAAAGAAGAAAAAAACTGAACTTGTTCATGAGCATATAACATGCCTGAACCAAACTTGTACATTTGTACGTTCATTCATATGCACCATTATGTGTATTAATTGAACTGCGTACTTGTGACAGTTATGTTGCATGTATTTGAGCTTCCTTTTTTGACCAAACATATGTGTAGACCATGTAGTATTGTTGCACAGACCTGGCCACTTCATGTTGTTTCATACTGATTTGTAAATGTATGTTAGTTTGCACTTTGGCTCGATCATGCCATGTTTATGTTGAGTTGTTTTTCACTTTGGCTTGACAAAGAGCTGTGCATTGAGTCGAGTTGGTCCACTTTGGCTGCTCCTCAGTTGCTCGCTGCACGTGTATATTTGTACACGTGTGTATATGCGGCCATCAGATATGATTTCCTATCCCTGTACTATACATACACAAATTGACTAAACACAGATCAGATCAAGTCATGAAAAATGATGAGAAACACATCAGAAATCGGAGGCAAATAAAATTTTAAAAATAGAATTTATATTCACATGTATTTTGAAAATTATTTCTGTTCCATATACTGTGCGTGTGTTTCTATATACGACAGGTACGACGATGACTGGACAGACAGTGAAGTGCTGTGATAACAGAAGACTGAAGACAGTGAATAAAGCAGTGTTAGTAAATGTGTCTGTAAATATATATGTGATTTGTATAGACAAAGTGAATGTATGAGTGTTGTAGAGAAAATTGTACTGATATTTGTAACAAACTAGTTTGAATGAAATAAAATATTATTTTACTGTGTTCAAACAAACTTGTCTATCGTATTTAATTTATTTACAAGTATAGTATCATGTGTAATATCGTATTTAATTTATTTACAATAACAAACACATTTATATTAATATATATCTGGTTGTTATTATCAAACAAAAACCATATAATTGTGTATACAACACCGTTATATACAACAACACACCCTTGAACCCTAGTTTCCCCAAATCAAAAAAACCGAGCCGCTAAATTTAAATTGAATGAACCAAATCATTCGAACCTCCATCACTAATTTACGGCCACCACGTTGGTTGTCAGGCAGAGGAGCTTGAAGTAAAGGGGTGCAACTTGGCAAGGCGTAGTGTTCCATGGTGGTGCGCGACTCTGGCGTGGCACGGCGGCGCCAGAATCTAGCCCGAAGGCAGCGGCGATCGAGGAGGATTTTCTGGCGATTGACATCGCCTGAGGCAGCGATACTTGGAGGAGAGGGCCACCTTGCATCTGGCTTGCTGGTGGTCGGGTCGGCATGGCCTCTTACCATCTTTGGTGCCGCCGGCGATGTTGAATTTATTGGGAGCAGGTCATGAACGGGGAGGAGGGGGTTAAAGTGAGAAATTAATTTAATTAATTATTTCATTAATGTATTCAATATAATTAATGCCATAACTTTGTAATACGAGCTCAGAAAATTGCAAACTCTGTTGCGTTGGATTCGTATCGGAAAACTCCACAACATGGAACTGACTAGAACGGAAATGTAGCAAGTTGAAGTTTTTGATAAAATTAAACGACCAGTTTAATTTTATTAAAAATAAAATCACCAAATAAAGAATGACAGAGTGGAATCCAATGTGAGAACTCCTTCTCACTAAATTATATTTTATCATGTTATTGTATTCATGTATAAAAATATATAGAATTGCTAGTGTAGATTTTTATTATTTTAATCGTTATAAATTGTATATAGTGCCTGTTAGCTCACCTCCCTCGTCGACAAACCATCGACGATTTAATTGACTGTGTTGTGTGTTGATTGTGTTGTTGAAATGCCTAAGGTATAAAAAAATAATGTTAATAAATATGATTGTTGAAATTAAACTATATATATCCATTTATAATTTATAATTTAAATAGTGAAAATTGGCTAATTAAAAAAATAATTCAAATCGAATTAGAATTGGTTAAATTTATTAACCAGTAATTATTTGGAATCGACTGTTGTTGTTTGGAAACCCCACACGGGTCTGGGGACGATAATTTATTCACATCTCCCCTGAAATTAATTATATGTCAATCAATTGATCGACAGGCTTTGATAAGCGTTATTTAATTATTTAATGCTTATACAGTTGTAAATATCACTCTGGATGTGAATTGACTGTTTGATGATTATTTATCATTATTTTTAAATACATGCGATGTATGAAAATCCATATAACTGAAATTATATGGTAATTGATTGAGTCGCATTCCAGTTCAGAATTAACGAATACTTTAAAATAAAGAATGTTTTAAAATAACGAATATTCTAAAATAATATTTAGTGAAGAATTAAAATATGATTTTGATGTCCGATTTGTGATGGACATGAAAATATTGAAATATGGAAGCGAAGTTAAGTATATATGCCATTTTTAACCCGAACGGGTTTATCGGTCGATTTTACTAATTTTATAATGAATATCGAAAAGATTAGATTTCAAAATCAAATATTTTGAAAATATTATCATTTTAATATTAAAATGATATGGAATATTCAATTTTGATTTAAAATTGAAAATCAAGTTGAAATCATTTTAAAACGAATTTGTAAATATTTTAAATTACGTTTTAAATAGAAATCGATGATATATATCATATATATATATATTAAATGGCCTGAATAGAACGCGCCACGCAACGCCGTTCAGGACTTTCGACCATTAACTTCAAATTGATGTAACGGGAGATCCGACCGTTGGATTCTCTTAAAACTGAAACCATTGGGTTCGTATCGCAAAGAGATTTCCAATGATTATAAGAGATTTGAAATCTAACGGTTTGATTTGGAATTATGTCCAAATCAATTTCAGAAAAAGCCGCTGTGGATGCAGTTCAGTGGCCGGTATTGGAAACCGACTGTAAGAGCCTTATAAAAATTATTAAAAATATTTAAAAATTATGTAGAATCATAATAATAGATTTGGAAAGATTTTGGATGAAAAATTCCAAGTTTGGAAAGATAAAAATATATTTTTATCGAAATGAACTAGTTAAAAATAGAATAATAATCCAATTATTTTTAGAAAAAAATAAATTATATTGAGAGAAGGGTTTTAATAACCAGAAATTTCCAACGTATGAATTGGAATGGATTTGAATGGAAATAATCTTCGGAGTATTTTGATATTGGGTTCCGTGATTATACGGATATTGGGAGGAATTTGGAAGATATATATATATCGTTATTCCCAATACGATATTTGTTGTTCTCAGAATTTGATATTGAATATAAGTCGATATAATTTCTATTTAGAGCCTTGTATTTAATATCGAATTGGATTTTGGGTTTTTCGTGAATGGTGTCTTTATTAACACTGTTCTTAAAACTCGATGAGAAAAGAATAAATCTTTTAAATAAGATTTAGAGAAGTTTACCAATTAATTGATAATTAATTGGAACTGGAAATGGATTTTTGGCTTTACTGTGAATTGTGTTTTAAACAATACTTGTTCTTTAACCCATTAACAGTGAAGAGATGATTTGGAATTTATAAATCTTTTTATTAAGATTCAAAAAGAAATTTTCTAAAGTAAAGTTTTCTGATTTAATATATTAAATTGGAATTGAATGGAATTCGATTTGGTAATAATCGAGATGAGCTTCTCAGAAGGAAGACTGGTACTATATATGGAATTTAAATGGATTTGCCGCTATTCCATTTATATTATTAGTATGATATGGAAATTGATATTGATTATGATTCGATTTTCGTGAAGATTTCATTTTGATGGAATATGATTTCGGGTTTATCATGAATAATGTTTCAAAGGACATTCGTTCTTTAACCTAGTTAAAGATATGATTTATTATGCTAATGTTGAATAATCATTAAGTAATGATTTTTGAGATAAAAACTGAACTAGAGTTTTAATGAATCTTTATTTATATTAAAAAATTGATGTGGTAATTAAATTTTCCAAATTTGAGAAGTGATCGAGAATGGAGTACCACCAGTTTTACTCCAGGCGATAGTTAAATCTTTAATCGGATTTGAACGTGAAATGGTAATTAAATTTACCGATAACACCGTGGATGTTAGATATGGAGTACTACCAGTTTTTTTCCATGGGATGAATAGGTTGGGATTGGGATTAATAAATGAATGATTGCTTCGGTAAAGTTCGCTAATCTCGACTAGTTGATAAACCTTAATTTGGTTTAGAATTGTGAAAAGATAAAATGAAATCTTTTGAAATGGATATCCAAAGGAAGATTAAAGAATAAATTTAAAGAATTTATCTTTGATAAAATTAATGGGAACCTTTCCTTAAAAAAATGAATATTTGGATAAAAGAATATTCTGAATCGGAATGAGGCGTATGATGTGTTTTTATAGCACTTGATTATTGATTATAAATTACTTAGGTTACTCGGAAAGACTGATTTTATCCCATTCTAAATAACCGATATGACGACTAAAAGTCGACGATGAAGTCGGTGGTCGAAGACCGGAGATCTTCACATCATTTGGATGATTACTGATGTCTTGGTTGGGCTGTACACCTAGGACAAGGTAATAAATGGTGATCATCCAGACGTACTTGGAGATCGACTGGATATGCGAGGACCTCTCTCGTGTATTGGAGATATAGGACAAGGAATAAGGTGCCTCTGGTTTTGTTCAGACCCGGAACGGACTTGTAAATGAATGTGTGTCTGACATTTGATTTCGTTCTGTATTGATTGATTTCTATTAAATATATATATATTTGGTGGTGGAGAATTTATTCTCTTGCTTAACACCATTCTCTGAGACGTACGAGCTTAGAGGTTATATATTGATAGACATCAGTTGTATGGCATGAATTGTCATGCTGAGATACAAATGATCAAGGCTTTTATTGAAAAGCAGAGTCTTGTGGTTGATGATCAAAGCACGACTTTAATTAGCATAGCTTTGTGTATAGCATTAATTCGCGAGCCTCACACCTTAGTATGAGTTAAAAACAGGAAAAGGGACGCAGTGAGTGCACACGTTTCTTTCTAGCTTGGAATGGTGTCATAGTATAGAGCCCAGACATTTTTACTTATGTGGATGATGGATGGCGAGGCACCTCGGGTTTGAGTCCCTAGTGGGGCTCTTGATATGGTCGACGTACTGATTATTTTAGAGGTCTGATAGGACAGGGAAACGTGTGTTCAAGAATAACTAATCCACTAACGTAAGTATGGACCGACACTATAGGATCCAAGGGTTCACTGTGGGGGATTCTTGATCATTCCGCTAGAGATGGCCCAAATCGGTAAGAATACATCCCTTGCCTTGACTCGTGATGGAAACCCAATTTCCAATACGACAATTTTTTCGGCTTTAGATGTAAACCTATATGGCGACATAGTGGGATGGGGCGCTCATGCCATTTATGATTGATACATTTATATTTGAAGTTGTTTTTACATTATACACTTATAGTAATATCAAAATGATTTATTCTAAACGTATCAAGCATGTTTGGCTATTATAAGGGAAAACTCTGTCCTCCGGCTTGCGTTGCATTATGTAATGGGACCTGAGTCTTATAATAGCTTCATTTTTCCAAAAAGCATTGCGATGTTCTATTTTAAAATGTGATTCATGCAGAGTAAACCCGTTCCGTGTTATACGGCGTGTTCCCATGATTTCCCAACTTTTAAAGTAAAGATTTAATAACTGCACCAGTCCCATGACTGACTCGTATTTTATTGTTTCTACCTAAACTCTGGGTGCCCATATTTTCCACATGGGCAGCTAGTAGTTTTGGTTTTCACGGTTATTTCTTTTCCTAGGATCCTGGATTACAGCTGGAGCTATATTCAGAAAGCTTTGTATCCGTGTATTTCTTTCAATTGTGCTAGTATGATGTATTCCGCTGCACATTTTATTAATGTATTATATTTTCTGCTGCTTTGTAATTTGTTAAATCTCTAATATTATTTTTCCACTATAATTTATTATCTGATATTCTTGTAGTCTGATGCAAATTGTTGTAATAGCAATGAAATGTTCTTCTGTCTCTATTCTGATGTGTCGTGTTCTCAACTCAATTCGGGCTTTCCCATACGGGGAAGTTTGGGTCGTTTTAGTGTGGTATCAGAGCTTTAGTTTTACAAAGCTCGAGAACAAGACATGTTAGAACCAAATGAAAGAATTCATCAGAGATAGGATTAGTAACATCCTATGAGAACGACTAGTTAGAGATAGGGCTAGCAATACCTAGAATGAGTTTGAAGAGTATTATTTTTGAAAACAGATTTAATTTTGAAAATTATATCTTATTATTCGTATTTGAATATTTATTTTATATTGAATTTGGACTATCGGGTATTGGTCGATTTTGCATATACGCATTGCAAACTTATATTCGAAGCCTCAAATATTCTTGATAGATATACAATCACAATCTAGTCGCCCGGAGATGATTCCGATAATGGAGCTTCATCTTCAGTATGTATGTTTGAGTTTCAAAAGTGGGATATCTATATATTTCCAATTGACTGGTAAGAACTAAAAAAATTAGATAGATTTTATTGTTGTGATTTGGCACTAAAAATATGATTTTTGAGTATATAAGATATATGTTTGAAAAGCTAATTAATTAATTTATTGCTGGTTGCGATGTGTGATTATTAGTTAACTAATGAAATTAATGAAACCAACATGAAAACGAAAGGTAAATTAAGTCAAATCGAGTCAAATATTGAACTGAATTGAAAATTGATTAGAATTGCATATATGTACATGTGTATATAATGAACAGGTCATAGCATGGAAGCTAAGAAGAGGAATAAAATTGTATGCCCAACAAATAGGTACAAATTTACTGTATTTCTTAGGTTTTGATGATTTCATGAGACGATTGGAAAGCCGCTTGGCTTTTTCTTTTTCTTTTTGATTGATGAGGTCCCTGTGAGGCAAGTTGCAATTTTACCGATCAACCCGAACAAAGTAGGATATGGCGAATTTTTTTTGAAATTTTAGGGTGTTATCCAAATTTTTGAGAATTTAGAAAGTTCTTAGAAACTGAAAAGTTGAAGAATGAAAGTTGAGTTGGTTAGTTCAACAACTTTCAGATCCGTTCCTTTTCGAGGAAGAAAAGATTATAAGTGGAGGAGATTGTAGCAACCCGGAATTTCTGAACCAATTTTAAATTTTATTTTTAATTGATTTAATGGATTTGAAGATTTAAAATGATTTATTTTAAATAATAACGACTAAAAATTTACTTAAATCGAAGTTAGAACATATAAATTTATTTTAATTATACAACGAACTTGAAATGGCACGGTAGTTTCAAAATTCGATTTTAAATTTCAATTGAATGCATAGAATTCAAAATAAATCGGATTTCAGTAAAACAAGAAACGTTAGAATCTTTTTAATTATATCTTTCTAATGAATGTGAAAAATTCAGATTTCATAATATAAGTTGAAAGCTAGGTCCATTTTAAAATTTAGAATGGTCGCTATGGAATATAAATATATATATATATATAGCCTTTAAAAATAGCCATTTTGCAAATGACCTCCCTTTTCGACGAAACCACTTTTGATGGATCCAGAATGTCAAATTATTGTTAGGTTTCAAACATAATTTTTGGATTTAATATGTGAGTGTGGTAAATTTAAACGTATTTTGTAATTTCAGTTTGAATTTGATCAACTATAAAAAGGGCTATTTTTCAAATGGTCTTCAAATTCGATGAAATTAGTTTTGTTAAGACCGTATCATCGAAACATAAATAGATTTATTTTTCTGTAATTTTTGGAGTTAGTATGTGGCCCCGATAAATTAAAATGTACGTTTAAATTCAATATATATTGATTTATATTTTGGTTTGAAGAAAAACTGATCGAAACAGTCGAATTGGAAACATAACCCATTGTGTCCGGAATGGAGGTATTTGGCTGGAGGCGACAGTTGTTAGGTTTAATTTGGAGTTCGGAGCATGAAACGTGGTAAGGAAATAATAAATATATTAATATAAATATATAAATACCCTTAAACCCTAGTTTCCCCAAATCAGAAAAACCGAGCCACCAAATTTAAATCAAACGAACAATATCGTTCGAACCTCCATCACCAATTTATGGCCACCAAGTTGGTTGTCAGGAGGAGGAGCTTGAAGGAAAGGGGTGCGACTTGGCGAGACGTAGCGTTCCACGGTGGTGCCCGACTTAGGGGTGGCGCGGCGACATCGGAATCTGGCCCGAAGGTAGCGGCGGTCGAGGAGGATTTTCTGGCGATTAACATCGCCTAAGGCGGTGATACTTGGAGGAGAGGGACACCTCGCGTTAGGCTTGCTAGTGGTGGCGTCGGTATGGCCTCCGGCCTTCTCTGGTAGCGCCGGCGATGATGAATGGATTGGGAGCAGGTCACGAACGAGGAGGAGGGGATTAAAGTGAGAAATTAATTTAATTAATTATAAATTAATTATATCATTAATGTATTCAATGTAATTAATGCCATAACTTTGTCATACGAGCTCAAAAAATTGCAAACTCAGTTGCATTGGATTCGTATCGGAAAACTCCATAATATGGAACTGACAGAACGGAAACGAAGCAAGTTGAAGTTTTTGATAAAATTAAACGATCAGTTTAATTTTATTAAAAATAAAATCGCCAAATAAAGACTAACGGAGTGGAACCTGATGTGAGAACTCCTTCTCACTAAATTATATTTTATCATGTTATTGTATCCATGTATAAAAATAAATAGAATTTCCAGTGTAGACTTTTATCAGTTTAATCACTATAAATTGTATACAGTGCCTGTTAGCTCACCTCCCTCGTCCACAGACCATGGACGATTTAATTGACTATATTGTGTGTTGATTGTGTTGTTGAAATGCTTAACATATAAAAAAATGTTAACAAATTTGTGTTTGTTGAAATTAAATTATAAATATCCATATATAATTTATAATTTAAATAGTGAAAATTGGCAAATTAGAAAAATAATTCAAATTGAATTAGAACTAGTTAAATTTATTAACCAGTAATTATTTGGAATCGACTGTTGTTGTTTGGAAACCCCACATGGGTCTGGGGACGATAATTTATTCACATCTCCCCTGAAATTAATTATATGTCATTCGATTGATCGACAGACTGTGATAAGCGTTATTTAATTATTTAATGCTTATACAGTTGTAAATTGCACTCTGAATGTGAATTGACTGTTTGATGATTATTTATCATTATTGTTAAATACATGCGATGTATGAAAATCCATATAACTAAAATTACATGGAAATTGATTGAGTTGCATTCCGATTTAGAATTAACGAATACTTTAAAATATAGAATATTTTTAAAACGAATATTTTAAAATAATATCCAGTGAAGAATTAAAATATGATTTTGATGTCTGATTTGGGATGGACACGAAAATATTGAAATATGGAAGCCGAGTTAAGTATGTACGCCATTTTTAACCAGAACAGGTTTATCGATCGATTTTATTCATTTTATAATGAATATCGAAAAGATTAGATTTCAAAATCTGATATTTTGAAAATATTATCATTTTAATATTTAAATGATATGGAATATTCAATTTTGATTTAAAATTGAAAATGAAGTTGAAATCATTTTGAAACAAATTTGTAAATATTTTAAAACACATTTTAAATAGAAATCGATGATATTATATATATATATATATTTAAATGTCCTAAATAGAACGCGCAGCGACTGTTTGGAAATTTCGACCATTAACTTCAAACTGATGTAACGGGAGATCCGACCGTCGGATTCTCTTAAATCTGAAACCTTAGGTTCGTATCGAAAATAACTTTCCGATGATTATAAGAGATTTAAAATCTAATGGTTGGATTTGGAATTATGTCCAAATCAATTTTAGAAAAGGTGGCTATGGATGCAGTTCGGTGGCCGATATTGGAAACCAACTATAAGGGCCTTATAAAAATTATTAAAAATATGGAAAAATTATGTAAAATCATAATAACGGATTTGGAAAGATTTTGGATGAAAAATTCCAAGTGTAGAAAGATAAAAATATTTTTTTATCGAAATGAAGTAGTTATAAATAGAATAATAATCCAATTATTTTTAGAAAAAAAATAAATTGGATTGGGAAAAGGGTTTTAATAACCAGAAATTTCCAATGTATGAATTGGAATGGATTTGAATGGAAATAATCTTCGGAATATTTCAAAATTGGATTCCGTGATTACATGGATATTGGGAGGAATTTAGAAGATATATATATATCATTATTCCCAATACGATATTTGTTGATTTCAGAATTTGATATTGAATATAAGCCGATATAATTTCTATTTAGAGCCTTGTATTTAATATCGAATTGGATTAACACTGTTCTTAAACTCCGATGAGAAAAGAATAGATCTTTTAAATAAGATTTAGAGAAGTTTACCAATTAATTGATAATTAATTGGAATTGAAAATGAATTTTTGGCTTTATCGTGATCTGTGTTTTAAATAACACTTGTTCTTTAACCCAATTAACAGTAAAGAGATGATTTGGAATGTATAAAAATTTTTTAAAGATTTATTGGAAATTTTCCAAAGTAAAGTTTTCCAATTTAATATGTTAAATTGGAATTGAATGGAATTCGATTTGGTAATAATCGAGATGAGCTTCTCTGAAGGAAGATAGTTACTATATATGGAATTTAAAAGGCTTTGCCCCTATTCAATCTATATTATTAGTATGGTATGGAAATTTATATTGATTATGATTTGATTTCCATGAAGATTCCATTTTGATGGAATATGATTTTGGGTTTATCGTGAACAATGTTTTAAAGGACATTCGTTCTTTAACCCAGTTAAAGACATGATTTATTTTCCTAATGTTGAATAATCATTAAGTAATGATTTTTTAGATTAAAACCGAACTAGAGTTTTAATGAATCTTTAATTAGATTGAAAAGTTAATGTGGTAATCAAATTTGCTAAATATGAGAAGTAATCGAGAATGGAGTACCACCAGTTTAACTCCAGGCGATAGTTAAATCTTTAATTAGATTTGAACGTGAAATGGTAATTAAATTTACCGATAACACCGTGGGTGTTAGATATAGAGTACTACCAGTTTTTCTCCATGGGATGAATAGGTTAGGATTGGGATTAATAAAAAAATGATTACTTCGATAAAGTTCGCTAATCCTGACTAGTTGATAAAACTTAATTTGGGTTAGAATTGTGAAAAGATAAAATGATATCTTTTGAAATGGATATCCAAAGGAAGATTAAAGAATAAATTTAAAAAAAAAATCTTTGATAAAATTAATGGGAACCTTTCCCTAAAAAGGTGAATATTTGGATAAAAGAATATTCTGAATTGGAATGAGGCATATGATGTGTTTTTATAACACTTGATTACTGATTACAAAATACGCGGGTTATCCGGAAAGACCGGGTTTATCCCATTCTAAATAACCGATACGACGACTAAAAGTTGACGATGAAGACGGCAGTTGAAGACCGGAGATCTTCACATCATTTGGATGATTACTGATGTCTTCACTGGGATGTACACCCATGACAAGGTAATAAGTGGTGATTGTATAGACGTACTTGGAGATCGACCGGATATGCGAGGACCTCTCTCCTGTATTGGACATATGGGATGAGGAATGAGGTGCCTCTGGTTCCGTTTAAACCATGAATGGACTTGTAAATGGATGTGTGTCTGACATTGGATTTCGTTCTCAATTGATTGACTTCTATTAAATATATATCTGTTTGGTGGCGGGGAATTTATTCTCTTGCTTAACACCCTTCTCTGAGACGTACGAGCTTAGAGGTTATATATTGATAGACATCAGTTGTATGGCGTGAATATTCAGTGTGGCATGCTGAGATGCAAATGATCAAGGATTTTCTTGAAAAGTAGAGTCTTATGGTTGATGATCAAAGCACGACTTTAATTAGAATAGCTTTGTGTATAGCATTAATTCGCAAGCCTCATGCCTCGGTATGAGTTAAAATGGGATAAGGTGCACACGTTTCTTTCTAGCTAGGAGTGGTGTCATGGTATGGAGCCTAGACATTTTTACTTATGTGGACGATGGATTGCGAGGCGCCTCGGATTTGAGTCCCTAGTGGCTCTTGATATGGTCGACGTATTGACTATTTTAGAGGTCTGATGGGATCGGGAAACGTGTGTTTAGGAATAACTAATCCACTAACGTAAGTGTGGACCGGCACTACAGGATCCATGGGTTCACCGGGGGGGAGGGGAGGGGGATCCTGGGTCATTCCGCTAGAGATGGCCCGAATTGGTAAGGAGTACATCCCTTGCCTTATCTAATGATGGAAATCGAATTTCCAATACGACATTTTTTCGGCTTTAGATGTAAACATATATGGCACTATACACTTACATTTGAAGTTGTTTTGACACTATACACTTATACTAATATCAAAATGATTTGTTTTAAACGTACCAAGAATGTTTGTTTATTATAAGGGAAAACTCTATCCTCCGGCTTGCGTTGCATTGTGTGATGGGACTTGAGTCTTATAATAGCTTCATTTTTCCAAAAAGCATTGTGATGTTCTATTTTAAACTGTGATTCATGCGGAGTAAACCCGTTCTGTGTTATAGGCATGGTACCATGATTTCCCAACTTTTAAAGTAAAGATTTAATAACTGTTTTAGTTATCACACCAGTCCCATGACTGACTGGGAGTTTATTGTTTCTACCTAAACTCTGGGTGCCCATATTTTCCACACGGGCAGCTAGTAGTTTTGGTCTTCGCAGATATTTCTTTTCTCAAGATCCTGGATTACAGCTGGAGCTATATTCGGAAAGCTTTATATCCGTGTATTTCCTTCAGTTGAGCTAGTATGGTCTATTCCGCTGCACATTTTATTCATGTATTATATTTTCCGCTACTTTGTAATATATTAAATCTCTGAAATAATTTTTCCAATGTAATTTATTATCTGATATTCATGTACTTTGATGCAAACTGTTGTAATAGCAATGAAATGTTCTTCTGTCTATGTTCTAATGCGTCATGTTCTCAACTCAATCCGGGATTTCCCATACGGGGATGTTTGGTCTCAGAGCTTTGGTTTTACAAAGCTCGAAAACAAGACACGTTAGAACCAAACGAAAAAATCCATCAGAAATAGGATTAGTAACATCCTATACGAATGACTCGTTAGAGATAGGGCTAGCAATACCCTAGAATGAATTTGAAGAGTAATATTTTTGAAAAGAAAAATAATTTTGAAAATTATATCTTATTATTCGTATTTGAATATTTATTTTATATTGAATTTGGACTATCGGGTATAGGTAGATTTTGGATATACGCCTTGCAAACGTATATTCAAAAACTCAAATATATTGGATAGATATAGAATCCGATTTAGTCGCCCGGAAATGATTCTGATGATGGAGCTCCATCATCAGTATGTATGTTTGAGTTTCGAAAGTGTGATATCTATATATTTCCATTTGACTGGTGTGAGAAACAAAAACTTAGATAGGGTTTATTGTTGTGATTTGGCACTAAAAATATGATTTTTTGAGTATATAAGATATATGTTTGAAAAGCTAATTAACTAATTGATTCCTAGTTGTGATGTGGGATTATTAGTTAACTAATTAAATTATGGAAACCGGCATGAAAACGAAAGGTAAATTAAGTTAAATCGAGTCAAATATTGAACTGAATTGAAAATTGATTAGAACTGCATATATGTGCATGTGTATATAATGAGAAGGTCATAGCATGGAAGCTAAGATGTAAGAACCCGTAACTTCCCCGGTAAGGAAAGAACGAATTGCTTTGAGAAAACCACACATCGGAGCACAAACAGAAGAACATTTCATTGTTTATTACAACAATTCCATCAGAATACAAGAATATATAGAGTAATTACACATCATAAAATATCATAGATTACAATACATTACATAGCAGTGGAAAATAATACAAAACACAAATGAAGGAGATATACGGATACAGAGCTTTCCGGATATCATTCCAGCTGTAAATCAGAATCCTGTGAATATAAATCTGCAAAACCAAAACTACTAGCTGCCCGTGTCAAAATAAGGGCACCCAGAGTTTAAGTTAAAACAATAAACTCCAGGTCAGTCATGTGACTGGTGTGAGAACTAAAATAGTTATTAATCTTTATTTTAAAGTTAGGTAAATCAAGGGACCACGCCGTATAACACAGAACGGGTTTCCTCCCAAGAATACCAGTGCATAAAACAACAGCGTAATGCTAAATAAAGAAAAATGAAGCTATTATAAGACCCAGGTCCCATCACACAATGCAACACAAGCCGGAGGACAGGGTTTTTACCTTATAATAGCCAAAGAATGCTTGATACGCTAAATTTCATCTTTTATTACTATAAGTGTATAGCATCAAAACAATTTCAATCATAAGTATCAATCATAGACGACATAAGTGCCCTATACCACTATGTCGCCATATATAGGTTCTACAATCAAAACTACAAAGTCACATATTGGAAGTTGGATTTACATCTATGAACGGAGGCAAAAGATAGTCCTCACCGAATTTGAGACAATCTAGCCTATGTCTCAGGCAAGTACTCAGTCAAGCCTTTGGATCGTCAGGGTCGGTTCACCGATGTGGATTAAAATGCATGACACTGCGTTTCCCCGCCCTTTGGGGCGTAAGTGAGCCAAATGACTCCATCGGCTCCACATAGTCACTGATATATCCGAGGCGCCTCGCAATCCAACAACCACACAGGTGAAAATAATATAAATGTCAGGGCTGGTAGGTCACTGACACCACCCTAACTAGAAGGAAACGCATGCCCTCCCTGAGGTCCTCTCCCGTTTCTGGTTCACAACCGGGGTGTGAGGATCGCGAATTAACGTTACACAAAGCTATGCCCCATAGGCGGTGCTTTGATCATCAACCACAAGTCTTTGCTTTTCAACAAAAGCCTTGATCATTTGCCAATTAGGTATGCCACACGGGCAATTCACACCATGCAACTGATGTCTATCGATATACAACCTCTGATCCCGTACGTCTCAGAGAAGGGTGAAGTAAGGGAATGAATTCCTCTTCACCAGGCAGATGTATATTTAATAGAGATCAATCAACACTGAGCAAATCCAATGTCAGACACACAGTCCATACAAGTTCGTTCTGGGTCTGAACGAAACCGGAGGAACCTTATTCCTCGCATATCCATCGATCTCTAAGTACGTCAGGACGATCACCAACTGATTCCCTCCTCTTGGGTGTACAGCCCAATCAAGATCATCAGTAATCACCCAAACGATGTGAAGACCTCCGGTCTTCGACCACCGTCTTCGTCCTCGACACATCGTCGAATCAGTTATTCAGAATGGGATAAACCCGGTCTTTCTGAATAACTCGCGTATATAATAAACAAGTGTTACACAAACACAACATACGCTCATTCCAATTCAGAACATTCTTTTATTCAAATATTCTTATACTTTGGGAAAGGTTCCCATTAATTTTATCAAAGAAAAATTCTTTAAATTTATTCTTTAATCTCCCTTTGAACATCAATTCAAACCAAATTATGGTTTATCCAAACTAATCGGGATTAACGAACCTTACCGAAGTAATCATTTGTTTTAATTTCCCAATCCCAACCTATTCATCCCATGAAGTAAAACTGGTAATACTTCATATCTAACACCACGGTGTTATCGGTAAATTAAATTACCATTTCACGTTCAAATCTAATTAAAGATTTAACTTTCCAAAAATCATTACTTAATGATTATTTAACTTGGGAAATCATATCCTGTCTTTAACTGGGTTAAAGAACCAATGTCATTTAAAACACGGTTCACGATAAACCCAAAATCACATTACATTTACAATGGAATCTTCATGGAAAACAAATCGGTATATATAATCGATATAAACTACCATATCCGATTAATAATATAAGTGGAATAACGACAAAGCCTTTTAAATTCCAGATATATTAATTGTCTTCCTCCACAGAAATTCACTTCGATTATTACCAAATCGAATTCCATTCTATTCCAATTTATTTTATTAAATTGGAAAACTTTACTTTGCAAAATCTCAGTTAAATCTTAACAAAAGATTTATAAATTCCAAATCACATTTCACTATAAATCGGGTTAAAGAACGAATGTCGTTAAAACACAATTCACGATAAACCCAATTCACATTCCATTAATTATCGGGTTAAAGAACAAGTGTTATTTAAAACACTGTTCACGATAAACCGAAAAATCAATTCAAATTCAATTCCAATTAAATATTATTTAATTGGTACACTTCATTAAATCTAAATAGAAAGATTTAATCTTTTTCTCAACTGGGTTTAAGAACAGTGTTAATGAAGACACCATTCATGACAAATCCAAATCCCATTTGATATTATATACAAGGCTCTTAATAGAAAATATATCGGCTTATATTCAATATCAAATTCTACGACCAACAAATATCGCATTGGAAATAACGATATAAATATATCTTTCAAATTTCCATAACAATATCTGTATAATCACGAAATCCAACATCGAAATATTCCAAAGACAATTTCGATTCAAATCCATTCTAATTAAATTATTGGAAATTCTGGTTACTTTTAAAACCCTTTCAAATCCAATTTATTTATTTCAAAAATAAATGGATTATAATTCTAGTTCAAAACTAGTTCATTTCAATAAAAATCTATTTTTATCTTTTCAAATATGGAAATTTTCATCCCAATTCTTTCCAAATCATTTCTTATGATTTTACACAAATTATTACTATTTTTAATAATTTTATCAAGGCCCGTACAGTTGATTTCCATCAACGGCCATCGAACTGCACTTACAACGACCTTTTCCAAATTTGATTTGGACATAATTCCAAATCCAACCATTAGATTTCAAATCTCTAATACTCATTAGAAAGCTCTTTTCGATACGAACCCAACAGTTCCGGTTTTAGGAGAATCCGACGGTCGGATCTCCCCTAATGTCTGTTCGAAGTCAATGGTCGAAATTCGCGAAATGCCGTAGCGCGCCGCGTTCTATTCAGGCCATTATATATATATATAATATAAATATATTATATATATTTCGTCGATTTCTGTAATGACCCGGATTTTCAAAGATTTTGGTTATCGACATAAGCTCGATGTCGATAACCAAAACATCAAAAAATCCTGGTAATTAGTGAAAGAAATTAGAGGGTGAGGAAAGATAAGATAGAAACTTAGAATAGAAGAAGAAGAAGAAGAACACAACATCAGAGTAACATGAATCTCACAGCGGAACGAATAACATATAATATATATAACATAACTTGAAATATACATCTGTACTTGAATATACATCAATATCAAAGTACATCACTTACAACACAGCGGAAATAACTATAGCTATATGATCCTACAGCCTCCTGCTCCAAGCTCTTCCAGTATATCTGTAAATTCCCGACTACTTGACTGCCCGTACAAATTTAGGCACCCAAGAGTTTAGGGAAAACAACAAAGTAAACTCCGGGTCAGTCATGGGACTGGTATGAGTAAAACAGTTTAAAAACAGTTCGAATAAGTAAACGATATCTCATAAGACCACGCCGCATAACGGAACGGGTTTTTCCCTTATGAGAATCCAAAATATCTTATATCAAAAACCTTTTGATATTATAATAATGTCTATCAACCACAGTATATATATAATCATCTAGCAGAAACACTTTCATCTCACGTTCTACATATATAGTATACAATCAAAACCGCAAGCACGTATTGGGTAATGGATTTCCAACTATGACAAGGTATGGAACCACCTTTCGCTAATGTACCTCTAGAGAGGAATACACTGGGTTCAACAAGAACATCTTGCAACCCGGCCACACATGACTGACCAATCATTTCGCTTGAGTGTATCGAATGTATATCACCAACAGTTGGGATCAGCAACCGTTTCCCGAATGGGACAGCATCAACAATAGATTTTTAGAAGTAAATGAAACTCTAGATCAGGTGATTATACACCCTACTTCAGTGCGACCGACTTAGCCATGCTGCCTGCCCAATTTCTGTCATTTACCGGATGATGAGGCTAGAAGCTACGCTTTATCATCATACCAGATTCACTTTGAATGCCACATCGTCAAATCCATCAAATCACCGATTGACGTCCTCAACAGTACATTACGTGTTAGCTAAAAGAAGTTTCCTTCTCCGCTTCCACTCTTGGTACGGTTGGAGAAATCAAATATACGTGATCGTCTGGAAATACTCCGTCAGACATTCATCCATACAAGTCACCCAGGAACAGGATGAACTGAAGGCACTATTTCTATTAATAGAAAAAGTCCTTGCACTCTACTCCGTCTTCGATTTATCTTTATATAATCTGATTCGCACGCTACTGCCGATATGGAGTGGTTCTTCGGATAATAATCCAACCGGTCTCTCCATATTGACAACGATGGTCAAAACTTCGATAGTCTGTGATTTAACTATCAAATAAAAACAAGTGTTTCGATAGTCGATGAATTAACTATCGAATAAAACAAGTGTTCATCCAAACATCCAACAATCAGTGAGCCTTTAATTAATATTCCATTAATTAAATCTCTTCTCTATTTCTTTATCAATATTTGTTAACCAAATATTTTCAATAACCATATTGGCCTTATACGTTCTTTGGAAAACATTTCCATATATCGCCTTCCTTTATTTTTTATACTAGGAAATATTCATTATTCTATTTCCAAGCTTTGCACATATTTGGGTTAAAACAGATGTTGTGTAAAACATCGTTACGACAACCCAAATACAGTATTTAACTAATTCTTATTCCACATTGATCTTCGAGCCTGAATCTTGCTACTTATCGGTATATCATGAAATCAACCAAGTTGGGGTATAATTACCTCTCAGACCTTGACTGAATAACATTTAACGTCAAAACAGACAAGACTACTTACTCGAATAATCAATACCATACAACTACCGATTCACTTTTAAACACGTATATTCTTCCTCTTTCTATTCTTACTAGATTTTATTCCTAGTCTTCCTTTTTGATTATACTATTCTATTTCTAAGTTCGTTTCCTTATCGACTTCTATGTATATCGATATGTTGATTTCTAACTATCAAACTATCTTAAAAATATTCTATCTCCTTAAATTCCCGGAAAAATTCGCCATAACCTCCTTTGTACCGGGAGCATTGGGAAATTTCAAATAGCTTTCCCGGTCCTTCTCATCTCAAAAAGAAAAAGAAAAAGCCCAGCGGCTTGCCGATACGGCGCATAAAATCTCATATATGAATTAAATACGTACCTTTTTGTCGGGCATTCTATTTATTTTACTTCTATACTTTATTCCAAACCTGTCTCCTGTATATTTATACCTGTCCAATCTATTTTAACTATACCAATCTTTTTGACTAAATTTGTTAATTAAATCTGTTAATTAACTTCTTAGTCTAATCCACTTCTATTTATCCAAATCTATTTATTGTAGATCCCATTTGAATTTCTATATTCAAATTCCATTTGAAATACTATATTCAAATTCTATAGTTAAACTCCATTTGAATTCTATTATTCAAATTAAATTTAATTCCTTATATTCAAAGTCCATTTGAATTCTCTGCATTTATTTATAAACAACATTTATAACTTCAATTCAAATCCCACCTTTCCATTTATAAACAACGTTTATAAATTCAATTCAAATCCCATATTTTCATTCATAAACAAAGTTTATAAATTCGATTCAAATCCCATATTTTCATTTATAAACAAAGTTTATAAATTCGATTCCCTGTTTTATATATATTCAAACAAGTTAATATTTTTATTCGAAATTTCAAATTCTATTCTATTTGAATCTTATATATTCAAATTTCAAATTCTATTTTAGAAAAATAGAATTTTCTTTCTAAATCTCAAATATCCTTTTTCATGATATTTTTAAATATCAACACTTAGCCCAGTGATATTTTAAACAATCAAATCAACCAATTTTCAATCATTTGATTTTTAGCATATCATATATGAATATATATATGAAATCAAACAAACAACAAACAAATAGAATTTTTTTTTTTTTGAGGAATCCAGTTGGATTCCTCCAACCTGTTTTTCCTGCATCCACAGACGTTAGTCAACATAGTAATACCCATCCTGCTTCGAGGCAGGATATCGCGGTATGAAGGTCATCCACTATCATAGCGTGGGGCGTATAGGGTAATCATCCGCTAATGAAACTGCGGGCATCCGCTAATGAAACTGCGGGAATCCAACCAATCATCAACCCAATATATATATATATAATAGTCAACCAATCCTAAATAACTATATATTTTATTTTAAAACAATCACACTAAACAGCATTCAAACAAGCAACAACAATTATTTTTAACTATATAAAAATAATTCTAAATAAATGGTGAGTGAGGATTACTCACCGGTTTTATTTTACTTGTTGAATATCCATTCTAATTCCATACAGTCTCGTCTAGCATTGACTTGAATTGTTTCAACTTAATTCATCTCGAATGAATTACGCCTATGATCATATGATTTTTTTAATAAATCAATTAAAAGATTATTTGTGTAAATTAATTTAACATAAATTAATTTAATTATCCTATGAATTTAAATTCGGTGAAATATATACCTTTCGGTTTTGTACATTACTCGACCGACTACGAAGTGACTTCAAAAAGAACCAACTTCACTCGGCCTGAAATAATGCTCCATTCTCTAAGGCATTCCGTCGAACACATTATTGTCATCAACACTTCAATGCCACAAAACCCTTCAGTCACCACTTACTACTGTCGACCTCTCAGCGTTCAGCTACAGAGCTCCCTCAGATATCCCGCAACTCCACTACGTCCTCAACACACAGTTCGAATCCACATACATCGCACCCCATTCAGGACTTCCGGCGACCTTCCTAGTTCAACAACTAGTAACTCGAACGCCTCAGAACCATTTGAAACTGTGACCTACGATCAGCTCGACCCCTCCTTGAAATCGCGACACCCAACCAAGCACCCAGATCGACTTTACATCCGTTATCGCACCCTACAGAAACCCCAAACTCAAACTGTCCGAACTCTATCCTAATCGCGATGTCCAGACCTAGAACCAATGAGCTCGCGATCGAACCTGGATCGAGTTCAGAGAACTTGCAAATGGTGAATCGAACGAGGAGACCAAATTTTCATTTTGATTTCAAAAGCACGAGCGACCCCTTTTCTGTTGAAGCTTCGAATTGTTTTTGAGGCATGGAGGGGCTTTTAATTTCGATCGTAAGGAACTGAGGATGAAAGGCACGGCTTTTATGAAGAAATTTGTGGACTAAAGGAAGGCACGGGTTTCTTTTCATTTTTGGTAATAAAGGAAGCAGGGGTTTAGTTTTAGTTTGTGAATGGTGGAATAAACAAGGCCACAACTTTATTTTATTTCATTTGAACCAATGTCCTTAAATTAAAATGCCCATGATGCCGAACTCCTTTCTAAACCCAACAACGGTCAATTCTAGGGTAAAACCACTATTCTGAACCCACTGGGATAAGTATCAAAGTCCAGTTCGATCATCTGTGAAAGATATAAATTTAAATTGATATAATTTAAATTTCAAACTATTTATTCTCCTTGAAAATAAATAAATATTATTACCGTTATAAATTTCAATATTAATTATTTGAACTGTTTTCAATTTAAATTTAAATTTGAATTCAACTAAATCCATTTTCGTATTCTGTTATTTTAATATATTCGATATTAAATCGAAATTTATTATTAAATTGATAACTCCCTCTGAAAAATTGATTTATTTACTTAACTCAATATTTAAATACATATTAAATATTTAAAATTAACCCCTATGAGTCCGGGTCATTACAATTTCCTTTTAAACGTATTTTATAAATCGTTTTAAATTCGTTTTCAAAATGATTTCAACTTCATAGTCAATTTCAAATCAAAATTGAATATTCCATATCATCGATATATAAATGATAGTATTTTCAAAATAATATATTTTGAAATCACTTCCTTTTCGATATTCATTATAAAAACGAATATAATCGATATAAATATCGTTCACGTCAAAATGGTGCATATCTAATCAACACGGCTTTATATATTTCAATAACTTCGTTATTCTATTCAATAAATGAATATTTTCTTTAACACATTAATTTTCTTTTACTCAACACATGAATATATATTTTATTCAACACATGAATTTTCTTTTATTCAACACATGAATATTCTTTTATTCAACACATGAATATATATTTTATACAACACATGAATTTTCTTTTATTCAACACATGAATATTTATTTTATTCAACACATGAATATTTATTTTATTCAACACGTGAATATTCATTTTATAATATTCTTTATTTTCCAAATTAGAATGGGACCCAATCAATTACCATATGATGTTAATTATATAGATTCCATACAACACATGTATATAAAAGCAGCGATAAATAATCAGCCATCATCCAGAGTGCACCACACAACTGCATAAGCTTTAAACATAAATAATTAATGCTTACACAGTCTGTCAACCTATCGATTGACATACAACTAAACAATCGGGGTTAGCGTACGTCAAATATCATCCCAATACCCGTATGGGGTTTCAAATCAACAAACACATATTTTTATTTGTGCAGTGGGGCGATGTGTAAAATTTATCGTCCCAATCAATATCAGTCAAATCGGTGTACATAAACAAATCATTTGAATTGTAAATGAATATTTATTTTATATACACATTAAAAATCATATTTTTAACTATAAAATATTTTATTCGTTCCACTTCACACAATCAACTTTCACAACACATCAATTAAACAAACAAGTCATCCATGGTCTGTGGACGACGGGTGCCGGGTGCTGCTAAGCACCGTCTGCATCCTAGTATATATTTCAAACTAGAAATAAAAATAAAAGTGAGGAATTCTCACTTAGAAGCTAAACCAAACGCCGCAACTCTTCATATACAGAAAATCTTCGTCGTGGTTTCAACGAGATCTGTTTCACGAAATTTATATTAAAAATCATATTTTTACTTTGCTACATATATGATAAAAATCACATTTTTATATCGTCACTTCATATATAAAAATCGTATTTTTATGTTTCCTATTATATAAAAATTCTATTTTTTAATCCGCTATCTTTAAAATAGAAATCACATTTTTATTTGTTCACTTTCAATATAAAATCATATTTTTTGTATATTGTTCTTATATGTATATAAAAAAATCTCATTCTTTTTATTTTTGAAAATCGCTTCTATATATTTTCAAAAATTGTAACGACCCAGAAAATCTGAACCAATTTAAATTTTTTTTTATTGGCTAAAATAATGGATTTTAAATAAATATTTTAAATAATAGCAATGAAAAGTGAGTTTGAGTCGACAATTGAAAACGAATATAATTAATTATAATTATAAACATGGCATGAAAAGGCGCTGTAGTTTCAAAAATTGAATCCAAACTTTGTCGGACAGTACCGGGTGCAAAACAAAACGGATTTTAGTGAAACCAAAAATATTTAAATCTGTTAGTGAATACCTTTCTAACGAATCTGAAAAATCGAATTTTCATAACGGAAAGCAAAAGTTATGGCCGAATGAATTTTCAGAAGGGTCGCAATGGATTTTATATAGCCCGAGAAATTGGCCATTTTGCATACGACCTCGGAACTCGACGAAACCACTTTTGTTGGATCCGAGATGTGAAGTTATTGCTAGGTTTCAAATTTCATAATTTTTGAAGCAAATATGTGAGCGTGGTAAAGGAAAATGTGTTTTGGTCAATTACAGTTAAATTGGATCGACCAAAAATGGGCCTTTTTGCAAACGGTCTCTGAATTCGACGAAACTAGTTTTGTTGGGACAGTATCGTCAAAACATAGCTAGATTTATTTTTCTGGAATTTTTCGAATCAGTTTGTGGCCCTGGTAAATTGAAATGTACGTTCAAATTAAATATTGAATGTTATATATTTTAATTTGAAGGAAAACTGGCTGAAACAGTCGAATAGGCCTACGAAACATATTCCATTGTGTTCGGAATGGGGGTAAAACGCTAGGGACGATAGTCGTTGGGTTTAGATTGGTGGTCGCGTCAGAAAACCCCTTATAAAACCCATCGGCCAATCAAAATTTTTATAAAAAAAATCCTTTAATTTTCTCTCTCCCCGATATCGATTCACGGCGGAAATAGCACGCCACCTTCTCTCCTCTTTTCTGGCCGCTCCGATCACCGAAATGCCATAGCCCAGTTGAACTTTTTGTAGATCCCTCCGAGCTCTTCAAATCTGTATAAGCCTCGTCCCTTACCATCGCGTGTTCGTCGAGATACAAGCCCCCAAAGTTGCGCCGTTCACAGCCGATTTCCTCCTCCTCGCCGCCGTCGAGTTCGCCGCCGTCAGGGGTGCAAGCGCGCCTCTCCAAGCTTGTCAATGTGGTGCGGTTGGATCTCGACGAAGTGCAGCGGATTTGGTTTAAATTCGAAACCTAGTTTCGAAGTTTTAACGAGGTAAACGGGTTTAAATTTCAGAATGGAAAATAACACTTTTTAGTGTTGCAAATCTTGTCTTTCGAATAAAAATCATATCTTTATCATATGTTAACGAAATTCGATGAAACATGAAACATCGTGGCCGTGTGGACGTCTTCTACATTTTAAAAGAGACCGCATATTTCTCTGAGCCTTCTGCTATTTTTGGTGGAGTGGAACCCAATATGAGATTCCTAATTTATAAACGATATGAAAACGATGATGTATAAATTATATATTCGATGTATGAGTTATATAAGCGTTGTACACCTCATGTATAAGCGTTGTATAAGTTGTACGTTCGATGTATAAGTTATATATGCGTTGTAAAAATTATATATGTCTTGAAATAGAAGTGAATTGCTATATATAAATATATATATATATGCCCCTCGTCCACAAACCATGGACGATATTTATTGATTGTGATTGGTGTGAAAATTGATTGATAGCGAATGGTTGTTTGGGATTGTTTGTGGTTGATATTGATTGATTATGGTTGAAAATTACCCATTTGTGGTTGAGAAATATTTGGTTGAAACCACATAGGATTAGTTTGTGGAAATGAAATAAATATATACATGCCGCCTGTGTGCGATCTAGATGCATGATCCCCATTGTCAAAAACCGCGAGGTTTTAAGGTAGAGCGAGGAGCCGTACTAGGGACGGTCCCGGTTTTAACTACCCTGCCGTTATGCTGCCGAAATTTTGAATAATATTCATGTGTTTGAATTATTTTCATTTGCTGAAACTATATTTATTCGTTGAATAGAAAACCTTCATGTGTTGAATTGATATTCATTCGTTGATTAGAAATTCATGTGTTGAATGGTATTCGTGTTTTAAATATAAAAATCACATTTTTATCTATATATAGAAACTATAGAAAACCTTCATGTGTTGAATCGATATTCATTCGTTGAATTGAAATTCATGTGTTGAATGGTATTCATATTTTGAAATAAATTGTTTTATAATAAAAATCACTTTTTATCAACTATGTGGACTATGTAAAATAATCTCGTTTTAAAAGAAATTGTTTTGTAATAAAAATCCTATTTTTATCACCTATATGAACTATATAGAATAATAGTGTTTTGAAATGAATTGTTTTACAATAAAAAAACTCATTTTTATTATATACATGAATTGTTGAAATGTGAAGTGTTAAAAATAGCAACTCGTTCAAATAAATATGCATGAGTTGAAATATTCATTAATTAGCTAATGATATGATTTTTGCCTATGCATGCAACATTAGAATGAATGGTGTTTTTAAACCAAATGCAATCAAATATGAAGTTGAATGGAAAATGATAAGTGATAAGAATTGTATATATGTACATGCATATTTATTGAATAGGTTATAGCAAAGAGGCAAGAGAAGAGGAATAAAATTTTGTGCCCGACAAATAGGTACACATTTACTGTTTTGTTTGGGTGATGATTTTATGAGCCTGTTGGCTAGCCGCTTGGCTTTTTCTTTTTCTTTTCGACATGAGACGCCCGTGTGGCTATTTGGGAATTTTCCTAGCCCCTCCCGTACAAAGGAGGTTATGGCGAAATTTTCCAAAATTTAAAGGCGTTAGTGAAATATTTGAAGTAAAAACGATATTGAAATTGTTGAATGAACTATATTTATATAAATATATAAATATAAATAAAATTAAAATGAAACATGGCGGTGCAGTTCTTGATTTGAAACCGTGATTTCAAACGACTATACCAGGAGATCCGACCATCGGATTTTCCTGAAATCGCAACCGTTGGGTTCGCCTTGGAAAAATCTTTCCAACGGCACCAACTTTGTAAAAATCCAATGGTTGGATTGTCTGGAATGTTTAATTCAAATCTGAAGAAAAACAGCGCCAGAAACAATTATATTTATTTATATTTATAAATATAATTATATTTAATCGAATAACGACGCTGCAGTTCGTATTTTGAATTCGAAACTTCAAACGATTGTACCGGGAGATCCGACCGTCGGATTTTCCCGAAACTGGAACCGTTGGATTCATTTTGAAAAGACCTTTCTAATGATGCAAATTTTATGAATATCCAACGGTTAGATTTTCAGATATGTGTAAATCAAATCTGAAGAAAAACAGCGCCACAACCGCGCTATGGCCCGAAGCGTCGTTTTGAATAAATTGGCTATTTTTAATAAATAAAAATAGCGATAAATTGTTATAAAATATCATAAACAATATGGAATGGAAATAAACTGAATTTGCTCGATTTATGTTGTATTTGATGGTTGAATGTGTTTGGTGTGAAAATTACATTAAAGAACAAAATTGGTGTTGTCGAATGATTTAACCATTGAAATAAATTGATTTGAAATTCTAAAAATACGTGAATTATTTGAAAAGGCCGAGTTAATTCTCATTTCGAATAATTGACTGACGATTGAAATTCGAAGATGAAGACGGTGGTCGAAGACCGGAGATCTTTACCTCGTTTGGATGGTAACCGAGGTCCTGATTGGGAGGCATCCCGAAATATGGATAATGAGTGGTGATCGTCCAGACGTACGTGGTGATCGATGGGTTTGCGAGGTATTTAGTGCCTCCGGTTTCGTTCAGACCCAGAACGGACTTGCAAATGGACTGTGTGTCTGACATTGGATTTTATTCTATGTTGATTGATCTCTGTTAAATATACATCTGTTTGGCGGCAGAGAATTTATTCTTTTGCTTAACGCCCTTCTCTGAGACGCACGAGCTCAGAGGTTGTATATCGATGGACATCAGTCGCATGGCATGAATTACCTGTGTGGCGTGCTAAGACGCAGTGATCAGGGCTTCTGTTGAAAAGCAAATTCTTGTGGTGATGATCAAAGCACCGCCTGTGTGGCGTAGCTTTGTATATAACGTGAAATCGCGAACCTCACACCCCGGTACGAACCAGAAACGGGAGGAAGGACCTCAGGGAGGGCATGCGTTTCTTTCTAGCTAGGGTGGTGTCAGTGGCCTACCAGCCCTGACATTTATATACTTTTCACCTATGTGGTTGTTGCTGTTGCGAGGCGCCTCGGTTTGATCGGACGATCCGGGTCCGATGGAGTCATTCGTTGGCTCGTTTACGCCCCAAAGCGCGGGGAAACGTATTGTTCAGGAATTTTAATCCACATCGGTAAACCAGCCCTGTCGCTCCTAGGGTCACTCGAGCTCTGATCCTGAGACATGGGCTAGAGCGTCTCGAATTCGGTAAGGACTGTCTTTTGCCTTGGTTCAGGACGGAAATCCAATTTCTAAATACGTGATTGTGCGGTTTTGATTGTATACCTATATATGGCGACATAGTGGTATGGGGCATTAATGCCATCTATGATTGATAGTTATGATTTGAAATTGTTTTCAAAACATATAAACACTAGCAATAATATCAAATGCCTTTGTTTTACTCGTATCAAGCATATCTTGGCCGTTATAAGGTAAAAACTCTATCCTCCGGTTTGCGTTGCATTGTGTGATGGGAACTGAGTCTTATAATGGCTTCATTTTTATAAAAAGCATTGCGATGGTTAAAGAATGATTTGTTTTAAAGCACTGGCAATCCAATGGAGTAAACCCGTTCCACGAAAGTGGCGTGGTCCTGTGATTAGCCATATTATATATGTGTTGAGTAGATTTCTCATACCAGTCCCATGACTGACTCGTAGTTTGTTGCACTTTCAAACTCGGGTGCCCCTTTTTCTACACGGGCAGCCTTGTATTCAGGTTTAGCTGGTTCTTTCTGGATAGCTGGAGCTGAAGATGGATTCTATCATTTATCTCTTTTTATGTTGTTCAGCTCCTATTGTACATATTATGTTTGTTTTCCGCTGTAGACATTTATGTATAGCTGAACTGTATTTTTACTAAGTATGATCCTGTATACTGTGTAACTCTGATGATTGCGTTTATCAAGTATATTCTATTGTTCATTATCTGGTGTATTTAATTATTCTGTTCTGCTATTATCTGTTTCTGTGTTATATTCCACGGATTACCCTTGCCACCGTCAGTACGGGGTTTGGGGACGTCTCAATTTGGTATCAGAGCTTTGGTTAAGCTTAGTTCTGGAATATAACATTTGAACAAACTCGTCAGAAATAGAACCAGTAGTGTTCTAAGACGGGTAACTCTATACAGATAGGATCAGTAGTATCCTAGTATGAGAAGCAGAATGAAATTACACCTCGATAGACACATTTACATTCAAGTATTTGTCTCTATATTTTCAAATATCTTTTCCGTTGAGCTGACACTTGATCTGCTATTTGCAGAAGAACTAGAAAATGAGTGCCAGAAACAGAAGAAGTGATACAGACCCGGATATTGAAGCCCTATATATGAAATATAGAAATCTGGGTGGAAAGCCGTTCTCGGGCGAAGAATCTATTATGAGAACACAAGCATGGATTCGTTCGGCTGAGAAAATCTTCGAAGGATTAAAGCTGAGGGATGACCAGAAAAGATTACTGGCCTCCTGGGTACTCAAAGACGAAGCTTTATTCTTGTGGGATTCTGTTGTTAAGGATAATCCAGAAGGTGATATCACCTGGGATAAATTCAAAGTGATTTTCCTGGAAAGATTTACTCCTCCAGAAGCAATTGAGCGACTATGTGATGAATTTTCATATTTGATACAAGGAGATATGACCATTCCCGAATATCATAAGAAATTCAGCGAACTTTCTCACTTTGCTCCTCATCTAATTGAAGACCCAAAGAGGAAGAATATGAGATTTATCAACGGGCTTCAAAGAAAATATCAGAACAGTGTAATGAGGAACGTGAAGCTCCCCTTTTCTGAAATGATATACATGGCTTATCAGTACGAAGATCTAGACAAGAAAGGTATGCTACAGTGCGAAGGAGAAGTCAGCTCTAGTAATAAAATTGAGGTTGAAACTAGTCGTCTTGAGGGCAGCACGATGTCAGAGGTCAGCAAGAAGCCCAAAGCAAATCGGAAAAGGGCTGGATCTGAGAAAGGGCAAGGAACGACTACTATATGCAGTAACTGTAAGGAGCCAGGGCATTTGTCGATTAACTGTGGACCCTTAAAGAAACGATTAAGAGGCGGGTTTCAATCCAAGAAGGGATTTCAAGAGAATAGAAAGTGCAGTCAATGCCATCAGTCCGGTCATCTTTCAAAGGCCTGCCCGCTATTCCGAAAACCTAAAGCAGTACATGTAAATGAAGTGGTAGAAGTACCTGCATCCTCATCTGCTCAGGAAAGGTCTGATGTTTTAGAAGGCACGCTCAATGTAAAAAACATTCCAGTTAAAGTACTGTTTGACACAGGCGCGTCACGAAGCTTTATTGCAAAGAGTGCAGTCAAGAAACTGGATTTGAATTTGAAGAAGCTCAAAGAGCCAATGACTGTCCAAAATCCAGTTGGGGGTTCTATCAATCTCAGTTGGGTTTGTGCAGTGCCTGTCTCTTTTTCTTGCTATAAATTCCCTATTATCTCTATCATCATGAATTTTAATGAATTCGATCTTATTTTGGGATTGGATTGGTTAACCAAATATGAAGCGGAGGTTAGATGCGCCGAGAGAGTTGTTAAAGCAAAGGCCCAATCGGGAAATTATATAACCATACCATGTGGAGGCCCGACTTCAAATAGAAAAGACTTATGGGCAGCTTTGAATGTTTCTCCAGCCCAAATAGAAAATATCCCTGAAGTTGCAGAGAATATTCCCGACCTCATCAAAGATATTCCTGTCGTCAAAAATTATGCGGATGTGTTCGAAGAAGTTGTTCGCTTACCTCCGCAGAGAGAAATAGATTTCAAAATTGCTTTAATTCTGAATGCAAGGCCGGTAGTTCACGCTATTCGAAGAATGTCCTTGAAAGAGAAAGAGGAATTAGACAATCAAACACGACAGCTAGTATGGAAAGGTCTGATCAGGCCTAGTTTCTCCGATTGGGGAGCAACAGTGGTGTTTGTCCCAAAATCTGACGGTACTCTAAGGCTATGTGTGGATTATCGTGATCTGAACAAACAGACCATAAAGAATAAATATCCATTGCCGCAGATTGATGATTTGTTGGATCGATTATATGGAGCACAAGTATTTTCACGAATGGACCTAGCTACAGGCTTCCATCAACTTCGAATTGCCGAAGAGTGTGTTCCAATGACAGCATTCAGAGGTCCCGACCTATTTTACGAGTGGTTAGTAATGTCGTTCGGCTTATGTAACGCTCCTGCTTACTTCGTCGATCTGATGAACAGAGTATTCAGAGGAGTATTGAATAAATTTGTTCTGGTTTTCATTGATGATATTCTAATCTTCTCTAAATCAAAGGCAGAACATGAAAAGCATCTGGAACAAGTTCTAGAAATTCTGAGGTGGAATGTATTAAAAGCCAAATTTTCCAAATGTATCTTCTGGCAAGATGAAGTAAAATTTCTGGGCCACGTAGTATCGAAAGAAGGAATTGTTGTGGATCCAAGCAAAATCACAGCTATTCAGAATTGGAAACAGCCCAGTACCCCCACTGAAGTCCGCAGTTTTCTCGGATTGGCTAGCTATTACCGGAAGTTCGTTAAAAACTTTTCGAAGATATACGTTCATTTAACGAAGCTTACAAAGAAGCACTCTAAATTCAAATGGACTCCAGAAAGTGAGGAGGCTTTTGAAGAGCTAAAGTTGAGATTAACAACTGCTCCAGTGTTAACCATCATTGATGGCAACCAGGATTTAAAAGTCTGGACTGATGCTTCTAGAGAAGGCCTTGGTGCAATGTTAATGCAAAGGGGCCAAGTGATTGCTTATGCTAGCCGTCAACTGAAGCCGCACGAGAAGAACTACGTAAATCATGATCTTGAGTTATTGGCTATAGTATTCGCCTTGAAAATCTGGAGACACTATCTTCTGGGTGAGAGATTTGAACTGTTTACAGATCACCAGTCGTTAAAGTATCTGTTCACCCAGAAAGACTTGAATTTGAGGCAGCAACGTTGGCTGGAGTTTCTTGCAGCATATGACTTTGAAATTATATATACTCCAGGGAAAGCCAATGTCGTGGCCGATGCGCTGAGCCGAAAGAATGTAATGATCGCCAGCTTTATTATCACGACTTCCTTGATTGACAAATTATCTATTCTTCAGAAGGAGGATAACTTTATTAAGGATATGATTAAAAGGATTCAAAAAGGCGAACCCTCGTGTTTTCAAATAGATAACGACGAGACATTGAGGTTGAAAGGAAGGATTTGTGTTCCTGATATCCCAGAGTTAAAAAGGGAGGTGTTAGACGAGTGTCACAAGTCCAAGCTGAGTATCCATCCTGGTGTGGCCAAAATGTATAACGATCTCAAACAAACATTCTGGTGGAAGGCTATGAAAAGAGACGTTTCAATATACGTTAGCCGATGCCCTACTTGCCAGCTAGTTAAGAGCGACCAACAAAAATTGGCTGGATTGTTGCAACCGCTAGAAGTTCCAGGCTGGAAGTGGGAACATATTTCTATGGATTTCATTGATGGTCTGCCCAGAACCAGAAAAGGAAATGACAGTATTTGGGTGATCGTAGATCGCTTCACGAAGACCGCCCATTTCATACCTATCAGATCAAACAGAACTGCTCAGAGTCTGGCGCAGATATACTTCAAGGAAATTGTTAGACTACATGGAGTGCCGCTCAGTATAGTCAGTGATAGAGATACAATATTAACTAGCAAAATTTGGGAAGCATTTCAAGTCGAATTGGGAATGAAGTTGAACCCTAGCACCGCTTATCATCCTCAGACAAACGGTCAGACAGAGAGGGTGAATCGTATTTTAGAAGATCTATTGCGGGCTTGTGTTATAGATTTCGGTGGATCATGGGAAGACCATCTGCATTTGGCTGAATTCTCATATAACAACAGCTACCAGGCGAGTCTGACAATGTCGCCATTCGAAGCATTGTATGATAGACCGTGCCGATCTCCTGCTTGTTGGGTCGAACCTGGTAATAGACTTGTGTTGGGTCCTGATATGATCCGAGAAGCTGCCGACAAAGTCGATTTTATTAAAAAGCGATTACTCGCCGCTCAAAGCCGACAAAAGAGCTATGCCGATAAAAGAAGAAGAGATATATCCTTTGTTGTTGGAGACTACGTATATTTGAAAGTATCGCCGATGAGAGGAGTTATCCGGTTCGGTAAAACTGGAAAGTTGGCGCCCAAATTCATCGGTCCATTTCCTATTCTGGAACGGATCGGAACTCTCGCTTATAGGGTTAAATTGCCTAATTGGTTGCTTGGAATTCATGATGTATTTCACATATCTCAACTCCGAAAGCACGTTCATGATCCAGACTTGATTGTGGAAGAAGCAGCTCAGCAGGATATTGAAATTACTCCAGAATTAACTGTGAGAAGAGAGCCGCTAAAGATCATCGGCAAAGAAACCAAAGAGCTGAGGAATAAGAAGGTTCACTTAGTCAAAGTGCAATGGAGTGGAGATCCGCGAGATTGTACTTGGGAAACTGAGGAGAGCATTCAGAAAACTTATCCTAGATGCCGAGTGGATATCTCTGATTGACTCCGGTGCAAGGTATATTTACCATGCTTTACATCACCATTTAATTCTCTACTCTGTTGTTATTTTCTTTCCATGGATGTGCACTTTTAAATTCTATAGTCTGAATGATTTTAAAAAAAAGAGTATAGAAATTGATTAGTATATTTTTGAAAGGTTGAAAACAATTTGATTGTTGGTTGTGTTGTGTGATTGTAGATTTATCAAACCACTTTCAACTTTGTTCCTTTTCGGGGACGAAAAGTTTTAAGTGGGGGGGATTATAACGACCCAGAAAATCTGAACCAATTTAATTTTTTTTTATTGGCTAAAATAATGGATTTTAAATATTTAAAATAAATATTTTAAATAATAGCAATGAAAAGTGAGTTTGAGTCGACAATTGAAAATGAATATAATTAATTATAATTATAAACAAGGCCTGAAAAGGCGCTGTAGTTTCAAAAATTGAATTCAAATTTTGTCGGACTGTACCAGGTGCAAAACAAAACGGATTTTAGTGAAACCAAAAATATTTAAATCTGTTAGTGAATACCTTTCTAAAGAATCTGAAAAATCGAATTTTCATAGCGGAAAGCAAAAGTTATGGCCGAATGAATTTTCAGAAGGGTCGCTATGGATTTTATATAGCCCGAGAAATTGGCCATTTTGCATACGACCCCGGAATTCGACGAAACCACTTTTGTTGGATCCGGGATGTGAAGTTATTGCTAGGTTTCAAATTTCATAATTTTTGAAGCTAATATGTGAACGTGGCAAAGGAAAATGTGTTTTGGTCAATTACAGTTAAATTGGATCGACCAAAAATGGGCCTTTTTGCAAACGGTCTCAGAATTCGACGAAACTTGTTTTGTTGGGACCGTATCGTCAAAACATAGCTAGATTTATTTTTCTGGAATTTTTCGAATCAGTTTGTGGCCCTGGTAAATTGAAATGTACGTTCAAATTAAATATTGAATGTTATAAATTTTAATTTGAAGGAAAACTGGCTGAAACAGTCGAATAGGCCTACGAAACATATTCCATTGTGTTCGGAATGGGGGTAAAACGCTAGGGACGACAGTCGTTGGGTTTAGATTGGTGGTTGCGTCAGAAAACCCCTTATAAAACCCATCGGCCAATCAAAAAATTTATAAAAAAATCCTTTAATTTTCTCTCTCCCCGATATCGATTCACGGCGAAAATAGCACGCCACCTTCTCTCCTCTTTTCTGGCCGCTTCGATCACCGAAACGCCATGGCCCAGTTGAACTTTTTGTAGATCCCTCCGAGCTCTTCAAATCCGTATAAGCCTCGTCCCTTACCATCGCGTGTTCGTCGAGATACAAGCCCCCAAAGTTGGGCCGTTCGCAGCCGATTTCCTCCTCCTCGCCGCCGCCGAGTTCGCCGCCGTCAGGGGTGCAGGCGCGCCTCTCCAAGTTTGTCAACGTGGTGCGGTTGGATCTCGACGAAGTGCAGCGGATTTGGTTTAAATTCGAAACCTAGTTTCGAAGTTTTAACGAGGTAAACGGGTTTAAATTTCAGAATGGAAAATAACACTTTTTAGTGTTGCAAATCTTGTCTTTCGAATAAAAATCATATCTTTATCACATGTTAACGAAATTCGATGAAACAGGAAACATTGTGACCGTGTGGACGTCTTCTACATTTTAAAAGAGACCGCATATTTTTCTGAGCCTTCTGCTATTTTTGGTGGAGTGGAACCCAATGTGAGATTCCTAATTTATAAACGATATGAAAACGACGATGTATAAATTATATATTCAATGTATGAGTTATATAAGCGTTGTACACCTCATGTATAAGCGTTGTATAAGTTGTACGTCCGATGTATAGGTTATATATGCATTGTAAAAATTATATATGTGTTGAAATAGAAGTGAATTGCTATATATAAATATATATATATATATATATATATATATATACGCCCCTCGTCCACAAACCATGGACGATATTTATTGATTGTGATTGGTGTGGAAATTGATTGATAGCGAATGGTTGTTTGGGATTGTTTGTGGTTGATATTGATTGATTGTGGTTGAAAAATACCCATTTATGGTTGAGAAATATTTGGTTGAAACCACATAGGATTAGTTTGTGGAAATGAAATAAATATATACATGTCGCCTGCGTGCGAACTAGATGCATGATCCCCATTGTCAAAAACCGCGAGGTTTTAAGGTAGAGCGAGGAGCCGTACTAGGGACGGTCCCGGTTTTAACTACCCTGCCGTTATGCTGCCGAAATTTTGAATAATGCTCATGTGTTTGAATTATTTTCATTTGCTGAAACTATATTTATTCGTTGAATAGAAAACCTTCATGTGTTGAATTGATATTCATTCGTTGATTAGAAATTCATGTGTTGAATGGTATTCGTGTTTTAAATATAAAAATCACATTTTTATCTATATATAGAAACTATAGAAAACCTTCATGTGTTGAATCGATATTCATTCGTTGAATTGAAATTCATGTGTTGAATGGTATTCATATTTTGAGATAAATTGTTTTATAATAAAAATCCTATTTTTATCACCTATATGAACTATATAGAATAATAGTGTTTTGAAATGAATTGTTTTACAATAAAAATCTCATTTTTATTATATACATGAATTGTTGAAATGTGAAGTGTTAAAAATAGCAACTCGTTCAAATAAATATGCATGAGTTGAAATATTCATTAATTAGCTAATGATACGATTTTTGCCTATGCATGCAACATTAGAATGAATGGTGTTTTTAAACCAAATGGAATCAAATATGAAGTTGAATGGAAAATGATAAGTGATAAGAACTGTATATATGTACATGCATATTTATTGAACAGGTTATAGCAAAGAGGCTAGAGAAGAGGAATAAAATTTTGTGCCCGACAAATAGGTACACATTTACTGTTTTGTTTAGGTGATGATTTTATGAGCCTGTTGGCTAGCCGCTTGGCTTTTTCTTTTTCTTTTCGACATGAGACGCCCGTGTGGCTATTTGGGAATTTTCCCAGCCCCTCCCGTACAAAGGAGGTTATGGCGAAATTTTCCAAAATTTAAAGGCGTTAGTGAAATATTTGAAGTAAAAACGATATTGAAATTGTTGAATGAACTATATTTATATAAATATAAATAAAATTAAAATGAAACGTGGCCGTGTAGTTCGTGATTTGAAACCGTGATTTCAAACGACTATACCAGGAGATCCGACCATCGGATTTTCCTGAAATCGCAACCGTTGGGTTCGCCTTGGAAAAATCTTTCCAACGGCACCAACTTTGTAAAAATCCAACGGTTGGATGGTCTGGAATGTTTAATTCAAATCTGAAGAAAAACAGCGCCAGAAACGATTATATTTATTTATATTTATAAATATAATTTTATTTAATCGAATAACGACGCTGCAGTTCGTATTTTGAATTCGAAACTTCAAACGATTGTACCGGGAGATCCGACCGTCGGATTTTCCCGAAACTGGAACCGTTGGATTCGTTTTGAAAAGACCTTTCTAATGATGCAAATTTTATGAAGATCCAACGGTTAGATTTTCAGATATGTGTAAATCAAATCTGAAGAAAAACAGCGCCACGGCCGCGCTATGGCCCGAAGCGTCGTTTTGAATAAATTGGCTATTTTTAATAAATAAAAATAGCGATAAATCGTTATAAAATATCATAAACAATATGGAATGGAAATAAACTGAATTTGCTCGATTTATGTTGTATTTGATGGTTGAATGTGTTTGGTGTGAAAATTACATTAAAGAACAAAATTGGTATTGTCGAATGATTTAACCATTGAAATAAATTGATTTGAAATTCTAAAAATACGTGAATTATTTGAAAAGGCCGAGTTAATTCTCATTTCGAATAATTGACCGACGATTGAAATTCGAAGATGAAGACGGTGGTCGAAGACCGGAGATCTTCACCTCGTTTGGATGGTAACCGAGGTGCTGATTGGGAGGCATCCCGAAATATGGATAATGAGTGGTGATCGTCCAGACGTACGTGGTGATCGATGGGTTTGCGAGGTATTTAGTGCCTCCGGTTTCGTTCAGACCCAGAACGGACTTGCAAATGGACTGTGTGTCTGACATTGGATTTTATTCTGTGTTGATTGATCTCTATCTGTTTGGCGGCGGAGAATTTATTATTTTGCTTAACGCCCTTCTCTGAGACGCACGAGCTCAGAGGTTGTATATCGATGGACATCAGTCGCATGGCATGAATTGCCTGTGTGGCGTGATAAGATGCAGTGATCAGGGCTTCTGTTGAAAAGCAAAGTCTTGTGGTGATGATCAAAGCACCGCCTGTGTGGCGTAGCTTTGTATATAACGTGAAATCGCGAACCTCACACCCCGGTACGAACCAGAAACGGGAGGAAGGACCTCAGGGAGGGCATGCGTTTCTTTCTAGCTAGGGTGGTGTCAGTGACCTACCAGCCCTGACATTTATATACTTTTCACCTATGTGGTTGTTGCTGTTGCGAGGCGCCTCGGTTTGATCGGACGATCCGGGTCCGATGGAGTCATTCGTTGGCTCGTTTACGCCCCAAAGGGCGGGGAAACGTATTGTTCAGGAATTTTAATCCACATCGGTGGACCGGCCCTGTCGCTCCTAGGTTCACTCGAGCTCTGATCCTGAGACACGGGCTAGAGCGTCTCGAATTCGGTAAGGACTATCTTTTGCCTTGGTTCAGGACGGAAATCCAATTTCCAAATACATGACTGTGCGGTTTTGATTGTATACCTATATATGGCGGCATAGTGGTATGGGGCATTAATGCCGTCTATGATTGATAGTTATGATTTGAAATTGTTTTCAAAACATATAAACACTAGCAATAATATCAAATGCCTTTGTTTTATTCGTATCAAGCATATCTTGGCCGTTATAAGGTAAAAACTCTATCCTCCGGTTTGCGTTGCATTGTGTGATGGGAACTGAGTCTTATAATGGCTTCATTTTTATAAAAAGCATTGCGATGGTTAAAAGAATGATTTGTTTTAAAGCACTGGCAATCCAATGGAGTAAACCCGTTCCACGAAAGTGGCGTGGTCCTGTGATTAGCCATATTATATATGTGTTAAGTAGATTTCTCATACCAGTCCCACGACTGACTCGTAGTTTGTTTCACTTTCAAACTCGGGTGCCCCTTTTTCTACACGGGCAGCCTTGTATTCAGGTTTAGCTGGTTCTTTCTGGATAGCTGGAGCTGAAGATGGATTCTATCATTTATCTCTTTTTATGCTGTTCAGCTCCTATTGTACATATTATGTTTGTTTTTCGCTGTAGACATTTATGTATAGCTGAACTGTATTTTTACTAAGTATGATCCTGTATACTGTGTAACTCTGATGATTACGTTTATCAAGTATATTCTATTGTTCATTATCTGGTGTATTTAATTATTCTGTTCTGCTATTATCTGTTTCTGTGTTATATTCCACGGATTACCCTTGCCACCGTCAGTACGGGGTTTGGGGACGTCTCAAAAATATGATCTTTATATTTTCAAAATCAAATTTCTTTTTATAAAAATCTAGTCTTTCTAACGATAAAAATCTCATCTTTCTAACGATAAAAATCTCGTCTTTCTAACGATAAAAATCTCGTATTTCTAACGATAAAAATCTCGTCTTTCTAATTTCAAAAATCAAATCTTTTTGCATTTCAAAAAACTCAACTTTCTTATGCTAGGAATCCTACCTTTGCATTGGTTAAAAATGTTATCCTTTCTATAACAAAAATCAAACCTTACTACTAATAAAAATCAAAGCTTTCTACTAATAAAAAAAATCTAAACTTCTATTTTTAAAAATCTAAGCTTTTCTTTAAATGAACTTAACCTTTTTCTTTATAAAAACTTCACCTTTTTCAACTATAATAACCTATAAAAAAATTAAAAACAATATTAAATAATAAATATAAGAACTCACATTGTTTTAAGGAAGGGGGGTTCATCGCCGGCTCAGGAGGAGGTGGCGGAGAGGGAGTAGGCGGCGCCGGCGGTTGGCCTGGTGGTGGCGCAATTTGGCTGTGGAGCTCGGGGTGGGCGTGGTTTCAATCGGAGATGGAGGGGGAAGAAAGAGAGGGAGGCGCGCGAGAGAGGGGGGTGTTGGAGACGGCGACGGCGCCGTTGGAGGAAGCGTGGCGGTGCTGGAGGGCGGGCAAGATCTGAGTGTTCTCCCTTTTTTTTCATTTCTAACGTGGGAAGGTAGTGAGGGAGAGAGTATAGAAGGAGGGGGAATATATAATTTATTTTATTTATTATTTTATTCAATAAAAATTGATTTCACATCCGATCTCAGAACGAACTCAACGACTGTCGCCTCTAGCTAATTACCCCCATTCTGAACACAATGGGATATGTATCGTAAGCCAATTCGGCCGTTTCGATATGTTTTCATCAAAATTAAAATATAAATTAGTATATTCAATTTTTAACGTACATTTCAATTTACCGAGGCCACATACAGACTCTAAAAATTCTTGAAAAATATTTTATAGCTTCGTATTGACGATACGGTCTTAACAAAACTAATTTCGTCAATTTCTGAGACCGTTTGAAAATGACCATTTTCTGGTCGATCGAAATTGACTAAAACTGTCAAAACGCGTTTTACTGTGCCACGCTCACATATTGATTCAGAAAATTATGAATTTTGAATCTAGCAATAGTTCTACATCCTAGATCCAACAAAAGTAGTTTCGTCGAAAACCGAGGTTGTTTGCAAAATTTCCATTTTAAGGGCCAAAATTCCATAGCGACTATTCTGAAATTTCAATTGGGCATAACTTTTTATCCCCACTATGAAATTTCAATTTTTAGGATTCATTGGAAAGATATTCTCAATTAGATTCAAATACTTTTGGTTTCGCTAAAATCCGATTTATTTTGAATCCTGTACATTCATTTAAAATTTGAAATCGAATTTTCAAACTACCACGCCATCTTCAATTCCTTTTATATTTAAAATAAAATATTTATTTTCTAATGACGATCTATATAGATATATATGCTCTAATTTTATTCGAAATAAATTTATCGTCATCATTATTTAAAATAATTCATTTTAAATATTCAAAATTCAATAAAATTGCCAAAATAAAAAATTTAAATTGGCTCGGATTTTCCGGGTTGTTACAATCTCCCCCACTTAAAACTTTTCATCCCCGAAAAGGAACGAAGCTGAAAGTTGTTTAACTAATCAACTCCACTTCCAGTATTTTCATTACGGCTTAAGTTCTTCAAGTTTTCAGTTTCTAAGAACTTTTCAAATTTTTCAAAAATTTGGCTAACACCCTAAATTTTCGAAAAAATTCGCCATAACCTCACCTGCACCGGGAGCTTCGGGATATTTCAGATAGCCTCCCATGGCCCTCACCAATCCAAAAAGAAAAAGAAACAGCCAATCGGCTCATAAAATCATCAAAATCCCTAGAAATACAAAAATCATGTACCTATTTGTCGGGCAAACAATTTTATTCCTCTTTTCTAGCCTCCTTGCCATGACATGTTCAATGTAAGTACATGTATATGCATGCAAATGAGACTAATTTTCAATACAATTCACTATTTGACACAATTTGGCTAAATGGTTCAAATTTTAATTAATCAACCAATAATCAAACAACCCAATCAGCAATCAATTTGTTGATTAGCTTTTCAAATTCATTACTTTGATACATAGTCCAAAAAATCAGATTTTTGATGCCAAATCACAACAATAGACCCTATCTAATTTTGGTTCTCACACTAGTCAATTGGAAATATATAAATATCCCACCTTCGAAACTCGAACATAAATACTGGTAATGTGATCACAATTACCAGTATCATCCCCGGGCGACTAGAGTGTGATTCTATATCTATCCAGTATATTAAAACCTCGAATACATGCGGATCAGACATATACGCAAAATCTTTATATACTTGATTGTCCAAATCAATTCAAAATAAATATTCAAATACGAATAATTGATTTAAATTTTCAAAATAAAAATTGTTTTTATTTTAAAAATATACTCTTCACACTCATTCTAGGATACTACTGATCCCATCTCTAACGGGTCATTCCCATTGGATATTACTAATCCAATCTCTGATGATTTCTTTCGTTCGGTTCTAACGTGTCTTGTTCTCAAGCTTTGTAAACCAGAGCTCTGATACCACTGTAAGAACCCGTAACTTCCTCGGTAAGGAAAGAACGAATTGCTTTGAGAACAACACACATCGGAGCACAAACAGAAGAACATTTCATTGCTTATTACAACAATTCCATCAGAATACAAGAATATAAAGAGTATGAATCAATATTACACATCATAAAATATCAGAGATTACAATACATTACATAGCAGCAGAAAATAATACAAAACACAACTGAAGGAGATATACAGATACAGAGCTTTCCGGATATCATTCCAGCTGTAAATCAGGATCCTGTGAATATAAATCTGCAAAACCAAAACTACTGGCTGCCCATGTCAAAATAAGGGCACCCAGAGTTTAGGTTAAAACAATAAACTCCAGGTCAGTCATGTGACTGGTGTGAGAACTAAAACAGTTATTAATCTTTATTTTAAAGTTAGGTAAATCAAGGGACCATGCCGTATAACACGGAACGGGTTTCCTCCCAAGAATACCAGTGCATAAAACAACAGCGCAATGCTAAATAAAGAAAAATGAAGCTATTATAAGACCAAGGTCCCATCACACAATGCAACACAAGCCGGAGGATAGGGTTTTTACCTTATAATAGCCAAAGAATGCTTGATACGCTAAATTTCATCTTTTATTATTACTATAAGTGTATAGTGTCAAAACAATTTCAATCATAAGTATCAATCATAGACGGCATAAGTGCCCCATACCACTATGTCGCCATATATAGGTTCTACAATCAAAACCACAAAGTCACGTATTGGAAGTCAGATTTCGATCTACGAACTAAGGCAAAAGATAGTCCTCACCGAATTTGAGACAATCTAGCCCATGTCTCAGGCAAGTACTCAGTCAAGCCTTTGGATCGTCAGGGCTGGTCCACCGATGTGGAATAAAATGCATGAACATTGCGTTTCCCCGCCCTTTGGGGCGTAAATGAGCCAAATGACTCCATCGGCTCCACATAGTCACTGATATATCCGAGGCGCCTCGCAATCCAACAACCACACAGGTGAAAATAATATAAATGTCAGGGCTGGTAGGTCACTAACACCACCCTAACTAGAAGGAAATGCATGCCCTCCCTGAGGTCCTCTCCCATTTCTGGTTCACAACTGGGGTGTGAGGCTCGCGAATTAACGTTACACAAAGCTATGCCACACAGGCAGTGCTTTGATCACCAACCACAAGTCTTTGCTTTTCAACAAAAGCCTTGATCATTTGCCACTTAGGCATGCCACACAGGCAATTCACACCATGCAACTGATGTCTATCGATATACAACCTTTGATTCCGTACATCTCAGAGAAGGGTGAAGTAAGGGAATGAATTCCCCTTCACCAGGCATATGTATATTTAATAGAGATCAATCAACACAGAGCAAAATCCAATGTCAGACACACAGTCCATACAAGTTCATTCTGGGTCTGAACGAAACCGGAGGAACCTTATTCCTCGCATATCCATCGATCTCTAAGTACGTCTGGACGATCATCAACTGATTCCCTCCTCTTGGGTGTACAGCCCAATCAAGATCATCAGTAATCACCCAAACGATGTGAAGACCTCCGGTTGACCACCGTCTTCATCCTCGACACATCGTCGAATCAGTTATTCAGAATGGGATAAACCCGGTCTTTCTGAATAACTCGCGTATATAATAAACAAGTGTTACATAAACACAACATACGCCTCATTCCAATTCAGAACATTCTTTTATTCAAATATTCTTATACTTTGGGAAAGGTTCCCATTAATTTTATCAAAGATAAATTCTTTAAATTTATTCTTTAATCTCCCTTTGAACATCAATTCAAACCAAATTATGGTTTACCAAAACTAATCGGGATTAACGAACCTTACCGAAGTAATCATTTGTTTTAATTTCCCAATCCCAACCTATTCATCCCATGAAGTAAAACTGGTAATGTGTAACACCCCACACCCGCTATGGTCACTCTCTAAGGGAATGCCATAACATCGGTGGAGTATTTTAAGTGAATATAGAACAGAAAAATTACAACAAGACAGATATAAGTAATACTTGAAAATTTCAAACATCATTTCAATTGCAGCGGAAAGTAAAACATGTTTGGTTACATCACAAAACCAAATAAGAGTCAAGTACAAAATATCCATCCTGATAAACAAAAGTACATAATCCCAATACATGAACTGATAGCCATAAAAGAAAGGGTAAGCTGAGCTCTACACCTATGGTCCAAGCTCCAAAAGAGAATAAAGCAGCCTGATCAAAGCCCACTCGTACTGGGCCCACTCTGATAACCTGAGGGTTGGGAAAAAGATAAAAACAACGGGGTCAGACATAAGTCTGAGTGAGTCCTATAACTTTAACAATACAATCATTAAAGTAACCAGAGAAGACATAAGCTTGATACACGGTAACGTCTGGGGATGAATGGCTACACTAAGCAGCTTGGCAGACTTAGGATAAACTAAGATAACCGTAAAGACGCATCTACCCACCCAAGGATAATTACTACACTGCACCACACCAGTCATTCCTACTTAAAGGTTGATCCCCCTATGTGTACTTAGTAATTTAGTAGTTTCGTGTACCCCTATCTGACTACATAGGTGTACCCACTACTCCCCTAGCGATCGGCTCCCCTACGTAGATACCCGTGCAGGTCCCATGAATGGGGTGTATCATTCCCCAACGTGGCCACCTGATAATATCAACGGTGCACGACTTTATATCTACACGATGCAACAACGACTTACCAACCAGCCCGGGTCCACACACGCATATGAAACCCGTTGGTCCCGCGTTGCCATCGCTAACCCGGTTTGGCCTCTTATAGTCAAGCCCAATATGCGTGTCCCGTCACTCGACTAGAGTCGAGCCCACAAAGATACGTTTGGGATATTGGTTGAAATGGGCCCCCACAAGCTACCACCTAAGCTTGTTATTTCTAGTGAATCCCACTTAACCCTTTAACCATGTCCCCTTACATGTTATAAATTTTGGTTAAGTCCTTTAATCATATTCTAATTGTCATACAAGGTACCCACTAGCTTTGCACATGCCACCCATGGCACTTACTTAACCCTTTAATCATGTTTAATTACATGTTCCCCTTTGGTTAAGTATTCTAATCGTATTTTCACATGCCACCCATGGCACTTACTTAACCCTTTAATCATGTTTAATTACATGTTCCACTTTGGTTAAGTATTCTAATCGTATTTTTTTCTATTGCCACCCAAGGCAACCCACTAGTCTCCTCATGCCACCCAAGGCACCACTTAACCCCTCATGTCCCACTACATGCTAATATGGTTAAGTGTTTCTTAATTCATTAATTAAGATCATGACCTCATAAAGACCTCTCACATTAGACCGTCTTTTATGACTGCTGGATATGCCGGTTGGTTCCGGGCAGACTTCTGTCATCAAAAGGGTCTAACCTCGTGTCTTTACTTTAATCATGTATTTAATTTATGACTAAGACCTCTCACATTGGGCCAATCATTTGTAGCCGCTGGATGGCCGGTCGGTTCCGGGCAGACTTCCGCTACAAAAGGGTCCAACCTCGTGTCTTAGTTGATTAATTACACCTAATTAATCACCCCCATATTAATTATCCCTAATTAATATCAAGTTTTTCATAACATGGGTAGACCTAACTCAATAGGTAAATTCCCATAGGGTAGACCTAACTCAATAGGTAAATTCCCACTTATGCTTATTCATTTTATGGTATGCTTAATCATAACCATTTCACACCATTTCATTAACATGTCTATTAACCCCATCGTTTCCCCACGTACTTATGCTAATACGACATATTTCCAAGAGAAGATTCTTTCACAATTAACATGGGTTTCACTTAGCATACATTAGCATTAACATGGGTTAAAAGGTGTCCCCTTACCTCATGACATTAACCCAACTAGCATTACTAAATAACCCAACTTGCATGAACATACATATGTCATGTATAAAGGCAACTTGCATAAGTGTTCATAGGTTATACAAAGGTGAACTTGCATGTGTTTTAAAGGTGTGAACTTGCACAACATGTTACATGTTAACTTGCATAACATCATACACATAACTTGCATAATATTATAAACATAACTTGCATATCAACATACACATAACTTACATAACATCATGCACATAAGCTTGCATAACATGTTGAGCTTGCATACACATAACTTGCATAACATGTTGAACTTGCATATAAGCATACACATAACTTGCATAACATGTTGAACTTGCATATATGACTTGCATCTTAAAGGAGAGTAACCATGCATATATATATATATATATATATATATATATATATGTATATATATATATATTCATAGCATATAAAGGTGCCATCTTGCATATGTATGCATCACATTTAAAAGGGTAAACTTGCATGTCATGATTTATGCATAATACCAAACACTTAGCATGCATAAAACCACCTACTTAGCATGCATAAAATCAATTACTTATTATGCATAAACCCACCACTTAACTTGCATAAACCCACATATCCAAGTTGCATAAACTCACATATTCAATATGCATAAACTCTCATATTCAACATGCATAAACTCTCATATTCAACATGCATAAACTCTCATATTCAACATGCATAAACTCACATGTTCAACATGCATAAACATAGGATTAATATTAAACATAGATTACCATATTCACATCATATTATATGACTTGAAAACCCATTAATCCTCATGCAAAACCATAGATCTCATCATATCTCATCTACTTAATTTAACAATTGATCATCAAAGTGATAGAAACTCACCAAAACCAAGATTAGCAAACTTATGAAGTGGAATTAGTTGAAGAAGATGTTGATTAGAGGTTGATTAGCTTGCAACTCTCTTCATTGATTTGTGGAGGCCATGATCAAGTTTCATTTTGCCATAGTTTAGTTACAAGATCTAATTATGAATGAATTAGGGTAGGGTTGGGGTCTTATTTATAGGATTAGGTAGTGTTTTAGGCCCTTAGATTAACCCTAGGTTAGATTAGGACCCTTAGATTTAGGAAATCTCTAGAACCCAGCCCTCCAAGCCAGCCTAAAACCCAACCTGGTGCACCCAGGTTCTCTGGACGCCGCGCCTATGTCGACAGGCAAGTCGACACCCCTGTCGACAGGCCTGTCGACAGCCCTGTCGACATGGTTAGGGCGGGAACTTTCCCGCCTGACCCCGCTTGTTCCATTCCAAAATCTGAATTTTAAATTTTTAAATCTTTTTTTAGCTTTGAATTTTCTGCAAACTTCTTTGGGCCATAACCGGGCCATACGGACTCCGATTCTCGAAAACCCGGACTCTATTTCGCGTATTTTTCCGAGACGAACGAAATGACGCAGCCCGTTTCCCCCAATTCTCACATCTGAGATTATTTATTCTGTAATTAGTGAATTTTAGCATTAACTAAAATTCGGGGTGTTACATTCTCCCCTCCTTAAAGGATTTCGTCCCCGAAATCTCTAAGCTAAGGAGAATGCATATCCTACCATCCAAACAACCATCTACTCAATCCATCAAACATGGGCATCCATTGTCCTTAAAACAATTTCTAATGATGTATGAGCATATGCAAAAAGTGTGTGTATATGTTCCCTATCTAATGTATGAACATATGCAAACCATGATAGTGCCATGCATCCATTATGTATGCGAAAGAACCCTATCGACACATACAATATCTATATGAGTGCACAATCATTCACCAAAATGCATCATCCATATGATAACACAATCATCATACATCCATAAATATAGCTTCCTACATACAATTTTATGCAATATGCAATATGAAGTGATTGAGCCGATCTAGTGCCTAGAGTGTGTGTATATGCATCCACGAGCAACCACTAGCAAACACTTGCATCCACTTGCATCCATCAACCATAACATGTCTCAAACACATGTTTCAACCATAGGTTTACCCTATCTAAAGGTCAAAGGTACTAACGAGAGGACATACTAAGGATAAGATAAGCACAAGATATGATGAAGGAGAAGCAAAAGGACATACCCTCCGAAAGAAAAGGGTACCTCGAACGCATCTTCGCTTCCGTCTCCCAGGTAGCGTTGCTCTCTTCATCTCCCCATTGTACTTTGACTAGTTGAACCTCTCTGTTTCTCAACTCCCTAATCTCTGACCAAAGGATGCGGGTAGGAGCTCGTCGAATAATCACATCACGCTTTACCTTACTTCTTTAAGCAAGCTTGGCTCTATCGCCTCTACGATCTTATGTAGGCCCTTCCTCACATGGAATACATCATGTACACCACTAAGTCTGTCGGGCAACCCCACCAATGGAAGATGCTCTTCCCATGTACCTCCTAAATCCAAGATACATAGCCTCAAAAGGTCTTCTAAAATACGATTCACCCTCTCGGTCTGGCCGTCTATCTGAGGATGATATGCGGTACTCAAATACAACTGAGTCTCTACCGCCTCTTGCAAACTTTTCCAAAACTCTTTAGTGAAGATAGGATCTCGATCGCTCACTATACTGGAAGGTACATCATGTAATCTAATAATCTCTCGAATGTAAACTGAAGCTAGCCATGGAGCAGTTCTCTTACTCTTCACGGGTATACAATGGGCGCTCTTGGTAAGCATGTCTACTACCACCCAAATTCCCGTATTACCCTTCCTTGATTTTGGTAATCCTTCGAGACACTATCCCACTTCCTTAGCGGAACTTCCAATGGGTGAAGCAACCCACTTGGTTTCTTTTGCTCCGCTTTCACCAAGCATCTAGCGACATACTCGGCCATGTCTTTCTTCATACCGGCCAAAAAGAAAACTTGCTTCATGTCTTGGTACATCTCGTCCCATGAGAAAACCAGATTCTTCTTCGTCAAGCGGGTTAATGGGGCTGATATCTTCGCGAAGTCTTTGATGAACTTCCTATAATATCCTGCCAACCCCAAGAAACTTCTTACTTTGGTAGCATTCCTAGGAACTTTCCAATCTTGGATAGATACTATCTTTGCGGGATCCACAACTATCCCTTCCTTAGAGACCACATGCCCTAAGAATCGCACTTCTCTTCTCCAAAAATGACATTTAGAGAATTTAGCTTTAAGACTATGTGCTCGAAGAGTCTCCAACACTTCTCTGAGATGTAAGGCATGCTTTCCTCCACTTCTTGAGAAAATCATGATATTCTCCCATGCAAAATCGTCACAACTATCCATCTCTCACGCAGACCACCTTAGTCGAACTCGACATCCCCCAAATGCAAGCCCCAAAGGCCTAAACCAATATCAGACAAACACCCAAGGGATACCTCCTTCGAATTCAGACGACCTACGTGAGATGATACTAGTAAAAACGGCTAAATAATTAAGCCCTTGTCCAACTCTGGATGTCCTCGCCAGTCTCGCTCCAAAACCACCGTTTATCCCATAACTGGCTTTGCTCATCCTATTGAGCACATACGAAAACTTATTTCGCTCCTAGAAAAGACCAAGATGTCATTTACAAAGACCATCACGAACTTATTTAGGTACTCCCTGAACACCCTTCTCATCATATGCGGGGGCGTTCGTCAAACCAAATGGCATCTCCAGCCACTCACAAAAACCATCCGGAGTCCTAAAGGTAGTCTTCTCTATACTATCCTCAGTCACTCTCATCTGACGAAACCTCGTGGCTAAGTCCAACTGCGAAAATACTGAGGCGCCCACTAACTGATCAAAGAGATCATCAATCCTCGACAATGGGTGTCTATTCTTCTTTGTGAGTTTATTTAGCTCTCTTTAGCCTACACAAAGTCTGAGGGACCCATCCGCCTTCGTAGCAAAAACTACCGGAGCACCCCACTTCGATATACTTCGTCTTCTAAACCCCTTCTCAAGCAAATTGCCTACTTGCTTATGGAGTTCCCTCCTCCCACGAGGAGCCACGTGGCACACTGGCTAAGACATTGGTTTGGCATTGCCTACCAGATATATTTGGAAGTCAATCTCCCGCTCCGGAGGTAAGCCCTTCTCCTCCTCAAAACACATCCGAGTATTCCCGGACCACTCTATAGTTTGCAAACTCTCGACCGACGTGTCAAGCGACTCTAGATAGCTTAGCATAATAAGTTCCATGGGATTACAAGAGATTTCGAGAGTGTTACCCAAGCGGGTTATAAGCCTAACAACTCTCCCTCCACAATAAGAACAGCACCATTACTGGATAACCAGTCCATGCCCAAAACTAACCCATAGCCCGTGAAGCCCAAAAAGCATCACATCTAAACTCAACGCTAAGTATAGAAACTTTCAAACCCAAACACATCATGGAGCCCCAATTGGGTTTGAAACAACTAAGGGATCATCTACTAACTGGTGTCTCAGTGTAGTGACTCAACTAACAATAATGAAATAAACGAACTCGATGCGTCAAAATAAAATAAAGTACGGACAGGATAATCAAACAGGAAAAACTAAACTTTCCACAGAAATAGTTCTTCCTCTTTCCTGAATCGGTCGAACCGCGAGAGCCTGAGCTTGCCCCCTTGCCTGAGTTGGTGCCAAAAGAACTTGCACCTGTCCTCCTGAGGTAGATCTCGTCCTTTGCCCTTTCTTAGGGCAGTCCTTCACTAGATGTCCTGCTTCGTCACAGTGGAAGCAGCCAGCCTTCCTCTTCTTGCGACAATCCTTGCTTAGGTGGCCTAGTGTCCCACAGTTGAAGCACTTCTTCTTTCCCTTGCCACCGTTACCTTTCCCACCCTTATTTTGTTGTTGAGGTTTCTTCTGATCTTCATTCTTCTCGGGTGCTTTATTAGCATTGGGACCCTTCTCTTCCTCATGCATAAGTGCCATGTCCACTAGTTTCTCGAAAGTGGCCCCCATAGGGATGTGAGACATAGCCAATCCGTGCATCAGTTCATTTAAGCCTTTAACGAACCTCAGAGCTTTCTCTTCTGGTGTGTTTACCAAGTCCATGTTGAATCTCTCTAGCTGATTAAACTTGTTAACATATTCTTTCACCGACAAGTTCCCTTGCTTTAAGTTCAAGAACCTATCCACGTGCATATTTTCTTCCGCTTTTGAGAGAAACTTTGCCTCAAACCTTTGCCTAAAATCCATCCAAGAATCAACCGGGCGTTCTCCATTAGTGGCCTCCCACCAGAACGAGGCCTCTCCTTCCATTAACCAAGCGGCTAACCTGACTTTCTTTCCCTCTTCCACTTCCAAGATTTCCATCAATTCTTCCGTCTCATTAAGCCAATCCCTATCTCCCACAAAAGGTTTTCCTCCCATAGCCTTAAACTTCCTACAAGTCATAGCAAAAGTATCCGCGCGAGGAGGAACGAGTGCAACGGGTGGAGGAGGAACATTTGCTGGACCTGCAGCGGCGGCCCTAGCCTCTAACAACCTCCTATACCATACTGGTACCGCTACACCGTCCGGAAGATAAAGATCTTCAGCCATGCTGAGACGAAAAAGGAAAGATTCAAAACGGAGAATTCGAAAGATAAAGATATGGCTATCGGGGATTATGCTTTTCTTTCAAAAACTTTTCTCTTTAAAGACATGTCCTTGAAAATATTTCTTCCAAAAATGTTTTTAGAAAAATAGTTTTCTAAAAATTTTATCTGTTCTGGTAACCTTTGCTCTGATACCACGTGTAACACCCCACACCCGCTATGGTCACTCTCTAAGGGAATGCCATAACATCGGTGGAGTATTTTAAGTGAATATAGAACAGAAAAATTACAACAAGACAGATATAAGTAATACTTGAAAATTTCAAACATCATTTCAATTGCAGCGGAAAGTAAAACATGTTTGGTTACATCACAAAACCAAATAAGAGTCAAGTACAAAATATCCATCCTGATAAACAAAAGTACATAATCCCAATACATGAACTGATAGCCATAAAAGAAAGGGTAAGCTGAGCTCTACACCTATGGTCCAAGCTCCAAAAGAGAATAAAGAAGCCTGATCAAAGCCCACTCGTACTGGGCCCACTCTGATAACCTGAGGGTTGGGAAAAAGATAAAAACAACGGGGTCAGACATAAGTCTGAGTGAGTCCTATAACTTTAACAATACAATCATTAAAGTAACCAGAGAAGACATAAGCTTGATACACGGTAACGTCTGGGGATGAATGGCTACACTAAGCAGCTTGGCAGACTTAGGATAAACTAAGATAACCGTAAAGACGCATCTACCCACCCAAGGATAATTACTACACTGCACCACACCAGTCATTCCTACTTAAAGGTTGATCCCCCTATGTGTACTTAGTAATTTAGTAGTTTCGTGTACCCCTATCTGACTACATAGGTGTACCCACTACTCCCCTAGCGATCGGCTCCCCTACGTAGATACCCGTGCAGGTCCCATGAATGGGGTGTATCATTCCCCAACGTGGCCACCTGATAATATCAACGGTGCACGACTTTATATCTACACGATGCAACAACGACTTACCAACCAGCCCGGGTCCACACACGCATATGAAACCCGTTGGTCCCGCGTTGCCACCGCTAACCCGGTTTGGCCTCTTATAGTCAAGCCCAATATGCGTGTCCCGTCACTCGACTAGAGTCGAGCCCACAAAGATACGTTTGGGATATTGGTTGAAATGGGCCCCCACAAGCTACCACCTAAGATTGTTATTTCTAGTGAATCCCACTTAACCCTTTAATCATGTCCCCTTACATGTTATAAATTTTGGTTAAGTCCTTTAATCATATTCTAATTGTCATACAAGGTACCCACTAGCTTTGCACATGCCACCCATGGCACTTACTTAACCCTTTAATCATGTTTAATTACATGTTCCCCTTTGGTTAAGTATTCTAATCGTATTTTCACATGCCACCCATGGCACTTACTTAACCCTTTAATCATGTTTAATTACATGTTCCACTTTGGTTAAGTATTCTAATCGTATTTTTTTCTATTGCCACCCAAGGCAACCCACTAGTCTCCTCATGCCACCCAAGGCACCCACTTAACCCCTCATGTACCACTACATGCTAATATGGTTAAGTGTTTCTTAATTCATTAATTAAGATCATGACCTCATAAAGACCTCTCACATTAGACCGTCTTTTATGACTGCTGGATATGTCGGTTGGTTCCGGGCAGACTTCTGTCATCAAAAGGGTCTAACCTCGTGTCTTTACTTTAATCATGTATTTAATTTATGACTAAGACCTCTCACATTGGGCCAATCATTTGTAGCCGCTGGATGGCCGGTCGGTTCCGGGCAGACTTCCGTTACAAAAGGGTCCAACCCCGTGTCTTAGTTGATTAATTACACCTAATTAATCACCCCCATATTAATTATCCCTAATTAATATCAAGTTTTTCATAACATGGGTAGACCTAACTCAATAGGTAAATTCCCATAGGGTAGACCTAACTCAATAGGTAAATTCCCACTTATGCTTATTCATTTTATGGTATGCTTAATCATAACCATTTCACACCATTTCATTAACATGTCTATTAACCCCATCGTTTCCCCACGTACTTATGCTAATACGACATATTTCCAAGAGAAGATTCTTTCACAATTAACATGGGTTTCACTTAGCATACATTAGCATTAACATGGGTTAAAAGGTGTCCCCTTACCTCATGACATTAACCCAACTAGCATTACTAAATAACCCAACTTGCATGAACATACATATGTCATGTATAAAGGCAACTTGCATAAGTGTTCATAGGTTATACAAAGGTGAACTTGCATGTGTTTTAAAGGTGTGAACTTGCACAACATGTTACATGTTAACTTGCATAACATCATACACATAACTTGCATAATATTATAAACATAACTTGCATATCAACATACACATAACTTACATAACATCATGCACATAAGCTTGCATAACATGTTGAGCTTGCATACACATAACTTGCATAACATGTTGAACTTGCATATAAGCATACACATAACTTGCATAACATGTTGAACTTGCATATATGACTTGCATCTTAAAGGAGAGTAACCATGCATATATATATATATATATATATATATATATATATATATATATATATATATATATATATTCATAGCATATAAAGGTGCCATCTTGCATATGTATGCATCACATTTAAAAGGGTAAACTTGCATGTCATGATTTATGCATAATACCAAAAACTTAGCATGCATAAAACCACCTACTTAGCATGCATAAAATCAATTACTTATTATGCATAAACCCACCACTTAACTTGCATAAACCCACATATCCAAGTTGCATAAACTCACATATTCAATATGCATAAACTCTCATATTCAACATGCATAAACTCTCATATTCAACATGCATAAACTCTCATATTCAACATGCATAAACTCTCATATTCAACATGCATAAACTCACATATTCAACATGCATAAACATAGGATTAATATTAAACATAGATTAACATATTCACATCATATTATATGACTTGAAAACCCATTAATCCTCATGCAAAACCATAGATCTCATCATATCTCATCTACTTAATTTAACAATTGATCATCAAAGTGATAGAAACTCACCAAAACCAAGATTAGCAAACTTATGAAGTGGAATTAGTTGAAGAAGATGTTGATTAGAGGTTGATTAGCTTGCAACTCTCTTCATTGATTTGTGGAGGCCATGATCAAGTTTCATTTTGCCATAGTTTAGTTACAAGATCTAATTATGAATGAATTAGGGTAGGGTTGGGGTCTTATTTATAGGATTAGGTAGTGTTTTAGGCCCTTAGATTAACCCTAGGTTAGATTAGGACCCTTAGATTTAGGAAATCTCTAGAACCCAGCCCTCCAAGCCAGCCTAAAACCCAACCTGGTGCACCCAGGTTCTCTGGACGCCGCGCCTATGTCGACAGGCAAGTCGACAGGCAAGTCGACACCCCTGTCGACAGGCCTGTCGACAGCCCTGTCGACATGGTTAGGGCGGGAACTTTCCCGCCTGACCCCGCTTGTTCCATTCCAAAATATGAATTTTAAATTTTTAAATCTGTTTTTAGCTTTGAATTTTCTGCAAACTTCTTTGGGCCATAACCGGGCCATACGGACTCCGATTCTCGAAAACCCGGACTCTATTTCGCGTATTTTTCCGAGACGAACGAAATGACGCAGCCCGTTTCCCCCAATTCTCACATCTGAGATTATTTATTCTGTAATTAGTGAATTTTAGCATTAACTAAAATTCGGGGTGTTACATAATGCTTCATATCTAACACAACGGTGTTATCGGTAAATTCAATTACCATTTCATGTTCAAATCTAATTAAAGATTTAACTATCGCCTGGAGCAAAACTGGTGATACTCCATTCTTGATCGTTTCTTGAATTTGATAATTTTAATTATCGAATTCACTTTTCAATCTAATTAAGGATTCATTAAAACTCTAATTTAGTTTTAATTTCCAAAAATCATTACGTAATGATTATTTAACTTGGGAAATCATATCGTGTCTTTAACTGGGTTAAAGAACCAATGTCATTTAAAACACAGTTCACGATAAACCCAAAATCACATTCCATTTACAATGGAATCTTCATGGAAAACAAACCGATATATATAATCAATAGAAACTTTCATATCCGACTAATAATATAAATGGAATAACGGCAAAGCCTTTTAAATTCAAGATATATTAGTTGTCTTCCTCCTATGAAATTCACTTCGATTATTATCAAATCGAATTCCGTTCTATTCCAATTTATTTTATTAAATTGGAAAACTTTACTTTGGAAAATCTCCTTAAATCTTAACAAAAGATTTATAAATTCCAAATCACATTTCACTGTAAATCGGGTTAAAGAACGAATGTTGTTAAAACACAATCCACGATAAACCCAATTCACATTCCATTAATTATCAGGTTAAAGGACAAGTGTTATTTAAAACACCGTTCACGATAAACCCGAAAATCAATTCAAATTCAATTCTCATTAAATATTATTTAATTGGTACACTTCATTAAATCTAAATAGAAAGATTTAATATTTCTCAATTGGGTTTAAGAACAGTGTTAATGAAGACACCATTCACGACAAACCCAAGTCCCATTTGATATTAAATACAAGGCTCTGAATAGAAAATATATCGGCTTATATTCAATATCAAATTCTACGACCAACAAATATCGTATTGGAAATAACAATATAAATATATCTTTCAAATTTCCATAACAATATCTGTATAATCACGAAATCCAACATCGAAATATTTCAAAGACAATTTCGATTCAAATCCATTACAATTCAATTGTTGGAAATTCTAGTTACTTTTAAAACCCTTTCAAATCCAATTTATTTACTTTAAAAATAAATGGATTATAATTCTAGTTCAAAACTAGTTCATTTCGATAAAAATCTATTTTTATCATTTCAAATATGGAATTTTTCATCTTAATTTTTTCCAAATCATTTCTTATAATTTTACACAAATTATTACTATTTTTAATAATTCTATCAAGGCCCGTACAGTCGATTTCCATCAACGGCCATCGAACTGCACTTACAACGACCTTTTCAAAAATTGATTTGGACATAATTCCAATTCCAACCGTTAGATTTCAAATCTCTAATATTCATTCGAAAGCTCTTTTCGATACGAACCCAACGGTTCCGGTTTTAGGAGAATCCGACGATCGTATCTCCCGTAATGTCCGTTCGAAGTCAATGGTCGAAATTCGCGAACTGCCGCAGCGCGGCGCGTTCTATTCAGGCCATTATATATATAATATAAATATATTATATATATTTCATCGATTTCCTTTTAAACGTATTTTATAAATCGTTTGAAATTCGTTTTCCAAACGATTTAAACTTCGTATTCAATTTCAAATCAAAATTGAGTATTCCGTATCATCGATATATAAATGATAGTATTTTCACAATATTATATTTTGAAATCACTTCCTTTTCGATATTCATTGTAAAAATGAATATAATCGATATAAATATCGTTCACATCAAAATAGCGCATATCTAATCAACACGGCTTTATATATTTCAATAACTTCGTTATTCTATTCAACAAATGAATATTTTCTTCAACGCATGAAATTTCTTTTATTCAACACATGAATATATATTTTATTCAACACATGAATTTTCTTTTATTCAACACATGAATATTCTTTTATTCAACACATTAATATATATTTTATTCAACACATGAATTTTCTTTTATTCAACACATGAATATTTATTCTATTCAACATATGTATATTTATTTTATTCAACGCGTGAATATTCATTTTATAATATTATTTATTTTCCAAATTAGAATGAGACTCAATCAATTACCATATAATGTTAATTATATGGATTCCATACAACACATGTATATAAAAGCAACGATAAATAATCAACCATCATCCAGAGTGCACCACACAACTGCATAAGCATTAAATATAAATAATTAACGCTTACACAGTCTGTCAACCTATCGACTGACATACAACTAAACAATCGGGATTAGTGTACGTCAAATATCATCCCAATACCCATGTGGGGTTTCAAATCAACAAACACAGATTTTTATTTGTGCAGTGGGGCGATGTGTAAAATTTATCGTCCCAATCAATATTAGTCAAATCTGTGTACATAAACAAATTGTTCGATTTGTAAATGAACATTTATTTTATATACACGTTAAATTCATATTTTTAACTATAAAATATTTTATTCATTCCACTTCATACAGTCAACTTTTACAACACATCAACTAAACAAACAAGTCATCCATGGTCTGTGGACGACGGGTGTCAGGTGCTGCTAAGCACCGTCTGCATCCTAGTATATATTTCAAACTAGAAATAAAAATAAAAGTGAGGAGTTCTCACTAGAAGCTAAACCAAACGCCGCGACTCTTCATATACAGAAAATCTTCGTCGCGGTTTCAACGAGATCTATTTCACGAAATTTATATTAAAAATCATATTTTTACTTTGCTACATATATGATAAAAACCACATTTTTATATCGTCACTTCATATATAAAAATCGTATTTTATTTCTCCTATTATATAAAAATTCTATTTTTTAATCCGCTATCTTTAAAATAGAAATCACATTTTTATTTTTTCACTTTCAATGTAAAATCATATTTTTTTATATCGTTCTTATATGTATAAAAAAAATCTCATTCCTTTTATTTTTAAAAATCACTTCTATATATTTTCAAAAATCTTTTCTTTATATTTTCAAAATCAATTTTCTATTTATAAAAATCTAGTCTTTCTAACGATAAAAATCTCGTCTTTCTAAGGATAAAAATCTCGTCTTTCTAACGATAAAAATCTCGTCTTACTAACGATAAAAATCTCATCTTTATAACAACAAAAATCTCGTCTTTCTAATTTCAAAAATCAAATCCTTTTGCATTTCAAAAAAACTCAACTTTCCTACGCTAGGAATCCTACATTTGCATTGGTTAAAAATGTTATCCTTTCTATAACAACAATCAAACCTTACTACTAATAAAAATCAAAGCTTTCTACTAACAAAAAAATCTAAACTTTTCTATTTTTAAAAATTTAAACTTTTCTTTAAATGAACTTAACCTTTTTCTTTATAAAAACTTCACCTTTTTCTACTATAAAAAAACTAAAAACAATATTAAATAATAAATATAAAAACTCACATTGTTTTAAGGAACGGGGAGGGGGTTTCATCGTCGGCTCAAGAGGAGGTGGAGCAGAGGGAGCAGGCGGCGCCGGCGGTTGGCCTGGTGGTGGCGCGATTTGGCTGTGGAGCTCGGGGTGGGCGTGGTTTCAATCGGAGATGGAGGGGGAAGAAAGAGAGGGAGGCGCGCGAGAGAGGGGGGTTGTTGGAGACGGCGGCGGCGCCGTTGGAGGAAGCGTGGCGGTGGTGGAGGGCGGGTGTGACGATCCCAAAACCCCGTGACACGGTGTTAAGGATAATCATTGGAATATAACACATTAATCATCATTAGCAGTTCACAGATAATAGCATAAACAGAAAATAAAATAATTTACACACATATGACAGCGGAATCATATAGATATCACCACATCAGAGAAGCACAGTACATGATACAACTTAGTGCATAATGATGCATAATCAGTCACCATCGCCTGAGGCGGAATCATACATAAAGAGTACACAAAAGGAATATCAGTCTACATCGCCAGTGGCGGAATCCTAATATAGATACAATAATGGCGGAGAAAATCCAAGTCAGCACAGTGTAGTCAAGCCTCGCCATGAGCCAAAAGGTGCGTCAGAAACCTGTAACTAGGCTGCCCGTGTGAAAATGAGGGCACCCGAGTTTGCAAGGTGAAACAAACTACGAGTCAGTCATGGGACTGGTATGAGAAATCTACTCAACTTATTAACAACAATAATAAGGCAAATCAAAGGACCACGCCACTTTCGCGGAACGGGTTTACTCCAATGAGTGCTAGTGCATGAAATACAATAAATGCTTAAATCAACGCAATGCTTTTATAAAATGAAGCCATTATAAGACTCAGGTCCCATCACACAATGCAACGCAAGCCGGAGGATAGATTTTTTACCTTATAATGGCCAAAGATGCTTCATACGAATAAAACAAAAGTGCTTGATATTATTACTAGTGCATATATGTTTCGAAAGCGATTTCAATCATAAATATCAATCATAGGCGGCATAAATGACTCATACCACTATGTCGCCATACTAGTAATACAATCACGTCCGCATATTTCGTATTGGAAATTGGATTCCTTCATGAGTCGAGGCAAGGGGCAAGCTCCTCTCCGATTCGAGACACTCTAGCAAATGCCTCGGGACCGCACACAGCAATCCCCTGGATCCTCCAAGGCCTGTCCTCTCTTACTTTTGAGGATTAATTATTCCTGAACACACGTTTCCCGGTCCTTACAGACCTATAATCGAGGCGCCTCGCATTCCAACAACCACACAGGTGAAAAGTAGATATAAATGTCAGGGCTGGGAGGTCACTGACACCACCATAGCTAGAAAGAAACGTCATGCACTCCTTGGGTCCTTCTCCCGTTTTTGACTCATACCGGGGTGTGAGGCTCGCGAATTCACGTTACACACAAAGCTACGTCACACAGACCATGCTTTGATCATCAACCACAAGACTTTGCTTTGCAACAGAAGCCTTGATCATATGCCACTTAGGCGTACCACACAGGCAATCCACTCCATGCGACTGATTTCTGTCAATACATAACCTTTGAGCTCGTACGTCTCAGAGAAGGGCGTTAAGCAAGAGAATAAATTCTCCGCCGCCAAACAGATATATATTTAACAGAGATCAATCAACACAGAACAAATTCCAATGTCAGACACACAGTCCATTTACAAGTCCGTTCTGGGTCTGAACGAAACCGGAGGCATCAATTCCTCGCATATCCGTACAATCAACAGTATGTGTGGACGGCTACTACTTCAATTCCTTCATGGTAGCTACTCCAATCACGAGCATCAGTAGCGCCCATCCATCCAATGTGGAGATCGTCGGTCTTCAGTCGTCTTCGACTCTTCGACTTCTCGACGTCGATCGATTATTTGAAATGAGATAAACTCGGCCTTTTCAAATAACCCACGTATATTTAGATTTTTTTCAAATCAATCAATCATATGGTTGGACTATTCAACAATCACATTTCAGTTATTTAGTTATAATTTTTATGTCAAATACATTCAACCATCACATATCAAGCAAACACAACAAAATTGGTTTATTTCCACTCTATATCGTCTATAGTACTTTATAACGATATATCGCCATTTTTATTTGATTTAAAACGGCCATATTTAATTTAACGACGTTTCAGGTCGTGTCGATGCACTGGCGCTGCTTTTCACTAATTTTGTTTTACACATATGTGAAAATCTAACCGTTGGATCTTTACAAACTTTACATCATTAGGAAGGTCTTTTCAAAACGAATCCAACGGTTTCAGTTTTGGGAAAATCCGACGGTCGGATCTTCCACACTAGCCATTTGAAGTTACGGTTTCAATTTACGAACTGCAGCGTCGTTATTCGATTTAATTTAATTATATTTATATATATATATAAATATAATCGTTTCTGGCGCTGTTTTTCTTCAGTTTTGAATTAAACATTCTAGACAATCCAACCGTCGGATCTTCACAAAGTTGGTGCCGTTGGAAAGATATTTCCAAGGCGAACCCAACGGTTGAGGTTTCGGGAAAATCCAATGGTCGGATCTTCCGCACTAGTCGTTTGAAATCACGGTTTCAAAACATGAACTGCACGGCCACGTTTCGTTTTAATTCTATTTATATTTATATATTTATATAAATATAGTTCATTCAAAAATTCCTATATCGTTTCCACTTCAATTATTTCACTAACGCCTTTAAATTTTGGAAAATTTCGCCATAACCTCCTTTGTACGGGAGGGTCTGGGAAAATTCCCAAATAGCCACACGGGCGTCTCATATCAAAAAGAAAAAGGAAAAGCCAAGCGGCTAGCCAACAGGCTCATAAAATCATCACCCAAACAAAGCGGTAAATGTGTACCTATTTGTCGGGCACAAAATTCTATTTCTCTTCTCTAGCCCCTTTTGCTTTAACTTGTTCAATAGATATGCATGTACATATATACAATTTCTAACATTCATCATTTTCCATTCAATTTCATATTTGATTTGCTTTGGTTTAAAAACACCATTCATTCTAATGTTGCATGCATAGGCTAAAATCATATCATTAGCTAGTTAATGTATATTTCAACTCATGCACGTTTATTTGAACAAGTGGCTATTTTTAACACTTCACATTTCAAAGATGATAATTTTGGCGAACTAAAATAGATTTCAACACATGACTATTTTATTTAGTTCCTATGCATGTTAAAAATAATATTTCTATCACAAATATTTATTTCAACGTCCGCATATCTTTAGCATATCACACATATGATAAAAATGATATTTTTATCGTTCAAAATATTTATTCAACAAATAGATGGTTTCAACACTTCATAGTTTCAATAAAAATGTAATTTTTATTGTTCGATCTTTTTATTCAACACATGAACTTCTCCACTACACACACTTCTCAACAAATGAGCATTTCCACACATGGACATTTTATTTATGTTGTTCATATTAGAAAGATGAAATTTTGATTGTTGAAACTATTTATATAAGGCGAATATTTTTCATACTTCATATATATAAAAGATGTGATTTTTGTTGTTTAAACACTTCATTCATTCACAAATGAATTTAATTTTCACACAACACTTTTCAACACATGAATATTTCCACACACGGACATAGTTTCAATATATGATTTTAATTTCAACGCATGAAACTAATTTCAACATATGAAAAAAATTCTAACACACAAAGATTATTCAAAATTTCGGCAGCATAACGGCAGGGTAGTTAAAACCGGCACCGTCTCTAGTACGGCTCCTCGCTCTACCTTAAAACCTCGCGGTTTTTGACAATGGGGATTCATGCATCTAATTCGCACGCAGGCGACATGTTTATTTTTATTTCCACAATTTTTTTCCAATTCATTTCAATCACCAATGGGTATTTTCAACCACGACCAAACAATATCAACCACAAACAATTATTCAACCATTCTTATTTTTCATCCAATATTTCACACCAATTCACCACAATAAATATCGTCCATGGTTTGTGGACGAGGGGAGTGTATATATATATATATATAATATAATATATATTTGCTTTATTTCACTAGCATTTCAACACACATACCAATTTTTCTATGCATGTAAAAATTCATACTTCGCTTATATAGCTTACACTACGCATGTACATGATGTATACAACACGTATGTAATTTATATTTCGCTTATATAAATTATACACGACATTTTCCATTTAATTTCACGTTAATTTAGATTTCTCACCTTGGTTTTTTGAGCGCTAAAAATCGATACGATGTCATAAAAATCCGCAGCTTCTTCTATTGGGTAGAGAGCTTCCTTGCGGTCTCGATGTTTCCTATTTCATCGAATTTCGTCAACACACCAAAAAGATATGATTTTTCAAAGTGTAAAGATCAAAGAAAAACTCACTTTCAGAAAGCTTCAAAACTAGGTTTGCGGTTTTCGCGAAATCCGTGGCACGAGGGGACGATCAGGAAGTTGGACGTGGAAGAGCTTCGAGAGTGTAACGACCCGGATTTTTAGCCATTTTATTTTGAACATTTAAATTTGTTTTAAATGTTGTGTTGATAATTTAAAAGGATTTTATAATGAATTTATTTATAAAAACGAAGTTTGAACGTTAATTTATAATATAATATAAAACGAGCTCGAAATCGCGCGGTAGTTCGTAATATAGAGTTTTGAACTTCAACTGAGTATACAGAACTCGTTATAAGTCGGATTTCTGTGAAACAAGACACGTTGGAACCGTATTGATTATAATTTTCATATGAAAGAGAAAAATCCAGATTTCACGTTATAAATAGAAAGTTATGGCCAAATCAAATTTTGGAATAGTCGCTGTGGAAATCGTTATTTAAAATATACGCGTTAAAATAGCCGTTTTGCAAACAGACTCAGATTTCAATGAAATCAGTTTCATTGGGACCGTATCGTTAAATTATTGTACGGTGTTGAATTGCGTGGCAAACCGATGTCGTATGTAACCACGGTAGCCGTAAACGCTCGTTCAGTGCAATTAAATTAATTCAACTGAATAAAGGGATATTAGAGTGTAACTTGAACAGACGATCGAATCAGGCCACGAAACCAATTCCGGTGAATTCGTAGCGTCGGATATAGTCAGGGTAGGTATATAGTTTGTTATTTTTAGAGATCGGCAAATTTGGTGTTCAGAAGGACAGTGCGGTACGCGCCAAAAACAGTCTACCGGGGCAACAGTCTCAGAATGCGACGAAACTAGTGCCATTGGGTTCGTATCGAAAAGTTATTGTTAGTGTTCGCAGATTCAAGTTGATTTGATTTATCTGGTGATCGTGAAAAATTTAAACGCGTGTTGATTTCTGGTTTTATAAAGGAAAATTTTTCAAACGATGTCGGAATTCGACCAAACTTGTCCCTTTGGATTCAGAATACCTTTTTACACCAAGATAAGCTTTTTTATCAGTAAACAGAAATCGACTGTGGTTAGTTTGCGGCAAGTTTTACTTGATACTTCACCACAAGTTCCATTAAAATAAAATATTAATAAAATCTCCTATGTAGTATGTCTTTGCGACAGTTATTAATTAACAAAGCGAATAAATGGTTTTGAGGGACAAGATTGACAGCTATGTTTATTTTCCTTGCCGACAAAGGAATTGGAGAAGCAGACCTACAAACCTATCCTATGTATAGCCGTGACCCCCAAGGCAAGCAATTCTTCTATAAATATCGGTCCTCTCGTTCTCAAAGAAAAAGGGAGGAAATTATCCAAACTAAATCCATACGCAAGGAAACAAAACCAAAGTCGCAACTTTTAAATCCCAAATAAAATTCGAAGCCTGCATCAAAAAGGTGTTGTCTCGTTCATCTCTTGGAAGTCGGAAGTAACAGCAAAGCCTAGGGCTTTAGTTGGGGTCGACGCGGAAGGAGTGTGGCGGAGCTGGCGAATTGCGGTGGCCTTCTGTGGTCCTTGGGGCGTATTTGTGTGGACATCAAGGTGGCGCTTGGACAGTGGTTTCGGACTTGGCTCCGGTGATGGAGGACGTGGGTTCTTTGTTAGGAGCAGCTCGTTTTAATATTGATGGTGAAGGTACATTTCTGTGTTTTCAAAGGGGCTCTAGTATTTTCTTTTCGGTTTAGTATTTGAGGAAGTACGGCTGAATGGAGATGGTGCGAACTTTTTTTGGTTTAATGGGGTATATTCAAGTCAGCTATTCGTTGTAGGGTGTGTTTTGTAGATCGACGTCTGGGAGACTGAAAGTTGTAAAAGGTTATACAGGCATAGTGACCATACGAGAGAAGTAAGAAGAAAGCCAGTGAGGAGGGGGAACCGTGATGTACGAGACGGGAAGAAGTTGAGTGCGGTGTAGGGCTGTTAACGTGGGGGAATGAGGACTGATAAGCACGGTGAAGAAAACATGGGTTAAGGAGGAAACCAAAGAGAATTTGTGAATAAGGAAGCAGCAGCAAAATTCGAACCATCTCAGCAGAGAAGACATTCGCACACTGACAACATGAAGATCAAATACTGCTATGTTTTAAACAGGAAGGAAAGTGGTAACTTAAGTATCGGGTTTTCTTGGATCCGTGCTTGCAAATTGAAACCAGTATCGGGTTTTCTTGGGAACAACAATGGGTCAGCATGGCTAATGAAAGGTATTAGCCTAATTAAATGATGGTAAATATATATATATATATATATATATATATATATATATACACCTTAAGTATCAAATACTAAAGTTGCTGATGAGTTTAATTTAAAAGGTTTTAACTTTAACATTAAGAACACAAGTATATGGAATTCTTTTAAAACTGCGGTTTTGACGCTATAATCATAGTGATGAGTAGAACATGTCAGTTATATTGTTCGACACATTTGATAAACATAGGATGCAGATAAATTGTTAGTGAACGGATTAAATTACGATAAACGTAATTAAATAACTATATTTTTATAGTGACATGAGTTAGAAAATTCCAAACATCGTTTTGGGATTGAATTGGAAATTTGTGGATGTGTTCATACATTATCAGAATACGATGAAAAGAGATGTTGGGACCGTCTCGACAGATACTACCCTATGAAGTTGATTGGAAATGATTTTGAACTCTCGGAAAGATGAGGCGCATGATCGGAACTATCAGAAATTCATCATTTTTTTGATGATTTATATACAAGGTGAGTAAACTCACTCGTTTAAAATTATTTTATAATGTGAAATGGTTGCTTGGTTGAATAGTTGATAAATTGGTTGATATAATCACATCGTTGATTGATTTTTCATTAATGCGATATTTTTGATGTTACTAACATCTGTGGATGCAGGGAAACAGGTTGGAGGGATCCAACTGGATCCCTCAACATTTTATTTACTGTTTATTGATGGTGATATATGTTATGCTACATTGTCCATGGTTGAATTTGTGAGTTCGGTTTACCCTGGCCTTAGGAACCTGGTATTTTAGATACCGTAAAATATCATCGAATATGAAAAAGGAAATTAGAATTTAAAAGCAGAGTTTATTTCCAAATTAGAAATAATTTCTTTTTCATTGAGTTGCAAATGGAAATCTATTCCATTGGGTAAACCAAGAAAAATGTTATAAATAAAGATATAAATTAAGTGGATCATTAACCATTGGATAAAGTAAAAGGTGAGTTCAAATATGAATGTATATTTGAAAGTGAGTATCGGTTTTGAAACCAATATTTGAAATAGATCTGAATTTAGCAAAGTATAGAGGAAAGTAAAGAAGATTTTCAAATGCTTAAAATAAAAGAATAATAGTTTAAAACAAGGAAATATTTTGCAAATAAAATGTATATAAAAAGGGGATTTATAGAAATCGAATTAAGTGGTTAGAAGAATGTATAGTTTATAAATATGTTCAAAGGAGAACTTGAATTTGCTTAAAATAAACAAAGTTTATAAATGAACAACGGAAGCGTGTGCGTCGCACACGGTATTTTATTCAAAACAACAATCATAGCGCTGTTGTTATAATAGATGTTGTAAATCTATATAGCAATTTTAACGCTGCCGTTATAATAACTATTTTAATAGAAATCTTAATGCTATGGTTATGATAAGTGTTTTATAATGCTAGATAGCGGTTTTAACGCTGTTGTTGAAAGCAATGTTTGGTTTAAAGTTGTGAGCTCTGAATATTTCAAAGTGAATGATAGAAAGGGTTGGTTAGTGATATCGTTAATTAACGAATGATTTATGATTTAAGTCATAATAACGATGTTTATAACATCAGTAAATTCAAAGGATTTAGAAATGTTTTCGAACTGGAATAAAAGATGTTTTCTCAATAAAGGAATTATATATTGGAAATGTTTTCCGATATTCAAGTTAGAAAATAAAAGTCATATTAAAGTTATTATATTTCGGATGCAGGGAATTATAACACCATTGTTATAATCAAGTGATTCCTGAAAAGGAAGTGGATTCATAATCGAATCCGAGAGCAACGTAAGGAAGCGTGTTTAAAGATGGGAAAGATGAACCTTGTCTATTTCGAAGTTAGAAATGTTGCTCAGTTAAGGTCTGAGAGGTAATTATACCCCAACTTGATTGACTTCGATTTAACTAAGAAATGGTTAAGGTTCGATAGTGGAAAGTGGTTAAGTGGAAACCAAATGAAGGAGATTTGGCATAGTGAGGTTTATTCAAACATCTGTTTAATCAAATTAAGGAGATTTGGAAACGTTTTCCAAATGAGAGTCAGAAATGTTTTCTGAATGTAGAGGACAGGAGATGGAAATGTTTGCCAATGTTAATAGCGTATATTTTCTAAATATATTAAATAAGGAATGTAAATGAAAGTGAAAAGGGAAATGAATAAATGAATGAACTAAAAGGGATAAACGTTGAATGATGTTTGGTCGATAGAATTTCCTTTTGGAAATAATATCATTGTTTGCACACCGACATGTTTTCATTTGATAGTTAAATCACCGACTATCAAGGTTTTGACCATTTTAACGTTGTTAATATGGAGAGACCGGTTGGATTATTATCCAGAGAACCACTCCGTATTGGCATAAGCGTTGCGAATCCAGTATGCTGAATATCTTGAAGACGGAGTGAAGTGCAAGGGCTATCCTGTTTACGGGTTAGTGCCTTCGGTTTGTCCAGACCCAGGACAACTTGTATGGACGAGTGTCTGACAGAGTATTTCCAAAGGGGGTTACGTACGTTGATTTCTTCAAACGTACGAAGTTGGTGGCATAGAAGGGAAACTTCTTTAGCCTAACAATCTGAGTATTTTTGTGGGAATCAATTAGTGATTTCCGATGGATCTGACGATGTGGCATTCAAAGTGAATGGTGGCCAGATGTTCTGGAAAATAATTCAAACCTCAAGCCTCATCAACCCGGAAGTGGACAAAAATCGGGCAGGCAGCATGGCTATGTGGGTCGCACCCATTAGGATGTATGATCACCTATCTAGAGAAATTCCATTTGTTCTTAAATCTATCAATGTTGTCCCTTATCGGGAGGCGGTTACTGATCCCAACCGTCGGTGGTATACATTCGATACACTCAAGCGAAATGAGTGGTCGGTCATGTGTGGGCCGGGTTGCAAGATGTTCTTGTTGAACCCAGTGTATTTGCCTCTAGAGATACACGTTCGGAAGGTGGTCCCATACCTTGTCAAGTTGGAATCCAATCTCCAATAAGTGCCTGCGAGTTTGATTGTATATTATATATGTAGAGCGTGAGATGCGAGCGCTCTACTAGATTTTAATTACTTGTGAGTAGACATTATTATAATATCAGATAATATATGATTTCCAAAGTGTTTTGGGTTATCGTAAGGTAAAAACCATCCATGTTTATGTGTGGATCGGTCTTACGATTATCATTTCTTTTGAAAGGATTTTTGAAAGTTAAACCAATGGTTGGAGTTTACTCACACCAGTCCCATGACTGACCCAGAGTTTATTTTGTTTGTTTTTCCCTAAACTCTTGGGTGCCCAAATTTGTACGGGCAGTCAAGTAGTCGGGATTTTACAGATTCACCTGGAGGAGCTTCAAGCAGGAGGCTTCACCAGTTAGCTATAGACTATCATACTTTCCGCTGTGTATTTTGTTGTATATGGAAACAGGTGTTTATAACTGTTCCAAGGATAATCGTTGTGCTCTGATAATGGTATGTATATACAAATACTGATTTGTGCTTCAAAGTTATATTATCTACTATATTTTATTCGTTCCGCTGTGAGTTTGTGATCTTCGTTTTCTTCTATTCTAATAATTCTTTCTTTCTATTTCTCATCCTCTAACTTCTTTCTAATAATGGTTCGTATTTCTGTGTCATTTGGGTTGGACGTGTAGTGTTATCAGTCGACTCAAAAGGGTACGGATTTGCGGGTCGTTTCATTTGGTATCAGAGCTGAAGGTTAAGTTATTACCTAGGCTCTGTGGCGTGACTCAATAGAGATGGGGTTAGTAACACCCTAGATTGAGTTTGAGTGTATTTGTATGAGCGCGTATTTGTAGATTCGATATAAAATTTGTTTTATATTGTGTTGACTGGTTTGTTGAGTGGTTTATGAATTCTGGTCGATACAGGAAGTACAACCGTATCGATAGGTGTTTCTAAACTCTCGAACAGAACAAATCGACTCAGTATTGTTTTAAAGTGGGTAAGTGATATAATTTGCCCAAAAGTTATTTTGATATAAAGGGATAATTTTCTGAAATTATCGAATGTGTTGATTGTTATTACAATCAAAGGAAATTATAAAATATTGAAATGGTTGTATAAAACCAAATTGAATTTGTATAAGAATAGGATATACAAATAAGCTGAACTGAAATTTAATTCAAACCATAAGTTGGAATTTAAATCCCGGATATTTTGAAAATATTCCTTGAAGTATTTTAAAGGTAATATGGCATTAGTTGAAGGGATTTTTGAATAAGAATGGTTTAAATGGATTTTTAAAGGGATTAAGCACTGAAATCACTTCAGTGGCGAAAAAATAGTACTGATAATGGGTCGCGACATTATCGGTATTCATTTTCAAGTTTCTGAGTGACGAATTGCTACCATAGTAATTTGAAAATGAAAAATTTGTTTACAAAGGACAAGTTGTTTTAGAAATTCAAATGTTTTGAATTGAGTCGATTATAAATATATGTGTACAAATATATATGATTTCAAACTAGTTGAAATAAAACCCGGAAATTAGAATTCTGAAATTAAAATTGAACTTGTATAAGTTGAATAGATTGAAAATGGTCAAAATGTATCAAATGAATTGGGATTTAACTTAAGTTAAATAAAACTGGATTGAATTAGAAGTAATCCCGAATGAAATTAAGTATAGAGATGTTGGAATTCGAAATATTAATAGGAATTCGACCTATGGATAAACAAGTTGAATATCTATTGGATGCTGTTGTTTGGAATTAAACTGTGGTGGAATTGAACCCAAGCAGGATAAGGGGGTTGACTTTTGAAAACAGAACTCAGTTTGGATTAGTGAATGGAAGTGAACTAATCAGAAGATGATTAGAGATTTAAAAACTGGAAGTTGGATTGATTTTAAACCAAGTGGAAATGATATATGTATGCTGAGCAGATATTGAATGGAAGCAAGTGCAAGAGATAGAATTATGCCCGACAAAAAGGTACATGTTTACAATATTGTTTGGGTTGATGATTTTATGAGCCTATGAGGCAAGCCACTTGGCTTTTTGATTTTCTTTTGGATTGGAGAAGGCCTAGAAAGGCGAATTGGGGTTGTGCCGATGGAGCCATGCAGAAGAGATGCTGCCGAAATTTTTCAGAATTTAAAGTGTTAGAAAATTTTCAGAATTCTTGAAAATGTTCGTTAGTAAGAATAAATAAATATTTTTTTTAATTGAAATAAATTGATTCAGTTAAGCTGAAACTAAGAAGTAAACAAAAAGGATTATTGGACCTAGTTAATAGGGTACGTAGTATCTTTTTCTACCTTAGCAATTTCGAGGACGAAATTATTTTAAGGGGGAAGGAATGTAACGACCCGGATTTTTAGCCATTTTATTTTGAACATTTAAATTTGTTTTAAATGTTGTGTTGATAATTTAAAAGGATTTTATAATGAATTTATTTATAAAAACGAAGTTTGAACGTTAATTTATAATATAATATAAAACGAGCTCGAAATCGCGCGGTAGTTCATAATATAGAGTTTTGAACTTCAACTGAGTATACAGAACTCGTTATAAGTCGGATTTCTGTGAAACAAGACACGTTGGAACCGTATTGATTATAATTTTCATATGAAAGAGAAAAATCCAGATTTCACGTTATAAATAGAAAGTTATGGCCAAATCAAATTTTGGAATAGTCGCTGTGGAAATCGTTATTTAAAATATACGCGTTAAAATAGCCGTTTTGCAAACAGACTCAGATTTCAATGAAATCAGTTTCATTGGGACCGTATCGTTAAATTATTGTACGGTGTTGAATTGCGTGGCAAACCGATGTCGTATGTAACCACGGTAGCCGTAAACGCTCGTTCAGTGCAATTAAATTAATTCAACTGAATAAAGGGATATTAGAGTGTAACTTGAACAGACGATCGAATCAGGCCATGAAACCAATTCCGGTGAATTCGTAGCGTCGGATATAGTCAGGGTAGGTATATAGTTTGTTATTTTTAGAGATCGGCAAATTTGGTGTTCAGAAGGACAGTGCGGTACGCGCCAAAAACAATCTACCGGGGCAACAGTCTCAGAATGCGACGAAACTAGTGCCATTGGGTTCGTATCGAAAAGTTATTGTTAGTGTTCGCAGATTCAAGTTGATTTGATTTATCTGGTGATCGTGAAAAATTTAAACGCGTGTTGATTTCTGGTTTTATAAAGGAAAATTTTTCAAACGATGTCGGAACTCGACCAAACTTGTCCCTTTGGATTCAGAATACCTTTTTACACCAAGATAAGCTTTTTTATCAGTAAACAGAAATCGACCGTGGTTAGTTTGCGGCAAGTTTTACTTGATACTTCACCACAAGTTCCATTAAAATAAAATATTAATAAAATCTCCTATGTAGTATGTCTTTGCGACAGTTATTAATTAACAAAGCGAATAAATGGTTTTGAGGGACAAGATTGACAGCTATGTTTATTTTCCTTGCCGACAAAGGAATTGGAGAAGCAGACCTACGAACCTATCCTATGTATAGCCGTGACCCCCAAGGCAAGCAATTCTTCTATAAATATCGGTCCTCTCGTTCTCAAAGAAAAAGGGAGGAAATTATCCAAACTAAATCCATACGCAAGGAAACAAAACCAAAGTCGCAACTTTTAAATCCCAAATAAAATTCGAAGCCTGCATCAAAAAGGTGTTGTCTCGTTCATCTCTTGGAAGTCGGAAGTAACAGCAAAGCCTAGGGCTTTAGTTGGGGTCGACGCGGAAGGAGTGTGGCGGAGCTGGCGAATTGCGGTGGCCTTCTGTGGTCCTTGGGGCGTATTTGTGTGGACATCAAGGTGGCGCTTGGACAGTGGTTTCGGACTTGGCTCCGGTGATGGAGGACGTGGGTTCTTTGTTAGGAGCAGCTCGTTTTAATATTGATGGTGAAGGTACATTTCTGTGTTTTCAAAGGGGCTCTAGTATTTTCTTTTCGGTTTAGTATTTGAGGAAGTACGGCTGAATGGAGATGGTGCGAACTTTTTTTGGTTTAATGGGGTATATTCAAGTCAGCTATTCTTTGTAGGGTGTGTTCTGTAGATCGACGTCTGGGAGACTGAAAGTTGTAAGAGGTTATACAGGCATAGTGACCATACGAGAGAAGTAAGAAGAAAGCCAGTGAGGAGGGGGAACCGTGATGTACGAGACGGGAAGAAGTTGAGTGCGGTGTAGGGCTGTTAACGTGGGGGAATGAGGACTGATAAGCACGGTGAAGAAAACATGGGTTAAGGAGGAAACCAAAGAGAATTTGTGAATAAGGAAGCAGCAGCAAAATTCGAACCATCTCAGCAGAGAAGACATTCGCACACTGACAACATGAAGATCAAATACTGCTATGTTTTAAACAGGAAGGAAAGTGGTAACTTAAGTATCGGGTTTTCTTGGATCCGTGCTTGCAAATTGAAACCAGTATCGGGTTTTCTTGGGAACAACAATGGGTCAGCATGGCTAATGAAAGGTATTAGCCTAATTAAATGATGGTAAATATATATATATATATATATATACACACACCTTAAGTATCAAATACTAAAGTTGCTGATGAGTTTAATTTAAAAGGTTTTAACTTTAACATTAAGAACACAAGTATATGGAATTCTTTTAAAACTGCGGTTTTGACGCTATAATCATAGTGATGAGTAGAACATGTCAGTTATATTGTTCGACACATTTGATAAACATAGGATGCAGATAAATTGTTAGTGAACGGATTAAATTACGATAAACGTAATTAAATAACTATATTTTTATAGTGACATTAGTTAGAAAATTCCAAACATCGTTTTGGGATTGAATTGGAAATTTGTGGATGTGTTCATACATTATCAGAATACGATGAAAAGAGATGTTGGGACCGTCTCGACGGATACTACCCTATGAAGTTGATTGGAAATGATTTTGAACTCTCGGAAAGATGAGGCGCATGATCGGAACTATCAGAAATTCATCATTTTTTTGATGATTTATATACAAGGTGAGTAAACTCACTCGTTTAAAATTATTTTATAATGTGAAATGGTTGCTTGGTTGAATAGTTGATAAATTGGTTGATATAATCACATCGTTGATTGATTTCTCATTAATGCGATATTTTTGATGTTATTAACATCTGTGGATGCAGGGAAACAGGTTGGAGGGATCCAACTGGATCCCTCAACATTTTATTTACTGTTTATTGATGGTGATATATGTTATGCTACATTGTCCATGGTTGAATTTGTGTGTTTGGTTTACCCTGGCCTTAGGAACCTGGTATTTTAGATACCGTAAAATATCATCGAATATGAAAAAGGAAATTAGAATTTAAAAGCAGAGTTTATTTCCAAATTAGAAATAATTTCTTTTTCATTGAGTTGCAAATGGAAATCTATTCCATTGGGTAAACCAAGAAAAATGTTATAAATAAAGATATAAATTAAGTGGATCATTAACCATTGGATAAAGTAAAAGGTGAGTTCAAATATGAATGTATATTTGAAAGTGAGTATCGGTTTTGAAACCAATATTTGAAATAGATCTGAATTTAGCAAAGTATAGAGGAAAGTAAAGAAGATTTTCAAATGCTTAAAATAAAAGAATAATAGTTTAAAACAAGGAAATATTTTGCAAATAAAATGTATATAAAAAGGGGATTTATAGAAATCGAATTAAGTGGTTAGAAGAATGTATAGTTTATAAATATGTTCAAAGGAGAACTTGAATTTGCTTAAAATAAACAAAGTTTATAAATGAACAACGGAAGCGTGTGCGTCGCACACGGTATTTTATTCAAAACAACAATCATAGCGCTGTTGTTATAATAGATGTTGTAAATCTATATAGCAATTTTAACGCTGCCGTTATAATAACTATTTTAATAGCAATCTTAATGCTATGGTTATGATAAGTGTTTTATAATGCTAGATAGCGGTTTTAACGCTGTTGTTGAAAGCAATGTTTGGTTTAAAGTTGTGAGCTCTGAATATTTCAAAGTGAATGATAGAAAGGGTTGGTTAGTGATATCGTTAATTAACGAATGATTTATGATTTAAGTCATAATAATGATGTTTATAACATCAGTAAATTCAAAGGATTTAGAAATGTTTTCGAACTGGAATAAAAGATGTTTTCTCAATAAAGGAATTATATATTGGAAATGTTTTCCGATATTCAAGTTAGAAAATAAAAGTCATATTAAAGTTATTATATTTCGGATGCAGGGAATTATAACACCATTGTTATAATCAAGTGATTCCTGAAAAGGAAGTGGATTCATAATCGAATCCGAGAGCAACGTAAGGAAGCGTGTTTAAAGATGGGAAAGATGAACCTTGTCTATTTCGAAGTTAGAAATGTTGCTCAGTTAAGGTCTGAGAGGTAATTATACCCCAACTTGATTGACTTCGATTTAACTAAGAAATGGTTAAGGTTCGATAGTGGAAAGTGGTTAAGTGGAAACCAAATGAAGGAGATTTGGCATAGTGAGGTTTATTCAAACATCTGTTTAATCAAATTAAGGAGATTTGGAAACGTTTTCCAAATGAGAGTCAGAAATGTTTTCTGAATGTAGAGGACAAGAGATGGAAATGTTTGCCAATGTTAATAGCGTATATTTTCTAAATATATTAAATAAGGAATGTAAATGAAAGTGAAAAGGGAAATGAATAAATGAATGAACTAAAAGGGATAAACGTTGAATGATGTTTGGTCGATAGAATTTCCTTTTGGAAATAATATCATTGTTTGCACACCGACATGTTTTCATTTGATAGTTAAATCACCGACTATCAAGGTTTTGACCATTTTAACGTTGTTAATATGGAGAGACCGGTTGGATTATTATCCAGAGAACCACTCCGTATTGGCATAAGCGTTGCGAATCCAGTATGCTGAATATCTTGAAGACGGAGTGAAGTGCAAGGGCTATCCTGTTTACGGGTTAGTGCCTTCGGTTTGTCCAGACCCAGGACAACTTGTATGGACGAGTGTCTGACAGAGTATTTCCAAAGGGGGTTACGTACGTTGATTTCTTCAAACGTACGAAGTTGGTGGCATAGAAGGGAAACTTCTTTAGCCTAACAATCTGAGTATTTTTGTGGGAATCAATTAGTGATTTCCGATGGATCTGACGATGTGGCATTCAAAGTGAATGGTGGCCAGATGTTCTGGAAAATAATTCAAACCTCAAGCCTCATCAACCCGGAAGTGGACAAAAATCGGGCAGGCAGCATGGCTATGTGGGTCGCACCCATTAGGATGTATGATCACCTATCTAGAGAAATTCCATTTGTTCTTAAATCTATCAATGCTGTCCCTTATCGGGAGGCGGTTACTGATCCCAACCGTCGGTGGTATACATTCGATACACTCAAGCGAAATGAGTGGTCGGTCATGTGTGGGCCGGGTTGCAAGATGTTCTTGTTGAACCCAGTGTATTTGCCTCTAGAGATACACGTTCGGAAGGTGGTCCCATACCTTGTCAAGTTGGAATCCAATCTCCAATAAGTGCCTGCGAGTTTGATTGTATATTATATATGTAGAGCGTGAGATGCAAGCGCTCTACTAGATTTTAATTACTTGTGAGTAGACATTATTATAATATCAGATAATATATGATTTCCAAAGTGTTTTGGGTTATCGTAAGGTAAAAACCATCCATGTTTATGTGTGGATCGGTCTTACGATTATCATTTCTTTTGAAAGGATTTTTGAAAGTTAAACCAATGGTTGGAGTTTACTCACACCAGTCCCATGACTAACCCAGAGTTTATTTTGTTTGTTTTTCCCTAAACTCTTGGGTGCCCAAATTTGTACGGGCAGTCAAGTAGTCGGGATTTTACAGATTCACTTGGAGGAGCTTCAAGCAGGAGGCTTCACCAGTTAGTTATAGACTATCATACTTTCCGCTGTGTATTTTGTTGTATATGGAAACAAGTGTTTATAACTGTTCCAAGGATAATCGTTGTGCTCTGATAATGGTATGTATATACAAATACTGATTTGTGCTTCAAAGTTATATTATCTACTATATTTTATTCGTTCCGCTGTGAGTTTGTGATCTTCGTTTTCTTCTATTCTAATAATTCTTTCTTTCTATTTCTCATCCTCTAACTTCTTTCTAATAATGGTTCGTATTTCTGTGTCATTTGGGTTGGACGTGTAGTGTTATCAGTCGACTCAAAAGGGTACGGATTTGCGGGTCGTTTCAAAGAGGGCTACAGGCGCGCGGCGGTTTGGTGGGGTTCGGTGGTGCTGATCGGCGGCGGCGGCGGTTTGAAGGTCGGAAGTTTGGAAGGGGATATCTCGACGTAGAGGCGACGATAGGGGGAGCTCCTTATATGGATTTGAAGAGGGGAGGGAGAACTACAAAAAGTTGAACTGGGGGAGGAGCTAATTCGAGCTGTGGCGATCGGAAATCGCCTGGGAAAGGGGAAAAGGGTTTCCGCCGTCGAAGTCGGGGTCGGGGGGGTTTCTGATATTTTTTTTTTTAATTTATGAATGGAGAAATATGATTGGTCGAGGATTATATTTAATTTTTAAATAGTGTTTTCTCAAACGAACTCCTTTTTAAACCCAACGACTGTCGCCTCTAGCTAAATACCCCCATTCCGGACACAATGGGATATGTTTCGTAGGCCAATTCGACTGTTACAGTCGGTTATTTTTCAAATTAAAGTATAAAACATTTAATTTTTAACTCTGAACGCACATTTCAATTTGCCAGGGCCACAAACTGATTCGAAAAATTCCAGAAAAATAAATCTAGCTATGTTTTGACGCTACGGTCCCAACAAAACTAGTTTCGTCGAATTCTGAGGTCGTTTGAAAAATGGCCATTTTCTGGTCGATCCAATTTAACAGAAATCGACCAAACACATTTTCTTTTGCCACGCTCACATACTAGCTTCAAAAATTATGAAATTTGAAACCTAGCAATAGTTTGACATCCCGGACCCAACAAAAGTGGTTTCGTCGAATTCCGAGGTCGTATGCAAAATATCAATTTTCCAGGGCTATATATTCTATATACCGACCCTTCTGAAAATTCATTCGGCCATAACTTTTGATTCCCGTTATGAAACTTCGATTTTTCAGATTCGTTAGAAAGGTATTGACTAACAGATTTATATATTTTTGGTTTCGCTAAAACCCGTTATATTTTCCACCCTGCATAGTCAGTCAAAGTTTGAATTCAAATTTTCAAACTGACTCACTATTTCTAATTCACTATTTTATTGAAATATTCTATTTCAACTGTTCAAATTCCTTTGAAATCACCATTTTAAAAAATTTAAATTGGCTCGTATTTTCCGGGTTATTACAGCGGGCGAGATCTGAGCGTTCTCCTTCTTCTTTATTTGTTTCTGACGTGGGAGGGTAGTGAGGGAGAGAGTATAGAAGGAGGGGGGAATTTATAATTTATTTTATTTATTACTTTATTCAATAAAAATTGATTTCACATCCGATCTCAGAACGAAACTCAACGATTGTCGCCCCTAGCTAATTACCCTCATTCTGAACACAATGGGATATATATCGTAAGCCAATTCGGCTGTTTTGATCTATTTTCATCAAAATTAAAATATAAATCAGTATATTCAATTTTTAACGTACATTTCAATTTACCGAGGCCACATACAGACTCCAAAAATTCCCGAAAAATATTTTCTAGCTTCGTATTGACGATATGTTCTTAACAAAACTAATTTCGTCAATTTCTGAGACCGTTTGAAAAATGACCATTTTCTGGTCGATCGAAATTGACTGAAACTGTCAAAATGCGTTTTCCTGTGCCACGCTCACATATTGATTCAGAAAATTATGAATTTTGGAATCTAGCAATAATTCTACATCCTAGATCCAACAAAAGTGGTTTCGTCAAAAACCGAGGTCGTTTGCAAAATTTCCATTTTTAAGGGCCAAAATTCCATGATGACTATTCTGAAATTTCAACTGGGCATAATTTTTTATCCCCGCTACGAAATTTCAATTTTTTGGATTCATTGGAAATATATTCTCAATTAGATTCAAATATTTTTGGTTTCGCTAAAATCCGATTTAATTTGAATCATGTACATTCATTTGAAATTTGAAATCGATTTTTCAAACTACCGTGCCATCTTCAATTCCTTTTATATTTAAAATAAAATATTTATTTTCAAACGACGATCTTTATAAATATATAGGTTCTAACTTTATTTGAAATAAATTTATCACCGTCATTATTTAAAATAATTTATTTTAAATATTCAAAGTTCACTAAAATTGCTAAAATAAAAAAAATTAAATTGACTCGGATTTTCCGGGTTGTTACATAAGAAGAGGAATAAAATTGTATGCCCGACAAATAGGTACATGTTTACTGTATTTCTTGGGTTTTGATATTTTTATGAGCCGATTGGCTTTTTCTTTTTCTTTTTAATTGATGAGGGCCCTGTGAGGCAAGTTGCGGTTTTACCCATCAACCCGTACAAAGGAGGATATGGTGAAATTTTTTGAAAATTTAGGGTGTTAGCCAAATTTTTGAGAAATTAGAAAGTTCTTAAAAACTAAAAGGTTGAAGAATGAAAGCCAGAATGAAAGTTGAGTTGGTTAATTAAACAACTTTCAGCTCCGTTCCTTTTGAAGGATGAAAAGATTTTAAGTGGTGGAGATTGTAGCAACCCGGAATTTCTAAACCAATTTAAAATTTTATTTTTAATTAATTTAATGGATTTGAAGATCTAAAATGATTAATTTCAAATAATAACGACTAAAAATTTATTTAGATCGAAGTTAGAATGTATAAATTTATTTTAATTATAAAACGAACTTGAAATGGCATGGTAGTTTGAAATTCGGTTTTAAATTTCAATTGAATGTACGGAATTCAAAATAAATCAGATTTCAGTAAAACAAGAAATGTTAGAATCTGTTTAATTATATCTTTCTAATGAATGTGAAAAATGCAGATTTCATAATATAAATTGAAAGTTATGTCCAGTTTAAAATATAGAATAGTCACTATGGAATTTATATATATTTTAATGTTATATATAGCCTTTAAAATAGCCATTTTGCAAATGACCTCCCTTTTCAATGAAACCACTTTTGTTGGATCCGGAATGTCAAATTATTGTTAGGTTTCAAATTTCATAATTTTTGGAATTAATATGTCAGCGTGGTAAATTTAAACGTGTTTTGTAATTTCATTTTGAATTTAATCAACTATAAAAAGGGCCATTTATCAAACGGTCACCAGATTCGATGAAATTAGTTTTGTTAAGACCGTATCATAAAAACATAACTAGGTTTATTTTCCTGTAATTTTTGGAGTCAATATGTGACCCCGATAAATTAAAATATACGTTTAAATTCAATATATATTGACTTATATTTTAATTGAAAGAAAAACTGATTGAAACAGTCAAATTGGCTTATGAAACGTATCCCATTGTGTCCGGAATGGGGGTATTTGGCTAGGGGCAGCAGTTATCAGGTTAAAGTTGGAGTTCGAAGCATGAAACGTGGTACGGAAATAATAAACAAATTAAATAATATTAAAATAAATATATAAATACACCCTTAAACCCTAGTTTCCCAAATCAGAAAAACCGAGCAGCCAAATTTGAATCTAATGAGCCAAATCGTTTGAACCTCCATCACCAATTTACGGCCACCACGTTGGTTGTCAGGCGGAGGAGCTTGAAGGAAAGGGGTTCGACTTGGCGAGGCGCAGCGTTCCATAGTGGTGCGCGACTCTGGCGTGGCGCGGCGGCGTCGGAATCTGGCCCGTAGGCAGCGGCAGTCGAGGAGGATTTTCTGGCGATTGACATTGCCTGAGGCGGCGATACCTGGAGGAGAGGGGCGCCTCTCATCAGGCTCGCCGGTGGTAGGGTCGGCATGTGTAACGACCCGCATTTTTCAGCAACAGAATAATTAATTTATTTAATTATATGAATAGTGATTTAGAGAATTAAGGGGTCGTTGAATTGAATTTTAGTGAATATTTAATTAAATTAAATAAGGGAACAATATATTTATTTCTGAAATAGTCAGAAATAGTGGAATTCACAATATTGTGTGAATGGGCAATATAAAATATATATAATTCAGTTTATATTGAATTATAGTGACGAATATATTTATAAACGCCATTTGAACGTAAAATTTATATTATAATTATAATAGAGCTCGAAATGGCGCTGCAGTTCGCTATTTGGCGATTCGAACTTCAACTGGATATACAGGGTTCGTTTTAACTCGGATTTCAATGAAACAAGAAACGCGTGGAGCTGGTGGAGTATATTTTTCTAGTGGAAGAGAAAAATCTGGATTTCGTTGTGTAGATTTTGTTTTATGTCCAAATCAAATTTTAAAATAGTCGCTATGGAATTCCTTTATAATTTGCGATGCTTTATTTACGTTATAAATGGATTTTGAATATAATTGAATATCGATTCAACCTGGATTTTGAAATATCGAGCTGAAATTCATATAGGAATATTCTAGAACCGTATGGTAGTCTAGTGTAGATATATACGATAATATATATTTATTCATATTTAATTTGATTATATTTACATATATTTATTTATTTATTTAAATGGGTCATCCAAGGCGTTAAAAATAGCCAGTTTTTCAAACGAACTCCGTTTTCGACGAAACTAATTTTGTTGGATCCGCAGCGTCAAATTATTATTAGATTCCAAGTTTGGTGATTTTTAGAGGCAGTGTGTGGCCGTACGGATTTTTAAAGTGAAAAATAGACAGTATTTCGACGGTTAAAAATACGTTGTGTGGGCATACGGAGTCGGAATTCGACGAAACCAGTTTCGTTGGGACCGTAATGCAAAATTGAAGGTGCATGTCCAGTTTGGTGATTTTTGGGTATCATGGGTGATCACAGGAATTTTTAAACAGCGTATACAAGCGACAATTGACTTAAATAAATATAAAACTCGAGTAGAAAATTAATATTTTCATTCTATAAATACCCTCTAACCTTCCTAAACCTAGTTGACTTAATTCTCTGGTCAATTGCCTTAGTCGCCACCGAAAAACAATTCATACTGTGAATCCCCAATTTCATAAATTCAAAAGGAAATCAAATATATTTCTATAAATCCTCTAATATGTATATTCGTAATCAGCATCTCATCCTCTTCGAGTTTATGTGCCTTTTGAATGGTTCGATCTCAGTATTTCGCGATGACCGGCTGCTGTCGTGAACTAGGGCTAGCGAAATCATGGATTTGAAGCATCGGTGTGGATTTTTGGGGTCGGATTCGAGTTCGTGGTGGTGTATAACACCTTGCTGCCGATTTTGGGAAGATTCCATGCATAAAGGGTTCAGTGTCTTCAACAGCAGCTTCGAAGTCGGATACTTCCTGGGGGGATGCGAGTTCGATATTGTTAGTACGGGGTGATGGAGATTGAGGAGTAGGTTCTGATGTTGATTTCAGTTTGAAGATTTATGGGATAATGGGGGGGTTGCGGTGGAGTTTGAAGTCGTGGAAATGTTTTCGGTTCTAACTGTTGAAGGAGGAAGCGAGACATTTGTTTGGAGTTGGGGAAGAAAAGGGAATCCGCGGGTTAGAGTTAGATGTGGGCCGGACTTAAAGGTTAAGGCCCAATAGTGAATTAATATAACTTTTATTTAATTTATGAATTTACGCGAATTGTAAACATCGTAACTATTGCGTATGATGTCAGAATCAGACGAAACAAGATCCGTTGGGATCGTATGGACGGTGACTACGCACTGGAACTGACCGCGAGTGAATTGGAGCTCAGTTGGATTTATGGTGAAATTAAACGCCTGAAGCAAATCAATGACCAATTATCGTTATTTAACGATAAACCGACCAAGGTGAGTAAATCTCACTAACTCTGAACACTTTATATTTTTATAAAGTATTTTTAGAATTTATAAATATTGGTTGAATTGCTGTGTGTTGGCTGTTTGGTTGAACTGCTAGTCAGTTGATTGAAATTATCGATAAAGATATATATAAATCGTATCGAGATATTGATTCTGTTTATCAGAATATTTTATACTCATGTTATTTATGTGGACTGACATTTGTGGATGCAGGAAAACAAGTTGGAGGAACCCAACTGGGTTCCTCAACATTTATTTTACTATTTTTCATATATGTGTTCTTATATATGACGTGCTATATCATCGGCTGGCCCTGTGTGTTTTGGATGAAAAATTGACCCTTTTGAATTGGTATTTTTATACCATAAGCGATACTGAAAAGTGAAAAGGGATTTCCAAGAATATTTTGAAAGTAGATTATTTATATAAAATCAACGGATTTTATATATGGAAAATATTGGTTTATTAAGGAAAACATTTTATAAATCAAAGAATATAGAGAAGACATATTTGTAAATAAATATAGAGAAAATATTTGTAAAACAAATATAAGGACAAATATTGGCAAAATAAGGAAAAAGGGAGATATTTGCAAACCATTTTGCAAATAAAATAAATAGAAAAGAAAAGGGAAAATATTCGTGAATCATTTACAAATAAGATAGAAAGGGAATTATTTGTAAACAATTACAAATAGGAGTAAAAAGGAAATCATTTGAGAAACATTTACAAATGGAATTAGAAAGGAATATTTGTAAAACAATTATAAATGGATTAAAGGAAATATTTATCTAGAGAAATAAACTGAGTTATAAAGGGAATTATTTATTTAGAAAATAAATAGAAAAATGAAGTACTTGAAAATGGATAAAAGTGTAATAAAGGAGAATTTTACACTAGGAAGAATTTAGGCCCGTGCTTCGCACACGGGTAAACAGAATATGAATTCGAAGTGAGAATTTAAGAGAGATCTGTTTTAACAGATAAAGTGAGAAGGTTAATTTATAAATAAAGTTTTATAAATTAATTTAGTTATTTATCTTTGGGTAAATAGAGTATATAAGTCAAGACTTATATAGAGAAGTAAAAATCGATTTCCACATCGATATTTGAAACTGAATATGTATGAAAGAGAATTTATCGAATAAGAGTTATTCGAAGTAAAGTTATCGAATATCATTTTATTCGAAAGGAAGTTATTGAATATTAGTTATTCGAAATGGGTTGATCCAAGAGAGTTAATCCCATAGAGTTAATCAAATAGAACAAATTGATTGAGATCAACCGTTAGAGTTAAACTGTTAGAGTTGAATTGTTAGAGTTAAACCGTTAGGGTTAAACCGTAGAGTTAAACCGTTGGAGTAAACATTGAGAGCTAGTTAGTTAGAGTTGACCAATTAAAGTTAATTAGTTAGAGTTAATCGATTAGAGTCTAATCGAACTAGAGTTATCCAAATATAGTAATCGAATAAGGGATGGATGAATATTAGTTATTCAATTAGATTTGCTCGAATTTAGTTATTCGAGATAGAGTTAAACAGAAGTAGTCATTTAAGATAAGCTACCAGTGGGCACGACTGCTAGCGTAATTCGCAGGGCTGCAGATAGCCTAAGGCGGTCGGATGTTTCCTGGGGGAATCAGTCGTAACCATTGTGATCGCTGCGATCTAGAATCAAGCAAATGGTGTTAAATCAAATAGTAATTAATCAATAGAAGTTAGTTAAGTCGAGTTAGTCGAGTATTAGTAAATTAAGTAGGGTTAGTCAAAATAGGGAATTAATCGAATATCACCTATTCGAAGTAGAGTTATCGAATATAGTTTATTCGAGAAGAGTAATCGAATATAGTTCGTTCGAAGTGTGTTAAATCGAATATAGTTATTCGAAGGAGAGAATTATCGAATATGGTTTATTCGAAGTGAGATTTTCGAATATTAGTTATTCGAAGAAAAGGATTATCGAATATTAGTTATTCGAATAGGGGAATCGAATATAGTTTATTCGAAAGAGAATTATCGGATAGTGATTATTCGAGAGTGAATCATACATGGAAATTCGATTATATCGAATCAAGGGAAGTAATGTTTACTTTCCATTTCAAATCAAGTTTTAATTATCTGTTAATAAAGTAGTTGGTTGTTTATTTACCCAAATTAAGATATAGAAATATATTTAAGTTAACATATTTTGAAAGCATGGAATTATAACATTTATAGTTATAATCAAATGATTCAGTAAAGGAAGTGGATTCATAAATAGAATCCGAGAGTTCGCAAGGAAGTTTCTTAAAGAGTGAAGTTTGAACTTTGTCTATTTCGAAGTTAGAAATGTTGTTCAGTTAAGGTCTGAGAGGTAATTATACCCCAACTTGATTGACTTCGTTTTTAACTAAGAAGTGGATAAGGTTCGAGAGTGAAAGGGGTTAAGTGAATTTAGTTAATGAGCGAAATGGTTAGTGTTGGCATAGCGATGTTTATTCAAACATCAGTTTAAACCCAATGAAGGAGAATTGGAAATGTCTTCCAAATGAAAAATCAGAAATGTTTTCTGAATGTAGAAAATGAGAAATGGAATTGTTTCCCATTGTTAATAACGTATATTTTCTAAATATAGTAAATAAGAAATATAGGAAAACAAGAATAAGGAAAAGGGTAAATTTATGATAATTTGATGATGAATGATGATTGATCGATAGAATTTCCATCTGGAAATAATATCGTTGTTTGCACACAGACATGTTTTCATTTGATAGTTAAATCACCGACTATCAAAGTTTTTGACCATTTTACGTTGTTAATATGGAGAGACCGGTTGGATTATTATCCAGAGAACCACTCCGTATTGGCATAAGCGTTGCGAATCAAGTATGCTGAATATATTGAAGACGGAGTTATGCAAGGGCTATCCTATTTACAGAATAGTGCCTTCGGTTTGTCCAGTCCCAGGACAAACGTGAATGGACGAATGTCTGACAGAGTATATTCAAAGGATCGCGTAAGTTGATCTCTTCAAACGTACTTACGTTTGGTGGCGGAGGAATTCGTTTCTCTTAGCTGTATACCCGTGGTGTTTTTGGTGAAATCAATGTGTGATTTGGCGAGTATGACGATGTGGCATTCAAAGTAATGGAGGTGTGATCTGTCAAAAGATACGTTATGACCTCAAGCCTCATCAACCGGGAAATGACAAAAATCGGGCAGGCAGCATGGCTATGTGGGTCGCACCCATTAGGATGTATGGTCACCTATCTAGAGAAATTCCTTTTGTTCTTAAATCTATCGATGCTGTCCCATTCGGGAGACGGTTGCTGATCCCAACCGTTGGTGATATACATTCGATACACTCAAGCGAAATGAGTGGTCGGTCATGTGTGGGCCGGGTTGCAAGATGTTCTTGTTGAACCCAGTGTATTTGCCTCTAGAGATACACGTTCGGAAGGTGGTCCCATACCTTGTCAAGTTGGAATCCAATCCCCAATAAGTGCCTGCGAGTTTGATTGTATATTATATATGTAGAGCGTGAGATGCAAGCGTTCTACTAGATTTTAATTACTTGTGATTAGACATTATTATAATATCAGATAATATATGATTTCCAAAGTGTTTTGGGTTATCGTAAGGTAAAAGCCATCCGTATTTATGAGTGGATTGGTCTTACGATTATCTTTTCTTTTGAAAAGGATTTTGAAAAGTTAAACCAAATGATTGGAGTTTACTCACACCAGTCCCATGACTGACCCAGAGTTTTATTTTGTTTTGTTTTCCCTAAACTCTTGGGTGCCCAAATTTGTACGGGCAGTCAAGTAGTCAGGATTTACAGGTATGCTTGAAGAGCTTGGAGCAGGAGGCTTCAAGATTTTTTCTAGCTATTGATTATTCCGCTGTGATGAAAGTGTTGTACTCTAATAATGGTATGATATACATACTACTTTGATTTCAAGATATGTTGTCTATTATATTTTATTCGTTCCGCTGTGAGATTCGTGTTACTCTGATGTTGTTGTCTTCTTCTTCTGTTCTAATTTTCTATCTTATCTATCCTCACCCTCTAATTTCTTTCTTGGACTATCCGGTAATTTCGATTTTTGATTGTTCGATAAGTGTTATATATCGGATAACCAAGGTCGCTTTTTTCCCGGGTTGTTACAGTGGTATCAGAGCGAGGTTAAGTATTACCTTGGCTCTGTGGCGTGACTCGGTAGAGATAGGGTTAGTAATGCCCTAGACTGAGTTTGAGTGTATATATACGAGTGAACGTATTTGTTATTTTATATAAAAATGGTTTTATATTGTGGAGATTTATTGGTTGAGTTGTTTATGAGTTCTAGTCGATCAGTTTGATCCACTGTATCGATAGGAGTTTATAAACACTTGAATACGATGGGTCGACACGATATATTTTGAAAAAGGGGTAAATGAAATAATTTTACCCAAATTATATTTTGATATAAGCAAAGTATAGATATTTGAAATTATTATAGTATATTGAATGTGTTGGTTGTGATTATAATCAAATAAGATTATAAAATGTGAAATGGTTATGTAAATAACAAATCAAAATTCATATTAGTGAAATATATGAAATCAGATGAATTAAATCTGAATTTAAGTTCAGAATTGGAATTAAAATTGCTAAAATTTGAATAAGCATTGTAAATGGAATTAAATTGAATATATGTGAATTTTAAAATCCTGGGAGATTTTAAATTTGTTACAAGCATTAAAAAGGGATATTTTGAAATGAATTTCAAAATGAAAGTGTTTAGAAATGGTTTTGAAAGTGACATAGTATTGAACTCACTTCGATAGCTGGAAAATAAATTCCGATGTTGATCCGGACATCATCGGTGTTCATTTTCGAGTTCGTAAGTGACAGATTACTACCAAAGATTTTGTTTTTGAATTGTTTAGAGAAACCAAGTTGTTTTGATATTCCAAAGGGATATTTGATTTTTGGAAAAGGCAAAGCTATTTGAAACTCCCAGGTAAGATTGTTTGAAATAAACACAAATTAAATAGAAATTTGTGAAAGTAAATTTGAAATTGAATTGAAGGCAGTTTAGTGGAAATTGAGTTGAATTGAAATAGAATGGTATCAAGTAGAATTGGACTGGATTAGAGATAATATGGGATAGAAATGGATGGTCGAGCAAGAAATTTGAATTGAGATTGGAATTGCAGTTTGATTGAAATTTGGCCTGGTTATAAGCGAATGGTTGTGTTGGAGATAAAAGTGATTGGAGTTTGATTGGGAATACGTTGGTATATGCTAAACTGATAGCAGAGTTGAATGCCCAACAAAAAGGTACACATTTATATCCATATGAGTTTGATGAGATTTATGAGCCGAATTGGCAAGCCGCTTGGCTGTTTGATTTTCTTTTGGATTGGAGAGGCCTATGTGGCGGTTTGGGGATTTTCCCGATGCTCCCGGTACAAAGGAGGTGCCGACGAAATTTTTCAGAAATTTCGGGTGTTAGAAAATTTTCGGAATTTTTGAAAATTTTCATTAATTGGAATAAATTAATAATTTAATTGAAAGGAATTAATTCAGTTGAAACTGAAATTAAAGAAGTAAACCAATAATTCGAAACTAGTTAATAGGTTTGTTCTCTACCTTAGCAATTTCGAGGACGAAATTATTGTAAGGGGGGAAGAATGTAACGACCCGCCTTTTTCAGCAACAGAATAATTAATTTATTTAATTATATGAATAGTGATTTAGAGAATTAAGGGGTCGTTGAATTGAATTTTAGTGAATATTTAATTAAATTAAATAAGGGAACAATATATTTATTTCTGAAATAGTCAGAAATAGTGGAATTCACAATATTGTGTGAATGGGCAATATAAAATATATATAATTCAGTTTATATTGAATTATAGTGACGAATATATTTATAAACGCCATTTGAACGTAAAATTTATATTATAATTATAGTAGAGCTCGAAATGGCGCTGCAGTTCGCTATTTGGCGATTCGAACTTCAACTGGATATACAGGGTTCGTTTTAACTCGGATTTCAATGAAACAAGAAACGCGTGGAGCTGGTGGAGTATATTTTTCTAGTGGAAGAGAAAAATCTGGATTTCGTTGTGTAGATTTTGTTTTATGTCCAAATCAAATTTTAAAATAGTCGCTATGGAATTCCATATAATTTGCGATGCTTTATTTACGTTATAAATGGATTTTGAATATAATTGAATATCGATTCAACCTGGATTTTGAAATATCGAGCTGAAATTCATATAGGAATATTCTAGAACCGTATGGTAGTCTAGTGTAGATATATACGATAATATATATTTATTCATATTTAATTTGATTATATTTACATATATTTATTTATTTATTTAAATGGGTCATCCAAGGCGTTAAAAATAGCCAGTTTTTCAAACGAACTCCGTTTTCGACGAAACTAATTTTGTTGGATCCGCAGCGTCAAATTATTATTAGATTCCAAGTTTGGTGATTTTTAGAGGCAGTGTGTGGCCGTACGGATTTTTAAAGTGAAAAATAGACAGTATTTCGACGGTTAAAAATACGCTGTGTGGGCATACGGAGTCGGAATTCGACGAAACCAGTTTCGTTGGGACCGTAATGCAAAATTGAAGGTGCATGTCCAGTTTGGTGATTTTTGGGTATCATGGGTGATCACAGGAATTTTTAAACAGCGTATACAAGCGACAATTGACTTAAATAAATATAAAACTCGAGTAGAAAATTAATATTTTCATTCTATAAATACCCTCTAACCTTCCTAAACCTAGTTGACTTAATTCTCTGGTCAATTGCCTTAGTCGCCACCGAAAAAAAATTCATACTGTGAATCCCCAATTTCATAAATTCAAAAGGAAATCAAATATATTTCTATAAATCCTCTAATATGTATATTCGTAATCAGCATCTCATCCTCTTCAAGTTTATGTGCCTTTTGAATGGTTCGATCTCAGTATTTCGCGGTGACCGGCTGCTGTCGTGAACTAGGGCTAGCGAAATCATGGATTTGAAGCATCGGTGTGGATTTTTGGGGTCGGATTCGAGTTCGTGGTGGTGTATAACACCTTGCTGCCGATTTTGGGAAGATTCCATGCATAAAGGGTTCGGTGTCTTCAACAGCAGCTTCGAAGTCGGATACTTCCTGGGGGGATGCGAGTTCGATATTGTTAGTACGGGGTGATGGAGATTGAGGAGTAGGTTCTGATGTTGATTTCAGTTTGAAGATTTATGGGATAATGGGGGGGTTGCGGTGGAGTTTGAAGTCGTGGAAATGTTTTCGGTTCTAACTGTTGAAGGAGGAAGCGAGACATTTGTTTGGAGTTGGGGAAGAAAAGGGAATCCGCGGGTTAGAGTTAGATGTGGGCCGGACTTAAAGGTTAAGGCCCAATAGTGAATTAATATAACTTTTATTTAATTTATGAATATACGCGAATTGTAAACATCATAACTATTGCGTATGATGTCAGAATCAGACGAAACAAGATCCGTTGGGATCGTATGGACGGTGACTACGCACTGGAACTGACCGCGAGTGAATTGGAGCTCAGTTGGATTTATGGTGAAATTAAACGCCTGAAGCAAATCAATGACCAATTATCGTTATTTAACGATAAACCGACCAAGGTGAGTAAATCTCACTAACTCTGAACACTTTATATTTTTATAAAGTATTTTTAGAATTTATAAATATTGGTTGAATTGCTGTGTGTTGGCTGTTTGGTTGAACTGCTAGTCAGTTGATTGAAATTATCGATAACGATATATATAAATCGTATCGAGATATTGATTCTGTTTATCAGAATATTTTATACTCATGTTATTTATGTGGACTGACATTTGTGGATGCAGGAAAACAAGTTGGAGGAACCCAACTGGGTTCCTCAACATTTATTTTACTATTTTTCATATATGTATTCTTATATATGACGTGCTATATCATCGGCTGGCCCTGTGTGTTTTGGATGAAAATTGACCCTTTTGAATTGGTATTTTTATACCATAAGCGATACTGAAAAGTGAAAAGGGATTTCCAAGAATATTTTGAAAGTAGATTATTTATATAAAATCAACGGATTTTATATATGGAAAATATTGGTTTATTAAGGAAAACATTTTATAAATCAAAGAATATAGAGAAGACATATTTGTAAATAAATATAGAGAAAATATTTGTAAAACAAATATAAGGACAAATATTGGCAAAATAAAGAAAAAGGGAGATATTTGCAAATCTTTTTGCAAATAAAATAAATAGAAAAGAAAAGGGAAAATATTCGTGAATCATTTACAAATAAGATAGAAAGGGAATTATTTGTAAACAATTACAAATAGGAATAAAAAGGAAATCATTTGAGAAACATTTACAAATGGAATTAGAAAGGAATATTTGTAAAACAATTATAAATGGATTAAAGGAAATATTTATCTAGAGAAATAAACTGAGTTATAAAGGGAATTATTTATTTAGAAAATAAATAGAAAAATGAAGTACTTGAAAATGGATAAAAGTGTAATAAAGGAGAATTTTACACTAGGAAGAATTTAGGCCCGTGCTTCGCACACGGTTAAACAGAATATGAATTCGAAGTGAGAATTTAAGAGAGATCTGTTTTAACAGATAAAGTGAGAAGGTTAATTTATAAATAAAGTTTTATAAATTAATTTAGTTATTTATCTTTGGGTAAATAGAGTATATAAGTCAAGACTTATATAGAGAAGTAAAAATCGATTTCCACATCGATATTTGAAACTGAATATGTACGAAAGAGAATTTATCGAATAAGAGTTATTCGAAGTAAAGTTATCGAATATCATTTTATTCGAAAGGAAGTTATTGAATATTAGTTATTCGAAATGGGTTGATCCAAGAGAGTTAATCCCATAGAGTTAATCAAATAGAACAAATTGATTGAGATCAACCGTTAGAGTTAAACTGTTAGAGTTGAATTGTTAGAGTTAAACCGTTAGGGTTAAACCGTAGAGTTAAACCGTTGGAGTAAACATTGAGAGCTAGTTAGTTAGAGTTGACCAATTAAAGTTAATTAGTTAGAGTTAATCGATTAGAGTCTAATCGAACTAGAGTTATCCAAATATAGTAATCGAATAAGGGATGGATGAATATTAGTTATTCAATTAGATTTGCTCGAATTTAGTTATTCGAGATAGAGTTAAACAGAAGTAGTCATTTAAGATAAGCTACCAGTGGGCACGACTGCTAGCGTAATTCGCAGGGCTGCAGATAGCCTAAGGCGGTCGGATGTTTCCTGGGGGAATCAGTCGTAACCATTGTGATCGCTGCGATCTAGAATCAAGCAAATGGTGTTAAATCAAATAGTAATTAATCAATAGAAGTTAGTTAAGTCGAGTTAGTCGAGTATTAGTAAATTAAGTAGGGTTAGTCAAAAAAGGGAATTAATCGAATATCACCTATTCGAAGTAGAGTTATCAAATATAGTTTATTCGAGAAGAGTAATCGAATATAGTTCGTTCGAAGTGTGTTAAATCGAATATAGTTATTCGAAGGAGAGAATTATCGAATATGGTTTATTCGAAGTGAGATTTTCGAATATTAGTTATTCGAAGAAAAGGATTATCGAATATTAGTTATTCGAATAGGGGAATCGAATATAGTTTATTCGAAAGAGAATTATCGGATAGTGATTATTCGAGAGTGAATCATACATGGAAATTCGATTATATCGAATCAAGGGAAGTAATGTTTACTTTCCATTTCAAATCAAGTTTTAATTATCTGTTAATAAAGTAGTTGGTTGTTTATTTACCCAAATTAAGATATAGAAATATATTTAAGTTAACATATTTTGAAAGCATGGAATTATAACATTTATAGTTATAATCAAATGATTCAGTAAAGGAAGTGGATTCATAAATAGAATCCGAGAGTTCGCAAGGAAGTTTCTTAAAGAGTGAAGTTTGAACTTTGTCTATTTCGAAGTTAGAAATGTTGTTCAGTTAAGGTCTGAGAGGTAATTATACCCCAACTTGATTGACTTCGTTTTTAACTAAGAAGTGGATAAGGTTCGAGAGTGAAAGGGGTTAAGTGAATTTAGTTAATGAGCGAAATGGTTAGTGTTGGCATAGCGATGTTTATTCAAACATCAGTTTAAACCCAATGAAGGAGAATTGGAAATGTCTTCCAAATGAAAAATCAAAAATGTTTTCTGAATATAGAAAATGAGAAATGGAATTGTTTCCCATTGTTAATAACGTATATTTTCTAAATATAGTAAATAAGAAATATAGGAAAACAAGAATAAGGAAAAGGGTAAATTTATGATAATTTGATGATGAATGATGATTGATCGATAGAATTTCCATCTGGAAATAATATCGTTGTTTGCACACAGACATGTTTTCATTTGATAGTTAAATCACCGACTATCAAAGTTTTTGACCATTTTACGTTGTTAATATGGAGAGACCGGTTGGATTATTATCCAGAGAACCACTCTGTATTGGCATAAGCGTTGCGAATCAAGTATGTTGAATATATTGAAGACGGAGTTATGCAAGGGCTATCCTATTTACAGAATAGTGCCTTCGGTTTGTCCAGTCCCAGGACAAACGTGAATGGACGAATGTCTGACAGAGTATATTCAAAGGATCGCGTAAGTTGATCTCTTCAAACGTACTTACGTTTGGTGGCGGAGGAATTCGTTTCTCTTAGCTGTATACCCGTGGTGTTTTTGGTGAAATCAATGTGTGATTTGGCGGGTATGACGATGTGGCATTCAAAGTAATGGAGGTGTGATCTGTCAAAAGATACGTTATGACCTCAAGCCTCATCAACCGGGAAATGACAAAAATCGGGCAGGCAGCATGGCTATGTGGGTCGCACCCATTAGGATGTATGGTAACCTATCTAGAGAAATTCCTTTTGTTCTTAAATCTATCGATGCTGTCCCATTCGGGAGACGGTTGCTGATCCCAACCGTTGGTGATATACATTCGATACACTCAAGCGAAATGAGTGGTCGGTCATGTGTGGGTCGGGTTGCAAGATGTTCTTGTTGAACCCAGTGTATTTGCCTCTAGAGATACACGTTCGGAAGGTGGTCCCATACCTTGTCAAGTTGGAATCCAATCCCCAATAAGTGCCTGCGAGTTTGATTGTATATTATATATGTAGAGCGTGAGATGCAAGCGTTCTACTAGATTTTAATTACTTGTGATTAGACATTATTATAATATCAGATAATATATGATTTCCAAAGTGTTTTGGGTTATCGTAAGGTAAAAGCCATCCGTATTAATGAGTGGATTGGTCTTACGATTTTCTTTTCTTTTGAAAAGGATTTTGAAAAGTTAAACCAAATGATTGGAGTTTACTCACACCAGTCCCATGACTGACCCAGAGTTTTATTTTGTTTTGTTTTCCCTAAACTCTTGGGTGCCCAAATTTGTACGGGCAGTCAAGTAGTCAGGATTTACAGGTATGCTTGAAGAGCTTGGAGCAGGAGGCTTCAAGATTTTTTCTAGCTATTGATTATTCCGCTGTGATGAAAGTGTTGTACTCTAATAATGGTATGATATACATACTACTTTGATTTCAAGATATGTTGTCTATTATATTTTATTCATTCCGCTGTGAGATTCGTGTTACTCTGATGTTGTTGTCTTCTTCTTCTTCTTCTGTTCTAATTTTCTATCTTATCTATCCTCACCCTCTAATTTCTTTCTTGGACTATCCGGTAATTTCGACTTTTGATTGTTCGATAAGTGTTATATATCGGATAACCAAGGTCGCTTTTTTCCCGGGTTGTTACAGCATGGCCTCCGGCCTTCTCTGGAAGCGCCGGCGATGATGAATTGATTGGGAGTAGGTCACAAACGGAGAGGAGAGGTTAAAGTGAGAAATTAATTTAATTAATTATAAATTAATTATTTCATTAATGTATTCAATGTAATTAATGCCATAACTTTGTCATACGAGCTCAGAAAATTGCAAACTCAGCTGCGTTGGATTCGTATGAGAAAACTCCTCAACATGGAATTGACTAGAATGGAAATGAAGCAAGTTGAAGTTTTTGATAAAATTAAATGACCAGATTAATTTTATTAAAAATAAAATTGCCAAATAAAGACTGACGGAATGGAACCCAATGTGAGAACTCCTTCTCACTAAACTATATTTTACCATGTTATTGTATTCATGTATAAAAATATATAGAATTCTCAATGTAGATTTTTATCAGTTTAATCATTATAAATTGTATACAGTGCCTGTTAGCTCACCTCCGTCGTCCATAGACCATGGACGATTCAGAAATTTTCATTTACAAATCTATACAAGAAATATGCGGCCCTATCTCAAATACAGGGTGTACATGTCACAAATTTCAAATCTTCAAAGCTGTACCTACTCTATATCTATACAGTTCGCCAATCCGAGAAAACTTCGGACTTCTGTGGGAGTAGTTGGCTGTTTCCAATTCTGAATAGCAGTGATTTTACTGGGATCCATAGAAATTCCTTCCTTTGATACGACGTGACCAAAGAATTTGACTTCTTCTTGCCATAATATGCATTTGGAAAACTTTTCTTTGAACTTCAACTGGAAATACAAGATTCACTTTAAGCCGGATTTCTGTGAAACAAGAAACGTTCGGAGCTGGTAAAGTATATCTTTCTTATGGAAGAGAAAAATCAGGATTTCGTCGTGTAGATTTTGATTTATGTCCAAATCAAATTGACCATATTGTGTATTGATTGTGTTGTTGAAATGATTAACTTATAAAAAAATAATGTTAATAAATTTATGGTTATTGAAATTAAATTATAAATATCCATTTATAATTTATAATTTAAATAGTGAAAATTGGCTAATTAGAAAAATAATTCAAATCGAATTAGAACTGGTTAAATTTATTAATCAGTAATTATATGGAATTGATTGTTGCTGTTTGGAAACCCTACATGGGTATGGGGACGATAATTTATTCACATCTCCCCTAAAATTAATTATATCTCAATCGATTGATCGGTAGACTGTGATAAGCGGTATTTAATTATTTAATGCTTATACAATTGTAAATTGCACTCTAGATGTGAATTAACTGTTTGATGATTATTTATCATTATTGTTAAATACATGCGATGTATGAAAATCCATATAACTAAAATTATATGGTAATTGATTGAGTCGCATTCCGATTCAGTATTAACCAATACTTTAAAATAAAGAGTAATTTAAAAAAATGAATATTTTAGAATAATATTCAGTAAAGAATTAAAATATGATTTTGATGTCTGATTTGGGATGGGCACAAAAATATTGAAATATGGAAGCCTATTTAAGTATACACGCCATTTTTAACCCATTATCGATCGATTTTATTCATTTTATAATGAATATCGTAAAGACTAGAATTCAAAATCTGATATTTTGAAAATATTATCATTTTAATATTAAAATGATATGGAATATTCAATTTTGATTTAAAATTGAAATGAAGTTGAAATTACTTTTAAACGAATTTATAAATATGCTAAAATACGTTTTAAATAGAAATCAACAATATATATATATATATATATTAAATGGCCTGAATAGAACGCGCCGCGCAGCAATTGTTGGCGAATTTCGACCATTAACTTCAAATTAATGTAACGGGAGATCCGACCGTCGGATTCTCCTAAAACAGAACCATTGGGTTTGTATCGAAAAGAGCTTTCCAATGATTATAAGAGATTTGAAATCTAATGGCTGGATTTGGAATTATGCCCGAATCAATTTCAGAAAAGGTCGCTATGGATGCAGTTCGGTGACCGATATAGGAAACCGACTGTAAGGGCCTTATAAAAATTATTAAAAATATGAAAAAATTATGTCAAATCATAATAACGGATTTAGAAAGATTTTGCATGAAAAAATCCAAGTTTGGAAAGATAAAAATATATTTTTATCGAAATAAACTAGTAAATAAATAGAATAATAATCCAATTAATTTTAAAAAAAAATTGGATAGAGAAAAGGGTTTTAATAACTTGAAATTTACAACGTATGAATTGGAATGGATTTGAATGGAAATAATCTTCGGAATATTTCGATATTGGATTCTGTGATTATACGGATATTGGGAGGAATTTGGAAGATATATATATCGTTATTCCCAATACGATATTTGTTGGATTAAGAATTTGATATTGAATATAAGTTGATATAATTTCTATTTAGAGCCTTGTATTTAATATCGAATTGGATTTTGGGTTTGTTGTGAATTGTGTCTTTATTAATACTGTTCTTAAACCTCGATGAGAAAAGAATATATCTTTTAAATAAGATTTATAGAAGTTTACCAATTAATTGGAATTGAAAATGGATTTTTGGCTTTATCGTGAACTGTGTTTTAAATAACACTTGTTCTTTAACCCAATTAACAGTGAAGAGATGATTTGGAATTTATAAATCTTTTTATTAAGATTTAATGGAAAAATTTCCAAAGTAAAGTTTTCCAATTTAATATATTAAATTGGAATTGAATGGAATTCGATTTGGTAATAATCGAGATAAGCTTCTCTGAAGGAAGACTGTTACTATATATGGAATTTAAAAGGCTTTGCCACTATTCCATTATATTATTAGTCTGATTTGGAAATTCATATTGATTATGATTTGATTTCCGTGAAGATTCCATTTTTATGGAATATATTTTGGGTTTATCATGAATAATGTTTTAAAGGACATTCGTTCTTTAACCCGGTTAAAGACATGATTTATTTTCCTAATGTTGAATAATCATTAAGTAATGATTTTTGAGATTAAAACCGAACTAGAGTTTTAATGAATCTTTAATTAGATTGAAAAGTTAATGTGGTAATCAAATTTGCCAAATTTGAGAAGTGATCAAGAATGGAGTACAACCAGTTTTACTCCAGGCGATAGTTAAATCTTTAATTAGATTTGAACGTGAAATGGCAATTAAATTTACCGATAACACCGTGGGTGTTAGATATGGAGTACTACCAGTTTTTCTCCATGGGATGAATAGGATGGGATTGGAATTAATAAATAAATGATTACTTCGCTAAAGTTAGCTAATCTCGACTAGCTAATAAACCTTAATTCGGTTTGGAATTGTTAAATGATAAAATGAAATCTTTTGAAATGGATATCCAATGGATAATTAAAGAATAAATTTAAAGAGTTTATCTTTGATAAAAATAAATGGGAACCTTTCCCTAAAAAAGTGAATATTTGGATAAAAGAATGTTCTGAATTGGAATGAGGCGTATGATGTGTTTTTATAGCACTTGATTATTGATTATAAAATACGCTAGTTATTCGGAAAGACCGGGTTTATCCCATTCTGCATAACCGATACGACGACCAAAAGTCGACGATGAAGACGGTGGTTGAAGACCGGAGATCTTCACATCATTTGGACGATAACTGATGTCTTGATTGGGCTGTATACCCAGGACAAGGTAATAAGTGGTGATCGTCCAGATGTACTTGGAGATCGACTGGATATGCGAGGACCTCTCTCCTGTATTGGACATATGGGACGAGGAATAAGGTGCCTCTGGTTTCGTTCAGACCCGGAACGGACTTGTAAATGGATGTGTGTCTGACATTGGATTTCGTTCTTAATTGATTGATTTCTATTAAATATATATCTGTTTGGTGGCAGAGAATTTATTCTCTTGCTTAACACCCTTCACTAAGACGTACGAGCTTAGATGTTATATATTGATAGACATCAGTTGTATTGCATGAATTGTCAGTGTGGCATGCTGAGATGAAAATGATCAAAGCTTTTGTTGAAAAGCAAAGTCCTGTGGTTAATGATCAAAGCATGGATTTAATTAGCATAGCTTTGTGTACAGAGTTAATTCGCGAGCCTCACACCTCATTGTGAGTTAAAAATGGGATAACAGACGTAGTGAGTGCGCATGTTCTTTCTAACTAGGAGTGGTGTCATGGTATGGAGCCCAGACATTTTTACTTATGTGGATGATGGATTGCGAGGCGCCTCAGATTTGAGTCCTTAGTGGCTCTTGATATGGTCGACGTACTGACTATTTTAGAGGTCTTATAGGACCGAGAAACTTGTGTTCAGGAATAACTAATCCACTAATGTAAGTGTGGACCGGCACTGCAGGATCCAAGGGTTCACTGCGGGGGATCCTGGGTCATTCCGCTAGAGATAGCCCGAATTGGTAAGGAGTACATCCCTTGCCTTTACTCATGATGGAAATCCAATTACCAATACGACATTTTTTTCAGCCTTAGATGTAAACCTATATGGCGACATAGTGGGATGGGTCGCTCATGCCGTCTATGATTGATACATTTACATTTGAAGTTATTTTGACACTATACACTTATAGTAATATCAAAATGACTTGTTTTAAACGTACCAAGCATGTTTGGCTATTATAAGGGGAAACTCTATCCTCTGGCTTTCGTTGCATTGTGTGATGGGATCTGAGTCTTATAATAGCTTCATTTTTCCAAAAAACATTGCGATGTTCAATTTTAAACTGTGATTCATGCGGAGTAAACCCGTTCCGTGTTATACAGTGTGGTTCCTTGATTTCCCAACTTTTAAAGTAAAGATTTGATAACTGTTTTAGTTCTCACACCAGTCTCATGACTGACTCGGAGTTTATTGTTTCTACCTAAACTCTGGGTGCCTATGTTTTCCACATGGGCAGCTAGTAGTTTTGGTTTTCATAGATATTTCTTTTCCCAGGATCCTGGATTACAACTGGAGCTATATTCAGAAAGCTTTGTATCCATGTATTTCTTTCACTTGTGCTAGTATGATCTATTCCGCTGCACATTTTATTCATGTATTATATTTTCCGCTACTTTGTAATTTATTAAATCTCTGATATTATTTTTCCACTGTAATTTATTATGTGATATTCTTGTACTCTGATGCAAACTGTTGCAATAGCAATGAAATGTTCTTGTGTCTGTGTTCTGATGCATCGTGTTCTCAACTCTATTCGGGCTTTCCCATATGGGGAAGTTTGGGTCGTTTCATTGTGTATATCATACATGTTGTTACAAAAAGAGAATGAGATAGTTGGTTTTCTAGTAACTTGAGCAGTGCACATCTTGATTATTTTTTCTTGCTTTTAGCTGGGTTGAGTGCTTTAGGGACTATCACTTATGTCTTCTTTGCTAATAGCTATGTTTATAAAAAGAAAAGCGTAGATGTACTGTATTTTGATTGAATTATTACTGTATATTTGAATGGTGTAAGAATTGAGATGTATGCTTTTGCATACAGTGACATTATGCTTGAATGCAATTACTGCAAAGTGTATTAGAAATTAAAAATTATATATGATTTTGAGATGATTTTGAAGATTGGTGATTTGAATAAGGATCGTGCTTGTTGGGAAAGGCCAGAAAACATGGGTACACCATGCATCGTACTTAAAATTGATAGCAGCAACCCAGGATTTGATGTGGCAGCTGAGACCGTTGTAGCTTTAGCTTCTGCTTCTCTTGTTTTCAGAAATTCGAACCATTTATGTTCTAGAATCTTGCTCAATAGAGCTATCAATGTAAGTAACTTTACAGACACTGCTTATAGGAACAGAAAATGAACAAATTTAGAAAAACTGTTCTTGTGTAAGTGTTTGATTTTGCTAATAAGCATAGAGGTGATTATAGCGATGGATTTAAGTCATTTGTGTGTCCATTTTATTATTTATATACTGGTTACCATGTTAATTTCCTTTCACATTTTCTCCTGCATAAAGCAACAAAAAACCCAAGATACCTTGAGCTGATGAACCTGATAATACTTTTGGTTGGGATAACAAGTATGCTGAAGCTAGAATTTTGCTCTCCTAGGTGAAGATTATGATGAATTAATTTTACTTACATTAGTAACTAATTTAAGCAAAAAACTTTGAAAAAAGCCTCTAATTTTATGTAAGTTCATTTATAATGTAGGGACCAATTAACCTTATATTGACTTAGCCATGTGATATGACTAGTAAACTTAAGACTGACGAAATGTTCGAATTTAATGTGACTTGTTGCTACCAGGTTAATGAAACTAACCCAGTAACAGAATGCAGTTATGCCTATTGTAACACCCTGTAATTTTAACGACACTAAAGAGGATAAATTAAATAATAATTAATTTAATATTCAGAATTAAGGAAAGCGGACTGCGCCATTGCGTCCATCTCGAAATTCTGGTTAAATAGACATTTGGTTTGCGTAAAACGGAAACCGTATGAAGAAGTTATGTAGGTTTGAAGTTTGTATACGCGTAGAACAATTATATATATATAGGGTCCAGGAATTCAAATTTCAGTTCAAATTTCGAAAACCCCGTAGGCGGCAATATTCGCACCCCAGGGGTGTCGACCCCTTAGTAGAGGGTCGACCCCATAGTAGGGGCTTCGACCCCTTAAGGGGGGTCGACCCCATAAAAGGGGGGTCGACTCCCCTAGGGCTGAGGTGGCATTCGATTTTCTAGAGGCTAGTAGCTATATATAGAGGTCCATTTCTCTTATTTTCCTCATTGAGAATCCATGGATGCCAAACTCTGTCGGTGACTGAACTGAACCGAATTGTCTTCTACGACAATCAACTAAAGCAAACAAATTAGAGATTCAAGCGTAGATCTGCAACTCAATAAGCTTCTCTTCCAGTTCTCTCTTCTTAATCCTAACACTGTGAGTTCTAGGTTACTTTTATATTTAAATGATTAAAAGTAAAACGTGATAGTAATGTGATTTGGATCTGTCTAAAACCGTGAGTCTATGTTATTCTTTGATCTCAAACTTTAATATGCTAGATCTATTTCTATAGATCTAATTCACTTATGGATAGTTTATCATGTCACCTTTGTGGATCAAAACCTTTACCTAGGATTATGGTTAACTTGGATCTACTATTGTTTGGACAGTTGAATTCTTGTTTAGTTCTAGATCATCTTGGTGTAATTGGATATATCAATTCCTATTTGGATCCATTCATGCTTCTTGTGACATCCTTATTATGTTAGATCTAGTTTTATCATCACCTTTGCTCACTAGATCTGTTTTTATGTCCACCTTATATTATGCCAATTACATGACTATGCCAGTATATATATATATATATATATATATACATATATGTGTGTGTGTGTGTGCCAGTTATGTTAGAATAATCACTATTGTCATCCTCCCATCACCTTTCCCTTTATATTGATCATGACTAGGCAACTTTCTAGCCTTGGCATGCCGCCAAAATTAAGCCAATGCATTAATTAGGGAACGGGGGAAAATATTAGAATTGGCATAACTTGGTTAATGAATATGAATATGGACAAATAATTCACTATGAACATAATTGGGGAAAAAGGGGCATGAAACCTAAAACCTATAATGACATAGGTAAATTTGGATAAGGATGAAATGCTTAGGATTACAATTAGAAATTGTAATTGCACTTATGACATGAGGTTAGGTTGCATTAGTGGTGGAAGTCTTCCCGGACCAGCAACCACTAATGTTGAACCTAATGTGAGAGGTCTAAGTGCGCAAATACGAGATGGGTTATGACACAAGGTTAGGCCCAACTTGTGGAAGAAGTCTGCCCGGACCCGACCGGCATATCCAGCATCCACAAGTTGTAGGCTTAATGTGGGAGGTCTACCCCATTATAAACCATAAATGGACATGGTAACAAATTGGATTACTTAACCTAATTAAATCCATAGGGATTGTATGATTATGAACTAAAGTTAGGGTTAAGTAAAAATTGGTTAAACAGTGGGTGGGTTAAGTAAATCTGAGGGGGTGGGTAATATTTACATATAGGCCCACAAACTTAGCCTGATAAGGTTATGTAATTAAAGACACCTAGTGGTAAGCATAACCGGTACAAATGATTAGGGTTATATAATTAAAGACACCTTTTAGGGTAAATATAACATGTGGAAAACCAAGTGGGGGATATAAGACAAGGCGTAGAGCTTGTATCACATTGTATGGGACCCGTTTCAGTTAGTAACCCGGAGTAGGTATCAGGCAGAGTACTCCAAACTAGGTCGGAGAAGGGGCACGCTTACTGAACTGATTGTAAGAGATCCAAATGTGGAGTTCAGTGTGAGCGGCACAAACGGACCAGGCCATGTGCATGCTTTAGCCAGGAAGAGGGGGATAAGACGACCGTGAGACCTGTAGATATGGGGCTGTGCATATCGGCGAAGGGTTGCCACTTTAGGACGTGATACATCCTACGGTGGGGCCGGCACAGAGTATCTACACGGATTAGGGAGCCGACTGACTAGGGTAGTAGTTAGGATACATCTGGACGTATGCCTAAGTCTACCGTTTGATAGTTGTTGGATCATGTCATTCTGGTTATACTAGTATCAGTGCAGAGTACTCATTAGAAGTGTATACAACCTATCCAGTTTACGTTGTTATACCTGTCTTTTATGTAGTTATCTCTCTCTTATCCACTTTATATGCCTTTCATGCTACTTTTGCTTATTTACTTACTAAAAGTAATTGGACTCGCCAAACTTTATGTCTGACCCTTTTGTTTCCTCTTCTTTCTTCCGTTCCCCCCCCCCCCCAAGGTTCGCAGGGAGGGAATTCTCAGGCTTAGTTAAGACACAGTTATCATCTTGTTGGAGCTACTTTTGAAGTATAGCTCAAGTTCTTATCTCTACTATGGCTTAGCTCTTTTAATTAGGGAATTATGTTTTTTTTATATGTACTCTGATGGTACAAGACATAAGTTATATTGTTGTAATGGTTTTTGTTACTTATGGTATTTTGGACCACGATATTATGATTTATGTTTGAAATAAAAATTTGAATGTCCGTTGCTATCTTATTTATATATGTCTTGTAATATTATGTGTCGATTTACCTGTAATGCTTCACGAGACTTAATGTATTCCCTTAGTGAGTGACATTAACGGACGTAGGATGTCACACTTGGTATCAGAGTGGAAGGTTATAAGATTAGATAAAAGTTTTTGAAAATTATTTTCAAGAAGGTTTTAAAAGAAATCATTTTCAAAAAGAAGGGTATTTTTTGAAAAACATTCCCCAAAAAGCCATGAGTAATATCTTTCATTCCCTTGTCTGAATCTCTTTCCTTTTCTTTTTGAACATGTTTGGGGAACCTAACATTCTAGAGGGCGTTACGATACCAGGATGGTTCTGTAGGTATCTATAGTCCACGACACTTGCGGAAGGCCAAGGAAACATTCCTCCCCCAGCTGCACCCGTTGCTCCTCCTCCTCCTTCACGTGCAGACAACTTCTCAAAGATCTGCAAAGATTTCCGTGCTATAGGAGGGAAGCCATTCCATGGAACTGAGATGTTTGTAGAGGTAAGTAACTGTCTCAAGGAGACCGAGGACTTGTTTTCAATCTTTGAAGTAGAGGATCGAAGAAAGATTCAATTAACTGCTTGGCTATTGAAGGATGAAGCTTCATTTTAGTAGGAGGTAACCCAAGCAAGCCGTCCGGTGGAAACTTCGGATGACTTTCGACAAAGGTTTAAGATGAAATTCCTTTCCCAAGCTGAAAAGAGCATGCAGATGGAGAAGTTCCTAGCACTCAAACAAGGGAACTTGACGGTTAAAGAGTGTGAACAAATTTAACCAGCTGGCAAGATTTGGACTGGTACTGGTAGACACTCCGCATAAGAAGGCTTTGTGGTTTGTTAAAGGGTTAAACGATCCCCTTCATGGGTTTGCCATGTCCCATATCCCAATGGGAACTACCTTTGAAATACTTGTTTATATGGCCTTGATGTATGAGGAAGAGAAGGAGGAAAAGAAGGATGTTAAAGCTGAGGAAACAACGCAAAATAAGAAGGCATAGCCCAAGAAAGGACAACAACAACAACAACAGCAATAGAAGAAAGGAGGAAAGAATGACAAGGGTAAGGAGAAGGGGAAGTGTCACAGTAGTGGGCGTGAGGGTCATTTGGCAAAAGACTGCAAAAGAAGGAAAAATTATTGCTTCAACTGTGGAGAGGTCGGACGCTTTGCTAGGGAGTGCCTAAAGAAATTGGGACAAGGTCAGAAAGCAGGAACGTCTGGAGGGCAGGTGCATGCTCTCGCGGTCAGTGCTCCTAAAAGAGGTAGAAAAATTTCTGTGGAAGGTTTAATTTCTCTTTCAAATCATCTATTAGAACAATTTTTGATTCTAGCGCTTCACATTCATTTATATCTAGTTCTGTGGTTGAATCTCTACACTTAATTACTAGTATGGTAGTGGATCCCGTAGTGGTCTCAAACCTCATTGGTGGTTCGGCTCATTTATCTATGATTTTTTGGGGTTTGAGAATACCTGTTTTAGGCGTCGAATTTGAATGTGACGCATATGTGCTCAGGTTCATGGGCTATGGGTTGATTCTAGGGATGGATTGGTTGACCACGTATGGTGCCATCCTAGATTGTGAAAGGAGGGTCGTTAGACTTCTGACTTGCCATGGGAAGACCCTTGAGATTTCTTGTGACCCCTAAGGGTCTGTTATGCTTAGCTTCCTAGAGACTCTTGATGCATCCAAAGATGATTTGCGATCTATTCCGGTAGTTCGAGATTATTCTGATGTTTTCGAGGAGGTCTGGGGCTTACCTCCAAGGCACGAGATCAATTTTCTTATATATCTGGTGGACAATGCAAAGCTAGTTGCATTACCAGTGCGCTATATGGCTCCGAGGGAAAGGAAGGAGTTAATTAAGCAAGTAGGGGAGCTGCTTGAGAAAGGATTTATCGGTTTAAGCATATCTGAATGGGGTGCTCCAGTTGTATTTGCAACTAAGGTGGATGGTTCGCTTCATTTGTGCATGGACTATAGAGAATTAAACAAACTCACAAAGAAGAATAGGCACCCACTTCCAAGGATAGATGACTTGTTTGACCAGCTTGTTGGTGCCTCGGTATTCTCTCAGTTAGACTTGGACATGGGTTTTCATCAGTTGAGGGTGGCTGATGGCAATATAGACAAGACTGCTTTTAGGACTCTGGATGGTTTCTTTGAATGGCTAGTTATGCCTTTTGGGCTGACTAATACATCCGCCTATCTTGTCGATCTAATGAGTAGGGTGTTTTTGGAAGTACCTATATAAATTTTTCGTAGCCTTTGTTGATGATATTTTGATCTTCTCCAAAAGCGAAGAAGAGCATGCCCAACATTTGAGAGAGGTTTTGAAAACTCTCCATGTGCATCAGCTTAAGGCAAAGTTCTCCAAATTCCATTTTTGGAGAAAGGAGGTGAGGTTCTTAGGGCATGTAGTCTCCAAAGAAGGGATAGCGGTAGATCCCGCAAAGGTAGTTGCAGTACAGGACTGGCAGATTTGGAAAAATGCAACAGAGGTGAGAAGATTTCTGGGATTGGCAGGTTATTATATGAAGTTCATTAAGGACTTCGCAAAGATATCAGCCCCTCTCACCGGGCTGATGAAGAAAAACTTGGCATTTTTCATGGGATATTGATTGTGATGTTACTTTCCAATGTTTGAAAAGGTCTCTGACAACATCCCCAGTCTTGACTTTACTCGATGGGAACAAAATGTTTACGGTGTACACTGATGCATGTGGTACAGGGCTAGGTGCGGTTCTGATGCAGGAAGGAAAGGTAGTGTGTTATGGGGGTAGACAGTTGAGAGTTCATGAGAAGAACTACCCTACCCAAGATCTAGAGCTCGCTGCCATAGTATTCGCACTAAAGACGTGGCATCATTATTTATTGGAGAGAAGTTCGAGTTATACACCGATCATAAATCTCTCAAGTATTTATTCTCATATAAGGATCTTAATTTAAGGCAACAAAGGTGGATGGAGGTCTTAGCTTCGTATGATTTTGAAATCACTTATACCACAGGCAAGGGTAATGTGGTGGCTGACGCACTAAGTAGGCAGAGGATGGCCTTAAGTCCTCTGTTTGTGAAGAGGAAGAGCTTGGAGTTCATATCAACCTTTGACTTTAGACCCTCCATCGAGATTTTTCCTGATTTGTTTGCGTCGCTAGAAATACGACCAACTCTTATGGGTCAGATAGGAGCTTCGCAGCAAGGTGACCCATAGATTTTAGAAATCATGGATAAGCTCAGAAAAGGGGAGACTTATAGTCACCTCAGTAGATATACCATAGAGGAAAAGGGGTGGTTGCGACGAGATGGACGGCTTTGTGTCCCTCAAACTGGAAGCTTGATAAAGGCAGTCCTAGAAGAAGCCCACCATTCTAAGATGATTATTCATCCAGGCGGTGATAAGATGTGCAGAGACATGAAGAGGGTTTTCTTTTGGGCCGAAATGAAGAAAGATGTGGCCAAATTTGTTTCTCAATGTTTAGTTTGCCAGCAAGTTAAAGCTGCACAAAAGAAGCCCAGTGGTTTACTTCATCCTTTGAAGGTTCCAGAGTGGAAATGGGAAAGTGTCTCCATGGACTTTACAGATGGTTTGCCTAGATCAAAGAAAGGCAACACTAGTATTTGGGTAGTAGTAGATAGATTAACTAAGAGCGCTCATTTCATTCCAGTGAAGAGTAAGAGGACTGCATCATGGCTGGCAGCAATATATGTTCGTGAGATAGTCCGTCTTCATGGAGTACCTTCCAGCATCATAAGCGATCGTGACCCCATCTTTACCAGTGAATTTTGGAGGAGCTTGCAAGATGCATTAGGTATATAGTTGTGTTTTAGCACCGCATATAATCCTCAGACCGATGGACAGACGAAGAGGGTGAACAGAATTCTGGAGGATCATTTAATGTTGTGTACCCTAGACTTCGAAGGGACTTGGGAAGAGCACCTTCCTTTTTATAGAGTTTGCCTATAACAACTATTATCAAGCCAGCATCGGCATGACACCCTTCGAAGCATTGTACGGACGACCCTGTAGATCACCAACTTGTTGGTGGGAATCTATAGAAAGATCATTACTTGGACCAGATATGGTTAGAGAAACATCCAAAAAGATAGACCTTATTCGACGACGGATGAAGACAGCTCAAGATAGGCAGAAATCCTATGTAGACAAGAGGAGGACTGACATCGAATTTGAAGTGGGAGACTTAGTTTTTATCAAAGTATCACCTCTGAGGAATATCATTCGCTTCGGATCGGTAGGTAAGTTGGCACCTTAGTTTGCGGGACCATTTCCCAAAACCAATAGGATTAGCCAAATGGCCTATAGAGTGAAGTTTCCAGAAAATCTATCTGGTGTTCACGATGTTTTCCACGTTTCTCATCTGCAGAAGTGTTTGCATGACACCGCGGAAGTTAAGTGGAAGTAGAGTAGGAGACGACATTTAGACAAGTCCCTACCCGTATTCTTGGATCAAAAGTTAAGAAGCTATGCAATAAATAAATCAAGTTGATAAAGGTTCAATGGGGGCATAACCCAGAGGATGCAACTTGGGAGACCAAAGGCAAGACTTGTGCTTCGTACCCTTTTCTTTTTTAGGGTATGTTCTTAACTCCTTTTTCAAAGTTTTATATATGCTTGCTTCTATCATTTGAGTCTGTCCTATCAATAGTATTCTCGACCTTTAGATAGAAATCTATGGATGTAAATACATATTTGACACATGTTATGTTTGATGGATGCAAGTGGTTGCCTGTGGATGCATATATACACACATTAGGCACTAAATCGGCTCAATCACTCTCATACTACATATGGATGTGTGTGCATTTTTCTTTTCTTTTAATGGATGAAAATGGATGTATTATCAAATGGATGTTGCATTTGGATGAATGAGTGTACACACATATAGAACTTACATAATATAAAAAGGATTATCTACATACATATTGGATTCATGGCACTAACATATATTGCATTAAGGAGGTCGACTGAATCAGTAGACCACGTAATCTTCGCATTAGCATTAGGACATATAAACACACACCTTTGCATATGTTCATATAAGCATTATAAGTCTTTAAGGACAATTGATGCCAGTGATTGATGTATGAGTAGATGGGTGATGGATGGTAGGCTATACATTCTTCTTAACTTGAAGATTTCGGGACGAAATCCTTTAAGTAGGGGGAATGTAACACCCGTAATTTTAACGACACTAAAGAGGATAAATTAAACAATAATTAATTTAATATTCAGAACTAAGGAAACCTGACTGCGCCATTGCGTTCGTCTCGAAATTCTGGTCAAAAAAGAAATTTGGTTTGCGTAAAACGGACAACATATGAAAAAGTTATGTAGGTTTGAAGCTTGTATACGCGCAGAAGAATTATATATATAGGGTCCAGGAATTCAAATTTCAGTTCAAATTTCGAAAACCCCGTAGGCGGCAAAATTCCCGCCCCAGGGGTGTCGACCCCTTGGTAGGGGGGTCGACCTCATAGTAGGGGTGTCGACCACTTAAGGGCTGTCGACCCCCTAGGGCTGAGGTGGCATTCAATTTTTTGGTGGCTGACGGCTATATATAGAGGTCCATTTCCCTTATTTTCTTCATTGAGAATTCGTGGGGGCCAAACTCTGCCGGTGACTGAACCGAATTATCTTCTACAACAATCAACTAAACAAAACCAACTAGAGATTCAAGCGTAGTTCTGCATCTCAATAAGCTTCTCTTCTAGTTCTCTCTTCTTAATCCTAAAACTGTGAGTTCTAGGTAACTTTTAGATTTATGATTAAAAGTAAAATGTGATAGTAATGTGATTTGGATCTGTTTAACCTATGAATCTATGTTATTTTTGGATCTCAAAATTTAATATGCTAGATCTGATGCACTTATGGATAGTTTATCATGTCACCTTTGTGGATCTGAACCTTTACCTAGGATTGTGGTTAACTTGGATCTACTATTGTTTGGACAGTTAAATTCTTGTTTAGTTCTAGATCATCTTGTTGTAATTGGATGTATGAATTCCTATTTGGATCCATTCATGCTTCTTGTGACATCCTTATTATGTTAGAACTAGTTTTATCATCACCTTTGCTCAATAGATCTATTTTTATGTCCACCTTATTATTATGCCAATTACATGTTTATGCCAATACACACACACACACACACACACACACATATATATATATATATATATATATATATATATATATATATATATATATGCCAGTTATGTTAGAATAATCACTATTGTCATCCTCCCATCACCTTTCCATTTATATTGATCATGACTAGGCAACTTTCTAGCCTTGGCATGCCGCCAAAATTAAGCCAATTCGTTAATTAGGGAACAGGGGAAAATATTAGAATTGGCATAACTTGGTTAATGAATATGAATATGGATATATAATTCACTATGAACATAATTGGGGAAAAATGGGCATGAAACCTATAACCTATAATGACATAGGTAAATTTGGATAAGAATGAAATGCTTAGGATTACAACTAGAAATTGTAATTGCACTTATGTAACGAGGTTAGGTTGCATTAGTGGTGGAAGTCTGCCCTGACTCGGCCGACATATCCAGCAACCACTAATGTTGAACCTAATGTGAGAGGTCTAAGTACGCAAATACGAGACGAGCTATGACACGAGGTTAGGCCCAACTTGTGGAAGAAGTCTGCTCGGACCCGACCGACATATCCAGCATCCACAAGTTGTAGGCTTAATGTGGGAGGTCTAGCCCATTTTAAACCATACATGGACATGGTAACAAATTGGACTACTTAACCTAATTAAATCCATAGGGATTGTATGATTATGAACTAAAGTTAGGGTTAAGTAAAAATTGGTTGAATAGTGGGTGGGTTAAGGAAATCTTAGAGGATGGGTAATATTTACATATAGGCCCACAAACTTAGCCCGATAAGGTTATGTAATTAAAGACACCTAGTGGTAAGAATAACCGGTACAAATGATTGGGGTTATATAATTAAAGACACCTTTTAAGGTAAATATAACCTGTGGAAAACCTAGTGGGGGATACAAGACAAGGGGGAGAGCTTGTATCACATTGTGTGGGACCCGTTTCAATCAATAATCCGGAGTAGGTATCAGACATAGTACTCCGAACTAGGTCAGAGAAGGGGCACGCTTACTGAACTGATTGTCAGAGATCAAAATGTGGAGTTCGGTGTGGGCAGCGCAAACGGACCGGGCCATGTGCATGCATGAGCCGGGCGGAGGGGGATATGATGACCGTGACACCTGTAGATATAGGTCTATGCATATCAGTGAAGGGTTGCCACTTTAGGACGTGATACATCCTATGATGGGTCTGGCACAGAGTATATACGTGGATTAGGGAGCCGATCGACTAAGGTAGTAGTTAGGATACATCTGGACGTATGCCTAAGTCTACCGTTTAATAGTTGTTGGGATCACCTCATTCTGGTTATACTAGTATCAGTGCAGAGTAATCATTAGAAGCGTATACATCTTATCATGTTTACCTTGTTATACCTGTCTTTTATGTAGTTATCTCTCTCTTATCCACTTTATATGTCTGTCATGCTACTTTTTCTTATTTTCTTACTAAAAGTAACTGGACTCGCCAGACTTTATGTTTGACCCTTTTGTTTCCTCTTCTTTCTTCTGTTTCCCCTAGGTTCGCAGGAAGGGAATTCTCAGGCTTAGTCAAGACTCGATTATCATCTTTTTGGAGCTGCTTTTGAAGTATAGCTCAAGTTCTTATCTTTACTATGGCTTAGCTCTTTTAATTAGGGAATTATGTTTTTTATATGCGTACTCTGATGGTACAAGACATAAGTTATATTGTTGTAATGGTTTTTGTGACTTATGGTATTTTAGACCACGATATTATGATTTATGTTTGAAATAAAAATTTGAATTTCCGCTTCTATCTTATTTATATCTTCTTATAATATTCTATGTCTATTTACCTATAACACTTCACGAAACTTAATGCATTCCCTTAGTGAGTGAAATTAACGGACGTGGGGTGTCACACTTGGTATTAGAGTTGAAGGTTACCAGATTAGATAAAAGATTTTGAAAACTATTTTCAAAAAGGTTTTAAAAGAAAGCATTTTCAAAAAGAAGAGTCTTTTTTGAAAAACATTCCCCAAAAATCCATGAGTAATATCTTTTGATCCCTTGTCTGAATCTCTTTCCTTTTCTTTTTGAACATGTTTGGGGGAACCCAACATCCCAGAGGGCGTTACGATACCAGGATGGTTCCGTAAGTATGTAGAGGCCACAACGCCTGCCAAAGGCCAAGGAAACGTTCCTCCCCCAGCTGCACCCATCGCTCCTCCCCCTGCTCCGCGTGCAAATAACCTCTCAAAGATATGCAAAAATTTCCATGGTATGGGAGGGAAGACATTCCGTGGAACCGAGATATTTGTGGAGGGAAGGAACTGGCTCAAGGAGACCGAGGACTTGTTTGTAATCTTTGAAGTAGAGGATCGAAGAAAGATTTAGTTAGTTGCTTGGCTTTTGAAGGACGAAGCTTCATTTTGGTGGGAGGTAACCCAAGCAAGCCGTCCGATGGAAACTTGGGATGACTTTAGACAGAGGTTTAAGATGAAATTCCTTTCCCAAGCTGAGAAAAGCGTGCAGATGGAGAGGTTCCTAGCACTTAAACCAGGGAACTTGACAGTTAAAGAGTATTTGAACAAATTTAACCAGCTGGCAAGATTTGGACTGGAACTGGTAGATACTCCACATAAGAAGGCTTTGCGGTTTGTTAAAGGGTTAAACGAACCCCTTCATGGGTTGGCCATGTCCCATATCCCAATAGGAGCCACCTTTGAATGATTTGTTGATATGGCCTTGATGTATGAGGAAGAGAAAGGGGAAAAGAAGGATGTTAAAGATGAGGAAACAACGCAAAACAAGAAGACATGGCCCAAGAAAGGACAACAACTACAAAAGCAGCAACAAAAGAAAGGAGGAAAGAATGACAAGGGTAAGGAGAAGAGGAAGTGTCACAGTTGTGGGCGTGAGGGTCATTTGGCAAAAGCTTGCAAAAGAAGGAATAATTCTTGCTTCAACTGTGGAGAGATCAGACACTTTGCTAAGGAGTGCCCAAAGAAATAGGTACAAGGTCACAGAGCAGGAACGTCTGGAGGGCAGGTGCATGCTCTCGCGGTCAGTGCTCCTGAAAGAGGTAGAAAAATTTCTGTGGAAGGTTTAATTTCTCTTTCAAATCATCCTATTAGAAAACTTTTTGATTCTGGCGCTTCACATTCATTTATATCTATTTCTATGGTTGAATCTCTGCACTTAATCATAGTTGTGTCAAACCCCATTGGTGGTTCAGCTCATTTACCTATGATTTGTCGGGGTTTGAGAATATCTGTGTCAGGCGTCGAATTAGAATGTGATGCATATGTGATTGGGTCATGGGCTATGGGTTGATTCTAGGGATGGATTGGCTGACCACACATATATATATACATGAAAGCCCGCACGACTTACGGCATTGGATAAGGAACTACGTACATATGACAAGATGACACGAGTTGGATAAGGGACTGCGTACACATGAAAAGAGGACACGAGTAGGGGGCAACTACATATACATTGTATTAGGTTAATCTACTAGTGGATGGATAAGTATAGCTTAAAGAGCTAACATTGTTAACAACCTAATAACCAAGAAAATGTAACTGAACGGTATATGTAGGATTATACAAAAGTTTATTCTAAGTCCAGTGATGTTCCAGGCAGTTTTACACCACAACTCAATCTAACCTCGGGTTAGGCCTGTTCGTCTTTAATTTACACATTTACCATATATACCCAAATCTAGATTTTTCATGCTAATTACCAAATTCACCAAAACTAGTCATGTTCCAATTTTCAAGTTATGGCCAACAAAGCTAATTGCAAGTTATGGCCCCCAAAATTCAATTTCGAATTATTACTCAAAATTGGCTACACATAATATTCCCAAGTTTGTACTAATAGTCATGCCCCAATACCCCAATATACATTATGCTTTGGCGTCTCAACCAAAGTGTAACACCCCATGTCCGTTAATGTCATTCACAAAGGGAATGCATTAACTTCCATGAAGCATTATAAATAAACAGAACAAAATATTACAAGACAGATACGAAAGTAGAACTTGAAAAGTTTATAACTTTATTATAGCAAAAACAGAAATAAGTTTGGTTACATCCTTTAAAATCACAATACCAAAACCCAAGTACACAAGTATCAGTCTTATACCAAAATCCTTCCGAATGCATAATTTTAAAACCATAATCCCCAACATAAACTGCCATAAGAAGGTAGAGTCAAAGCCAAGCAATACTTCAAGCACTTCAAGCAGAGAGAATCTAAGTCAAGCTCCTATGTTTCCACCCTGAGCACCTAGGGGGGAACGGAAAGAAAAAGAGGCGAAAACAAACGAGGTCAAACATAAAGTCTGGTGAGTCCAGTGACTTTCAACATATAAACAGATAGTAATATCATGACATGTAAATAAAGCTAGATGAGAGATTATAGCAATATGAGTAGCATGTATGCTTTAGTTAAACAAAAGAAACAGAATGATATAGACAAAGGTATGCTTCTTACCTATATCTTACTTCTCTGCACTAATACTTAGTATAACAGGATTAGGTGTCACCCTAATGTCTAAACTGAAACAGAAACGGAAACAGAATAATCTCTACAGAAACATAATGCTAGTAATGGGCCTTTACCACTCCAACAGAGACAGAAGGTACAGAAACAGAATGCTAGTAATGGGCCTTTATCACCCCAACAGAAACAGATAGTACAGAAACAAAATGCTAATAATGGGCCTTTACCACCCTAGCTAATGGGCCTTTACCACCCCAACAAAAATAGACGACACACCAACGGAAACAAACAGAACTAGGCGTACCCTAAATTCTACCCCAAGCTATCGGCTCCTTAATACATAAATACCCTGTGCCGGCCCTACAGAAGGGTGTATCATTCCCTAAAGTGGCAACCTACAGACACAAACCTATTTACAGATGTCACGCTGTCTTACATCCTCAGAGCAGACCGGATCCATGCACGCACATGACCTGGTTGGAATGTGCCATCGACACCCCTCGCCATTATCAGAGTGAACCTCTTACAATTAGTTCAGTAAGCATGCCCCGGACCCCTCCTAGTGTTGGGTCATAGTTTTGATACCAGAAAAGGGTTACTGACTAATATGGGACCCACACAACAGATGACACAAGTAATTTCCCCTCCTAACCGTGTGTCCCCAGACTAATAGATTTAAGATTTACTTGCTTACAGATTTCATATGTACAAAGTTCAGATTAACTAGTCCTCAGATCAGACATACAGGTTAACAAGTTTTCAGACTAATGGATCAGATATATAGATTAATAGACTTACAGATTGTTTCACCTAACCTTGTATTGGGCCTACAGATTTACGAAACGGGTTTATTAGATTCATCCGCCCAGTTGATTTAACCGTATCCACCAAACACGTTTCAGGCATTATATTTATCCTAGATTTGCATTAATTAATCACTAATGCACAGACCTCTCACATTAGGTCAGTAGCTTGTGGCCGCTGGATGCGCCCGGCGGTTCTGGGCAGACTTCTGCCACAAGACAGATCTAACCTCATGTATAAGCATCTTTTAGTTATGCCTACGACCTCTCACATTAGAATGATAGTTTGTTGTTGCTAGTAAAGCCGGTTGGGTCCGGGCAGGCTTCTACCGCAAACAGAGTCTAACCTCGTGTCTCAGCATTCTTATTTTTAGCTGAAGTATTCATTCACAGATTATTCCAATATCAGACTAATTATGCCAATTCAACAAATTAAACTTCTTTATAAGTTACAGCAGATTATTCAAAGTTCTATTAACTTGTTTGGCTCAATTTTTAGATCGAGCCTACAGATTTTCATACCCTAAATTCATTGTATTCAGTTTCAACATATTTAGCAGATTAGGCAATTTAACAATTTAATCATAAAATTAAGCCTAATTTCACATGCCCAAATTATGGTCATAATTCACAATGTAACATATGCCCCAAATTTTAGTTAAATTTAATTAGTACAGAATATTCTCTAAAAACCCCAAATCATGATATATAATACGAATTATGCCAAATTATAGCCTTAGATTTTCAGCGTATGCCTAATATCCAAAATCCCCATTTAAGCTTATTCACATTTAATAGTTATCCTATTATAATATAGATCTTTGCGCCTAAGTCATATACATAATAATAATTCTTCTTCCAAATCACAGACTATCATATATAGTATGCCCAGATCCAGATCTTAAATTACAACATATGTTCTTTTCCACAAATCAGTCATGTCTAATTATGCATCATTCACTATTTTTTTCCCCAAATTTAGCGTTTGTGTGTCAATATCTTATGAGATTTGGCTCAGGCTCGTGGTAGCCTGGCTATAGAACAGAAGGAAGGAAGAGATACAGAATAGTTACTAAAATATAAATAAGATAGATCTACATAGAAAATCGGATCTGATAAACAAGAATATGCATAATCTCAAATTCAGATTTATAACCATATCAAGATCATAATTAAATTTCATATCTGAAAATAACTGTATTCACCTTAGTTGGATTCTAAAAGAAAAAGGGTTGTAGTCGTTCTCTTTTAATCCTATTCAGATTGGAAGAAGAAAAAGCACTAGTTCCAGCTTAGGTTTCAGCAGAGTAGAGACGCCATTGATTTATTTAAATTGGAATTGAGGCAGCACAGCGTTACAATGGTTTGGTGTGGAAAGAAAGTGGGGTTTGGGGGTGTTTAAATAGCATAGGGATCAACGAATCTGGTCAGAACGGGCGTCCAAATGCAGAAAAACGAACCAGTCCTCGGATCTGGAAATAGAGGGGAGGCTGACCCCCTGGTTGACCCCCTGGTCGACCTATGTGACCCAGGTCGACCCCCTGGTCAACCTGGGTCCTGGGCGGGAAATTTCCCGCCCAGCCTGGGTGTGTGATTTGAATTTCGAACTTAAATCTGAGTTGTTTTAATTTATTTAAATTTTCTGAAACTTCTGAAGGCCATAACTTCTTCATACGGAGTCCGATTTATGCAAACTCGGACTCTCTCAAGCAGAATTCTTAGCCGAACGCAATGGTGTAACCCATTTCCCTTAACTCTTCTTTTACAAATTAAGTATACTTTGTTTTGTTACTTTTATATTCATAGAAAATACGGGGTGTTACATTCTCCCCTCGTTAAAGGATTTCGTCCCCGAAATCTTCAAGTTAAGAAGAATGTGTCCTACCATCCAATCACCCATCTACTCAACCATCATCTACAAGCATCCATTGTCCTTAGAAAACTAATGTTGTATTGAAATATGCAAAAGTGTGTGTATATGTCTCTTATGTAATGCAAAGATCAGGCGGTCTTCTGATTCAGTTAACCTCCTTAATGTGAATTATGTTAGTGCCATGAGTCCAGTTATTTATGCAAGAAATCCTATTTGATACACATCATTTCTATATGAGTGCATAACCATTCATCCAAATGCAACATCCATGTGATGAGTCAACCATTTTTCATCTAAAAAATTGAAAAATGTGCACACATCCATATGAAGTATGAGAGTGCTTTTGAGCCGATCTAGTGCCTAGTGTGTGTATATGCATCCACGAGCAACCACTAGCAACCACTTGCATCCACTTGCAACCATCAAACATAACATGTCTCAAACACATGTTTACACCCATTAGTTTCTACCTAAAGGTCGAAGACTCGATCGATAGGATACAGCCGAGTGATAGAAGCAAGTACAATTAAAACAAAAGTTCTGCCCCCATTAGACATCAGTTAATAGAATAAATCTCTAAGTATCAACCCCGAAGACCGAAATCAACATCAGATTGACACTCAGAGAATTACTCCCATTAAACAATGTCAAAACTGGAAATCTACTTCACGCTTCGAATAAAAACCCCTATCCTTTTCAGAAATATTCAGATACTTACAGACTACTAGTACAGATCAGATTATTAAAACCCAGAATGTATGCATCATAGTCAACTTAACGCCCAACACATATACCCCCAACTTATCACAAACATATGAGTCGTAACTCTTATGGGGTTGAGGCTATAGAGGGATCAGAAACAAGACTAGTATTAAAGTGCAGAGTCTCAATTACAGAATCAAAATGCTTGAATCAAAAAGAGTTTTAACTCAATAATCAGATAAGGAAATCAAACCTTCTACAGAAATTTTCCTATCTCTATCCTATCCACCAACCACGAGAGCATTCACCTACCCTTCAGAAGTAGGTCCTGTCCTCTGCCCCTGCCCTCGTTTCTTCGGGCAGTCCCTAGTGAAGTGTCCCATCTCACCACAGTTGAAGCAAGTGCTCTTCCTCTTTCTACAATCCTTGTTCAGATGAGTCAAGCTTCTACAAGCAAAGAACTTTTTCTCCTTCTTATCTTCAGACTTTTCATCCTTCTTTTGCGTTTCCTTTTTGGGCCACGCTTTCTTGTTATGTGGTCCTTCAAGCTTTTCCTCTTTTTTCTCACTTTTGGCTTCCTCTTCATGCATCAATGCCATGTCAACCAATTTCTCGAAGGTAGCCCCCGTAGGAATGTGGGTCATAGCCAACCCGTGTAGCGGCTCATTCAAACCTTTAACGAATCTCAGGGCCTTCTTTTTAGGTGTGTTAACCAAATCTAAGTCAAATCTCGCCAAATGATTGAACTTGTTAATGTACTCCTTTACTGATGAATTCCCTTGCTTCAATACCAAGAACCTCTCCATGTATGAATTCTCTTCTGCTCGTGAGAGAAATTTCATCTCGAACCTATGCCTGAAATCCATCCAAGTCTCCACTGGACGCTCTCCATTCATGACCTCCCACCAAAATGAGGCTTCATCCTTCATAAACCAAGCAGCTAATTGGACCTTCCTTCCATCTTCTATCTCGAAGATACCAAACAAATCTTCCACCTCCTTAATCCAATTTCGAGCTTCAACAAAAGTCTCTGACCCGTGAAAAGGTTTCCCGCCCATTGCCTGAAAGTCTTTGCATTTCTTCGAAAAAGCATCTACGCGGGGGGGGGGGAGGAGGAGGAGGAGTGGTTGCAGCTGGGGGAGGAGGAACGTCTACTCGGCCTGCAGCGGTGGCAATAGCCTACAGATACCTTCTGAACCAGGTTGGCATCGGTATGCCCTCGGGTATCTCGGGTACCACAGACATGCTGAAATGAAAAGGGAAGAGATTCAAAACGGAGAATCGAAACACAGATATATGGCATCTGGGGATTACGTTTTTCAAAAAAAACTTTACTTTTGAAATTACTTCGTTTCTAAAACCTTTTTGAAAATAGTTTTCAAAAACTTTTTATCAAATCTAGTAACCTTCATCTCTGATACCAAATGTAACACCCCATGTCCATTAATGTCATTCACAAAGGGAATGCATTAACTTCCATGAAGCATTATAAGTAAACAGAACAGAATATTACAAGATAGATACGTAAAGTAGTACTTGAAAAGTTTATAACTTTATTACAGCAGAAACAGAAATAAGTTTGGTTACATTCTTTAAAATCACAATACCAAAACCCAAGTACATAGGTATGCATAATTTAAAACCATAATCCCCAACATAAACTGCCATAAGAAGGTAGAGTCAAAGCCAAGCAATACTTCAAGCACTTCAAGCAGAGAGAATCTGAGTCAAGCTCCTATGTTTCCACCCTGAGCACCTGGGGGGAATGGAAAGAAAAAGAGGCGAAAACAAACGAGGTCAGACATAAAGTCTGGCGAGTCCAGTGACTTTCAGCATATAAACAGATAGTAATATCATGACATGTAAATAAAGCTAGATGAGAGATTACAACAACAGGAGTAGCAGGTATGCTTAAGTTAAATAGAAGAAACAGAATGATATGGACAAAGATATGCTTCTTACCTATATCTAACTTCTCTGCACTAATACTTAGTATAACAGGATTAGGTGTCACCCTAATGTCTAAACTGAAACAGAAACGGAAACAGAATAATCTCTACAGAAACAGAATGCTAGTAAAGGGCCTTTACCACCCCAACAAAGACAGAAGGTACAGAAACAGAATGCTAGTAATGGGCCTTTACCACCCCAACTAATGGGCCTTTACCACCCCAACAGAAACAGTACAGAAACAGAATGCTAATAATGGGCCTTTACCACCCCAACTAATGGGCCTTTACCACCCCAACAGAAATAGACGATACACCAACGGAAACAAATAGAACTAGGTGTACCCTAAATTCTACCCCAAGCGATCGGCTCCCTAATACATAAATACCCTGTGTCGGCCCCACATAAGGGTGCATCATACCCTAAAGTGGCAAACTATAGACACGGATCTATTTACAGATGTCATAATATCTTACATCCTCAAAGCAGACCGGATCCATGCACGCACATGACCCAGTTGGAATGCGCCATCGACACCCCTCGCCATTATCAGAGTGAACCTCTTACAATTAGTTCAGTAAGCGTGCCCCGGACCCCTCCTAGTGTTGGGTCATAGTTTTGATACCAGAAAAGGGTTACTGACTAATATAGGTCCCACACAACAGATGACACAAGTAATTTCCCCTCCTAACCTTGTGTCCCCAGACTAACAGATTTCAGATTTACTTGCTTACAGATTTCAGATGTACAATGTTCAGATTAACTAGTCCTCAGATCAGACATACGGGTTAACAACTTTTCAGACTAATGGATCAGATATACAGATTAACAGACTTACAGATTGTTTCACCTAACCTTGTATTCGGCCTACAGATTTATGAAATGGGTTTATTAGATTCATCCGCCTAGTTGATTTAACCTTATCCACCCAACACATTTTAGGCATCATATTTATCCTAGATTTGCATTAATTAATCACTAATGCACAGACCTCTCACATTAGGTCGGTAGCTTGTGGTCGCTGGATGTGCCCGGCGGTTCCGAGTCTACCACAAACCATACCTAACCTCGTGTATAAGCATCTTTTAGTTATGCCTACGATCTCTCACATTAGACTGACAGTTTGCGGTTACTGGTTAAGCCGGTTGGGTCCGGGCAGGCTTCTACCGCAAATAGAGTCTAACCTCGTGTCTCAGCATTCTTTTTTTAGCTAAAGTATTCATTCACAGATTATACCAATATTAAACTAATTATGCCAATTCAACAAATTAATCTTCTTTACAAGTTACAGCAGATTATTCAAAGTTCTATTAACTTGTTTGGCTCAATTTTTAGATCGAGCCTACAGATTTTCATACCCCAAATTCACCGTATTCAGTTTCAACAGATTTAGCAGATTAGGCAATTTAACAGATTTAATCATAAAATTAAGCCTAATTTCACATGCCCAAATTATGGTCATAATTCAGAATATAACATATGCCCTAAATTTTAGTTAAATTTAAACAGTACAGAATATTCTCTAAAAACCCCAAATCATGATATACAATACAAATTATGCCAAATTATAGCCTTTTATTTTCAGTGTATCCCTAATATCCAAAATCTCCATTTAAGCGTATTCACATTTAATAGTTATCATATTATAATATAGATCTTTGCGCCCAAGTCATATACACAATAATTCTTCCTCTTCCAAATCACAGACTATCATATATAGTATGCCTAGATCCAGATCTTAAATTACAACCTATGTTCTTTTCTCAAATCAGTCACAAATCAGTCATGTCTAATTATGCATCATTCACTATATTTTTTCCCAAATTTAGCGTTTGTGCGTCAATCTCTTATGAGATTTGGCTCAGGCTCGCGGTAGCCTGGCTATAGAACAGAAGGAAGGAAGAGATACAGAATAGTTACTATAATATAAATAAGTTAGATCTACATAGAAAAACAGATCTGATAAACAAGAATATGCATAATTTCAAATTCAAATTTATAACCATGTCAAGATCATAATTAAATTTCATATCTGAAAATAGCTGTATTCACCTTGGTTGGATTCTAAAAGAAAAAGGGTTGCAGATGTTCTCTTTTAATACTATTCATATTGGAAGAAGAAGAAGCACTAGTTCTAGCTTAGGTTTCAGCAGAGTAGAGACGCCATTGATTTATTTAAACTAGAATTGAGGCTGCATAGCATTACAATGGTTTGGTGTGGAGAGAAAGTGGGGTTTGGGGGTGTTTAAATAGCATAGGGATCAACGAATCTGGTCAGAATGGGCGTCCAAATGCAGAAAAACAAACCAGTCCTCGGATTTGGAAATAGGGGGAGGCCGACCCCTAGGTCGACCCCTGGTCGACCTATGTGACCCAGGTCGACCCCTAGCTCGACCTAGGTCCTGAGCGGGAAATTTCCCGCCCAGCCTGGAAGTGTGATTTGAATTTCGAACTTAAATCTGAGCTATTTTAATTTATTTAAATTTTCTGAAACTTCTGAAGGCCATAACTTCTTCATACGGAGTCCGATTTACGCAAAACTCGGACTTTATCTCAAGCAGAATTCCGAGACAAACACAATGGCGTAACTCGTTTCCCTTAATTCTTCTTTCAAAAATTAATTATACTTTGTTTTGTTGCTTTTATGTTCACAGAAAATATGGGGTGTTACATATGGTGCCATCCTAGATTGTGAAAGGATGGTCGTTAGACTTCTGACTTGCCATGGGATGACCCTTGAGATTTCTTGTGACACACAAGGGTCTATTATGCTTAGCTTCCTTGAGTCTCTTGATGCATCCATAGATGATTTGCAATCTGTTCCGGTAATCCGATATTATTCTGATGTTTTCGAGGAGGTCAGGGGCTTACCTCCGAGACGTGAGATCAATTTTTGTATACATATGGTGGACAATGCAAAGCTAGTTGCATTACTAGTGCGCCATATGGCTCCGAGGGAAGGGAAGGAGTTGAGTAAGCAAGTAGGGGAGCTGCTTGAGAAAGGATTTATCAGACAAAGCATATATGAATGGGGTGCTCTAGTTGTATTCGCAACTAAGGCGGATGGTTCGCTTCGTTTTTGCGTGGACTAAAGAGAATTAAACAAACTCACAAAGAAGAATAGGCACCCACTTCCGAGAATAGATAACTTATTTGACTAGTTTGTCGGTGCCTCGGTATTCTCTCAGTTAGGCTTGGCCACGGGGTGTCATCAGTTGAGGGTGGCTGAGGACAGTACAGACAAGACTGCTTTTAGCACTCTAGGTGGTTTCTTTGAATGGCTAGTTATGCCTTTTGGGTTGACGAATGCACCTGCCTATTTTGTTGATCTGATGAGTAGGGTGTTTCGGGAGTTCCTAAATAAATTTGTCATAGTCTTTGTTGATGATGTTTTGATCTTCTCCAAAAGCAAAGAAGAGCATGCCCAACATTTGAGAGAAGTTTTGAAAACTCTCTGTGTGCATCAGCTTAAGGCAAAGTTCTCCAAATTCCATTTTTGGAGAAAAGAGATGAGGTTCTTAGGGCTTGTAGTCTCCAAAGAAGGGATAGCGGTAGATCTGGCAAAGGTAGTTACAGTACAGGACTGGCAGATTCTGAAAAATGCAATAGAGGTGAGAAGCTTTCTGGGATTGGCAGGTTATTATAGGAAGTTCATTAAGGACTTCGCAAAGATATCAGCCCCTCTCACCAGGCTGACGAAGAACAACTTGGCATTTTTCATGGGATATAGATTGTGATGTTACTTTCCAACGTTTGAAAAGGGCTCTGACAACAGCCCCAGTCTTGACTTTTCCAAATGTGAACAAAGTGTTTACGATGTACACTGTTGCATGTGGTACAGGGCTAGGTGCGGTTCTGATGCAGGAAGGAAAGGTAGTGTGTTATGGGGTAGACAGTTGAGAGTTCATGAGAAGAACTACCCCATCCATGATCTAGAGCTAGCTGCCATAGTATTCGCGCTAAAGACATAGCGTCATTATTTACTTAGAGAGAAGTTCGAGTTATACACCGATCATAAATCTCCCAACTATTTGTTCTCACAGAAGGATCTTAATTTAAGGCAACAAAGGTAGATGGAGTTCTTAGCTTCTTATGATTTTGAAATCACTTATATCCCTGGTAAGGGTAATATGGTGGTGGACGAACTAAGTAGGCAGAGGATGACCTTAAGTCCTCTGTTTGTGGAGAGGAAGAACTTGGAGTTCATATCAACCTTTGACTTTAGACCCTCCATCGAGATTTTTCCTGATTTGTTTGCGTTGCTAGAAATATGACCAACTCATATGGGTCAGATAGGAGCTTCACGGCAAGGTGACCCACAGATTTTAGACATCATGGATAAGCTCAGAAAAGGGGAGACTTCTAGTCACCTCAGTAGATATACCATAGATAAAAAGGGGTGGTTGTGATGAGATGGGCGGCTTTGTGTCCCTCAAACTGGAAGCTTGATAAAGGCAGTCCTAGAAGAAGCCCACCATTCTAAGATGACTATTCATCCAGGTGGTGATAAGATGTACAAAGACATGAAAAGGGTTTTCTTTTAGGCTGGAATGAAGAAAGATGTAGCCAACTTTGTTTCTCAATGTTTAGTTTGCCAGCAAGTTAAAGCTGAGAAAAAGAAGCCTGGTGGTTTACTTCATCCTTTGGAGGTTCCACAATGGAAATGGGAAAGCATCTTTGTGGACTTCATCAATGGTTTGCCTAGATCAAAGAAAGGCAACACCAGTATTTGGGTAGTAGTAGACAGATTGACTAATAGCGCTCATTTCATTCCAATGAAGAGTAAGAGGATGGCATCACGGTTGGCAGCAATATATGTTCGTGAGATAGCCCGTCTTCATGGAGTACCTTCCAGCATCGTAAGCGATCGTGACCCCATCTTTACCAGTGAATTTTGGAGGAGCTTGCAAGAAGCATTAGCTACATAGTTGTGTTTGAGCACCGCATATCATCCGCATACCGATGGATAGACAGAGAGGGTGAACAGAATTCTGAAGGATCTTTTAATGTCGTGTATCCTAGACTTCGGAGGGACTCGGGAAGAGCACCTTCCTTTTGTAGAGTTTGCCTATAACAACAGTTATCAAGCCAGCATCGGCATGGCACCCTTCGAAGCATTGTACGGACGACCCTGTAGATCACCAACTTGTTGGTGGGAATCTACAGAAAGATTATCACTTGGACCAGATATGGTTATGGAAACGTCCAAAAAGATTGACCTTATTCGACGAAGGATGAAGACAACTCAAGATAAGCAGAAATCCTATGCATACAAGAGGAGGACTGACATCGAATTTGAAGTGGGAGACTTAGTTTTTATCAAAGTATCACCTTTGAGGAATGTGGTTCGCTTCGGATCGGTAGGGAAGTTGGCACCTAGGTTTGTGGGACCATTTCCCATAACCAAGAGGATTGGTCAAATGGCTTATAGAGTAAAGATTCCAGAAAATATATTCGATGTTCATGATGTTTTCCACGTTTCTCATCTGAGGAAGTGTTTGCATGACACCGTGGAAGTTGTTGAGCCAAGCATATTGGAAGAAGTGGAAGTAGAGTGGGAGACGACAGTCAGACGAGTCCCTACCCGTATTCTTGGATCAGAAGTTAAGAAGCTATGCAATAAATAAATCAAGCCGGTAAAGTTTCAATGGGGAGATAACCCACAGGATGCAACTTGGGAGACCAAAGGCAAGATTTGTGCTTCGTACCCTTTTCTTTTCGAGGGTATGTTCTTAACTCCTTTTTAAAAGTTTTATATATGCTTGCTTCTATCATTTGAGTTTGTCCTATCAATAGTATTCTCGACCTTTACATAGGAATCCTATGGATGTAAACATGTATTTGACACATGTTATGTTTGATGGATGCAAGTGGTTGTTAGTGGTTGCCTGTGGATGCATATACACACACATTAGGCAATAGATCGACTCAATCACACTCATATTGCATATGGATGTGTGTGCATTTTTCTTTTCTTTTAATGGATGAAAATGGATGTATTATCAAATGGAAGTTGCATTTAGACGAATGAGTGTACACACATATAAAACTTACAAATTATAAAAAGGATTATATGCATACATATTAGATTCATGGCATTAACATACATTGCATTAAGGAGGTCGACTGAATCAGTAGACCACCTAATCTTCACATTAGTATTGGGACATATACACACACCTTTGCATATGTTCATATAAGCATTATAAGTGTTTAATGACAATGGATGCATGTGATTGATGTATGAGTAGATGGGTGATGGATGGCAGGATATACATTCTTCTTAACTTGAAGATTTCGGGGACGAAATCCTTTAAGTAGAGGGGAATGTAACACCCCGTAATTTTAACGACACTAAATAGGATAAATTAAATAGTAATTAATTTAATATTCAGAATTAAGGAAAGCGGACTGCGTCATTGCATCCATCTCGAAATTATGGTCAAATAGACATTTGGTTTGCGTAAAACGTACATCGTATGAAGAAATTATGTAAGTTTGAAGTTTGTATACGCACAGAAGAATTATATATATATAGAGTCCAGGAATTCAAATTGCAGTTCAAATTTAGAAAATCCCGTAGGCGGAAAATTTTCCACCCTAGGGGTGTCGACTCCTTAGTGGGGGGTCGACCCCATAGTAGGGGTGTCGACCCCTTAAGGAGGGTCGACCCCATAAAGGTGCGGTCGACCCCCCTAGGACTGAGGTGGCATTAAATTTTCTGGAGGCTGGCATGTATATATAGAGGTCCATTTCTCTTATTTTCTTCATTGGGAATCCATGGGGGCCAAACTCTGCCGGTGAACCAAATTATCTTCTACAACAATCAACTAAAGCAAACCAATTAGAGATTCAAGCGTAGATCTGCAACTCAATAAGCTTCTCCTCTAGTCTCTCTTCTTAATCCTAACACGGTGAGTTCTACGTTACTTTTAGATTTAAATGATTAAAAGTAAAATGTGATAGTAATGTGATTTGGACCTGTCTAAAACCGTGAATCTATGTTATTTTTGGATCTCAAACTTTAATATGCTAGATGTATTTGTATAGATATAATTCACTTATGGATAGTTTATCATGTCACATAGGATTGTGATTAACTTGGATCTACTATTGTTTGGACAGTTAAATTTTTGTTAGTTCTAGATCATCTTGTTGTAATTGGACATATGAATTCCTATTTGGATCCATTCATGCTTCTGGTGACATCCTTATTATGTTAGATCTAGTTTTATCATCACCTTTGCTCACTAGATCTATTTTTATGTCCACCTAATTATCATGCCAATTACATGTCTATGCATATATATATATATATACATATACAAATATATATATATATATATATATATATATATATATGCCAGTTATGTTAGAATAATCACTATTGTCATCCTCCCATCACCTTTCCCTTTATATTTATCGTGACTAGGCTACTTTCTAGCCTTGGCATGCCGCCAAAATTAAGCCAATGCGTTAATTAGGGAACGGGGGAAAATACTAGAATTGACATAACTTGGTTAATGAATGTGAATATGGACATATAATTCACTATGAACATAACTGGGGAAAAAGGGGCATGAAACCTATAACCTATAATGACATAGGTAAATTTTGATAAGAATGAAATGCTTAGGATTACAACTAGAAATTGTAATTGCACTTATGATACGAGGTTAGGTTGCATTAGTGGTGGAAGTTTGCCTGGACCGACTGACATATCTAGCAACCACTAATGCTGAACCTAATGTGAGAGGTCTAAGTGCGCAAATACGAGATGGGCTATGACACGAGGTTAGGCCCAACTTGTGGAAGAAGTATGCCCGGACATGACCGGCATATCCAGCATCCACAAGTTGTAGGCTTAATGTGGGAGGTCTGGCCCATTATAAACCATAAATGGACATAGTAACAAATTGGACTACTTAACCTAATTAAATCTATAGGGATTGTATGATTATGAACTAAAGTTAGGGTTAAGTAAAAATTGGTTGAACAGTGGGTGGGTTAAGTAAATCTAAGGGGGTTAGGTAATATTTACATATAGGACCACAAACTTAGCCCGATAAGGTTATGTAATTAAAGACATCTAGTGGTAGGCATAATCGGTAGAAATGATTAGGGTTATATAATTAAAGACACCTTTTAGGGTAAATATAACATATGGAAAACCTAGTGGGGGATACAAGACAAGGGGGAGAGCTTGTATCACATTGTGTGGGACTCGTTTCAGTCAGTAACCCTGAGTAGGTAGCAGGAAGAGTACTCCGAACTAGGTTGGAGAAGATGAATGCTTACTGAACTAATTGTAAGAGATCCAAACGTGGAGTTTAGTGTGGGTGGCGCAAACAGACCAGGCCATGTGCGTGCATGAGCCGAGCAGAAGAGGATAAGACGTCCGTGACACCTGTAGATATGGGGCTACGCATATCAGTGAAGGGTTGCCACTTTAGGACGTGATACATCCTATGGTCGGTCCGGCACAGAGTATCTACGCAGATTAGGAAGCCGATCGACTAAATAGTAGTTAGGATACATCTGGACGTATGCTTACGTCTACCGTTTGATAGTTGTTAGGATCATCTCATTTTGGTTATACTAGTATCAACGCAGAGTAGTCATTAGAAGCATATACACCCTATCCTGTTAACCTTGTTATACCTGTCTTTTATGTAGTTATCTCTCTCTTATCCACTTTATATTCATGTCATGCTACTTTTGCTTATTTACTTACTAAAGTAACTGGACTCGCCAGACTTTATGTCTGACCCTTTTGTTTCCTCTTCTTTCCCCCCCCCCCCATCCCCTCCCCTCCCCCCCTCCGTTTGCAACTAGGGAATTCTCAGGCTTAGTGAGGACTCGGTTATTGTCTTGTTGGAGCTTCTTTTGAAGTATGACTCAAGTTCTTATCTCTACTATGGCTTAGCTCTTTTAATTGGGGAATTATGTTTGTTTATATATGTACTGTGATGGTACAAGACAAAAGTTATATTATTGTAATGGTTTTTGTGACTTATGGTATTTTGGACCACGATATTATGATTTATGTTTGAAATAAAAATTTAAATCTCCGTGGCTATCTTATTTATATCTGTCTTTTAATATTCCATGTCTGTTTACCTAAAACGCTTCACGAAATTTAATGCATTCCCTTAGTGAGTGACATTAACGGATGTGGGGTGTCACACCTATCACCTTCTTAGTGTCTGAGGGAGATTTTGCATTTGCGGTAACAAAGGTACGTTGTTCGCATTTTCTCCTTTTTTTAGTTTTACTGTGCCACATGACTGGGCTTGATAATTCTTATTTTCCTTTTATATTTTACAAAATTTACTATATGGTGCCTATATTTTATTATTAATTATTACGGTTGTACCCTAATTCATATTATTACTGGGTAAATGAAAAAGATGATGTGTCTGTATATAAAATGATCTAACACGTTCAGCTCGATGTCTAGCTGTTTAATGCTTTTGACATTTCATTTTTTGTAGCTTTAAAAGTGAATACATACCCAAAATTCTACAGCCTTGTGGCTGTCACTTTTGGTCATTGCCTTATACAGTGTCATTTTTATGCATGGAAATAGTTCAAATGTGTCAAACAATTTTCTTATATACAATAATACTTCGTAGAATTTGAAAATCTTTGCTAAAAATTAGCTCTGATAACTTAATGTGTACAGTATTATATCAAGTTTTATATAATAGCTTGTTGGTCCTTAGATTTAGCTATAAAATTATGTTTAGAACATTAGAATTCGATCGCAGACTAAGTATAGGAATATTTGGCTATTTAATTTAAAATAAAATAAAATTCTAATGTCTTTCCATTTCTTCTCATGAAACATTTTATTTTCGCAGACATGTTTATTTGGAAGCAAGGTTCTTTATATGCAAGTAGATCAGATCTTTTTGGAACTAGGTGATTACATAGCATCCAATGACTATTTGATGGAAAAGGAAAAACTTTAAGCAGTTGAAGTTCTTAATTATGCATTTGCCATTTGGTAATTGTAGATTTTAAATTTGAATCGTAGTTTGTCTTTTATGTACTCAAATTAACATCAACATGGATATGTATTGAATTAGGTAAATCAGTGATTGGAATTATTTTTTGTTAGTTGATACGTTATTTTGTTATCATGAATATGCGTTATATTTGTTTATTATTACATTTTTTCCATATATTTTTGTTGTAGTGTAATATATTGAAAAGCATTATAAAAGATAATATAATACATGAGCTATACAGTGTTATAGAGTGATAAACCCGCAATTGAATTGATATTTTACAATGGTTGTACAGTGTTATAGAAATTCGTTATTTATATGAAGAATGACATGTTTTGTAGCGGTAATAGCGACTACTATCCTTATGTAGCATAGCGGCATATAGCCGCTATAAAACCATACTCTTTTATAGCAGTAGTTTCTGTGTTATAATTGTTCAACTATTTTTTATAACATATCGGTATATAGTGCTTTTCAGGCCGCTATAGTATTGTTTAATACCGGCTATATGCCGCTATAAAAGACTATTTTTGTTGTAGTGTATGTCAATAAGTCAAATCAGTTGGCAAGGTTTGGGCTGGAACTGGTGAACACCCCGCACAAGAAAGCTTTAAGGTTCACGAGAGGATTGAATCAACTCTCCAAGCATTAACATTGTCTCATATACCGATGGGGGCAACTTTTGAGAGGCTTTATGACATGTCATTGATGCACAAAGAGGGTAAAGATGAAAAGAAATAGGTTAAGACTGATGAGACTCAGAACAAGAAAGTGTGGCCCAAGAAAGAAGCACAAAAGAAAGGTGGAAAGAATGACAAAGCTCGGAACAAGAAGAAATGGCATGGTTGTGGAAGCTTGGGTCATCTGGTCAAGGATTGTAGAAAAAGCAAGAATGTTTGCTTTAACTGTGGTGAAATTGGACACTATATTAAGGAGTGCCCGAAGAAGCAAGGATAGGGGCAAAGGGTAGGACCTTCTAGAGGGAAGGTACATGCTCTAGAGGCTAGTAAACTGGACAGAGGTAAAAAGTTTCTGTTGAAGGTTTGATTTTTCTTTCCGATCATCTAGTTAGGACTCTTTTTGATTCTGGCGCTTCTCAATCTTTTATATCTAATTCTGTGGTCGAGTCTCTGCACCTTAGTAATAGTATTGTTTATGATCCCGTTATTGTCTCAAACTTCATTGGGGGCATGGGTCATCTGTCTATGATATGTTGGGATTTGAGGATATCTGTGATGGGCATCGAGTTTGAGTGTGGCGCGTATGTGCTTGGTTTTATGGGCTATGGTCTGATTCTAGGGATGGATTGTCTAGCCATGTATGGTGCTATCCTAGACTGTGAGAGGAGGGTCGTTAGACTTTTGACTTGCCGAGGGAGGACTCTCGAGATTTCTTGTGACCTAAAGGGGTCTGTTATGCTTAGCTTCCTTGAGTCACTTGATGCTTCTGCCGATGATTTGCTATCTGTACCCATAATCTATGAGTATCCAGATGTTTTTGATGAGGTTCAGGTTTTACCTCCGAGGCATGAGATTGATTTCTGGATATACTTGGTGAATAATGTGAAGCCAGTTGCATCGCCTGTGCGCCACATGGCTCCCAGAGAAAGGAGCGAGTTTAGCAAGCAAGTAGGAGAACTACTTGAGAAGGGGTTTATTAGGCGAAGTATATCAGAATGGGGTGCTCCAGTCGTCTTTGCAACTAAGGAGGATGGCTCGCTTCGCCTATGTGTGAATTACAGGGAGTTGAATAAGAACACTAAGAAGAATAAGCACCCACTCTCGAGGATTGACGATATGTTTGACCATATTGTTGGCTATTTTCTCGCAGTTGTATCTGGCCACAAGATTTCACCAGTCGAGGGTAGTCGAGGATAGTATAGACAAGATCGCTTTCAGAACACCAGATGGCTTCTTTGAGTGGCTAGTCATGCCATTTGGGTTGACGAATGCACCCGCGTATTTTATGGATCTTATGAGTAGTGTTTTTAGGGAGTTACTGAATAAGTTCGTGGTGGTCTTTGTGGATGACATCCTGGTTTTCTCGAAGAGTGAGGAAGAGCATGCCCTACATTTAGGAGAGGTTTTGAGGACTCTCCGAGCACACCAGCTTAAGGCGAAATTCTCCAAGTGTCACTTTTAGAGAAAGGAGGTCAGATTTCTAGGGTATATGGTCTCCAAGGATGGGATAGCGGTGGATCATGCGAAAGTAGTTACAGTTCATGATTGGAAGGTTCCAAAGAATGCAACGGAGATGAGGAGTTTTCTTGGTTTAGCGGGCTATATAGGAAATTTATTAAGGACTTCGCAATGATATCAGCCCCACTCACCAGACTGACAAAAAAGAATCTGACCTTTTCTTAGAGTATTGACTGTGAGGATGCTTTTTAGCGGTTGAAGAGGGCTCTGACATCAGCCCCAGTCTTGACATTGCCTGATGGGAACAAAGTGTTCACAGTGTACACTGATGCATGTGGTACAGGGCTTGGTACCGTCTTGATGCAAGAGGGAAGGGTAGTATGCTATGGTAGTAGATAGTTAAGAGTTCATAAGAGGAACGACCCTACCCATGATTTAGAGTTGGCTGCTATAGTATTCGTGCTTAAGACTTGGTGGCATTAGCTCCTTCGAGAGAGGTTCGAGTTATACGCAGACCATAAGTTGCTCAAGTATCTGTTCTTGCAGAAGGATCTCAATTTGAGACAACAGAGATGGATGGAGTTCCTAGCATCCTATGATTTTGAGATTTCTTACACCCTTGGTAAGGGAAATGAAGTGGCAGACGCGTTGAGTAGGCAGATGATGACTTTGAGACCTCTATTCTAGAAAGGCAGAGTTTGGAGTACACAACGACCTTCGATTTTAGGTCATCTTCGGATTTTACACCTGGTTTGTTGGCATCCTTAGAGGTGATACCTACTCTTATGGATCAGATGGTATCTTCACAGTGAGAGGACCCATAGTTAGTAAACATCTTGGATAGAATCAGTAGAAGGGAGGTTTCTAGTCACCTCAGTAGATATTCCACAGATAACCGAGGGTGGCTACGACGAGATGTGAGGCTTTGTGTTCCCCGAGTTGGGGATTTGTTGAGGATAGTCCTTGAGGAAGCCCATCATTCTAGGATGACTGTATATCTAGGCGGCAATAATATGTACTGAGACATGAAGAGGATTTTCTTTTAGGCCGAGATGAAGAAAAATGTTGCAGAGTTTGTGGCTCGATGTTTAGTTTGCTAGCAAACAGAAGAAGCCTGGTAGTTTGCTTTATCCTTTGGAGTTCCTAAAGTAGAAGTGGGAGAACGTCTCTATGGAATTCATCAATGGTTTTCCTAAATCGAGGAAAGGCAACACTAGTATTTGGGTCATAGTAAACATGCTTGTTAAGAGCACTCATTTCATTTCTGTTAAGAGCAAAAGAACGACAACATGGTTGGCATCAGTTTATCTTCGTGAGATAGTCCGTTTACATGGAGTAACTTCTAGAATTGTGAGCGACCATGACCCCAACTTCACTAGTGAGTTCTGGAAGAGCTTGCAAAAGGCATTAGGTACACAGTTATGTTTGAGCACTGCATATCACCTCAGATCAACGGACAAACTGAGAGCGTGAATAGAGTTCTTGAGGAACTTTTGTGGCTGTGTATCCTAGACTTTGGAGGGACTTGGTAGGAGCATCTCCCATTGGTGAAGTTCCCCTACAACAACAGTTATCAGACTAGTATATGCATGGCACCCTTCGAGGCATTATACGGATGACCTTGCAGATCATCCACTTATTGGTGGGAGTCTACGGATAGGCTTCTACTTGGACCTGAGATGATAAGAGAAACTTCAAAAAATATTGATCTTATCTGTTGATGTATGAAGACATCTCAGGACAGGCAGAAGTCCTACGCAGATAAGAGAAGGACTGACATTGAGTTTAAGGTAGGAGACACGGTTTTCATCAAAGTATCACCTCTGAGGAATGTGGTTCGTTTTGGATCTGAGGGGAAATTGGCGCCAAGGTTTGTAGGGCCTTTTCCCATAGTGGAGAGGATAGGTCAGATGGCCTATAGGGTGAAATTACCAGAGAGATTCATGGGTATTCATGACATTTTCCACGTTTCCCATTTACGGAAGTGCCTTCACGATACAACAGAGGTAGTTGAGCCGAGCATGCTTGAGGAATTATAGGTAGAAAAAGAGGCAATAGTTAGACGAGTTCCTATCTGTAAACTGGGATCAGAGGTTAAGAAACAACGCAATAGAGAGGTTAAGTTGATGAAAAATCAATGGGGAGAAGACCGTGAGGATGCAACTTGGGATACTGAAGACAAGATTTGTGCTTCATACCCTTTTCTTCTCAAGGGTATGTTCTTAACTACTTTTTCCAAGACTGTATTCGTATTTGCTTCTATCATTAGAGTATATCCTATCGATTGAGTCTTCAACCTTTAGGTGGAAAACCAATGGATGTGAACATGTGTTTGATACATGTTATGTTTGGTGGATGCAAGTGGATACAGGTGTTTTCTAGTGGTTGCTCATGGATGCATATGCACACACTAGGCACTAGGTCGGCTCAAACACTCTCATACTGCATATGGATGTGTGTGCATTTTATTTTTATGGATAAATATGGATGTATTATCATATGGATGTTGCATTTGGACGAATGATTTTGCACACATGTAGAGTTTACATGATATACTAGGACTATTTGCATACATTTCGGATTCATGGCACTAAAACATATTACATTAAGGAGGTCGACTGAATCAGTAGACAACCTGATTTTCGCATTAGCATTGGGACATGTACACACAATTTTGCATACGTTCATACAAGAATTAGAAATCTCTTAAGGATGATGGATACCTGTAGATGATGGATGAGTAGATGATTATAGGTGGATGTTAGGATAGTAAGTTCTCCTAGACTTGGAGATTTCGGGGACAAAATTCATCAAGTAGGGGAGAATGTAACACCTCGTAATTTGTAGAACATCATTAATAATAAACTAAGGGATACTTAATTAAAGATTGGGAATTAAGTAAAACGGACTGAACCATTGCGTTCATCTCGGAATTCTAGGTAAGATAGACTCCGACTTTGCATAAAACGGATACCATATGAGGAAGATATAAAGGTTAGAAGTTTATATACATATAAGGAGAATATATGTAACACCCCGTAATTTTAAAACAGGACATAAGAGATAATTAAAGAATAACTAATTATTAAAGGAGAATTAAATGAAACGGGTTACGCCATTGCGTTCGTCTCGAAATTCTGCTTGAGATAGAGTCCGAGTTTGCGTAAAACGGATACCGTATGAAGAAGATATGGACGAATGAAGTTAGGCAGAAAAACCGGAAGTCGACCAGAATGCACTGGCGCACTTCACAAGTGCGCCAGTACAAAAATGCACAGGCGCACCTGCCAAGTGCGCCCATACTAATCCAGCACAGAATTCTAGAGTTTTCAGTGATGATGTGTCTTCTTCTGAGTGGTCGGATGATGTGTATTTGAGCTGGGCGGTTCTGATGGACTCCTAGTTCATCTAAGGGCTCTAAATAATCCTAGACATCTATATATACGTAGCTAAACCTAAACCCTAACATCATAACCCTAAAACTATGGTGCCATCATGATGTTTGTCTACAAGCTAGCCTAAGCCTCCATTCATTCTCTCCAAACTAGAAAATCAAATCCAAACTAGTAATCGATTAAGAAGAACATCAGATCATATCTAATTAGAACAACGATTAGTCTACATCAAAGGCGGGCAATTCAGTTTCAGAAAACAGATTTCAGAACTTAAGATTTCTCTTTTGTTTGTAAGTTGATTACTACTTAGATTTAAACAAATTTCTTAAATGAAATCATGACATGTTGTAACTTGAATCTAGAATGATGTTCATATTTAAGACAAATGAAATCTGATTCTTGTCCATTTTGAATTACCAATAATTCTGAAACTATTGTGATTGATCATGCCTGCTGTGAGTTATAAGATTGTGGTGATTGACATAAAATAACCCATTATGCCTATGAAACTGGTTTGTTTGACATAATGGAATCCATCGTGTTTATGAGACTAGTTGGTGTTAAAACTATCATGTTATGGTGATTCTATCTTATTATGTACATGCAAGCTTTAGGCAGAATAATGTTCACATATGCCTACATGTTTAGATCTACAACCTTATATGTTTTAGATCTAGGTTAATTAGATCCAAATCATTGCAAGTTCACCTTCACATGCCAAGTTTAATTTGTGTAGTTCTATGCAAATTCATATGCTTATGTCTCATATTAAATTGGATCTAAAAATGCAAGTTCACTATTTTGTGCCAAATATTATGTGACATATGTTGGACCCATATTATGTTTGTTGAATGCTACATGTTTCTTCTTTTTCCCCTTTTGACTTTGAGGTAGGCTAAATTGCGAAGCCTAAACATTCTATGTAATTTATGCGAATGTTTAACGGGGGTAACGTTGGGGGGGGGGGACTTGAAATTTCATGTAATTGACATATTTGTCTCATAACCATGTAAATGGTTTGTGGCATGTAATGGTATAATTTATATACCAAAGATTATGAACATGATTTAGAAGGGAAGTGGGCCATGACAATAATTGATTTATAATTTACATATAAATATGAAGGATAAACATGAAAATTACATGGCATAGATTGGTTCATGAAATGGTATATTTAGTATACCATTAATTGTGAGCATAATTAAAAGGATAATTATGGCATAATTAAATTGGGAATAATTTACATATGGAATTTGTCATAAATAAGAAATATGTAAATTGTAGGAAAGATGAATATGCCTAACCCGAGGTTAGATTGAGTTGTGGTGTAAAACTGCCCGGAACCGCCCGGTTGTCCAGTAACCACAACAATACATATCTAATGTGGGAGGTTAGAGCATTGAGCCCAATAAGAACCCGAGGTTAGACTGAGTTGCGGTGTAAAACTGCCCGGAACCGACCGGCACATCCAGTGACCGCAACAATAACTGTCTAATGTGAGTGGCTGGTGCTTTAATGAATGAATTAATGATATTGAAACATGCTAAGTATGGTAGGGTTAGGTTAATTGATACTTAATCAATATGACATATGGGTGGGTTAAGTTAAACATGAATGGACGAAGGGCACCTAACCAACAAGACATAATATAGGGTAGGGTTAGATTAACTAAGGGAACACTTAATCGTTATGACATGTTAACTAAACAGATGGTAGGGTTAAGTTAACTAAGGCACCACTTAACCGTTATAACATGTTAATTAAGCAGATGATAGGGTTAAGTTAACTAAAGTAACACTTAACCAAAATATATAATGACATATGGTGGGGTTAAGTAATACAAGAGGAAAACACTTGACCAATTATATAACACGATGTATGGGAAGGGTTAAGTTAACACGAGGGGGCAACACTTAACCAATATAACATGATTTGAGGTAGGGTCAAGTTAACACCAGAAGGAAACACTTAACCAACATGACAAGACGAGTGGGTGGGTTAAGTTAAGTTGAATTGATTAATGACACTTGACCAATATAACTTGATGAACGAATGGAGTTAAGTTAAATGGGAAATACTTAACCAATATAACCTGATGAATGAACAGGGTTAAGTTAATAAATCACACTTAACCAATCCAACATGATAAGTGAGAAAGGTTAAGTTAATAAGAACCACTTAACCAACATGGCATAACGAGTAGGAGGGTTAAGTACACGCCGGGTTGGTAGGTAATATTAGTAAATATATAGGCCCACAAAACTTAACCATTATATAAACATGCTTGAATTCGTGGGAAGGTTAAGTATACGTCGGGTTGGTGGGTAATATTAGTAAATATATAGGCCTACAAAACTTAACCATTATATAAACATGCTTGAATCCGTGGGAAGGTTAAGTATACGTCGGGTTGGGGGTAATATTAGTAAATATAGGCCCACAAAACTTAACCATTATATAAACATGCTTGAATCGATGGGAGGGTTAAGTACATATCGGGTTGGTGGGAAATATTAGTAAATATAGGCCCACAAACTTAACCAGTAGGAAACCCTAGTAACGGGGACCCATTTCAGTAGTAACCCACATAGATGTATCACGGTACCCTGAGCTAGGCAGGGTAGGGCACGATTATTGGGCTGATTATAAGCGGTCAAAACAACGATAGGGGGTATGTCAGTGTAGGTTTCGACGGTTTACGGTCGTGCACGTACTCCGGAGTGGGAAAAAGCAAGCACTGGGTACCGGTAGTTATACACTGTTCATCTTGATTCGTATCGGGTCGCTATCATAAGGATTGATACACCTTATGGTGGGACCAGCACAGGGTATCTACACGCAAGAGGGGGCCTATTGACACAGACACATGGAACATTTGTACAAGTAGGGAGACGATCGATAGGGTAGTAAGGGTACATCTAACATCTTTATGGCAATTAGGCTGACTGAGGTGGAATCCTCATAATAGATGTACACCTGTAGGCTACCACAATTGCGGGGATTGGGATCACGTTGTAATATTATCATTTTATATAGATTACTAGTTGGGACACTAGTTAGGTGGTGCGGAGATATAGAAATCTGACTAACATGGTAGTAGCGAAGCAGAGAGAGAGTAGAAGCGCATTCATTTTATCTTGCCTTATCATATCTTGTGCTAAACTTATGTTATCTTGTTACCCTTGTTGTCTTACTGTAGAGTATTGTCCTATGTTCAGCTTATCTCATGTCACGATTCTTTTCCTGTTTAAATGCTAGTAATCACTGAACTAACCAGGCTTATTGTCTGACCCACTTTCTTTCGTCTTCTTTTCTTCCGTTCCCACCATGTAGTCAGGAAGGAAATAACTCAACTTAGTTTGGACCGTTTCTCTTTGCAAGAATTGAAGATTAGTCGATGTATTGCTCTGGACTTTCTTTCCCATTGCTATGGCTGGCTCCTGCTCTATTGGGGAATATTATTGTCATTTATGCTTCTTTATTTTGTAAAACAAGATAGATATTTTGGTATTGTATACAATCTTTGTACAAGCTATTTTATAAATAAAGTAAAGTTTCATTTTTTGCTGCTTTATTTGTCTGTCTTGTAATTTATCTGCATCTTTTACCTATAATGCTCCATCAAAGTTAAGGCATTCCCTTTGTGGGTGACCTTAACGGAGGTGGGGTGTTTCAATATATGAATATAAAACAAATTAGAATTTCAAAATATATCAAACAGAGAAGCGGGAAACTGAAGCGGGAGTTCGGTCCGTTAGGGGTCGACCCGTTCCAGCCTGGATCAACCTATGGGTCGACCCGTAGGGGGCTGGGTCGACCCAAGAGGTAGATGGGTCGACCCCTCCTCGATCTAGCACGATGCATTTTTCTGTACTTGGTCTTGTTTCTATGCTATGTTCATTGGAGATAGTCTATATAAAGGCCAGCATTTCTATTGATTTCCTACACCTAAAACAATGAAGACAATGAGATGCTGCCTCAGCTTTGATTGAATCAAGACTATCTTCTACAACCCCAGCCTATACGAATCTCTGAGTCATTTCTTGTACACCGATCCAATTTATGTGAGTTCATGTTACTTTTAGATATAAAAATTTAACTGTAATCTTGACATGTTAACAAACCTGGATATGAACCTATGCCTGTTAAGAAACTGATTCATATCTAAATAGTTCTATTATTACATGTATTCTTTTGTACACATGTTTTGTCATTCAATTCTCATATGGCTATTTATGTTATTATATGCCTATTTCTGTTCTTCTCCCTCTCATATTCCCTTTTTATTTTATAAGCTTAGGCTGCCTTCGAGCCAAGGCCAATATCACTGAAACATGCATACGAACGAAATTGGGATAATTTGGGAATAATTGTGAATTATAATAATATAACTGAAATTCGGGGGCATAACTTGTACTGTGGAATATAACTGAATTTTTGGGGCATATATTTTACTGTGAATTATAACTGGAAATTTAGGGGAATATAAATTTGTAGGATTAATTTAAAGATTAAGCGGAACATGTAAATGAAACTGTAAGTAACCTGTGAAATCTGTTTAATCTGTGGGGTTAAGTAAGCATGTTTAATCTGTTGGGGTTATATGAACCTGTAACACTTAACCTGTTTAATCTGTTGGGGTTATATGAATCTATTAACCTATAAACCTTAACCTGTTAATCTGTAGGGGTTAGGCGAACCTTTTAATTTGTAAGGCTTAATATGTTAGAAATCCTAGTTAATTGGGGACACAAGTTTAGGGATCTGACTTGTGTCATCTGCTATGTGGGACCTATATCAGTCAGTAACTCATTCTAGTATTAAAAGAGGACACCGCACTAGGTAGGGATCAGGGCACGCATACTGAACTGATTGTAAGAGGTTCATCTGAATGAGGGTGTATACGGGCGCGTTCCAACGGAGTCATGTGTGTGCATAGGTCCGGTCTATAGGGGAAAATAAGCTATTGTAGCACCAGTAAATAGGTCTATGTTCTTCTGCAGGTTGCCACCTTAGGAAGTAACGCACCCTACTATGGGGCCCACACAGGGTATTTACATATTAGGGAGCCGATCACTTTGGGTAGTAATTTGGGTACATCTAGACCTGCCTGTTTTCTATTTAAGTATCTGTTATTTCTTTTTGGGTAACATCTGTTGTTTCTGTTGAGGTAGCTCTTATTTCTGTTTGGGGGTAAAAACCCGTTATGTAACTAGAGTACACCTAAAACTATCATTATATTTCTGTTGGGATCATTATGTTTCTGTTACATTAAGGGACACCTAATTCAATCATAAATTTTGTTATATTAGTATTGGTGCAGAGAAAAGTATTTCGAAAGCATAGTCTACTCTGTTTGTTCTACTTATCATGTTCATCCTGCTTATACCTTTCATATGATACCGTTATCTCTCATCCAGTCTTGTATGCCTATCGTGTTATTTTTACTTCTTTATATGCTAAAAGTCACGGGACTCGCCAGACTTTATGACTGACCCTTTTTGTTTTCTTTTCTCTCTCTTCCTTCCCCCCCCCCCCAGGTTCTCAGGGTAGGAACGCTCAGGCGTGATTAGAACTCTCACTTCTGTTTCTGCTTGGATCTGGATCTTCTTTGATGTATCGCTTTAACTACCTGTCCACTTTATTATGGCTAATATTGGGGATAACGATTTTACATTTATGTACTCTGATGGTTTTTAGTGCAAGACAGATGTTTTGGTTTCATGTATTTGGTTTCAGTATTTTAGCCTGATGTTGTAACTGATTTTGAGACTATGATGTTTTTCAGCTAAGTAATAAAGTTTTAAATTTCCGCTTTTATATTTATATATGTCTTGTGAGATTCTGTTTTTGTTTACCTATAAAGCTTCACGAAACTTAATGCATTCTGATAAAGAGTGACATTAACGAACGTGGGGTGTCACACTTGGCCTCTCATCGCCGTCATCTTCATTGACCACCTTTAGATTTATTATATTATTTAGTAGTAGTTTCTAAGTTGTTTATGTGTTGTCACTACTTTCTATGCATTGTATCTTTAGTTTTATATGTCTAATGTAATCTCCATCAAGCATTAATGGAATTTCTAGTCTATTATTACCTTTATAGTCTTTGGAAATCGATAAAACCGTTCACAACAATTCAAAATTCAAAATAAACTAAAATCTACAATGGCTACGTTGACATACCCAATGTCACTGTTAATGATATATTTTTCGTCAACACCGGAGATAGGTATATGGAAGTGGACCTATGGGAAAATAGGGTTATTTAGTTCCTACGAGTTTGAGTTAGTTCACTATTTCCTAGATATCAAGGTCTAAAGCACAAAAGATTAGTTACTCTTCCCTTAAAGGGTGAGCATCACGCTTAAGCGGCTTAAGAACCAATAGTTATCTTGGGACAAGGGTTCCTTAAGCACGACCCTCGGTAGAAGGCTAAATGTCTTGTAGGAAGGAGTTCTGCTACAACTTTGTGGAAGGGTTTATACTTGGATATGAAACCATGATCATGTAGAAAACATATAGTATGTCGTGTAGGAAATAACTAAGAAAACTCATGAGAAGCTCATAAGAAATATGCAAAGTGTCAATCCGCTCTTTATTGATCTTTTATTCTGAATACATGAGTGGCTACAAAAGAAATCCCCAAATCGATTTAGAAATTAGGGCTTACTCTAGGAGTAAAGAATACAAGAATGAGAAATGAGAAATCGTCCTTAAAATGAGACGGCTAGGGTCTTATTTATAGACAAATCAGGCCCCCTTTTGTCATTGGGCCAACAGAAGCCCCCGCCGGCCGCTTTTCCCTTCGGTTTCGGTTGCTTTGGTTCCCGGCCGCTCTTTTGGCTTTGCTTATTACTTTTTAGGGTGCCAGTCTTGGCTCTCGGAAAGATTGTCTTGGTCTTTGGAGCTTCTTTTTGATGTTATTTTTACCTCCCTTGTGTCGATAACGAGCTTATCTATGGATAGCTTTAGGAAAGGCTTTCAGTTGAGAGCTTCCGGTCATGAGCTGTCAATCCTGTCATTACTTCTTTGTGAAACTTGTTTTCATGCTTCAAGCACAGGGTTGCAGGTCCATCACCCCTGTTTGTATCAACATAACTAGATTAGTGTGGATAGCTTGACTTTCTTCGAGGCTCTGGCTTGCCTTCTGGTAGATCCCTGAAGTGTGCTTCAGTTTTTCGGGAGGGCGCTTCCGGTGCTATATTGAGTGTTTGTTAAAGTGGCCTCTCGGTGATCATCTAAACGGGGTTCCGTTAGCTGACTTCCGAACAATTTCCTTTTGTTTTGAACTTTGTGCTTCTGATGCTCTCATTTCTTAATGTATCCGCATTAAGCAATTTAATTCTAATAGCCCTTTCATCCTTCTGGGTCTCGGGTTGTAGGATCTTTGGCCTTTCTCTTCATTAGCTCCTGGTTTTGGGTGACTTCTTAATGGTTACCCTTCATGAAAAAACTAGCCTGCCGGTAGTCTTTCTTCATAATGGATTTGAGGTTCCTTCTTTGATGATGGTGTTAGTCACCTTGATTTCGAATTGTTTCTTTGTGTGACTGTCAGTTCGATACCCCTTAACCGTCAGCTTATCTCAGTGTTAATTTTGGTTGTAACATTTGCATCCCCCCTTTTAAAGGGGTATTTTCAACTTTTCAAGTCAAAATTTGATGTTCTTTCGGCGTTTTGATTCCGTGCCTCTTGATCGCCCTCGATCAGGCCCGTTAGTTGGTTCTTACCTGTATGACTTGGATTTCAAAAGCGATTTAGCATAATTATTACCTCTTCTTCTTCCATCTTTTACCTGCAACATCAGTTACTCAAACCAGATTACTGTTCTTCAAGAATTATCCCAACTTTTTCAAGATTCTCAAATTTGATCCTCTGTAAGTCTCCTAATTTTGATTGTAAGTGTTTAGGTTGAGCATTCAAACCGATTGAGAATTCAATCAGGATTTTTACGTGTTCTATACTACTTATTTAATCATAAGTAGTTTAGATAAGGATTTATGGCGAACTAAACAAATGTTCTATCTTTCCAATGTAATCTTCTGAGGGTTCGAAATGCGAAATGTAAAGAAGGGTGTTCTCAGCTACAAAGTAAAATCTTATGCCTTTGGTGCCGGTGAACCTATCGTCATTGTTATCAGCTTGTTTGCTCCAATTTTACCAACACCAATTCCTGTATTAATTCAGCAGGTTAGCGTCGGATTAGTCCAGAAACAACGAATCATCCGAAAGGGCTATCGAAAGGTTGATTTCATTTTGATTCTGGTATCGGTAAAATCTAAGAGCCTTTGGCCATAACCTTTCGACTTTGGTTTCATGTGCATCGGATCTGAAGATCAATTGAGTTTTTAGTGATGACTTAGGATTAATCGGTCCTGGTTTATCCGTTACCTGTTTCTCCCGAGAGCTCAATCCTTCTGGCCCCCCTCTTTTTGTTCTTTTGACTTTGGTGCCGGAGCGACTAACTTTGTCGTCACTAAAAGCTTAATTGTTTCTAAGTGAGTGTACACCATACATCAGCTTTGCCAAGGTTAATATTTATAACTAATCTAACATGTGATATTCTAAATTCATAGCATTAGTAGTTTATCATTTCATTCACCTATTTCATGTAAAAAGTATGTGGTACTGATGCATGTGTTATGAAATTATTCACCTAGCGGCATTATGTCTGATAAAAGGAATCCTGGCCAATCGAAGTCTGGTGATCCCAACGCCTCCCGAAAGAAGAAGCCATTTACTTTGAAGGAGTCACTTATTACTTTGTGGGACAAAGTAAATACCATCCTTGACAGCTTTGGGATGTCTGACGTGGATGCCATTCCTGCCAACATTCGGAATAATATCAAAACCTTCTAAAAGGTTACTACGCTCATGCTGCCATTCACATCTAACATGGGGCTTCTTTCCCTTGCCGACTTCTATTTATCAACTCTTATGAGACTTAAGAGTTGCGCCTATCTAACTTCTGCCGAACACCAACACTTTGCTTTTATGCCTCGAAGTTTTGGCACTCGAATCAGGCCAAGCTTCTCTTACCCCCAACCTTATCCAGCATTTGATACGATTTTCGAAAGGGACGGATTCTCCCATCTTGAGTGTCAATCCTGTGAAGAGCATTATTAGCGATAGTATTAATAGGACTAAACCCTAGGATAATCAGTTCTTTTTCATTAAATGACCTGCTGGCATTTCAGGTGACTTAGCAGATTTTGGTGAGCTTTCTTGTTTCTCTATGAGTAACCATATTTTTTCTAGGCTTTGCTTAACCTTACTCTCTTCTCAGATTCTGCTTCCAAGAGAGTTGCTTTAACTGAGAGCGAATCTTGCCCTCTTGAAATTATTTTCAAAACGTTTGAAGAGCCACAAAGTCGATCAGTTTTGTTAACTTTGGACAAATTGCATCAGTATATAACTTTCTTCCTGATGGGACCATCCTAGGCCAACTACCTATCCACTTCTTAGGCTCCAAGTGTTTGACTTTGGGTTCAAATACATTCATTGTTCCCAGGTATCCTAATTGGGATCACAAATTTCTTTTTCAAAGCAGTTGTAATTCATAAGATTCTCACTCCTAAGGTTTCCTTCGGATTTGCACCTGTCCATGGGCCTTGTCTTCTGAATTTATAACTCCCATGATGCTCTAGATCAATCTAATGTTATTTCTATCAAAAGATTGGCCGAACCGACAGCTGAGAAACCAGTTAAAAGATTGAAACATGATGTTTCTACTCCTCTCTCTTGGGGTACTACTGCTGGCATTGCTGGCCAAGAAATGTCTGGCCCCGCAGCCTTTGCGGTTAATTCTACTGTCGTCACTATTTCTCCTCTCCTGGGAATACTTTTGGTTATGAATGCGAGGATTGTGTTTTACCGTCAACCCTTTCAAGTGTGTTAGAAAAGGACAAACATGCCATGATCCAAACTTCTACTTCTCAACATGTCAACCACCCGAGGTTTTCCGTACCAACAATGAGCTTTGATGAACTTGTGAAGCTTTCTCTTTCTTATCCTGAAGTAACGAACATTTCGTTATCCTCCGTTTCTTCAAACGAGGAGGATTATTATCAGCATCTAGTCAATCAGCAGTTCTCGGTATAGATTTCTCTTTCTTAACCTTTATCTTGTCTTTAATTTGTTATGATGGCTAATTTGGATTCTACTTCTTTCTTAGGTTACTAAAAAGATGACTCTTGTCTAAAACAACTCCTTCCTCCTCTTCCCCCGAGGTTACCCGACTCAAGGAAGCAAATGAGGCTTTAAGTAATGAATGCGAGAGGTTGAAGGCTTCTCTTGAACATGCCGAGGCAGCTTTTGAAAAAGAGTGGTGTGCAAAGAATCTTTTGTCTAACCAAGTTTCAACCTTCGAGCATCAAATAATAGAAAATGCGGTTAGCCATGCTGATGAACTCAAGAGGAAGGATGAGAAACTCTCCCACGCGGCGCAGATAATTTATGAGGCCAAGGGCAGAATCTCTGACTTTTTTCAAGTTCATCTTCCCCAGATTATGACTGAATATTATGAGGATGCTTTATTTCACGTTTTTTTGATAACCTTCGGATTCTTCCTAAAATGCAAACTACCACCATTCCTTCCTCCATTAAGGATAGGGTTATTGAAAGGATCAAGTTAGCCAATCAAAAAGTTGCGATACCAAAGAGGGATAAGCTCAGAGCGGAGGATTTCCTATATATTAAGGATCTTTCTGATGACTCCAGTGATAAAGGGGAGTGTTCAATTTTTGCTGATGATGATGGGGGTGATGATAGTGATGGACCTAATGGCGATGACCGTCAAGATGAACATGATAAGGATGAAAGTGGTCCTTCTGCAGCCGCTGGGGTTTCTCCTGATTCCACAAGGACCAATCTTGATGTTGTAGGTGCTCGGGCTCCTCGAGGCTATAACGCTCCTCCAGCTAATAAAGGTGGTGCTTCCGAGACTTTAGGAGGAAAACAGCTTACCCTACCTGTGGTTCCTCTTTCTCAGGTATAGCTTTTGTTTTCACAAATTTTTTTTCTTTCTCAAGTATATGGTGGTAAGTTGTTTCCCTGTCATTACATTGCGTAGACCAAAAGACATAACGTCTCATGACTTAGAGCAGAATTAGGTAAAAATACAAAGGGAAATAACTCGATCCTATATAGAGCAAGAAAGGTTGTTAAAAGATTATAACGCTTTATCTCGAAAATATCATGATCTGGAGAAGAGCACATCTAAGCTCATGTTTTACAAGGAGCACGAAGCGGCGCCCAAACTAAAGAAAGCTTAAGCACAGGGAGGCCATTCAGGAGGAAAACAAGTAATTGATGACTTTATTTTGGATGTTGATTGAGGATAGAGATATATAGTTAACTTCTTGTATGGAGTTTATAAATGATACACAACAGTAGACTTTTCTTTTATAGGTGATCATAGTGGGGGTTTAATACATCGCCTTCATAGTCTTTATCTGGACGAATTTGGGTTGGACCCACATCCCGGGGATTGTTGAAATCTTGAAAGGGTTCACTCAATTCCCAGGGACCTTCCCCCAGAAAAGCTTAAGTACAATAAGGATAGGTTATTTAAGAGGTCGATTTTGTATGAGCAGGAGGAGTATTTGTAAATTTGATGTTATGATTGTGTAGAACATGTCTAGAATTCTACTCATTATTCGTGGCTGATAATTCCTTTATTTACATTATGATAGAACCTTGTTTACCATGGAGATGGGTTGCGTTTGCCTTGTAGACTGAGAAAGGAGTTTTCAACAACATCATCTTCTGCTTTCAGGAAGAAACATTTTCTAAGAGAGCTTAAGAGTGTTTATACGAAATTCCCTCGTCTCCCCCTTAACTTTTTGGGTGAGGACCGTGAGGCAATTTTAAAAAGATTTAGGACTGAACATGCCAAGCTGATATATAGGCAATAAATGTATTGATAAGTGAATTTGAACCCTTGTAACTCTTTTTCGGTTCATGTGTTTATTAAAGCAATTGAGAGTCGGTTTTAAATAGAATTTATGCAAAGCTCTTATATAAAAATATGACACTACTCTTGTGGGTAAAAAAGGTTTATGCATAACTACTTTTTATTCGTGTGAGTAGGTGGATCGACATAAAACCTTCCCTCTCAAGATGACGTTCCACTAGCAAATAAAGGACCCTCTACATCTCGAGAGAGAACTATCTTATTTCAAAATTTGTCTATCAAGCATTTGAATGAGAGAATAGATGTCTTGAAAGGTCAATTAGAGGGAAAGGACAGAGTTATTCTTGGATTAAGGAAGTATATAAGGACCAAACCATCTATTGATTTCGAAGATGAATTAAGAGGTTTAGTCAACATAACTTGGAAATTGAGCTAGATAATGTTAATGCGGAATGTAAGGCATGGGAATACTCCTTTGAGAACATTCTTGTTATCATGGTGTCTCAGCCTTCTAGCACCACGACTGAGCCTAGGGCCTTAGCCCCTTAAAAGTATTTTTATTTGAAGAGCCCCCCTCAAGGGATGGGGGAATCAGTTGTTTTCGAGTGGTGTAAAAGAGTGATAGCTGAAATGAAAAGTATTTCCGATACCAAATTGATTGAGGATACATCCATCGTATTAACCGGTACATTGATCAAACCAGACATTTGCAAGAGGAAAAGCATTATCTATGTGTGAACAACTTTGAGTTGGAGAAAGACAATAAATCTCTAAGGGCTATGTGAAGAGCTTTTGATTGGGCTTTGAGGCTTCAAATCAAACCCTCTGACGTCTTTACTGAGACTAGTAGAAAGGTGCGCAAGCTTAATGGGTTTCTAAGTATTGCGATCTGCCATGCTATCAATCCTCCTTTATCAAAGGAGGACGGGGAAAAGGATACTTGATCATGTTTGTAATTGTAATGTATTTGTATCCATATTTAAACAATCAATCATGCAATCCATGTAAATAAACTTTCAAATTGTGTGTGTTACTTGTCATGTGATTTTTGTTTGTATTGAATAAGGACAATAATGATTTGTACATAAGAGGTTTAAGAAATCTCCCTGAGTAAGACAGAGTATTACTATCTTTGTTCAAATGCCCTTTTTAATAATAAACTCTGGATTTTCCCCAAAGTTTTGCTGATCCCTCTCTTGAGGTGAAAATTTTAGTCTACGTAACCCAAATTAGGGCATTAACAAGAAATGGACAAAGTGCTTCTTCTGGCGATGTCTGGAAACTTTGTTCCATATCCCAAATTGATTTTTTTTTTAGCAAAGTACGGAAATTCTCCCTTAATGATAATAGAAGTCCAGATTTAACCCCTTTTCGGGTTACTTAATAAAGAACCAGAAAACCACTTCTGGCTTTTAATAGAAATTCCTAATTAAACTAGATTCAGGTGTTAAATAGAAATTCCGAACTAACCCAGATACGGGTATTTAAGATGAGGGACCAGAACCTTTCTCTGGTAATGATAGAAATCCTGAACAAACCCGGATTCGGGTGTTTAGAAATAGAAAACCAGAAACCTGCTTTTGGTTGTTAGTTCGTTATCCATTTTCGGGTTTGATTTACAAAGAAGAGAATGTACATGCTTCTTGAGTCACTCTCTGTTCTTTTTTCGTTGTCAAAGCAGCGGATGTACGTGATTTGTTGGCCACTCTCTGGCCCTATGCGTCTGGTGCGCTTGGTTAGCTTATCCATAAGCAGAACCCAAGGACTTACCCGACCTCCCTCTAGGAGGTGCCTTATCCTGACCATTGTAGTCAATGATAAGGTCTCAGATGCTTAAATCGAGCCATCATAGACATGGAATTAAGGCTTACTCTTTTGATTCTCTATCCTGGCCATCATAGGCGGTGAGGCTTACACTCCACCCCCCTTCGAGGGGTGCCTTATCCCGGCCATCGTAGGCGATGATAAGGGTTTGCGCTCTCTTCTGTGGGTAATGCGGAACATAAGCAGAGGTAGGACATGCTCATCTGCAAGCATATGTAGGACGTGCTTAGTTCATAGCAGAGGCAAGGCACATTCTTCTACGAGCAGAGGCAGGGTGTGCTAATTAGATGCTCTATCACGATCATTTCTGGTGTGGACCGGAGGCTTACGCTTTTGATGCTTTAATATGACCCTTTATTTTTTGGGCGCAGAGAAAGGCTTATACATCACCCCCCCCCCTCTAGGGGGTGCCTTGCCCTGGCCAACTCAGTGGTAACAAGGGTTTTTATCCCTTTGTGATGTGACCCACCTTGGGTTATTCCAAGTTCTTGAGAGGATTTCCGTACCCTTAGTTATTTAGATAGTCCTTTTCTCAAAGAGTCTATTGTTTTAGTTGACTATATTTTCTTTACATATCTGTGTAGTTTTCCTTGGCATAAGAAGTTGATAATCATCCCATCTAGGACTCTGCAATGATTGTTTTTGTGTCCATTCACCATATGGTAGTAGCAATAAGGCCCTCCCAACTTAGCTTCGTTCTTGGGTTTCTTCCTTTATAATGGCCAAAAGTTTAACTTGTGTTAGTCAGGAAGTAGATACCCTCAATTGATGTAGTGAGCTCACACCATTTTGGTAATCTTGACTCAAAGGCTTTCTTTCGATGTTGCAACTTAGCCTTTTAACCACTCGATTCCATTATCTCTTCTTTATCTTCGAATTTTCTTTTAGCTGTGTCTTGGTGCAAGAGCGTACCCCTTTTAAACTCTTTCGCAGTAGGGTAAACAGAATCTTTCTCGATTCTCTGCTCAAATATCATTCCCCTAGCCTGTGCTTGGATGTCTTTCCTGATATGATGAAAAAGGTTATATTCTTCCAATGTAGAATTTCTTAAGGCAAAGATCAGAGTTGGTCCCAAATGGAATGGGTTGATGCTCCAATGATCAGGGTCATAAGGCTCTACATCTCTTTCTTTATCTTGAATTCACAAGGCTTTATCTTAACCTTCTCGACCGTCCATGGCTCATTAATACTTGATATAACTATGGGAAACTCATTAGTTACTCGTACAGACCTTCTGTTCATGACTTCTGCTTCTTCAAAGCCTAGTCCAACTGGGAATGCAACAGTACATTTAGATATAGGGTAAGGTTAACCACAAGGTCGAAGGTTCGACCCCTCCCTCTAGCGCCAAAATGTTAACGATATTTTTCGTCAACATCGGAGATAGGTCTACGGAGTTGGACCTAAAGGGAAAATGGGTTTATTTAGTTTCTACGAGTTAGTTCACCGTTTCCTAGATATCAAGGCCTAAAGCCCAAAAGTTTAGTTACTCTTCCCTTAAAGGATGAGCATCACACTTAAGCGGCTTAAGAACCAACAGTTATCTTGGGACAAGGGCTCCCTAAGCACGACCCTCAGTAAAAGGCTAAATGGCTTATAGGAAGAGGTTCTGGTACAACTTTGTGGAAGGGTTTGGATATGAAACCATGATCATGTAGAAATCATATGGTATGCCGTGTAGTAAATAACTGAGAAAACTCATAAGAAACTCATAAGAAATATGCTAAGTGTTGATCCATTCTTTATAGATCTTTTATTCTAAATACATAAATGGTAACAGTAGAAATCCTCAAATCGATTTAGAAAATAGGATTTACTCTAGGAGAAAAGAACAAAAAAATGAGAAATGAAGAATCGGTCCTCAAAATGAGACCCCTAGGGTCTTATTTATAGACAAATCCCCCTTTTATCATTGGGCCAGCAGAAGCCCCTATCGGTCGCTTTTCCCTTCGGTTCTGATTGCTTTCACTTTAGGTCGCTCTTTTGGATTTGCTTATTGCTTCTTAGGATGCCGTTCTTGGCTCCCGGAAAGAAGGTCTCGGTTTTTGGAGCTTATTTTGATGTTATTTTTACCTCCCTTATGTCGATAATGAGCTTATTAGTATGGATAGCTTTAGGAAAGGCTTTCGGTTGAGAGCTTCCGATCATGAGCTGTCGATCATGTCATCACCTCTTTGTGAAACTTGTCTTCATGCTTCAAGCGCAAGGTTGCGGGTCCGTCACCCCTGTCGGTATCAACACTAAGTAGATTAGCTGGATAACTTTCCTTTCTTCGAGGCTCTGGCTTGCCTTCCAGTAGATCCTTGAAGTGTGCTTCGGCTTTCCGGAATGGTGCTTCTGGTGCTTTATTGGGCGTTTGTTAAAGTGGCCTCTCGGTGATCATCTAAATGGGGTTCTGGTAGCTGGCTTCCAGACAATTTACTTATGTTTCGAACTCTGTGCTTTTGATGCTCTCGTTTCTTAATGTATCAACATTAAGCAAGTTAATGCTGATAGCCCTTTCATCCTTCTGGGTCTCGGGTTGTAGGATCTTTGGCCTTTCTCTTCATTAGCTCCCGATGTTGGGTGACTTCTTGTCGGTTACCTTTCATGGCGGAACCATCCTGCCTGTAGTCTTTCTTCATATCGGATTTGAGGTTCCTTCTTTGATGATGGTGTCAGTCACCTTGCTTTCAGATTGTTTTCTTATATGACTGTCGGTTCGATACCCCTTTACCGTCAGCCAGTCTCGGTGTTAATTTTGGTGGTAATAGTCACCATGTCGACATACGATGAATATATTTTGAAATTTGAAATTTCAATAACTAACTCATGTCCTTCCAATTCAAATTGTTTTAAACTCTTATAAATACCCATTTCAACTAGAATTTCAAAGCAAAACTTCATTATCTTCTTCATTATTCATCTCTTATCCAAAAACAAAAACTATGGATTACACAATCGATAGTTTAGCCAAGAATGTAAAAAACAACTCTTGAATCTTTCAAAAATGTTCTCTAATTCATCCTCTGAAATCAAATGCATTTAGAATTTAGCCAAATGCTGATGATCAAGGAGTAAGAGAAGCATTTTGATGCTCTTCGATGGATGAAATCCTCCCTAGCCAAAGACGAACCAAATCAAAATCTAGAATGCACTCTTAAAAAAGATGACGAAGAGTAGGATGCCATTTAAGCTGACGCAATATTCGGTAAAGACGGATGGATTTAAGTTCCTAGGAATATTAAAATAGATGTGTAAATAAGTTTAATTTTAATACCGTGTGACTTGAATTAATTAGTTTGTATGTATAAATCGATTTGGATTGGTTTGACTGATTTTGTATAATCTGAATTGGATTATATGTATAGGTTTAATTGTCTATATATGTCTATTTGTATTAATTTTTTTGAATATATATATGTAACATGTGTTGATAGAATTTAATACATGTTTATATTGGATTGAAGTGCTTGAATTATAATACTTAGACATATTCTAAGGTCAATAATATTAGGGCATAAACTATCTGGGGGAGTTAGCAATAAATACAATTCTATAGTTGAAATAGTAAGTCAAGTCAAGTTAGTATGTCTGAGTCAAGGGGAGTTTCAAATTTATAATTAAGAATAATCAAAGGAATTTTGGTTAATAATAGTTTTTGATGGATGGCAAAGGGGGAGAAATAAAATATGGTGTTGGAGTAAGTGGAAGTTGTCGTAGTAAGTGGGGTTAGGAAATATATACAAAGATTTTCATCATCGAAATGGGGGAGATTGTTAGTGCAAGGATGTTTTGATAATAAAAACAACAGGAATGACAGGTTTTGGTATAAAATATATTTACAGTTATATACGATTATATTAACAGTTATTACTAATGATTATATATAGAGATAGAGCATATACAAGAGGCTTTATAATAGGTACTGATATTGAAGACTGTACATTAACAAGATCCCTGTGATGTTGATCAAGATTGATGATATAAATCAAGACTTGTAAGTTATCAAGAATAATGAAGACATATATTAGAGTCTTAGTTATATATGTTAAAACTCGATTGCACTCATCTGATCTCTTTCCAAATGATTTTCAAATAAGATTTCAAATGGTTTTAAATAAGTTTTCAAATAAATTTCAAAGTATATATTTTATAATTGTTTTTTAGTTTGATATTTCATGTTTCAAATCTATTTTAATTATAATTTATACTTAATATTTATATATTAACCATTTTAGCTTTGATTATATTTAATATATATTTTAAAACTTAAGTTTTATACTTTATGTTTCAAATTTCAAATTTATTTACAATTTCAATTATGTTTGTATATTTACTACTTTAATTATATTTGATATTATACTTTGATTTTTTGATTACATACACTTTATAGTTGTATACATTTTATTACTTGAATTATTACTACTTTAATCCTTATTATTTTAAGAATTTATTTTTGAATTTAAATTTACTTTATACATTGATTTCAATTGTGTAATATAAGATTTAAGTTTATATTGTTATCTTAATAAATTTTCTTAAGTATTTTTATGTTTAAAACTATCTTTTACAGTGTATAATAGTTTTTAAAAGTTTCAGATTTAATTATATAATCTTATATTTTCGGAACAATTTGAAAAATAAAGTTTTTAAAATATTACACATGACTATGTCGACATATGATGTTTAGGGTTGTTGACATAGAGCCCGTTAAATTTCAAAATTCAATTTTCAAAAGAAGCGTCTATTAGTCATATCTTTTCGCAAATGGTCATGATCATTGTTCTTCTATAAACACAACAGTTTTTCGTTGAATTTTCACACATGTTCTTATCTTCTTCTTCCTCTTCTTTATTAATTTCTAATCAAATTCTATTCAGACGCTGCCAAAATCTTAAGTAAATCAAACTGATTCACTTAGTTTCCAGTTATCTATCATCCACTTCGTATTCTCTCAAGATCAGAGTGCAAATCAGAGTTTGTAATCAAGATCACAAGATCAAGCCTGCTTTCCATTGTAAAACTCTATCAAATATACTATAATGGATATGAATTGTTAGCCCGTAAATCAACTTTGGTATTATCGTAGCAGTAAAGCACACTACTACAAAAGTGGGCATATTCGACACTATTTTTCTTTGGCCGTAGATCAAAAAAGCGTTTCCGTAGACCATTTTTTCAAATAGGAAACATCAGGGGGGCGTGGCATCCGCGGCCATTGCATTAGCCCTCTAAGGCAAAGCTTTTGCTCATCTACTGCGACGGAAAGAAAGTATTGCATTATAACTATACTGCAACACTGTTAGCAAGTAATGCAACAAAACACAGCGTTGCTTTAAGCATAAGTTACAACCTGGCTTCCGGGTCATAATAGTGAGGGCCACGTCAGCTTCCACATAAGATGCCCACGTGTCATACGCCACATCAGCTCTCCACATCAGTTGCCCACATGTCACACGCCACATCAGCTGTGGGGCCCACGTGCCATGTAGAATTAATAATATTTTATTTAATGCAACACCACTGTATTATGTAATGCAACACCATTATCCTAAAATGCCTCATCAGAAAAAAGAAAACGCAACAATAGAAGAAAGCAAATACAATGCTTCAATTAATTTTTTTGCAATACCATATAATCCTTTTCAATTGAACCATATAATCATTTTCATATATACATACATATATACATATACATATAAAAAACATGAACGTAACCACATTCTAATAATAAAAAAATAAAACTAAAAATCTGTCTCCAATCGCGACCATTTATGCATCTCTAGACTGCCTCCTCGCCATCTTGCACGCTTTTCAGAGCGGATGTACATCAACTCAGGGTGATAAGGTTTGCTGCAATAAGAACAAATAATTAGACTTGATACACGCTTTTTGGAGTAATTTATAAACATTGCTTGCTAGATCAAAATCAGCACTATGATAGCTTTATAGTCTTAGGTATGTAATTTAATGAGGGTTGAATCAAACATAATATGGAAATCCCGATGCTAAACTGAATTGACATAATATGTAAATCCTAACACTAAATTAAATCAGACATATTAATATTACACAAACAAGTTGCACTCCATCCAATAAATTATCAGAACATGGAAGATGACTGTGGGGAAAATAGTGAGGCAAAAGACATGTTTAGTCCATCATTTAAATTACATGTTTAGTGTTTCTCCCAAATAATATGCGTGCATCCATCATGAGTTGACTGTATAATTTAATCAGTGTTTCATTAAAAATGGATAGATGATGCAAAAGACCTTACCTTGAGTTCAGTCTCAATGTTTTTTTTTTGAAAATAGCAATCATTCCTGCACTTCATCCCATCCCTCCAAGATTATAACTCATAACATTCTCTCTCATTTTATAATGATTCACGATCACAGCTGATAGCGAAGGCGTCGGGTTAAAACAACTAGAATTCATGATCATAATCCCAATATCTTTCACCTTCATCGTTGTCTTCTTTAAAAATCATCTATCGACCCAAACAGTACCAGCTCCGCCTCCTTCCTCGCTTTTTCCTTGCACGGGTTCACATTTGCACACGTAACAGCCAAAAGAATCGTCTAAGTTTGATATTTGACACACACACATATATATATATAACACTGTAATTTGACTTAAAGCATAAGAATAATTGCAAGATAGTACAATAAAAGGGAAATACACCACAACAAAAATCAAGTCAGGAAATACTTGGACAGGCAACATTTTGGAGTTAAGGATGCAACATGTAATGATAGGAGCATATGGAGATGTCACATAACTATCTAAAAAAAGGACTACGCAGGTAGTACATGTGGTGAGTACCCAGTTCAAGAGGTACATGAAGGAACAACAACCATACAATTAACATATGCGGTTTATAAATAGTGCAGGAAAATTACTAATCCAAGCATTAAATTTAGTTCGGTTCCTCAGTCAAAGGCACTAACGGTTTTCCGAAATAAATCCCAGCACCTAAATTAAACTATGCAAGTGGATAATGATATGTAAATAAAATATTGTGGCATGATCTGGTGGCAATTTCACATAACAAGTTGTCCTTAAAAGCAGGTTTAGTAACAGATAACACTAAATTTGGTCATAAAATCGAATGGCAGAACCAGTGTTAATGAGGGGAAAATGCTCACTCTCACTCAAAATGGGATTAACGTTGACAATATTGGCCATGAGAGATTGTGTATGTTGTTTTCTCTGAATTCTGTGCTTGTCTCTTGTACTATTAGCCTACTGTTACCTCCATTTTCGTCTATGGCCTGTTGTATCCATGCGTCATAAACATATATGTATGTTGTAAATAATTAACAAGAGTCTACTTAAAGGTACCATTTAGTACACTTACATCGAGGAAGGAGACATCGCTACCCTGGTCCTGCCCCTTTCCATTGTGGATTGATTCGAAGGCCTTTTTCTTTTAATGGATCAATGTCTTGCGTAAATTACATCAAAAAGTTTGAATGTCCTGCATTATGATAAAGGGGTACATTGAACATATGCATGTAATATCTAGAATATCCATATGAAACGGAAACATATGCGTGTGGTTCGTCCTACTGATATATTACAAGCAGGAATCATTTACAGAGTCCATATATGTTTGGACAATCAACTGTAGCAGAATTGTTCTACCCTCATTTTCATAAAAAATGATGATACAAAATCATAAAGTTTGTTAATTGAATAACTCCTTTTTTTTTAATTTTTAAAGAAACATCAGAAGTTATTCGCTGAGTGGTTCTCATATATCACTTTCTATGCACCACACTAAGGTGGAAGCAACCCTGCACACCACCAACCAAATGAATGACCATACGGAAAAGGTAAAAGTTGAAGGCCCTGAGTTAATATCTAATATGGAGAGCAACATTTTGTTCCCAAATATGCATTGTTTAAAAATCAAATATGTACTTGTTATTCAAGGAAGATAGAGCTATGTTATATATATGGTTTTCACAACTCTCATTGCAAATGTTACACTTCTACATCCATACACATATTTCATCAATTAAGGAACATAATGGATTGCATGACCTATAGAAGTTTCGAGAAGCTTTAGAATAATATGCAATGATAATTCATGCATTTGAAGACCAGCTCGTGCTCCGCTTTTTTATTTGTTTATATCAAGTCAGCAATACGATAAAATAAGTTCACTGGGCAGAAGAACCAAAAAAAAATATTGTGTATTTTTATTTCTTTTATTGTATATCACCTCTCTCATAACTAAATGATGAAACAAACCATAAACGGGACAAGATATCAAGCAACAACAAATGCTGAAGACAACCAGTCCTTCTTTTTCCCAAAAGGTATGAACACTTGGTAAGTTTGAAAAGAACGATTAGCAGATATGTAACATTAGAAGCATAAGAAGTGAATAAATAATACCCTCGTCTCTTCTTTGTCTGATTCCATTTTTAATAGCTTTTTGAGGTCTTCCTCTTTTTTAAAACAACAATCTGAGATGATTCAGACAAAACATAGGATTCAAAGAAAAGGCATAACATAAAAAGGTTTTTAAAAGATAAGATTTTGAGGAATTTAAAATCGAAAAGGAACAGCTTTGATTCAAATGAATAAAACCCAGATGCAATTTGGTTTGAAGTCTTACCCAACAGGCGTTGGCATAGAATGAAAAGCGTATAATTTTGGGTAACTCTGAAAAGTGGAGATTTGGTTCCTGAGCTTATCGATTGAGTGACAAATTGGATGGCGTATCTATTGAAGATGGGGAAGAGGTTGGTTAGAGTGAAGATGAGAAGAGGAAAGTGGAGAACGAAACATCATTCAACAGGAAAAAAAAGTCTTTGCAGATGAAAAGAAAAGAACGATTAGCATGACCATGGTATTTCGAGGAGGAAGGAAAAGTCCCGCCAAAATTTTAGATGCTAAAACAATGCAATGAGCTGGCTATCATTGAACGGTTGATGGAGGTAATGTTCAAATAGGAAGTAGGAATCAATTTGAACCATTGGATTAATCATGCATATACGGTTGGGGTTTTGTTTATACTGATAACACGGATCGCTGAGTTGGATTGTATATATGTAAAGCCACGCTTTTAACTGGTGCTCCACGTCAAAACACTAGAATTCCCACGGCAACAGTGCATTCACATCTAATGCAACAACATATGAATATTGTTGCAGAAGATCAAAGAAAGCATAGCTTTCGCCACCCTTTTCGTGTAACGCACACAAATTAGTGTCGAATATGCCCACTTTTGTAGTAGTGGCAATTGGGTGTGTTATGTTCGCTCGGAAATACAAGAGTAATGTGCCTAGAGGCATAAATTCTAGAGGGTGTCTCATTGTATCCTTAAAATCGAGGAATGTAGAAGATAATAAAAACTTGTACAAGCTTTGGTAGGGATTGGATGTAGGGTAACTCTACACTAGTTTAAAATCCAATATGTGTTTTCCTTTACTTTAATACTTATTATTGCTTTTGATTTCAATCTATTTTCTGTGGTCTCTGTGATAAATTTGTGACCGTTTACATTTATACAAGTATAATTAAAGTAACTCATAAAGATTCTCATAAATTTCACAAATACAATTCACCCCTCTCTAGTGTTAGGTTTGCCTTAAGATCCACTTCTATTACACCCAAAAAAGTCGGGAGAGGGCAGGATCTGGATTGATGGTCGAAGTCAACCTCTGATGGAGACGCAGCCATGGAAGCGGTGGAGGTAAGGGGGTGTAACCACCTGTTCAGAATGGGGCTATATTCCAACCCATAAAAGGCTCATCGGAACTTAGAGCAATTCTAAGCAAGTCGTTGGTTTCTATAAGAAAGAAATAACAGAGCCAAACTAAAAAAGAAATAAGAATCTCACAGTGGATGGGACAAAATATATTAACCAAAATAAATGTACCTATTCATAGAAACCATAATACTATTAGTTACATCAAGATTTTTAAATGACATAACAAGGTACATTAATATCCCACAAATACAGATAACTGCTAGACCTAATAATAAACTAAGTTAAAATCTGCAATGCCAAGCTCTAGTTTTAATCATGTCAACAATAAAGCTTTTCCAGCTTGTTGATCAGCTTTTTAGTAAAAAGCCGTCACAACTCAAGATCGAAGCTTACTACCAGATATCGGCTTGTTCCTGACCTTTAGGAATAATTTTCATATTAGGTTGATCAATCATAGGTCGATCGATCATTGGTCGACTCGAAACAATGGCTCTCCCTCAAAAGACAACATCCTTCCAAAGTCAAAAGCCAAATTGATCGATTGGGTAGTTCCTTAAGAATCGGGTCAAACCTAGAATATCAGATCGAGAATACCAGATACAAAATTATTTGCTACAAGACGCGGTCCTATTTCCAAGGCTATAGAATGGGTCAGCTTTAATCAAGCACAACTTTTTATATACCAAGTTTCAAGCTCCACATAGGCCACGATTTCCGAGAAGTACTATTCATCAGTAGTAAACTGGGCCCCATCGCCTACAACTACTTTACTGGATCGAGCTATACTTGTCCAAGCCTAAAAAAGATATATGCCACGCTGCATACCAACTAAGCGGACCAGCTCTCCTATAAATACAACCCTTTCCGGAAATAGAAAGCAGCTTGAATCCATTACTCAAAGTCTTCCATTAGGCATCCCAAAAATAGTATGCCAAATATTCTAAGTACAATACAAGGATTTTGTGTAAAAATATTTTCTTTCTCTACTCTCTTTCACTAAAAAACCATTGTAAACTGTAATCGAAAGTATAAAAAAAGATTATAAAGTGGACGTAGGCTTCGATCAAGCCAAACCACTATAAAAATATTGTGTCTTCTGTGTTATTTTACTTTTTCCTGTGATTTTGTGAATATTGTCGTGTGTGGCTAACATACGTTGGGGGTAGATCATCACTAGACCAACTTTTGACATCAACACTTTGGCGCACCAGGAAGGGGAAACATGGATATACCCTGCGACCTTCCGCAACTCTTAATGAAGCAATGGTTAAGGATTCAACTCCTTCTCATGCACAACTTCGATCCGGTGGTGTAGCTGACGCAGCAGCAATGGAGGCAAGCCAGGAGACATCCTCCCATGAAGAACGTCCCAATATATAATTAGGGACAAGATGGACAAAGTTTTGGCTGAGCTCAGGGCCCAGATGGGACATCAGGATGGAATTCTAGCAAAGCAGCAGGAAATGACGGAGGGTTTCCTCGCTCAGATGGAAGGAGGACCGAGCATCACTTCCTGCACGAACTAAAGCTAGGGCAATAACTAATCTCCAACATAATGAAATCTACGCCCCAGATAAGCCTCCAACTATGCTTCCACCTAGTTCAGCTTCACTTACCAATCGGTCAATGCTAAGATTATCACTTCCGGCATCAAATGTAGCTGAGGCAACTGCAGATTCTCAGGTCGGTAATGACCAAGTTCCGGTCCGGTCGACCATTTTGCTTCCGGTCCAGGTATCGACTCAACTCCCCGGACAAACAACTCCTGAACCAGTGCAACCTCTAGGTCGTCCAGGACATGGATCAGTGCAACCTCCGGTTTGACCCAATGTCTTACTGCAAACCCGCCTTATGCAACCTCCCGCACAGCCTTCCCAGCTTGTAGATCCAAGAAGGGTTGGGGGAAGCAACCCTACGCGTCATCAAGAACACTCTACCATATTGGTCCCCAATGTGACGAAGGAAAATGCTACGTTAAACCACTCTAATATCACCCCGGGCGGTGGCATTACTGATCCCCGGGATACTACTCACATGGATCGGTCTAACCCTACCACCATAGGTATGGTTCAGACCAACACTCAATTTAACCAAGCGGCTCCAGTTACTCCCGAATCAAGGCCCGAGGCTGTGGACCACCTTCACTCAACTCTCGCAGGCTGAACCCAACCGACCTCAAGGCCTTGGGGACATGCTTCCACCTCATGCTAGTACTGGGATTCTCACCAACGTTCCCAACGCAAAATTGGATTCGTGGCAACAACTCCTTGGGGATGGAAGTCATGTTGCAAGCATCATCCAACGCTTCACCGGAGGCACCTCTTCTCAAAGGATGTGGATAATATGCATCGTAGTCCATTCACACGAGAGATCAAAAATTTTCAAAATCCACCCGACTTCAAGCTTCCAATCCTGGAGTCTTATAGCGGCAGGACTGACTAGACCATACATCTCATGCGATACATGCGCCACATGGAAGTACTACCAGCATCAACCAGTGTCATGGCCAAGTGATTCCCTCTCTTTCTCATCGACATAGCTAGCATGTGGTTTCGGCAGCTAACAACTGAGTCAATCAACAGTTGGAACAAGTTGGTCACCTGCTTCATCGAGTAATTCAAAGTTCACGTCTCCCGATCGAAGAGCGTTATGTTCCTGACATCCATCAAGCAACGGTCTGGAGAGACACTACGCTCCTTCTTAGAAAGATTCAACGCGGCCGTAGCATCAGTCGATCGACCTGAGCCATCGATGATGCTTATGGCCGCCATAGCCGGTGATATGAGCCGATCTGATTTCACGTTCTCCTTAACCAGAGATCCCCCCAAGGATATTGAAAATTTCTATGTTGAAGCAGATAGATTCCTCCGGTAAGAGGATGCTAGCATCGAGATGGAAAATCTCGAAGTACTCGCGACAAAGACGGAGACCCATCCAATAACATTGGCCATAACAAAGGAAAAGGAGAAGCCTCGGAAAAGAACGATCGGAACATACGACTCCGAAGAGAGAACACGTATGATCAATACACCAAGCTCAACTCCTCCCTACTGGACATTTAACTCGATGTACCAGGATCCTCGCCTTTCCTTAAGCCTCCCAGGAGGGAGCCAACCAAAAGAGAACTTGAATCAGAAAAGTGCTGCATGTATCATAATATGGCAGGTCATGGCACAAATGAATGTAGGCATTTGCACGATCTCATCGAGGAAAGAATTAGATGTGGAGAGCTACCCGAGTATGTTAAAAAATCTGCACTAGCTGCGCTGCCACAGATACCTTCTCAGACTCCTCAGGTCGGCCCCCGAGCTTCTGGAAACGGGAAAGACCCTGAGCCTAGTAACCGCGGCATCGTCATCAACTGATTTGGTCTAGACCATTATGGAGACATCCCGTTTCTTAGGATATAAGAAATGTACTTTTATTATTTCTTTTACAAAAATATGGTTATGTTGAAGTACACACGTATGGGGTTAGGATTTAATCCCTAGACGTGCTTTGGATTCAACTATAAACCTATTAGGATTTGTTTTAGTTTCTGTAATAGCTCCTTAGCAGCAATAAACTTTCTTTCCCAAACATGGATTATGTTTGATCGATGTAAGCATCTTGCCAGGATTCGGCAGATGGCTCAAAGCCGAGTATGGTTAATGCTCTCCAAATTAAACTAAGCATGGTTTATGCTCGACCCCTGGGTATGGTTTATAACCCCTTTCTTTAAACCGAGCATGACTTATGCTATTCCCCCGGGTATGGTTTATAGCTTATTCTCTATACCAAGCATGGTTTATGCTCGTCCCTCGGGTATGGTTGATACCTCTCCTTAGAATCTACTTGTTAGGATATGGAAAGCTTAACCCCTTCTCAATAAGAGTATGGTTTATACTCAATCTTAACAAAACACATTCCAAGCATGGCTGACGCTCAATCCTAAATTCGGGTATGGTTTATAATCGACCTAAGAGAATGGTTTATACTCGAAAAATTATTAAAGGTATGATTTGTACCTTACTCAGTAAAGCTGAGTATGGTTTATGCTCGTCCCTCAGATATGGCTCATGTTCTCTCATTGAAACCGAGCATGGTTTATGCTCGTCCTTCTCGAACTCTGGGTATGGCTGATACCCTATTTCACACTTCTAGGCATGGTTCATGCCATTCTTTAGATTTCCAAGTACGGCTTATACATGATGACCCAAACAACATCATCAAGATTTGGCATGTTTATCCTAAAACCCTTTACAGGAACTCTTTACTTAGCCATACCCCAGTTCTACTGCACTTCTCTGAAGTCGACTTGGCATGATCGAATGGTCCTATGGCATTCTTGAAGACCCGCTTTAATACGATCATTGGTGATTGTCTGTCGGTTTTCTGGCATTAATACGATCGTCAGTTTTCTAGCCTTAATACAACCAACGGTGATCGTCGGTTCTCTGGCCTTTCTCATAATATGATTCGACTTAACCATGGCTTCCCGGGTCACAACACATCAAACTTCTATCCAAAATTCTCTTGAAGATCCAGAACACATTTTTCTTTACCAAAAAACACGTGTTATAGGGGGAAAAGGGTTGACCAGTTGGTAAAAAGCCGTCACAAATCAAGATCAAAGATTACTTCTAGATATCGGCCCATTACAGGCCTTCAGGAATAATTTTCATCTTAGGTCGATCGATCATAGGTCGACCCGAAACAACGGCTCTCCTTCAAAAGAAAACATCCTTCCAAAGTCAAATGCCAACTCGATCGATCAGGTCATCAATCAATCGATCGATTAGTTCTTGAAGAATCGGGCCAAACCTAGAATATCAGATCGAGAATACCAGATTCAAAATTATTTGCTACAAGAAGAGGTCCTATTTCCAAGACTACATAACCAGTTAGATTTGATCAGGCACACACAACACCATATATGCTAATTAGGTTGTGGCTGTATCTAAAGTAGTTAGACACGGTAGCAAGCTGTATCAAAAAATGGCGCGTTAATTTATTAGATACGGCTCAAAACTGTATCCCAATGTGGTAACCTACGGCTATTGGCCGTATCTAAATCATAAGTAGATACGGCTACAAACCATATCTTATACGTGTGTATGTGTGTGTGTGTATATATAAGCAGAAACTGGAGCACATATTATTTGTAACACAAAGCATATATAACAAAGGATACACTAATTCACAATTGTAACAGTAAACGAAACAATTGTATGAAATATTTCATTACATTACAATATATAATGATACATGCTATTTGATTACATTACAATAAATAAATAAGATACACGCTGTTTCATTACATTAAAGAAGAAACATAATGTTACATTACAATAAAGAAGATACGTACCGTGTCATAACTACATTACAAAAGGTAAACCTCAGCAATCGATCACTTCGATCCGCAGCTAATGCATTTACCAAGCTGAAGGTGTAACTTTCTGGTTAAGAATTTACAGGGTAATTCACTAGGTAGATGCACTTTAGCTCATGCACCTAGTTCGGGTATTTATCCAAACTTATGCATTTAACTAAGCGCCAAGACTAGCAAAGGGGATAATATATCAAGTGTCATATGCTTCTTCACTAAACTTTAGGAAAAAGCATTTGACACTTGATATTATCCCCTTTCCAGTCTTGGCGCTTAGTTAAATGAATAAGATGGGATAAATACCTGAACCGGCATTGTGAGCTCAAGTGCAACCACATGTGGAATCACCCAGTAACTCTTAACCAGAGAGTTAAAGCCTTCAGTTTGGTGAGGCTTCACTGGTGGATCACCCAGTAAATTCTTAACCAGAATGCATCATCTTCGTCTATACTTGCAACCTAATTTGCATTAGAACAATAATGAGTCAGAACACACATATTTATACATAAAAGAACATATTTCCACAAGACTAAGTAGTGACTTGAATATACATGATAACAGAAGAATATACAATTACAACACACACACCTGCACAACAACATCATGAACATACAAGCAAGAAGAACACAGTCAGGTCATGGATGAATACAACAAATCAGTGCACAAGCACATGCACATACTTGATGCACATAATGTCATATACATAAGCACAAAGAAACTTGGTTCAAGGCAACAAGTCATAAGTGGAAAAGCAGTTTTATGCCTTTACTCACACGCAGTGTGACACACATGACACACCAAACAAATTGACTAAATCTCAAACTATAAATGCCATTCTATTTTCATTCATGCATCCTTCACCGACATTTCTACTCAATCACATAAATTTCCCAATATCAATTATCAAATACATGCAGCTCAGCCAACAGAACTAGTATGTTTTAGTTCTCAAAGCATACTACATGATTTTTTTGGGCACAAGCCAAAAATGACACATGCACTTCAGACCAGTAAGAAAGTGTATATGGTGCAATAATACACACAAATGAGCAGGGCAGCACAAGTAAAAGTGTCTGAATTCAAGGTAGACAAATACAACATAAGTAAATGATAGCAAATACACTGCCGCACTATAAAACTGGGGATAATATCCAATTTAAACACAATAGCAGCATGAATTCTAGGTAGACAAGCACATGCAATTATCTATCATTCATATTTTTGAACCAAGGCATGGAAATTCAAATTAAACCCAATTTAAACCCAATTCGAATTCAAATTAAACCCTATTCACATTTAAATTTAACCGTAATCTGGTACTCACCTCTATTGGCGACGAGAAGGATGGACAGCGGTGGACTGAGGCTTCGCCGGTCAGGTGAAGGCAACGCGAGCTGACGATAACTCATGGACCGCGGTGGATGGCTTATTGAAAAAGGAAGTCGGTCGAGTACCAAAACCCTAATTTGGGTATTTGGTGATTGCCATTGTAAAATAAAAAGAGGGATAATTCGACCGAAAGTTTTGATGTGGCAAAAGTCGATTATGCCAGAATGAAGGTATGGAGGGAAAAATTTGATATGCATTTCATACGGTCCAAAGTCTTATCAAATGAACTGATCCAGGGCTTCGTCGATGGATAGTCAGATTAAGGGTGTTTGAGGTGGTGCAGATCACAAAACGTAGTTTGATACAGATTTGAGCCCTACCAAATTTGATACGGCTTATAGTTGAATTTCATATCCGCATCCCTGTGTGCCAAATTCGCTGATATGGTGTAGTGACATATTTTTATACGCCAAGTTTCAAGCCCCACGCAGGCCATGGTTTCTGAGAAACTACTCATCAGCAGTAAACCGGGTCCTGCCGCCTACTACTACTTTACTGGATTGAACCACACGTGTCCAAGCCTGAAAAAGATATATGTCACGCTGCATACCAACTCAGCGGACCAACTCGCCTATAAATACAACCCTTTCCGGAAATAGAAAGCAGCTTGAATCCGCCAGTCATAGTCTTCCATTCGGTATCCAAAAAATATTATGCCAAATATTCTAAATACAACACAAGGTTTTTGTGCAAAAATCTCTTCTTTTTCTACTCTCTTTCACTGAAAAACCACTAACATGTAATTGACAGTACAAACAAAGATTATAAAGTGGACGTAGGCTTGGATCAAGCTGAACCACTATAAAAATATTGTGTCTTCTATGTTCTTTTACTTTTCTTATGATTTTGTGAATATTATCATGTGTGGCTAACACATGTTGGGGGTTGATCAATACTAGACCAACTTTTGATGTCAACACACCTACTAACATGTGTTGTTAAGAGGGGGGAGGGTTAGAATAACCGTGTTCTAGTAAATGAAAATCACATAACTTTAAAGGAATTTATTTCCTATGTTTGGTAGTATAAATTCGCCAGGTTATGTCTAGGAAAATTAAACACACAATTCAATATAACACTAATTAGGCAGACTATCATAAAGTCGCTTAAGGCCTAACCTGTATATGTAAGGCCGGGTTTCTATTATCACTTAATACCCTTCGAGACAGACTACTATTTGGACACTTCAGGCCATTTATATATTTATTTATGGGCGGATTCCTATGATTGCTTAATACCATATGGTAGACCCTATCCACTTAAGACCTCACCTTTTAATTGTCAACGTTATTAAATATACTCTCAATGTAATTTGAGAGATGGTAACCTGCCACTTAATACTGGGCTTAGGTAGACACTCATCACCATTTATGACCCTCCCGACGAACCCAATGTTACTATCTAGTTGTTGTAACAACCCGTATTTTCAATAACCAGTTATAACATAAATCGAGGCAGAATTTAATTCTAAAATCTGAATCAAGGGAAACGGGCTATGCCATTGCGTTCGTCTCGGAAAAATACGCGAAATAGAGTCCGAGTTTTCGAAAATCGGAGTCCGTATGACCCGATTAAGGCCCAACGAAGTTTTCAGAAAAATTCAAAGTAAAAACAGATTTCAAATTCAAGTTTGAATTTGGAAATTTGGGCCAGTTTGGGCCAGGCGGGAAAATTCCCGCCAGAGCACCCAAGTCGACAGCCCTGTCGACTTGGGAGTCGACTTGGTTGGACCCAAGTCGACAGCCCTGTCGACTTGGTCCAGCCGGGCAGTTCTGCCTGGTGCACCATTTTGGGTTTGTGTTGAGCTTGGGGGCCAGATTCGGTTTTGAGGGCTGAGATTGGAACTAGGGTTTAATCCTAGGGTTGAAACTAGTCCTAATCTCTATAAATAAGGCCCTAACCTAACCCTAAATCATCATTATTCATTCAAGTAACTAAACCATGGCAAAATCAATCCTCTCATGGCCTCCACTCTCTTAATAAAATTCTAAATAAATTTCTATGAGAGATTTTCCATGCATACAAGTGTTTTCAAGCTTGTATGAGCATCATTAGCTTGCATTCAAGTCAAGTTTCTATATTTGCATCATAAAGAAAGGGTTTTGATCATTTTGGCTCAAGGGATTTTCTATTAGAGCTTGCATTTTGGGTTTAATTGATTTCATAAGGGCTTTGTCATATTTTTGTGACTTCCTAAGCATTGTAAGCCCTATTCTACTTTCATACTTAAACTCTAAAGTTAAATGTATGATATGCAAGTTTGCCATGATATGCAAGTTTACTATGTCATGTTATGCAAGTTTGAGATGTTATGATATGCAAGTTTTGTTATGCAAGTATGCCATGTTATGCTATGCAAGTTTATCATGTTATAATATGCAAGTTTATATGCAAGTTTGCCATGTTATGATATGCAAGTTTATATGCAAGTTTGCCATGTTATGATATGCAAGTTTATCATGTTATAATATGCAAGTTTATATGCAAGTTTTCCATGTTAGGTTATGCAAGTTTGGGGTGATCATTTTGTTCATGTTATCATGTTGTGCAAGCTTATCTTAAGTATATGAACATAAAGCTTCAAGCTTTATGCTAAAGGTTGCATTTTGGCAACATGTAAGTTATCATATCCCTTATGATAACTTGCATGTAAGGCTAAATGCGAACTTATGGCCATTTCTACATGTCATTTATCACCATGTATCACCAATATGCTAAGTTTGGTTTTATGCATACTTTTGAGGCCTAAAAATGTAATATGCAAGTATATGGACACATGTACATTTCATATGCCACCATGTTGAACTTGTGGCTTCAACACCTTTATGTCATGATTATGCCAAGTTCCCCTCTTTCTATCCTTTATGCGCTATTGCGATATGTAAGCGATGGGATTGCGTTTGGGGTTGGGTAAACTTAAAAGACATAAAAACATAAGATTGGGAATTTACCTATTAAGTTAGGTCTACCCATTGGGAATTTACCTATTAAGTTAGGTCTACCCAATTGCTTGAAAATTTGTAACATGTTTTGGAAACATGATGGACATGACACTTAGAAAAGATAAGTGTGACCAACTCGAGGTTGAGTTGAGTTTGTAGCGTAAACCTACCCGGAACCGACCAGCTTAACTAGTTGCTACAAACAATAGGACCCAATGTGAGAAGTTGGCCATGTTGTACCTTGAACCCAAGGTTAGACCAAGTTGTGGTGTAAAGCTACCCGGACCCGCCCGGCTTAACTAGTAACCACAACAAGGTCTAATGTGAGAGGTTAAGGCGCATTAAATTAATTAATGCCTCGTGATTAGGGTTAAGTCATGGTCCACTTAATACTTAACCAATTTGGGCTTGGTAGATTAATCAGGGTTAAGTCGTGAACTCATCGTTACACTTAACCAAGTTAATCCATGATTAGCAAGAGGGTTAAACCGTACTTAACCCACTAGAAAATCCTAGCAATGGGGGTCCACTCCAGCAGTAATCCCAAGTTTGTATCATCATGGCCCTAGGGTCTAGGCTAGGGTGTGGGGCACGAATTACTGAACTTGAGGTAAGCGACCAAAAACGACGGCAGAGTGGTACGCCGGTGTAGTTCCGGGCGGACTTATGGTCGTGCACATAGTCCGAAGCCGGGGAAAACATGCACGGGTACCAGTAGATCGAGACTGTGCACGCATGTTTATGGTGTCCAGGGGTTGCCACCCTAGGGCTTGATACACCCGACGGGAGACCCGGCACAGTCTGATTACAATCATGTTTGGGTCGTATGGACACCAACACATGACGAGTTAGGCTTATAGGGAGCCGATCGACTAGACCGTTTGGTTAGACCTTGTATTAGGGTCATTTCATGTTATTGGGCCAAAGCTTGGGCCAAGGGATCAATACTTGTTTGTTCAAGTCATGTTAGTTTGCTAGTACACCTGTGGTGCAAAACCTGATTATGCGATGACACCTTTATCTACCTTGATAGTTAATCATCATGCCAGTATGTAGTTATCCATATGATCATCTCAGCTTTCATCATGCCAGTTAACTTTATCAGTTTACATTGATTGTAGTAGGGCTTACTCAGTCTTTTTGACTGACCTGTTTTCTTTCGCCTCTTTTCTTCCGTTTCCCCCCCCCCCCCCCCCCAGGTTCTCAGGGTGGGAACGTTGGAGCTTAGCTTGGATTTCTGATCGCTTGCTTGTGGGATTTTAGCTCATGAACGGTCTTGACATGAAGCTAGCTATGGTTATCACTTATTTTGGGGATAGTACTTATGTATTTCAGTTTTTCAGTGATGTTGTTTTTATCTAGACTTGTGTATTTGGAAAGTTAACATTATGTTGTACCAGACTTGTTTTGAAATAGTTTGAAATCTTCCGCTGTTTTACTTATCTTATTTACTCTGTTTATATATATACATATGTTCTTGTTCTGCCTTGATATATCATTATGCATGTTTACCTGATTCAAACGCCCCTCCAAAGTCAGAGTGCTTGCAAGAGACACCCTGGCGGAGGTGGGGTGTTACAGTTGTCATTATATGTGAAGTCCTAGCCACTTAATACTTCCCTTAGACATGTACTCCCTCTTATATGTTCTTCGGGTCTCTTATTTGCCAACCTCTAGGTATGCCTCATATAGCCCCTAGATAAAAAGTGGACAGCTTCCGAAGAATTACCTTAATCATACGTCCATCATTTTACTAAGGACCATTTAATATCTCATAAGTTTATTGGAGAGAGGCAGACCCAATGACCACTTAAAACCTAATAAGGACAGTTCTCATGACTTTGGCCCAGTACTAAGGAGTGAACCTTAGTAACAGACCTTGTCCTAACCACTTAATACTCAAACAAGGTTGGTCATCCACTTAATACCTTCTTGAGGCAGGCCTTCATCACACAAGCAATTATTACACTAGATGTCTCATATTAAACTGAATACTTGTAACTATTGGATTTGTCAATCGGTTTTGGGCAGACTTCTGCTACAAGTTGGCTTAATCTCACGACTTTGTGTATTTATTTTAATGACCTATGACACTAGACCTCCCACATTAGCCCAACTTCTTGTAGATGCTGGATATGTCGTTCGATTCAGGGCAGGTTTCTACTACAAGTATGGGTCAACCTCGTGTCAAATGTCATCAAAAGCCATTAAATACACACATACACATATAAAAATTTCCTATTAGGGACATTTTAAATTTGAATTCCTAATTAAATGCATTTAATACATTAATTATGCTATAAATAGAACGTAATTAAAGCGCGTGTAAAGATATGTCCTAAAACATAGAAATGTCAATCCTAATCATAAAATAAGGTTTACAAATTTATTTTTGTAACTTCATTAACATGACATTTAATGTTTATTCACATTCAAATCAATAACAGGGAAGTAACACACATATACAAAACAACTTGTAACTTAGTTTTTAAAGATTACTTGAATAATAATAAAAGACAGAGTGTAATATGCCAAATATATGTATAATCTCTTTTTGGTACTACTTTACTTTTCATATGATTTTATACAAAAACAAAGATTTTGGTGACTTGTGTTTTAACACGTTCAAACTATCTATTTTATAAATAGAACCCAAATCTTATGTTTTTGCATATATATGGGATTTACGATTTTCAAGAAAGTAAATTAGATCATTATCAAAACTATACAACACCCAAAAGTCCATCTTTTATTACATTCATAATCAAAACCCAATATATATCAAAATGATTGTCTACTTCCCCAATTTATAAGGGTTTTGGAGGATTTGTTTACATTTTATTTTCATGCAAATCCAAACCCCTTTAGGCATAACAATCCAAATATACACTATCAAAATATAGAAAATTGTAAACTTGTAAAATTTCCACTCATAATATTACAAGAAGAAGGATGAAGTGGTTGAGTAGAACTAATTTCTGGATTGTATCCTCGCAATTACAGTTTTTCAAACTTCCTCCTAAACCTATATATACATACATACATACATACATATATATACATATATATGAATCCAATTAGAATCTTATATACATTAAATTCCCAATTCCAGATTTTACTAATAAAACTAGATTAGAAAAGGTAGAGAATAGGTTAGAGAAGAAGAAAAATCCTAAGCTGTCTATTTTCTAGAATTTAGAACAATGGTGGAGAAGAATAGTAAAGGCGTAAAAGAGAATAGAATGTATGGTTTGTGTGAGGGGCTAAGGACTTGTTTATAGTTGTTGGATTATGTGCGGATGGTAGGATTAGTTTTATAAAACCTGGACAATTCGTTCTAGTAAAATATAATAAAATATCCTAACAAAACAAGCCTTTCTCTCGCACTTGACCGGAAGGGCGGTCGACCCCTTCCCTAGGAGGGGTGGACCTCCAGGTCGACCCCCCTTAAGGAGAGCGGTCGGCCTCCCTTAAGGGTTGAACATTGGGAGATTTATTTCCCACGTCCGTTTCTATTTTATCAATTATGTAATTAATTTGATTGATTCTTTTCATTTCTTTTGATTTTTATCCCTATCTTACATACTTAAATATACACAAACAATTTTGAATTCTCGAGGAAAATTCCATTATGCTAAAAGTATATTATTTTATTCTAGATTTATATTCTTACAATTTGAATTTCAAACACTATGTTATACAACTTTCGTATAATTTGTTTTATTCGTAACATTTTCAAATAGACTCCGTTTTCGACAAAAAAAGAATGAAAACGGACTAGAATCTCGCCATGAATACAATGGTGACATTTTCGTGGCCCAATTCTTAATTATCCAAAATTCTTATTTTTAGCCCATTAATATTTTATTAATTTATTGTTTTTTATCATTAATTTAATTATTTATGTCTATTTAGGGTATATTTTACGGGGTGTTACAAGGGGATGGTGCAACATGGGTAGGGATAAACGATAATATGAAGGCATGTGTTTTGTAGGGTTCCCCTCACAGCAAAAAGAAAGAAAACGAGACCTAAAAGTTAACATAGTAAAAATAAGCATGGTGGCTATGGTGAAAAAAATGCATGGGATTTTCATAGGGTTTGAAACCAGTAATGGATCAACAAACAGCTCGAACAAATAAAAAGATTTTTAGATTTGAAACACATGTTTTTGAAAATATTTTTCAACAAATAAATTATAAATTTGGTTTTGAAATCAAGGGAAAAAAATAAAAATAGCAGTTTAATTTGAAAATACCCGAGGACTGAATCTGTAGGAGATGAGATTTAGATTTTACAAGGAGGAGAGATATGTTGAGGAAGAAGAAAAAGATAATCTCGGTAAAATTAGAAATGGGAATATAGAAGAAAAGTCCGCAAATAAACTTTCTCAAAGTCCACTCAAATTTAAACGTAAAATTTAATAAATGAATGATGTGGTACATATACCTTTCCCATAAAGCTAAATCTTCATTCAAACATATGTAGAAGGGATAAAAGTACAAACATAGTCCTAGTCTTTTTTATACTGAAAAGCTCATATTTGGATCAAATGAAAGCGAATTCTGATGAAATGAAAAATGCTAAGCAACTCGGAATTCAGAGTAGAATAAAAAAATTGAAATTTAACAAAGGAAAAATCCATGTGTTTGGTTCAGATTTTTTCCCATTAATGGCGACAGGGATCTCGTTCCTTTTCTATGTTTCTTCACCTTCTTCCTCCATAATCTTTCCCTTCCGCTCCAATCCAAACATCGATCTTCTTTCCTCAACCCATTATCCCTTATTTCTTCTGTGTGGCCACAAATCCGTTCCTCGTAATAACTTTCAGATTTAACCCTAGATGCTACTCAAACTTCTTTATTTTCTCCAATCAAACTTCGCTACTTCCCTAGATCCTCCGCTTCAGCCTTCCCTTCGTACCTTTAAGCGGTAGCTCCTCCTTGATATTGGGATAGATTCGACTTGTAAGGGTTGCAAAGGTTCAACAACGAGTCCTAGGTTTGCGGTAACTACTTGTTAGACCCAAAAGTGGTTCTAACACCCAAATTGATTAAAAACAAGATGAAATGAGATAAAAATAAAAATGAACACACAGGATTTATAGTGGTTCGGCGAAGAAATGCCTACGTCCACTTATCTTTCACTATATTCAATAATTCAGTTGCGAATACAATGTAATTGTCACTTGACTTCACTCACAACTCGCTTATATTCACTCAATAGAATAAAACAAACAATTAAAGAAGATTTGGATTCTCCGGGAGTAATGGAGTTCGGGTTATGGAGATAGTTGAATTCTCAAAGTGCTGAAAAAAGATCCTTTTCTTTGTCTCCAGACGGGGTATTTATAGGTGTGAATTTGCTTGAAACTTGATCCGGGTCGGGGCCACGTGTCATCCATCGCACTCTCTTCGGGTTCGGATGAACTATCATGTGGACAACGCATCAAAGGGAAGGACGTTATGGGTAGGAACTGGTCATAGCCGGTCCGGATATCCAGGCGCTTTTGCAGGAGAATAATATGGATCATGGGTTCGGGTCGGAGATACGCAGATAAGGGGTTCGGATCGGGATACCCGATCCGAACCGGATTGGCTTGGGTGCGACTCTCCTTCTCTAATCTGCTCCGCTCCGTTCCATTTTCGTGGCAAACAGGTGGCTTTCTGATCCATTCGAGATTTAGTTGCCCTCCGATCCGATTAGATATGCCTTACCAATTTACTCAACAGGAGTTCACCGACCCGAACAAAGGACTCTTTCCGACCCGAACCGACGGTTTGCTCTGACCCGATCCGAACAGCTGCTGCTATCTAATCTAGATTGTAGTGTCTTCTCCAATCCGAACCGAAGTCTTCTAATTAAAAATTCCCTTCAATGTCTGGCTTCTCGACTTTGTGTTGCCTAATTCACAAAGTAGGCTAACATTTTGCCCCCTCAAAGGATGCTTCTGTTGTATACGAAGCATGCTTTGACGTTGTTTGAATGCTAGTCCTTGAGTCAGAACAGTCAGAAAGTCACCTCTGTTCGTTTGTGAAGATGCGTTGCTTCATGAGGACATGCCTCTTATCACTTATATATATGTCGTGAAATACCTGATTCATTTTCTTCATTTTTGAGTCAAGTCCAGAAGTTCTTCTCGACATACAGTATTCTTCTCAGGTATGTTCTTTCCTATTTTTTCTTTTAAATCCAGTTCAAATGCTAGAGAAACGCACAGATTTCTACTCGGTTCGGATGTTAGAGGAACGTATAGATGTCTATCCGATTCGGATGCTAGAGGAATGCACAGATGTCAATCCGGTTCGGTGTCTGACTCGAGCGCCTTTTCTTCCTGTTTCGCTTTGCACTGGGTTGATGGACCAGAAGGTGTGGGCTAGCTTGGACTCGGTCCGAATAGAGCAAAACACGGGGAATACAAAGAGCCATCTCGCGTCTTATATAAACTCGACCACCCATACTCTTCTTCCTTCTTTACTCCCACAATTCTTGTTCTCCTATTTTTACACCGAAACCCCACTTCCTAAAAAATCTAAAAACTCCAAACTCCTTGTTTCAATCTTCGAATAAAACATATAGGTATTTTAAATCTTCAATTGTTTATGTAATAACTAACTTTAGCTAGAATTTGCGGTTAAGTCGAGCGATTGGAGTGTGGTATTTGTTGAACTCCGACGCCTGGATCTCCTCCACCGTTTGTCTTCGTCGTTGATGGCGTCTTCGCCGTCTCGAGGTTGCAACGGGGGTCATTGGGATCCAGCGTTAAACATTCAAGCATATAAACGCTTAACTTCATTTGGGTCTAGTGAAATTTAAAGACGAGAAAGGGGAGAATAGGAATTGGGTTCGGTTCGGGTTAGAAAGTGCTGAAGCAGCGGAAGGGAGGACAAGTTCATATGTTAGGATCGGGTCGGAATGAAATGCGATGTGGAGAAAGCCATGCTTATCCGACCAGGTCGGGTCGGGGAAAAGATAGAGAAAAGGAAAGGACATATGGATCCTTTTGTTTGCTGAACCACTCCGAATGCCTATTCCGATCCGGTTTTAATCTGCCAAACATGAATGTCTTCTCCAAACTAAACAATACACAAACCCGAACCGATCCCAGCTATATGCACATCCGATCCGAACCCAACAATGAACGTACCGAACCGAATGATATGCATATTCCAACTCAAAGCACTAGACTTTATCCAACCAGGGTTAACCAATGCTTGACATAATCTTCAACTTAATGAACAGTTAGGATAGTGCCTCGCGGACATAAACGAGCATTAAGAACAACTCTGACTATCACTTTTTCTTCAAAGCTTCGTCTTACATTGCTGTACTTTTATTTTGCATTTCCCACATTTGCTGCACACATTTTAGTTCACACACATACACAAGGGGGGCACGGGATAATTTACTCTAATCCGTGCTATTGCCTCTTCAATAGTTCTATGACAATGAGGCCCAGACGCTCTTCCCGTCTAGCTGAGAGGAAAGAAACCCCGGAAACTTCTAACAAAATCACTCTTGAGGATATATCTTCTTCGTCTGATCCATAATGGGACAGTGAGGGTCCAGATTACGGGGTTGGTCATCGGGAAAGCGACGAGGTGTCTTCAGAGAATGAAGTTTCTCTGGGTTTCGAGGAGGAAGGAGGGATTGGTGACAATCGAGCACCCGATGAATTTGAATCAGCCATCATATTGGAATCACCCTCGGACTCCGTTGAATCAACAATTGACAACGATCGACTTGTTCGAATTTGTCTAAAATATGGAATAATGAAAAGGGACACCCTAGTGCCCTCACACTCTGACCGTCCCCACAACCCTCCAGAAGGATATATGACGGTCACTCGATTGATGTGCATGGTCGGCGCCATTCCTCCATTCTCTCCTTTCATCGTTGATTTCTTAAGACAAATGCGGATTGCCCCCATGCAGCTGCATCCCAATTCATATGCCTATTTGCACACCTTGTACATAGCATATCGTGAAATCCTAGGCATAGAGCTCACGTTCGATGACGTTCACTTCTTCTATAATTTCAAGCATCGGACTCGAGAAACTCCATCCTTCTGCTACTTTGAATCAGTTCCAAAGAGGAAGATAATCTCTGCACCATTTAGCAGTAAAGCTGGAGATTCCAGACTTGAATGGTTCTACGTGAAGCAACAGCCTGGATGTGCCAGGAGATGGACAAAATCAAGTAAAGCGTTGATTTTCTGAATCCGGAGTCTATATACACTTGAATCATCACCCTGATCTATTTTCCTTTTTGTTTGCAGTCGACAATCCCAAACAGATATCAGATCAGGTGTTCTTTGATCGGATGCACCGTCTTCTTAATGGCGATCAAAAATTCCTGACTATCGACGAGGTCCTTAAAGATGAATACCTTCACTTTCATGGGCTGCTATCCGTTTTTCGTAGCATCGGTCATGGGACGGTCCCTTATGCATACATCCCTCCAGTGGAGATAGTTCCAGAGACAGGAGAAGGCTCGGGAATTCCTACAGCGCCTCTTCAAACTTCACCTTCTCCATCTTCCACACAAGATGATGAATTGGCTAATCTGGCCGAAAAGCATCGTGAAGGGTATATTGCCCCCGAGGAAACTACTTCTCTAGACAAGTCAAAATCCTCCCAAGAGTCGCCACTTCGTGCTTCCGAAGGGGATGTTCCTAGCACTGATGAGCACATATTTCAGGGTTTGGGGGATCTCCCCTTACCTGAGACTATATATACTTCAGAGGATTTCAGGAAGGATCCTTTAGTCTTCACCTCTTCTGAAGAAACTACTCCCGCTAAGGCCAAAGAGCCTGCCCGCACTAGTCTAGCTTCAGACTCGGGTTGGTTGGGGGGACACACACCACTTAGGATGCACTTTACACCACAGCATTAGCATTCGTTGCACTTCTTTCTCCATGAATCCATTAATTCTAAACTTCATTTATTTTATCGTGCAGGTTCAATGTCTCGATCCTACTACGATATAAGAAAACTTCGCCGTAGCATGTCCAATCCTCCTCAGGATGTCGAGTATGATCGCCGGGATGATCGTGGTAGGGAGGAGAGAAGACCTTATGATCCTTATCGTTCTCGACCCTCACGTTCCCGCTCACCAGTTAGGCCGGAACAAGAGAAATACAAAGGTTACCAAAGCCGTAGGGAGGAGGACAGGCCACAATCCAAAGACTCCTCCTCTTCCTATGAGAAACGCAGTAGAGAGAAAAGTCCTCCAAAGGAAACCGGGTCTCGAAGTAAGCAAAAGGTCCCTGCGACTAAGCGACCTAGGACAGACAAAGAGACTGCAGAATCCTCTTCAGGAAGGGACACCGAATTGACAATCCTCGCTCCTCCCCCACCAGATGCAGGAACTGCAATAAAGCGGGCATATTTGAAAGAGCAATTTCCCGAACACTACTTCGAAACTCTGACTTTTTTACCTGCCCTTGAACCTATTTCGTCTAATTGGGTAGATGAGGCCAAAGCAAAGATTGATGCGGTGCAAAAACAATATACTGAGATGTTCAAATATTCACGCAATCTTTCTAGAATCATCCGCACTCTAATCACAAATACTGATTCAATGCAAAAGACCGCGGAGGAGGATACTAAGGCCTTAAAAGCTTTAGGAAAAGATTTGGAAGACACTTAAGCTCAGCTAGCGGTCGCTCAAAAGGACGCTTCTAATTTCAAACAACAATTCGAGGATATGCAAAAGCGCTATCACGATTTGCTTGAATCTCATACTCAGGAGCGTTCTGAATTAAAAAAGCAAGCTGACGAGGCCAAGTCAGAGGCTGCTAAGACACGCATTGCTTATGCTGAGCTTGAGCGGAAAAACGCCGAGTTAGCAAAGAAGAGTGCTGAATTAGAAAAGAAGAACGCTGACTTGGCGTCAAAGTTGTTGGAGGCAGAGAACAGGGCTGCTCTGGCCGAGGGCAATGTGGAGTGTGCTATTAAATCTGCGGAGGAAACCCGCAAGCAACTATCGGAGGCGGAGGCTGATATTCAGGGCTTCGGCGAGCTAATGATTGAATTCTTCGCACACATTATTCGTCGTCGAAACATTTCTTGGATCGAGGACTATCCATCCACTCTGGTTCAAGTATGGAATCAAATCGTTGAGTGGGAAAAAGAAGAACTTAAGGTCGATTCTCTTGATGAAGATAAACTGATGGAGAAATACTTGAGAGACGATGAACCGGAGCGCCTAGCTGAAGGGCGCCGCCTTATTGCTGAGGCTATAGAAGAAGAGAGACGGAAGTCTAAACAAAAAACCACTCTCAAAGCTGGTTCCTCTTCTTCTGCTCCTGCAACTCCCGAAGTAGAAGGGTATGATCCCGAAAATCCGGGAATTGCCCGAACAACTCTGCTATCTCCCATTCCTGAAATAACCCCAGAGGTGGTGGTCACCCCCGCTGGAAAGTCTTCGGAAGGTATCCCTATCTTTTCTCCTCAATTTGCCAAAGCTATTACTACCTTTCGCCACGTGATTGAACATTCGATGAGAGACCCATTGTTTTCGCCTGAGTTGATAACTGTTGCTTCTCATTCTGTAGGTGTCGAATCGTCCGAAAAGACAAATGTAGCTCAAGGAGCTACTGCTGGGACAAAGCCCGCAGACGGGGCCAAAAAAGGGGAAGAAAAGGCTGCTTCTACAGACTTGGGAGAAAGAAATGAGCCAACTAAGGTCACCACTCCCCATGATGAAGAAATGATAACAGCTTTAAAGGACGACGGAGGAGACGGGGGGCATGAAGAGGAACCGGAAGTTGCAATAACTGGGGAGTCGAAAAGCACTGATGACGTTACCTTGGCTGCCATGAAGGCTGATCAAGATAAGCGCTTGCAATTAAAGGCCGAAGAACTAGACCCTGAGGTCCTCAAGCCCCTCGCAGTCGTGGATGCGGGATCAAGGTTAGTTGTTAAGCTCTCAACTAGATCTATTACAGAAGAACTTGCTAAAAAATCTTCTCTTGATTCCAGTGCCCCGCCCTCCGGGAAGAAGTCTACTGGCTCCAGTACCGCATCTTCAGGGAAAAAGAAATCGAAGCGAATCTTGACCGAAGCCGAGAAAGAAGCAAAGGATGCAGAGAAAGCCGCCAAGAAATCCAAGGCTCATTCCAAATCTAAATAGTGGATTGTCCTGTATCTTTTTAGTATTTTTGTGAACCAATAATTGCTGCTACAAAAGCAGCTCCTGTACCTTCTTTTCCAGCTATTTCCCTGTACAAATTCATTCATCTGTAAATAAAAATAATTCACTTTTTGCAATGTTTGTTTGTTAGTAGTTATGCATGTCTACAGTTATGAAACGAAACTGTGGAGGGGAAAATATGTGTATGCACATGTATCCCCAGTCAATTTCCACAAGTTATTCAATGCTTAACCAAGCAATCTGAATGCTCCCAATTCTCTGACGGGATAGCACTTCCTGTGTCGTCAGTACCTGTTATTTTTTCTGGCATTTCTTTTATACTCTCCCTCTTTCTCTTGAGAGTTAGAGCTCGAGTTCAGTCATTTGTTTATTCCCCGGTCGTTCAACGGGGAAAGACTTCTTTCTCGGTGCTCAGTCGGAGACGCCTTTATACTCTCTTTCTCTCTGGAAAGTTAGAGTTAGGAGGAGAATTTCTTTTTCAGCGCTCAGTCGGAGACGCTTTTATACTCTCTTTCTCTGGAGAGTTAGAGTTAGGAAGAGAATTTCTTTTTCAGCGCTCAGTCAGAGACGCTTTTATACTCTCTCTCTTTCTCTGGAGAGTTAGAGTTAAGAATGTCGTTTTCTCATTCTTTTATGTCTTATTGCACAAATAATCGTTGTGCTTCTTTTTATGTCTAAACTGTTTTCAACCTTTTTAGGCTCTGAGTTATCCTGTATTTTATAATCACAACAGAATAACTGATGAATGTAAATGCATAAAAGTAAATAACACACAATATTTTTATAGTGGTTCAGCTATGTCGTAGCCTACATCCACTTTATAGTCCTTTATTCATATCATCAGATTTTCTCAAGGCAAGGCGTGCCTTATTACAGAGTTCACAGGAAAAATAACAAAAAATACAGCATTTCTAATCCAAATATCGCATTAAGTGTTGGGCATTCCATGCTCGAGGGACTTCTCCGCCATCTACGGTCGTTAACTTAAAGGTTCCTTTTTCAAGTTTCCGTTGGATGACAAAGGGTCCTTCCCATTTTGGGCCAAGGTGAGGAAGGGATGGAAAAACTCTCTTTAGCACCAAATCTCCTAGTTCAAAAGTTCTGAGGCGAACTTTTTTGTCATAATAGCGTGCCATCTGACGCCGATGTCTTGCTGCACGCAAGTCTGCTTCGTCCCTTTTCTCTTCGATTTCATCAAGAGATTCAAGTAAGAGCGCCTGATTCGTCATCAGGTCATAATACGCCACCCTGTGGGAAGGAACTTCCAGTTCAACTGGAATTACTGCTTCTGAGCCAAAGGAGAGAGAGAAAGGGGTATGACCGGTGGCTGTCTTAAATGTTGTTCGATATGCCCACAAAGCTAGGGGCAATTCATCAACCCACTTTGCCTTTGCACGCTCTAATCGCTTCTTGAGGATGGATTTTATTACCTTGTTTATTGCCTCTACTTGCCCATTCGATTGCGGATAGGCAACTGCAGTATATCGTTTGTCTATCTTATACTTCTGGCAAAAATTTCTGAATTCAGTGCTATCAAATTGGGTCCCGTTGTCAGTAATAATCGTCCTTGGGATCCCGAATCGGCATATAATATTTCTGACCACAAAACTTATCACCTTTCTTGTTGTGATCTTAGTCAAGGGCTCAGCTTCCACCCACTTCGTAAAATAGTCCACGGCTACTATTGCATACTTAGCTCCTCCTTTTGCAATTGGTAAAACTCCAATGATATCAATTCCCCATGTGGCAAATGGCCAAGGACTCACCATCGATTTAAGCTGGGTTGACGGTGCCCTGGGGATTTTGGCGAATCTCTGGCACTTATCGTAGCGTCGTGAATAATCAGCTGCATCTTTGTTGATCGTAGGCCAGAAGTATCCGTACCGCAATATTTTCTTTGCTAAAGTTTGACCTCCTGTATGATCTCCACACTCACCTTTGTGTACTTCTCTTAGTACACGCTTGATGTCGTCGTGTGCTATACATCGTAACAGGGGCATAGAAAATCCTTGTCTATAGAGAGTATCATCTTGTATGACATATCTGGTAGCTTTGTGAACTACAGCTCTTTTCTCACTCTTCTTTGATGGGAGTGTCCCATTCTTAAGGAAATTCTTAATTGGAGTCATCCATGACTCCTTCTCTGGTTCCGCTTCAAAAGCGAATTCAATTTCCATTGACTCAAAGCTTGGCGACTCCAACGTTTCAATTGGAATTACTTCAGTCTCTTCTGGATTGTCGGAACTAGCCAGCTTTGCCAGTCTATCCGCTTTCTGGTTTTCAACTCTGGGTATATGTGTTATGTTGTACCGCTCTAAGCTATTCAATAGCTCTTTCACTTTCTTGAGATAGGCGATAAGTCGAGGTCCTCGAGCCACGAATTCCTCTCGTACTTGACAAACAACAATCTTAGAGTCACAAAATATGTCCATCATTTTTACTCCGAGGTCTTTAGCAAGTTTCAGCCCGGCAATCAGGGCTTCATATTCAGAGTCATTGTTAGTTGCCGAAAATTCTAATCGCAGGGCGTAATATAACGACCGTCCCTCGGGAGTGACTAAGACAATTCCAGCTCCGGACCTTCGGTCATTCTTAGCTCCATCTGTATATAATTTCCACGGATTCATCTCTAGCTCTTCCTCAGATTTAACCATTCGGTCATTGATTATTTCCTCCTCTGGAATGGTGAATTCCGCAATAAAGTCTGCTAGAGCTTGCCCCCTGATTGACTTTCGTGGTTGAAAATTCAAATCAAACTGACTTAGTTCTATGTTCCATTTGATCAACCTTCCCGATGCTTCGGGTCTCTGCAACACCTGCCTTAAGGGCTGGTCGGTGTATATGGTTATTGGATGGGCTTGGAAATAGTGACGAAGTTTTCGGGATGCGATTAGGAGGCTGTAAGCGAGCTTCTCAATTTTTGGGTAATTGCGTTCTGCCGCTGCTAGTTTCTTACTTACATAATACACCGGCCTTTGTACTTTGTCTTCTTCTCGAACCAGAGCCGTGCTGACAGCATGAGCCGAGACTACCAAATAAACAAATAATTCTTCGTGATCTACGGGCTTTGATAAAATCGGCGGTTTCTCTAGCAGTTCTAACAGATTTTGAAAGGCCTCAACACAATCCGGAGTCCACTGGAAGTTCTTCTTTCCCCTTTTTATCAAATCAAAAAACGGAACACATTTATCTGTGGCTTTGGAGATGAATCTACTCAGCGCCGCTACTTTCCCTGCCAGACTTTGGACGTCTTTAATTCTCCTCGGTTCTTCGATGTTTCTAATCGCTGCTATCTGGCTAGGGTTGATTTCAATTCCTCGGGAACTCACAATAAAGCCAAGAAACTTTCCCGATGCCACTCCAAATGAGCATTTCAGAGGATTCAATTTCATCCGATACTTTCGCAAGATGCCAAACATTTCCGCTAAGTCTTGCGTATGACTGGAAGACTGCTTTGATTTGACAAGCATATCATCCACATAAACTTCCATAGTTTTTCCTATTTGATCATAAAACATTCTATTTACCAAGCGCTGATAAGTAGCTCCAGCGTTTTTTAATCCGAATGGCATTACAACATAACAATATAGCCCCAAATTCGCAATGAAACTCATATGCTCTTGGTCTGGTACGTGCATAGGAATTTGGTTGTATCCAGAGTACGCGTCCATGAAAGAAAGAAGTTCATGACCTCCTGTCGAGTCTACAAGCTGGTCAATCCTAGGAAGTGGGAAACTATCTTTCGGGCAAGCTTTATTTAAATCTGAAAAGTCAATACAAGTCCGCCACTTTCCGTTTGGCTTCTTTACTAAGACGGGATTCGATATCCAGTCGGGATATGTCGAATCTCGAATAAATCCATTCTGCTTCAACTTCTCTACTTCCTCTTTGAGAGCAGCCGACCTCTCTGGGCCCAGCATGCGTCTCTTTTGCTTCACAGGTGGATGCTTCGGATTTACATTCAATTTGTGACTTATAATGGATGGCGATATCCCACACATGTCAGCATGGGTCCAGGCAAACACGTCTAGGTTTGCCTTCAAGAAGTCCGTTAGTTCTTTAGCTCGACGTGGATCCAATTGAGAACCAATTTTCAAAACTTTTGTCGGATCAGCTTCATCAATGGGAATTTCCACTGTCGCTTCATTAGGAGTTGCATTCCTAGCCTCTGGTTCCTCGTTTTTTCTGGGATCCAGGTCTTCAGGCGTTCCTTTGGGCAACTCCTTCGGGGTCAATCTCTCTAATTGCTATGCCGAGTCCCCCTTTGAGGGAGACGGGGCATCCTTACTCTCAACGTCAAGTCCTTTCATCGGCATTTTTAACTCGGCCACATAGCAGGCCCGTCCGGAAACCTGATCCCCTCTCATTACTCCAGTTCCGGCTTCGGTTGGGAACTTAAGTAACAGACACCAAGGGGCGATACAAACTCTAAATTCAGCGAGGGCAGGTCTCCCCAAAAACGCGTTATAAGGCGAATCTACGTCCAATACTACGAACTGAAGCATTCGCACTCTTCTACGTTCTCCTTGCCCCAGGGTCACGGGCAACTCTATGTATCCCAGGGGAGCTGTCGACGCCCCGTTGAAGCCTCTAATCCATCCTTCACAAGGCTTCAGATCTTCGGACTCAAGCTTCATCTGATCAAATGACTTCTTGAACAAAATATTAACGGAACTTCCGTTGTCTACTAATACCTTATGGACCAAGGCCGGCCCAATGGTGGTAGTAATAACCAACGGATCATTGGTGGGTGATTGAATCCCAGTATTGTCTCGGCTTCGAAATACCACGTCATCGAACATGGTCTTCTGTTGTTTTATGGGGGCGACATCTTCCAAATCATCACCTTCATTCACGTCTAAATGCTTGGCAGCATTCGCATATTGTTCCATTGACCTAAAACTTCGGATTGCCGGGTGAGGTCCGCCTACAATGGAGTTGATGACAATTCCTTTACCTTTCTGCTATGCTGTAGGCTTGGGAGCAGGTAGGATTTGTTTTGGAGCCTGCTCCCCTTGCCCCCTGTCCCTCGGGGCAACCTTGTACTCATCCAACTTTCCTTCACGCAGCAGCTTCTCAATTACATCCCTCAAATGCCGACATTCATTGGTCGAATGCCCATGAGTTCCGTGAAACAAGCAAAATTTCCCTGTCGCCATTTCTTTCTCGGTCGAATCACGAGGTGGCGGTCTTTTGTACTGTAACACATTGTACGTATCCAGGTAAATATTTTCCAGGGTGTCGTTCAATGGTGTATAATTCTCGTAGTTCTGGAATCGGGGTCTTTTGTTAGGGTCGCTTCCCCTATTTCTGTTTCTTCTATTACCGCTCGAATTACGGTTATTGTTGTTGTTTCCCCCACTTCCAGTATTGCTGTTTCCACCCTTGTTTCCTACATTTACTTCAACCTTGCCAGAATTTTCCCCCGACTGCTTCACGGCGATATTACTCTGCACATTCTCCTTTGAAGCCGTTTCAGACTTTCTCTTTCGGTTTGCCCTGGCCTCCTCTCGCCTTAAATAAATATCGGCTTTTTCGTAGAATATCTCCCTTGTGGGGGGTGTCTTCCCAGAAAGGTAGTCTCCAAACTCAGATTCAGGATCAACTCCTTCCTTCAATGCCATCAGAATAGTGGGCTCATGCGGATCACAGACCTCAGTTACAGCTTGGTTAAAACGATCAAGATATGCCCTTAAAGATTCTCCTGGTGCCTGTTTGATTCTCGATAATTCAATAACACTTTTGGACTTTCGGGCATGTAGTCGGAACTGGTTCATGAAACGCTCGCTTAGTTCCTTGTAATTAGAAATCGAACGAGGAGGAAGTCGGGTAAACCAGAACAATGCCACATCTTCTAGGTAGATTGGGAATGCTTTGCACTTCACTTCATCTGGGGCAGCAGCAGCATTCATGAGCCACGAATACCTCATCAAATGCTGTCCCGGATCAGTCCTTCCGTTGTACTTGTCCATCTGTGGCAAGTTAAAGCGTCGGGGAAATTGGAAGTCGAGGATATCGTCGGTGAACGGAGTATGGCTTCGCTCAATGCCATAATCTTCATTTGTATAATTCCGGCTCTCGGACATGATCTGGCGAACCATTGCCTGTACATCAGCATTAGTTAGGGGCCGCTCAGGTTCCCTGGCCCTAGTATCCGAGTTCCTTCTGGGCTCTGGTTCAGGAGATGCCCTTCTTCTTCGTGCTGCCTCTGCTCGACTCCGTTCCCTGCGTTCCCGGTCGATCTCGGGAAGAGGGGACTGGAGTCTTTGCCCCCGAGTGGGGTCATTGTTTCCTAATGCTCGTGCGATATCCTCACGAGATCCCAAGGATCCAAATGTCAGCTGCTCCACGTTCTGAGGTCGTTCGAGTGGCCTTCGTTCACGGGGCCTCTCTTCCTCGGAAGATGAAGATTGATCTACTGGTGTGTGACGAACCGGTGATGGAGTTCTCTGTCGACGGAGTTCACTAATCTCCCGACTCATGAGCCTCATATTTTCCTGCATCATGAGATTAGTGCGCTCGTGAACTTTCATGGCCTCCCTCGTGCTCTCAAGCATATCAAGCAAGCGCGAGAAATCTCCTTGGGTGATGGGCGCAGATGGATTGACCTGATCACCAACCCTGGTGGCTGGAATTGGAGCATTCGTAGGGACTCGAGTAGAGGTTCCAGCTTCACCAAGCATCGGGTCGGATCGGAGGTAGGAAGTCGGATCGGTTCGGAGCGGGGGAGCCTGGTCGGATCGGTGCGTGGCAAGCAGCTCGGGTCGGTTCAGACTGGGGGAATGCACTGCTTCAGAATCTCCTACCCGGATCGGATCGGAGCTCTCCCCTTGCTGGCGGTTCGGATTTCCTGCATTGGTCCTTCCTGCTGCTGAACTCTGCCCCCGAGACCTTGTTACAACAGCATTTTGCTGATCTTCGCCAGCTCCATTTCCTCGAAAAGACTGAACTTCCTTGCCTTTTCCTTTGGCCATGAATCTTTGACAATCACTTCAACGAATGTAAAAAAGCGGAGAAACTTAAGGATTCACTTCTTTGAACTCAACGGTCCAAAAAGTAGAAAGAGATCCCGGAAAATAAAGAATTTAGATGAGGGTTCTCAGTGAAAGTACCAAAATGTTAGACCCAAAAGTGTTTCTAACACCCAAATTGATTAAAAACAAGATGAAATGAGATAAAAATAAAAATGAACACACAGGATTTATAGTGGTTCGGCGAAGAAATGCCTACGTCCACTTATCTTTCACTATATTCAATAATTCAGTTGCGAATACAATGTAATTGTCACTTGACTTCACTCACAACTCGCTTATATTCACTCAATAGAATAAAACAAACAATTAAAGAAGATTTGGATTCTCCGGGAGTAATGGAGTTCGGGTTATGGAGATAGTTGAATTCTCAAAGTGCTGAAAAAAGATCCTTTTCTTTGTCTCCAGACGGGGTATTTATAGGTGTGAATTTGCTTGAAACTTGATCCGGGTCGGGGCCACGTGTCATCCATCGCACTCTCTTCGGGTTCGGATGAACTATCATGTGGACAACGCATCAAAGGGAAGTACGTTATGGGTAGGAACTGGTCATAGCCGGTCCGGATATCCAGGCGCTTTTGCAGGAGAATAATATGGATCATGGGTTCGGGTCGGAGATACGCAGATAAGGGGTTCGGATCGGGATACCCGATCCGAACCGGATTGGCTTGGGTGCGACTCTCCTTCTCTAATCTGCTCCGCTCCGTTCCATTTTCGTGGCAAACAGGTGGCTTTCCGATCCATTCGAGATTTAGTTGCCCTCCGATCCGATTAGATATGCCTTACCAATTTACTCAACAGGAGTTCACCGACCCGAACAAAGGACTCTTTCCGACCCGAACCGATGGTTTGCTCTGACCCGATCCGAACAGCTGCTGCTATCTAATCTAGATTGTAGTGTCTTCTCCAATCCGAACCGAAGTCTTCTAATTAAAAATTCCCTTCAATGTCTGGCTTCTCGACTTTGTGTTGCCTAATTCACAAAGTAGGCTAACACTACTAAATCTTGCCTTTTTGGTTATGATGGTACTAGACGGAGTTAGATATTCAAAGTGAATTGGATTTCAGTATTGGTATGTCGGATGCTTCCGGTTGTGGTCTATGGGTCAGTAGTTTATGGGTTTTGGGTATTGCTTTGAAGTTTGGGTATTGATTGTGTTTGGCTCCATGTTTTGGTTTGGGGTAGAAATGGTCTAGTTAAGCTTGGTAGCCGCTGATTTAAGCATACAGGTGAAGCCTTTGGCTCTTGATTAACATAGAAATGTGTTTATTTTATGCTTGTATTTCTTATCTTTTGTATATAAATAAATATTACTTGGGTATTGTTTTGTCACTTTTACAGATATTCCAACCCAGCCCGCATGCAACCAGAAAAGTAGAAAAATGGAGATCAGATTGCTATATTTTTACATTTTGAAGAATTGTAGATGAAGATCCCACATCCAGTTGCTGTTGGACAAGAAAATGACTGATAAAAAGGCCATGCACATTTCAAATCAAGGGAGGCTTGTCAAAGAACCAAGAGGAAAAGAAGAAAGGCCAAAAATTTAATAGATTTAACTAAGGCCCATTTGAAACTCTCATTGTAAACTCTTTTGTGAATTCCCTGAGGCCCATCTATCATTGTATTAGGGTTAGGGTTAGTGTTTGGCTATCTATCCTATAAATACCCTTGTAATGTCATTGTAGCCACCATCCTATCCATTATTCTGTATTCTCTTCTCCATTAATCAAAGTTCTTCCTTTTTTACTATTTCTGCATTTTTCTTTCTTAGCAATAGGTGTTGTCTTCACAATTAGTTTTGGAAGAGCACCAATTGTATTTTACATTTGTTTCATTAGCGATTAGTCGTTTGATTAGTTTCAATGACAATCCTAATTTTATTTTTGTTGTTCTTCTTATTCTGCACTTTTATTTTCTGCATTGTTGTTCTTGTTTTGCAATTTACTTTCTTTAGTGATTAATCGTTGATTAGATTCAACGATAATCTTGTGTTCACAATTTCAACTTGTTTTTATTTCAACAAAATCCCCAAGCTCCGTCTAACTCGCCCTAGAGATTAGGTAAATAATTTGATTTTAATTTACCTCCCTGTGTTCGACCTGTATGCTACACACCTGTGCGCTTGCAGAATTTTATTACAAATATCGCACTTTTCTAGCGTCGATCAAGTTTTTGGCGCCGTTGCCGGGGAGGTAACGATTAAATTTTATTATTTATTTAATTTCTGATTCGTGTTAGTTTTTGTTTTTTATTTTATTTAATTTTCTTTTGTTTTCCTGTATATATATTAAAAAAATCTCTAGAGTGGTTTGATTTGGTATTATATGTTGATACTGTAATCTCCACAACAAGAGAAAAAAAAACATTCTCAAAATTCCTTGATTTATTTCCCATTTTCATCTATTTCCCTTCTTATATTTCTCATCTACAAGTCCCTTCCTTTTACAAGCCTCTTTTCTTTCAAAATAAATAAATAAATAAGAAAAAAAATTAAAAAAAAATAAAAAAATCTTTCTACTTTTCTTTGATTTTCTGCTCACCTTTCATACACCACAAGTCATCCATAGTTTACCCAATACCCTATACCCTCTCCGTTTATTTGTTTTCATTTCATTTTCTCTCTTCTCATTTATTTTCTTTGATTTCATTTCCTTTTCTTCTCATTTATTTCTTACCTCTTTTTAGATTTTTTCCTTTTTCCTTTTATTTGTTTTCTCTCTCCTTCTTTTACAACAATAAACCAAAAAAAAACCAAAAAAACAAAAAAAAAACCAATAATAATTGCTTTCCTTTTTTTCCTTTCCTTACTTTGTTTCTTCTGCCTTAATTGTCTACACAGCTCTTAAGTTGTCTACACGGTTACACCGTAACCAACAGAACATAATCCATCTTCTCTGCCTCTTGCATCTCCCCATTCTTTTCCAACAATTCTCTGCAAGCACCACTGAAAATCCTTGCCTCAACCCGATCCAAACACTGCTGTTTAAATCACAGCCCCTCCTTCCGTCCAATTCTACCACAAACCATCACCACATCGGTCCCCAACTTCGATCGATATTCAGATCACCAACCATCTCGAAAGCCTCGTCATCACATACCAACCAAACAGCACATTCGGATCCACATCTTCTTCTTACCCGAACAAACATCCCACAGTCTACCCTTCACCAATCACAATCCAAACCCCATAAGTCCACCGCGTTCATCACAAATCTTGCACCGACAAACTTCATCATAGAACCCATCATCATACTACTCCTTCAAACCCAGTCCGCCGCACCCAGCACAAATACCCCCATACAAAGTTCTGTTGCCAAAATCCATAACTCACGAACACAACATACCGTGCTCACCCAAGCCAAGATCCGAGACCCGAATCGAAGAATCAGCACCCCACTAATCTCCTCCTCCAGAATCGAACATCCCCTTCGCCGAACGCCTGAAACCCCGAAGACCCTCTTACTCGAAACCTCTGCAGACCTCGAATCATCAGCCTGTGTCACGCAACTCACGAACGCCCCTTCTTTTATTCACGAACCCGATAGCAACCCCTCCTGCCCAAACCAGCTTTTGCAACACCGTATACACAGTTCGCAACTTCAAGCAATTCGTGATCCACTGTAATCGAAATCCAAATCGTCTCCTACCATAAACCCGATCCTTCTCTCGAACCCTAAACCTGATTCATAGACTAAAATTCGATTTCGATTTTCGGAAAAAATAAGGGGACGCAAAACTTGTTTGGGTTCATTGCGATTTTGTTTATTCTTGGAGGTATTTAGAAAGTGCCGCCTTCTGTGGAAAAGAGAGAAAGAGGAGAAAGCGTGAGTTTTGTAGAAGGGGTAATGCGTGAAAAATAAGGGGCAAGGGGCATGATCTTTTATAGTGACTGTTTCTTTTGGCGAACTTATTTGTTCCCGTTTAATCTGTGAGAATCCCATTTGCGTGAGCAGCTACCTGTTGAATGTGTGGCTTTTTAATTAAAGATTGATTTCCTTTGGGCTTGTGTTTTGGTACACAGTGCTTGTGGCAGATTGCGGTGTTTAGAGAAATAATATTTGAACATATTTATTTCCACTCCATTGTTGAGTCCATCGGGTTTACTGAGAATATCTGCTTCCTTTTGGTTTTGTTGAGTCGAGTTTGTTAGTTTTCTTAGTTTCTTCAAGTTTAGTTTTAACATTCTTTTTCCTCTAAGCTGAATTAGTCTTGCTTGTTTTCTATTAGTCTATCGTTTTGCTAGTTTTTATTTCATTTTATTCCTTTCGATTTAGTTTTTATTTTGTTTATTTTTGTTTGTTTTATTTTAATTTTTTTCAAAAAAAAAATCCAAATCAAAGGCCAAAGTGAGGAGCAGAAGTCAAGCATCAAACAGGGAATTCAACAGTCACGCGATTTGCAAACAGCGAGATTTTATTCATTCAAGCTATTCAATTTTTTTGGACGGACAAGCCATACCCCACGGTAATATTTTTCTAAACTCTACAGGTGCTGAAGCTGCTTTTGAAAAATACAGAAATTGTTGTAAAAACCTTCTGCAGGGGCAGCGGCTTGAATGTAAAAAAAAATTAATTCTGCAATTTATATTTCTGTGACTGTTCTGTGACTGTAATTTTTGAATTAATTTGGTGCGAACTGATATTTCCATAACTGAAATCTTCATTCTCATTGTTTTCAAAAATAAAAATAGACTTTTCAAAATAATATAATTGAACAGTGGTGTTTTGTGAAGTTGACTGTCTCGTATAATTGGATCGCGGATATATAGTAGTTCAATTTATTGGACTATTAGCAAAACAGGTTGCATACTACCCGTAAAACATTGGTCGTATCCCTTAGTATTTATACTATACGTGAACGGCCATAAGACCCTCTTCCCCCTTCCAATTGAGGCAGTTAATTAATAGAGCACAACTCATTCTTTTATATTGTTTTGAATTAAGAATAGTTTTTGTCTTCTGTTGATTTCATTTCAAATGTCTGATTCAAAAAAATCCTTGAGGGAAATGTGGGATAATAGTTGGAGTAGACGTCCTCTTGAAGAGTATGATTTTGAATTGCAACTCATGAAGCAAGATTTTTCAAAATTTCGCGAGCCAAATGTCAACAATTTTCAAAATTTTCAAAATGACCAACATTTTCAAAGTTATGATCGAAATGACGACTTCAATTCAAATTTCAATAATTTCGATTATGAGCCACATCCACATCAAAACGGCTTTGAATCGCAACGTACCTTTGATCAACATCAATATGGGGTTGGAAACCAATTCGAAAACAATTTTGAAAATGATTTTCAAATCGATCAAAATTTTCAAAACTACAACCCATATCCACATCTTGAGAATGACCAAAATTGGATATTTCCCACCAATTTTAACAATTTTGGATACGATCCTAATTTTCAAAATCAAAATGATTTCCAATATCATTTTTCTGAAAATTCAAACAACCACCACATTGGAAATAATTTTGATTGTGAAATTGATGTGGACTATAATTTTGAGAATCAAGAAATCCAAAACGAGAGCTCTCAAATCAACGATCGTCTTAACATTCTTAGAGAGAGGGAAGAAAGACTAAATAAAAAGGCTGATGAACTTCTTTGTTTATTGACATCTTTGAAAGAACAACGAGAGCAACAAAATCAAATTCAAACAAGCGATGAATCAGAAAATAATCCATTCTTTACTGATAGTGAAAATTTTCAAATAACAACTTTGGAAATTGAGAATAACGATCTAAATGAAGTTGTTCACGATTCAACAAATGATTTAGACTTCAATTCTTTTCAGGAAAAAGATTTAAGCTCAGATTTTGACCTTCCTCTTCCGGGCTGTGAGAAACTTGAAATTCTAGAAATTGAACAGAATAGAAATGTTGAATTTTTCAATTCAAATTTGGAAATGGATTTTAATGAACATAAATTTTTTGGATTGTATGAGGATGAGTTGGCAAATGAGGATGAAATAGAATCAAGCCACCAATCTGAATTTGAAAATTTTGATTTTGAGGTTTTTAACGAACTTGAAATGGTCAGTGTCGAAAATACCTTGCCAATTGAGAAAGGTGATCACATACTCTTGAACAACACTCAGAATTCAAATTTCACTGAATATATATACGATAACAAATTTTTGAAAAATTACACTGACAAATTTGTTGAACACATGAACTATTTTTGGAATGTTAGCTTTGTTGAAAAACTTCATGTTAGGACAACCCTAGACATTTATCTCCTGGACTATAAATCTAGGTTTAAAGATGAGATGGTTTTCAAAGACCTTTGCTTATTAGGAAACATGTCTAGACACAGTGGGAATGGGACTCATAGGGCAAGAACCAAGTGTGGGGGAAAAACTGGTGGTATTCTTTGCATCGCGTGCACCGCAAACACATATATCATTGTATATATGATCCATTCTTACATATAGTTAGATTGCATTTCATTCTACAAATAATTTTTCATCTCATTCACCTTTGGGTACGATCTTTCAAATTTAGGAAACATTCACAATGTGGACACTGTTTAGTTCAAGTGTGGGGGGGGGGGGAGTCTGCATTTCATCCATTTTCATTTTTCTTTGTTTTTATTTCTTTTTATTTTCAGCCCTTTAAATAGGACCATCATACATGTTAGATTGTAGTAACATACCATATATTTTTTTTTGGAAAATACGACTCATTTTCAATTGATACAACAAAATAAGTTTACAATTTTTAGCCAGTTGATAGTATTTTTTTCTCTCAACTTAGATCGAATAAGAAATATAATGAAAAGTTTAATTTTGAGGGATAATAGTGTAACCGGTACAGAGGGAGATTCTTAGGTGATGGCCATGAAACCTATTCTATATTGTAGACTTTGTTTAAATAAGTAGAGGAGTTAAAATACTTATAATGGCTTGTCAAATCTTTAAAACTAAGTTGTGTTAAGTTGAATTCGCGTAACTCTCTTTTTGTGTTTATAAATTCAATAATAATAATAGTAATCCAAGGGTATCCAACATTGCTTGTATATCGAGCGTTGGTGTGCAAACCCGCCAAGCTCTATCCGACATGTTGTTGACAAAGTCAGCGTTGGAATATCTTGGTCTCATTTTATGAGATTGGACACCTAAGGATTACCGACACATTGTTGACAAAGTCAAAGTCGGCCTGCACAATCCGCCAAGCTCTTTACCTACTCTCCGTTAGTCCGCGAGGCAGTGCATGGGTGGTAAACCTTGGTCTTCTAAGTTAGGTGTATGTACTTAATCATAAATTTTAAAATTTTATAGAATATAAAAAAAAATAAGCGATGATGCCCAAACACTTCTTGACCTTATTGATTTGACTAGCCATACATGAGAAAATAATAATAGCACTTTGCAAACTGTGCCAAGCAAACTAAGAATTTATTTCATGGCTGCACTATGTTATCGACCGAACTAACTGGCCAAACCGGGATTTAACATTTGAAAACTTGATTTATATTGAAAATTTGTGACAAGTCGAGGTATCTAAAATAAAATCAACTGATTAGAAATTGTTAACTTAATTTGTTGTACCACTTTCCTGAAATAGGTCGTGTTTTCATTTTTTGTTTTCAATTGCATAAGTCCTTTGCATTCATGTAGTTACATTAGAACCATATCATACTGCATTTGGATTTTGTGGGTAGTATCCGCTGAAAACCCTCACGAGAGACCACTCGTCCTACTAGGGACACCTAGAGGTTTAACGGCTTGTTGCATACGCTCAATGCAATCGTGTTTCCTACGAAAGTGTGACCTATCTAGTTAGTCTTTCATTTTTATTTTCTTTTTACTCGAGGACGAGTAAAAGATAAGTGTGGGGGTATTTGATTAACATAGAAATGTGTTTATTTTATGCTCGTATTTCTTATCTTTTGTATATAAATAAATATTACTTGGGTATTGTTTTGTCACTTTTACATATATTCCAACCCAGCCCGCATGCAACCAGAAAAGTAGAGAAATGGAGATCAGATTGCTATATTTTTACATTTTGAAGAATTGTAGATGAAGATCCCACATCCAGTTGTTGTTGGACAAGAAAATGACTGATAAAAAGGCCATGCACATTTCAAATCAAGGGAGGCTTGTCAAAGAACCAAGAGGAAAAGAAGAAAGGCCAAAAATTTAATAGATTTAACTAAGGCCCATTTGAAACTCTCATTGTAAACTCTTTTGTGAATTTCCTAAGGCCCATCTATCATTGTATTAGGGTTAGGGTTAGTGTTTGGCTATCTATCCTATAAATACCCTTGTAATGTCATTGTAGCCACCATCCTATCCATTATTCTGTATTCTCTTCTCCATTAATCAAAGTTCTTCCTTTTTACTATTTCTGCATTTTTCTTTCTTAGCAATAGGTGTTGTCTTCACAATTAGTTTTGGAAGAGCACCAATTGTATTTTACATTTGTTTCATTAGTGATTAGTCGTTTGATTAGTTTCAACGACAATCCTAATTTTATTTTTGTTGTTCTTCTTATTCTGCACTTTTATTTTCTGCATTGTTGTTCTTGTTTTGCAATTTACTTTCTTTAGTGATTAATCGTTGATTAGATTCAACGATAATCCTGTGTTCACAATTTCAACTTGTTTTTATTTCAACAAAATCCCCAGGCTCCGTCTAACTCGCCCAAGAGATTAGGTAAATAATTTGATTTTAATTTACCTCCCTGTGTTCGACCTGTATGCTACACACCTGTGCACTTTCAGAATTTTATTACAAATATCGCGCTTTTCTAGCGTCGATCAGCTCTCGACGTGCTGATGATCAACTATTGGTCATCAATTCTCCAAGCTTTCTCCGCCTTTCGTAATGTCGGTATGCCATCTCCACTAGGGGTGAGCGTTTGGTAGGTTCGGTTTATCCGATGATGAAAATTGTCAATCCGAATTGAAACAAAAAAAAAGAAACCCAAACCAAACCAACCAAATAAAGTTTGGTTGGTTCGGTTGGTTATTCGATTTAATCGAACTAAAAATATTTTAGACTTTAAGTTTGTAATATTAACTATATTTTGAAATAAATTATAAATATATGATTAAAGTATTATTACTTATGATTCTTAAAAAATTTAAAAGTAATTTTAACACATATGAGATGATAAAAATTTACATGGATAACTAAACTAACATAAAATATTTATTATAATATCGATAATTTTAAAAGTATCATACAAGTTTGGTTAATTTGGATAAACCGATAACCAAACTAAATATTTTTTCGAACCGAATACAAACCGATCTAATTTCAAAACCAAACCGAACTGACCAAAATAAACCGGTTTGGTTGGTTTATTTGGTATAACCAAATAATGCTTATACCTAATCTCCACTTCAGGTTGTTCTATGCTGAAGTGATGCTAAGTCCAGATGTGATGCTGAGCAAGTTGGTTATGGTGTTCTTGGATGTTGTAGTAACTTAGTGTAATGCTGATTGGTACATAAGTTTGTGTGTACTTATTGATGTAATTGGCATATACTCCCTATGTGGAGATTAGAAAAGAAAATAGTAGTATTGTATTTTAACTAGCTCTTATACTATAATCTAGAATAGATATGGTGGACGACCTATTATAAATGTCGTATATAGTGGACAATCCACCTTAAAAACCGAAATAGTAGTATGACAATCCACCAAACTCTTGTAACTATTGTAATTATTGTTTGTTATAATAATAAATGTTACTGAACACTACAAAAACTGGTTGGCTCTACGAAAAAAAATCAAATTCCAAAACTCTTATATTTCCAATTCAAATTTTGACCAAGGTTGAACAAAATTTGACTTTTAAGGAAAAAATTCATTTCAAAAAATTTGATAAACATATTACTTAGTATTACAAGTTTATTATTTTAATTTTAATTTTAAGAATGAACAAAAATTAAAGTAATAATATAAATCAAGTTAACTCAACAATTAAGGTCTGCATTGACAATCATTTAATTCTCATTATCAAACTATCCCTACTCATGCTTGTATACTAGAATCCAATTCATTTATTTCATAAATTCAATAATAAATTAAATCTTAATTTTCATCCTTTAATTTTTTTTAAAACTTCAGGTTGTTACAATGTTAGATGGTAACCATGATTTGATTGTCTACACTGATGTCGTGAGACTGGATTAGGATATGTTCTTATGCAAAGAGAAAAAGTGATTACATATGCTTCTAGGCAACTTAAACCCCATGAAGTAAGATAACCAACTCATGATTTGGAGTTAGTAGTTGTTTCCTTTGCTCTGAATGTTTGGAGACAATTATCTCTTAGGAGGTATATTAAAGTTATTTATGGATTATAAGTCTTTAAGGTACTTATTTTTATAGAAAAAGTTAAACTAGAGATAGCAGAGATAGTTCTAGTTTTTAGCAACTTATGACTTTGACATTAAGTATACATCTGGAAAAGGAAACAAAAATTTTCATTCCCTTAATAGGAAATATCAAGATCTGATGTTAGCTATGCTGGCAGAATGGAAATACTTAGAGACTTTGATGTGCGGATTAGATCGATAGAGATTTCGAGTCAACACACAACATTGATGTCATGTTTAGAAGCTTGACTGGTTTTGATCGAAATGATTGCTTCTAAGAAAAGAGAAGATCTAATTTTAGGTGGAAGGATCAAGAGACTACAAGTTGGAGTAAAGATTGATGGTTTAAAATATTTCAGTCTTGACCATAAGGGATGAATAAGGAGGAAGAGAAGATTATGTCTCCTAGATGTTAAAAATCTCAGAAGGAAGTTTTTAAAGAGTGTCATCGATCCAAGTTCACGATTCATCATGTAGGTACCAAGATGTATCAAGACATAAAGAGAAGTTTCTTCCGGGAAAAGAGATGTTAGCTCATGAGTAAGTAGTGTATGAGCTGTCAACAAGTGAAAGATGGACATCAAAAGCCTAGTGGATTGCTTCAACCATTAGATATTCCTGTTTAGAAGTGGGATTCAATATCCATGGATTTTATTGTTCGGTTTCCAAGATCGAGAAAAATAAACGAGAGTATTTGGGTCATAATGAATAGATTGACTAAGAATGACAACTTTATTCTCATTAAGTCGACCATAGCAACATCTGTATTGGCTGAGTTCTTCATGATGAATACAGTTTGACTTTATGGGATTGCTACTGGTGTAGTTAGCGACAGAGATTCGCTATTCACTATTCACAAGGGAGTTTTGGAAGAGTTTGCAAAGAGTTTTAGGAAGTAAGCTCAAGATGAGACCGCTTATCATCCATAATGAATGGGCAGATGGAGAGAGTCAATAAATTACTTGAAGATTTGCTAAGAGCATGTATTTGAGATTTCGGTAGCTCATGGAGGACCATTTGCACATAGTTGAGGTTTCCTATAATAATATCTAGCAGGCTAGTATAAGAATGACACCATTTGAGGCATTATAAGGAAGGTCATACAAATCGCCAGCTTGTTGGTTAGAGACCAGAGATAGATTAGTCTATATCTAGATTTAGTGAAAAAAGCTGCAGAAAAGATTGAGTTGATCTGAGGCCAGATGAAAGAATCTTATTCAAGGAAGAACAGTTACACACATAAAAGGCATAAGGATCTTGAGTTCTCTGTTCGAGGCTATGTTTTTATTAAAGTATCACTGATGACCGAGATTCAGAAAGTTGAGGAAACTAGCAACGAGATATATTGGACCCTTTCCCATCTTAGAATAGATAGAAGAACTCGCGTATCGAGTGGAGTTACCAAAGAGCTTGACACAGGTCCATAATGTTATTTATGTTTGTAATCCTCATAAGTGTGTGCACGATCTGGAAGCTGCTATAGATCTAAGGGTATTGGAAGACTTAGTAGTAGAACCATATCTAACTTTTGTGAGACAATCAATCGGAGTTGCAGCTAGAGATGAGAAGAAGTTAAGGAATAATACATTCAACCGGTGGAAGTCCAATGGAGTAATAACGAGAAGAACTTCACTTGAGATACTGAAGGCATTACTAGGGATGCTTATCCTGATTTTCTTCATGGTATGATCTGTATCGCCTTATAGAACTGATATCCAGTGGGTTACACTAGTATTGATAGCATTATTGGTTGACTGATATGTTTGTTTTAGTCCTTAACTGAATTTCGAGGACGAAATTCTTTTAAGGAGAAGAAGATGTAGTTCCCCTGATTTTTATTAAGCAGTATTCAGGTGATTCAATTAGATATATTAAATAGGAACAATGTAGTTGATCGATGATGTGAGATTTTTGATTAATAATAATAATAATGAGTTGGCATTCATAACAAACTGAATCAATAAAACATAAAAATAAGGATGTATGAAAGGGGCGAAGTGGAAAACACAATGCCTCATATAGAAACCCAACCATCAACCATTTATTCACTTTCTCATTTGCAAACTACACATACTAAAACCTAAGTTAGGAGACCATCCATTAATCAAGAGAGAAGAAGAGGACAACTTAAGGAAAATATAAGAAAACTCAAGCATAGGAATCTGCATCAACAAATTTCTACTTTCCATCCAAGTTTAAGGTGAATAATAATCTTGAACCTTTTTATTTAAGGTTATAGGTCATACCCGATATTTTGTGTATATGTTATTGTTCCATATGTTTTTTGTGCTTTCACATTGTTTGGACAAAACAATAGTTTGATTTGATTTGGACGGAGGAGTTCACATATTTCTACCTGAATATGCTTGCCTCAAACTATGTGATTGTGATAGGTAATGTCAGTGTGTGCTCTTTGAGTGCTTCTATGTAAAGGTTGCTTTGTTTTGTCATATATTGTCTCCCTATACTTATTAGATCACCCTGTGTCGGTATTATGTCTTGAGACATGATGTCATGGAATTTTCTAAGGTAATAGTTGTGCTTTGCATGTGTGTTGTATTGTTGGAAAGTGCTTATCCTTTCCACTACTACTGCCATTTGCAATGCATAGTTCAAGAAGCCAGGTTTTCTGGGATGTAAAGTTGTGTGCTACTCCTATGTACCATGGCCTAGGGAGGGGCATGGTGTGTACACGTTGGTTAACAGTTTGTGTTGTTTGGGCTGTGCAACAAAAGTCATAGTGGTTGGAAAGTCTTGCTATATTAGTTAGTGCGCTCAGTATAGTAGGTTATTTGTTGTAATATTGTTCTTTACTATTAATTGTTTGTTTATGACAGAATATGCAAATTAACTCCCTACGTGGAATATGTAATATCGTAGCCTAGAAATAGTGTCTAGCTCTTATGCTATAACCTAGATAGGATGACGGTGGACAAACCACCTTAAAAACCGTATTTGTGGTAGATTGCTAATTGCTCAATCTCTTGGAACTATTGTAGTTATTATTTGTTATAACAATAAGTGTTTGCGGTAACTTTAAAAATTGGTTGGCTCCGCCAAAATAGTTTGCTTTGATTAAATATGCTTGTTCGCCTAAGACTTAGTAAGGTTTTCAATTAGGACCTATAGTTTATCATATTCGATTGCTTTGAAATTTTTGTAAGTTGTTTATATCAGGATTTTGGAGATGAGTTTCAAATTTTATAATTTTATGAGCATATAGGAATATTTTATGAATTTCTTAAGTCAGATTAAGAATTAATCATTTAAAATAATTATTTTGATCCAAAATTTCTACACAAAGTGGAATGGGTTACTTTTGGTCACTTGTGATTTTTGGGATTTTTCCATAATTTTACAGTTTATTATGATTTTCCTAATTTTGATAGAAGTAGGTGATTAACACATTAACTAATTATAATAAATGTATTTTGGCTATTTTAAACTTTAAAAATGAAAATTTTGAGTGGCTGTTGAGATTTTGTTTTCCAAAAACCTAAACAAGGTGGAATAAGTAAAACATTTTACTAACTTTAGGAATAAATCAGTTTTCATGAAAATTACATGTCAGGGCCGCTAGGTCTATCGACCAAATCGATAAGGCCGTACTGGTCAGGTTGATAAGGTCGTGTCGTATCGATGGAGTTGAGATGCTCTAGATACGCTGAATACCATGTTACATGGTATAGGATGAATACATGCATATCACATCGTCCATATCGCTTATCGAAGGGGTTTTTATCGAAAGAGCCTATGCTTGTGTTTTCAAACCTACGTCTCTATTTAACCATGTCGTCTTCGTACTTGGACGATAGGATTATTTTCCCTATAAAAGATAAGGGTCTACCACCTTTATTGTTTTAACCTTGTAGAGGCTGTTGCCTTTATACCTTGCCAACTGTGTTGACAAGGCCTTTTTTGTAACTTGTTTTCAAAGAAAATTTAAGGTTTACTGCCTCTATTACCTTGCCGTGTCGACTATGTTGACAAGGATATTTCTAGCTTATTTCATAAAGCCTTACAGGCTTATCGTATTTATCCTTATCGTCACTATTCGTGGTCGATAAAGTTTATTTTCAAAATTTTTAAGGCTATTGCCTTTCAACTTTGGTGTCATCGTCCATGTCCACAAGCTTTGTTTCAAACTTGTTTCAAAACAATTCGAGGTTTTGTTCCTTGTCGTTCCGACTAGGTCGGCAAGGCATATTTCTTAACTATTTCCAAAAGACTTTCAGGTCATCACCACAGGCTTGTCGCACATCGACTGTGTCGACGATATTACTTTTAAACTTTATTTTCAAAACAATTTAAATCCATAGTTGTTAGCTTGTGCACTGGATCAATAGGTTTTACCTATCAATTTTATCACTTTATTTCTGTATCGACCCTGTAATAGAGAGTTGATAAGAACAAGGACAAAATGCTTGTCAAGTCTGTGTAATTAGTGTGGTGGTTAACCATAATTTTTCATAGTATTAGTTGTTACTAATGTTTATTTTAACACATGTTTTATACGTACGTTGAGGACACTAATTGAGTAATTAATTCATATTAATATTGGGGATACCAATGGGATTAATAATTATGTTTGCATCGGGGATACTAATAGGAGGGAATTATTGGGGATACCAATATATTTTAAATGTTTAGGGGTTACCAGGTAAACTTATTTGTAGATTCATAGTCATACTACTGTAAAACTATGACATGTTTAAGCTTGTCGCCTTATACGTGTTGATGGTTTCATAGTCATCTTATGGATAAAACTATGGGGTGGATGCTGATAGCTCCCGTCCAATGAGGGGTCACCTCATTAATTTTATATACATATATATTTGGAAGGTTGCCATAGGAATGGTTGGGAAGGGGTAATCTTGATATATGAGTTTGAATAGGTAATCTTAAACTGAACAAGAAAATAAGCTTAGATAATTAGGTAACTTGTTATTATGATAGTTAATAAAAAACATTAAGACAACTAGTTAGAAGAATAAGGGATAGGTATTCCACATCATGTTGCACTTTGGCATATTATTATCATTACTATTATTATTGTTCTAACCATAGAGTGCATGAGCACGGGGATGGTTATTGTATTGCACAATACTAATGAGAGGGAAACCTGTTCCGCTAAGTGGCGTTGTCTCACTAGATATCTATTGTTTCAAGGCACTTATTATTCATAGAAATCCATTGACCGACCCGTTTTTTTTCCGCTTAAACACTCTGGTGCTTATTTAAGTATGTTGAGGGTTGACGTTTTCAGGTTCTTCTTTAAAGGAAAGTGCATGATACAATAAGCTAAATAGGATTTGTTTTTCTTTCCACTTTATGTTTTTGGATGTATATAATGATAGAGATGTTCGTTACCAATACTGGACTCCAATCAACCAAGGATACATCTTCATATGTCATCCCAGAAGTTATATTTCGTAATAATTATAATTGATTTGAATGAGGGTTTTGTGATGGGAAATGTAATGAAAATTTATTAAATAATGTGTTTGGAAAATGTTTCATATTTCTGTGTTATCTAGTGTTATGATTCATTAACATATTTATTTTTTGATGTTAATACTGTAGATCACTACAACATCTGTAGCGCTTAATTTTCAACCCTTAGAGAATAAGTTGTAACAACTACGAAGCCAAAACCATTCAAAACAAGTACTTTAAATAGTGCGACCCAAGCGTGTTGCTTTGGAGGCTTTACCCTTCCTTTATATTAGGATATAAGGTTAAAACAAAATAAAACTAGGTATTTAAAAGCCTAAATGAGAAACAAGATCAGCTTCGCACCTTAATGGCGTCCAGAGTGAAACCCAAGTGCAAGGCTCCTTCATTTCCTTTTTTTAAAAAACATCGACACAAATCATATAAAATTCAACTCAAAAGCATTATGTGAAAGAAAAGTGGAGAAACATGGTTCTATATCAACACCAAAGTAGTATAAAGGGATTGGGTTAAAAAGCGACTTCCTCATGTCGAAGCATTGTATCGCTCCGAAACTTCCCCATTGTTCCTAGTTGAAGCCCTTCATACTAGTGTTCCATAATAAAATGCACTTCTCCCTAAATCGACACAATGAAGCAAAAAAATAGATGAAGTGAAGCACAAATTCAAAGAAAAATAGTGTTCCTGTAAGTAGTAGAGCAGTTGTTCTTGTAAAAACTCCATTTTATCTTTTTAAAGCAATAACTTTCACCAACCCCTTGATATTTGAAAATTTATAATTGGTTAATTAACTTGCTTTTCAGATTTGTGCCATAGATCTAGAATTTAAATTTACAAAATATTTGCAAACCCCTTAATTATCTTTGATTAACTTGTTATTTACTTAAACTTTACTAGCTTAGGAAATTCATATCAAATCAAAAAAGAAAAAGAATCTCCAAAAATCATATTAAATCCCTTTTCAATAATTCCTTAATGTATAAAAAAAAATTAGATCCAAAAAGTATATTTAATTAATTTAAATAATTAAAATCCAAAATATATGCGTATTCTTATTTATAAAATTTTCCAAAAATTCATATTTACATAGAAAAGTTATAAAATTGAAACATACTTCCAAGATAGTATTATCACATCATACTAAAACCTCAAGTCAATTAAGTATCATATGATAAAGTTTCTAACTTAAACCCACATGATAATTTCATAATTAAATCGTATAATCATCAAGCAACATATATATATCATCATTTAACATCTAAAGATGGCATAAGCAATCATGGAAACACAAGCTAATTCAGATCTGTGGCTATGATTGAATCAAATATAACATAGATCAAATGGAAGTCATTATTCACCTTGATTAGATTAAAGAAAGAACGAGGTTTGAGTTGATTTGATTCCCTTTAAGCTTTGAATCCTATCTTCTAGTTTTTCCGTCTTTAGTTTCCTCTTACTATGGCTAGCTTGTTTAGGGTACAGTTTGTTTAATAGGAATGAAATGAAGCAAGGAAGCCCAGAGGATAAAAGTTAAGTGTGGGTCGTTTCCTATTTTACCCTCTCAGTAATCCTTTTTCCTACCACTAATACTAGTTGGTCTAATTAGTTTGTTAATCATGGCTAGGCCTATTTAGTTTATCGTATCTCATTCCCCTTATTAACTGACATTATTTTATTTACCCACTTAATCATTTTAAATAACGTCTAATAAATTTAGAGATGCTACACTAGTCTTCACATTCTTAGTGTATGATAAATTAATAATTTTCATTTTCATAACTTAATGGTGAACTAAAGTATAACAAAAGAATTAGCTCTTAAACTATCTACTTTTATGATGTAAAATATCCAAATAAAATAAAATATTGGAATAAATAAAGTTTTATTTATTAAAGGGCAAATGAAAAATGCTAATAAAATCTGTTTAGAAATTAGAAAATTAGTGCTTTAGGTTTTCTATATATTGGCATTTCCCACATATCAAAAATAAACATTAAGAATGTGAATATATTTATCTATAGATTTATTTACTCCATCACATAAAAAACAAGCGATATTCTTGGAAAATATTGGAGACTTCACCCTAAATGTCAAAGCAAATATTGGCAAATATCAGGTGATATTATCGGCAACGATATTTTTGAAAAAAAAAATTTGGTTAAGGTGCGATTTGAGGTATATCAATGATAATATCTGATATTATTTTTGAGCAAGATGGTTGTGTAGAGCAGATTTACACAGCCGTCATATATATAGTAGTAATAAATAACGATCAACAAACCTGACCGTTGGCTAAATAGGTTTAAGTGCTAGACGAAGTATTTTACAAACTAATATATGATATTATTTACATATACATATACATATGTATGTATATTATATTATATTTATAATCAATTTACTTGAACACATTTAGATGACACGCAATTTATACAGAATAATGAAATGTGCCCGTTGTGATGTAAATTCCAACATTTATATACAGGAAATTATACCCTTCACGGATTATTATGTTACACATGCACACATATATATACATGTATATAAATTAATTCTAATTAAACTAACTTCACATCTTAAAATATTTAAATTTAAACCTATAAGTGCTCTAAATATATTAGACTTCATTGGCCAAATGAAGATCAAATATTGATTTTTTTTTTTTTTTTTTTTTTTTTTTTTTGCAATTCACTCATTACTTCTGTTTGGCTTACCTAGTTTCATCAAAAACGAACTAGACAAAAATTGTCACATTCACTGAAAGTTTGGTTACATCAACCATCACTATCTGTCCTGCATATCTGATTTAGAGCGAACAAACTTTGAACTTCAAATTTTGGAGTTGATCGAATTGAACAACAGAGTTGCCTATATTGTGCTTGAGTGTGGATTTGATCGAAGAATCACCACTAGCGCTAGATTTAGAGCCAGAAGTTACCTGATTTGGAGTAGCAACTTGGATTCGTCGCGATTTTCTTGGATTGTTGTACATGTAGGATATTTGATATAATACCCAAGAATTTGCATGTCTCAAAGCGACGGCTTAATGAGATGGTGCATCAAAGGCAACAAGACCTGAGGGCAAAGGATAGCCCATGAAGGCACTAAGTTTACAACGTGAGGTCCCGTAACAAAAGCTAGTGAAATTGAGTAAAATAGTCAATAGTGGACAAAATAAGAAGTAATGAAACATGATGTTGCTAAAGAAGCAAACAAAGGATAATTCATGTCAAACAAAGTGGAGGGTTCCTTTAAAACTGCGATTGTAGATTTATATCATCGAGTTTACTATATGCATAAGAGTTGAGCTAGGGGTTTAGAAGTTTCACTTTTTAAAAAATGTTAGCATATTGTTAAATAAAAAAACATCTTCAAATAAAAAGTCTAGCCATTTTTCTAAAAAGAAGTTTGAATTTGAAAAAAAAAAATCATAGTAAATTGCATTTCATAAGAAGAAACCTAATTCGAACGAATCATATTTCCAATGAAACATAAGAAGAAAATAACTTATTTTTGTAAACGATATCTAAACGTCATCCCTAGAATAATTGAAAATCATAGTATCCTGTATCAAATTTCAAATATAAAAAATAAATACTTCACAAAGGGCATTATTCGAATAATTTTTGAAATACCATCAAAATTGGGTAAGAACCGCTAGCATTAAGCGGTAAAGGTCTCCAGTTTGTGGTTTTATAGGTCTTGCATTGATTCTCTGAAATTCCAAAAATAATGCTCCGCTCAATCAAGTACCCCTCTCGTTCTCAAAAGGAAAAAAGTCGAAACCTATTCGTTTGACAAAGTGGAAATTACTGAGAATTTACCATATCGAGCTCGATCGATGTTTGAACTATACAAACTCGATACATAAAGTTTTTGGTTTAAAAGAAACTCGACAACATGCTCCCTTTTTATAACTATAAGGACTATAGCCTATCAAAAAAAGAACTTTGCGATACACTTGTTAAGTGAAACTATTGCCATCTAAGAAAATATCAGTTTATTGACTGCAATCACGATTGCAAAACTCTTTGAAGATTCCAACTGTCTGCGACGAGTATAACTGAGTTGATGTAAACAAGAATTTTTAACCACACAGACTGAAATGTTTGAAAATAAACGGTTGACCTGAAGCATGATGCACCAACTTTAATTATTTGACGCCAACTGAATGAGGTAGCCCTTGTGATTTAGATACATGTTGGGCTGTCAATGGATATACGAAAAATCTCGCGTCCACGTTCGAAAAGAAGATAAATATCCAATATCCGGAAGAATGGATGTGTATGCGGATATCTACATATCCACCACATCTGAAAATTATTCGTCCGTTTTTCTTCTTGATTATAATTTAAATTATGTGTATTTTAGCATGATGAAATATAATAATTGATTATTTTGTTAAGTTGAAAGTCTATATTATATACGCTAGGCACATATTAATTGCTCAAAACTATTTATTATCACCATATTTATTTATATTTAGCACTTTAATAATCAATTATATTGAAAAAACTTTATATTAAACTAAAATTTTCTATTTATATTCCTTAATTTATCAATCGCTGAAGGATTAGATAATTATCCGATATCCGTCATCCAAAAAGTATTCATCGGTCCTAGATGCACGAGCCACAATTTATGGTCAAACTGAAAAATTCCATCTCGTTGGATGACTTTTTTTGAGATTACTTGGAAATTCAGCCCAAATTGGATTCATGTCAGAGATGGCCTTGTTTAACGGGCTTTTGGATTAAAATGATTAAAATTGGGCTGAAAAGGCCTAAGACCCCAGTCATCAAATCAGCGTGGCTTTCTTCGCTACTCTTCTACTTTCAGCCACAATACCTGGAGAAAAGTTTCTAAAGACAAGACCTTTCATCAGCGACTTAATTTTAACATTCAGAGTAGTCATGGAAGCTCCCCAAATCAGAGGAAACATTATAGACACTGATCAGGTACTGATTCAAACTTGTTATCTTACCTTTTCCCTTTTTCATGGATGAACCCATTTAAAAAAAGTGCTCCATTTAAAATTTATTATTTAACTGCCGTGTTGTATGCTTTTAGGTTTTGGTAGAAGAAAAAGGATTTGCGAGAATACTGACACTTAATAGGCCTAAGCAACTGAATGCTCTTTCAGCGGAAATGGTTATTTTCTATTTCCTTATATCGTAAAATTTTCTTAAAAGTCTAGTGTCTTTTGTTTCCTATGGAACTTATGGTTGTAGACCGGCCTAAGTTGGATTAATGGTGCGGATTGGTACCAAAGTTGAAATAATTATTTTGTTCGATATCTGAACAGTGGAACGGCATTTTTTTTAACATAATCTCCTTTCTCGAACTTGTATTCGGTTCCTTAGTTATGCGATGGTTTCAGATTTTGAAAATGTTGAAGCTTTACACTGCCTACGAAGAAGATTCTAAAGTCAAGATTATAATTATGAAGGTATTTTTCTTCCAGTAATTGATTGCATAACTTGCATTAGTGGATTACTCTTGTTTGTCATTATTTTTTCCATGTTATTTTCTAATGATTATTACTACAGTTGTTTATTGTCACTGTGCCCGTCATCAATTCCAGACTTTTACCAACTACCTTGGTGTGCTGTTCCAAAACTTAAAACCTCTGATGCTGTTTCTACTGCCATTCCAACAAATCCCTTCCAGTTCACAACAACTGCCCACCACTCCAAACTTTAACCCCCCCCCCCCCCCCCCCCAAACAATTTGTTATGAAAGGTTTGCCACAGCGTGCTGCGTTTGCGCCTTTCTTTTGGACGGAGTGGCACACCTAGCAAATGACACACGGCGTAAAAAAATGGCGCACCTTTTCGTTATTTTATATTTTTATTATATTTTACTTATTTTTTACTGTTAAAACTAATATCTAACGATGATTGAATGTATTATATATTCTTTATAATTTTACATGATTACAATTTAAGCCAGTCACCAACAAATTTAAAACTATTTATTTATATTATTGGCACACCGAACTATGATGAACTATTTAAATCGAGATCCGCAAATTCGAACCAAACTGATTTGAAATCGACTTGAACACGTTTAGTCCCAAATCGGGGCTAGTTGATGGAAAATAAATTGAAAACCGATTCAATTTAGAAGATTATACAAAAAATAAGAAAATGTATGCATTTTCTGTATTATCACCCAGTTAAACACGAATCGATCCAAATGGAATCGAACCTGTTGTTTGGTCAAAATTTTGAAGTATACTAGCTAGACTCGAAAAATATGGCTTGACTAGAATTGAAGCCCGCCAGGTCGGATCCAGGTCAGCCCCAGTGAATCTATTTACTGCTCATGCATCGAATAAATAATATAGAATGACCGCATTATCCAAATTAATCTTGAATGAACTTCGAACTATTTGTTGCAGTGAACAAATAATCTTACTTGGGTGTTTTATTAAATTAATCTTCCATGAACTGCGAACTGTTTGTTCCTATTAAGATCGTCCTGGATAAATTGTCAATCAATATGAGATGGATGGGGAAGATGTTGAAGTTTATGAATCTGATAGTGTAGATATTCATTTAGAAAATAGGATTGTTGAATCAGATTCAAGTTTCTTATTCATCGGTAATATGTATTATTGTTTTGGATTTTAAAGATAGTTACGCTTGAAATTTTATTGTTATGATATTGTATTAGGGGATGCTTTTTGCAAAATTTCTAAAAAGTTAATTGCATATGTTTTAGTAAAATAAATATAAATTATACTGAAAATTTTAAATTAATTGATATATATATATATATATGTGTGTGTGTGTGTGTGTGTGTGTGTACATATATATTATTTATGAAGAAAATTCTAATTATGCACAGTAAATTAAAAAGTCATGGGCCACTTGCCGTGCCGCGCACCAAGAACGTTGGGAAGCTTTTCCAATTTTTTGCGATGTGCGCCATTATTAACTATCCCCCCCCCCCCCCCACCCGGCCAAAAAAAAAAAAAAACACACACACACACAGAGACACCAAAAAACTTCCCAATCCTCTTCCACGTTTGAAACTTTGATATTTTAATGGACCTAATTACCCTTTTTTGGCAGCACAGTAAACGCAGGGCCGGTCCTAAGAGTTTTCACGCCTAAAGCCAATTGCAAAACCAAGGCCCCTACTCAAAAAGTAATAATAGTTTATCTATGTTCTTTATATATGTTGATTAGTACAATTTTATATTTTCAATGAAATAATTATGTATTCATTAGATTCACACAGGTTTATGCATTAATTATACACATCACACTTTTTTATTGATGAATCGACAAATCGTTCAATTTTGCAGTGGCAGACTAGATTCCTCTACTTACCACTTCAATTTAATGCTAATTCATAACGTATTAACCTCACACTAGCAAACTGAACCAGTATGTGAATAACACAACTAAACAATGATTTTGGAACATAATAAACTAAAATTTGAAAATACGAGTGAACACATTATAACTAGGAACAATTATTCTATTTTTATATCTTTTTCCCCTATTTTTAAAGAAGATAAGCACACAGGTGAATGGAATAAAGATATTATAGTGATAAAATTTTAAAAAGAAATCAATAAGGTTAGTACCATATCCAGCTCATTAAACCGGAGTCTGATTGATGAGGTAAATGCAGAAATGACATGTTTATAAGCTGCAATACAGAGGGAAAGAGTAGAAGATATCATGTATGATAACAACATGCAACTATGGTGGTATCGTTTAGTAGGTAGGTTGTGCAGATAATCAAGGTTCGGAATTCAGATGGACCTAATCTCTGGAAAACAATGGTTGCTAGTTGTACAAGCAGTCACCGTGATCACAGAAGTAGTATGCTCATTTCTTAAAAAGAAACAAAATCGAAATAAAATGAAATTTCACTATACTATTTTCTTTTCAAAAAAAACTAATATAGAAGTAATGATTAATTGGTGAAATTAAGCAAATACAAAAGTTTGCAAATTACCAAAGTTCATAAAAATCAACCTTTAGCCTTTTGGACCTTTGCAGTCCACGAAAAAATTGAAGATGGTCAATTGAAGACTGTTGTGCTACTGTCCGCTTTACCACCTGCACCAGTCGAAGTCAGATCGGAACATAGAGTATTTGTTGGCTACAACGTACAATGGCTCACAAAAACGATCTGGCAATAACCAGCGCACGTAAAAACAAAAAACACTTGAGAATGAGAAAAAAACTACTCCTACACAACACCCTAAGGTAGGGCTGTCAATTTCCTACACGATCCGTGACCCGACCCGAAACCCGCACGGAAATTAGCAGATTAACCCGACCCGTTTAGTTAGAGGTCATTTTCGGGTCAACCTGAATTTGACCCGTTTATAAACGGGTGGGTTTAGGGTTGATCCGCTAACCCGATTTTGACCTACCAAACCCGATTATATGTTGTATTTCTTCTATACTGTTAGTCTTTTATGTATACTACTAGTGTTAATCTTTTATGTATGCAGTAATCAGTATGCTCGTATACGTAAACTGTTATATTTTACTAATTTATTCTTGTATGTTGTTAGTTATATTTTACTTATAACAACTATATTTCTTCCATACTGGTAGTCTTTAATTTATGCAGTATGAGAATATATACTTATGTATAGAAAATGATTTTTGGATATGTTGATTTCATGCTTTATATGTGTTGTCCGTTGGTGACTTTGCAACTTGTTGCATGTTGGTGATTACATAACAGTGTGCATGTTGGTGATTTGGCTCTTTTGTTGCTTGTATTAGTAGGCACTACCTATCAATGTGTCAAACGAATAAAGCCGACCTAACACGACCCATTTAGTTAAACGGGTTACACGAGTCGGGTCGGGTCAACCCGTTTATAAACGGGTCGGGTTAGGGTTGGGAAAAATATGACCCGTTAAATAAACGGGTTGACCCGACCTATTTATAAATCAACCCGAACCCGATTTGACCCGACCCATTGACAGTCCTACCCTAAGGCAGCAAAGTCCCACTCTCAACAACACAAAAGCCCCACTCACACAACAAATGGAAAAAAGAGTAGAGATAACTAGCTAAGCAAGCAGGAAGCCAGAAACCGACGGACTAAAATAAAACCCCCAACTCGAAGAGGAAGCAGGAAGCCAGAAACCGACGGACTAAAATAAAACCCCCAACTCGAAGAGGAAGCAGGAAGCCAGAAACCGACGGACTAAAATAAAACCCCCAACTCGAAGAGGAAGCAGGAAGCCAGAAACCGACGGACTAAAATAAAACCCCCAACTCCAAAGCCGAGGGAGGTAGTTGCTGCAACGATCCTAATCCAAGCCACATCGACAGCTCTAACTCCAAAGCAAATCATTGAGATCCCCGAATCTCCGAGTCCATAATTAACCGAAGCCAGAAATCTGCCCAGAACCTGCAATGCAGGACCGACACTAAGCAACAATTCATCAGTCGGGGGGGGGGGGGTAGGGAGACAGGAAACACACAGAGCCCACACACACACCCCCCAAACAACAAGAAAATCAGCCAATCCCCTCATGGGGATAAGGAGCGCCTGATGACACATCAAAGATACGAGTCAATTTCCGTGATCGGGATCCGTTGGCTCCCATGAAGGGTCTACCACGAAAGGCAAGGAAAACATCATTCTTTACTATTCTCGTATGATGGCAGGAGGATCCATCGGAGTCTCATCAAAAGTTGTCTTGTTTCGAACAAAAAAGGATGGAACAAAGAGATTTACCAGAAGAACCGTCCCACCAGAGACGAAGCAATGCCATAAGGGAATTTGCATTTCCTTGGTTACCTACCATGTTCCCGAAGAAATTCCAGACATCGATCGCACAAGAACCCTGGAAGAATAAATGAGCAGTAGATTCCAAATCACGTGCTCTACAACACTGGCAACGAGACATTAAAGAGATACCATTCCTCTTAAGGTTATCATCTAATGGTAGCCCATTATGAAGGGCCTTCCACATAAGCAGAGACACCGTAGACGGGATATCAGCATCCCAAATGAAAGAAAAGACCAGAATTCGGGAAGCTGGAATCCTAGCCGAACCCCAAGCCGTCTGAATAGAGAAAGAACCACCATCCCAACCGATCCCACCCCCATAAGCATCAGAGAAGGACTTCACGAACTGCATCCGTTTCCACGTCTCACCAGCGTAAGATGGGGTTTTGGAGAAATTCCTATGCTCATAGATATACCAACCTTGATTAATTTTCACACTAAAAGAAGAAGAGGAAGAAGAAAAAGCGTTGTGTTTAAATTTCATGATTTTTTTTTTCTGATATGCAGAATTAGTTATTCAGAACCGGTATCGGTATTTTGATAATACAAATTATTGTGTGCACTTTTTGGTGTTTAGCTTATGATGATACATAAATTCCATAGTACCCTCTTTACATATCAATTTCCCGGACATCAAGTTTGAATGCTATCTAGTTAAGCAACTATTAGAAACGAATTGTTGAGAGTGTCATCAGTCATCGATGTTGGTTAAATGGCATCCAAAATAAGGAACACTTCGACAGTAACAATATTTATTTCTCCTGCTAGACTAGTAATGTTTCATTCTTTGTGTTTTCCATAATTATACATTGATACGGAAGGATCAGTTTATGCTTGTGTTATTGTTTTATCATCGACCACTTCTAAACGGATCTTACTGTTTCTGATGAAGTGTTATCAATCATCAACGATTCAATGTCATCTTTGTAAACTCCATTATTATATGTTTGTACTTATTATTAAATTAACATTTTTTTTCCAACAACAAAAAAGAAAAGAAGCAGCATGAATCAGTAATCGTGATTGTTTCAGTTATTTTGAAATTGAAGAATTGTTTACCTTGTTCTTTCTTCAATAATTTATATTTAGAACTATGTTAACTCACATTCAGTAACAAGCATGTAAACTTCTTATGACTAGTGAGAATGTAGCCACATTAAATTAGTAAGTACATTATAAAAGTGGTGCTATGGCTCAAAGTTTCAACCAATCAAAGGAAGGTTATCACCTCAAACTCCTTTAAGAGGTGTGAAACCATATATGTCTTGTACATTGCTTGATTCAGATAATAATATTTTTGATTCTCTACTCAATTTGGTGCAATAAAATTACTCAAAGACCATTGCTGTATATTGATTGGTGCATTGTCTTTAGGGACAAGGTAGAGCATTTTGTGCTGGAGGTGATGTAGCAGCTGTGGCACATAATATCAACAAAGGTGCCAATTAAATTATAACATTTTCCAAGTTAGTTTGGTTTACTCATTTTAAAATATTGTCGCATATGGTCTGTGGATATTGTTAAATGTCTAATAAACTACTGTAGAATGCTTCCATATATTGAAACCGGTTAACCTTGATAATACCAAATATTATTTTAAGGAAAAATAGCTGTATTATGTTATGCGTTGTAAAAAGTATTCTAGGCATCCGTCTAGGCTTTAGGCAAGGCTTACTGTTTATTCAATTTTCCATGTCATATTTACCACTTCGTCTAAACAGTTAAACGATTTTCTAGCATTAGGTGGTCACTGATTGAGGTTTGGTTGCCTCATAATAGCATCTACGTGCTCATTTTAGATGGTTTCGCCTTCTTGGTTACTCTAAAGCCTATCCAAACGCTCAATTTTCAATTTGGATTAGTTAATACTAAACCAAGTATTAATATTTTCAAAATATACAAGTTTATTAGAAATGCGTAACTTTGATTAATCTCTGATCGATTCCGGCCTAAACAATTAATTCATAATACGTACTTGATGCCTAGCATCCACCTAGTGGTTTTTATAACCCTGATTACATGAGGTGTAGCAGATACGATTCAATAGAGCATTTCCAGTCGGAGTAGCAAATATGGAGTGCAGTGTACTTAGCACTCACGCCTGGATGAAAAAAAGGCAAAAAACACGCACCTGATGGGCTTTTTTGGAGCTCAAAGCGCAAGTATTTGTGAGATGAAAAAAAAAAGTGTAAAGTGCAAAAGGCGATGAACAATAAAAAGCTCGCTTTCTTTTTATTTTGAATGAAGTTCAATTTGTCTATCATCAAAATATTGAACTATTTTAGTTTGTCATGTGAATATATGAATTTTTATTCTCAAATTTCTAAGTATATGCAAAAAAATTGTTGTCAAAATTACATATTTAGTAGTAGTTTTAGTTGCAGTCTTGATTGTAGAGTAGCAGCGAAAAAGCGCATAAACGCACATAAAAGCACAAAGTAGACAAGCCTTGCGCTTTTTTGCCTTGAATGCACTGATGGAGTGGCAAGACTTATGTGGCACGAGTTTGCAAGTGTCATGCGCCCCAGTGGTGTTGATGTGGCTTATGAGTTATATACTTCCAAGAACATCTGATGTTGGTCCAAATCATATTTCTTCATGTGTTATGGTTTGCTTCTCATGTTTTGTAGGCTTATCCCAGTCTATATATGCTATACTGTAATTTTTACAAACATGATTTTGATTATATTGAACCCTAGAAAAATTATGTTTACTGGTCGGTTCAGTTATACTATAAATTGTTAACAAAATTTACTGCAGACGTTATTTTGACAAATTAAGGCAGTGTTTGGAAGTGCTTAAATGATATTCATAGTCCAGGCAATGTTGAATTGTGTGTTTTGACGTGTTCGAATGATGTTTGGATGCGATCGCAAAATGTTCAGACAGGTTTGAATGTGATTGCATAATGACCAGACAAGTTCTGATGATGTTTGGATGTGATCACACAATGTTCAGACAAGTCTGGACAATGGTTGGGTGAGTTGGAACAATATTCATACATATTTGTATGAGCTTGAGTGATATGCATACATGTTTGGATGAGCTCGGATGATACTCATAATTTTTCTGAAAATGTTTAAATGAATTTTGATGATGCTCCGATATATACTGAATACAGATAAAATCTGCACTTGATTATTGTAGCATTCCCTATGCAAATTATCTATTTGAAATTGTGAAAATGCTCGTTTCATTGTTTAAATCATTTTTGCGAGATCTCAGTATTTATTTGTTGGTTTGATATATGTTCATTCTTTCTTTAATGCAATTTATTCACTGGGCAAGTTAATGGAGATCATAAACTAGTCAAGATTGTCATTATTGTGTTCAGTTCATTGTTTGATTCAGTGGAACAGGGGGAAGTGTTTTGCTACAAAGTAGCAACGTTTAGCTACTGGTTAGCAGAAAACTGGTTATCAAAATCTAGTTTGCTACTCCGTTGGATATCAAGTTCAGTGTTTCTACTCACATGCTACAGCATTGGAGATGCTTTTATAATTTAATAAATTGGACTGCAGTGTTGTGGGAAAAAAAAAAAAAAAAACTTTATAATTAAAATTCCGGTTTCTATCAAGGTTCGAAATCCCGGTTTCCGGTTCCGTTCCGGTCACGTAGAAAAATTAAAATTCCGGTCACGTTCCGGAAATCCCGGTTTAATTCCGGTTTGACAATTCCGGTGCATTTTTTTTATATAAATACACAAATAAATATGCAGTACTAATTAAGCTTTATAATTTCGCTTTTCGTTTTAGTTTCGATCATTGAGGAATTTTGATATTTCGGTCCGATCATCATCGGAATCGGACCGAAAGGGACGGGATTTCAACATGCCGACCGAAACTTCGAACCATGGTATTTTTTTTGCTTTATATACTTAGGATAATACAATCATTCATATGAGTAATATAAGTAGTTAGAACTTTATTATTTTAAAAATGCTTGATATAAGTTTTCTAAAAGTTACTTCAGAATTCTCGCTGATGCTTTGGCTGAAATATTATGTTGCATGAAATAACTTTGCAAAAGTTACTACAGAATGTTCATTCTGTGTAACAAAGAAAATAATATTAATAATAAATAATAACTAAAAAAAAAAAGTTAACCTAAAAAGTAAACACTTTCTTCCATATCCAATATAGCCACATCTATCCCTAGTTAAACGCTTTCTTCCAATCTGGACATACAAAACACAATCTTTTTCCTCTTCCTTCGACTATCTCTTTCTGCTTGCTATTTGCCGATTTTCCCTCTTCTTCCTGCTCCCTCTTTCTTCCACTCTCCATAAGAATTAATGAATATAACTCAAATTTTTTTTGCTTTGAATCTGGAAACGGATTTATTGGGAAATCCGGTCCGGTCATCGCCGGAACCGGACCGAAATGGTCGGAATTCCGGCGTGCCGGCCGGAATTTCAAACCATGGTTTCTACTACCTTATACCTCAGTCAAATTAGTATCCAATTCAAGTGTCTGTAGAGATCATATTATACTATGGATCAGATTATACTATCTTGTGACTGTTGATCTTCCTTCAGCTCGAATCGATTTTTTTTATTCACTGAATAGGTTTAATAGTGGCACGGGTTCGAAACATGGAATGACATGCTAAGAGCTTACCATGTGCATATGCTAAGATCAGCCACTTATGTGGTGCTCACGGACCGGGCTAGGTGCACTAGGGAGGGTTTTACGACTCCGGCTTCCCTCTTGAACAATTTTTTTTTCTTTTCTAAAAATAATAATAGCGTACTAAAACAAATGAAGAACAGTGACAGTTTAGAAGGAGATTTCACTTCATTAACATAGTGTTGTCATATACATGACATGCAGTCTACATATATCATACTACATTTTGAAGCCTGAGAGGCATTTAAAGGTTCTCAAGTTACAACACCCAAGAGACACAAAATCATACTGTATAATGAAGTGACCTAACATTTTTTATGACAATTCCCATTAAATTATCATCATTCAGCTTAGTTTGCTTCACTTAGCTGTTTGTATTAATAATTTATGTGTCCATATTGTGTCGTTACATTCCTCTGAATAAAAATAATCTTATTTACAAGATGATGATGTTCTGCTCGATACAATCTTGCTATCAATTCGCTTTTTTCTTACACTGGATGAATATCTCATTGAAAGTGTCACCAAGAAAATTAATAAAAGTGCATGTGTAAATGTCTAATGATATTAATATTGATTGTTACTCCATAAAAAATCTGCTTCAGAAAATCCAGTAGGAAAAACCATAAAACAAAGGAAAAAGCTCACAATTGGTATCATACTTCCATAGCATTGACAGCATAGAGATGCTATTTAGAACGCAAAAGGAGATAAATTATTCTGATTGATAAAGTGGTCATACCATGCAAACTTCCAACCTTTTATCTCATCTCGAACGCGTACAGCAGGCAAATGACGAGCCAAAAAATGTAGGAAGACATGTAAAACTTATCATTTTAGACTAAATGCTTAATCGGGTTAGGACTTCTGCTGGTAACATGCTATGATAGAAGTAAAAGTAGTTAACATTGGTAAGAGGAAACATTTCCAAAAAAGAGTAAGAGGAAACAAATGATTTGATTTCACCGTTGTGATATACATGGCATACAATCTTCTTCTAAGAAATATTATGACAGGCCATGTCTTCACAAAAACTGAAGAGGAGCAAGTTACTGTGTGATACAATAATGAAAGGGTTATGAAGTGAACCAATGAACATTCATATTATCTATAATAAAGATTACATCTCATCTCCTTGTGATTTATTCATTTTTTTGCTGAAATCCGGTGCAGACAATTTTCCCCATGTGCTAGGCTCTTCTGGATATCCATTTTCTATATTGTTTGAGTTTTGATGTTTTTCACAAAAGCATTTCCAGTTTCCTTATAAATCCTTTGTGGTTGAAGTACACTGATTACATATTTTTTAATTAAAAAAATACAATCAGGAAATAAATCATACGGGGCTGATTTCTTTTGGAACGAGTTCATCTTAAACTACATTATTGCAACTTACAGAAAACCTCAGGTGATTCATAATTATCTTCTCTCTCTCTCTCTCTCTCTCTCTCTCTCTAATTTTGACAATTTGGCAATGTCTACTTTACGTATGTTTTACTTTGATTTTCTTTAAGGTTTCTATTCTCAACGGAATCGTGATGGGTGGTGGTGCTGGTGTTTCTATTCATGGAAAATTTCGAGTGGCCACAGAGAAAACAGTGATATCTCTAAATCCTTACTTTATTTTAATTCAAGATTATTATTATATATTAGATTTTCCAAATTCCTGATTTCAGTTGCTAAGCTTAGTTTATGTCAACATATTATCGTTGGTATTCTTGATCTCCATGTAGAACTTTCAATGGATACTTTCAGATGCGGATAGTATCATATCCGCATCCGCATCCGAAATCATTTTTGGATATCCGCATCCGCGTATACTGACGGATATTGGATAATTAACTATCGGCTAACGATAGGCAAATTAAGAAATATAGATGATTTTTTTTAGTTTAATATACATAATTTTCCATTCGAATGATTATTAAAGTATAGAAATCAATAAACATCATGATAATAAATAGTTTTGAGCAGTTAATATGCATTTTGTGGATAAAGTATTAACTTTAAACTTTATGATACAATAAAAAAGTATCATTCAACATGTTAAAACACATTTAACTTAAGCTATAACCTTGAAAAAAATCTGGATGGATTATCTTCAGATGCGGATATATTCGTATCCGCATCCTTTTTTTGGATATCGGATATTTATCTGCTTTTCGAATATGGATGCCGACGGATTTCGGATTTTCGAGGTATCCATTGACGGACCTATCTCCATATGCTCCGTTAGTTTGCTGAATAGGGAATATACTTACACATCCATAACTAAGTGTATCACATGCTTCAATTGTCTGTCAACAATCACACACTTGCCTAGTTTAAGATTATATTCGTTTACTTGTATTAAATTTGTCCCAGTTTGAACTAAAAGCTTTATATTCTGCAGTTATTTGCAATGCCTGAAACAGCATTGGGTTTGTTCCCAGATATAGGCTCATCGTATTTTTTATCAAGGACCCCAGGATATTTTGGTATGCTATATTTTAATTTTTGTATATTATTTCTAATTTGTTTTTTAACTGTCACAATGTTGGATATTCAGTATGATGTTATTAATATTCTCCATAATGTACAATATTAGACTGGTATAGGTTTCGACTGATTTATCAGCAACCATTACAGTTTACTGGTGTTAATATTGCTCACTTGCTTCTCTTTGTGGTCACCCCCCCCCCCCCCCCCCGATTTCATTTAATATATTCAAATGTCAGCAAAATGCATCTGCAGTCAAACTAATTATGCATTTAAATGGCTTCTACATTTTCATTTGGGAACGCTGTAATGGTTAGGAGTATAGATCAAAATGTATATTGATTCTCTAATTTGACTTCATTATCCGTTTAGAAGAACTTGACACAGCTTGAATTTTTTATTTATTTTTAAGGTATCTATAAACTAAAAAATTCTCATAAATTAACAGAGAACCTGCAGTGTTTTATTTTTTATTTCAAAATTTCATGCTTGCTGCTTTCCATATAGTTCCCAAATGTCATCTCTAGCTATTCAGTTCTTTAGGAAATAATGGTTCACATCAATATAATTGCTGCAGGTGAGTATGTCGCTTTAACCGGTGTGAGGTTGGATGGGCCTGAAATGCTAGCTTGTGGACTTGCAACTCACTTTGTTCCCTCCACGGTAAACATGCACTCACCATATCATGTAATTTCCGCCAAATTTGTGGCTATTCATTAGTTTGTCCTATTAGTCCCACTATAACATGGATACCCACTGTGGGTCATTCGTCCTTGAATAATAAACATATTAAATTTGAATTGTTTTTTTCCAAGTCAATGCGTTTCTTGGTAATTTAGACTCATTAGAATGCAATTCGCTTTGTTCCCTCCATGTTATACATGCATACCCGCTATAGATACCGTATTCATTGCTGTTTTTTTTTGGGGGGGGGGGGGGGGGTTGAGGGGGTGTTATTCCCTCAAGTTTATTTAGACACAATGGATATACACCATTCGATCGCCCTCCGATTTCAACCTCATTCAAGAACAAAAAGGATCCAATGGCCCAGGTCTTTTGTGCCACCATTTGTGCTTTATTTTGTCAAATAACCGGCCCGTAATTTATTAATATTTCAATTGCTTCAACTAAATATTAAGCTGCAACTTATTTTGTTATTTTGTTCCCTCCACTATAAACATGCATAGCCACTATATCATGCAATTTTTACTAAATTTGTTGCTGTTCTTTATTATATTTCTCTTGAATTTCTGGAATGCCTCTTCAATTTTGAGTTACATCAACTATATAATAAGGTTTACACTTTGAATGGTTTTTAACTTTAAGATGGTATATTTCCAGGTTATTAGCTTTGTGTTGGTTGATTGATTTATTTATCTTTTATTTTAAAATCAATGCACTACATGGTAACTTAGAATCACATCCAACCACGTACAATGCAAATGAGATTTGTACTTGAATAATACATATTTTCTTCCTGCAGTTTTTTTATACAAAAATTTCTTTTAATGCATGTCCGGGTAACTTAGAATCACATATAACAGTGTAGATGCAAATGTGATTTGTCCTTGAATAATAAATATATATTAGATAACAGAAACTGGATTTGCTGGAAGACTCCCTTGCTTCAGTGGATGCTTCTGATTCTTTTAAAGTTTGTGAGATCATTGACAGGTTCTCACAGTCAGTGCCTCTGAAAGAAAGCAGTGCATATAACAGGTAAAAATAATTTTAGACTATTGTATTATTCTTCATCCATTTCTCATTACTTTCAAATAAGAACGCCATGGACGCTTTATCTTTGCCAACGTACCATGCATTTTACCAACTAGCATCGCTCGATAGCAGAGTAAATATACCATTGTTTTATATATAGGTTAGTGTTCTAAAAAAAAAAAAAAAAAAAAAAAAAAAAACTCTTGTCAGGGCTCGCTTCAAGCAGCGCCTTAAGACAAGGGAATGTATAATGTTGTGAGGTTTGTTCAGAATGGCCTATTATCTTTAAGGCATATGCCTAGGCAGTCTGAGACGATTGAAGCGTATGTCTTATGCTCTTCAGGCTGCTGAGGCATACACCTTACCGTAAAAATTATCTTCAATATTAATATAAATTGGGTGTAATAAAGTTATAAAATCATAGTCATCTCACAGCGAGGAAGAAATCACAAACACAGAAAGCACGTATTTTTATATATGCGAAAATCATTATGCAATCACTTTCAAAAATGATTTCTAAGTTGAAATAGAATTTTGATTTGGATTGAATCCCCCCCCCCCCCCCCCCTTCCCCCTTTTTAAAGACGAATAAGAGAGGGTGATATAAGGCAAAACAACAAGAAGATGTTGTTTATCGTTTAATAATCTACTACTGTCAGGTTATATATATATTGATAACTTGCTAATTTTTATTAATAAACAACATATGTTCACTACTGAATTAAAAATGCATGTTCACCGTTTCAATAAAAATTGCAACCGATGCTTGTTTATTGCTAAGTAAAAAAATTGTTTAGCTAATTAATTGCTTGGCATGTTTAATTCCTTGATATGTCTTGCTTTTAGTATTTACTTGAAAATTTTATGCTTCACCTCATGTGCACAAAAAGACTCATGTACACTTTCGCTTTTAATAACATTGATATAGGTACTAATAATGTGTGCTAGATTCTCACAAGTCTTTTTTTTGAGGTTTAAAGAACAGTGCAATGTATTATCTGTTTTATCATTCTATCATTAAATATGTTGTTATTGGTACAAAATATATTTGCAGTACAGTACTAAGTTTATCTGACTGCTTGTGATATTGTCACGTGATGCTTCCTTTTCCTTTCTGATATTAAATTTAAATAACTGAATATCTGCTGTCCAATATTTCGTGTATTTGTGTTCATAAATACATTGAAATGGTTAAATACCGTGTATTTTACTTTATTCCAGAGTCGTTTTGTAAACTTGTTGAAGTCTTAAATCTTTCCAGTATGTTTATAATTCAGAGACTTGATGTGCCATTTTTTTTCTAATAATGTGATTTCTTTTAGATTGGATATCATCAACAAGTGCTTTTCCAAAAGAACTGTGGAAGAAATTTTATCTGCTCTTGTAAGTTGAAATTTATTTTGGATAATGTATGTTTCTTCTGTGTTATGTTCCTGTACAAGGTTAACTTATGCGTTTTATTACAGGAACACGAGGTCAAATCTTATTCTGATAAGTGGATAATAGATGCAATCGAGTCGCTAAAGAAGGCATCTCCAACCAGTCTAAAGATCACTCTTCGAAATGTATGATCTACTCGTTTCAATCCTGACACAGTTAGATAAATCAAAGGGGTTGCTCGTCTTTCAACTATATGGTGTAGTGTGTGTATGAATGTATGTACACGTACACATACATACATAATGGCATAGCTAGCCCATGATTTCAACTAGGGAAATATTATCATTGTACAGGAACTTAGTAGGAAAAAGTAAAACACAATACATATGAGGCCATAATAATATCTGAGATAGGGCCTAATTCTGGATGTATATAGTTTTGTGCTATGATCGAAAATTTCAGCTTGGACCTTGTTCATGCTAAACAATACCCACTCTGTACCAGAGATAAATACATATACATGTGCATGCATCCACTCATGCATACATACGTTACGCCCTTAGCACATGTATCCGATTAACTTACCATCATAAACAGTCATTCTGAATTTCTGATGTCATTTCCTGTTGATTTCTGTCCTGATCTCTGTTGTAAAAACTTTTTTTTGGCCTCCACCTAGGCCCCACCTAGGCTCTAGGCTAGCCTTAACGTCCGACCATCCAGGTGTACCACTTCATCTAAGAATCTAAACGGGTATTTTAGCGTTAATTAGGCATTATTTGAAGTTTGATGCCTTGTATAAGGATCTATGTGCTAGTTGTTTTAGTGGTCTTACCTCTTTAGTTGCTCCTAAACCCCATCCAGAACACCAAAATCTCAGTGTGGATAACATTAAATTAATTGCCAAAATTTTATCAAACATAAATGGGTTACAATAAATTCCTAGCTTCGGTTAATCCTCATCTAATTCCTAGTCCATACTTACCACCTATCTTTTGCCTAGTGATTTTTACAACCTTACATTTGTCTATAGTTTTAAGTTAGATTGATCACGTATACGGCAAATAATTACGTAGTTGATAATTTATCTGATTAACATTTACATTCATTTAAGATCATGCTATCATAGTACCTTGGACGGTGAGGAAAATGAAATACGTGATGCACTTGACTCATATTCATTTAACCAGGAATCCTGTATACACCGAAAGAAGTATACTTTTTATGATCGGTTAGGATTATAAACTACTAATAAGACTTATGAGGTTCTTATGTTGACTGCAACTGGTAAGCGTAGATAAGAGAAGGTCGGTCAAAGCAAGTAGGACAATGCCTCGTCCAGGATTACAGGTTATGTCTTCATATTCTTAGTAAAGAACTCAGCAAGGATTTCTTTGAGGTACCTATTCTTTATCATGTACAAATACCAACTTGTCAACTAGGTTTGCTTAAAAATTCCATCTTTATTCGTTCAGGGTTGCAGAGCTCTGTTAGTGGACAAAGATAGAAACCCGAAGGTCAGTTTTATCAAATTTATCAGTTTGAATTGAAGTACAGAATAAATTAAATGTTTCTTATATTTACTAGTAATAAATAAATAAAAATAAAATCTTACAGTGGGAGCCATCTAGATTGGAACTAATAGATGATAAAACACTGGACACGTATTTTTCCAAGGTTGATGAAGACTTGAAACTTCCTGAAAGGCAAAATTCTAGAACTTCTTCAGCGTCGAAGCTCTGAATGGATAGCTGTGTTTTTCTTTTTCCTTTAATATTATATTTCTTTTACAGTTTATGTACGAAAATATACAACAAATAAGGTCATTATCCTTATAGTGTGTCCTAAGATGGATGATAAAAATAATCATACCTTACAAATAAACCTGCATGGTGTTACTTATAGGTGCGATTGCAATGCATTTGAGGAATGAAGATTACAAATATATTTTTTAGCAAGTATTTCAGAGGTTTTCTCTTTCTTTTCCCCCCCTTGATGTATACGTTTTTGCATTTGATTTAAAATTGTAGTTGCAATTTATAAATACGACCTTAGCTTTTAGTTGAGTTTCAAAATTACAGATAAAAATAGAGGAGTATTTTCTTTTAAAGGACAAACTTTGGAATTTTTTTGGTGAAAAATATGAGAAGTTTCAAAATTATGGAGAAAGATACATTTACACTAAAGGTGGAATTCAGTGGGTCCACGAACCTTTCTCCATTTACACTCATTTGGTTTTCTCACTAAATTCTGAATTTTCCATATTTTTTACTAATTTTTTTGTTAAGTTTGTATTTCTTCCTATTTTCCACAAAATAGAGTATTCATAGCCTTCTTTTTCTAGTTCTTTTTGACCTTCCTCCTTATTAGGCTTTTGATTAAACAATTGATGGTCTGATTGGAAGATAAGATAGGAGAAGTTACAAAAGCATTGGAGAGTGTTGACTATCTTCTTCTAATTATATTATTATTGTTCAAGATTCATCCAATTTAAGAGAGTGTTGACTATCTTCTTCTAATTATATTATTATTGTTCAAGATTCATCCAATTTAAGAAAATGTTTGACAATGACATATGATGGGTAAGGACTAAAAGTCTATTAGGGATTTCTTTACTGCTTAACAACATTTTTGGAATCTATCAAATTTAAAAGATTGCCAACATGCAAAAAGAGAGAGAAAAAAGGGGAAAAAAAAAATGGTGTATGTGATATGAATCACATTCTTTCCTGTTTTGTTGGAAAGGCGAATATGCAAGGATAACAAATGGATAACTTTGATGATTCACCTTTATGTTTTAATAACATGCATCATTATTATATCCCTTTCTCAAGTTGGTGAATATCATTGTGTCTAGCCAAACAAATGAAAGAAGGTACCGAGAGTTGAATGGAAAAGTGCACAAACTCCAGATTTTATGTTGTAGGCATATGGATCTAACATATGCACAAATATGGACATTGCTCTAGATGTGTGGAGAAGGCCTAAATATTGGTTGGTAATCCCTTGGATATAGAATTGCTAGTACGCTAAGTATGGACTTTGCTTTAGATGTGTAGCAGGTTTTATCCTGCAGGACCTAAACATTAGTTGATGATGAATGGTTTTTTATTTTAAACCGTCAGATCTATCCCTTTTTCCCCCAAATATGGATTAAGAATACCAGTTGGGATTGATACTTAGATTATTCCATGTGCAAAAAGCGCTCAATATGGTATCCCACCCCGAGACCCATATTAACAAAGAACATTAGTAAGTAATTCCGTCTGTTAATATAGAGAATATGACTGGTTAGAAGCGATCATTCGTAATTTTGTATTAAACAAATATCAATGTCGATATTTGTTCTCACTCAACTTATCGACATACTTAATTCCTGTTTAATACAATATTATAATGGTTGCAGGATCCATTCAGAACAAAACACTATAAATGATAAATACAGGTCACAGAACAACACACACACACACACACACACACACACAAATACATTAGCGGTAGACCAGAAAACATAAGAAGACACTAGAAAACACAAGAAACATTAACAACAATAGCTTCGAATAGACAAGTCTGGAATCTATCAATATAATAAACATGTGTGTCTATTGCCATATGGTTTACCAAATCATTTTAAGTCAGAACCTCGCCTTTTCGAAGGGTGCAAAGATGTGTGATTTTATATAAGAAAATATTATTTGAAAAAAATGGGTTTATAAAACGATTCAGAAGTTAATTTTACTTATTGCATGCCTTGAAAATCCATATATCCTATGTTTAAATCGTTTTATAAAATGTGTGTAGTTTCAAGAATCACATAAAATGCAAAAGGAATATTACACAATACTCACACAAAGCTATGAAATCTAGGGTTCAGATATACCCAATTATTGGCTTTCATCAAGCCACTAAGATTTCACATGAATTGGTACTTGAAAACAAGCATTCAAAGAGTTTTAAATCACCAACACCAAGCTCAGGAACTAAAAAAAACACACACACATAGGCTCAAGACAACACAAATGAGCGACTGGTGGTTTACCTGGGGTACAAAGGCGGTCAACCTGGGGAGCGCGTTTGCCTCGGGTTGCAACTTCCAATTCAATTTTAAACTACTATGCTAAAAAAAAAATTGATTTTTATGTTAGCTTATTGAGAGGGATGTTAGAAAGATCCTTGCACACACGCGCATATAACTGAGAATACTAGTTAAAATTGTCTTTTGTTGTTGTACTCAATCATAGTTATAATGGGTCATATAAATTCCTAAATGTTTTTGGTAGTGCAACATGTAGCTCACATGATGGACGTAGACCTACTAAAAAAAGATGTGTAAAAAAAAAAAAAAAAGAATTAAATGGATTTTAAGAGAAATAAATTATTCAATGATCCGATCAAATAACAATATTAATAAGGGTTTGAGAAGGACAGTGGGATCCACTCGAATGACAATGAAAATGTTTAACTTTGAATCCAATTCAATATTCTCCAAGGGAGGCATCGAAAATGAATTTACAAATAAAAAGGTTCTTTATTGATTAAATCAAACGTTGTTATTATGAGATGGAGGAAGAGGAAGGTGGAACAACATATACTAGTAATAGACGATATAAAAGGGCACCAAGCGGTTTGGTGCTTGAATTCATTATCTAGGAAAATATAAATGATTCACTATGATTTTCCATTAACTCGAAAAACACAACTGCCACAAAGATAGTTACATTTGGTTATTATACCCAGCTTCAATTTTAACACACCTCATATAAATGGTTTCTCTTTTCCTTAAGAATGATGTCTAACTTGTACGTTGATGTCATATTAGCCAAGAGTATAGTTACATATGTCTCAATCAAAGTTGGGTATAATTAAAAAACACAAGTGATACACCATTCAATCGTGGCAACTTTCTTGGTACAAAAGGTTACTGTTATAATAGTTGAGATATAGTTGAAAATCCAGCGATCCTTACCAAGATAGGACTAGGGTTGGCAACGGTACTCGAAAAAACCGATATCCGTCCGCATCCGTATCTGAAAAGCGGATAAATATCCGATATCCGAAAAAACGGATGAGGATACGGATTACATATCCGCATCCGAAAATTATCGTCCGAATATTTTTAATATTATGCTCAAAATTATATGTATTTTAGTACAATGAATCGTATTTATTTATTGTTTTACTAAGTCGAAGGTTTATATCATATGCACTAAATACGTACTAGTTACTCAAATCGATTTAATTTCATCATATATGCTTATTTTTAACACTTTAATGATCAAAGAAATTGAAAAACAATTATGTTGAACTATAAATTTTTATTTTATGATTTATCGATCATTAACGGATAGGATAATTATCCAATATCCGTCCGTATCCGCGGATACAGATATCCGATATCCGAAAATGATTTCGGATACGGATACGGATATATCACTATCTGTATTCGAAAGTATCCGTTGACAGCCCTAGATAGAACTGGATTAAATTGACCAACCCTTACGGATTTGACCACTTCATTTTATTCATTAGTACCTGCAACTAAGGGTTATTTCAGTAGGGAGTAAATTGCAATAATGGCCATACATTTCTTATTTGACATTTTAAAGGCAGGATAAAGAGGAAATTAACTTGAAGTGTTAGGAATAGGTATTGTGTTGGTCAAATAATATAAAATGGAGTGTGAGATGGTGTGGTAATACAAACAAGCAGAGCATGATATAGTGATCCAAAGGCGATGAAAATACACTTGTCAAATATGCTAGTAATGCAATTTTTGAATGCATCAAGTAATATTATTACAATTTTCAACAATCCACAAATACAACAAGTTGTAAAAGAGGTTAGGTGTCAGGTTGCAACACCAACTCAAAGTTTGGACAGTGAAGTCATACTAGAGTTTCCCCTTTTAGGAAGTCTTAATTCTTCATCCAACTGGGAAGAAAAATACATATCCACCATTTTATTGTCAGTCAGCTCCAACTTAGATGGTTCCCACTAAGCACAACCGTAAAAAATAAAATAAGAAACTATACATCATTTCATTTGAATTATCTGGAACCAAGATCTAACCTTAGGGTTTTTGTCCTTGTCTGTTATTAGAGCTCTGCAACCCTGCATTGAATTGCTGGATTTATGTATAAAAAGCAATACCATATTAATGTGTGTGTGTGTGTTTGTGTATATACATAAAATACCATATTAATGTGTGCGCGCGTCCGCGTCTCTATATATGTTACCTCGAAAAAATCCTTTCCTAGTTCCTTACTAAGAACATGATGACACAACCTGTAATCTTGAATAAGACATTGGCCAACCTGTGATGATCTACCTTCTCTTATCTGGACTCAGCGATAAAAGGCAATATATATAAGTACAGCACATATTTACTTTGGGGAAAAAAAAACACATTATGCTATTTTTATGCCAAAAGGATCAAGCTAAATTTGAGGAAAAAGGATCCTACAGCTCTGAGGGTAATTTTAAGGCTGGTCGGGGATGCTTTTCTCAATGATTTGATCGCAATTGTTATCCAGTTATCAGGACACTGTATAGCTTCTTGTTCCTGCAATATAATCATAAGTATGTCCTAATCCGTAAGTATAAAATATATTAATTATTAACAATATATTGAATATGAAGCTAAGTATCAACTTACAAGAGCATATACAATTTCCTCTACAGATTCTTTGGAAAAACATATGTTCACTACATCCAACCTATAAGAAATATATATATATATATATATATATATATATATATATTAGCTGAAGTCTTTTTTTTTTTTTTTTTTTTAACAATAATTCCTGCCAGTGGGTTCGATCCCAAAACTTGTAGATAGAAAAACTGAAGATATAAAACTATCTCAGAAGGGATATCCAACAGTTGTTTATTATCTGACACTTAAAGGCCATTGTTAAAATGATGGAGGAAAAATATAGTAACAACATAAATTAAGTTTACCTGTCATGCATGTTGCTTTTCTCTAAAGGCATTTTCTGAGAAAACCTATTGATGATCCCACGAACAACAGAAGAATCAGAAGTGTTTGACTGAATCAGAGAGTCCTCTAACATGTCCAATTTCTGTGAATGAACATAATCTATAGTAATTTTGTTTATAAATTGAAAACAATTATTTAATAAAGTGTATATACCTCAGAGGGAACAAAGTGAGTTGCAAGGCCACAAGCAAGCATTTCGAAGCCATTCAATCTTACACCAGTTAAGCCTACGTACTCTCCTATATTCATTATATACCCATTATGCACGTGAGCAATATTATACATCATAATCGAAGATGACTGTTGTATTTAGTTAGGACACAGCATATATGTGTACCATAATGTCCAGGGATCCTTGCTAGAAAATATGAAGCACCAATGTCTGTAAATAAGCCTAATGCTGTTTCAGGCATTGCAAATAACTGCAATAAGATAGCATATTGTTAACTTTTGATACATGATACAAAGTAATTAGACTGTTTAAATGCAAGAACACACAAAGTAAAACTCATACAAGTTACCAGATCAGAAAGATCTGCTAAGAAATTAATATAAAGCATTCGTTGTAACTTCCAAGTAACCTAGTGTGAAAATACATGCACTACAAGTAATTTACAGATAATCTACTGAAAATGGAAAGAAGCAATGGGGAGAAGAACTAGAAGAATGCGACTGAATTAAAGAAATTACAGTTTTTTCTGTGACCACTCGGAATTTTCCAGGTATTGAAACGCCAGCTCCACCTCCCATTACTATTCCATTGAGGATAGAAACCTTCAAGAAGGTTAAACAAATTAATTGTATCATAAAAAATACAATCTGCCAATGCTTATAGCAACAAATGAAAAATATGAATCATGCACCTGTGGTTTCCCATACGTTGCAATTATGTAACTCAAAATATATTCGTTCCAGAAAAAATCAGCACTGTAAGAGTTATTTCCTGGTACATGAAATTGAATAGTTGTGTGTAACAAAACAAGGTTTTAATTTTCTTCCCATGTCCTCCAGAAAATTTCAAACTTTCCAGAGACCAAAGGTGGTAATAGCACTAAATGAAAAGGAATCAGAGTAAGTAGTTTCAAAGAAGGACCGTTGTTGATATGAAGCACAAGAGCTGCAACGTCTCCTCCAGCACAAAAGGCTCTGCCTTGTCCCTAAATCCAGTGCACCAATCAGTAGTATATTAGTGCTATACAAACTCCAGCTTAATTCCTCTGTTTCATATTCAATGTCTTCTATGAGCTCAATTCAATATCAGCATCATATCACATGATCTAATAGCTGATTGAGTCTCACAATACTAGAAATTAACGAATTGAGACAGAAATCGAAAGACTGAGATTGATTTAGAACAGAAGTATAGGTGAAATGGGGACAGATGAATTGATCCCTACAAACCCAAGTTAAGATATGTGGTGAATTTTTGTTCGTCATCAAATCACAGTCACATATTATGATTGTTTAATTCACATGTGGAACCCAAAATAGAACATAAATGGTAATCAATGGTTGAGATGTGGGGTACATGGGACTTGAAATGGAGACACAAATGCTTCTCACATGTAAACTAAACACCGAATCTATATTAATATACAAAATGCATATTGAAATTTTACTATCACGTGTAAAGATATTAATTGATCAACAGGCAAATATAGAATGATATGGATGAATTAGGGTGGAAAACTTTTCCCTTCAAGTATGTCATTAGTAGATAACTGTTAAATATACGGATAATTAGTAAAATATTCAAATAAAACCTTCAAGATTATCAGCTTGACTTTAGAATCCTCTTCATATGAAGTGTAAAGCTTCAGCATTTTCAAAACCTGCATAAAACAGCAATCATAATCATAAGACTATTTTGAATGCATCGAGCGAAATAGATCTAAAGCATATGACCTTACTAAATATTCAAAAAATTCTTAACTCCAGTAACAATAAGTCGTGTAGAAGGTATACTTCAAATTATGTTTGCAATTCAATCACTAAAATCAGATTCAGTAAGAAGGTTTAACAGCTAATAGAAACAGAGACAATAACTACTCGTCACCTGGCAAAGCCTTCGACAATGTGATCAAAGATCAAGGGTTTTTACATGTTGAGGCATCAATTATCAATTTTCAATAATAAAAAACAGATAAAAATGGCAATTTTTTTTTGTTTTTTTACCATTTCAGCAGTGATGGCATTCAACTGCTTAGGTCTGTTCAGCGTCAGAATTCTTGCACCTCCTTTAACTTTTACCAGTACCTGCATTAGACAAAATTTATAATATAAGTATCTATGTAAATGATGAAAGAGTTCACTTTGAAATGAAGTTGAATAGTTGATATATACTTGATCGGTATCTACTATATTTCCCCTAATTTGAAGAGCTTCCATGGCTGCCACTGTTTGGAAATATCTTCACTGATACTCTGATATGTAATTATTCATCTCCATTTATGGTGTCATTGCCGAAATGGCATCTTCATTTTTTTTATTTTAATTCTGATATTTACTAATTTTTAATCCATAAAAATATTCAAAGAAAATTGTCTTCTACTTAGTCTTATTTTACAGTGAGAATCTGATCTTAGCACCTAAATATCGTAATCTCATAATAATATTCAAAGAAGTTGGTTGTCCATTTAAGTCTTATTGTATTTAAAATCTAATCTTATTGTAATACAAGAATTTGAAAAAACATGTTGAAGTATATGCTTTTTGCTTGGCTCTTTAATAAACAATTTGAAAAAAGAACATGTTGAAGTATATGATTTTTGCTCGGCTCTTTAAGACAATACACTAGCATATGAATATACATTTTTGCAATATAATATTTTGCAAGTGTGATTTTAAATACTATGATGATGCATATGCTTTTTGTTTGGCTCTTAAAAGGGACTTGCATATTCAAAACATATTTTTATGCAGAATATAATACTAATGCAAGTGTGTTATTTTTTAAATAAAAAGTAATGAACATTGGTTTTATTGATAGAAACAGATATATGTTAAGTAACAAAGCAATCTTTATATTTAAAAGAGTTGGCCAATAAATCAAAAATAAACACCAACGCAGAACCAAAAAGAGTAGCATTAATCTGCCTTTCATATTTGTAAAGTAAAATGAAATTAGTTTCACAATATCTACTATGAACACTAAAACAAACAGCAGAATCTGTTCAAGATACTAGTATTATTATTTAGTATAAATAATCATCAAAATTTGATGCAAAAAGCAATCCAGTGGGACAAGGATAATCTTAATATGGGTTGAAAGTTTTTCTTATTTAACTGCTAAATTTTAACTGGTTTGTATTTCATTTAGATAAATTTACCAAATTAAAGAATAACGCACAACAACAAAAATCTGCTGGGTTATGTAAGACTATGAGTAATATATGCATGCTCCTATATTTATTTGGTATGATAAAAATAAGGGCAATGATGCAGAAAATATGTATTTTGTATAATGTATTGCCAAGAATTAATGTCGTTTGCACTAAATATGGGTAAAAACCACAGTTCAAAGACAAACGAAAGCTAAAAAGTTAAGAATCAAAATCTAAAAGGAAAGAACATGAGAACTTTTAAAGTGGTTTGCTAGAATCTCAAGCTTATGTCCACCATAACATTGTTATTGATTTAATTTCGCGATTACTAACGATTCACAATGGCTCTCTAATTCAAACCAATTGGATATGAATTTGAAAGGGCTTCACTGCTAAAAAATTAGTAGAAATTCCAAGATCTGTACAAATTACCGATCCATTTGATCATTACCGTAATAGTCTTATCTTTTTGCTTCATTTCTGTATACTTGCCAACCTTCTGTTCCGCTTCTTGATCACTCATAGTCTAGAACAATCAAAACATCACTTGATCCAAGTGGCCGGCATATTTTTGTGAACAAGAAGCGACTGAATTCAAATACTGATCTACATAGATGCATCATCTATTTTCTGAACTATCTTCGTGAAACGCTGCATTCTCCCAGAATAAGTTGGCATACCGCTTCAAACAGTACCAGAAAATATGCTTGGCAAATATAAGAATCAAAGTTTCCTACTTGAACTCTCCATGTAGTTTCGAGTTTTCTGAATGGTATGTTCTTCCCTTGGGCTGGTAGGATTTCATTTCTTTTCCATTATTTATCCAATTTTCTTTCGTAGTGGTCGGTATTGGTCCATTTGAAGGTAATCGTGTAAAAGTAGTGTTTAGTTATTTTTCTTACTTCGCTTTCAACTTCAGCTTTCTTTTTGCCTATTTTTTCTTCTTTTGAGCTCTTACAACCTTACCTCCCCCATCACTACAAGAACTACTAAGTGACCGGTGCTACGCACATAAACAACAATATACCTCATTGTTCGTCTTACAGTAAGAATACAGAAGTCAAACGTTTCATATTCCACAATGTAGTGCAGGGCAAGAAATTAAGGATGAGGATGTCCGACTGTTGATCATAAACTCCGACTGTTCTATCCATAAAATAGAATAAGGATGTCCATTTTTTCCCTACAGGCTTCACAGTGGCATTTACACAAACAACATGTTGGTGATGTGGTGTTGACATGTGGGTGACTAGGTTAGGGGGCTTGTGAGGCACAACACAACTAGTATTACAAACACCTTGAGTTTTAATTTTCATTCGCACTGCCTTGTACAGTGAAGAGAACTGCTAGTACAGTGAAGAGAACTGATCATCAACTCGAAAATTGTTTTCAGTATTACAAACCCTTTGAGTTTATTATTCAAAAGAGAAGTTAGGAAAGACTTACTGCTTTTGTCACACCAGAGATCGGACGATCAAGTCACAAAGCAGCTGAGGCTTAGCCAGGAAAAACGCTGGATTGGGCTTCCATGGCCAAAATAGAAGACAGACCTTTTTTTTTTTTTTTTTGCCTAATTCTATTTATACACAAAAAATTGCTAAACATATACCAATATTTATAATAAACTACTATACACCATATATTAGTTTACATACACGGTTTCTTTTACTAGATTATCCATGTTCTCATCTTCTTCTTTTTCCTCTTTCAAACTTAAAAAACAATTACCCAAAATTAGATTTCTTTGCATTAAACTGAGTAAATTTAATAAGGCAAATTCTATCTGGACCCAAGAATTTGCTGAGTATACCCAGCAAATCTGAAAAACAAGGTAAATCCAGTGTTTTGCTGAGTTCACCCATGTATTATTTAAAAAACAAAACATTTTTATCCTTCCTTGTAGGGGTTCTACGAGATTATTTAGTCTACCTCGTAGATCCCCTACGAGATTCTTTACTTTACCTCGTAGGGAGGAGTTCTACGAGGCATGCTGAAAATTGGAAAAAAAAAATTGCAAAGCAGGGGCAGTTTTGTCATCGTTTTTTCTGGGTATACTCAGCAAATTGCTGGGTCTAAATAGAATTTGCCATTTAACAAAATGAACTTTATTTCTTGTACTAATATTGTAGCTTTTATAAGCTTTTGGGGAAAAAAAATCAATTTCAATAAAATTACTCTAATTTTACAAAATAAATCGGCACTTCAAAATTAGACCATTATTTATGAAATTTTTCTTAACTGAAATTTTAGATTTCATGATTAAATTATTCATAACATCTCCATTAATATATCTAGTTTGCATCAAGTTTCAAAACTTTTAAGAATAATTTGACTATTTGTATGTAAAGTTCAAAAAAAAAAAAAAAAAAATATGAGAAAAGGGTAATTTAGTAATTGAATTTTATAGAAAAATAATGGTGTATCGGTGTATAAATAGAATCTGCCTTTTTTTCTTCTTTAGTTTCTAATTTTCTAGTGGGGAAAGAGGGGGGGGGGGTTGGCAAGTGCCCAAGCCAGACACAATGTGGCTCGCCCCTGCACATGTTACCATAGAAACACATTTTATATAATGAGTGCGGTTAGTATTTTTCAATTCAACCAAATAAGATGTATCAAAGGAAAACAGTTTTGTCCTAAAATACATCCTTTTGGGTTACAATAGCCGCTTATTAATCGAACAAAATATTCAATAGGGTAAGGAAGCATCTGGTACATGACAACCATTTGTAACTATATTGAGTTCTTGATATAAAAAGATTATTTTAACGGTTTGAATAATAATCGCTTCCTATAAGTAATGTTCGTGCACTTTGTTATAATAACCGTGTAAAAAGTGTAAAAGCATGAAAGCATAAATTAAAATTGGTAAATCGATGATCAATTTTTTATTTATAGGGAACAAAATAGAAAAATGTTGAAAACCAAGTTAAGGGAATGTGCATAGTGCTAGATCGGTATATACATGACACGCATAAAGTAAAGCCAAGAAACATGTTATTGATTTAATTTCCTTTCTATATTTCATCGTTAATATTGTCACTGAGCAAATTATCATAGCATAATTCTCTTCTGCAATTCACTGATATTAATTCAACGTCTGCTTAAAAATAAGGAGCACACGTCAAGACCATTAGCCTACATCCAAAGAAACCGCCTCACCGTTAGGAAATATTGTAACACCTCGGAATTTGATGATAATTAAATTAGTTATATTCCAAAAGTGATTTTTTTTCAAATAATGAAATTTTACTACGAAGTTAATACCGTTGCGTTCGTAACGGAAACTTTCATGTTTAAAACTACTCAAACGGAGTCAATATGAAAAAGTTACGGACGAAATAAGAAAACAGTTGGAAAATAAATAAATAGAATAAACTAGATAAGTTGATATATAATTACCATTTATTACCCTGACTCACATGGGAGGCAGGTCGACCTAGGGTCGACTGCCTTCCGAGCGCAGGTCGAACTTGGCTATGTGTGATGGCTAGGGTTTTATATTATAAATTTTATATCGATGGACAAACTTTTCTGAAATTAAATGTGACGACCGCCCATAACCCCTGCACTAAACAAGAGGAATAGTGCGCTGAAAAGTGTGTACGGCAGTTATAGACGATCATTAAAGTAGGTAAACTCATCGGAACCTGTCGTAAACTCACAGCGCAAGGATAAAATATAATAGAACATATACAACAGGCATTATTACTGAAGCAGAAAAACACTAATACTTCCATAACAAATAGAAAGTGGTATTCATACACTTGGATTCAACAATAGTGTTTATACAATTTTTCCTTACTACGACACTCAGGGTAGAATAATCAACTATGGAAAACAAAGGTACTAAATAGTAGTAAAAATAGTACACCAGCCTCCTGCTCGACTCTGAACAGTAACATCGCCCTCACTAAGCCATCACTTGTCACCTAGTCTGCCCATCGAAACAATCGGATGGACGACCCAAGGTAATAAGAGGGAAATATAAAACCTTGAGTCAGACAACAGTCTTAATGAGCGATAAAACAACCGACAAACTTCATCAATAAAATATATGAGAATGGATAAATAAACGAACTAATCTACCCAGCTCAATAGAAGAACTCACTCCTGCCTTCCCCACACCTGACAGTGATAGCCTGTACGATCCATACATCCAAAAGAAACAACAATTTAGTTATGGCAATCAGAACAACCATTCACACATGGCAAAAGCAACTCATACAACATCTTATTATATCTCACGGAAACCAAGCATTCAAATGTCCATAACTGACTCTGGATATCACCGCCAATCCTGCTTTGAAACCATCGTTAATCGTATGACGACCAACCTTGTCATATGTCAAGGGCTAATGGTAACCTCAGTCCCAGCATAAACTCCATATGCCTTTCAACGATACGTATGTATGTCCAACCTTGACAACTAGTCCTTTCAACGATACCCAGGGTACTCAACCTACAACTGGTCTTTTGGGTTCCCCCATCGTACCCCTACTTTGAGTCTGCTAGAGCTTACGACAACGATAACTTCTTGGCCTTCGCATCTCTAGTCATCCAACCTGACGACTTTTTATAGCCCAAGCAACCTCCTCGAGCAACCATTGTCCACCAACCCACGACTTTTGAGTTTGTCAAGCTCAGAATACCTTAGAGCAACCATTATCAACCAACCCAGGATACTTTAGAGTTGTTGACTCATTCATTGTTCTACACCGATCAACGAACACATTTTAATTCTTCGAACCTTCGTACTTGAATTTGCTACGAATCCCATCCGACTAATCCTCTCGGGACGGATCCTCCCGGATCGATCTCCTTAGACCGATCTCCCTGGACCGAACTCCCCGGACCGATCTCCCAGGACCGTTCGCCCTAGACCAATCGCCCTGGACCGTTCTCCCTGGATCGATCCCCCTAGATCGATCTCCCTGGACCGATCTCCCTAGACCGATCTCCCTGGACCGATCTCCCTAGGTGCGACCCTAAACCTGCAACCTCCAATTCAACTCCAAATTCGACCAAAACTTCGCCAAATCAAATTCGACGAAACCGACTCAACCAATTCACCAAATATGATCAAAAACATGACATGAATTCACTAACAATATGAAAACAACAATTTCTCCCTGGATCGTTCTCCCTGGACCGATCTCCTGGACCGTTCTCTCTGGACCTATCCCCCTGGCCCGATCTCCCTAGACCGATCTCCCTGGACCGTTCTCCCTGGACAGTTCTCCCTGGACCGATGTCCCTACACCGATCTCCCTACGTGCGACCCAAAACCTGCAACCTCCAATGCAACTCCAATTTCGACCAAAACTTCGCCAAATCACAATTTGATGAAACCGACTCAACCAATTCACTAAATATGATCAAAAGCATGATATGAATTCACTAACAACATGTAAACAAGAATTTCTCACTAAATTATGCAAATCACCCCAAAATCATGATGAATGATCATAGGAACAAAACTTATAGATCTAACTTATTTAAACATATGATATAGCATGGAATTTATCGGTTAAACTTACAAAATGGATAATAAGGTGTTTCATATAAAAATGGACTTATAATGGTTTAGATCTATGATTAAACACTTGAATTTGATGAAAAATATGATCGATCATTCATATACTTCATTAAATCCATGTGAGAGGTGTAAATCACTCACCGATTCTCCAAAACAAGCTAAAATGATAGAAATAAGAATCTGGACAGTAAGAACCTCCCACCAAACTCCTTGATCCGATGAATCCTTGCTTCAATTGATGTAGATCTAGCCTCCAATGGTGTAAATCTAAGATTTCCCTCCTTGGATTTTGATTTTTAATGGTGGAAAGGTGTTAGAGGAAGAAGGAGCTCAAGGCCACCTAATCAGAGAGTAGGGAAGTAAACTATTTCCCATACCTCTCACCCTCTATTTATAGTTTCCACCAGCCCACTACTTGGGCCTTCTCAAATCAGCCCATTGTGGCTCAAAATCCTGGACAACCAACTGAAAAACCTTAAAACAACGATTTCTCCCAAATCGCTGAGCCAAATCTTTAATGTAACCACTCTATGGAAAGGCAACCATCAATTCATTTCCAATGGAACAGGTCTCACCCGTTGATTCGACCTGAATCAAAAGTTATTCCCTGTACAAGACTGACAGGGGAAAAATAGTCACAAACAAAATGGGTAAAAATTATGGACATGTCCCACATCCCCATAAGAAACATATCAAAAAATGAGAATGATCCAACCCTCAGGGAATAAAATAAAAATATTTTATGATCTTCCGATACGTAAAAAGCGGGTTGTTACATTCTCCACCCTTTAAGAATTTCGCCCCCGAAATTCCAAGCAAACACAAGCAACCACAACAATTCTGCATGCCTATTATTCATAAGAAGGCAATTCTATCATCAAAACTAGTAACCATCAAGTCATGCATCCATAGCCTTATCCTAGCACGTGAAATTCTATTGAACAACAATAAGATACACCGGTACAACAATGACATGATATTAAAGGGGTCCTATCGATGAAGAGTTCTGGATGAGTCACTCTCTTGCTCTCTTCCATCTCCCATGTACAATCGTCTCCATCTTCACTCCATTGTACCTTGACTAGCTTAACCGTCTTTTCCCTAAGCTATTTCATGTCATTCGCCACAACACGAAGCATCTTACGAGATTTCATAACTACGAGCTCAACTACAAGGTCGACGTACTACTCCGGAGGCACTACCACATCCGGACCATGCGCATATTTTTCATAGAGACGACTCACAAAAATCTTATGCACACTCTACATCTCTCGTGTAAAATCAATCTATATGCGAGCTTTCCGATTTGCTTGTCTATCGGAAATGGTCCAACAAACCTAGGAGCTAACTTTCCGTTTTCTCCCTAATCGACCCACATACTTCAACGGTGGAATCTTCATGAAAACCATATCGCCAACGTAGAATTCCAAATCCTTATGACGCTTATCGACGTAATTCTTCTGACGATTTTAGGCTGCCTTCATTCGTTACCCAATGATCTCGATACAATCTGGTGTCTCTCTTATCATTTCAGGCCCAAGTATCAACTTATCTCCATTTTCTAGCCAATAAGCTAGAATTTTACATGGTCTGCCATACAACGCCTCGTACAGTGCCATCCCAATGCTCGGCTAGTAGCTATTATTATACGCAAAATCGACTAGATGTAGATGGTCTTCCCATGATCCTCCGAAGTCTAACACACAAGCCCTAAGGAGATCTTCCAAAAATCGGTTAACCCTCTCGGTTTGACCATCAGTTTGGGGATGATAAGCCGTACTTAAACACAACTTGGTTCCCAAAGCTTCTTGCAAACTTTTCCAGAATCCATCCCCGAATAATGGATCTCGATCAGTTACTATGCTCTTCGGGATACCATGGGATCGAACTATCTATTTCATATAACGTTCAGCCATCTTCGATGCCGTCCAAGTCGACTTGACAGGAATGAACCTTGCACTTTTGGTCAAGTGATACACGATGACCTAAATTCCTTCATTTCCTGCACTGGTTCTAGGTAGTACATCGATATCTGCTCCTACTTCCTCGTAGGAACTTCCAATGGCTGAAGCAAACCCCTCCGCTTCTTCTGTTCAACTTTTACTAACTGACAGTTCGTGCATTTAGAAATGAACTTTCCAGTATCTCTCTTCATCCCCTCCCAGTAGTAGATTTGCTTTATGTCCTGATACATGGGTGAATCGTTAACTTCGAGTAATGACATTCCTTAGAACCTCATCTCTCAATCTGTCAATATCAGGAACAACTAATCGCCCTTGCTTTCGAAGCCAACCTTCTCGATCGAATTCGAACTCTTTATTCTCTGGTTCCAGCTTCTCGGTAAACTCAACAAGATTCACATCTCGCTTTTGGCTCTTTCCAATCCTTTCGATAAGAGTAGGTCTTATCGATAAGCTTGCCAACATTTCAGGTTCCAACTCACATCATGGCCTAAAATCGAATCTTGTCAAATACTCGAGGCTCTTCTATTCATAAAACATGGCTCCCAAACTTGCGTGTCTTCGACATACTATCCTTCGCCACCCTCAACTGGTGAAATCCTGTTGCCAAATACATTTGAGAAAACACTTTATATTCATGATGCTGATCGAACAAGTCAGCTATCATTGGCAATGGTTACTTGTTCTTTTTGATCCAACACAATCTCAACGAGCCATATGCCTCGGTTGCAAACACTATCGGTGCACCCCGTTCGGAAACACTTCTCCGAATGAATCCCTTTCCTAGAAGGTCACAAACTTACACCTCCAACTCTCGTTGTTCCTTAAGCGCTATCCGCCTAAGATGCATAACGATTGGTCTAGCACCTTCGACCAGATCGATCCTAAACTCAATCTCACGATGCTGCGGCCACCATTTGACTTCATCAAAGACATCCTCAAACTCATTTACGATTAGCACAGATGAAAATTCTTCTTGTGGAATCACAAGCGAATATAGATAGCTAACGAAGGCACCATCTTCGTGCTTACACCATATCAACACCTTTAGCCCTTCCACATCCTCGACTCTCTCCTTTAGGTTCTTGCAATTCACCCTTGTCGCATACCTCTTGAGCCAATCCATACCCAAGATGATCCCAAACCCAACGAAGTTTAGAACAAAACAATCACACACAAAGAGCAACTATGACTCGACAACACTAGACCATGACACAACATGCACAAATAGAAAATCCCCAACTGGATTAGTCACGATCAATGGTCTATTACAACTTCAAGTTCCAAACTTATTTGGCATACAATCTTATTATAGGTAAAAGAAAGCGATGCTCTAGTACCAAATAGAACTCAACAACTCCATTGGCAGAAAACATGTATCCAAACTAACAACAACTTCTTCTAATTCTCATCAGGAAGGAAATAGGAAACCAGAATAGCTTCCACCACACATGTTTCCTCCGGTTGATTTTTCTTCAGAGAATCTGGGCATTCTTTTTTCTTATGTCCTGTCTTGCCACATGTAAAGCACTTCCTTTCTTCCTTACAATCCCAGGAATAATGGCCCTCCGGTTGACAATTGAAGCAGAGCACGTTTTTCTTAGATTTCTTTTTTTGATTACCATTCTCTTTCTGTGAAGCACTAAGACCAATAGAAATTTCCTCATCTGTAGGATACAGTCCCTCTGTCGCTTAGCAGGATTCCTTATGGGTTCTTGCACAGGAATGCCACGTCCTATTGTCGCTTCTGGAATGGGCATCCTCAACATAGCTATTGCTATCATGGCTGCCCCCAACATAACCAAATATTCCGGTGCAACAGTTAAAGCTCCCAATTAGCTTCCATCTTCAACCCTTCCAGTCTCATATTCATCCCTAGAGGTTTGATCAATCATTCTAAATCTAAAACGGAATGATTAGTCCACATATGAGAAATTACAGAAATGAAATCTGAATACTCTTATACTCATACGCTACTACATAGTATACATCCAACTGAAATCTACAAATATGTCTCTCTTACGTAGTTACGTCTTAGAGCTTTGGCTAAAATCATTACCAAGAGCTCTGATACCAAATGTGATGACCGCCTAAAGCCTCTGCACTAAACAAGAGGAATAGTGTGCTAAAAGGTGTGCACGGCAGCTATGGACGATCATCAAAGTAGATAAAGTCATCGAAACTTGTCGTAAACTCACAACACAAGGATAAAATATAATAGAACATATACCACAGGCATTATTACTGAAGCATAAAAACACTATTACTTCCATAACAACTAGAAAATGGCATCCATACACTTGGATTCAGCAATAGTGTTTATACAATTTTGACTCACTACAGCACTCAGAGTTGAATAACCAACAGCGGAAAACAAAAGTACTAAATAGTAGTAAAAATAGTAAGCTAGCCTCCTGCTGGCCTTCGAACAGCAACATCGCCCTCACTAAGCCATCACCTGTCACCAAGTGTCCCCATCCAAACAATCGGATGGACATCCCAAGGTAAGAAGAGGGAAACATAAAACTTTGAGTTAGACAACAGTGTTAGTGAGCGATAAAACATCTAACAAATTTCATCAATAAAATATATGAGAATGGGTAAATAAACGAACTAATCTACCCAGCTCCGGAGAAGAACTCACTCCTTCCTTCCCTACACCTGACAGTGATAGCCTTTACGATCCATACATCCAAAAGAAACAACAATTAGTTATGGCAATCAGAACAACCATTCACACATGGCAAAATCAACTCATACAACATCTAATTATATCTCACGGAAACCAAGCATTCAAACATCCATGATTGACTCTGGTTATCATCGCCAATCCTGCTTTGAAACCATCGTTAATCGTATGACGACCAACTTTGCCATATGTCAAGGGCTAATGGTAACCTCAGTCCCAACATAAACTCCATACGCCTTTCAACGATATGTATGTAGGTCCAACTTTGACAACAAGGCCTTTCAACGATACCCAGGGTACTCGACCTACAACTGGTGTTTTGGGTGCCCCCATCGTACCCCTGCTTTGAGTTTGCTAGAAATTACAACAACGATAACTTCTTTGCCTTTGCATCTCTAGTCATCCAACCTGACGAATTTTTTTTGCTCAAGCAACCACTTCGAGCAACCATTATCCACCAACCCACGACTTTTGAGTTTGTCAAGCTCAGAACACCTAAGATTAACCATTATCAACCAACTCAGGACACTTTAGAGTTGTTAACTCATTCATTCTTCTACACCGATCGACGAACACATTTTAACACTTCAAACCTTCCTACTTGAATTTGCTACGAATCCCGTCCGACCAATCCTCCCTTGACCGATCTTCCTGGACCGATCTCCCTGGACTGATCCTCCAAGACCGATCCCCCTGGACCGATCCCCTTGGATCGTTCTCCCTAGACCAATCCCCTAGACCGATCCCCTTAGACCGATCCCCTTGGACCGATCTCCCTTGGCCGATCTCCTTGGGCCGATCTCCCTGGACCATTCTCCCTGGGCCGATCTCCCTAAACTGATCTCCTTACGTGCAACCCAAAACTTGCAACCTCCAATGCAACTCTAATTTCAACTAAAACTTCACCAAATCACAATTTCGACGAAATCAATTCAACCAATTCACCAAATATGGTCAAAAACATGACATGAATTAACTAACAACATGAAAACAACAATTTCTCACTAAATTATCTAAATCACCCCAAAATCATGAAGAATGATCATATGAACAAAACTTATAGATCTAACTTATTTAAACATATGAAATAACATGGAATTTATTGGTAAAACTTGCAGAATGGATCATAAGGTGTTTCATATGAAAAAGGACTTATAATGGTTTAGATCTATGGTTAAGCACTTGAATTTGATGAAAAACATGATCACTCATTCATATACTTCGTTGAATCCATGTGAGAGGTGTAAATCATTCACCGATTCTCCAAAACAAGCTAAAAAATGATAGAAATAAGAATCCAGACAGCAAGCAGCTCGCATAAACCCCTTGATCCGATGAATCCTTGCTTCAATTGATGTAGACCTAGCCTCCAATGGTGTAGATCTAAGATTTCCCTCCTTGTATTTTGATTTTTAATGGTGGAAAGGTGTTAGAGGAAGAAGAAGCTCAAGGCCACCTAATGAGAGAATGGGGAAGTAAACTATTTCACATACCTCTCACCCTCTATTTATAGTTTCCACCAGCCCATTACTTGGGCCTTCTCAAATCAGCCCATTGTGGCTCAAAATCCTGAACAGCCAACTGAAAAACCTTAAAACAATGATTCCTCCCAAACCGCTAAGCCAAATCATTAATGTAACCACTCTACAGAAAGGCAACCATCAATTCCTTTCCAATAGCACAGGTCTCACCCTTTGATTTGACCTAAGTCAAAAATTATGCCCTATACAAGACTGACAAGGGTGAATTGGTCACAAACAGATTTGGTAAAAATGGACATGTCCCACATCCCCATAAGCAACATATCAAAAGATGAGAATGATCCAACCCTCAGGGAATACAATAAAAATATTTTACGATCTTCCGATATGTAAAATGCGGGCTGTTACATTAAATCTAACAGTTCAGGGTCATTTCTACGTCTATAAATAAAGGGCTAGACCCCACTCTTTTACTCATATTTTTGGGGGCAGCAGCGAAGCTCTACCATTTCTAATTATCCAGTCTCTTCTAAAATTCTAAATTATAAACATATTAAAAAAATAAACAAGGAATTAAGAGATTAAATGTAAATTTGTGCAAATGGGTTTGTTCTATGAATAGATAATCTATATTATTAAATTTCCTTCTTCCTCTCTAATTTTTCTTTCAGATCTACAAATCTTAATATTATATATGTACCCCCTTTGTATGCAAATTGTAGAACTGTAATAATTGAAAATTATAGATCTTAAAGTTATGTATATATTTGAATTTGGATAGCTTCAGATGAGTGAGAAGTATATTCATTGTTTAGAATATCTTATATGTGCCGTTGTGTTGAATCCAGGTTGTATGCCTAAAATTATCAGATTTGTTGTTTATGTCAAATTTGAAATATTATATATGAAATCTGATATGGGTCAGTAAGTCATTTAGTTTAATAGTCTTATATTGTCTAAAATTCTTTAGGATTGTTGTGGATATTACAAACACCCTGAATCTCGAAACTAGTCTCAAAATATTGTTAGATGTGTAATGTTGTTATTTCAGATTCATAGGATTTAGGTGTAAGCATATGATTTGTGCAGTTATGATTTTAGAATTACAAACTAGTTTGTGTTTGGTATTGTTTGGGGTTTATTACTTGATTATTGTAGATTTTCCAATTTTTTTCTTTTTACATAACACAACATCATTTTGAAATCTACAAGGAATAAAACAAACCAAATAGGAAGAGATGTATAATTTCACGTATTTCTGTGAGTAGTTTGCGAAATCTATTCCAGATAAAATATTAACCAATTCCTTATGATTTGAAATATACTAATATTCCTCTTTTAAATAGTTTGGGTAAAAATTATAATAATTAAAGTAAATAACATTTCCATGAGATTTTGAATCTTAAACAAGATTAGGCATAAAAAGGATTGTTTTGGTCGTTAGTTTAGATTGGAATATAAGATAATAATAATATAATTACTACGTTAACATTGCTCTTAAAATGTAAATATACAATTATTATAATCTTATCCATCTAAACCAACTTAAATAACGGTAATATATTATATTTAAATTGAATGTATGTTTTATGTTTGAATTTGAAAAGTTTACATTCTTACGGGTATAAATATATGGTAATATTTCCCATAATAAATGAAATGAATGTTTGTGACCGTTATAGCAATAAATGTGGAATTAATGGCTATAATAAAAAGGTTATAAATAAAAAGATAAATATTGTAACCATGTACGTTTTGGGGAAATGAATTGAAAAGGAATTAAATGCCAAATGGCACTAATTTAATGTGATTAGGAATAGGTGTAGTGACTCCAGTTGGGGACACTAATAATAATAAAACTTATATATATATATATATATATGTGTGTGTGTGTGTGTGTGTGTGTGTGTGTGTGTGTATAATGAAATTAAATAACTATAGTAATATTTGGGAGCTCAACAATTAGAATTAGTGTAATTAAATAGGGCTGATATAAAGAGACATTTAATAGGTGATGTAATTCTTAGGAAATATGACCGCTAGGGTCACTTATGGCACATAACCATGATAGTAATAAACAAAATAAAAAGGGGATTGAATGGGTATTAATGGTCGTATAAGCTAATAAGTAAAATTTGGAATCAAATATCCTAAAATATAAAGTTATAGAGAATAATCATTAACTTATTCTAGTTTAAATCTAGAATTAATATTTTTAATTAGAATTGAGGATTGGACTTAGTAGGTTAATGATGCAAGGTTAATTTCCTTACTAGACCGAAGTCTGCACTTTCCAGTAGTCGAAAATATGTACAACTGATGTAAGACATCATCACCTATAAGAACTCGTGAAGATAGTGAATTACATAGGAGAATTATTTCAAAAAGGTCTACTTCAAAGGTTGAGGTCTTAAGTGGCTGTAGGCATGCCTCCCTTCCAAAAGAGGAAACCAAATAGGGATTAATTCATAACGTAGCCTACTTTGAGAATTATTAGAAAGCTAATCAGATATGAGATTGGTAACTTCTACGATAGTTCACTTCCTCTAGGTAGTAAGTGACTAGGGTGAAGTCCGTCTTGGGATTTGGTTTTAAATCTCCATGGGACTGCGTATCTAGATGGAAGCACTTAGTGATTAGGGAATTATCCAATAAGGTTAGCGGTCCGCCAGGCCCTCACCTTATGTGAGGTTTGGGAATATGCGTGAATGAAGGAAGCCTTAAATTAGTAGGACTTAGTAGTTAGTGTCCTCTAATTTATACTAGGAAGTAGTAAACCACCGAATGAGGTATTAAGTGATTAATGCATTCACCTTTAGGTAAGATAGGTAGAGAGGCCATGCATAAGTGGATATATAGAGATGACCCCACTTATTTTATTAATAGAGTATTAAATAGTTGGAAAATTCACCTCTTAGTTTTGGTGGTTGTTTGAATGATGGTTTAAAGGCTTTACACTTATGCTTAAAAGTTCTATCTCAGTATTAATATAACGTTATTTTCGAGAAGTTCTAGCTTGGGTATGGTAGTTTAATCGTCATGTGTAAATCTTAACTAAGTTAGATTAGATTACTAGTCTTATTAGACATATTATTTGGGTGAAACCAAATGGAATGAATTTGTGTATTGTAGAAAGTGTTATACATTCTCTACTTTTCTACTCACCATGACTTGTTGTCCTGACCCCCCAACAACTCTCAGGTTTATCTAGGAGATGACATGTATTTACAGTACTCAAGTTTAGTTTCTATTTTTGTTCCCTCTTTTCGATATTGATGTGATGATTTTCTTTTAAGGTATTTTCCTAAGTCGATACTTGTAATCCTATCTTGTTTCCGCTGTAAGTTAGTTTTATTTTACTTTGATTATGCTCATGCTCAATATTTGCAAGTACCATATTTATATCGTTTGTACTTGGATGAGTTTGAGTTCCAATTTTTGTTGAAATTTGGACTCAGAAAAGTAAGGGATGTTACAAAAATTATATAAAAATATTGTAAACCAAAAGAAAAAAAAGGCATTCCTCTCAAAAAAGAGAGAATTACCTGTATTGAATGTGGCTTGATGAATGCATAACACTTGATAGCATTTCATTAGTACACATTAGCGCAACATCATAACAGAAGGTTGCTTATCAACATCAATAGTTTATTTGTTGCAATGAATCACCTAAACATATAGTTTATATAGTGAAAATTCCACAATATATCCAAGTTTTCAAAATCTTCCGTTTTACTATTATTTAATCACTATACCAAATCTGCAAATTAGAAACACACGGTTTTTTTTAATTGAAATGCCATTCTACTGTTGCTTTCTTCACTGTTGTTTTCTTCACTATTGCTTCGTTCTTCTGGTACACATGATAATTTGTCTGCTACAATATTCTTCTTGCCTTTTTATACTCCCCTTGTATTTAAAGTCATGAAGTTTAGCTAGCCAACGACCTTATATCCCATTAGTCAATCTCTGTGTCAAGAGATGTTTCAAACTTTGATGGTCGGTTTTGATAATAAACTTTCTACCCAGTAAATATTGTGACCATTTTTTAGTGGCTAATATTAAAGCTAACAGCTCCTTTTCATAAGTAGATAGCAATAAATTCTTTCCATTAAGGGCTTGGCTAAGATATGCAAGAGGCTTGCCTTCTTGAGTGAGCATTGCACCTATTCCTACCCCACTCGCATCACATTCTCTATCACAAAATATTTATCAGAGTCAGACATGCCTAGGATCGGTGGATCAATTAAACATTGCTTGAGTTTATTGAATGCTTTAGTAGCCCTTTCATTCCACTTGAAATCATTTTTCTTGAGCAGTTCGGTCATAGGTTTAGCTATTCCCCCATAATATCTTATAAACTTTCTGTAGTAACCAGTTAAACCCAAAAATCCTTTGAGTGCTTTGATAGATTTTGGTAGTGGCCAATTCTGAATTGCCTGAATTTTATCTGGATCCACTACTATGCCCTCCTCGAAATAATATGCCCTAAGTAAATGACTCTGTCAACTGTGAATAAGCATTTAGATAATTTGATGATAAGCCGGTTCTCCTTTAATACCTGCAAAGTCATATCCAAATGCAACATATGCTCAAACCAAGTCTGGCTATAAATGAGAATATCATCAAAAAATACAAGGATAAACTTTATAAAGTATGGTTTAAATACAACATTCATTAGATCCTGAAAGTTTGAAGGAGCATTTGAAAGTCCAAAGGGCATCACAAGGAATTCATAGTGTCATTCATGGGTTCTAAAGGTTGTCTTGTGGATATCACCAGGGCACATTCTAATTTGGTGGTAGCCTGATCTTAGATCCAATTTAGTGAAATATTTGGATCCGTGCAATTAATCTAATAGGTCATCAATTAGGGGAATGAGGAATTTATTTTTTATTGCTTGGCTGTTGAGGTCTCTATAGTCTATACACATTCTCCCGTTGCATCTTTTTTCCTTACAATGACTATTGGTGAGGAGTACTCACTAGTACTAGGCCGAATAATTCATGTATCTAACATTTCCTTTATATTTTTTTCAAACTCATTTTCGATGTGATGGGAGTGTCTATAGGGTCTAATACATACTAGCTTAATATTGGGAAATAAGAATATTTTGTGATCAAAATATCTGGTAGGTGGTTGGGTTGTAGCTGTAGTAGTTACTGTAGGGTACTTTTGTAGTATGGCTTGCACTTCTGGATGCATGATTACTATAAGAGTATTTAGGGTTTGTAGCTGTTTTGAATAGATGATGAGAGATAATTTTCCATGTGTTTCTTCCATGATAATGTCTTTATCACGCACAATTTTACTGTCATCTAGTATACCCTGCCAAATATGATAGTGTCTAGAATAGTTAAATTTAATTTGTAATTTGGAAAAGTTAAAAGGATACGTCTCCCAGTTCCTTCATCCATTGTGCACAAAGCATAACTTGGCAACCTTCTAAGGGTATTAATAGAAAATCAATGGGTATAGTCCAGCCTTAACATTTAAATATCACCCCCTTACAAATTCCAGTTCCTTGTGTTTTTTCCCCATTTGCAACTTGGACTGAATAATTTAATGATTCTTGTACTTGAAGCTGTAACCTTTTAGCCAATGTTGTGTTGATAAAGTTATGTGTGGATCCTGGGTCGATTAGCATAGTTATATTCTTGCCTAAGATTTTCCCTTATACCCTTATTGTATACAGTGTTGTTATACTGCACATGGCGGATAGTGTGATGTCATATGTCTCCTCGTTTTTATCAACCACATCTTACGTGGATGTAGTAACTGATGGTTTTGGATTTTCTTCAGTTGTATCAACCTCTAGATCTAAGTCATCACCTTGCAATAACATTATACCCTCCATCACATAAACTTGCTTGTTCTTGCACCTATGTCCTGGTTGCCACTTTTCTTTACACCCATAACACAACCCTTTGCTATGCATGTCATTATTTCTTGAGGGGTTAAGCCTTTTATCTTGGCATTTGAGTTTCCAGTGGGGTTTACCTTGCTAGTAGTAGTAGGATAATTGGATTTTGTCACATGATTAACCCTACTCTTCTTTTTACAAGCTTTTTTGCATTCAAAAACCTTAGCTAAATTTACTGCCTCTCTAAAATCAATGGGGAGCAAGAACATCAAATTTGATGTTATCTTTTAAACCATCCATAAACTTTTCTAATAAGAACTGATCAGGTAAAGCATCACATAACCCTTGCAACTCCTCAAATTTAGTAAGTTAAGCATGTACCGTTGTTGTTTGTTTTAAATTTGAAATGGCACCATAGGGGCATAGCAAATCTTCAGTAGCAAATCTTAGCTTCTCCTTGAAAATGACCAACCGATCATAATTTCTAACCTTTTTCTCCAACCAGCCATACCAGAGGTGTGCCTCTCCCTTCAGATGGAAAAAACAGGTAGGAACCCATTCGGTTTCATGGGTATTATGATAACGAAAAAGATGCTCCACTTGACTGATCCATTTAACGGCATTGCCCTCTCCATTATATGTTGGGAACTCAAGTTTAATAACTGTGTTTTGAAGGAATTTTGGTTGATTGGTGGTTTGGTTATTTATTAATGACGTTGTGGGTGCACTTGCAATAATGCCTGCAGAGTTTCTTGATACATCAATGACATAATATTGATTTGTTCTGGAAGTGTGTATGAGATTTGCTTGGTGATTCTCGTTAAAGGAAGATTCATGAAGCTGTCTGGGATTACTTCTTTGTGGAGGAGGAATTTGTGCGCTTTTAGATTGTGATTTTTGCTCCTTGAAATCTTTTGTTAAATTGTTAATTGCCTCGGATATGCCATCCAGTTTGGCATTCATTCCTTGATTGGCTTCTTGAAGTTCTCGAATTGCTAAAAAAATGTTTGGCATACATTTTGTCCTGTCTTACAGTTTCAGGATCCCCCTCGTTGATACACCAGTTACGTCTTCATCATCATCTGAATGGTTTTATGGTGAATTTTAAGGGCTTGGCTCTGATACCATTTTGTCACGGTTTTTTTCTTTCATCATGGATCTGGTGATCATTTAAAAAATGCAGATGAAGTAATGGGGTAAGTAGTGAAGAAATGAGTTGAGTAATAGAGGAAATGTAGTAGAAAAGAATGCAGAATTGATAGGAGAAGGGTTAAGATAGTAATATGGAAGAAAAGAAGATACAAGAAATGAAAGAAGATAAGAAGTATATAGAAGAGAAATAGAGAGCATAATTTTATTGAAATGAATAATTGTTTTCAGCATACATTTCTCTTTAGAAACCTACACATTTATAGGTTACTTGTTACATATTGCCCTGCATCGAATATTAGGCCCAATTAAATCAAAAAAGCCATTTACAATTATAAGTATCAAACTCCATTGGTGTGCACATATCCAGGTGTGCAGTTGCACACGTGTCACTGGCTTCAGGGCTACTGCCAGTGGATTCCACCTCAGAGAATTCTCCTAGCTGGTCCCCTTCAATTCGTCCCTGGTCCATCATAACCTTTAATTCATTGTCGTTCATAACTCCAGTATTACCAACCAAAATGTTTGCTGAATTGCCATATTGAAACCCTAATGCAGTAATCATGTTTGATGAAATCTTTATGATACTAACATAATTCCATTTATGTCTTAGGGATCCAGTTAATTTCCTTCTTCCATAGATGAGGTAACACCTTTCTTTAAAGTTACAGCAATAGTATATTTTTATAAGTCGATTTGAACATATTGATTTGTTTACATCGATTTGCATCCAACATTTTTTGTAAATCAATTCATATACATCAACTTATATATATTGATTTGTACATAACAATTTACATAGATCAATTTTTATAATTTAATCTGTGTATATCGATCGGTATTCATTGGTTCGTATACATTACTTTCATTCCCCTTTCCCTTAACTTCACAATTGTATGCATCAATTATTATGCTGGTAGTTATTTAGTTTGTATGTGGTTTTTGGTTGGTGTGTGGATTATAGATGGTGTGTATGTTTTGTTAAAGTCTTCTCTGAAATGAGTGTGCATCGATGTTGTTTGATGAAATGTTTAACCCATAATTTTCTAATTATACCAGGCTTTTGTTAGTGTAACCTACTTATGCTTTTTTCCTCTTATACTTGCAGAATCATACATACTTAATGTTTTGCATTTCTTTTAATATCAGTGTATAATATATTCCAAATTAATATTACGATACAGGTAGAAGTTTGTGGTGTTTCTCTTCAAATTCTAGAACTTGCAATTTACAGTTTATGGGATGTCGTTACAAATGAGGTAGTTATTCTATGCATGCTAAAAAAAATCCTGATTATTGTTGCAGTTCCGATTTTTGATATATTTTTTAAAATAATTTCAAATGAATGTTCTAGTAGCATTGTCTATGATTGTTGCAGTTCTGATTTAAGTTTTTAGTTGCTAGGATTGTGTTAATGCTTTATCTACGTGACTGTATTTGTTGAGGTGGGCTAACTAATTTGTCATGTTATTTTGGAATTATCAAGGGATGATAAAAACACATCTAAATGTTGGTTATGTTTCTGACATAAATATAGTATGTAAGTGTTTACACCTGGTTATTGACCGACAAGCTAAATTTACTTGATCTCTTACTAATTCAATATTGATTAGTGACTAGTTATACATTGTAATGATATTATAGATTTTTTAGTTGTAGGGTAATTTATGACCATTGTAGGTTGGACTTGTATCTTTGCACCATCTGTTTCATGATCTTTGGTTAGTACCTTTTTAAGAAGGAAATTAATTGCTTATTATTTATTATCATGCAGTCATGTACTGATTACTCATTTGTTTCTTGGTTTTTTAATATCAATTCAAAATAGGTCTAGTAGGGTTACGAAAATTTGAAGTAGCAAGCTGGGGATATCTGCTGTAGTGGGTACCAGGTACAAGTTAGTGGTACACATAGGGTGCAGATTTGTAATGGAAATACCTGTCATCTACTGATTACTCATTTAGTTTTGGAATTTTTCCTAACGGAGTTTGGAAGTTATGTCTGTGATGTGCGTTGTTGTTTGGGTGTAGAGATGGTTGTGTTCAGGATGATGATACCGGCCTGCATCCAGGTCTCGAGTATGTTGAGCAGCCTACAACTTTAAATTTTGAAAATTTGGCTATAAACGGCTGGTAACGGTAGTCCGTTATGTATTTCCCGTTCTCCGTTGCCCAGGATGGACCCGTACGCCCACATTGGACGTAGTGAAAATGTGGCATCTATTTTTCTTGGGTATATTCTTATTGGAATGTCATCCACAAAGAATCTGTAACATGTAGCAGTATTATTTGGTAAGTGCTGCATTTCTTTCTAATAGCCTATTTGGCAGCATTTATATTCGTAGTAACGTATATAATACTTCATCAGTTTGTCACCATGTTAATAAACGTTAATTGAGGAATTAGGTCCGTAAAAAGATGAAAGAGTGATTTGTTTGTTTTCATGATGAACATCGACAAAGTTTTAATAATTAAAGCATGAAATTCTTGGAACATAGCGACTCCAAGTGTAATAACCCGGAAATTCTGAACCAGTTTAAAATTTTTATTTTGGCAATTTTAGCGAAATTTGAACATTTAAAATGAATTATTTTAAATAATATCGACGAGAAATTTGTTTAGAATATAATTTGAACGTATATATTATACGCGTCGTCGTTAGAATATAAATATTTATATATAATTATTAATAGAACTGAAAATGGCACGGTAGTTCGATAATTCGATTTCAAACTTCAATTGAATGTACCGGGTGCAAAACAAACCGGATTTTAGTGAAACCAAAAGCATTAGGATCTAATTGATGATATCTTTCCAACGAATCCGAAAAATCGAAATTTCATAGCGGGAATAAAAAGATATGTCCAGTTGAAAATTCTGAATAGTCGCTATGGAATTCAGGCCCTTAAAAATGGAAATTTTGCAAACGACCTCGGTTTCGACGAAACCACTTTTGTTGGGTCGGTGATGTCAAATTATTGTTAGGTTTCAAATTTCATAATTTTTCGAATCAATATGTGAGCGTGGCAAAGGAAAACGCGTTTGACCAGTTTCAGTTGATTTTAATCGACTGGAAATTGGCCATTTTTCCAACGGTCTCAGAATTCGACGAAACTAGTTTTGTTAGGACTGTATCATCAATACGAAGCTAGAAAATATTTTTTGGGAATTTTTCGAGTTAGTATGTGACCCCGGTAAATTGAAATGCGCGTTCAAATTCAATATATAGAGTTATATGTTGATTTTGACGGAAACTAATTGTAACTATCGAATCAGCCTGCGACACATATCCCATTGTGTTCGGAATGGGGGTAATTAGCTATGGACGACAGGCGGTGGTCCTCGTTTAGAGGTCGTATGTAAAAGTCAACATTTTGAAATTAAAAAAAAAGGGTAATAAAAGAAAAAAATTCTCTTTCCTCCTCCCTTATACTCTGGCCCCCCCTTCTTCGATTTTCAGAATCGTTTCAAATAAAAAAAAAAAAAAAAAAGGAAGGGGCGGAGCGCCGCCCCACCGCTCATCGCGCCGCCGTGGGAGGAGCCGCCGCCCTCCATCTAGACGCCCCCCCACTACGCCTCGTCGCCCTTTCCATCTCGAAACCCCCTGAAGCCGGCGCACCCACCCGAAACCCCCCCAGTCAACCGCGCAAGCTCAGGGAGGCCACCACCTCGATTTCCGCGCCAAGCCACTGGAACCCCCTCCTCGTTCGAACCCTGAAACCCCCCTACCCTATGCTCCACCGATCAAAGACCCCCACCGTGGATCCCAGTCGCGCCGCCCGTTCCAGCCTCTGACCCACTGCCTCGACGCCCTCCAACGCCACAGCAACTCCTCCTTTCAAAACAAAGGTAAACACTTATATATTTCAGTTTTATTTTATTATCTTTCTATAAAACTGAAAAATAAAGTGATAATTTTTAATCAAGAAAGATTTGATTTTTAGTATAGGAAAGACGAAATTTATATCGGTAGAAAGGCGAGACCTTTATATAGAGAATTAAGATGTAAAAATATGATTTTTATATTTTTAAAGTATTAAAAATATGATTTTTATATTTTTAAAGTATTAAAAATATAATCTTTATTATGTAGATGATATAAAAATATGATTTTTACATAGTAGGAACGATAAAAATGTAATCTTTATGAGATAGAGAATATAAAAATAGCATCTTTATATGTGTAGCAAAATAAAAATGTGATTTTTATAATGATATATTAGAAAAGGCAAAATCTTTATATGAAGAATGACTTGATAAAAATATAATCTTTACTACATGAACATCGATGTGAAAATATAATTTTTATCTATATAGTAGCGGTGTAAAAATTCGATTTTTATATATTGAATAACAAGGTAAAAATTCGATTTTTATATATTGAATAACAAAGTAAAAATTCGATTTTTATATATTGAATAACAAGGTAAAAATTCGATTTTTATATATTGAATAACAAAGTAAAAATTCGATTTTTATATATTGAATAACAAGGTAAAATTCGATTTTTATATATTGAATAACAAGGTAAAAATTCGATTTTTATATATTGAATAACAAGGTAAAAATTCGATTTTTATATATTGAATAACAAGGTAAAAATTTGATTTTTATATATTGAATAACAAGGTAAAAATTCGATTTTTATATATTGAATAGCATAGTAAAAATTCGATTTTTATATATTGAACAACAAAGTAAAAATTCGATTTTTATATATTGAATAGCGAAGTAAAAATTCAATTTTACATATGTAGTGAATACGGGCAACGAAAGCGACAAAAGGCGGGAATGGTGAAGGTTTCTATCAAAGAAGAGTCAAGATGAATTGGATAGCTTTCGGTGAGAATTTCTCACTCTTCAAATTCTTTTCTAGTTATATATATATACTAGGATGTAGACGGTGCTTAGTAGCACCCGACACAATCATCCACAGACCATGGACTTGTTTGTTTGATTGCATAAATTAGTTAGATGATTAGATTTAAATTTGATTGTTTGGTGGATTTGATTGATGTGTGAATGGCGTGGGCCTTCACTAGACCGGGGATAAGGCTAGGCCTCGTCCCGTTTCTAGTATCGTGCCGTTATACCGCCGAAATTTTCTAAAATAAGTTAGAAAAATAAAAATATCATTTTATTTAAAGAATGAACTGAATAGAAATTCATATGTTAAAATAAAATGTTTTATCGTTAAAAATATAATTTTTAACGTGAATGTGAGTAAATAAATATTCATTTACAAACCGGACGGTTTGTTTATGTACACCTATTTGAATGACATTGATTGGGACGATAAATTTTACACATCGCCCAACTGCACAAATAAAATAGGTGTTTGATTGTTTGAAACCCTACACGGGTGTTGGGATGAAATTTGAAGTTCACTCATCCTGATTGATTAAATATGTCGATCGATCGATTGACAGACTGTTATAAGCGTTAGATATCTATATTTGATGCTTATACAGTGTAGTGCACTTTGGTTGATGGTTGATTATTTTTCAATGCTACTATATACGTCTGATGTATGAAAATCCATATGGTTAACATTATATGGTGATTGATTGGGCCTCATTCCAATTTAGAAAATAAAGAATATTATAAAATAAAGGTTCATGTGTTGACTGTACTCATTCGTTGAGATTAGTCATGTATTGAACGAAATATTTTAACAATAAAATTTATATCTTTATCTCTATAAAATAAAGGTTTATGTGTTGACTGTACTCATCCGTTGAGATTAGTCATGTGTTGAACGAAATATTTTAACAATAAAATTTATATCTTTATCTCTATAAAATAAAGGTTCATGTGTTGACTGTACTCATCCGTTGAGATTAGTCATGTGTTGAACGAAATATTTTAACAATAAAATTTATCTCTTTATCTCTATAAAATAAAGGTTCATGTGTTGACTGTACTCATCCGTTGAGATTAGTCATGTGTTGAACGAAATATTTTAACAATAAAATTTATTTCTTTATCTCTATAAAATAAAGGTTCATGTGTTGACTGTACTCATCCGTTGAGATTAGTCATGTGTTGAACGAAATATTTTAACAATAAAATTTATATCTTTATCTCTATAAAATAAAGGTTCATGTGTTGACTGTACTCATCCGTTGAGATTAGTCATGTGTTGAACGAAATATTTTAACAATAAAATTTATATCTTTATCTCTATAAAATAAAGGTTCATGTGTTGACTGTACTCATCCGTTGAGATTATTCATGTGTTGAACGAAATATTTTAACAATAAAATTTATACTTTATCTCTATAAAATAAAGGTTCATGTGTTGACTGTACTCATCCGTTGAGATTAGTCATGTGTTGAACGAAATAATTTAACAAAAATAGTCACACGTGGAAAGTACACATTCGTTGAGATTAGTCGTGTGTTGACGAAAATAAATAAATATTCATTTGTTGAATAGAATGAAGGAATATATGAAGCCATGTTGATTAGATTGATGCCATTTTGACGTGAACGATATTTGTATCGATTTTATTCATTTTGAAATAAATTGAATAGAAAACGATTTCGAAATAAATTGAATATAAAACGATTTCGAAATGAATTGAGTATAAAATGATTTCGAAATAAATTGAATATAAAACGATTTCGAAATGAATATTGAATAGAAAACGATTTCGAAATGAATATTGAATAGAAAACGATTTCGAAATGAATTGGATATAAAACGATTTCGAAATAAATTGAATATAAAACGATTTCGAAATGAATTGGATAGAAAACGAATTTGATTTCAATTTAATATATAACGAATTTGATTTGAATAGAAAACGAATTTGATTTCAATGGAATAGGAAACGAATTTGATTTGAATTGAAAACGAATTTGATTTCAATTGAATATATAACGAATTTGATTTCAATTGAATATATAACGAATTTGAATCAAATAGAAAACCAATTTGAATTGAATCGAATAGAAAACCACTTTGAATTGAATCGAATTGAAAATGAATTCGAATTGAATTTAAAACGAAGCGAAATGAATTCAAATTGAATTGAAACTTGAATTGAATAGAAATGAATTTTAAAACGAATTTATAAGGAAAGATTCAATTTTGATTTGAATTGAGATGGAAGTTGAAATTGTTTTTGAACGAATTCAAAACTATTTATAAAATTCGTTTTGAATGGTAATCGACGAAATATATAATATATATATATATATATTATATATAATGGCCTGAATAGAACGCGCCGCGGCAGTTCGTGAATTTCGACCATTTATTTCAAACGGACATTACGGGAGATCCGACCGTCGGATTCTCCTAAAACCGGAACCGTTGGGTTCGTATCGAAAAGAACTTTCTAACGAATATTAGAAATTTGAAATCTAACGGTTAGATTTCGAGTTACGTCCAAATAAAATTTGAAAAAGGTCGTTGTAAGTGCAGTTCGATGGCCATTGTTGTAAATCGACCGTACAGGCCTTGGTAAAATTATTAAAAATAGTAATAATTTGTGTAAAATCATAAGAAATGATTTGCGAAAATTTGGGATGAATAACTCCATATTTGAAAAGATAAAAATAGATTTTTATCGAAATGAACTAGTTTTGAACTAAAATTTAAACTCGTTTATTTTTAAATAAATAAATTGGATTTGAAATGAATTTTAAATAGAACTGATTCATGGGTTTATCGTGAACTGTGTTTTAAATAACCCTAGTTCTTTAACCCGATTTTAAATAGAACTGATTCACGGGTTTATCGTGAACTGTGTTTTAAATAACACTAGTTCTTTAACCCGATTTTAAATAGAACTGATTCATGGGTTTGTCGTGAACTGTGTTTTAAATGAAATTAGTTCTTTAACCCCAGTAAAAGGAGTTTTAAATGAATCTGCAATTAGATTTAAATGTGCATTGATAATCTAAATTATCAAATTTTGAAAATAAGCGAGAATGGAGTATCACCAGTTTTGCTCCAAAGCGATAGTTAAATCTTTAATTAGATTTGAACATGAAATGGTGATTAATTTTACCGATAACACTGTGGTGTTAGATATGGAGTATTACCAGTTTTGCTTCATGGGATGAATAGGTTGGGATTGGGAAATAAAATAAATAATTACTTCGATGTGGTTCGCTAATCTCGACTAGTTTGAAAAAACCATAATTTGGTTTGAAATGACATCCATAGGAGGATTAAAGGATAAATTTGAAAGAATTTATCTTGGATAAAATTAATGGGAACCTTTCCCTAAAAATGTGATTTTGTGAATAAAAGAATATTCTGAATTGGAATGAGGCGTATGTTGTGTTTGTGTAACATTTGTTTTTAATATACGCGGGTTGTTCGGAAAGGCCGGGTTTATACCCATTCTGAATAACCGATTCGACGATAAGTCGAAGATGTAGACGGTGGTCGAAGACCAGAAGTCTTCACATCGTTTGGGTAATTACTGACGATCCTGATTGGGCTGTACACCCAAGAGGATGGAAATAGTTGGTGGTCGTCCAAACGTACTTTGAGATGGATGGATATGCGAGGAAAGTGTCTCCGGTTTCGTTCAGACCCAGAACGAACTTGTAAATGGATTGTGTGTCTGACATTGGATTTTATTCTGTGTTGATTGATTTCTATTAAATATACATCTGTTTGGCGGCGGAGAATTTATTCTCTTGCTTAACGCCCTTCTCTGAGACGTACGAGCTTAGAGGTTATATATCGATAGATATCAATCGTACGGCATGAATTGCCTGTGTGGCATACTGAGTTGCATGGATCAAGGCTTCTGTTGAAAAGCAAAGTCTTGTGGTTGATGATCAAAGCACGACCTTTGTGGCGTAGCTTTGTGTATAGCGTGAATTCGCGAGCCTCACACCTCGGTATGAGTTAAAAATGGGATACGGGCCGTTGGGAGAACACGACGTTTCATTCTAGCTTTGGTGGTGTCAGTGACTTACCAGCCCTGACATTTATATACTTTTCACCTTTGTGGTTGTTGGAATGAGGCGCCTCGATTATAGGTCTGTAAGGACCGGGGAACGTATGTTCAGGAATAAATAATCCTCTAACGTAAGTGAGGACCGGCCCAACCGATCCAAGTGGCTGCCCAGAGTGTGTAGTCCTGAGCATTTGCTAGAATGTCTCGAAGCGGAGAGGAGCTTGCCCCTTGCCTCGACTCATGACGGAAATCCAATTTCCAATACGCGTATTTCGGCTTTATTTGTAGAGCCTAGTATGGCAACATAGTAGCATGGGATGCTATGCCGTCTATGATTTATATTTATGATTGAAATTGTTTTGACACTATACACTTATTATAGTATCAAATGATTTGTCTTAAACGTACCAAGCATGTTTGGCTATTATAAGGGAAAACCCTATCCTCCGGCTTGCGTTGCATTGTGTGATGGGACCTGGGTCTTATAATAGCTTCATTTTTCGAAAAAGCATTGCGGTGTTTACTCTATGCACTGGTATTCTTGGGAGGAAACCCGTTCCGTGTTATACGGCGTGGTCCCTTGAATCACTCTCTTTTAAAAGTAAAGTTTTAAATAACTGTTTTAGTTCTCACACCAGTCACATGACTGACCTGGAGTTTATTGTTTTAACCTAAACTCTGGGTGCCCCTATTTTCCGCACGGGCAGCTAGTAGTTTTGGTTTTGCAGATTTATATTCACAGGGTCCTGGTTTACAGCTGGAATGATATCCGGAAAGCTCTGTATCCGTATATCACCTTTAGTTGTGCTTTGTATTATTTTCCGCTGCTATGTAATTTATTGTAATCTCTGATATTTATCGAATGTAATTTATTCAATTATACTCCGTATATCCTTGTATCTGATGGAATTGTTGTAATAGCAATGAAATGTTCTTCTGTCTGCGTTCATTTGTGTGTTGTTCTCAAAGTATCCGCTCTTTCCTTCACGGGGAAGTAACGGGTCCTTACACCAAGTGCAGATTGTATTTATTCAGACCAAAGCAGTGCGTTAATCCCTTCTTTTTGTCCCATTAAGTATTAAATTTAAATTTCTAAATGACATTGAACATTACACTATTGTAGGTTAGTTCCATGTCTACATTTTTTAACTAGTATGGGGAATGAAAATAGTTGCAGTACTTGGTACTTATCCAATGGACGCCCTCGTTCGTAAAAGAACAATATGACATCTAGTGAGGCATTTAATACAACAACTCAACTACTGCATTTAGACAAAATGGTTGCAAATCAAGGTTTCAAATCCCTTTTTAAAGGTGCAAGTACAAACATGTTTGTTGTTCTTGTCCAAGTTGGATTTCTTCGTGGTTATGGAGTGAAGTTAGCGCTTATATTTTTGGGTATCAACGAGTTACTTCCTGAATAGCTATTGGTATATATAAATTGTTTTGGTACCTGCCACGTTAGACTTATGATTAATGCATTAACATTTTTCATACTTGCATTGATTGTTTAAAGGATCCAATGTCAACATGCAAACCGTAACCAAAGCTACAGGGATATAGCCAAGTACTCTAGGCAACAAATTCTCTCAATTCTTTTATTAATTCCTGTCACTCCCTGATTTAATTCCTGACTTAGACAAACTATATGTATGTTGCTCAATCTTTCAAACTTAGATGACAATTATATATTTCTCTTGGATATAATTACAAATATATAACATGTAATTTGAATAAGGGCATTGTTAATGACACTCCACTTTTTGTTAGGGGGAGACTATTTTTTGAAAAATAAAAAATTTGTTAAGGGAAAGACTAAATAAAGAGCGTAACCCCTTAACAAATAAATGTAATTTTACTAAATTACCCATGGTTTATCTTCTTTGTTCCTTGTTGTTATTGTTAATTCTTATCCAAACCTTTCATTATGGAAAAACCAAACCCTAATGAAAACATTATGAAAGAGGAAGAAGACAATATTATTTTGACGCAGGAGAGCGAGCAGTTTGCTGGAATTCATACGGTACGGAATCGTATTTTTTTTATTAACGTTAATTTAGGGTTTAAGTTTATTAACGGTCATCTAGGGTTTAAGCATGGGCACATCATTTGATGATATTGGTCAGTTCGATATGGAGATATCGTTCTTATATATGTTTTTCGATCCGACTATATCAGGGACTGGAAAATCTAATGGAGATGCCTATTCGGTATTGGTATGCTGAAGTTAGAATTTTTCTTTGATAGACCACTATCGAAAGTTAACTTTCTGTTTTGTTTATGGGAGCCAATTTTATTCTTTATCCACTGTGATCCATTACAAAACATTCATGACTCCACCTCAAACAAACAAATTACAACACGCTCATTGACACTTAACATACAATATTGAGTAAAAACAAAATCATGCATACAATTCTTTAAAAAAAATTATAATGGATCTTTCAAAAAAAAAATCTTGAGCAAGTTGCGGAATCCCATCAGCATGCAGTAACAATAAACAAGGTGCACCAAAAACAGCACATTACTTGAAATTTTTGTTTTGTTTATTACTTCAAATTGCTGTTTTGTTTATTACTCCAAATTTTTTTTGGGGGACTGGAAAACCTAATGGAGGCGGCTGATTTTCGAAGTTGACATACAATTTCTGTTTTGTTTATTACTTCGATTTTTTTTTTAATCTGACTCATTATGTACGCAGGTAGAAGAGACCAATAAAAATCCGAATTTAGTGAATAATGGAACTGAAGCTGAGAATGATGGAAATATTGATTGCAATGAATCAAACGAAATTTACGAGAATGAAGACATTGGAGTGGATAGTGAGAATGACAAGGAGAATGAACAACAAACCATGTCGCCTATTGATTTTCCCGATCTAACTTCTCACTTCATGACTGACATGGTATAGTAAAAATATATTAATATTTAGTATGTTAGTCATATTTATTTATGTTTCATTTGTAATGCAGTTGTTTGATTCAAAAGAAAAACTAAGAGAATGGTGCATGAACCGTGGAATGGAAGCAAAATGTGTTATTGTTACTAAAAGAACAAGAATGAGAAATGTGCTCTTAAATGGAAAAGGCTCTTGGATGGTTCTTGTGTGTGAAAGAAGTGGTGATTATGTAGATCATAAAACAAAAAATCATGCTCCAAAAACTCAACAAAAGAGGCGACGGTGTGGTAGTAGAAAATGTGGATGTCCATTCACATTGAGTGCACATTGTAGAGATGATGGTAGATGGTATTTAACTGTGAAGGATGGGCTCCACAATCACATGCTTCCAAATGTACTTACCGGACATCGTATGTAGCACGGTTGAAAGATGACGAAGTGAAAACCATTGAAACAATGATAAACAGTGGTGTTAGGCCTCGGAATATTCTAACTGCTATCAAAATAAACAATCCGGAGAACCAATCAACCATTCGAAGTATTTACAATGCTAAGGTAAAAATGAAAGTACGTATTACCGAAGGTAGATCGGTAATGCAACAATTCATGAAATTGGCAGTTAGTCACCATTATTCCGTGCATCATAGAGTTGACGGTACAACTAACGAAGTTTCCGATTTATTCTTTAGCCAAGTTAATATACTGGGCCCAACTATAGAATTGAAGATGCTGTTCCATAAAAAAGAATAGAATGACTACCCAAATCAACCGAATAAGCCGTTAAAGAGGCCGTTGTTCCAGGGAAGTCCAGTATACTTCGACCAACGGGAGGTTCCTAAAGACTCGAACCGTCACAGGGTGCTTTCATCAAATCTTATTCTTGGATTGCACGTTCAAGACAAATCGATATAAGCTACCATGCTTTCACATGGTGTCGCAAACATCAACCGGGGCTTCATTTACTGTGGCACTTGCTTTGCTTAGTCGTGAGACTACGGAATCGTATATTTGGGCTCTTGAATGTGTGAGAACGTGCTATAGAGGTAAAAAAATTCCAAGTGTTATCATCACCGATGTTGAAATTGCTCTAACTAATGCAGTCGCAAGTGTGTTTCCAACGGCACGTCATATTCTTTGCGCTTGGCATATCTCGAAGAATGTTCAAGCAAATTGCAAACCCAATTTCATAAAAAAGAAAAGGGTAATGATTGGTGATAAAGAAGTTATACTAGAGGACGAAGAAGGGAAAAAAGAGTATGAACTGTTTTGGGATGGTTGGATGAATGTGATTAATTCGTTATCCGAAGAGGAGTACCATCGGAACTTAAAATTGTTTTGTGATGCATGGCAAGTGAAACAAAAAAAATCTTTCATGTACGTAACAAAAAACTGGCTTAGTAAATACAGGGAGATGTTTGTGTTGGCATGGACCAATAAAATTAAACACTACAATAATGTGTCAACTAGTATAGTTGAAAGTGCACACCATCGGTTGAAATTGTATTTTGATTCGGCCGTAGGCAGTTTTGTTCAATGTTGGACTAGTGCTCATCTTTGCTGCGAGAATGAGTTAGTTGCAATTGAACATGCATTCGAAATGAGCACGTCTAGATCAATGCATAGATTTCGAAGTGAACCAATGTTAAAAGCACTTTTGGGATTTGTGTCTCATAAAGCACTTGATTTACTGTTAGAAGAATTGCATGGCATTTCGACCATGGGATTGACTATCCAGAATTGTGGCTGTGCTTTATGGAAGGTAAATGGACTACCATGTGGTCATTTGCTTATGGAGTTCATACACTCGAACGGTTTCATCCCTCTAAGTGTAATTGATCCATATTGGAAGCAACTGTCATGTACTCCACCCACATTGCATCGTTCAACCCTAGAGTTTCTAGACTTGCCTGAATTACAAGCATTGAAAAATAGGTATGACGAATCTCCGGATAACGTGAGACTTGATTTGCAACAACAGTTAAAAGTGCTAGCATTCCCTTAGACGGCCCCTATACTAGAACCTCCGGTGGCTACTATTAAAAAAGGAAGACCGTCAAAAAAAGAAAAATCAACTAAAAGAGATCCTTCTTACTTCGAACATGTTGAAGCGTCACTGTCTTGTGGTTCTAATCTTACTCCGGTTAGTCGTTACTTGAACAAGCTTGGCGTAAGGACGAAAGCATGCGAGAATAACCAAGTTGACAATGACTATTTGTTGCAAATGCCCGAAATTATGAGACCGTACATAATTGGAATAGATGATATGCCGAGTTATGGTAACTATGGCTATTGAGTTGTGGTTAATCAATTGAATCTTCATAATAAAAGACCGGAAAATCCGTGTAAGTACGTACGTGAAGCTATGGTGGACAATTTAATGCTATACTCGGAAATGTACAAAAAAATGGTGGGATACTTGTGGTTATGAAGAAATGAAGAAAAAGATACATTGTCCTAATGTAGTCGGGGTTAGCGAGTGGATGCAAATGCCGGAATCAGGATTTATAATAGCTGAAACGTTTGGCACAGTTGTGGTCTTATTAAGCAAGCATATGAGTTGTACATTTGTTCCAACAACTGTTTGTGCGACTTTGTTGAACAATGATAGGATGATAGTTATGGGTCACGTGAATAATGCTCAATATGTTGGCATCGGACTTAGTCCGGAATCTCCTTTGCCACCTACTCCTTGTTTTTCATATTTTGAACAATGTTATAATATTAATGCGGAAAATTGGATCAGACCCTACCAAGAACGAGTAAATAAATATGTCGCTTCAATGGACAACAATCAAGAGAAGCACTCCGTAATTAAACTTAGAGCAGCATATGGATTTTTTTTTCTTCAAAGCTTCAAATAATATGATTGTAATTGTGCTCATGGAAGTACAACATTTTCCCCATTTTTTGCTGATTTTGAATTTGTAAACATTTTCCACTATGTACAAAATTTGGCTAAGTTGGTTAGAATAAGAAGTGCGGTAAGAAATTAAATGGTTTGTGTGTTGGTTTCAGATTATTTGGATGCAGTTTGAAGTATTATACTTAAAGTTGCTATTTGTAAATATTCTTAACTGTTTGCACTTGTGTCTTTTCTTGTGAATGTCAATCAAGTAGCAGCCTAGACAAGACAACCCCGATCAGTGATGGTAACTCTCTTTCTGTTCGAACTGTTTTCGCGTTACGACCTCGGTCAGTGATGATATACCTTTTTGACTGAAAGGGCATTCAATGGTTACTTTGTATCGTCTTGTTGGTAGTTCGGCTTTTTAAGATTTGTTTTTCTAGCTGTTATTATTTGTTGTGTGGGTGTTTGGTTTTTTCTTTGGTTTTGGTGTTGTTATCTAAATTATGCTAAGATCTGTTCGCTAGAGTCTTGATTGTGCCCTGTTTGTTTGGGTCATCACTTAAATCTCGACTATACACGTGATGCATTTATGCACTGATTTTAGTTGCTTTCTTGGTGATGTTATGCTCATTCAAATGGGATATCATCGTGTTCTGGTGATCATTTTGTGAATCCTGGTGCTTTTTGGGTTAACCTGTGAATGACATTCTGGTTACACTGTATTCGCTAGTCTTCTTCAGCAAAACAGGTGACGCACTAGCGCTCGATTTTGCCTAAATATTTGGTGTTTAATATCTTATCCCTCCTTTCCTGATTAATTGCTATATACTGCCTATGATGGGAATCTACAGAGGAGCCTTCTAGGACAGTGCGTGATGGTGTGGAGCTCGAGTAATTCATTGTGCAATTTAGGTTGTCTTGTCTACTTGTGTCTTTTCTTTTTTTGGAAATCAAAATCTCCAAGGTATGAATGAAGTATATTATAATCCAACTGTATAATACAACAAAGTTTCAGACACCTTTTGCAGTAGTTCAATGACACAGTCAAATTGTCAGAAATTATAATTTCAACATGAACCCATCGTTCCTGCAAGTTTTGCCAGTTTTCGTCATATGTTCGTCGAAGTAAATTATTTAGTTCGGAACTGAACCTCGAAACTGCTTACTTAAAAATATTACCCCCATCGAAATCCTACATTTCTATACAACCGATATAATATTCCATCCATTCGACGAATAATTATCGTCTGAAATGCTTTTATTCGACTTAAAACCGCCGTTCCAACAAGTTTATGCCGTTTCCGATATTAGCATGTCGAACTAAAATATTTACTTCGATAAATATATGTCGAATTAAAATTTGAATTTAGTCCAGAACATTACAGATTCATTGCTGCACACATACACAAAGCCTGCAGCATGTTGAACTCTTATTTAACCAAGCAACCCCTGACCACACAAAGTTCATAACCATAAACAGCGCATGCAAGCCTAAAAAGCTTATTTTAAACACTAGAACGAATTATGGTATGTTGAGCTAAAAAATTACTAACACAGTAAATTCTTCTGTTTGTTTCTTAGTCCACCTTTGATTACTAACACAATATACTGGCTTTTTTATTTTATCCATTATTAATTATGAATAATGCCAAATTATAAGCAAATAATAGGCCACTTCATAATGACATATAGTCAATTTACAACTTCATAATATACAGTCAATTTACTGCTTCGTAGTTCTGTACTAAATCATATAAACAAGAGATCATATGAATAAAATGAAAATGAATTTGTAAGATTTGGCGAATTGATACAAATATTAATTGTGGAAGCAAACCAATAAACATAAATTTTACTTTCTTTTCCACAGTATCAACTATGTCACAATCATTCATCAACATTCCCTCTTGAACCATAAACCTGCTAACAAAACTTTTCACCAATTCTACATCATATATAACTTACAACCAAAACCATAAGTCATAACGACTACAAAACAATATCCAACACTGTACATTTCATAACAAAACAATACCCACTTGGGTACTTCATTTCTTAACAAAACAATATCCATAAGTCATAAGTCTACTTCATTTTTGCTTCCTTTTTTTCTTCTTTTGGGTACTGTTTTTTTCCTTCACCACATCCGATGCTTTCGCCATATTTTTTACCTTTCTTGTAGATTGTTTTTTAACACCTGCATTTCTATTTCTTCTCGACTTTAACCCTTCTGTTTCTTCTTCCATATCAATATCTTCCACGTAGATTCTAAGTGGTTTGTCTTCTTCAATTCTTTCAACTCTTTCTAATATTTGCGACACTGTATCACTTGGTGTACAAGATTTAATGAAATCGGATAAGTGACGAAGTCTCCGTTTCTACAAAATTAAACAAAACAATAAATTAAGTATATGGTTGGTACAGTAAGCACATGGACTCGGATTTGATCATCTTTCTCAACATATACCATCACTTTAGGGGCAAACATCGTTTTAAACACATGATACTTCACATAATGACCAACAATATTATTTGATATTGCCTTGGAATTAAAATTAATACGACGCAACTATAATATCAAAGATTTATTCTTGCTCGCATGGGAGTGCACTATTTTGTTTGATCATAAACTCCATAAATAACATGTGTGACTTTTTTCTCCAGTTATTTTTGGCAAAGTGTAACACAGACCAACAAAGGATAACTGCATATTATTCCTATATTATGTTTAAAAAGGCTAACTGCATATTATTCCTATGTTTAAAAAGGCTAACAACATATTATTATATTATTATCCCTAGTTATTTTTTGGAATTTGTAACACAGACCAACAAAGGATAACTGCATATGATTAGCATAAAATTAAACTATCAGTTTTGAATCTAAGAAAAATATATATTTACTTATAATGCGTACCAAAAGCGAACTCTGCTCAGTTGTATGAAGCCATTCAGTAACGCGTGACACGGGATTAGCTACAAACGGATGTGACACAGATATATACCACTCCATATATTTTTCTTCGCAATCTGTTGGGTGTATTACCGGGTTGGATCTTACATTCTCGTGCAATAGATGATTTCTCCATTCATTCCATAAAAAATCTCCAATGTTGGAGTAAATAGCCTTGTATGCTTTTGACGAAGATTTCAAATTTTTTTCTCCACTGTGAAAGGATTATCCAGTATAGACTGAACATATCCAAACTGACGAAGGAATCGTTGCGGTAAGTACAACTCCAAGACTTCAAAGCAAACAAGTGGACCATTATATAACGAACAACGCTGAAATGGATAATTTTCTCTTATGTCTTTTAAAAAATCCCAAATAACATCGGTAGCTTCAAGGTCATCAATCTTCTCTCGTATAGTGACCAAATCCAATGCCAGACGGTTACTCGGATCCATCGCAAAGTAGAAAGCAGACCTAGGTTCACCAATAACTGCACCAATACTCCGATTATGGCGCATCAATATTGGAAAGTGCTCGTATATCCATACCTAATTGAATACAAATGAGATATATTATAAAGCAATATTAGAAAGTGCTCATATATGTCAAATTGCCGGATTTACAAAGATAGAGATATACATGAGATTGTTCAATTACAAATTTAAACAAAATACCTTGTCAAAAGTCTAATTTTCATGATGTTTCAATACCTAATGCATTATATAGGCAAACGAAAATACATCTATGGTATATGAGTCCCAGTTGTATACATCTATTCTTTTTCCGTAAAGCTTGTTTATCCCTAGTTGTATATTTTTTATTATATACTTGTTTGATAAAAATATCTTGATTATAAACTATGACTACCAAAATATTAAACAACCAAAATTTTTTTTTTAGTCATTTATCTATTTAAGAAAACGGCCGGCGATGTTGGAAAGTGTTGGTATACTCCGATTAAAATATAAAATAAAGACATACCTGAAGTAGAGTCATTCATACATCCGGCAATTTGACGCAAGTTTTTCCTAGTACCTTGAGCCAAGTTATAAAACAACCAACTCAGACAAGCAGTACCCCATGAATATGTGTGCACTTGTCTTAGAACATGTGAGCACTGCAAAAAATGCACAGACACTTTGTTGCCGGATTTATCGCCGCAAACTAAAATCCCAATAGTATATAGGAGGTAAGCAATTGCACATTGTCTTTTTCTCTATGCGGTATCTTGTTCTTTAGAGCCAGAAAACGTTGTTCGTAACCATTCCAACCTTACTTTTCTCTCTCCACTCAAGAGCTCGTCAGCCATATCCGAATCAACACCAAGACATTTATCCAACAACTCATACACGTCATTATCGCTTATCCCTCTCGAACCTCCAAATGGTCCAGTAACGGCTTTTCCATCCACAGGAAGCCCAGTAATGTGAAAAACTTCATCTATACTAATACTCATTTCACCAAATGGAAGATGAAATGTATTGGTTTCAGGATAAAATCTCTCTATAAAAGCGTTAACCAGTACCTTGTCAACTTTTTCATGCGCATATTTTATAATACTCTCAAATCCGGATTCGGCTACTGCACTCTTCACAAACTCACATTCCTTGCTTAGATCCCACCGTTTTTGCGTTCCAACATGATTGTGAAGCTTTACAATTCTAGCTTCTTCTCTTGGATCCTACAACAAATTTGATGATAGTAAACACATGTTTCATATAGTTTTATGATTATCATTATAAGATTTTATACATAGTTAAACTTCGCATTCCAAATTGAGTTGGATATATGATCTGCAAAAGCGAAAAGCAATGTTGGTTGAGGTTCGGTTTGTGCACTATTAACTGAAGCTTCAGATCTGACCTTCTTCCCTTTATTTTTTCTTCTCTCCATTTCAAATTCTAGCTCCGTCTGGTCTTCGGTTTCCGCATTCTGATCTTCAATTTGCCTCTCAACTTGTTCCTCATTTTCCTGCTTATCATCTTCTTCACTATCGACTGCATCGTCTCCATCATTGTTTTGTGATTGCGAGTTCTCATCGCTAGACGTACTTCCACTGCTATTATTCGTACCAAGGCCTAATCTTTGCTCATCAACTCTTGCCTTCAATCTTTCCAATGCTAATCGTTTCCGGTTTGAGACCGTTGAAGGAACTCGACTACTGCATTCGGCTTGTGCTTGCTTACTACAAAAAGGATAACACAAATGTAAGCAAAATGTTATTACACATTTATACATGTCACATACAAAATACGGTGGAAAAGGACTTGGCATCCTAAGAAAATGACTTAAGAATATGATAACTGTGGATGTGCTCTTTTACAAATGTCATCATAATCCATGTTTCATGAAGTCTGAAAATTCATATAAGCATCCATCCTTGAACTTGAACCCATGAATGCATAATATTTGCAAGATAAAAGTATTAATGAAATTATTCCATTAAATAGTAATGAATCCAGACAAAACTAGAAACAACTATTGCTAGGTTACGTCTACAACAATAATAAATTTTGAACAAATGACAATTATTTTCGCTGTTTTCTTGTAGACAGTTGTAGAATCTGTTATGTTTCTTTTTCATTTTGGTATCAGGATCATTTGTTTTCTCTTTTCTTTGGATTCTCTAAACGAAGTGTTAGAATGGGACTTGTATTTGATTGATTCAGTATCAATTATGATCTGTCTACTGGTATGTATATTGTGTGGAAATCTATGCAGCACAAATGATTCTCGGTTTACTATGAGTGCATTTGATGTTTCATAAATTAAATATCACAGCTTTGGAACATTTTGCCTTGTTGCATCTTTGTTTTCTTTAATTGGTTCAACTGTTTTATAGTATCTTCTGTCCTTGGTTCCTTGGTGCAGGAAAGAGAGACAAGTAGCTCAATTTTTTCAATATTTTTGTTTAATAAGCAGTGTGATTCTATTGATTTTCTACCTATATTTAGACCTGTGGTTCCCACCATATAAATGAAAACCCAAGTTTTTTCCAGTTCTCTTCTTGAGCAAACATTAAAGAGCAGAGATTCACTTGGTCAACATTAACAGTACAATCAAGAATAATAGCTCAGCTTTTTTCAGTAAACATTTACTTGGTTAACTCTTAGGTTTCATCTATAAGAGAAGTCAATATGCATGTACATTATGTACTTAATGTATTTAAATGATAACATAATTTGCTGTCCGCACATACCAAATAATATTTTACCATACTTAACACCGTTATGATTTGATAAAAAAGATAACCTGATGTCACAACAACTGTAATGTTCATGTGAATAAAATTGTGAGATGTAATAAATTTTGGGCATCCCTTTAGCGCATTTTGACGGTTTTTTTTGTCCTAGAGGTCTAAAGCATCATAAAACATTCCAATTTTGTCTCTATTAACTTCAATGGACTGATCAACCGGCGCATAATGTAATAAATTACCCATATTCTGCATTTTATAAATAAGGGTATTACACTAACAAAAAATGCTTATCATTCATATTGCATTTCACATTAAACAGATAAATTATATGCATATAAGCGTTAAACCTCAGCTATCTTAAATTTATGCAGATAATCCAAATAAAGTCAGTGAAACTTGCCCTTAAGTACGTCAACATCAAAGGCAACAAGGAAGGGAAAAAATAACATTATGAGAACCACATTAAAATTATCACAGAAGTTCCAGGTTTTTATATGTATAAAAGAGAAATTATGGCCTTGTTTGATTTATAATTTTACTTCTGTACTTTTATAACTAAAATGCATTTGGTTAAGTATTTTTTTAACTCTCTGCCAATGGTTAATTAGAAAATTTTAATTCACGTTTCAGAGCTTTGAATATGGTTAGTTAGAAATTTAGATGTCTGAGCTTTAAACGTCAAATCAAACTTTTATTCATGTTTCAGTTGCACCTTTTTTTGCTGCTTTGAATTTATCCATGTCAAATGACAATTGTTACCAGTAGACAGATCATAGGGATGTTTTCATGTTTATCATCTTCTACAAGAGATGATTTTATTAGATACAGGGGCATAAACTAAGCATAAAATCTATATAGGGAACTAAATCAAAGAATGAGAACCTGATCCAAATGTTTTACTAACCCAAATCAGTGAGTGAACTTGATTTAAATCTAAATAACTTCAAATAATAAATTATTTTTCTAAAGACATAACTTGTCCATTATTTTTGATCAAATTGATGTATGGTAATGTTTCACTCCATACATTGACTGATATAAACAATCCACTTTCGAAATAAATAAAAAATTCGACCAAAAAAATAATTCCGACACCCCTCCAGCAAATTTGATAAACAATCCAGTAACTCCCAAAATTTTCAAACATCAATGAGCCGCTTCGAGTAACTACATATAAATAATTTGAACTCGAAAAAATTGAACAAAAACAATAGAAACAAGGAAGAACAAGGATCCAATGACGTACCTTTCAACTACCTTCTTCACTATCCCACTATCGGGTAGAGAGGAGAGCGACGTTTTCTTGGTTCTGACCATTTTCACGTCAAAAATTGCCTGAAGTTAACCGACGGAACGATTTGGTTTTATTTGGGGGATTTAGGGTTTTACGATTTTACAGTTGGTAAGATTTTAAAACGAAGGGTAAAATTGTAAGCATTAAAATAAATTAGTTACCTGCCGATGCCCCCCCCTTAACATTTTAAAAAAAGCGGAGTGTCCTTAAAATTTGAACCCCCCCTTAACAAAAAGTGGAGTGTCAATAACAATGCCTTTGAATAAAGTTAGTGCTCTATTTCAATACAGGAGTTATGATTGTTTTTCTGTGTTGTTGCAATTATTTGTAAATATTCTTTTATTAAGAAATTTGATTTTAATTTCTGTAGGCTTCATCTTAAGTTTTTCAGAAAGTTGCTTTGCAGGAAAAATGATGCTTGTTATTCGTTTACTAAGCTACCCTAAAATACTATGGCTTCACTTATTGTGTTTTTTTATTTTCTACACTTATTTATTCTGCTATTATCTCTGCTGTGATAATTATTTTAAGTTTGTTTAAATTACAATAAACCCTATTCACCCCTACCCCAATTTAGGGCTAATTTAGATCTTACAACAACCCAACTTAAAACATATTTATTTTTCTCCTAGCTTCGCTAATTTTTATATGCTTGTATTTGAGACATTGAATTGTGACAGGAGAAAACTACTACTTTCTTCTTAAGTAAGCAATACTGCCTTAATTTATAGAACTATTTGGTTCGCAAAGGAGTAAAGGTATGTAAGCAGACAACTAAAATAAAAGAAATATCACAAACAAAGTCAAACCAAAGCAAAAACTGATAACACAACTTTTTATCATAAAGTAATATTTACTTATCACATGTTTGCACTTCTTCATTACCGCTGAAAGGTACAACTTATAATATTATATTAAGCAATTCAAATTACAAAACTGGACAATTTAGAAATTCATATCTTTGTACGTAAATATAACTCCTTGGACAACAAAAATAAAATAAATAATAGCATGTCCATTTTTTTTACTGTTTTCATGCATGCATGTGAAGTAATTAGACTGTAAGATCCTAACAGCATCTCCAACAGACTTACGGATCGTAATATTGACCCGTAAGACTCAAGGGATGATTGTTTCTGTGGCTATAAAAAAAGTTTTATAACTTCACCTATTGAGTAGTAGCACAAATTAGCATGTAGTTATTGAAGCAATCACTATGCAAACATTTTTTATCCGCAAAGCCCAGACATGTTGAAGTCCAGGTAAATCTCATTAACTATTTGCATTTGTCATTTTTTATGAGTAAATTCACTATTATCTATCGGTTGTACAAACACCATCATACTCGATTTGTTCTTTCTCCATGTGAACAAACTCAACAACTCCAATTTTTACAAGTATATTTTGCATGTGTTTAGAAGTAAGCAAATTTCTTGCAGTGCACTATTGTTTACATGTATCAGCTTTGTTTATTGTGTGGTTTTAAGCTTGAATAGTTACAATTCTGTATTAAATTGAATTTACAAGTATCGTTTACATGAAAGCATATCAATTTTTCGCAGACAATGCCTACATTTCTTCTGATGAATTATCACAACAAAAACTCATAATTGATGTGTTACACATGCAATTCTGTACTGATCTTGAATTCACAAATATGTTTATGTGAAATCATTTCAATTTTTAAGCTTCAGGCATGTATGTTAGCGAATACACCAAATTCTACAATTCTTTTTAAGCTTTTCGAGAGGCTGGTAAAATATATCGGTCACACTTGGGAGCAGTGTTATGAAGATCGGACCGGACCTCCGATCCGACCTCCAAAACCGTCGACCAATGACTACTGTGGCCCAGAGGCGTTAAGAGCAGCAATCCGCCTCAAGCCGGAGTTACACCCTAAAATCTTCAATGAAATACCTAATTTCGCTAACTAACCTAAGTGCTCCACCTTCTTTTTCGTTCTCCTCCCCGTCAGTTCCACTTCCTTTTGTATTCTCAGAGGAAATTGAGATTTTCTTTTTATTTGCTAATTAATTTTAGGGTTTAATTGCGGTGATTTTGATTTCTGAGTGAGAAAATGAGTTTTACTGAAAGGAGAAGAAGAGGGGCAGCGTAACAAACGTGAAAATTAGGGGCATTTTTACATTTCAATTCACGTTTCTTTCATTTTTTTGCAGCTAACTACAATTGGACTCTAATTTTTTTTTTGATTTAGTCCAATAACTTTGAATACGTGATGAAAAAACAATGTATATTTAGCAACTTACTCCTTAATTTACATGTTAAACGTATAAATTGTTAGGACAAAAAGATGCATGGTTTGAACGGTTCAACTGGTTTGACCTTCTAAACCTTGAACCTTAAGATATCACGGTCTGACTAGCGGTTCGGTCCTGGTAACATTGCTTGAGAGTAAAATACTAAATATTAGAAAGATTACTCCATTAACAATAACACCTAATGATCCTACTAGGAGGATTAGGATTTCAGGCTTTGATAAGAATGACTAGACAACACACCGATACTTCTGTAGCGGGTTATGAAGGGGCTGATTACTGTTGTAGTGGGTACCAGGTACAAGTTAGTGGTACACATAGGGTGCAGAGTTGTAATGGAGATATCTGTCATGTACAGATTACTCATTTAGTTTTGGAGTTTTTCCTAACGGAGTTTGGAAGTTATGTCTATGATGTGCGTTGTTGTTTGGGTGTAGAGATGGTTGTGTTCAGTATGATGATACCAGCCTGCATCCAGGTCTCGAGTATGTTGAGCAGCCTGCAACTTTAAATTTTGAAAATTTGGATATAAACTGCTGGTAACGGTAGTCCGTTATGTATTTCCCATTCTCCGTTGTCCAGGATGGACCCGTACGCCCACGTTGGACGCAGTGAAAATGTGGCATCTATTTTTCTTGGGTATCTTCTTATTGGAATGTCATCCACAAAGAATCTGTAGCATGTAGCAGTATTGTTTGGTAAGTGCTGCATTTCTTTTTAATAGCCTATTTGGCAGCATTTATATTCGTAGTAATGTATATAATACTTCATCAGTTTGTCACCATGTTAATAAACGTTAAATGAGGAATAAGGTCCGTAAAAAGATGAAAGAGTGATTTGTTTGTTTTCATGATGAACATCGACAAAGTTTTAATAATTAAAGCATGAAATTCTTGGAACATAGTGACTCTTAGTGCAGATTGTATTTATTAAGACCAAAGCAGTGCGTTAATCCCTTCTTTTTGGCCCATTAAGTATTAAATTTAAATTTCTAAACGACATTGAACATTATACTATTGTAGGTTAGTTCCATGTCTACATTTTTTAACTAGTATGGGGAATGAAAATAGTTGTAGTACTTGGTACTTATCCAATGTACGCCCTTGTTCATAAAAGAACGATATGACATCTAGTGAGGCATTTAAATACAGCAACTCAACTACTGCATTTAGACAAAATGGTTGCAAATCAAGGTTTCAAATCCCTTTTTAAAGGTGCAAGTGCAAACATGTTTGTTGTTCTTATCCAAGTTGGATTTCTTCGTGGTTATGGAGTGAAGTTAGCACTTATATTTTCGGGTATCAACGAGTTACTTCCTGAATAGCTATTGGTATACATAAATTGTTTTGGCACCTGCCACGTTAGACTTATGATTAATGCATTAACATTTTTCATACTTGCATTGATTGTTAAAAGGACCCAATGCCAACGTGCAAACCATAACCAAAGCTACATGGATATAGCCAAGTACTCTAGGCAACAAATTCTCTCAATTCTTTTATTAATTCCTGTCACTCCCTGTTTTAATTCTTGACTTAGACAAACTATATGTATGTTGCTCGTTCTTTCAAACTTAGATGACAATTATATATTTCTCTTGGATACAGTTACAAATATATAACATGTAATTTGAATAAAGTTAGTGTTCTATTTCAATACAGGAGTTATGATTGTTTTTCTGTGGTGTCGCAATTATTTGTATATATGTACATAATTCTTTATTGAGAAATTTGATTTTAATTTCTGTAGGCTTCATCTTAAGTTTTTAAGAAAGTTGCTTTGCAAGAAAAACGATGCCTGTTATTCGTTTACTAAGCTGCCCTAAAATACTATGGCTTCACTTATTGTGTTTTTTCTTTTCTACACTTATTTATTCTGTTATTATCTCTGTTGTGATAATTATTTTAAGTTTGTTTAAATTACAATAAACCCTATTCAACCCCACCCCCATTTAGGGCTAATTTAGATCTTACAACAACCCAACTTAAAACATATTTATTTTTTCTCCAAGCTTCGCTAATTTGTATATGCTTGTATATGAGACATTGAATTGTGATAGGAGAAAACTACTACTTTCTTCTTGAGTAAGCAACACTGCCTCAATTTATAGAACTATTTGGTTCGCAAAGGAGTAAAGGTATGTAAGCAGACAACTAAAATAAAAGAAATATCACAAACAAAGTCAAACCAAAGCCAAAACTGATAACGCAACTTTTTATCATAAAGTACTATTTACTTATCACATGTTCGCACTTCTTCATTACCGCTGAAAGGTACAACTTATAATAATATATTAAGCAATTCAAATTACAAAACTGGACAATTTAAAAATTCATATCTTTGTATGTAAATATAACTCCTAGGACAACAAAAATAAAATAAAAAATAGCATGTCCATTTTTTATTGTTTTCATGCATGCATGTAAAGTAATTAGACTGTAAAATCTTAAAAGCATCTCAACAGACTTACAGATCGTAATATTGACCCGTAAGATTCAAGGGATGATTCTTTCTGTGGCTATAAAAGAAGTTGTCTAACTTCACCTATTGAGTAGTAGCACAAATTAGCATGTAGTTATTGAAGCAATCACTATGCAAACATTTTTTATCCGCAAATCCCAGACATGTTGAAGTCCAGGTAAATCTCATTAACTATTTGCATTTGTCATTTTTTATGAGTAAATTCACTATTATCTATCAGTTGTATAAACACCATCATACTCGATTTGTTCTTTCTCCATGTGAACAAACTCAACAACTCCAATTTTTACAAGTACATTTTGCACGTGTTTAGAAGTAAGCAAATTTCTTGCAGTGCACTACTGTTTACACGTATCAGCTTGGTTTATTGTGTGGTTTTAAGCTTGAATAGTTACAATTCTGTATTAAATTGAATTTACAAGTATCGTTTATATGAAAGCATATCAATTTTTTTGCAGATAATGCCTACATTTCTTCTGATGAATTATCACAACAAAAACTCATAGTTGATGTGTTACACATGCAATTCTGTACTGATCTTGAATTCACATATATGTTTATGTGAAATCATTTCAATTTTTACGCTTCATGCATGTATGTTAGCGAATACACCAAATTCTATAATTCTTTTTAAGCTTTTCGGGAGGCTGGTAAAATATATCGGTCACACTTGGGAGCAGTGTTATGAAGATCGGATCGGACCTCTGATCCGACCTCCAAAACCGTCGACCAACGATCACTGCGGCCTGGAGGCGTTAAGAGCAGCAATCCGCCTCAAGCCGGAGTTAAACCCTAAAATCTTCAACGAAACACCTAATTTCGCTAACTAACCTAAGTGCTCCACCTTCTTTTTCATTCTCCTCCCCGTTAGTTCCACTTCCTTTTGTATTCTCAGAGGAAACCGAGATTTTCTTTTTATTTGCTAATTAATTTTAGGGTTTAATTGCGGTGATTTTGATTTCTGAGTGAGAAAATGAGTTTTACTGAAAGGAGAAGAAGAGCCCAGCGTAACAAACGTGAAAATTGGGGGCATGTTTACATTTCAATCCACGTTTCTTTCAATTTTTTTGCAGCTAACTACAATTGGACTCTAAATTTATATACTTATTTTGATTTAGTCCAATAACTTTGAATACGTGATGAAAAAACAATGTATATTTAGCAACTTACTCCGTAATTTACATATTAAACGTATAAATTGTTTGGACAAAAAGATGCATGGTTTGAACGGTTCAACCGGTTCGACCTTCTAAACCTTGAACCTTAAGATATCACGGTCTGACTAGCGGTTCGGTCAGATGATAAACTCAGTCTGTCTTTGCCTAATCAGGATGTTTGGTCTGAGTTTTGGTTCGCTCCTTATGCGTCCTAAGCCTGACTTTTGCTGGAAAAAATACCCATATAAAGATTAGCACCAAATGTTACAAATGCCATTTAGCGTCGGTATATGTAGCAGCCATTTATATATTAGCAATTGGACTACAAATTAAACTAAGAAGGGAGCTTTTTTAAGTTTGCAATCCATATACAAGAACCTTAGGTTTTCCAATTTTTTTTTTGCCACATTACAACTACTTTTATTATATATTTAGTTATTTTAAACTTTATTTTACTTTTATTGAACCTTTTAACCTTCTTTATAGTAAGTGAATTACTATTTATGTTATTTGCTTATAGTAAGTGAATTACAACAGGTCTAGCACAATCAAAAGAATGAGTACAACTCTCATTTATAACAAGTGAATTACTATTTCTACCATTTTCTTATATTTTCTTCATAAATCACTCAGATTTGGGGTTTAAAGGGAAACATAAAGTTGACCAGGTTTTATGTGGTAATGGCCTTAGCAATGTATGATAATTAATAGTGTAACTGCTATACTGGTCTGTAACACTGCATTCATGCAGGAAATCGAAGTATCCACGCATCTTGAACCTGGAACTGTCTATGATATGAAACTTGGAGTTACATGTCACCATGGCATAGTCAATGGAGGTAAGGATTGTACTATTTTCTTCTTCATGATATGACCGTAATTACAAGAATACTGTTTGGTAATCTGATACAAATTGACTAATTTGTTAATGTAATTCCCAGGTTGGCTTCAAAAAGGATCGAGGTAAACAACATATCAATCGAAGATCTTCTGAGAAGAAAAGGATGAAATAGGACCGAAAATGTGTTATGCAAATTGAGCATATGCGGAAGCGCAATAAATAGGATCTAGATTTGTCAATTGAACACCAATCTAATTTGATAGCAATTATTCTATTACATCAACAAAATAGTAAATAACTATAACAGAGAAACAAAGAGACACAATATTTATACTGGTTCCACTATCATCATAGTGTACGTCCAGTCCAACAGAGAGAGATTTTATTCCACATGAGAGAATTACAAGAGATTACAAAATAAGAGTTTACATATCCAAACCTCAATCAGGTTTAACAAGAAGAGACACCATTGGGGATCATTGGCTCCAAGCCAGGATGGGTTTACACTAAAGTCTACCCCTCAATATATAGCCAATGCAAATCTATGTGAGTCATCAATTAAATTACCAACATATGGTAATAATATAATGGAGGCAAATTACCATAACGACAAATGTGCAAACATAGGAAGTAAATCAATCCGTTTCTTTAGCATAGATGGAAGAAATTAATCCCTTCATTTATTTCTCTGCCATCTCATCAAATGCAATCAATGCATTCCCATTATAAAAATATTTACTTTCCATTCTTTGCAAATTTGCTCCAATCAGTTCGTGATTTTGTATCACCAAATTTAACACTCCACCTTGATGCAAAATCACATATCTGCAACACCCCATCTCCAATCAAATTTTCTTCACAACATAAAACTCTTCAACAGAACTCCACCTTCAATCAAAATCTCACAACGAGATACACCAAAAATTGGATATTTACCAAATGGGTTCCAACAAAGCCACCCCTCATCACACAATTATTAACGAGCTCAGATTACATCCCCGCCCGCCAACAAAATGTTGAAAATATCCAAAATAAAAAAAAGGCTGACACCAAAGTAATCTCAACGCCGCCAAGGCCAAAAAATAATTCTCTCAATCGCCAAAAAATCTCTCTCCTGCCACTTAATCAAAACCATTACAAGCTTCAACCACCGCCTGCAAAAGACGCATCTACCACCATGAGCTGCACCACGCATAAACCAACGGTCTAAAAGTGCTTGCAATACACATCGACACCCATCTACCACTTGATCTGAGATCCTTCCTTGATCACCCCGGATCCCTCGAGCATCACCAACGTGAAGACTCCTGTCTAAACCACAATGATCTCTGTCTCGACACCCGTCTATCACTTGATCTGAGCTCCTTTCCTGATCATCTTGGGTCCCTCGAGCATCATCAACATGAAGACCCCTGTCAGAAACATGATCAAAACTTCCCAAATCCATAGCCCCTTCAACACAGTAACTCCATATCACGTCAAAGTTCCCAGATTGGAACGCTCTTCACTCTCGACATAATCTCCTCCACCAAAGTCTTCCTTATTTCCCCAAAATAGTAATAGCATGATTACCACTGAATCTACTAACCTTTGTAGAAATAATTGATGCACAATTTAAAACAAGTCGCCTCGCTATGATACCAATCTGTTATGCAAATTGAGCATATGCGGAAGCGCAATAAATATGATCTAGATTTGCCAATTAAAAACCAATCTAATCTAATAGCAATTATTCTATTACATCAACAAAATAGTAAGTAACTATAACAGAGAAACAAAGAGACACAATATTTATACTGGTTCCACTATCATCATAATGTACGTCCAGTCCAACAGAGAGAGATTTTATTCCACATGAGAGAATTACAAGAGATTACAAAATAAGAGTTTACCTATCCAAACCTCAATCAGGTTTAACAAGAAGAGACACCATTGGTGATCACTGGCTCCAAGCCAGGATGGGTTTACACTAAAGTCTACCCCTCAATATATAGCCAATGCAAATCTATATGAGTCATCAATTAAATTACCAACATATGGTAATAATATAATGGAGGCAAATTACCATAACAACAAATGTGCAAACATAGGAAGTAAATCAATCCGTTTCTTTAGCAAAGATGGAAGAAATTAATCCCTTCATTTATTTCTCTGCCATCTCATCAAACGCAATCAATGCAGTCCCATTATAAAAATATTTACTTTCCATTCTTTGCAAATTTGCTCCAATCAATTTGTGATTTTGTATCACCAAATTTAACAAAATGGTGGGCCACTAGGCAAACCAGTTGTGTCCACCCTCATATGCAATACGTTCGTTTGTCTTCGATTCCATTTCTCCTTTCCCAAAGTCTATTTTTATCTATTTGTACCCTTATTCTCTGTGAAACAATCATAGTTGCTCTTTAATTTTGTTGTTTTATTTTCTATTTCAACTTCACCTCGTATTTGTTTCATTATCAAATTTTGTCAGTACAACCAGCATCTTCTTAATTTAAAACCAAGTTACCTTCTGCACTCATTTCCTTTTAAATCAATATATGCTATAATGTAATCCATTATTTAGGTTAACACTCTAAATCCATTTTCACCTCAATATAAACTTGTAGTTTACATACACTGCTTTTATATTTAATTTAAATCATTTGAACTATTTATATTTGTTCACATTAATATATAAAAGATTTTGTTTGTCTATATTATAATTCGTACCATGACTTAATATATACTATCTAATTTGTAACTTTGTTAAGTATGCCATTTATTTTGGGAAAAATACTTTATTATCTGCTGCCATGTTTTCTAATATGCCATAATTTAGCTGCTGGTTATTCTCGCATCTATGAAACTAGAATCATGTTCTCTTTTCTCAAATTAAACAGGTATATTTTTTTTGCCATTATGAATCTTTAGGCTGGATTTCTAAAATTACTTAATGGTGGAAGGCCTAACATGGCTCTTAATGTAACAACCCGCATATTTAACGAAAATATATTTAAATATGCAGGGATATTCACATCACTAAGGTAGAAAAGGTATTAATATAACACATGAGTATAAATACAAAGATAGTGGTCATAGTCGGTCCACTATACATCAAAAGAATAGGTACATGTCCTAGCCAGATGAATATGTATACAAAGATGTCTCATATACATAAAGCCCAAATTACGACAACAATAACGTAAATACAAAAGCCAAAAGGTGGTCCCTGCTAGAAGTCCAATATAAACACCTGTAGTACTCGTCTGACTCTAATTTACTGTTATGTATTTTACATCGATTCTGAATTATATACAGCCGTTGTGTAGTAGTTTTGAACTTGAATTAGATGTGTCGGATTTTCTAATGAGATTTGGAAAGTAAGACCACATTATCTGATATGTTTAATGCTCATTCAAAGCTATTATACATACGGTTTCTTCTCAATAGCCTTATTCTTCGGGTTAGTTGACACCATTGCTTGCAATGGCCTTGGTAACGCGAGTATAGAGGTGGGGCGTTACACTTATTGTTGCTAGTACATTTTTTTATCCTTTTCCTATAAGTAATCAAGCTTTATTCATTTATAAAATAGGATTATATGGTGGAGTGTGTGTGTATTCTTAAGTAGATTGAGTCTTGGCTGAAAGAAACTATTTTGCGAACGTTCATTTTGTGTATACTTAGTTTAAGTTCTTAACAACATAATGCATTCTAAAATACAGTTGAACACAATCATAATGTATTTCTGTCTTCTTCAGTAGATAGTGCCATGGAAGAATTTAAGTTCTTGTTAATAACATAATGTATTCCAAAATGGCAGAGTTTAAGTTCAAAGCTAAAGCAAGTCAAAAAAACTAAAGGCACTCTTTAGTTTTTAAACTGAAGCATGATTCAGTTTTAAAATATTTATTGTAAGCAGTTTCATTCTACCATTTTCTAACCTTTTATTATTTGCTTGACTCACAGGTGAATAGACAATTATTTGATTAGAATTTAAATTCGATTTATCTAGACGCAACAATTGAATCATTGGCTATATCTACAATTGAACTTATTAGATTGGTATTAGGCCATTTTTTTTAATAGCACACATCACTTTATGTGTAACTCTTTTTTATGTATTAATATTGATGAGCTTAGCTTGAACTTGACTAGTTTATTTTCCAGTATTGATAATTGAACTTATTAGTCTTTTTGTGGTTTTGGCAACTAAGATTTGACTAGGTTACGTCTTCTGTTGCAAATTTATGGTTACGGTTACTGCTAATTAGCCAGTATTGATAATTAATATTCGTATTTATGATACTGAAAGCATCAATTGCATATTTATGGTTAAAACACTCGCTAAGTGTTGCAGATTATGAACTTGAAACACTCATTGAGTGTTGCAGATTATGAACTTGAAACACATTGAGTGTTGCAGATTATCAACTTAAAACACTCACCGAGTGATGCAAATTATCAACTTCAAACACTCACATTGCAGATTATCAAACTGAAACACTCACCGAATTTTTCAATTCGTCAATCTGAAACACTTGCTAGGTATTTCAATTCGTCAATCTGAAACATAACTTAGGTGTTTCAAAAATCTACAAAATAGTAATCTGCCACAACTAAAAAGTGTTTCTAAAAATTTTAGCAACATTTTACTACCGTTTCAAATTGGCCATTTTGGTGTTGTGTTGCATATTAGTGAATGATTGTGCACACATATAGAGTTTTATATGTTATATTAGGATGATCTGCATACATCTTGGATTCATGGCATGAATATATATATATATATATATATCGCATTAAGCTGATTTTCGCATTAGTGTAAGGACATATACATACAACACCTTTGCATATGTTCATACAAGCATCAGAAACTTTTAAGGACTATGGATGCCGGCGGATGATGGATGAGTAAATGGTTGTAGGTGGTTCTTAGGATAGTAATATTCTTCTTAACTTAGAGATTTCGGAGATGAAATCCTTAAGTAGGGGAGAATGTAACAACCCAAAATTCAATACACTATAACCATACATTAAAGATAATAAAATGGAAATTACTTATAAGAATTAAATGAAATAGTCTTTACCATTGCGTTCATCTTGGAATTCTGGTTGACCCCAAGTTTGTGTAAAACGGATAACATATGAAGAAGTTATGAACATAATAAGTTTGTGCACATATAGTGGGCTTATATATATATATATAATTCAAAAATATTGAAAATACTAACCAGAGAAGCAGGAAAAACGAAGAAGGATTCCAGACCGTGGTGGGACGACCCATACTCGACCTCGGCCGACCTTTGGGTCATAGGTCGGTGGGACGACCTAGCGGTGACCTGGTTTATTTTTTGTTTGCATCTTGACTATTTTGTAGCTGGGTTCATAGCTGACTCGTTGCTACATGTACGGCTTAGATTAAAACCGTGAAATCTAAAGGTTGAGGTAAACTCTGTAATCTATAAATATGTGGCTCTCTCCCATTTCAATACACATAATTACTCTTCATACCTTCTACCTCTATGAATCTATTCTAAAAATATATATAATGGGGGAATGCTGCTAAAGCCCAGATCTATAGAGATAATTCAAATTCAAGGACTGTATAGAAGTGGACTTTTATACAACGACATATATATATATATATATATATATATATATATATATATATATATATATATATATATAAAAGAGATTTAATCTCTTCTTCACCAAGACTTACTATGAGTTTCATGTTATTTTCAAATCTGACACCTGGAACTATATCATGATAGTTAAATAAAATTGGGTTTAGAATATACAATGTTTATAAGATAATTGTTATACCGGTTCTTCACTGTTAATTTACCTATGCTGTTCTTATAAATAAATATATGCCTTTACTATTAGATAATTAATTAGTTATGTGTAACTATCTACCTTTTCCCTATTTCTATAATTTTAGTTTATTTCCAGTCATGCCTATATGCCTATGTGATTTGATTCTGTTCTCATTCCTCTGTTTTTTCCTTTTTGTTTGCGCTAAGCCTAGGCCATGTCCGATTAAAATTTCCATATAGGTTAAATTGGGATAATTAGAAATGACATAAAAAGGGGAATCTAGGCATATTGTTACTATAATTTGGGAAAGGGGTAATATGCATATACTTATACTTGCTGTAAATTGGTAAAAAGGGAAAATATGCATATACTTGCTTTAATTGATAAAAAGGGATAGTATGCATAAACTTGTACATGCTGTAATTTGGGGACATAATTGAATGGAGTATTATGCATAAGTATAACATGTTAGACTTGACTTAATGCATACATTAAGTAAATGACATGTTAGAATATTGTAAGTACCAGATGTAGGTTTACAAACTGAATCATTATAGTAATTGTATACATCTAGGTAGGTGTTTTGGAGAAGGGTTGTACACACATAACAAAATTTAATATTAAAACTACGCTTATTAGTAAACCTAAACCTGCTAGGTTAAACCTGATTATTAATAACCTAAGAGGACCCTCGTTCTGCTGTTGTATCGGGTGTTGGGGACTCTTAAATTCTAGTTGCTTGGGGGCACAAGCTTAGGGGGTTTGGCTTGTGTCAATCTGTTGTTTGGAACCCATATCCGTCACTATTCATGTTGGTATTTTATTAAATGGGATGACACTAAGTCGAGGACGAGGTACGCTTTACTGAACTGAATAGTAAGAGGTTCAATTGGGGAAGGTGGGCGTGTTCTGGTGGAGTCATGAGTGTGCATGAGTCCTATTAGGGAAACTAACCCGTTGTAAAACCAGTAAATAGGTATGCGTTATATAAGTTGTTGGGTTAGGGAGTGATACACCCAACTGCCAACGCTAGCACAGGGTATTTACGTATTAGGAAGCCGATTGCATTAGTAGTAATTAGGATACACCTAATCACATTATTATTTAATTAGGGTAACACATATTCCTGTTATGTGATTAGGGTATTCCTAATCCTGCTGTTATGTAATTAGGGTAACCTCTAATCCTATTATGTAATTAGGGTATGCCTAATCCTGTTGTTTAATCCTGTTGTTATGTAATTAGGTTAAACATCTAATCCTGTTATACTAGTACTGGTGTAGACACATCTTGTTTTAGGATATAAATGTGAAGCATTTCTCGATCATCGTTTGTTTCTGTTATTCCTGTTTATCCTGCTGTTCTGTTTATCTAGTTTAGCTGCCATCTTATATGATATTGTGCTTTCTATCCAGTCTTGTTTACCTGTCTTAGCATATTTATTTTATGCATTTTTTAAAATCAGTGGAACTCGCCAGACTTTATGTCTGACCCTTTTGTTTTCGCTTCTTTCTTCCTTCCCTCCCCAGGTCCTTAGAGTGGAAGCACTCATCAGTGATAAGGACTTTCTCTTTCAACTTGGACTTGAACTTTCTAAGATGTACCGCTTTGACTTACTTTCTACTCTTGTATAACTTGCTACGAGGGATATGGTTTTATATTACTGCACCCTGTTATTCTGTTTTGAGGTGTTTTATGAGACAAATTTGAGATATTTAGTTTTGATGTATTTGGTTTAGTGTAACCTATTTTGAGACTAAATTTTGTTTACAATAATAGTTGAAATTTTCCGCTGCTTACTTTATATCTGTCTTGTGAATTTTTATACTGTTTACCTGTTGCGCTTTATGAAACTTAATGCATTCTCTTATGAGTGACATTAACGGACATAGGCTGTCACAACCCACTATAAAAAACTGGCTTAACTTGCAAAATAATAAAAAAATGCTACTAAATTAATAAAAATAATAACTACTATAGACTTCAAAAATAAATATTTGATACTAGTCGACTTTAATATATATATATATATATATATATATATATATATATATATATATATATATATTTGCAAGGCCAGCGGGGTTAAGTGAACCCCTACTACAACTTTAATAAATATTTGGTAGTAAGTAAACACTAATTTAACTTATCTATCACCATATTTAATCCATTATAAACTCATTATTTATGGAATAAAAAAGCATTTTTTCATTAAAAACAATATTTACAGCATGTAAATTTGATACCTGAATTATGCTACTGAAATTTATAGAAAAAGTGATACCTACGGTCTATAAAACTAATACCTAAAACCTATTATTATAAGAAATTTGAGACTATAAACAAGCTAATAAGAGTAGAACTAAGGGAAAAATGTTAGAATCAACAAAAATATGGGTAGAGGAAGGGGTGACCATGTAAATGATGATAAAGTTTCGGATAGGACAACTGTCATGTATGACAAAACTGTTATTAAAGTAATGCGAACTCATGTCCAGTACCTTTTGATTCGAATTCATGTTCGGTTACATTTCACTACGACATATTCTGAACAATATATTGACATCTAAGCTCATAGCTTACACTAGGCAACTTAACATACAAACCACTGTAATCACTTTAAAACTAAAAAGGAAATAAAAGTTATCATCTACAAATGATATTAATAAAAAGAAAAAATTGATACCAATGGGTTATATGCCCACTTGCTACACCTTTAACTAGGGCTGTCAATTTCCTGTACGACCCGAAACCCACGCGGAAATTGCCAAGTAAACCCGACCCTTTTAAAAAGGGAAATTCGGTCATACTCTCATTTACTCATTTCGTACCCGGTTAGGATATTATTTCGGTCTCTCATTCCATTTTATTTTTCAATTTGATCATCTTATATTTCAAGCCGTCATCTCGATTCTCGAGCAATCTTCTCCAACATCATTTGATCAAGCGATCCTCTAATTTCATTCGATCATCTTATTTCAGGCCATCTTCTTTATGAACATCATTCGATCAATCAACCTCTCGTTCCATTTTATTTTTCAATTAGATCATTTGATTTCAAGCCGTCATCCCGAGTGATCGATTGATACAATAAGTATGCATGACTTAAATAATAGTGGCTAAGATCGATCTACTTTTAACACAAAGTTGTATGCGACAACAAAAAATATCTTTTTTGTGTATGTAGTAATTAGTATGCTCATATATTCTTGTGTAAGCTATTATACTTTACTAATTTATTCTTGTACGTTGTTAGATATATTTTACTTATAACAAATGTATCTCTTCCATATTTTTAGTCTTTTGGGTATGCAATATGAACATATATTCTTAAGTAAGGAGAATTATTTTTTGATACGGGAATTTCATGCTTTATATGTATACTGCGTATTTGTGATGTTGTGACTTGTTTCCCGTTGGTGATTTTGTAACTTGCTGCATGTGTGTGATTATATAATAATGCTTCATATTGGTGAATTGGTTCTTTCGTTGTTTATATTAGTGGGAAATATTTGCTAATAGGTCAAATGGGTATACCCAACCCAACATGACCTATTTAGCTAAACATTTTACACTGGTCGGGTCGGGTTTGGGTTAGGAAAAAATGACCCGTTTAATAAACAGGTTGACCCGTCTCATTTATAAATCAACCTAAACCTGACTGGACCCGACCTGAACCCAATTTCGAAACGACCCATTGACAACCCTACCTTTAACTCCTTTAACTCAATTTGTGTCATTCAGCTATTCTACTCATGGGTTCTGTAGCATCCTCCATTCTAAAATTCGAAAATAAACATTACAAATGCTACAGTCATATATAGTATTAATTTTTGATGACCGTACATGGGCATGTTTTCGATATCAAAACCAAATACACAAAACCATAAAACAAAATTTAACATTAATTCCAAGAAAACCTTTTACATTTCATATTCAGTGCATTACACATCACGCAATGTCCCTACCTTCAGATAAAATATAAATCTCTACAAAATGCTTCTAGAACAACATATGAAGATGCCCTATAGATTAATCAGAGTACTAATAATATTTATTACAACATCAACGTAATTTCAAACATGAATTTCTTAACACAACAAAATTAAATTAGTCCACTAGAATAGCTAACTATGCCTCATGCATACTTTCACTAAGTTCATTCACCAAAAGAGCTTATAACCTAGAACTTACTCGTGAGGTATTCAACAAAGCACTTGGGAGTTAAAAAAAATAAAAACTTCGGATTAGATAAATAGCCTAGTAAGAATAGTAATATTAACTCAAAATAAAAATAAATCAAGTGAGACCATGTTGTTTAGCAGAATGAGCGTTCCTCTTACTAGTATTGTTACACACATAAACCAATAGGTTAATTAATCCATTCCGAAATTGATCTCAAACAATTAATAAACATAATGATGAATAATCATTACCCATGTATACAGGTCTTGACTATCTACCCATAGAGTAAATATGGTTATTTGTCTCCATCTATTCCCGACTAGCCGTCTCCAAAGTTATCCTAACTATCTATCTAACTCTAGGTTGTCCCCTCCAACCTTTATTAAATGGCTCACTCTGAACTACTAGATTAAGAAAAATATTCATTAGAAGCGAACTGGACGACATATCCAAGTTTCTTTCTTGTTGGCTTTTCGTCTGCTTTATTATCCGTCTCTCTTAGCTTTGGTAGGCTGGCTAAGAAGCTAATGATTTTACAGACTAACCAATAACCTATCTCATTGCAACCCTGTATCTGCACACCCTAGTTTTGGTCATATCCTAATCAATTCCAATGCATTGGAATATTGGACAAGTTCAGCTAGGGGTGATAGTAAGCATTATAGGGCATGATAATACGATTGTTCCATCTTGAATTCTAATCTTCTTTGTCACTAGTATCCTCTTCTAATATATCCATTGGAAAGAGATCCTTTACTCAGTTATCCATTGTGAGGGGATTATCAATTTAGTATATTATTAGGTTAATTACTTTATATAACATTTCCTTTTACTATAGACCTTTACTATTTAATCACTTTAAATATTGTATCTTTAAAATAAGGAAAATTAATTTTCCTTTACTTATCAAGACAATTATGCCAATATATGAATTATAATCAATATAGGTGATGTTCCAAATCTTAGAAATAAATAATCTTCAAAACAATGTAGCATTGAAGTCAAAAAATTCAAAAAAAAGTTAATTTCTAAAAGTTCTTTGAACTTTCTAACCCAGTTAAAACAAGTAATAATTAGCTTTGATTCAAAGAAAATCAGAATGGTTTGAAACCTGAAAGCACTTATAAATTAGAGGCACAAATATGAAATTATTGCTTCGAACCTACCTAGCTTCAAAATTGTATAAATCAGATTTCAAGCTTGACTTAGATGTTGATCTGAAGTTTTGAGTCCTCATAAGATGGCTCTAATCATGGGGAACGATATGAAAAACTCAGGAAGAAAGTAGTTAATCTAGTAAAGGTATAGTGAAACGAGGACAACGACAATTGTAGATAGGAAATAAAGTAGAGTATAAAGAGGGTGTATCCGGGACTCTTCAGATAGTTTGACCCATTTTTTGCATCTACTTGCATCTTTGTATCTGATACTATTACGATCTCACATGCTAAGATAGGGCATTTTTTGCATGGATAGTTGGATGTTAAATAGCCTGTTAAATTTCATGTTGCATTGTTGGAATTTAGATAGCATGTTAGATTGTTTACTCATGAATAATCGACATGCCAGATTTTGTGCATTATTATGGTTGTTTTGGAATTTCGGAGGCAAAATTCCTTGAGAAAAGAGAGTGTAATGACCCGTAGATAGTAAAATAAGTAAGTAATTCATACAAGGTCTCATCGTTTTCATATTTTAAATATTTTTGTTTAGGATATTTTGCACATCTATGATTTTTTCCAAATTATTTTATGATCGTTTTACGCCCGAGTGTTTTGTTCTACCAGAACTTTTGATTGGTGTGAAATCAGTTGCTCCAACCAATTCCATTAGATCAAAATAATGGATATACATTCCATAGGTTGGTCACATAAGTGATTTGGCCAAAGGGTTTGGAAGATATGGAATTTAAGTTTTCAAAACTGCTAGCCAGACTTATAAACAAATAATGGGTAGAAATTAACTAGCCCCGTTAGTGTAATGACCAATAGTTATAAATAAGGGCTCAAGAAGATTATGTTACTTTTTCTCTTATTTCCTATCTTTCACAGAAACACGATCTACTCTAGTTCTTCTTCTAAAACCCTAAATCATATTAAATCCACTTCTAATATGCTCTAAACATCTAAAAGCAATTGGATCCTTATTAATCTACACGTTTTCTATATTAGAAAGGTGATTTATAGAATTTCTTTACTATCTTGAATTGATCTCATATAAATCTAAATAGGCTTGTTGATTTGACGTGGGATTTTGATTTGTCACTAGATTATACTGCATTATATGTTTAGATTAGGCATTTCTTTCGCTTGAATGTTTATATCACCTTAAAATATGATCATTTATGTTAATTTCATATTTGCAACCATAAGGTTAATCTAACTAATGTATTAAAATGATTAGTTTAGATTGATAAGTATGGAGGTTAACACTAGATCTATTCACATATGTGATTGATTCATGTTTTATATGCATCTGTATGATTGTTTGTGATTGTTGTTCATATGCATCGTTGTTTGAGTCATTATGTTGCTTATTTTCATGTAATGCTTGATTTACATATTTCATCTTAATTTGGAATTTAAATGAAGATTGTAGCATATCGAGATAAAAGTTCGTTGAAATCACACTAAACTTTGAAGATAGGCTTTATAAGGCATCGAGATTATGCATAAGAATTTTGGGCTCGAAATTGTTTAAGTTCATGGACCAGTATCTATCCATGCACTATGGATCTATAATGACCTATCGTGCTTGATAAAGGGGTCAAATGATCCATGATGGTGGCTAAGGGTGGCTTCAGAAAGGCTTTTATAGAGTTTGGTGTCAATTGGATAGAGGATGTTACCTACGAATGATGGATCACATATTAAAGGCACATGGGCTATGGCACGTGACATTAGACATTAGGAACAAGGAGGTAGCCAAGAAAGGAACCATAATACTTGGTAAAAAATTGTCTAAGTATAGGGTCTAATACCAATCCATAGGATTGGATCGTATCAATCCATCAAGAAGCATGGTGAGAAGGTGTGATCCATCAAGATGGTAGTTAACTACTTCAAAACATGTTAGAACTTGTGGTTCTTCGATTTCTCATGTGGCAAAGAAGTTATGGTCTCCAAAAATTATGGCTCTACAATGGAAGATTCAGCTGAGAGTTGGTTCAAAGGAAGGTTATATAAAGCTCATGGCATATTATAGCTAGAATATGATGAGGGCAGTTCATGTTGTAATGACACTGCATGGAAATGTATTTATCTCATGGTGTAACAAAGCTGTAAATAAATGGATACAACTCATGGTGTAACGATGTTGTAAAAGAATGAAAGCAGATCATTACGTAACAAAGCTGCAAGATAATGAGTTAGCTATAGGGGAGTAAATCGGTCGGACCGGTCCGAACAGAGGTGTGTTCAGTTTCTATCCTAAAAAAATCGGACTGAACACGAACCGAACGAAATTTTTTCTTGGACAAATCTTCTTGTCCTAATCCATGTCCTAAATAAAATCGGTTGGACATAGACATATGTTTTTCGGACACGGACACAAGCGGACCTAATCAGACATGGCAATTATATCATATTTTATACTTTTTATTAGGTTTACTCTTAACCATATATCGAATTACAAGGAAATCAGACGAATTCGAACGAATACGGACCAGATGCGATTTTTTCTCATACAAATTTTGTTGTCTTAACTCGTGTCCTAAATGAAAATCAAACAAACTCGAACGAATGTATTTTGTTCATGAACATGAGTGAACGTCGGACATTCGTGTAAAATTTACAGCCCTAGTTAGCTACGGGGGCCTCAAGCTTTGGGTAGAATGATGGAACTCTAATATTGGAAAGCCAAGGAGTCGTATGCAGCTTGGAGTATTCTTGTTGACTTAAAGCGGATGTGTCAAAAGAACGCACATTAGGATTACGAAGTTGGTGTAACCTGGGTGGTGTAACATAGTGTTGGCATAAGCAAAATGTTGATTTAAAAGTGGAGTTTGATTAGAATTGGGATTACCATTTGTCCCTAGATGAGCGAGGATTGCCATTCTGGTTATCAACTTATTCAATGCTTTAAAAGGTCGTAGTTAGGATTTGGATGATAGCTGTTATGTTTTTCATGATTGTTTTTACCTTCATCTCTTAGGTAGACTATCAACTATAGGGCTTGAAGAAACGAATGAGGAGTGGGGTATACGTAGGCTATACAAATTCTTCTATGATATGATTATGCCCATTTCTAATGTTGCTTGCTTTGAATAGCATATATTGTCATGTTATTATGTGCTGATTCTTTAATTGTAGGGACATGTCAATATGAAAGTTAACCCGTCTATTTCCATATTTTTCATTATAACTTTAGATAGATCATATCCCTCAACCAGACTATTGTCAGACCGAAGGTTTTATGTCTCTTCTTATTATCTTGGTTTCTCTTTGGAATTGTCACTGATTAGTTGACATTGTTGATGAGCAAACTAAATAGCAAGTCAGGTTATATGAGGATGCTGAGCCAAAGATGAGCTTGGAGTAGCTTCGGCATATATTATACTTGTATATATTTTCTTTTTGATGTTATAAGAGTTCTCTTATGGATGTAGTGAGGAAGACATGTGTTCAGATTTTTTTTTAATGTACATGACTAGGTGATATAATGATGTTTCTGCTATTTTGTTTACTCTGTTCTGACTCACTACATTACCGTATATATTTCTTATTATAATTTATCCAGGCATTGTGAGGTATATGACATGTAAGGTTTTTTATCACACTTGATGGCTGGCCAGTATTGGCATGCTTTCAGCGCAATATTTCCTAGTTTTCGAGCAAGTGGTATTGGGCAGTCATCACAATACCAAAGCTTCTCGATCATGATATATTGGTCTCGAACTAGATCTTTGGTTGTTACTTGAATTGTTCTTTGCTTATGGTGGTTACTCCATCCACATCATTGCAACCAAGTTCTTTACGTACTGTGATAGTTGGTTTATCAAAACCTTTTCTTCAGGCTAAAAATGCATCTTCACCCATTGTTTTTGTGTCCATTCACCTCGTAAAGGATGCAATATTTTCCTAACTCCTCTCCTAAAATATTAGCTATTGTTTGGCCGAATTTTGATTGAGAGTATGCCCCTAGTTTCCACATAGATGTAATTTGAGTTCTTTGGATGCTCGGTAAGTAAAAGAAGATAACATTGACTCCCTCTTTTGTCATTGTAGCTCTCCTTTGTCATCCTAAATTTCCATTTTCCTTTACCATTTTTGTTTCTAGTTTTGGCCGATCATATACCATCCATAAAATTTACTTCAACATTCTCAGCTTCAGCTTCTTCCTAACGTAAATAATTCTCGGCCTTATGATAAAATTCCTTGAGATCCATTGGTATATATCACCCTCCCAAGTAATCTTGAAATCAATCTTGCTCGAAACGCAAAAAAAAACACCATTAAAATTGTTAATGGATTTGAATTATTTTCCATATAAACCACCGTGATGAATTTTGTCAAGTAATTCCTTTATTTCTTTCTAGGCCTTTATTTCACTCTAGAAGGCATCATCACATTTTTGGGTCATCAGATGTACTCTAAATGACATTAAGAATATACCCGGTGATTTGATTTATATGTTGATGGATCCATTATCCAGTTTCCTAAATTACACCACTGCTAAATTAGTTAAATAGAACGGAAAGCACTATCCAAATGCTTCTTTAGAAGCAAACTGAAAAGTCAGTGTGTGACTTAAGAAGGATCTTTATATGGATAAAGCGGGATTGTATATGACAAGCTAACTTGTAAGCTACAATAGTTATGTAGGTAAAACTAAGAATAGGTCACAATACACTCGAGCACCAAAAAGGATGTCCCCGCCTGAGCACCCACATAGGACTTAACAAATTACAAAAGAGTTTTGACTTCTGAATGTGTTCTTGTATCAACACAGAATAGCCAACAATTAAGTACACCCTTCCTATAATCTTATCATCAAGCATTTGATGTGTATGTAAAGACTGGAGGAAGTATGTTACTTGTTGAATGAAATAACTTCAAAGATTCAACAAGTAACTTGAATTTTAGAGAGCTTTTAGAATGCAGTGAGTACGGAGATGTAAATCAGAAATTAGAATAGAATAAGTGAGAGCCGGTGATTTGGAAATAATGTTTGAAGTGTATTTATAATTGTAGAAGAGTAATAATCTTTCATGAAGAGTTTCAACAAAGAATTGCATCCATTTCTGTTCATAAATGAAGAGGAATCTCTTCATGAAAGAAAGCAACTCTTCACAAAAATGACTGTTATTTCCTATCAGTCGACTGGTAGGAAAATTACTAGTCGACTGGTCAACTGAGAAAATCATATATATATATATATATATATATATATATATATATACGAAAAGAAACTAGCGGTTATTGGACTCTGGATCCCTAACCAGTCGACTGGTCAGTTTCTAACACAACCATATATGCACACACACACACACACACACACACACACACACATATATATATATACGTGCATTTGTGTTATTCTGTGAGGATAGATTTTAACACATTTCTAACACAACCAAATAATCATATATACATGAACTTAGCGCTTCGATATGACCTTCATTATTCTCCATTTTGTTGTCATGAATCAAAAATATCGTGAATCAACATTCTCCCCCTTTTTTTGATTGATGGCAACATCTCACATTCTAAATGCTCCCCCTAAATGTATGCTTGCATATATATTTAGCTCTACCCTGAAACTCTACAACATTCTGTTAGTTCATAATATAGCATATACTTACTGTGTGACTTCCTGTAACAAAATATTAGCATATAGCATTGATATATATAATCAGTAATATTGAATTAATATTCTCTCCCTTTGTCATCGATAAAAAATAATAAATGCTATGAGACTCACAATAATCAAGAGTAGTATAAGTCTTCAGAAATCTTTACATGAAACAATTCCTAATTCCCTTCGAAGTCATATGAAAGTATTCTCTAATAGGGGTTTAGTAAATATGTCAGCAATTTGATTTTCCTAGTTTACAAATTATAAGTTGATAATTTGTTTTTCAATATTGTCTCTCAAGAAATGATTATATCAATATGTTTAGTTCTAGAATGGTTTACCGTATTTTTAGATAAATTAATTGTGCTTGTGTTGTCGCAATAAATTGTGGAGTTAGTGTAGTTAACGTTAAAATCTTTTAGTGTTTGGTGCATATATATTACTTAAGCACAGGTTAGTGCCGCAGATATATACTTAGCTTCACATGTTGATAGTGAAACACAATTCTATTTCTTGCTGAACCAAGATATAAGTGATTTACCGATAAAGTGACAAGTTCAACTTGCACTTTGACGATCCGTCCGTGATCCTCCAAAATCAACGTCACTATATGAAACTAATTCGATGGAACAATCTTTTGGATAGAAAAGTCCAAAATCTTTGGTACTGCTAAGATAACGTAATATACATTTTACTGCCCTCAAATGTGATTCTTTTGGATTAGCTTGAAAACGAGCACCTAGGCAAATGCTCATCATAATATCCGGTCTACTAGCAGTTAAATACAGAAGTGAACCTATCATGCTTTGATATAACTTTTGATCGACACTTCTACCATTTTCATCTTTATCTAAATGTGAAGTCGTACTCATTGGTGTAGGTTTCCTTGAAGCATGTTCCATTCCAATTTTATTAGATTAGTGCAATATTTTTCTTGATTAATGAAAATTTCACTTGATAATTTTTTAATTTCTAAACCCAGAAAATAAGATAGTTCACTTATGTGCGACATTTCGAATTCACTGATCAATATATTTGAAAATTCCTGACATAATTTATCATTTGTTGATCCAAAAATAATGTCATCAATGTATATTTGCACTATTAAAATATCTTTATCAGCTTTATTAAAAAAAAGTGTTTGATCAACCTTTCCAATTTGAAATCTTGAATCTAATAAATAGTTCTTGAGACGTTCATACCAAGCATGAGGTGCTTGTTTTAAACCGTATAATGCCTTTTTCAATTTGAAAACATGATCAAGAAATTTTTCATGAGCTAATAGTGGAGGTTGTTCAACATATACTCTTTCTTTAATATAACCATTTACGAAAGCACTCTTAACATCCATTTGATATAGTTTAAAGTTATGAAAACATGCATATGCTAATAAAATACGAATTGCTTCTAGTCGAGCGACAGGAGTAAATGTTTCTTCATAGTCTATGCCTTCTCTCTGGTTATATCCCTGTGCTACAAGCCTAGCTTTGTTTCTAGTAATATTACCTAATTCATCTGCTTTATTTTTGTAAACCAATTTCGTTCCAATGACAGTTTAATCACTTGGTCTTAGAACTAATTCTCAAACTTCATTGCGTTCAAACTGATTTAATTCTTCTTGCATGGCAATTATCCAATTTTCATCTATTGATGCTTCTTTTGGATTTTTGGGTTTAATATTTGATAAAAGGGCGACATTAGTTACTAAGTTAAGTTGGCTTCTTGTTCTTACATTTGAAGTTATTTCTCCAAAGATGTTTTGAGTCAAATGGTCTCGTAATATTCTAGGTGGAGATCTAGCTTCATGAACCTGATTATTTTGATTATTATTATTATCGATATTATCTTGATTTTCTGTAACATTGTTTTCTGTATTATTATGAACAATGTTTTCATCTTCTCTATATATTTCAATATCATTGTGTTGAGAAGAATTACTTTTAACAATACCTGAATTAAAAGAATTTTGAATAAAATTTTCGTCAAATGAAACATGAAGTTATTCTTCTATTTTACTGGTTCTCTTATTGTAAATACGATAAGCTTTGCTATGTTCAGAATATCAAAAGAATATTCCTTCATCGGATTTTGAATCAAATTTTCCTAATTGATCTTTTGTATTTAAAACAAAGCATTTTGAACCAAAAACTTTAAGATACGAAATATTTGGTTTTCTTCCAGTAAAAAGTTCGTATGGAGTATTTTTAGTGAGAGGTCGAATGGAGACACGATTCAAAACATAACCGGTAGTTGCAACTACTTCAGCCCAAAAATGTTTTGGTAGTGTACTTCCATTTAATAACATTTTGGAACATTCTTGTAAAGTTCTATATTTACGTTCTACTACTCCATTTTGTTGTGGAGTTCTAGGAAAAGAGAAATTATGAAAAATTCCATTCTTTTGAAAAAATAAATCAAACTTCTCATTTTCAGATTCTCCTCCATGATCACTTCGTATATTTTATATTTTTAAATCTGTCAAATTTTGAATTTGTTTGACAATAGTTTTAAGGATATCAAAAGTATCACTTTTATTCTTTAGAAACATAGTCCAAGTATATCTTGAAAAGTCATAAACAACTACAAACACATATCTACTATGGTTTATGGATTGAACCTGAGTTGGTCCGAACAAATCCATATGTAGTAATTCAAGCGGTTGTAATGTTGATATAACTTTTTTAGATTTAAAGGAGGATTTAGTTAACTTCCCAAGTTGACAAGCATCACACAAATTTTCAGTTTTGAATTTTATTTTGGGTAAACCTCTTACAAGTTCATTTTTAGAAATCTTGTTTATCATTTTAAAGTCAATATGGAAAAATCGTTTGTGCCATAACCAAGGATCATTATCTTTGGCTAATAAACACATACTTGGATTATTATTAACTGCCATATTCAAAATTAAAATATTTTTATCTATGCTTCCCTCAAAAACAAGATTTTGATTTGAATCTAATTACTACATTTATTTTCGAAAAACGATATTTTAAAACCTTTATCACATAATTGACTAATGCTTAACAAATTATGTTTTATGTTTTGAACTAATGAAACATCAAAAATAAGAGGTGAATTAGATATACCGTAATTGCTCACATCGCCTTTGCTGATGGTATATCCTTTAGAGTTATCTCCAAATGTGACAGATCCTCCTTTTGAATAGGTAATATTGTTTAACATCTCTTTATCTCTTGTCATGTGTTTTGAGTAACCACTGTTGCACATCCATTTCCCTCTATTTTTGTTGAGTGGGACCTACAAAAAATAATTTAGAATTTATTGGTACCCACTTTGAGACCACCCAAACCCCCGTACCATGGAAGCAAGGATAGTCATTGGAATATAACACATTAATCACATCAGTAGATTACAGATAATAGCATAATACACGAAGTCGTAAAATAATTTACATCATCATAACAGCAGAATCATAAACGTTAGCATCATCATAGTTACACAGATACATGATTCTACTTAGTACATAAAAGAGATAATAAGTCTACATCGAAATCAAAGATACACATGCAAAAAATAGTACTTAAGGTCCAAAATAATGGATAAAAGATAAGTCTTCATCTTCAGCCAAATGAGCACCCCATGCTATGTTGCATATCCAAAAGAAAGCCAGTTACCTGTTTACTTGGTTGACCATGTAAAAATAGGGGCACCCGAGTTTGCAAAGGAAAAACAAACTATGAATGAGTCAGTCATGGGACTGGTATGAGAAATCTAATAGTTATTTAACTTATTTAATAATAAGGCAAATAACAGGACCACGCCGCTAACGCAGAACGAGTTTACTCCATTGGATTGCCAGTGCATAAAATAAAGTAAATCATATAAACAACATAATGCTTTTTAGAAAATGAAGCCATTATAAGACTCAGGTCCCATCACGCAATGCAACGTAAGCCAAAGGATAAAGTTTTACCTTATAATGGCCAAATATGCTTGATACGCATAAAACAAAATTATTTGATATTATCATTAGCGCATATATGTTTCATAATACAATTTCAATATAAATGTATCAATCATAGACGACATAGGTACCATATGCTATGTTGCCATACATGTTTACAATTAAAACCGCATGATGTCGTATTGGAATTTGGATTTCCATCATGAGTCAAGGCAAGGGATGACTCCTTCCGGTTCGAGACACTCTAGCAAATGCCTTAGGATTACACACTCTGGGCAACCCTTGGATCTTTAGGGCCGGTCCACACTCACTTTAGTGGATTAGTTATTCCTGAACAATATGTTCTTCGGTCCTATCGAACCTCCAAAATGGTCTGTACGTCAACCAATCATATCCGGGGCGCCTCGCAATCCATCAACCACATAAGTAAAAATGTTTGGGTTCCATACAATGACACCACTTCTAGCTAGAAAGAAACGCATGCACTCTCTGCAGTCACTATCCCATTTTTGACTCATACCGGGTGTGAGGCTCGCGAATTAACGCTATACACAAAGCTATGCTAATTAAAGTCGTGCTTTGATCATCATCCACAAGACTCTACTTTTCAACAAATGCCTTGTTCATTTGCATCATAGCATGCCACATTGACAATCCACACTATACGACCGATGTCTATCAATATATATAACCTCTAAGCTCATACGTCTCAAAGAATGGTGTTAAGAAAAAGAATAAATTCTCCGCCACCAAACAAATATATATTTAATAAAAATCAGTCAACGCAGAATGAAATCCAATGTCAGATACATATCCATTTACAAGTTCGTTCTGGGTCTGAACGAAACCGGAGGCACCTTATTCCTCATCCCATATGACCAATATGAGAGAGAGGTCCTTGCATATCCGGACAATCAGTAAGTACATTCGGACCACTACCAATGTGACCTCTTCAAGGGACCTACCCATATCGAAGGCATCGGTAGTAATCCATTCGATGTGAAGATTGTCGGTCTTGCACCTCTTCATTATCTTTGATTTAAGCCATCGTTTTGTTATTTGAAATGAGATTTAACCCGCCTTTTCAAATAATTCTCGTATATATATATATGTATATATATGTGTGTGTGTATATAGTTCAAATCCATTCCTTCCTTGGTTAAATTAGTTGACATTCACGATTCAATTCATTTCTATAGTTTCATGTCAAATAAATCTAAACCGCCAATATTATTTTATAAACCAAGTGAAATTGGTTTATTTCCATTCTAAATCGTTTATAGTATTTTAAAACAATTTACTGCTATTTTTATTTATATAAAAAAGCTCATTTTAGTCGAACGACGTTTCAGGTCATTCGGCGGCACTGGCGTTGTTTTCCTTTAGATTTGAATTAAACATCTCTCAAAATCTAACCATTGGATCTTAACATATTTATTATCGTTGGAAATATCTTTTCGAAATGAATCCAACGGTTCTAATTTTGAGAAAATCCGATAGACGGATCTCCCGGTATACTCATTTAAAATTACGAGTCGACAACGCGAACTACCGCTACGTGATTCGTTTTATTTTAATTTATATTTTATATAAATTATATAATTCGTTCGACTACTTCTAAACCATTTAATTCTTCAAATATTTGTCTAATGCCTTTAAATTTTGGAAAATTTCGTCATAACCTCCTTTGTACATGGAGGGTCTGAAAAATTTATTAGGCCGTATTAGGCACCCAATAAATCAATAAAAAAACATACACATCATTTGTGACCTATCTATGCCCAAGGGAGACATGCAAAAAGTCGAAATCTCAGACCTTGCCCCAGAGTTGGAAATAATAAAATAATCCTTGTGTTGTAACTAAAAACAAGAGAGACATGAATTTTTGTCATCTCTAGACCTATGTAGGGTTTTTCTTAAATCCTGCCCCTCACCGTTATATGTTATTAAGTCCATAATCAATTTTCTTTTCAACCTGTAATTCAGTCATCGCCATACAAGCATCTCGCTCATATGGTAATCCCAACCTCGTCATATAAACACCAAATGCTTATATGGAATATGATATGATATACTGTCTTCATGATGTATGTTATGCGGTGTAGTTCGTAATTTATTATTACTATCCTATGGCGTATGTTTTAAATTTCGCACAGAACAACCATCACAACGCATCCAAAAACACTCATAGTAGTTTATATAATAAATAAAATTGCGCAACCAACTCATTAAGGTGCACCTGTTTGTCAGGCACACAATATATTTCTTTACTCAACAGTATATCCATAACCTACTAGCATATATATATATATACATATATATAAATATATGCATATCTATCTAATATATAAATCCAATTCGAACCAATTTTTTTTTCCAGCTCTATGTTATTAATTTTAATTAATCAATTCAAATCACAATTCCATGATATCAATATGGTTTTGTTTCCATGTCACATTTCTTATTTTCATTGCATACTTTAGTTAAAAATAACATTTTTAACTAACTAATAATTATTTCATCTCATGATAATTTTATATATTGTATACATATATTAAAAACTATATTTTTAATGAATCAATAATTATTTCATAGCATGGCAATTTTATACATCACATACATATGTTAAAAAACATATTTTTAATGAACTAATAATTATTTTATAGCATGGCCATTTTATACATTGCATACATAAGCTAAAAATAATATTTTTAACGAACTAATATTTATTTCAATACATGAAAGTTTTACATATTGCATAAATAAGCTAAAAATAATATTTTTAACAAACTAATATTTATTTCATTACATGACAAATTTATTTATCGCACATATAAGCTAAAAATAATAGTTTTTACGAACTAATATTTATTTCAAAAATGACAAATTTATATATCGCATATATAAGCTAAAAAAATATTTTTAATGAACTAATATTTATTTCAAAATATGAAAAATTTATATATCGCATATATAAGCTGAAAATAATATTTTTAACAAAGTAATATTTATTTCAATACATGATAAATTTATATATCACATATATAAGCTAAAAATAATATTTTTAACGAACTAATATTTATTTCATTACATGACAAATTTATATATCACATATATAAGCTAAAAATAATATTTTAACGAACTAATATTTATTCCATTACATGACAAATTTATATATCACATATATAAGCTAAAAATAATATTTTTAATGAACTAATATTTATTTCATTACATGACAAATTTATATATCGCATTTATAAGTTAAAAATAATATTTTTAATGAACTAATATTTATTTCATTACATGACAATACATAAGCTATACATTGCTGTTTCAAAAAAAATTGCCATTATAACGGCGCTATATTGTAACACCAGAATAATATCTATGCATTACCCCTCTCCTGACTAGGCTCGCGCCTTCATAAACAATTTTATCCTATAATTCCATAATAATGTTGCCAAACCAAACCCATATTCAACAATTTTCCACATCACATAACCAATTTTATTGCATTCACCATTTCATCGCATGAATATTTTTATCGCATTCACTATTTTCTACCTCGCATGCATATTTTTATTACTCCATCTTATGTGAATTTAGAAATCTCACATTGAATTTCACTCCGCTTAAATTCGTAGCTAGCTCCAAACTTCTTTCAATCGACTTTAGAATGTGTAGTACATGCTGTATGTTTCATTGGATTCCGACATAATATGAGAAAGTTATGTATTATAAGCGTTAATTACATCGTTAACATAATTAAATAAAGTAACTAATTAAATTAATTACCTTTCTTCCTCGTTATCTCTCAGTAAACCGCCGAACCTAAGCTTGAAATTTAGTGTTCCAACTGCACCCCCGTATATGGCGTTGGAATCCGATCAGGCTCCTCCATGTGATGCGCCTCCGAGAGCTTTGCCACTGCCAGCAACAGCTTGAAGTTCGAACCCCTCTTTGCCTCGAGAATCACGCACGAACTCGGCATCTTTGAGCGACGATTTCGAGAAAACCAGGCCTCTAGATCTGATCTCCACCGTTGGATATGAAGATCTCAAGGTGCTCTATAATATTGCTTTAGAAATTTTCTTGAATTGTTGCGCGGATTGGAAGATCAAATAGGGAAACGTTTTGAACAATTTCCGCCCTAAATCGATGGCGGCAGTTTTCTAGAAAAGTGAAGAGGATTTTGGAATTTTCTTATTGGCCCGTATATATATATATATATATATATATATATATATATATATATAATTTCCATAAAGCTTGATTTTGCATACGAACTCCAAACGAATCCCAACAACTATCGCTCCTAGCTAAATAACCCCATTCCAGACACAATGGAATATGTTTCGTAAGCCAATTCGACTGTTTCAGTTAGTTTTTCTCAAAATTAAAATATAAATTAATATAGTGTTCAATATTGGATTTGAACGTACATTTTAATTAACCGAGGCCACATACCGACTCCAAAAATTATGCAAATTGGAATCTAGCTATGTTTTAACGATACAGTCCTAGCAAAATTAATTTCGTCAAATTTGTAGACCGTTGGAAAAATGGCCTTTTGACTGGTTATTTAAATCCAACTAAAATTTCCAAACGCGTTTAGATTTATTACGCTCACATATTAATTCCAAAAATTATGAAATTTTAACCTGACAATAATTTGACATTCTGGATCCAACAAAAGTGGTTTCACCGAAAATGGAGGTCGTTTGCAAAAATGGCTATTTGATGATTTAAAAATTGAATTTTTAAATCCTGACATAATTTCTGATAAAATTATATTAAAAATAATTTTTAAATTGGCTCTGAATTTTTGGATTGTTACACACTTCCTCCGTTAGGGTCCTAAGGGTTAAATCTTAGGGAGCCAAACCAGAAAGGGTTCAGAGTCTTTTTTGAAAATATAATTAATATTGTTGTGAACAGTATCTAAGAAATTCTTAATATATTTATTTCTAATCAAGATATTATTGGTTTTTGGAACCCATATACTAATATTTCTCGAATAATTCTTCTTAGTAGTAATATCTAGTTTTTTAATTGTTGGTATAATACTAGATTTCTTAGAACTAGATTTCTTTTTAGAATTAACTTTTTGAACAAATCCTAGTCCTTTTTTACTAAAAAACTGTGATGACCCGAAAAATCAGAACCAATTTAAATTTTTTATTTTGGCAATTTTAATGAATTTTGAATATTTAAAATGAATTATTTTAAATAATAACGACTATAAATTAATTTTGAATAGAATTAGAACGTATGTATTTATTTAACTCAAAGTTAGAATATAAATATTTATTTTAATTATAAAAGGAACTGGAAATGGTCCAGTAGTTTGAAAATTCGATTTCAAATTTCAAATGAATGTGTAGGATTCAAAACAAACCAGATTTTAGTGAAACCAGAAATATTAGATTCTATTTGAAAATATCTTTCCAACGAATCTGAAAAATTGAATTTTCATAGCGGGAAAAAAGTTATGCCCAGTTGAATATTCAGAATAGTCGCTATGAAATTTATATATTTTTTAATATAATATAAAGCCCTTAAAAATAGCCATTCTGCAAACGACCTTTGTTTTTCACGAAACCACTTTTGTTGGATCTGGAATGTCAAATTATTACTAGGTTCCAAAATTCATAATTTTTGAAATTTATATGTGAACGTGGTGAATTTAAACGTGTTTGGCAATTTCAATTTGAATTAATCAACTGAAAAATGACCGTTTTTCAAATGGTCTTCAAATTCGACGAAATTAGTTTTGTTAGGAAAGTATCGTCAAAACATGGCCAGATTTATTTTTCTAAAATTTTTGGAGTCAGTATGTGGCCCTAATAAATTAAAATGTGCGTTGAAATCAATATTGACTATTATAAGATTTATATTTTAATTTTAACGAAAAATGATCGTAACAGTCAAATTAGCTTATGAAACATATCCCATTGTGTTCAAAATGGGGGTATTTAGCTAGAGGCGACAGTCGTTGGGTTTGATTTGGAGTTTGTAACGATAAACCATTATTTTTCAAATTAAAATAATAATATAATATATATATAGTTTTCAAAACCCTATACCTTTCCAGATGCGGTCAAACCCTTTTAGCCGCCATGATCCTCTATTCAACGGGCGATTTTGTCCCAATTTCGAATCCAAATATCCTTCAATCCATTCAATAATTTCTGGAAAACCTAAAGGGAAAATCCAAGAGCATTTCAAGCTCTTTCCATCCATACTTATACGATCGATTTTGGTTGAGTGTGGAGTGAGAAATACGGAGCTGAAGGACCGCCGTTTACCTTGATTTTTATGGCGTGGGGGGAGGGGGTGTCGTACGGTATGTGGTCAAGGGTGTGGGCGGCGCAGGCATAGGCGCAGGAGGTAGTGAGGTCTAATTGGCCTCCAGCATTGTGTTGGTGGTGTGCGAGTTGGTTTGGCAAGGGGAGCGCAAATGCGGTTTTCTCTAGGAGGAAAACGATGTGTTGAAGGCGCTAATCATGTAATTAAGAGATAATGAAGGTGATTAGTGAATTTATTTATATAATTAAATTATATTAATTTGTTAAACCTTCGAACGCTTATATCTTGAACACACGAACACAGATTTGGGCGATTTTTGAAGCGTTGGAACCGTGACGACGATATCTACACAAGGAGCGGGCCAGAAAGGAAACAAAGGCCATTTGGATTTTTGATAAAATCAAACATCTGTTTAATTTTATTAAAAACAGTCATTATTAAAATTATTCCAGAACCGACCACTGTGAGAACTTCTCTCATTATTATTTTTGTATAGTTATTTATTTTCTGTTAGATCACCTCCCTATCGTCCACAGACCATGGACGATTTATTTGAATGTGTTCTGATTGTGATTGCGGTGTGAATGAAATATATATTTGCGATCTGAGAATTATTACATATATATAAGAAGTGAAAATAATATATATATATATATATATATATATATATATGAAATGGAAATGAAATATATATGAAATGTGAATAATATATATATTTGAAATGAAACAAAATATATATGAAAGGGTAATAATGTATATTTGAAATGAAAATAAAATATATATGAAATGTGAAATATATATATATATATATATGAAATGTGAATGAATTATATATATACGATGTGAAATATATGTATATAAAATGTGAAATATATATATATATATATATATGTAATGTGAATGAATTATATACATACGTTGAGAAATATGTATGAAATATGAAAAATATGTATATGTGTTGTAAAATATACATACGCATGAAATGAAAAAAATATGTATACGTAATGAAAAATATATTTGTTCATTAAAAATATTATTTTTAACATAGTAATGAAGAGATAAAATAGTCATGTATTGAAAAAAATATTTGTTCGCTAAAAATATTATTTTTAGCTTATATATGCAATATATGTAATGACCCGCATTTTCCAAGGGTATAATTTATTTATTTGATTGTTTAAAATAGTGATATAGGGAATTTAATTGTCGTTAATTAAATAATATGGAATATTTAATTAAATTAAATAATATATTTAATTCAGAAATAATCAAAAATATTGGAAATCACAATATAAGGTGAACAGGGTCATCCCCAAGATTTAATTCAGCTTAGAGTTGAATCATATTGACGAATATATTCAATCGACGACAGTTTGAACATATAATTATATTATAATTAAAATCGAGCTTGAAATGGCGTTGTAGTTCGTAATTTGGCGATTCGAACTTCAACTGAATGTACAGGGTTCGTTTTAAATCGGATTTCTGTGAAACAAGAAACGTGTGGAGCTGGTGGAGTATATCTTTCTAGTGGAAGAGAAAAATCGGGATTTCGTCATGTAGATATTGAGATATGTCCAAATCAAATTTTAGAAAAGTCACTGTGGAATTCCTTTATAATTTACAAAGGAATTATTTATACTTTTAAAAAGGAATTTCAATATAAATCGAATATCGGGTTGACCCAGATTTGAAATATCGAGTTATAAATCCCAGTGGAGCTGTATGATATTCTGTTGTGAATATATACGATAATATTTATTTTTAAATATTAAATTTAATTATATTTAAATATATTTATATATTTAAAAGGGTCATCCAGAGCTTTAAAAATAGCCACTTTTGCAAACGAAGTCGGAATTCGACGAAACCAGTTTTATTGGATCTGCAACATCAAATTATTGCTAGATGTCAAGTTTCGTGATTTTTAGAGTTAGCATGTGGCCGTACAGATTTTTAGAGTGAAAAACAGTCAGTATTTTGATGGTTAAAAATACGCTGTGTGAGAAAACGGAGTCGGAATTCGACGAAACCAGTTTCGTTGGGACCGTAATGTCAAACTCTAGCAGTGGGTCCAGTTTGGTGATTTTTGGATATTATACATGGTCGTATGAATTTTTAGAGAGAAATATAATTTATGATTGTTTATAAATGGAATAAAATATTCAATGGGAAAATATCTAAAACTAAATTGCCTATATATACCTTTCTTAAGTGTTAAACCTAAACTACTCTCTGTAAAACCCAATACCAGCCGCCACAAAATTCTCATTCACCATAACAAACGCAACTTCATAAAATCAAAGAAATCAAACTTAAATCCATAAATCAAATTATACATGGATTCGAGATCCTGGAGAGAGCCTACACGTTCTGATGGGTTGTGTTTGTGGTTCGACATCAGTTGGCGACGCTGAAATGGTTCAGCGTTGATTTAGGGTTTGTTATTGTGGCAAATGGAAGTGTTAATCGATGATGGTGAGATCGTAAATGAGTTCACGAGGTCGAATGGGTGTTGCGTGAAGAATTTTGGGTTTAATGGTGGAAAAATATGTTGATGGAAAATCCTGGGGTTGCGTGGTTTCTGTGAAAACCGCGATGGGGATACCTACCTCGAGTTGGTCGTGGTCGATATGAGAAGGAGGAGATGTCGAAGAGAAGAGGAACGGTACTCTTGGCTTTTGGTTTCGTGAATCATGGATGGGGTTTCGGTCTTGCAAACGTAGCGGTAATGGAAGTGGCACCTTACTAAACTCGTGGAGGAAGAAGGATCTCATCCTTAATTGGATCGGTGAGGGGATATTGGGCCAAGAAAAAAAAACATCAAGGTAGAAGCCCAATTTAAAAGTAGGAATTTAGTTTTATTTAAATTTAAATTTATAGGTTGTCTTGTATAAATCATAACTTCTCCATATGGTATCGAAATTCAGCGAAACAAGATCCGTTGGGATTGTATGGACGGGAGCAACACAATGACACCGACCGGGAGTAAATCCGAGCTCGCTACAATTTATTGTAAAATAAATTGTCCGTCTGAATCAAACCGAGCGATGGTTATCGTTATTAACAATTACGGACAATGTGAGTAAAACTCACCAACTCTGAATAGTTATATTTTTATAATGTATTTTTAGAACTGTTAATCATCTGTTGATTGCTGTGTGTTGGTTGATTGATTGTACAGCTAGTCAGTTAGTGAAAATTATATATATATATATATATATGTAATTACATATATATATATATATATAAACCGTTAAATATTTATATACTGATTCTGCTATCAGAATAATTTATATTGAACTGAAAGTGATGACAATCATATTGTGTAACATCTGTGGATGCAGGGAGACAGGTTGGAGGAATCCGACTGGATTCCTCAACCGTTATTTTATTGTTTTTCATATATTGTTATATGATGTGATATAAAATCTGCGGGTGATTATATGTACTTGGACGATATTGAACATCGTGATTTGATATGATTGAATACCATAACATACCGAAATGTTGATAAGGGGATTTTCAAAGTGATATTGAAAATAGAATATTTATAAAATGGGATATTTATAAATAAGAGATATTTATAAAGTGGAATATTTATAAATAAGAAATGTTTATAAATTGGAATATTTATAAATAGGAGATATTCAAAAAGGAAATAATTACAAACCATTTTCTTTTTGAATGGAAAGGCCTATGTGGTGGGTTTGGGGATTTTCCCGATGCTCCCATTACAAAGGAGGTTATTGCGAATTTTTCAGAGAATTTAAGGAGTTAGAATATTTCAAGAATAGAATTGAAAAGGAAACGTTATAAAAAGGAAATCATTTTTAAAGTGTAGAACCGTTATTTAAAAGTAAATCTTTTCAAATGAATAAAACGTTGTTAAAAAGGAAATCTTTATAAAGTGAATAAAGTAAATCGTATATGCTATTCGAAAGGAGTTAAATCGAATATGGTATTCGAAGGGAGTAAATCGAATATGGTATTCGAAAGTTAGTAAAACGAATATGCCATTCAAAAGGGGTTAAAAAGAGATATATTTGAAATCAAATATAAAGGAAATATATTTGAAAGCAAGTTAAAAGGAATTATTTATTTAGGGAATAAATAAAGAGTTAAAAGAATTTATTTATTTAGGAAATGAATAAAAGTAAAAGGGTTTATTTATTTAGGAAATAAATAAAGATTAAAGGAGATATTTATTTGTTAAATAAATAGGATTTAATCAAAGGGATATTTATTGGATAAATAAATAGGATTAAACAAAAGGGATATTTATTGGATAAATAAATAGAGCTAAATTAGAAGAATATTTAGAAGATGAATAGAAATTGGAAATCTGTTTTTAACAGATAAATAGAAAGGATTAATTTATAAATAATAGTTTATAAATTAAATAAATATTTATCATTTGATAAATGAAATATATAAGTCTGAACTTATATAGAGGAGAGATATTGGTTTCAACACCGATAGTTTAAATAGAATATGTACCCAACACTTGTGTAAGTGAAGTAACATTATTAAAGAGGACATTTATAAAGTGAAGAACCGTTACTAAAAGTAAATCTTTATAAATGAATAAACTTTATCAAATAGGAGTTATTCGAATAGGAGAAATCGATTAGAGTTAGAGTTAATCAGTTAGAGTTAACCAGTTAGAGTTAATCAAATTAGTTATTCGAATAGAGTTAAATAAATAAGAGTGATTCGAATTAGTTATTCGAATAGAGTTAAACACAAAGGAGTTATCGATTAGTTAAATCGAAAGGAGTTATCGATTAGTTAAATCGAAAGGAGTTATCGAATTTAGTTATTCGAAAAGGAGTTATCGATTTGTTAAATCGAAAGGGAAGATTATTGAATATCGTTTATTCGAGAGGAGATTATCGAATATAGTTTATTCGAAGGAGTTATCGATTATTAGTTAATCGAAGTGAGTTATAGAATATTAGTTAAATCGAAGGAGTTATCGAATATAGTTTATTCGATGGAGTTAATCGATTAGAGTTAAATCAAATGAGTTGATCAAATATAGTTTATTCGAATAGAGAAAAGGAGTTAATCGAATATAGTTTATTCGAATAGAGTAAATGAGTTAGTCAAATATAGTTTATTCGAATAAAGTTAGAGGAGTTATCGAATATAGTTTATTCAACAGGAGTTAAGTGAATTAGTTAAGTGAATTGGTTAAGTTAACCAAGGTGAATTAGTCGAGTTAATCAAAGTGATTAGTTCAGTTAATCAAGATAAGTAAATCAAGTTAGGTTAATCGAGTTGAATTAGTCAGTCGAGTTAACAAATTGAGTTAGTCAAACCAAGTAAAACCAGTTAGAGTTAATTAATTAAGGTTGACCAGTTAGAGTTGATTGGTTAGAATTAACCAGTTAGAGTTAATCAAATAGAGTTAAGTAAAATTAGAACTGACTAGAGATTAGTAAATTGAATGGTTTCTAAGTGCCTATCTGATGTTGGTTTCGGCCTTCGGGATTTATACTTAGGGGATTGTTCTCATACTAGTTTACAGTCAAGGACTGATAGTTGGGGAAGAGTAGTGATTTGTAAATAAGCAAATGGAAACGTTTTCCAGTGTTAATAACATATATTTTCTAAACATAGAAAATAAGGCAATGTGAATATATATATAGATATATGTTGATGATTTACCGATATAATTTCCATCTGGAAATAATATCGTTGTTTGCACACTTGTTTTTCTTTGATAGTTAACTCACAGACTATCGAAGTTTTAACCATTTTAACGTTGTTAATATGGAGAGACCAGTTGGATTATTATCCAAAGAACCACTCTGTATTGGCATAAGCGTTGTGAATCATATATGCCAAAGTTAATTTAAGACGGAGTAAAATGCAAGGGCTATTGTATAAGTCTTAGATAACAGTGATTAAGATGGATATATGGAATAGTGCCTTCGGTTTGTCCAGTCCCGGGACAACTTGTATGGACGAAGGTTTGACAGAGTATATCCAATGGATCGCGTAAGTTGATCTGTTCAAACGTATATACGTTGGTGGCGGAGGAATTCGTTTCTCTTAGCTGTATACCCGTTGTATCTTTGGGGAAATCAATTTGTGATTTTGCGGGTATGACTATGTGACATTTCTATGTGAATGAAGATGGATGTCTGATAGAGTATTTCCAGACGATCACGTACATTGATTTCTCCAACCGTACCAAGAGTGGAAGCGGAGAAGGAAACTTCTTTTAGCTAACACATAATGTATTGTTGAGGACGTCAATCGGTGATTGGATGGATTTGATGATGTGGCATTTAAAGTAAATCTGATGTGAAGATAAGCGTAGCTTCTAGCCTCGCATCCGGTAAATGACAGAAATCGGGCAGGTAGCATGGCTATGTAGGTCGCACCTATTAGGGTGTATAATCACCTGATCTAGAGTTTCATTTATTTCTAAAAATCTATTGTTGATGCTGTCCCATTCGGGAAACGGTTGCTAATCCCAACCGTTGGTGATGTACATTCGATACACTCAAGCGAAATGAGCAGTCGGTCATGTATGGCTGAGTTACAGGATGTTCTTGTTGAACTCTAGTGTATCGTTCCTAGAGTACACTGATCGGAAGGTGGTTCCATACCTTGTTATAGTTGGAAATCCATTATCCAATACATTCTTGCGATTTTGATTGTATACTATATATGTAGAACGTGAGATGAAAGCGTTTCTGCTAGCTGATATCTATTTGTACATAGAGATTATTATAATATCAAAAGGTTTTTGATATAAAGATATTTTGGATTCTCATAAGGGAAAAACCCGTTCCGTTCTGCGGCGTGGTCTTATGAGATATCGTTTACTTGTTCATATACCTGTTTAAACTGTTTTACTCATACCAGTCCCATGACTGACCCGGAGTTTACTTTGTTGTTTTCCCTAAACTCTTGGGTGTCCAATTTTGTACGGGCAGTCAAGTAGTCAGGATTTTACAGATATACTTGAAGAGCTGGAGCAGGAGGCTTCTGGATCATATAGCTATAGTTTATTTCCGCTGTGTTGTAAGTGCTGTACTCTGATAAGTGGTATTGTATACATAACTGTTATATTTCAAAGTTATGTTACATATTATATGTTATTCGTTCCGCTGTGAGGTTCGTGTTACTCTGATGTTGTGTTCTTCTTCTTCTATTCTAAGTTTCTATCTTATCTATCCTCACCCTCTAATTTCTTTAATTAATTACCAGGATTTTTCGATGTTTTGGTTATCGACATCGAGCTTATGTCGATAACCAAAGTCGCCGAAAATCCGGGTCGTTACAATATATAAAATGGTCGTGTATTGAAATGATTATTAGATTGTTAAAAATATAATTTTTAACATATACATGCACTGTATAAAATTGTCATGTATTGAAATATTCAATTTTGATTTAAAATTGAAACGTACGTTGAAATCGTTTTTAAAACGAATTTAAAATGATTTATAAAATACGTTTTAAATGGAAATCGATGATATATATATAATATATATATTAAATGGCCCGAATAGAGCGCGTCGCGCAGCGACCGTTCGCGAATTTCGACCATTAATTTCAAATGGATGTAACGGGAGATCCGACCATCGGATTCTCCTAAAACTGGAACCGTTGGGTTCGTATCGAAAAAAGCTTTCCAACGGATATAAAAGATTTGAAATCTAACAGTTGGATTTGGAATTATGTCCAAATCAAATTTGGAAAAGGTCATTGTAAGTGCAGTTCGGTGGCCGTTATTGGAAACCGACTGTACGGGCCTTGATAAAAATGTTAATAATTTGTGTAAAATCATAATAAATGATTTGAAAAGAATTTGGATGAAAAAATCCAATTTTGTAAAGATAAAAATGTATTTTCATCGAAATGAACTAGTTATTCACTAGAAATAATATTTCTATATTTTTATATAAATAAATTTGATTTTGAAAGGGATTTTGATATAACCAGAAATTTCCAATATATAAATTGGAATGGATTTGAGTAGAAATAATCTTCGGAATATTTCGATATTGGATTCTGTGATTATACGGATATTATTGTGGGAATTTGAAAGATATTGATATTGTTATTCCAATATGATATATGTTGGTTTCAGAATTTGATATTGAGTATAAGCCGATATAATTTCTATTCTAAGCCTTATATTTAATATTGAATTGGATTTTGGTTTGTCGTGAACTGTGTTTAAATGACATTAGTTCTTTAACCCGAGTAAAAGCAAGATTAATTTCCAGAAAGTTGAATAATCAATAAGAAATGGTTTTTGGGATTAAAACCAATTGGAGTTTGAATAAATATTTAATTAGATTGTGAACGAATAAATGGTAACTAAAAATTACCAAAACACGAAATGTGATTGAACCAAATACACTTGGTTGCTGATATTGATTGTGACTGATTGACTGTGTGGATGGTGCTCAACCAGTTTATGAGAAGAATATGCTTTTACATTTAGCATTGGGTTGGGTAGGAAATATCTGTGTGCTAACGCCTTGTGAAACACTTCATGATTTGACGATAAGGCGTTTAGCGAGTTGTGTTCATTTCAAATTTAATGAATGATTTTGAAATGATATTTTTCTTAAGTGAAAAGAAATGTATTCCCGATTTTGGACAGGGGATGTTTTATAAAAATGTTTTATAAAACAGAAAGGATTTCAAGGGCTAAAACCCGATGATTTCGAAATGATTTGGAAATGTATTATGGTTTAACATTGTAGTTCATTACATATTCGATTAGTTGCTATTAATGATGTATCTGTTTGGTGGGGGAGAATTTATTCTCTTGCTTAACACCCTTCTTTGAGACGTACGAGCTCAAAGGTTACGTGATTAATAGTGACTGATCATATGTGTGAATTGCTGATGTGAAGTGCTATATTTTGGAAAGTACTTGTGATTATTATGTTGTGAAATGATTTTCCCCACTTCGGGATATAAAATGATTTAGCAAGTATGTGGCTAAATATTCGGGCAACCCGAGAGCGACTAATAGTATGGGGCTAGATCTGAGTGGTCAGCAGTGTAGCCTGCTCCATGCGTGGGAGGTACACACACGCACACACACACACACACACATATATATAGGTTCGGTTGGGTGCGTACTGCCCGGTTTGAGGGCCGTGCTCGGTATTTGATTTGCATACTTGTTTGTATGCATTGTTATGATCTGAATTCATATTTCCAAAGATTTTGGATTTGAGATCCCGAAGTGAAATCTACTTTGATATAAAAGCTAGATATGTATTTCAAATGATTTGAAATAGAAATCGGGAAATAAAGTCCAAAGGAATAATTTATGTAAATTGAATTGGATTTGGAAAATCTAAGTGTGATGATTAATCTAAATGGGTAGATTGGGATATTGCATGTTGATTGATGCATAATAGATCCATATATCTATATTGATTGTTGTTCATACACTGGCATTCATGGGGGTAAACCCATTCCGCGTTAGCGGCGTGGTCCTACGATTTGCCTTATCATTTATATAAGTTTATAACTGTTTAGAGTTTCTTACACCAGTCCCATGACTGATTCGTAGTTTGCTTTTCTCTTGCAAACTCCGGTGCCCCTATTTTCCACATGGGTAGTCGAGTAGTTTGTTTTGTAGATACTTATTTTGAGCAGGATTCTGGATTGAAGCTTAAAGCCGTGTCCAGAGCATTGATAGTCTTCCACTGTGTTATTTATTTATTTCCGCTGCATTGTATTACATTTATTGTAAATAAATGTTCCATTGTATTATTATTTTCGATGTACTCTGATGTAACATTATTATGATGTTTATAAAAGCCTTCTGTTGTTGTTTTGATGTGTTGTACGCCCAGAGTTAGCGAACTAACGATTTCTGACTTTCGGATCGGGCCTTGCGGTCGATTCGGAGGGCGGGGATTTTCGGGTGACCACAGAACTGATTGAGAATTTTCTAATATCGTAGATAGATTTTCTCTACCTTTATTAAAAATATTAACATTCTTAGAAATATTATCTAATTTAACTTTCAAACTTGAACTTTCTAACTTTATAATTTTAACCTTAGTATTTAAGTCATGATTTTTAGAAACTAGTATATCATTTTTATCCTTTTGAATCTCAATTTCTTGACTCAACATAGAAATTTGAGAATTTGCAACTAATAGAGATTCTTGTAATTTTCTAATCTCATATTCTAAAATCTCTTTTTCATCTTTTAATAGGTCTCTGTAAAACTATGCTCTTTTTCAATCTTCATTAGCTTGTTTATATTTCCTTTTAAAGTTATTCCTAGATTCTAGAATTTCGGTATTAACTTCTATTAATTCTTCATAAGTAAAATCATTGACCTCAGTATCTTTAGCCATGAAGCACACATGTTCTTGCTCATTTTCACTATCGCTATCACTATCAGAAGATGATGAATCTGAATTATCCCAAGTGACTGAGAAAGCTCATCTTTTTTATTTCTCCTTTTTGTTGCGATTCTTCTTTAATTGTGGACAATTGTTTTCATAGTGTCTGGTTTTGTGATAGTTGAAACATTTCATCAATGCTGGGTCAGGTTCTTCTATTGAATTCTTTTTCATATTCATATTTTGGCCATTTCTGTATTTTAGAAATTTTCTGATTTTTTTGCCGCAAATACAGTGTCTACTTCGTCCGAATCTGGCACTTCTTTCTCTTCATGGAAAGCTAAATTTTTCTTGCCTTGGACACATGGTTTCTTTGCCTGCAAATTAACTTCATAGGACATGAGATTACCAATTAACTCTTTGGGTTTCATGGCAGAAATATCATTAGCCACTTCAGTAGCTAAAACCTTTCTTTCCCACCCATCCGTCAAAGAGTTTAATATTTATGAAACTATATCAAAATCAGAGTATTTTTCTCCTAATCCTAATAAAGAGTGATAAATATTTTGAAATCGTGAGTACATGTCATTTACAGATTCATCCTCGTTCGTTCTGAAATTTTGAAACTGGTTTTTAAGCATTGATATCTTGCTTTGTTTGACCTTGCTAGTTCCTTCATGAGTTACTTTGAGTGTTCGCCAGATTTCATATGTTGTGTTGCACATACAAACCTGGTTAAACTCTTTTCTATCCATGGCACAATGCAACATATTCATGGCTTTAGCATTGGCAGCAACCTCTACTTTTTCACTTGCAGACCATTCAGTATATAGTGTAGTGGGTTCTGTATATTCTTTCTGTGTAATATTCCAAGCTTCAAAACTATTTGCTTGCATATATATTCTCATACGTGTAGCCCAATAAATATTATTCATGCCATTGAAAAAGGGTGGTCTTGCAGTAGATTGGCCTTTATTATATCCAGTATTAGTGATAGTACATGTGTTATTATCCATATTAACTAAGTATCAAATAACGATTTTACGGTAAAATGATGGCCTTGCTCTGATACCACAAACAAGTAAAAGTTGCAAGTAAAGACATACTGGTTTGGACTTCTCGTCCTATGTCCAGTCCCAATGCTCCTCTTCAGAGTTCACTAATATGCATTCTCTTAACCCGGAGGAATAGGTCACAATACACCCGAGCGCCAACAAGGATGTTCCCGCCTAAGCACCCATACGGGACTTCACAAATTACAAAAGAGTTTTGACTTTTGAATGTGTTCTTGTATCAACATCAAATAGCCAACAATTAAGTACACCATTCCTATAATCTTATCCTCAAGTATTTGATGTATATGTGAAGATTGAAGGAAGTATGTTGCTTATTGAATCAAGAGATATGAAATAACTACAAAGATTCAATAAGTAACTTGGATTTTAGAGAGCTTTTAGAATGTGGTGCGTATAGAGATGTAAATCAGAAATTAGAATAAAATAAGTGAAAACCGGTGATTTGGAAATAATGTTGAAGTGTATTTATAATTGTAGAAGAGTAGTGATCTTTCACTAAGAGTTTCAACAAAGAATTGCATCCATTTTTGTTCATAAATGAAAAGGAATATCTTCATGAAAGAAACCAAATCTTCACAAAAATGATTGTTATTTCCTGATCAGTCGACAGGTCAACAGAGAAAATCGTATATATATATATATATTTAAATATGAAAAGAAACTAGCCGTCAGTGGACTCTGGATCCTTGACCAGTCGACTGGTAAGTTTTTTACTAGTCGACTGGTTAGGTGTAACCAGTCCAGTAATGTTATTTTCTAACTATATATATATATATATATACACGTGCACTTGTGTTATACTGTGAGGATAGATTTTAACACATTTCTAACACAACTAAATAATCATATATACATGAATTTAGCTCTTCGATACAATCTTCGTTGTTCTCCAATTCATTGTCATGAATCAAAAATATCGTGAATCAACACTAACGTCCACACACACACGCATACACGCACACGCACGCACACACACACACACACACACACATATATATATATATATATTAGATGAACAATTGGGTCCGTTTTTTCATTGTACATACCAACACTGGAGCTTGAAATCATAAGGATTCATCATATTTTGAATATTAGAAGTTAACAGGTTCTACTTACATTACCCAAAAGGTGGTCGATCCTTAACTGTCTGCTTATCTGAGCCATTCACTAGTTATCGCTTCATGCTAAGCTGTGATCTGAAGCAATATGCTTCCTTATATTTTTACGGGGGAGCTTCATTACATACTCAGACACGTACCGTTTCAGTCGTATTTTGTTACTGCATTAGCTTGCAATTCTCATCTCATTTTGTCCATCACTCCCACGAGGAAATTATGAAGCATTTTTCTACTATATTTGATTATTCATACATTGTTTTTCATTTGTAACCCCATTATTCTTTGGCATTCCAACTTCCATACCAACATTGCTCACCGTATCATTCTCCCAATGCTGAGCAGGTTTTATTAATAACCATTCGCCTTATTTGTAATGGCACTGTTCCAACTTGCTTCGCTGCGACTCCTAAAATTTCTAGGTACTTCTTAAAAATTAGTTTTGAATCTCTATAGTTATAGTTACTCCTTATTGTCATATTATCTAAAAGAAACCTCATATCACCTTTTATTGTCTAGCCATTATCACACCCTACCTTCATCATCCTTCGCATTTTCTCTCTAGTGAAAAATCTATATTTGTTAGAACTTAAGGACACCTCTTACTTGCTTCAAAGCTCTTTAGATCTAGTTTCAGGCCACCTCATTTTTTCCAAATCTCAAATCCAAAAAAATTCACTGTGGAAGCAGTAAAATGTTAACTGGAAAACAAATCAACACCTTGTGTTGATTCCCAAGATTTTTTATTCAAGACAACGATGAAATGAAGGTCATATATATTTGAGTATTTAGTCATGTTAGATATTTGCTAAAATCTGTCCTCATAGTATAACACGAGTGCACAAATCATTATATATATATAAATATATATAAATGGCTAGAAATAGCCACGACTGGACAGAATTCATCTGAACCACTCGATTGGTTCAAAATAGACCAGTCGACTGGTCAGTAAATTTCTGCCCAGCAATGGCTAGTTTCTACATATATTTAAATACAAACAATTTTCAGTATTTTCAACCAGTTGACTGGTGATATGCAGACTAGTTGACTGATTTGAAACAACCACCATTTATGTGAAGAGTCATCTCCTTTCATGAATGGATTTCTATTCATTTCTGAATAGAAATGGCTACATCTCTTCACTGTAATTATTCGTGAAAGGTTGCTGCTCTTCTACTATTATATAAACATCATAATCTTCACTTCCAAATCACCAATTCTTTCCAAATCTATTATATTTTCTGATCTACATTTCTATACACTTGAATTCTAAAAAGCTTTCGTTCAAGTTACTTGTTGAATCATTGGAATTATACCATATCTCTTATTCAATAAGTGACTATTTCCCTCAATCTTCCCATATACAATATACTATCGAGGATAAGATTATAGGAAGGGTGTACTTAATCATTGACTATTCGGTGTTTCAAGAACACAAGCAGAAGTCAAACTCTTGTAATTTTTGTAAACGTCCTATGCCGATGCTCAGGTGGGGAAATCCTCATTGGGGATCAGATTGTTGTGAACCTATTCCTCCGGGTGAAGAGAGGGTGTTGATAGTGAATTCCAGAAGGAGTCTGGGACTGATGTAGGACGGGAAGTCCAATTTAGTATAAAATTCCAGGTATCACTTCACTTACTACTTTTAATTATTTGTGATATATCTATATTGTTTAGTTTTACTTCCATAACAATTGTATTATACAAGTTAATATATCACAGTCAATTCCACCTTATTCCATATACAAAGATCCTACACAAAGTCACACGACTTTTCACCTTAGGTGTTGGGTGAAAGCACTAGTTAAGGCGGTAAAATAAGATTAAAAACTAGACAAGAACATCAAAGTTTTATAGTGGTTAAGCGTAAACTCTATCATAGGTTTACTTTAATCTTTTTTGTTAGTTGTTCTCTTTTCACATTATAACTTTTTCCTTCGATTTAGGGTTACAATGATGTTTAGAATATTTTTAGAAGAGAACACTAGTGAAGAGAATCCAATAGAGTAGTGATACATGGTATCAAGAAGAGATGTTTCCACTCGTAGGTAAATTTGGTATTTATAGAGAAACGGAAGGTATGGAGTTATGAGCCCATGTGCAGTAGAATGCAGAGGTCGACCCAAAGTAGTGCAGGAGAGCACAAGTGTTTATAGGAGTTTAACCTGATTATATGACCATTGAATTTAGATATAAAGAAGGACTGCGAATCACTTGAAACTTAGCCAAAATACTCAAAATCTAAAATATTCACCCTGAGATGCGCTAAGAAAATTAATCAGTGCTAGTCCATATCCTATGGATCGTACAGATCCATAGGATCAACATGCGGTCCATAATGAGTCCCACCATTGTTATAGTTATTATTCCATTAGTCTCTCCACCAAGTTTGGTTATCACCTGATGTGTCTATCTCAAGACATTAATGGATTGGATACTTTAAAAGGAACCTCAACACAACTTGATGCAAAGTACATTTAAACGATGTCCGGAACTTACGAAATTTAATATTGGGCATCACAAAACATGGGAAAGCCCAAAAGGTAGGCGACAAAATCCTAAAGGCTATGTTTAATGATTTATACTAATTCATAGGGTATGGATTGATATTGATCTATCAGTTAACTATTATGAAGTTGGTCTGTCTGGTTTTTTGATGCAAAATCTTGGCCTAAGTCATCTCTTGACGCCTATAAATATAAGACCACCTCCATTTTGAAAAGGATCTGGATTCTCCCTGACCACATTCAACCAAACTATATATTCAAGCTTATTTCTTATCTTGGTCTAATAAGCCTTTGTAGATGTGATATCAATACATTGATGTCTACTAAATCTCTAATAATAAAACACTTGTAATTGGCATAGGGGAGTGATGCCAATTTTCTAAGAGTGGATATTGGCTTCATTAACAACTGAATCAATATAAATCTTGTGTTATTTTCTACCTCACTCTTTTTATTTGAATTTTCATTTACTTTGATTATTTATGTTGAACCTAAGCAAGATCTAACATAATTTCCTGTAAAAGGTCAGTGCTTTCACTTATTTCTATGGTCGATGTCGTTTTAGTCGCTAACAATAAGGCCCTCTAGTCAAAAGGACAACTCGGTATTGAATTAACAATCTGCAACGAGTTATTTTTACTTGTCCTTTTTGCACTTCGAACGTTATTTATCTAGTTCTTTTGTATTGGTTTTCTTTAAGTCTTTTTCCTTTGATGTTAAGTTGATTCTATCTATCTTTTATTTGTTCTGCTTTATTCAATATCTCCTTCTCAAACTTGGTGATTGGTCACTAAAACTTCGTGAAAACACTTGAGCCTATGCTAGAGGAGTAAACAATAAGTGGTATGAAGTTGGCAAACAGTTTTGCGCCAATAGAATGAGTGCGGGTTAATCAACTCGGTCTCATGTTGTTTCGTTAAGAGAATTTTGGGTGAAATTTCTCTAATCCTTTTGTTTACTTCTTCTAAGCTTACATGCCAATTTTCTAGCTATTCCATCCTTATTTAAAGGTGTGTTTGGTGCAATCAGAAGCGGAGAATTTGAGCGGAGAATCTAAACGGGGAATTGTAGTTAGCGGAGAATGCATTTGGCGCGTTAAGCGGAGTATTTAAGCGGACCATTTTATTTTTATTTCGTAGTTTAATTAATTAATGGTTAATTAATTTATCATTTGTTTTTAATAAATAATATATATCCATAATTTACACAAATAAATAAATAAAATTAAAGAAATTATAAGTTGCTCCAATTCAATTCAAACCAACTCCATTACATAGAGCACTTCGATAAGATCACAACGCAAAAAACCGCGTCTCAAACGGATCTCATATGCACAAGTTATCAATTTTTTATGTTTATATAAACTTAAATTAATTAATTAAATAAAAAAAAATTATACCCAACAGCTCAAAATTGGGCTGCTTGGAACCCGACCGTCAGACGTGTCGGATGCATCGGGGTCCAACATCTCACTTTTGAGCTGTTGGGCAAACGGGGCATTTTGTCCCTTTATTAACTGACGCGTCTGACGCGTCCATTAATAAGATGCTCCGTTTGGAGCAAAGAACGAGGCCTACATCTTCTAAGTCTAAATGTAATTTTTTTTGGCCAAAAGTGAGTTAACATAGTATGAAATGAATAACTAATAAAAGCACACTTAAACGTTTTATTACCTAATTTTACTTATTCACGATTTTTCTTTCTAGCACAAACCAGACAATCCAAAACTTTTGGTCTTGAAAGTTTAGGTTTTCTTTTGTACCATAAATCATAATTGAATAGTCCTTCTTTCTCAAATGAGTTTTATTAAAAATGTAACACGTTGATACTGTAATATCACTCTATAAAATATTTGGTAAGTAAGAACTAGATATAATACAATTTATATTTTCAGCCACTGTCATATTTTTTCCATTAAACAAATCAATTTTTTAAATTGTACAGTGAGCAGTTTATTAATGTATTAAACCTTTTCGGAAAAAAAATCTAATCATTTAATAAATATTCAACATGATGATCAAAACATAGTGTTCTTTTAAAGTCCTAATTGCATTTTCCTTCTAGCCTTACAAATGTTAACTTATCAAAAAAATTATTATTATATATCATTTGGTAAATATATGTATATTTGAAATAGCCACTAATAAACGAGACGTAGTGCTTATCATCTCCATAAGTTATATTGTAAATTGTGTTTGTACCCCAAAATAAATTTACATATACCTTTTTTATAAAATGGATTAAGGAGAACTGCTATAAGCTGTATAAGCTTGTAGTTGCAGACTCAATATCCCTATACCTTTCAAGATGAATGGCTTCCCATAGTCATCGGTGACTGTTCATAAAAAAAAAAAATCCTAAATTACCTTTCTTAAAAACTAATATATAATACAAATACTTCGGTCAATGGGTCAAAGTGAATCCCTTTTTGTCATTTCCAAAAATATTCCTATCAGAACTTTGTTATGTCGTAAGGGTAATTCAATCATACTACTATTATACGTCACCACGACCATCCACTTCGTTCTATGTTTGCCTAAATTCCGCATGATTTCCCTTCTTTTATTCCTTTTCTACCCCATTTCCCATTAGTCCACGTTTCTGTAACTTTCCACAATTTCCTTTCTTCTCTTTCCCCTCTTCATTTTCCAATCTCTATCTACCTCTTTGCTACAAATAACTCATGCACCATTTGTGAAAATCGAGCCAATCAAGAAAAGCTTTGATGAAGAAAAAATGGTAGAGAGGCATCTACACGTTGGTAAAGTCTCTTTCAACGACAGAGTTTACTACTGGATTCGGTAATAAATATTTAAAGGGTCAATTGTATTTTCGACTGTAAATCTTATGAAGTTCATGCGAAGACCCCTAACGACCAACTGGAAGGTAGAGGGTCTCTTTAAGCAAACTAAAGTATTGGAAGAAGAGTAAGAGGTTTAATTTATTTGTATATTTTCAATAATACTTTCTTTTTTTAGTAAATTTGAACTTTGGAATTTTCGTTGGGAGATGTTTAGTTGATCCATGGTAGAAGAGAATATGTCAAAAGTCCTTCTCTGATTTTTCGATTCGGTGAGGCAACCACATGACTTCATGCAACTAAATATGCTTTAATTATTTCAACTGACAGGATACGAGAAGGAAAGTGGGGCCAAGGCAGTTGTGGCGAATGATTTCGTCATGGGTATATGGCCATCCAATTGAATTGGGACCGTCATTAATCTCGTAAGATTTTATAATTTTTTTCACTTACTATATCTTCAATTTTTTTGTTCATGTTGCCTTATAGCTTCTTTTTTCTGATCGCTTTCATTGTGAGGTCAGCATATGTAACTACAAGATTTTGGTTGCGCACTCTATATCCTTGATGAAATATCATTGTAATACAAAGAATGGGTATACGACCAGGCAATGTTAACAAACAATAGAATTGAAGCAATTATAACTTAATGGTTTCAATTTGATCCTTATAGTTGATTATTTTAAGCAATTCATTATGTTTGGCGGTGCTTTGAGTCAACTTTTTGTCTTATGCTTCTGGAGTTGAAATTTTGTTCATTATTATGTTTATCAAAGTTTCAAGACTATACACTGATGAAGATGAATAAAACAAATAAAAAGGCTCTAAATCATGTTGGTTGGTATAATAATAGTTGATTTATGATGGTACAATAAGGAGCATGCCTACTTCTGAACTCAGATAAGGTTGTTCTGAGTGTCTCCACTATGTAATATATATCAAACCACAAATTCCTTTATAACTCATACTGTTGGTGGTTTTTGTTTATTAAGGAAATCAATTTTTTGTTCTGGCGTTTTAACATGGGGATTACTATGATTAAGTCTGATGTTGATATTAATTCATGATAAAATACACTTTAATCTTCCAATTTAGCATATGACACCAGATCTACATTGCGAAGACCACCCATAACTCCTGCACTTAATAAGAGGAATAGTGCACTAAAAGGTGTGCCAGACAGCTATAGATGACTATCAGAGTAGGTAAACACAAGCGGAACCTGTCGCATATCTCACAACGCAAGGATGAAATATATAGAATATATACCACATGCAAATATAGTGAAGCATCATATATCAAACTTTTAAACTTTCATAACATCTTGAAAGATTATCCATACATCAACTGGATACAACATCAAAGTTTGTACATAAAGCCGCACTACAACACCCAGAGTAAATCTTCAAACAACGAAAACAACAAAAATACTAGATAGTAATAAAACTGGAACGTAAGCCTCTAGCTCGCCATCGATCAACATCATCGTCCTTCCTAAGGTATCACTTGCCACCTTCTACTCGGTCTTCCCATCCACAGCCGGATGAACAACCCAAGGTAATAAGAGGAAAACATAAAACCTTGAGTCAGACAACAATCTTAGCGAGCGATAAAACAGCTATCTAACATCATCAACAAAGTAAATGATAATAGGTAGATTTACCAACCACTACCCAATACCAGAGAAGAACCCACACCTGCCCTAGTGATAGCATCTAAACAATCAAGAAACAACAGTTCAACCATGGCAACCAGAAGTAACCAAACAATGTCAAATAACTATCACTCAATAGCAAACATAACATTTAGTTATATCTCACGTAAACCATCCTAATCGAACTCAATACTTCTCAAGCACAGGACCTAGAGGCCTAAACCAATATCAGACAAGCACCCAAGAAACATCTCCTTCGACTTAAGATGATCTACGTGAGATGGTACAAAAAAACAATCAAGCATCTAAGACCTGGCTGTCACTGCACTTCGTTGCTTCGAAACCATCTTTAATCGTACGATGGCCACCTTCCATATGTCAAGGGCTAATGGTAAACCCCAGTTCTAGCAAAAACTCCATACACCTTCGCTACTCGTATGTTTTCCTTTTCAAGACAACTAGGCCCTTCACGACTGCCCAAGGTACATGACCATACACTTGGTATTTTATTGTACCCCTGCTTTGAGTCCGCTAGAACTTATGACACAGATGATCTCTCGACCTTCATATCTCTAGTCATCATCACCGGCGACTATCCACGAGCTTAAGTCCCCCTCGAGAAACCATTATCCATGACTCAACACCCTTGAATTGTCTTCATATTCGTTGCATTAAGAAGATCAATGAACACTTCACAATGCTTCAGACATTCCTCCTTGAAATTGCGTCGAAGCTAGAACCACCGTCGACTCAAAAACAAGCTTCATTTGGTCGATACTGCCTTTAATAGCATTTCGTGTGATCTATGCTACTGCGATTTTGTGCGATCCATCCCTTTGGATTCTGTATGATCCATCCCTTGGATTTCGTACGATCCATCCCCATGCATTTTGTATAATCCATCCCTTGGATTTAATATGATCCATACCGATGGATTCTGTATGATCCATCCCCATGGATTTCATACGATCTATCCCCATGGATTCCGTACGATCCATCCCCATGGATTCCATACGATCCATCCCAATGGATTTCGTACTATCCATCCCCATGGATTCCGTATGATCCATCCCCATGGATTTCATGTGATCCATCCCTATGGATTCTGTGCAATCTATCTGCATGGATTCTGTGCGATCCATACACTGAAATGGACAAACTTCGACTAAATCTTCGCTGAACGACAATATCGAAGAAACCAACTCATCCAAATCATCCAAACCAACCACAAACATGTTATGAAATTCCTAACAACTTGAAAATGACATTTATCATTAATAATTATGTAAGATTCACCAAAATCATGATAAATGGATAAATGACCAAAATAATGGATCTAACTTGCATAAACATATGAAACTATATGGAAATTACCGGTTTTAAGTTGCAAGATTGGTTCCTAAAGCGATTCATATGAAATTACACTTACCATGATGTAGATCTAGGTGAACATGACCCAAAATGATGAAATTATGATCATACTACCTATATACTTAATTGAATTCGTGTGAGAGATGCATATCACTCACCAAAGTTTCAAACATGTCTAAAAACGATGAATCACGATTCTAAACGGCAAGGAATTTGCTTTAAACTCTTCGATTCGATGAACTCTCTCTTCGATTGATGTAGATCTAGCTTCGAATGATGTAGATATTCAATTCTCTTCCTTAGATCTAGATTTTAATGGTGGAAAGGTGTTTTGGATTGAGAAAGGAATATCACAAGCTCAACCAAATGAGATAATGGAGAAAGTAAACTATTCTCCCTGCCTCGAACCCCCAATTTATAGCCTCCCACCAGCCCACCATTGGGTCTTTCCATATCAGCCCAATATGGCTTAAAAACCTGAACATCCAATCGTGAAACACAAAAACAGAGATTTCTCCCAAACCGCTGAGCCAAATCTTTAATGTGACCACTCTACGGAATGGGAAACATCATTTCCTTTCCAATGAGACCGATCTCAGCACATGATTCGATCTGAGTCAGAAGTTATGCCTTGTACAAGACTGATAGGGGAAAAATGGTCAAAAATAAAATTGGTAAAAATTATGGACATGTCTCACATCCCCATAACAAACATATTAAAATATGAGAATGATGCAAAGGGAATATAATAAAAATATTTTATGATCCTTCGATATGTAAAATGCGGGCCGTTACATTTCCCTTCCCCCCCACCCCTCCTTTAGGATTTTCGTCCTGAAATCCCAAGCAAACACAAGCAACCAAAACAATTCTGCATGCTGCTAATTCTATCACCCAAACTAGCAGTCATCAAGCCATGCATTCATAGCCTTATCCTAACACATGAAAGTCTAACAACAACAACTATAACACAAGTTACAATGATGTAATGATGACACAATATCAATGGGTCATACCAACGAAGAGTTCTGGATGGGTCGCCTTCATGATCTCTTCCATCTCCCATGTACAATTGTTGCCATCCTCACTCCATTGTACCTTGACTAGCTTAACCGTCTTCCTCCTAAGTTGTTTCGTATCATTCCCCACAACACGAAGCGGCCACGAGGTCTCGTAACTACGGTCTCTACTTCTTGGTCTTTGTACTATTCTGGAGATACCACTACATTTGAACCATGCATGAACTTCCATAGAAAAGACACATTGTAAACATTATGCACACTCGACGTCTTCTCGGGTAACTCCAATCTACAGGTGAGCTATCATATTCGCTCGACTATTGGAAACTGTCCGATGAACCTTGGGGCCAACTTCCCTTTATTTCCAAATCGAACCACATGCTTCGAAGGAGAAATCTTCACGAAAAACATATCGCTAATGTCGAATTCCAAATATTTTCGACGCTTATCGGCATAACTCTTCTGACAATCTTGGGCTGCCTTCATTCGTTGTCGAACGATCTCGATACAGTCCGAGGTTTCTCTGATCATCTTAGGACCAATTATCAATTTATATCCAGTTTCTAACCAACATGTCGGAGAATTACACGGTCTACTATACAACACCTCATATGGTGCCATCCCAATGCTCGATTGTTAGTTATTATTATATGCAAGCTCAACTAGATGTAGATGGTCTTCCCATGATCCTCTAAAGTCTAACACACAAGCCCTCGGGAGATCTTCCAAAACTCGGTCAACTCTCTCGGTTTGACTATCGATTTGGAGATGATAAGTCGCACTTAATCACAACTCGGTTCCCAAAGCTTCTTGCAAACTTTTCCAAATTCTACTCGTGAACAATGGCGCGTTAGTCAACCCTAATGGAATCACAAACCATTAAAAGAAACTGGATGGTGTCCTAAAATCAGTCTTCGGCACACTGTCCTTTGCCAACCTCAACTGGTGGAATCCGTCGCCAAATTCATCTGAGGAAACACTTTGGCTTCATGAAGCTGATCGGACAAGTCATCTATCCTCGACAACAGGTACTTATTGGTCACCTTATTCAGCTCATGATAGTCCACACATAACCTCTACAAGCCATCTGCCTTAGTTGCAAACACAACTAGTGCACCTCATTCAGAAACACTCCTCCGAATGAATCCTTTTCCCGAAAGGTCACGAGCTTGCACCTCTAACTCTCGCTGTTCCTTAGGCTCTATTCGCCTAAGATGCATAATGATTGGTCTGAAACCCTCGACCAAATCGATCCTAAACTCGATCCCACGATGCGGCTGCAAACCTTTAACCTCGTCAAAGGCATCTTCAAACTCATTTGCAATCAGCACCGATGGTAAGTCTTATCGTGGAATCACAAACGAATACAGATAGCTTACGAAGACCCCGTCTTCTGGCTTACATCTAATTAACACCTTTTTCCCTTCCACTTCCCCGACTCTCGCCTCCAGCTTCTCGCAATTCACTATTTCCGCATACCTCCTAAGCCAATCCATGCCCTAGATGATTCAAAATCCAGCGAAGTTTTGCACAAAGCAATTACACACAAAGGAGAAACAATGACTCGAGAAGACTAGACTACGACAAAGCATACACAAACTGGACGAGCCCCCAACTAGATTAGTTACGATCAAGGGTCTATCACAAATCTCGGGTTCCAAACCCAAGTGGCACACAAGCTAATTACGGATGAAAGAATGCGATGCTCTAGTATCAAACAACACACGAACTAAAATGCCATTAACTGAAAGAATATCTTGGATGACGATACCATTTTCCTCAACAGTAGGAGCTCGTGAAGAAGACGACACAACTTCCAATGCAAAAGCCTTCACCATCTTATTTACCTTAGCCGGTTTCGGATTGTCCTTCTTGAGATGCCCAATCTTGCCACAGTTGTGACGCTTCCTCTCAACCTTTGGATTCTTGCACTCATTAGCAAAATGACCCTTCTATTGGTTGTTAAAGAAAACCACCTCACCCTTTGGCTTCTTCTTGCCATCCGTTCCTCTCTGTTGTTGTTGCTTCCTCTTCTTATTGTTATCACCACCGACTGTGGTTTCTATGCTTTCTTGGTTGCATCAACAACAGTTCCTTCCTTTGGAAATAAGCTTTCATGTCTCATGGCTTTTTCCACTACCTTCTCATATGTATCGTCAAGATGATCCACCAATGGTCTCCCAATATAGGTATCCAAACTCATCATAAACTTCTCGTTCTTCTGATAAGGAGAATCAATGTACGAACGAGCATACTTCGACAAAGCCATGAAGTCAGAAACATAATCAAGCACTGGTTGATCATTCTATTTCAGCTCCACAAACTTTTTGAACATAACAGACTTCTGAGCGGTAGAAATAAACTTCGTCTTGAACTTAACTTGGAACTGTTCCCAAGTTATTTCTTCTTCCATCTCAAGCGTAACAGAATTCCACCACTCCATGGCTCTGCTCTGCAGCTGCCTTGATGCAAGCTTCCTCTTAGTTGCATCATCTATACCCAAGCCTCCAAAAATGTGAAAACAAGCATCTAACCACCTTTGAACCTCTTCGGTTGGCTCCGTTCCTTTGAATAGTTTTCCCTATAGAGATGTGAAGTCTTTACACATCTATGCAAAATCCACAACCCTAGGCACCTGCACACCTACATCTACCATGGCTGCCACTAGAGCGGGGGAGGCTCCTCATGATTGCTATCGCCATGGCCTCGAACATAGCTGGGTAGTTTGGTATACCTCCATTTCCCCCTCCAGGCACAGTCCCCTCCCTAGCAGCGTGTCTCGATGCTCGATGACTCATTATAAATATGCAATATAGAATGATTAGCCACTTATAAGAAAAACTACTAATGGAGTTCAAACGCTGTTATACTATATACTAATATATAGTATACATCCATTAGAATATACAAATACGTCTCTCAAATGTAATTACATCTTCAAATTTTAGCTAAACTCGATTAACCAGAGCTCTAATACTAAATATGACGACTGCCTCTAACTCCTGCACTTAATAAGAGGAAAAGTGCGCTGAAAGGTGTGCCAGGCAGTTATAGACGATCATCAGAGTAGGTAAACACAATAAGAACCTATCGTGTATCTCATAGCGCAACGATGAAATATATAGAATATATACAACAGGGAAATATAATGAAGCATCATATATCAAACTTATAAACTTCCATAACATCTTGAAAGATTATCCATACATCAACTGGATACAACATCAAAGTTTGTACACAAAGTCGCACTACAACACTCAGAGTAAACCTTCAAACAACGGAAATACTAGATAGCAATAAAACTGGTATGTAATCCTCCATCTCGCCATCAATCAGCATCATCGTCCTCACTAAGGTATCATCTGCCACCTATTACTCAGTCTGCCAATCCATAACCGGATGAACAACCCAAGTTAATAAGAGGGAAACATAAAACCTTGAGTCAGACAACAGCCTTAGTGAGCGATAAAACAGGTATCTAACATCATCAACAAAGTATATAAGAATAGGTAGATTTACCAACCACTACCCAATACCAGAGAAGAACCGACACATGCCTTCCCACACCTAACAGTGATAGCCTTTAAAATCCAAATAATAAAAAAACAATAGTTCAACCATGACAACCAAAAGCAACCAAACAATGTCAAACAACTATCGCTCAATAGGAAACATGGCATCTAGTTATATCTCACGTAAACCATCCTAATCGAACTCAACACTCCTCAAGCACAAGCCCCAAATGCCTAAACCAATATCAAGCAAGCACCCAAGAAACATCTCCTTCGACTTCACATGATCTACGTGAGATGGTACAAATAAACAATCAAACATCCAAGACCTGGCTGTCACTGCCATTTGTTGCTTCGAAACCATCGTTAATCATATGACGACCACCTGCCATATGTCAAGGGCTAATGGTAAACTCCAGTTCTAGCAAAAACTCCATAAACCTTCGTGACTCATATGTTTGCCTTCTCAAGACAACTACACCCTTCACGACTGCCTAAGGTACTCAACCATACACCTGGTCTTTTGTTGTACCCCTACTTTGATTCCACTAGAACTTACGACAACGATAATATCTCGCCCTTTATATCTCTAGTCATCATCACCGGCGACTATCCACGAGCTCAAGTCCTTCTCGAGCAACTATTATCCACAACTCAACACCCTTGAATTGTATTCACATTCATTGCATTACGACGATCAACAAACACTTCATAATGCTTTAGAGATTCCTCCTTGAATTTGCGTCGAAGCTAGAACCATCATCGACTCAAAAACAATATTCATTTGGTCGATACTGCCTTTCATAACATTTTGTGCGATCCATGCTACTGTGGTTTTGTGCGACCCATCCCCCTGGATTCTTTATGATCCATCCGTTGGATTTCGTATGATCCATCCCCATGTATTCTGTATGATCCATCCCCTAGATTTCGTATGATGCATCTCCATGGATTCTGTAAGATCCATCCCTTGAATTTCGTATGATCCATCCCGTGGATTTTGTGCGATCCATCCCCGTGGATTCCATACGATCCATCCCTATGGATTCCGTATGATCCATCCCCATGGATTTCCTATGATACATCCCCATGGATTCCGTGTGATCCATCCCTATGGATTTTGTGCGATCCATCTCCATGGATTCTATGAGATCCACGCACTGAAATGGATAAACTTCAACTAAATCTTCGCTAAACGATAATATCGACGAAACCAACTCATCCAATCCAACCACAAACATGTTATGAAATCACTAACAACTTAAAAATAACAGTTATCATCAATAATTATGTAAGATTCACCAAAATCATGGTAAATGAATAAATGACCAAAATAATGAATCTAACTTGCATAAACATATGAGACTATATATAAATTGCCAATTTTTTTAATTGCTAAATTAGGTCCTAAAGCGATTCATATGAAATTACACTTACCATGATGTAGGTCTAGGTGAAAATGACTCAAAATGATGAATTATGATCATATAACCCATATACTTGATTGAATCCATGTGAGATGCATATCACTCACCAAATCTTAAAACAAGTCTAAAAACGATGAATTACGATTCCAAACAGCAAAGAAATTTCTCTATACTCTTCGATTTGATGAACTCTATCTTCGATTGATGTAGATCTAGCTTCAAACGATGTAGATATTCGATTCACTTCCTTAGATCTAGATATTAATGGTGGAAAGGTGTTTTGGATTGAGCAAGGAAGATCACAAGCTCAACAAATGAGAGAATGGAAAAAGTAAACTATTCTCCATGCCTTTAACCCGCTATTTATAGCCTCTCACAAGCCCACTAATGGGCCTCTCCAAATCAGCATATTATGGATTAAAAACCTGAACAACCAACTATGAAACACAAAAACGACGATTCCTCCCAAACAGTTGAGCCAAATCTTTAATGTGACCACTCTACAGAACGGGAAACATGATTTCCTTTCCAATGAGACCAATCTCAGCACCTAATTCGATCCGAGCCAAAAGTTATGCCATGTGCAAGACTGACAACGGAAAAATGGTCACAAATAAAATTGGTAAAAACTATGGACATGTCTCACATCCCCATAACTAACGTACTAAAATATGAGAATGATCCAACCCTTAGGAATATAATAAAAATATTTTACGATCCTCCGATACGTAAAATGCTGGCTCTCACATACATGGATTTGATTGTACAAGAACGCAAGTTAGTGACTAGCTGTAACAATCCGTAATTCTTGGTCGTTCAAATCAACGATGATCCTCAAATGTCGACTTAAACAAATAAAAAATACAGATTGTTATTGGGATTAATATAAGAAAAGGAAGAAAGAGGAAAACAACCACATAATCTCGTAGCAGAACGACAAAATATAATAAATAAGTAGCAATTCATGAAGCTACTTAAACAGACATTTGATTATACATTTACAATGATTATCAGAGTTAACCATTATACAACATATCGATATTTGTAGCGAAATAATAATCATAATACATCTGTCAAGATCCACCTTCATCTTCGTAACATTGACTTCGATAACTGAAAAACAAAGGCTGACCCGAGCATAAATGAAAAGACAAAAACACTCAGACTAGAATTAAAATATTCTCATATCAGTTAAATCAAATTCATGTGATAATATGAGTGCAATAACTTAAGAGATGTTATGGGAATTTCCATCTCCTAAGGATCCGTTAAACTGTATACTATATAATACAATACGCTATTATAATAGTGTATATGGTTAAATATAAAATATTAAAATAGCATAAGCGAGATTACCATTATTACCCTTACACCGTTTATAATACCGTAGTCTATATAAATACCGTAAAGTCTGCTATAAACCAGTGGCTATCAGATGGACTCCATAGGTACAATACAAATCAAAGTCATAGGGGCTCGACCTCGATATTATAACAAGGCACACGAGGAATGCCCAGAGTAAGAATATACTAGTTACATACCTGGACTGGTGGTAACACATAGCCGCGACTACCGCCCACCTCGGACAACACTCCCAAATCAAGGGTGCGCATCTTTCAAATCAAATAAATCAAGGGACTATAGTAATAAATGAAGAAGTGTTGTCAATGGAGGTAGCTAAACTCACTTGGTCCGGTATAGCTCTGTTTTAGTCATTTTAATTACGACCCGAAGGTCAAAGATATCCATCATCATTCTCTTACTTCAATCCAGTAGCGTTTGTCAAACCAATCTACTTCATTCTGGATTCTCCACCACGTACACAGTTGTTAAAGTGGCTTTCGGTATTGGCAAAGAGTATCAATTTTTGATCCCGGTCTCTTTAGCAACCGAACATTTACATTTTTTCACACTAGTCAATTCTTTTACATTTCACAGAGGTTCATACTTCATATCAAAATATCATATTTTTCTTTAAACTCACTTAAATGGTCAAGATAGAATATTTTCATATTAAAATCTCCGTTTAAAACCAAACTTAGAATCTTAAAACAATTCCAGTTCTAAAAATTTAAACATTAAAAATGGTTGAAAAATATGTTAAAATAATTTAGACATATATTTAAAATAGTTTGGGAATAAATAGTTAGATAATAAAAGTTTAAATAAACAATTTAAATATAAAAATATTGTTTTATCAAAATTTAGTAAAATACATATAGATATGTAGTAAATATAAAGTAGTTTGTAAAATAGATAATTTGTTATTAAAATAGTTTACTTAAATAGTGAATATATAAGTTAAAAACTAAATAGTTTACAAAGATAACACAATATATAAGTTAAATAGTATAGTTTATAAAATAAAATAAATATTTAGTAAAATAGTTTATAGAATGATTTAAAATATTATAATTGGAAATGGATTTGTTCCTTTCAAATAACTTGAAGTCATGTTTCAATTTCAAATCAGATCAATTCAACTTCGATATTTCAGTCGATTAAATTTCCATTTTACATTCATATTGATCCAATCAATTTAATTCAAATACTTAAGTTCCAATCAGATTCTCATTTCAATGATTTCTATTCATAACAAATATTGAGTTCACAAATTCAGATATCGCCTTAAATCAATGTTAATTGAAATAAATTTCAACGGTGGATAAAACAATTTAATTTCAATGGATTTAATTCATATCCAAATTCAATGAAAATCGGGTTATAAAACAACATTTATATTGTCTTAAGCAATGTTTCAAGATTCAAGGTTAAAACAATTTCATTTAACTAACCGGTGTCCGTATATAATTTCCTATCCTATGGCCAAGTGATACTTCAAATTTAATTTTAGTATTTTGGGAAAGGATATATATCATTTCAATCCAAATCAGGGTCATTGGTATTTATCATTTCAACCTACATTCTTAATTAATTTCAACGATTAATCCTGGGTTTATTTAATGCTCGTAACATCTAAGGTAAATGATTGGAATTAATCCACATAAACAATGGTCATATATATACATATATATATATATATATATATATATATATATATAAACAAGGTGAATAATAAGATGAATCACACATTAAATATATAAATCCAAGGCATCCCTCAAAATAAATACATTCAAACAGTTCAAGATAACATCAATTTACTAGTCATCGAGTATGAGTTTTTTTAAAAAACTAGCAATTAAATTCTAATTGTAGAAATTACATAAATAGTTAAATAAAATTACACTGTCTATGCAGATTAACACAAATAAGCAATTTAAACAATCAAACAACAAACAATACAATCATATCATAACATTAAATATATTAATATTAAATTCCGACTTTCATTGTTAATTAATACTGAGGCAATAATTGGTTAGCCAGTAGGATTGGAAATTTTAAATGCTTTGATGCTAATACTGAGGCGAGGAAAAATTTAGTTTCTGCTAAATCTCTCATAGAAATATCTCTGAGTAAACCTCTTCTTAACAAGTTAAAAATTACTATTGATGGTTTTGACACATTTGTGGATGTCCAATATACATGGCAACCTGACATTCGCACTAATTACCATTGTTTTGGTCACTTATTGGCAGATTACAAAAGAAAGGCCAATGATCCATTACAGGTTAAGATCCTATTACAGCGTCCTCCTTCTAGTGTTTGGGTAGCCAAACCCAAGATCGTTGATGAAGCTACTCAAGCCTCCCCTACTTGTACAAACTCGGCTATGGGCCCTACGTTAATTGACATGAAAAGGAATACAACTGAGAGAGCTTGGCATCATCGGTGTACTGATGGAAGATATGATCCCTGCCATAAAGTTCTGTTAGTTGGTAAAGAAGATGATGATCTTAGGTGCTTGTACTATATTGATGATGGGATTGACTTATGTCTTGTTACTGAAGGCTATTATGGTGCTGAAAACAAATCAGTTTTGGATGCTCGGGATTGGGATAGGAGTTTTGTTTATGGCAAGGAATATCCAGTGTATGTTCCTCACATTACTAGTTTCTTTGCAAGTTTGCTGCATGTCACTGGCCCTGGGTCTACCAAAGGTTCTCCTTCTTCCTCAGCTTCGGGAGAGTAGTTCTTTTATCTAGCTACAGTAGCTTTTATCTACTCACCTATTTTTTAATGCTCAGTGTTTTGGCACTTCAAACCAGATTTTGGAGTTCTGTGCCTGTACAGAATTCCTTTTCTTATCTCTTTTCTAATAAACAGTGGCATAGGCCACTATAAAGACCAGCATGCCTTTCAAAAAAAATTAATCAATATAAACAAATCACAAGTTCATTTGCAATCAACATAAGTCACTACCTTTCAAAATAAGTTGAATTAAAATACCCAAGCAATTTAATTGAATTTTTACTATACCATTTTCATAATTAGATCATTAAAGTTTCAACATAAATTTTATACCAAACGTTAATAAATTGACTCTAATCCAAACTAGGATTTATATTAGTCATAAGATGAATTACATATACAATAAATTCGATTTAAAAGTTTATTTTTTCAACAAATTAAATTGAGCAATTAAATTTAGAAATAATTAATTCATTTTAAGTCTTAGTAACTTGCTATAAATTCCCAATTACATTCTAAACAATTTAAACCACTTTCTTCGAACTTAACATTTATTTTCAATTAAATTTCAAAACATGTTAATTTTACTCAAATCAAAATAAAATTCAGACTAACTTTGTAAATAGATTTTATTTGTATTTAATTCCAACATTGATTATTTACCAATTCAATTCAATTTCAACAATAAATTACTTAACTCAATTCCATTCAATTTCTTTAAGATTTCTAATTTCAATATTAATTAGTATAGGCAAAATCATAATTTAGTTTACGATTAACGCAGCTTATTATTGTTTTAATAAGTTGAAATTCATTACTTAATTTTCTTTAATTAAGTTCACATCATAAAATTTATCTAATTAAATCATTGAATTTTATTTATAAATAAAAAATATATATTCAAAAGTCATATTAAATTAAAATAATCTAAATTATCAAAAAATATGGGTTGTTACACTAGCCATATATTCTGTATATAAATACCATTGGATTTACAATTGGGTGTGGTTTAGTTCTTCACCTCACGGATTACCATAGTTCCTTTAAGAAATGCACTATACAATTTTGTAGAACATTTGAATTACGTTCTCTGGCTACTCCGTTATGCCCTTATGTTAATATTAATGGGATGAATTTCAGATAATGGTATAAGTGTTCATATTTATTTCTCCTCTGTTTCATTAGAAAAGTTCATTTTTTAACAGAACTCTACACATCATAACAACCTTTGTACCCATCAATAGAAGTGCTTCTTTATGTTATTTTCTTCATAATTCCTTGACCTTCCAATAATTTTGAACTTCAAGTGCTAAAATTGACAAGTTTTGAGTATGATGTTTGTAGTCATGCAATTATAATTAGAAGCATTGGTTTTTAATTATAATAGACACAATTTTAAACTAATTTGACTAAGGCCTTAGTTGCTAAGACGGAAACACATCTTTGAAATTTGCATGGTATACAAGTTGAGCATGAGTAGGACTTAACTCCATGTTACATTTGTGACTGTTGTATATTTTTTGATCTTTGCTCTAAAGTGAAGCCTTTTTTAAAGTTCCTAAAATACTCATTTCTCTGAAATTCTACATGATGTTTTTATGGTAGCTTTTTGTCATTTTTAATGGATCAATAGTGGCACGTTCTCACACATTATTACAGCATGTCATGTAGGTTAACATTAGCATGTTCTCATTATTATCATTGCACATCATGCCCTCTTCTATGTAGTCTAACCGCCTTGAGTATTCTTGTCAAAAACTATAAGCAAATTGCTGGAGAAAATACTAAAACCAAAATAAAGGCGAAAACAATAGAGACAAACAATAAATTCGACTAGAAAAGGGATTCTTGGTTCTTAACATTGCAAATCACAAGTGAACCATTCATTTGATAAGTTCTGTTTACATTCATTTAAAGTTGATATCTGATTTTTCTTTACATGTTATTTATTTTAGTACATATTTCCCTATTTTGGGTATTATAAGTTATATTTCAAGTCTATGTTCAACTTCATAACTACTAGCTAGTTAAAAATGTGAATATTTGCTTAAGTAAAAATGTCTGAGTTGATATACACTTGATTTCGAAAAAGTTGAGGGGATACTAAGAAATGTGGAGACACATGATAACTTATCTTTTAACAGGGGAAACATGATTTTATTTCCAATTTTTGTTTTATGTTTTGGATTTTACATTCATAAAAAATATTTTAAACTAAGTTAGCACATTACTTATATCTCTATGCATAATTTATTTACTTTTACATAATTTCTTTAGTTCCCTCCTTTATTTTTTAGATGTGTAAATACAGTGACAATGTCCAAGCATCCATTATGGTTGGAAATCACATATGGCTAGCACAATTATTGATGCCTTAGAGCGAATCAGTATATCATTTGTGTTGAATTTTGCAATGGCATTTCCAACTTGACAATTGATATTTATATACTATAAGTAGTAAGGATAATTTTTCTCATTTTTTCATTGAAATGTGAAGTACTTATGTATATCGATAATTTTTTGGCTCAAAAGAGCTCAAGCCTATGCCATTGATGTTAGAAGAGCTTGCATATCCAAATCCCGCTTGAGGCACCTCTTTAGAGCATGAATACAATAATAGTCCTATGCTTGAGATCCAAAGCTTGATTGAATTTAAGACAAATCTCATCATGCGATAGATTATCACTAAGACAAATGCGAGAATAGTTTATCTATATTAGCTACTACTTAGTGTAACCACTTTGAGAGGGCCCGAGATTACAGTCTCAAGCGAGAGGACGGGAGCAAAACTGTTGGAGTAGGAGAAGATAAGTCATTAGAGCTTAAACAATATGACATATAGTTAAAGCATCTGAAGGCATGTCACTGGATACCAACTCAATCCTTAAGGCGCAGGGAGCTAATGCTTGGAAACATGCAATGTGCAAGTATGGAACACAAGAAAACGCAAGGAATAAGGCACATGGATAAGAACATGACTGGGGAGTAAAGAAGCGGTAAAAGGGAGTGTGCGATGTGCATGAAAAGTGCAATGAGTGAACTAGGAACAGTGCCAAGATGAAAAAAGCTTTAGAACTAGGTTGAGAGATCCTAGGTAGAGCATTGGAAAAGGGAATACGAGCTTCAGGAGGTTAACAGCCAACCATGGGGCCTTTTTTTGCTGCTAAGAGATAGCGAAGAGACAGGATTCAAAAGCTAAATAGGAAAGTGGAGCAATCACAAAAATTGGACAAGTTGGTACTTAGGCAGGTGGTAGATGAGGAGCAACTGCAAGAACATAGGTGTGCACAGGGATGCACAAAGTCAGATGTGCATTGAACATGGGGAGACAACGGGTAGGAAGTACGAAGATGCGAAGCATCAGATGCAAAAACAATCGTAAGCAAGATAGCCTGCACAAGAGCAAGGGGTTTGTGAAACCAAACACCAGAAGGGGAAGCATGGCACTTACTTTGGATAAAATCACAACTTTACATAAATCAAAATAGGATGGTTTATATTCTTACTCAACTAATGCGACGACCGCCCATAACCCCTGCACTAAACAAGAGAAATAATGCGCTGAAAAGTGTGCTAGGTAGCTATGGACGATTATCAAAGTAGGTAAACAACATCGGAACCTGTCGTAGAACTAACAGCGCAAGGATAAAATATAATAGAACATATACAACAGGTAATAGTAATGAGGCATCATATAACAAACTTTTGAAAACTTTCTCAACATCTTGAAAGGTTATCCAAAAATACCAAAGTTTGTACATAAGTCCTCACTACAACACTCATAGAGCACTCAACAATGGAAATAGAAATACTAGATAGTAATAAAACTGGTACACCGGCCTTCTGCTTGCCTCCTCACAGCAGCTTCGTCCTCACTAATCACATATAACCTGCTACTTAGTCTGTCCATCCACAATCGGATGAACAACCCAGGGTAATAAGAGGAGACATTAAACCTTGAGTCAGGCAATAGTCTTAGTAAGCGATAAAACAGCTAACAAACTTCAACAATAAAGTATGTGAGAAGGGATAGATAAACATAATAATCTACCACAACACCAGAGAAGAACTCAAACTTATCTTCCCCATATCGGAAAGTGATAGCCTTTACTTTAAACCATTCAACCATTCATCCATGGAAACCGGAACACCCATTCAATCATGGTTAAGCACTCATAACATCCAGATTATAAGTATCTCATATAAACCATCCTAATCGAATTTAACATCCCTCAAGCACAAGCCCCAAATGCCTAAACCAATATCAGACAAGCACCCAAGGAACATCTCCTTCAACGTTGGACAACCTACATGAGACGGTACAAACAGAACAACCAATCATCCATGACCGACTCTAGCTATCACCGCCAATCCTGCTTTGAAACCATCGTTAATCGTATGACGACCAACCTTGCCATATCTCAAGGGCTAATGGAAACCCCAGTTTTAGTATGAACTCCATATGTCCAACTTTATAATATCCAATCTTGATAATTAGGCCTTTCCCCAAGACCCAGGGTACTCGACCTACAGCCGGTCTTTTGGGTGCCTCATCGTATCCTTGCATTGAGCGTACTAGAACTTACGACAATGATAATCTCTCAGCCTTCTCATCTCTAGTCATCTAATTTGGCGACTTTTCGTAGTCCAAGCAACCTTCTCGAGCAACCATTATCCACTAGCTCACAACCTTTGAGTTGTTATTCATTGTTCTACACCGATCAACGAACACATTCAATACTTTGAATATTCCCACTTGAATTCTCCTCGAAGTTATCACCATCACCGAGCCAAGTTACACCATTGTGTCGTGGCTAAAGTAGGGTCGAGGGGTTGCTCCCGAAAAATATATTTTTTCAAGCTCTTTTCTCCAAATCCAGGCCGTACCCAAAAAACGTACTTTTTCAGAAAATGACCCCATTTAAAACAAACCATAGCACTTAAGCCACCCACCACAGCATTTAGAAGCGCTGGTGAAAACTCCTCCAACATGACCGATCAATCAGAATGCCCAACCGACCGACCCACTTGGGCTAGACCGACCCATGCCATCTAACTCGGCTAGCTAATCAGTTCAACCCAACACTAGCTTCCTTCCATTGGGACCGACCCAATCTTCTGAACCTGACCGACCAGAAAATTTGAGATCGACCCTCTCCTTCGTTGCTTCAAACAAGACCGACCCAACCCATAAATTCGAGGCCAACCCGACCCTGTAATTTGAAACCGATCTGATCCATACGGGAGCCTCTTCAGGCCGACCCAACCGCCTCCTTTCAGACCGACCCGACCGCTGAGCCAAATCTTTAATGTAACCGCTCCATGGAAAGGTGGTCATCAATTCCTTTCCAATGGCATAGGTCTCCACCTCTGATTCGACCTAAGTCAAAAGTTATGCCCTGTACAGGACTAACTGGGGGCAAAATGGTCACTAACAAAATCGGTAAAAATTATGGACATGTCTCACTTCCCTATAAGCAACATATCAAAAGATGAGAATAATCCAACTCTCAGGGAATAAAATAAAAATATTTTATGATCTTCTGATATGTAAAATGCTTATTGTTACATTCTTCCCCCTTAAGAATTTTGCCCTCGAAAATCCAAGTAAACATAAGCAAACACAACAATTCTGCATGCCTATCATCCATGAGAAGCCAATTCTATAACCCAAACAAGCAATCATCAAGCCATGCATCCATAGCCTTATCCTAGCACGCAAAATTCTATCAAACAACAACAAGATACAATTATATAATGATGATAAGACCAATGGGTCCTACCAACGAAGAGTTCTGGATGGGTCGCCTTCATACTCTCTTCTGTCTCCCACGTACAATCGTCACCATCTCCACTCCATTGTACCTTGACTACCTTAACCGTCTTCCTCATAAGTCGTTTCATGTCATTCCCTACAACACAAAGCGGCTTACGAGGTTTCGCAACTGCAATCTCTACATATAGGACTTCATACTGCACTGGAGGTACCACCACATTTGAATCGTGCACAAACTTCCATAGAAACGACACATGGAACACTTTATGCACACTCGACATCTTCTCGGGTAACTCCAATCTATATGCTAGCTTTCCAATTCGCTCGACTATCGGAAACGGTCTAATGAACCTAGGAGCCAACTTTCCTTTATTTCCAAATTGAACCATAAGCTTTAATGGCGAAATCTTCACAAATACCATATTGCCTACGTCGAATTCCAAATCTTTTCGACGCTTATCAACATAACTCTTCTGACGATTATGGGTCGCCTTCATTCGTTGCCGAATGATCTCGATACCATCCGAAGTCTCCCTAATCATCTCTGGCACAAGTACCAACTTATCTCCAGTTTCTAACCAACAAGCTGGAGAATTGCATGGCCTCCCATACAACGCCTCGTATGGTTCTATCCCAATGCTAGACTGGTGGCTATTAGTATATGCAAACTCAACTAGATGTAGATGGTCTTCTCATGATCCTCCGAAGTCTGACACACAAGCCCTCAGGATATCTTCCAAAAATCGGTTGACTCTCTCAGTCTGACCATCAGTTTGGGGATGGTAAGCCGTACTTAAATACAACTCAGTTCCAAAAGCTTCTTGAAAGCTCTTCCAAAATTCACTCGTAAATAATGGATCTCGGTCACTCACTATACTCTTTGGGACACCATGGAATCAAATTATCCATTTCACATAAAGTTTAGCTAATTTCGACGCCATCCTTGTCGACTTCACAGGAATGAATCTCGCACTTTTGGTCAAACAATCCACAATAACCTAAATCTCTTCTTTTCTTGACCTTGTCCTAGGCATTCCATCGATGAAATCCATCGATGTTTTCTCCTACTTCCACGTAAGAACTTCTAATGGCTGAAACAACCCACTCGGCTTCTTCTGTTCAGCTTTCGCCAACTGATAATTCATGCACTTGGAAATGAACTTTCCAGTATCTCACTTCATCCCCTACCAGTAGCAAATTCTCTTCATGTCCTGATACATCTTATTACCATCGGGATGGATCGTCAACTTCGAGTGATGACATCCTCTTAGAACCTCATCTCTCAATCCATCGATATCATGAACAACTAATCGCCCTTGCTTTCAAAGGCAACCTTCTTGATCGACTTCAAACTCTTTATCTTCTTTCTCTAGTCGGTGGATAAACTCGACAAGCTTTGCATCTCGCTTTTGGCTCTTGCCAATCATTTCGATGAGAGTAGTTCTTATCGATAAGCTTGTTAACATTCCAGGTTCCAACTCACACCTTGGCCTGAAATCAAACCTTGCCAAATACTCGAGGCTCTTCCATTCTGAAAACATCGCTCCTAAACTTGCGTGTCTTCGACTTAACGCATCTGCAAATGTGTTCCCTTTGCCTGGAGTATAGGCTATGCCAAAATCATGCGATGCCAGAAACTCTAACCATCGTTGCTGTCGAAGATTCAAACCTTTTGGGTGAAAAGATACTTTAACGACTTGTGATCCATAAACAACTCAAATCAAACTCCCAACAGGTATTGTCTCCACATCTTCAGAGCAAACACAATCGCCGCGAACTCTAAATCATGAGTTAGGTAATTCTTCTCATGCGGCTTCAGCTGTCGACTCACGTAAGCCACAACCTTATCCTTTTGCATTAGAACTGCTCCAAGCCTAGTACCACATGCATCAGTATACACAATCATCTCTTCATTCCCACTTGGAATGGTCAACACAGGAGAACTCGTCAATCTCTCCTTCAGGATTCCAAATGCTTGCTTACACTTTGCATCCCATGTGAACACTTGGTTCTTCTTCGTCAATTCTATCAACAGTGCAGCTACCTTGGAGAAATCCTTGATAAACCTTCGATAATAACCAGCCAACCCAAGGAAACTCCGAACATCTGTCGTATTCTTAGGTCTATCCCCATCTTGGATTGCTTCCACTTTAGCGGGGTCAACCGCTATTCCATCTCCAGAAACAACATGGCCTAAGAACCTCACTTCACTCTTCCAAAGGTGACACTTTGAAAACTTAGCTCTCAGCTGATGCTTTCGCAAGATTTCCAACACCGCTCTCAAGTGCGTCTTATGTTATTCCTCATTCCGGGAGTAAACCAGAATATCATCCACGAACACAAGCACGAACTTGTTCAATAAATATATACAAATCCTATTCATAAGATCCACAAAATACACTGGCGCGTTAGTCAACTCGAATGGCATCACCAACCATTCGAAGAAACCAGATTGTGTCCTAGAAGAAGTATTTGGCACACTATCCTTTGCCACCCTCAACTAGTGAAATCCCATTACCAAATCCATTTGAGAAAACACTTTGGCTTCGTGAAGTTGATCAAACAAGTCATCAATCCTTGGAAAAGGATACTTGTTCTTCTTAGTCACCTTGTTCAGCTCACGGTAGTCCACACACAATCTTAACGAGCCATCTTCCTTGGTAGTAAACACCACTAGTGCACCCCATTCGGAAATACTCCTCCGAATGAATCCTTTTCCCAAAAGGTCTCTAACTTGCACCTCCAACTCTCGTTGTTCCTTAGGCTCCATCTGCCTAAGAGGCATATGGTTTGTCTAGCACCCTCGACCAGATCGATCCTAAACTCGATCTCACGATGCAAAGGTAACCCATTGACATCGTCAAAGAAATTTACATACTCATTAGCGATCAGCGCTGATGACAGGTCTTCTTGTGGAATCCCAAGCGAATATAGATAACTCACGAAGACCCCATCTACGTGCTTACATCTAATCAACACTTTTCTCCCTTCCATATCCCCGACCCTCACCTCTAGCTTCTCGCAATTCACCCTTGCCGCATACCTCTTGAGCTAATCCATGCTCAAGATGATCCCAAACCCAGCAAAGTTAAGAACAAAGCAATCACACACAAAAGAGCAACCATGACTCGACAACACTAGACCACGACACAACATGCACAAACTGGACGAACCCCCTACTGGATTAGTCACGATCAATGGTCTATCACGAATCTTGGGTTCCAAACCCAAGCGACACCCAAGCTCATTGCAAATGAATGAATGTGATGCTCAAGTATCGAAAAGCACACGAACCGAAACACCATTAACAGAAAGAGTACCTTGCATCATGACACCCTTTCCTTTTTCCTCTTCAGTAGGAGTTCTTGAAGAAGATAGCACGGCTTCCAAAGCATATGCCTTCACAACCTGCTTGCCCTTAGTTGATTCTAGGTAGTCTTTCTTCTTAGCTTTAGGATTCTTGTACTCATTCGAGTAATGACCCTTCTGTTGGCAGTTAAAGCAAACCACCTCACTCTTAGGCTTCTTCTGGCATCCTTTCCTTTTTGCTGCTGTTGCTTCCTTTTCTTATTATTACTACCTTGCCGTGGTTTCTTAACATCTTTGGCTGTAGCGACAACATTAGCTTCCTTAGGAAACAAGCTCTCATGGTTAACGACTTTTTCCAAAATCTTCTCGAACGAATTGTCAGGATGATCCACCAATGGCCTTCCAATATAGGTATCCAGACCCATAACAAACTTCTTGTTCTTCTGATAGGGTGTATCAATGTAGGAACGAGCATATCTGGACAAGGCCTCGAAATCAAAAACATAGTCAAGCACAGAACGACCATTCTATTTCAGCTCTACGAATTTCTTGAACAAAGATGACTTCTGAGAAGTGGATATAAACTTTGCTTTGAACTTAGCTTTGTAACACCCCACCTCCGCCAGGGTGGCTCTTGCAAGCACTTTGACTTTGGAGGGGCGTTTGAATCAGGTAAACATGCATAATGATATATCAAGGCAGAACAAGAACATATGTATATATGTAAACAGAGTAAATAACATAGATAAACAGCGGAAGATTTCAAACCATTTCAAAGCCAGTCTGGTACAACATAATGTCAACTTCCCAAATAAACAAGTCTAGATAAAACAACATCAACTGAAAAACTGAAATACATAAGTACTAATCCCCAAAAGAAGTGATAGCCATAGCTAGCTTCATGTCAAACCGTACATGAGCTAAATCCCTCAAGCAACCGGTCAGAAATCCAAGCTAAGCTCCAATATTCCCTCCCTGAGAACCGGGGGGGGGGAAACGGAAGAAAAGAGGCGAAAGAAAACAGGTCAGTCAAAAAGACTAAGTAAGCCCTACTACAATCAATGTAAACTGATAAAGTTAACTGACATGAGAAGCAGGTATAATCGTAAGGATACTAGCATGATGATTTACTAACAAGGTAGATAAAGGTGTCATCGCATAATCAGGATTAAGGTTTTGCACCACAGGTGTACTAGCAAACTAACATGACTTGAATAAACAAGTATTGATCCCTTGGCCCATGCTTTGGCCCAATAACATGAAATGACCCTAACACGAGGTTCAATAACATGAAGTGACCCTAACACGAGGTCCAATAACATGAAGTGACCCTAACATGAGGTCCAACCAAACGGTCTAGTCGATCGGCTCCCTAAGCCTAACTCGTCACGTGTTGGTGTCAATACGGCCCAAACATAATTGTAGTCGAACTGTGCCGGGTCCACCCTTCGGGTGTATCAAGCCCTAGGGTGCCAACCCCTGGACACCATAAACATGAGTGCACAGTCTCGATCTACTGGTACCCATGGGTGACTTCTCCAAATACGGACTACGTGCACGACCATAGTCCGTCCGGAACTACATCGGCGTACCACCCGGCCGTCGTTTATTGGGTCGCTTACCTCCAGCCCAGTAATCATGCCCCCTCCCTAGCCTAGTCCCTAGGGCCTTAATGATACCAATTTTTGGGGATTTACTGCGGAGTGGGCCCCCCATTGCTAGGATTTTCTAGTGGGTTAAGTACGGATTAACCCTCTTGCTAATCATGGATTAACTTGGTTAAGTGTAACGATGAGTTCATGACTTAACCCCGATTAATCTACCAAGCCCAAATTGGTTAAGTATTAAATGGACCATGACTTAACCCTAATCACGAGGCATTAATTAATCTTAATGCGCCTTAACCTCTCACATTAGACCTTGTTATGGTTACTAGTTAAGCCGGGCGGGTCCGGGTAGCTTTACACCACAACTTGGTCTAACCTCGGGTTCAAGGTACAACATGACCAACTTCTCACATTGGGTCCTATTGTTTGTAGCAACTAGTTAAGCCGGTCGGTTCCGGGTAGGTTTACGCTACAAACTCAACCCAACCTCGAGTTGGCCACACTTATCTTTTCTAAGTGTCATGTCCATCATGTTTCCAAAACATGTTACAAGTTTTCAAGCAATTGGGTAGACCTAACTTAATAGGTAAATTCCCAATGGGTAGACCTAACTTAATAGGTAAATTCCCAAGCTTATGTTTTTATGTCTTTTTAGTTTTCCCAACCCCAAACGCAATCCCATCGCTTACATATCGCAATAGCGCATAAAGGATAGAAAGAGGGAACTTGGCATAATCATGACATAAAGGTGTTGAAGCCACAAGTTTAACATGGTGGCATATGAGATGTTCATATGTTCATACACTTGCATATTACATTTTTAAGCCTCAAAAGCATGCATAAAACCAAACTTAGCATATTGGTGATACATGGTGATGAATGGCATGTAGAGATGGCCATAAGTTCGCATTTAGCCTCACATGCAAAGACTAAGTTCTTCTTCGTCAACTTAGTGAGAGGGGTCGAAATCTTAGCGAAGTCTCTGATGAACTTCCTATAGTAGCCCGCCAAACCGAGAAAGCTTCTTACTTTGGTCGCATTCCTAGGAGTCTTCCAATCTTGAACCACAACCACTTTCGCGGGATCCACCGCTATGCCTTGCTTAGAAACTATATGTCCAAGAAACCGAACTTCCCTTCTCCAGAAATGACATTTGGAGAACTTGGCTTTCAACTGATGCGCTCTAAGCGTATCCATCACTTCCTTGAGATGCCTTGCATGTTCTTCCTCATCCTTTGAGAAGATCAGAATATCATCCACGAAGACAACGACAAACTTGTTAAGGAACTCCCTGAACACCCTACTCATCAAGTCCACGAAGTATGTGGGTGCATTAGTCAAACCGAATGGCATGACAAGTCATTCAAAGAATCCATCTGGAGTCCTAAACGTAGTTTTATCAATGCTATCCTCAGCTACTCTAAGCTGATGGAATTCGGTGGCTAGATCGAGTTGAGAGAAAACAGAAGCACCAAAAGAGATCATCAATCCTCGGTAACGGGTGCCTATTCTTCTTTGTCAGCTTGTTCAACTCTCGATAATCAACACATAGACGAAGCGAACCATCCGCCTTAGTAGCAAATACCACCGGAGCACCCCATTCGGAAATGCTTCGTCTAATAAAACCCTTCTCAAGCAGCTCCTTGATTTGCTTACTGAGCTCCCTTCTCTCACGAGGGGCCATGTGCCTAACGGGCAATGATACTGGCTTGGCATTATCGACAAGATAAATGCGGAAATCTATCTCTCGTTTAGGGGGTAACCCCTTAACTTCTTCAAAGACATCAGGATAGTCTCGGACCACCCTTACAGATTTCAGATCATCGATGGACGAGTTGAGAGACTCAAGATAACATAACATGACGGACCTCTAGGGTTACAAGAAATTTCTAGGGTATTACCGAGGCGAGTCATGAGCCTCACCACCCTATGCTCACAGTCAAGAACGGCTCCATAACTGGACAACCAATCCACACCCAAAATCAACCCGTATCCCATAAACCCGAGAGCCTAAACATTACACATGAATTCTATGCTCAAGATAGAGATTTTCAAATCCACACAAATCACAGGTAGATGGGCGGAACCCCCAATTGGATTTGAAACACTAACGTGACCTCAACTAGACTAGTACTTAGGTGCAAAAATTTCAATAAGATCAGCAATAAAACTATGCGATGTGCCAGAATCAAATAAGGTATGAACAGGGAAATCAGAAATGTAAACATGACTTTTTACAGAAACACTACCTCGACCAAAAGCTGCAAGAGTGAGGAGAGCCTGCAACTGCCCTCCAGAGGGTCTTACTCGCTGAGTTCGACCCTGGCCTTGCCCTTGCTTCTTCGGGCAATCCCTACTGAAATGTCCAGTCTTACCGCAGAAAAAGCATTCACCATTCTTCCTTTTCCTCTTCTTACAATCCTTAATAAGATGCCCGACTGAACCGCAATAATGGCACTTCTCCTTGTTGTTCTTGCCCTTGTTGTTGTTCCCCTTGTTGCCTTGACTCTTATTCTTGTTCTGATTGCCTTGACTGCTTTGACCACTTGGATTACCCTGATTTCCTTTTCCCTGGGAATCAGTCTTCTTGGCTTGAGTATCATTCATCTTGACCTCTTTCTTGACATCTCCCTGAAGTAACGCCATATCAACCAAACTCTCAAACGTGGCCCCATGGGGAATATGTGACATAGCCAATCCCTGCAACGGCTCATTCAATCCTCTAGCAAAACGAAGAGCCTTCTTCTGAGGAGTATTCACCATATCCAAGCCAAAACGAGCTAACTGATTAAACTTGTTCACATACTCTTTGACAGACATATCTCCTTGTTTCAAAGTTATGAACCTCTCCATTTGCAGATTCTCCTCAGCAGAAGATAGAAACTTAAGCATGAACCTTGCCCTGAAATCGGCCCAAGTCTCAACAGGCCTAGTACCATTGGTGACTTCCCACCAATAAGCGGCTTCATCCTTCATAAGCCAAACCGCCAACAGGATCTTCCTCTGATCGTCTATCCCAAAGATAGCAAATAAATCCTCGATCTCTTTCAACCAATTTCTGGCCTCTACAAAAGTCTCAGTGCCTTGAAAGTTCTTGCCACCCATTGCTTTGAAATCTTTGCAAGTCTTTGCGAAGTCAGCTTGAGGATGCTGAGGGGGAGGAGAGATGTTAGCGACCGGGGAAGGAGGAGGAATGTTCGCGGGGCCGGCTTCATTCGCCCTTGCCTCCATAAATCTCCGGAACCAGACTGGTACTTGCACGCCTTCCGGGATGTTAAAGCGATCGGCCATACTAAAACGAAGAAAAAGATAGATTCAGAACGAAGAAACGAAGGATAGTGCTATGGCTTTTGGGGAATAGCCTTTTTAAAATAACTAGACTTTTCTTGGAAAATACTTAATTGGTTTTGAAAATAGTTCTACAAAAGGTAAGTTTTTTTAAAAAAACCTTTTGTCCAATCTCGTAAACCTTATGCTCTGATACCAAATGTAACACCCCACCTCCGCCAGGGTGGCTCTTGCAAGCACTCTGACTTTGGAGGGGCGTTTGAATCAGGTAAACATGCATAATGATATATCAAGGCAGAACAAGAACATATGTATATATGTAAACAGAGTAAATAACATAGATAAACAACGGAAGATTTCAAACCATTTCAAAGCCAGTCTGGTACAACATAATGTCAACTTCCCAAATAAACAAGTCTAGATAAAACAACATCAACTGAAAAACTGAAATACATAAGTACTAATCCCCAAAAGAAGTGATAGCCATAGCTAGCTTCATGTCAAACCGTACATGAGCTAAATCCCTCAAGCAAGCGGTCAGAAATCCAAGCTAAGCTCCAATATTCCCTCCCTGAGAACCGGGTGGGGGGGGGGGGAACGGAAGAAAAGAGGCGAAAGAAAACAGGTCAGTCAAAAAGACTAAGTAAGCCCTACTACAATCAATGTAAACTGATAAAGTTAACTGACATGAGAAGCAGGTATAATCGTAAGGATACTAGCATGATGATTTACTAACAAGGTAGATAAAGGTGTCATCGCATAATCAGGATTAAGGTTTTGCACCACAGGTGTACTAGCAAACTAACATGACTTGAATAAACAAGTATTGATCCCTTGGCCCATGCTTTGGCCCAATAACATGAAATGACCCTAACACGAGGTTCAATAACATGAAGTGACCCTAACACGAGGTCCAATAACATGAAGTGACCCTAACATGAGGTCCAACCAAACGGTCTAGTCGATCGGCACCCTAAGCCTAACTCGTCACGTGTTGGTGTCAATACGGCCCAAACATAATTGTAGTCGAACTGTGCCGGGTCCACCCTTCGGGTGTATCAAGCCCTAGGGTGCCAACCCCTGGACACCATAAACATGAGTGCACAGTCTCGATCTACTGGTACCCATGGGTGACTTCTCCAAATACGGACTACGTGCACGACCATAGTCCGTCCGGAACTACATCGGCGTACCACCCGGCCGTCGTTTATTGGGTCGCTTACCTCCAGCCCAGTAATCATGCCCCCTCCCTAGCCTAGTCCCTAGGGCCTTAATGATACCAATTTTTGGGGATTTACTGCGGAGTGGGCCCCCCCATTGCTAGGATTTTCTAGTGGGTTAAGTACGGATTAACCCTCTTGCTAATCATGGATTAACTTGGTTAAGTGTAACGATGAGTTCATGACTTAACCCCGATTAATCTACCAAGCCCAAATTGGTTAAGTATTAAATGGACCATGACTTAACCCTAATCACGAGGCATTAATTAATCTTAATGCGCCTTAACCTCTCACATTAGACCTTGTTATGGTTACTAGTTAAGCCGGGCGGGTCCGGGTAGCTTTACACCACAACTTGGTCTAACCTCGGGTTCAAGGTACAACATGACCAACTTCTCACATTGGGTCCTATTGTTTGTAGCAACTAGTTAAGCCGGTCGGTTCCGGGTAGGTTTACGCTACAAACTCAACCCAACCTCGAGTTGGCCACACTTATCTTTTCTAAGTGTCATGTCCATCATGTTTCCAAAACATGTTACAAGTTTTCAAGCAATTGGGTAGACCTAACTTAATAGGTAAATTCCCAATGGGTAGACCTAACTTAATAGGTAAATTCCCAAGCTTATGTTTTTATGTCTTTTTAGTTTTCCCAACCCCAAACGCAATCCCATCGCTTACATATCGCAATAGCGCATAAAGGATAGAAAGAGGGAACTTGGCATAATCATGACATAAAGGTGTTGAAGCCACAAGTTTAACATGGTGGCATATGAGATGTTCATATGTTCATACACTTGCATATTACATTTTTAGGCCTCAAAAGCATGCATAAAACCAAACTTAGCATATTGGTGATACATGGTGATGAATGGCATGTAGAGATGGCCATAAGTTCGCATTTAGCCTCACATGCAAAGACTAAGTTCTTCTTCGTCAACTTAGTGAGAGGGGCCGAAATCTTAGCGAAGTCTCTGATGAACTTCCTATAGTAGCCCGCCAAACCGAGAAAGCTTCTTACTTTGGTCGCATTCCTAGGAGTCTTCCAATCTTGAACCACAACCACTTTCGCGGGATCCACCGCTATGCCTTGCTTAGAAACTATATGTCCAAGAAACCGAACTTCCCTTCTCCAGAAATGACATTTGGAGAACTTGGCTTTCAACTGATGCGCTCTAAGCGTATCCATCACTTCCTTGAGATGCCTTGCATGTTCTTCCTCATCCTTTGAGAAGATCAGAATATCATCCACGAAGACAACGACAAACTTGTTAAGGAACTCCCTGAACACCCTACTCATCAAGTCCACGAAGTATGTGGGTGCATTAGTCAAACCGAATGGCATGACAAGTCATTCAAAGAATCCATCTGGAGTCCTAAACGTAGTTTTATCAATGCTATCCTCAGCTACTCTAAGCTGATGGAATTCGGTGGCTAGATCGAGTTGAGAGAAAACAGAAGCACCAAAAGAGATCATCAATCCTCGGTAACGGGTGCCTATTCTTCTTTGTCAGCTTGTTCAACTCTCGATAATCAACACATAGACGAAGCGAACCATCCACCTTAGTTCATCTCAGTTTCTCATGTCAGTTAACTTTACTAGTTTTTATGCTGATAGTAGATAGGGCTTACTCAGTCTTTTTGACTGACCCGTTTTGTTTCGCCTCTTTTCTTCCGTTTCCCCCCCAGGTTACAGGGAGGAAAGGTGGGCCCATAACCCACAGGTCCCAGGATCGAAACCTGGCTCTGATACCACGTGTAACACCCCGCCTCCGCTAGGGTCACTCGCAAAGGAATGCACTAGCTTTAGAGGGGCATTATTGGTAAACATGCACAGAAATATCACAAGACAGAACATATATAATAGCGGAAGTAAAATCGAACTTTCATAAACATTAATAATTAAGGTCTAAAGCCTTTTACATCAGAGTACATCAAAACCTGTCTTGCAATAGTAAAGAAGCATAAAGACTTTTTCATAAATTATTCCCCAAGTAAAAACAGTAAAGTAGCCATAGCCAAGAAAAGTCCAAGCCATCCATGATGACCTTCAAGCAGAAGAAGTCCGAACTAAACAAGAGTATTTCCTCCCTGTAACCTGGGGGGGAAACGGAAGAAAAGAGGCGAAACAAAACGGATCAGTCAAAAAGACTGAGTAAGCCCTATCTACTATCATCATAAAAACTAGTAAAGTTAACTGACATGAGAAACTGAGATGAACATAAGTATGATGACAAGATAGATAAGCTAAATCAAAATAACATGATGAACTACTGAACTCAGACAAACTAAAGTGTCATGATAAATTACGGTGTCAAGATAAAACAAGGTATCACATCGTCAGGTTTCTATCAAGTATAATATCCCCAAGATATCTATCACGTATAACGTCCCATGGTATCTATCCTGTACATCTGCTCTGCACCTACCGTACTAGTATCCCAACTGTATCATGTGTTATCCGTGAATGACCCTTACTCAAAAGTCGTATAATGGTCCATGTCAACCTAATATATCGCTTATATAGGTTACTCAACTCGTATGTTTTATTCCATGTAAATGTTCAGTCCCTTGCCGTAGACCATACGGGCTTTCCCATGAGATTCTATACTACTTTAACATAGTTCCATGATCCTTAAGATCGTTTTGGATTGTCACCCTATATCTAACTAGGGTCTTTCAACATGAATCATTGTTTGTACAACTAGGACTTATGCTACCTAGGACTACTAGGGATTATGCTTACCTATTGCACGTTTTCATATCTCGGTTTTGGTTCAACCACCCAGGGCCACTAGGATTTACGCTAACCGTCAACCGCGCCCTTTTTCCCACGCATTCATCGTGAATCGTTTTTCCATGACTGTATGCACATGTATCACATCGTGCCATACGAGTCCTGTTACAGGGCAGACCAGGAAATACAGGACTCGGTCGGGAGCTTTAGATTTATCTGCCGATGCAGATGCTAAGGTCTATTTTTCCTATACGTGGCTATGGTCCTACGAGACCACTCCCTCAACTAGTGAAAGACAAGACAGGATAAATCCTGTATGAGAACACAACACTGGCCAACCCACATCCTAGCCTTACCGCAACCATAATTAGATAGCAATTATGGTATATTGGGTGTTCTCTGCCTTTCCGTACGTACACACTTGACCAAAGATGGTAGGTAGCTTGATGAAATGCTATCTAGGGCACGACAGTGTATCGTCGACTATCCCCTATCCATCCCCGTCTTTAGGTCGCTCGTATAGCAACCAAGGCATACTCTTGGTTCTTCTAACGCAGACCTTAACCTCTCATGAGCCTAGTATAATCACCTGGCAGCTCATAGAGGGATACCAAGAGTACCCTCACGTTCCCCGAAGCCGCTGCTTCGTTACCCAGTTCGCTGGAGCCTTTATCTAAATCAGATACTTGCTCCTACTCGTATACTTAAACGATGACCTACCGTATCAGGTTACTCATCTATCTATGAACTGGTCTAAATTTCCTTGACTAAGAATCATTACTTAGTTATTCTTCAACTAAGGTTTACCACTTAGCCTTATTCCCGTTATCCTTGTTAACTACGGTTATCCACCTAATCCTCAGAACTAGGGTTTACATAATGGATTAAGTGTCACTTAAGTTCATGACTTAACCCGTCTATAAATCATGTCAAAATTGGCTAAGTATCCAAGTTCAAGACTTAACCCTACAAACCATGCTCAAGTTGGTTAAGTACATATTAACTTGACCCTATCAAATTACTGAGTCAAATCGGTCAAGCGTATTCAGACGATTCGTGACTTAGCCTTATCATGTTTTCACGTTATATTGGTTAAGTATTGGTTAACTTAACCACATCAAATTAACGAGTTAGATTGGTGAAGTATAGGTCACTTAACCATATCAAATTAACGGGTTAGATTAGTTAAGTGTTTAACTTAACTCCATTAAACTACCAAGTGGGATTAATTAAGTCTAGGCTAACTTAACCCCATCCGATTTCCATGCTTAGACTAGTTGAGTCCAATCTTAACCCCATCCATTAACTGTATTTTTCGGTTAAGCGTCATTAAGAAAACTTACTTAACCTTACCAAGTTATCGTGTTGGATTGATTAAGTGTTGGTTAACTTAACCCCGTCCACTAGTCGTATAAAAATGGTTAAGTGTCATTAGGCAACTCAAGTTACTTAACCTACCCAACCTTGTCATGTTTTGTTAAGTATCATTAGCCTAATCAAATTACTTAACCCATTTGTCCATGTCATATTTGGTTAAGAGTCATTAATCAAATTAACTTAACCCTATCATGTGGCATTAATTACTTAATGCACCTCAACCTCTCACATTAGACTTTGTTGTGGTTACTAGTTAAGCCGGTCGGTTCCGGGTAGCTTTACACCACAACTTGGTCTAACCTTGGGTTCAAGCACAACATGACCAACTTCTCACATTGGGTCCTATTGTTTGCAATTACTAGTTAGGCCGGTCGGTTCCGGGTAGTTTTACGTTGCAAACTCAACCCAACCTCGAGTTGGCCACACTTATATTATCTAAGTGTCATGTCTATCATGTTTCCAAAACATGTTACAAGTTTTCAAGCATTTGGGTAGACCTAACTTAATAGGTAAATTCCCAAAGGGTAGACCTAACTTAATAGGTAAATTCCCAAGCTTATGTTTTTATGCATACTTACATGTCAACTTCCATGTTATATTTCAAGTCATATTTTCAAGTTGTATTTTCATGTCATTAGAAATTACCCACAATGTAACCCAACGCTTTTAAACTCGCATATACGTTCGCGACAACGTAATGGATTAAAAGAAAAGACTTGGCAAAGGCATGACAAAAATGGATATTAAGCCACAAGTTAATCATGGTGGCAAATGAGGCATAAATGTGTTCATTAACTTGCATGTTACATTCTTAAGCCTCAAAAACATGCATAAACCCAAACTTGGCACATAAGCGAATCATGGTGACAAAAGACATGGAATGATGACTAGTAACTCGCATATATCATCATATAAGGGTTATGACTTCATATGCAAGTTGACATAAAGGTTATGAGGGTTCTCATGTTGCATAATGCAACATTTCAACATAAAGGTTGTAGCTTTTAACCCACAAGATCAAGATAATGACTTCATAACTTGCATGACATGATAGCATGTATCATACTCCATGATCAAACCCAAACTTGCAACATGAACATTTAACTTCATAGTTAATATCTAAGAGTAGGGAAAGGGCTTACATTGCTATGAAGGCACAAACCGATTAAGTTAAAGATTGAGACAACGCCTATGCATGCCATCATCCAAAAACCCAAAGATGAAAGCTCCAAATCAATAAAAAAAAACCATCTTGATGAACCAAGATCAAAGCTTTCGCCTTGAAATCAACTTGAGGAGCTCTCATACTAACATAGGGACTCTCTAATACTCTCATGATCATGAAACCTCTCATAGAAATGAAGTGGAGGCTAGGATTTTGAGTGGAGGCCATGAGAGGAGCAATTTTGCCATAGTTTAGTTGCATGAATGAATAATGAGGATTTAGGAGAGGGTTAGGGGCTTATTTATAGAGATTAGGATTCATTAGGACCCTTAGATTAACCCTAGGACCAACCTAAACCGTCAGATTTCAAACCAGACCCAAAAACCTAGCCAAGACAGGAAATAGGTGCACCAGGCAAAACTGCCCGGCCACCATAAGTCGACCCCCAAGTCGACAGGGCTGTCGACTTGGGTCAAGCCATGTCGACTCCCAAGTCGACAGGGCTGTCGACTTGGGGTACCTGGCGGGAATTTTTCCCGCCTAGCCCTCCAGCCCTAATTTCCGAAATTAGAACTCGTTTTTGAACTTGAATTTTCTGAAAACTTCGTCGGACCATAACTTGGTCATACGGACTCCAATTCTCGAAAACTCAGACTCTATTTCGCGTATTTTTCCGAGACGAACGCAATGGCATAGTCCGCTTTACTTGATTCAGAATTTAAAATTAAATTCTGCCTTGATTCTCGTTTTAACATGTTATCGAAATACGGGTTGTTACATTCTCCCCACCTTTTAGGATTTCGTCCCCGAAATCTCCAAGTTAGGAAGAACATATCCTACCATCCATCATTCATCTACTCAAAACACCATCCTCAAGCAACCATTGTCCTTAGATGATTTCTAATGCTGTATGAATATATGCAAAACGTGTGTGTACATGTTCCTTAGCTAATGCTAATGATCAGGCCTGAATAATCTTTCTAATGCAAAAATATGTATAGTGCCATGAATCCAACATGTATGCAAATAGTCCTAATCATATAGATACTATATGCGTGCACAATCATTCATTCATATGCAACAACCGCATGATAATACATTCGATTTCATCCATAAACAAGTATAAATACTCGTGCATATGCAATATGAAATGTGATCGAGTCAAGCTAGTATCTAACGTGTATTCGCGCATCCACGAGCAACCACTTGCAACCATTTGCAACCATATCAATCATAACATGTTTCAAATACATGTTTACATCCATAGGGTTCTACCTAGGATTCCCTGAAACAGGGTCGAGAAGATAAACAAGACAAACTCCTTACGGGGTTTGTAATAGAAAATAGGACCGAGAGGATATTCACAAAAGATAGCCTACAAGCAAGCTCTACAGGAAAACAGGGATCAAGGATATACTCTCAAAAAGAGATATCATGCGCGTATCTAGTCTTTGACCTTCAATGTCGTATTTCCTTGAGCTTAATTCCATTGTGCCTTGACCGTCCTTTAACTTCGCGATTTCGTAGCGTCTTATTTCCTGTTTCCATAACATGAGCTGGAACTCATTTCTTCGTCGCCTCTCGTTCCACTTGCACTTATCCCTTTTTCTAGAATACTTGGCGCAAACATGACTGCGTACTCATGATCTCATGCAAGCTTTCCAAAATTCACTAGTGAATCTCTGGATCTCGTTCATATACTATAAGGTATTCCATGTAGAAGAGCTTTCTCTTGAAAGTAAACAGATGTCAACCAGGTTATCAAGCGCACTTACTAGGGTGATCTCTATAACCCATGCATAAATAAAGTAAACCATCCGTCTTATTGGCGAACACCACTCGATCGGGCTTCAAATTTCCAATAAATGCATCAAGGGATTCTAAGTAACTAATCATGACCGAACCCAAAAGGTTACACGATACTTCGAGGGCATTACCAAGGCTAGTCAAAAGGTTTAACTACCCTCCTATCAAAACCGAGAGTGGAACCCCCTACTGGATAACCACTTCATCCCTAGAATCCATCCATGGCTTATAAACATAAGCATTATTTCCAAACTCAACACTTGGCATAGACATTCTCAAATCCAAACAAGTCATGAATAAATGGACCGATTCTCCAATAGGACTTTGAGACAAAAATGGGATTCTCTATTACGCTAGTACTTAAGGTGCAGAGACTCAACTACCGAAGCGGACTTAAATGATGCGGGGATCAAAACCAAGTCTTGGCGGGATGATAGAAAAGAATAACTAGATCTTCAACAAGGATGTTATCCCTCTACTCAGGTACTCTAGTGAGGGTATACAATTGTCTTCACGATGATCTTGTCCTTGTCCCACAATACTTAACTATCCGTCCCGTTTCACCATACCAAAGATACTTTCTCGTCATGGGTTTCATTGTTCATCTTTCTCCCTCCTTTGAGGACTAAGCCATACCAACAAGTTGCCCATCCTTAAGCTCGTATCCTTTATCCTCTTTCTCACTATCCTTTCTTATAACGCGGCCACTGGTCTCTCGAGAACCACCTCCATCGTATGGAAAGCACTTTCGTAGATAGAAAAGACTAGTCGCAGTTAAAACCACTGTGACTACAGATGGAGGAAAGAAAGGAAAAGAGATTCAATTAAGGAAACAAGGATAGTGCTAATGGCCTTTGGGGAATAGCCTTTTTCTTTTAAAAGAAAATTTTCTTGAAAAATGCTTCTTTGTAAACGATTTTCAAATAGTTTTTAGAAGGTCTTTAAAAACTTTTGCCCAGTCTGGTAACCTGGGGGGGGGGGATTGTAAAAGAAAAGACTAGTCGCAGTTAAAACCACTGTGACTACAGATGGATGAAAGAAAGGAAAAGAGATTCAATTAAGGAAACAAGGATAGTGCTAATGGCCTTTGGGGAATAGCCTTTTTCTTTTAAAAGAAAATTTTCTTGAAAAATGCTTCTTTGTAAACGATTTTTCAAATAGTTTTCTACTTTCTTTCTATGAACTAGTAAAGTTAACTGGCATGAGAAGCTGAGATGAACATAAGGATAACAACATACTGGCATGAACAAAATGTTCAACCCAAACTTGCATAACATAACTTGGCATACTTGCATATAAACTTGCATATCATACATTTAACTTTAGAGTTTAAGTATGAAAGTAGAATAGGGCTTACTATGCTTAAGAAGTCACAAAAATATGACAAAGCCCTTATGAAATCAATCAAACCCAAAATGCAAGCTCTAACATAAAAACCCTTGAGCCAAAATGATCAAAACTCTTTCTTAATGATGCAAATATAGAAACTTGACTTGAATGCAAGTTAATGATGCTCATACAAGTTTGAAAACACTTGTATGCATGGAAAATCACTTAGAAATTTATTTAGAAATTGTATGAAGAGAGTGGAGGCCATGAGAGGATTGATTTTGCCCTAGTTTAGTTGTAGGATAGATTAATGATGATTTAGGGCTAGGTTAGGGCCTTATTTATAGATTAGGCAAGTGTTTTAGGCCATAGGATTAAACCTAGATTCAATCCAGGCCATCAAAGCATGTCTTGGGGAAGAAGTCAAGTGTAGGAACCATCTAGGGCCTTTAGATTAAAGCTGAACCATGAGAACCATTCAAATGCAAAATCTGCATTTGAGCGAATCGGCCCACGGGTTGACAGCCAAACACCCTAGATTAACCCCTAGTCGACCCAGCAGGCTTGGGTCGACCTCAAAAATCGGCCGGTTCGGTTATTCCCCTCTCCCAATTCGCTGTTTTGAACATTTTTGCATATTTATTTATTTAATTTTTAATTATATATATATATCAATATATATATATTTCTCTGCGCAACCCATTTCACTTAATTAAGTATACTTTAATTTGTGAATTTTTCGTGAAACTTCGCGAGGCCATATCTTGGTCATACGGACTCCGATTTTCGAAAACTCGGACTCTATTTCGCGTATTTTTCCGAGACGAACGCAATAGCACAGCCCGTTTCCCTTGATTCAGATTTTACAGTTTAATTCTGCCTCCATTTATGTTATAACATGTTATTCAAAAATACGGGTTGTTACAAGCTTGGAATTGCTCCCATGAAATTTCTTTCTCTAGAGTCTCAAGCGTGACTAAATTCCACCATTCCATGGCCTTGCCTTGCAGTTGCCTTGATGCATGCTTTATCTTGGTTGCACCATCCAAACGTAAGTCTCCAAAGATACGAACATAAGAAATCATCCACCTCTGAACCTCTTCAGCTGACTCGGACCCTTTGAATGGTTTTCCTCCTAGAGATGTAAAAAATCTTTGCATAGCTTCGCAAAGTCCACAACTATAGTCAACTGAACTCCTACGTTTACCGTAGCTGCCACTGGAGTGGGGACCCTTCGCATGAATGCCTCCATCATGGCTTCAAATATGGTTGGGTGTAACAACCCGGATTTTCAGAAACAATTTAAATTTTTTATTTTGGCAATTTTAATGGATTTTGGAATTTAAAATGATTTATTTTATATAATAACGACTAAAAATTTATTTAAATCAAAGTTAGAATGTATAAATTTATTTTAATTATAAAACGAGCCTGAAATGGTGCGATAGTTTGAAAATTCGATTTATAATTTCAAACGAATGTATAGAATTCAAAATAAATCGGAATTCGGTGAAACAAGAAATATTTGAATCTGTTTAATTATATCTTTCTAACGAATGTGAAAAATTCAGATTTCATAGTATAAATTGAAGGTTATGTCTACTTTAAAATTTAAAACAATTGCTACGGAATTTATATATATTTTAAATTAAATATAGCCCTTAAAAATAGCCATTTTGCAGATGACCTCCGTTTTCGATGAAACCACTTTTGTTGGATTCAAAATATCAAATTATTTCTAGATTTCAAATTTCATAATTTTTGGATTTAATATGTGAGCGTGATAAATTTAAATGTGTTTTGTCAATTTTAGTTGAATGGATCAACCGGAAAATGACCATTTTTCAAACGGTCTCCAAATTCAAAGAAATTAGTTTTGTTAGGACCGTATCATAAAAACAAAGCTTGATTTATTTTTTTGAAATTTTTGGAGTTAGTATGTGGCCCCGGTAAATTAAAATGTATGTTTAAATTCAATATATATTGATTTATATTTTAATTTTGATAAAAAGTGATCAAAACGGTCGAATTGGCTTACGAAATATATTCCATTGTGTCCGGAATGGGGGTATTTATTTAGGGGCATTAGTCGTTGGGTTTGATTTGGAGCTCTAATTTATAAATCCTATTTTTTTCTTTTGGAGATAAATAATATAAAATAATAATTTAAAAAAAAACATAAAACCCCTAACCATAGGGTTAAATCTGCACCCGCCTCCCATTTAAAACAACGGACGATTTGCTCTGAAGTATTTCCCTAAAATTCTCTCAACATAACTGTAATTAGATCTCACTCCGAACAGAAATTAAAATACTTCGTTCGATCTTCGTTTCTATAAGGGGAAGATCGCATCTCGTCGACTATGGATCTCGAAATCGAGGTCTAAAGTTGCGCCGTACGAAGTCAATTTGGGGCTCCAGGTGGCGATCGAGTTCGGCTTGAGAGGGCGCTGGAGGTGCAACTCATGGAGGTGTCTGATCGTCTCCACGGTGATCGAAGCAGTGGCGGTAGACGGAAGATGAGACTGACAATGGGTTTAAAGGGTTTATCGCATTACATATTTAAGAGGGAGAGGGGTAAGAGAGGGATTAATTTATTTAATTAATTTTAATTAATCCAATAAAGTAATTAATGTGTTTAATCCCGAAACTTTGTCATACGAGGTCCAAATCGCGCGAAACTGGATCGGTCGCGATCGTGGGGACGGGAGCTTCATAACAAGACTAACTGGACCCAATTTGAAGCTAGTTAGAAATATAGGCAAATTCGAATTCAAACTGTTCAGAAATTCAAAACAAAAACTAGCGGAGTGGAAACCGACAGTGAGAACTCCTTTTCACTCTAATTAATTTACAGTTAAATATATACTAGGATACAAACGAGGCTTAGAAGCCCCCGACTCTATTTATTGTACAAACCATGTTGTTTGTTTTGGATTATGTTGTGCAAATTTGGATTGTGATTGTAATATTGATTGTGGATTGATTGTGATTGATGTGTATGGCACGAGCCAATATCAGGGGAGAGGTAATGGTAGACATTACTTCGGTTTTAATATCGCGCTGTTATGATGCCGAAATTTTCGAAAATAAATATTTATTCATTAAAAATGTAATTTTTAATGTATATATGAATTATATAAAATATTCATTTATTGAATAAAATATTTGAACAATAAAAATATTATTTTATTGAATGCATCAACTTTAGAAAATATTCAAGTGTTGAAATAAATATTTTATCGTTAAAAATATAATTTTAACGTATATATGAACGGCATAAAATTCTCCTGAAATGAAAATAAATATTTATTTACAAATCAGATGATTTGTTTATGTACACCTATTTAACTGACACTGATTGGAACGTTAAATTTTACATATCGCCCAACTGCACAAATAATATTCAGTATTTATTGGTTGAAGCCCCACACGGGTATTGGGATGATATTTCAATATGCTAATCCCAATTGTTTAGTTGTATGTCAATCAATTGGTTGACAGACTGTTGTAAGCGTTAATTATTTATATTTAATGCTTAAGCAGTTGTGCAGTGCACTCTGGATGATGGTTGATTGTGTATCATGATTGTTGTATGCATGTGTTGTATGAAATCCATATAAATAAATTATATGGTAATTGATTGTGTCTGATTCCAATTCAGAAATAACGAATATTTTAAAATAATATTCAGTAAAGTATTAAAATGTGAATTTGAAGTCCGATTTTGGATGGACACGAAAATATTGAAATATATGAAGCCGTGTTGATTAGATTTGTGCCATTTTAACGAGAATGATATTTATATCGATTTTATTCATTTTTATAATGAATACCGAAAAGGAAATTATTTAAAAATCTGATATTTTGAAAATATTACCATTTAAATATTACAATGATAAGGAGTATTCAATTTTGATCTAAAATTGAAACGAAAGTGGGAACGGTTTTTAAAACGAATTTATAAAATACGTTTGAATGAAATATATATTATATATATTAATGGCTTGAACAAAACGCATCGTGCCACGACCGCTTGCGAATTTTGACCATTGACTTCGAATTGACATTACGGGAGATCCAACCGTTGGATTCTCCTAAAACCAGAATCTTTGAGTTCTTATCGGAAAGAGCTTTCCAACGAATATAAGAGATTTGAAATCTAACGATTGGATTTGGAAATATGTCCAAATCAAATTTGGAAAAGGTCTCTGTAAGTCCAGTTCGATGACTGTTTATGGAAATCAACTGAAAGGGCCTTAATAAAATTATTAAAATTATTAATAACTTGTGTAAAATCATAATAAATGATTTGGAAAGAATTTTGGATGAAAAATTCCACGTTTGTATTGATAAAAATATATTTTTATCTAAATGAACCAGTTATTAACTAGATTTGAAATCCAATAATTTTTAAATAAATAAATAAATAGGATTTGTAAAACTGGAAATTTACATCAAGGGCCTACTACATGGCCTAAAATATTTAGTAGGACACGCGTTTTGGATAATTAGTTTCTAGGACAAAAATCAAAATGCGAGTCTTCATCTTCTTAAATAACCATCGTATCTTCGGAAATAACGTGCTCGTGGAAATTAGGTCAAAATTAAGCCTTTTTATGTGAAATCAAAGTGGTCATTAATTTTTTGGGAAAAAAATTAGGCGCTGGTTTGTTGTGAAATCAAATTCGAGTTTAGTTGTGCAAAATATTGAGGTGATTTTCTTCAGTTGGATAGGCTAATAGATTTTTGTTGTTGGATTGCTTGTTTTTTTGATGAGTTTCTATTTTTTTTAGTTATTTTTCATTGTAAATAAGATGTTTTATGCTTTTTTTATGCTCTTGTATATTTCTTATAATTGACGATTCGATGTTATTTGAGAGCCAGTTTTGATCTATTAGAAAAATGTTTAGTTTGCTTTAGGTCGAATAGTGAACTCTGAAATGTTTTCTTCTGATAAAAAAAGCAATGTGTATTTAGTCAGCTTTCATTATTCAGAAATGATTGTGATTTTTGAACTTACACTATAACTTCACATCTGTCTTGAGCAATCATACCATTTTTTTTGGTCAGTAAATTATGTTTGTACTCAATTTTAGTATATTACTTAATATTAGTTGGTGACGCCTGTTATCCAGTTCATGGTGTTTTGTGATCCGTAAAAGATAAATGATTTTATCTTTTTTTTTTTAAAGTAGGATAGAAACTGAAAAATAGGTGAGATTTTTTTATAGAAAATGATTATTGGGACAGAAAATGATAAATGATTTCACTGATTACTGCATTTCAATGTATATTTACAAAAGAAAGTCAATGTTTTTTATTTCAAAAATAAAGCATTTCAATGTATAGGCCCCTTTCTAATGTAAGATAACCCAAAAACATTTTGCATTGTTTTTACTGTTGCATGTATATTTGATTCAAAACAAAAAAAATGTAAAAGATATAATGTTATTTAATTTAATGTAGCCGATGTTACTGTATACAGGAGTTAAAAATGATATATGCATATATATTTTTTTTATAAAAACAATGTAGTAAAATATTAAACCGTACTTACATATCATAGTTACTAGAGAAAAAAAGATAAGTACATTACAAGTTTCTAGAGCAAACAAAGGTCAATTAATTGCACTAATACATGAGCTGTTTTTATTCCCTTATTGTGTAGATTTTGTGATCTTCAAGAATATTAACAGTATGTGATTGCATCTTTGTTTAGTCGTGATAATGTCCGTTCAAATAACATAACAGATGTTATTTAACTATAAATAATAATTGATTTTTATTTTTTCCAATATATATGCTATAAATGGCCTAAATCAATGAATTTATTTTTTGTAATGTTGATTATATGACCTAATGTAGTTAATTTGTGCATCTTGAGTTCAATGACAACTCCTTGAAATTCTACTTCAAATTTAACATCAGCAGCTGGAATTAAGCTTTACCACCATAGAATCCCACCAAAGATGAGGACTGTGAAGTCAGGGGTGAATGTGGGGAAGAAGTTTTTTGGTTGGTCCATGTGGCCTGTAAGTATAAATTAAGTGCTTTCTGTTGCTTTGTCGATTATCATATTTTTCAGTAATGTTTTAATTGAGTTTTTAACATATGTGAAGAAAGACGATTATGAGTATTTTATGTGGCATAAAGAAGTGTATGAAATCAATAACAATGGTAAAATAGAAGATACTACTGTTAAATTAATGGAAAAAGAAAATACTATATCAAAATTGCTCATGGAAAGGAGGACACTTGAAGAAAAGTTGCTGAAGCAGAAGCAAAATTGGGCAAATGCTGATGAGATTGTTGCTAATATGAAGGTAGAGATGGCTTTAATGTGCATTAAATGTGGAAATCACGAGGAAGGGAATTTTTTTTACAAGAGCTTTAACTATGTCATGGATAATGTTTGGGATTATTTTGTGTATGCTTATGGCAATGTAATGCACTGAAATACACTTTTTCTTCATATTCTTTTTCATGTTTCATCTTTTGGGAGTTCATGAAATATAATGTGTAATTTTGTATGTTTTGAAACAATTATATGAATGGTGTTTTAGTATGGGTACTAAGGTTATACTGATGTAGAAAAAAGAAAAGTGATTATATCTTTTATTGATAATAATTTCAGTTGAACTGAATTTAGTGATGATATTGTGATTGCTGATGTTGAAAACATTATGATGAAATTGATAATTATGTGATGATTATCATGTTATAACTAGTTTTATCTTTTTAAAAAATTGTATTTGTTATTTGCGCTTCAATGGAAAATAACAAGAGTGAAAAAGTTAACTGGTTAGTTGTAAAGTAATTGTTGTTTAATTTTGTTTTTCATTCAATATTAGAAAAGAAGCGAAAAAGATATCTGGTTATATCTTTATGGAAAATTTCTTATAAAAAAGGTAAAAATTGTATAGTTATTTACTTATTTATGTTTTCAATTGCAGGTCTGATATATATATATATATATATATATATATATATGATAGTTGTATCGTTTAAATTGAAGCTAAAGAATCATTTATTCTTTGTTATGTAAAATGATTAGTTGATTATTTTGTTATTTCGACAACAAAGGTATGAAAAGATAATTGTATTTACATTTTCATGTAAAGGCAATATTTTGAATTTCTTTTATGTATTAAATATAATACGTTGATGTTGTTTTAGTTTGTTTGTTCTATAAGGTAATTTTCTTTCATTACATTAGAAATTAATTGCACAATTATATCAATCTTAACTTATTATTTTATTTAGTTTGATGATGAAAAAGATAAATATTTTTATCTTTTTAAAAAAATTGTATTTTAAATAAAAAAAGATAAATGGTTATGTGTGCTTCAATGGAAGATAATAGGAGTGAAAATGAAAATTGGTTAGAAGTCAAAAAATTGTTGTATAAATTTGTTTTTCATTCAACATCACAACATGAGCGAAAAAGATATTTGGTTATATCTTTATGGAAATTTTCTTAAAAAAAGTATATTTATTTGCTTATTTATTTTTTCAATTGCAGGTCTTATATATATGTGATGGTTGTATGGTTTAAATTTAAGTTAAAGAATCATTTATGTTGTGTTATGTTAAATGATCAGTTGATTATTTTGTTTTTTCGACAACAAAGGTTTGAAAAGAAAATCGTATTTACATTTTCATGTAAAGGCAATATTTGAAATTTGTTGTATGTATTAAATTTAATTGGTTGATGTTGTCTGAATTTGTTTGTTCTATAAGGTAATTTTCTTTTATTACATTAGAAATTAATTGCACATTTATTTCAATCTAATCTTATTATTTTATTTCTTTTCATGATGAAAAAGATATATATTTTTATCTTTTCAAATTATTTTTTGATAATAACAACAGTGAAATAATTATTGTTATTATTACAATTCTGATATGAAATAATCATACACAGTAACAAAATCCAGCATTTAATCATATACAGCAACATAATCATAACAGATATACATATAATATACTACATATTTAAAAAAGATACATGGTTTTACATTTTTAGCAAAACATAGTGTAATCTTTAGTTTTGCTGTTACATACTAATTTTCGACACTTTAGTGAGAAGAAAGAATTATGTAACAGAAAAAAACATGTATACATGATGTTGACTTTGTACATGTTTTTACTAATAAGAATACAAACAAAATTACCACATTCATTACTGTCACTATATAGATGATATTTTGTTTGATAGAAGCATTGCTTCTACGTAGTTTTTCCTTCTTGATTCTCAAATCATAACAGTTGGACAATACATCCCACGGTATTGGTCGCATAGGAGATCGATAACCTCTACAATCTGGGTCGTAGCATTTCTGATAGTAGCCACCTCTTTGGAAATCAACAATTGTAATAACCCGAAAATCTGGGCCAGTTTAAAATTTTTATTTTGGCAATTTTAGCTGGATTTTGAACATTTAAAATGGAATATTTTAAATAATATCGACGAGAAATTTATTTTGAATATAATTCGACGTATATATTATATACGTCGTCGTTAGAATATAAATATTTATATATAATTATAAATAGAATTGAAAATGGCGCGGTAGTTCGATAATTCGATTTCAAACTTCAATTGAATGTACCGGGTGCAAAACAATCCGGATTTTAGTGAAACCAAAAACATTAGGATCTAATTGATGATATCTTTCTAACGGATGTAAGAAACTGAGATTTCACTTTAAAAATTGAGAGATATGTCCAGTTGAAAATTCTGAATAGTCGTTATGGAATTCAGGCCCTTAAAAATGGACATTTTGCAAATGACCTCGGATTTCGACGAAACCACTTTTGTTGGGTCCGCAGTGTCAAGTTATTGCTAAGTTTCAAATTTCATAATTTTTCGAATCAATATGTGAGCATGGCAAAGGAAAACGTGTTTTGACCATTTCAGTTGATTTTAATCGACTGGAAATTGGCCATTTTTCTAACGGTCTCAGAATTCGACGAAACTAGTTTTGTTAGGACCGTATCGTCAATACGAAGCTAGAAAATATTTTTATAGAATTTTTCGAGTTAGTATGTGACCCCGGTAATTAGAAATGTACGTTTAAAATTCAATATAGCGATTTAAATGTAAATTCAAAGGAAACTGATCGAAACAATCAAATCAGCATGCGATACATATCCCATTGTGTTCGGAATGGGGGTGAAACGCTATGGGCGACAGGCGGTGGGCCTCGTTTCGAGTTGGGTTGTAAAAGTCAACTTTTAGCGATTAAATTAATTAAATTAATTAAAAATAAAATAAAATACATAAAACCCCCTCATCCCTTTCTTTTCTTTCATTACCGTATGCCCCTCTTCTTTCAGAAAAAAAAATATAAAACCGTCGTGCCCTCCCCTCTATCGTCGACGCGCCGCCAAGGGAGACCGCCGCGCCTCCCCATCAGCCCCCCCTTCCTTCCTCCCTCTTCCTTCTTCTCCGTCCTAGCGTCCTTCCCCTCTGGCCTTGCCCGATCCTGAAACCGCGACCCACCTCCACCTTCCGTCAGTGCCGCAGCGCCACGACCAGCAGAGAAGCGCCACCACTGCTCCGGCGCGCCATTTTTCCTCCCCCTCTCCGATTCGATCAGCCTTCTCTCCCCCCCCTTCACTGTAAGTCCATTTTCTTTTTCTTTTTTTCTATTATTATTTATTTATTATTTTATTCCTGTTTTTATTTTAACAGATTTAAAACTGATTTTATTTATTTTATTCCTGATTTTATTTATTTTAAAACTGATTTTATTTATTTTAAAACTGATTTTATTTATTTTAAAACTGATTTTATTTTTAGATTTTAAATAGCCAAAGATTTAAACTTTAAAAAGAGAAAAGATTTAAACTTTAAAAAAGAGAAAAGATTTAAACTTTAAAAAGAGAAAAGACGATATTTTTAAAGAGAAAAGACGATATTTTTAAAGTAGAAAAGACGATATTTTTAAAGAGAAAAGACGATATTTTTAAAGTAGAAAAGACGATATTTTTAAAGAGAAAAGACGATATTTTTAAAGTAGAAAAGACGGTATTTTTAAAGGTGAAAGATAGGATTTTTATTTGGTAAAAGATACGATCTTTATATTTTTAAAGTGATAAAAATATAGTTTTTATATTTTATATTCTTAAAGTATTAAAAATATAATCTTTACTATATAGGAACATTAAAAATATGATTTTTATATTTTTAAAGTATTAAAAATATAATCTTTATAGGATAGAGAACATAAAAATACCATCTTTGTGTATGTAGCAAAATAAAAATCTGATTTTTATTTTCTATACGTCGAAATAAAATGCTGATTTTTATAAAGATGAAATCTTTATAGTTGAAAAGGCGAGATCTTTATATATAGAATAACGATGTAAAAATAGAATTTTTATCTATATAGTAGCGGTGTAAAAATAGCATTTTTATCCATATAGCGTCAAAGAAAAAAAATGTGATTTTTATATATTGAACTTCGAAGTAAAAATATGATTTTTATATTTTGAATAGCGTAGTAAAAATTCGATTTTTAAATATATGAAGTGATTATAAAAATATGACTTTTAAATTGAAAGTGAATAAATAAAAATGTGATTTTTATTTTAAAGATATCGAAATATAAAAATGTGTGATTTTTATATATATAGTGACTACGGGCAACGAAGATGGAAGAAAAGGCGAGAACGACGAAGATCTCTACAATAGGAGTGTCGTGAAGTTGGATAGCTATTGGTGAGAATTTCTCACTTTTCAATTTATTTTCTAGCTATATATATACTAGGATGCAGACGGTGCTTAGTAGCACCCGACACAATCGTCCACAGACCATGGACTTGTTTGTTTGGCTGTTTGGTGATTGATTGCGATATTGGTTTGAATGTGGTTTGTGGTGTGAAAAATCGAATCGATAAATTGGTTAGGATTAAACGTGCGCCGTTATAAGGCGAAGGAGTAAGGCTAGGTTAGACTCTTACTCCAAATTTTGTGGTTTGCATAACGAAAGTGAATTTGATTGATGTGTGAATGGCGTGGGCCTTCACTAGACCGGGGATTAGGCTAGGCCTTGTCCCGTTTCTAGTATCGTGCCGTTATGCCGCCGAAATTTTCTAAAATATGTTAGAAAAATAAAAATATCATTTTTATTGAATAAATGAATTGAATAGAAATTCATATGTTGGAATAAAATGTTTTATCGTTAAAAATATAATTTTTAACGTGAATGTGAATAAATAAATATTCATTTACAAACCAGACGGTTTGTTTATGTACACTTATTTGAATGACATTGATTGGGTCGATAAATTTTACACATCGCCCAACTGCACAAATAAAATCTGTGTTTGATTGTTTGAAACCCCACACGGGTGTTGGGATGAAATTTGAAGTTCACTCATCCTGATTGATTAAATATGTCGATCGATTGATTGACAGGCTGTTATAAGCGTTAGATATCTATATTTGATGCTTATACAGTGTAGTGCACTTTGGTTGATGGTTGATTATCTTTCAATGCTATGATATACATGTGTTGTATGAAAATCCATATAATTAACTTTATATGGTAATTGATTGGGCCTCATTCCAATTTGAAAAATAAAGAATATTATAAAATAAAAGTTCATGTGTTGACAGTACTCATTCATTGAGATTGGTCATGTGTTGAACGAAATATTTTAGTAATAAAATTTACATCTTTATCGATATAAAATAAAAGTTCATGTGTTGACAGTACTCATTCATTGAGATTGGTCATGTGTTGAACGAAATATTTTAGTAATAAAATTTACATCTTTATCGATATAAAATAAAAGTTCATGTGTTGACAGTACTCATTCATTGAGATTGGTCATGTGTTGAACGAAATATTTTGATAATAACAACTATTTTGAAAATAGAAATTTATGAAGCCGTGTTGATTAGATTGACGCCATTTTGACGTGAACGATATTTATATCGATTTTATGGAATTCAAAATGAATTGAAAACGATTTCGAAATGAAGCGAATTGAAATGAATTCCAATTGAATTGAAATTTGAACTGAATAGAAATGAATTTTGAAACGAACTTATAAAGAAGAATTCAATTTTGCTTTGAATTGAAATGGAATTTGAAATAGGTTTTGAAACGAATTTTAAAACTATTTATATAATTCGTTTTAAATAGAAATCGACGAAGTATATATTATATATATTATATATATTATATATATAATATAATGGCCTGAATAGAACGCGCCGCGCCGCGGCAGTTCGTGAATTTCGACCATTTATTTCAAACGGACATTGCGGGAGATCCGACCGTCGGATTCTCCTAAAACCGGAACCGTTGGGTTCGTATCGAAAAGAGCTTTCTAATGAATGTTAGAAATTTGAAATCTAACGGTTGGATTTGGAGATACGTCCAAATCAAATTCGAAAAAGGTCGCTGTAAGTGCAGTTCGATGGCCGTTGATGGAAATCGACTGTACGGGCCTTGATAAAATTATTAAAAATAGCAATAATTTGTGTAAAATCATAAGAAATGATTTAGAAAGAATTGGGATGAAAAACTCCATATTTGAAAAGATAAAAATGGATTTTTATCGAAATGAACTAGTTTTGAACTAGAAATATAATTCTATTTATTTTTAAATAAATAAATTGAATTTAAAAAGGGTTTTAAAAATAACCAAAATTTCCAATGATTGCATTGGAGTGGATTTGAATCGAAATTGTCTTCGGAATATTTCGATGTTGGAATTCGTGATTATACAGGTGTTGTTATGGAAATTTGAAAGATATATATATTTATATCGTTATTTCCAATACGACATTTGTTAGTCGTAGAATTCGATATTGAATATAAGCCGATATATTTTCTATTCAGAGCCTTGTATTGAATATCGAATGTGATTTGGGTTTGTCGTGAATGGTGTCTTTACTAACACTGTTCTTGAACCCAGTTGAGAAAAGATTAAATCTTTTTATTTAGATTTAATGAAGTGTACCAATTAAATAATATTTAATTGGAATTGAATTGATATTGATTTTTGGGTTTATCGTGAACAGTGTTTTAAATAACACTTGTTCTTTAACCCGATAATTAATGAATGTGATTTGGGTTTGTCGTGAATGGTGTCTTCACTAACACTGTTCTTGAACCCAGTTGAGAAAAGATTAAATCTTTTGATTTAGATTTAATGAAGTGCACCAATTAAATAATATTTAATTGGAATTGAATGGATATTGATTTTTGGGTTTATCGTGAACAGTGTTTTAAATAACACTTGTTCTTTAACCCGATAATTAATGGGATGTGACTTTGGGTTTATCGTGAACCGTGTTTTAAATGACACTGATTCTTTAACCCAGTCACAGATTAAAACTAAGTGGAGTTTTAATGAATCTTTAATTAGATTGAAAAGATCGAGAATGGAGTATCACCAGTTTTGCTCCAGGCGATAGTTAAATCTTTAATTAGATTTGAACGTGAAATTTAGAAACTAACTGTCGGTTAGCCAAGCAGAAGGGTTTTCTGGATATTGATCTGATGTTGGTTTCGGCCTTCGGGGTTAATATTTGGGGAATTATTCTCTTGATTAATTTACGGTTAGTGACTAATGAATTGGAATGAGGCGTATGTTGTGTTTGTGTAACACTTTTATAAAATATACGCGAGTTATTCGGGAAGTCCGGGTTTATCCCATTCTGAATAATCGATACGACGATAAGTCGAAGATGAAGACGATGGTCGAAGACCGGAGGTCTTCACGTCGTTTGGGTGATAACTGATGATCTTGATTGGGCTGTACACCCAAGAAGATGGAAACAGTTGGTGATCGTCCAGACGTACTTGGAGATCGATGGATATGCGAGGTACTAGGTGCCTCCGGTTTCGTTCAGACCCAGAACGGACTTGTAAATGGACTGTGTGTCTGACATCGGATTTCATTCTATGTGACTGATATCGGTTGCATAGGATGGTTTGCCTGTGTGGCATGCTAAGATGCAAATGATCAAGGCTTCTGTTGAAAAGCAAAGTCTTGTGGTGATGATCAAAGCACGACCTTTGTGGCGTAGCTTTGTGTAACGTTTACCTCGCGTGTTTCACACCCGGTATGAACCAAAAACGGGAGACGGACCTCAGGGAGGACTTGCGTTTCTTTCTAGTTAGAAGTGGCGTCAGTGGTTTTACACGCCCTGACGAGTTTGACTTATGTGGTTGTTGCTGTTGTGAGGCGCCTCGGTTATATCGGTTTCGGCCGATGCTTCTGGTCGGCTGACGGACCAGACTTACACCCCATAGGGTGGGGAAACGTAGTGTTCAGGCATTTTAATCCACATCGGTGGACCGGCCCTGTCGCTCCAAGGGTCGATGCGCTCTGACCCTGTGGCTCGGGCTAGAGAGTCACGAATCGGTTGGGGACTATCTTTTGCCTCGGTTCATAGACGGAAATCCAATTTCCAAATACGTGCCATTTGCGGTTTTATTTGTAAACCTATATATGGCGACATAGTGGTATGGGGCATTCATGCCGCCTATGATTGATACTTATGATTTGAAGTTGTTTTATACACTATGCACTTATAATAGTATCAAATGATTTGTTTTAAAACGTATCAAGCATTCTTTGGCTGTTATAAGGGAAAACCCTATCCTCGACTGCGTTGCATTGTGTGATGGGACCTGGGTCTTATAACAGCTTCATTTTTCTTTATTTAGCATTGCGCTGTTTGTTTATGCACTGGTATTCTTGGGAGGAAACCCGTTCCGTGTTATACGGCGTGGTCCCTTGATTTACCTAATGATTTAAAATAAAGATTAATAACTGTTTTAGTTCTCACACCAGTCCCATGACTGACCTGGAGTTTATTGTTTTAACCTAAACTCTGGGTGCCCTTATTTTGACACGGGCAGCTAGTAGTTTCGGTTTTGCAGATTTATATTCACAGGATCCTGGTTTACAGCTGGAACGATATCCGGAAAGCTTTGTATCCGTATATCTACTTCTAGTTGTGTATTGTATTATTTTTCCGCTGCTATGTATTTAAATGTAATTTAAATCTCTGATATTTCTGTGTAATATTCATTTATACTCTGTATATTCTTGTAATCTGATGCATTGTTGTCATATACAATGAAAGGTTCTTCTGTATGCGTTCTGTTGTGGTTTGTTCTCGAACTATCCGACGCTTTCCTTGACGGGGAAGTTGCGGGTCTTTACACGTGGTATCAGAGCTTTGGTTTACAAAGCTCAGAGAACAAGGCACATTAGAACGATACGAAAGAATTCATCAGATATTGGATTAGTAATATCCAATTAGAATGACTCGTTAGAGATAGGATCAGTAGTATCCTAGAACGAGTGTGAAGGGTATATTTTTAAAGTGAAAACAATTTTTGTTTTGAAAATTTAAATCAATTATTCGTATTTGATTATTTATTTTGAATATGGACAATCGAGTATATATAGATTTCGCGTATACGCGTCATGAACGTATATTCGAAGTTTTAATATATTGGATAGATATAGCATCACACTCTAGTCGCCCGGAGATATTATTGATGATAGCGATCGCATCATCAACATTTATGTTCGTGTTTCGAAGGTGTGATTTTCTATATATTTCCATTAGGCTGGTGTGAGAACCAAAACTTATATATAGCTAGAATACATTGTTGTGAATTGGCATCAAAAACATGATTTTTGTATATGTATCAAAATTATGAATTTCAAACTCTAATCAACTAATTGATTGATGTTTGTGTTGTTTGTTCATTTGTTTGCTAATTTTGAACCTTTATGCCTAATTGAACACATATTGAATTGTATTGAAAATTGGTTGCATCTGTTTGCATATACATATATATCATTGAACAGGTCATAGCAAGGAGGCTAGAGCCAGAGAATAAAAAATTTTTGCCCGACAAATAGGTACATGTTTACTACATAATTTCCTGTTTTGTTTGGGTGATGATGATTTTGTGAGCCTATTGGCTAGCCGCTTGGCTTTTTCTTTTTCTTTTTGAGATCTGAAGGACCGGGGAAGCTATTTGAAATTCCCCGATGCTCCCGGTGCAGGGGAGGTTATGGCGAAATTTTTCAAAAATTTAGGGTGTTAGCCAAATTTTTGAATTTTTGGAAATTCTCAGAAACTGAAAAGTTGGAGAATGGAAGCCAGATCGAGCGTAGAGTTGAATAATCAAACCACTTTCGACTTTGTTCCTTTTCGGGGACGAAAAGTTTTAAGTGGGGGAGATTGTAATAACCCGAAAATCTGGGCCAGTTTAAAATTTTTATTTTGGCAATTTTAGCTGGATTTTGAACATTTAAAATGGAATATTTTAAATAATATCGACGAGAAATTTATTTTGAATATAATTCGACGTATATATTATATACGTCGTCGTTAGAATATAAATATTTATATATAATTATAAATAGAATTGAAAATGGCGCGGTAGTTCGATAATTCGATTTCAAACTTCAATTGAATGTACCGGGTGCAAAACAATCCGGATTTTAGTGAAACCAAAAACATTAGGATCTAATTGATGATATCTTTCTAACGGATGTAAGAAACTGAGATTTCACTTTAAAAATTGAGAGATATGTCCAGTTGAAAATTCTGAATAGTCGCTATGGAATTCAGGCCCTTAAAAATGGACATTTTGCAAATGACCTCGGATTTCGACGAAACCACTTTTGTTGGGTCCGCAGTGTCAAGTTATTGCTAAGTTTCAAATTTCATAATTTTTCGAATCAATATGTGAGCATGGCAAAGGAAAACATGTTTTGACCATTTCAGTTGATTTTAATCGACTGGAAATTGGCCATTTTTCTAACGGTCTCAGAATTCGACGAAACTAGTTTTGTTAGGACCGTATCGTCAATACGAAGCTAGAAAATATTTTTATAGAATTTTTCGAGTTAGTATGTGACCCCGGTAATTAGAAATGTACGTTTAAAATTCAATATAGCGATTTAAATGTAAATTCAAAGGAAACTGATCGAAACAATCAAATCAGCATGCGATACATATCCCATTGTGTTCGGAATGGGGGTGAAACGCTATGGGCGACAGGCGGTGGGCCTCGTTTCGAGTTGGGTTGTAAAAGTCAACTTTTAGCGATTAAATTAATTAAATTAATTAAAAATAAAATACATAAAACCCCCTCATCCCTTTCTTTTCTTTCATTACCGTATGCCCCTCTTCTTTCAGAAAAAAAAATATAAAACCGTCGTGCCCTCCCCTCTATCGTCGACGCGCCGCCAAGGGAGACCGCCGCGCCTCCCCATCAGCCCCCCCTTCCTTCCTCCCTCTTCCTTCTTCTCCGTCCTAGCGTCCTTCCCCTCTGGCCTTGCCCGATCCTAAAACCGCGACCCACCTCCACCTTCCGTCAGTGCCGCAGCGCCACGACCAGCAGAGGAGCGCCACCACTGCTCCGGCGCGCCATTTTTCCTCCCCCTCTCCAATTCGATCAGCCTTCTCTCCCCCCCCCTTTCACTGTAAGTCCATTTTCTTTTTCTTTTTTTCTATTATTATTTATTTATTATTTTATTCCTGTTTTTATTTTAACAGATTTAAAACTGATTTTATTTATTTTATTCCTGATTTTATTTATTTTAAAACTGATTTTATTTATTTTAAAACTGATTTTATTTATTTTAAAACTGATTTTATTTATTTTAAAACTGATTTTATTTTTAGATTTTAAATAGCCAAAGATTTAAACTTTAAAAAGAGAAAAGATTTAAACTTTAAAAAAGAGAAAAGATTTAAACTTTAAAAAGAGAAAAGACGATATTTTTAAAGAGAAAAGACGATATTTTTAAAGTAGAAAAGACGATATTTTTAAAGAGAAAAGACGATATTTTTAAAGTAGAAAAGACGATATTTTTAAAGAGAAAAGACGATATTTTTAAAGTAGAAAAGACGGTATTTTTAAAGGTGAAAGATAGGATTTTTATTTGGTAAAAGATACGATCTTTATATTTTTAAAGTGATAAAAATATAGTTTTTATATTTTATATTCTTAAAGTATTAAAAATATAATCTTTACTATATAGGAACATTAAAAATATGATTTTTATATTTTTAAAGTATTAAAAATATAATCTTTATAGGATAGAGAACATAAAAATACCATCTTTGTGTATGTAGCAAAATAAAAATCTGATTTTTATTTTCTATACGTCGAAATAAAATGCTGATTTTTATAAAGATGAAATCTTTATAGTTGAAAAGGCGAGATCTTTATATATAGAATAACGATGTAAAAATAGAATTTTTATCTATATAGTAGCGGTGTAAAAATAGCATTTTTATCCATATAGCGTCAAAGAAAAAAATGTGATTTTTATATATTGAACTTCGAAGTAAAAATATGATTTTTATATTTTGAATAGCGTAGTAAAAATTCGATTTTTAAATATATGAAGTGATTATAAAAATATGACTTTTAAATTGAAAGTGAATAAATAAAAATGTGATTTTTATTTTAAAGATATCGAAATATAAAAATGTGTGATTTTTATATATATAGTGACTACGGGCAACGAAGATGGAAGAAAAGGCGAGAACGACGAAGATCTCTACAATAGGAGTGTCGTGAAGTTGGATAGCTATTGGTGAGAATTTCTCACTTTTCAATTTATTTTCTAGCTATATATATACTAGGATGCAGACGGTGCTTAGTAGCACCCGACACAATCGTCCACAGACCATGGACTTGTTTGTTTGGCTGTTTGGTGATTGATTGCGATATTGGTTTGAATGTGGTTTGTGGTGTGAAAAATCGAATCGATAAATTGGTTAGGATTAAACGTGCGCCGTTATAAGGCGAAGGAGTAAGGCTAGGTTAGACTCTTACTCCAAATTTTGTGGTTTGCATAACGAAAGTGAATTTGATTGATGTCTGAATGGCGTGGGCCTTCACTAGACCGGGGATTAGGCTAGGCCTTGTCCCGTTTCTAGTATCGTGCCGTTATGCCGCCGAAATTTTCTAAAATATGTTAGAAAAATAAAAATATCATTTTTATTGAATAAATGAATTGAATAGAAATTCATATGTTGGAATAAAATGTTTTATCGTTAAAAATATAATTTTTAACGTGAATGTGAATAAATAAATATTCATTTACAAACCAGACGGTTTGTTTATGTACACTTATTTGAATGACATTGATTGGGTCGATAAATTTTACACATCGCCCAACTGCACAAATAAAATCTGTGTTTGATTGTTTGAAACCCCACACGGGTGTTGGGATGAAATTTGAAGTTCACTCATCCTGATTGATTAAATATGTCGATCGATTGATTGACAGGCTGTTATAAGCGTTAGATATCTATATTTGATGCTTATACAGTGTAGTGCACTTTGGTTGATGGTTGATTATCTTTCAATGCTATGATATACATGTGTTGTATGAAAATCCATATAATTAACTTTATATGGTAATTGATTGGGCCTCATTCCAATTTGAAAAATAAAGAATATTATAAAATAAAAGTTCATGTGTTGACAGTACTCATTCATTGAGATTGGTCATGTGTTGAACGAAATATTTTAGTAATAAAATTTACATCTTTATCGATATAAAATAAAAGTTCATGTGTTGACAGTACTCATTCATTGAGATTGGTCATGTGTTGAACGAAATATTTTAGTAATAAAATTTACATCTTTATCGATATAAAATAAAAGTTCATGTGTTGACAGTACTCATTCATTGAGATTGGTCATGTGTTGAACGAAATATTTTGATAATAACAACTATTTTGAAAATAGAAATTTATGAAGCCGTGTTGATTAGATTGACGCCATTTTGACGTGAACGATATTTATATCGATTTTATGGAATTCAAAATGAATTGAAAACGATTTCGAAATGAAGCGAATTGAAATGAATTCCAATTGAATTGAGATTTGAACTGAATAGAAATGAATTTTGAAACGAACTTATAAAGAAGAATTCAATTTTGCTTTGAATTGAAATGGAATTTGAAATAGGTTTTGAAACGAATTTTAAAACTATTTATATAATTCGTTTTAAATAGAAATCGACGAAGTATATATTATATATATTATATATATAATATAATGGCCTGAATAGAACGCGCCGCGCCGCGGCAGTTCGTGAATTTCGACCATTTATTTCAAACGGACATTGCGGGAGATCCGACCGTCGGATTCTCCTAAAACCGGAACCGTTGGGTTCGTATCGAAAAGAGCTTTCTAATGAATGTTAGAAATTTGAAATCTAACGGTTGGATTTGGAGATACGTCCAAATCAAATTCGAAAAAGGTCGCTGTAAGTGCAGTTCGATGGCCGTTGATGGAAATCGACTGTACGTGCCTTGATAAAATTATTAAAAATAGCAATAATTTGTGTAAAATCATAAGAAATGATTTAGAAAGAATTGGGATGAAAAACTCCATATTTGAAAAGATAAAAATGGATTTTTATCGAAATGAACTAGTTTTGAACTAGAAATATAATTCTATTTATTTTTAAATAAATAAATTGAATTTAAAAAGGGTTTTAAAAATAACCAAAATTTCCAATGATTGCATTGGAGTGGATTTGAATCGAAATTGTCTTCGGAATATTTCGATGTTGGAATTCGTGATTATACAGGTGTTGTTATGGAAATTTGAAAGATATATATATATTTATATCGTTATTTCCAATACGACATTTGTTAGTCGTAGAATTCGATATTGAATATAAGCCGATATATTTTCTATTCAGAGCCTTGTATTGAATATCGAATGTGATTTGGGTTTGTCGTGAATGGTGTCTTTACTAACACTGTTCTTGAACCCAGTTGAGAAAAGATTAAATCTTTTTATTTAGATTTAATGAAGTGTACCAATTAAATAATATTTAATTGGAATTGAATTGATATTGATTTTTGGGTTTATCGTGAACAGTGTTTTAAATAACACTTGTTCTTTAACCCGATAATTAATGAATGTGATTTGGGTTTGTCGTGAATGGTGTCTTCACTAACACTGTTCTTGAACCCAGTTGAGAAAAGATTAAATCTTTTGATTTAGATTTAATGAAGTGCACCAATTAAATAATATTTAATTGGAATTGAATGGATATTGATTTTTGGGTTTATCGTGAACAGTGTTTTAAATAACACTTGTTCTTTAACCCGATAATTAATGGGATGTGACTTTGGGTTTATCGTGAACCGTGTTTTAAATGACACTGATTCTTTAACCCAGTCACAGATTAAAACTAAGTGGAGTTTTAATGAATCTTTAATTAGATTGAAAAGATCGAGAATGGAGTATCACCAGTTTTGCTCCAGGCGATAGTTAAATCTTTAATTAGATTTGAACGTGAAATTTAGAAACTAACTGTCGGTTAGCCAAGCAGAAGGGTTTTCTGGATATTGATCTGATGTTGGTTTCGGCCTTCGGGGTTAATATTTGGGGAATTATTCTCTTGATTAATTTACGGTTAGTGACTAATGAATTGGAATGAGGCGTATGTTGTGTTTGTGTAACACTTTTATAAAATATACGCGAGTTATTCGGGAAGTCCGGGTTTATCCCATTCTGAATAATCGATACGACGATAAGTCGAAGATGAAGACGATGGTCGAAGACCGGAGGTCTTCACGTCGTTTGGGTGATAACTGATGATCTTGATTGGGCTGTACACCCAAGAAGATGGAAACAGTTGGTGATCGTCCAGACGTACTTGGAGATCGATGGATATGCGAGGTACTAGGTGCCTCCGGTTTCGTTCAGACCCAGAACGGACTTGTAAATGGACTGTGTGTCTGACATCGCATTTCATTCTGTGTGACTGATATCGGTTGCATAGGATGGTTTGCCTGTGTGGCATGCTAAGATGCAAATGATCAAGGCTTCTGTTGAAAAGCAAAGTCTTGTGGTGATGATCAAAGCACGACCTTTGTGGCGTAGCTTTGTGTAACGTTTACCTCGCGTGTTTCACACCCGGTATGAACCAAAAACGGGAGACGGACCTCAGGGAGGACTTGCGTTTCTTTCTAGTTAGAAGTGGCGTCAGTGGTTTTACACGCCCTGACGAGTTTGACTTATGTGGTTGTTGCTGTTGTGAGGCGCCTCGGTTATATCGGTTTCGGCCGATGCTTCTGGTCGGCTGACGGACCAGACTTACACCCCATAGGGTGGGGAAACGTAGTGTTCAGGCATTTTAATCCACATCGGTGGACCGGCCCTGTCGCTCCAAGGGTCGATGCGCTCTGACCCTGTGGCTCGGGCTAGAGAGTCACGAATCGGTTGGGGACTATCTTTTGCCTCGGTTCATAGACGGAAATCCAATTTCCAAATACGTGCCATTTGCGGTTTTATTTGTAAACCTATATATGGCGACATAGTGGTATGGGGCATTCATGCCGCCTATGATTGATACTTATGATTTGAAGTTGTTTTATACACTATGCACTTATAATAGTATCAAATGATTTGTTTTAAAACGTATCAAGCATTCTTTGGCTGTTATAAGGGAAAACCCTATACTCGACTGCGTTGCATTGTGTGATGGGACCTGGGTCTTATAACAGCTTCATTTTTCTTTATTTAGCATTGCGCTGTTTGTTTATGCACTGGTATTCTTGGGAGGAAACCCGTTCCGTGTTATACGGCGTGGTCCCTTGATTTACCTAATGATTTAAAATAAAGATTAATAACTGTTTTAGTTCTCACACCAGTCCCATGACTGACCTGGAGTTTATTGTTTTAACCTAAACTCTGGGTGCCCTTATTTTGACACGGGCAACTAGTAGTTTCGGTTTTGCAGATTTATATTCACAGGATCCTGGTTTACAGCTGGAACGATATCCGGAAAGCTTTGTATCCGTATATCTACTTCTAGTTGTGTATTGTATTATTTTTCCGCTGCTATGTATTTAAATGTAATTTAAATCTCTGATATTTCTGTGTAATATTCATTTATACTCTGTATATTCTTGTAATCTGATGCATTGTTGTCATATACAATGAAAGGTTCTTCTGTATGCGTTCTGTTGTGGTTTGTTCTCGAACTATCCGACGCTTTCCTTGACGGGGAAGTTGCGGGTCTTTACAACAATGTACATAACATGATTACTTTTATGTTCTCTTCCAATTCGTTCACAATATCGACTTTTAGACATGCTATAAATTATATAGCCATGTATAGAAAGCCAGTACCACTTTCTGATTTTTCCTAAAACATTTCCATGAGATGTTAATGATGAAATTTTTTCATCCAATTCTAGGAAGGGAGATTTTCCAGAATTATAGGACTTAGGTACATTGCAAGAGTAAACATTTACTAACTTTTCACTTTGGATGCACTTGTTGTTATCATTCTCCTCATTTTTAAAATGAATATTTTTGTAAGATTTCAAATCCATTTCACACTCTAATAGATTTTCTAAATTGTCTTCTACGTTGCAAATAAGTGATTTTTTAAACACTTGCTCATCATTTAGATTGTTACATCTGAAGCGTCTGCTTGGCAGTAGTATAGAATTTTTCCCTGCTTTTGTTGAGAATGGAAGACGGAAACAACGATTACTGGTATAAACTCCAGTATCAATGAATAAACTCTCTTTATTTTATGATGAGCTTAAATTTGTCTTGATGTAAAAAAATTCAAACTTTGAATCAATTAATTTAGAATTTTTTATACATGAGCATACATTAGAGATGGATCCTCCAACATGGAAGTTGTCTTTGAATGCAATATTTCAGATACGAATTATAAAATGTCGAGAGAACTTGTCTTCATTGGATGAATCAAGTTCTATAACCCAATCTTCATTTCCCTTTATTTTATATATGTCATTCAGAGTTTTGAATGTGACGGAAATCAAAATATTTACCATTTCATCACCATTTTGTATGCTGTTAAATTTTTTATTGAACTCCAGATCATAGTACAAGTGGCAAGGTAGCCCAACTTGAATAATTTCGTAATGGTGTCATAGCTTAGGATTCATGCTCATGTACCTTCTCCAAAATTGTAATAACCCAGAAATTCTGAGTCAATTTAAATTTTTTATTTTGACAATTTTGAATATTTAAAATGAAGTATTTTGAATAATATCGATCAGAAATTTATTTTGAATAGAATTAGAACATATATATTTATCTGAATCGTCGTTAGAATATAAATATTTTCTTTTTAATTATAAAAGGAATTGAAGATGGCGCGGTAGTTTGAAAATTCGATTTCAAAGTTCAAATGAATGTACAGGATTCAAAATAAACCGGATTTTAGCGAAACCAAAAATATTAAAATCTATTTGAGAATATCTTTCCAACGAATCCGAAAAACTGGAATTTCATAGCGGGAATCAAAAGTTATGTCCAGTTGAAGATTCAGAATAGTCGTTATGGAATCCTGGCCCTTAAAAATGGAAATTTTGCAAACGACCTCGGTTTTCAACGAAACCTCTTTTGTTGGATTCGTGATGTCAATTTATTGCTAGGTTTCAAAATTCGTAATTTTTCGAATCAATATGTGAGTGTGGCGAAGGAAAACGTGTTTCGACAGTTTCAGTTGATTTTAATCGACTGGAAAATGGTCATTTTTCAAATGGTCTGAGAATTTGACGAAATTAGTTTTGTTAGGACCGTATCGTCAATACGAAGCTAGAAATAATTTTTCTGGAATTTTTAGGGTCCGTATGTGACCCCAGTAAAATGAAATGCGCATTCAAATTGAATATATAGATTTATATTTTGATTTTGACGGAAACCGATCGAAACAACCAAATTGGCTTGCGATACATATCCCATTGTGTTCGGAATTGGGGTAGTTAGCTATGGACGACAGTCGGTGGGGTTCGATTTCGAGTTCGAAATAAAAAATTGCTTTTTGAAATTAATTAAATAAATAAATAAAAATATAAACCCTCTCACCCCCCTTTTATCTCGACGGTTTCAAATCGGAAAAAGAAAAAAAGAAAGAAACAAAGGGCGGAGCCCTAGCACTGCCACCGATGGAACGCCGCCCCCCTCTCGCGACAGACGCCGCCGGCGAACTCCCCCTCCTTACTCTCCTTCCTCCCTCTAGCGCGTCCACCTCGATCTGTCCCCCATAGCCTGACGCGAAGACCCAAACCCGTGAGCCCACCGCGCCACCTCGATCCGGCCCCCCTCCTGCACCTCGCGCGACCTCCCCCTCTTCTCCCCTTGTCGTCCGAACACCCCCTCCGCCTCTGGAAATCAATGTAAGTTTTACTTTCAATTTTAAACGGTTTTTAGATTCTAAAAATATATATTCTTTTGAATCAGTTTTTTTGGAGTATTGAAGGAAAACTGAATTTTTATATATTCGAATAGCGAAGAAAAATTGAATTTTTATTATATGCGAAGCATAAAAATATAATTTTTATACTAGTGGCATATTAAAAATATAATTTTTATACTAGCGGCATATTAAAAATATAATTTTTATATAAATATGATAATAAAAATATGATTTTTATTAGGTGTGAAGATCAAAAATATGATTTTTATATATATTTTAGCAAGGTAAAAATACGATTTTTAAGTAGGGAAAGAATAGATTTTCATAATAGAAAAGATCATATTTTTGAAATAGAAAAGATTATATTTTTAAACGAGAAAAGATTAGATTTTTAGTTATGTAAAGGTATGATTTTTATTTATACCATAGCATAATAGAAATGTGATTTTTATATATGTGGCGTATACGGACGACAAAAGTGACAAACGGCTAGTGGCGAAGATTTTCTACATATGAAGAGTCGCGGTGTTTGGTTTAACTAGTCGGTGAGAACTTCTCGCTTTTAATTTATTTTCTAGTTGAAATATATACTAGGATGCATACGGTGCTTAGTAGCACCTGGCACCCGTCGTCCACAGACCATGGATGACTTGTTTGTTTGATTGATGTGTTGTGAAATCAATTTTGTGTAGTGAAATGAAAGAAATTATTTTATGGTTAAAAATATAATTTTTAACATGTATATAAAATAAATATTTATAAACAAATCGGATGATTTATTTATGTACACCCATTTGACTGATATTGATTGGGACGATAAATTTTACACATCGCCCAACTGTACAAATAAAAATCTGTGTTTGTTAATTTGAAACCCCACACGGGTATTAAGATGATATTTGACGTACACTAATCCCGATTGTTTAGTTGTATGTCAATCGATGGGTTGACAGACTGTGTAGGTGTTAATTATTTATATTTAATGCTTATGCAGTTGTGTGGTGCACTATGGGTGATGGTTGATGATTTATCGTTGCTATTATATACATGTGTTGTAGGGAATCCATATAATTAACATTATATGGTAATTGATTGGGCCTCATTACAATTTGGAAAATAAGGAATATTATAAAAGAAAATTCATGTATTGAATAGAAAGAAAATTCATGTGTTGAATAGAAAAAAAAATTCATGTGTTGAATAGTATAAAGATTCGTGTGTTGAATAGAAAGAAAATTCATGTGTTGAATAGAAAGAAAATTCATGTGTTGAATAGAATATAAATTCATGTGTTGAATAAAATATATATTCATGTATTGAATAAAAATATATATTCATGTGTTGAAGAAAATATTCATTTGCTGAATAGAATAACGAAGTTATTGAAATATATATATAAAGCCGTGTTAGTTAGATATGCGCCATTTGACGCGAACGATATTTATATTGATTATATTCGTTTTTATAATGATGATAGAAAAGGAAGTGATTTCAAAATATAACGTTTTAAAAATATTATCATTTGTATATCGATGATGTGGAATATTCAATTTTGATTCGAAATTGAATTTGAAGCTGAAATCGTTTCGAAAACGAAGTTAAACTGATTTATAAAATATGTTTTAAAAAGGAAATCAACTAAATATGTATAATATATATATTATATATATATAATGGCCTGATTAGAACGCGCCGCGCAGCGGCACTTTGCGAATTTCGACCATTGACTTCGAATGGACATTACGGGAGATCCGACCGTCGGATTCTTCTAAAACCGGAACCATTGGGTTCATATCGAAAAGAGATTTCTAACGAATATTAGAGATTTGAAATCTAACGGTTGGATTTGGAATTATGTCCAAATCAAATTTGGAAAAGGTCGTTGTAAGTGCAGTTCGATGGCCATTGATGGAAATCGACTGTACGGGTCTTGATAAAATTTTTAAAAATAGCAATAATTTGTGTAAAATCATAAGAAATGATTTGGAAAGAATTAGGATGAAAAATTCCATATTTGAAAACATAAAAATAGTTTTTTATCGAAATGAACTAGTTTTAAACTAGAATTATAATCCCATTTATTTTTCAAATAAATAAATTGGACTTGAAAGGGTTTTAAAAGTAACCAGAATTTCCAATAATTGAATCGAAATGAAACTGAATCGAAATTGTCTTTGGAATATTTCAATGTTGGACTTCATGATTATACAGATATTGTTATGGAAATTTGAAAGATATATTTATATCGTTATTTCCAATACGATATTTGTGGGTCGTAGAGTTTGATATTGAATATAAGCCGATATATTTTCTATTCAGAACCTTGTAATTAATATCAAATGGGATTTAGGTTTGTCGTGAATGGTGTCTTTATTAACACTGTTCTTAAACCCAGTTGAAAAAAAGATTAAACTTTTTATTTAGATTTAATAAAGTACACCAATTAAATTGAATTTAATTGGAATTGAATCTGAATTGATTTTTGGGTTTATCATGAACGGTGTTTTAAATAACACTTGTTCTTTAACCCGATAATTAATGGAATGTGATTTTGGGTTTATAGTGAACCGTGTTTTAAATGACATTGGTTCTTTAACCCAGTTAAAGACAGGATATGGTTTCCCAAGTTAAACAATCATTGATATGATTTTTGGGAAGATTAAAACCAAGCGGAGTTTTAATGAATCTTTAATTAGATTGAAATGATCGAGAATGGAGTATCACCAGTTTTGCTCCAGGCGAAAGTTAAATCTTTAATTAGATTTGAACGTGAAATGGTAATTGAATTTACCGATAACACTGTGGTGTTAGATATGAAGTATTACCAGTTTTACTTTATGGGATGAATAGGTTGGGATTGGAAAATTTAACAAGTGATTACTTCGGTAAGGTTCGCTAATCCCGACTAGTTTGGATAAACCATAATTTGGTTTGAATTGATATTCAAAGAAGATTAAAGAATAAATTTAAAGAATTTATCTTTGATAAAATTAATAGGAACATTTCCCAAAGTATAAGAATATTTGAATAAAAGAATATTTTGAATTGGAATGAGCCGTATGTTGTGTTTGTGTAACACTTGTTTATTATATACGCGAGTTATTCAGAAAGACCGGGTTTAACCCATTCTGAATAACTGATTCGACGATGTGTCGAGGATGAAGATGGTGGTCGAAGACCATAGGTCTTCACATCGTTTGGATAATTACTGATGATCTTGATTGGGCTGTACACCCAAGAGGAAGGAATCAGTAGGTGATGGTCCAGACGTACTTGGAGATCGATGGATATGCAAGGTACAAGGTGCCTCCGGTTTCGTTCAGACCCAGAACGAACTTGTAAATGGACTGTGTGTCTGACATTGGATTTTATTCTGTGTGATTGATTTCTATTAAATATATATCTGTTTGGCGGCAGAGAATTTATTCTCTTGCTTAATTCCCTTCTCTGAGACGTACGAGCTCAGGGGAGATATATTGATGGATATCAATCGCATGGAGTGAATTGCCTGTGTGGCATGCTTGTGTGGCAAATGATCAAGGCTTTTGTTGAAAACTAGAGTCTTGTGGTTGATGATCAAAGCACGGCCTGTGTGGCATAGCTTTGTGTAGCGTTGATTCGCGAGCCTCACACCCCGGTTGTGAACCAGAAACGGGAGAGGACCTCAGGGAGGGCATGCATTTCCTTCTAGCAAGGGTGGTGTCAGTGACCTACCAGCCCTGACATTTATATTATTTTCGCCTATGTGGTTGTTGCTGTTGCGAGGCGCCTCAGATATATCAGTGACTATGTGGAGCCGATGGAGTCATTTGGCTCATTTACGCCCCAAAGGGCGGGGAAACGCAGTGTTCAGGCATTTTAATCCACATCGGTGGACCGGCCCTGACGATCTAAGGGTTGATGCGCTCTAACCCTGAGGCTCGGGCTAGAGAGTCTCGAAGCCGGTGAGGACGATCTTGTGCCTCGGTTCATAGATGGAAACCCAATTTCCAATACGTGGCATTTGAGGTTTTGATTGTAGAGCCTAGTATGGCGACAAGATATATGGTACCCATGCCGTCTATGATTGATATTTAGGATTGAAATTGTTTTGACATTATGCACTTATAATAGTATCAAATGATTTGTTTTAACGTACCAAGCATGTTTGGCTATTATAAGGGAAAACCCTATCCTCCGGGTTGTGTTGCATTGTGTGATGGGATCTGGGTCTTATAATAGCTTCATTTTTTCAGAAAGCATTGTGCTGTTTTGTTATATGCACTGGTATTCTTGGGAGGAAACCCGTTTAGTGTTATACGACGTGTTCCCTTGATATATCTAATTTAAAGCAAAGCTTTAAATAACTGTTTTAGTTCTCACACCAGTCACATGACTGACCTGGAGTTTACTGTTTTATCCAAAACTCCGGGTGCCCTTATTTTGTCGTGGATAGCTAGTAATTTTGGTTTTGTAGATTTATATTCACAGGATCCTGATTTACAGCTGGAATTATACTCGGAAAGCTCTGTATATGCGTATTCCTTTCAGTTGTGTTTTTGTATTATTTTCCGCTGCTATGTAATGTATTGTAATCTCTGATATTTTATGATGTGTAATATTGATTCATACTCTGTATATTCTTGTATTCTATTGGAATTGTTGTAATAAACAATGAAATGTTCTTCTGTTTGCTTTCTAATTTGTCATGTTCTCAAAACAATCAGGGGTTTCGAACGGTCTTTGTCGGTTTTGCGATCGATTCGGATCGAGCGAAATTCCTTGTCGTTACATTTGGTATCAGAGCTTTGGTTTACCGAGCTCGGGGAACAAGACACATTAGAACCAAAAGAAAGAATTCATCAGAGATTGGATTAGCGATATCCAATAAGAATGAATCATTAGAGATAGGATCAGTAGTATCCTCGAACGAGTGTGAAGAGTATATTTTTAAAATAAAAAAAAGTTTTGTTTTGAAATTTAAATCGTTTTATACGTATTTGAATATTTATTTTAAATTAATTTAGACAATCCAATATATAAAGATTTTGCATATACTCCTTACAAACGTGTATTCGAAGTTTTAATATACTGGATAGTTATAGAATCACACTCTAGTTGCACGAGGATAATTCTGGTGATGGGGCACCATCGCCAGTACTTATTTTCGAGTTTCGAAAGTGAGATTTCTATATATTTCCAATTGACTGGTGTGAGAACCAAAACTAGATCGGGCTTATTGTTGTGATTTGACATCAAAAATCTGATTTTTTAGATATGTATCAAAGTTATGTGATTGAAAAGATAATCAACTAAATGATTGTTGGTTGTGTTGTTGGATTATTGTTTGAATTAATTAAATGTTGAACCTTTAGCCAAATTATACCAAAGGTGGACTGAATTGAAAATTGTTTGAAATTGCATGCATATACATGTACTTACATTGAACAGGTAATAGCAACAAATAGGTACATGTTTATTGTATTTCTTGGGTTTGGATGATTTTATGAGCCGATTGGCTAGCCGCTTGGCTGTTTCTTTTTCTTTTTGGATTGGTGAGGGCTATGGGAGGCTATTTGAAATATCCCAACGCTCCCGGTGCCGGGGAGCTTATGGCGAATTTTTTTGAAAATTTAGGGTGTTAGCCAAATTTTTGAAAAATTTGAAAAGTTCTTAGAAACTGAAAAGTTAAATAACTTAAGCCGTAAAGAAAATAAAGAAAGTTGGGTTGGTTTGTAGAACAACTTTCAACTTCGTTCCTTTTCGGGGACGAAAAGTTTTAAGTGGGGGAGATTGTAATAACCTGGAAATTCTGAGCCAAATTAAAAATTTTATTTTGGAAATTTTGAATATTTAAAATGAAAAATTATGAATAATATCGACGAGAAATTTATTTTGAATAGAATTAGAACATATATATTTATTTGAATCGTCGTATGAATATAAATATTTTCTTTTTAATTACAAAAGGAATTGAAAATGGCACAGTAGTTTGAAAATTCGATTTCAAAGTTCAAATGAATGTACAGGATTCGAAATAAACCGGATTTTAGCGAAATCTAAAATATTATAATCTATTTGAGAATATCTTTCCAATGAATCCGAAAAATTGAAATTTCATAGCGGGAATCAAAAGTTATGTCCAGTTGAAAATTCGGAATAGTCGCTATGGAATTCTGGCCCTTAAAAATGAAAATTTTGCAAACGACTTCGGTTTTCGACGAAACTACTTTTTTTGGATCCGTGATGTCAAGTTATTACTAGGTTTCAAAATTCGTAATTTTTCGAATCAATATGTGAGCGTGGCGAAGGAAAACGTGTTTTGACAGTTTCAGTTGATTTTAATCGACTGGAAAATGACCATTTTTCAAACAGTCTCAGAATTTGACGAAATTAGTTTTGTTTGGACCGTATCGTCAATACGAAGCTAGAAATAATTATTCTGGAATTTTTAGCGTCCGTATGTGACCCCAGTAAAATGAAATGCGCGTTCAAATTCAATATATAGATTTATATTTTGATTTTGACGGAAACCGATCGAAACAGCCAAACTGGCTTGCGATACATATCCCATTGTGTTCGGAATGGGGGTAGTTAGCTATGGACGACAGTCGGTGGGTTCGATTTCGAGTTCGAAATAAAAAGTTGCTTTTTGAAATTAAATAACTATATAAATAAATAAATAAAAATATAAACCCCCTCACCCCCCCTTTTATCTCGACGGTTTCAAATCGAAAAAAGAAAAAAAAAAGAAACAAAGGGCGGAGCCCTAGCGCCGCCCCTGATGGAGCGCCCCCTCCCCCTCTTGCGACAGGCGCCGCCGGCGAACTCCCCCCTCCTTACTCTCCTTCCTCCCTCCAGCGCGTCCACCTCGATCCGCCCCCCTAGCCCGACGCGAAGACCCAAACCCGCGAGCCCACCGCGCCACCTCAATCCGGCCCCCCTCCTGCACCTCGCGCGACCTCCCCCTCTTCTCCCCTTGTCGTTCGAACACCCCCTCCTCCTCTGGAAATCAATGTAAGTTTTACTTTCAATTTTAAACAGTTTTTAGATGTTAAAAATATATATTCTTTTAAATCAGTGTTTTTGGAGTATAGAAGGAAAACTGAATTTTTATATATTCGAATAGCAAAGAAAAATTGAATTTTTATTATATGCGAAGTATAAAAATATAATTTTTATACTAGTGGAATATTAAAAATATATTTTTATACTAGCTGCATATTAAAAATATAATTTTTATATAAATATGATAATAAAAATATGATTTTTATTAGGTGTGAAGATCAAAAATATGATATATATATATATATTTTAGCAAGGTAAAAATACGATTTTTAAGTAGAGAAAGAACAGATTTTTATAATAGAAAAGATCATATTTTTGAAATAGAAAAGATTATATTTTTAAACGAGAAAAGATTAGATTTTTAGTTATGTAAAGTTATGATTTTTATTTATACCATTGCATAATAGAAATGTGATTTTTATATATGTAGCGTATACGGACGACAAAAGTGACGAACGGCTAGTGGCGAAGATTTTCTACATATGAAGAGTCGTGGTGTTTGGTTTAGCTAGTCGGTGAGAACTTATCGCTTTTAATTTATTTTCCAGTTGAAATATATATTAGGATGCGGATGGTGCTTAGTAGCACCTGACACACGTAGTCCACAGACCATGGATGGCTTGTTTGTTTGATTGATGTGTTGTGAAATCGATTTTGTGTAGTGAAATGAAAGAAATTATTTTATGGTTAAAAATATAATTTTAACATGTATATAAAATAAATATATATAAACAAATTGGACGATTTGTTTATGTACACCCATTTGACTGATATTGATTGGGACGATAAATTTCACACATCGCCCAACTGCACAAATTAAAATCTGTGTTTGTTGATTTGAAACCACACACGGGTATTGAGATGATATTTGATGTACACTAATCTCGATTGTTTAGTTGTATGTCAACCGATGGGTTGACAGACTGTGTAAGCGTTAATTATTTATATTTAATGCTTATGCAGTTGTGTGGTGCACTCTGGATGATGGTTGATGATTTATCGTTGTTATTATATACATGTGTTGTAGGGAATCCGTATAATTAACATTATATGGTAATTGATTGGGCCTCATTCCAATTTGGAAAATAAGTAATATTATAAAAGAAAAATCATGTGTTGAATAGAAAGAAAATTTATGTGTTGAATAGAAAGAAAATTCATGTGTTGAATAGAATAAAGATTCATGTGTTGAATAGAAAGAAAATTCATGTGTTGAATAGAAAAAAAATTCATGTGTTGAATAGAAAGAAAATTATGTGTTGAATAGAATATAAACTCATGTGTTGAATAATATTTATATGCATGTGTTGAATAAAAATATATATTCATGTGTTGAAGAAAATATTCATTTGTTGAATAGAATGGCGAAGTTATTGAAATATATATATATATATATATATATATATATATAAAGCCGTGTTGGTTAGATATGCGCCATTTGACGCGAACGATATTAATATTGATTATATTTGTTTTTATAATGATTATAGAAAGGGAAGTGATTTCAAAATATAACGTTTTGAAAATATTATCATTTGTATATCGATGTTGTGAAATATTCAATTTTGATTCGAAATTGAATATGAAGTTGAAAACGTTTCGAAAACAAATTTAAAACGATTTATAAAATGCGTTTTAAAAAGGAAATCGACTATATATATATATATAATATATATTATATATATATAATGGCCTGAATAGAACGCGCAACGGCAGTTTGCAAATTTCGACCATTGACTTCAAATGGACATTACAGGAGATCCGACCGTCGGATTCTCCTAAAGCCGAAACCGTTGGGTTCGTATTGAAAAGAGCTTTCTAACGAATATTGGAGATTTGAAATCTAACGGTGGATTTGGAATTATGTCCAAATCAAATTTGGAAAAGGTCGTTGTAAGTGCAGTTCGATGGCCATTGATGGAAATCGACTGTACGGGTCTTGATAAAATTTTTAAAAATAGCAATAATTTGTGTAAAATCATAAGAAATGATTTGGAAAGAATTAGGATGAAAAATTCCATATTTGAAAACATAAAAATAGATTTTTATCGAAATGAACTAGTTTTAAACTAGAATTATAATCCCATTTATTTTTCAAATAAATAAATTGGACTTGAAAGGGTTTTAAAAGTAACCAGAATTTCCAATAATTGAATCGAAATGAAACTGAATCGAAATTGTCTTTGGAATATTTCAATGTTGGACTTCATGATTATACACATATTGTTATGGAAATTTGAAAGATATATTTATATCGTTATTTCCAATACGATATTTGTGGGTCGTAGAGTTTGATATTGAATATAAGCCGATATATTTTCTATTCAGAGCCATGTATTTAATATCAAATGGGATTGGGTTTGTCGTGAATGGTGTCTTCATTAACACTGTTCTTAAACCCAGTTGGGAAAAATATTAAATCTTTTTATTTAGATTTAATAAAGTACACCAATTAAATTGAATTTAATTGGAAATGAATTTGAATTTATTTTTGGGTTTATCGTGAACGGTGTTTTAAATAACACTTGTTCTTTAACCCGATAATTAATGGAATGTGATTTTGGGTTTATAGTGAACCGTGTTTTAAATGACATTGGTTCTTTAACCCAGTTAAAGACAGGATATGGTTTCCCAAGTTAAGCAATCATTTATATGATTTTTGGGAAGATTAAAACCAAGTGGAGTTTTAATGAATCTTTAATTAGATTGAAATGATCGAGAATGGAGTATCACCAGTTTTTCTCCAGGTGATAGTTAAATCTTTAATTAGATTTGAACTGAAATGGTAATTGAATTTACCGATAACACCGTGGTGTTAGATATGAAGTATTACCAGTTTTACTTCATGGGATGAATAGGTTGGGGTTGGGAAATTTAACAAGTGATTACTTCGGTAAGGTTCGCTAATCCCGACTAGTTTGGATAAACCATAATTTGGTTTGAATTGATATTCAAAGAAGATTAAAGAATAAATTTAAAGAATTTATCTTTGATAAAATTAATGGGAACCTTTCCCAAAGTATAAGAATATTTGAATAAAAGAATATTCTGAATTGGAATGAGGCGTATGTTGTGTTTGTGCAACACTTGTTTATTATATACGCGAGTTATTCAGAAAGACCGGGTTTAACCCATTCTGAATAACTGATTCGACGATGTGTTGAGGATGAAGACGGTGGTCGAAGACCGGAGGTCTTCACATCGTTTGGATAATTACTGATGATCTTGATTGGGCTATACACCTATGAGGAGGGAATCAGTTGGTGATCGTCCAGACGTACTTGGAAATCGATGGATATACGAGGTACAAGGTGCCTCCGGTTTCGTTCAGACCCAGAACGAACTTGTATATGGACTATGTGCCTGACACTGGATTTTATTTTGTGTGATTGATTTCTATTAAATATATATCTGTTTGGCGGCGGAGAATTTATTCTCTTGCTTAACGCCCTTCTCTGAGACGTACGAGCTCAGGGGTTATATATTGATGGATACCAATCACATGGAGTGAATAGCTGTGTGGCATGCATAAGTGGCAAATGATCAAGGCTTTTGTTGAAAAGCAGAGTCTTGTGGTTGATGGTCAAAGCACGACCCGTGTGGCATAACTTTGTGTAGTATTGATTCGCGAGCCTCACACCCCAGTTGTGAACCAGAAACGGGAGAGGACTTTAGGGAGGGCATGTGTTTCCTTCTAGCTAGGGTGGTGTCAGTGACCTACCAGCCCTGACATTTATATTATTTTCACCTGTGTAGTTGATGCTGTTGCGAGGCGCCTCGGATATATCGGTGACTATGTGGAGCCGATGGAGTCATTTGGCTCATTTACGCCCCCAAAGGGCAGGGAAACGCAGTGTTCAGGCATTTTAATCCACCTCGGTGGGCCAGCCCTGATGATCCACGGGTCAATGCGCTCTCACCCTGAGGCTCGGGCTAGAGAGTCTTGAGGCCAGTGAGCACAATCCCTTGCCTCGGTTCATAGATGGAAACCCAACTTCCAATACGTGACATTTGAGGTTTTGATTGTAGAGCCTAGTATGGCGACATGATATGTGGTACCCATGCCGTCTATGATTGATATTTATGATTGAAATTGTTTTGACATTATGCACTTATAATAGTATCAAATGGTTTTTTTTAACGTACCAAACATGTTTGGCTATTATAAGGGAAAACCCTATCCTCCGGCTTGTGTTGCATTATGTGATGGGACCTGGGTCTTATAATAGCTTCATTTTTCCAAAAAGCATTGCGCTGTTTTGTTATATGCACTAGTATTCTTGGGAGGAAACCCGTTCCGTGTTATACGTGTGGTCCCTTGATATATCTAATTTAAAGTAAAGCTTTAAATAACTGTTTTAGTTCTCACACCAGTCACATGACTGACCTGGAGTTTATTGTTTTAACCTAAACTCTGGATGCCCTTATTTTGACAAAAGACAGCTAATAGTTTTGGTTTTGCAGATTTATATACACAGGATCCTGATTTACAGCTGGAATTATACTCGGAAAGCTCTATATCCGCGTATTCCTTTCAGTTGTGTTTTTGTATTATTTTCCGCTACTATGTAATGTATTGTAATCTCTGATATTTTATGATGTGTAATATTAATTCATACTCTGTATATTCTTGTATTCTGATGGAATTGTTGTAATATACAATGAAATGTTCTTCTGTTTGCATTCCAGTTTGTCGTGTTCTCAAAACAATCAGGGGTTTCGAACGGTCTTTGTCGGTTTAGCGATCGATTCGGATCGAGCGGAACTCCTTGTCATTACAAAAATTCCTCATATGTAGAAGCTAGGTGCCTTCTTTGTCCAGTCAAATGATCTTGGTAGCAAAAAATGTTTGTGTTTGCATGTGTTTGGACATATATTAAAGCTTCTTCTTGTCTAGGAAAAATTGCCCATATTGCATTTGTTTGCTGTGTAAAAAAATGAAATTAGAAAACAAATTACATATAAATAATAAACAAAAGATAGAATTTAACAACCCATATTTTTACAACATGTTAAAGTCATAAATCAAGGCAGAATTAAATTTTAAAATAAGAATCAGGGGAAAAGGGTTGCTCCATTGCGTTCGTCTCGGAATTCTGCATAAAATTGAGTCCGAGTTATTGAAAATCGGAGTTCGTATGACCAAGTTATGACCCTCAGAAGTTTCAGGAATTTAAATAAAATAAAACAGCTCGAAAATAATGCCAAAAATTCAAAATTCAAACCCAGAGAAGGCTGGCGGGAAAACTCCCGCCCATATACCCAGATCGACTGGGGAGTCGACCCCCCCCAACCAGGTCGATTGGGGTGTCGACCTCCCCATGACCAGGTCGACTAGGGAGTCGACCTGGGGGTCGACCTGGCCCCTTTTTCCTGATCCGAGTCTTTTTGTATTTTTCTGAATCTAGACCTATTTTCTGACCATATTCGTGACTCTAATCCTATATAAACTCACCCCTAGCCTCATTTTCTCCACGCCATTTCATTCTGTCCTTATGCTGCTTCTGAGATAATCAAAATAATAAGATAAAAAGGAAGAAAAAGGACAGCTTCTTCTCCATCCAGACTATGCTTAGGGATTTGCAAATTGGGGGATTTCAATTAGAACACGATCGATCAAATAGAGATTCAACAATCAAATTCTGCTTTCTAATTCTTGATCCACGCACTGTAAGTTCCATTTACTTTTAGATGAAAACTATAAACTTGATATGGGCATGTTATAAATATGAATTTGATATACATATGATTCATATCTATTCTTATTCTTCATGGATCTTGACATTTGGGAATATTGCTTTGAAATCAGTTTGGGCCTATTCGCATTAAAAATCAAACGTTATCATGCCTATGACATTGAAACCATTGTTAATGGCCAAGGACTATGACTGAGAACATAAGACTATGCCTATGCCTATGACTGAGGACATAAGACCATTGCCTATGACTATAACAAGGACAATTGTGGCTAGTCACCTATGACTCGTGACTATGAATTACTACCTATGATTATGAACATAAGACTATGACCATGACTTTGAAACTATTACAGTTAATTGCCTATGACTATTAGGGTAGTTGCCTAGAAATCTTTTGGATAATTACCCATGACTATTGTACAACTATTGTGGTTAATTGACTATTATAGTTGATTGCTCATAACACTATAGTTAAAACCATGTTGAACACCGAATTGGCATTTAGTTGGATCACATACCTAGGGTGTGACTTGCTTAGTTTATTCGTTATTATGTTCACCAAAAACCATTGACCCACTATCCTTGTATTTGGCTTGCTTTTGCATGTCTATTCTTTTATGTCAAGTTTTTATCAGGACTATCGCCTTATTTTGCTAGATTTGAAACCCTGTTAATTTCTATATGCCAGTGATGTTGTAACCGATCATCTCAAGTTATATCATGCCAGTCTTATAATCTCTTTTATCACTTTATGCTTGTCCCTTCTGCCTATCATAGTTTTGATGTTATTCCCTTTATCTCTAGATTTAGATTTGCTTGTAATTTAAATCGATTAACGTTTACATGTGATGGGAATACGATTTGGATAGATTAGGCAAAACATGAACTGGTTATAAACATGGATCATGAACTTGATAATAGGCATAAGTTGAAACATGAAACTTGACACGAACTTGACATGAAACTTGAACATGGTCATGACACTAGAATGAACTCGAAAATGGCCAACTCGAGGTTGGGTTGAGTTTGCAGTGTAAATCTGCCCGGAACCGCCCGGCAAATCCAGTTACTGCAAACAATAGGATCCAATGTAGGTAGTTGGTCATATCGCGCTTAAAACCCGAGGTCAGAACGAGTTGTGGTGTAAATCTGCCCGGAACCGCCCGGCATATCCAGTGACCACAACAACAGGTCTGATGTGAGAGGTTGGGGTGCATTAATGAATTAAATTCCACATGATAGGGTTAAGTCATGAACATGAAAGACAACACTTAACCAACTTGAAACATGATTGGTAGGGTTAGGTCATGAACTTGAATGACAACACCTAACCAACTTGACACGTGAATTGTAGGGCTAAGCCATGAACTTGAATGACAACACTTAGCCAAGTTTGACATGACACGTAGGTGGGTTAAGTCACGAATTTAAATGACAACACTTAACCCATTGGACAGAAACCCTAGTTACGTGGTCCGTTTCAGCAGTAACCCACTAGATGTATTATGGTACCCTGGAACTAGGCAGGGTGGGGCACGGTTATTGGGCTGATTGTAAGAGACCAGAACGACGGCTGTGTGGGTGCGCCAGTATAGGTTCTGGTGGGCTATGGTCGTGCACGTGGTCCGGAGTTGAAAAAGCAGGCATTGGGCATCAATAGGTTTATCTGTGCATGCTTGATTCGTGTCGGTGGTTGGCACCATAGGGCTTGATACACGTTATGGTGGACCTAGCACAGGTGACTACATTCGTGATAGGGCCGTATGATACAGAAACACAACGAGCTAGAACTTGTAGGGAGCCGATCGATTAGTGGATCGTTCCGTTGGACCTAGTAATGGGTCATTCACGATTTTGGGCCCAGGGATCATTTCATGATTAATACTTGACATTGGTTGGGCTATTAGTACAGTTGGTGCAGCGAACCTTGAACATGAGATGTTATACTTGACCTATACTTGATTCATCATGTTATCTTAGTCTATCTTATCTATCTTGACATCATACTTGCATTTACTTTCAGTTTATACATGTCATGTTACCTTTACCTATTTTTATGCTGAAAGTCACTTGGACTTACCAGTCTTTATGACTGACCCGTTTCCTTTCACCTCTTTTTCTTTCGTTTCTTCCCCCAGGTTCTCAGGGAGGAAACTCTAGCTCTTAGCTTGGATTTAGCTTGCTTTCTGTCAGCTCATGTACGGTTTGGTCTTGAGCTCTGCTATGGCCGCACTTCTGCTATTTTTGGGGAATAATTTACTTTTGTTATTTTAAATTTATGCTTCTTTATTTAGAACTTGATGTAATGGAACAATGACAACTTGTACTTTGAATATATGAGGTTTTGACTCTTTTCTTGAAAGTAATAAGATTTGGCTTTTAATTTCTTCCGCTGTTTCATTTATGGACTATCTTGTAATATTTCTGTGTTTGTTTACCTCGATAACACTCCTCCAAAACTAGTGCATTCCCTTTGAGAGTGACCCTAGCGGAGGTGGGGTGTTACATAGAAGGATTTATCTTTTTAAACATAGTAGTAGAAAAATGTATTGAATGACAATTTAAGTAGAAGTAAAAAATCATCATGTTCATAAGCATTGTCAAATTTACTGTCTAAAAAATTAAGTAGTACAAATTATTCAGATATTGGTATAATCCCGTACAAAGTCATCACCAATTGTAATATCTAATTGTTATAATCAATTATTACAAATTCTGAAATTTTGTATTAGTTCAAACATTTTTAAGAGCTAGACAAGAGCTGCAAAAATTTTCTATTATCCAACAGTAGGGTTCATCACTGAGAATATCTGCAGCTATCTTTGCTCTGAATGCAGTAGCTTCTTCGGGAGTAATATTTGATGTACTCTCCATTCCATGTGCAATTTTTTGCATGAACATCATCACATAAATTCCGCAATTGTACCTAAAATTATGAAATTTAGTACTTTGCATCAAAAGATAAAGGATATTATCTTTTTTTATTATAATAATGAACTGTAATATGTTTTTTGTATATCTTAATGTGTATTATGAAATTGTTTATTACATGATTATATACTTGTATAATTACCCATTGATTTGTTGAGCATAATCACCATTCACAAGCCGTGTCTTCTTTTTAATAATTGTTTTGTGACCTTCTTGTTTTAGCTCTTCATTTAGGTTATTCACTGTTTTTTCTGCAAAAAAGTCAGTGTTTGTTAGAATAAATATAAACAAATAAATGAAATATAATTTTTTAGAATATTTATTTACCACATTAATGACAATTTTGTATGTCCACTTCTGTGGGATTTAGATCTTGTGGTTAAGTACAGTGAGTCGTAGTGTTTCCAAGTGCACTCTACGACATCCAGTTCAAGGAGGCTCCAATGGTCATTTTCATTTATTGGGAATAAGATGTTGATACATAATGGATCTAAAAGTAATTTTTTGATAAAAGGGTTGAACTTTTTTTGTCAATATATTTTCCCAGTTTCCATTTTTTGCACTTGTTTGTTTAAAAAATGGTTTAGAAAATGTATTTTGTAATAACATAAATTAATTTGAGAATATAATTGACTTACTGTCATTGTTGTGTTAACGTACACAATACTATTGCTTTGATCTAGTTGCTTTTCTTTCCGAAACCAAAACAAATCAATGATCTTCATTTGAAAAATAATATGGGTAAAGTACACAATTTATACTAAAGGAAAGTTTTGTTTTTTAAACTTACTTGACCAAAAGTATTTTGTTCATATAGGAGATCCTCTATCATGTATTTTGTTATGGCGATGTTGTTTTCATCATCACAACTAAATGCTTTGTCGCTAAAACAAAAAAAAAAGATGTTTGCATTTCTTATATCTTTTGTTAATACAGATATAATATGTAAATAATTTTTTTGTATTCAAACATAATTACTAAAATATCAATTATCTTTAAAAATTTATTCAGTTATTTTTTAATAATTAAGTGAAATATAAAAAGATAAATGCATTTACCTTTTTAAAAAATTTAATGCTGAAAAAAAAATTAATTATGAAATTTTACTTTTGAAAATTACATATCATATATTTCAAAAAGCCATATAACGAAATAATCATTCAACAAAATAAGTAGTTGCATAATATAAATTAAAAAGATATAGTTGAATATATTTTGTAAGACAAAAGATAAGGTGTTGAGTAAACTATGAGTTGATAGTGATATTTAGAACAGTACTTTAATTAACAGCTTGCTTATGGTAGTGTAATACCACACAATATACTATAACAAAGTAATAAGTAGAAAATTGAGCTGAAATATACAGGTTGTTTTGGAAAAAAGTAATGTTTCAGTACTTACTTGTTATCTCCATCAACCTTGAAGAAAAATTTGACATCTTGTTGCTGTTTCTCTGGAAGATGCTTCAGGAGTGTTCAATTTTCAATATTTTTCTAATTCTTTATTTTTTTGGTTCTTTAATAATGACATCTACAACACAAATAGGAATTTGAACAGCATGTTCTTCAGTAAATTCTTTAATGTCTTCATATTTTGAACTTTCTTTATTATCTATAATTAAATCTTGAGTTTCAAACAAATCAAAACAAGGAAAATTAGCAGAACAATTTATATGTACCATACCAACTATTTTTCCTTGCTTGAAATGTTTTTCAGGTTCTGTAGTATTGGCCACATTTTGCTATTCAAAAGTTTTCACTTGTTGAAGTATCATTTCAATTTCTTTGAGCCTTTGGTCAGACTTTTATCTTGAAATTTTCTCATCATCCAGTTGTTTTACTACACTAATCATCTCATCAGTCAAAAATCTGACTTTTGCCTCTAACTCTTTCAGCCTTTATAATTCTTCATTTTTAGACAATTTTCTTTTCTTTGGTCTTTCTTCTTCTTGTAGTGGATATTTTAATTTTTTTGAAAGAAACTCTTTCTCCTCTGAAGTAATATTTGAATTTTTTTTTGAAATCTGCATGAAGCCATGAATGATATTTCTAATTAAATATTGTTAAATATCATTAAGTAATCCTACAATCAATTCAATGTTATATATATATTTGATTGTATAGCTTAAAAAGATAAATGTATTTATATTTTAAGGTAAATGTAATATTGACACATTGAACGTAATTTGTTTTCTGTCTATTATACGATCATTATTATTACTTATTTCAAAAGTATTATTACTAATATTATGTATTGTGTAAGCAATTGTTTATTTATTCATTAATGTTCCTTCTAAACTTGAGAAGATAAAAAAACATATATATTTTAAATAAAGTATATAGTAAAGTAATACATTTATACCTTATTGCTGTCAATAACTATAAGATCCATGTCCTTCAATTTAGACAAGTCCCACTTTATCATTCTTGGGAAATGTTTCTTCAGATGTTCTTTTTGTTGTATTACTTTTGTCTTCTCACAAAACCAATACTGTAATAAAAAGATATGTATATATATATATATATTTGTAATAATGAAATATTAGATAAGTGTAAGAAATCCTACAAGTAAAACCATAGTGCAACCAGGTGTGTTTCTTGGATCACTATGATGTTTTTGAACATTTTTGCAAACATTCTCTCATATTGCTCTTGGCCAAGAAATAGAACTGATTTTTTTTTTCAATTTGAGGATCTTTGGAACAAATCCCCACTGCAAGTAGCTTTGATTGTTAGGAAACAAAAATGTTAGGATCAACAGCAGATATAGTAGTTTTACTAAATCAATGCTACCATCTATATTTTCTATCATTTTATTCAATCTTTTTGTCAATGATTTTTGACTTATAATGTCTTCTTCTTCAAAGTTCTTTGTCCAAAAATCTGAGTAACTTTCCATTGCAACAGCTTTATTTGATACAAGTATTGGAAATAAATCCTCTCCATCCATTGGCATTACAAATATAAGACTAACTTCTTTTGGTTTTAATTTAATCAATTTGTTACCAATTCAGAAAGCTTGTTCTGTGGTATCATAAGAGGTTATTATGTAACACCCCGTATTTTCTATGAATATTAAATTAACAAATTTAAGAACACTTAATTTTTAAAGAAGAACTGGGTGAAATAGGGTTACGCCATTGCATTTGTCTTGGAATTCTGCTTGGGATAGAGTCCGAGTTTGCGTAAATAGGGCTCCGTATGAAGAAGTTATGGAGTTCATAAGATTTCAAGTTTAAACAGAAATTAAATTAAAATAATAATTAAAAGTCAGAACTGTTCAAAATTCGAAATTCGGTCAGAGCGGGCTGAGCGGGAAATTTCCCGCTTAGAGGTGTCGACCCCCCCATGGGGAGTCGACATAGGTGTCGACCCCCCTATAGGGGTGTCGACAAAGGTGTCGACCCCTCCTGTAGGGAGTCGACCCCTTTTTGATGCAGATCCAGTGACATATTTTTACAGCCTAGGGCTGATGTGTCATTGTATGATTGGCCTAATGATGAATTTTCTTGGACTAGATGGCTTGGATGGATACTAGGTTGATCTAAAGGCTCTGAATGGTCTCATACTCCTATATAAATACATCAAATCTTAACCCTAAACCTCACAATCTCTTTCTGTGAAGCCGTCATGCTGTCCATTCCTAAGCTAGCCTAGCCTCCACCTTCTCCAAACTAGAAAATCGAATCCAAACTAGAAATCAATTAGAAGAACTTTAAATCAAAAGTCTACATCAAAGGTTAAGGTTAACAAATTCAGAAATCAGATCCCAGAAAACAAGATCAGTTCTTTTTCTGTAAGTTCATGTTATATTCAGATTTAAACACCTAATGGTAATCTTAGCATGTAATAAAATGAATCTAAGTCCATGCTTGATGATAAGACGATCTTTTCAGATTTATCCTATCTTTCTATTGAATCTATGATTTTACATGCCTAAGAAGTTATTATATCGATTCAATCATGCCTATCTTTGTTGAACATCGGATATATAACCCTTTTAGGTTCATGATGTTATTCATATCAGATTTATATGTCTGCGAGGTTATTTCTATCAGTTTATTTCAGATCTATCTTTTTTATACCTCAATTCAAACGGATCAGTAATCCTCTTAGGACCATAATGTTATATTTGACAGATCTATCATTATAATGCCTGTTTTTATGCCTACTCTCATTTATGTTCCTTCTTTCTTCCCCTTTTATTTTATGAATCTAGATTAACCTAGAATCTAGACTGAATCTTATTATACATATAATTGGAATGCTGGGATATTGGGGAATAATCTATTTGGTAATAATGGAACATAATTTGTAACTTGTGATTTGGGGGCATAATTGTTATTGTTGCGAACTTGGGTTAAATTGGAATATTAAATCTAGATTGGGAGAAAACTATAAATTGGAATATTAAATCTTGATTGGGCATAACTATTGGTTGGGATGCCAAGCATAATGTATATTGTGAATTTGGGGCATGACTATTATTGCAAACTTAGGAAGATTGGGTGTAACCTATTTTGAGCAATAACTTGTAATTGAATTTGTGGGGCATAACTTGCAATTGGCTTGGTTGGGCATAACTTGAGAATTGGAACATGACTAGTTTTGTAAGTTTGGGATAATTAGCATATAAAATATAAACATGGACATGTATGGTAAATAGGTAAATTGGATAAAAGATGAACATGCCTAACCCGAGGTTAGATTGAGTTGCGGTGTAAGTCTGGCCAGAACCGCCGGCACATCCAGCAACCGCAACAACATGTCTAATGTGAGAGGTTAGCACATAAAGCCCAAAACCCGAGGTTAGAATGAGTTTGCAGTAGAAGTCTGCCTGGAACCGCCCGGCACATCCAGCAACCGCAAACAACAGTTCTAATGTGAGAGGTTAAGGCATTAATGAATGAATGAATGCTAATGAATGAGTAAGGTTAAGTTAAGGGGAAACTCTTAACCAATATAACATGATGAATGAACGGGGTTAAGTTAATAGGAAACACTTAACCAAATTCAACATGATGAATGAGTAGGGTTAAGGTAACATGGACAAGAAGACAACTTAACCAATATTATATGAACAAAGTGGATAGGTTTAAGGCAATCTCAATAACACATATGGACTTGATAAGTGGAAGAGTTAAGAAAATCTTGGGTAAGTGGGTAATATTAGTATATATAGGCCCGCAAACTTAACTGTTGAATAAACATGCATGAATTCAGTGAGAAGGTTAAGTAACATATGAATAGGCAACACTTAACCAGTACAACATGTTAATTAAGAAAATGGGTGGGGTTAAGTTAAATTGAGAACACTTAACCATTATAACATGTTGATTAGTAAACCCTAGTAACGGGGACCCATTTCAGCAGTAACCCGCATAGATGTATCATGGTACCCTGAGCTAGGCAGGATGGAGCATGATTACTGGGCTGATTATAAGCGGTCAAAATGGCGGCAGGTGGTGCAGCAGTGGAGGTTCCGACAGAGTATGGGCGTGCACGTGCTCCGAAGTGGAAAAAGCAGACACTGGGCATCAGTATTATACACTGTGCATCTTGAATCTTGTCGGGTTGCCATCATGGGAATTGATACACCCCATGATAGGGCCAGCACAGGTATCTACATACAAGCGGGGCCGAATGACACAAGTAATGAATACATACAAGCGGGGCCGAATGACACAAGTAATGAATACATACATGCGAGGTCGAATGACACAAGTAATGAATACATACAAGCGAGGTCGAATGACACAAGTAATGAATACATACAAGCGAGCTCGAATGACACAAGTAATAAATACATGCGAGATAGGGAGCCGATCGGTAGGGTAGTAAGGGTACTTGTAACGTATCCATGGCAATTAGGCAGATTAAGGTGGGATCCTTATAATACATGTACACCTGAAGGCTACCACAATTGTAGGGATTGGGATCATATTATCATTTTATATAGATTACTAGTTGGGACACTAGTTAGGTGGTGCAGAGATATAAAAATCAGAATAACAGGGTAGTAGCGAAGCAAAGAAAGAATAGAAGCGCATCCAGTTTATCTTGCCTTATCATATCTTATGCTAATCTTATGTTATCTTGTTATCCCTGTTATCATGGTATTGTCTTATATTCAGTTTATTCATGTCATGTTGCTTTTACCTGTTTAAATACTGAAAAATCACTGGACTTACTAGGCTTTATGTCTGACCTGTTTTCTTTCATCTTCTTTTCTTCCGTTTCTCCCCCCAGGTAGTCAGGGAGGGAATAGCTCAGCTTAGTTTAGACCGTTTCTCTTTCCAAGCTTGAATATTCTTTGATGTATTGCTTGGACCCTCTTATCTTTGGCTATGGCTGTGTTTGCACTTTTATTTGGGGATTTATGCTGCTTTGTTATGTTTATGCTTCTTATATATACTTGGAAGTTTTTGAATCAAGACAGAAGTTTTATGTAGTACTTTTAAGTAGGATTGACTCAATTGCTGTAAAAGCTTGACTGAACTACATTGCTTATAAAATGACTTTGTTTTCCACTGCTTTATTTGTTTGTCTTGTAATTTATCTGCATCTTTTACCTATAATGCTTCACTGGAGTTAATGCATTCCCTACATGAGTGACATTAATGGAGGTGGGGTATTCCACTTGGTATCAGAGATGAAGGTTACCAGATCAAATAAAAGATTTGAATTTTTTTTTTCAAAACAGTTTTAAAAAGAAGCATTTGCAAAAGAAAAGTTTTGTTTTAAAGGCATATTCCCTAAAGCCATTTGCACTAACTTTTGATCCTCCGTTTGAATCCTTATTTCCTTCTTTCCTGAGCCTCCAGGGCTCCTGGTTTTCTGGGAGGTAACCTCATCGCGGCATGGTTCCGTAGGCTTGGTGAGACTACGACACCTGTCAAAGGGCGAAGAAGTGCCCAACTTCCATATATAGCCGTAGTAGTTTCACCTGCGGCTAATTTTCTTTCAAGCTTTGTAGGGTTTTCCGTGCGATGGAGGCAACTTTCGAGAGACTTGTCAACATGTTACACAAGGATGGTAAAGATGAGAATGAGAGAGTTTGGCCAAGGAGCACAACCCAAGGATGAGAAACTCATGGATATGAACTTGGTTCACAAGGGAGAAAGAATAGTAAAACCTAAGACAAGAGGAAGTGTCTTTATTATGGTATAACGGGTCAAAAAATTAAGGACAAGGGCAAGAACAAAGGACATAATTTTCAGGAGGGCAAGAGCATGCTCTCACCGCCAGCGTGCCGGAGAAAGAAAGGTAGTAAAGTTTCTATTGAGAAAGTTTAGTTTTTTCTTTTTGATCATCCTGTTAGTGCTCATTTTGATTTTAGTTCTTCACATTTGGTTATATCTACTCCCATAGTTGAGTCTCTGCACCTTAGTACTTGTATAGTATAAGGTCCCATTTTTGTCTCAAATCCAATTAGTGGTTCGGCTCATTTATCTTTGTTTTGTAAGGATTTGAGAATAGCTATATTAAGTATTGAGTTTAAGTGTAATGCTTATGTTTTTGGTTTCATGGGCTATGGGTTGATTATAGGCATGGATTGGTTAGCTAGTAATTGTGAAAGGAGGGTAGTTAGACTTTTGACTTGCCTTGGGAATACCCTTGAGATTTCGTGCGATCCTAAGGGATCAGTTTGGCTTAGCTACCTAGAATCACTTGATGCATCTATCGACGATTTGCGATCCATTAGAGTAGTCCATGAGTACGCAGATGTTTTTGATTAGGTTAGGGGTTTGTCCCCTAAAAATGCGAGATAGACTTCCGCATATATCTAGTTGACAATGCAAAGCCAGTTGCATTACCTGTACGACACATGACTCCAAGGGAAAGGAAGGGCTCAGTAAACAAGTAAAAGTGTTACTTAAGAAAGAGTTCATAAGACGAAGTATTTCTGAATAGGGTGCTCTAGTTGTTTTTGCTACAAAGGCGGATGGTTCACTTCGCTTGTGCAAAGATGATATTTTGGTTTTCTCTAAGAGTGGGGAAGAACATGCCTTATATCTAAGGGAAGTCTCGGATACTCTCCAAGCGCATCAGCTTAAGGCTAGGTTCTCCAAATATCATTTTTGGAGAGAAGAAGTAATGTTTCTAAGACATGTGATATCCAAGGAAGGGATAGCAGTAGATCCCGCAAAAGTATTTTGTTATGGAGGATGGTAGCTGAAAGTACATGAGAAAAACTATCCTACCCACGACTTGAAATTAGCTGCTATAGTGTTCGCTCTTAAGTCATGGCATCATTATTTTTTAGGGGAAAAAGTTTGAACTATATACAGATCATAAGTCCTTAAAATATTTGTTCTCGCAAAAAGATTTCAAATTGAGGCAACAACGACAGATGGAATTTCTTGCCTCATACGACTTTGAGATTGCTTATACCCCTAGCAAGGGTAATGTTGTGGCAGGGGACCTAAGTAGAAAAAAAAAGACTAACCTTAAGAGGGGTAAAGTTTGAAGTACATAGAAACCTTTAGCTTTAGACCCCCATCCAAGTTTGTACCTGGTTTGTTAACATCGCTAGAAGAGCGGCCTACGTTTTTGGATCGGATTGGAGCAGCGTAACATGAAGGCCCTCAGATTTGTGACATGATGAATAAGCTAAGTATAGGAGAGACCTCTAATCATCTTAGTATATACACTTGGTATCATGGTTAACATCTGTTTATCGACTACATGTGATGCCCTCTAGCATAGTAAGTGATTGAGATCCTATCTTTACTAGTGAGTTTGGAAATGGAGGTCAAGAAGCTTCGAAATAGTGAGGTCAAGCTAGTTAAAGTACAATGGGGTGACGCTGAAAAAGATTCGACTTGGGAGGCTGAAGACAAGATACGTGCATCCTACCTTTTTCTTTTTGAGGGTACATCCTTGATCTCTTTTTCCATAAGTTTAGGCGTGCTTGTATCTATCTTTTAAGTATATCTCCTCGGTCCTATTCTTAATCCTTAGGTAGAAACCAATGGATGTAAAAATGTATTTGAAACATGTTATGATTGATGGTTGCAAGTGGTTGCTCATGGATGCGTATACACTCATATTAGGTACCAGATCGGCTCAGTCACTTTCGTATTGCATATGCATATATGTATTTATTTATGGATTGTACATTTGTATGAATGATTGTGTACTCATGTAAAAGTTACAAAGTACGATTAGGAATAGTTGCATACATGATGGACTCATAGCACTGACATGATTCGCATTAAGGAGGTCAACTGAATCAGTAGACCGCCTGATTTTGCATTAGATAAGGACATATACACACACTATGCATATGATCATGAAAACATTAGAAATCCTTTAAAGGAAAATGGGTGCCTGTGATTGATGGTTGAGTAGATGGATGTTGGATGTTAGGATACATTCTTCTTAATTTAGAGATTTCGGGGACGAAATCCTTTAAGAAGGGGAGAGTGTAACACCCCGTATTTTCCATAAATATTAAATTAACAAATTTAAGAACACTTAATTTTTAGAAGAAGAATTGGGTGAAACGGGTTACGCCATTGCGTTCGTATCGGAATTCTGCTTGAGATAGAGTCCGAGTTTGCGTAAATCGACTTCGTATGAAGAAGTTATGGAGTTCAGAAGATTTCAAGTTTAAACAGAAATTAAATTAAAATAATAATTAAAAGTCAAAACTGTTCAAAATTCGAAATTCGGTCAGAGCGGGTTGAGCGGGAAATTTCCCGCTCAAAGGGGTCGACTCCCTTAGGGGGAGTCGACATAGGTGTCGACCCCCCCGTAGGGAGGCGACCCCTTTTTGATCCAGATCCAGTGACGTACTTTTACAGCCTAGGGCTGATGTGTCGTTACCTGATTGGCCTAATGACGAATTTTCTTCTACTGGATGGCTTGAATGGATACTAGGTTGATCTAAAGGCTTTGAATGGTCTCATACTCCTATATAAACACATCAAATCTTAACCCTAAACCTCACAATCTCATTCTATGAAGCCGTCATGTTGTCCATCCCTAAGCTAGCCTAGCCTCCACCTTCTCTAAACTAGAAAATCGAATCCAAACTAGAAATCAATTAGAAGAACTTCAAATCAAAAGTCTACATCAAAGGTTAAGCTTAAAAAATTCAGAAATCAGATCCCAAAAAACAAGATCAGTTCTTTTTCTGTAAGTTCATGTTATTTTCAGATTTAAACACCTAATGGTAATCTTAGCATGTAATAAAATGAATCCAAGTCCATGCTTGATGATAAGACAATATTTTCAAATTTATCCCTATCTTTTTATTGAATCTATGATTTTACATGCCTAAGAAGTTATTATATCGATTCAATCATGCCTATCTTTGTTGAACATCGGATATATAACCCTTTTAGGTTCATGATGTTATTCATATCAGATTTATATGTCTACGAGGTTATTTCTTTCAGTTTATTTTAGATCAATCTTTTTTATAACTGTATTCTAACGAATCTGTAATCCTCTTAGGACCATAATGTTATAATTGATAGATCTATCATTATAATGCCGGTTTTTATGTCTACACTCATTTATGTTCCTTCTTTCTTCCCCATTTATTTTATGAATTTAGATTAACCTAGAATCTAGACTGAATCTTATTATACGTACGATTGCAATGCAGGGATATTGGGGAATAATCTATTTGGTAATAGTGGAACATAATTTGTAACTTGTGATTTGGGGGCATAATTGTTATTGTTGCGAACTTGGGGTAAATTGGAATATTAAATCTAGATTGGACGAAAACTGTAAATTGGAATATTAAATCTAGATTGGACATAACTATTGGTTGGGATGCCAAGCATAATGAATATTGTGATTTTGGGGCATGATTATTATTACAAACTTAGGAAGATTGGGCGCAACCTATTTTGAGCAATCACTTGTAATTGAATTTGCGGGGCATAACTTGCAGTTGGCTTGGTTGGGCATAACCTTAGAATTGGAACATGACTAGTTTTGTAAGTTTGGGATAATTAGCATATAAAATCTAGACATGGACATGTATGGTAAATAGGTAAATTGGATAAAAGATGAACATGCCTAACCCGAGGTCAGATTGAGTTGCGGTGTAAGTCTGCCCGGCACCGCCCGACACATCCATCAACCACAACAACAGGTCTAATGTGAAAGGTTAGCGCATAAAGCCCAAAACCCGAGGTTAGAATGAGTTTGCGGTAGAAGTCTGCCCGGAATCGCCCGACACATCTAGCAACCACAAACACCAGTTCTAATGTGAGAGGTTAATGCATTAATGAATGAATTAATGCAAATGAACGAGTAGGGTTAAGTTAAGGTGAAACTCTTAACCAATATAACATGATGAATGAACAAGGTTAAGTTAATAGGAAACACTTAACCAAATTCAACATGATGAATGAGTAGGGTTAAGATAACATGGACAAGAAGACAACTTAACCAATATTATATGGACAAAGTGGATAGGGTTAAGGCAAGCTTAACCAATAATACATATGGACTTGATAAGGGGAAGGGTTAAGAAAATCTTGGGTAAGTGGGTAATATTAGTATATATTGGCCCACAAACTTAACCGTTGAATAAACATGCATGAATTCAGTGAGAAGATTAAGTAACATATGAATAGGCAACACTTAACCAGTACAACATGTTAATTAAGCAAATGGGTAGGGTTAAGTTAAATTGAGAACACTTAACCATTATAACATGTGGATTAAGAAACCCTAGTAACGGGGACCCATTTCAGCAGTAACCCACATAGATGTATCATGGTGCCTTGAGCTAGGCGGGGTGGGGCACGATTACTGGGCTGATTATAAGCGGTCAAAATAGCGGCGGGTGGTGCAGCAATGTAGGTTCCGACGGAGTATGGGCGTGCACGTGCTCCGGAGTTGAAAAAGTGGGCACTGGGCATCATTACTATACACTATGCATCTTGAATCGTGTCGGGTTGCCATCATGGGAATTGATACACCCTATGATGGTTTAGCACATGTATCTACATACAAGCGGGGCCGAATGACACAAGTAATGAATACATACAAGCGGGGCCAAATGACACAAGTAATGAATACCTACGAGTGAGGTCGAATGACACAAGTAATGAATACATACAAGCGAGGTTGAATGACACAAGTAATTAATACATACAAGCAAGGTCGAATGACACAAGTAATAAATACATGAGAGCTAAGGAGCCGATCGGTAGGGTAGTAAGGGTACACGTAACATATCCATGGCAATTAGGAAGATTGAGGTGGGATCCTCCTAATAGATGTACACCTGAAGGCTACCACAATTATGGGGATTGGGATCATATTATCATTTTATACAGATTACTAGTTGGGACGCTAGTTAGGTGGTGCAGAGATATAGAAATCAGAATAACAGGGTAGTAGCGAAGCAGAGAAAGAGTAGAAGCGCATTCAGTTTATCTTGCCTTATCATTTCTTATGCTAATCTTATGTTATCTTGTTATCCCTGTTATCACGGTATTGTCTTATATTCAGTTTATTCATGTCTTGTTTCTTTTACCTGTTTACATACTGAAAAATCACTGGACTTACCAGGCTTTATGTTTGACCCATTTTCTTTCGTCTTCTTTTCTTCCGTTTCTCCCCCCAGGTTGTCAAGGAGGGAATAGCTCAACTTAGTTTGGACCGTTTCTCTTTCCAAGCTTGAATATTCTTTGATGTATTGCTTGGATCCTCTTATCTTTGGCTATGGCTGTGTTTGCACTTTAATTTGGGGATATATGCTACTTTGATATGTTTTATGCTTCTTATATATACTTGGAAGTTTTTGAATCAAGACAGAAGTTTTATGTAGTACTTTTAAGTAGGATTGAGTCAATTGTTGTAAAAGCTTGACTGAACTACATTGCTTATAAAATGACTTTATTTTCCGCTGCTTTATTTATTTGTCTTGTATTTTATCTGCATCTTTTACCTATAACGCTTCGCTGAAGTTAATGCATTCCCTACATGAGTGACACTAATGGATGTGGGGTGTTTCATATTATGTCATCCAAATTTGTTGCACTCTTTCTCAAATCTTGCCTTGAAATAGAATCTTCGAGGAAAACATTGAAAAAGTGTTTGAAAGGTGATTTATCCAAGTATCTTTTTGCATCAGCAGAGAGGATTTTTTTTCTTTCTTAATTGTTTTCATTATTTTGAAAATAGCATCTAAATTACATATGTATGTCCTTGAATATTGAATTTTTATTGACTTCTTCGGTATTTGTTGAATTTCATAGTTATTGGTTTCATGTGTATCAGTAGATTCTCCATCATATTCTTGTGTGTCTGTCCTTTTTTCATCAGAATTATCTACGTTGTTATCTTCTATTCCATAAGGTGATATGTTGTTTCTTGAGTCTGAATTATCCTATTTTTTTAACAATTAACATAAGATAAATTGAGTTTAGTAAATGTAATTTATAATTTTTTTTTACAAATTTGTCTAACTAGTAATAAAACTTGAATAGTTATTATGTAAAAACTGATAAAGATAGGTCTATTTATCTTTTTTGACTAGTGTGTTAATATTAAATCGTTCATGTAATATTTTTTGCTAAATTTTTTTAAATAAGGTCCTGTATAAAGATAATAATTTTTTAAAATATTTAATTATACAACGCTCATACTTTATGAAAAAGATATGTATTTTTATATTTTTATTAAAACAGACATACATATATTAAATGTTGAAAAATTGACATGATTGAAATATTATATAATAAAGAATTATGTATTATAATTATAATAACAAAATATAGATAAACAAAAAATTTACCAAAGGAGCTATTGATTAGACTCTCGATTGGCTATGCTCTTCACAGTATGGACTTGATATAGGTCTGAAATTTATGCATTGATGTCCTCCTTCATTGAAAAAAAATGCAAAGTGGATGTTTTTTAAACAATCTAGAGGTTCTTTTTGGTTTCATATTTTATCCTGCATTAAAAAGATAAGTATAGTTATATGTTTGTAAACATGTACATACAGGTAGCAGTTTAAGATTTTTTTCAAGCAATATCAGCAATAAACAGTAAATCCTAATTATTACAAAACACTATTTGTTGAGTGATAAAAATTACCCCATATTTGTGTTAAAACATAATTGTAAATCATACCAATTATTATTTTATAACTATTATTAGCATAATATAAAATAAAAAGATAATAATATTTATCTTTTCATCCCATAAACCTCATAATATTATAATTTAACAGTGAAAGCATTATGCAATTTTTTACTATTTTTTTATATAAAAAATACATTAAATAACATACATAGTCAAACAACAACAACCTGTTAAATTTAGTACAAACAATAAAGTTCAAATACTATCTTTACATGAAAATATTAATACAATTATTTTTTAAAACCTTTGCTGTTGAAAAAATGAAGTAATCAAATAAATATCCAACATAACACAACATAAATTTCAGAAGGCCTTATAACCAAATAATCATTCAACATAACAATAAGTTGTATAATATAAAATAAAAAGATATAATTGAATATCTTTTAATCACCTAAACTACAACATATAAAAAAAGTAAACATAAACTTAAAATTTAGTAAATCCTAGGTATTAGAGAACTTACTCGTCTAGTAATCGATAGAAGAAGATGATTTTGTCTACCAAGCAATGTTTTAGGTATTAGCACATCTGAAGTAAACCCTAGATTAAGTAAAAAAACGATTAGAATAAGACTAAATTAAAATCCGATAATCGATTAGACTACAGTAATAAAATGCATCGCAACAAATTCCGAAAATTGAATTTGGGTAAAACCTAATTTGCGATTCTTTCAAATTTTTGAATGAAAAATGGCGGAAATAGAAATGAATCGAGACATGACATTGTAAAATGGTGGAAAATGATGTGTCGTTTACAAATTAATTCTGTAAATAATGTCCTGGAAATATATTATTTAATGGGTGTGTCCTAGAAATAAATTGGTTGAGGTATGTAAGCCCTTATTGTAAAATCCCCTTTTGTAAAAAGGGTTTCAATATAACCAGAAATTTCCAATCTATAAATTGGAATGGATGGAAATGGAAATAAGCCATGGAATATTTCGATACTGGATTCCGTGGTTATACAGATTTTGTTATGGGAATTTGAAAGATACAGATGTCGTTATTCTCTATACGATATACGTTAGTTTCAGAATTTGATATTGAATATAAGTAGATATAAATTCTATTTAGAGTCTTGTATTTAATATTAAATTGGATTTTGGGTTTGTCATGTGTTAACCGACTTTTTGGTCTGGTTCTCAAAAGTGCATCGGACACGCTCAACTCAACGTACCGCATGAAGCTGAGGCCGAAAAGGGACTCTTAGGAATGAAGGAAATAGGACCAAGGGGGATTGCACCGCTCGTGACCTCACAACATCCAGAAAACATCCCCCAACCAAGGCCTTGGACCTCGGAGGAGCCACAAGCCTCAAGCGCCCGATCCTGAAACACTCGCGACCCTATTCATACCTACTCCTACCTAATCCTACCTAACCCTTCTCCTATAAATAGCACATGGCCTCACACTTCAAATGGGTTGGATTTTCTTCACTTGAGACCTTCCTAGAGCTTCACGAGCCCCATTAATGGCATCTCTTATATGAGGAACAAGGAGAATTAAATATTCTTTTTCCTAAATACCTAGCATACGACAATTATGAAAGTGAATGTAATGACTGTGGCTCTACCTTGTAATTCTTGAGTGACTAATAAAATTCCAACATCCTTCCAAAGTGGACGTAGAACTAATCCGCGGCCGAACAACTATAAATAATTGGGTCATTTACAACTTATATCTACTTAGTCTTGTGACCAAATTAATTATTCCTTGTAATAAGAATCTTTGGTGTTTATGACATTTTTTGTCGTCAACATTTGGTGCTTTCACTGAGAATTAAACTCAAGATTTGCGTCTTTCTTCCACATTATCATCTCGACATTGACGAGCTTAAGGTTCTTTTCTTAACCTGCTGTCGAGTCCGCTTACGATGGTAAAGAAGTCAAAGAACGCAATGGTCGGCTCTTCAGCCGCAGCCGAGGCCGGTACATCCCAACAACCTCAACCGGTAGATATCTCGCCCACTAATGAAACCGTCCCTCCTATTGTGGACCCCGAAGTGCTCATTACCCAAGCTCAAATTTGCATGCTTAATGAAAGATATGAGAACATTGCAGTGGAGCTCATCTAAGCATTAAGAAATAACATCGACCTTATGCGACAACTTCAAGAAAGTCAACGTGTCCTCGCCCGACTTCAACTAACTCAGAACAATGCTCGACCCTGACCAACTGCCTTGGAAAGTTCCTCTTTCGAGTCGAGGGGCCCCCAACAAAGTAGAAGGTTCATCCTCATCAACAACATTGCCGCTCGTACTAATGCCCTCGATAACAGTAACGGTCATGCCAACGGCAACGGAGACGACAACGGTGACCGAACTACAGTCACATATAGCGAGAGGGTACAGTACCGAGACCGCCCTCGCTTGATTATCAACGATGGACCAGATCCTACAAACTAACCTCTTCCTCGACACAACCCGATGGCCGCTAATCAGGGTGATGGTCCCGCTATTCTAATGGCCCTCGCTCCCCCAGAACATGATCCACATCATCCCACTCCATCTCACCATCCACACCAAGACACAATCATAGATGTCGAGGACATAGAGGATGACGATCCGGACATCCATTATAGAAGACTACCTCGCCACAGGACTCCAGAACCACGTCAAAATCCATGGATCTCGATGGAGGATCCCCACCCGACCTATCTCCCCAACATGGTGCGAAGGATCATGAGGGAAATAGAAGGGGGCGTGCATGGCTCGTGGGAAGCTCACATTAGTTGCAACCCCTTCACAAGAAGAGTAAACGAAGCTGAGTGACACGACGCTTCAACATGCCTCAAATGTCGCTCTACGATGGTATCACCGGTCCTTGTGCCTTCTTGAATCGTTATGAATGGCAAATGGACTCAAGCCGGGGCAATGATCCAGCCAAATGCAAATGCTTCCCGGTCTTGCTGCCCGGTACCACTTTAGTTTGGTTCTCCCGCTTGATTCCATTAACAACTTCGGGAAACTAGCAACAAAGCTGGTCAAACAATTCAGGGTGCATATCTCAACTCAGAAGAATGCCCTCACTTTATCCAACCTATACAAAGGGACCGCTGAGTTGCTTAAAAGCTACCTTTCTTGGTTTAACATAGCTCTCACCGAGGTGGAGAATCCAGATCCCTGCACCGTACTCTTTCAGCTGGAGAAAGGTGTCCTCCCTACTTCAGAGTTCGGGGCCTGGATTGATCAGAAGCAGCCAAAATGCCTCGACGCCTTCTATGAGAAGGCAGATCAATACTTGTGTCAAGAAGAGGCAAGGCGGAACCGGATTGCCACCACAAGTTGTCCCAATGATCCCAAGCGTACACCGCAAATAACAACCTTAGAGGTAGGCGAGGCAGGGAGTCCTTCGACCAAAACAGGAGCGCTGGTCCCCATAGGTAAAGATCAAACAATGGCACGCCGGATGGGTTGAACAACGGGCAAGCCTTAGCAGAAACGAGAAATCCGGGCCTCGCCAAGCCTTCAAGACCTACACCCCATTGAATGAAGACATAGAGACAATCTACTTGGAAAAATGTAATACCTTATCGTATAAGAAGTCGTGCGTTAGAGAATCAACTGACCACGAGAAGAACATCGGGAGGTACTGTCGATACCACGACGTATGCGGCCACAACACCAACGAATGCCGCCAACTTAGGGATGCAATCGAGAATCTTATTCGCGAGAAACAGCTCAAGCAATATGTCCAAGAGCCCTTCCCCCCGAAGCAAACTCGCGGCCTCCAGCGCCAGCTCCACAAGCAGCCACCAAGGCAGCTTTGGGACCGTCTAACCCAAGGCGAGGAATTGTGATCAACACCATATATGGCGGACTTACCCCTCACATGGCAGTTTTCGAAAAATGGAGTAATATGTCAGTTCCATAAAGTATGCTACTTACGAAGCCTGCTCCGCTCTCCTTAAGTCCGTCCCAGCCAAGCTACAAAAAACCATATGGGACTACATTATATTCCGAGAAAGAGAATCGACAAGGGTGGAGATCCCGACCACCGATCCACTAGTCATCACTGTCCAGATCGGTGCTGCTTCTGTTCGAAAGATTTTAGTCGACTTAGGGAGCTCGGTCAACATCATCTTCAAGGCCGCCTACAACCAGATGAAATTGGAAACGAATGATTTGAAGCCATGTCGCATCACGATTCATGGCTTTAATGGGGACGCTGGTTCCTCCATAGGGATGATCGACCTACCTGTGGTACTGGGTGAGGGAGACCGAAGCCGAGTCCGAATTCTCACTTTCATGGTTATAGACATCGATTCCCCTTTCAATGCTTTTCTAAGGCGTCCTTTTCTCACAGAATTCGGAGTTTATATGGCGCCATGGTCTCTCCTGATGAAATTACCAATAGAAAACGGGATTGGAACCATTAAAAGCGACCAAGTAAGCGCCAGTGAATGCTATGAAATAGAATGGAAGAACGCCTACAACAAGGACAAGGGAAAATCCTTGCCCATGCCTTCTTGCGCCAAAAGCATCTCAGCATAGCAATCAGCGGTGTCTGAGCCATGGCTCGGACGCCACTGCCATCTTTTCGATGACATCGAGCCACGAAAGGACGAAGAGCCCGAGTATGAGAGGGCCACCCCGGTCGAATCCATAGTGGATGTTCCCGTCAACCTCGACAACCGAACAAGGGTGTTGAAGGTTGGGTCACAACTCCACCCAGCAATCAAAGAAGATCTTATATGCTTCCTGAAATCCAATCTGGATGTGTTTGCATGGACTCACTCCGACATGAAAGGGATTGACCCCGCGATCGCTTGCCATTCCCTATGCTTAGATCCCATGATGCCTCCGATCAAACAAAAGCGCCGCTTCTAGGGACCCGAAAGGTCTAAAGCACTCGAGGAAGAGGTAGACCGCCTGCTCAACAATAACTTCATCCGTGAAGCCGACTATCCTGAATGGGTTTCCAATCCAATTATAGTTAAAAAAGCCAACGACAAATGGCGGACATGCGTCGATTTCTCCGATCTAAATAAGGCATGCCCCAAGGATAGTTTTCCGCTCCTAAAGATTGATCAATTAGCAGACTCGACCGCCGGATACCAGCTACTATCTTTGATGGATGCCTACTCAGGCTACAACTAGATCCCGATGAATCTCCACGATCAAAACCATACCTCTTTCATAATCGACCTTGGGCTCTACTGCTACCATGTTATGCCCTTCGGCCTCAAGAACGCCGATGCCACTTATGAACGAATGGTTAATCGACTCTTTAAAAATCAGATTGTAAAGTCCATGGAGGTGTACGTAGCGATATGCTGGTAAAATCTAAGATATTAGGTGATCACGTCCACAACCTCTCCAAAATGTTCGGTGTCCTTCGCTAATACGACCTGAAACTCAACCCCCTGAAATGCTCCTTTGAAGTCGCTTCGGGAAAATTCTTGGGTTTCATTGTCATTTCTCGGGGCATCCAAGCTGTAACACCCCGTATTTTCTATGAATATTAAAATAATAAATTAAAGAATAATTAATTTGTAAAAGAAGAATTAGGTGAAATGGGTTGTGCCATTGCGTTCGTCTCGGAATTCCTCTTGAGATAGAGTCCGAGTTTGCATAAATCGGACTCCGTATGAAGAAGTTATAAGCCTAAGAAGTTTGTATACGCACAAGGAAGATTATATATGAATATTAAAAGTCTAGAAGGTTCATAACAGGTCTAAAATTCGAAATCAACCAAAGGGAAATGAGCGGGAAAATTCCCGCTCAACAGGTGTCGATCCCCTAAGGGAGAGTCGACATTGGTGTCGACCCCCCTTAAAGGGAGTCGATACAGGAGTCGACCCCCCTATAGGGGAGTCGACATAGGTGTCGACCCCCCTATAGGGTGTCGACCCCTTTTCAAATCTGGATGAAATTTCTGGACCGACGTGTTGTGGCTGATGTGTCGCTCCCTAATTCGTTATGTGACGTATTTTTCTGCTATGGACGATTCTGGTGACTCCTAGACTAATCTGAAGGCTCTAAAACACTCTCTACACCTATAAATTAGTGCCTAGACCTAACCTAATTTATAACAATTCCTTCAGACGCCGCTGTGCTGCTGAACTCTCGATCCACTTAGTCGCCGCCTCTAAAAACCTAAATCATATTAGAAGATCTTCATCAACAATCAACCTTGGAGATAAATCAACATCTGCACACCTATTTTCTCCTAATATAAGCACTGTAAGTTCAAATTACTTTCAGATGTGACTTCTTAATTGAAATTCTTGGCATTTAGTAATCTGAATCTAAGCTATACCTGATCATGAGATAATCCTTTCAGATTTATCAAATCTATTTTATCAGATTCGAGCCTGCGATGTTATTCAAATCTGTTTTATCAGATTTGTGCCTGCGATGTTATTCAAATCTATTTCATCAGATTTGTACCTGCGATGTTATTCAAATCTATTTTATCAGATTTGTGCCTAGGATGTTATTCAAATCTAATATATCGGATTTATGCCTGCGATGTAATTTTATTCAGATCTATACTTCTTTTATGTTACTGATATTTCTATAATTAAATCTAGCGTCGTATGGCTATTTTGTGCCTAATCTTTTATGTTTCCTCTTCTTTCCCTTTTATTATGGATCTAGGTTGTCTCGAACCTAGATGAAATCTTGTTATATATACGATTGGAATACGGGGGAATTGGTCCTGATCTATTTTATGTACCATTGAGCGTAACTTGTAATTGAGATTTAGACATAACTTGTAATTGAGATTTGGGTATAACTTGTATTGGGGCGTTATTATCATTATAACTGCAAGTTTGGGCTAATTGGCATATAAATCAAGTTTTGGGGCATAATTGTTATTGTTGCGAACTTGGGGTAAAATTGAAATTTTAAATCTAAATTGGACTTAAACTGTAAATTGGGATATTAATCTAGATTGGGCATAACTATTGGTTGGGATGCCAAGCATAATGTATATTGTGACTTTGGGCATAACTATTATTGCAAGTTTGGGAAGATTGGGTGTAATCTATTTTGAGTAATAACTTGAATTTCAACTTGTGGGGCATAACTTGCAATTAGCTTTGTTGGGGTATAACTTGAGAATTGGAACTTGAATAGTTTTGTGAATTTGGGATGATTAGCATATGAAATCTAGATTTGGACATGTATGGTAAATATGCTAAAAGATAAACATGCCTGACCCAAGGTTAGATTGAGTTGCGGTATAAAACTGCCCGGAACTGCCCAGCACATACAGTAACCGCAACAATACCTATCTAATGTGAGGGGTTAATGCATCATGCCCAAGAAAAACCCGAGGTTAGATTGAGTTGTGGTGTAAAATTGCCCGGAACCACCTGGCACATCCTAACCGCAACAACACAGATCTAATATGAGAGGTTGGTGCATTAATAAATCAATTAATGCTAATGAACAGGACATGTTAATTAAACAAATGGTAGGGTTAAGTTAACGAAGGCAACACATAACCAGTACAACATGTTAATTAAACAAATGGCAGGGATAAGTAACACAAGAAGGCAACACTTAACCGATATAACATGATGTATGGTAGAGTTAAGTAACACAAGAAGGCAACACTTAACCAATATTTATAACATGATGTATGATAAGGTTAAGTAACACAAGAGGGCAACATTTAACCAATATAACATGATGAACGAGTGGGGTTAGGTTAATAAGAAACACTTAACCAATATAACATGATGAGTGAACAGGGTTAAGTTAATAGGAAACACTTAACCAATACAACATGATGTGTGGGTGGGTTAAGTTATAATGAATGGATAGCACTTAACCAATATTACATGAACAAAGTGGATAGGGTTAAGGCAAGCTTAACCAATAATACATATTGACTTGATAAGTGGGAGGGTTAAGTAAACCTTGGGTAGGTGGGTAATATTTGTATATATTGGCCCACAGACTTAACCATTAAATAAACATGCTTGAATCGATGGGATGGTTAAGTACATCTCGTGTAGGTGGGTAATATTTTTATATAGACCCACAAACTTAACCGATAGGAAAACCTAGTAACGGGGACCCATTTCAGCGGTAACCCACATAGATGTATCATGGTACCCTGAACTAGGCAGGGTGGGGCACGATTACTGGGCTGATTATAAGCGGTCAAAATAGCGGCGAGGGGTACGTAAGTGTAGTTTCCGATGGTTTACGGGCATGCACGTACTCTAGAGTGGAAAAAGCAGGCACTGGGTACCAGTAGTTATACATTATGCATCTTGAATCGTGTCGGGTTGCTATCATAGGGACTGGTACACCTTATGGTGGGACCAGCACAGGGTATCTACATGCAAGAGAGGATCGATTGACACAGACACAAGGAAAATTAATACGAGTAAGGAGCCGATCGATAGGGTAGTAAGGGTACATCTAACATCTTCGTGGCAATTAGGCTGATTGAGGTAAGATCCTCCTACTAGATGTACACCTGAAGGCTACCACAATTGCGGGGATTGGGATCACATTGTAATATTATCATTTTATATAGATTACTAGTTGGGACAATAGTTAGGCGGCGCATAGATATAGAAATCAGAATAACATGGTAGTAGCGAAGCAGAGAAAGAGTAGAAGTGCATTCAATTTATCTTTCCTTATCATATCTTATGCTAATCTATGATCCCTGTTATCACGGTATTGTCTTATATTCAGTTTATTCATGTCATGTTACTTTTACCTGTTTACATACTAAAAATCGGTGGATTTACCAGACTTATGTCTGACCTAGTTTGTTTCGCCTCTTTTCTTCCGTTTCCCCCAGGTAGTCAGGGAGGGAATAGCTCAGCTTAGTTTGGACCGTTTCTCTTTCCAAGCTCAAAGATAGTCAACGTATTGCTTTGGACTCTCTTTTCCACTGCTATGGCTGGCTCATGCTTTATTGGGGAATATCATTGTCATTTTATGCTTCTTTATTTTTTTAAACAAGAAGAATATTTTGTTGTATAGCGTATTGCTGTTTTGGTGTTGCAAAAGCTGCTATTTTTTCAATGAATTAAAGTTTTATTTATTTTCCGCTTCTTTATTTGTCTGTCTTGTCATTTATCTGCATTTTTTTACCTATAATCCTCTATTGAAGTCAATGCATTCACTTTTTGAGTGGCATTAATGAACCTGGGGTGTTTCATTTGGAATCAGAGCTGAAGGTTGCCTGATCAGATAAAAGATTTGAAAAATTATTTTCAAAACGATTTTAAAAGAAGCATTTTCAAAAGAAAAGTTTTATTTTAAAGGCATATTCCCCAAAGCCGTATGAACTATCTTTTGATCCTCTGTTTGAATCCTTGTTTCCTTCTTTCTTGAGTCTCCGGGGCTCCCAGCTTTCTGGGAGGTAACCTCATCGCTGCATGGTTCCGTAGGCTTGATGAGACCACGACACCTGTCAAAGGGCGAAGAAGTGCTCAACTTTCATATAGCCGCAGTAGTTTCACCTGCGGCTAATTTTCTTTCAAGATTTGTAGGGTTTTCTATGCGATGGAGGCAACTTTCGAGGGACTTGTCAACATATTATACAAGGATGGTAAAGATAAGAATGAGGGAGTTTGGCTATGGAGCACAACCCAAGGATGAGAAACTCATGGATTTGGACTTGGTTCACAAAGGAGGTAAAAAGAAAGAGGTGTAAGTGGAAGAATCACAGGACAAGAAGGGAGGAAAGAATAGTAAAACCTAAGACAAGAGGAAGTGTCTTTATTATGGTATAACATGTCATATAATTAAGGACAAGGGCAAAAACAAAAGACATGATTTTCCGGAGGGCAAGTGCATGCTCTCACCACCAGCGTACCTAAAAGAGAGGTAATAAAGCTTCTATTGAAAAAGTTTAGTTTTTCTTTTTGATCATCCTGTTAGTACTCTTTTTGATTTTAGCGCTTCACATTCGTTTATATCTGCTTCCATAGTTGAGTCTCTACACCTTAGTACTTGTATAGTAGAAGATCCCATTATCATCTCAAATCCAATTGGTGGTTCGGCTCATTTATCTTTGGTTTGTAAGGATTTGAGAATAGCTATGTTAAGTATTGAATCTAAGTGCAATGCTTATGTTTTTGGTTTCATGGGTTATGGGTTGATTCTAGGCATGGATTGGTTAGCTAGTAATTGTGAAAGGAGGATAGTAAGACTTTCGACTTGCCTCGGGAATACCCTCGAGATTCCGTGCGATCCTAAGTGATCAGTTTGTCTTAGCTACCTAGAATCACTTGATGCATCTATCGACGATTTGCGATCCATTAGAGTATTCCATGAGTACGCAGATGTTTTTGATTAGGTTAGTGGTTTATATCCTAAAACGCGAGATAGACTTCCGCATATATCTAGTTGACAACGCAAAGCTAGCTGCATTACCTATACGACACATGAATCCAAGGGAAAGGAAGGGCTCAGTAAACAAGTGAAAGGGTTACTTGGGAAAGGTTTCATAAGGCGACGTACTTCTAAATGGGGTGCTCCAGTTGTTTTCGCTACAAAGGCGGATGGTTCACTTCGCTTGTGCATATATGATATTTTGGTTTTCTCTAAAAGTGAGGAAGAACATGCTTTGCATCTAAGTGAAGTCTCGGATACCCTCCAAGCACATCAACTTAAGGCGAAATTCTCCAAAAATGCCATTTTGGGAGAGAAGAAGTAAGGTTTCTTGGACATGTGGTGTCCAAGGAAGGGATAGCAATAGATCCCACAAAAGTATTTGCGGTGCAAGACTGGAAGGTCCCAAGGAATGCAACAGAAGTAAGAAGCTTTCTTGGACTAGCGGGCTAATATAGGAAGTTCATTAAGAACTTTGCGAAGGTATTAGCCCCACTTATGTAACACCCCGTGATTTTAAATATTAAAAATTAAAGAATTTAAGAATACTTAATTTCAAATGTGAGAATTAATGGAAACGGTTACGCCATTGCGTTCGTCTCAAATTCTGCTTGAGATAGAGTCCGAGTTTGCGTGAATTGGACTCCGTATGAAGAAGTTTTGGCCTTCCGAAGTTTCAGAATTTAAATAAATTAAAAATAGCTCAGGTTCAGAAAATTTGAAATTCAAATTTAAGCAGAGGAGCAGGCTGGCGGGAATTCTCCCGCCCAAGGGCCAGGTCGACCAAGGGGTCGACCTGCCTCCCCTCCCCCCCCCCCGGGCAGATCTGAAAGATGACGACATTTTGACACACTGCTGAGGTGTTATTCTATCTTGACTGGATGGTCTTGATCACTTCTAGGTTAATCTGACGGCTATAAATTAATTAAAATTTTATATAAGCAACCTAACTCTCAACCTAAAATCACACTAATTCATACCCAGAGCCGCCATGCCGTCGATGGAAAACCTAGAGTAGCCGCTATTCTCTTTCAACTCTAAAGAAAGAATCAAAATCAAATCTAATCTAAATTAGAATAACAATTAGTCTACATCAAAGGCGAGCATTTCAGTTTCAGAATACAGATCCCAGAAAAATAAGACTGTTATTTTGGTTATGAGTATTATTTCTTTCACAATATAATTATTGAATTAATTATGATGGGTTGTAATTGGATTATGAGAACATGTTTGTTGAATCGCATGATGTAATTTAACTTTGTAGATCTATCTCATATTTAACATGATTCATTCTTATGCAAGTTTGGGTTATTAAACCATATGTTAATTCATATGTGAATCTTATGCAAGTTTGGGTTGATAAATCATATGATAATATGTGAATCTTATGCAAGTTTGGATGTTAAATCATATGCCAATTCATATGTGAATTTTATGCAAGTTTAGTGTAACAACCCGGGAAATGTGAACCAATTTAAAAAATTTAATTTGGCTATTTCAGTGGATTTTGAATATTTAAAATAAATTATTTTAAATAATAACAATGAAAAATCTATTTGAATCATTGTTGGAGAATAAATATATTTATTTCAATTATAAACAAGGCCTGAAATGGCGCGGCAGTTTGAAAATTTGAATTCAAACTTTGACTGACTGTATCGGGTGCAAAATAAAACGGATTTTAGTGAAACTAAAAATATTTAAATCTGTTTGTGAATATCTTTCTAACGAATCTGAAAAATCGAAGTTTCATAGCGGGAATCAAAAGCTATAGCCAAATGAATTTTCAGGAAGGTCGCTATGGAGTATATACAGCCTTTGAAAATAGCCATTTTGCAAACGACCTCTGTTTTCAACGAAACCACTTTTGTTGGATCCGGGATGTCAAATTGCTGCTAGGTTTCAAATTCCATAATTTTTGAAGTTAATATGTGAGCGTGGCAAAGGAAAATGTGTTTGGTTGATTTCAATTAAATTGGATCGACCAGAAAATGGCCATTTTTCAAACAGTCTTAGAATTCGACGAAACTAGTTTTGTTGGGACTATATCGTCAAAACGTAGCTAGATTTATTTTTCTGAATTTTTGGGATCAATATGTGGCCCCGGCAAATTGAAATGTACGTTCAAATCAAATTTTGAATGTTTTATATTTTAATTTGAAGAGTAACTGATAGAAACAGTCGAATGGGCCTATGAAACATATCCCATTGTGTTCGGAATGGGGTATTTAGCTAGGGGCGACAGTCGTTGGGTTTGGATTGGAGTTCGTATGTGGTAAGGGGTATTTTTGGATTTTAAAAATATATAAATAAAAAAACAAGGGCCAATCAAATGCCTTCTCTTCAAAACCCTCGGGAGTTAAAATCGTGCTGCCTCCTCTAAATTGAACAACGGAAACAACAACTTCTTTCCTCCTCCGATTACTCCCTCCACACACGATAAAACCCATCCATCCTTTTGAGGATTTTATAGTAAATCTCCTGATCTACAAATCCGTACTGGTCTCGACCTCTCTGGTGCTATGTTCGTGAAGAATCGACCTCTCAAAGCCCGCGTCTTCGTCGCTCCACCATGTCTTCACCAGGCCATCGATCTGAAGGTGGTCACCAGCGATTTGAAGCTGACTCCAAGCTCTTCGAGGTGGTATAGGTCGATCTTCGTCTAGTGCTCCGGATTAAAAGAATTTTCGAAACCTAGTTTAGAATTGATAAAGAAGGTATACGGTTTAATTTAACTAAATTTTTTTTAACATTTAAAAGCGTTACAAAGATTGATTGTATTATAAAAATCATATCTTTTTCGTATGTTGACGAAATCCAGTGAAACAAGAGGCAGTGGACTCGTGTGGACGTCTTCTACATTTTAGAAAGACCGGATATTTTTTTGAGCCTTCTACAATTTTTAGAGGAGTGGAATCAAATGTGAGATTTCTGATTTATAAACGATATGGAAATGACGATGTATAAATTATATAGTCGATGTATGAGTTATATAAGCATTGTACACCTCATGTATAAGCATTGTATAAGTTGTATGTTCGATGTATAAGTTATATATGCGTTGTAAAAATCATATATGCGTTGAATGAAATTGAAATGATATTGAAATGAAATCGAAATATATTTATATACGAATATATATATATATATATATATATATATATATATATACTACCCTCGTCCACAGACCATGGACGATATATATTGGTTGGGATATTGTTTGGATTTGGTTGATGTGAAATTTGGTATATATCATGAATGTTGATTGGAAATGATTGATTGTGGTTGAAATCCCAATAGGATTAGTATATGGGAACATTCATTTGCATACGAACTAGATATTGAAATCCCCATTGTCAAAAGCTGCGAGGCTTTAAGGTAGAGCGAGGAGCCGTACTTGGGACGGTGCCGGTTTTAACTACCCTGCCGTTATGCTGCTGAAATTTTCTGAAATATTTTTGTGTTTGATTTATCTTCATGTATTGAAATATATTCATGTGATGAATGAAATGAAATGAAATGGTTTGAACGATAAAAATAACATTTTTATCGAATGAATGAAATGAAATGGTTTGAGCGATAAAAATAACATTTTTATCGAATGAATGAAATGAAATGGTTTGAGCGATAAAAATAACATTTTTATCGAATGAATGAAATGGTTTGAACGATAAAAATAACATTTTTTATCGAATGAATGAAATAAATGGTTTGAACGATAAAAATAACATTTTTATCGAATAAATGAAATGAAATGATTTGAGCGAAAAAAATAACATTTTTATCGAATGAATGAAATAAATAGTTTGAATGATAAAAATAACATTTTTATCGAATGAATGAAATGAAATGGTTTGAACGATAAAAATAACAATTTTTATCGAATGAATGAAATAAATGGTTTGAACGATAAAAATAACATTTTTATCGAATGAAATGAAATGAAATGGTTTGAACGATAAAAATAACATTTTTATCGGATGAATGAAATGAAATGGTTAGAACGATAAAAATAACATTTTTATTGTATGTACGAAATATAGAAAAATCTTCATTTTTGAAATAAATTGTTTTAACAATAAAAATCACATTTTAAAAACATATATGAATTGCTAAAAATCTTCATTTTTGAAATAAATTGTTTTAACAATAAAAATCACATTTTTATCATCTATATGAAGTATATGAAATAATAGTGTTTGAAATAAATTATTTTGACCATAAAAATCACATCTTTATGAAATATTTGAAGTGTTAAAAATAGTCATGTGTTGAAATAAATATCTGTTGGATAAAAATATCATTTTTATCACATATATGAAATGAAATGTTTTGAAATCGAAGAACGAATTATATATATATAATTAAAATAAATCGAATAACGACGCTGCAGTTCGTATTTTGAAACCGTGATTTCAAACGATTATTTCGGGAGATCCGACCATCGGATTTTCCCGAAACCGAAACCATTGGGTTCGCTTTGGAAATATCTTTCCAATGACGCTAACTTTGCAAAGATCCAACGGTTGCATTGTCTGGAATGTTTAATTCAATCTGAAGAAAAACAGCGCCATAATCGATTATATATATAATTAAAATAAACCGAATAACGACGCTGCAGTTCGTATTTTGAAATCGTAACTTCAAACGATTGTACCGGGAGATCCAACCGTCGGATTTTCCCAAAACCGGAACCGTTGGATTCGTTTTGAAAAGATATTTCTAATGATATAAAATTTGTAAAGATCCAATGGTTAGATTTTCATATATGTGTAAATCAAATTTAGAGAAAAACAGCGCCATGGCCGCGTTATGGCCTGAAGCGTCGTTTATATAAATTGGCTATTTTTAAATGAATAAAAATAGCGATAAATCGTGATAAAATATTATAAACAATATGGAATGGAAATAAACCGAATTTACCTGGTTTATTGGATATTTGACGGTTGAATGTGTTTGACGTGAAAATTACATTAAAGAACAAAATTATTAATGTTAAATAATTTAACCATTGAAATGAATTGATTTGAAATTCTAAATATATGTGAATTATTTGGAAAGGCCGAGTTAATTCTCATTTCAAATAATTGATCGACGGTTAGAAGTCGAAGATATGAAGACGGTGCAAGACCGACGATCTTCACATTGAATGGATGGGTGCTACTGATGCTCACGATGGGAGTAGCTACCTTGAAGGGGCTAAAGTGGTAGCCATCCGGACGTACTTGTTGATTGTACGGATGAGCGAGGTATACGGTGCCTCCGGTTTCGTTCAGACCCAGAACGGACTTGTAAATGGATGTGTGTCTGACGTTGTAGATTGACAACGTGGCATGCAGAGATGCTGTTATCAAAGCTTTTGTTGAAAAGCAGAGCTTTCTGGTTGATGATCAAAGCAGGGCTTTAAATATCTAGCTTTGTGTTTGGCATTGATTCGTGAGCCTCGCACCCCGGTATGGACCAGAAACGGGAGATGGCTTCAGGGAGGTCCTGCATTTCTTTCTAGCTAGGAGTGGTGTTTTGGGTTTGACACGCCCAGGTATTTTACTTAAGCGGATGATGGATAGCGAGGCGCCTCGGTTATATCGGTCGCTCCTGGGCCGATGGTTTGGTAGGTATATGACCAGTTTACACCCCATAGGGTGGGGAAACGCAGTGTTCAGGCATTATAAACCACTTCATGTGGACCGACCCTGACGATCCAAGGCTTGCCTGCGCGCTTGCCTGAGGCTCGGGCTAGAGAGTCTCGAAGCGGTAAGGACGATCCCTAGCCTTGGTTCATGATGGAAATCCAATTTTCAAATATGACATCGTGCAGTCTTGATTGTATACCTATATATGGCGACATAGTGGTACGGGGCATTAATGCCATTTATGATTGATACTTATGATTGAAATTGTTTTTGAAACATATATACCCTAGTAATAATATCAAATGGTTTTGTTTTATTCGTATCAAGCATATTTTGGCCATTATAAGGTAAAACTCTATCCTCTGATTTGCGTTGCATTGTGTGATGGGAACTGAGTCTTATAATGGCTTCATTTTTATAAAAAGCATTGCGATGTTTAAATGATTTACTTGTTTTAAAGCACTGGCAATCAAATGGAGTAAACCCGTTCCGCGTTAGCGGCATGGTCGTGTGATTGGCCATATTATAAAATATGTTAAGTAGATTTCTCATACCAGTCCCATGACTGACTCGTAGTTTGTTTCACTTTCAAACTCGGGTGCTCTATTTTCTACATGGGCAGCTTGTATTCAGGTTTTAGCAGGCTCTTTCTGGATAGCTGGAGTTGAAGCTGGATTCTATCACTTCTTTCTTTTTATGTTGTTCAGCTCCTGTTGTACATATTATGTTTTGATTCTGCTGTAGACATTTATGTAAAGTTGAACTGTATTTTGTACTAAGTATGATCCTGTATAATGTGTAATTCTGATGGTTATGTTTATCCAGTGTATTCTATTGTACATTATCTGGTGTATTTATTTATTTCTGCTCTGCTATTATCTGTTTATGTGTTATATTCCAAAGATTACCCTTGCTACCCTGAAATGGGGGTTTGGTGTCGTCATGGCGTGGTATCACAGCTTTGGTTAAGATTAGTTCTGGAATATAACATATTAACGAACTCGTCAAAAATAGAAACAATAGTGTTCTAAGACGAATAACTCATTTCAGATAGGATCAGTAATATCCTAGGATGAGTGAAGCAGAATGAAATACCCCTCGATAGACACATTTACATTCAAGTATATGTCTCTATGTTTTAAAAATACCTTTTCTGTTGGCTTAACACTTTGTCTGCTATTTGCAAACATTTAAAAATGAGTGGCAGAAGTAGAAGAGGTAGGTCAGAACCAGATATTGAAGCTTTATTAATTAAGTATCGAAATCTGGGTGGAGTACTGTTCTCGGGCAATGAATCTATTATTCAAACAAGCATGGATGCGCTCTGTTGAGAAAATCTTTGAAGGTTCAAAGCTGAGAGATGATCAGAAAAGATTACTGACATCTTGGGCGCTCAAAGACGAAGCTTTAATCTGGTAGGATACCGTTATTAAAGATAATCCAGAAGGTGATATCACCTGGGATAAATTCAAAGAAATTTTCAATCCAAGATTTATTCCTCCAGAAGCAACTGAGCGGTTTAGTGATGAATTCTATTATCTGATACAAGGGGATATGACCATTCCAGAATATCATAAGAAATTCAATGAACTTTCTCGTTTTGCCCCGCATCAAATTCAGAATCTAAAGTTGAAGAATCTGAGGTTTATTAACGGGCTTCAAAGAAAGCATCAAAGTAAGGTAACTGCTCATGTGCAACTTCCTTTTTCTGAAATGATATACATGGCTTATCAGTATGAAGATCTTGATAAACAAGGCCTTTTGGTTGATGAAGAGGAAATCAGTACTAGCAGTAAAAGGAAATTTGAAGCTGATAGCCCAGAGACAAGTACACAGCCTGAGATAAGTACGACGTCTAGGGTCAGAAAGAGGCAAAGGGCCAGTTAGAAAGAGGTTACATCTGAGAAGGACCAGTAATGGCTGCTGTATGCTCTAACTGCAATAAGCAAGACATTTGTCGATAAGTTGCAGATCTTTGAAGAAACAAATAAAGAGTGGGTCTAAACCCGATAAGAAGCAGAAGAAAACTCATGGTACCAGGGAATGCTATAAGTGTCACCGGACAGGTCATCTTGCTAGAAATTGCCTGCTATCAAGGAAATCTGAAATAGTACAAGTGAATGAAGTAGCAGAAACTTCTAAACCCTCAGCTAGCCAGGGGAGGCCAGATGTTTTGGAAGGCACGCTTATTGTTAAAGACATTCCAGTTAAAATACTGTTTGATACAGACGCGTCATGAAGCATTATTGCAAAGAATGCGGTTAAGAAACCGAATTTGAATTTGAAAAAGCTCAAAACACCCATGACTGTCCATAATCCAATTGGGGGTTCCCTCGATCTTAGTTGGGTTTGTGGGGTGCCTGTCTCTTTTTTCCATAATCGTTTCCCTACCATCGCGATCGTCATGAATTTTACAGAATTTGATCTTATTCTGGGATTAGATTGGTTAACCAAATATGAAGCTGAGGTTAAATGCGCCGACAGAGTCGTTAAGGCGAAGATTAAATCAGGAGACTATATAACCATTCCATGTGAAGGGCCGATTTCTGATAGAAAAGACTTTTAGTCAGCTTTGGATGTTTCTTCCGCTCAATTAGAACCTGTTAATGTCGTTCCGGAGAATATTCCGATCGACATTGAAAATATTCCAGTTGTCAAGAATTATGCAGATGTGTTCGAAGAAGTTGTTGGCTTATCTCCGCATAGAGAAATTGATTTCAGAATCTCTTTAGTTCCAAATGCAAGACCAGTAGTGCACGCTATTCGAAGAATGACCTTGAAAGAGAAAGAAGAGTTAGACAGTCAAACTCGACAACTAGTATGGAAGGATCTGATCAGACCTAGTTTCTATGATTGGGGAGTAGCAGTGGTATTTGTCCCGAAGTCAGACGGTACTCTCAGACTATGTGTGGATTATCGTGACTTGAATAAGCAAACGCTGAAAAACAAATATCCATTGTCGTGGATTAATGATTTGTTGGATCGATTGAATGGTGCACAAGTATTTTCCCGAATGGACCTAGCTACAGGTTTCCATCAGCTTCGTATTGCCAAAGAGTGTGTTCCTTTGACAGCGTTCAGAGGTCCAGACTTATTCTATGAGTGGTTAGTAATGTCATTCGGCTTATATAATTCTCCAGCATATTTTGTCGATCTAATGAACCAAGTATTCAGAGAAGTATTGAATAAATTTGTTCTGGTTTTCATTGATGATATTTTGATCTTGTCTAAGTCAGAAAGCGAGCATGAAAAACATTTGGAACAAGTGTTAGAAATTCTAAGGAAGAATGTTCTAAAAGTCAAATTTTCCAAATGTATATTCTGGCAAGAAGAAGTCAAATTCCTTGGTCACGTCGTGTCAAGGGAAGGAATTTCAGTTGATCCCAGTAAAATCACTGCTATTCAATTGGAAACAGCCTCGTACACTCATAAAAGTCCGAAGTTTTCTTGGATTGGCTAGTTATTATTGGAAGTTCGTTAAGAATTTTTCGAAGATATCCAGTTCCTTAATGAAGCTCATTAAGAAGCATTCGAGATTCAATTGGGCTCCGGAATGTGAGACAGCATTCCAGGAGCTGAAGTTAAAACTGACAACTGCTCCAGTGTTAACAATTATTGATGGCAACCAAGACTTGAGAGTCTGGACCGATGCTTCTAAAGAAGGCCTTGGCGCAGTATTAATGCAAAGAGGCCAAGTAGTTGCTTATGCTAGCCGTCAATTGAAACCACAAGAAAAAAATTATGTAACTCATGATCTTGAGTTGTTAGCCATCGTGTTTGCTATGAAAATATGGAGGCATTATCTATTGGGTGAGAAGTTCAAATTATATACTGATCATCAATCATTGAAGTATTTATTCACCCAGAAGGATCTAAATATGAGGCAGCAGCGTTGGTTAGAATTTCTCGCAAAATATGATCTTGATATTTTATATACTCTGGGGAAAGCCAATGTTGTGGCTGATGCGCTTAGCAGGAAGAATGTGATCATCGCAAGTATTATCATTACACCATCGTTGATTGATAAAATATCTATTCTTCAGAAAGATGATAGTTTTGTTAAAGAGATGATCAAAAGAATTCAAAGGGGGTTCAAATATACCAAACCCGTACCTCTCTTTCGATGTTCAAAACTAGGTTTAGCTTTTAATCCAAATCCATTGAACTAGGTTGTAATCGAGCTACACCACGCTGAAGACCTACGCGAGGCATGCAGATCGATGGGTGCGGCACCCTGTTAGGTGGCAGATCTGATCGCCGGCGGCGCTTTGAAGTCCCGGCGTTCGTGGGTCTCGATCTCAACAATGGCGTGATGGGGAAAGGTGAAATTAGTGTTGATTTGAAGAGGAAGGCTAGCACTTTAAAAAGTTCAATGGGAGTAAGGAGTTTTAATGCGTGGATCGATTGAAATATGGCCTGGAAGTTTTGAATGCCCAGCGTCGTCGGTTACAAGCGGGGTGGGATAAAACTGAATTTTTATATATTGGTTAAGAAATGAAAATAAATATTTTATAGTTAAAAATATAATTTTTAATGTGGATGTGAATAAAATAAATATTCATTTACAAATTAGATGATTTGTTTATGTACATTGATTTGACTGATATTGATTGGGACGATAAATTTTACACATCGCCCAACAGCACAAATAATATTCAATGTTTGTTGATTTAAACCCCACATGGGTATTAGGATGATATTGGGCATACACTAATCCCAATAATTAGTGGTATGTCGATCGACTGATCGACAGGCTATTGTAAGCTTCAAATATTTGTAAATCAAATTTAGAGAAAAACAGCGTCATGGCCGCGTTATAGCCTGAAGCGTCGTTTATATAAATTGGCTATTTTTAAAAGAAAAAAATAGCGATAAATCATGATAAAATATTATAAACGATATGGAATGAAAATAAACCGAATTTACCCAGTTTATTGGATATTTGATGGCTAAATGTGTTTGACATGAAAATTACATTAAAGAAAAAAATTATTGATGTTGAATAATTTAACTATTGAAATGAATTGATTTGAAATTCTAAATATATGTGAATTATTTGAAAAGGCTGATTTAATTCTCATTTCAAATAATTGATCGACGGTTAGAAGTCGAAGATATGAAGACGGTGCAAGACCGACGATCTTCACATCAAATGGATGGGTGCTACTAATGCTCACGATGGGAGTAGCTACCTTGAAGGGGGCTAAAGTGGTAGCCATCCGGACGTACTTGTTGATTGTCCGGATGAGCGAGGTATAAGGTGCCTCCAGTTTCATTCAGACCTAAAACGGACTTGTAAATGGATGTGTGTCTGACTTTGTATATTGAAAACAAGGCATGTAGAGATGTTGTGATCAAAGCTTTTGTTGAAAAGCAGAGCTTTTTGGTTGATGATCAAAGCAGGGCTTCAAATAGCTAGCATTGTGTTTAGCGTTGATTCGCGAGCCTCACACCCCGGTATGGACCAGAAATGGGAGAGGGCTTCAGGGAGGACCTGTGTTTCTTTCTAGCTAGGAGTGGTGTTTTGGGTTTGACACGCCCGGGCATTTTACTTATGTGGATGATGGATACTGAGGCGCCTCAGTTATATCGATCGCTCCTAGGCCGATGGTTTGGTCGGTATATGACCAGTTTACACCCCATAGGGTGGGGAAACGCAGTGTTCAAGCATTATAATCCACTTCATGTGGACCGGCCCTGACGATCCATGGCTTGCCTGCGCGCTTTCCTGAGGCTCGGGTTAGAGAGTCTCGAAGCGGTAAGGACGATCCCTTGCCTTGGTTCATGACGGAAATCCAATTTCCAAATACGACATCGTGCGATTTTGATTGTATACCTATATATGGAGACATAGTGGTATGGGGCATTAATGCCATCTATGATTGATACTTATGATTGAAATTGTTTTTGAAACATATAAACACTAGTAATAATATCAAATGCTTTTGTTTTATTCGCATCAAACATATTTTGACCATTATACGGTAAAACTCTATCCTCCGGTTTGCGTTGCATTGTGTGATGAGAACTAAGTCTTATAATGGCTTCCTTTTTATAAAAAACATTGCGATGTTTAAATGATTTACTTGTTTTAAAGCACTGGCAATCAAATGGAGTAAACCCGTTCCGCGTTAGCAGCGTGGTCCTGTGATTGGCCATATTATAAAATATGTTAAGTAGATTTCTCATACCGGTCCCATGACTGACTCGTAGTTTGTTTCACTTTCAAACTCGGGTGCCCTATTTTCTACACAGGCAGCCTTGTATTCAGGTTTTAGCAGGCTCTTTCTGGATAGCTGGAGCTGAAGCTGGATTCTATCACTTCTTTCTTTTTATGTTGTTCAGCTCCTATTGTACATATTATGTTTTTATTCCGCTGTAGACATTTATGTAAAGCTGAATTGTATTTTGTACTAAGTATGATCCTGTATAATGTGTAACTCTGATGATTATGTTTATCCAGTGTATTCTATTGTATATTATCTGGTGTATTTTTTTTTCTGTTCTGCTGTTATCTGTTTATGTGTTATATTCCAAAGATTACCCTTGCCACCGTGGAACGGGGGTTTGGGGTCGTCACAGATAGTTTAGGTAATGAATCTTATACCAGTCTATATGTGAATTTTTCACAAGTTCATATAGGAATCAAGTATATGCATATGCTAGTTTATATGCAAAACATGTTACACTAATTTACATGTTTAGATCCATATGCAAGTTTATAGGAATCTATATGCAAGTTCACAATTTATGTAAGTTTAGGTGAAAACCCATATTTATGTGCAAGTTCACGTTTTTTTAGATCTATATTCAGATCCATGATAGTTTATGCAAAATAATGTTATGTATGTTCATTGCCCATGCAAGTTCTTGGCTTTGCAAACTTATGCTATAATTCTTAGATCTATTTTATGTGTTATGCAAGTTGTGATGTTGCCTTTTCTTTTTATAAGTTAGACTATTTGCGGGTCTAACATATTTCATGTTAAAACGTAAGAATGACGTGGGGATAATGGGAAAATATTAATTATTTAAATTGTGAATTGGCATAAAATGGCCTTAAAGGCATATAAATTAATTTGAGGCATTAATTGGTATAATTTTATACCTAACGAGTATGGACATAATTTAGGTGACAATTATGGACATAATTAATTTGGAAATTATCGGAAATTTGAATAAGGATAATTAATTCATTTTGGGGTGAAATAATGTGTAATAATAAATGCCTAAGACACGAGGTTATACTCGTTTGTAGTGTAAGACTGCCCGGACCCGCCTGGCAAATCCAGCAACCACGAACGGTAGTCTAATGTGAGAGGTCGAAGGCATAAATTAAATGCGTAACAGTTGTAATGGCACGAGGTTGGACACGTTTGCGGTATAAGACTTCCCGGACCCGCCCGGCAAATACAGCAACCGCAAATGGTAGTCTAATGTAGGAAGACTTTATAAGGTTACAATTCTAATGAATTAAGTTACACTTAACCAGATAAACATGTGGTGGGACATGGGAGTTAAGTGGATGGCCTGGGTGGCATGTGAAATACGATTAGAAACACTTAGCCAAGTTGAAAACATGTAAGAAGACATGAATAAGAAGGGGTTAAGTGGGAAATTCTAGTGGGGACCAAGCATTGGTGGAAAGCTTGTGTCAAGTATGGGGACCCTTTTCAAACTGGTAACCCCTTGAGTATCTTTGTGAGCTCGAGTTAGATCGAGGAAGGGACACGCTTACTGGGTTTGATTGTAAGAGGTCAAACGGGTTAGCGGTGGCAACACAAGTCCAACAGGGTCATGTGCGTGCGTGAGCCCGGGCTGATAGGTAAGACGTTGTTGCATCGTGTAGATATAAGCCGTGCATCTTTAGTGGTATCGGGTTGCCACTTTAGGGAGTGATACACCCCACTGTGGGAACAACACGGGTATCTACGAGTTAGGGAGCCGATCGCATGGGGATAGTGGGTACAACTAGTAGAGTTAGGGGCAGGAGGCACCTATGAAGACGGCTTGAGGTACACGAAACTAACATTATGATTATTCTTTCAGTAGGCGGGATCAAATTTTAGGGTGACTAGTAATGGTGCAGTATAGCAATTATCCTATAGTGATTAGGAGCGAGATCAACGCCAAAATATTCCCCTTGTTTGTCTTGCTTGGCCCACTTATTTCACAGTCACTCCTTATTTTACCAGTTTATGCCTTATCCTAATTACTTTCATAATTGTATTGTTAAAGTTATGGTACTCGGCAGACTTTATGTCTGACCCCCTTTGTTTTCGCCTCTTTTCTTCCTCCCCCCCCCCCCAGGTTCTCAAGGTGGGACTAGTACTTGTGGAGCTTGATCAGGATCTTTCTCTCTCTTTTGGAAGTGCTTGGATTGCTGAAAGTAAAGTTCATCTCATCTCTTGATGGCTACTTATGTTGGGGTTATGCTTTTTATTTTATGTACTCAAGAAAACAAATTTTCAAGATGGTTACTAGGTGTACTTGGTTTTTCTGTGGATTTATGATGTTGTTGTAATCAAACTATTTCTCCGCTGCAATAAATGTTGTTTTGAAAATTTTCAAGTACCAATATATGTATCTGTCTTGTTATATTCTGTTCTATTCACCAATAATACTCCATGAAAGTTAATGCATTCCCTTTGAGAGTGATATTAATGGACTTGGGGTGTTACACGTGGTATCAGAGCTGAAGGTCAACAGAACAGATAAGAGATTTTGAAAAATTGTTATTCAAAAGCGTTTTATAAAGAAATACTTTCAAAAGTATGTTTTAAGTAGAGTATTTTCAAGAGAAAAGTTTGTTTTAAAAACATAACCCCCAAGAGCTATATATCTTTCTTTCGAATTCTCCGTTTTGAATCTCTTCATTTTCTTTTCAGCATATCTGGGTTACCCGAGATACCCGAGGGAATACCGTTACCGACCTGGTTCAGAAGGTATTTGGAGGCTAGGGCCACCGCCGTAGGCCCAACAGACATCCCTCCTCCCTCAGCTGCAGCCGCTCCTCCTCCCCCCTCCTCATGTTGATACTTTTTCAAAGGTATGCAAAGACTTTCGAGCAATGGCTGGAAAACCTTTTCATGGATCAGAGGCGTTTGTTGAAGCTCGAAATTGGCTTAAGGAGGTAGAAGACTTGTTTGGTATTTTCGAGATAGAAGATGGAAGGAAGGTCCAATTGGCTGCTTGGTTAATGAAGGACGAAGCCTCGTTTTGGTGGGAGGTCACGAATGGAGAGCGTCCCGTAGAGACATGGATGGATTTCAGGCATAGGTTCGAGATGAAATTTATCTCACGAGCAGAAGAGAATTTATACATGGAAAGATTCTTGGCATTGAAGAAGGGGAATTTATCAGTAAAGGAGTACGTCAACAAGTTCAATCAGTTGGCAAGGTTTGGCTTAGACTTGGTGAACACACATGAAAAGAAGGCCTTGAGGTTCGTTAAAGGTTTGAATGAACCCCTACGTGGGTTAGCTATGACCCACATTCCTACGAGGGCTACCTTTGAGAAACTAGTTGACATGGCGCTTATGCATGAAGAGGAGAAAGGCGCTAATGCTAATAAGGCACCAGAAAAGAAAGGGGATCAAAAGAAGCCACAACAGCAACGTAAGAAAGGTGGTAAGGACAACAATAGCAAAGGAAAGAAAAGGTGCTTTAATTGTGGAACACCAGACCATCTGAGCAAGGACTGTAGGAAGAAGAAGAAGACTGGCTGTTTCGACTATGAAGTGGCAGGGCATCTGATTATAGACTGCCCGAGAAAATATGGACAAGGGAAAAGAACTGGGTCTACTTCTAGAGGATAGATTAAGGCTCTCATGGTACCAGGGTAGGCAAGAGGGCAGGTTCACGCTCTCATGGCACCAGGACAGAAAAGAGGTAGAAACATTTCTGTTGAAAGTTTGGTTTTTCTGTTTGATCATCCTGTTCGTACTTTAGTTGATTCTGGCACTTCACACTCGTTTGTGTCTGCTTCGTTAGTTGAAACACTACACCTAAATACTAGTCTAGTTACGGATCCCATAGTAGTCTCAAATCCTGTTGGTGGTTTGGCTCATCTTTCAATGATTTGTCGGGATTTGGGAGTGTCTATTTTGAGCGATGAGTTTGAATGCAACGCCTTCTTTCTTGGCTTCACAGGCTATGGATTGATTCTAGGCATGGATTGGTTATCCAGCAATGGTGCCATCCTCGATTGTGAAAAGAGAGTGGTTAGACTTATGACTCGCCGTGGCAACACTCTCGAAATCTCTTGTAACCCCATACATTCTGTTATGCTTAGTTACCTAGAATCGCTTGACGCGTCTGTTGAAAACTTGCAGTCTGTTAGAGTAGTCCATGAATACTCAGATGTATTTGAAGAGGTGAAGGGCTTATCTCCAAAGCAGGAGATAGACTTCCGCATATATCTTGTTGATAATGCAAAACCCATAGCTCAACTCGTTAGACACATGGCTCCTAGAGAGAGAAAAGAGCTTAGTAAGCAAGTCAAAGAGCTGCTCGAAAAGGGGTTTATACGGCAAAATATTTCTGAATGGGGTGCTCTAGTAGTATTCGCAACTAAAGCGGATGGTTCACTTCACCTATGCGTTGATTATAGGGAGCTAAACAAGCTGACCAAGAAAAATAGGCACCCACTTCCTAGAATAGATGACTTATTTGATCAGCTTGTAGGTGCGTCTGTTTTCTCCCAACTGGATTTGGCTACCGGCTTCCATCAGCTAAGAGTGGCTGAAGACAGCATTGATAAGACCGCGTTTAGAACCCCGGATGGTTTCTTCGAATGGCTTGTCATGCCTTTCGGATTGACAAACGCACCCGCTTACTTCGTTGACTTGATGAGTTAGGTGTTTAGAGAATTCCTTAATAAGTTTGTGGTGTTCTTCGTAGACGACATTTTGATTTTCTCAAAAATGAGGAAGAGCATGTTATGCATTTAAGGGAAGTCATGGATACTCTTCGTACACATCAACTGAATGCCAAATTCTCCAAATACCATTTCTGGAGAGAAGAGGTGGCGTTTCTTGGACATGTGGTGTCCAAAGAGGGGTTAGCCGTGGACCCCGCAAAAGCAGTTGCGGTGCAAGATTGGAATGTTCCACGAAATGCAACCGAAGTCTGAAGCTTTCTCGAGCTAGCAGGCTTTTACTGAAAATTCAATAAATACTTTGCTAAAATCTCGGCCCCAATCACAAGATTAACGAAGAAGAACCTAATTTTTGCTTGGGATTTGGATTGCGATATTGCTTTCCAACATTTGAAAAGGGCTCTAACAATAGCCCCAGTTCTGACATTGTCGGATGGGAGCCAGATGTTTACCGTATACACGGATGCATGTGGTACGGGACTAGGTGTTGTCTTGATGCAAGAAGGGAAGGTAGTAGCTTATGGAGGTAGACAGTTGAAAGTACATGAGAAGAACTACCCAACCCACGATCTAGAGTTGGCTGCCATCATCTTTGCACTTAAATCTTGGCGCTATTATCTTCTAGGTGAGAAGTTTGAATTATATACTGACCATAAATCGTTGAAGTACCTTTTCTCATAGAAAGATCTTAACTTAAGATAACAAAGGTGGATGGAATTTTTGGCCTCCTATGATTTTGAGATTTCCTATACCCCAGGCAGGGGCAATGTGGTAGCGGATGCCTTAAGTAGGAAGAAGCTGACCTTGAGTCCTCTCTTTGTAGAAAGGTAAAACTTGGAGTACATAGCGAACTTTAATTTTAGACCCTCCTCTGAAATTGTGCCTGGTCTGTTAGCATCACTAGTGGTTTGGCCTAATTTTTTGGACTCAATGGGAACTGCACAATGAGAATACCCTCAGCTAGTTGTTGTGATCGATAAGCTGGTTAGGGGTGAGACTTCTAGTCACCTTGATAGATACTCCATCGATGATAGGGGTTGGTTGAGATGGGATGGAAGGCTATGCGTCCCACAAGTAAAGGATTTAGTGAAGACAGTTCTCGAAGAAGCGCACCATTCTAAACTGGCCATACACCCAGGCGGAGACAAGATGTATAAAGATATAAAAAGGGTTTTCTTTTGGAATGGCATGAAGAGTGATGTAGCTGAGTTCATCGCTAAGTGTTTGATATGCCAGCAAGTCAAAGCGGAGTAGAAGAAGCTCGGTGGTCTGCTTCATCCTCTCGAGGTCCCACAGTGGAAGTGGGATAGCATTTCGATGGACTTTGTTGATGGGTTTCCTAGGTCAAGAAGGGGCAATACTAGTATTTGGGTAATAGTGGACAGGCTCACTAAAAGCGCTCACTTTATACCCGTTAAAAGTGGAAGGACTGCCTCGTCCCTAGCATCCATTTATCCTAAAGAAATATTTCGACTCCATGGGATACCCTCCACCATAGTGAGTGATCGAGATCCTATCTTTACGAGCGAGTTTTGGAAGAGTTTGCAAGAGGCAGTAGGCACGCAATTATGCTTAAGCACGACCTATCACCCCTAAACTGATGGTCAGATGGAAAGGGTGAACAGAGTATTAGAAGACCTCTTGAGATTGTGCATTCTTGACTTTGGAGGAACATGGGAGGATCATCTTCCTTTGGTGGAATTCGCCTACAACAATAGCTATCAAGCCACCATAGGCATGGCGCCCTTCGAAGCTTTATATGGAAGACCGTGTCGATCACCAACTTGTTGGTGGGAGGCTACAGATAAACTCGTACTTGGACTGGACATGATTAGAGAGACCTCATAAAAGGTGGACTTGATAAAAAGACGGATAAAGGCTGCACAAGATAGACAGAAGTCCTACGCAGACAAAAGAAGAACCAACCTTGAGTTTAAGGTTGGAGATAGGATGTTCCTTAAAGTATCTCCCTTGAGGAATGTCATTCGCTTTGGGTCCGTAGAAAAGCTAGCACCAAGGTTTGTAGGGCCATTTCCTATCATTGAAAGGATTGGTACGATGGCTTACAAAGTAGAGCTACCCGAGAGACTGGCTAGAGTTCATAATGTTTTTCATGTTTCTCAACTACAAAAATACTTATTTGAATCTGCGGAAGTGGTGGAGCCAAGCATACTTGAGGAAGTAGAAGTGGAACGAGAAGCGACTATGAGAAGAGTTCCAACTCGTATCTTGGGTACGGAAGTCAAAAGGCTTTGCAACCGTGAAGTCAAGCTTTTTAAAGTCCAATGGAGTGATGTTGAGGAAGATGCGACTTCAGAAACTGAGAGGAAAATACGCGCAGCCTACCCTTTTCTCTTTGAAGGTACCTCTTGATCTCTTTTTCCACTAGTTTATTCATGCCTAAATCTATCTTTCAAGTATATCTCCTCAGTCCTATTCTTTATCCTTAGGTGGAAACCGATGGATGTAAACATGCGTTTGAAACATGTTATGATGGATAGTTGCTAGTGGTTTCCAGTGGATGCTCGTGGATGCATGTACACACACTTTAGGCACTAGATCGGCTCAATCACTTTCATATTGCATATAAATATGTGTGCATATTTAAATTAATAGATGTATAATGGTTATGTTATCATATGGATGATGCATTTAGATGAATGGTTGTGCACACATGTATAAATAATTGGTATCATTATGGTTCTTCCGTATACATAATGGATGCATGGCACTATCATGATTTGCACTAAGGAGGTCAACTGAATCAGTAGACTGGCTGATTTTGCATTAGATAAGGAACATACACACACACATTTTGCATATGTTCATACGACATTAGAAATCTTCTAAGGATAATGGATGCCTGTGTTTAATGGTTGAGTAGATGGATGATTGGATGTTAGGATATACATTCTCCTTAATTTGGAGATTTCAGGGGCGAAATCCTTTAAGGAGGGGAGAATGTAACACCCCGTGATTTTAAATATTAAAAATTAACAAATTTAAGAATATTTAATTTCAAATGTGAGAATTAAGGGAAATGGTTTACGCCATTGCGTTCGTCTCGGAATTCTGCTTGAGATAGAGTCCGAGTTTGCTTGAATTGGACTCCGTATGAAGAAGTCATGGCCTTCCGAAGTTTCAGAATTTAAATAAATTAAAAACAGTTCAGGTTCAGAAAATTTGAAATTCAAATTTAGGCAGGGGAACAGGCTGGGCGGGAATTCTCCCGCCTAAGAGCCAGGTCGACCTACCCATACAGGTCGACCAGGGGGTCGACCTCCCTCCCCCTCTCCGGGAAGATCTGAAAGATGACGACATTTTGACACACTGCTGAGTCATTGGGGCTGAGGTGTTATTCTATCTTGACTGGATGGTCTTGATTGCTTCTAGGTTAATCTGACGGCTCTAAATTAATTAAAATTTTATATAAGCAACCTAACTCTCAACCTAAAATCACACTAATTCATACCAAGAGCTGCCATGTCGTCGATGGAAAACCTAGAGTAGCCGCCATTCTCTTTCAACTTTAAAGCAAGAATCAAAATCAAATCAAATCTAGATTAAAATAACAATTAGTCTACATCAAAGGCGAGCAATTCAGTTTTAGAATACAGATCCCATAAAAACAAGACTGTTCTTTTGGTTGTAAGTACTATTTCTTTCACAATATAATTATTAAATTAATTATGATGGGTTGTAATTGGATTATGAGAACATGTCTGTTGAATCGCATGATGTTATTTAACTTTGTAGATCTATCTCATATTTAACTTGATTCATTCTTATGCAAGTTTGGGTTGTTTAACCATATGTTAATTCATATGTGAATCTTATGCAAGTTTGGGTGGATAAATCATATGATAATATGTGAATCTTATGCAAGTTGGGATGTTAAATCATATGCTAATTCATATGTAAATTTTATGCAAGTTTGGGATGTTAAATCGTATGTTAGTTTGCGTAATGAATCTTATACCAGTCTATATGTGAATTGTACACAAGTTCATATAGGAATCAAGTATATACATATGCTAGTTTATATGCAGAACATGTGACACTAATTTACATGTTTAGATCCATATGCAAGTTTATAGGAATCTATATGTAAGTTCACAATTTATGTAAGTTTAGGTGAAACCCGTATCTATGTGCAAGTTCACATTTTTTTTAGATCTATATTCAGATCCATGATAATTTAAGCAAAATTATGTTATGTATGTTCATTGCCTATGCAAGTTCTTGGCTATGCAAACTTATGCTATAATTATTAGATCTATTTTATGTGTTATGCAAGTTGTAATGTTGCCTTTTCTTTTTATAAGTTAGACTATTTTCGGGTCTAACATATTTCATGTTAAAACGTACGAACGACGTGGGGATAATGGGAAAATATTAATTATGTAAATTGTGAATTGGCATATAAATTAATTTGAGACATTAGTTGGTATAATTTTTATACCTAAAGAGTATGGACATAATTTAGGTGACAATTATGGACATAATTAATTTGGAAATTATTGGAAATTTGAACAGGGATAATTAATTCATTTTTGGGTGAAATAATGTGTAATAATAAATGCCTAAGACACGAGGTTAGACTCGTTTGTGGTGTAAGACTGCCTGGACCTGCCCGGCAAATCCATCAACAATGAACGGTAGTCTAATGTGAGAGGTCGAAGGCATAAATTAAATGCATAACAATTGTAATGACACGAGGTTAGACACGTTTGCGGTATAAGACTGCCTGGGCCCACCCGGCAAATCCAGCAACTGCAAATGGTAATAGAATGTGGGAGGTCTTTATAAGGTTACGGTTATAATGAATTAAGTAACACTTAACTAGATAAACATGTGGTGGGACATGGGAGTTAAGTGGGTGGCCTGGGTGGCATGTGAAATACGATTAGAAACACTTAACCAAGTTGAAAACATGTAAGAAGACATGAATAAGAAGGGGTTAAGTGGGAAATTCTAGTAGGGACCAAGCATAAGTGGAAAGCTTGTGTCAAGTATGGGGACCCTTTTCAAACCAGTAACCCATTAAGTATCTTTGTGAGCTCGAGTTAGATCGAGGACGGGACACGCTTACTGGGTTTGATTGTAAGAGGTCAAAACGGGTTAGCGGTGGCAATGCAAGTCCAATGGGGTCATGTGCGTGCGTGGGCCTGGGTTGGTAGGTCAGACGTTGTTGCATCGTGTAGATATAAGTCGTGCATCTTTAGTGGTATTAGGTTGCCACTTTGTGGAGTGATACACCCCACTGTGGGACCAGCACGGGTATCTATGAGTTAGGGAGCCGATCGCATGGCGGTAGTGGATACAACTAGTAGAGATACGGGCACGCAGCACCTATGAAGACAGCTAGAGGTACACGAAACTACCATTATGATTATTCTGTTCAGTAGGCGGGATCAACTTTTAGGGTGACTAGTAATGGTGCAGTATAGCAATTATCCTATAGTGATTAGGAGCGAGATTAACGCCCGAATATTCCTCCTGTTTGTCTTGCTTTGCCCACTTGTTTCACAGTCATTCCTTATTTTACCAGTTTATGCCTTATCCTAATTACTTTCATAATTGTATTGTTAAAGTTATGGTACTTGCCAGACTTTATGTCTGACCCCCTTTGTTTTCGCCTCTTTTCTTCTTTCCCCCCTCCAGGTTCTCAGGGTGGGACTAGTACTAGTGGAGCTTGACCAGGATCTTTCTCTCTCTTTTGGAAGTGCTTGGATTGCTGAAAGTAAAGTTCAGCTCATCTCTTTATGGCTACTTATGTTGGGGTTATCCTTTTTATTTTATGTGCTCAAGGAAACAATTTGTCAAGATGGTTACTAGGTGAACTTGGTTTTTCTGTGGATTTATGATTTTGTTGTAATCAAACTATTTCACCGCTGCAATAAATGTTGTTTTGAAATTTTTCCAGTACCAATATATGTATCTGTCTTGTTATATTCTGTTCTATTCTCCAATAATACTCCATGCAAGTTAATGCATTCCCTTTGAGAGTGACATTAATGGACTTGGGGTATTACAACTTACAAGATTGATGAAGACGAGTCTAACCTTTGCTCGGGATATTGGTTATGATATCGCTTTCCAACAATTGAAGAGGGCACTTACAACAACCCCAGTTTTGACTTTTACCTTATGGTAGTAAAAGGCTTACGGTATACATGGATGGATGCGGCACGGGACTAGGTGTGACAGCCCGCCCCGCACCAGTCTGCATTTCCTCCGAAAGTGCGCTGTACACATGCCCGGCTAGCACGGGACGGTCGTCAAAAGAAATGAAAGAAGAGAATGAACTAATCAAGGAACCTGTAGAATGTCTCGCAGCGCATGGGATAAAATATAATAATAACAATATACTTGACATAAAACAGGTGAGACAGTGCATAAGCTGATAACTAATAATCAATATCAACATCAAAGCAGCGGAAATCCAAATACAGCTTATTACAACTTTCCAAATTTACTGTCTCTAACAAAAGAAAACTAAAGTAGAAGATGCACCACCAATGCCCAAGCAGTGATCTTCAACAACACAGGGAGAATACTATATATATATATATATAAATTACGTGTAAGCCTCCTGCTCGTCTCCGGATCATCTACCCGTGCATCACCAGATAACCTGTCTCTAGTCTGCTCGTGTGAGCACCCAGAGTAATAAGAGGAGACATAAAACTCTGGGTCAGACATAAAGCTTGGTATGAGCGATAAGCATCTAAACATAACAATAACAGGTATACTAAACCATACCTGAACCTGGACCTGCAACCAAAGAGTTAGTACCACATACCATACAATACGCTAAGGTGCCATAATAAATAGTGCAAGAATACGGGGGTGGGGTGTACATGTCATAATGATAGCAAACAAATCAACCATAGCAACCATCCTCACATCTCTCACTCAGTGCGTAAAGTATACGATGTCCACCACTGTCAATCACTAGACCCATTGAAGTAGTGACGGAGTTCGACTTGTACAACTACTGCTACTACCAAGCTTACCACATGGAGTCATGACCAAATCTTTACAAATGACCCCACTTCATTGGTTTATAGCCCTTTAGTCGTACCTAGGCCCTTTCAGCCCTGAATCCGTTCACGTACTTCCCATACATAGTGATCCAAGGTCATAAACATCGACAACCCCTTAGCACACGTCCCGCAGCAAAGCCCAATCATGAAGCGAACTCGTTGATTCCCATCTGGATCTTGAGCTCTAGCTTCTCATTTGGACTTCCTTTGCATCTCGGGTTTGGTCAAATTGGGGTAGGTCTTCAAAAGAGTTGTCGTGCAGTAGCAGCCCTAGAATTCAATTCGGTTCGGTAGTTATTACCCTCGTCGGTTCGGTTCGGTCCTCCTTCCTTGTCATCTTTCCATTCGGTTCGGGTCGGATACTCCACTTCGGGTCGGGTCGGTGTCCTCATCCGGGTTGGGTTGCTGTCTTCCTTCCCGTGTTCCGATCCACTCCCTCGTTTCTTCACGTATTCCGATCTGATCCCTACTTGCCATCTGATCCGCGTGGCCTTCCCTCTTGCTAGTTCTCCCAAGTGTTTACTTCCGATCCGAGCCCTGCGTCTCCAAGTCGATCTGATCCCCAGCTTAACCAACATGACCTTCCTTTTTGCCAAGTCTCTTTTGTGCCAGACTCCGGTTCGGGTCGGGTTTCTTGCCCAGTTCACATGTCCGATCCGAGCCCACATTCGATCTGATCCGAAACCCTGCACAACTTTCTGCAACTTCTTCCAGCAACTTGTTTACGCCATTCGACGACGTTTTCGACAAATCTAACACTTCTAATCAATCATAAAACACACCATAGAGTCTTAGCAACACATAATAGCAACCACAAACAGCAAACAACAATTCAAATGAATCAAAATGGGTCAAAAGTGGCTAAAACCTCACATTTTCCTATAATCCCTCTTAATCATGTTTAAGCACATACTTAGTAAAACTTAATCAAATCGTCTAAATTTTCTAACAGAGGCATGAAATATTATTTAAGAATTTCTAAACATTTTTCCAGAATTTATTAGTGTATAAATTCGCTAATCTTCACTAATTACCCTTAATTACCGTAATTAGTGCAAAAACTATGCAAATCACTCACCTTGGCCACAAAATAAAACACCAAATCTGAAACTCTCTCTGTTTGGGTTGAATTCCTATTTATAGCAGCAGCTCCAACCTTGATTTGTTGCTATTTGGCCTTGTTTTGATGTAGTTTAGGCTTAATCTTCACTAAAAATGTGTTTTGGAGTGGTTTTAGAGGATGGAAGCCATTACTAAGGTCTCAAGAAGGTTTGTGGCGGCTCAAAACTGAAATGAAAGTAATTTCCTAACCCTAATCAGCCCTCCTATGCCTCTAAACCCGAAATTCCCCTCTGGGCCTAGCTGCTAATCACCCGGTTAAGCCCAATTAAGCTGTTTTTCACCATCTGAAACTTGTTTCAGCCATATCTCCCAAACGGTGAGTCCGTTTAGCTAATGCAACCACTCTACGGAATTGTAAACCATCATCCGGAGCCAATGGAAGTGGTATCAGGTCAAAATTCCTTTTCAGTCAAAAGTTATGGCCAAAACAGTGCTAACTAGGGGTAAAATGGTCATTTAAAAATTGGGAAAAATCATGAACATGGGAAATGACCCCAATAGTCGTCTCCCAAAGTCACATGACCATACGACTTCGTATGTGAAAGAAATAAATATTCTACGATCCTATGATGCGTAGAATACGGGTCGTTACACTAGGCGCCATTTTGATGTAAGGGTGAGGTCCTAGCGGATGCCTTAAGAAGAAAAAGGTTGACTTTAAGTCCTCTTTATGTGAAAAGGAAAAGTTCAGAATTCATATCAAACCGTGATTTTAAAACCTTCGGTTAAGTTAGTAGTCGGCATCGCTAGGTGTAAGACCTACGCTTTTAAATAAAATAGGGACTTCACAAAGAAAAGACTCTCAGATAGCTGACGCAATGGATAAATTAAGTAGAGAAGAGACCTCTAGTCACCTTAATAAATAATTTTGCAAGAAGCCATGAGTATGCAGCTATGTTTGAGCACCGCTTACCATCCTCTGACAGAAAGGGTAAATAGGGTTTTGAAAGACCTTTTGAGGAAATGTTAGCATGACACAACATAAGTTGTAGTGCTGAGTATACTAGAAGGAGAAGAGGTGGAACAAGAGGCGACAGTGAAATGAGTCCCAACTTATATTTGGGAAACGGAAATTAAGAAGCTACACAATTGTGATGTTAAGACAGTTAGAGCACAATGGGGTGAAGCTCAAGAAGATGCGACTTAGAAGCCTGAAGACTAGACACGCGCATCATACCCTTTTTGAGGGTATATCCTTGATCTCTCTTTTTCTGTAAAGTTTATTTGCATGCTAGTCTTTATCTTTTAAGTATATCCTCTCGATCCTATCATCGATCCTTAGGTAGAAGCCAATGGATGTAAACATGTATTTGATACATGTTATGTTTGGTGGATGCAAATGGGTGTAAGTGTTTGCTAGTGGTTGCTCGTGGATGCATATACACACACATTAGGCACTAGATCAGCCCACTCACTTTCATATTGCATATGCATATATGTATTGGTATATGGATTGAAACTTGATGTGTTATCATATGGATATTGTATTTGTATGAATGATTGATCACTCATATAGAAGTTACAAAGTACGATTAGGAATAATTCCATACATGATGGACTCATGGCACTGATATGATTCGCATTAAGGAGGTCAACTGAATCGGTAGACCGCCTGATTTTACATTTGGGTAAGGACATATACACACACTATGCATATGTTCATGAAAAGCATTAGAGACCTTTTATGGAAAATGGATGCCTGTGATTGAATGGTTGAGTAGATGGATGGTGGATGTTAGGATACATTCTTCTTAACTTAGAGATTTCGGGGACGGAATCCTTTAAAGGCGGGGAGAACATAACACCCCGTATTTTTTGTGAATGTTAAAATAACAAATTAAAGAATAATTAATTTGTAAAAGAAGAATTAGGTGAAATGGGTTGCGTCATTGCGTTCTTCTCAGAATTCTGCTTGAGATAGAGTCCGTGTTTGCATAAATCGGACTTCGTATAAAGAAGTTATAAGCTTAAGAAGTTTGTATACGCACAAGGAAGATTATATATGAATATTATAAGTCCAGAAGGTTCAAAATAGGTCTAGAATTCGAAATCAGCCAAAGGGAAACGAGCGGGGAAATTCCCGCTCAATAGGTCTCGATCCCCTAGGGGGAGTCTACATTGGTGTCGAGCCCCTTAAGGGGAGCCGACATAGGAGTCGACCACCCTATAGGGGAGTCGACCCCCCTATAGAGTGTCGACCCCTTTTTCAGATCTGGACGAAATTTCTGGACCGACGTGTTATGGTTGATGTGTCGCTCCCTGATTCCCTGTGTGACGTAATTTTCTGCTATGGATAATTCTGATAATTCCTAGACTGATCTGAAGGCTCTAAAACACTCTCTACACCTATAAATTAGTGCCTAGACCTAACCTAATTCATAACAATTCCTTCTGACGCCGCTATGCAGCTGAACTCTCAATCCTCTTAGCCGTCGCCTCTAAAAACCTAAATCATATTAGAAGATCTTCATCAACAATCAACCTTGGAGATAAATCAACATTTGCACACCTATTTTCTCCTAATCTAAGCACTGTAAGTTCAAGTTACTTTCAGATGTGACTTATTAATTGAAATTCTTGGCATGTAATAATCTGAATCCAAGATATACCTGATCATGAGATCATCCTTTTAGATTTATCAAATCTATTTTATTAGATTCATGCCTGCGATGTTATTTAAATCTATTTTATCAGATTTGTGCCTACGATGTTATTCAAATCTATTTTATCAGATTTGTACCTGCGATGTTATTCAAATATATTTTATCAGATTTTGCCTGCGATGTTATTTAAATCTAATCTATTAGATTTATGCCTGCGATGTAATTTTTTCCAGATCTATACTTCTTTTATGTTCTTGATATTGCTATTATCAAATCTAGCGTCGTATGGCTATTTTATGCCTAATCTTTTATGTTTCTTCTTCTTCCCCTTTTATTATGGATCTAGGTTGTCTCGAAGCTAGACGAAATCTTGTTATATATACGATTGGAATACGGGGGAATTGGGCCTAATCTATTTTATGTACTATTGGGCGTAACTTGTAATTGAGATTTGGGCATAACTTGTAATTGAGATTTGGGTATAACTTGTATTGGGGAATTATTATCATTATAACTGCAAGTTTGGGTTAATTGGTATATAAATCAAGTTTTAGGGCATAATTGTTATTGTTGCGAACTTAGGGTAAAATTGAAATATTAAATCTGGATTGGGCGTAAACTGTAAATTGGGATATTAATCTAGGTTGGGCATAACTATTGGTTGGGACGCCAAGCATAATGTATATTGTGATTTTGGGCATGACTATCATTGCAAATTTGGGAAGATTGGGTGTAACCTATTTTGAGTAATAACTTGAATTTGAACTTGTGGGGCATAACTAGCAGTTAGCTTCGTTGTGGTATAACTTGAGAATTGGAACATGAATAGTTTTATGAATTTGGGATGATTAGCATATAAAATCTAGATTTGGACATGTATGGTAAATATGCTAAAAGATAAACATGCCTAACCCGAGGTAAGATTGAGTTGCGGTGTAAAACTGCCCGGAACCGCCCGACACATCCAGTAACCGCAACAACACCTATCTAATGTGAGAGGTTAGTGCATCATGCCTATGGAAAATCCAAGGTTAGATTGAGTTGTGGTGTAAAACTACCCGGAACCGCCCGACACATCCAGTAACCGCAACAACACAAATCTAATGTGAGAGGTTGGTGCATTAATAAATCAATTAATGCTATTGAACAGGGCATGTTAATTAAACAAATGGTAGGGTAAAGTTAACTAAGGCAACACTTAACCAGTACAACATGTTAATTAAACAAATGGTAGGGTTATGTAACACAAGAAGGCAACACTAAACCGATATAACATGATGTATGGTAGGGTTAAGTAACACAAGAAGGCAACACTTAACCAATATATATAACATGATGTATGATAGGGTTAAGTAACACAAGAGGGCAACACTTAATCAATATAACATGATGAACGAGTGGGGTTAAGTTAATAAGAAACACTTAACCAATATAACATGATGAGTGAATATGGTTAATTAATAGGAAACACTTAACCAATACAACATGATGTGTGGGTGGGTTAAGTTAACATGAATGGATAGCACTTAACCAATATTACATGAACAAAGTGGATAGGGTTAAAGCAAGCTTAACCAATAATACATATTGACTTGATAAGTGGGAGGGTTAAGTAAACCTTGGGTAGGTGGGTAATATTTGAATATATAGGCCCACAAACTTAACCATTAAATAAACATGCTTGAATCAGTGGAAGGGTTAAGTACATCTCGTGTACGTGGGTAATATTTGTATATATAGGCCACAAACTTAACCAGCAGGAAACCCTAGTAACGGGGACCCATTTCAGCACTAACCCACATAGATGTGTCATGGTACCCTGAACTAGGCAGGGTGGGGCACGATTACTGGGCTGATTATAAGTGGTCAAAATAGCGGCAGGGGGTTTGCCAATGTAGATTTCGACGGTTTACGAGCGCGCACGTACTCCGAAGTGGAAAAAGCAGGCACTGGGTACCAGTAGTTATACACTGTGCATCTTGAATCTTGTTGGGTTGCTATCATAGGGACCGATACACCTTATGGTGGAACTAGCACAGGGTATCTACATGCAAGAGAGGGTCGATTGACACAGACACAAGGAAAATTAATATGAGTAAGGAGCCGATCGATAGGGTAGTAATGGTACATCTAACATCTTCGTGGCAATTAGGCTGATTGAGGTAAGATCCTCTTACTAGATGTACACCTGAAGGCTACCACAATTGCGGGGATTGGGAGCACGTTGTAGTATTATCATTTTATACAGATTACTAGTTGGGACACTAGTTTTGCGGTGCTGAGATATAGAAATCAGAATAACAGGGTTGTAGCGAAGCAGAGAAAGAGTAGAAGTGCATTCGGTTTATCTTGCCTTATCATATCTTATGCTAATCTATGATCCCTGTTATCACGGTACTGTCTTATATTCAGTTTATTCATGTCATGTTACTTTTACCTGTTTACATACTAAAAATCACAGGACTTACCAGACTTATGTCTGACCTAGTTTGTTTCGCCTCTTTTCTTCCGTCCCCCCCCCCCCCCCAGTTAGTCAGGGAGGGAATAGCTCATCTTAGTTTGGACCGTTTCTCTTTCCAAGCTCGAAGATAATCAACATATTGCTTTGGACTCTCTTTTCCACTGCTTTGGCTGGCTCATGCTTTATTGGGGAATATCATTGTCATTTTATGCTTCTTTATTTTGTTAAACAAGATAGATATTTTGTTGTACAGGGTATTGATGTTTTGGTATTGGAAAAGCTGTTGTTTTATCAATGAAGTAAAGTTTTATTTATTTTCCGCTGCTTTATTTGTCTATCTTGTAATTTATCTGCATCTTTTACCTATAACGCTCCACTGAAGTTAATGCATTCCCTTTGTGAGTGGAATTAATGAACGTGGGTGTTTTAGAAGCCAATCCAGAAAAATCCCAAGCTATTCGGGACATCCGAATCCCCAAGAACATCAGGGATGTCCAAAGTCTGAACGGAGAGGTTGTCACTTTGAGTCAGTTCATCTCTAAGGCCATCGACAAGTGCATCCCCTTCTTCGATTTTCTGCGAAAGGAAAACGCCCGAGTGCATCTCCGCATTCAAGGAACTTCTGGATCACTTAGAGCGACCACCTATCCTTTCTAAGCCTATAGACCATGAGGACTTGTACACTTACCTGGCTCTTTCTGCGCAGGCAATCAGCTCAACACTAATACGCCTCGAAGGTCGCACCCAACGACCCATCTACTATATTAGCAAGTGGCCAACAGGGGCAGAGAAGGATTATCCGAAGTTAGAAAACCTGGCATTCTGCTTATTGCTATCCTCTAGAAAGCTCTGACCGCACTTCCTGTCTCATCCCATAAAGTTTTCACTGACCAGCCACTACGTCCGGTCCTGCAGCGACCCGAGGCGTCCGACCAATTACTAAAATGGAGTGTGGAGCTAAGCCAATTCGAGATAACCTTCATCCCCCAACGAGCCATCCTCGGCCAAGCTCTCACAGATTTCATCATGGAGTTCACAGCCCCCAAGGAGGCTCCCACAGAGAATGTTGGGGCTTCCGACGCCCAATGGAAATTGTTCGTAGACGGTTCCTCTAACAGAAAGTGCTCCAGGGCTGGAGTCGTGCTCATCACCCCTAAAGAACTCCTGATGTATTACGCGTTAAGGCTGAATTTCCCTGCTACCAACAACGACGCAGAGTATGAGGCCTTGATCGCTGGGTTTAGAATCGTGATCAAACTGAAGCTAGAGACCGTCCACATCTTCTCCGATTCACAGCTTATCGTCCGACAAGTGCTGGGAGAGTATCAAGCGAAAGAGGGACGACTTGCCCAATACTTGACCCGAGTTCAGGGGCTACTCGCCTACCTCGAACATTTTACCATCACCTATGTCCCGCGCGAGCAAAATGAAAAAGCAGATTCCCTCGCTAAAATGGCAAGCTCTGAAGATCCGCAAAATAACGGATTCGCCCCAGTTGAAGTTCTCAACTTTCTGAGCATCAAACAAGGACAAGACAGAATGATCATGAGCGCTAAACCCGAGCCTGAGTCCTGGATGACACTAATCAGAAATTATCTGCAACACAGGACCCTACCGGGATACTACAAGGAAAGGCACGCACTCACTCACCAGTCGGCCCGTTACCTTCTTATGGATGGGGTACTCTACCTAGAGGTTTTTATGTTCCCTTGCTCCGATGCATAGCCCGCGGCGACGCCCTCTGAGTGCTAAGCAGTGTGCATGAAGGCGAACGCGGCGACCACACTGTGGGGCAAACCCTGGCCAGAAAGATTCTTAGACATGGTTATTACTGGCCCACACTTGATCAAGACACTGCGGACTATGCTCACAAGTGCGATAAGTGCTAGCGTTTCTCCAAGATCCCAAAAGCCCCGCCTATCGAATTGTCTCAAATGGTCAGACCATGGTCGTTCTCTATGTGGGGAATCGACATCATCGGAACCCTTCCAATGGCTATTGGCGGGGCACATACGCTGTCGTTGCGGTGGACTATTTCACCAAGTGGGCAGATGCTAAAGCCCTCACCAATATCACCCTAAAAAAGATGATTAACTTTGTTGTCCGCAACATCATTACCCGCTATGGGATTCCCCAAGCTATCATCTCCGACAACGGCACCCAGTTTGAGAGCGCCGAGTTCAAAGCCTTCTGTCGGCACCATAACATCGAAAAAAGATTTTCAGCAATGGCTCACCCCCAAGCTAACGGGCAAGTCGAGGCGGTCAATAAAGTTCTCAAATCCATCATCAAGAAACGCTTGGAAAAGGCTGGGGGCATGTAGGTAGATGAACTTCTTCTAGCTCTATGGGACTACCAGACCACCCACAAGATGGTAACCGGACACACTCCCTTTGCCCTCACCTACGGATCCAAAGTCGTCATTCGCATTGAGCTCAAGCTTCAGTCCCATCGAGTTACGTACTTCGATCAAAGGATGAACCAAGATATACTACTGGGATTGCTCGACTTACTGGAGGAAAAGAGGAACGAGGTCGATATCAGAGTCGCCGCCCAGCGATAGCGAGTAGCCCGATACTTCAATTCCAGGGTCTGCCATAAGGACCTCAACATTGGCGATCTTGTCTTAAAGCGGGTTTTTCCCCGCACCAATAGGCATCGTGCCTCGCTGGGAAGGCCCGTACTCCATACAGCGAAAGCTCAGCGATGGAACTTTCAGACTATCCATTGTCGATGGAGCTGAACTCACAAGGGCGTGGAACAGTGAACATCTCCGCTGCTACTTTACATAGCTCAGTTTACGGTTGTTTATGCTTTTCAAACAATGTTCTGTTTTTTTAGAAATTCAAGGCATTGTAAAGGCTATTACCGCCGAAGTTATCAGTAGAAATGATGTTCAGTTTCCTATCTCCTTGTTGTTTACTTCTCATGTAATGCGTCTTGTTAGTTCCGACAACCAGCTTGGTTCACGCTTGCGACCGCCGCATCGACTCCCCGGGAATGGGAGCCGGTGCCGCCATCCCAACCTCGAGGCAACATCAAGTCTAAAACACTTGGCAATGCCTAGCACCCCGAGCATGGGAGCCGACAATGCTACTCGAATCGCCGGCCCACGGCGCGACCGAGTATAAACAACCACTAACTCGAACCTCGGCCTAGTGCCGAGGCCGAGGATAAATCATTTTGTGTCCTAGTCCAGGCGACTTGGCGCCACTCAGCGACTGACTAAGATCGATGCAAGTCTCTCTTCGCCGGTTGCGGGTGTCGGTCGAATCTTGGCGCAGCACCAAGACCGACCTTAAATCGTTTCTTCCGCCTTATATCTCAAGGCTTAGGGGCAGCCCATGGCCACGATCGGACCTTACGAGCTGATGATCGGGGCTAAAAACTACGCCGGCGAATAAACAGCACCGGGCGGCTCGCCTCAATCCGATGAATGATGGGAGATCCATCCACCTGGCGGACCGCATAACGCGACGCCCAACGCCTTCGCTATACTTGGGTTTAACCCCGGGCCACCCAGAACAGCCAGCGCACAGCCTAGTTTCGCAAATTACGGGTTTCCTGAGCTGGGGGAAACTTACTGAAACTAGTGATCTCATCTCTCTGGAATAATTTACCCAAAGACGCCCCCTAATCACTTTTGTAACAAGTGTAACGATAAGTATGCTTATGCAAGTACAGGATGCTGGAAAACATAAAAAGAACATCTGAACGCTTGACATAAACAGTGATCTTTACTAATTCATATTTCATTTTCACACACATACTAAACAAACTACGTAGCTTATATTTTTACTTTCTAATGACAGGGTGCACATGAGAACCACACTGTGTCTTGAAAAACCAAAAGCGACGGCTGCAATCGCGTAAACTACCGGCCTACACTACCAAAAAAAAAGTAACTCCTACTAAGGTTGCTAACACTAATCATGTTTCTTCCTCTTGTGCTTGTGCTTGTTCTTTTTTGCATATTCAACACTCGACGGTTCACCCTTAGCACCAGGCCTCTTCTTACCAGACCCGCTCTTTCCCACTCGGCCCCTTCGAGAAGTGGTCGATTATTGAAAAGCTGAGAGACGCCTCTTACCCATCCCAGCGCCACTGGAGACCTCGGTAATATCAATGAGGGTGGCATGCGGCGTGGGATTGGGGGCACCCCCAGTAGCGAGGCCGACCACAACGTCACTCGTCTCCGGGACCACCTTACCTTCCCACTCAGCTTTCTCCTTTTCCTCTTTGGCAGCCCTCCGCGCAGCGAGCTTTTGGGACCTATGCAGCGTGACATCACCATCTTTGGCTTTCTCAAGGGACTCAGTAGTCCTCCGCTGTGCTTCCTCATCTTTCCTCTTGTTCCGGGTCTCATCATCAGCCCTCTTCTTCTCAAACTCCTCTTCAGCTCTCTTCTTCGTGACAGTGTCAGCGGCCCTCGCCTCAGCATCTCGCTTGGTCTTCATGAGGATCTCCTTCCTGGCAGCCTCGTCGTGCTCTCGTTTCTCCTCTGCCACTTCGCTCTTAGCCACCATCTTGGCTTTCTGAGCTTCCACTATAGATGCCATCGAAGTCGCATCGGCCTCCACCAGACCTCTGGCATGGGAACTTTGTCCTTCAACTGTCTCCCCTTCATCAATCAGACCCTCATAAAGACCGATGGTTATCTGTATATCTGAGAAGGTGTCAAGCTGATCCCCTCCTCCTCCGGAATGTGCTTCCGTAGGCTCTCACCCAGATTCAATCATTTGCGGGACCACGTGGGCAGGGCCCGATGTCATGGTCGGTTCAGGAAGGGCTGCATGGTAAAAACACAACTGTTTAGTCTGCAAATTCGGTAATCATGCCATCCTCTAGGATGCATTGTAAAGGTAATTTACCTCCGATAAGGGATGGCATGGAAAGAATAGAAGGGGCACTCGGTGCCGTAGGCAATTTAAATCCGGTCTCTCCCAATCCAGGGTGATCCGGGTCGTACTCAGTCAAAGTCCGAATCAAGGCTGCAGGACTGCTCACCACCACTGACTCCGAGGCTAATGGACAATAGGAGCTTGCCTTTGCAAATGTCTCCGTAACCCTAACACTCTCAGACAAGAAAGCCTTCCCTTTCTCGGTAGCGACCCTCTCCAGCCTCTCTTGCTCGGCGTCCTCAAGCAACAATCTCTCACCCTCCTCCAGCTTCTCTCGCTCCTCAACGGTCAAGAGATCGATCTGAAGCTGTCGCTCATCCAGAGTACTTACGTCCACTCGACGCAGGTAAGCCTCATAAGGGACTAAACTCTCCCAAGTTCTAGCTAGCTCGCGGGTATAGTCTTCGACCCACGAAATTTCTCGGAATCTCAAAGCCTTGACATACATATTGTGGATACTCTCCTCAAAGGAGGATCCAACATGGAACTCCGCATCACTCAGTTACCCCCTCAACCACTCTATCTCCCTTAAATATTCGGCCTTTATACCCTCGGACGCACTCAACATGTGACGGCCCGCCCCGCACCCGCCTGCATTTACTCCAAAAGTGCGTTGTACACATGCCCGACTAGCACGGGACGATCGTCAGAAAATGGAAAGAAGAGAATGAACTAATTAAGGAACCTGTAGAATGTCTCACAGCGCATGGGATAAAATATAATAATAATAACATACTTGACATAAAACAGGTGAGACAGTGCATAAGCTGATAACTAATAATAAATGTCAACATCAGAGCAGCGGAAATCCAAATACAGCTTATTACAACTTTTCAAAATCTACTGTCTCTAAACAAAAGAAAGCTAAAATGGAAGATGCACCACCAATGCCCAAGCAGTGATCTTCAACAACACAGGGAGAATACTATATATATTACGTGGAAGCCTCCTGCTCGTCTCCGGATCATCTACCCGTGCATCACCAGCTAACCTGTCTCTAGTCTGCTCGTGTGAGCACCCAGAGTAATAAGAGGAGACATAAAACTCTGGGTCAGACATAAAGCCTGGTATGAGCGATAAGCATCTAAACAGAATAATAACAGGTATACTAAACCATACCTGAACCTGGACCTGCAACCAAAGAGTTAGTACCACATACCGTACAATACGCTAAGGCGCCATAATAAATAGTGTATGTCATAATGATAGCAACCAAGTCAACCATAGCAACCATCCTCACGTCTCTCACTCAGTGCGTAAAGCGTACGATATCTACCACTTTGGAACACTAGACAAATTGAGGTAACGACGGATCCCGACTTGTAGAAACCCTGCTGTGACCAAGCTAAACATATGGAGTCATGACCAAACATTTCAATGATCCACCACATTGGTCATAGCCCTTGGTCCTACCAATGCCATAATGGCCCTGAATCCGCCTTCGTACCTCCTACCATAGTGGTCCAAAGCTATAGACATCGATAACCCCTTAACACTCGTCCCGCAGCAAAGCCCAATCATGAAGCGAACTCATTGGTTCTCAACTAGATCCTGAGCTCTAACTTCCCCTACTGGACTACCTTTGCATCTCGGGTTTTGGTCATCATCTTCATCCAGATCGGTCTCCATTATTCGGGTCGTGCATGTCCCACAGCATCAGATCGTATCGCTGCATCAGTTCGGATCGGCTCTCATCACCCCTTACTGGATCGGATCGCAATGACCTACGCGGATCGGGTCGTAAAAACCCCATCGGATCGGTTCGAGTACCCTTCAGCGGATCGGGTAGGGGTCTCCAAGTCCATCGCCATGGATCGATTCGTGATAGGCTCCTTCGGATTGGATCGTGGTCCTTCAAGCGGTTCGGATCGGACGCACTTCTCCAGGTCGACGGATCGTGCTCATCCTTCATGGACGGATCGGGTCGTAATGCTTATTCGCGATCCGGATCGGAATACTTCAGTTTGAGCACGGCGCTGCATCGATTCGCTTCGTGGGCCTTGCGCAGACGGTTCGGTTCGGAGTCTTGTTCCCTCGTCACCACGGTTCGGATCGGGTTTCTGCATTCGGATCGGATCGCCCTCGCTTCCACCGATCCGGTCCGGTTCGGATGATTTCCTGCAGTTCTTCCAGCGAGCAGTTTACGCCATTCGACGGCGTTTTTGACAAATCTAACACTTCTAATCAATCATAAAACACACCATAGAGTCATAGCAACATGTAATAGCAACCAAAACAGCAAACAACCATTCAAATGGATCAAAATGGATCAAAAGTGGCCAAAACTCCTTATTTTCCCTTAAGCATGTTTAAGTAAAACTGATCATAGGGTTAACAAAACTTAATCAAATCGAACCAAATTTCAACCAGAGGCATAAAACATTATTTAAGAATTTCTAAACATTTTTCCAGAATTTATTAGTGTATAAATTCGCTAATCTTCACTAATTACCCTTAATTAACTGTAATTAGTGTCAAAATGATGCTATCACTCACCTTTGCCACAATAAAACTTTCAGATCTGAAGTGAACCTCTGATTTGCACGAATTCCAATATATAACAGCAGCTCTACCTCAGTCCTTGTGCTAATCCTCCTTGATTTGATGCCTCTAAGCCTTAATCCTTGATTAGGAAGTGATCTTGGGTGTTTTAGAGAGATTTAGAGAGTGGAGGCCATGGCTAGATCAAGAGGAATGAAAGTGGCGGCTGGAAAATGTCTAAAGAAATGTTTTCTAACCCTAACCAGCCCTCCTATACCTCTAAACCCGAAATTCCCCTCTGGGCCTAGCTGCTAATCACCGGGTTAAGCCCAATTAAGCTGTTTTTCACCATCTGAAAATTGTTTCAGCCATATCTCCCAAACGGTGAATCCGTTTGGCTAATGTGACCACTCTACGGAAAGAGGAACCATCATCCGGAGCCAATGGAAGTGGTTTCAGGTCAAAATTCCTTTCCAGTCAAAAGTTATAGCCAAAACAATACCAACTAGGGGTAAAATGGTCATTTAAAAATCGGGAAAAATCATGAACATGGGAAATGACCCCAATAGTCGTCTCCCAAAGTTACATGACCATACGACTTCGTATGTGACAGAAATAAATATTCTACGATCCTATGATGCGTAGAATGCGGGTCGTTACACTCTCCCCCCCTTAAGAAATTTCGTCCCCGAAATTCCTTAACCCAAAACATACAAAAGATTCCGCATGCCTAACAGCCATATACAACAATCAAACATGCAAAACAAACAAACAAGCCTACCCTAGCATGCGGAAAACTGAATCGAAGTCAAAATCTTACCAGGCAAAGAGTTCTGGATAAGTCTTCCTAATGTTCTCCTCTGTCTCCCAAGTACAATCATTCTCGTCCTCGCCCCACTGAACCTTGACTAGCTTCACCGCCTTCCTTCGAAGTTGTTTCATGTCGTGCTCGACAATACGGGCCGGCTTGCGGTTCCCAACCGCCTCGGGTTCTGCTTCGAAGTCCTCTAGCTGATCAGGTGAAATAGTCATATCTGAGTCGTGAACGAACTTCCTTAGTTGGGAAACATGAAATACGTTGTGAACTCCTGCCATCTTCTCTGGCAAGTCAATTCTATATGCCAAATTCCCGACTAGTTCAAGAACAGGGAATGGGCCAACAAATCTTGGTGCCAACTTGCCTCTCCTGCCAAATCGTATTACGCTCCTCGACGGAGAAATCTTGACAAACACCAAGTCACCAACGGAGAATTTTAAGTCTCTTCTCCTCTTATCGGCATAACTCTTCTGCCTATCTTGGGCAGCCTTCATTCGTTGTTGAATGGTTTTGATTTTATTTGAAGTTTCCCTCACCACATCTGGTCCAAGCATAAACTTCTCGCCAGTCTCTATCCAACATGATGGTGAGTTACATGGTCTTCCGTACAAAGCTTCAAACGGAGCCATACCGATACTGGATTAGTAGCTATTATTATATGCAAACTCTACTAGATGCAAATGGTCATCCCATGATCCACCAAAATCCAATATACATGCTCTCAAGAGATCTTCCAAAATACGATTCACCCTCTCCGTCTGACCGTCGGTCTGAGGATGATATGCGGTACTGAGATGTAATTCTGACCCCAAAGCCTCTTGTAAGCTCTTCCAAAACCCACTAGTGAACAACGGGTCTCGGTCGCTCACAATGCTTTTAGGTACTCCGTGGAATCTCACCACCCACTTCATATACAACCCTGCTAACTTAGCTGCCGTTCTGGTTGATTTGACTGGTATAAATCTTGCACTTTTAGTCAATCGGTCCACAATCACCCAAATGTTATCATGTCCCGATCTAGTCCTTGGTAAACCATCAATGAAATCCATCGAGACTTGCTCCCATTTCCATTCGGGAATCTCTAAGGGCTGTAACAACCCACTAGGCTTCTTTTGCTCGGCTTTAACTAGCTGGCAATTCATGCACTTGGATATAAACTTCCCAATGTCTCTTTTCATCCCTTCCCAGTAGTAGGTCTGCTTCATATCTCGATACATCTTATTACCACCGGGGTGTATAGTCAGTTTTGAGTGATGACATTCTCTAAGCACTTCATCTCTCAATCCCTTGACATTGGGTACGACTAGTCTTCCATCCTTTCTAAGCCATCCATCTCGATCAAGCCCATACTTGTTCATCTACTCATCGATACCCATCTCTAACTTGGAGATGATTTCCAATAGGTTAGGATCGTCCCTCTGACTAGAGTTGATCCGCTCAATCAAAGTGGGTCTGATCGTCAAACTTGCTAACATTTCTGGATTCAGTTCGCACTTTGGTCTGAAATCAAACCCCGCGATATACTCCAGTTGCTTCCATTCTAGAAACATAGCGCCTAAGCTGGCATGTCTCCTACTCAATGCATCAGCCACCGCATTACCCTTTCCCGGTGTATATGCGATGTCAAAATCATAGGAAGCCAAGAATTCTAACCACCTTTGTTGCCGGAGATTTAAATCCTTCTGGGAGAAGAGATACTTCAACGACTTATGATCTGTAAACAGCTCAAATCTTTCTCCCAAGAGATAGTGTCTCCACATCTTCAACGCGAACACGATCGCTGCCAATTCCAAATCATGGGTAGGGTATCTTTTCTCGTGCGGTTTCAATTACCAACTTGCATAAGCAACAACCCTCCCTCCTTGCATCAATACAGCACCCAGTCCGGTACCACAGGCATCCGTGTATACCGTCATCTCTTCGTTCCCCTTAGGAATGACTAACACTGGTGCGCTTATCAACTTGTCCTTTAGACTCTTGAATGCATTCTCGCACCTTCCATCCCAGACAAAAGCTTGATTCTTCTTGGTCAACTGGATCAATGGTGCTGCTATCTTGGAGAAACCTTGGATAAACTTACGATAATATCCCGCTAACCCCAAGAAACTTCTTACGTCTGTCGCATTCTTGGGCGTAGGCCAATCCTGTACCGTAGCCACCTTTGCCGGGTCCACGGCAATACCATTCTCTGATACAACATGGCCCAAGAATCTCACTTCCCTCTTCCAGAAGTGACACTTAGAAAACTTTGCTTTCAATTGGTGTTTTCTCAACACATCCATCACCACTCTCAAATGTTCCTTGTGTTCTTCCTCTGTCCTTGAATAGACCAAAATATCATCAACGAACACAAGGACAAACTTATTCAACTGATCTCTGAATATCCTATTCATAAGATCCACAATATATGCTGGGGCATTGGTCAGTCCGAATGGCATGACCAACCACTCATAAAATCCAGACGGCGTTCGAAATGTCGTTTTAGCTATACTCTCAGCTTCCACTCTAAGCTGATGGAAACCTGTCACGAGATCCAACTGAGAAAATACTCTCGCGCCACTCAACTGATCGAACAAATCATCTATCCGCGGTAGAGGATACTTATTCTTCCTCGTCACTTTATTCAACTCGCGGTAGTCTACACACAAACGAAGGGAACCATCCGCCTTGGTAGCAAACACAACTGGTGCTCCCCATTCAGAAACACTCCTTCTGATAAATCCCTTCTTCAAAAGATCGCTGACTTGTACCTCGAGCTCTCGCTGCTCCCTTGGTGCCATACGACGAAGTGGCATCACTATAGGCCTGGCATCCTTTACCAAATCAATACGAAACTCAATCTCTCGGTGTGGTGGAAGTCCGGTCACTTCTTCGAAAACATCCGGATACTGGCCAACCACGGGCAAACCTGACAACTCACTATGCAGAATGTCGAGGGAGTTTAGAAAACTAGCCAATACCCCCTTACTGGGTAGGCCACCAAACACTATCCTCCGCCCATCATCCGCTCTAGCTGTCACTAAAAAGCCCTCACAGTCTACCACCACCCCGTATCTTTGGAGCCAATCTACTCCCAAAATAATGCCAAACCCAGTAAAGCCCAAAACAAAGCAATCACAAACAAACATGCATCCATGACTCGATAGGACCACATTACGACAAATCATGCTAAGGCTAGTCGAACCACCAATCGGGCTCGTCACTACTAAAGGTCTATCGACAATCTTGGGCTCCAATCCCAACCTATCTACCAGGTCACTAGATATGAAAGAACTGGAAGCTCCGGTATCAAATAAAACTCTAACAGGAACATCATAAACAGAAAGCATACCTTGAATGACGACATTCTTTCCCTTCTCCGCCGCAGTTGGGGCATTCGACGAAGAAGGAATAGCATTGAGAGCATATGCTTTCACCATTTGCTTTTCTTTAGGGGGCTGTGGACACTTGTCCTTGTGGTGTCCCATTTGGCCATAGTTGAAGCACTTCCTATCCGCTGGCTTGGCCCGACAATTACTAGCATAATGGCCCTTCTTACCACAGCTGAAGCACTCAACATCTTGCTTATTCTTTTTCTTCTGGCCATCCTTAGTCTGACTCTGCTTTCTTTTATTCTGGGAACCACCCTTGCCTCCACCACTTGCTCGTGGCTTCGGCTCATCTGCGGATGCAACCTCAGTCTTCGGCTTAGGGTAGAGATTTTCTGATCTTAATGCTTTCCCCACAATCGATTCAAACGTCTCATCGATGTGGTTAATAAGTCTTTCCCCCAAGTACTGATCCAAACCAGTTATGAATTTCTCATTCTTCTTCTCGGCAGTATCAATAAGAGATAGCCCATACTTCGACAAAGTGTCAAATTCAGCGATATACTCCGAGACAACTCTGCCATTCTGCTTGAGCTCCAAGAATTTCTTAAACAGCACCGACTTTTGAGCAGCTGGAATGAACTTCTCGCTAAAGCGAGCCTTAAACTGCTCCCAAGTAATCTGATCTTCGGGAGTAGCTGCTTTTATAGCATTCCACCAATTCATTGCCCGCCCTTGCAGCTGATGGGACGCTAGCTTTCTCTTCATCACATCCTCGATACCCAAATCCTCGAAGATACGTTCGTAACTATCCAACCAATCTTGAACATCCGTGGCCGACTCCGTTCCGTGAAACGGCTTCCCACCAAGGCTAGTATAATCCTTATTCAGCTTGGCGAAATCGACCCTCGGCGCCTGCACTATTGGACCACCACCATTTCCATCATTGGGAGCTGCCCTCCGTACATCTCTAAGCATTTCCCTCATGAGGTCAGTAAACATCGTCCTCATGTCAGCAACATTCCCATTATTGGCCCCTCTACCGGTACCTTTAACATATCGGCTTATCGTCAATCTGAAAAAGGAAACGATTAACGATTCCATAGTGGTGCTAGTGCAGTACGACTTTATTCTTATACTACTAATAGTATATATATACATAGCTTTTGAAAACCAAAGTAATCACAAATACGCGCTCTCATATACGTACTATCTCTCCCTAGTGTCTTTCCCTAGGTTAACTACGCAACCTAGAGCTCTGATACCAAGTGTGACGGCCCGCCCCGCACCCGCCTGCATTTACTCCAAAAATGCGCTGTACTCATGCCCGACTAGCACGGGACGGTCGTCAGAAAAAGGAAAGAAGAGAATGAACTAATTAAGGAACCTGTAGAATGTCTCACAGCGCATGGGATAAAATATAATAATAATAACATACTTGACATAAAACAGGTGAGACAGTGCATAAGCTGATAACTAATAATAAATGTCAACATCAGAGCAGCGGAAATCCAAATACAGCTTATTACAACTTTTCAAAATCTACTGTCTCTAAACAAAAGAAAGCTAAAATGGAAGATGCACCACCAATTCCCAAGCAGTGATCTTCAACAACACAGGGAGAATACTATATATATTACGTGGAAGCCTCCTGCTCGTCTCCGGATCATCTACCCGTGCATCACCAGCTAACCTGTCTCTAGTCTGCTCGTGTGAGCACCCAGAGTAATAAGAGGAGACATAAAACTCTGGGTCAGACATAAAGCCTGGTATGAGCGATAAGCATCTAAACAGAATAATAACAGGTATACTAAACCATACCTGAACCTGCAACCAAAGAGTTAGTACCACATACCGTACAATACCCTAAGGCGCCATAATAAATAGTGTATGTCATAATGATAGCAACCAAGTCAACCATAGCAACCATCCTCACGTCTCTCACTCAGTGCGTAAAGCGTACGATATCTACCACTTTGGAACACTAGACAAATTGAGGTAACGACGGATCCCGACTTGTAGAAACCCTGTTGTGACCAAGCTAAACATATGGAGTCATGACCAAACATTTCAATGATCCACCACATTGGTCATAGCCCTTGGTCCTACCAATGCCATAATGGCCCTGAATCCGCCTTCGTACCTCCTACCATAGTGGTCCAAAGCTATAGACATCGATAACCCCTTAACACTCGTCCCGCAGCAAAGCCCAATCATGAAGCGAACTCATTGGTTCTCAACTAGATCCTGAGCTCTAACTTCCCATACTGGACTACCTTTGCATCTCGGGTTTTGGTCATCATCTTCATCCGGATCGGTCTCCATTATTCGGGTCGTGCATGTCCCACAGCATCAGATCGTATCGCTGCATCAGTTCGGATCGGCTCTCATCACCCCTTACTGGATCGGATCGGAATGACCTACGCGGATCGGGTCGTAGAAACCCCATCGGATCGGTTCGAGTACCCTTCAGCGGATCGGGTCGGGGTCTCCAAGTCCATCGCCATGGATCGATTCGTGATAGGCTCCTTCGGATTGGATTGTGGTCCTTCAAGCGGTTCGGATCGGACGCACTTCTCCAGGTCGACGGATCGTGCTCACCCTTCATGGACGGATCGGGTCGTAATGCTTATTCGCGATCCGGATCGGAATACTTCAGTTTGGGCACGGCGCTGCATCGATTCGCTTCGTGGGCCTTGCGCAGACGGTTCGGTTCGGAGTCTTGTTCCCTCGTCACCACGGTTCGGATCGGGTTTCTGCATTCGGATCGGATCGCCCTCGCTTCCACCGATCCGGTCCGGTTCGGATGATTTCCTGCAGTTCTTCCAGCGAGCAGTTTACGCCATTCGACAGCGTTTTTGACAAATCTAACACTTCTAATCAATCATAAAACACACCATAGAGTCATAGCAACATGTAATAGCAACCACAATAGCAAACAACCATTCAAATGAATCAAAATGGATCAAAAGTGGCCAAAACTCCTTATTTTCCCTTAAGCATGTTTAAGTAAAACTGATCATAGGGTTAACAAAACTTAATCAAATCGAACCAAATTTCAACCAGAGGCATAAAACATTATTTAAGAATTTCTAAACATTTTTCCAGAATTTATTAGTGTATAAATTCGCTAATCTTCACTAATTACCCTTAATTAACTGTAATTAGTGTCAAAATGATGCTGTCACTCACCTTTGCCACAATAAAACTTTCAGATCTGAAGTGAACCTCTGATTTGCACGAATTCCAATATATAACAGCAGCTCTACCTCAGTCCTTGTGCTAATCCTCCTTGATTTGATGCCTCTAAGCCTTAAAACTTGATTAGGAAGTGATCTTGGGTGTTTTAGAGAGATTTAGAGAGTGGAGGCCATGGCTAGATCAAGAGGAATGAAAGTGGCGGCTGGAAAATGTCTAAAGAAATGTTTTCTAACCCTAACCAGCCCTCCTATACCTCTAAACCCGAAATTCCCCTCTGGGCCTAGCTGCTAATCACCCGGTTAAGCCCAATTAAGCGGTTTTTCACCATCTGAAACTTATTTCAGCCATATCTCCCAAACGGTGAATCCGTTTGGCTAATGTGATACTCTACGGAAAGAGGAACCATCATCTGGAGCCAATGGAAGTGGTTTCAGGTCAAAATTCCTTTCCAGTCAAAAGTTATAGCCAAAACAATACCAACTAGGGGTAAAATGGTCATTTAAAAATCGGGAAAAATCATGAACATGGGAAATGACCCCAATAGTCGTCTCCCAAAGTTACATGACCATACGACTTCGTATGTGACAGAAATAAATATTCTACGATCCTATGATGCGTAGAATGCGGGTCGTTACACAACACATCCCAGGTGCTAGCCTCGTCATCATCCTTCGCTTTCCTCATTATCTCGAGCTGCCTCTTTAACTCGGCGACTTCGGCATTCTCAGCCTGCAGCTTTTCATTTTCCGCCCGCAAAGCGACATTGTCATCTTGGAGCTGAGCAAATTTCTCAATCTCCCTTTCCATGTCGGCGCATGTATTAGACCACTCATCCTTATCCCTCTTGAGGGCTGTGTTTTCAATGGTCAAGCGACTTATTGTGTCGTTAAAGTCTCACGGTCATGCGCAACCTCCATCTTTAGAATCGCATGGGCTTGCTTCAACTCCGCTACAACAACATGGTCATAAGTTAAAGCTGGAAAACACACGGGATAGCAGTTAATCAACCACGACGCAGCAAATGGACCTACCTATCCCAGTTTCCAAGTGGGTAACCGAGGTCTTTTCACCATCAATAGTCAATTGTCGGTTGATGAGTTCCAAACTTTTCCTCTTGATCAACTCAGAAAGGTGGAGGGAATATTGGTAAGTTCATTGGCTTGGCGACACGCAGCTTGTACATGTATTCATATTTCTCCAAATTCCCTGTTGGGAGCAGGGCGGAGATCACGGAGAGACAGCAGCTCATCAAAGTGATATTGGGGAAGTACAGCTTCAAAAATGCCCTCCTCTCCTCTACAAAAAATCCCGAATTTGGGACTCCGTCAGATTTTGCGTTCCCGTCACGACCTCCATACCTGGCCTTAATTTACCAAACAACAACTCCCTCCCCTTAGCAGGCTGAGAAGGAACCGGAGGGGCAATAGATGGGGGTGCCGTCGAAGGCAAAGATCGAGAGCCGCTTATGTTAAGCCGAGTATCTCCCACGGACACACGAATGGGAGGAGAAGGAGGAAGTGTCAGAGATCTCCTAGGCCAATCCCGGCCTCGATGCCCGTTGCCTTATTCTGGCGGAGGTGGAACACCATACAAACTGGTAGATCTTCGGAAACTCTCGAAGGAAGAACTCTGGGGATGCCGGCGATCCCCACATCCATAACCTCATCCACCACGTCCTCCTTCCATATCATCTGCCAATGAAACCGGCCAAAGTTAGTCAAGTCACCCGCACAGCCAAACATCTATGCTATGAAGTGTTATGGGTGTATGCCCTAAAGTGTTCTCTCAACATACCAGATTGTGGTCCGCTCGAGGGAGTTAACCCCTCCGCAGCACAAGTAAGTTCTTCTAGGCTTTTCGTATTTGGCCATGGAGTCACTACCAGATCGAGCCTTTTTAAGCCATCGAACTGGCCTGTAGGTTCGAATGAGGCGGCGGCCCCTGAGCAAGTCGCCAAAGACTGCGGTCTAACCATCATTCCTTCCCCCTCCACTGATGGAGTCGGGACCGGAGTGCTCAGCAACCCCTCGTCTCTGGCCTCCTCCTCTTGACCCTGGGCCTCGCCCTCGTACACATCTCTTTGAGGCTGAGCTGTTTCTTATAGCTCCTCTCCTGCGGGGGCATTTTCCTCTTCCACCCAGTAGTGGTTGGGCCTGCCACTACTCCCTCTTTCAACGTGCTAATAACAACCGCAGGGCTGATCACAGCTCGGTTGTTAGGTAGCAACCCAACGTGGCGGAGGCAATCCTGACTTGTCACAGTGCTGGTATCGTAGAGGTTCTCGGGTATCGCCCGCAAAGCATTAAAGCGTTGTCGATATTCATCCCCGGAAGGCGCCTTTGGATTCCTTGTCATAACCCAATTAAAACCATGAATAAATGAAGGAATCCAAAAGTTACGGCAAGGAACGGAGCTAGAGAAACACTTACTTACCTCAATCCATCTTCGGGCAAACCCGGGAGGACAGCTAACGAAGAACCACTCGCGTTTAAACACAGACGGCCTGGGACACGTCTCGACAAAGAATTTGGTGGCAGCGGTCGCTTCTAGAAACCATTGAGAGGGAGAGGCAACACTCGTTTTTCGTAGGTGGAAAAAATATCGAATATCTTCCTGGTGGGTTCGCTGTGCAAAAACTCGTGGAAGAGAACATAAGTGCTCAGGAGAGAAGCATAAGCGTTAGGGTGTAGTTGTGATGGTGCAAGATAGAAATAGGACAGCATATCCCGAATGAAGTTATTAGCCAGAGGTGCACACCCGACAAAGCAGGCCTGTCGGTTCCAAGCAGTAAGACCCTCGGGCGGCGCATGGGCTCTGCCATCTCTCCCGGGGGCATGAACATCGTCCGCCGGTATGTTAAATCGCGCCGCCATTTTCCTGACCGCGGTAGCATCCATAAACGATGGTATTGAATTAGTGGGATTCTCTAAAATCACCGCATCGGGAAGCATGTCCGGAGCTATCGGAGGTGCGGGCGCATCCTCACCCATAATATCTACATTCTCGATCTCCTCAGTCACGATCGGGGAATTTAGTCGCTTAATTTGTTCCCCATGCTCAGATGCTTCGGGAGAGCTGGTTGTATGAGAAGGAGTCTATCCTTCGGTAGTCTCAAGCTCGCTGCTAGACGAGCTACCACTGGGGGTAGACTCGGATTTGTGTGATGAGGGCTAGGAAGCCTCGGCATCTGTAGTCTTTCCGGTCTGTGATCTTGTCTGCATCTCTAGGTATACTTTAACGCATCAGTGTTAGAACGGGCAGTATAGTGACCTGTATCCCTCGTGTTGGTAACAACTAACATGTGCGTGTAATGCTATGCAAAGATATGCTATGTAAAAAAAGTTCGGAATAGTTCAACAGTTCAAGTCCCAGTCCGGTTGTATGCTCTATCCTATGTGAAATGTCCTAAACCATGCTCACGCAACTGCTAGCACCGACATAGACGCTCGGTGCGAAGTTACGCGCTAAGTATACAAATCTGAAGACAGGTAGTCAGGAGGTCAAAGTCCTGCGACAGGAAAGAATGAACACCTGGGGTACCGAGGTCCGAATTTCCGAAACCTCTCCAGGGTCGAAATATCAAACCTGGGGTTTCGAAAATTCGAACCCGTGATGTTCGAAAATTCAAACCCGGCAGGGTTTGAAATCCGAACCTGCCTAGGTTCGAAATTTCAAACCTAGTATGGTCGGAAAATCGAACCCACGGGCTCGGAGATTCGAACCTACGGGGTTCGAACCTTCAAACCCATAGAGGTTCGAATTTTCGAGCCCGTAGGGGTTTAAAAATTCGAACCCTTGCGGGTTCGAAACTCCAAACCCAGCTGGGTTCGAGCCTCGAAGTCTCCACCGTGTCCCTTCGACCTCCGTCCTCCTCACTCTCTTGAACCAGGCCCTACCTAGCTCGAGTTCGAAATTCTCCAATTCGAAATTCTCGGGTTCGAAGCTTTCAACAATGGCGGCCAGAGAAAGAAAAATAGAAGGAAAGAAGTGGAGCAGTTCTATTTATAAAAGAAAAAGTGCCCCCATCGCATTCCAGTGCAGGTTCGAAATTTTCGAGCGCACTGGGTTTGAAATTTCGAACCTCCCAGGTTCAAAATTTCGAACCTCAAGGGGTTCAAAAATTCGAACCTCATAGGTTTGAAATTCCGAACCCCCAGGGTTTCGAAATTCCAAACCCCTGGGCTCGAAATTTCGATCCCCCTGGGCTTGAAATTTCGAACCTCTTGGGGTTCGAAAATTTCCGACCCTGGTTCAAAAAAAAAAAAGGTTCATACCTTCGGGTTTGAAACGCCGTGCCACAATCTCTCGTATACGTACTCCATGCATGTGCACACCGACTCCTGTGCATCCATGGAGACGACGCACTATGGACGCTTAGCGATTTGAGCACGGCGCATCCTTCAACGATGGCTCATCCACTCCGCCAGGAAGAATGAGCCCCACAACTAATGTTTATTCGCGTTTTGAATTACAGGAAGAATTGACAGGCTTGCTACTATCTCAACCAACACAAAGTACATCATGTCAAAGACAAGACGTACTTTATGGGGCAAATGTTAACCGGGTTTTTGGTCCAGTTCTCAAGAGTGCATCAGACACGCTCAACTCAACGTATCACATGAAGCTGAGGCCGAAAAGGGACGCTTAGGAATGAAGGAAACAGGAATAAGGGGGTCTACACCGCTCGTGACCTCACGGCATCCAGAAAACATCCCCCAACCAAGACCTCGGAGGAGCCACAAGCCTCAAGTTCCCGATCTGAAAACCCTCGCGACCCTTGGAAGAACTTCGCATCGGGCAGGGCGCAAAATTTGGCGCCCAGGTGGGTGCGAAATTTCCCGCCTATGCGGGTGCGAGTTATCGCATCCAATAGCCGCGAAATTTCGCACCCATGCGCGAGTTCAAAATTCTTGTGTGTGCAAGTGGCGGGTTATAAATTTCTGCTAGTGGTCCCTTATTCCTACCTACTCCTACCTAATCCTACCTAACCCTTCTTCTATATATAGCCCATGGCCTCAAACTTCAAAGGGGTTGGGTTTTATTTCACTTGAGACCTTCCTAGAGCTTCATGAGCCCCATTAATGACATCTCCTATTTGAGGAAGAAGGAGAATTAAATATTCTTTTCCCAAATACCTAGCATACGGCAATTATGAAAGTGAATTTAATGAGCGTGGCTCTACCTTGTAATTCTTGAGTGACTAATAAAATTCCAACACCCTTCCAAAGTAGATGTAGGCATAATCCGCGACTAAACCACTATAAATACTTGTGCCATTTACCGCTTTCTTCTGATTAGTTTTGCGACTGAATTAACTATTCCTAGTAATAGGAATCTTTGGTGTTTACGACATTTTTTCCGTCAACATCGTGAATGGTGTCTTCATTAACACTGTTCTTAAACCCAGTTGAGAAAAGAATAAATTTTTTAAGTAAGATTTAGCGAAGTTTACCAATTAATTAATATTTAATTGAAATTGAGTAAAAGAATTGGATTTTTGGGTTTATCGTGAACGGTGTTTTAAATAACACTTGTTCTTTAACCCAATTAATAGCGAGGATATGATTTGGAATTTATAAATCTTTTAACTAAGATTTAACGTAAATTTTCCAAAGTAAAGTTTTCCAATTTAATATATTAAATTGGAATTGAATGGAATTCGATTTGGTAATAATCGAAGTGAGCTTTTGTGGAGGAAGACTGTTAATATATATGGAATTTAAAAGGCTTTGTCGTTATTCCATTTATATTATTAGTCGGATACAGAAATTGATATCGATTATATATTGAACTGTTTTCCATGAAGATTCCATAATTAATGGAATGTGATTTTGAGTTTATCGTGAACTATGTTTTAAATGACATTGGTTCTTTAACCCAGTTAAAGACAGGATTACATGTCTAACATTGTATTTCAAACTGTATTGTTGATCTCTGCTAAATATATATCTGTATGGTGGCGTAGAATTTATTCTCTTGCTTAACACCCTTCTCTGAGACGTACGAGCTTAGAGGTTATATATCAGCAGAATCAATGGTACGGCGTAGATTGTCGATGCAACATGTTTGATTTCCCAAAGTTAAATAATCATTAATAATGATTTTTGGGAAGATTAAAACTAAGTGAAGTTTTAATGAATCTTTAATTAGATTGAAATGTGAATACGATAATTTAAATTATCAAATTTGTGAAATGATCGAGAATGGAGTACCACCAGTTTTATTCCAAGCGATAGTTAAATCTTTAATTAGATTTGAATGGGAAATGGTAATTAATTTTTATCGATAACACAGTGGTGTTAGATATGGAGTACTACCAGTTTTGCTCCATGGGATGAATAGGTTGGGATTGGGATAATAAATAATAAATGATTACTTCGGTAAGGTTCGCTAATCCCAATTAGTTGGATAAACCTTAATTTGGTTTAGAATTGAAAAGATAATGAAATATTTTGAAATAATATCCAAAGGAAGATTAAAGAATAAATTTAAAAGAATTTATGTTTGATAAAATTAATGGGAACCTTTCCCTAAAGATATGAATATTTGAATAAAAGAATATTCTGGATTGGAATGAGGTGTATGTTGTGTTTTTACAGCACTTTATTATAAAATACAGGAGTTATTCGGAAAGGCCAGGTTTATGCCCATTCTAAATAACTGATTCGACAATAAGTCGATGATGAAGACGGTGGTTGAAGGCCAGAGATCTTCACATCATTTGGATGATTACTGATGTATTGATTGGGTTGTACACCCAAGACAAGGTAATAAGTGGTGGTCGTCCAGACGTACTTGGAGATCAACCGGATATGCGAGGACCTCTCTCCTGTATTGGACATATGGGACGAGGAATAAGGTGCCTCCGGTTCTGTTCAAACCTAGAACGAACTAGTAAATAAATGTGTGTCTAACATTGGATTTTATTCTATGTTGATTGATTTCTATTAAATATATATATCTGTTTGGTGGCAGAGAATTTATTCTCTTGCTTAACACCCTTCTCTGAGACGTACGAGCTTACCGGTTATATATCGACAGACATCTGTTGCATGGCATGAATTGTCAGTGTGGCATGCCGAGATGCAAATGATCAAGGCTTCTGTTGAAAAGCGAAGTATTGTGGTTGATGATCAAAGCACGGCTTTAAATAGCGTAGCTTATGTATATCGTTAATTCACGAGCCTCACACCCTGGTATGAACCAGATACGGGAGAGGATTGCATAGAGAACATGCGTTTCTTTCTAGCTAGGAGTGGTGTCATATTATGGAGCCCAGACATTTTTACTTATGTGGATGATGGAAAGCAAGGTACCTCGGATATATCGGTCACTAATGGGACGATGGATGGATATGGTCAACATACTGACTAGACTTACGCCCCATAGGGCGGGGAAACATATTGTTCAGGAATTACTAGTCCACAAACGTACGGGTGGACCGACCCTAATATTCCAAGGGTCGATGTGTTCTGATCCTGAGATACGGGCTAGAGCGTCTCGAATTTGGTAAGGACGGCCCTTGCCTTAGTTCATGATGGAAATCCAACTTCCAATACGACATTGTGTGGTTTCAATTGTAGAACTAGTATGGCGACATAGTAGGATGGGGTACTATGCCGTCTATGATTGATACATTTATATTTGAAGTTTTTTTATACACTTTACACTTATAATAGCATCAAAATGGTTTATTTTTTAACATACCAAACATGATTGGCTATTATAAGGGAAAACTCCATCCTCCGGCTTGTGTTGCATTGTGTGATGGGACCTGAGTCTTATAATAGCTTCATTTTTCCAAAAAGCATTACGATATTTGTTTTATGCATAGGTATTCTTGGGAGAAAACCTATTCCATGTTATACGGCGTGGTCCCTCGTTTTACTTTATTTATAAAGTAAAGATTTAATAACTGTTTTAGTTCTCACACTATCACATGACTGACCTGGAGTTTATTGTTTTAACCTAAACTTTGGGTGCCCATATTTTCCACATGGGCAGCTAGTAGTTTTGGTTTCGCAGATATTTCTTTTCTCAGGATCCTGATTTACAGCTGAAGCTATATTCGAAAAGCTCTATATCCGTGTATTTCTTTAGGCTGTGTTATGTATTATTTTTCCGCTGCTTTATAATTTAATCTCTGATATTTTTCTGATGTATATTATTTATTCATACTCTGTTATATTCTTGCACTCTGATGTAAATTGTTTTAATAATAATGAATTGTTTTTCTATTTGTGTTCTGATTTGTCATGTTCTAAATTCATTCCGGGCTTTCCTGTAAAGGCGAGTTTGGGTCATTATAGTTTGACGGTGGCAAGGATAACCATTGGAATATAACACATTAATTACAACAGCAGATTACAGATAATAGCATAAACATGAAATAGAATAATTTACATCAATATAACAGCGGAATCATAAAATGTAATAAACAACAGAGTTGCACAGTTATAGAATACAACTTAATGCATAAAATAAATGATCAGTCTACATCGAGATCAACGGTACATATAAATAAGATAGTACATAATAGAAATAATCGACCTACATCGCGATCAGCAGTACATACACACAAGATAGTACAGGTGGTAATATCAATAGTTCAAAATATAAATAAAAGCTAGTCTTCGCCATCAGCCAAAAATGCAATCCAAGCTATAGTGCTAAGCCAAAATAAATCCTGCAACTTGTTACTTGGTTGCCTGTGTAAAAATAGGGGCACCGGGTTTGCAAGTGAAACAAACTACTAGTCAGTCATGGGACTGGCATGAGAAATCTACTTAACTTATTTAATAATAAGGCTAATCACAGGACCACGCCGCTAACACGGAACAGGTTTACTCCATTGGATTGACAGTGCATAAAATAAGTAAATCATTTAAACAACGCAATGCTTTTTAGAAAAATGAAGCCATTATATGACTCGGGTCCCATCACACAATGCAACGCAAGCAGGAGGATAGAGTTTTACCTTATAATGACCAAAATATGTTTGATACATATGAAACAAAATCATTTGACATTATCATTAGTGCATATATATTTCAAAAATAATTTCAATCATAATGTATCAATCATAGACAACATGAGCTTCCCATGCCACTATGCCAACATATATAGGTTTATAATCAAAACCGTAATGCGTATTGGAAATTGGATTTCTATCATGAGTCGAGGCCAGGGATGGCTCCTCACCAGTTCGAGACACTCTAGCAAATGCCTCAGGATTACCTGCAAAGAACCCTGGATCCTGCAGGTTCGGTCCTCCCTTATGTTTGAGGATTGGTTATTCCTGAACACACGTTTCCCGGTCCTATCGGACCTATCCATCGTCCCGTAGTGACCGATATATCCGAGGCACCTAGCAGTCTATCATCCACACAGGTAAAAATAAATAAATGTCTAGGCTTCATACCATGACACCACCCATAGCTAGAAAGAAACGTCGTGCACTCCCTGTGTTCCATATGCCGTTTCTGACTCATACCGGGGTGTGAGGCTCGCGAATTAACGCTATACACAAAGCTATGCTATTTAAAGTCGTGCTTTGATCATCAACCACAAGACACTGCTTTTCAACAAAAGCCTCGATCATTTGCTTCTCAGCATGACACATTGACATTCCACGCCATGCGACTGATGTCTATCGATATATAACCTCTAAGCTCGTACGACTTAGAGAAGGGTGTTAAGCAAGAGAAATATTCTCTGCCACCAAACAGATATATATTTGATAGAGATCAATCAACATAGAACGAAATCCAATGTCACACACACATCCACTTACTAGTCCATTCTGGGTCTGAACGAAACTGAAGGCACCTTATTCCTCGTTTCATATGTCCAATACGGAAGAGAGGCCCTCGCACATCTGGACGATCAACAAATACGTCTAGAACACTACCACTTTAACCTCATCAAGGGAGCTACCCATATCTAAGGCATCAGTAGTAATCCACAGGATGTGAAGATCTCCGGTCTTGCATCGTCTTCATATCTTCAACTTATAATCGTCAGTCAATTATTTGAAATGAGGATTAACTCAGCCTTTTCAAATAATTCACGTATACATAGAATTCAAATCAATTCTTTCCATGGTTAAACTATTTGACATTCACGTTTTAGTTCATTCACATAATTCTCATGTCAAATACATCCAACCATCAAAATATCTGATAAACCAAGTAAAATCGGTTTATTTCCATTCCATATCGTTTATAATTATTTAAAAAGATTTATCGCTATTTTTATTTATATAAAAATAGCCTATTTTAATTAAACGACGCTTCAGGTCATTATGCGGCCTAGAGCTATTTTATTCAAATTTGAATTACACATTTCTCAAAATCTAACCACTGGATCTTAACAAATTTAATATCGTTGGAAATATATTCCCAAAGTGAACCCAAAAGTTCCAGTTTCGAGAAAATCCGACGGTCAGATCTCATGGTATAATCGTTTAAAGTTATGATTCCAAAACGCGAATACCGTGCGCGATCCGTTTAGTTTTAATATATATATATATGTGTGTGTGTGTATATGTATATAATTCATTCGAAGATTTCCAAACCATTTTCACTTCAAAATTTTATCTGACGCCTTTAAATTTCAAAAATTTGGTTCACTTCCATTTCCCCTTCCAATATTAGCTACCCTAGCAGCGTGTCTTGATTCTCGTCTACTCATTCTAAATCTGCAATTTAGAATAATTAGCCGCTTCCAAGAAAAACTGCTAAAGAGATACAACCGCTACTATATATGCATATATAGTAAGCATCCAACTGAAATCTACAAGTACGTCTCTTATACGCCATTCCGTCTTCGAACTTTGGCTAAAATCGTTAACCTGGCTCTGATACCAAATGTGATGACCGCCCTTAACCTCTGCATTAAACAAGAGAAATAATGCTCAGAAAAGTGTGCCAGGCAACTATGGACGATCATCAGAGTAGGTAAACAACATCGGAACATGTCGTAGAACTCATAGCACAAGGATAAAATATAATAGAACATATACAATAGGTAATAGTAATGAGGCATCATATAGCAAACTTTTGAAAACTTTCTCAACATATTGAAAGCTTATCCAATTGATACCAAAGTTTGTACATAAGTCATCACTACAACACTCATAGAGCACTCAACAACAGAAATAGAAATACTAGATAGTAATAAAACTAGTACGCCAGCCTCCTGCTCGCCTCCGCACAACAGCATCGTCCTCACTAATCACCTGTAACCTGTTACTTAGTCTATCCATCCACAACCGGATGAACAACCCAAGGTAATAAAAGGAGACAAGAAACCTTGAGTCAGATAACAGTCTCAGTGAGCGATAAAATAGCTAACAAACTTCAACAATAAAGTATAAGAAAATGGATATATAAACATACTAATCTACCCACAACAACAGAGAGGAACTCAACCTTATCTTCCCCCACATCGGACAGTGATAGCCTTTACTTTAAACCATTCAACCATGGGAACCAGAACACCCATTCAATCATGGTAAAACACTTATAACATCCAAATTATAAGTATCTCATGTAAACCATCCTAATCGAATTTAACATCCCTCAAGCACAAGCCCTAAAGGCCTAAACCAATATCATACAAGCACCCAAGGAATATCTCCTTTGACGTTGGACAACCTACATGAGACGGTACAAACATAACAACCAATCAACCATGACTAACTCTAGCTATCACCGCCAATCCTGCTTTGAAATCATCATTAATCGTATGATGTCCAACCTTGTCATACGTCAAGGGCTAATGGAAACCCCAGTTCTAGCATAAACTCCATATGTCTAACCTTTACAATGTCCAACCTTGACAACTAGGCCTTTCCCCAAGACCCAGGGTACTCAACCTACAACCGGTCTTTTGGGTGCCCCCATCGTACCCCTTCTTTGAGCCTTCTAGAACTTACGACAACGATAATCTCTCAGCCTTCTCATCTCTAGTCATCCAACTTGTCGACTTTTCATAACCCAAGCAACCTTCTCGAGCAACACTATCCACCAGCTCACAACGTTTGAGTTGTCACCTCATTCGTTGTTCTACACCGATCAACGAACACATTCAATACTTCGAATATTCCCACTTGAATTCTCCTCGAAGTAGTCACCATCACCAAGACAAGTTAGACCACTGCGCTGCGGCTTGAGTAGGGTTCAAGGGGTTGTCCCCGAAAAATATTTTTTCAAGCTCTTTTCTTCAAATCTAGGCCGTACCCAAAAAACATACTTTATCAGAAAATGACCCCATTTAAAACAAACCATAGAACTTAAGCCATCCACCACAGTGTTTAGAAGCGCTCTGAAAACTCCTCTAACTTGACCGGTTGGCCGGAATTCCCAACCCACCGACCCGCTTGGGACACACCGACCCGTGCCATCCAACCCGGCCGACCCGATTAGTTCATCGCAACACCAGCTTCCTTCCTTTGGGACCGACCCAATCTTCTGAACCTGACCGACCAGAAAATTTGAGACCGACCCGCTCCTCCGTTGCACCAAACAAGATTCGAGGTCGACCCGACCCTGTAATTTGAAACCGACCCAATCCGTATGGGAACCTCTTTAGGCTGATCCGACCACCTCCTTTTAGACCGGCCCGACCACCTTCGTAACCGACCCAATCCAAAATGGACCGGCCCGACCAGAACTGTACCGCATCTTGTACTGTAACTTGTACCACATTGTACTATGGCCAACCAGAATGGACCGACCCGACCAGACATGGTCGACCCACTTCCTGTACACTTCCAATCCAACTCCGATTTCATCTAAAACTTCGCCAAATGGTAGATTCGACGAAATCAACTCATCCAATTCATGAAATTCAACCATAAACATGCCATAAGATCGCTAACAACATGAAAATGACGATTATCACTAAAATTGTAAATTTCACCAAAAACCATTAAAATGAGGGATCTAACTTATATAAACATATGAAATGGCATGGAGTTAACTAGTTAAACTTGCTAAATTAGATCATAAGGTGATTCATACGAAAATGGACGTATAATGGTATAGATCCATGAGAAAAACACATGAATTTGATGAGAAACATGCACAAACACTCATATGCTTCATTGCATTTATGTGAGAGATGTAAATCACTCACCGATTATCCCAAACAAGCAAAATTCAAAGGAATATCAGCAAGCACTTCGCACCAAACACCTTGATCCGAGGAATCCTTGCCTCAGTTGATGTAGATCTAGCCTCCAATGGTGTAGATCTATGATTTCCCTCCTTAGATTTTGACTTTTAATGGTGGAAAGGTGTTAGAGGAAGGAGGAGTACAAGACCTCCCAATGAGAAAATGGAAAATTCAAACCCTTTCTCATATCCTTTACCCCCTACCTATAGTTTCCACCAACCCCCTAATGGACCTTCCCAATTCAGCCCATTTAGGCTTATCAAACCTGGACAGCCAATTGAAAAACCATAAAATAGCGATTTCTGCTTATCTGCTGAGCCAAATCTTTAAGTAACCACTCTACAGAAAGATAATCATCAATTCCTTTCCAATGGCATAGGTCTCCCCCTTTGATTCGACTGAGTCAAAAGTTATGCTCTGTACAAGACTGACGGGGGCAAAATGGTCACAAACAAAATCGGTAACAATTATGGATATGTCTCACATCCCCATAAGCAACATATCAAAAGATGAGAATGATCCAACCCTCATGAAATAAAAACATTTTACGATCTTCCGATAGTAAAATGCGGGTTGTTATAACTGAGGTACTTATCCACCCACCATCAAAGAAATCAACATTAGCTATTTTGGAGATCTTGAATAATGCATTAATTTCGATAATGTGTGATAATTTAGAATTCTTTTTATGATTGTTACATACTTTATGTACATGTAACTTTTACGACCGTGGTACTTTTTATGCACACACATCGTGATATAGATTTTCCTTACCTTTTATAATCATCACATGTTAGATTAAAAAAAATAAAGTTTAGACTGTTTCCTGCACGCTTAAAATTGGGTTTAAAGGAAGTTAAATTCATCTCCAAATGCAAGGAAATTATGTCAATATTGAAACAATTGTTATAACATTCAAGTTCTGTTGTCATTTTCTTTGATAATGAAGTGTTGTTACTATTTTTTCCTTTTTTCTAATGCAATTGCTATGATTATGTCAAGCCTTATTACTATTTGTCTCTAGGCCATTATAACGCTTGTTGTTACACATACATAATAACGGTTACGGAAAATGTTGTGTGAAAGAAAAAGTAATATGCCTGCCTTATGTCTACATTGAAACAATTGTTATTGATATTTTTTTTCGTGTTCATTTTCTTGCTCGTGCACTCCCATGTCTAATCTGATCAACTTATTAGTTATACATATTAAACATAATTATATAACCATTTCACTACAGTAGTAGCTTGCGATTTGTATGACTAAACTTCCACATGAAGTAAACTACCTACTAATATTGCAATACCTTAAAAGCACAAATTCCTTATACTCTTTAATAGATGATATCTTCCATCGACTAATTGATCATTTCAATGATATCACTTATATTACGAACAAAGTAATATTAGCAATAAGAAATGAATTTAATAATGCAATAATAAAAATGTTTCCCATTAATGAACATATTTACTATTCTTTCGACAAACCAGAGGATGATGTAGCTCATTTGTATCAATATGAGTTCTTTAACTCCATTACAACAAGTGCTTTACCACCTCATAAATTTGTAATTATGTTAAACAAAAGTGAAAAAGCATTATATTAGAATAATTAATAACATATGTACTTACCTACTTCACATTGTGAAGTACAATATCTAGAGCTAGACATTGCAGTTTACAATGTCTAACGAAGTTTGTGCCACGTCATCTTCACAATTAATATAGAATCTTGTTAATGTTACTACAAAAATAGTTGGGGGGGGGGGGGTCACTTTTTTTTTGTTTTTTAAATTACTAAGGGGAGGATCATTTAACATAGCCCCCCCCCCCCTCCATAATTTATGAAATATAAACTAAAATGCTCTTTTATTATTTTATATTAATTACATTTTATTGTTCGTTAAACCCTAATCATCTTCTTCTTTTCAGATTAAACAATTAATTAATTTTTTCATCGAGAAACCAATTTGCAACGAAATTTCTAACTTTGAAAAATAAGAAACATGATTTTTACTCAAAAAACGAACGACATGTTGAATTTGTTGAAGAAATCACCGAAAAAGATAACAATTTACTAAAAAAAAATGAAAGGTCGTTTTATTTCCAAACTTTGTATTGAATTTCAGTATATTCTTGTCGATTTTTACCGTGTTTTGTGTATTTGAATGGAGGGTAACATTAGGGCATTAACTTAATTTTGATGTGAATAATAATATTCCATTTTATTTTCCATACTAAACCTATTGGAATTAACTTAATTTAGTTTATAGTAAAATTACATAATAATAAATTTATATATTTAAGGAACGGACTGTAGGGCTAAGCAAAGATAGAAAATGGACGCTTTCATGTACAGTTGTCTCAGTTGATAGGAGTTTCTCTTCTACTTACAGTTGATGTGTAATATCATTAAACTATATTGAGGTACGATATTACAGTGTACTCTGTTGTGCTAAACAATACATAGTGACGAAAATCACGAGATACATTCAAACTGACATGCATACAAATACTAGTAGATAGCTCCGACTTCTAACAAAATGAAATAATAGTGTTTCAGTGCTTAGTGGTAACATCGGGGCAGTACTGGGGTAAGTCCGCTTCCTAGGGTCTACGATCTCATATTGCATGTACTTGGACTCTTTTTCATAGTTTAGGGCCTTTGATATTCTGTTTTGCTTAGGGTTTTGTGTTTCATGTTAGTTTTTTATTAATCCCCTTATCATCACAAAACTAATTGGTAATACGATGGAAAACATCTTAGTTTATATCCAGGATCTTAGTTCAGTATTTCCCGATGTGAGACAACTTTGAAGCACCATTCAACACACCCTTTGCTTCAAAGTTGTGAGATAACCGAAGCACTTTTTCTTCGATTTGTGATGCACTTTCTATCACCTTCCTCATCACCTTCAATTGTTGAAGCACTTTCTTTTCAAGTTTTACTGAAATCCTAAGCTTTGATACCAAGTTAGTTTTTTATTAATCCCCTTGTTATCACAAAACCAACTAACAATGTGATTACATTGGAGTTCTGATGTAAAGAGACAATGGTGTCAACTATTGGAATCAAAAGAAACCAAGCACCAAACCAAACATACGTTTGGTTCAAGGAACCATCACTGTCTTCCACTATTTTCCTTCTATTATTATATGCCCCATTTCTTCCTGTCCTTTTCCTATCCTTTCTTTTCTATTATTCTGATGGTAATGCGTCCATGTAATTAAATCGCCTAGTGCTATTCTAATTCAACTTGCTTTTGTATGTATTAGCCATTAGTTTTGAAGTTAATAACGATAATAAAAAGGGAAAAAAAAATAATGGTTAACGTAGGTCCTTGTCATTACTAGTCACCATTCCCCACTTAAAAACTCAGCTTTTGAAGAATTTGTGCACTAAACATTATTACATCTATCCTACTACTTCTTCTAAAGGTGGAATATTTTAAACCCAACACGTTTTTACTGTACGAGGATAGGTTATAAGTGGCATTTATGAAGAATCTTATTCTGTAATATTTGTCCACTATATAAATTCATTAGGCACGCTACCATACATCAATGATATTGGTGTTTAAATAGAAAAAGTTGTAGATACTAAAGTATGCTTTTGTGGATTAGAAAAAAAACCTAATGATATGGTTGAAAAAAAAAAAAATCAGAACTCGAATACTACACTTTGTGCAATGAGCTGATGGGGGTGGAAATAACAAGTGAAGGTGAGAGAAGTTGTTACTTGTCACTCTCAAAACTTTGCATCCATTTTCCAATTTATGTGATTCTTTTTCTTCATCAACACTAATTAGACATCAAAACGAAGTTTTCAAATGTGGATAGCGTAGTATCAGTGTATGCATCAGCGGACAAAATTGAATATTGAATATTTATTGTATTCATTGAGGATCGATAAATCGAAAAATATAAACAAAAACATCTGAATTATTATTTTATTCTTACTTATTATTTTCCTTGATAATTTTTTCTTACTAACTCTGATGCTGACAAGTTATATATGATCGCATTGCTCAAAAAATTATCATGGACTTGCAACTCTCGTAGCTAAATTCTGACAATTTCACAGACTACTTTTACCTTAATTACTTCCTTGATTAATTGTTATTTAATTTCCAATAACTTCCGTCAATACCTAGCTTAATTCCTATTTATGATGTCTAATAGTTTTCATGATTCATAAACACATGTTAACATTAGTAAATTAATTCTTTTATTAAAATTAGTGTTATGCTTACGACTTTATTCTTTAATTAACTTCCATTTATTCTTTTACAACGTTACCGTTAACGTTTTAATTAATTCTATCTATTACTATGTAACGTTATATATTTACATAACGTTAACTTTTAGTCCTCTATAATGTGATGCTTACATAACATTAACTCTTAGTACTCAAATTTCTATAGGATCTTAATTAATTATTATTTACTTAAATTTTTGGGTTTTTACAGTGTACTTTAGAGAAGGGTAACATTGTTAATGATGCCTCTGAGTCGGAGACATGCTACCTTGAGTGCGATAAACTAGTGGAAGCAACTAGATTTTCTCTCTAATTTTAACCTCCAACTGCCATCAGAACCTTGTCAAGGATTTCATGCAGCATTGGAAGTGAGGCCAGCCCTAATGGAACAGATTAAATTGGAATATGGTAATGATAAAGAGCCGAGAGAGATAATATGAAAACTAGAGCTTGGAGAATGTTTTCCTCATAACGATAGGTACTTGATAGATGATATAGGAATTTTATAGTGGAAAAAAATTTGTGTCCCCAAGATTGGATATTTGAGGACTGAGTACTCACAGAGTGTCACCACTTTAAGATTAACACCTATCCCGATGGGGATAAGATGTACAAGGATATGAAGCGAACCAAATTCTAATGGCAATGGAAAGGAGTGTGGCAGAATTCGTAGCTAAATGTTTGATAGGTCAAAAGATCCAAGTGGAGCAACGTAACCCTAGAGGGTTGCTATTTGCTCTAGAAATTCCCACTTAGAAATGAGAGCATATTCCGATGGATTCCATGCAAGGTCTACCTAGATGTCAAAGAGGAAATGAAGCAACTTGGATTGTGGTTGACTGACTAACGAAGAGTGCAAAATTTATTCCAATCAAGAAGAATGTGAACGCAACTTCATTGGCCCAAAGGTACATAAAAGAATTTGTTTAATTTTATGTTATCCCAACTGATATAGTGAGTGACCAAGACCCTCTATTCATAAGTGAATTTTGTAGGAGTCTTCAAACAATATAAGGGACATCCGTTAATCTGAGCACCACTTACCATCCTTAAATTGACGAACAAACTAAAGGAATTTATCAAATTCGAGGAGAGCTTACATCATGGATTTTGGAGATTTATGGGAACACCATCTATCTTTGGTCGAGTTTTTTTTAATGTTTTCAAACATTAATAGTTATCAAGCAATAATTAGGAGGACCCCTTTTGAAGCAATTTATGAGTAGTTATGCAAATCGCCATGTTTTTTGGTACAAAACCATTTATAAAATTTTACTCGGACCAAATCTTGTCCATGATTTCATAGCAATTTTTTTATAGATAAGGGATAGAATGAAGGTAGTTCAAGACTAGCAGAAATCATATGTCGATAGGAGAAAACATGAGTTTAATGTTGATGATATTGTATTTGTTAAATCTACTCTTCTCAGGAAGGACGCTAGGTTTTGCGAAGATGGTAAATTAGCGCTAGATTTATTGGACCATTTAATATTTTGAAAAGGATAAGGAAACTGCCTTATCGTACGGGACTATCAGAAAAATTGGTATGAGTCACAGTATTTTGCATGTTTCTCATCTCAAAAAGTACCTTCATGACTATGCTATTAGTTAGAGACTTCTCAACATGGAGATATAGAATTAGAGTCTACAGTATCTCGTGCCAGCACATGCACTATGAAGCATGGAACTAAGAGGCATCATGATAAGATCATTAAGCTAGTCCAAATAAAATGGGGAAATAACCCAGCGAAAAGCACTTAGAAAACGGAAGAACAAATGAAAAAGATCCGTCCAGAGCTTTTCACAAGTAATTAATTCTTCTAAATTTTTAAGTCTGTCGCTATATTGTGGTTGTTAGGTTGGACGATAGGAATTGGTTGCTACACTAATTCATTGACACAGTGCACTCGTATAGAAAATTTTACGCATAACAACATGTTCACATACATATATAGCATCACCGATTGCGCTTTCACGTTAAGACTGAGTTCATCTAAGTACGTTTGTAGCACATAATCACATCGAAGGTTAGATGTATAAGGTAACTTATTGTACAAATTGTTAGGAAGAGTTGTGTTGTTCGCCACTAGAAAAAGATTTTGGAATGAAATCTCTTTTAAGGGGGGGAGAATTAACACCCCTTCATATCTATCCTAAGTAGATATAGTTAATTTGAAAATTCAAATAATTACAATAAGTCAAAATATAAGAATTTTATGGATTTTAAAATTTGGCCTTGAAGGTTATATCATTGCGTTAATGATGAAATTTCGATCTGTTTTCACATAAAGAATGTTGAAAATGGAACCTACACGCAAGAGTTACAAATAATTTAAGTTTCCAGATTTAAAATTAGATAGGTTTGAAATTCAGATTTAAATTAGAATAAATAGAAAATATTTATTTCAAATCCTAATGTGTATATGTATACATATGGACAAGCAGGGGACAAGTGTTAAGACATTGAATAGTAATTAATGAAAATTAATGGTATAATAAATTAAAATGTATGCAATGTTTAAACATCACGCACGGATGAAGAATGGTCGATTGCCCCTATTTATAGAGGTAAAACGCTCCGAGGAGGGGAGGTTGATCGTTATGTGTAGTTTGGTAGGTTGCAACTATGATTTTCTAGGAAAAGGTTTATGATAGGGATGTTTTTTAAGGTTCAGATTTTATTTCAAAAATATGAAGATCCATCTTAGTTCTAGCATCTATAAATAAGACCTTAGACCTCCAATTAAAATAACAAATTCCTATGGCTATGCTCCCCATTTCTATCCCTTTTCTTTTCAGATATTGTTTACTCTAAGTTAGTTTTCTTTTTCCTCCATCCTTCTATCTTATTTAAATTCCAGATCTAACATTTATATATGTATTCAAATCTCTCTTGTGTATACATATATAAACTTAAAAGGAAGGAAACTTGGTTACGATTCTTAATGTAACTGTTAAAGATATTTTTCGTCGGCACCAAATTTTTGCTAAGGATGTGGATCTAGGGAAATCAAGGGGTTATTTAGTTTCCACAAGCTTGAGTTAGTTCACTATTACCTTGATATCAAGGTCTTAATCCCGAAGATTAGTTACTCTTCTGCAAGAGGTGAATATCATGCTTACGACACTCAAGGACCAACAGTTACCTTGGGATAAGGGTTCCTTAAATGTAATGCAAGTTAGGAAGCTAATTAGCTTAAGGAAGGGTATTTCGGTAATTAGGCTTTCGTATGAGGCTATGTCGTAGGGTAGTGATAGGAAAGTAAGTGATATAAATGACAAGGAAATCCATAGAATTGATCACAAGTGTTGATTATCTCTTTATTGATCATTAATTTGAGCGCATAGGTTATTACAAGTAAAATCCCTAAACTGATTTACAAATTAGGGTTTTCTCTCCAAAAATGAATAAAAGATTGTGGAATGAGGAAGAGTCCCCCAAAATGAGACCCCTGATGTCTTATTTATAAACAAATTGGGCCATTTTCGGTTGCGATCAGCAGAAGCCCTATTTAGAGCGCTTTCGGCTTCGGTGATGCCATCTGGTGTCGGTGTCGTCCCATATCAGTGGCTCTCGGTGCCGGTTTCAGTATCCTTTCAACTATGAGTGTTGTTATCGGCTCCGTTTTGCTTGTGAAGTTGATGCCGCTTTCATGTAATGTATTGTTACCAAGCAAATTGGTATGGATAGCTCTTTTGTTGCTTTCGGTTTCAACAGCAAGCCTTTGTTCTGGTAGCAACTGTTCTGATAACAAGTTCCAGGCTCTACCCTGATTTAGTGGCTATCAAGTGTTGTCTTTATTTCTTCTTTGGTATCGGTATCAAAACTAATCGTGTTAGTGTGGATAACAAGTTAAACAAGGATACTGCATTCGAGTTTGCAATATGTATGTAGTTATTTTTATTTTTATTTTGGAACATATATCGTTTGCTAAATAAGGGGAGGAATTTGTAAGGGCAATGGACAAATATTAATCAAGCAAAAAACATACATTTGTGTCTGTATATGATCTTCGATTTACAGAATTTGTAAGGGCCTTGGACTACATAAACATGAAATAAAGATGTTTATCTGCCTAATTTAATTAAATAAAAAGGGAAAAATTCTGTGATAAAACTTAAAATTATACCTGAAAAACTGCCCGTACATGTTATTTCATGTTACTTCACTGCACTACATTGTCATAGCAATACACAAAAAAAAAAATCAAACACAATCTAGGACATAGTTAAAGCTGTTGCAAAGAATTTTTCTCCTTTCTCGTGTTTTCTACATTCAATGCACATTAGGGCCAACTCTTCCTTCATATCTTCCATAAATTCATCGGCCTTTACCCTCTTTTACTTTTGCTTCAACAACTTGTCTTCATTTCCATGAGCAATTGCAATATAGTCTTTTCTTTTTCCATCAATTTAACAGTAGTATCATCCAATCCAGCATTGCTATTGATTTCATATACTTCGTCATGCCACATAAAATACCCACAATCGCCATTCTGCACATATCTTAAATTCTAATTTATACTTCGTCATGCCACATAAAATACCCATAATCGGCAAAGCAACCAAAAAACCTAATTTATACTTACAAGCCACATGGAGCAACCAGAAAACTTCTTCCCTACATTTGACCCTACCTTCGCAGTCCTCATCTTCGCTGGGATTTTGTGGAGGCAGTTCTTACTTGCCACCGTTGTTGATGAATTCAAAGTAGAAATTGATCAAATGGTCATTGAACTCAAATTGAAGAAAGAATTGAAGTGAAGAATTGAATGCAACTACAGCTGCAGAAATTCTGAAATAGTTTCAAGAACATTAACCATATGATAATAATCATACTTTTGAGGATAATTATAGGTATAAATGAAACCATATACATGACATGAGCATGCACAATGGGAATAATGCCAGGTTCTAATGCACAACATCATGTGCATGAACAATGTCAGGTTCAAGTGCACTTGTGTGTACAACATCAGGCGCATGAATGACATGTTGTAGTTAATATTTTGTTAAAAAATTAGAATTGCTGGCACATGAATGACACACAATGGATTTATCAAAATATGGAGCAATTCACAAAGCAAGCAGCAGGTACAAAGCCTGTTAACATAAAGAATAAACAAAGCTGCTAACAGTTTCAATACTTACAAGTTACCATGATTTTCTATTTCGCTTCCAAATTTATATGCTATTAATTGTAAACATAGGCTGCACTGTGAATGAAATAAGCTGTTAATTGATGCTTGTAATAAATTGTACATAAACTAAATTAAATAAATGTAGTAAAAAAGTAACCATCATGGGCTCTAAATAAACCGCATAGAACAACTGTACAAACATTGGATAAACAGTAGTTTTGTAGTAGTTTCTGTTTCAAAACCAACACTAAACCATCCATTTTACGAATCTGAGGTGAGTACACAGACAATGGTATAGTATAATTAGAAATAAAACATAAAGAAAGTGCAATACTTGAGGATACATGATAATCAATCAAGCAATTTCAATGCCGTGGAAAATCATTTTTATCGAGCAACAATCAAGCACAAATCCAGACCAAATCATCGCAACTGAAATCAGAGATCTAAGGGTTTCTTAACCCTATATATATACCAACTCATCATTTGCATGAAAGCATCGAAACCAAGCAACGAATTCAACGACAAAAGAAAATAAAACCAGATATTACTTACGGAGGTTTCGATCGCAATCAGATCAATAAACAAAGCAACAAATATTCGAAGCTTCAAAGAACAATTTCCAGAGCAAATTGAAGTCGCGATTTGGGACAGAGGACAAAACCCAAATTTTGATTTTGGCCATTGAAGAGAGCAAAGAGAGGAAGTCAATATCTTTTTTTTTTTTTGACAAAGCGGAAGTCGATCTCTTTAGCCACAGAGAAAAAATCGGATCCATTTTAATAATTAGATTAAATGTAGAACGTTGGATCGTGTTCACGGAGATTGCTAATTTTATTAATTTTTTAATTTGAATATATCTACAACTACTACAACCTTGTGTAGATATCTATGCTAACACCTTGAAGCGTGTATTGCAATAGACAAAAATCGGAATAGCTATCGTTACATTGTAGGTAGCAACACCTTGTATTTTCGTTGCAGTAGACCATTTATGGCGTAGTGTATATATAGATATATAACACATAAGGTTCCCGCCGAGATACATAAAGATACACAAAACACGTGCTCAAACGAAAATGATCAACACCGATGTATATAAATATATACAACACATGTGATCGACTCCTTATCGATATATTTAATTATATACAACATATAAGGTTCTCGCGGATGTACGTAAAGATATACAACACACGAGAAGCAACAAAATAACAATACATAATCCAAAGATTTTGTCCAAAATGAAATGAAATCTCAACCGACTAAGTCCATAAATTAACTGACCAAGTAAACGCAAGTGTGTCGACCCACTCATTTTTATCAAGACGTTTAATTAAATTCCTCATTTAATCGATAAGGCGAAATTACTTGTCTAAAGCAAGCAACACTCCAAAGCAATAGAGAACACTCAATCATTACCCAAAGAGAGTTAAAGACGACTTGATAGAAAATAAATGGGTAACGAAAGCTCAAGGTAAGTATACAAATTAATAGCTAGTAACTTCTAAGGACAAAATGTCCATAAACCCTCTTGACCTAGATCAAAGAAATCTCAAAAAAGATAATTACGAAAAACGGTCAATAGCACTATTGATAGAAGGAAATATACCTTGGCTGAGAAGGATCACTTCTTTTATTTTGGAGTTCAAGGTACGTCGAAATATGATGGTTTGAATTTTTTAAATAGCGACAAAAGAGGGGTTCCGAACAATCATTAACATAGTGCTCTTTAGCACTAAAATTGAAAGAAGCCCCATATCTAGAGTTAGAAGTTTTTGCTGTCAAAGTTGCTTGCTTCCTTTTCTTCTTAGCAAATCCAGCATCACCATAGCTAACTTTATCGGCTTCCTAAAGACGAAGGGCGATATCCACGAGTTCATCAGAAAGCTCGGCTTACTTAAGAAGTATGAGCTTCTTAAGATTCTTATTGAGTCCATACATGAATTTCTGATTCCTTTTCTTTGCAGTGCTAATATACTCAAGCCCATATTTTGAGAGAGAATCGAAAGATGCATCATACTCTACCATCGAAGATTCTCCTTGAACAAGGTATTTATAATGTTAGGCTAACATTACTTTCTCACCCTCGGGTATGAACTTCGCTTCGAACCTTTCTTGGAATTGCTTCCAAGTTAGATCCACTTCTTGGGTTTTAGAAGTCATGAGCACATACCAATCGTGAGCTCAATGTTGGAGCATATTAGAAGCCTCTCCGACTCGATGAAAGTCCGCAAGATTCATGTGGGAAAAGATGCGTTCGCATGATCGGATCCAAGTTAGAATCTCAATGACGCCTTCGGAACCCCAGAAGGACTTTCCGCTAAGCTTAGCGAAATCGCCACAAAAACTAGCAAACCCGGATTTGGGATGGAAGAAAGAAAAATGTCATTATCAAAGAATTTGAATTCAATAAAGAAGGAATCATAATATAAGATATGATGGGTCCTAAGACTCGATTTAAATCCTAAACATGATTTCCTAAGTGAGACTTAGGACAATGATCCTATCCATAATATCTTATATTGTTCTGAACTTGGCCCTGATACCAAGTGTAACGCCACACCTCTATACTCACGTTAGATAAGGTCATTACAAGATATGATGTCAACTAACCCAAAGAATAAGGCTATTGAAGAGCAACTATCTGTATAATTGCTTTGAACAAGTGTTAAACATGTCAGATAATATGTTCTTACTTTTTATATCTCGTGAAAAAATCCAACACATCTAATTCAAGTTCAGACCTGCTACATAGTGGTCGTATATAATTCGGAATCGATATAAAATACATAACAATATAATTAGAGTCAGACACAGATATTCACATCACTAAGGCAGTAATAGATATGAACATAACACATAAGAGGTAATACAAAGATAGTGGGCATATTAATCCACTATGAAACAAAAGAATAGGTACAAGTTCTAGCCAAAAGAATATGTATACATAGATGTCTCATATACATATATCCCAAAAATTACTACAATAACAACGTAGACATGAAAAACCAAGGAGTGGTCCCTGCTAGAAATCCAATGTAATCACTTGTAATACTCAGTCTGACCCGAATATTATTTATAAGAATAAACAATAAAACAAATCAGTCTAACTGTACTTATCATAATAAACTGAGACAGAAATAGAGATATAAACAGAAAACGACAAATAAGTAATCATAACAATGCTCACATGTAAAATATGAAGGCTCGAAATGTCAATTTAATATTTCAAAGAAATCTCAATGCTATATAAGGACATCTCAATATCTGTCAAACTAAGATTGATAACATGGTATCAATAAAATCTCAGATTTGATAGCTTAGCATCAATAGGATTCAGATTCAAAAAATCAATAAATTAGAAATTCATAAAGTCTCAAAGAGGGGGAAGCTTAACTAAGGTCAGGAGCCCAAAGACTCATCAACTCATGTATTGAAGGTAAGACGCGATCTCAAGGTAGTTAGCCAATAATATTGAGTCGAAGCTCCTTGGATGGTCCGAAGACCGTGGGTCACAACCCCGCTAAGATGATCCGAAGATTATCGATAAAAAAATCGAATGAACCAAAGTTCCTAAAATAGTCCGAAGACTTTAAGGATGAACTAAAGTTTCTCAAGACGATCCAAAGATTGTTGGAATAACCCAAAGGTCAGAGTGATCTAAATATCCAACGGAACCAAAGTTCCTCAGGATGATTCGATGGCCAACAAAGTGACCCGAAGCTCAGAATGATCTGAAGATCCACCGGAATAGAAGTTCCTAAGATAAGATGATCCGAAGATCACCGAAATGAAGAAATGAACTGATGTTCCTCAAGATGTTCTGAAGATCATCAGAATGATCAAAATTGGTCAAGTATATTGGAAACTACGCCAAGCTAGTAAATACAAGAATCGAGCTACATTTCCCATAACCACTAGCTCGACTCGAATTTTTACGAACATGTTGTATATTCCACTAGAAATACGAAACGATCATTGCCACGATTTTCATTCGAACGAGTCCAAGAATTAACCATCAAAGCAAACACAAGGGTTCATAGTCTTTAATTTTACTAAGGCATTTAATTAGAATTCTCGTAAGAACGAGAAAAAGGTTCATCAAATATACTAGTAGATTTGTAAGAGCAATTTATAAAATAACTTCTTATAATGAAGTAAGATTAGAAACCATTTCAATGAAAGAATTTGGTATCTACTAATAATATAAAAACCCTTTTATAGTTTTGAAGTGGCAAATCCCGTATAATAGCGATCGAAGTAACGACCGAACTAATAATTCACGTTTTAATAACGTAAATTAAATCTCATGGCTGCCGATTATAAATTCATTTATCATGAGAAATCGAAAAGCCTAGAAAAGAAATTATCGACTTGAAAGCAACAGTAGAAAATAATCTGATGTAAGTTGGATCGATAAAACTCGAAATATCGCAAAGAAAAGGCAAGATGTACATTTTTCATCAATTCAGCTGTCTAAAAGTATATTTCATACGTCTTTATTGATTTCACAGAAACCATATTTCTGCTCTGAGATTCAGACGTCTGAATAAAGTAATTCAACCATCTAAATATGTGTTCAGACGTATGAATTACCCATTCAACCATTTGAACCAAAAATACACAATTTATATATATATATATATATATATATATATATATATATATATATATATATATATATCAATAGCAGGTCAGACGTCCGACCTAAAATAATCAAATGTCTGAATTGGGGCCTAGGCACTTGTTTGCCTAACCTTATATAAACGAGGAGTTTCGGACGAGCATGGACTAGAGTTGAAGACTTATGATGTTTTCTAGGTGTTTGTGAAGCTTCCAACACTCGCCGAAACACTGATATTATACAAATAAAACCTACTTATAGATTTATATTAGGATTCATATAATCTGATTCAAAACTCAAGAAATGGTATGTTCACACAATCAATCCAAATCATGCAATGTATACACAATACAAATGTGTCAAAGGCGCACTATACAAGCATATAGCTTGAGGCATAGATGTGAGTCCTCCAAGAACTCACCTTTGACCTTGATAAGAAAGGAGAGGGTCCAAAACAAAGCAAGATCAACCTCTCTTCGACAAGAATTGAAGAATCTTCAATCTAAACACATGTAAGTGAATTTCCTAAGAGTTAGGTTATAGGAAATTTTAGAAATTGAATAGAGAATAAGATGGAGAAGATGAAGAAGCTTACCCAAGTCTCTACACTCAAGTTCCTCAAGAATTGGAGCTCCTAGGATTAAGCTAGGTTTATGGAATTCTAATTTCTTTTTCCCTCCCCCATTTTCTATTTTTGTTGAAGTGAGAATGAATGAAGAGGAGATGGGGGCTGTAGGTTTATAAGGTGGGTTAGGTTGGCGAACCCAAACTCTACCCGAAGTCCCAATTTTCACAAACTCCAAATATATCAATGTTTGCAGTTTTTGTTGTTGTAAACATCATTTTGAACTCAATGGAAGTGCTCTCGAGTCCAAATTCATCTATATGCAAAAATTGACTTTTTGATATATACTCGATTAAAGACACTATATTTAAATAAAATGTTAAAATATATTATCGTGAAATATGCGGGTTGATACATTTCCACTATGAGTAAGTATCTTACTCTAATTATGCTCATGCTCATTATATGCAGGTACCAGATTCATACTCTCCATGCTTGGATGGGTTGGAGTTTCGATTTTTTATCGAAATTCGAGCTCAAAAAATTGTGGGATTTTTACATACTAGATGTCAAGTTATCACCTCCCTTCTAGGTAGAAAGTGGCTGCATAATATCTCTCTCATTATTTTATGAGATTGAGATAGCGGTGCCTAATCAGAAGTAGATATTAAGTGTCAAGATTCACCATTGGTTATTAAATGATTGTTGGATCACCTAGGTATTCAGTGATTGTAGGGCCTACGTCTTTACAAAATAAATGAGTAACAGACATACTTCATGTTTGTATGCTAGCACCTTATAAGTACTCTTGATCTTACTTGTACTACCCAAATATAAATAAAATGGTCAAACTTAAAATTTTCTTTCACTGGAACTTGTTAATCCGACCTCCTCCTCTTAACAACACTGTTTAGGTTGGATGTCTTCAAGGAAAAGCAAGAAGATGGAAGGCATGACGTCGAAGACAATTATCTACTAGTTATTATTATTGTTATATATGCAATCATTTTGGATATTTGTGACCTACCCTATTTTTATGTTTATGTAACAATTGTTGTATCAAACATCTTTATTCTAGTTTTATGAAATGAATTAGTACATTATTTGCAATCATTAGTATGACTGTGGATTATTTTTTTATTGAAACCAACGACGCATTTTAGTGTCGTTCTAATTTTCAATGTGTATTTTCTTGATTGGAATTTAGGCCCGTTCTAAGGTGGATTGTTACATTTATACCGGCCAAGTACAAAAAAATGTTAAAGCTTAAGATTTTATTCAAGGAATTTGTTGGTCTAACTGACCCACCTCTTAACAGCAAAGGTTACGATTGAGATCATGGATGTGAAGCTTGGAGGTGGATGAAATGTTACACTATGCCACCGATTGCACACTACAACACTAGAGAAGTGATGCAGGAAGTGCAAAAACATGGTTCTATAGGCCAAAAATAATCTGTAGCAACACTTACTTGGTGTTGCATTTTGCCTTGTTGCCTTAGAGTCAAAGGCAACATCATTGCGACCCTAAGGCAACATCGGTACAGGTGTTGCCACATGTGCAAAATTTACAAAAATGTAGGTCGCACAATCTGGGCCCCAACATGTGGGGACCACATTGTGGGACCCACTAAAAACTGTAACCCGGGTTCACGAAATCCAGTTATGGGGCCCACATACATTAATTTATGGCAACACTTTTACCATCCAATGGCAACACTATATCATAGCTATGACAACATTTAACATCACATACTGCAACATTATATCATAGCTATGACAATATTACATAACATACTGCAACATAACAGCAATTAACATTACACATAGAAATTAACAAAGAACTTTTCATTTCAAATTAACCAGCAACTCCAGTACTACTTAGTCAACTACAAAATAACAAAACATAGCCAATAAATTTAGTTTTACAGAGTACTTACAAAAACTTTAACACCCCACCTCCGCCAGGGTGGCTCTTGCAAGCACTCTGACTTTGGAGGGGCGTTTGAATCAGGTAAACATGCATAATGATATATCAAGGCAGAACAAGAACATATGTATATATGTAATCAGAGTAAATAAGATAAGTAAAACAGCGGAAGATTTCAAACTATTTCAAAACAAGTCTGATACAACATAATGTCACTTTCCAAATACACAAGTCTAGATAAAAACAACATCACTGAAAAACTGAAATACATAAGTACTATCCCCAAAATAAGTGATAACCATAGCTAGCTTCATGTCAAGACCGTACATGAGCTAAAATCCCACAAGAAAGCGATCATAAATCCAAGCTAAGCTCCAATATTCCCACCCTGAGAACCGGGGGGGGGGGGGGAACGGAAGAAAAGAGGCGAAAGGAAAACAGGTCAGTCAAAAAGACTGAGTAAGCCCTACTACAATCAATGTAAACTGATAAAGTTAACTAGCATGAGAAGCAGGGATGAACTTAAGGATAACAACATACTAGCATGATGATTAAATAACAAGGTAGATAAAGGTGTCATCGCATAATCAGGTTTAAGGTTTTGCACCACAGGTGTACTAGCAAACTAACATGACTTGAATATACAAGTATTGATCCCTTGGCCCAAGCTTTGGCCTAATAACATGAAATGACCCTAATACAAGGTCTAACCAAACGGTCTAGTCGATCGGCTCCCTATAAGCCTAACTCGTCACGTGTTGGTGTCAATGCGGCCCAAACATAATTGTAGTCAGACTGTGCCGGGTCTCCCGTCGGGTGTATCAAGCCCTAGGGTGGCAACCCCTGGACACCATAAACATGCGTGCACAGTCTCGATCTACTGGTACCCGTGCATGTTTTCCCCGGCTTCGGACTATGTGCACGACCATAAGTCCGCCCGGAACTACACCGGCGTACCACTCTGCCGTCGTTTTTGGTCACTTACCTCCAGTTCAGTAATTGTGCCCCCACCCTAGCCTAGACCCTAGGCCCATAATGATACGAACTTGGGATTACTGCTGGAGTGGACCCCCATTGCTAGGATTTTCTAGTGGGTTAAGTACGGTTTAACCCTCTTGCTAATCATGGATTAACTTGCTTAAGTGTAACGATGAGTTCACGACTTAACCCTGATTAATCTACAAAGCCCAAATTGGTTAAGTATTAAGTGGACCATGACTTAACCCTAATCATGAGGCATTAATTAATTTAATGCGCCTTAACCTCTCACATTAGACCTTGTTGTGGTTACTAGTTAAGCCGGGCGGGTCCGGGTAGCTTTACACCACAACTTGGTCTAACCTCGAGTTCAAGGTACAACATGGCCAACTTCTCACATTGGATCCTATTGTTTGTAGCAACTAGTTAAGCCGGTCGGTTCCGGGTAGGTTTACGCTACAAACTCAACCCAACCTCGAGTTGGTCACACTTATCTTTTCTAAGTGTCATGTCCATCATGTTTCCAAAACATGTTACAAGTTTTCAAGCATTTGGGTAGACCTAACTTAATAGGTAAATTCCCAAAGGGTAGGCCTAACTTAATAGGTAAATTCCCAAGCTTATGTTTTTATGTCTTTTAAGTTTACCCAACCCCAAACGCAATCCCATCGCTTACATATTGCCATAGCGCATAAAGGATAGAAAGAGAGAACTTGGCATAATCATGACATAAAGGTGTTGAAGCCACAAGTTCAACATGGTGGCATATGAAATGTACATGTGTTCATATACTTGCATATTACATTTTTAGGCCTCAAAAGCATGCATAAAACCAAACTCAGCATATTGGTGATACATGGTGATAAATGACATGTAGAAATGGCCATAAGTTCGCATTTAGCCTCACATGCAAGTTATCATAAGAGATATGATAACTTACATGTTGCCAAAATGCAACCTTTAGCATAAAGCTTGAAGCTTTAAGCTCATAAACCCAAGATAAGCTTGCATAACATGATAACATGAACAAAAGGATCAACCCAAACTTGCATAACATAACTTGCATATCATATGACAAACTTGCATATCAAACTTGCATAACATAACTTGATGAACTTGCATAACACATCATAGTAAACTTGCATAACACATCATAGTAAACTTGCATAACACATCATCGTAAACTTGCATATCATAATGATCAAACACAACTTGCATCATTCATTAACTTTAGAGTTTAAGTATGAAAGTAGAAAAGGGCTTACAATGCTTATGAAGACACAAAAATATGACAAAGCCCACATGCAATCAATTAAACCCAAAATGCAAGCTTCAATAGAAAAACCCTTAAGCCAAAATGATCAAAACCCTTGCTTTATGATGCAAATATAGAAAACTTGACTTGAATGCAAGCTAATGATGCTCATACAAGCTTGAAAACACTTGTATGCATGGAAAATCTCATAGAAATTTATTTAGGAATTATATGAAGAGAGTGGAGGCCATGAGAGGATTGATTTTGCCATAGTTTAGTTACTTGAATGAATAATGATGATTTAGGGTTAGGTTAGGGTCTTATTTATAGAGATTAGGACTAGTTTCAACCTTAGGATTAAACCCTAGTTCCAATCTCAGCCCTTAAAACCGAATCTGGCCCCCAAACTCAACACAAACCCAAAATGGTGCACCAGGCAAAACTGCCCGGCTGAGCCAAGTCGACAGCCAAGTCGACAGGGCTGTCGACTTGGGTCCAACCAAGTCGACTCCCAAGTCGACAGGGGTGTCGACTTGGGTGCTCTGGCGGGAATTTTCCCGCCTGGCCCAAACTTACCCTAATCTCCAATTTCAAACTTGAATTTGAAATCTGTTTTTACTTTGGAATTTTCTGAAAACTTCGTTGGGCCTTAATCGGGTCATACGGACTCCGATTTTCGAAAACTCGGACTCTATTTCGCGTATTTTTCTGAGACGAACGCAATGGCATAGCCCGTTTCCCTTGATTCAGATTTATAAATTAAATTCTGCCTCGATTTATGTTATAACAGGTTATTGAAAATACGGGTTGTTACATTCTCCCCTCCTTAAAGGATTTCATCCCCGAAATCTTCAAGTTAGGAAGAACGTATCCTACCATCCAACATCCATCTACTCAAAACATCATCCACGAGCAATCATTGTCCTTACAAGATTCTAAATGTTGTATGAACATATGCAAAGGTGTGTGTATATGTACTTATCTAATGCAAATATCATCAATGCTAATTATGTTAGTGAAATGAATCCATATGTATGCAATTCCTAACATAATGTATAACATCTATATGCGTGCACATAACATACATCCATAAGCAACATCCATGTGATAACACAAAAATTTTCATCCATGAATAAGCGTAAACACTCATGCATATGCAATATGAGGAGTGTGTGAGCCGATCTAGTGCCTAATGTGTATAATGCATCCACGAGTAACCACTTGCAAACACTTGCAACCACTTGCAAACATCAAGCATAACATGTTTCAAACACATGTTTCATCCAAAGGGTTTCTACCTAAGGTTCTCATGACAAGATTAACATGATAACAAGATAAACAAGACAAACATGGATAGCAAAAGATATGCTACAAAGAGATCGGGAAGATAAGCAGGATATACTCCTTTTGGATTACAAGAAATCGCTTCCTAACCCTGACATGTATTACTAGCCAATAAGTCGTACCTCCTGACAGAAATAGGACCGAGAATGGGACCGAGAGGATATACGTAAAAAGATAACATGCGAGTAAGTTCCATAGGAAAATAAGGATCAAGGATATGCTCTTAAAAAGAGATATGATGCGCGTATCTAGCCTTCAGTCTTCTAAGTCACGTTTCCTTGAGCTTAACTCCACTGTGCTTTGACCGTCTTTTACCTCATGATTTCTTAGCTTCCTAACTCTTATTTCCGAATATGAGTTGGAACCCATTTCATTGTCGCCTCTCGTCTTCCTCTTTCACTTACTCTTCTATCATTCTTGGCTTAAACATAACTATGACCTCATGGTTTCATGCAAGCTCTCCAAAATTCACTAGTGAATCCTAGATCTCGTTTACTTACCATAAAGTATTCCACGCAGCGGAACTTTTCTTGGAAATACCAATCCACGTTGCCAATTGCTCTTACCAACGTGATTTTCTATAACTCATGCTTGAACGAAATGAACCATCCGCCTGTGAATGATAGGCCGTACTTAAATTCAGCCGTTTGCCCATGACTTCCCGTAGACTATCTCAAAACTGGCTAGTGAAGATTGAGTCATGGTTACTAACTATACTTTAGGGAACCTCGTGAAACCGCTTTATTTCTTGAAAGTAAACTGTCGCTAGCTATGATGCAGTCCTTTCGCTCTTTACCGAAGTGAAATGAGCACTCTTCGTGAGTCTACCTACTATGACCCACATGCTCGTATTCTCTTTCCTTGACCTAGGCAGTCCATCCACGAAATCCTTCGTGACGCTTTACTACTTCCATTGCGGGGACCTCCGATGGATATAATAGCCCACCGGGCTTCTATGACTCGGCCTTTAACCTGTTGGCACAACATGCACCTTGGGACAAACTCGGCCGCCTCCTCGGGTGATGTGCATCTTCAAGAACCTTCTTTCTCTCATCGCGTCTTAGCCATCCCTTGTCATCTATAGCGAGGTGACTTATCATCTCGCCTATACTATCCTCAGCTATTCTGAGCTGATGGAACAGATGTTCCTACAAGCTGATCAAACAAATCATCGATCATTGGCAATGGTTGTCTATTCTCTTTGTTTAACTCACGATAATCAACACAAAGTCGAAGAGAACCATCTGCCTTGGTAGTAAATACTACAGGCGCTCCCCATTCAGATATACTTCGTCTAATGAAGTTCTTCTCAAGCAACTCCTTGACTTGCTTTCTTAACTCTCATCTTGCGGGGCCACGTGCCTAACCGGCCACGAAACCATCTTGGCATTATCAACCAGATAAATGCGGAAATCAATCTCTCGCTTAGGGGTAACCCCTCCTTCACTTCACCCAAGATATCAGGATATTCTCGGACCACCCTCACCGATTACAAACTATCGATAGACGAGTTGAGGGATTCAAGATAACACAACACGACGGGACTCGTAGGGTTACTAGAAATTTTTAGGGTATTACCGAGGCTAGTCATGAGCCTCACAACCCTATGCTCAAAAATCAAGGATGGCTCCAAAACTGGACAACCCATCCATGCCCAAAAATCAACCCATACCCCATGAAACCGAGAATATAAGCATCACACGAGAACTCTACACTAAAGATAGAGATTTTCAAATCCACTTAGATAATAGACAAATGGGTGGAACCCCCAATTGGATTTGAAACACACACGGGATCATTAACTAGACTAGTACTTAGGTGCAAACTTTCAACTAGATCAGATGAAATAAACTATGCGATGCACCAGAATCAAACAAAGTACGAACAGGAAAATCAGAAATGTAAACAAGACTTTCAACAGAAATACTACCTCGATCGGGAACTGGAGTGGCATTGAGAGCATGAACTTGCCCTCCCGAAGGTCCAGCACGCTGAGTCTGACCCTGGCCTTGCCCTCGCTTCTTCGGGCAATCTTTGCTGAAATGTCCAAACTCACCACAACGATAGCATTCTCCACTCTTCCTTTTCCTCTTCTTACAATCCTTAATAAGATGCCCAACTAAACCGCAATAATAGCACTTTCCCTTTTTGTTATTGCCCTTGTTGTTGTTCCCCTTGTTGCCTTGACTCTTGTTCTTGTTCTTGTTCTGATTGCCTTGACTGCTCTGACCACTTGGATTACCCTGATTTCCTTTCCACTGGGAATCAGTCTTCTTGGCTTGAGTATCATTCCTCTTGATCTCTTTCTTGTCACTCCTATTCTCTTCATTGAGTAGGGCCATATTCACCAAACTCTCGAAAGTTGCCCCCAAGGGTATATGAGTCATGGCTAAACCATGTAATGGCTCGTTTAATCCTAGAGCAAAGTATAGGGCCTTCTTCTGAGTTGTGTTAACCAAGTCTAAACCGACCCGAGCCAGTTGATTAAACTTATCTATGTATTCCCTAATAGTCATGTCCCCTTGTTTTAGTGATAGGAACCTTAGTCCAAACTTTCCCCGAAAGTCATCCCAAGTCTCAATTGGCCTAGTAACGGTGGTGACCACCCACCAACGTGCAACTTCTTCCTTTAGCAACCACACTGCTAATAAAACCTTCCTACGGTCATCTATATCAAAGAAGGCAAAAAGATCCTCGGTTTCTTTCAACCAATTCCTTGCCTCTACATAAGTCTCGGTTCCAATGAAATTCTTGCAACCCATCGCCTTAAAGTCTTTGCAAATCTTCGCGAAGTCAGTTTGAGGATGCTGAGGGGAAGGAGGAAGAGGAACCTCAGCGACAGGAGGAGGAGGAACATTAACTACCGGAGGAGGAGGAGGAACATCTGTGGGGCCGGCTTCGGTCGCCCTAGCCTCCAAAAGTCTCCTATACCAAACAAGCACGTGTACTCCCTCCGGAATGGCAAAGTTATTGGCCATACTGAAAACGAAGAAAAAAGACAGATTCAGAATGGAGAAAAACGAAGGAATTTTGCTAATGGCTTTTTGGGGAATAGCCTTTAAAATAAACTAGACTTTTCTTTGGAAAATACTTTATACTTGGTTTTGAAAATAGTTTTCCAAAAGTTTTATAAAAACCTTTTTGTTCCCTTCTCGTAAACCATATGCTCTGATACCAAATGTAACACCCCACCTCCGCCAGGGTGGCTCTTGCAAGCACTCTGACTTTGGAGGGGCGTTTGAATCAGGTAAACATGCATAATGATATATCAAGGCAGAACAAGAACATATGTATATATGTAAACAGAGTAAATAAGATAAGTAAAACAGCGGAAGATTTCAAACTATTTCAAAACAAGTCTGATACAACATAATGTCACTTTCCAAATACACAAGTCTAGATAAAAACAACATCACTGAAAAACTGAAATACGTAAGTACTATCCCCAAAATAAGTGATAACCATAGCTAACTTCATGTCAAGACCGTACATGAGCTAAAATCCCACAAGCAAGCGATCAGAAATCCAAGCTAAGCTCCAATATTCCCACTCTGAGAACCTGGGGGGGAGGGGGAACGGAAGAAAAGAGGCAAAAGGAAAACAGGTCAGTCAAAAAGACTGAGTAAGCCCTACTACAATCAATGTAAACTGATAAAGTTAACTAGCATGAGAAGCAGGGATGAACTTAAGGATAACAACATACTGGCATGATGATTAACTAACAAGGTAGATAAAGGTGTCATCGCATAATCAGGTTTAAGGTTTTGCACCACAGGTGTACTAGCAAACTAACATGACTTGAATATACAAGTATTGATCCCTTGGCCCAAGCTTTGGCCTAATAACATGAAATGACCCTAATACAAGGTCTAACCAAACGGTCTAGTCGATCGACTCCCTATAAGCCTAACTCGTCACATTTTGGTGTCAATGCGGCCCAAACATAATTGTAGTCAGACTGTGCCGGGTCTCTCGTCGGGTGTATCAAGCCCTAGGGTGGCAACCCCTGGACACCATAAACATGCGTGCACAGTCTCGATCTACTGGTACCCGTGCATGTTTTCCCCGGCTTCGGACTATGTGCACGACCATAAGTCCGCCCGGAACTACACCGGCGTACCACTCTGCCGTCGTTTTTGGTCACTTACCTCCAGTTCAGTAATTGTGCCACCACCCTAGCCTAGACCCTAGGGCCATAATGATACGAACTTGGGATTACTGCTGGAGTGGACCCCCATTGCTAGGATTTTCTAGTGGGTTAAGTACGGTTTAACCCTCTTACTAATCATGGATTAACTTGATTAAGTGTAACGATGAGTTCACGACTTAACCCTGATTAATCTACCAAGCCCAAATTGGTTAAGTATTAAGTGGACCATGACTTAATCCTAATCATGAGGCATTAATTAATTTAATGCGCCTTAACCTCTCACATTAGACCTTGTTGTGGTTACTAGTTAAGCCGGGCGGGTCCGGGTAGCTTTACACCACAACTTGGTCTAACCTCGGGTTCAAGGTACAACATGGCCAACTTCTCACATTGGGTCCTATTGTTTGTAGCAACTAGTTAAGCCGGTCGGTTCCGGGTAGGTTTACGCTACAAACTCAACCCAACCTCGAGTTGGTCACACTTATCTTTTCTAAGTGTCATGTCCATCATGTTTCCAAAACATGTTACAAGTTTTCAAGCATTTGGGTAGACCTAACTTAATAGGTAAATTCCCAAAGGGTAGACCTAACTTAATAGGTAAATTCCCAAGCTTATGTTTTTATGTCTTTTAAGTTTACCCAACCCCAAACGCAATCCCATCGCTTACATATCGCCATAGCGCATAAAGGATAGAAAGAGGGAACTTGGCATAATCATGACATAAAGGTGTTGAAGCCACAAGTTCAACATGGTGGCATATGAAATGTACATGTGTTCATATACTTGCATATTACATTTTTAGGCCTCAAAAGCATGCATAAAACCAAACTTAGCATATTGGTGATACATGGTGATAAATGACATGTAGAAATGGCCATAAGTTCGCATTTAGCCTCACATGCAAGTTATCATAAGAGATATGATAACTTACATGTTGCCAAAATGCAACCTTTAGCATAAAGCTTGAAGCTTTAAGCTCATAAACCCAAGATAAGCTTGCATAACATGATAACATGAACAAAAGGATCAACCCAAACTTGCATAACATAACTTGCATATCATATGACAAACTTGCATATCAAACTTGCATAACATAACTTGATGAACTTGCATAACACATCATAGTAAACTTGCATAACACATCATAGTAAACTTGCATAACACATCATAGTAAACTTGCATATCATAATGATCAAACACAACTTGCATCATTCATTAACTTTAGAGTTTAAGCATGGAAGTAGAAAAGGGCTTACAATGCTTATGAAGACACAAAAATATGACAAAGCCCCTATGCAATCAATTAAACCCAAAATGCAAGCTTCAATAGAAAAACCCTTAAGCCAAAATGATCAAAACCCTTGCTTTATGATGCAAATATAGAAAACTTGACTTGAATGCAAGCTAATGATGCTCATACAAGCTTGAAAACACTTGTATGCATGGAAAATCTCATAGAAATTTATTTAGGAATTATATGAAGAGAGTGGAGGCCATGAGAGGATTGATTTTGCCATAGTTTAGTTACTTGAATGAATAATGATGATTTAGGGTTAGGTTAGGGTCTTATTTATAGAGATTAGGACTAGTTTCAACCTTAGGATTAAACCCTAGTTCCAATCTTAGCCCTTCAAACCGAATCTGGCCCCCAAACTCAACACAAACCCAAAATGGTGTACCAGGCAAAACTGCCCGGCTGAGCCAAGTCGACAGCCAAGTCGACAGGGCTGTCGACTTGGGTCCAACCAAGTCGACTCCCAAGTCGACAGGGCTGTCGACTTGGGTGCTCTGGCGGGAATTTTCCCACCTGGCCCAAACTTACCCTAATCTCCAATTTCAAACTTGAATTTGAAATCTGTTTTTACTTTGGAATTTTCTGAAAACTTCGTTGGGCCTTAATCGGGTCATACAGACTCCGATTTTCGAAAACTCGGACTCTATTTCGCGTATTTTTCCGAGATGAACGCAATGGCATAGCCCGTTTCCCTTGATTCAGATTTATAAATTAAATTCTGCCTCGATTTATGTTATAACAGGTTATTGAAAGTACGGGTTGTTACAAAAACAGCTTGTACTAAATTCATGTTTACATCAAATTAAAACATTTTCAAAATAGCGCAAGCCTCCAGTGCGTTCAGTGCCTCTATTGCCTCCAGTACCTCTAGTGCCTTCATGAAACACCCCAACTCCGTTAGGGTCACTCTCAAAGGGAATGCCCTAATTTTGGTGGAGGTTTATAAGTATAAGTCACAGATATACAAGACAGATATAAGAACACATATTTGTAAACAGCGGAAAATCAACAACTTTTATTTCATAACAGCAAATACGTGCTACAACAACATCACCATAATTGTCTTACATCTTTTCCAAAAACATAACATAACACTTTCATAATCTGTCTTGATTACATTATTTAAAGAAGCATAAATAAAACATAGATAAACTGCAAAAGCCCCATAGTGGATGTCCAAAGCCATAGTTCAAAACGAAAAGGTCCAAGCAATACATTTCTCTTCTTCAAGCTGGATGTTAAGGCTGGTCAAGCTGCAGTGTTCCCTCCCTGTGGACCTGGGGGGGGGGGGACGGAAGAAAAGAAGACGAAAGAAAAGTAGAGTCAGACATAAAGCCTGAGTAAGTCTAGTACTATTCTGTCTATGAATAAAGAACTGGGTATGATAGGTATAAACAAGAAGTGGGAAAGCACTATAAACTTGGTTAAGTTGTCTAGGGTCGAATATGCTATCGTACCCCATGTTAATCTCTGAACCTATATAAACTAGTTCCCAACTGGCACCTCATAATCAGGGTGAAGTGATCCATTTTATAATGATCGGCTCCTACTCGCATAGTTACATGTGTTTTACGGCCCCCGATGTTGTAGTTACCTATGCTGGTCCCACCATGGGGTGTATCAAGTCCCATGGCAGCGGCCCGACACAACCTTAGAATGCACAGGTATGCTACTGGTGCCCAGTGCTTTATTTTTCTGTGCCGGAGTGTGTGCACGCCCGCACCCCGTTAGAACCTACACTGCTACACCACCGCCGTCGATTTGACCTCTTACAATCAGCCCAGTAATCGTGCCCCACCCTGCCTAGTTTCAGGGTATCATGATACACCTTCTAGGGTTACTGCTGAAAAGGGTCCCCCGTTACTAGGTTTTCTATCTCTAGCCAACATGCTAAGTTGGTTAAGTGTTTTCTAACCTAACCCCCACTAGTCCGTTTAGTTTAGCATGTTCCATTTTGATTAAGTCTTTAGTTCACTTAATCCTAACAATCCTGACTCAGCCTTAATTGTCTTATTAAAGCCTTGACCTCTCACATTAGACAGGTATTGTTGTGGCTGCCTGTTGCCGGTTGGTTCCGGGCAGTCTTACGCCACAACTCAGTCTAACCTCGGGTCCTTATTGGGCTCCATGTTTAACCTCCCACATTGGATAGGTATTGTTGTGACTACTGGACAGCCGGGCGGTTCCGGGCAGGTTTACATCACAACTCAATCCAACCTCGGGTTAAACACATCGTATGTTCTACATTTACATATTTTGTCTTTCTTCTTTATTTTCTTATATGTAAATATTTGCGGCCCATTATTAAGTTAATGGTGTAAAGGTTACACCAATCATGGGCCCAACCCATACTTGAATTTGGGCCCTTCTACTTTATGTTTTCATTTATTAATTAATTTAACCCAACGTTATTTTCCCCCGTTAAACACGTCCGTTTATTATATATATGTTGGGCTTAGCCTTTTTAAACCCAACCTAGCCATGCGAAAAGGGGAGGCTTAAAGCGTGATTACATACACAAAAAGGGGAATGTGAACGCATGAACTTGCAACGTGACGTTGGAACTACAAAATAGAAACTGGTGTACTTGCATAGTAGTAACATATACTTTGGTCATAAAGCATAAGTGACATGAATCAAACCATGTAAACTTGTAGTTAAGTTAAAAATATCACTATTGACACATAGGCTTAACTACAACATAAACCTATATTTTATTTAGGCATAATATCAAACATAAGCAAATCATGTTCATAAGATTACTACATGTTTACAAAGGTGCCTACTTTTGTGACTAATACAAAAGTATAGTTAAATTTATTCACATAACCATGGCATAAATATTTCTAACATGAAATCATGATTTTTACTTTAGTCATGCAAACTTGCAAAAAGGGATTTTGAATCTAACCTAGCTATGTACCACATATGTCATCATATAATTCTTGTTAACAATATAGACTTAACATGGATTTCGATTATGCCAAATATCAATCATAGCCTAGTCATATTCATAAGTTTGCAAATAGGTTTTCTAGTACAAAAGCATGTCTTAATACATAGATCATGGTGCCAAAATTTCAACATAGTTCATATGAACTATAATAACCCAAATTTGTTCCAATTACGTACAAAATGATTTATGTACAAAAATATACATTATGATGGCATAGTAGCAAAACCCCAAACTTGCATGAATTTCAATTAATCAACTACATACATGTAGCTTCAACATGGATTACATAATTTGCGAATATTCCAAACGTATACTTGCATAAAACTACCGCAAACATGTAGTTTTTTTTATAATGAATAACATAATTCGAGAATACCCAAACGTATACAATATTCCAAATCGATAAGAATCATAGTAACGCACAAATATGAATTACTTTATCGCCACAAATCAAGTATACAAACCAACACAATTATTTGTTCATACCAAAATAATACTCAATGAGACGACCCGAACTTCCCCGTAAAGGAAAGCACGGATAGAATTGAGGACAAGACAAAATAGAACGCAAACAGAAGAACATTTCATTGTTATTACAACAATTCCATCAGATACAAGAATATACAGAGTATAAATGAATAAATTACATTCGATAAATATCAGAGATTACAATAAATTACATAGCAGCGGAAAAATATACAAAACACAACTAGAAGTGATACACGGATACAGAGCTTTCCGAGCATCGTTCCAGCTGTATATCAGGACCCTGTGAATATAAATCTGCAAAACCAAAACTACTAGCTGCCCGTGCGGAAAATAAGGGCACCAAGAGTTTAGGTTAAAACAATAAACTCCAGGTCAGTCATGGGACTGGTGTGAGAACTAAAACAGTTATAATTCTTTATTTTAAAGTTCGGTAAATCAAGGGACCACGCCGTATAACACGGAACGGGTTTCCTCCCAAGAATACCAGTGCATAGAACAAACAGCGCAATGCTAAATAAAGAAAAATGAAGCTGTTATAAGACCCAGGTCCCATCACACAATGCAACGCAAGCCGGAGGATAGGGTTTTTACCTTATAACAGCCAAAGCATGCTTGATACGTTTAAAACACATTATTTTGATATTATAATAAGTGTATAGTGTCAAAACATTTCAATCATAAATATAAATCATAGACGGCATGAGTGCCCCATCCCACTATGTCGCCATACTAGGCTCTACAAATAAAGCCGAAATACACGTATTGGAAATTGGATTCCGTCATGAGTCGAGGCAAGGGGCAAGCTCCTCTCCGCGTTCGAGACACTCTAGCAAATGCCTCGGGACCGCACACAGCAATCCCCTGGATCCTCCAAGGCCGGTCCTCTCTTACTTTTGAGGATTGGCAATTCCTGAACACACGTTTCCCGGTCCTTACAGACCTATATCCGAGGCGCCTCATATCCAACAACCACACAGGTGAAAAGTATATAAATGTCAGGGCTGGTAGGTCACTGACACCACCCTAGCTAGAAAGAAACGTCGTGCACTCCTTGGGTCCGTATCCCGTTTTTGACTCATACCGAGGTGTGAGGCTCGCGAATTCACGTTATACACAAAGCTATGCCACACAGGCCGTGCTTTGATCATCAACCACAAGACTTTGCTTTTCAACAGAAGCCCTGATCAATTGCCACTTACGCGTGCCACATTGGCAATTCACTCCATGCGACTGATGTCCATCGATATACAATCTCTGAGCTCGTATGTCTCAGAGAAGGGTGTTAAGCAAGAGAATAAATTCTCCGCCGCCAAACATATGTATATTTAATAGAGATCAATCAACACAGAATAAAATCCAATGTCAGACACACAATCCATTTACAAGTTCGTTCTGGGTCTGAACGAAACCGGAGGCACTTTCCTCGCATATCCATCCATCTCCAAGTACGTCTGGACGATCACCAACTGTTTCCCTCATCCTGGGTGTACAGCCCAATCAAGATCATCAGTAATCACCCAAACGATGTGAAGACTTCCGGTCTTCAACCACCGTCTTCATCTTCGACATCTCGTCGAATCGGTTATTCAGAATGGGTATAAACCCGGCCTTTCTGAATAACCCACGTATATAATAAACGAATGTTACACAAACACAACAAACGCCTCATTCCAATTCAGAATATTCTTTTATTCACAAAAAAACATTCTTAGGGAAATGTTCCCATTAATTTTATCCAAGATAAATTCTTCTAAATTTATCCTAAAATCTTCCTTTGGATATCATTTCAAACTAGTCGGGATTAACGAACCACACCGAAGTAATTATTTAGTTTATTTCCCAATCCCAACCTATATATCCCATGGAGAAAACTGGTAATACTCCATATCTAACACCACGGTGTTATCGGTAAAATTAATTACCATTTCACGTTCAAATCTAATTAAAGATTTAACTATCGCATTGGAGCAAAACTGGTGGTACTCCATTCTCGATCACTTTTCTGATTTGATAATTTAAATTATCAATTCACATTTTAATCTAATTAAAGATTCATTAAAACCACACTTAGTCTTAATTCTTTCAGAAATCAACATCTTGCCTTTAACTGGGTTAAAGAACCAATGTCATCTAAAACACGATTCACAATAAACCCAAATCACATTTGATATTAAATACAAGGCTCTGAATAGAAAATATATCGGCTTATATTCAATATCAAATTCAGAAACCAATAAATATCGTATTGGAAATAACGATATAAAATATATCTTTCAAATCCCCATAACAATATTTGTATAGTCACGAAATCCAACATCGAAATATCCCGAAGATAATTTCGATTCAACTCCAGTCCAATCCACGTATTGGAAATTATCGATTATTTTCAAAATCACTTTCAATTTCAATTTATTTATTTCAAAAATAAATTGATTTTAATTCTAGTTCAAAACCAGTTCATTTCGATAAAAATCTATTTTTACCTTCTAATGTGGAATTTTCCAGCCCAATTCTTTCCAATTCACATATTATAATTTTACACAAATTATAGATATTTTTAATAATTTTATCAAGGCCCGTACAGTCGATTTCCATCAACGACCATCGAACTGCACTTACAGCGACCTTTTTCAAATTTGATTTGGACATAATTCCAAATCCAACCGTTAGATTTCAAATTTCTAATATTCATTGGAAAGCTCTTTTCGATACGAACCCAACGGTTCCGGTTTTAGGAGAATCCGACGGTCGAATCTCCCGCAATGTCCGTTTGAAATAAATGGTCGAAATTCACGAACTGCCGCGGCGCGGCGCGTTCTATTCAGGCCATTATATTATATATATAATATATATAATATATATTTCGTCGATTTCTATTTAAAACGAATTTTATAAATCGTTTTAAAATCGTTTCGAAAGCAATTTCAACTTTCTTTTCAATTCAAATCAAAATTGAATTCTTCTTTATAAATTCGTTTTTAAAATTCATTTCTATTCAATTCAAATTTTAATTCAATTTGAATTCATTTCAATTCACTTTCAAATTCATTTTGAATTCGTTTTCAATTCAATTCATTTCGAAATCGTTTTCAATTCAATTCATTTCGAAATCGTTTTCAATTCAATTCATTTCGAAATCGTTTTCAATTCAATTCATTTCGAAATCGTTTTCAATTCAATTCATTTCGAAATCGTTTTCAATTCAATTCATTTCGAAATCATTTTCAATTCAATTCATTTCGAAATCGTTTTCAATTCAATTCATTTCGAAATCGTTTTCAATTCAATTCATTTCGAAATCGTTTTCAATTCGATTCATTTCGAAATCGTTTTCAATTCAATTCATTTCGAAATCGTTTTCAATTCAATTCATTTCGAAATCGTTTTCAATTCATTTTAAATTTCAATTTCAAAATATTTAATTTCGAAATCACTTTTCAATATTCATTATACAACGAATAAGATCGATATAAATATCGTTCACGTCAAATTGGCGCAAACTAACCAACACGGCTTTATATTTATCACAACTTCTTTATTTTATTCAACAAATGAATATTCATCCCATTCAACACATGAATCTATATTTTTTTCAACCCACGACTAATCTCAACCCATGAGTACTGTCAACACATCACTATTTTTGTTATGTAAAATATTTTATAAAACTATGGTATCTATCGTTTGATTTTCAATTAGACTTCTACTGGGAAGTAGTTCTAATTTTAAATATGATAAAGATGTAAATTTTTATTATATAAAATATTTCACTCAACACATGAACTTTCCTTTATAATATTCATTATTTTCCCGATTGGAATGAGGCCCAATCAATCACCATATAATGTCAATTATATGGATTTCCATACAACACATGTATATAATAGCATTGAAAAATAATCAACCTTCAACCAAAGTGCACTACACTGTATAAGCATCAAATATAGATATCTGATGCTTATAACAGCCTGTCAATCGACCGATCGACATATTTAATCAATCAGGATGAGTGAACTTCAAATTTCATCCCAACACCCATGTGGGGTTTCAAACAATCAAACACATATTTTATTTGTGCAGTTGGGCGATGTGTAAAATTTATCGTCCCAATCAATATCCTTCAAATAGGTGTACATAAACAAACCGTCCGGTTTGTAAATGAATATTTTATTTTATTCACTTCCACGTTAAAAATTATATTTTTAACGATAAAACATTCTATTTCAACACATGAATTTCTATTCATTTCATTTACACAATAAAAATGATATTTTTATTTTTCTAACATATTTTAGAAAATTTCGGCGGCATAACGGCACGATACTAGAAACGGGACGAGGCCTAGCCTTATCCCCGGTCTAGTGAAGGCCCACGCCATTCACACATCAATCAAATTCACCAAACAACCAAATTCAAATCAAATCATATACTAAGCTATGCAACCAAACAAACAAGTCCATGGTCTGTGGACGATTGTGTCGGGTGCTACTAAACACCGTCTGCATCCTAATATATATATAACTAGAAAAAGAAGTTTAGAGTGAGAAGTTCTCACCGAAAGCTATCCAACTTCACGACACTTCATTTATAGAAATCTTCTTCATCCTCGCCTTTTTATCATCTTCTTTTGCCCGTAGTCACTACATATATAAAAATCACGCATTTTTATATTTCGATGTCTTTAAAATAAAAATCACATTTTTATTTATTTACTTTCAATTTAAAAATCATATTTTTATAATTACTTCATATATTTAAAAATCGAATTTTTACTATGCTATTCAATATATAAAAATCGAATTTTTACTTTCACGCTATATGGATAAAATTTCTATTTTCACACCGCTACTATATAGATAAAAAAATTATATTTTTATCACCTTATTCTACATATACAGATTTCGCCCTTTCAAAAATAAAGTTTTCGCCTTTATAAAAATAAAGTTTTCGCCTTTATAAAAATAAAGTTTTCGCCTTTATAAAAATCACCACTTTATTTCAACGTATATAAAATAAAAATCAGATTTTTATTTCGCCACAAATACAAAGATGTTATTTTTATATTCTCTATCCTATAAAGATTATATTTTTAATACTTTAAAAATATAAAAATCATATTTTTAATATTTCTATATAGTAAAGATTATATTTTTAATACTTTAAAAATATAAAAATCATATTTTTACTTCCACTATATAAAAGATTACATTTTTATAACTTTACAACATAAATAAAAAAAACCAGTTTTTAAAATAAATAAAATTCAGTTTTAAAATAAATACAAATCAGTTTTTAAAATAAATAAAAATCAGTTTTTAAAATAAATAAAAATCAGTTTTTAAAATAAATAAAATCAGTTTTTAAAATAAATAAAAATCAGTTTTTAAAATAAATAAAATCAGTTTTTAAAATAAATAAAAATCAGTTTTTAAAATAAATAAATTCAAAAAAACTTACAGGGGGGGCTACTGGTGGTCGCTCGAGTTCAGGAGGGGGCTGCGTCGGTCATCGGGGGGGGGGGGGAGCTGTCACGTTGGCTGCTGAAGGGGGGGGGGGGTTTCTTTCGTCGATCGAACAGGAGAGAGCGGGGGGGGGGGGGGGGTTTCGTCGCGTCAGCGCGATTAGAGGGGGGCGCAGTCCTTCCAGGCGGCGGCGAACGGGGAGGAGGGGGGTCTGGTGGGTGTCGAGTTAGCTGCTGCGCCTTCTTCCTTCATTTCTTTTTTTTTTTTTTTTGAATCTGAAATAAATCGGGGGGGGGGGGGGGCAGAACGTATAGGGGAGAAGAGGGTTTTCCTTTTTTTTATTATTTAATTATTTTATTTTTATAAAAAGTTGACTTTTACATACGACCTCTAAACGAGGTCCACCGCCTGTCGTCCATAGCGTTTTACTCCCATTCCGAACACAATGGGATATGTATCGTAAGCTGATTTGATCGTTTCGATCAGTTTCCGTTAAATTTACATTTAAATCACTTTATTGAATTTTAAACGTACATTTCGAATTACCAGGGTCACATACTAACTAGAAAAATTCCAGAAAAATATTTTCTAGCTTCGTATTGATGATACGGTCCTAACAAAACTAGTTTCGTCGAATTCTGAGACCGTTGGAAAAATGGCCAATTTCCAGTCGATTAAATTCAACTGAAATGGTCAAACGCGTTTTCCTTTGCCACGCTCACATATTGATTCGGAAAATTATGAAATTTGGAATCTAACAATAATTTGACACTGCGGACCCAACAAAACTGGTTTCGTCGAAATCCGAGGTCATTTGCAAAATGTCCATTTTTAAGGGCCTGAATTCCATAGCGACTATTCAGAATTTTAAACTGGACATATCTTTTGATTCCCGCTATGAAATCTTGATTTGTCGGATTCGTTGGAAAGATATCATCAATTAGATCCTATGATTTTTGGTTTCACTAAAATCCGGATTGTTTTGCACCCGGTACATTCAATTGAAGTTTGAAATCGAATTATCGAACTACCGCGCCATTTTCAATTCTATTTATAATTATATATAAATATTTATATTCTAACGACGACGCGTATAATATATACGTCGAATTCTATTCAAAATAAATTTCACGTCGATTTTATTTAAAATAATCTATTTTAAATGTTCAAACTTCTCTAAAATTGCCAAAATAAAAATTTCAAACTGGCTCGCATTTTACGGGTTGTTACACTCTACTTACAATTATGTGGCGAATTCTCCAATTTAGGGATTTGGAGATGCGATTCCTTGTTGATTTGATTTGATTAAGTTGCTTTATGCTTTAGAATTTGCCTCCTAATCCTCTCTCCAATTGGTGGCTATTCTTAGTCGTTCCTCAGCAACATGGTGGCCTTGTTCTTATTTTTGAATGAATAGATTAGGTTGAGTCTAGGGTCATTTTTATAGGGTTTATGAACTGATTAGGGCCATCGATGTTGCTTGGATTGATCGTAGCCATTCATTCGAAAGAGAGACCAATTAGAGCCTGCCACCTAGCCCTAATGACAAAGCAAGCTTCTAAAAATCGGCCAAACACAGACCTGGCCAGCCAGGACTAGACCAGACCTGGCCAGCAGGTCATTTTTGACCTGGGCGCACTTGGCAGGTGCGCCAGGTCAAAAATGTACTGGCGCACTTCACAAGTGCGCCAGTTCATTTTTGTTCTGGCGCACTTCCCAAGTGCGCCAGTGCATTCTGACCCTTCTCCGGTTTTTCGCCCAACTTCGTTCGTCCATAACTTCTTCATACGATATCCGTTTTTCGAAAACTCGGACTCTATTTCGCGTATTTTTCCGAGACGAACGCAATGGCGTATCCCGTTTCCCTTAGTTCTTTGATTTAAAATTAATTATACTTTAATTTGTAAATTTCACAGTTATAGAATTCACGGGGTGTTACATTCTCCCCCACTTAAAAGGATTTCGTCCCCGAAATCTTCAAGTTCAGGAAGAATGTACATCCTAACATCCAAACATCCATCTACTCATCCATCAAACACGAGCATCCATTGTCCTTAAAAGACTTCTAATGCTTCATGATCATATGCGAAGTGTGTGTGTACTTGTACTTATCTAATGCAAAATCAGGCGGTCTACTGATTCAGTTGGCCTCCTTAATGCGCGAATTATGTAAGTGCCGTGAATCCATTATGTATGCAAATTTTCCCTATTCATGATTCTACATGAGTGCACAATCATTCATACAAATGCAACATCCATATGACGACACATTAAAGTTCAACCATATACGAATGCAAACATATATGCATATGCAATATGAAGTGACTGTGCCGATCTAAAACCTAGATTGTGTGTGTATATGCAACCACGAGCAACCACTAGCAATCACTTGCAACCACTTGCAACCATCATCCATAACATGTTTCAATTACATGTTTCCATCCAAAGGGTTTCTACCTAAAAGATAAGGTCGAGGAAATATACCTAAAAAGATAGATAAAAGCGCAACTTAAGGAAAAGGAAAGATCAAGGATGTACCCTCGAACAGAAAAGGGTAGGCAGTGCGTATTCTAGCTTCAGTTTCCTAAGTCGCGTCTCCCTCGGCGTCGCTCCACTGAACTTTGACGAGCTTGACTTCGCGGTTGCGTAGCTTCTTCACTTCCGTTCCTAATATGCGGGTTGGAACTTTTCTTATGGTTGCTTCGCGTTCCACTTCGGCCTCTTCGAGGATATTTGGCTCTATCACTTCAGCAGACTCATGTAGACATTTTCGGAGATGTGAAACGTGAAAAACGTTGTGGACTCCGGCCAACTTCTCGGGTAGCTCTAATCTATAGGCCATTTTCCCAATTTTCTCGATGATAGGGAATGGCCCTACGAACCTCGGTGCCAGTTTTCCTGTGGTTCCAAAACGAACAACGTTTCTTAGCGGTGATACCTTGAGAAAAACTCTGTCTCCAACCTCAAATTCAAGGTCGGTCCTTCTCTTGTCGGCATAGGACTTTTGTCTGTCTTGGGCCGTCTTCATCCTTCTTCGTATTAAGTCTACTTTCTCTGAAGTCTCTCGGATCATATCTGGTCCAAGTATGAGCTTATCAGTAGACTCCCACCAACAAGTGGGCGATCGGCACGGTCTTCCATATAAAGCTTCGAAGGGCGCCATTCCGATGGTTGCTTGATAGCTGTTGTTGTAGGCAAATTCCACCAAAGAAAGGTGGTCTTCCCATGTCCCTCCGAAGTCAAGGACGCATAGCCTTAAAAGGTCTTCCAAAACTCTGTTCACTCTCTCTGTTTGGCCGTCGGTTTGGGGATGATAGGCTGTGCTCAAGCATAACTGCGTTCCTACTGCTTCTTGCAGACTCCACCAAAACTCACTGGTGAAGATGGGGTCTCGGTCACTAACAATGCTAGATGGTATTCCATGGAGTCGAACGATTTCCTTGAGGTAAAGTGATGCTAGGGATGAGGCAGTTCTTTTACTTTTGACAGGTAAAAAGTGGGCGCTTTTAGTAAGCCTATCCACTATTACCCAAATGCTAGTGTTGCCTGTCCTAGACCTAGGCAGCCCATCGATGAAGTCCATTGAGATGCTATCCCACTTCCACTGCGGGACCTCCAGAGGATGTAGCAGTCCGCCAGGCTTTTTCTGTTCCGCCTTAACCTGTTGGCACACCGTGCACTTAGAAACGAATTCTGCCACGTCCTTTTTCATGCCGTTCCAGAAGAAAGTCCTTTTTATGTCTTTGTACATTTTATCTCCGCCTGGGTGTATCGTCATCTTGGAGTGATGTGCTTCCTCGAGAACCTTCTTTACTAAATCTTTTGTCTGTGGGACGCATAGTCTTCCGTCTCGCCTTAGCAAACCCTTATCGTCGATGGAGTATCTGTTGAGGTGACTTGAAGTCTCACCCCTAATTAGCCTATCAATTGTTTCCACAAGCTGAGGGTCTTCGCGTTGTGCTGTCCCTACTGAATCCACTAAAGTTGGGCGCACTTCGAGAGATGCTAGCAAGCCTGGTACGAAATCGGAGGAAGGCCTAAAGTCGAAGCTGGCTATAAACTCTAGGCTTTGTCTTTCAACAAACAACGGGCTTAGGGTCAATTTCTTTCGGCTCAACGCGTCTGCCACTACGTTGCCTTTGCCCGGAGTGTAGGAGATTTCGAAATCGTACGAGGCAAGAAACTCCATCCATCTCTGTTGCCTCAAGTTAAGATCCTTCTGCGAGAAAAGATATTTCAACGATTTATGGTCAGTGTAAAGTTCGAACTTCTCACCTAGGAGATAGTGTCGCCAATACTTGAGTGCAAAGACGATGGCAGCTAACTCAAGATCGTGGGTTGGGTAGTTCTTTTCGTGCACCTTCAACTGCCTCCCGCCATAAGCTACTACCCTTCCTTCTTGCATTAAGACGGCGCCTAGCCCTGTCCCACATGCATCCGTATAAACAGTGAACATCTTGCTCCCATCTGGCCGCGTCAAAACTGGGGCTGTTGTGAGAGCCCTTTTCAGTCGTTGGAAAGCAAACTCGCAATCCAAATCCCAATTGAACACTAGATTCTTCTTGGTCAATTTTGTGAGTGGAGCTGAGATTTTCGCAAAATCCCTTATAAACTTTCGATAGAAACCTGCTAGCCCTAGAAAGCTTCGGACCTCAGTTGCATTCCTTGGTGTCTTCCAATCCTGTACCGCCACTACCTTAGCAGGGTCCACTGCTAACCCTTGTTTGGATACTATGTGCCCAAGGAACCTCACCTCTTCTCTCCAAAAGTGGCATTTGGAGAATTTGGCTTTTAGTTGATGGACTCGCAAAGTTTCCATGATTGCCCTTAAGTGTTGAGCATGTTCCTCTTCACTCTTTGAGAAGATAAGGATATCATCTACGAAGACCACTACGAATCTGTTGAGAAAATCTCTAAATACCCTACTCATCAGGTCCACGAAGTAAGCAGGTGCATTTGTCAAGCCGAAAGGCATGACAAGCCATTTAAAGAAGCCGTCTGGGGTTCTAAACGCCGTTTTATCGATGCTATCTTCAGCCACCCTTAGCTGATGAAAACCGGTTGCTAAATCGAGTTGGGAGAAAACAGACGCTCCTACAAGTTGGTCAAACAAATCGTCAATTCTAGGGAGCGGGTGCCTATTCTTTTTCGTTAGCTTGTTGAGCTCCCTATAGTCAACACATAGACGGAGTGAACCATCCGCCTTTGTAGAGAACACCACTGGAGCGCCCCATTCTGAAATGCTCCTCCTAATGAACCCCTTTTCTAGAAGCTCTTTAATCTGTTTACTGAGCTCTTTCCTTTCCCGTGGAGCCATGTGTCTAACGGGTAACGCAACGGGCTTTGCATTATCCACAAGATATATGCGGAAGTCTATTTCCCGCTTCGGAGGCAAGCCCTTCACCTCTTCGAAGACATCCGGATATTCCCGGACCACTCTAACTGATTGCAAATTTTCAACAGAGGCATCTAGCGATTCAAGATAACTAAGCATAACCGCATACGAGGGATTACAAGAAATTTCCAAAGCATTACCGAGCTGGGTTAGGAGCCTAACAACCCTTTTCTCACAATCAAGGATGGCCCCATTACTGGATAGCCAATCCATACCCAAAATCAAACCATAACCCGAAAAGCCCAAAAAAAAGGCACTACATTGAAATTCTACACTTAGAATAGAAATTTTCAATCCCAAACAGATCATAGACAAATGAGCTGGGCCCCTAATTGGGTTTGAAACAATTAAGGGGTCCTCTACCATACTAGTTTTTAGGTGCAGAGATTCTACTAAAGCAGACGAGATAAAGGAGTGTGATGCGCCAGAGTCAAATAAAGTGCGAACGGGGTGATCATAAAGATAAACTACACTTTCTACAGAAGTATTTATACCTCGCTGTTGCAGAGGTGGCGCTTCCAGCACATGAACCTGTGCCCCTGGGGTGGATCCAGCCCTCTGCCCCTGTCCTCGTTTCTTTGGGCAGTCCTTAGCCCTGTGGCCTGTCTCACCGCAAGAAAAGCACCCACCATTCTCCTTGACCTTCTTTTTCCGGCAGTCCTTTACTAAGTGCCCCACTTTGCCACAGAAATTGCACTTCCTCTTCTCTTTGTTGCCTTTCCCGCCCTTCTTAAAGTCTGTCTTCTTAGGCTGCAAACCCTCTTTCTTTCCTTGAGAGCTTTCTGCCTTTGTCTCCTTCTTGCCCTTATCCTCTTCATTCAGCAATGCCATTTGCACCAATCTTTCATACGTGGCTCCCATGGGTATATGGGTCATGGCCAAACTGTGTAATGGCTCATTCAACCCTTTGACGAAACGGAGAGCCTTCTTGTGCGGGGTGTTGACTAGGTCAAGCCCAAACCTAGCCAGCTCATCGAACTGATTCACATACTCTCTGACTGTCTTGTTCCCTTGCTTAAGAAATAAGAATTTTTCCAACTGCAAACTTCTTTCCGCATCTGAGAGAAATTTAGTCTCAAACCTTGCCCTAAAGTCCTCCCATGTCTCCACTGGTCTTTCAGCATTAGTGACTTCCCACTAGTAGGAAGCCTCGCCCTTCAATAGCCACACTGCCAATTGTACTTTTTGTCTATCCTCTACCTCAAAGATGATGAATAGGTCCTCAGTTTCTTTCAGCCAATTCCTAGCTGCCACGAAGGACTCAGTTCCATGGAAATCCTTTCCTCCCATAGCTTTAAAATCTTTACATATCTTAGCAAACGTGTTTCCCCGAGGAGGAGGTGGAGGAAAAGGTGCCGCTGCAGCTGGATGATTTCCTGCAGCTGGGGGAGGAGGAACGGTAGGACCTGGCTGAGTGGCTCTTGCTTCTAAGAACCGTCTAAACCAACCAGGTATTGGCACCCCTTCTGGAAAGTTAAGTTCTTCGGACATGCTGAAACAAAAAGGATAGATTCAAAACGAAGGATAAGAGATAATACCTATGGCTTTGGGGGGACTTTGCCTTTTTAAAATAAAATAATATTTTTCTTTTAAAAATGCTTCTTTAAATTTCCTTTTTGAAAATAATTTTTTTTTTTAGAACTTTTTATCTTATCTGGTAAACCTGTGCTCTGATACCAAGGGAAACACCCCACCTCCGTTAGGGTCACTCTCAAAGGGAATGCCCTAATTTTGGTGGAGGTTTATAAGTATAAGTCACAGATATACAAGACAGATATAAGAACACATATTTGTAAACAGCGGAAAATCAACAACTTTTATTTCATAAAAGCAAATACGTGCTACAACAACATCACCATAATTGTCTTACATCTTTTCCAAAAACATAACATAACACTTTCATAATCTGTCTTGATTACATTATTTAAAGAAGCATAAATAAAACATAGATAAACTGCAAAAGCCCCATAGTGGATGTCCAAAGCCATAGTTCAAAACGAAAAGGTCCAAGCAATACATTTCTCTTCTTCAAGCTGGATGTTAAGGCTGGTCAAGCTGCAGTGTTCCCTCCCTGTGGACCTGGGGGGGGGGGGAACGGAAGAAAAGAAGACGAAAGAAAAGTAGAGTCAGACATAAAGCCTGAGTAAGTCTAGTACTATTCTGTCTATGAATAAAAAACCGGGTATGATAGGTATAAACAAGAAGTGGGAAAGCACTATAAACTTGGTTAAGTTGTCTAGGGTCGAATATGCTATCGTACCCCATGTTAATCTCTGAACCCATATAAACTAGTTCCCAACTGGCACCCCATAATCAGGGTGAAGTGATCCATTTTATAATGATCGGCTCCTACTCGCATAGTTACATGTGTCTTACGGCCCCCGATGTTGTAGTTACCTATGCTGGTCCCACCATGGGGTGTATCAAGTCCCATGGCAGCGGCCCGACACAACCTTAGAATGCACAGGTATGCTACTGGTGCCCAGTGCTTTATTTTTCTGCGCCGGAGTGTGTGCACGCCCGCACCCCGTTAGAACCTACACTGCTACACCACCGCCGTCGATTTGACCTCTTACAATCAGCCCAGTAATCGTGCCCCACCCTGCCTAGTTTCAGGGTATCATGATACACCTTCTAGGGTTACTGCTGAAAAGGGTCCCCCGTTACTAGGTTTTCTATCTCTAGCCAACATGCTAAGTTGGTTAAGTGTTTTCTAACCTAACCCCCACCAGTCCGTTTAGTTTAGCATGTTCCATTTTGATTAAGTCTTTAGTTCACTTAATCCTAACAATCCTGACTCAGCCTTAATTGTCTTATTAAAGCCTTGACCTCTCACATTAGACAGGTATTGTTGTGGCTGCCTGTTGCCGGTTGGTTCCGGGCAGTCTTACGCCACAACTCAGTCTAACCTCGGGTCCTTATTGGGCTCCATGTTTAACCTCCCACATTGGATAGGTATTGTTGTGACTACTGGACAGCCGGGCGGTTCCGGGCAGGTTTACATCACAACTCAATCCAACCTCGGGTTAAACACATCGTATGTTCTACATTTACATATTTTGTCTTTCTTCTTTATTTTCTTATATGTAAATATTTGCGGCCCATTATTAAGTTAATGGTGTAAAGGTTACACCAATCATGGGCCCAACCCATACTTGAATTTGGGCCCTTCTACTTTATGTTTTCATTTATTAATTAATTTAACCCAACGTTATTTTCCCCCGTTTAACACGTCCGTTTATTATATATATGTTGGGCTTAGCCTTTTTAAACCCAACCTAGCCATGCGAAAAGGGGAGGCTTAAAGCGTGATTACATACACAAAAAGGGGAATGTGAACGCATGAACTTGCAACGTGACGTTGGAACTACAAAATAGAAAATGGTGTACTTGCATAGTAGTAACATATACTTTGGTCATAAAGCATAAGTGACATGAATCAAACCATGTAAACTTGTAGTTAAGTTAAGAATATCACTATTGACACATAGGCTTAACTACAACATAAACCTATATTTTATTTAGGCATAATATCAAACATAAGCAAATCATGTTCATAAGATTACTACATGTTTACAAAGGTGCCTACTTTTGTGACTAATACAAAAGTATAGTTAAATTTATTCACATAACCATGGCATAAATATTTCTAACATGAAATCATGATTTTTACTTTAGTCATGCAAACTTGCAAAAAGGGATTTTGAATCTAACCTAGCTATGTACCACATATGTCATCATATAATTCTTGTTAACAATATAGACTTAACATGGATTTCGATTATGCCAAATATCAATCATAGCCTAGTCATATTCATAAGTTTGCAAATAGGTTTTCTAGTACAAAAGCATGTCTTAATACATAGATCATGGTGCCAAAATTTCAACATATTTCATATGAACTATAATAACCCAAATTTGTTCCAATTACGTACAAAATGATTTATGTACAAAAATATACATTATGATGGCATAGTAGCAAAACCCCAAACTTGCATGAATTTCAATTAATCAACTACATACATGTAGCTTCAACATGGATTACATAATTTGCGAATATTCCAAACGTATACTTGCATAAAACTACCGCAAACATGTAGTTTTTTTATAATGAATAACATAATTCGAGAATACCCAAACGTATACAATATTCCAAATCGATAAGAATCATAGTAACGCACAAATATGAATTACTTTATCGCCACAAATCAAGTATACAAACCAACACAATTATTTGTTCATACCAAAATAATACTCTACTTACAATTGTGTGGCGAATTCTCCAATTTAGGGATTTGGAGATGCGATTCCTTGTTGATTTGATTTGATTAAGTTGCTTTATGCTTTAGAATTTGCCTCCTAATCCTCTCTCCAATTGGTGGCTATTCTTAGTCGTTCCTCAGCAACATGGTGGCCTTGTTCTTATTTTTGAATGAATAGATTAGGTTGAGTCTAGGGTCATTTTTATAGGGTTTATGAACTGATTAGGGCCATCAATTTTGCTTGGATTGATCGTAGCCATTCATTCGAAAAAGAGACCAATTAGAGCCTGCCACCTAGCCCTAATGACAAAGCAAGCTTCTAAAAATCGGCCAAACACAGACCTGGCCAGCCAGGACTAGACCAGACCTGGCCAGCAGGTCATTTTTGACCTGGGCGCACTTGGCAGGTGCGCCAGGTCAAAAATGTACTGGCGCACTTCACAAGTGCGCCAGTTCATTTTTGTTCTGGCGCACTTCCCAAGTGCGCCAGTGCATTCTGACCCTTCTCCGGTTTTTCGCCCAACTTCGTTCGTCCATAACTTCTTCATACGATATCCGTTTTTCGAAAACTCGGACTCTATTTCGCGTATTTTTCCGAGACGAACGCAATGGCGTATCCCGTTTCCCTTAGTTCTTTGATTTAAAATTAATTATACTTTAATTTGTAAATTTCACAGTTATAGAATTCACGGGGTGTTACACTTCATTAACAAGTTCTTGAACAACTTCATCATTGCCTCCTTCACCTGCAAAATAAAGCAGTTTCAAAAGTCATGCATTTCAGCAGTGCCTTTAGTACAACTAATGCTTTCACACTGAATACACTATTTCAGCACAACCAAAGTTATGCATGCCTCGGTTACAAAATGAGGCAATTCCTCATTTACATTGCAACAAAAAATGAGAGGCATGCATGCCTCAGTTACATTTCAACAGAAACTATTGCCAAGTATAATTGAGTTGCATTTTAGGACAAAGATATTTCAGCACAATCTATGGCCTGCATACCTCAGTTGCATTTCAGTTGCATAACTGAGTTGCATTTCAACACAATTTATGGCATGCATACCTCAGTTGCAAATTGATGCAATGACTCAATTTGTTCAAAGTACGAACGATATCAAGGAATGCAATGGTATGTCGTAGTATAACTAGGGACTGCTTTAGTGTGATACAATTTGAGGCAATGCCTCCTTTTGCTTTAGTAAAAATTTAGATATGCCATGACTCGTTCATGTATATACTCGATCATTGCTTCAATTACGAACTGACAAGATCATTACCGATTGAAGAGAAAATAAAATTCTTAAAATTATGTAGTTCATTAATGAAGCATCAGTCTTGTACACAATCAGTTACATACCAGCATTAAACTACAGAATGTAAGAATTAGACCGATGGTTCAGCAAATGGAAATTGTAAGAATTCTGTAGTTCAATATTGTAGTTCGTTACTGAAGCATATCTCCAACCAACCATAAAAATAAGCAAAATTACATACCAGCAGTGTGTGTGTCTATATACGATCTCCGATTTGCAGAATTTGTAAGGGCCTTAGACTACAAAAACATGAAATAAAGATGTTTATCTGCTTGATTTGAATGTGATAAAACTTAAAATTATACTTGAATTTTTTCATACATCAAAAATACTTTGAAATCCTCAAGTGGAATTTTATCCGGCCTACACAAAATGGAGGAATTAACATTAGAATGACATCGGTTACAAAAAGACGCCATAAGTATGATACATCAATTACTTATAAAATAAAAATGTCACTTCACTAAAATGTAATCAAGGCACAAACAACATTTTCTTAATTAAATTTGGTACATCAGTTACTTAAATAAATAGGATAGCGATACACATAAATTAAGAAGTATGATACATCACTTTGCTAGGTGGAAGGCGGATTCGTCTTGTTAGGACATCATCTCTACACCAACGAACATCAAAATCTTGATTTCCCATTCCATAAGCAGGTTGTATATCATTTAAATCTTCATTTTCATATTCTTTTTCGATTTCACACCAGTCTCTCGGTAATTTCTTGATAACATTGTGGCACATCTTATCAATTTGATCTTCTATATAAAACACCTGTTGTACTTGTGAAGCCATAACATAAGGATTAGATTTCTGGCACAATCGATTAAAATTGACACGAGTCAGTCCATATAAACCTTTCTCTTCTTGGTACCAACAACACTTAAATAAAACCACACTAAATTCTCTCCAATAATCTAGTTCTAATATTTCTTCAATTTATCCATAGTAATTAGCTTCACCAACCAATGGATTTTGATCTTTCGAACTTGCAAAGTTAGTAATCAAGCTCTGAACCATGTATAAAATCTGTATCCATTGATAGCATATCCAGTAAACCTCTTAGATGTTGGAAGAGGATCCATTGCAAGCAATTGTACTTCTTTTGAAATGTCCTCCTTTTTCTCAACCTCTTCCTTTAACCACTTCCAAAATTCTTCACTATATTCTCTCTCTCTTTTTTATATTTTTTTTGATGATGCATGACCATCAATTAAAGCTCGATGTTCCCTAGAATAAAGATCTGGTTAATTAAAAATAGAATTTTTTTTCTAGTTCTTCAATACTTACTAAAATAAAGTTAAAACTTAAAAACTTACTCAAGTAAACTCTCTATTTCCTTGTTACAACAATCGAATAGAATGTAACGGTGACATTCCTTCCATTGAGAATCTTTAAGATGAATAGTTTTTCCATCTTTGTTTCTTCTTGTGCTAATAGGATATTCCAGACTCTATGGACAGGTTTCAAATTGCATTTCTCCTGCTCCATCGCCACTTAAGAACCTTGAACAGAATATCAAACATTCTTCTGCAAGATAACCTTTAGCAATGAATGCCTCAGGTTTACTTTTGTTGCGAACATATGATTTCAGTTTACAAAGATAACGCTCAATAGGAAACATACAACGAACATATGCAGGTCCAACGTATTCGATTTCCTTGCATAAATGAACTATAAAGTGCACCATTGTATCGAAGAAAGCATTTGAGAATATCATCTCAAATTGACATAGAATTTACATAATTTCCTTTTGTAGCCTCTTGAGACCAGCCAAATTGATAATTTAACTCCAAAGACTTCGTAGAAATGCACCTAATCTTATCACATGTATTGCATTTTTAGGTTTTACAGATTTCTTCACAGCAAACCGCAGTAAGTAGTGGAGAAGAAAATGAGCATCATGGCTCTTATACCCTATAATTTTCCGCTCTTTCTTGTTTACATACTAGTTGATACTAGCTACACAATCATAAGGCGGTTTAGCATTCTCCAACACAGAGCAAAATATATCTTTCTCCTTGTTCGTCATTTCAAATATAGCAGCCCTCATCTCAGGGTAATTCCCATCAGTTTATCGAATCGGATGAAGGACCTCCTTGATGTCAGTCTCTTGTAAATCATACTGAGCATTTAATTGGTCTTTCGACTTCCCATTAATATTTAGTAAAGTAGCAAGTATGTTATCACAAATGTTTTTCTCTATATGCATAATATCAAGGTAACGTAGACATACATTTTGACTCCAATATGGTAAATTAAAAAATATTACTACTTTTTAAAAGGAGATTCATTTTTATGCTTCTTGATCTCTTTATTCCTAAAAGTATTTTCATAACCAGCCAACAATTCTTCAATATCTGTCTGGATAAAATTCCCCGGAGGGGGGGGGGAGGGGGTTCCCGTTTCAATTTCACCATTGAACCCTTTTTTATTTTTTTATCAAACCTCCACTTATGTCCCGGATCTAAAAATTTCCTATGATTCATGTAGCATATTTTTTTACTATGTTTCAAGTAATTTAAGAAGTCTCAAAATGGCATACGGGACAAGCTAAATAACCTTTGTTGCTCCAGCCGGATAACATTGCATAGCCCGGAAAGTCGCTGATCGTTCATAACACTCTTGCACGTAATGTGAAGTTATCACTAGTGAAGGCATCATAAGTTTGTATGCCAAGATCCCATAATTCTTTCAATTTTGTGATAAGAACTGCATGTAGACATCAACGTAATTGTTATGAGACTCTAGACCAGGGATAACGGTTGAAAGTGTCAAATTATTTGTCTTCATGCATAACCAAGATGGAAGATTATAATTTACCAGTACGATTGGTCATGTGTTGTGCTATGTAGTCATTGTATGAAAAGGACTGAATCCATCAGATGTTACTCCTAACCTGATATTTCTGTTTTCATATGAAAAATGAGGATAATTGGCATTCATCGTCTTCCAAACCTCGCCATCAGCTGGATGTCAAAGTCTGCCATCATTTTTTTGTCCTACTGCATGCCATAACATAAGTTCTACATACTCCTTGGACATGAACATCCTTTCCAACCTTGGTTTTAGTGGAAAATAACGAATCACTTTTGTTGGTACTTTGTCAACCCGCTTCTCTGGATCATTGTCAATAGCCGCTTTCTTTTCTGGTATAACCTACCTTGAAAAACCACAAGTTTTGCAGTTATTTTCCTTTTCGTTTTCTGCCCAATATAGCATGCAGTCATTTGGACATGCATGTATTCTTTGGTAATCTAGGCCTAAATATTTAATGATATTTTTCGTATCATTGAAAGATAAAGGGATGTGGGCTTATGGAAAAACTTCTTTTATCAACTCTAATAAATCGCTGAATGCAGACTCGGTAATTCTATGTAGGCATTTTATAAAATAAATCCTGAAAATGAAGCTTAATCGCGAAAATTTAGTACACCCGGGATATAATGGTTGCTTTCCCTCTTCAACACATTGATGAAATTTTTTAGCATCGACATCTGTTCCATTTGATCCATCAGAAGATCCACCTTCGTTGTTCTGCACATTTCCACAAGTAAGATGCAACATCTCATCGAGATTATCTCCAAAATTTATTCTTGCTTCACAATCCATATCATTATCGCTCCTTTCAGGATCTAAACAGGAAATCTCACAAATCCATTTCACATACTATTCAGATGGACCATTCCAAAGCAGATGATCGTAGACTACCTGTTGATGATACCACTTGCGATTATGACACTTTTTGCTAGAGCACGTAATTTCATCACCTACCGCGAATCTATAATAAGTATTTTGAATAAAAAGTTTCACTCCCACTACGCCATAAACAACCTAATGCAACGAGTTTGTAAGGTGTTGCCAACCAAAATGTGACGATAACTATACTATTTTGGTCCTACTGCAACGTTCTATTTTTAGTGTTACCTTAGCCATAAAAGTGTGTTGCTCTAGATAAACAAGTGTAGCATGATGCAACATTTTGTCCAATGTTGCTATAACAGACCTTTCCATGTCCTATGTGGCGATCCATATCAACACGATCCAACGATCCACGTTACTGATCTGCGTCAATCTGATTTTCCTTCACCACCTTAACTTCTTTGCCCCCAATTTTGATTTTCCCACTGAAACATAATTCACGCTATTTTCACTTGAGAAAAATTGTTGCCGGCTTCCATTTTCAAAATCCTAAATCGTTCAAACCCTACACTAAAATCCCAATTCTTATCGCAGGGAATCAGATCCGCTCTACAACTGAGTATATGACTATCTTCCTATAGAGATCGATCCAAAAGTTGCAGAGCTCTCCAAAAAATCAAATCTGGAAGTCCCAATTGAAAGAGGATCAATTAAATCCAAAATGTCATCCAATCGGTAATCCAAATCCTCAATAATTCCTTCGTTAAAAAAAGATCTAGATTTTGCGATGGTTTTATTTGACCTTTGGCTCAATCGAAAAAAGATCTAAAGTGAATAAATTTGGAAGTCCCAATTTGCGGTTATGTTCTTCTTTCCATTGTGAGAATTCCAGTGTATTGACATTGACTTGTTTATGTAATTATGGTGCAGGAACTACAATCGGATTCGAGGAAAAGGTACCATGTTAGCGTATTATTGTGGGAACAAGTGGGATTTATGTTACTGTTTGTGGTTCTTTCTCGATAGAAGTCCAATGTGTTTGCTTCTACTACGATGGCTTTAGTCATTTTTTCAGTTGAGCTCCTCTGGTGATTCCTGCTTCTTATTGTTTGTGGTTAATGCTCTTTGATTGATGTGTCCTTTTTGGTTTTACTGTCGATGCAATGCTGGTTTTGATGTAACTCGGCGGTTGTTTATAGCAACAGAGTTACCACTGCTGTGTCGTTATCCTATGTTACCTTCCATGCCTCTTCAATTTGCAGCATGATACCAGTCAATTTTGTGTGTTGAGGTGATGATATTTGCGGTTATGTTCTATTTGGTGATGTTTCTGAGTAAGCCGATGTGGTTGTGACATATGTTTGTTGTTTTTGTTCAAGGCTTTGGGTAATGATGGACTTGGTGTGCAGTGTTTCAAAGAAGGCTTAGTCTTCCAAAATCGGATGAATCGGGCAGTGCCAGACCCCCATCGGTGCTGCTCTCGGACCCGCTTCTCGGCTCGCCTTTGGCTCGGCATATATTTGTCAGTGTTATGTCTGTATAAATTGAAACTGCATATGTAATGACTGAACTGAGTGATGTAGTGAGGAATATCTATATATGTGATTGACTATGTTATTAATAGTGAATTGTAAATAGTGGAGTTAGAAATATGCACTATCTCAAATGTTGAAATAAAATATTTATTTGAATAAATATACTGTTTGAACATTTAATTCTATGTAGTAGCACTTAATTCTCCTTTTGGTTATTATTATTATTATTATTATTTGAAAATTGGTTCACTATTATATCAAAAACCAATCATATAATTGTTTATATGCCTCATCAAAACCTTATGCCTCCAACCTAGATAGGTGTGACATAAGGAAAAAGAGTACATATAAACTCCATATATTAACTATACAATCAACAAACAAGATCACTCTCCTCCTCGCCATACAAACACTACGCTTCTCTCATAAAAGACATTACAAAAAATAAAACCATAAAAAAGAATAGTGATCAACTAGTATCAATTAAGTCAATACCCCACTTCTTTGAAATATCAATCTTTGACTGCATTCTCCTCGACTTGCTACCATTGTTCTTCACCAAAAGCATTACTTCTCTTTCTATCACCTTCAATCTGACTTCTCTACGGGTCTTTATTTGATTAAATTGCCTAGCATTCCTTTGTTGCCACACTTGATAAATTGTAGTAGTGTAAGCCGCACATGCCAAGTCAAAACACTGGTCTTTTTATCTGAACATATCCAAAATTCTTTGAGCTTCCTCCTCTAGAGTCCATATGGTGTTCACGTCAATATTTAGCTTCAGTAAAACAGAGAACCAAAAGAACCAAACATATTCACATTTATAAAACAAATGCCCAATCGAATCCTCTTCATTTTCACACAATAAACACATATTTTAATTTACAATCCCATATCTCATCAAATGATCTTTGGTGTTCAATCTCTTAGCTGCAACTAAAAAGGAAATAAATGCCATCCTTTTAGAATTTTTACCATGCCAAATAACTTTCAGAAAATTCCTCTCGGTTGCTTTAATTTGAATGAATTCCCAAGCTTTATGAAATGAAAACAAACTACCATCCATCCAAGCATAGAAATCAGGAGGTATATTAGTACTTACGGAAACTGAATTAACAAGAAAAAGAACCTTCCTAGTTGTCGCATGTAAATTACCATCTAGTCTACCATTTATCATTATAGAAGAAACCAACTCATCATTCCTTCCTATTTGATGTACTCTGGAAAACCCAATAATATCCACCAAACATTTATTGTTCAACCAAGGTTCAGACCACAACAAAGTCGAAGAACCATCAGTTATTACCTTCGTGAATAGTTGAGAACTTCTTAACCTCATAATAGATTTCCATGTGCTTGACGCATTATTATCAACACTCATGCACCAAAATAACTTGACGTTGCAATATCTTTTCATCATCCATCGACTCTACAACGAATCCTGTTTGAAAAATATCCACAAGAGCTTGATTCCAGCTGCCTTTTTCAGATCTGAAAAAGATTTCATTCCAATTCCCCCTTCTATGTTTGGAAGACGAAGCTTCTCCCAACAAATTTTATGTGATGAATTACCCCAAAAGAAATCACTGCACGTCATATTGAGCTTATCTGTTACCTGTTCTAGATTTTGATATACAAACAGCCATTATAACGCTGCAGCAATAAGGACAGATTGTATTTACTTGGCTCTTCCAGCAAAACTTAAGAATTTAGCATCCTAAGCCTGTATTTTATTCTGTATTCGATGCAGTAGCGACTGGCATTCCGCATAGTGAATATAATTTGAGGATATAGGAACCCCTAAATGCTTCACTGGAAGAAATCCCCTTGGTATCTCAAGAATATCAGAAACTTCCATAGTATTCCTAGCTGAATTGCTAAAATAAATCTTAGATTTCATAACACTAACCGGCAGTCCACAAAATCTTTCCATTTTAGCAAAAATATCCTTTAAAGCATAGGCATTCGATGCAACACTTTTCCCAAAAACCATTAAATCATCAGCATGTAGGAGATGAGTAACCACTGGATCAAATCTATGCACAGGTAGAAACTTATGTTGCACTAACGCTTCATTCATACAATATGTAAAATATTCCATAGCTATTGAGAAAAGATACGATGATAGTGGATCGCCTTGCCATATACCTCTATTAGATTTTATAAGACCTTTTAGCACTCCTTGGATTAGAATAGAGAATGTAGGCATCGAGATACACTCAAAAAATAACATTAGTGAAATGCACCGGAAATCCCATTCTCATCACAGCATGACATATAAATTCTGTATTAATCCCATCATAAGCTTTGTGAAGGTCGACTTTTACACAAAATTTATTGATCCTGGTTTTCTAAAATCTCTCAAATGCTCATGTGCAAGCAATATGTTGTCTCCAATGTATCTTGTAGGAATAAAAGCACACTGATTAGGGGAAATTAAATAAGGCAAATACCACTTGATTCTATTGCAGAGAATTTTACTAAAATTCTTGTGATACATATTACAACAAGAAATTGGATGGTAGTGAGATATTTCATTCGACCTTTCAACTTTTAGTATTAATGCGATGAAAGTATGATTGCTACTTTTAGGTAATTTGGCTAAAATGAAAATATCTTGAAGAGCTGCAAGAAGTTCATACTTAATTGTATCCCAATGAAGTTTAAAAAACTGAGAATTCAAACCCTCCGGACCCGGACTTGAGTCAATATGAACTGAGTCTATAGCCTTTTTAACTTGATCTAGAGAAAAAGGTTGTAGCAATACCTGTTGTCCTTGCGAGTTGATAATATGCAAAGTTTGGAATGAAGGGAGATCTGAGATAACATTACCATTGAACATCTGCTCGAAGTAATGAATAGCTTCTGTCGTGACTTCCTCTCTTTTGTATAGTATCTCTCTATTAGCATTACTCAGAGCCTTCAAATGGTTTGTATTTCTTCTCATAGACATTTACGAATGAAAGAAATTCGTGTTTGTATCACTATCTTGTAACCAAGAAACTTTAGCCTTTTGTTTGAAGCTCCAAAATTTAATACACTTTTGCACTTGCAATGATTTCTTAGCTTCCAACATTTTCTCATATAAATCAATATTTTCAGGATCCACATCAGAGGCAACTTCACAATCCCTGAATTTTGCTTCAGCTTCCTCTAATAAAATATCGTCTTTGGGTCGGCTTTTGTTCCAAATTTTCATTTCAGTTTTACAAGCATTTAACTTTTGAAGAAAAGTATATCTTGGAAAACCCCAAACATGAGGTTGTAAACCTTTCATAATGCATTCATCATACCCAGACTTAAGGTGCCATTCATTCGAGTATCTAAACGTAAAGCCTTTATCAAGAGGTTCAGAAATGAGATCCAATAATAGAGGGTTATGGTTGCTAGATAATTGAGAAAGAGATATAACCTTCATATCTATAAATTTCTGCAAGCAAGCGTGATTAACAATAATCTTATCAATGTTATTGGCCATCCCTCTTCGTCTCCAAGTATAGTTGAAACCCACGGCTTTTATTTCTATTAATCCTGCTAGAGATAAACAATTGTCGAATGCTCTAATTTTTTGAAAAGGCACTGGTAATCCTCCCTTCTTATCCGTATGTGACGTGGAATTATTAAAATCTCCCATAACAACCCATTCCATATCACTCTGATTCTTGAATTAACTGATGCTAAAGTGTTTGTCTATCATAAAAACTATTACTAGCATAAACAAATGTTAAAACAAGAGAGAAACCACCTGAATTGAGGGCTTTACATGTGACATGTTGGTTAGATGATGAGATTATATTCATCTTCCAAACTTCTGCATTCGATTTAACAAAATTCTTCCAGAAAAAGCTACTGGAGTTTTCGGAAAATAGTCCCAAGCATGAGGAATTATCCTACCAAACATTCTTAAATTTACTTCATTCAGCTTGTTCTCAACCAATCCAACAAAAGTTGGTTTGGCTTTAGTCAACAAGGATAATACTTCTCGCATACGATGAGAAGTATTCATCCCTCTGACATTCCATGACATAAATGTCATTTAATAACTGAATTGCTCCTAAGAGTTCTTTTAGGAAGAGCAATTGTAACTGAAGCATCTACTATATTTTTGCCTTTACTTACTTTCAGATAATCCTTATTCACTGAAATACCGCTGGAAATATCATTTAATTCTTCCACTATATGGTCTTCATGGACATTATCTGCTACTTGACTTAATACTTCCGGTAATATATCTTTAGGAAATTTGGGCAACTCTGAATTTAAAAGTCCAGACCATCCTTGACAATATTTTCCTCACCCTCCAAAGAATTTTCAGCTTCCCGTAAATTTTCATCATCATGCCTATTATCATTAACTTCCAAGAAAACATCCTCATCCTGTTTATTCTCTTTGTCATTTCCATCATTGGAAGAACTTGGGATATTCTCTTTCTCTTTAGCAACCCAAACTGGTTCCTTAGATAGTTCATGCACAATACTCTTATGCCCAAATCGTTTGCATTTATCACATCTGGGAGGAAGGAACTCATACTCAATATGAATTTCTCTTCTAAAACCATTATGTAGTACAATAGGTACTTGCGAAACTAGCTTTGAATCCAAATCAATAGCAACAAGAATCCTTGCATATCTAGTCACAATTTTGTTAGCAGTCTTCATATCTATACGAACGGGCTCTCCTATAAAACTCGCAATCAATGAAAACCCCTGATTTGACCACATTTCCATATCTAAATTGAACATTGTAATCCAGATCTCAGCTCGATTAGCTTTAAAACTGTCAAACTTACATCCAGGATACCATTTGAATACCATTAATAATTTTCCGAAATAGGAATACGTGGATGATTTTAGAACATATCTACAATCAGAAGGATCTTCAAATTTAATCCTATAAAAAAACCAGGTGCAATATGAACCATAAATCTACCTTAGGTCTCCAAACTTTCGAAACATATTCTCTAAGCTTGATTACTGATAATCGGAAATCAACAGGATGTAATACGACCGTATTCTGCCATAAATCGGCAGATAAATTGAAAGTATCCTCTGAAAAGAAAATGTGATTTGTCGCAGGTTTAATGAACTGTAGATTTAGATCTAGCTCCTCCTCTACGATTCGATCTGATTCCATATTTACATCTACATTTGAATGAATTTGAAGAAGATTTGTTGCAAAATAAAGAGTTTTAGGCGGTCGATTTGATAATGACACTTTCTCGTTTATCTGCCTGGTTATATATATATATATATATATATATATATATATATATATATATATATATATATATAGACACACACACATACATACATGCATATATATATATATATATATATATTAAAAATTAATATAAATATCGATAGCAACATTTTTGGAATGTTGCTACAGACATCTAAGGATGTTGATATAGACCTAAATAGGGGTCTATTGTAACAATATTTGTTATGTTGTCGTAGATAGTCAAAATGTTACCTTTGAGGTCTGCAGCAACGGTGAAAATTGCATCACTCTAAAAATGTTGCCAAAGAACTATGCTAATATTTTTTGGGCCTGTGCCAACAATTTTTTTTCTGTTGCATTGGGTCGTTTATGACATAGTGTCCACTGATATATCCTTCACTGAACTTAGGAAGTTCTGCCCATAGATTTTCCTCGTCGTTCATCACTAGGGATGGCAAAAAAGTCCGTACCCGCGGTTATTCATGGATAAAATCCGTCATGGATATGAAACGGAAAGTTAAATGGGTATCCGTGGATAAAATAAACAGGTATTTTTAATATCCGTTAATGAATGGGACGGGTACGGATAGTAAGATATCCATGTCCGTGGGTACCCATGCCCATATTGAATGTGATTTATTATCAATACTCAATACAAAAAACATTGTTGTTGGTTGTTCGGTATTTGTGTGCACACTTTTACTCAACAATTTATAACTGGCTGTTGATATTTTGATGGATACTTCTGTTGTTGTCTCTTCTTTTCTGGATGTTGGTTTAAATATGTATTGGTATTTTGAGTTTAGCATTTGAGCATTGATCTAATTTATTTATTTTACCAAATGTACTTTTGAATAATTTCAAAAAACGACTAAAAAATAAGTTGAATAAATATAATGGATACCCATGAATACCCGCCATTACCCACAACCTGTTTAAAACCCGTTTAATGGGTACCCGTGCGGGTATGGGGCGGGCACGGGGCCAAAAATCACCCAATGGGGCAGGTGATGGGGTGGTAATACCCGCGCCCGACCCGCCCCATTTCCATCCCTATTCATCACTAATTAACAAACAAATAACGTAAACAAATATCATTTAGTCATGACTATAAGGACAAAGACAAACACAAACACAATAACACAATCAGGAATACGATTACACCTGAACTTACAAGTAAATCGGTAAATTAGGCAACACAACAATCAAATCAAAAAAAATTGAAATATACATTGAGTAATACCTTACGCAACAGATTAAATCGAAGCCCTAAATGAAATTTGAAACTCAAACAAACCTCAATTGAAGGCCTAATTGAAACAACGAAGCCCTAATTGAACTCGAACTTGCCCTAATCGAACCCGAATTAAGCTTGTAAACTTGAACTTTTAGCCCTAATTCAAACAACGAGCGGGTGTTTGAGAGGTTGAGCGGCGGAGTATTTTGTTAAGATTTCGATTGAAACCCTTCAATATTTTGTTAAGTGTTTTGCCGCTTTGTTTTTGCTTCTCTCCTTAAACATTATTTCACGCGGATCGCTAGCCTGGATCGTTGGATCGTGTTGATGCGGATTGATAATTTTATTTATGCTGCTACTACAACACATGGTTGATATTTATGCAAACGCATTAAAGCGTGTGTTGCAATAGGCAAAAATTAGCATAGCTATGACAATATTGTAGCTAACAACACCTTGGATTTTCTTTGCAGTAGACCATTTACGGCGTAGTTTTAGTTCTAGGGCAATTGTTCTTATTGTTGTTGTTATGTGATTTTGGCTTTTATGTTGTACCCAGAAATAATTATGTTTTATGGAAAACTGTTGTAATGTGACGTCCTTATTAATCATAAATGAAGGATACAATTATTAATATTATATGTTATTTCATCCGTTGTGGGTTCTAAACGGATATTTATTGCTCTGTAATGTTATCTTTCTTTATCAACCAGCGATTCAATTTGAAACGGTTATAAGTTTCGATAGGTCTTTACTTCATAAAAAATTAGATTCGTTCCGAGGAAGGTTGCTACAGTAAAATTGGTGGTGGATGTGGGTCAACTTATTGCAGTTTGTTGCCCAGACCGCTTTCATATTGCATCACACTGTTAATCGAAAATATAATTAATTATACTAATATTTTAAACTGTTTGATTTCAATTTAATTTAATATAATACGCTCTGGTTTGCATTCGATCAGATCCAAACTTACATTAAATATAAAATAACAGAATTACTTTCATCAAAGATCAACTTATGAAGGAAACCACGTGAAGCTTTTACAGCTAAAGGTTAAAACATACAATGCTATGTGAACTTAAATGTTAGTTCGTAATTGTATGAACATTTCAACTGGAACTTAGATACAAGTAGGTTTTATGATAGTCTAACTAAACATCAACGTTAATCAACACATGATCATTAAAAAAATTCTTTTATATTAGTTGCAATATATTCAGTATCTCTTCTTTATATAAATTTAAACAATCAAAAAAATACCTTCCCTTGAAATGAACAAATCTGAATACTACTTATAATATGCTCCGAGACAAAATTGCCTTATCAATTCAAGTTAACTAGTTACAAATATTATCAAATCTAATATCGCTCAATATTAGGATCTAATAAATAAATTTTATTTACAAATTCAACACATGCTAATAAACAAAAGAAATAAAAACTTAAACTAACATAAATATATGTCGCAACCCGGAAATAAAAATAAAAACTAACTACCAACGGTTTCAATGCATGTAAATAATCAAATATACATGCTAATCATGTCTCCTAGATTGCTAAATGCAGGAAAAATTCAATTGTGAAACGTGTGTTGTAACGCTCATAACTAAAATAGAATTGTAATCAACATTTATCCAAAAAAAAAAAAAGTAAGATTGAAAATATTACAATAAGATTCTAAATTGTTATAATTATTTTGACAACAATTATTATTATTATTATAACATACACTGAAAAAAATAATCATCATTAGAACCTAAAATGAAACCGGCGATGGCTATAATTTTATTTAGGTAATTTTTATTCTTATTCACGGTTTTAATAAGTTAATCCACCATTTTACTCTAATAAGTTAATCCACAATTATTTTGTAAGTTAATCCACGAGTGGATTAACTTACATATTTCACTCTATTATATATCTAACAATCGATTTTGTGCTTCTTGTTTCGCAATCCTCCGTTATTTCACAATTCTCATATCAGATTAATAATAATAATCCAAATGGCCTAAAATCAAGATCTCATACCAAATAATTATGTATAAAAATACACATTATAAATCTACTGTATGCAACATGTTTCTTATATAAATTATACCGACATGTCAATTATTAGATTTTCACTTGGTATTCAAGTTCTCTTGCTGTATATGTTAACTTGTGCAGTCACTCATACTAGTCATTCATACATGCTAGTATACGTATGCATAAAAATTCAAATGACGTGGTGAGGGACAAACAAGAAATCTTTGCTATAAATAAACAGATCATGGATCAAAACATCAATAGGTTCATCAAAAATAAAGCTAACAATAAACAAGTCGCTTTAGCAATTTAAGTACCTACAGCCTGTTATTTTTACTTAGGAAAGTATGTAAAAGTCATATACACAAGTTATATATGTTTCTTGAATTACACAAACATGAGATTAAAAGTCATACACGCCTTTTAAGTTCTAATAATCATGGGATTAAAATACTTCTTGATATCCAAATGAACATACAAGCCACATTATACCGACTTTTAACTACAATTATATTTGATAATGGTGATATTAAAAAAAATACAATTTTGTATACAATTAATCAACTTCAAAAAAAAAAAAAATAATAATAATAATTAAACAAACTACTTATTATTATGTTGAATTACTCCGCTTTACGCTTAAGCTTAGATTCAGATGCTAGGATTCCGGAACTGAGAAGACGACGAAAAAAGCAAGGAAGAAGAAAACGCATGGAAGAAGAAAACGCACGGAAGAAGAAAACGCAGAAGATTGAGAAGAGGGGACTATGTACGGTTTTCTTTTTTTGGTGGATGCAGTAATTAAAATTAAAATTTCAGTAAAAGTCAAAGATTCTATAAAATTGGGTGGATTAACTTACTAATATGGTGGATTAGAATAAAAATTACCTTTTATTTAAGGCAAGTTGCTTATATTTTTGTTATAAGATTAACAATGTAAATACTTGGTTGAGTTTGATACGATAGGGTTGGCTCATTTGTCCGAACCACAACTGAACTATACCAGTGCAAGTCGGTCTAATTTATAGTATTTGTTGGTTGGAATATTCAGTTCAAGCTTCCCTAATACGTTTTCACTATAAGTGTTAATCGGACGGACCAGACCGAACTAAGGGGTTTTCCTGTTCAATCATATAAGACTTTCGAACTTATCGGACGAGGAGTGGACTTGAACATTGTTTGTACGAGTCGGACAACGAATGACCAATCTTCATACAATAGAAAAACATTAAACTTTTTTTGAATGGATATATTTCGTGCACTTTTCTTGTTCTAAAGTATGTCATAAATGAGTATCATACGCACAAAGATTGGACACTTTATCTTTTCGAACCGATTTGTATAACGGACTGTCATATCCTATTAACATCCCTAGTTTTCATACTGATGCGGGCGGCTTCTACGTAATGTCTCTATTCTTATGTCCACCCTTACCTAAAATTTAAGAGTGTATTTGTGTAAGTGCTTATTTGCATATGCCGATCCTTTTCATAGAGTAAAAACTAAAACACCTCACTTTTTTACTTATGGTGTGTTACCTTCCCTAATGAAGTTTATATAAATCATATAAGAACACCGCAAGTGGGCCGAGATTAAAACTCCCACCAAAATATATAGGATGCTACTATTCACACCCCGATTTACACTTCCGGTCACTTTGATAAATTTAATACAAATGATTATTTTTTATACTCTTCTGGCCACCATATCTTATTTCTTCACTCAGTCATTCACCACTATACTACTAAAAAAACACGTACTTTTCAACAATTTCAAAACCTAAACCGTAACAAAAGCAAATATTTTTCTGTGCCTATTAGAGATGGAAGATAAAGATAAAAAATAGGTTAGAATTCATTGATTTTTATTGTTTTCTATTATGATATAGAACATTTTATTAGCATTTTTTAATGGTTAGGGTTTTCCATTGTGTTTTATGATATTTTTCCAATACATTAGAAATTTCAAGTTTGGAAGACATTACATTTGACGACGTTGTAATAAAAAAATACAATGTAAGTTTTAATTTGTAGGGTTTTTATCTGTATAAGTTAAGTATCTTCTTTTACGAATTAATACTTTTTATTTGGTCATTTGATAGATGGAGTATTTAAATGATGATAAATTAGACGATTAACATGATGGTTGTGATAATATAATGCAAGATGTCCGATCAAATGACTTAAAAGACATAAATGCTGATTTATGACGAATCATTTCACAACCGACGAAGTAAGTACTATTTTTTAAAAATTAAAATTGCTAATGTGGTTATGAAAATGGATTATGTTAATTTTTTCTTGAACTATTTGACTTTTAGTATTTGATTTGCAGTGGAAGAGCTCTAAGTGAGGAAGAAAGCGTTCGTGTAGAGGTAGGTGCTGGTGGCCTCTTCATTTTTAGGTTATTAATTTATATGGTGTCCAGAAGAAGATATTTGAAATATTTGTGGTGCTTTTTAGTTTTGGTAGCCGGAAGTGTAAACGGGGGTGTGAATAGTAGCACCCAATATATATTCTGTAAAAAGGAAAATATATTAAAATAAACCGAGCACGCTTTGTTTTTTCCGAGAAGATGGATCCGAGTCCGGAGCAGCCATCACTTTATTAATTAGATAAGAACAACCACCTCCTTCATTTCTTTCTTCAACCTCCTCTCTCTTTTTTCTTCTTCCTCATAATTCAACATTAAAAAAAAAAAAAAGGACAAAACTTTTCAAGAAAAATTACCAACAAGTCCGGGAACTGAAAACATGAACAAAAGAATGACGGTAAGCAAACAACTGCAATTCCCTCTCTTACATACTCCACCTTCCCACAATACTCGTTCATAACATAAACCATTTCAATTGTCACAGGAAGAGAAAAGCTGGCCGCCATGGCTGAAACCAATGCTGAAAACAAGCTTCTTCGTGCAATGTGAAGAGCATGCCCATTCCCATAAGAGCGAATGCAACATGTACTGCCTGGACTGCATGAACTCTGCCTTCTGCTCCCTTTGCTTGCCTTCTCATCGCAACCATCGATCCATTCAGGTCTTCTTAAGTTTTTTTTTTTTTTTTTCACACTCTTCATCACAGATCTAATGCATATTCTTTTACAATTTCATAGCTGTAACTGTAATAATGTCTACGTTCAGATAAGGAGATCGTCCTACAATGATGTGATACGAGTTTCAGAGATTCAGAAGTACTTGGACATTAGTGGAGTTCAAACCTACATCATCAACAGTGCACGGATAGTCTTCCTCAACGAACGTCCTCAGCAAAGGCCAGGCAAAGGAGTTACCAATACTTGTCACGTCTGCGAACGCAGCCTCCTCGATTCCTTTCGCTTCTGCTCTCTTGGCTGCAAGGTATAATATATTTTTTACATTTCAATTTGATCATGTGTTTTTGGAGAGACTTTGATTCTATGTTAAGGGCTTATACAATAAAGCAGATTGTGGGTACATCAAAAGACTTTGACAAGAGCAAGAGCAAGAGCAAGAAAATGAAGGCAATGAAGGTCGACTCGTCCGAATCTTACTCTAGCAACAGCAATGGAAGCATAAAGAGCAATGTTATACAAAGCTTTAACCCTTCGACTCCACCACCAACTATGTACAGGAGCGCGAAGAGGAGGAAGGGCATTCCTCATAGAGCTCCATTTGCGAGCTTCATGATAGAGTATTACTGATGATTATGAAGGTTATTAGTAATATTTCGCGCTGCGTATATATGTATGTGATAATTTGTGTATATCTGATGCATAGACGGAGATGATGATGATGATGATGATGCATATCTCTCCAACTACTGCAGTCTGTGCTTCCAGAGATGAGGAGGCCGGTGCCTTTGTTGTTGTTACCTGCGTTGTATACTTTTGGTAAGTATTGCGTTAATTTAGACTAATTCCATCTTTGTAATGTGTACATAGGAAGTGAATATCATGGGGTATATAAAGTGAAATAAAGATTGCATCCAGGATGTATTATGATTTATACTAATGTTTTTACTCTCTATTGAATATTTCTCTGTATCATGGCTATTAATCATACATACATTCAATTCTTAGACCTCATTTATATGATTTGATATTACTGTATTGATCCATCCTCCTATCAGAGAAAGAATCACAATGTGTTTATTTTTGCTTCATTGATAATGACAAAAAGATCATGCCCAAGGGAATCGAATTTTCAAAACTATGATATGTAATCAGATATCATATTTATAAACGATTGATTCTCACTTTTAGTAAAAAAATTCTCCAATGGCAAACAGATAATCATTAGAAAATGTCTGGCGTTTATCAAAGAAAAAATAGTTGGATTTTATAGAAGATTGAACTGTAAATATAATTTAATGTAAAAGTTATGTTACAAAGATCCAGTAATTATAAGTTAGCAAATTAGTATTAGAAACTTTAAACAAGTGTTAATAATTTGATTAAAACAAAAGGGACATCCAACATGGAATCTGATGTCACAGGTGACGTATATGTTTTGAATATGATTTCTATTTTAAAAAAGTGATATCTATATGGAAATACAATATCGTCAGGGATGACATACAGTTTTGAACTATATTTTGTTACAACAGGGGCTTTTATGCTATTATATTCTAACTCTGATTAAGCATACATGATACAACCACGGTAGGTATGTTTTTTGAAAACAGCGAGCATAAGTCATGGTTAAATGAATAATAATTTCTGTGGATTAATTTGGATAGCATAGTCCAAATCAAATCCATGGTCCCAATTCTAAGTGTGACCATATTTCTACTGAAGCACAACTATTCTAAGTCTGCAGTAGTTGGAGAGATTCGAAACCCTGAATGACATTCTAAGAACTTATCAATGTATGCATATATATGTAACAGTGAATGATATAATATTCTCAAACAGAAAATTAGCCACAGAAAATTAGTCATATCAATGTATCTATGAATTTGTCATATCTTCAGTTCTTTTAGATCTGACTCAAACTTCTAGATCTCTTTTCCTATATTTTTTTGTAGATCTAGATTATATTCTAATGGATCTAACTTTTTAGATCTATTTTTTTTTAATCCTAAATATGTGTAGTTGTATTCCTTCATTTCTTTACGGATCTAATTTTGAATTTTCCAAATCCAATTTGATAGAGATTCGATTGTATATGTATTATTTACATTATTGATGATGTAGAGGTAGATCTAGTTTTACCCTTTCCGATCTACTATTACTTTTCGTATGTGATTCTTTTGGATAGACTGAAGATAAAATATGTATGAATTTTTTTATGTACACCCAACATAATTATGGGTTTAAAACATGATGATGTAACATTTAAACTCAATAGCAATATTAATTTATCACTAGAAGTGAAATTGAAAACTCATGATGTAAACAAAATATGCAAATAAGGAACCTGAAGTTCATATGCAAATAGTATACAAATTTTGCAAATAAGGAACCTGAAGTTCATATGCAAATGAGGAACCTGAAGTTCATATGCAAATAAGGAACTTAAAGTTCATATGCAAATGAAGAACCTGAAGCTCATATGCAAATGAAGAACCTGAAGTTCATATCTAAATGAAGAACTTGAAGTTCATATGCATATGAGAAAGATGAAACAAAAGCCCGAAGCTTTCTTAAAAGTTGTGACATAAAAATATTGTACTTCCAGAAGAAGTTAAAAGAGACACATACATTATAATATGTGACAAAAAACATTGGATTCAATAGAAAATCTCTAAACATGTTCCATCTAACTGACATCTTTCATGTACAGTTTATATTAACTGAATATCCTGAAGATATAGTATGCATATTATTCTCTTGAAGAGATGTTTTAGAGATTTAATTTTATGTAGAAATCCAACATCCTGGAAGAGATGTTAGAGATTTTTTTGTTGCACTGCAATTACACAAATAAAAGATATGTTTCCTAAAGGAATATCATACACTCCAGAAGTAGTGATTTTTTTTTCTCTCTTGAATCTTTTTTATTTTATTTAATGCACCAAATTTTGTTAATGCATTTAAGGTTTGAATGTATTTTTGTATATTGATATGACATTTCAATAGTTTGTATATATTTATCTCTGGAGGAGATAAGTTCATCCCAGAAGCGGTGATAACAAAATATCTTTAGAGGATATTTGTATAGTTGAAAATGGTAAAATATCTCCAGAAGAGATTTCTACAATTAAAGGTGATAAAATATTTGTAGAAAAGTTCATAAATTTTTCCTAAAAATAAAATCAGAAGGAAAATATGTATTAAAACTCCATAAATGGTGTTTATGGAATATCCTAAAAGCGATATTATATTCTGATATGTCTATAAAAGAATTTTCATTGAAATATTTTCAAATATCAAAGATGATACAAATTTAATGACTAAAGATAATATGCATCTCGAAGATTATATTAAGTTAAGATCTAAATATTGATCTTAATTTTGCACACCGGAAGTGAATGCAAAAGTAATTTTTGTTATAAAAATGGAAAACTTAGAACCTGCAGTTTCTATGATGGTAAGAAGTAATTTTGATATAAAAAGAAATATCTATATATGGATAGTATAATTTGAAACATGTAATTTTTATGTTGTAAATTTTATGTATAGATCTGCAAGTTTTTCGAATCATTCATATTAAAGGATTTAAAATGTCGGTCCTATAATTGTGCATTTCTACTCAATTCTTGATTAGATATAATGCATATATATAATATTTTAGAAAAATTGATTATTGAGAAATGTAGTACAACTATAAGTTGTCTATTTCAGTTTTGTCATTGACCAATTCTGTAGCTAGATCAAAATTTTATTTTGTTGATTTAAGTAAAATTTATTTATTTGATTCATATATTTAGACCGTACAATGGTTATTTCCGTTATTTTTATAATAAATGCATTATATGCATCGTTATGGTAATATATATTGTATTACCATATTATTATAAATGTATTAAAAGCATTGGCTATTGTAAGTTAAATGACGTATGTTTGTGTTTGGAATAAGAATAGACATATGTATCAATGTAATTGGCAACTAATATCTAATGTAATGGAAAAAATTGTATAACTCAGATCTAAGACCTAAAGTCTTGGATTATGAAAAAAGAATTTTTTGGTGAAGTTTACAGTCTGAAATCTTGACAATTAGCAAGAATGTAGAAGCATCTAAATTAAAAGTATGTTAAAAGATTGAGAACCAGAAGTTCATCATAAATTTATAAAATTGATATACATATGTATGTGTATATAGATGCATAGGAACTCGAAGTTCCTCAATCAATGAATTTGAAATACTTCATAATTTAAAAGCCTGAAGCTTTATTGAAACCGTATGAAATAATAACATTACATTTCTAAAAGAAGTTAAATCATATGCGACAATAATAATGCATCCAAAGATTGCACAATCTTCAAAATGAGCTGTATCTTGCTTATATATTTATATTTACATATTGTATTGAAGAATAAATTTTAACAACTCAAAGTTGTTATATATTTTATTTGAACCAGAAGTTCAAGACAGTGGAACCACAAATTCAACACAGTGGAACCAGAAGTTCAAGACAGTGGAACCAGAAGTTCAATACAGTTGAACCAGAAGTTCAATGCAGTTTAACGAACTTAAAATTGTTTTGAACCAGAAGTTCAATATGGATTAACAACTCGAAGTTGTTCATATATTTCATTTGAACCATAAGTTCAATATAGTTCCAAATCAGATATTTTGGATATTATGAAACAATCTTTAAGATTCACGTTGACATTGCTTGATAAGAAAAAATTAATGATTGGAACATTATAAACAATTTGTTGTAAAATTAATAACTTGAATGAGAAAGAATATGCAAATCAATTACATATGTAATACGTGGACGCACGTATATACACATATATGCGATATTTAATTAACAACCTGAAGTTGTTATGAACTCATATTATAATTTATGCAGTCGATTGACATCAATATTGAATGACCTGAAGTCATATGCATATTCAAATGATAGAAAATTTCTCCAAGTCATCAGATCAATGAAAGGGAATAAGCAATGCAATATGAATGCATCTTATCAACTAATAATAGCATTATCCTCTTACAATTGAAATACATCTAATGTATTTGCTAGCGATAATGCTATAATGGATCAAAAATGAATCCAAAGTAGGTTTATTATTTAAAGTTACAATGTTTGTCAACATTGAGGGGGAGGATAAAGGAATCATCGATGTTAAATATTTGCTAACATATAGAATTATGCAAAGTATTAAGTAACTTGCATAAATTATCAATTACGTCCCTAATAGACTTTCTCCAATATACATTTGAATCCCTGAAGGATCAAAAGGTGTAAATCACAGCTAAAAATGTGGTATAAAAGTCATTTCAAAATATCTTTGGAGTAAGTCAAAAAGATGCAAAATAAAGGAGGTGAGTGTTCCTGAAGAAACATTTAAGGGTGCTTTGAAAGAAACTCATGACATGATTATCAAAATCACCTCAGAAGTGGTTTAGGTACCTAAAGTATGATAATTTTTTGAGATCTCAATAAATTATGTATAGAACTGATAAGAAATAATCATTGATGATAAATTAATAAATAATAAAGCGCTTATGTTTATAAATGGATTAAAAATCCCATATTAGAGAGAAACATGGTTGGCCATCATGAAATTCTCCTAAATAAGATATATGGACCTGTAGTCCATAAGATATGAACTTGTAGCTCATAAGATAAAAATAGAAATATATATAATGACTGAAGCACCATACAGTGTCAATAACATGTTAAGTGCCATGAGTATTGTATTTTCAGAGATAATTGAATTGATTAAAGTGGTGAAAGTGTTTAAAATACTTATAATACCCTAAAGGTATAAACAATGAAAGTATACAAATTCCAGAAGAATTTAAATAACTTTGGTAGTGATAAAGAGTAAGGAATGTAGATTACAACATTCTTTTAAGTATTGTTGTGATGAAAATATTGAAATAATTCATGATGATTTGATCACTTCCTTCTTTCAAAAATTGTTGTAATGAAACTCTTAATATCCATTGAAGTGGTAGTTGCAATATGCAAAACTTATTATAATATATAAGTCCCTAAAGAACATAATAACATTTGTTATTATAAAGAATACTAAGAACATGGATGATAAATTGCAACATTCTTCTAAGTATTGTTGTAATGAAATCTTGATATACTTCAAGGTGAGTAGACTACTTCCTGCTTAGTAATGAAAATTGTTTTATTCATCAAATATGTATTGCAATATGCAAGTCCGGTTGAAACAGAAAATTATAAGCACCTGAAGTGTATTCATAAATGAATATTAGTATTATGAAAATCACAAAAGGAAGGCGTTTTAAATAAGAAAACATGCCTGAAGCATGGAAATGAACATGAAGTTTTTTTTTTAAAAAAAAATACTTCCTTAAGAAGTATTTGTAAGCAATTTGAGTTATTGAAAGAAAAATACGAATTTAGAGGAAATTATTAGAACAGGGAGAGCATCCATAAGTATGATATAATGCACTCTTTTTCCTTAACTAAGTTTTTCTCCACTGGGTTTTCTTAATAATGTTTTAATGAGGCATGGGTCATGATCCAAAAGTATCAACCCAAAAGTAACATACAAAAATGAGTTATAATGTACTCTTTTTCCTTATTTAAGATTTTTCCCACTGGGTTTTTTCTATTAAGGTTTTAACGAGGCATTACATTGATCCAGAAGTATCATACTACTTTTGACGTAGTAAATATGACATTTTATATTGTACTCTTTTTCCTTCACTAAGATTTTTCCCATCGGTTTTTTCTTAGTAAGGTTTCGGCACATTTTGATCTAGAAGTATCAAACATCTTTTGATACAGTAAACTATTATTTATGAAGAAGACAAGGCAGTTTGCATGGCTCAGATTCAAGTGAATTATATCAAGGTTGACAGGATGGAGCAAATTTCTTCTAAATTTCTCTTCACACATGAATGATAGGATAACAAGAATGAGGAGAAACAAATTCAGTTCAAGAAAAGCAGGTAGATCTGTTCTCAAAGGCAATTTCCAAATCAACATTCCAGAAGATGATGTACAAAATTGGCATGCGTCGACTACATCAATAGAATAGTCGAATAATGAGTTATAAATAAGTGAGAGCATATAAAAATATGCTATAATGTACTCTTTTCCTTCACCAATATTTTTCCCATTGGATTTTTGTTAGTAAGGTTTTTAATGAGGCATTATCTTGATCCTCAAGTATCAACCCTTACTGTAACATTATAAAACTTGTTACCTAAAGATGAAATGAATTTGTACTCTTTTCCTTGTTTATGATTTTTCCCATAGGGTTTTTCATAAAAAGGTTTTTAATAAGGCATTGTTTTGATCCTGAAGAATCAAAATCTTTTAAGGAATATCATTTTAATATGATATTCAAAATGTCAGACGTTGTACTCTTTTTCTCGTTCAAGGTTTTTCCCATTGTGTTTTCTTGATAGAGTTTTGAAGGCAACAGACAATAGTTGTATCGATTGAACGGATAATTATAAGGGGGAGCAATAATCATATATGTTTTAAAAGGGACAACTTCAAGTTAGCAAGGCATTCAAGATTTTGAAGACGCATATTCAAGGGAGAGTGTTGTAATATATATGACTGAATATGCTTTTGTCATATTCTGTTTAGTCCCACATTGTGGGATAAGTGTAACGTCCCGTATTTTTACGGTATAGTAATTAATTTATTTAATTTTTTAAAATAGTGATTTAAATGGTTGTTTAATTAAATATATTGAATATTTAATTAATATAAATAATAATATAATAGTATATTTAATTCCGAAATAATCGGAATTAAGTTGAATTCACAATATTGTGTGAACTGGATTATTTACAAGATTTAATTCAGTTTAGAATTGAATTATAACAAGAATTAGTTATTTAAACGGAGTTTGAACGTATAATTATAATCGAGCACAAAATGGCGCGGTAATTCGTAATTTGGCGATTCGAACTTTAAACGAATATACAGAATCCGTTTTATGCCGGATTTCTGTGAAACAAGAAACGTTCGAAGCTGGTGAAGTATATTTTTCTAACGGAAGAGAAAAATCGAGATTTCGTCGTGTATATTTTGATTTATGGTCAAATCAAATTTTCGAAAAGTCGCTATGGAATTCCATTATAATTTATAACGATTTATTTATATTATAAATGGATTTTTAATATAAATTGAATACTGATTTAATCTGGATTCGAAATGTCGAGTTATAAATTCAGATAGGAATATTTTGGTGCTCTATGATATTCTATTATGAATATATACGATAATATTTATTTATTAATATTAAATTTAATTATTTTTATATATATTAATATTTAAATGGGTTTATTTAGAGCTTTAAAAGTAGCCACTTTTGCAAACGAGCTCCGTTTTCGACGAAACCAATCTTGTTGGATCTGGAATATTAAATTATTGTTAGATTTCAATTTTCATGATTTTTGGAGTCAGAGTTTGGCCGTACGGGATTTTAATGTGAAAAACAGTCGATAATTTGACTTTAAAAATACGCTGTGTGAGCAAACAGATTTGGAATTCGACGAAACTAGTTTCATTGGGTCCGTAATGTCGAACCGTAGCTGCATATCCATTTCTGTTGAAATTTGGATATTGTATGTGACCGTCCAGATTTTTAAATGACGAATATATATAACGATTGATTAAAATTGAATATATTAAGCAATAAAATATATTAAAAATTATCTACAAATACTCCTAACACTATCCTAGCCTAGACCATTTTCTTCAGTGGTCATCAATACTTCTGCCGCCACCATCACGTTAAAACGTGAGAAAACCATCGTTTTGAAAATCAAAATCAATATAGATAAAATCTTTTAAATATGTAAATAAATATTTCCAAGATGGTCTTTGATTGCTGGTCACAATTATGTAGGTTTTTTTGAAGCTCGAATGGGTTTTTTTTCGCTATATGATTTACAGCGTAAGTACGAAGTAGGTTAGGGTTGGTGATTTTATGTATTTAGGGCTTCGATTTAAGTTTTTGAGGTTGAAATTGGGTTCAGGAAATCGAATGGATCTCGTATGATTTTTTTAGGAGTTTTTCAAAAATAAAAATGTTGCACCCCTGTTTATGCGTGAGCTCCATCTCTACGTCGTGTTCAACAGGGAGGGGCCGAGTAGGAGGCGGATGTGTAGAAGTTGATGTGATTGTGAAGAGTAAGAGATTAATGTAAATGGTTTGGAATTTTAGGTAGAAAGAAGGGGGAGAGGATTGAAGACCAGTGTGGAAAAAGCACTGAGAAGTAGTAGTGGGTTTTAGAAAAATGGAGAAGAGAATGATCGGGTATAACGTATAGAAGATGGAGATTTAGGAGCTGGAGAACACAGTGATTGTTTCGTGATAGTTACGTTAAAAATGGAGGAGCGGGTGGAGGTTTAGAATGTCGGAAATGGCAAGAAGGAGCAACGGGTTGACCCTTTTTTGGGGAAGAAAGGATTTGAGCGGGTCTGAGTTGTTAAAAATGGGTTTGGGCCTTGTGTACGGTGAGCCTGATTAAAATTAGAATTTAAGTTTTAATTTAATTTAAAATATTCATATAACTTGTAAATGTAATAACTTCTACATACTGTATCAGAATTTCGAATGGTTAGATCCTTTGGGATCGTATGGACGAGCATTTCACAATGGAACGGACTGGGAGTGATTGGAGCTCGTTACAATTTATAGCAAAATAAATTGTCTGTCAGAATCAATCGACAATTATTGTTATTTAACGATGATCGTCCAATGTGAGTAAATCTCACTAACTCTGTATAGTTTATATTTTTATAAATATAATCTAGTATTGATAAATGATGATTGATTGCTATGTGTTGATTGTTTGGTTGAATTGCTGATTTATTGGTTGAAATTATAGATAACGATATATATATAAATCGTTAATCAAATATTGATTCTGTTTATCAGAATATTTCATATTGAAATGAAATTGATGTTATTTATATTGTTCAACATCTGTGGATGCAGGGAAACAGGTTGGAGGGGCCCAACTGGATTCCTCAAATATTTATAGTACTGTTTGTTTTTCATATATTGTGATATATGATGTGATATATAATCTATGATTGATTATGATGACACTGGTCATGTTATTTGGTATTTTAAATACCATATGAAATACTGGAATGTAAAAAGGAAATTTTCAAAGTGAATACTGAAAATGAAATATTTATATATGATATAAATAGGATATTATAAAAAGGTAATATTTGGAAAACAAATATTGGAAAATATAATTAAGGAAATATTTGGGAAATGAATAGAATTATATAAAAGGATTTATATAAAATGAATAGAATTATATAAAAGGATTTATATAAAATGAATAGAATTATATAAAAGGATTTATATAGAATAGAATTATATAAAGGGAATTGTAAATGAGATTTAAGTGTTAGAAATAAAAAGGAGATTTGTATGAATAATTCTAAAAATAAAAATATAAATAGAATTTCGGTTTGAGATATTGTTTTTAAATACAAAATCAAACTGTTTTGATTATATAAAGAAATATTACTCACATTTTATGTGAGAAATTAGATTAAAGTAAATATTTTGCAAATAAAATATTATAAAGGAATTTGGGGTTTGAATTAGGAGATTAAATGGAATTACTAAAATTAGAAAACTGACTAGAAATTAGTTGAGTTGAATGGCTTTCTGGGTATCGATCTGATGTTGGTTTCGGCCTTCGGGGTTTATACTGGGGAAGTTGTTCTCTTACTAGTTTACAGTTAAAGACTGATAGATGTGGGAAGATATTGATGCGTGAATCAGAAATGGAAACGTTTTCCAAAGTTAATAACGTATATTTTCTAATTTTAGAAAATAAGGAATTTATGAATATATGGAAATGATAAATGGGAAATTGGGAAATGAAATGATGATTGATCGGTAAGATTTCCATTTGGGAATACGACCTTTGTTTGTACATGTGTTTTACTTTGATAGTTAAATCACCGACTATCAAAGATTCTGACCATTTCCATTGTCAATACGGAAAGACCGGGATCGGATATATTATCTGAAAACCACTCCGTATGGCAGCAACGCTGCGAATCAAATATGAGGAAGATAATTGAAGACAGAGTTATGCAAGGGCTGTTTAGTAAATCCTAGGTAGAAATTGCCTAAGATGGATTTATAGAATAGTACCTTCGGTTTGTCCAGGCCTAGGACAACCTGTATGGAAGAATGTATGACAGAGGATATTTAATAGATCGCATAAGTTGATCTCTTCAAACATATTTACGTTTGATGGCGAAGGAATTCATTTCTCTTAGCTGTTTACCCGTGGTATGTTTGGGTAAATCAATTTGTGATTTAGCGAGTATGACGATGTGACATTCAAAGTGAAGAAAGGCGTGGTTGGTAAATGGATACATTATGGCCTTTAGCCTCACAACCAAGAAATGGTATAAAATCGGATAGGTTGCATGACTAAGTGGTTAGCTGCCAATTAGGGTGTATTGTCACCTAATTTAGAGAAATTCCATTTACTTCTATAATCTATTTCGATGATGTCCCTTTCGGGAAACGGTTGCTGATCCCAATTGTTGGTGATAATACATTCGGTACACTTAAGTGAAATGAGTGACCGGTTATGTTTAGCCTGGGTTACAAGATGTTCTTGTTGAACCCGATGTATTCCTCTCTAGAGATACACTGTCAGGAGGTGGTCCCATACCTTGCCAGTTGGAATTCATTAACCAATAAGCGCCCGCAATTTTTGATTATATATTATGTATGTGGAACGTGAGATGAAAGCGTTCTGCTAGATGATTATTATATTGTGGTTGATAGACACTATTATAATATCAAAAGGATTTTGATATAAAGATTATCATTTCTTTCAAAAAGATTTTTAAATGTTAAATTAAGTGTTTTAGATTCTCATAAGGGAAAAACCCGTTTCGTGTTATATGGCGTGGTCTTATGAGATATCGTTTATTTTCTCAAACTGTTTAAATTTGTTTACTCATAATAGTCCCATGACTGACCCAGAGTTTATTTTGTTTTGTTTCACCTAAACTCTGGGGTGCCCAAATTCGTACGGGCAGTCAAGTAGTCGGGATTTTACAGATGTATTTGGAGAGCTTGGAGCAGGAGGCTTCAGGATTTTATAGCAATTATTTATTTCCGCTGTGTTGTAAGTGTTGTACTTTGATAATGATATGTATATTCAAGTACATATTTATATCTAAAAGCTATGTTATATAGTATATTTTATTCATTTCACTGTGAGATTCGTGTTACTCTGATGTTGTATCTATGTTCTTCTTCTTCTATTCTAAATTGTTTTCTTTCTATTTCTCACCCTCTAACTTCTTTCTCTTAACTATCCGGTATTTCCGATGCTTGGATAGTCGACATTGAGTTGATGCCGATAACCAAGGTCGCAAATTTCCCCGGGTCATTACAATAAGTTTTACTCCAAGCTTCCAAGCCTTTATATAAGGAGCTCATGTATTGTAAATAATGTACTAATTGATGAATGAATAAAAAGTACCCTCTTTCTCCTCTTCTAATGGCTTTCTTATTGTATATTATTTATAACAATAATCTAGATAAATTAATAAAATACTAGAGTATTCTGCCTTCTTAAAATAAGTTAAAAAATTCATCATAAAAATTAATTTCACAATTTTTATAATGTACAAAAATAAATTTATAATTCAATTCTTTTGAAGAAGATATAGTGAGGATAGCGAAATATAACACGATTAACATGATACGTTGGAAATAGCGAGCTTAAAGTAGAAAAGCTATTTAAAAAAATCATAGTGTTAGATTATGCGATATAGCGGGGTTATAGGGGGGCGGTAACTGCACATGCATGTGAGACGAGGTTTGGAGAGGGATAGTATTGACACTCTCTTTTATAGGTAGAGAGGAGAGAGTATAGGACTAGGCTGAAAAGGGTATAAAACTAAGATAAAATTTTGAAGGGCAACTTATGTTAAAATATTAGGTAAAAGGACAGATGTGTTTTTTTTCCTCTCAAGGATAAGTTTAAAACTCATCGTCCTTGTATGCTTCCCGTTGTTCCTTTTTGGCATCGTTTTCTTTCTCAAATCGATCTCTTGATCTCCGCTCCTTAAGTTCCGTTGCAATTGTCTATCTTCTAATATCCTCTCCTCAATTTCTACTGCACTTGTCTATCTCTTGATCTTCACTACGCTTTCGTCTCCTTCTTCTGCTCATCCTGTCAACTTTATATTCAACTCCTGTATATGCACCTTCTCCCTATTAGCTTCGTGTTCAAATCCCTTATGTGCACCTTCACCAAACCCTCCACATCCATTTTTCCATTACCATTTTCCACGTTGATGCAAACCTTCTTTCCTTGGTTGAAGATGATGAATCTGATAATGTCACTCATAATAGGTTTCATGATGATAAAAAATTCAACCAAAATTCATACATTCTGAATTCACTGCCACATTCACTAATTACGATCAACCCAACCACTAGACACTTCTATAGCAACTCAGTTTCACTCAGTGATTAAAACAGAGGTTTTTGATACTACTTGATGTTAAAGTTATAATTGATGTTCGGTACTCAGATTGGAATGATGAACGAGTTAATAAAGATGGTGCAACGAAGAGTATATTATTATTATACTTTTCGGGAAAAAATCGTAGAAAAAAATTCAAATAGACAAAACATAAAAAGAATTAGACGATGCAATATTACAAAAAATGACACTAAAGAACCAATGACATTTCAAAACCGGTCCTCGCTAACTCTACCATTAGAAAAAAAAACATACCGACAAACTATAAAAATAACACCTAAAATCTATTACTGAAATCAATATGAGAAATAATAAATACAGAATTTAATAACCATCATATTTCAATAAATATTTGATAGTAACAATGTTGACCCGCCTTTTCTACAAGGCAGTCACACTTTAGAATTTTGGCTATCGGAGTGCTTAGGACTTGAGGACGAACTTGGGAAAATCAAAACGATTTGATCAAGGTCGCGAAGATGTCTGACACTCAATAATTTGGCTAATTGTTTCGGGATCGGTATTGTAACGAACATGGATTTTCTATCCCGAAAATCGACATAAAACACCATGTCGAACCTTCAAGCATCGAAAATACTGGAACGTTAATAGAAAGAAATTAGAAGGTGAGGTAAGAAAGAAAGAATATTAGAATAGAAGAATAAGAAAATCAACACAAGACAGTGTCTCACATTGTAGTAGAACAAAATATAATATGTAAATAACTTTTATTGAGAGCTTGAAATAATACTTACAACATCAGATTACACCAATACACCGGGACAGTTATAATAATCTGTCCTCATATACATCACACAAAGGAATAATACTAGGTAATATCATACGCCTGAACACCTTCAGCTCGTCTTTGGACTTTACACAGCATCCGATAACCTGAACCTGTACAACTCGGTCTAACCCGAGCATTAAAAACACTGGATCAGTCTGGGAACCAAAGTGAGAAAAACTCGCAAAGTTTAAGGGGGATCATCCAACCTGATTTTAAAGTTCAAATTCTTTTTGAAAGAAAAGGATAATAGTAAGACTAAATCTACACATAAATACGGACAGTTTTTACCTTACGATAACCCAAAACATTTTGAAATCAATATCTTTTCTGATATTATAATAATATCTAAATACAAATAAATAGAACCTAGCAGAACGCTTGCATCTCATGCTCCACACATATAGTATATAAACAAAACTGCGGGTGCTTATTTGAGATTGGATTCCGACAACGACAAGGTATGGTACCACATGCCGATAGTGTATCTCAAGAGGCGAATACACTGGGTTCAACAAGAACGTCCTGCAACCCGGCCCACACATGACCAACCACTCATTTCGCTTGAGTGTATCGAATGTATATCACCAACGGTTGGGCGCTACCCATCATTTCCCGAAAAGGGACAGCATCAATAGATTAAAGAAGCAAAAGGAATTTCTCTAGATAGGTGATTATACACCCCAATGGGTGTGACCCACCTACCGTATCCTAGGAATCACCCTATAGATTAGTAGCGAGTAGTCGTTGCAATCCGTAAACTTCAATCGCGACAGAATCATTGTCAAATATATATCTCTAAGGGATTATCTAGAGAAATTCAACAATAGTTCCTCCGCTCATGAAGATTTACGGTCTTCAATTACTTCATCTCGATCGGCATCAGATATCTTCTTCATTTACGTACTTGTTGGTCGGAATGGTTTTCGAATATAAATTCGATCCCAGTCTTTCCATACCAACAACGCATTGGGTATGATTTTGATAGTCGGTTATTTAACTATCAAAATGAACAATCATAAAAATAAAATAAATCCTTGGTTTATTATATAGCATCACTTGGCCCTTAAAAATAGTGTAGCAATTGTAATACCACAATAATGTATCAGCTTTAATATATTAGTACTTTCAAATCATTTATTTATATACTTAGAACAATTTCTTAAAACTATATCTAGTTTCATATCCAAATTTCCCATTTAGTTATCATTTCAAAACATTTCTACAACATTTCTTATTATCTTTAATTGCAGAGTCGATTTAACTCATCATCGTAAAACAATCCTTATGGAATCTCCTTTTGTCTCGTTATTTAAATAATCATCACTTATCCCTTTAGAATAACTCATTTTACGTCTCGTCTCCTTACTTTGAACATATCGCTATACTTTCCAAAACTCCTTTTCTTTTATTTTAAAATATCACTTCGTATTCTCAAGCCCCTTTTAATTCCTTGATTTCAGAATCCCACTATAAAATCCCACGTTCCTCAAATAACGTTACATTATTATTTCACAAAACAAATTACTTCTTATATCTTCACTATTTCAACTAACATCGTCTTTCGATAATCCCAAAGTTGTTCAAGTTGGGGTATTTTAATTATCTCTCAGACCTTGATCAACATTGTTCTTATCTCAAGATAGATATCGGTTGTAATACCAAAACAGATATTCATTCCCAATATCAAAACAAAATCCCATTTTAGTTGTCCCTTTGTGAAACATTATCTCTTATTTAATATAACAAATCCAGGTCGTATCTTTATAATTTAACTCGCCTCACTGCTTTATTTCAAATTTAAATTTCCATTTCGATTTCCATTAGTTCCTAACCGTAAATCCGTAAGAAAATAATTCCCTAAATATCAACCCCGAAGGTCAAAACCAACATCAGATCAATAGTCAGAAAATCATTTATCTCATCTAATCTCCAGATAGGTTCTATATTCTTAATTTCACATCCTGGATTTTTATTACATTTATAAACCATTGCTAATAACTTGTTCCAATCATACATTCAATAAATCTGAGTTTTTATAACTCCTTCCAACTTGGATTTTATATAATAAACCTCATTAAGGATTTAATTTAAATTTCGAATTAAACTTAATTTATATTCTGATTTATATAAACTTGCTTGAAAACGTCACTTTACTGTAAACAATGGTTTAAAACTTCATAACACTTCATTTATACATTTTAAATCCCAAGATACCACTTTGATCATCATTTAACAAATATTAACATTTAAAAATGGTTTAATTATCCATTAACTAGTTTCGTTAAATTAATAACTAATTACATAATTCAATTTCGAGTAACATAGTTGACTTAGTCAATTCTACACATGATTAACTCATTACTCAAATCTCAGTTCGTCTTTCCATTTAAATTTAGTTTCAAATTAATTTAAATAATTCTATTTGATTATTATTAAATAAGTAGTAATCAAACCAATATAATCTCATTTTAAATTGTTTCTTAAAACAATTTATCTCAGTTACAAGTCGTTACGTTAATCCCTGCTTACTTGCTTATCAATCTTATTAATATAAGAATTTACGTTATAAATCATTAAAAAATTAAGAAGGGGCACGTGCGGCACACAGAAGATTTCGGTAGAAAAATAGTGATTGGTGGTTAAATAAACAAATATATATATATATATATATGTGTGGTTGGTTTATTTCCTTTTTATTAACTTCATTTAAAATAATATATTTAAAAATCTATATTCAGTTATAAAATAAACTTCATAACTTTATTTACATCGATTTACCTGATGGAAAATCAATCTCTATAAAACAGTTTATATTTTGGTCATCTGCTATAAACTCCTTAATCCATATCACTCCTTGGTTAATAATCAAACAAATGTTGAATTTGGTTTAATAATCAATAACCAATTCAATAATCCAATCATGTGGGTTCAACAGTTCATATGATGATGATAAATAATAATTTTAACTGATAATGGTAAACTAATAAAAACCATTCAAGCATCCAATTTAATTTAATACGTTTTTATTGGTATAAACGTAACCAAAAAGAAAAGTTACCTTGTTTGGAAATCATCGTTAAAAATAATGATGTCATTTCATTTATATTAAACAACCGTTTAATTTAAATAAATGATATAACAATATTTAACAACATCCAAACAATCATCAAATCAAACAACAATTAGCAAACATGGCATATAAATAATAAACCCGACTTATAATAATTATAAGTGGGAGAACTGAGTGAGTTTAACTCACATTGGCTTTTGTTCGTTGCTAGAACGGTTCGGTTTAGTTAAATTAAACATCGTTCAATTTGACTGACGATTCCAGCTGCTTCCATTTCTGATTAGACCAGTTCTACAACGTCGTGTTCGTCGATAAGTTCCAATGTTTCTGACCTTGTCTGTTTCTAAGCACATGCGAGAACATTACATATTTATAACATTTAGTGGTTAAATTATAAACTAAATAAATCAATTATTTAATGTTAATCTAAATTACCATTTAAAACGCAGTAGGCGCAGTAAGTCACGTTAAGCCCACATCAGTATTTATTTTCCTTCATCCACCCTTGTGCAACATTCCAAGCCCATAATCCCGCGTGCACCACATCACCATTTCACATCTCCAACATACTTTAACAACAAACTGACTCCAACCAAAACCATTTCAGTTCAACGTTTTGCCCTGTTAACTCCTCTCGTTCACTGCTGAAAAAAATGCGCCTTCATTTTTTTTCCAGAAAAATGAACCCTATCCATTTCAATGCAAGTACCCAGTATTCCCTTCCATTTCGAAAATGACAGTGTGCCTTCTCCCATCCTCTCCATGCATCTGCGTGTTCATCCCACAACTTTTTCCCCACTCTTTATTTTAATGCGAACAACACTTTTTTCAACTTTCAGAAGCAGCCTCTCCACGATGGCACCCGCAAACTAGCCTACACCATTGCGATTTTCCACGCATCACCACCACAACAATACTACTTGCCACCACCTACTAGATAACGGACCATACTGTCCCCACTTCCCACACAGATTTCGGCCGTCACTCATCACCTAGACACCCCCCTTGCATCTCGCCAAAACTTAGACCTCACTGAAAGGAAAGAGCGCAGTCACTTCAACAACCATCCACACCTCTACGATCGTCATAGTGCTGCTAGATCCTTTCGTCCATCGAAGGTTAGCATCAGCACCGCGTCTACCTCCCTCTCAATGCCCTGCAACCCTGACTTAGCTTCATCTTCCACCATTCTAACATTTCGAACTCAGACAACACAGCTCTTCACCATATCCAGGCTGCTTCGTTTTCTCTCCCCTTGCCTACTACTGTTTGACACAACCGTGACCAAGATTCTACCCTCAACCCACTTCTTCCCCTCCGCACAGTACCCCAATACCACCATATCAGCTTTTCATGCAATTTGTCTGTTTGTTTTGTATTTCGAAGTGACGAAGCCATTATTTTGTTGAATTTATCTGAAGCAAAGAAAGTGAAGCCTTCGTGCGCTATTTATAGGCGAGGGAGCCTTGGCACACACGACATTGAAGTTTGGCCATCACGGAATTAGTTTGGAAGCCACACAAGGATTTAGCGAACAGTGGCACGCACAACAGAACGTTTGGGTAGGTAAGGATAGCTGTGTTCTGTATGAGTGTAAGTTGAAAAGAAACATGAAGGGTACGACCAAGAGTAGGGTAGCAGCAGGATGCATGAGTTTTTAAATCCAAATAGGCTGACATTGATTGGTATTACATGTTTATATCACCTGAGGTTTATACAGTCATTTTCGAATGGTACAGAGAGTTGTAAATTTCCTTTACTTTGGTTGTGGATACATGTTCATAGTCATGTGGATGATAGGTGGTATAGCTATGAGTTTTGAAAAGAACGAACATGGCATAGACTGATTTGTCATAGCTGTTTGAGCTGAAGAACGAATGGGAAAGAAAGGCAGAACGTAGGTAGGCTTGTTTAGAAGAAAAAGAAAGTGTAGCTCGTGCAAAAATATAAGGTAGGGGTTAGTAATTATTAAAAATGGGCTAAGGGAGATAGGATGCAATGTTTTCTCGTCTTGGTGTGTTCTTGGAGCACGTCAGTACGTAAGGATGGGTTAGGGAAAATTGTACATATAGGATAACTACTATTTTCTTTTAGTTTGCTTAGAAATGAAGAATGGGATAGGCTACAATATTAACTAGATCGGGTATGATATATGGGGTCACAGTTATATTTAGTTTTAATTTAAAATTTATTAAATGTTTTGTTTTTATATGGTTAGTTTATATAACCGATATTTACCGCTAAGGTTAAATATACGCACCATCAAATACCATCTTCAAACTCAACGAAAATAAATAGACTGCTACGTCTTGACATTTCAGTCTCAATGAATTTTACTCCGTTGGAAACGGACTCCGTTTGCAAAACAATATTAATTTAATTCCAATATATTCATCGGTTCACATATAAATAGAACATATCGACAAAATACTCCGATTTGTTCTAAATTGGAAATCTAACAATAACTAGTTATACGTATTCCAATAAAATTTGTTTCATCGAAAATGGAGATTGTTTGAAAAATAACTATTTTAAATGCCTATAAAATATCGATATTAAATTCCAAAATAATTAAATTAAATTATAATAAATTATTCTTGTCGTAAAAATAGAAAATAATATACAGCTTTAGATTTAGTAGAATAATAACTCAACATAAATATTTTCGAGTTAAACGATATCCAAATTTATAGAAAATCCTTTTTAAATTATTAAATAATATTATCCTCTATAATCGAAATCCACAGTGACTATTTTAAATTTTGATTTGGGCATAACTTACAATACATAAGCTGAAAATCCGATTTTTCTCTTTCATTAGAAAATTATAATCAATAAGATCCTAACGTTTCTTATTTTATAGAGTTTCGACTTAGAACGGATCCTGTATATTAGATTGGAGTTCAAAACTCAATATTACGAACTACTACGTCGTTTCGAGTTCGTTTTATATTAAATATAAATATAAACGTTTAATCGCCATTAAAATAAATGAGTTTAATATCAATATCCATTAATTATAAATATAATATTTAAAACCGATTTAAATATTTAGATTCAAATAGCTGAAAAATCCGGGTTGTTACAGGTATGTATTCCTGAAACCCTCCCAAATCAGTACAACTCACTGTTGCTCAGGAATGGTCAAAAATCTCCTAAGTATCTCGGGATCGGTATTGGAAATTCGTATCTCAAGATTCTTGTTTTGGAAATTGCATCCCCTGATAGGTAATTGCACATCGACTTCGGGGATCGGTATTTTTGGTTGCATGGGATTTCGTATTTTGGTTTGGATGTTGGGGTTTCGTATCCCCCAAACGATGTTGCAATTTCTCTAAGGCCGAGGCGACCAACGTTGGTAAGTTCATATCCCCAAGACACGAAGAAGGATTTGATAAATGGGACCAAGGCATCAAGGATTGGAGCTCGCCTTTCGTCGTCCAAGATCGGAAGTTCAGGGATCGATGCATCTTCTTTGGGTTTCTCCAATCGATGTAAATAATTTCGTATCCCCGGATACGAAATGAAGGTTGGTAATGGAATTTATAACTTCGGAGTGAAGTGAAGAATTGGTTAAGGCATATGGGATGTGTGTCGACCCCGGGTTCGGTATTGATCCAAGAAGGCAAATTTTGTGGAGACGAATTCCCACTCCCCCTTCATCTATAAATAGCCCTCTTGCGGGATATTTCCAGGATATTTTTGGCTGCTCATTTCTGCACTCGAGATTTAATGATTCAGAGCATTTTAATGGCTTCCTACATGGCTTCTTCCTACGTGGATACTTCTTTGGACTTATGAACTACCACTTGGCATTTAGATTGGATTCTTGAACTCCCTACAACTCTCTTGGACATTGGAACACTTTTTTGGACATTTGGACTGTGGGATGGAGAATGTATGTGATGAACACCCCATATCTCCTGCACCAAACTAAGGAATGATGGCCTGAATGACGTGTCAGGCTGATATAGAATGATCATCAAGGAAGAATAACTCGAAGTAAACATGTCTTATAGCTTACAGCGCATGGTAACATATAATAGAAAGTATACAATATGATATAGTAGTGAAGCAAAACTGAACAGAAAATCAAATCTCCATAATATCTCAGGTTCATCAATACAAACATTGGTGAAAATGAATATTTGTACATCAATCCTCACCATATATCACTCACAGTCTCAAAATAATCAACATACATTGAAATCAACAAGTACTATATAGCATAGAAAAATAATATGACAGCCTCCAGCTCATCAGCACCAAACTCGTCACCTTCTATATAAGTTTACTCATCGACAAAATTGATGAGCAACCCAAAGTAATAAGGGGAAACATGAAACCTTGATTCAGACAACAGTCTTAATGAGCAATAAAATTACAATCAACAGTTACACAGTATATATGAGTATAGACAGTTCAACCATATGATTTGTCTTAACAACCAAAGGATTAGCACAGGATAATCATCTATCATATGCCGCTCTGGAATAAGAAAAGGACATCCTCCAATCTCACTTCTCTTCAATGATCTATGGTGATAGCCTACTAGAAAATTAGAGAAGAAAGCACACAATCAACCATAGTATCTATAGCATTATTTTGCCCTAATATCTGGTTCTTCTTCGACATTAACGTCGTCGTCGAAAACTGGATTAACATGGAACAAAGAACGTGTTGTTTCTTTAACCATATCTTCTATGTGATTCATTATAACAATTTCATTACCGCCTCCTCCACTGACCGTATGTGATTAGGTGATACAAATTATCCATGACGATTCCATACCAAATAATTTAGCACAAAACCATAATGATACATTTTTTTTTAACTATATCTATTATTAAATGCTTCAACAATTTGCACCAATTGCATGAACAACTGATTTCTTCGACGTTTCGGTTTTTACTCAAGGAGAATTCAATAGAGGGTGCGTTTGGCTCCGGTCCCTAATACGTTTCAAAATTATGCTCACATTCGGTCCAAACTTATTATAGATAACATTCCTATTTTTCATAAATTCATCAAAAAACACCAAAAAAATCACGAAAATTCATAATTAAATAAAACAACAAATCGCCATCAAATTCAGGTGTTAAAATCATGAAAAAAAAATTCAAAAACAAAAAAACAACGAAACAACAGTATATTGGATCAAAAGATGTACTTATTTGTAAATAGTTGCATACATTTATGCTTATATTTCAGTAATGCGCCAAATTGCAATATATGTTCATACATATATGCAGTTAAACAAAAAGATATGCATCGTTTTATGCATATATTCATTCCTGGGCTGTTTTTTCAAGCATTCACGGTTTTCAGACGTTGCTGCATACATGTATGCACTTATACAGAATACATGCGTACAATCATGTACAAATTCAGAAGCCTTCATCCCTTTTAAATTTGTTGCATACATGTATGCATACATACGGAATAAATGCATATATGTATGTAACTACTCGTAAGACATGCATTTCCGTTCAACTTTATAGGCGTACATGTATGCAACTATTGTTAATAGTGTCATACATGTATGCATATATTCATCCAGATTTTAAAGAAAATCTGGATGAATATATGCAGACATGTATGCAACTAATGGTAATAGTTGCATACATATATGCAATTTTTTTACGAATGTTTTTGGGAATATTTACGATTTTTTTATATAGCAGCGCATTTTTCTCTCGAAAACACGTAACCTCCCAAAATAGGGACCCGCTTTGAATTATAAACATGGGGAGGATGCCGTTTGTATTTGCAAAGTTTTTAAGGATGTGTTCCTTATTTTCACTTCAATAAATATGCAAATGTCATTATAAAAAAGTTCGTTTATTGAGCCTCGCGTTTCCTTTCATTATTGATGCATCCAGCTCCAATCAGTAAAATAATTGATCATTTCTCTTAGTTTAAAAAAGAAATTAATTTAAAAAATCGTTGACATTTTATATTTCAATTCAATCACACAGTTTAATGTTTAAATACTAATAATATAATATTTTTGTTTTTAAATTTAGTTTCAGTTCGTTTACACAATTTAATACTGCTTTAATTTTTCTTTACTTCTAATTTTCTACTATAAATTTTACGCTTCACATTATAAATATAATTATAAATTTCTATGTTATTTTTTTCTGCTTTACTAGTCGGCCATCCTACATCCTATTACAAGCACTACAATAACTACATCTCGTAAATAATTTTATTTTAAAAAATTCAATAAAATTCCAGCAGCACTTCCCCCTTGTTCCTGAATCGTAAACAAATGAGTGTACATAGGGAATATAAAGAAAACGTTGTGGAAATTTCATAAACTAATTAAAATTAAACGATTTACAAAATGTAATTAATTTATTTTGTTTGTAACTTGTTCAATATCGGGACAAATCCAATGTCTACTTTATATGATGAATATAGATGTCTCTTATGTGCCAAAAACGAGTACCCGTACAACGATCATATACAATATTTGTCAGACGAGGCCAAAATCTTTGTAAAGGTTCTCTTAATATACATAACACATATAACATATTTTTATAAAAAATTGGTCATATGTACGACTGTATTTTAATTAATGGACACGTTAACTAAATTAAGGGTGCGTTTTTTACAGGTCTATATTAAGTTTCAAAATTAGGCTCACATCCGGTCATAAACTTATTGTAAATTTAGTCCCTATTTTTCGAAAATTCAGTAAAAAAAATTATGAAAAAATCACGTAAATCCGTATTTAAATAAAACATGTAAACTCAAAAGAAACAATATAAAACGCATAAAAAACAAAAAAAAATACCAAAAATTAGCGAAAATGCAGTTCAAGTATTGCATATATTTTGCATACGAATGTGCAAAAAATTAGTCACATGCAAATCAGTTAACATTTATTTGCATTCACGCATGCAGTAAAACAGAATAGGTGCACATATGCGCGCAACAATTTGCATGTAAAAAACCAGCTAAGTTTTCTTCATGCAATACTTGCATACATGTATGCAATTATGTAAAGATAGTTGCACACATGTATGCAAGTTTCTGTCCAGACTTTCAATAGAAAACAACATATGCAATAATTGCATACATATATGCAACTTTTTTTACGTGGACTTCCGAGAATGTTTCCAGAATTTAGAATTTTTTTTTAAATCTTACAGCGCATTTTTTTTCAAAATAACATAAAAAGCGAAAAAAGGCGGTGGATCCTAATGTAAAACTATGACTGGATGTGAGCCTAATTAAGTTTGCTTTTAGGGATGTGTCCCTAATTTTCACTTAAATTAAACTACAATATATGTATATACAATAAAACATAATGAATTAACTGATGTGCAAAATTAATTATCGCTGTTGATGTTTAACAAAACACATGAACTGTACCATGCATATCCACAATTACTCACTCAAGCAAGCTCTAAATGCACCAATTAGTTAGCAAATAAACACTAATTTCTTACTGCACAAATTAAACAAATTAGGGTTCTTAACATTTAAAAGGAAATACTAACACCTAACACTCAATGAACTATGCTAAACAATCATAGATATGATGAACAAGCAGATTAGCAAATTTGCTCCAATTAACAAAAGTGAAAGTAACTAGGGTTTAGGCAAAGTACCGAATTAGAAGAGGTTAGGAGGTTGGAGATATTGACAATATGGATTGGAGGGGTCGGGATGCTTCAGGAGGTGTGGAGGACGACAAGCGACGACGTGGAGGTGGAGGGGGGTTTCTTCATTTAAAATATTTTAGGCAAGGAGAAAAAAATTAAGGAAGAAGCAACATTCGAGTTGATGTAACCCGTCATATTCCGATGGCTACCGACGACCGCCATCGGATTAAAAAGCAACTTTTTTATGGCTAACTAATTTATTTACAAATATACCACGAAAACAAGCATTTGTTGATAGCCGTCAGAACATTTCTGTCAGAATATATTGTTCCTCTTGTAGTGGACTATTTGATTGATGGTGAGTGCATTAAAGAAATTATATAGTTGAATTTTGAAAATCCATACATAAACATGATTTTATTTTCGAAAAATCTTTGATAAAAGCATGTGATCGCCCTACATAAAGAAGCAACGACTCTTTATAGTTCCACTTAAAAGATCAACATATAACGAAATTGTTAATTTAATGAAAGAATCAATGCATGATAATTATAAAATGTCCTTTACTTTTCGAATAAAATGGCACCAGTGTTTAATGACAACACTTTGTCCTTATATTGCCTTTCTGACAAAAACAAACCTTTATATGGTCGCTAGCCAGCCATTCACCCTTGGCTATTTGGCATCTGGGTTGGCCTGGATCTGAAACACACAACCTCATTAAGTACCACATGGATTTCCAAAGATCGATGCATAAGCATACGCTGTCTAAACTAGATTTAAACTAACATAAATACTGTTTTGAGTGTACACGCAAAAGGAACAGATTTTCATCTCTTATATAAAATAGTTTCTCATGAAATTAGGCTACTTGATTTGAATATAAGAAATAAAAATCATTAGCCATTGTGAACGTAGAACTTTGCCAAGATTAAACAACTTAATATATGCCCCTCTACTTTTTTAGCATTATAACTTATTATACTTTCAAATTTCAATTGTAAAAGTATCATGTTAATAAATTATATTTGCTAATATCCATCTCAAAATAATTCAGAATTTTAATAGAATTTTACTCTATCAAAGCATATTATGATTTAGAGTGAATTCGATTTATTGATCTGTATATTATAATTGAAAAGCAGTAATTTTAATAAGGAATATTCGTTGGCATAAATAATTTTTATGTTGTATCCTTATCTTAGCTTTATTAATTTTGTCTTCAAAATATGGCGGCAATCAATGTCGCAGTAAACACATGGTTGTGTTCTTTGCAAAGTATGTGAGATGTTTGAGTGTAATATTTAAGTAGGGAAGTTCATTAAATTGAGAACGTGTTTGAGGAGACAAAAGTGATATGTGAGTGGAGTATCTGAAATATGATTTTTAAATTTAACTGATTTATAATTAATTTATCATTACCGTCAGTTATATGATATGTATTTAATAACTACAAAAAGAAGAAGTAAATTACTGAATTTGGTTAAAATTACTAATATAGTTGTAAATTAAGTACATGCAAAAAATAAACTAAAACTACTCAGGAAAACCACATGTCAAATCCAACGTGTACATTGCAAATCATTATACTTCTTCATCATACTCAAATTTTCCATAATATCCAAGTTTGTGGGTTCATCGTGAGCAATTAACATTAGCTCACATTGCTGAACATGCACATAGAAGCCATAAAATAGAAAAACAAAGCATGTCATTAATGAAACATTTTGTATTCGCAATCGATCTTCCATTGTCATACATGCTTTCATTACCTAACTTGGTATGAAAATTCCATACCTTTTGTACGTTCATAAAACAATAGACTCGGAGAAAGCAAAAACATAAGTAGGGGTGACAATTAGACTCGACCCACTGGACCCGAACCCGACCCGATGAGTCTCGATTCTAAACGGGCATGGGTTTTGTCTAGTCTAAACTATACATTTCAAAATTTGGACCTGGCCTGGCCAGAGTTTCGGTTCGGGTTGGTTCGTGTTTGATTGGATAGTAACACTTAAAACACATATATTTCAATGGTTTTAGGTCGGATTTCTCAGGTCGGGTCAGTTCGTATCGGGTTTGATTGGGTCTTTGATGTATTTTTCATCACCTGGACCCGACCCGAGACTTATCTAGTTCGAATCTTTTCAGATCGAATCGATTTTTCAGTTCTAATTGTCAATCATAATTAAAATTAAATATGTGCTACATGTGGACCTAGAGTTCATATGGAATTCCATGTTGACTTAAGCGAGAAGTGACTATCGTCCCAACCAGTACCACCACCATGAGCATCCGATAAGGCCTTCACTGATTGCATCCGTTTCCATCTCTTACTAGCATATGACTGGACATCGGAGAAACTCGTACCTTCCAACCTATGTTACTTGGCATGGAAGAACGTTGCCCAAAGGGAATTGTTTTCTCCAAATCTCGCCCATTGCTTACAAGCAAAGGCCGAACAGACGTCCTTAGGGCTACGGAGGCCAAGGCCTCCCTCACTTATGGGATGACAAATGGAGTTCCAAGAAATCCAGTGGTGGCGAGAAGCATTGTCTTTATTTCCCCAAAAGAAGGACGAAGCCAAGGAATAATAAGAGCGGAAGAACAAAGCAGTGGGAGTCATAACTGTGAAGATATGAGATCCCATAGAGTCAAGAACAAACTTAATGAGAACCAATCTACCAGCCTGAGAGAGGAGAGTAGCATTCCACCGAACTATCTTTTCCCTTACTTTGTCAGTTAGGGGATCGAAGATGGCGTTGAGCTTCCTGCCTCGGTATAACACAATGCCAAGGTAAGGTAGGGGAAGTGAGGCCGCCTTGAAACCAGAAGAAGTCTCGATCTAGGACAATCTGACCGAGGAAAGATCTTTGGCGGCCACGAAGCATCTTTTAGACGAGTTAACGAGTTGCCTTGAGCATCTCTCGTACGGCCGAATATGACCTAGAAAGCTCTGGAAAGACCGACGACTACCATTAGTGAAAATGAAAATGTCGTCAGCGAAGGACAATGAAGAGATAAGAGGACAACCCCTAGGGATGTCGAACCTTGAATCTTCCTAGCAATCGTAAGAGAGTGCATCCCTCGAATGAAAGCCTCGGCTGCAATGACAAACAAAGTAAGGGATAGGGGTCACCCTGACAAAGGCCTCTTCCGGACCTGAAATAACCGGTGGTCGATCCGTTGACGAGAACGGAAAACCAGCAGTTGGAGATAAGTCTCCAAATGACATCGATCAGGGGTTATGGAAACCCGAAAGCCCTCGAACCTTGATGATGAAAAACCATGACATGCGGTCGTAAGCCTTAGTTATATCCAGCTTAACGACCAGAACGCAGCCTGCGAACAAGAAATAAGACACTCAAGAAACGGAGCTAGCCTGGTGGTTAGAACCTTGGAAATGGCTTTGTTAGAGAAATTACACAAGCTGATTGGTCGGAAATCTGAGCAAGAGATTGGTTGGTTGCACTTAGGAATAAGGACCAAATTGGTGGAAGTCCAAGCAGATGGTAGCTCGCCACCAGAGAAGGAGAACTGAATGGCAAGGAAGAAGTCCACTTGAATAACCGACCACACACTCCTGTAAAAGACACCGTTGAAACCATCCGGACCACTCGCACTGTCCTTGCTCAGAGCAGAAGCACACGCATGAATTTCTTTCGAGGAAGAGGGTGCAGCAAGATCAGAGCTGCTTGAGGGGAGAACAAGACGAGGGATGAACGTAAGTAGTTATGGATCGACAGCAGACACAGAGACAGAGCTCAAAAAAGACTGGAAATGAGATAGAACAGTATCTTTGACTTCAGACGGAGAGGAAGCCAAAGAAAGATCAAGTCGCTGGATTTGGAGAATCGTGAGAAGTCTATTCTTCTTTCGAATGGAAGAATGAAAAAACTTGGAGTTCGTATCTCCATCAACAACCCATTTAATCCTCGCCTTTTGACGAAGATGGTCATGTTCAATACGAAGCTCTGATGAGAAGGCAAGCTGGGCGGATGCCCAAACTTCCTTGTTAGCAGCGGAGGGATCTTCATCAAAACCCGATTCCACTAGCAAAAGAATTTCTTCAGCCACTCGAACACGGCGAATATATTCTTGAAAACCAGCTTATTCCATATCTTAAGGCAAGCCTTAAGCCACTTCTACTTGTGAGAGAATACAACACAAGGGGAGCTACGAAGAGGGGTGTTGCAGGAGTCTTCCACTATTCCATAAAAGGAATGGTGAGATCTCCACATACTCTAGAATCTAAAGGACGGGCCAGACAAGGAAAGAAGGGAGCAACTAAGAAGTAAGGGGCATGGTCAGAAAAGGTGCAGTGAAGACAATACACCGAAAAAGAATAAGGGAGGCTGAGCCACCCTTCAGAAGCGAATACTCTATCAGGTCTGGAGAGAATACGGTTTGGCCCATCTTGGTTGTTACACCAAGTAAAAGCCGATCCGACGAAAGACACCTCAGAAAGACCCGAGCTAAGGATAAAAGCATTGAAATCTGCTATGGCCAAGCGGTTAACGGCAACACCTTCCATTTTTCAGCTTGACTGGCGACAACATCGAAGTTGCCTCCCAACACTGAAACAAAAAATCCCATAGCGGAAAGAGATAGAATATCATACCAAAGGGTCATCCTTTCTATTCTATCGCACTTAGTGCATACCGCATAGAAAAGAAAAGCATAGAGAAGAACACGAACAAACGACCACCATCAGCTGATGCGAATCGAATACTGGGTGGACGACAACATCTTTAGACCAAATGATCCAAATCTTACCAGAGAAATTAGCTAAGGCGCCACCAAAGCCAATGGATAAGAAAGTGTCGGTGACTGCCTCCGGTTCCACTAACGGTTCCAGAAGCGCCACCAGGAAGATAGAGTGCTTCTTAACAATGCGCTTGAACCTAGCTACTGACACATCGTTACCTATGCCACGAATGTTCTAGATAATAAAGTTCGACATCTAGAACAAAACCAAGAAACAAAGGCATGCAGAAAAAATAGCCTCTCAGATCAGATAATATATTGGGTGTGACGAGTAGATCTAAAGATCTGCTCGGACGCCTCTATAGAGCATGTACAAATAGTGCTGGGAGTCGTAGGGTCCGATTGCACCCTACGACGGGAGGCCCTAGCAATCGGCCTACCAGGAGTCTTGACAGAATAAGAATCAGAAAACGCAAGAGAGTAACGATCTACTCTGCCTGAAGTAGAGATCGATACTCCAGATCTAACTAGATAAGAATTCTTAATAAAACGAGATAGGCGATCATTAATGATCGCTATCTCATACTTACTAAGAAGAGGAGAAGAAACATAGGTAACGGACGACACACAAGGGTTAACTGGGGAAACCAACGCACCCTCAGACGAAGACTCAAAAGACTCAGACATAGAAAGAAATGTGAGGTTGCTTAACGGAGACAACACCAATCGTTGTATGAACTCTACCAATGTTGTTCTATCATCAGATTGACAGGCCCGCAATATAGGTAAAGTTTGCAGGAATGAAAGCCCGAAATCGATAGAAGGAGTAGTCTGACATGGGAGGCCACCTCACTGGTACACCGTATAGTGAGTCACAGCAGTGTCCACTATACGCCCACGACAAAGAAGCCACCCATCCCATGAGGACACAATCCTGAAAGATCTCCACCAACACCCACAAATCCTCAGAAACAAGTGTCAATCCCAATTAGTCTTTAACAACACAGAAAAGGCTTCGTCAAGACAATAAAAGACTAACACTCTAGAAACCCACCAGAAAGCACCATCAACCCAAACAACCACCAACACGAAAAGGAACCCAGCATGGCCATTGAAAGATGGTCAATCGACAAAAATCGGAACAAAGGCACGACCAGACTCGATGAAAGCCCAGAACGGTTGGAAAAACAAAAAACAAGACCAACCGTGTAACACCCCGAATTTTCTATTAACACTAAAGTTGCAAAAATATTAATAAGTGTGTAAGAGAGGGGATGTATCTAATATGAATATAAAAATATTAATAAGTGTGTAAGAGAGGGGATGTATCTAATATGAATATAAAAATATTAATAAGTGTGTAAGAGAGGGGATGTATCTAATATGAATATAAAAATATTAATAAGTGTGTGAGAGAGGGGATGTATCTAATATGTATATAAAAACAATAATAAGTAAAGGGGGATGTATCTAATATGTACATTGTAGAAAATATATATATATTTATGACATGAATAGAAGTTTATTAATATGCTGAGTGTTTGCTGAGTCACTTCTGACTCATTGCTGAGTCAACAAGATAAACCCCATCTTGTCTGAACGGCTGCGGTTATTTCTAGGTTAAATCTAATGGCCTAAATGCATTCTAAAATCTATAAATAAGTGGGTAGACCCGAAACCTAAATCACTTGTAAAATTAGAGAAGCTACCGTCATGCTGCTGCCATGGAGTTCAGCGTAGCCGTCACAAACTAAGAAGAGGAAGCCTAATCATCTACAACTAAATCTACACAAATCAAATCAAAAGATCTCTCTTTCTCTAATTCTTTTCTTTTGTTGGTGAGTATGATGATTCTCACAAGACTATTACAAACTAATTTGACTCAGTTATGAATGGATCACAAGAAAGTGATGTGATTTGTAATTGTAAATTCTATATATTGTGGATCTCTTATTATGTTATTATGTTGTCGTATGATGTAAATTATATATGCTATGTCATGCTATGTTGTAAATTCTCTTATGCTATGTCGTGCTATGTTGAGAATCATGTCAAGCTATGTTATACTATCATACTATGCCATGTTATAAATCATGCTATATTATGTTGAAAAATCATGATGTTGTTGGATCATGCTTAAAGTTATGTTTTTTTTCTTAATTTAAATGGATCTTGTTTATGGGAATTTGCCTATTAGGTTAGGTGTACCCATAAACTTGAAACTATAATTAAATAAAACTTGATTATGGGAATTTGCCTATTGAGTTAGGTGTACCCATATAAAACCATGTTGTTAAAAAATTAGATGATGTTGATTCACACATGTTCATATGTAAGTTTATGAAAATTGATTGAGATTATATTAGGTGAATTTTGAACAAGTTGACACCTTTAGGTCCATGACATGTATAATCTATGCAAGTTGGACATATGCAAGTTTCACCCCTTATTATGATTCATTTGGTCACATATACATGTTGTTATTATGATAATCTCTTTTATGCTATGAGTTAGGCTATTCGAGTCTAACATATATTTTGCGAATAAACGTTCAAACGTGGGGTAGGGGTAATATTAGGAATTAATAAATTGGGTGCAATTTTGTAAGATGTTGCATACCATGAATGAATGTCCATAATTGAGTCAATTATGGACATTGTTAAAAATTGGAAGTAATTAATAATTCAAGTAGGGAATTATTAAAATTGGGGGAAAGTGGATTATTATTAATAATCAATGCTTAGGACACGAGGTTGGACCCGTTTGTGATGTAAACCTGCCCGGACCCGCCCGGCAAATCCAGTAGTCACAAATGTCGGCCCAATGTGAGAGGTCCTAGGCCCAAACTAAAGCATAACAGTTGTAAAGACACGAGGTTGGACTCTTTTATGGTGTAAGATTGCCCGGACCCGCCCGGCAAATCCAGCTGCCATAAATGCCAGTCTAATGTGAGAGGTCTTTATGAGGTTATGGCCTTAATGAACTAAGAAATACTTAACCAGATAATCATGTAAGGTGGGACATGGGGGTTAAGTAGGTGCCTTGGGTGGCATGAGGAATCTGGTGGTTGCCTTTAGAGGCATTTGAAATACGATTAGACTTAACCAAACACACATGTAAATGAACATGACTAAGTGGGTTAAGTGGGATGGACTAATGGGGACAAGCTTAGGTGGAATGCTTGTGGTAAATAGTGGGGGCCCATTTCAACCAGTATCCCAAAACGTATCTTTGTGGGCTCGACCCAAGTCGAGGACGGGACACGCATACTGGGTTTGACTATAAGAGGCCAAAACAGGGAGCGGTGGCAACGCAAGTCCAACGGGTTTCATATGCGTGTGTGGACCCGGGCTGGTAGGTAAGACGTTGTTGCATCGTGTAGGTATAAGCCGTGCATGTCCGATGTATCAGGTTGCCACTTTAGGGGAGTGATACACCCCACTGTGGGGCCAGCACGGGTATCTACGAGTTAGGGAGCCGATCGAATAATGGGAAGTAGGGTACACCTAGTGGAGATAGGGGCAGGCGGCACCTATGTAGTCAGCTAGGGGTACGTAAAGCCATTGGGAAAGTTTTAAGTGAAGCTAAGTGGGATGAATCTTTAGGGTGACTGGTGTGGTGCAGTATAGTGTTTATCCTTTAGTATTTAGGAGCGCTTATAACGTTGCCTTTAGCGATTGTCTATGTCCTTAATCTGCTCTTCATAGACATTTTCTTGTTTTCCAGCTTATGCCTTAGTCCAGTTATTTTGGTAATAGTATTGTAGAATTATCATATTCACTAGACTTTATGTCTGACCCCCTCTTTTCCATCCTTTTTCTCCCTTCAGGTCCGCAGGTTGGGCCAAGTTCTAATGGAGTCTAGTTGGATCGCTTATCTTCTGGAAAGCTTGGACTGCTGAAGTAAAGTCCAGCTTGTTATCTTTCTTTTTAATGGCTATTCATGTAATGGGATTATGTACTTGTTTTATCAAGATAGATATTGTACTTGACATTGAATATGGTGTTACGATGTAATCAAACATGTTTTGACTTCTGCTACAATGAAATAAAGTTTTTGAATTTCCAAGTACTATTTTATATCTGTCTTGTTGTAATTTTACTGTTCTATATTCACTTAAAACCTCTATGGAAGTTAATGCATTCCCTTTGTGAGTGACATTAATGGACGTGGGGTGTTACACGTGGTATCAGAGCATAAGGTTACCAGAACAGATAAAAAAAATTTTTAGAAAAATATTTTTTTTTTCTAAAGTATTTTTGGAAGAAGTGCTTTCAAAAAAAAAACAAAAAAAAAAACATGTTATTTAAAGAGAGTTTTTATGAAAAACATAATCCCAAATAGCCACATCCTTATCTTTATCTTTCGAATTCTCCATTTTGAATCTTTCCTTTTTCGTTTCAGCATGGCTGAAGATTTTAATCTCCCAGAAGGTGTGACGATTCCAGGGTGGTTTAGGAGATACTTGGAGGCTAGGGCCACCACTGCAGGCCCAGCGGATACTCCTCCACCCCTAGTTGCACCCATTCCTCCTCCTCCTCCTCGTGTTGACACTTTTGCAAAGACGTGCAAGGAATTCAAGGCTATGGGAGGAAAAACTTTTCAAGGGACTGAGACGTTTGTGGAGGCCAGAGATTGGCTTAAGGAGACTGAGGAATTGTTGGATATCTTTGAAGTGGAAGATGGGAGGAAAGTCCGTTTAGCTGCTTGGTTAATGAAGGGAGAGGCCTCGTTTTGGTGGGAGGTCACTAACGGGGAACGTCCAGTTGATTCATGGGCGGATTTCAGACGAAGGTTTGAGGCAAAGTTTCTTTCAAGGGCAGAGGAGAACTTAAATATGGAAAAATTCCTGGCACTAAAGCAAGGGAGCTCATCAGTAAAGGAATATGTCAATAAATTTAATCAGTTAGCAAGGTTTGGCTTGGAGTTGGTGAACACGCCAGAGAAGAAAGCTTTGAGGTTCGTTAGAGGCTTGAATGAACCGTTGCAAGGGTTGGCTATGACCCACATCCCTATGGGAGCCACCTTTGAAAAGCTAGTAGAAATGGCACTTATGCATGAGGATAAGGCAGTTGAAAAGAAAGGGGATCAGAAGAAACCCCAACAGCAAAATAAGAAGGGTGGTAAAAACAATAATGGCAAAGGGAAGAAGAAATGCTTCAATTGTGGGACGCCTGGCCATCTCAGCAAAGATTGTAGAAAGAAAAAGAAGACTGGTTGTTTTCATTGTGGAGATGCGAGACATTTAGTGAAGGACTGTCCAAAGAAGGGGCAGAGGGCAGGGTCTACCTCGGGAGGACAGGTGCAGGCTCTTATGGCACCAGGGCAGGCAAGGGGGCAAGTTCAGGCTATTGCGGCCCCGCCGCTGCAAGAAAGAGGTAGAACAATTTCTGTTGAAAGCTTAGTTTTTCTGTTTGATCATCCTGTCCGTACCTTATTCGATTCTGGCGCATCTCATTCGTTTATCTCTGCATCATTAGTTGAATCACTGCACTTGAACACCAGTTTAGTAGAGGATCCCTTGGTCGTTTCAAATCCAATTGGGGGTTCGGCTCATTTGACCATGATATGTTTGGATTTGAAAATCTCTATACTTAGCGTTGAATTTAGATGTGATGCTTATGTATTGGGCTTCACGGGCTATGGGCTAATTTTAGGAATGGATTGGTTGTCTAGAAATAGGGCCATTCTTGATTGTGAAAGGAGAGTAGTTAGGCTTGTGACTCGCCTTGGTAATGCTCTCGACATCTTTTGTAATCCCATAAATTCCGTTATGCTAAGTTATCTTGAATCGCTTGACGCGTCTGTAGAGAACCTGCGATTGGTAGAAGTGGTCCGGGAATATCCGGATGTGTTTGAGGAGGTGAAGGGCATACCTCCAAAGCGGGAGATAGACTTTCGAATTTATCTTGTGGATAATGCTAAACCCGTATCTTTGCCAGTGCGCCACATGGCTCCTCGTGAAAGGAGGGAACTCAATAAGCAAGTAAAGGAGTTGCTTGAGAAGGGGTTCATAAGACGTAGTATATCGGAGTGGGGTGCTCCAGTAGTTTTGCCACAAAGGCGGATGGATCTCTTAGACTTTGTATGGACTATAGAGAACTAAACAAGCTTACTAAAAAGAACCGACACCCACTGCCGAGGATTGACGATCTCTTTGATCAGTTAGTTGGCGCCTCAGTGTTTTCGCAGTTGGACTTAGCCACTGGCTTTCATCAACTGAGAGTGGCTGAGGATAGTATAGATAAGACTGCTTTTAGGACTCCTGACGGATTCTATGAATGGCTAGTGATGCCTTTTGGTTTGACAAACGCCCCTGCATATTTTGTTGATTTGATGAGTAGGGTGTTTAGGGAATACCTTAACAAATTCGTGGTAGTCTTTGTGGATGACATCTTAGTCTTTTCTAAGAATAAAGAAGAGCACTCCCTACATCTTAGGGAAGTGTTGGAAACCCTTCGAGCGCATAACCTTAAGGCAAAATTTTCTAAGTGTCACTTCTGGAGGAAGGAAGTACGGTTCTTAGGGCACGTGGTTTCCAAAGAAGGGATAGCAGTGGATCCCGCAAAGGTGGTGGCCATCCAAGATTGGAAGGTCCCTAAAAATGCAACCGAAGTAAGAAGTTTCTTGGGGTTGGCTGGCTATTATAGGAAGTTTATCAAAGACTTCGCAAAAATATCAGCTCCATTAACACGGTTAACGAAGAAGAACCTGGTTTTTACGTGGGACAAAGATTGCGATGATGCGTTCCAACGTTTAAAGAGAGCCTTAACTTCAGCCCCAGTCTTAGTGCTGCCAGACGGGAATAAACCGTTTACCATCTATACTGATGCTTGTGGGACGGGACTTGGCGCGGTCCTCATGCAAGAGGGAAGAGTAATAGCCTATGGTGGAAGGCAGTTGAGGGTTCATGAAAAGAATTACCCCACGCATGACTTAGAGCTAGCCGCAATTGTTTTCGCGCTTAAGTCTTGGCGTCACTATCTTCTTGGTGAGAAATTCGAACTGTTCACTGACCACAAATCATTAAAATACTTATTCTCTCAGAAGGATTTGAATTTAAGGCAGCAACGGTGGATGGAATTCTTAGCCTCCTACGATTTTGAAATAGCATATACCCCGGGCAAGGGTAACGTGGTGGCAGACGCCTTAAGTAGGAAAAGGTTGTCCTTGAGTCCGTTGTTTGTTGAACGACAAAGCTTAGAATTCATCTCTATGTTTGACTTTAGACCCTCCGTTGACTTAATACCCGGTCTGTTAGCATCCTTGGAGGTTAGACCTACACTTCTAGGATGGGTTGGTGAGGCACAGCGAGAAGACCCACAGTTGGTTGAGATAGTAGAAAAGCTCAAAGGGGGGGAGTCGTCAAGCCATCTTCGTAGGTATACCCTAGACGATAAGGGTTGGTTACGAAGGGATAATAGACTTTGTGTACCACAAGACGAAGACTTAAGGAAGGCCATTCTTGATGATGCTCATCGCTCAAAAATGACCATTCATCCCGGCGGGGATAAGATGTACAAAGATATGAAGCGGGTTTTCTTTTGGGCCGGTATGAAAAAGGATGTGGCCGAGTACGTCGCTAGATGCTTGGTGTGCCAACGAGTTAAAGCAGAACAAAAGAAACCCGGTGGGTTGCTTCACCCATTAGAAGTTCCACTATGGAAATGGGAAAGCATCTCAATGGATTTTGTGGATGGATTACCAAGATCAAGGAAGGGTAACACGGGGATTTGGGTTATAGTAGATAGACTTACTAAAAGCGCCCATTTTATTCCCGTGAAAAGTAAGAGGACTGCTCCGTGGTTGGCTTCTGTATACATTAAGGAGATAGTTCGTTTGCACGGTATTCCTTCTAGTATAGTAAGCGACCGTGAGCCCATCTTTACTAGCGAATTTTGGAAGAGTTTACAAGAGGCGGTAGGGACTCAGCTATGTTTGAGCACCGCATATCATCCTCAGACAGACGGCCAGACCGAGAGGGTGAATCGCATTCTAGAGGATCTTTTAAGGCTTTGTATCCTAGACTTTGGGGGTACATGGGAAGAGCACCTTCCGTTAGTAGAATTCGCATATAATAATAGCTTTCAGTCTAGTATTGGCATGGCACCTTTCGAAGCTCTTTATGGAAGGCCTTGCCGTTCGCCTACATGTTGGTGGGAATCTACCGATAAAATCCTACTTGGGCCCGATATGGTTAGGGAAACCTCGGAGAAGATTGAGTTGATTCGAAGGAGGATGAAAGCAGCACAAGATAGGCAGAAATCGTATGCTGATAAGAGGAGGACAGATCTTGAGTTTGACATTGGGGACATGGTTTTTATCAAAGTATCTCCGTTACAGAATGTTGTTCGCTTTGGGTCCGTGGGGAAATTAGCACCAAGGTTTGTAGGGCCGTTTCCTGTAAAAGACAGGATTGGGAAGATGGCATATAGGGTGGAGTTGCCTGAGAAACTTAGTGGAGTACACGACGTATTCCATGTATCACATTTGAGGAAGTGTTTGCACAAGACCGCGGAGGTGGTAGAGCCGAGCTTGCTTAAAGAGGTGGAAATAGAGCGTGATGCAACAATTAGACGAGCTCCTACATGCATTCTTGGGTCGGAGATCAAAAAGTTGAGGAATCGAGAGGTCAGACTGGTTAAAGTGCAATGGGGAGATGATGAGAGCAACGCAACTTGGGAGACAGAAGAGAAGATGCGTTCGTTGTACCCTTTTCTTTTTGAGGGTATGTCTTTTAATTTCTCCTTTATCGCTTAGCTTATCTTATCTTATCTTTAGTATGTCCTCTCATTAGTATCTTTGACCTTTAGTTAGGATAATCCTATGGTTGAAACATGTGTTTGAGACATGTTATGTATGATGGATGCAAAATGGATGCAAGTGTTTGCGAGTGGTTGCTCGTGGATGCATATATACACACACTTTAGGCACTAGATCGGCTCAGTCACTTCATATTGCATATTGCATATATATGGATGTATTTAGTATAATGGATGTATAATGGTTGTACCATCATATGGATGCTGCATTCGGTTGAATGGGTGTGCACGCATATAGAAGTAGTATGAAAGCAATTAGGATCTTTTGCATACATAATGGATTCATGACACTTACATAATTTGCATTAAGGAGGTCAACTGAATCAGTAGACCGCCTGATTTCGCATTAGGTAAGGACATGTACACACACTTGCATATGATCATAAAGCATTAGAAGTCTTTTAAGGACAATGGATGCCTGTGTATGATGGATGAGTAGATGGACGTTTGGATGGTAGGATATACATTCTTCCAGACTTGAAGATTTCGGGGACGAAATCCTAAAAGGAGGGGAGAATGTAACACCCCGAATTTTCTATTAACACTAAAGTTGCAAAAATATTAATAAGTGTGTAAGAGAGGGGATGTATCTAATATGAATATAAAAATATTAATAAGTGTGTAAGAGAGGGGATGTATCTAATATGAATATAAAAATATTAATAAGTGTGTAAGAGAGGGGATGTATCTAATATGAATATAAAAATATTAATAAGTGTGTGAGAGAGGGGATGTATCTAATATGTATATAAAAACAATAATAAGTAAAGGGGGATGTATCTAATATGTACATTGTAGAAAATATATATATATATATATTTATGACATGAATAGAAGTTTATTAATATGCTGAGTGTTTGCTGAGTCACTTCTGACTCATTGCTGAGTCAACAAGATAAACCCCATCTTGTCTGAACGGCTGCGGTTATTTCTAGGTTAAATCTAATGGCCTAAATGCATTCTAAAATCTATAAATAAGTGGGTAGACCCAAAACCTAAATCACTTGTAAAATTAGAGAAGCTACCGTCATGCTGCTGCCATGGAGTTCAGCGTAGCCGTCACAAACTAAGAAGAGGAAGCCTAATCATCTACAACTAAATCTACACAAATCAAATCAAAAGATCTCTCTTTCTCTAATTCTTTTCTTTTGTTGGTGAGTATGATGATTCTCACAAGACTATTACAAACTAATTTGACTCAGTTATGAATGGATCACAAGAAAGTGATGTGATTTGTAATTGTAAATTCTATATATTGTGGATCTCTTATTATGTTATTATGTTGTCGTATGATGTAAATTATATATGCTATGTCATGCTATGTTGTAAATTCTCTTATGCTATGTCGTGCTATGTTGAGAATCATGTCAAGCTATGTTATACTATCATACTATGCCATGTTATAAATCATGCTATATTATGTTGAAAAATCATGATGTTGTTGGATCATGCTTAAAGTTATGTTTTTTTTCTTAATTTAAATGGATCTTGTTTATGGGAATTTGCCTATTAGGTTAGGTGTACCCATAAACTTGAAACTATAATTAAATAAAACTTGATTATGGGAATTTGCCTATTGAGTTAGGTGTACCCATATAAAACCATGTTGTTAAAAAATTAGATGATGTTGATTCACACATGTTCATATGTAAGTTTATGAAAATTGATTGAGATTATATTAGGTGAATTTTGAACAAGTTGACACCTTTAGGTCCATGACATGTATAATCTATGCAAGTTGGACATATGCAAGTTTCACCCCTTATTATGATTCATTTGGTCACATATACATGTTGTTATTATGATAATCTCTTTTATGCTATGAGTTAGGCTATTCGAGTCTAACATATATTTTGCGAATAAACGTTCAAACGTGGGGTAGGGGTAATATTAGGAATTAATAAATTGGGTGCAATTTTGTAAGATGTTGCATACCATGAATGAATGTCCATAATTGAGTCAATTATGGACATTGTTAAAAATTGGAAGTAATTAATAATTCAAGTAGGGAATTATTAAAATTGGGGGAAAGTGGATTATTATTAATAATCAATGCTTAGGACACGAGGTTGGACCCGTTTGTGATGTAAACCTGCCCGGACCCGCCCGGCAAATCCAGTAGTCACAAATGTCGGCCCAATGTGAGTGGTCCTAGGCCCAAACTAAAGCATAACAGTTGTAAAGACACGAGGTTAGACTCTTTTATGGTGTAAGACTGCCCGGACCCGCCCGGCAAATCCAGCTGCCATAAATGCCAGTCTAATGTGAGAGGTCTTTATGAGGTTATGGCCTTAATGAACTAAGAAATACTTAACCAGATAATCATGTAAGGTGGGACATGGGGGTTAAGTAGGTGCCTTGGGTGGCATGAGGAATCTGGTGGTTGCCTTTAGAGGCATTTGAAATACGATTAGACTTAACCAAACACACATGTAAATGAACATGACTAAGTGGGTTAAGTGGGATGGACTAATGGGGACAAGCTTAGGTGGAATGCTTGTGGTAAATAGTGGGGGCCCATTTCAACCAGTATCCCAAAACGTATCTTTGTGGGCTCGACCCAAGTCGAGGACGGGACACGCATACTGGGTTTGACTATAAGAGGCCAAAACAGGGAGCGGTGGCAACGCAAGTCCAACGGGTTTCATATGCGTGTGTGGACCCGGGCTGGTAGGTAAGACGTTGTTGCATCGTGTAGGTATAAGCCGTGCATGTCCGATGTATCAGGTTGCCACTTTAGGGGAGTGATACACCCCACTGTGGGGCCAGCACGGGTATCTACGAGTTAGGGAGCCGATCGAATAATGGGAAGTAGGGTACACCTAGTGGAGATAGGGGCAGGGGGCACCTATGTAGTCAGCTAGGGGTACGTAAAGCCATTGGGAAAGTTTTAAGTGAAGCTAAGTGGGATGAATCTTTAGGGTGACTGGTGTGGTGCAGTATAGTGTTTATCCTTTAGTATTTAGGAGCGCCTATAACGTTGCCTTTAGCGATTGTCTATGTCCTTAATCTGCTCTTCATAGACATTTTCTTGTTTTCCAGCTTATGCCTTAGTCCAGTTATTTTGGTAATAGTATTGTAGAATTATCATATTCACCAGACTTTATGTCTGACCCCCTCTTTTCCATCCTTTTTCTCCCTTCAGGTCCGTAGGTTGGGCCAAGTTCTAGTGGAGTCTAGTTGGATCGCTTATCTTCTGGAAAGCTTGGACTGCTGAAGTAAAGTCCAGCTTGTTATCTTTCTTTTTAATGGCTATTCATGTAATGGGATTATGTACTTGTTTTATCAAGATAGATATTGTACTTGACATTGAATATGGTGTTACGATGTAATCAAACATGTTTTGACTTCTGCTACAATGAAATAAAGTTTTTGAATTTCCAAGTACTATTTTATATCTGTCTTGTTGTAATTTTACTGTTCTATATTCACTTAAAACCTCCATGGAAGTTAATGCATTCCCTTTGTGAGTGACATTAATGGACGTGGGGTGTTACAAACCGTCCATAAATAGCAGAAAAAGAACAAAAATCTGGTGCAAAGGGAACACTGCTCATTGGAAACTAAGTTGCTATCAACCATCAAAAAGGCCACCTCCCAAAGAAACACAAGCAGCCAACTCAAGCAATTGAAAGCATGAGAATCCCACATTACAGCCAAGCCAAACAAATACCCAACGTTCCTCATAATGCTACATTATTCCAAAAGAAGTCTAAGAGAAAAATCACACACAAGTCGATTAACACACCCGTGACCCACTATTGCAGCATCCAAAGAAGGATTAACGACGATGGGGAGCTCACATACACGTGTGACATGGCTCAAGCACACACCGACCTAGATAACTGCTTCTCAAGAAAGAAAAAACTCTGCATTAAAATAAAGAAAACAAGAAGAAAGAGAGGATATCTGAACCTGAATGCAAGGTTAGCTCTTTCTATTACCTGTAGAGTGCACTCTGACCAAGGCCTGGCCAACCTATCCACTTCTTGCCGCAGGATGCTGCAAGTTCAAATGTGCCTGTACCACAGCCTCGTCGTTGTCAACACATTGCCGAAGTGAACATTTACCCAAAGAGGAATCGGTCCCATTAGACAAAACCAAGTTTACTTTCCCAGGGAAAGAATTAGTGTTGCTCAAAACAAGTGGAGGACGAGCCTCTTGCTCCACCGTAAAAGATGAAGCCTTTGAATTGGCATGACGACAAGTACAAAGAGGACCGAGTTCAATAGCAGTAGAGCTAGATGACTTCGAGCGGTGAGACTTGCGTCTACGACGCCGAGATCTAGACTGCCGATTCATTGAACGAGTCTCTAACTTCTCACTGGAAACAGTAGCTCGTGCTAGCCAATTAGTGGTGATCAAATCCCCTACTAAAGGCAGCTATGGCGAGATGAGATGACTAAACCCCAGCCTAAAAACACCTCCACAAGCCGACCAACCCACCACAAACCCATGCACGACCGCAATAGGGGAGGCAGCCGACGTCTTGAAGCTCAGACGAGGTTTATAGGGGGTGATGAAATCCCCTTGTTCTCGAATGGCAGTAGATCTATAAGGTAGTACCTCCGCCTCTTGCAGCATAACACAGTCAACATACTCGCGAGGAGGAAATGTAGTCATAAATTCCGTTTCATACGAGGGCAAAGTTCAAGAAAAGCTCCCTCGACATCCAAAAACTTGAAATAAAGTAGCCTTGCAAACGAAGACAACAAAAAGAGACGAACCTCAATCATTGAAATCCCCATCTCAACCAGTGAAATCAGACCCTCTGACACGGCCAAAATAGGTCTCGCAATATCGACGAAGAGAGGATAAGGCTATAAAAAGGATCCAAAAATCACGAATTCGTTTAAATTCGGATCTATAGCCATGCCCTAAAAATTGGGATTTTATCCAGCAAAACTCGAGAGATATAAAGCAAGGGGAATTAGCGATAGAAGCCACTAATTCACTGAGGAAGAAAAACATAGAAATAGGTAGCGGAGAGAGACAGAAGAGATTCACGAGAAGGAGAAAGAAGATCAGATTTCAATCACCATTTTTTTTACCGTTGGTAGGTTATGATTAGAACGGTTTCTCTATTTATGTCTCCCTCGTTTGGAATGTTCATATTCCATCGAGCGTTTCTCTATTTATGTGGAAATCCTTACATAATGTCTTACCAATAGATTAGAACCTTCAGCAAATCGACATTCCTCTAGTATCCAGGTGTAGGCGCTGCAGTTCTGGACATTCCGGATCCTCTACTCACTTGTTGCTCTTCGAGACCTGTGCCAGGTCTATTTGGAATTACTTCGGTAATCTGATGGGTAACCGAAGTAATGCGACCACGTTTGAAGGTTTACTGAGTTTCTGGTGGGATCTTAGGAAAATCTGTAAGGTCGATCCTTCTTCATCTGGTTCCTTGTCTTGTCTGCTGGCACTCTGGTGCTAGCAGAATAAAACAATATTTAACGAAGTGGTTATGGACCCTCCTACCATCATCTGGAAAGTAAGGAACGATGTGTTTCTTGCGTTTCGTGGTAGACCTTTCAAAGGAGATTTAAGCTCCCGCTCTAGGAGGTTGGCTATGACCTTTGATGTTTCATCGGTATCAGCCACTCGCAGTGCAGGTATCAGTTGATTTTTAGTTTTTGTTTACAGTTGGCTTTAATTATGTTTTCTGATGCTTACCACTTTCCCACACTATCCCCCCCAATCGATCTTATGTCATTTGCTAGTTCTACAGAGTTGGAGTACAGGATCTCAGATTGGTCAGACAGGAGCTGGTTGGTGCTTTCTATACTCCATCACCTTGAGCAAGTGGAGCTGAAGAGTTTAGTGGATCAGGAGATTGGATGATTACTCAGACTTCAGATGTCGCGCTGGTTACATTGGAGCATGATGACTTGGCAGATTCGGAGGACCAAGGCCTACAATCTGAATTTCCCACCCTTTGTCTATGTGTTGTACTTGGATGGCTCGACAACCTATTGTTCTTTGTACGTCCTTTGAGGGGCTCAACGTTTCAGCGCGACCTTTCGCTTTGCCAACCGTCTGCTGAGATCTTTATGGTCATGTCTGCTACTGTACTAGTTTTTGGTTTTTGCCGTTTTTCTGATACAGTAGTACTTTTTATGTATATGCTATTTCTTTATTTCTTTGTGTGCACAGTTTCTGCACTATGTAGAAACCGTTTTTGTGAGTCGTTGTAGAATGACTTGATTCTCCCATTTTGTTATATTATATAATTTCTTTAAAAAAGGGTATGTGCTACAAACTTAAACTAATTAAACTCTAAAACGTATTCTAAATATAATTGGATGTGATACAAAAATTGAGAACTTTTGAATTTTGGATGTGAAAGTGGACGGGAAGACACATGAGTAAATAAAAGAAAAAAAAAGAAAAAATGTTGTTTTGGGATAAAAAACAAAATGAGTAAGAGCACCTACAACAAATTCAAACACGTAATATTACGCCTGAATGTATCATCAAGCTCAGAAAACATGCTTTCCCTATTATCATTATAAATATGTAGCTTAGCTCATTTTGGAAATGTATCATCAAGCTTGAAAAAGCTTTCCGGCTACTTATTTTGAGCCGTCCATGTCAAAGCGTTGATTTAATCAGCACATTTGATTAATCAACGCTTAGGACCAATTCTGATTTTAGAATTGGTCCTTGAATTTTGCTCTGAATATTAAAGCAAAACGTGCGGGTGAGAACAAAATGTTCCCAACATTCTGAATTCATAAGCGCAATATCCAACTGTTGTATTGCTCTAAATAGAAGGAATGACACCGTGTTGATTTCCACTGCTATTTACAATGGTTTAAATGCTGCGTTTGAACCGCTGAGACTTCGGATTCATCTTGTACAGTAAGTAGAATGAATGATAAGTCTGCCAACTCAACCTTTCCTTACCTTCCACTTACTTCCAAAGCTAGAGTCAGTCCACAGTGGTTAGGAGGAAGTGTCAAAATTCAACAACGACTAGACAAACATAAATCAACCTGAAACGTGATAAATAAGAAAATTTCACGTTTTAGAATCATCCACCGTGAAACAAGTCAAGATAAGTACGAATAAAAATAGCATAGCCTCACTAACACTATAATTGTACTTTACCTTTTCCCACTACACGCGATATCATTCTGTACTAATATTTGTTGGAATTCATGTACCTACTTGGGGTGCTTTTGATACAGAAATAGGTATTAGAAAGCGGTATTTGGAAGGAGTCAGAAAAGGTAAAAATCGATGAAAAAGAAATGCATGAGCACATGAAAGGGTAAATGAGTATAAAATGAGTATAAAATCGAACGGGGAAACTGAAAGTAAGAAATTGGACTGTTTAACAGCTGAAAGAGGCAAATGTGATGGGTTCACGTCGACGCGTCCGATGCAGAAACGAATGTGGACTGTCCATTTCAAAAATCAAACGGTACCTAGGCTGCAAGAAAACATAGAAACGTATAAGACCTAACAAGCAGACAAAAAACACGGTAGCAAGCAACACTTGGAATGGTAGCAGCTGGTAGGAGTTAGATATCCCAACCTGTACACTTCCAGCAACTGTACCCTTTGATTGCTACGTTCACAGTGGATTATTCTTCCATTATTGATTGATTCTTTGAAGGTTGAACTTCTTTTTTCTAGGTCAATATTGTACATACAACCTATGGAAATTTCTCACATTCCATCTATTCATTTTTTTGAAAGCTTCACCATTAAGACTAGGATGGAATCTCCTTCTCATTTAATTTTGATTTGATTTGACATGTGCCACATGCTGTCCCTAATTTCCTGCATATTCTCCTCTCATGTTAATGGATTTATACTGCAGGCGTTTATAGTCTAAATCTGTTTTTAGCCTAACACTGGCAATCCAAATCTAAGATCTGAATTTAGAAATGCTTCATGTGTGTGTGTGTGTGCACACTGCGCGCGCGTACACACACACAAGGGAGGAAGAATACAATAATTGCATAGAATAAAGCACTGGCCAGTTGCTTGTAGTGACATGCATTTAACTTTAAGTGAGAACTGATTTTGCCACGTTTCATTTCTTCATCGAATGTCCTTAAACTAATCGTAATTGTTCTTAACATTGTTGTTTACGACTTCAATATGCCATTATCAATATGAAAGCTCATCATATACCTGCATATTATATAAGAAATTTTTTACTGAATATAAATAAGAAAATATGTTAGCTGAAAGTAAATTTTAGGTTTGATTTGCTTTGCATGGATTCTGGTACTTGGTAGCGTAAATGTGAAGTGTTGTTAAGAAGCAGGAAATATAAGCTGCATAAAATGGTTTGTTGAGCTAATGGGAATTAGATAAAGCTGTGTACCAACCCTAATAATTGACTTACTATTATTGTTTCCACGCCTAACTAATGATAGCAGCATGTTTGCCCATTCAGCTGAAACTGTGAAGTCCCTCATCAATCAAGCGATAATAGTACATAGACTCATAACCCATCTTTTAATTGGCCCACTTAACATAATTAAGCATAATGTCATTTGGTCATGATCACATCGCTACAAAAGTAGTTAGTATGATATGAGATAACAGATAGCATAATTAATGAAAAATAAGCGCATACGCAGGCCACATAAAATGAAGATCAATTCTTTTGTTTACATTTCCTCTATTCCTCCATGTCCTTCTAATCAAATCCCTTCATTTTCGTTTTTTTGCATTTAAGTCCCCCAACAATTGAGGGATCTAACTACAAAAAAGTAAAAATCAGGGAATCTGATTGGATGGAACATGGGGGATAGGAGAAATGAAAACAGAACAATTGGTGCTCATAAAATGTTGGAATAATATGTTGGAGAATGGTTCTATCAAGTGTAGAAATGGTATGTCCGTGAAAAACCAAAATCTATAGAGATTGCTTACACGTCGATGATGCTGTATATCTAGAACACCACTCGTTTATTCGAACAGATAAATACTATGAGTTAACCCAAATTGTCTCTTAAGATATACAATGAAGCTTAGAACATTAATTATCTTTGATCATTACAGTAGCACAGTTGAAGTCGATTCAAAATATCTTCTGAATTGACTGCAGTGACAAGAATGTCGAATTCGCGATATGCAATATCACAAAATCGATGTGTAAGGATAAAAGAAATGGAAAAAGATAGAAGAATGAGAAGATTTTAGCTAATTGCGCGATGTTTTTCTGTTTTTCTAATGTTTTTTATTTTAGAATTTCGGCAATGCTGTTAGGCGTTTCTGAATTCAGTAGTTTGCATCGATTTCTAAAGGTAACTAAGTTGAGAAAGAAGAAGCTATCAATCCATGAAATAGATTCTGAACTTCGTTATTTATAGTCATTGCAAGAACAATGGTGCTTACCAACAGCTACCAACAAGTTAGCGGCCGTTGGAAAAACTAACTCCTAGCATTTGGCTTCGTTATTTATAGATTCTGAACTTCGTTATTTATTGTCTCCCATGATACTAATTCCTAGCATTTGGCTTCGGCTTTCCCGAATATCGAACCAATGTCTCCATCTTTAAGTCTCTGGTTTTGTATTTCATCATCTAATGCTTTCATTATTTCAGTACTAGTCCCACATTTTGACCTCAAATCCCTCTTTATATTGGCTCTCTTGGTGTCGGCTTTATAAACTTGGCTCCCTGTTTCGGTGTCGACACTAAGCTAATTGATCATGCACATTGGTGTCAACACCATGTCCTTATTCTCTTCTTTCCTTGAATTTTTAGTATCTTGATGTTGTTCCTTTTGCTATCCGTGCCGACTCTATTGGCTTCCTCTTGAACCATTTGCAATCGGTGCTAGTTTCGACTTTTTCGTTGCTCTTATTTTGGTGCCGATCTTATTGGCCTTCCCTTTATATTGTTTGGTATCGATATCGGTTGCATAGCTTCCATATTCTGCTTTTGATGTTGATCTAGCTGGCCCACACCTTTCCTTCTAAGTCCCGATTTTACTGCCTTAAGCCATATGTTCTTATATTGTCTTCTATTTTCGAAGCTTCCACCTCTTTCCACTAGGTAAATGCTAATCTGGTGTTAACATTTACCCTCTCCCTAGTATAAGAGGCTTTCGTTCTTTAGGACAAAAATCCAATGGTTCCTGCTTTGCCTTTCTGTAACTCAAGAGACATTAGCGAAAATTTTCATTATTAGTTTTGTGTAACCCAAAATAATGATACAAGAAAGAATGTTAGGTCTTCTTAGATGGCAGCTTTAGTGTTTAAACCTCAAATTGTGAACTTTTATGAGATTAATTATATAATACGCGAAACCAATAATGTATCCATGTAGGCCTTTAAAATGTGAATTCAGATATTTAAGATCTTTTTCTTTAATTGAAATAGGAAATCAAAATTTTAATTTGGGTACTTGGCATCAAGGGTTCATTATTTAAAATGTGAGATAGCAATCCAAGATCCAGACTTAAATGTTTGCAATATAAGTTCAGGAATCCACTCCTAGTTATAAACCAAGGACCAGAAACCCATATTTGAGTGCTTCGAAAATAAGACTAGAAATTCACTCTTGGAGACAAAAATCCTAAAGCCTAGATTCAGGCATTTATAATAGAAGACCATAATTCTTCTTCTTGAAATAGCAGAAATCCTAAAGCCTAGATTCAGGCATTTGTAATAGAAGACCGGAATTCCTTTTTTGGAAATAGCAGAAACCCTGAAGCCCAGACTTAGGAATTTATAATATTCAACCCAAACCATACGCATACATTCCAATATACACAGCATAATCCAACATCCTCATCTGTTAACGATATTTTTCATCAACACGAAAATATAGGACTATGGTTAAGGACCTACGGTAATCTAGTCCTTCTAAGCTTGACTGAATTAACCATTCCTTAGGTATCAAGATCCTAAGTCCGAAGATTAGTTACTATTCCTTCAAGCGGTGAGTATCATGCTTACAAGACTTAAGAGTCAATAGTTACCTTGGGATAAGGCTTCAACAATCGTTATTAATTGGAGCTAGAATACACATTATGGATAGTTAAGTAATTACGTGAAATGTTGGATCGAGAAGTGTTGACATTCAGAAGTATAACAATTATAGTATCATATGCAGAAATGTGGAGAACACAATGATTTATAGTGGTTCGGTTCTGATTGAACCTACATCCACTTAATAGGCTTTGATAATTTTATTTATGGTGGAGGTTACATGTATAATTCCTAATTTAATTTTGAAATTAGGGTTTAGGTTCTTAGAATAGAGTACAAGTTTATGGAATGAGGAAGCGTCCTCCAAAATGTGACCATTGAGGCCTTATTTATAGAAGATTTGGGCCCCTTTTTTCCTGTAGCGTACTGGTATCGGCTTTGGTACTTACTTCCTGGTGTCGGCCCGCTTCCACTTTTCTTGGTTTAAGTGCAGAATTTTTTGCAAGTGCTTTCGTTGCTGGCTTTATATAGATGCTTTGGTGCTGGTTTAGTTGTTTTCTTTTCTTTATGTTTGACTCTGCCTTCAACAACACTGGCTTTTCGGGTATCGGGTTCCACTTTTGTTGCTTGTGCTAATTGGTGTCGCCCTTGTGTATTGGCATCGGTACTGAAGCAACTGGTATCAAAAGCTCTTCTTTTGCTCTACTATGTTTGTTTCCAACTTCTCTTTTCCTTTATGAATGTGGTTTTGGCCTCATGCCATCATCCTAGGTATCTGGTACCGATCTAAATGCTTTCCCTTCTTTGTGATTGGCACTGGCTCTCATGATACTGATTCCTAGCATTTGGCTTCATCTTTCCCGTTCTCCCACTTTGAATATGTAACGGCCCGCCCCGCACCAACCGACATTTACCCCAAAGGTGCGCTGTACACATGTCTAGTTGGCACGGAACGGGTCGTCAGAAGGAAAAAGGGAAGAAGGAAATGAACATACAAAGAACCTGTAGAATGTCTCACAGTGCATAGAATAAAATATAATAATAACATACTTGACATAAAACAGGTGAGACAGTGCATAAGCTGGAAACCAGAACTAAACATCATAGCAGCGGAAATCCAAAATACAGCTTATTACAACTTTTCAAACTGTCTCAAAGCAAAAGTAAGATAAAGGAGGTCCACTACTAATGGCCAAGTAGCGACCACCAATGACACAGGGAGAATATATATATATATATATATATATATATATATATATATAATACGTGGAAGCCTCCTGCCCGCCTCCGAATCAGCTACTCGCGCATCACCAGCTAACCTGTCTCTAGTCTGCTCATGTGAGCACCCAGAGTAATAAGAGGAGACATAAAACTCTGGGTCATACATAAAGCCTGGTATGAGCGATAAGCATCTAAAGTGAATAATAACAGGTAGACTAAAACATACCTGAACCTGGACCTGCAACCAAAGAGTTAGCACTACATACCGTACAACACTCTAAGGTACCATATCAAACAGTGTAAAGATACGGAGGTGGGGGAGGTGTGCCTGTCATAGTGATGGCAAACAATCAAACATAGCATCCATCCTCACATCTCTCACTCGGTGCGTAAAGTATACGATATTCACCACTTCGATCACCCAACATACCTTGCTACGATCACTTTGCCCCATGAAGTCATAAATGGCTTCACTGCACTGATAACGTAGCCACTAATCTTTCGCTATGTCCACTTGCCCCATGGAGTTATTCACCCCATCTGCGCTGGCTCATAGCCTTACTACGCATCACCTTACCCCTCGAGTCGTAATGACTCTACTGCACTGATAACGTAGTCTTGCTACCATCACCATAACCCTCGAGTCGTAATGACTCTACTGCACTGATAAGTAGCCCATCATTCATTTTTAGTGGTGAATCGAAGTTATGAACGTCAACATCTCCTTAGCACACATCCCGCAGCAAAGTCCAACCATGAAGTGAACTCATCGGTTCCCAACTGGATCCTGAGCTCTAACTTCCCATATTGGACTACCTTTGCATCTCGGGTTATTGGTCAATACTGGGTCGGGTCGGGTTCCTCTTCAAGCCATCGGTTCGGGTCGGGTCCACTGCATCGCGTCGGTTCGGGTCTTCTTCTGTTACGGTTCGGGTCGGGTGCTTCACTTCGGGTTGGGTCGGGTGTCTCACTTCGGGTCGGGTCGGGTGCCATCTCCCTTCCAGTTCGTGCTTCCGCTCCGATCCGCTCCCTCGTTCTTCACGTGCTCCGATCCGATCCCTCCTTTATTCGATCCGATCCCCCTGCTTTATCCGATCCGATCCCAGTTCAGTTAGAGTGGCCTTCCTTTTTGCCAATTTTCTCAAGTGTCAGGTTCCGATCCGATCGAATTCCTTGCCCAGTTCAGCATATCTGATCCGAGCCCCCATATCCGATCCGATCCGAAACCTGCACTGTTTTCTGAAACTTTTCCAACAAGTGTTTACGCCATTCGACGACGTTTTCGACCATTCTAACTATTGAAATCAATCACAAAGCATATCATACAGTCATAGCAACAAATAGAAGTGACCTCAAACACCAAAACATCAATATAATAAGTCAAAATGGATCAAACATAGCCAAAACCCCATATTTTCCCTTAAGCATGTTTAGGTGAAACTAATGATAGGATTAGCAAAACTTAACCAAATTAACCCAAATTCATATCAGAGGTCTAAAACATCATTTAAGAATTTGTAAACATTTTTCCATAATTTTATCATGTTTAAATTCGCTAATTAACACTAATTACCCTTAATTAGCTATAATTAGTGCAAAACTATGCAAATCACTCACCTTAGCCACAAATAAACTAAGATCTGAAATAAATATCTTATTTGATGCAAATCCCAATGCTAAACAACAGCTCCAATGTTGATTTGGTGTAGATCTTCCTTGATTAGAGGTTGCTAAGCTTAATCCTTGACCAAAAGATGATTTGGAGGTGATTTTAGAGGTTGGAGGCCATTTTTAGGATTCCTTGGTGATAAGTGGAGGCTAGAAAACTGAAATGGAATGATTCTCTATCTCATTTCAGCCTTCCCATAACCCTAATCCCGAAATGGGTCATGGGCCTACTCACTAATCACCCTATTTGGCCCGGTTAAGCAGTTTTTCACCTTCCAAACCTTATTTCAGCCATATCTCCCAAACGGTAAGTCCGTTTGGCTGTTATGACCACTCTACGGAAAGGTAAACCATCAAACGAATCTAATGGAATTGATTTCAGGTCAAAATTCCTTTCCAATCAAAAGTTATGGCCAGAACAAGATCAACTAGGGGCAAAATGGTCATTTAAAAATCGACAAAAACCATAAGCATGGGAAATGACTCTAATGGATGTTTCCCAAAGTTACATGACCATACGACTCTATACGAGAAAGAAATAAATATTCTACGATCCCCCGATGCGTAGAATGCGCGTTATTACATTCACCACCCCCCCCCCCCTTAAGAAATTTCGCCCCCGAAATTCCCTAACCAAAACACACACAAAGGGTCCCGCATGCCTATGAACCATATAACAACAATCAAACATGCAAACAAGTATAATAAGTCTATCCTAGCATGCGGAATAACTAAATCACGAAATAAATCTTACCAGGCAAAGAGTTCTGGATACGCCTTCCTAATGCTCTCCTCTGTCTCTCAAGTACAATCATTCTCGTTCTCGTCCCACTGAACCTTGACTAGCTTCACCGCCTTCCTTCGAAGTTGCTTCGTATCGTGCCCCACAATACGAATCGGCTTGCGGTTCCCAACCGCTTCGGGTTCTACTTCGAAGTCCTCTAACTGATCAGGTGAAATAGTCACATCTGAGTCGTGAACGAACTTCCTTAGTTGGGGAACATGAAATACATTGTGAACTCCCGCCATCTTCTCTCGTAAGCCATCTCTATATGCCAAATTCTCGACTAGTTCAAGAACAGGGAATGGACCAACAAATCTTGGTGCTAACTTGCCTCTCCTGCCAAATCGTATCACGCTCTTCAACGGAGAAATCTTGACAAACACCAAATCGCCCACGGAGAATTTTAAGTCTCTTCTCCTCTTATCTGCATAACTCTTCTGCCTATCTTGGGAAGCTTTCATTCGTTGCTGAATGATCTTAATCTTATCTGAAGTTTCCCTCACCACATCTGGTTCAAGCATAAACTTCTCGCCAGTCCTTATCCAACACGATGGTGAGTTGCACGGTCTTCCGTACAAAGCTTCATATAGAGCCATACCAATACTGGATTGGTAGCTATTATTATATGCAAACTCTACTAGATGCAAATGGTCATCCCATGATCCACCAAAATCCAATATACAAGCTCTCAAGAGATCTTCCAATATACGATTCACCCTCTCCGTCTGACCGTCTGTCTGAGGATGATATGCGGTACTGAGATGTAATCCTGACCCTAGAGCCTCTTGTAAGCTCTTCCAAAACCCACTAGTAAACAACGGGTCTCGGTCACTCACAATGCTTTTAGGTACTCCATGAAATCTCACTACCCACTTCATATACAATTCTGCCAACTTGGCTGCCGTTCTGGTCGATTTGACTGGTATAAATCTTGCGCTCTTAGTCAATCGATCCACAATTACCCAAATGCTATCATATCACGACCTAGTCCTCGGTAAGCCATCGATGAAATCCATCGAGACTTGCTCCCATTTCCATTCGGGAATTTCTAATGGTTGTAACAACCCACTAGGCTTCTTTTGCTCGGCTTTAACTAGCTGGAAATTCATGCATTTGGATATAAACTTCCCAACGTCTCTTTTCATCCCTTCCCAGTAGTAAGTCTACTTCATATCTCGATACATCTTTTTTCCACCGGGGTGTATAGTCAGTTTCGAGTGATGACATTCTCTAAGCACTTCATCTCTCAAACCATTTACGTTGGGTACAACTAGTCTTCCATTCTTCCGAAGCCATCCATCTCGATCAAGCCCATACACACTCATCTCCTCACCGTCGATGCCCATCTCTAACTTGGAGATGATTTCCAATAGATTTGGATCGACCCTCTGGCTGGAACCAATCCGCTCTATCAAAGTGGGTCTGATCGCCAAACTAGCTAGCATAACTGGATCCAATTCACACTTTGGTCTGAAATCAAACCCCGCGATATTCTCCAGTTGCTTCCATTCAAGAAACATAGCCCCTAAGCTGGCATGTCTCCAACTCAAGGCATCGGCTACTGCATTACCTTTCCCAGGTGTATATGCGATATCAAAATCATACGAAGCCAAGAACTCTAACCATCTCTGTTGACGGAGATTCAGATCTTTCTGGGAGGAGAGATACTTTAACGATTTATGATTGGTAAACAGCTCAAATCTTTCTCCCAAGAGATAATGTCTCCACATCTTCAGCGCAAACACGATCGCTGCTAGTTCCAAATCATGGGTAGGATACTTCTTCTCATGCGGCTTTAGCTGTCGACTAGCGTAAGCTACAACCCAACCTCCTTGCATCAATACAGCACCCAGTCCGGTACCACAAGCATCCGTGTAAACCGTCCTCTCTTCATTCGCCTTAGGAATGACTAACACTGGTGCACGTGTCAACTTTTCCTTTAGAATCCTGAATGCATTCTCACACACTCCGTCCCAGCCGAAGGACTGATTCTTCTTAGTCAACTGAGTCAACGGTGCTGCTATCTTGGAGAAGTCCTGGATAAACTTACGATAATATCCAGCTAATCCCAAGAAACTCCTAACATCTGTTGCATTCTTGGGCGTAGGCCAATCCTGTACCGTAGCCACCTTCGCAGGGTCCACGGCAATACCACTCTCTGAAACAACATGACCCAAGAATCTCACTTCCCTTCTCCAAAAGTGACACTTAGAGAATTTCGCTTTCAATTGGTGTTTCCTCAACACCTCCATCACTATCCTCAAGTATCCCTTGTGTTCCTCCTATGTCCTTGAGTAAACAAGGATATCATCTACGAACACAAGAACAAACTTATTCAACTGATCTCTGAATACTCGATTCATAAGATCCACAAAATAGGCTGGTGCATTGGTCAACCCAAATGGCATGACCAACCACTCATAAAATCCAGACGGCGTCCTAAATGCCGTTTTTGGAACACTCTCATCTGCTACTCGAAGCTGATGAAATCCTGTCGCGAGGTCCAACTGGGAGAACACTCTTGCTCCTTCCAGCTGATCAAACAAATCATCTATCCGCGGTAGAGGATACTTATTCTTCCTCGTTACCTTATTCAACTCGCGATAGTCCACACACTAACGAAGGGAACCATCTGCCTTAGTGGCAAACACAACTGGTGCTCCCCACTCGGAGACACTCCTTCTAATAAATCCCTTCTTCAAAAGATTGCTGACTTGCACCCTGAGCTCTCGCTGCTCCCTTGGCGCCATACGACGAAGTGGCATCACTATAGGTCTGGCATCTTTCACTAAAACAATACGGAACTCAATCTCTCGGTGTGGTGGAAGCCCGGTCACCTCCTCGAAGACGTCCAGATACTGGCCAACCATGGGCACATCTGACAACTCATCCTGTGGGATGCCGAGGGAATTTACAAAACTAGCCATAACCCCATCACTAGGTAGACTATCAAACACTACCCTCTGCCCATCATCCGCCCTCACTGTCACCAAAAAGCCCTCACAGTCTACCACCACCCCGTATCTTTGGAGCCAATCGACTCGCAATATAATGCCATACCCAGTAAAGCCCAAAACAAAGCAATCACAAACAAACATACATCCATGACTCGATAAGACCAAATTCCTGCAAATCATACTAAGGCTAGTCGAACCACCAATCGGGTTCATCACAACCAATGGTCTATCGACTATCTCGGGTTCCAGTCCTAACCTATCTACCAGGTCACTAGATATGAAGGAATGGGAAGCCCCAGTATCAAACAAAACTCGAACTGGTACATCATAAATAGAAAGCATACATTGAATAACAACATTCTTTCCTTTCTCCGCCGCAGTTGGGGAATTCGACGAAGAAGGAACAACATCACTAGCATATGCTTTCACGATCTGCTTCTCTTTAAGAGGTTGCGGGCACTTATCCTTATGATGTCCCACTTGACCACAGTTGTAGCACTTCCTTTCCGCTGGCTTGGCCCGACATTCTTTAGCATAATGGCCCTTCTTACCACAGCTGAAGCACTCAACATCCTTCTGGTTCTTTTTCTGGCCACCCTTAGATTGGTCCTGATTCCTCTTATTCTGAGAGTTATTCTTGCCTCCACCGCCTGCTTGCGGCTTTGGCCCTTCTGTAGATGCAACCTCAGTCTTTGACTTAGGGTAAAGACTCTCTGATCTCAAAGCTTTCCCCATAATCAATTCAAAAATTTCATCGATGTGATTGATAAGCCTTTCCCCCAAGTATCCATCCAAACCAGTAATGAACTTCTCATTCTTCTTCTCAGGAGTATCGATAAGAGATAGTCCATACTTCGACAAAGTGTCGAACTCAACAATATAGTCAGAGACTGCCCTACCACTCTGCTTGAGTTCCAAGAATCTCTTGAACAATACTGACTTCTGGGCAGTTGGAATAAACTTCTCGCTAAAGCGAGCCTTGAACTGATCCCAAGTAACCTGATCTTCTGGAGTAGCTGTTCTAATGGCAATCCACCAATTCATCGCTCGCCCTTGCAGCTGACGAGACGCTAACCTTCTCTTTATCGCATCCTCAAGACCCAAGTCATCGAAGATACGGTCACAGCTATCCATCCAGTCTTGAACATCCGTGGCCGACTCCGTTCCGTGGAACGACTTTCCACCAAGATTAGTGTAATCTTTGCACAACTTGGCGAAATCGACCCTAGGCGCCTGCACTACTGGGCCAACACCAACTCCGGGATTGGGAACTGCCCCTTGCATTTCTCTAAGCATGTCTCTCATGAGGTTAGTAAACATCGCCCTCATGTCAGCGGCATTCCCGTGGTTGGTCCCTCTACCAGCACCCCTCGCATCTCGGCTCATCGTCAATCTGAAAAAGGGAAACGATTAACGACCCCATAGTGGTGCTAGTGTAGTGCGACTTCATTCTTATACTACCAATAGTATATACATATATAGCTTTTGAAAACCAAAGTAATCACAAATACGCGCTCTCATATACGTACTATCTCTCCCTGGTGTCTTTCCCTAGGTTAACTACGCAACCTAGAGCTCTAATACCAAGTGTGACGGCCCGCCCCGCACCAACCGACATTTACCCCAAAGGTGCGTTGTACACATGTCCAGTTGGCATGGAACGGGTCGTCAGAAGGAAAAAGGGAAGAAGGAAATGAATATACAAGGAACCTGTAGAATGTCTCACAGCGCATAGAATAAAATATAATAATAACATACTTGACATAAAACAGGTGAGACAGTGCATAAGCTGAAAACCAGAACTAAACATCATAGCAGCGGAAATCCAAAATACAACTTATTACAACTTTTCAAACTGTCTCAAAGCAAAAGTAAGATAAAGGAGGTCCACTACTAATGCCCAAGTAGCGACCACCAATGACACAGGGAGAATGTATATATATAATACGTGGAAGCCTCCTGCCCGCCTCCGAATCAGCTACTCGCGCATCACCAGCTAACCTGTCTCTAGTCTGCTCGTGTGAGCACCCAGCGTAATAAGAGGAGACATAAAACTCTGGGTCAGACATAAAGCCTGGTATGAGCGATAAGCATCTAAAGTGAATAATAACAGGTAGACTAAAACATACCTGAACCTGGACCTGCAACCAAAGAGTTAGCACTACATACCGTACAACACTCTAAGGTACCATATCAAACAGTGTAAAGATACGGAGGTGGGGGAGGTGTGCCTGTCATAGTGATGGCAAACAATCAAACATAGCATCCATCCTCACATCTCTCACTCAGTGCATAAAGTATACGATATTCACCACTTCGATCACCGAACATACCTTGCTACAATCACTTTGCCCCATGAAGTCATAAATGGCTTCACTGCACTGATAATGTAGCCACTAATCCTTCGCTATGTCCACTTGTCCCATGGAGTTATTCACCCCATCTGCGCTGGCTCATAGCCTTACTACGCATCACCTTGCCCCTCGAGTCGTAATGACTCTACTGCACTGATAACGTAGTCTTGCTACCATCACCTTGCCCCTCGAGTCGTAATGACTCTACTGCACTGATAAGTAGCCCATCATTCATTTTTAGTGGTGAATCGAAGTTATGAACATCGACAACTCCTTAGCACACGTCCCGCAGCAAAGTCCAACCATGAAGTGAACTCATCGGTTCCCAACTGGATCCTGAGCTCTAACTTCCCATATTGGACTACCTTTGCACCTCGGGTTATTGGTCAATACTGGGTCGGGTCGGGTTCCTCTTCAAGCCATCGGTTCGGGTTCCTCTTCAAGCCATCGGTTCGGGTCGGGTCCATTGCATGGCGTCGGTTCGGGTCTTCTTCTGGTATGGTTCGGGTCGGGTGCTTCACTTCGGGTCGGGTCGGGTGTCTCACTTCGGGTCGGGTGTCTCACTTCGGGTCGGGTCGGGTGCCATCTCCCTTCCAGTTCGTGCTTCCGCTCCGATCCGCTCCCTCGTTCTTCACGTGCTCCGATCCGATTCCTCCTTCTTTATTCGATCCGATCCCCCTGCTTTATCCGATCCGATCCCCCTGCTTTATCCGATCCCAGTTCAGTTAGCGTGGCCTTCCTTTTTGCCAATTTTCTCAAGTGTCAGGTTCCGATCCGATCGAATTCCTTGCCCAGTTCATCATATCCGATCCGAGCCCCCATATCCGATCCGATCCGAAACCTGCACTGTTTTCTGAAACTTTTCCAGCAAGTGTTTATGCCATTCGACGACGTTTTCGACCATTCTAACTATTGAAATCAATCACCAAGCATATCATACAGTCATAGCAACAAATAGAAGTGACCTCAAACACCAAAACATCAGTATGATAAGTCAAAATGGATCAAACATAGCCAAAACCCCATATTTTCCCTTAAGCATGTTTAGGTGAAACTAATGATAAGATTAGCAAAACTTAACCAAATTAACCCAAATTCATATCAGAGGTCTAAAACATCATTTAAGAATTTGTAAACATTTTTCCAGAATTTTATCATGTTTAAATTCGCTAATTAACACTAATTACCCTTAATTAGCTATAATTAGTGCAAAACTATGCAAATCACTCACCTTAGCCACAAATAAACTAAGATCTGAAATAAATATCTTATTTTATGCAAATCCCAATGCTAAACAGCAGCTCCAATGTTGATTTGGTGTAGATCTTCCTTGATTAGAGGTTGCTAAGCTTAATCCTTGACCAAAAGATGATTTGGAGGTGATTTTAGAGGTTGGAGGCCATTTTTAGGGTTCCTTGGTGATAAGTGGAGACTAGAAAACTGAAATGGAATGATTCTCTATCTCATTTCAGCCTCCCCATAACCCTAATCCCGAAATGGGTCATGGGCCTAGTCACTAATCACCCTATTTGGCCCGGTTAAGCAGTTATTCACCTTCCAAACCTTATTTCAGCCATATCTCCCAAACGGTAAGTCCGTTTGGCTACTATGACCACTCTACGGAAAGGTAAACCATCAAACGAATCTAATGGAAGTGGTTTCAGGTCAAAATTCCTTTCCAATCAAAAGTTATGGCCAGAACAAGATCAACTAGGGGCAAAATGGTCATTTAAAAATCGACAAAAACCATAAGCATGGGAAATGACTCTAATGGATGTTTCCCAAAGTTACATGACCATACGACTCCATACGGGAAAGAAATAAATATTCTACGATCCCCCGATGCGTAGAATGCGGGTTATTACAGAATATCAAACCAATGTCTACATCTTTAAGTCTCTGGTTTTGTGTTTCCTCATCTAATGCTTTCATTATTTCATTACTAGTCCCACATTTTGACCTCAAATCCCTTTGTATAATGGCTCTTTGGGTGTCGGCTTTATAAACTTGGCCCGCCATTTCGGTGTGGACACTAAGCTAATTGCTCATGCAAGTTGTTGTCGACACCTTATCCTTAGTCTCTTATTTCCTTGAAATTTCAGTATCGTTGTTGTCGTTCCTTTTGCTATCAGTGCCGACTCTATTGGATTCCTCTTGAACCATTTGCCATTGGTGCTGGTTTTGACTTCTCCCTTGCTCTTATTTTGGTGCCGATCTTATTGGCCTTCCCTTTATATCATTTGGTATCGATATCGGTTGCGTACTTCCATACCCTTCTTTTGATGTTGATCAAACTGTCCCCACATCCTTTCCTTCTAAGTCCCGATCTGCTTTAAGCCATATGTTCTTAATATTGTCTTCTGTTTTCGAAGCTTCCACCTCTTTCCACTAGGTTAATGCTAATTTGGTGTTAACATTTACCCTCCCCTCCCCCCCACCAAGTATAAGAGTCTTTTGTTCTTTAGGACAAAAATCCAAAGGTTTTTGCTCTGCCTTTCTGTAACTCAAGAGACATTAGCGAAATTTTTCATTATTAGTTTTGTATAACCTAAAATAATGATACAAGAAAGAATGTTAGGTCTTCTTAGATGGCAGCTTTAGTGTTTAAACCTCAAATTGTGAACTTTTATGAGATTAATTATATAATACGCGAAACCAATAATGTATCCATGTGGACCTTTATAATGTGAATTCAGATATTTAAGCCTTTTTCTTTAATAGAAATAGGAAATCGAAATTTTAATTTGGGTACTTACCATCAAGGGTTCATTCTTTAAAATGTGAGATAGCAATCCAAGATCCATACTTGGATGTTTGCAATATAAGTTCAGGAATCCACTCCTAGTAATAAACCAAGGACCAGAAACCCATCTTTGAATGCTTTGAAAATAAAACTAGAAATTCACTCTTGGAGATAACAGAAATCCTAAAGCCTAAATCCAGGCATTTATAATATAAGACCATAATTCTTCTTCTTGAAATAGCAGAAATCCTAAAGCCCAGATTCAGGAATTTGTAACAGAAGACCAGAATTCCTTTTTTGGAAATAGCAGAAACCTTGAAGCCCAGATTCAGGAATTTATAATAAAACACCAGAATTCCTGTTCTGGAAATAACAGAAATCCTAAAGCCCAGATTTAGGTATTTATAATTGAAGACACTAGATCTGACCAACTTCCCATCCTACCTCCTCTTCCTCTTCTAGAAATAACAAAAATCCTAAAGCTCGAAATCATGCATTTATAATAGAAGACATGAATTCCTCTTCTGGAAATTATAGAAATCCTGAATCCCGGATTCTGGCATTTATAATAAAATACCAAAATTCCTCTTCTGGAAATAACAAAAATATGAAGCCCAGATTCAGGCAACCAGAAATTCACTTCTGGAAATAACAGAAATCTTGACAAAATTACTTCGATCTTTATGCCAACTTCCTTCGCCATTTTTATGTAAAATATGAACTATTATTTCTTGCGTTAGTCTCTTGCATAATGTTTAATGTTTCTCTTACGTTGTGTCAAGTGCTGTTTTGATCAAGTTCATATAGTAAAGGAAATTTGTGATAAGGGTAGTATAAAGGTCTAACTTTTGCATTTGATAATGTATGGAATGACTTTGTGAATAAGTCTATAAATTAGGTAGATATCACTTGGTGTATAACTTTTACTTATGTTTTAAATAACCTTATCTAAGATTTCTTCTGCATCATTTAGCACAGAACTCAACACGTAACGTCCTTGTGTTAGTCTTTTGCTCACAGTAAGATACATATAATGATTGACCAATCTTATGCAAAACTCCATCTGGATCTTAACCAAGAAACAGATGGTAAACGCGACAGAATCATATGATCATTCTTATTTTATGTTTTGCCAGAATAATGAATAGTAATTTTGCGCATACAAGTTTAGAAGATCTCCTTTTGTGGGGTGATGAAAAATAACAACTTTCATTGGAAGTTTTCAAATAGAGCCCCGAGGCACCAACCCGAGTATTGATATAAAAGTCCTCTTTTTGGAACTGAGGTAGTAGGCCCGAATTTCATATTTGGGCATGATAATAGAAGTCCACTGTTTCTTTCCTAAAAATGAGAAGAAAAAAATCCAAAACGTTGATCCAGGTATTAGAATAACGCAAATATAAGAATTCACCTCTGAAAGTAATATAAGTCCAAAATATCTATCTGCAAACGTGTGGAAAATGGTTCAAAATTCTAATTTGAGTTTGTGTTATAGAATTCTAGTTCCCCATTTATCACGAAATAGGTAGTATAGTCTCGAGACCCAGGTCTTGGTATTAAAGATAGAAATGCCAAAATCCTCTTCAGGGAATCATAGATGGAAGCTCTGAGACTCATATTTGGGTATTCGTGATAGAAGACCATAAATCCACATCTGGCAATAATAGAAGTTCCGAACCAAACCCAGGTTCTGGTATTTTATAGTAGACCAGAAATCCATAACTAGCAATAATAGAATTCCCGAACCGAACCCGGTATGAGTATTCAGTGGAAGACCGGAAATCCATATCTGGCAATAATAGAAGTCCCAAACCGAACCCAGATTTGGGTATTTAATAGAAAGCCAGAAATCCATATCTGGCAATAATCGAAGTCCCAAACCAAACCCAAATTTGGGTATTTAGTAATTTTTTCCTGAGCTGCCACTTCGGCCTTGTGAGGCACTCTCTGGGCTTTGCTTGATTTGTGAACCACTCCTTCGGGTTTTGATTTATTTTGCAAGCCACTCCTTCGGGCTTTGATTTGATTTGCAAGCCACTCCTTTGAGCTTTGATTTAATTTGCGAGGCACTCCTTCGGGCTTTGATTTGATTTCTTCAGCTTTTTTCTTTAAGTAGAGGTTGTACGTGCTTTTAGTGCTCCCTTTGAGCTTTCATTCCCTTTGCAGGATGATACATAAGCAGAGGTAGAGCGTACTCATTCTTGAACTAGAGGTAGGATGTACTTAGTCGAAGCAAAGGCGTGACATACTCATCTTAGTGTCGAGGTAGGGCGTGCTTTAAGTTCTCCTCCAGAGATTTCGTTCCCTTCTGTGGGACGAAGACATAAGCAGAGGTAGTGCATACTCATCTCTAGAGAAGAGGCATGCCATGATTAGTTGATAATTGTCATGAACAGACAGTTTAGGTGAGCACTTAGATTAATAGTTATCACATAGCTTGATGGTGAGCACACAACTTGTGTGATGATTAATGAGACCGTAAACTCTAAACATACAAAGTGGGGCCGAGGCGCCATAGATGGTCATAACACTTAATGACTATCAATGATCAATAAGAAAAAACATGATTCAAGTTAGTAGATAGCCGAATTTAGCCAAATGTCGCATAATTGTTGTCTTAACTCGAGTATTTATGCACTAATTGCAAATTCCATCATCAAGTAAAACCATTGTGTTAGAATTTATCACGCCGAAGTATTCAGAAATTCTTTCGATGGCACGACGTCCCATGTTTCGATTTAAATTCATAAGATACCCTAAAGGTAAAACAACACAAATATTTTATTATGTTCGGCAGAAATAATTTATATGACTTAGACTTACCAAGTCAATTATTCTAATCAATCATGTATTATTCTTGGTTTCTGCTCACGAGAGAGGACAGGGTTCAAAAGCTATCTAGGTAAAGATCTTACACTAAACTTAGTACTGCAGAACCATCAACTTGATTCACAATTCTTAGTAAAATTGTCTAACACAAACAATGCAATGCATCCATGAACAAGCATGAGATGTCCATAAAACTTAGTAATCCTACCATGAATAGAATGAAAATTATCTGGGCTGATGAAGTATTTGTTAGGGCCTTACGCAACACCTAACCATCCCTTTGACGTGGGGGACACGAAGATGATACATGTCCCGAAGTCTTGTTCAAGTGACAAGATCAGGGATTAGGACACTTACTATCATAATGGTCCTTTGATCCGCAATTGTAGCAATTTCTATGAATAGAGTTTGGAGCCCCAAATCCATAGGTTTCTTGCTTCCCTCCGAGCCTTTATTATTATTACACAAGTTAGCAAACGTGGATTTGAGATGTGTAGGCATAGAAGTGGTTCCTTCCGCTCGGGTGATTGTCTCAAAATCAAGAAGTTGTTGTGTCATTCCCAGTTTGCCTCGAATGAACTCTTCCATGTGTTATTTCTGATCAAGCTCCTGAATTATCCTATCGAGCACCTTGCACTTGTCAGTTCTGTATCCTTTCGTCTTATGATACTTGTAGTACTTCCCACCGTTGGACGACCCTGAGCAATTATTTGTTTTGAAAGAAGCTGAGAAGTTGGCTCCTTCTTTCGTTGTAGCACATATGTAGGAGATAGGTTTATTCAAGGTTGCAGAATTGGTGTTAGAATCTTCCCACTTCGGCTTTTCCAATCTTTACGAGGTCCGAATTTCCCGCTTTGAGATCTTCGATTAGAGTTAGATTTCCCTTGTTCTCCATGGAGGCCAAGTTTCTTCTTTGCATAATACAGTTCATCCATGCAAACGAACTTATCTGCTCGGAAGTGAAAATCTTGTAAGTTTTTACATTCACAGATGTATAGCTCCTTCCAAAATGGAGTATTCTCAGCTAATCCTAAATGAACGACATTGAGTTTATCACGGTCGCAAATGCCCTTCTCTTTAAGAGCTTCAACATTAAATCTTTTCAAGTGAACGCCCAAAAACTTCCCTTTCCTTTGTTTTATTCTTGCAATGGCAGTATACTCCACAATTATATCCTTGTAGAGGAAGAAATGTATAGAGAATTCGAAAGAAAGCTGCTCCCAAGGGTAGATGACTTTTTATGGATACGCGATACCATTTAGCAGACGTTCCTCGTTGCATCAACGGAAATATTCGATATCGAACATCCCTTGAAGCATTATAAAGATGCATGTGGCTATCGAAGGCATGAGGTGATCGTCTGGTTCAATGGTTCTATAGTATTTTTATGGTGGGAATCTTTACGTGTGGTGGAATCTCTGTGTTCATGATCTCATCGGTAAAGGGGGACACCCTTACATTACCATTAGCCTTCTCACCCAAGGCTTTTTTCTGTTATCTTAAAGTATGTCTTTGACCTTGATGACATTCTACCAAAAGAATTCAAGTTCGGGGGTTATATTGGATTAGAGGATCCACATACTTCATCATTTTTAAGTTAAATGATGGGGGTACACTCTCTTTGAGAATGGTCATGTGAGCTGCTTCTTTATTAGTGCTGCTTAGTCCTATTGGCCTCATCTTACATGTTATTCAATAGCTTTCGAATCAATGAGGTCAGAAGTGGTAATTCAAGGTTTAGAAAACCCTTGCCGAAAACTTTTATCTAAGATATAGCTCTTCAATGCTTAACGAACTAGGTGGGATAACTCGAAGTGCGGTAGGATATCCAGGGGATCGGAGGTTTGGAGATTCAACTCCTCCCTCTAAAGCCAAAAAATTTAACGATATTTTTCGTCAACACCAAAATATAGGGTTATGGTTGTGGACCTAGGGTAATCTAGTCCTTTTAAGCTTGACTGAATTCATCGTTTCTTGGGTATCAAGATCCCAAGTCTGAAGATTAGCTACTCTTTCTTCAAGAGGCGAGTATCACACTTACAAGACTTAAGGGTCAACAATTACCTTGGGATAGGGTTACAACAATCGTTAATAATTGGAGCTAGAATACGCATTAAGAGTAGTTAGGAAATTACTTGAAATGTTTGATTGAGAAGCGCTGACATCCAGAAGCATAAAAATTATACAGTATCATATGAATACTTGAAATGTTTGATTAAGAAGCGCTAACATCCAGAAGCATAAAAATTATAAGTATCACATGCAGAAAAGTAGTGAACATAACGACTTATAGTAGTTCGGCTCGGATTGAACCCTGCATCCACTTTAAGGGCATTGATGATTTTATTTGTGGTGAAGGTTACACATGAAATTCCCAACTTGATTTCCAAATTAAGGTTTAGGCTCTTAGAATAGAGTACAAGATTCTTAAATGAGGAAGTGTCCTCCAAAATGTGATCCCTATGGTCTTATTTATAGAAAATTTTGGCCTCGTTTTCCTGTGGCATCCCGGTACCGGCTTTGGTATTTGCTTCCTGGTGCGGACCCGTTTCCACTTTTCTTGGTTTCAGTGTCAAATTGTAGTGACCCGAATTTCCCCGGTCTCCGAAGAGATGAGAAAGAACGAATTACTGTGAGGACAAGACGAATCAGAACTCAGACGGAAGAACATTTCATTGTTATTACAACAATTCCATCAGAAACAAGAATATACAGAGTATAAATGAATAAATTACATTCAATAAATATCAGAGATTACAATAAATTACATAGCAGCGAAAAATAATACAAAGCACAACTGAAGGTGATATACGGATACAGAGCTTTCCGGATATCATTCCAGCTGTAAATCAAAATCCTGTGAATATAATTCTGCAAAACCAAAACTACTAGCTGCCCGTGCGGAAAATAGGGGCACCCAGAGTTTAGGTTAAAACAACAAACTCCAGGTCAGTCATGTGACTGGTGTGAGAACTAAAACAGTTATTTAAAGCTTTACTTTAAAAGAGAGTAATTCAAAGGACCACGCCGTATAACACGGAACGGGTTTCCTCCCAAGAATACCAGTGCATATAGATAAACAACGCAATGCTTTTTCGAAAAATGAAGCTATTATAAGACCCAGGTCCCATCACACAATGCAACGCAAGCCAGAGGATAGGCTTTTCCCTTATAATAGCCAAACATGCTTGGTACGTTTAAAACAAATCATTTGATACTATAATAAGTGTATAGTGTCAAAACATTTCAATCATAAATATCAATCATAGGCGGCATAACTACCATCTACTATGTCGCCATACTAGGCTCTACAAATAAAGCCGAAATACACATATTGGAAATTGGATTTCCGTCATGAGTCGAGGCAAGGGGCAAGCTCCTCTCCGCGTTCGAGACACTCTAGCAAATGCTCAGGACTACACACTCTGGGCAGCCACTTGGATCGGTTGGGCCGGTCCTCACTTACGTTAGAGGATTGGTTATGCCTGAACACACGTTTCCCGGTCCTTACAGACGTATAATCGAGGCGCCTCATTCCAACAACCACAAAGGTGAAAAGTATATAAATGTCAGGGCTGGTAAGTCACTGACACCACCAAAGCTAGAAAGAAACGTCGTGTTCTCCCAACGGCCCGTATCCCGTTTTTAACTCATACCGAGGTGTGAGGCTCGCGAATTCACGTTATACACAAAGCTGCCACGTAGGCGTGCTCTGATCATCAACCACAAGACTTTGCTTTTCAACAGAAGCCTTGTTCATTGCATCTTAGCGTGCCACATAGGCAATTCATGCCATGTGATTGATATCTATCGATATATAACCTCTAAGCTCGTACGTCTCAGAGAAGGGCGTTAAGCAAGAGAATAAATTCTCCACCGCCAAACAGATATATATTTAACAGAAATCAATCAACACAGAATAAAATCCAATGTCAGACACACAATCCATTTACAAGTTTGTTCTGGGTCTGAACGAAACCGGAGGCACTTTCCTCGCATATCCATCCATCTCCAAGTACGTCTGGATTACCACCAACTATTTCCATCCTCTTGGGTGTACAGCCCAATCAGGATCGTCAGTAATTACCCAAACGATGTGAAGACTTCCGGTCTTCACCCACCATCTTCATCTTCGACATATCGTTGAATCGGTTATTCAGAATGGGTATAAACCCGGACTTTCCAAACAACCCGCGTATATTAAAAACAAATGTTACACAAACACAACATACGCCTCATTCCAATTCAGAATATTCTTTTATTCACAAAATCGCATTTTTAGGGAAAGGTTCCCATTAATTTTATCCAAGATAATTTCTTTCAAATTTATCCTTTAATCTTCCTTTGGATGACATTTCAAACCAAATTATGGTTTTCTGAACTAGTCGAGATTAGCGAACCACACCGAAGTAATTATTTATTTTATTTCCTAATCCCAACCTATTCATCCCACGAAGCAAAACTGGTAATACTCCATATCTAATACTATGGTGTTATCGGTAAAATTAATTACCATCTCACGTTCAAATCTAATTAAAGATTTAACTATCGCTTTGGAGCAAAACTGGCGATACTCCATTCTCGTTCATTTCTAAATTTGATAATTTAGATTATAGATTCACATTTCAATCTAATTACAGAATCATTAAAACTCCTTTTACTGGGTTCAAGAACTAGGTGTTATTTAAAACACAGTTCACGACAAACCCAAATCACATTCTATTTATTATCGGGTTAAAGAACTAGTGTTATTTAAAACACCGTTCACGATAAACCCATTTCAAATCCAATCAAATATATTAGAAATTCCGATTATTTAAAACCCCTTTTTAAATCTAATTTATTTATTTAAAAATAATTCAGTTTTAAATTGAGTTCAAACTAGTTCATTTCGATAAAAATCTATTTTTATCTTTTCAAATATAGAGTTTTTCACCCCAACTTTTCCCAAATCATTTCTTATGATTTTACACAAATTACTACTATTTTTAATAATTTTATCAAGGCCCGTACAGTCGATTTCCATCAACGGCCATCGAACTGCACTTACAGCGACCTTTTCCAAATTTGATTTGGACGTATCTCCAAATCCAACCTTTAGATTTCAAATTTCTAATATTCGTTAGAAAGCTCTTTTCGATACGAACCCAACGGTTTCGGTTTTAGGAGAATCCGACGGTCGGATCTCCCGTAATGTCCGTTTGAAATAAATGGTCGAAATTTTACGAACTGCCGCGGCGCGGCGCGTTCTATTCAGGCCATTATATAATATATATAATATATATTTCGTCGATTTCTATTTAAAACGAATTATAAAAATAGTTTTGAATTCGTTTTCAATTCAATTTCAACCTCCATTTCAATTCAAATCAAAATTGAATTTTTCCTTATAAATTCGTTTTAAAATTCATTTCTATTCAATTCAAATTTCAATTCAATTTGAATTCATTTCAATTTGTTTTCAATTCAGTTTGAATTCGTTTTCAATTCAATTTCAAAGTCGTTTTCTATTCGATTCAATTCAAATTGGTTTTCTATTCAAATCAAATTCGTTTTGTTTTCTATTTGAATCAAATTCATTTTGTTTTCTATTTGAATCGAATTCATTATATATTCAATTGAAATCAAATCCGTTATATATTCAATTCGGTTTCAATTTAATTCGAATTCGATTAGTTATATGTTCAATTCGAATTCAATTCGTTATATATTCAATTCGAAATCAATTCGTTATATATTCAATTCGAATTCAATTCGTTATATATTCAATTGAAATCAAACTGGTCTTCTATTCCATTCAATTCGAAATCGTTTTATATTCAATTCATTTCGAAATCGTTTTATATTCAATTCATTTCGAAATCGTTTTATATTCAATTAATTTCGAAATAGTTTTATATTCAATTCATTTCAAAATCGTTTTATATTCAATTCATTTCGAATGAATAAATCGGTATAAATATCGTTCACGTCAAAATGGCGTCAATCTAACCAACACGGCTTCATACATTTCTATTTTCAAATATTCTATTCAACAAATGAATATTTATTTTTGTCAACACACGACTAATCTCAACGAATGAGTACTGTCCACGTGTGACTATTATTGTTAAATTATTTCGTTCAACACATGACTAATCTCAACGGATGAGTACAGTCAACACATGAACATTTACTTTATAGTGATAAAGATATAAATTTTTTTGTCAAAATATTTCGTTCAACACATGACTAATCTCAACGAATGAGTACAGTCAACACATGAACGTTTACTTTATAGCGATAAAGATATAGATTTTATTGTCAAAATATTTCGTTCAACACATGACTAATCTCAACGAATGAGTACAGTCAATACATGAACGTTTACTTTATAGTGATAAAGATATAAATTTTATTGTCAAAATATTTCGTTCAACACATGACTAATCTCAACGAATGAGTACAGTCAACACATGAACGCTTACTTTATAATATTCTTTATCTTCTAAATTGGAACGAGGCCCAATCAATCACCATATAATGTTAATTATATGGATTTTCATACATCACATGTATATAATAGTATTGAAAAATAGTCAACCATCAACCAAAGTGCACTACACTGTATAAGCATCAAATATAAATATCTAACGCTTATAACAGCCTGTCAATCAATCGAGCGACATATTTAATCAATCAGTATGAGTGAACTTCAAATTTCATCCCAACACCCGTGTGGGGTTTCAAACAATCAAACACAGATTTTATTTGTGCAGTTGGGCGATGTGTAAAATTTATCGTCCCAATCAATGTCATTCAAATAGGTGTACATAAACAAACCGTCCGGTTTGTAAATGAATATTTATTTATTCACATTCACGTTAAAAATTATATTTTTAACGATAAAACATTATATTTTAACACATGAATTTCTATTATTCATTTACACAATAAAATGATATTTTTATTTTTCTAACATATTTTAGAAAATTTCGGCGGCATAACGGCACGATACTAGAAACGGGACGAGGCCTAGCCTTATCTCCGGTCTAGTGAAGGCCCACGCCATTCACACATCAATCAAATTCACCAAACAACCAAATTCAAATCAAATCATTTAACTAATTTATGCAACCAAACAAACAAGTCCATGGTTTGTGGACGATTGTGTCGGGTGCTACTAAGCACCGTCTGCATCATAGTATATATATATAACTAGAAAAATAAATCGAAAGGTGAGAAATTCTCACCGATAGCTATCCAAACATCTTGACTCTTCTTTGATAGAAATCTTCATCGTTCCCGCCTTTTGTCGCTTTCGTTGCCCGTATTCACTACATATGTAAAATTGAATTTTTACTTCGCTATTCAATATATAAAAATCGAATTTTTATTATACTATTCAATATATAAAAATCGAATTTTTATTATACTATTCAATATATAAAAATCGAATTTTTATTATACTATTCAATATATAAAATTCGCCCTTTCAAATATAAAGATTTCGCCTTTTCAAATATAAAGATTTCGCCTTTTCAAATGTAAAGATGATATTTCTAATATCCCTATCATGCAAAAATTATATTTCTAATTCTCTACATAAACAAAAATCATATTTTTATATCTTCTATATAGTAAAGACTATATTTTTAATACTTTAAAAATATAAAAATCATATTTTTAACTCACCACTATATCAAAATCCGCTCTTTTTAAGGTTAAAAATATCGCCTTTTTACATATAAAGATCTCTTTTTCTTGCTAGAAATCCATCCTTTCATTTCTGAAAATCCATACTTTTATTTCTTTAAAAATCTATACTTTTATTTCTTTAAAAATCTATACTTTTATTATGAAAACATAAAACTAAATAAACAACAGAAATAAATATAAAAATAAAATAAAAACTCACTGTAAAAATCAGAAGAGGAAGGGGGAAAGAGTTTTCGGTCGAAGGAGAGGAGGGGGGGGGGGAGGCGTCGGCGGTTGTCTCGCTGCTGGGTGGGGGGGTCTTCTCGAGGCGGCGGCGGTTTAAGGGGAGGGGGGGTGCTGCGTCGGCGCAGGATGGAGGGGGGGCCTAGACGTTGCGTCGATCGAACAGGAGGGGGGCGCTTGCCTGGTGGCGGCGGCGGCGATCATCGGGGTGGGGGGGGGACGAGTCCCCCCCCCCCCCCCCCCGTCCGCCTCTTTCTCCCTTTTTTTTTGTTTTCAGTTTTGAAAGAAAAGAGGGGGGGCCAGAACGTATAGGAAGAGGGAGGGATATTTTTTTATTTTATTTTATATTATTTAATTTCTAAAAGTTGACTTTTACATACGACCTCTGAACGAGGCCCACCGCCTGTCGTCCATAGCGTTTTACCCCCATTCCGAACACAATGGGATATGCATCTTAGGCTGATTCGGCTGTTACGATCAGTTTCCGTTAAATTTACATTTAAATCATTATATTGAATTTTAAACGTACATTTCGAATTACCGGGGTCACATACTAACTAGAAAAATTCCAGAAAAATATTTTCTAGCTTTGTATTGACGATACGGTCCTAACAAAACTAGTTTCGTCGAATTCTGAGACCGTTTGAAAAATGGCCAATTTCCAGTCGATTAAAATCAACTAAAACTGGTCAAACGCGTTTTCCTTTGCCACGCTCACATATTGATTCGAAAAATTATGAAATTTGGAACCTAGCAATAACTTGACATCACGGACCCAACAAAAGTGGTTTCGTCGAAATCCGAGGTCGTTTGCAAAATTCCCATTTTTAAGGGCCTGAATTCCATAGCGACTATTCAGAATTTTCAACTGAACATATCTTTTGATTCCCGCTATGAAATCTTGATTTTTCGGATTCGTTGGAAATATATTAGCAAATAGATCCTAATGTTTTTGGTTTCACTAAAATCCGGATTGTTTTGCAACCGGTACATTCAATTGAAGTTTGAAATTGAATTATCGAACTACCGCGCCATTTTCAATTCTATTTATAATTATATATAAATATTTATATTCTAACGACGACGTATATAATATATACGTTCGAATTATGTTCAAAATAGATTTCTCGTCGATATTATGTAAAATAATCTATTTTAAATATTCAAAATTGATTAAAATTACCAAAATAAAAATTTTAAACTGGCTCAGATTTTCCGGGTTATTACAATCTCCCCCACTTAAAACTTTTCGTCCCCGAAAAGGAACAAAGTCGAAAGTGGTTTGATTTATCAATTCTACGTTCGATCTGGCTTCCATTCTCCAACTTTTCAGTTTCTGAGAATTTTCAAATTTTCAAAAATTTGGCTAACACCCTAAATTTTCGAAAAATTTCGCCATAACCTCCCCTGCACCGGGAGCCATGGGAAAATCCCGAAATTTCCATAAAGGCCTTCTGATCTCAAAAAGAAAAAGAAAAAGCCAAGCGGCTAGCCAATAGGCTCATAAAATCATCATCACCCAAATAAAACAGTAAATTATGTAGTAAACATGTAGCTATTTGTCGGGCAAACAAATTTCATTCTTCGGCTCTAGCCTCCTTGCTATGACCTGTTCAATGAAAGTATATGTATATGCAAGCAAATGCGACCAATTTTCAATAATATTCAATATTCGATGCAATTAGGCATAAATGGTTAAAATTATAAAACAAATAAACAAACAACACAAACATCAATCAATTAGTGAATTAGAGTTTCAAATTCATAATTTTGATATATATACAGAAAATCATGTTTTTGATGTCAATTCACAACAATGTGTTCTAGCTATATAAGTTTTGGTTCTCACACCAGTCTAATGGAAATATATAGGTATCACACCTTCGAAACACGAATATAAATATTGATGATGCCATTGTCATTATCAACATCATCTCCGGGCGACTAGAGTGTAATTCTATATCTATCTAATATATTAAAACTTCGAATATACGTTCATGACGCGTATATGCAAAATCTTTATATATTGGATTGTCCATATTCAAAATAAATAAATAATCAAATACGTAGAATTGATTTAAATTTTCAAAACAAAAATTATTTTCATTTGAAAAATATACTCTTCACACTCGTTCTAGGATACTACTGATCCTATCTCTAACGAGTCATTCTAATTGGATATTACTAATCCAATATCTGATGAATTCTTTCGTATGGTTCTAATGTGTCTTGTTCTCGAGCTCTGTAAACCAAAGCTCTGATACCAAATGTAGTGACCCGAATTTCCCCGGTCTCCGAAGAGATGAGAAAGAACGAATTACTGTGAGGACAAGATGAATCAGAACTCAGACGGAAGAACATTTCATTGTTATTACAACAATTCCATCAGATACAAGAATATACAGAGTATAAATGAATAAATTACATTCGATAAATATCAGAGATTACAATAAATTACATAGCAGCGGAAAATAATACAAAGCACAACTGAACGTGATATACGGATACAGAGCTTTCCGGATATCATTCCAGCTGTAAACCAAAATCCTGTGAATATAAATCTGCAAAACCAAAACTACTAGCTGCCCGTGAGGAAAATAGGGGCACCCAGAGTTTAGGTTAAAACAACAAACTCCAGGTCAGTCATGTGACTGGTGTGAGAACTAAAACAGTTATTTAAAGCTTTACTTTAAAAGAGAGTAATTCAAAGGACCACGCCGTATAACACGGAACGGGTTTCCTCCCAAGAATACCAGTGCATATAGATAAACAACGCAATGCTTTTTCGAAAAATGAAGCTATTATAAGACCCAGGTCCCATCGCACAATGCAACGCAAGCCGGAGGATAGGGTTTTCCCTTATAATAGCCAAACATGCTTGGTACGTTTAAAACAAATCATTTGATACTATAATAAGTGTATAGTGTCAAAACATTTCAATCATAAATATCAATCATAGGCGGCATAGCTACCATCTACTATGTCGCCATACTAGGCTCTACAAATAAAGCCGAAATACACGTATTGGAAATTGGATTTCCGTCATGAGTCGAGGCAAGGGGCAAGCTCCTCTCCGCGTTCGAGACACTCTAGCAAATGCTCAGGACTACACACTCTGGGCAGCCACTTGGATTGGTTGGGCCGGTCCTCACTTACGTTAGAGGATTGGTTATGCCTGAACACACGTTTCCCGGTCCTTACAGACCTATAATCGAGGCGCCTCATTCCAACAACCACAAAGGTGAAAAGTATATAAATGTCAGGGCTGGTAAGTCACTGACACCACCAAAGCTAGAAAGAAACGTCGTGTTCTCCCAATGGCCCGTATCCCGTTTTTAACTCATACCGAGGTGTGAGGTTCGCGAATTCACGTTATACACAAAGTTGCCACGTAGGCGTGCTTTGATCATCAACCACAAGACTTTGCTTTTCAACAGAAGCCTTGTTCATTGCATCTTAGCGTGCCACATAGGCAATTCATGCCATGTGATTGATATCTATCGATATATAACCTCTAAGCTCGTACGTCTCAGAGAAGGGTGTTAAGCAAGAGAATAAATTCTCCGCCCGCCAAACAGATATATATTTAACAGAAATCAATCAACACAGAATAAAATCCAATGTCAGACACACAATCCATTTACAAGTTCGTTCTGGGTCTGAACGAAACAAGAGGCACTTTCCTCGCATATTCATCCATCTCCAAGTACGTCTGGACGACCACCAACTATTTCCATCCTCTTGGGTGTACAGCCCAATCAGGATCGTCAGTAATTACCCAAACGATGTGAAGACTTCCGGTCTTCATCCACCATCTTCATCTTCGACATATCGTCGAATCGGTTATTCAGAATGGGTATAAACCCGGACTTTCCGAACAACCCGCGTATATTAAAAACAAATGTTACACAAACACAACGTACGCCTCATTCCAATTCAGAATATTCTTTTATTCACAAAATCGCATTTTTAGGGAAAGGTTCCCATTAATTTTATCCAAGATAAATTCTTTCAAATTTATCCTTTAATCTTCCTTTGGATGACATTTCAAACCAAATTATGGTTTTCTGAACTAGTCGAGATTAGCGAACCACACTGAAGTAATTATTTATTTTATTTCCCAATCCCAACCTATTCATCCCATGAAGCAAAACTGGTAATACTCCATATCTAATACTATGGTGTTATCGGTAAAATTAATTACCATCTCACGTTCAAATCTAATTAAAAATTTAACTATCGCTTTGGAGCAAAACTGGCGATACTCCATTCTCGCTCATTTCTAAATTTGATAATTTAGATTATAGATTCACATTTCAATCTAATTACAGATTCATTAAAACTCCTTTTACTGGGTTCAAGAACTAGGTGTTATTTAAAACACAGTTCACGACAAACCCAAATCACATTCTATTTATTATCGGGTTAAAGAACTAGTGTTATTTAAAACACCGTTCACGATAAACCCATTTCAAATCCAATCAAATATATTAGAAATTCCGATTATTTAAAACCCCTTTTTAAATCTAATTTATTTATTTAAAAATAATTCGGTTTTAAATTGAGTTCAAACTAGTTCATTTCGATAAAAATCTATTTTTATCTTTTCAAATATGGAGTTTTTCACCCCAACTTTTCCCAAATCATTTCTTATGATTTTACACAAATTACTACTATTTTTAATAATTTTATCAAGGCCCGTACATTCGATTTCCATCAACGGCCATCGAACTGCACTTACAACGACTTTTTCCGAATTTGATTTGGACGTATCTCCAAATCCAACCTTTAGATTTCAAATTTCTAATATACGTTAGAAAGCTCTTTTCGATACGAACCCAACGGTTCCGGTTTTAGGAGAATCCGACGGTCGGATCTCCCGTAATGTCCGTTTGAAATAAATGGTCGAAATTTTACGAACTGCCACGACACGGCGCGTTCTATTCAGGCCATTATATTATATATATAATATATATAATATATATTTCATCGATTTCTGTTTAAAATGAATTATATAAATAGTTTTGAATTCGTTTTCAATTCAATTTCAACTTCCATTTCAATTCAAATCAAAATTGAATTTTTCCTGATAAATTCGTTTTAAAATTCATTTCTATTCAATTCAAATTTCAATTCAATTTGAATTCATTTCAATTTGTTTTCAATTCAGTTTGGATTCGTTTTCAATTCAATTTCAAAGTCGTTTTCTATTCGATTCAATTCAAATTGGTTTTCTATTCAAATCAAATTCGTTTTGTTTTCTATTTGAATCAAATTCATTTTGTTTTCTATTTGAATTGAATTCATTATATATTCAATTGAAATCAAATCCGTTATATATTCAATTCGAATTCAATTCGGTTTCAATTTAATTCAAATTCGATTCGTTATATGTTCAATTCGAATTCAATTCATTATATATTCAATTCGAATTCAATTCGTTATATATTCAATTGAAATCAAACTGGTCTTCTATTCCATTTAATTCGAAATCGTTTTATATTCAATTCATTTCGAAATCGTTTTATATTCAATTCATTTCGAAATCGTTTTATATTCAATTCATTTCGAAATCGTTTTATATTCAATTCATTTCGTTTTATATTCAATTCATTTCGAATGAATAAATCGGTATAAATATCGTTCACGTCAAAATGGCGTCAATCTAACCAACACGGCTTCATACATTTCTATTTTCAAATATTCTATTCAACAAATGAATATTTATTTTTGTCAACACACGACTAATCTCAACGAATGAGTACTGTCCACGTGTGACTATTTTTGTTAAATTATTTCGTTAAACACATGACTAATCTCAACGGATGAGTACAGCCAACACATGAACATTTACTTTATAGTGATAAAGATATAAATTTTATTGTCAAAATATTTCGTTCAACACATGACTAATCTCAACGAATGTGTACAGTCAACACATGAACGTTTACTTTATAGGGATAAAGATATAAATTTTATTGTCAAAATATTTCGTTCAACACATGACTAATCTCAACGAATGAGTACAGTCAATACATGAATGTTTACTTTATAGTGATAAAGATATAAATTTTATTGTCAAAATATTTCGTTCAACATATGACTAATCTCAACGAATGAGTACAGTCAACACATGAACGTTTACTTTATAATATTCTTTATCTTCTAAATTGGAATGAGGCCCAATCAATCACCATATAATGTTAATTATATGGATTTTCATACATCACATGTATATAATAGTATTGAAAAAGAGTCAACCATCAACCAAAGTGCACTACACTGTATAAGCATCAAATATAAATATCTAACACTTATAACAGCCTGTCAATCAATCGATCGACATATTTAATCAATCAGGATGAGTGAACTTCAAATTTCATCCCAACACCCGTGTGGGGTTTCAAACAATCAAACACAGATTTTATTTGTGCAGTTGGGCGATGTGTAAAATTTATCGTCCCAATCAATGTCATTCAAATAGGTGTACATAAACAAACCGTCCGGTTTGTAAATGAATATTTATTTATTCACATTCACGTTAAAAATTATATTTTTAACGATAAAACATTATATTTTAACACATGAATTTCTATTATTCATTTACACAATAAAATGATATTTTTATTTTTCTAACATATTTTAGAAAATTTTGGCTGCATAACGGCACGATACTAGAAACGGGACGAGGCCTAGCCTTATCTCCGGTCTAGTGAAGGCCCACGCCATTCACACATCAATCAAATTCACCAAACAACCAAATTCAAATCAAATCATTTAACTAATTTATGCAACCAAACAAACAAGTCCATGGTCTGTGGACGATTGTGTCGGGTGCTACTAAGCACCGTCTGCATCCTAGTATATATATATAACTAGAAAAATAAATCGAAAGGTGAGAAATTCTCATCGATAGCTATCAAAACATCTTGACTCTTCTTTGATAGAAATCTTCATCGTTCCCGCCTTTTGTCGCTTTCGTTGCCCGTATTCACAACATATGTAAAATTGAATTTTTACTTCGCTATTCAATATATAAAAATCGAATTTTTATTATACTATTCAATATATAAAAATCGCCCTTTCAAATATAAAGATTTCGCCTTTTCAAATTTAAAGATTTCGCCTTTTCAAATATAAAGATGATATTTCTAATATCCCTATCATGCAAAAATTATATTTCTAATTCTCTACATAAACAAAAATCATATTTTTATATCTTCTATATAGTAAAGACTATATTTTTAATACTTTAAAAATATAAAAATCATATTTTTAACTCACCACTATATCAAAATCCGCTTTTTTTAAGGTTAAAAATATCGCCTTTTTACATATAAAGATCTCTTTTTCTTGCTAGAAATCCATCCTTTCATTTCTGAAAATCCATACTTTTATTTCTTTAAAAATCTATACTTTTATTTCTTTAAAAATCTATACTTTTATTATGAAAACATAAAACTAAATAAACAACAGAAATAAATATAAAAATAAAATAAAAACTCACTGTAAAAATCAGAAGAGGAAGGGGGAAAGAGTTTTCAGTCGAAGGAGAGGAGGGGGGGAGGCGTCGGCGGTTGTCTCGCTGCTGGGTGGGGGGGGTCTTCTCGAGGCGGCGGCCGTTTTAGGGGAGGGGGGGTGCTGCGTCGGCGCAGGATGGAGGGGGGGGGGGCTAGACGTTGCGTCGATCGAACAAGAGGGGGGGGGGGGGCGCTTGCCTGGTGGCGGCGGCGGCGATCATCGGGGGGGGGGGGGGGGACGAGTTCCCCCCCCCCCCCACGTCCGCCTCTTTCTCCCTTTTTTTTTTGTTTTCAGTTTTGAAAGAAAAGAGGGGGGCCAGAACGTATAGGAAGAGGGAGGTTTATTTTTTTTATATTATTTAATTTCTTAAAGTTGACTTTTACATACGACCTCTAAACGAGGCCCACCGCCTGTCGTCCATAGCGTTTTACCCCCATTCCGAACACAATGGGATATGCATCTTAGGCTGATTCGGCTGTTACGATCAGTTTCCGTTAAATTTACATTTAAATCATTATATTGAATTTTAAACATACATTTCGAATTACCGGGGTCACATACTAACTAGAAAAATTCCAAAAAAATATTTTCTAGCTTCGTATTGACGATACGGTCCTAACAAAACTAGTTTCGTCGAATTCTGAGACCGTTTGAAAAATGGCCAATTTCCAGTCGATTAAAATCAACTAAAATTGGTCAAACGCGTTTTCCTTTGCCACGCTCACATATTGATTCGAAAAATTATGAAATTTGGAACCTAGCAATAACTTGACATCACGGACCCAACAAAAGTGGTTTCGTCGAAATCCGAGATCGTTTGCAAAATTCCCATTTTTAAGGGCCTGAATTCCATAGCGACTATTCAGAATTTTCAACTGGACATATCTTTTGATTCCCGCTATGAAATCTCGATTTTTCGGATTCGTTGGAAATATATTATCAAATAGATCCAAATTTTTTTGGTTTCACTAAAATCCGGATTGTTTTGCAACCGGTACATTCAATTGAAGTTTGAAATCGAATTATCGAACTACCGCGCCATTTTCAATTCTATTTATAATTATATATAAATATTTATATTCGAACGACGACGTATATAATATATACGTTCGAATTATGTTCAAAATAGATTTCTCGTCGATATTATTTAAAATAATCTATTTTAAATATTCAAAATTCATTAAAATTACCAAAATAAAAATTTTAAACTGGCTCATATTTTCCGGGTTATTACACAAATTCTTACAAGTGCTTTCGTTGTTGGCTTTATATAGATGCTTTGGTGCCGGTTTAGTTGTTTTCTTTTCTCTATGTTTGGCTCTGCTTTCAACAACACTGGCTTTCAGGAATCGAGTTCCATCTCTGTTACTAGTGTTAATGGGTGTCACCCTTACGTGTTGGCATCGATATCTAAACTATTGGTATGTATAGCTCTTCTTTTGCTCTGCTATATTTGTTTCCAACTCCTCTTTTCATTTATGAATTCGATTATCGTCTCTTGCCTTCATCATGAGTATCTGGTATTGATCTGTATGTTTTCCTTTCTTTGTGCTTGGTACCACCTCCCACAATACTGATTCCTAGCATTTGACTTCGTCTTTTCCATTCTTCCATTTTGAATATCGAACCATTGTTGTAATAACCCGGAAAATCTGGGCCAGTTTAAATTTTTTATTTCGGCAATTTTAGCGAATTTTGATTATTTAAAATGAATTATTTTAAATAATATCGACGAGAAATTTATTTTGAATATAATTCGAACGTATATATTTATACGCGTTGTCGTTAGAATATAAATATTTATATATAATTATAAATAGAATTGAAAATGGCGCGGTAGTTCGATAATTCGATTTCAAACTTCAATTGAATGTACCGGGTGCAAAACAATCCGGATTTTAGTGAAACCAAAAATAATGGAATCTAATAGTGAATATCTTTCCAACGAATCCGAAAAATCAAAAGTTCGTATCGGGAATCAAAAGATATGTCCAGTTGAAAATTCTGAATAGTCACTATGGAATTCAGGCCCTTAAAAATGGACATTTTGCAAACGACCTCGGATTTCGACGAAACCACTCTTGTTGGGTCCGTGATGTAAAGTTATTGCTAGGTTTCAAATTTCATAATTTTCTGAATCAATATGTGAGCGTGGCAAAGGAAAACGCGTTTGACCAGTTTCAGTTGATTTTAATCGACTGGAAATTGGCCATTTTTCAAACGGTCTCAGAATTCGACGAAACTAGTTTTGTTAGGACCGTATCGTCAATACGAAGCTAGAAAATATTTTTCTGGAATTTTTCTAGTTAGTATGTGACCCCAGTAATTCGAAATGTACGGTTAAAATTCAATATAATGATTTAAATGTAAATTCAAACGGAAACTGATCGAAACAGTCGAATCAGCTTGCGTGGCATATCCCATTGTGTTCGGAATGGGGGTAATTAGCTAGGGACGACAGTCGTTGGGCTCGAATCGGTGTTCATTTGAAAAGTCAATTTGAAGTGGAAGAAAAAAATATAATAAATAAAAATAAAAAAAAAACTTTACAAAACCCCCCTCGTTTTCTTTCTTCCCCACCTTCACATTTCTCAGATGAAAAAAAACGAAATAAAGAAAAAAAAATGCTCCATCGATCCAGGCGGCGCCACCCCCGTCGACGCCTCACCCACCCTCGCACCCGCAACCAGACCACCTTCCCCCACCTTCGACGTCCTCCACCCCCTCCTCCTTTCAAGCCTCCGCCCGAACCCCAAATCCGCCGCCACGATCTCCTAGCGCCGCCACCGCCTAAACCGACCCCCACGTCAGCCGCTCGACCTCCTCCGTCACCCCGTCAGCACCACCTCCCAGCGACACCGCACCCCCCCTCGAAGCCTGCCGCCGACCCTGACGTCACCCCCCCTTTTTTCTTCGATGCAGTAAGTTTTTTTTTACTTTACTTTATTTTATTTTTATTTTCAATTCTGAAATTCTGATTTTAAAAGCATTTAATTCTGATTTTAAAAGCATTTAATTCTGATTTTAAAAGCATTTACAACTGATTTTTAAAAAGGTTTAAAAACTGATTTTTATTTTGAGATTTTAAATAGAAAAAGATTTGAATTTTAAATAGAAAAAGATTTGATATTTAAATGGAAAAAGATTAGAACTTTAAAATGTGAAAAGGTCGTATTTTGAAATGTGAGAAGATCGTATTTTTATATAGTTGATTTACAGAAAAGATAGGATTTTTATTTGTATAAAAATATGATTTTTATATATTGAACTTCGAAATAAAAATATGATTTTTATATATTGAACTTCGAAATAAAAATATGGTTTTTATATATTGAACTTCGAAATAAAAATATGATTTTTATATATTGAACATCAAAATAAAAATATGATTTTTATATATTGAACTTCCAAATATAAATATATGATTTTTATATATTGAACTTCGAAATAAAAATATGGTTTTTATATATTGAACTTCGAAATAAAAATTCGATTTTTATATATTGAATAGCGAATTAAAAATGTGATTTTTACATATGTAGAGAATACGGGCAAAGAAAGTGAAAAGAGGCGGAACGACGAAGAATTCTGCAAATGAAGAACCGTGGAGCTAGGATAGCTATATGTGAGAATTTCTCACCTTTCAATTTCATTTCTATTTATATATATATATACTAGGATGCAGACGGTGCTTAGTAGCACCCGACACAATCGTCCACAGACCATGGACTTGTTTGTTTGGTTGCATAGCTTAGTTATATGATTTGATTTGAATTTGGTTATTTGGTGAATTTGATTGATGTGTGAATGGCGTGGGCCTTCACTAGACTGGGGATAAGGCTAGGCCTCGTCCCGTTTCTAGTATCGTGCCGTTATGCCGCCGAAATTTTCTAAAATATGTTAGAAAAATAAAAATATCATTTTATTTAAAGAAATGAACTGAATAGAAATTCATATGATAAAATAAAATGTTTTATCGTTAAAAATATAATTTTTAACGTGAAGTGAATAAAATGAATATTCATTTACAAACCAGACGGTTTGTTTATGTACACCTATTTGAAGGACATTGATTGGGTCGATAAATTTTACACATCGCCCAACTGCACAACTAAAATCTGTGTTTGATTGTTTGAAACCCCACACGGGTGTTGGGATGAAATATGAATTTCACTCATCCTGATTGATTAAATATGTCGATCGATTGATTGACAGGCTGTTATAAGCGTTGAATATCTATATTTGATGCTTATACAGTGTAGTGCACTTTGGTTGATGGTTGATTATTTTTCAATGCTATTATATACATGTGTTGTATGGAAATCCATATAATTAATTTTATATGGTGATTGATTGGGCCTCATTCCAATTTGAAAAATAAAGAAAATTTGAAAATAGAAATTTATGAAGCCGAGTTGATTAGATTGACGCCATTTTGACGTGAACGATATTTATATCGATTTTATTCATTTTAAAATGAATATTGAAAAGTGATTTCGAAATCAACGATTTCGAAATGAATTGAATTGAAAACGATTTCGAAATGAATTGAATTGAAAACGATTTCGAAATGAATTGAATTGAAAACGAATTCGAATTGAATTGAAAGCGAATTGAAATGAATTCAAATTGAATTGAAATTTGAATTGAATAGAAATGAATTTTAAAACGAATTTATAAAGAAGAATTCAATTTTGAATTGAATTTGAAAAGGAAGTTGAAATCGCTTTTGAAACGAATTTAAAACTATTTATATAATTCGTTTTAAATAGAAATCGACGAAGTGTATATTATATATATAATATAATGGCCTGAATAGAACGTGCCGCGCCGCGGCAGTTCGTGAATTTCGACCATTTATTTCAAACGGACATTACGGGAGATCCGACCGTCGGATTCTCCTAAAACCGGAACCGTTGGGTTCGTATCGAAAAGAGCTTTCTAACGAATATTAGAAATTTGAAATCTAACGGTTGGATTTGGAATTATGTCCAAATCAAATTTGAAAAAGGTCGCTGTAAGTGCAGTTCGATGGCCGTTGATGGAAATCGACTGTACGGGCCTTGATAAAATTATTAAAAATAGTAATAATTTGTGTAAAATCATAAGAAATGATTTGTGAAGATTTGAGATGAAAAACTCCATATTTGAAGAGATAAAAATAGATTTTTATCGAAATGAACTAGTTTTAAACTAGAAATATAATTCTATTTATTTTTAAATAAATAAATTGAATTTGAAAAGGGTTTTAAAAATAACCAGAATTTCCAATGATTGCATTGGAGTGGATTTGAATCGAAATTGTCTTTGGAATATTTCGATGTTGGAATTCGTGATTATACAGGTGTTGTTATGGAAATTTGAAAGATATATATTTATATCGTTATTTCCAATACGACATTTGTTAGTCGTAGAATTTGATATTGAATATAAGCCGATATATTTTCTATTCAGAGCCTTGTATTGAATATCAAATGTGATTTGGGTTTGTCGTGAATGGTGTCTTCACTAACACTGTTCTTGAACCCAGTTGAGAAAAAAATTAAATCTTTTTATTTAGATTTAATGAAGTGTACCAATTAAACGATATTTAATTGGAATTGAATTGGTATTGATTTTTGGGTTTATCGTGGACAGTGTTTTAAATAACACTTGTTCTTTAACCCGATAATTAATGGAATGTGATTTTGGGTTTATCGTGAACCGTGTTTTAAATGACACTGATTCTTTAACCCAGTTAAAGATTAAAAATAAGTGGAGTTTTAATGAATCTTTAATTAGATTGAAATGATCGAGAATGGAGTATCACCAGTTTTGCTCCAGGCGATAGTTAAATCTTTAATTAGATTTGAACGTGAAATGGTAATTGAATTTACCGATAACACTGTGGTGTTAGATATGAAGTATTACCAGTTTTACTTCATGGGATGAATAGGTTGGGATGGGGAAATTAAAATAAATAATTACTTCGGTAAGGTTCGCTAATCCCGACTAGTTTGAATTGAGATTCAAAAATAGAATAAAGAATAAATTCAAGGAATTTATCTTGGATAAAATTAATGGGAACCTTTCCCTATGAATGTGAAATTTAGAAACTAACTGTCGGTTAGCCAAGCAGAATGGTTTTCTGAATATTGATCTGATGTTGGTTTCGGCCTTCGGGGTTAATATTTGGGGAATTATTCTCTTGATTAATTTACGGTTAGTGACTAATGAATTGGAATGAGGCGTATGTTGTGTTTGTGTAACACTTTTATAATATATACGCGAGTTATTCAGAAAGACCAGGTTTATCCCATTCTGAATAACTGATTCGACGTGGTGTCGAAGATGAAGACGGTGGTCGAAGACCAGAAGTCTTCACGTCGTTTGGGTGATTACTGATGATCTTGATTGGGCTGTACACCCAAGAAGATGGAAACAGTTAGTGATCGTCCAGACGTACTTGGAGATCGATGGATATGCGGGGTACTAGGTGCCTCCGGTTTCGTTCAGACCCAGAACGGACTTGTAAATGGACTGTGTGTCTGACATTGGATTTTAGTCCGTGTGATTGATCTCTATTAAATATATATCTGTTTGGCGGCGGAGAATTTATTCTCTTGCTTAACGCCCTTCTCTGAGACGTACGAGCTCAGGGGTCATATATTGATGGATATCAAACGCATGGAGTGAATTGCCTGTGTGGCATGCCTAAGTGGCAACTGATCGAGGCTTCTGTTGAAAAGCAAAGTCTTGTGGTGATGATCAAAGCGAGGCCTTTGTGGCGTAGCTTTGTGTAACATTGATTCGCGAGCTTCACACCCGGTATGAACCAAAAACGGGAGACGGACCTCAGGGAGGACTTGCGTTTCTTTCTAGCTAAAAGTGGCGTCAGTGGTTTTACACGCCCTGACGAGTTTGACTTATGTGGTTGTTGCTGTTGCGAGGCGCCTCGGTTTGATCGGACGATCCGGGTCCGATGGAGTCATTCATTGGCTCGTTTGCGCCCCAAAGGGCGGGGAGACGTATTGTTCAGGCATAATAATCCACATCGGTGGACCGGCCCTGACGATCCAGGGGGCAGTTGCGGCTGTTCCTGAGACATGGTAGGCTAGATTGTCTCGAATCGGTAGAGGACGATCCCTGGCCTCGGTTCATAGACGGAAATCCAATTTCCAAATACGTGACTTTGCGGTTTTATTTGTAAACCTATATATGGTGACATAGTGGGATGGGGCGCTCATGCCGCCTATGATTGATACTTATGATTTGAAGTTGTTTTATACACTATGCACTTATAATAGTATCAAACGATTTGTTTTAACCGTATCAAGCATTCTTTGGCTGTTATAAGGGAAAACCCTATCCCCCGGCTTGCGTTGCATTGTGTGATAGGACCTGGGTCTTATAACAGCTTCATTTTTCTTTATTTAGCATTGCGCTGTTTGTTTTATGCACTGGTATTCTTGGGAGGAAACCCGTTCCGTGTTATACGGCGTGGTCCCTTGATTTACCGAACTTTAAAAATAAAGATTAACTGTTTTAGTTCTCACACCAGTCACATGACTGACCTGGAGTTTATTGTTTTAACCTAAACTCTGGGTGCCCTTATTTTCGACACGGGCAGCTAGTAGTTTTGGTTTTGCAGATTTATATTCACAGGATCCTGGTTTACAGCTGGAACGATATCCGGAAAGCTTTGTATCCGTATATCTCTTCTAGTTGTGTATTGTATTATTTTCCGCTGCTATGTATTCAAATGTAATTTAAATCTCTGATATTTCTGTGTAATATTCATTTATACTCTGTATATTCTTGTAATCTGATGCATTGTTGTAATAAGCAATGAAACGTTCTTTTATATGCGTTCCATTTTGTCGTGTTCTCAACGATAGGGCGTTTCGAACGGTCTGGGTCGGTTTAGCGACTGGTTCGGACCGAGCGAAATTCCTTGCCGTCACAGTTGGTTGTCTCCATCTTTAAGTCTCTGGTTCTGTGTTTCCTCATTTAATGCTTTCATTGTTTCGGTAATGGTCTCACATTTTGACCTCAAATCCCTTTTGGTACTATCTCTCTTGGTATTTGATTTATAAACTTGCTTCCCTATTTCGGTGTCGATGCCACACTAATTGCTCATTGCATATGGTGTTGACACCATGTCTTTATTCTCTTTTTTCCTTGCAATTTTAGTATCATTGTTGTTATTCCTTTTGCTATCGGTGCCGACTCTATTGGCTTCCTCTTGAACCATTTTCCATAGGTGCCAGTTTTGACTTTTCCCTAGCTCTTATTTTGGGTCCGAACTTATTGTCCTTCCTTTTTAATTTTTGTTATCGATAACGGTTGCGTAGCTTCCATACCCTTCTTTTGATGTTGATCTAGCTATCCCCATAGCCTTTCCTTTTTGGTTCCGATTTTACTGCTTTAAGCCAATTGTTCTTAATATTTCCTCTGGTTTCGAAGCTTCCATCTCTTTCTATTAGGTCAATGCTAATTTGGTGTTAACACCATCCATAATATCCACAAACAAACCCAAATCCAATTAAAACAATGTACAATCCATCAAAATGTATCAATCACATTCTTACCCACTCGAAGCGTATATATACATATAACAAACCATAACAAAACGTTCCTCTCATCACACATCATTCCTTCCAAAATGACCAAACGAAGTGAACCTCCGGTGATGCTCTATAAACTCCGACAAATGCTGGTTTAATTGCTCTATCTGCACGTCACGACAATGATCACACTCCTCAAGCTTAGTGATCTTGGTTCGTAGCTTTGCGATTTTCACTTTGTCTTGAGCTCTATGATACTCCTTCTGAGCAGCCTTAGCTTGTAAACAAATATAAATTGTCATAGTGTATCTAACATCATTAGAGTAATTCAAATAAATTTAATTGAAAATTACTACTTGGTTCCCAAATTCATAGCGCCAGTTGCGGGTTGATTCATCCATGACAGACTTAAGAAAGCATACTCCTCATCAGCAGTCAAATCATCTCATCCAGTGTCCTCAAGTAGTTGTACCCCTTCTTGTTGAATCTTTTGCTGTAATGCAAAATACAGTTGAATTTTGCATAACATTATTTTAGTTAACTTATAACTTTTAATTTAATTATATTATACTTACATATGCCACAATAGCTTTATCATCATGATCCCAAGGGTATGAAATTATGCCTGAATTGTTGGTCTGCCTCATCGCATGGCTATAAGTAAAAACATCTTAATATGACACAGGAGCTTTGCACTCACTTTCTTGAAATATGCACATATAAATATATATTATATATTGTTTTATTGTCTATCTATTAACAACTCCGTATTTTTTCTCTAAAAAGGATATAAAAAGTTAAGGCCTAAGGCCAGTCCCACTTACAAGTGGTAAATACACTGGAAAAGAACCCGAACCTAGCATATCCTCTTTAAACTAATTTAAACCCTAGCCGACATCAACAGACTTGGGTAAAAGAAAAAAAGATGTAAAAATGGCGTCTTCATATGATGAATTTTAGATTACTTGATAGATATGAGAATTTATGTTAGGAATCAATCATAGTGGTTTCCAGCTATTGTATTTGCTCCTCTTTTCCTTGCTTCTACTTCCAGCCAAATAGATATAATGAGGGTTTCTAAAATCGACTTCCCCCTTCAGATCCTTAAAGTTTCGGGTTTGGTATGATCTATTATCTTTTTCTTGAAAGGCAAGGAAAAAATATATTATTTACACTATGAAAGAGTTTACAATTACATGTATACTCATATTATAGTTACATCACAATTATATAATTAGATCATCAAAACAACAATTCCACAACTACATGTACTCTCATATTACAAGTATAAGAGAAAGCCATAAGAAGAAGACACTATACAAGCACCAATATTACAACTTCCATTCAAAAAAGTATTCAAACTGCTGCTTCTTCAACACATACCATATACCATCAGCCATTTTTAATGTCTTTCAAGATCCTTCTGTGCATTGAAGAAAATAGTCTAGGTCAATTCAAAGCACCAATACCGAATAATTCCTCTCCATCCACACAATATAAATAAAATACTTCAAAATCTTCAATAACAACTTAGACTTTGCAAACTTCCACCTAGTTTCCTTGAAAATATTATACCACTCAACCATGCTCACATTCGATGGTCTATGGTAATCTCTGTTAACCAAAAGCCTATACCAAATCTAAAATACATATGTACATTGAAAGAAGATATGTGTATTGGATTCCACCTTAGCTTTACATAATATGCACAAATTATCTAGTATTAGCCCAATTGAATGCAGTTTATCTTTGGTATTCAAAGCGCTGGCCATCACTTTCGATAGTATGAAATTTTCTTTGGCTGAACTACTTGTACTCCAAATTCTCGCATGCCATGGAAATGTTTGTTTATCACCTTGAAGCAAACCATAGACATGTTTTATTGTGTGGTTCTTACCCATCCATAATAAATGAGTATCATCATTATAAGTAGAATTAAAACTTCCTGCAATCTCAGACCGTAACTCCTCAACAAAGATGAACTAACATAGGGTAATACAAGCTTACCGTCATGAATAAAATCATCCATTAAACTGTTTCAGATATACCTGAACTTCTTCTCAGAGTATAATACACTATGTACTCAAAATCAATCCATGCTTTGCCCATGGTGAATGCCCAAATGATAGCTGCTTCATCACTTTACTGTTACATTGAATGAAAGGGATAAAAGTACTTCTAAGCTTAAGAATATTCCTCCAACTCCAACTAGAATTAGGGGAAATCTGCATAGTCCAAAAATCTTTTTTCCCAATTAGATTATGCCTTACCCATTGTGACTTGAGACAATCCTCTTTTGAAAAGAGCTTGTTATAATAAGCTGAGATGGCTGCTTTGTTCCATAAATGAAGATTAGTTATATCAAGGCCATCGAACTTCTTCTCATCATACAATTTATGGAAATAAATAGGAATCATCTTCTTAGAATAAGGATCACCATGCCATAAGAACTTATTCAATGCACTAATTACCATGTTTATCAGTTTCAGAGGCAAAATATAATGCCTAGTCTAATATGTTGTCATTGCAATAACAATAGATTGTACTATTGTTGATCTGCCTGCCCACGAAAGCTTACAACTAGGCCACTGTTGTAGTTTGGTAGTTATTTTTTCAAATAATGGCATGCATTTGTCTTTAGTAATTATAGCATAAATCAAAGGCAAACTTAGATACAAGGCATTAAAAGGTTACTCATGTAATCCAGAACTAAGAATGATTTCAGATTTCTTGTCCAAAGGCAAGCTTGTTATAAAAATATTAGATCTACTAACATTCAACTACAGTCCAGCTATTTGATGAAAAGATTGGAGAGTATACATACTACACTGGATATTCTGAATAGAAGGCTTAGTGAAAATGGTCAAATCATCTGCAAATAGGAGGTGAGTTATCATAGGACACTTACATTGAGGATGCAAGTCTAATTTCTTAATTTCAACCTTCTCTTTAATAATGGCATTGAGTAGCTCCAATACAATTATAAAAAGGTAAGCTGAAATGGGGTCCCCTTGCCTAACCTCTGTAGTACCCTTGAAATATCCATGCAAACCCCCAGTTCTTGAGATAGATAGTGTGGTGAAGATATGCAAGTGTATATCCATGCTAAAAAAGGCTTAGGAAAATTCATACGAAACATAATAGCTAAAATTGAATGCCAAGAGAGTGTATCAAATGCTTATCTGGTATCTAGTTTTAGCAAACACCTTGGTGATATATTTTCCTTATTATACCCACACAACAATTCTTGAGTGGTTAGAATATTATCACTTATGGGTCTTCCCTTAACAAGCACAGACCGATTATTAAAGATAGTAGTAGGTAAAACCAACTGCAATCTGATTGCAAGTACCTTAGATATTACCTTATATAATATTGCAGCACGAGATAGGCCTCAAATTAGATATTGTTAATAGATTCTCCACTTAGGAATAAGAGAAATTGTTGTCGATGATAGGCTAGCAAGAAGGTAATTTTCCATGAAGAAGAATTGTACTGCATCTAAAACATTTCTCCAATAATAGACCAGGACTTCTGCAAGAAAAAAACATTGTAACCGTCTGGACTACCACAACTTGTTGCATCTAGTTCAAAAAACTATTGTTTTAATTTCTTCTCTTGATATAAAATTAATAAGGTCAGTAGGTTGCTGGTTAGATAGGGTTGAAAGACGAATGTGAAAGAGGGGTTGCACATGTGATTGAGTAGGAATTTCGGGAGCCAAAATAGAAGAGAAATAGTTGAAAAAGGACATATTAATTCCTTCTTCTGAACTGTGACTAATACCACCGGTGTCATTTATCATTAAAATAGACTCCTTGGCCTTTTTAATGCATAAAGAATTATGGAAGAACTTCGTGTTCCTACTTGCTTCCACCTCCTTCCTTAAAGATGATCTCTTCCTTGCTGCTTGCATTTCCATCTCCAAAGCATGCTTGAGTTTGATAATAAGATCAGATTCAGCTTGTAACAACATGCCCGGAATGAGCCTAAATTTCAACCTAGAAAAAGCTTATCGAAACTTAGAGCCATTCTAAATGGGTCGTTGGTTCCTGGAAGGATTACATTTGCACGAAATATATATACACAGATACTTAGAATGGATATCTCACACAGCGAAAAGAGAAAATATAATGCTAAAATATGATGTACCACTTATTTTAAAATACAGAGGTACAACAGTCACAGTTACATCTGTTCAACGGGTACATCAAGTAGTTTATTCTCACAAGTTTCCAAAAGAAGTAAAGCAATACTACTGATAATAGCATAACAACAACTTCGTCTTCTTCATCAGCTTCAATCATGACTTTGTCCATGGATTTTACCCCAATTAAGGACCTATTGGATATGTGAAGGAGAGGGGTCAGAAAATAAAGTTCTGTGCGACTAAAATATTGTGTTACTCAATGTCCATACTCTATATTTTTAGCAAGTTACATATGTCAAGTTATGTCTACGCAGCATACAGGATTCAAACAAACACCAAGTATCTAACCAATAGGGGGATATCCAAGTCAATCGCCCATTAGTGTTTTTAGGGTAAAGACCCAATGAGGAGGGCATTCTCAGTCACTTATGGCCCTATTAAAGGTGGATTCTTATAATCTCTTATAACCCTGAGGCAGACCCCTATCCCATTAAGACCCCGTCTGTAACAACCCAGATTTTGGAACCAATTTAAAATTTTATTTTTAATTGATTTAATGGATTTTTAGAACTTAAAATGATTTATTTTGAGAATTAACGATTCAGAATTTATTTAAATCGAAGTAAGAACATATAAATTTATATTAATTATAATACGAGCTTGAAATGGCACAGTAGCTTGAAAATCCGATTTTTAATTTCAAATGAATGTACAAAATTGAATATAAATCAGATTTCAGTAAAACAAGAAACATTGGAATATTTTGAACTGTAATTTTCTAACGAATGCAAGAAACTAACATTTTATTTTATAAATTGTAAGTTATGTCCAGTTTAAAATTTAGAATAGTCGCTATGGAATTTATGTATATTTTTAATCTATATATGGCCTTTAAAATTAGCCATCTTGCAAACGACCTCCGTTTTCGACGAAACCACTTTTGTTGGATCCAGAACGTTAATTATTGTTAGGTTTAAAATTTCATAATTTTTGGAATTAATATGTGTGTGTAGTGAATTTAAACGTGTTTTCAATTACAATTTGAATTTAATGAACCAGTTAAAAGGCCATTTTTCAAACGGTCTTCAAATTCAATGAAATTAATTTTTTAGGACCGTATCGTCAAAACATAGCTTGATTTCAATTTTCATAATTTTTGGAGTCAGTATGTGACCCCGGTAAATTAAAATGTACGTTCAAATTCAATATTGACCGTTATATTAATTCAAATTTTAATTTTGACAAAAACTGATCGAAACAGTCAAATTGGCTTATGAAACATATCACGTTATGTCCGAAATGAGGGTATTTGGTTAGGGATTATAGTTATTGGGTTTGATTTGGAGTTGGAATTGATAAACAAGTATTTATGGAATTAAATAATATAGAATAAAATGGTATAAATGCCCCAAAGTATCGAAACCCTAGCCCACTTAATTATCTTCGTCGCCATTTCGAAAACGAAAGCCGAAATCATCCCATTTCAAACCGTTAATTTCTCCCAAATCTCCACGAATTAGATCATAGGAATAAAAGGAAAATGGTAGAGAAAGTTGTGATCTTTATTTTCATATGGGTTTGATAAAAAACCATAGCTTGAACAGCTCGAATTTCGAGCTTGAACTATCGCCGTTTGTGGCGATTTCTGGTGGCGGTGGGGCCACCGAGCGCGGCGACGCTCCTGATGCAGAGAGGCGGCGGTCGGGGCTTCGACGTGGGTGAGTCTGATCAACGACGAAGGGCCTCCAGGGCGGTGAGACAGCGGTTTCCCGAGGTCAAAGTCGGGTTTGAACGATCTCTAGAGGGAGGCGATTAAGGAAACGTTATTAAGATTATAATTTGATTAATTAATGACTTAATTAATTACATAATGTATAAAATCCGGTATCTTCATCATATGATGTCAGAAAATTGCAAACCTAGGTCTGTTGGAATCGTGGCGACATACTCTACAACATGGAGCTGACTAGAACGAAAACGATGCAAGTTAAATTTTTAGCTAAATTAAACACGTGTTTAATTTAGATTAAAAACAAATATCCTCAAATAAAGATTGACGGAGTGGAAATCAATATGAGAACCCTCTCACTAAAATTTTGTACAATTATTTATTTTATAACTAAATGTAGTAATTGCCATTATTGATTTTTATTTGTTTAATTACCACAAAAATGTTGTGCGTTGCCTGTTAGCCTACATTCACTGTTGTCTAGAAACCATGGATGATATAATTGACTGTATTATGTTGTGGTTGTGATGATTAGCATATTAAAAATAATGTTAACATTAATGTGGTAGTTGAAATTAAATTATAAATATCCATTTATATTTTAAACAGTGAAAATTAGTTAACTAAAAAAATAATTCGAATCAAATTAGAATTGGTTAAATTTATTAACCAGTGATTAATTTGAATTCATTGTTGTTAGTTGAAACCCCACACCGGTCTAGGGATGATAATTAATTCACATCTCCCTTGGATTTGACTCTATGTCAACCGATTGATTGGCATACTGTTATAGCGTTATTTAATTATTTAATGCTCATACAATTGTAAATTGCACTCTAATTGTAAATTGACTGTTTAATAGTTGTTTATCACTATTTCTGAATACATGCGATGTATGGAATCTATATAAATAAAATTATATGGTAATTTATTGAGTCTGATTCCAATTCAGAAATAACGAATATTTTAAAATAATATTCAATGAAGAATCAAAATATGATTTTGATGCCCGATTTTGGAAGGACATGAAAATATTGAAATATATGAAGTCGGGTTAAGTAGATGTGTGCCATTTAACTCGAATGGAATTTCTTGTCGATTTTATTTATTTTATAATGAATATCGAAAGAATTGATTCCAAATTTGATATTTTGAAAATATTATCATTTTAATATTATAATGATATGGAATATTCAATTTTAATTTAAAATTGAAATGGAAGTTAAATCGCTTTAAAATGAATTTATAAACGAATTCATAAAATATGTTTTGAATGGAAATCAATGAAATATTTTATATATATATATATATATATTAATGGTTTGAATAGAACGCGCCGCGCAGCGACCATTCGTGAATTTTAACCATTAACTTTGAATTGGCATAACGGGAGATCCGACTGTCGGATTCTCCTAAAATTGGAACCGTTGGGTTCGTATCGAAAAGATCTTTCTAATGAATATATGAGATTTAAATTTGAACGGTTAGATTTTAAGATATATCCAAACCAATTTCAGAAAAGGTCGTTATAAATGAAGTTCGGTAGCCGACATTGGAAACTAATTGTAAGGACCTTAATGAAATGATTAAAAATATGAATAAATTATGAAAAATCATAATAAATGATTGGGGAATAATTTGGATGAAATATTCCACGTTTGTAAAGATAAAAGATATTATTATCAGGATAAGTTGTTTTGCAAGTTAAGTAAATAACTGAAAAGTAATAGAAATGGTTTTGAAATAACCAAAAAAATTCAACGTATGAATTGGAAAGGATTTAAATAGAAATGATCTTTGGAATAATTCGATATTGGATTTCGTGACTTTACAGATATTGTTGAGGAATTTGGAAGATATAGATATCGTTATTCCTAATACGATATCCGTTAGTTTCAGAATTTGATATTGAATATAAGCCGATATGATTTCTATTCAGAGCCTTGTATTTAATATCAAATTTGATTTTGGATTTGTCGTGAATGGTGTCTTTAATAACACTATTCTTAAATTCAGTTGAGAATAGAATAAATCTTTTAATTAAGATTTAGAGAAGTTTACCAATTAATTTAATTAGAATTGAATTGAAGGTTGATTTTGGGTTTTTCGTGAACAATGTTTTAAATAACATTTGTTCTTTAACCCAATTAGCAGTGAAGTTATGATTTGGAATTTATAATCTTTTAATTAAGATCAATGGAATTTTCCAAATTAAAGTTTTCCAATTTAACATATTAAATTGGAATTGAATGGAATTCGATTTAATAATCGAGATGAGCTTCTGTAAAGGAAGATCGTTTCTATATATGGAATTTAAAAGGCTTTGCCATTATACCATTTATATTATTATTCTAATACGGAAATTTATATCAATTATATATTGGTTTGTTTTCCGCGAAGATTCCATATTTAATGGAAGTTGATTTGGATTTATTGTGAACTGTGTTTTTAATAACATTGGCTCTTTACCTCAGTTAAAGACAAGATTAATTTCTTAAAGTTGAATAATCATAAAGTAATGATTTTTGAGATTAAAACCAAATTGGAGTTTTAATGAATCTTTAATTATATTGGAATGGGAAGGAGGTAAATAAATTCACTGAATTTAAGAAATGATCGAGAATGGATTACCACCAGTTTTACTCCATGTGATAGTTAAATCTTTAATTGGATTTGAAACGTGAAATGGTAATTAAATTTACCGATAACACAATAGCTGTTAGATATGAAGTACTACCAGTTTTGCTCTACAGGATGAATAGGTTGGGATTGGAATAAATAAATAAATGATTATTTCGATAAGGATCGATAATCCCGACTAGTTTTATAAATATTAATTTGATTTAGAATTGTTAAAGGATAAAATAAAATAGATACCCAAAGTAAGATTAAAGAATAAGTTTAAAAGAACTTATCTTGATAAAATTAATGGGAACCTTTCCCCTAAGATGTGTATATTTGAATAAAAGAATATTCTGAATTGGAATGAGGCGTATGATGTGTTTTTATTGCACTTGATTATTGATTATAAAATAAGCGAGTTATTCGGAAAGACCGAGTTTATCCCATTTTGAATAATTAATACGACGACTAAAAGTCGACGATGAAGATGGTGGTTGAAGACCGGAGATCTTCACATCGTTTGGATGATTACTGATGTCTTGATTGGGCTGTACACCCAAGACAAGGTAATAAGTGGTGATGGTCTATATGTACTTGGAAATCAACCGGATATGCGAGGACCTCTCTCTTGTATTGGACATATGGAACAAGGAATAAGTTACCTCCGGTTTCGTTCAGACCCAGAACAGACTTGTAAATGGATGTGTGTCTGAGATTGGATTCATTATGTGTTGATTGATTTCTATTAAATATATATCTGTTTGGTGTTGGAGAAATTATTCTCTTGCTTAACACCCTTTTCTGAGACGTACGAGCTTAGAGGTTATATATTGATAAACACCAGTTGTATGGAATGAATTGTCAATGTGGCATGCTAAGATGCAAATGATCAAGGCTTTTGTTGAAAAGCAAAGTCTTGTGGATGATGATTAAAGCACAACTTTAATTAGCATAGCTTTGTGTATAGCGTTAATTCGCGAGTCTCACACCTCGGTATGAGTCAAAAAGGGGATAAGGACCTCAGTGAGGACATGACGTTTCTTTCTAGCTAGGAGCAGTGTCATGATATGGAGCCCAGACATTTTTACTTATGTGGATGATGGATAGCGAGGCGCCTCAGATATATTGGTCGCTACTGGCCAAGTGATAGGTCCTATAAGATCGGGAAATGTGTGTTCAGCAATAACCAATCCACTAAAGTAAGTGTGGACCGGACATGTCGCTAACCAGGGCTCGCCAGTGTCTGAGTCCTGAGGCATTTGCTAAAGTGTCTCAAAACCAGTGAGGAAGATCCCTTACCTCGACTCATAGATGGAATCCAATTTCCAATACGACACTTTTCAGTTTTAGTTGTAAAACCTATGTATGGTGGCATAATATATGGCATCTATGTCGAATACGATTGATATATTTATTTTGAAGTTGATTTTGACACTATGGACTTATAGTAATATCAAAATGATTTGTTTTAAATGTACCAAGCATGTTTGGCTATTATAAGGGAAAACTCTATCCTTCGGCTTGCGTTGCATTGTGTGATAGGACCTGAGCTTTATAATAGCTTCATTTTTCGAAAAGCATTGCGTTGTTTATAATTTTTTTTATTTCATAGTATTCATGGGAGTGAACCCGTTATGTGTTATATGACATGGTCCCATGATTTACCCAACTTTAAAATAAAGTTAATAACTGTTTTAGTTCTCATACCAGTCCCATGATTGACTCAGAGTTTATTGTTTCTACCTAAACTTTGGATGCCTATATTTTCCACGTGGATAGCAAGTAGTTTTGGTTTTGCAGATATTTCTTTTCAAAGGATCCTAGATTACGGCTGGAGCTATATTCGGAATGCTTTGTATCCGTGTATTTCTTTTAGTTGTGGTAGTTGATGTTTTCCGCTGCACATTATGTTGATGTATTTAAATCTCTGATATTGTATTTCCGCTATGTAATATTTATTCATAATCTGATGTATTCTTGTACTCTGATGTAAATTATTGTAATAGCAACGAAATGTTCTCGTGTTTCCATTTTGATGAGCCGTGTTCTCAAAGCAGACCGCCTTCTTGTTTGGTTTAGGCCGGCCAGGAAGTTCAGGTCGCCACACCATCCTAATACGTTAACGTTCTTAAGTCTATACTCTCACTTGTAATATAAGACGTAATATTGCGAACATTACTACTTAACTGATATTACGATTGGACACCCGTGTCACTTAAGACTTCCCTTAGACAGTTGGTGAGCATGCAATGGTCACATATCTTTCAAATACCAGTATGTCCCTAGTTGAGCCCTTACAAGCTTCTAGAGAAAGTAGACATCCCTGTGAACTACCCTACTCCGTTACCGTTTATGCCTAAACACTTTTACAGAAGGAGGACCCAAAGACTTACTTCAAATCTAATAAGGGTAGGTCCCATGACTTTGGTTCCTCTCCAAGGAATAAACCTTCTGAGGGATCCTAGTCCTAACCACATAAGACCCAAACTAGATAAAAAGAGAGTCAGCCACTTAAGACCTTCTCAAGGTGTAGTAAACCTGCCTATTTTCACATACAATAGACTTATATATATAGTTATATATACAGACTAGTCCTCTCATATTAAATCGTACACCTGTAGATGCTGGATATGCCGGCCGGTTCCAGGCAGAGTTCTACTACAACTTGGTTTAACCTCGTGTCTAGTGTACTAAGATTTTGAATGGCCTATGGCACCTAAACATCTCACATTAGTTGGATACACTTGTGGTTGCTGGATTTGTCAGTCGGTTCAAGGCAGGCTTCTACCACAAAAGGCAACGAACCTCGTGTTTATGTGTCACCATTAACCTCATGTCTGTGTGTCACTATTAATATATATAAAGCCATTCTATATATGCTCACACAAGCAATCAATTATATATTTATTATGGGGACATTTCAAATTCTAATTCTAACCTAATCGCATTTATTACACTAATACAACGTTAATTACGTTGATTACTGTAAAATAATTATATCGCCTAAATAACGTAAATATTCATATAAACGAGAAAACATTATAATAAGGTGGCAATTGTCAATTTGTTCAAATTAAGGTATACAAGTTAGTTTTTCCATACTTTTACCGCTACAACTTAGGCATGATGGCATAATATAAAGATAAAAAATAGCAGTGGATGGAAAATATACATTCATACAAACTTTCAACTTGCATCCTAGGCTTGTTGGAATGATTTCAATACTGGACTAAAATAGAGTATTACATACACTTGTACGTGTATGTTTATAATGTCTACTTTATCCAATTCACCCCTTTTTGGTGGTATGCACATAAAGACGTTTACATTTGATATATTTCAAATATGAATATGTTTGGATTCAAAATGGAATCCAAACGTAATCAAATAATGAACTACCCAAATTTAAACCCTTTTAGGTTAAAATCAAATGTTAGTAAAGGTGAATTACACAAAATAGAAACAATAGTAGCAATAACCCTTTTCATCTTTAACCCAATATTAAAATCAACAATCCACAAAACTCAAATAATCATGACAATCCATATGCAAATATAAGATAGAGGATCTGGGGGTTTTGGTGTTTATATTATCGATTTACAAATCATCCTAGGCATATCTTTCAACATGATAATCTAATAAAAATATGAATATGCCTAAGTAAGCGATCTTCCACTCACAGATCTAGGCAGAACAAAGAGAAATATGTAGTAGATCCAGATTTTTGCTTTAATCTTTACATCAAACTTGCTCCAATAATCCTCCTAATATATATATATATATATATATATATATATATATAAGAAACATGAATTAGAATCTTATATATATATTTATACCAAATTCCAAAGTTCATTTTAAAAACCTATATGAATTAGAATAGAAGGAAGATAAGAATTTAGGTTGGAGAATTAGAAGAAATCCTTAACTTTTATTTTCTTGGAATTTAGTAATGGTAGAGAGGCAACATGGAGGCAGGGATAGAGAATGGTTAGGGTTTCATAATGTGATATATGAGGGACTATATATAGTTGTCTGTGTGAGCGTAGACTGTTGGACTAGTTTGATTTAATCTAGGCCTTCTATTTATATATATCCTCTAAAAAATACCTAACCACGTAGATTTATTAGGTTATCTAGCCGCCAAGCGGTCGACACCCCTTTGGGGGGGTCGACCACTTGGGGGCTGGAACGCCCAATAAACGTGCATTGATGAGGTCTTAAATTTAATTAATACATTCCTTAATCTCTTAATCTTATTCCTTATATACAATATCGTTTGTCCCTATGATCTTATCTATAATTCAAATTTCAAATTCTCCCTCTTTATTTTGAATATAATTTGGACACACACACACATATATATATTATCCATTTAATTATATATATATATTCATTTACTATCCAAATTTATTTGTTCATAACTTCTTCGTACGTTGACCGTTTTCAGCATATTATATATGAAGACGATTCAGGATTTCTCCACAAGTTCAAGTAAAAGAATTTTGTAACCAAATTCCTTAAGCTGCAAAATCTCATTTTCCATCCACATCATTTAATTGCTTATTTTTAATTAATTATTTATTATTAATACTTATGTATTTTTAGGGGTGTTACATAGCTCTATGAAGATCATTGTCATAAGGGTTACTTTGAATTGCCTCCGACACTTTGAACAGCTCATCCCTTACACTATTTGATTGCGTTAAACCTTTTCCAAAGTTAAATGATAACCAACCTTTAAGATGGATTTTAAGTTAATTCAATCAATGCAAAAGAGAAAGCAAGGGTTTACATCTAGATTGATTAGGCCAAACCTGCATTAAAATGTCAGTATAGTCTGAGTGTGAAATCCAAAATTTTAAAAATTTAAATGAGGACTTCTCTTTTGTTAATAGCTTCATCTTTTCCCCATTTCAAAAGGAGTGGGCAATGATCAGATATTGAGGAAGGATAAATTTGATAGAAGGACTTTGGCCATAGATTTATGAATAGAAAGTTAACAAAAATATGATCAAGTTTGCACAATGTTGGAGAGCCAGTTTTTCTTCTATTGGACCAAGTGAATTCAACACCGAAACTATTAAGAGGAACAAGATTGGATTTAATGATAGCTTGATTCAAAGGGGCTATATCATTAATAGATAAGGCACAACCACCCAATTTTTGTTGGTAAATGGACATGCAGTTAAAATCATCTCCAAGTAACCAAGGATCAGATGAAGCATTAATGAAACTCAGGTTGTTAAGAAAGTTATTCCTCAAAATAAGTGCATTATTAGCATATACTTTGGCAAAAAAGAAAGTATAATTTGATCGAAAATAAACACATTTAAAATGTATGAACTAATCAGAAGATGATAATTTAGTAAGATTGTAAAAAGAAGAGTTCCTAATAGTTAACAATCGATCAAAACTGCATCATCAAGGTTATGACCGAACGTCCAACTATTAGAAATGAATGAGGCAGCTTTGAAGGTTTAAGATAAGTCCAATTTTGTTTTTGACAAACAGAGCAAATGGATATTCATTTCCCTGAACAAAATTTTTATTTCACTTTGCTTAGAGGTCAAATTCATGCCTCTAACATTCCAGAAGCCTATGTTATGCATCATCATTTATTTAAAAAATGATCAGATAAAGGTGCAGGATGTTTTCTTATGTCTTTTAGATGAAAATTTTTGATTGCTCAATGGCAATACTTCATTTTTTTTTATACTCTCTCCCTTCATCAAAATCATCAACATCTGATGAGTTCTTCTTTTCCTTGTTTTTCCTACCTCTAGTGGATTTGGCAGCAACTTTTGATTGAGTTGAAGACATATCATTTGCTTGAGATTTGCCAGTGGAAGGTGTGGAAGCCTTATCATTAGCTTGAGAAGACGCAGAATTATTTGCAAGAGAGGATGATACATCACTGGCACTTTAGGATGACACATTTATGGTAAGAAAGTATGTTTTAGTAGTATTTGACAAAGGTGGTGGCATAGTAATATGGGATGGTGGTGATAAATTAAAGTAAGGAGACGATGATGATCCAGAATGGGAGTTCAGTTTGTAGCTAAAAGAAGAATTAGAGGGGATTTGAAAGCCAAAAGATGAATCACAAGTGGAAGTATGAATGGAAGTAAAAGATGAGGAATTAGCAGTTGAAGAAGAAAAATCTAGAGATGAACTAGAAGAGCTTATACTCAAGGACCGCACATTGGTTTGATCATTCAAAACAGAAAAAGGATTATTTACATGAAATTCTTTCTCCACCGCTTCATTAAGCAAAGCTTCGAACACTTCCTTATCTTATTGCAAATTGTCTTTCTTTGATTTTCCATCTTCAATGAAAATGGCTTTGTCTTGAACAATACATTTACCATGCTCATCTACCACCATTATTTTCTGTAGATTCTTTTCTTTATCAACAAGGCTGATACCCATTTGCTCATCATTATTTTTAACACCATCAACTACATCAGGCTCATTACCCACAATTTCCACCACTTCATCCATTGCTTTATTGACATCATTTATCCCATCTTCTTTTGTACCATTTTCCTTCTTTCTCCGAACTTTTTCTTCTTATTTACAACTTGTATCCAACCCTGTTGATTTCCATCCAATGTTGCCTTTTTCCTATCCTTCCTTCATTAGCATATTCATATTTTTTACTTTCTAATTTAAATTCATCATTCTGAAATTCCTGGTTCATTATTTCCTTAGAAAACAATTCACATTTATTAGTCTCGTGACTAAAATGTTTGCAATGTGTGAGTATTCTAGACCTCCAATCATATGATAGCATAATAGATGGACATTTATCTCTAAGACCTTCCACCTCAATACACTCAAGCAAATCAAAATCAGGTGATATTTCGACCAAAACTTTAGCATACTTAAACCTCTGCATTTTTTCGGTACTTGAATCGAAGCAAATGAGCTCCCCTACATGACAGGCTAGCCAATTGATAACAACCAAGGTCCAGAGTATTAATGGAATACCATGTAAATGAATCCAAATAGGAACTTTTGGATCTGAGATTGAGCACTGCCTATGGATGGATCCCATCTAGTTATGATCGACATTCTTTCTCTAATGAATATATGATCAGATTTCAGTATTTTGTCTCTACCTATATCATTCGAGAACCTAACATAGAAATTTACTCCATCTAATTTATATTCACTTCCTCATTTAATTTCCAAAATTTTATGCAGACAATTTACAACGATAAGATAAGATAGGGTATCGTCCATGTAATATCCTGTATTTTTAGTAGTCAGATGTTTAAATTATTTTATTATTTTAAATATTATATTCGGAATATTAATGGATTTTAATATTGAATTCATTATTTAAAAATGAATTTTTAATGTTAAACTTATATATAAATTAAAACGAACTTGTAACAACGCGGTAGTTCATAATATTGAGTTTTGAACTTCAGTTGAATATATAAGATCCGATATAAGTCAGAACTCCGTGAAACAATAACTGTTTGAATCTTGTTGATTATAATTTTCATATGAAAGATAAAAATCGAGATTTCGTGTTATAGATTGTTAGTTATGTTCAATTCAAATTTTAAAATAGTCGTTATGGAATTCGTTAATAAACGATAACATTTATTTAATAAATTTAATATGGTTTTAATATAATTTGGATACAGTTTTAACTCGAATTGATGATATTAAGTTGTATAATTTATATTTGAAGCCGTATATATTATTATACTTGGATATTTTGGATAATAATAATTTATTATTAATTAATTGGATTTTTGTGTATAACTTGAGTAAAAAATGGAATCAAGCAACGAGACAAATTCTGTTGAATTCGTATCGACGTTTAGAGTCAGGATAGGTAGGTAGTTTGTTATTTTTGGACATCGGATATTTTGGTATCCAAAATAGCATTGTTTGACATACGAAAATAGTGTACTGGGAAAAAGTCTCGGAATGCAATGAAACTTATGCCATTGGATTCGTACTATTAAGTTATCTTAGTGTTTCAAATTTTGTATCGATCGGACTTACCGTTTGATCATGGCAACAATTAATGCCTTAATCATTTATATTGTTTGGCTAATTTAGACAGAGGTAACTTTAAAGGAATCAACGACTGGCCAAATTAACTCCGATTTTAACGAAATAAATTTCATTGAATCCATAAGGAAAAGGATTAGTAGAATTTCAAAGTTCAAGTTAATTGGATTTATTTTGTGATCATAGGAAATTTAAACATGTGATTTTTAAACTGTGAATTATAAAGGGATTTTCACAGACGGTCTCGGAATTCGACGAAACCTGTCCCATCATGTCCGGAATACTTTTTATGCTAGGATTAGACGTTTCATATCAATTGGTGGTTGTATGTGTGATTTTCAGCACGATATTTCATGGGTAAGTTTCATTATATTAAATAATAATAAATACAACCCTACACTATATATTTATAATCCACGTAACCATATTTTCTTCAAACCCTCCTTTGTGTGGTCAACAAAATTTGTGGCTGCCATCTTTAAACAAACCAACGATAGTAATCGTCCCTCCTCCTCACCAAAATATTGCTCCATCCAATCATCAACATCGAAAGCCTCCAACTGAGGAAACGTTAAGCTCGACGAGCTCGCCGATTTGGACGGCGGTGATCAGTTGTTGGGCACTGTGGAGGCAGTTGTTAGTTTCGAAACGCGTGCCAGTCATTGGCTAATTGCTAGCAACTGTAGGAGGCGGTACTTACGAGGCTAAGGGTGAAAGACGATGAATTTAGGTGCAGCCGCCAGTCAGCTCAGATCCGGCTTCGACTGTCGGTGCATGGTGCAGCATCGATGAGGAGGGTTCGTACGAGGGTCTGAAGCTTCAATGCACGAACAATCAGATGCGGGAAAGATGAAGTAATAATGTATCCACCATATAATAATTGTTAATAACATGATTTGTTAACAGATTTTAATTAAGAAAAGCTAATTAATTATCTTATTTAATCATTAACGGGTTCAATGTGTTTAAAGAATAAAGAACAGTGAACAACAAAGCATATTTCAGCTTGGGAGAAGTATTAACACACAATTATGGTTAAATTAATTATAATTAGAAACATATAATTAAGAAAATTTTAGTTAACTAAATATTGTGTTGAAGCAAGTGAACCATGCATGGTATCGGGCTTTGACCAGAGGCTAATTGAAGGAATCGTAACAAAAAGGGATAGAGACGTTGTTAACCGGTTCAGTAAGACAATTAGTAATTGAATTAATGATTGAATGTGGAATTAATTTTATTAATATAAATCATGAACTAATCATGATATTAATTCGTGCAGTTTGAACGGAGGAAAACAGTAGACATGAAAGCAATGAACTGGAATGGTGAATTTTAAGATTTAGTCGGCCTGTTTATGCCTTATCCAACGTAATGAACATAATAAATTAATGATTAAGGAATTTAATTGTATTTTAATAAAATAGTATACTTGTTATATTTATAACAATTGCATATTTTAACAGAATCGGACAAACCATATACCGTTGGAATCATCTTTATGAACACTACGTCATGGAAACAAAATGGACGCGATTGGAATCATCTGATATTTTTGGTTAAATTAAACGTTGTTTAATTTAACTAAAAAAAGTTGTTTTAACAATGAAGCAAATCAAGGTGAGTTAAACTCACCCAGTTCTTCCCACTTGTATTTCATATAAGTCGGGTTTTATAATTGTATGCTATGCTTGTCAATGGTTGTTTGTTAATTTTATATTCATATATTGACTGAAACAGTTAAATTAAACATTCGTTTAATTTAATTGAAACAAATTGTTATTTCTAATGATTAAATCCAGTTGAGGTAACTTACCTCTATGGTTACGTTTATAATAATATAAACGTTATAAATAAATAATTGAATGCTTGAATGACTGTTATTATTAAACAATTTATGTCATCTATTTAGATGGAAAACGAATATTGATTGGCCATATTGAACTGAATGATTTGAATTGAGGTAACCCATTGTTTTGTAGGGAATAACAGGTTGGAGGATTCCAACTGGATTTTTCATCAGTAGTTGAATAAATTTTCATATATCATTATATATGTTGAGACTGACTCTGTAATCCAGAAAAATAATAGGTTGGAGGAATCCAATGGGATCCCTCAATAATTTTGATAACATTTATCAATGTGATTATATTATGGTTATTGGACGTGAAATTGGTTGATATTTTATGGTTTGGTACTATAGCTGCCATTTGCCTCTTTAGTATCGTCGATTAAAAGAAATGATTTTTCGAAATTGATATTAAATGGATTTCGAGTGGTTTCAAAGATAAATATATTTTTATATAGATTTGAAATACGATTTTTATTGTAAAGATAGTAGTCGAAGTTAAATTTACAATATTTATAAATATATAAAATATAACTAGTAAAGATGTCAAATATTATTAAATAAATGTTTAAACGATATAAATTTATCATGTTGACTATATAAATGTTGAAATGGTTTTGTAAAGGCCTTAATGGTTGTGACGGAAGTTTAAATGGATTTCAAAATATCGAATTGGAATAATTGAATCGTGGATATACGAGAATGTATAAAAGAGATTGAGGAGTAATGTTTTGTAATAAATGATCATTTTTAACAAACGTTGTTTTAAAATATACAAAATGTGATTAAATAAGATTTCGTGACTAAGATTAACAAATCAACAGAATTGGAATGATTAGTGATGTGGGAATGAGATTTCAAATTTTTAAATGAAATCGATGTTGAAAGTATGAATATGGATTTATAAATGAGATTTATAAATGGGATTGAGAATTATAAATAGGGTTTCGGTTGAAATGACAAATATAAATTTATAATTGGATTTAAATCTGATAGTTGAAATAGATTGTTAAATCATGTTTTTTCCCAAAATATAATATAATTGGATATACGAGTATGAGTTGATTTATATGTGAAAGAGCTGTAAAATAAATTCCTAAGATAAGGGAATTGGATAAGTATAAATTGAAAAGTTGAGAAATGATATGAAATGGCTAAGTGGAGTTTATTTCGAAGTTTGCAATGATTAATCGAGTGAGGTTTATTATGAGTTTCGGAATGTGATATTCTGAAGTTCGGAATGTTCATTGGAGACGAGAATTATCCCGAAGTTCATAAGGTTAACTGAAGGCAGGAATGTAAATGAAGTTAAAGGTCTGGATAATGAAAACGAATATTAGTTGTCGATAATGAATTGCAAACGGGATTTTTAAATGAAGTAAAGATGTGGAAATGAAAATGAATGGTAAGTGGGCATAATTAATTTACAAAAAATTTATCAATGGAAATTTAAAGTTTTGGAAATGGAATCGATATAGTAAATAAAATTAGTGGTTTGTAAATGTGTATTGTAATGATATGAACTATTTTAGATATAAGATTTTATAAAGGATTATTATATGTTTTTAGACAATGAATAAGTTGTCGAGTATGATTTAAAGAGAATGTGAAAACTGAAAGTTAAGTGGCTTTGAAATGAAATCTGTAGCATTTGTTACAGATGATAAGCTGGATTGTTTTGATAAATATCTACATAAGAATTTGAAAAGATATCAATATAATAATTATATAAGATATTAATATAAGATTTATAAAAGCTTTGTTTATGTGGTTTTAAACAAATGAATTTGAGTTGTTGAAAATAATTTGTAATATAATTATAAAGAGATATTAAGGAATTTTCATAAGGATTCTATTATAATAGAATCGAAGCTTGTATGAAATATTGTAAAGGATTATTAACGTATATAGAAAGAGTTTAATAAGAGTTTGCCTAATAATTAATTAATTAGTTTTTAAAAGGGAAACGTATGGTTAATAAACTTATATCTATTCTAAAGATATGAATGTTGTTGGTCAACGCCAGAGAGGTAAATAAAATACCCCAACTTGGATGACTTCACGATTATCCAAGGATAGTATTAGTTTATAAATGAGAGTAGTTGAGGGAAATATAAGTTATGATTTCCAAAAATGATATTATAAATTGTTTTCAAAAAGTTTATAAGTTGAATAAAATGAATTTGGAGAATATTCTTATTTTATAATAAGAAGTAAAAGCGATGTTTCAAACATTGGAAAATTTAAAGAATATAATTAACAGACAGTTCATTAAAGAGGCTAAATGATACTGAGTACTGAATCAGCGAATACATTTTAATATGGATGAATGGTTATTTTATTTGATAGTTAAATAGTCGACTATCAAATTTGGCCCATACGATTGTTGGTACAGAAAGACCGGGATCGAACTTATATTCGAAAACCATTCCGTCCAGCAAATACGAATACGTTAAAGATGATGATTGAAGATGGAGTATTGAAGACCTTGGATCTTCATAAGCGGAAGGATTACTTAAAATCTCTGATTGCAAGCAGAGATAAACTGTGATTCTGTCATGGTTGGAATCTATGAATTTGCAAGGACTTCTCGCTACTGGTTCTCAGGGTGATTCCTAGGATTTAGTAGGAGGGTGCCTTCGGTTCATCCTGTTCCAAGGTGATATGTATGGATGGATGTCTGACAAAGTATTTCCCGAAAGGTCACATACATTGATTTCTTCGACCATACCAAGGGTAGAGGCGGAGAAGGAAACTTCTTTTAGCTAACACGTATAGTATTGTTGTCGACGTCAATTAGTGATTTGATGGATTTGATGATGTGGCACTCGAAGTGAATGTGATGTGCTAATTATAAAGGTAAAGAGTAGCCTCAAGCCTCATCAACCGGGAAATGGAAAAAAATCGGGTAGGTCGCATGGCTATATGGGTCGCACCCATTAGGGTATATTATTACCTGATCTGGAGAAATCAAATTCTTTGGTTGTCCTTTTTATTTTTGTATGTTATCGACAGTTGGCTGGCCCCCAACCCTGGTAATGATATATTCAGTACTTTCAAGCGAAGTGAAGGGTCGGTCATGTTTAGCCTGGGTCGCAAGATGTTCTTGTTGAACCCCCAATGTATTCATTTCAGGAGGTACATTTTCGGAAAGGTGGTTATCCATACCTTGCCATGGAAATCCATTCTCCAATAGAAACCTGCAGTTTTGATTGTATACTATGAATGTGGAGCGTGAGATGCAAGTGTTCTGTTAGATTGATATTCATTTGTATTTAGACACTATTACAATATATAAAAAAAACTATTTTCAAAAATTGTTTTTGGTTATCGTAAGTTAAAAACCATTCGTATTTATGTGTGGATTTGGTCTTATGATTACCCTTTTCTTTCGAAAAGATTTTAACTTTAAAATCAAGTTGGATGATACCTTTAAACTTAGTGTGTTTTTCTCACTCTGGTTCACTAGACTGATCCGACGTTTGTAATGCTCAGGTTAGACCGAGTTTTACAGGTTTAGATTTGGATGCTGCGAACTTCATAAGATGTGCTGGAGGAGTTCGGACGTATGATATATATTTGATGTGTATCCTGATGTGTGTTGTATATGAGGACAAAATATTATAACTGTCCAGATGTGTTGATGTACTCTGATGATTGTAAGTATTTTTAAAGCTCTCAGTAAAGATTTATTTCTATATTATATTTGATTTGCTGCGAAACGAGGTTCTGTGTTGTGTGTTTCTTCTTCTTATTTCTTCTATTATAATATTTCTTTCTTTCTTATCTCACCCTCTAATATTCTTTCTATTAACAATTTGTGTTTTTCGATACTTGAGTAATGGGAAGTAATACGGGGTTTGTGTATTATTGTTGGAATTTGGGTGTCGAATTCTCGCAAGTCGTTATAGTCCAAGAAAAACCACACCAAATGATTTTTCCATTATTTCATACCTTTTGCCTTGACCAGATCTGGAAGAACTTTCGGATGTCCATCCTACATTATCTCAAAATCCATAGCTTTATAGGATCCAACATTATGTGGCAACGAATTAAAAAGTGAAAGATAGTCAGATGTGACAGAGGGAGGAGTGGTATTTGAGGTGTTAGGCAAATTGATATTAGAGCGCTTAGACTGATTAATGTTAGAATTTGCTTTGGAAGGATCAGAAAGACTGATATTATCAAGATTAGTAGATTCAAGAATTACAGTGTTGTTATTAACATTAGAAGGAAGGTTGTTCAAGATGTTCGTTGAATTTACAAGCATTGAATTAACAACATTTAGAGTAATATTTGACAGATTTGCAGCAGAAGATGAATCATTAGAGCTAGAATTAGATTTAGCAAGATCTGAAACCACATCACCATTAAAAAATGATGATGATGTAGTGACATTAGCAGAAGTAACCATGGGTGGAGGATTGGTGGAGGAGGACGAACAGGAAAAGGTGGAAAAGCAGACGAATTAAAGGAAAAGGAGGATGAAGGAAGAGCGGAAATTAAGGAGGAAGATGCTGCCGTTAGCAAGGTTTCAAGAATATTGGTTCAAGCTATTACCACCTTTACACCAGATATATATAAGTATATATGATGCCTGTTGATGTTTTGATTATCCCCTATTCTTTAATCCTCGATTGTTTAAGACTCCAATCTTTATAATTTTTAACAGATCCATCGTTAGGAACACTATTGGAGATCATTGCTTCGAAGTTGTTCATATCAAGTAAGTGTAAATCAATATTTTTTCTCTTAAAGTAAATATAATTATTAAAAATGACTTTTTTCTTTCTTCCCTTTATAGGTTAGACTCTGCTATGGCTATTATCTTGTGGATCTCCAAGGAGGGCGCCCGATAAAAGGTTAAATTTGCTAATAGCAGCCGTATAGGACCAATCATTGTTGTTGTGTATGGCATGGTCGATTTTCCCTTTGGATATGTTTAGAGGGTACTTGCCTCCTTGTAAGTATGCTTTGATTCTATGCTCGTAATTGTCCAACTCATGAGTGCTAATGTTGGTACTATGACTTCTGGAGTGTTTTATTGCTTTAATAAGGATAAACACTCTTCTTCATTTTTTCTCCGAAGTTGAAAGCATTCCAATTTTTTACAGCTGTGTAGTCCATTATTTCTTTCCATCTATATAGAATAAATGATAGTAGTTAGGACCACATAAGATTTATTAAACTCCTCCTTGTTGCCTTTGTAGTTGTGCTTAATATACAGAGTAATTTCTCTGATGCTTAAAGAGAAATCTTTTGATTAAACTTGAGATTGCTTTTTTGCAATAAACCATATTTGCATAGAGTAGGGGGAGTTAAAGTATATATGATTTATATTTTACAACTCTTCTTTGCATAACAAGCATTTCATGTTATCTCTGTTGCTCCGTTTAGAATACTATAACTTCTTCAAAATAGCTAAATAGGTGCAGAAAGCCATTTTGGGATAGTTAGAATTATTCCATATGATTTGATGCCAAGTGACGTCGCTTTCATTATCTTTATTATAGCTCCAAGATTTTTTGAATAAAAATATGTCTTTATTGGATCATTTCCATGACCACCTTTCTTCCGTGAGTTGCTTATCAATTTCTATCTTATTAATGGTTGTTTTAATAATGATATAAGATACTTTATTATCTACACCTCAAGAAATGCATAGATTATTCCAACCTAATAAATCTATCAGTGATTGATTATTGATCCATGGGTCGAACCATAAAATTGTGTTCTTCCCATCTTTAAATTTCCGTATAGTCAGTTTCTTGCCCATATTGTTGTAATTCAAAATACTCTTCCATTTGTGTGAATGATGATTTTCTATAGGCATAATCCAAATTTTTTATCCTTCTTGCATTTATCTTTCATCCACCTAGCCAAATAAAAATTTTCGCTCAATGAATTTCTAGAATAACTTAAGGTTACAGGCATCATTAATATCTCTAAAATTTCTAAGCTCCGGACGACCATATTCGTTAGGCTTAGTGATGACACTCCATGCAACTTTGTTATATTTTCCATTTCATATAAAGCTTGCACTGATTCTTTCTATTTTTCAATAGATTTGATAGGAATATTATGAGACCGCATCATTTACATAAATGTAGACACTGCTGTATGTGTGAGTTCTATTCTACCAGCTATAGATAAGAACTTGCTTTACCAGCTATCTATTTTATTTTGAGTAATTTCTGGAAGCTTTGTTTAGTCCTTGTCTTTAGTTTGATATAACTCGAAGGAAGCCCTAAATATTTTACAGGTAGAGTACCTTCATGAAAATTTAGAAAATTTAAAATATCATCCTTATTACGGAATTTGTTACTGAAGTAAAAACTTAGTCTTATTTTCATTAATTCGAAGGCCTCCATATTTTTCCAAGTTCCAAAAAATGATTTTGATAGCCATATCATTCTTTAATTTTGTATTAAGAAAATAAGTGAATCATCAGCATATAATAGATGAGAGATACATAGATTGATTCTATTAGCAGATTTTATATTATTAGTAAGAATTTTCAAGTTAATCTGATAAGATAAGTATTCCATGGCAAGGGTGAACAGATAAGGGGATAGTCGCTCCCCTTGCCTAATACCTCGATTACTTCTAATAAAACCACTAGGGGAGCCATTTATAAGGATTGACAAGGATACATTATTTATGCCCTCTTCCACTAGTACACAAAATTTATCATCATCATCTAAATTGTTCCATAATATGTATAATAAAAGTCCTATTAATTTTGTCAAAAGATTTATGGAGGTCAATTTTAATGCACATTTTATTCTTATCCCCTTAATTGAAATTTCTAAGCATCTTATGAGCTAAAGGAGCACTTTCACTAATAAATCTCTTAGGTATGAAAGCACTTTGATTTTCAGAAATAATATATTTCAAAAAAAACTTAAATTCTATTGCTTAAAATATTGGAAGTATTTATATATATAATTACAGCCAGTAATAGGCCTGTAATCACTCAAAGAATTTGGAATTTTAATCTTGGGAATCAAAGTAATAAAAGTATGGTTTAAATTTTAACAATTCTAGCAAGTTGAAAAATGCATTAACATCTTCAAAAATCATACGCTCTAGATCTTCCCAACACATTTTATAAAATTTAACCCCAAAGCCGTCAAGACTAGGACTTTTATCATCATTTGGATTAAAAATAATATTCTTAACGTCCTGCATGTTAATATGAGCAAGAAGTATTTCAGTGCTTCTGCCATGAAGGCTATATTTTGGATAAATAATGTGGTTATCCTTTGAGTTATATAAATCATTAAAATAGTCAATGGCTTCTTTTTTGAGTTGAGCTACATCATTCAGTACTTTACCATTGTCATTAGTAATTTCGCAATATCATTTCTGTGTTTTATACTTGACATTCTAGCACTAATTTTTTTCTGCAAGCATCTCCACTAGTAAGACAATCAACTTTTGATTTTTGTCTAAGATTAGCTGTTTCGATATGAAGTTCATCATTCTTTTTTTTTCATTTGAAAAAATTCATTCACTGTAGCACTATCAAAATCAATAGTATTTTGATGTTTTTCACATGTAGGTCTAAGAGCTTTAAGATGGTTAACTTTCTTGCTACTGTTCCAAATTTTCATGTTATTATTAGTACTAGAAAGAACTTATCTTTACTTATATTGAGCTATACCATACACACTGTTAAAATTAAAATAGTTATGGATAACTATCTTATATTCTTTGTCATATGCTCAACAATTTTTAACAATAAATGGGAAATTGATATTGTCATTATGTTTTTTCTCAAATACTAGTTAAATAGGAGTATGATCGCTAGTAGCTTGTTGAAGAGTATATCAAGTAAAATTAGGAAACAATATAAATAAGTGATTAACAAGAAATCTATCAAGTTTACAGTGAATGTTTCCAAATTCACTTGATTTCCAAGTGAATTTATTACCTTTTAAAATTGGCTCAACTAAACCAGTTTTAAAGAGAAAAATAGAGAAAATCTCTAATTTTTGAAGAAGAATATGTCTACCTCCTCTTTTTCCAGAATCATAAATAATAGTATTAAAATCACCTAGTAGAATCTAAGGGGTGCTGATAGTTTTATTGAATTGTTCTATATGATTCCAAAGTGTAAATCTTTCCTATTTTAGAATTGCATGCATAGATAAAAGTAATATTAATGAGCAACCCCCTTTGCTAATATAGTGAATATATTAGGGATTAAAAAAGTGATAAGAGAGGGCCCAAACAGTTGGGTTCCAAACAACAATGATTCTGCCCGTACTGTCAGTGATGTTATTGTCAATAATACCCTACTTGGACATATGTCTGTTACGAAACTCAATTATACTTAAATCATTCATCTTATGCTTTAATATACCAATAATACTTGGTTTATTAGTTGCAACAAGATTAGAGAAATCTAATTTTCTTTCAGGGGAATTAAAACCCCTCACATTCCATGCAATGATATTCATTATAAACATATATTTAATAATTAAAGGATATTATTGCATTTGTCCTGCTGAGTAAGGATTGTTGTCTTCTCCCATTAACACTCTGTCATCAGAATCATCTTTAACTTCTATGTGATCTGAAGTTTTAACACCCTTTTTTCTGCACTGCTTTCTATTGTGAATCTTAAGGTGATCTTCCCATTTAGGATTTTCAACAGTGTATTTTTCCTCAATTGATTTATGATGTGTGCTATTATTAATTTCATTGACAATTATATCTTGCAGACTATTATTCCTTACTGTTTTTTCTTTTTATTGCATATAGGAATAGAGGAATAGGAGAGGAGAAGGGCAACATCCTCGATTAACTTGTTTGTATTAATAGGCGGGGATTTGTTCACACTAATTCTTTCCATGTATACAGTCTTCGGATTCATTGTTGTATTATGAATTGAAACTTCCTTCAGAGGGGGTGAATTCAATAACAGTACATTATAATCTTTTGTATTTAACTGCGTTGCTGAGATTACTTTATTTTCATTGCCATTTCTCCTAAACGCTCTGCAAAATTCTCTTTTTACAGAGATGAGTCAGTGAGGATATCAATTTGAATTTCCATTGAATTGTTGTTGTTTCAGGCAATCTTCGCATTTTCAGTTTTACTTGTTTTGAAAGTATCAGAAGTTAACCTATTTTCAACATTTTTACAACTTTTGAAGAAGTTAATTTTCTTCTAAATGTTGTTGCTTTCTTTATGAATACCCTTAGAGACTTCTATAATAGGTTCTTACCTTTGCTATGGTGCTTCTTTATCTATTTCTTAAACTAGCTCTGCGCTTTCTTAGGAGTTAAGGTTTTTCAAAGAATTTGAGTTTTCATTTTTTAGATCTGCTTTTTGACTCCGGTTTTCTTTCCCAAACTTGTTTTGAGAAGCCCAAGACACTCACATTTCAAACATCTGGGAGGAATCCATTCATATGTTATTGGTTAAATGATAGAATCACAACCATATAGTGAGATAAATGCTTCATTAGCTAGAATTGAATCTGCTTTAATTTTCATAAGAATTCGGGCATAGCCGAGCCGAGTTTCTCTGGCGGTTGGCGCATCCAGTTTTAGTGGGATGCCCACTAAACTAGCAATTGCACTAAAAATATCTCTATCCCAGAGTTGAGGGTTCAATTCTGTTAGCTTGATCTAGATATGGAATGATAAGATGACGTCTCCTTGGTTATGATGTTCTTTTCTCTTATTTTCATTGGAGAAATGAATTCATCAAGATCAAAGCTTGAGGTCATTCCACCGTTCTTGACTAAAGCAGCCCACGTTGATGATGCTTTATGCACTTTTGATTCCGGAACAGAGTCAGATCTAGTGGTTCTTAATAGTTGATGTCCCTGATAATTCCTGTTTTGGATCTTTGTGCTCTGAAATTTACTATTACAAAACAAAGTTTCTGATTTTGGCCATTATTAGATTGATATCTACTTGAGAATGAGGCTAGTCTATCGATTTTGGAATATAGAGGGCTCTTCTTCTTGGATTTGGAAGTTTGGAACCCCTCTGTATCAATTTCAGGTGGTTTATCCTTTAGGTTTTGAGAAGAAAGATTGGGACTAGAGGTGGAATCAGAGGGAAGAGGAGGAAGAGTCCTGAGATTCCGATCAAAAGTGGAGGAAGCCATGAAAGTTTTCTTAGAGATCTCAAGATATTACATTTTTTTTCAATATAATTGGTATGGTACTTGTCTATATCATTATTTATCTTCCTTTTTAACAACTAAGAAAATAAATTTTAAAAATATAATAACTATTTGTTATCTTAATTAACAAATTTACCAAGTCTCCATGATGATACTGGAATGACTTGAAACCAGAATGACTTGAAACCACCGCAATGTGTGACGACATTTTTGATTCTGTTCTTCAAGTTCCTCTCTGATTCCTTATGCAATTATAAATTGGAAATACCATTTTAATGCTCTAACTTTTGTACTAAATACACATATAAACATTGATTCCTTGTGTCAGATCATTAGGACCAAGAACAAAAACTAAGGAAAAAAACATATATGGTGTGACACCCCACGTCCGTTAATGTCACTCTTTAAGAGAATGCATTAAGTTTCTTGAAGCGTTATAGGTAAACAGAAACACAAACATTACAAGACATATATAAAATAACTGCGGAATTTAAAACTTTATTGAGCAGAAAACATCGTGATTTAGAACATAGTTACATCATGAGTCTGAAATACATAAAACCCCTTACATCAACTTAAAACTTCTGTCTTGTACTAAAATCATTAGAGTACAATAAATAAAGAAGCATAATCCCCAAAATATAGCCACAGTAGAGAAGATAAATCAAACAGTACATCTAAGCAGCACCAACCAAAAGGAAAGAAGAATCATGATCAAGCTTGAGTATTCCCACCCTGAGAACCTGGAGGGAGGGGGAATGGAAGAGAAAGAAGAGGAAACAAAATGGGTCAGACATAAAGTCTAGCGAGTCTAGTTACTTTTAGCATATAAATAGATAAAAGTATCATGACATGCATATAAGTTAGAGAGAGATGCAAGGACAGAAAATCAGTCTGATGGCGGCATATACACACACGTATAGATATACGTGTGCACTGCCTCGCCAATCCAGTGTGCAACCGAGGAGTAGCCACGTGGACCTTCTCGACTCAGTGCAAATCAGTGCGCAAATGGTCGAGCCAAAAGTGCAAATAAAAATAAAAAGCCCGAATGATTGAACAACAAGGAAAATTCAACATGTATGGTGACACAAAGCATTGTACAGCAGAAAATCGGGGTGTGCATGAATGGTAATGCAAGCATGTACAAACTGGCATGGTAAAGTGCTCAAGCATGGTGAAGCAGGGAAGTGAATAGCATAACAAGCAAGTGCCATGCAAGTGTTCATGCATGATTGGTGATTGTATGCAAGCATCAAAAGTGGATCAGTTCATGTAGTGGTCGAACCATGTTCGAACACAAATGTATATACAAGAGGGTGTGTAGAATGATCAACTACATAAGGTGGTACATATATGCCAAATGTATACAACATATTAGAAACAAGGCAAGTCAGCAATACTCAAGTCAAAGTAACAAATGTGGTGCAGCTATGTTTGTAAAATGGTGTGCTACAAGCCATCGACAGTTTAAAAAAAATGCACAAGCCAAATGTTCAAGTTCAAAAAAAATTATCAAGTTCAAAATCTGAAGTGTAATACCAGTACCAATATTTAACTGCAAATAAATGGCAAAGACCACATGATCAAGGAATAGCAAAGGTGAAGTTCGAGCATGTAAGCACAAGGTTCAAGCACCAGTTTTTTATCAAGGAGTGGACAGGCTGAGGAGTACAATGCACAAGCAAGCCAGTTTGAAACAAATAAAGCAATACAATGCAGCTCGACAACATGCACATGTCAAAACCGGATTTGTGGGAAAAGACACGAGCAAATACATGGCAAAACTTAATTTGCAATACCACAATGGATAGTGCAGTAATGAAGTTAGACGGATCTTGTTCCAAGTGTACAAAAGTGAATGACATAGGAATCTCAAGATTAAATAATAGTGATCAAACAAGTTGTAATGACCCGGGATTTTGTCGACTTTGGTTATCGCCATAAACTCAATGATGACTAACCAAACATCGAAAAATACCAGTCATTAGTGAAAGAAATTAGAGGGTGAGGAAAGATAAGATAGAAAATTAGAATAGAAGAAGAAGAACACAACATCAGAGTAACACGAATCTCATAGCGGAACGAATAAATATATTTCATAACATAACTTTGAAATACAAATCTGTACTTGAATATACATATCATTATCAAAGTACAGCACTTACAACACAGCGGAAATAACTATAGCTATATAATCCTGAAGCCTCCTGCTCCAAGCTCTTCCAGTATATCTGTAAATCCTGACTACTTGACTGCCCGTACTAATTTAGGCACCCAAGGGTTTAGGGGAACAAACAAAATAAACTCCGGGTCAGTCACGGGACTGGTATGAGTAAAACAGTTTAAAACAGTTCAAGCAGGAAATTGATATATCATTAGACCACGACGTATAACGGAACGGGTTTTTCCCTTATGAGAATCCAAATATCTTTATATCAAAAACCTTTTGATATTATAGTAATGTCTATCAACCACAGTATAATAATCATCTAGCAGAAACACTTTCATCTCACGTTCTACATATATAGTATACAATTAAAATCGCAAGCACGTATTGGGTAATGGGTTTCCAACTATGACAAGATATGGGACCACCTTTCGCTAGTGTACCTCTAGAAAGGAATACACTGGGTTCAACAAGAACATCTTGCAACCCGGCCACACATGACCGACCACTCATTTCGCTTGAGTGTATCGAATGTATATCACCAACGGTTGGGATCAACAACCATTTCCCGAATGGGACAACATTAAAAATAGTTTTTTAGAAGTAAATGAAATTCTAGATCAGGTGATTATACACCCTACTTCGGTGCGACCGACTTAGCCATGCTGCTTGCCCGATTTCTGTCATTTACCGGATGTGAGGCTAGAAGCTACGCTTTATCATCACACCAGATTCACTTTGAGTGCCACATCGTCAAATCCATCAAATCACCGATTGACGTCCTCAACCATACATTATGTGTTAGCTAAAAGAAGTTTCCTTCTCCGCTTCCACTCTTGGTACGGTTGGAGAAATCAATATACGTGATCGTCTGGAAATACTCTGTCAGACATCCATCCATACAAGTCATCCAGGAACAGGATGAACCGAAGGCACTATTCTGTAAACAGGATAGCCCTTTCATAACTCCGTCTTCAATTTCCTTTGGCATATATGATTCGCAACGCTTATGCCAATACAGAGTGGTTCTTTGGATAATAATCGAACCGGTCTCTCCATATTAACAACATTAAAATGGTCAAAACTTCGATAGTCTGTGATTTAACTATCGAAGAAAAACAGGTGTGCAAACAACGATATTATTTCCAAATTTAAATTTATATCGATCAAACATCATTCAACATTTATCTCTTTATTTCATTAATTTACCCTGTTTCCCTATATTCAATATTTCTTATTTTCTAAATTTGGAAAATATACGTTATTAACAATGGAAAACATTTCCATTTCTTGTTTTCTTTATTAGAAAACATTTCTGGTTTCTTATTTGGAAAACATTTCCAGAGCTTCTTCATTGGACTTAGACAGATGTTTAAAAAAACCACGCTATGCCAACTCAAACCATTTCCTTTAATTACTAAATTCACTTAACCATCCTTTACTATTGAACCTTAACCATTCCTTAGTTAAAAATGAAGTCAATCAAGTTGGGGTAATACTACCTCTCAGACCTTAACTGAACAACGTTTCTAACCTTGAAATAGACAAAGTTCACCCTTCTAATTCTTTAACAAACTTGCTTACGTAACTCTCTTTCAAATATTTTCTATTCGATAATTCTTTCCTTCGATAAGGTATATTCGATAACTCTATTCAATTTATTCTATTTGATTAACCCTTATCAATTAACTCTATTGGACTAACGCTATTGGATTAACTCTATTGGACTAACGCTATTGGATTTACTCGTTTTACTTAACTCCTTTCGAATAAACTATTTTCAATAACTCCTTTTACTTTTATTTGAATAAACTATATTCGATTAACTCCTTTTACTTCTATTCAAATAAACTATATTCGATTAACTCCATTTACTTCTATTCGAATAAACTATATTCGATTAACTCCTTTTACTTTTATTCGAATAAACTATATTCGATTAACTCCTTTTACTTCTATTCGAATAAACTATATTCGATTAACTCCATTTGACTAACTCTAGTTCGATTTAACTCTATTCAATAAATTCTAGTTCGATATAACTCTATCGATTTACTTTAACTGATTAACACTAACTGTTTAACTCTAACTGGTTTACCCTAATGTTTTAACCTTACTGATTTACTCTAACCAATTGACTCTAACTGGTTAACCCTACCTGATTAACTCTGTTTGATTAACTCTAATCAATTAATTATATTCGATGAATTCTGATCGAATAACTCCTTTTGGCTAAACTATATTCGAATACCTCCGTTTAATTTTATTCGAATACCTTCCTTTATTCTATTCGAATAACTAATTCGATTAACTCCTTTTCGAATAAACTATTCATTTATAAAGATTTACTTTTAGTAACGGTTCTTCACTTTACAAATGATTTCCTTTTATTCTAACTTATCCTTTGAATTTATAAATATTTCTTTTATAAAAATCCTTTTCCTTTTCTATATAAAATCCATCGATTTTATATAAATAATTCATTTTCAAAATACACTTTGAAAGTCCCCTTTCCCATATCCAGTATTTCTTATGGTATTTAACATACCATATAACAACGATAAATATCGTCCAAACACACATAATCAACAACAGATTGTATATCACATCATATATCACAATATATGAATCACAGTAAAATAAATGTTGAGGAATCCAGTTGGATTCCTCCAACCTGTTTCCCTGCATCACAGATGTTAAACAATATAGATAACATCACTTCCAGTTCCATATGATATATTCTGTTAAACAGAATTAATATAGCAATTCAACTAACTGACTAGCAGTTCAATCAAACAGTCAACACACAGTCAATCAGCCAATATCTAACAGTTCTAAAAATACAACATGAAATTATAAACTGTTCAGAGTTAGTGAGATTTACTCACATTTGCAGTTCATCGTTAAAGAACGATAAACTGTTGTTTGATTTGAATCAAACAATTTATTTCGCCATAAATTCAAACTAGTTCCAATCCACTCCCAGTCAGTTCCATTGGATAGTGTCCGTCCATATGATCCCATCGGATCTTGTTTTGCTGAAAACCGATACCGTATGAAATAGTTATTCCCGTTCGAAGTTGTACGCTATTTTATTTAAATAAAAACAAAATAGAATAAACCAAATGGGCCTCACCCTCTCCTATTAACACCGACCCATCAACCCAAAAGCCCACCCGCTCCTCTAAATCCATCCCACCCGTTAAAAGCTTTCTCCCCCAAATTTAACTCCCGTAACCTGCTCCTCAACATCCAACATTGACCCATCGTTTTGACCAACCATCACCCCGTCTCCGGCCATCCGTTCTGAGTGTTACCACCACCAAACCACTCGGTATCTCCTCGTCTTTCACCTCCACCCGAGAGTATCGAGCTCGAGCTCACCAACTTCATCGCGTCCTCCACCATCATCGGCTACAGGAAAACATCGGATCCCAAAATCCAAAACCGAGGATCCCAAAACCAGCGCCACTCAACCTCATTTCCTGTCGCGAGTTCAACCACACCCACACTAAATCAAAGCACTCGATCCCTTGACAAAGAGCGACTTCGACACCTGCTACTGCTGCCTGGACATCGTGCGATCCCTTTTTAGCTCGGACTCCACTAAGAATTTGCACAAGGATGCTGCTCGATCCCAGCAGTACAATTATATATGTATTAATTTATAGGATTTACTCTTATTTTCTTTTGAGTTTGTTCTTGCTGCGTTTTATTTTTGTGTTTGGAACGAGAAGGTGTTCTCATGTTTTAAGCATTGAATGGGCGGTTTGAAAAATAAGCAACGTGGCCTTCTTTTGATCATAAGGAGATTAGGATATTTTGTGTTAGAATTTACCATTTTTATAATAAATTTATATTCGTTCTTGCCTTCTAAAAATCGGTACGATCACATACGGTACATAAAAATCACGAAAATTGACATGCATCTAGTGTTCGACATTACGGTCCCAACGAAACTGGTTTCGTCGAATTCCGACTCCGTTTGCTCACACAGCGTATTTTTAACTATCAAAATACTGACTGTTTTTCACTCTAAAAATCCGTACGACCACACAGTGACTCTAAAAATCACAAAACTAGAAATCTAACAATAATTTGACATTACTAATCCAACAGAATTAGTTTCGTCGAATTCCGACTTCGTTTGCAAAACTAGCTATTTTTAAAGCTCTGGATGACCCATTTAAATATATAAATATATTTAAATATAATTAAATTAAATATAAATAAATAAATATTATCGTATATATCCACATACGATATCGTTCAGCTCTAGAATATTCCTATATGAATTTCTAACTTGATATTCACTTCTGGGTCAACCCGATATTCATTTTATATGGAAATTCCTTTTTAAAATATAAATAATTCCTTTATAAATTAGAAAGGAATTCTACAGCGACTTTTCTGAAATTTGATTTGGATGTGAATCAAAATCTACACGACGAAATCCTGATTTTGCTCTTCCACTAGAAAGATGTACTCCACCAGCTCCACATGTTTCTTGTTTCACAGAAATCCGGCTTAAAACGAATCATGTACATTCAGTTGAAGTTCGAATCGCCAATTTACGAACTACAGCGCCATTTCGAGCTCGTTTATAATTATATTATAAAATATACGTTCAACTGTCGACGATTGAATATATTCGTTATTCAAATTCAATTCTAAGTTGAATCAAATATCACAAATGATCCGGTTCACACCATATCGTCATTTCAGCCAATTCTGATTATTTCAGAATTATATATATTATTTAATTTATTATTTTAATTAAATATTCATCATTATTTAATTCTACGACCATTTAATTCACTAAACCACCATTTATATAATTAAATAAATTAATTATAATACCTCTGCCAATGCGGGTCATTACACAAGTATTTGTTTTTATCAGTTCGAAACACAAGGCAAAATTCAAGTGCAGTGTTTGTTCAAATCTGTTCATGTCACATTATTTTAAGACCAGTTAAAATATTAAAACAGATTTTATGACAAGTGCAGTATCATGATCAAAGAACAAACAGGAAAATTCTAATGTAACATCTATTCGTATCAGTTTGAAACAGAGCACCAAGGTCAAGACAGTTCAAAATGGTTATATGCACAATACAAGTCAGGTTGATGTTCTACTCAACAAATCAGTACCTATATGTGACTGTACAAAGCAAATGGGAGCAAGCAAGTGCAAATGGACCGTGGCATTTACAAGATCATGGTGCAATGGCCAAAATAGTTTAAACGTGTTCATATTTAGGTGCTTCAAGGCAATGGTGTGTTTAAGTTTAAAAGGACAAGTTGAAAATTTCAAAGAGAAAGAAGAATCAAAGTTCCAGAAAATTTGACTCCAGAAAAATATATACAACAATTATTTTGAGGACCAATTCAAATCAGCAATTCTCACGCAGGTATTACATAAAGGACGAAGTTTTAAAATCCAAAGATTTCGAAAAGCCACAAAATTTTATAGTCAAAAATTACGCATAAAATCAGTCAGGTCATACGACGAAATCAGATAATTTTTAGGATTTATAATCTTATATAAACACCCAACCCTCATCGACAGTAAATCATCCAAGTTCGAATATAATTCAAGAAAAAAATTCGAATTAAAAACATACCAGAGAACACAAAATCGCTTGGATCGAAATCAAAGTATTCCACTACCACTAAACAAAGATAACCATCAGAAGTTCGAGCATATCAGAGAAGAGAGAGCAGCCACCTAAAATCAAAGGAGATTGCAAACCCTAGCTGGATCTCCATCGCCATTTTTATTCCATAGAATCCAAAAAGATCGGGCCAATTGAAATGAAGAGGGGTGAAGCACATATGGAAGAGGGTCGGCCTACATAACCTTAGTTTTTAAAGGGAGCTAAAAAGTTTTTTATAAAATGGACAAAAGGATTTATTATCTAAAGAGAAATTAGGGTTTTAAAATTGTTTTAATTTGTTTTGTTCAATTTGTAATCGAGAGATAGTTTTCTAGTTTGTCTCTAAAACTAGGGATACGAATTACGGGATTTGTAATTCGGGGAATTCTGGTTTCGGGGATAGAAACCACTGAAGGGTTTTGAGTGTAGGGTTAAGAACAGTTGGAAGCGAGTGTCGCGAGTTTACAGGGGATTGTAAGCATAGAGACTGTTTTAACTCCTAGTAGAAACCTTGGGGAATGCAGCAGTAGGCAGGGTTTTGTCGAAGCTAGGCATATCTGTGTGGTATTTATTTTCCGCATTTATTCTGATTATTATCTGTGCTGTTATTATTTAATTACTCTTCGAAAATCTGCGATAAACCCTATTCACCCCCCTATAGGGTTAATTTAGATCCTACAAGTGGTATCAGAGCAGGTATTTTTTATTTTATTTTAACTCTAGAGTCATGAATCTGTCTAATAACGCTTTTTTGAGGGTCAGTCCATAGCTATGCCACCAATGTTTAATGGAACTGATTATGTATATTGGAAAGCTAGGATGAAAATTTATTTGAGTTCAGTCGATTATGATGTGTGGGATATTATTGAAACAGGTTATAGATCTCCCACTGTTATTGTTAGTGGTGTTGAAATTTCTAAATCAAAAGACAGGTGGGATGCTAATGTAAAAAATTATTTTCAACTAATGCCAAAGCGATGAATGCTTTAATTTGTGCTCTTGATAAAACTGAATTTAATCGAATTTCTCATTGTGAAAACGCACAGGAAATATGGCATACGTTGGAGGTCACACATGATGGAACATCTCAAGTGAAGGAATCTCGTCTCACTCTTCTCAGCAACGAATATGAAAATTTCTCTATGCAACGAGATGAAGATATAAAAGAGATGTATGGATGCTTATCATCACTAGTCTATAATGCAAAAGCTCTTGGTAAAACTTATACCGAAGTGGAATTGATCAGAAAAATATTGAGAGTGCTACCGATGAATTTTGAAGCAAAAGTTACGGTGATTCAAGAGTCAAAAGATCTGAATAAAATAAGCATGGAGGAATTGATTGGAAATCTCATCACTTACAAGATGGAGTTAAAAGCAAGAGAAGAACAAAAGAATTCTGAATCAAAGAAAAAGACGATCGCTCTAAATAGTAGTGATGATGAAGATTCCGCTGAAGAGCTAGCCATAGTTTTGAGAAAGTGGGCCAAAGGAAATTACAAACCACAAATGAAGAATTCAAAAACCGACAAGTCCGAAAGTTCAGACGATGAAGTGTTTTGCTACAATTGCAAGAAACCTGGACGTATCAAACCGAATTTCCCACAGCTCAAAAATGAAAAGGAAAAGAAGTTTAGAAGAAAGAAAAAGTCTTTTGCTGCTGCATGGGATGACGAGGAAGGAGAAGAAGTTTCTGAAAGTGATGAAGAGGAAACTAATTTGTGTCTTATGGCTTAATTTGATTTGGAAGGTAGTGAAGAGGATTCTAGTGAGGTATCGAATTATACCTATAAAGAATTAATTTTAATGTGTCACGACCTCACAAAAACCATTGATTCTCTTGAACTAAAAGTTAAGAAATTGAAATCTAATAGGTCAAAACTAGTTCAAGAAAATAACAGTTTAGAAAGAAAACTTGAAAAAGTTAAGAATTCACTGTTTTCAGAATGCGAAAAATGTCAATTTTTGAGTAATGATCCTTTGAAATTCAAAACTGATTTTGAATTACTCAAAAGTGAAAATGTGAATTTGAAAAACGAAAATCATGATTTTGAGAAGGAAATTGAAAAGCTTAAAGAATCTGGAAAACTTGATTTTGAAAAGCGAAAACAATTTGAAATTGAAATTTCTAAGTCCAATGCTAAAATCAAAGCACTTGAAAACGAAAGTTTGGTTTTGAAACAAACTGATGCTGAAAAGAGGAAAATCTCTATTAATCGTTGTTCAAATTTAATGAAAGAAAATAGCGATCTTAAATTTAAAATTCAACGACTTGAGTCAACATTGACTAATTTTTCTAAAGGAGAGAAATCATTGAATATGTTGTTAAAAAACCAATTTTTTGTTCAGAATAAAAAGGGACTTGGCTTTGGATCTGATCAAGTTGAAAAACAAAATTCTAATGATTTTAAAAATTCTTTAAATGGTTTTGAAAACAATCAATTTGAAATTTTGAAATCTAATTATTTCAAAGGGTTTTTAAATCATAAACGAAATAATAACTCATTTAAAAACAATTCATTTAAACATGTTTGGATTCCAAAAAATAACAAAATGTTTTTGAATAAGTCTAAACGAATTTGGGTTCTAAAGGGTACTATAGTGGACTGTAATGGATTGTTATATAAACGGGTTTGGGTACCAAAACGTGTAAACGAAGATAAGAATGGTAAAACAATTTTTGTTAGACCACTCGATCATATAAACTTTTAGGTACCGTGGGAGGCTAAGGAACAACTATGCTTAAGTGAGATAAAATTCAAATTGATTCATATATCAAATTGTTTGGAGTTCCTTAGCCACAGATTCAGAGTTGGAGATTTATTGGATCACATCGATTATGGTAAGTCAGGTATGATCTCTAAACTCGTATTTTTATTTTAATTCCTTTTTAGTTTATTTTCCTCTTTTAGTTTCTATTTCTTTTATTTTCTTACTTGGTTGATTTTGAAATCATTAATTTTTTTTATTGTTGAATTTCTTGGATTATAAAAATTTGATTTTTTTTTCTCAAGTGATTTCAAATAATTATCTTTAGATTTGATCGCTGACTGTTTCTTGTGCTTGTTTAAAAAAATTCTCTGAAAAATTCACTTGTGATTCTTGCTTTGAAAATTATTTTGTGCTGCTCTGATAAGGAAATTGATTTGATTCATTTGAATATCTTGGTGACTGGATGATAAATTGAAAAATCAGTGATTAAATATCTTTAAATTCCATAGACAATTTGAATTAAATATATAAGTGGTTTTAAAATTATCTAGGAGCAATCAACATTAGAAATATTAGATAATTTCATATTTTACTGATTGATTTTTGAAACTGATTCTCAAACTTGCATTGATACTTTCAAAAAAATCCTCTTGAAATTGATATTATCAATTTTAAAGTTATTTTTTGATTATTTATTCAAAATTTGAAATTATTGATTGATTTGAACCGTTTTGTGACTCATCAAAATTATTAATAGATTTATGAATTTGTGATGAGTTGTGACTATGGTATAATTCGTAACTAGAGGAGAAGTTTTTTAAAATCTCATGATGATTGGATAGAATTTATAATATCTTTGAATTGGATCTTATTTCACGACCATCTTCTATATCTACCATATTTCTGTCATTCATCATGGTTTTATTTAATTTAGGGAGTTCTAATTACTCTTGGAATTAAAAATAAAATAAAAATTATTAAAAAAATAATTTATCCTTGGTATTCACTCCCATTTAAAAGTCCTCGCGGATATGCATGGGTGAATTACCTTAATTTCTATGTGCTTCCATTCTCATTTAGAAGACCTTTGGGCTGTGCATGGATGGAACTCATTAGAGAGGATAAAGTTAAGTTACTACTAACCCCATTTAAAAGACCTTTGGGCTATGCGTGGTTAGGAAGTGCTTAACACATTTTTGAGCATATTTAAAATCTTTAAAATTCATATTCAAATATTCAATTTTTATTGAACTTTCCTCATTCTATAAAATCTATCGCAAATCCATTCATTCTGAAAGTGAAATTTGCTTCTGATTTAAAGATTATTATGATTTTGTTTGATTAAATGGGATTTGCAATATGTATTCTCTCTCTGAATTTGGATTCATATTTATGGTCTAAATTTGTCACTATTTCGATCTCTATTATCCTTCTGATGATAACAAAAAGGGGACAATGGTCAAGATTTTGATTGATGAGTATTTAATTCAAAAATATTTTAAGATTGAAAATTAAATATCTAAAGGGAGAATGGTCAATTGGATTTCATCATTCATATTTTCCACATATATAGGGGGAATTCAGTTGTAGGGGGAGTTCAATATTCACTGTCAAACACATTTATTGTGCTCAAAATCTTTTATTTGTTTGTCATCATCAAAAGGGGGAGACTGTTGTATATGACGTAACTGTATACACAATTATATGATTTTTGTTTGATGATAACAACCAAATAAATATTATTTTAAATGTGTTTGTTACCGTACTGTTCTATTTATACATCACAGACAGGAATATAATATTTATATTTAAATAGAATACGACTCATATATACATACATTTTCATATTGACTCATATTCACTGACTCATATACACTCTGCATTCTCTATCTTCTGTCAGTCCAGTCATCATCTGCTTACCTGTCACAAATAGAAGAACACACATAGTAGACTGCAACAAAATTAAATACAAACAAATAAAAAAATATTTTTAAATTTTATTTGCCTCTGAATTACGGTGTGTTTCTCATCATTTTTCTAGACTTTGTCTGATATGAAGGGACAGAAAATCAGTCTGATGGCTGCATATACACACGTGTGCACTGCCTCGCCAATCTAGTGTGCAACTGAGGAGTAGCCATGTGGACCTTCTCGACTCAGTGCAAATCAGTCGGCAAATGGTCGAACCAAAAGTGAAAATAAAAATAAAAAGCCAGAATGATCGAGCAACAAGGAAAATTCAACATGTATGGTGACACAAAGCATTTTACAGCAGAAAATCGAGGTGTACATGAATGGTAATGCAAGCATGTACAAACTGGCATGGTAAAGTGCTTAAGCATGGTGAAGCAGGGATGTAAATAGCACAACAAGCAAGTGTCTAGCAAGTGTTTGTGCATGATTGGTGATTGCATGCAAGCATCAAAAGTGGATCAGTTCATGTAGTGGTCGAACCATGTTCAAACACAAATGTATATACAGGATGGTGTGGAGAATGATCAACTACATAAGGTGGTACATATATGCCAAATGCATACAACATATTAGGAACAAGCCAAGTCAACAATACTCAAGTCAAAGCAACAAATGTGGTGCAACTATGTTTGTAAAATGGTGTGCTACAGGCCATCGACAGTTTAAAAAAACATGCACAAGCCAAATGTTCAAGTTCAAAAAAAATTACCAAGTTCAAAATCTCAAGTGTAATACCAGTACCAATATTTAACTGCAAATAAATGGCAAAGACTGCATGATCAAGGAATAGCAGAGGTGAAGTTCGAGCATGTAAGCACAAGGTTCAAGCACTAATTTTTTTATCAAGGAATGGACATGCCGAGGAGTACAATGCACACGCAAGCCAGTTTGAAACAAATAAAGCAAGACAATGCAGCTCGACAACATGCACATGTCAAAACCGGATTTGTGGGAAAAGACACAAGCAAATACATGGCAAAACTTAGTTTGCAATACCATAATGGATAGTGCAGTAATGAAGTTAGACGGATCATGTTCCAAGTGTACAAAAGTGAATGACATAGGAATCTCAGGATTAAATAATAGTGATCAAACAAGTATTTGATTTTATCAGTTCGAAACACAAGGAAAAATTCAAGTTCAGTGTTTGTTCAAATCTGTTCATGTCACATTATTTTAAGATCAGTAAAAATATTAAAACAGATTTTATGACAAGAGCAGTATCATGATCAAAGAACAAACAGGAAAATTCTAATGTAGCATCTATTCGTATCAGTTTGAACAGAGCACCAAGGTCAAGACAGTTCAAAATGGTTATATGCACAATACAAGTCAGGTAGATGTTCTATTCAACAAATCAGTACCTATATGTGACTGTACAAAGAAAATGAGAGCAAACAAGTGCAAATGGACAGTGGCATTTACAAGATCATGGTGCAGTGGCTAAAATAGTTTAAACGTGCTCATATTTAGGTGCTTCAAGGCAATTGTGTGTTCAAGTTTAAAAGGACAAGTTGAAAATTTCAAAGAGAAAGAAGAATCAAAGTTCCAGAAAATTTGACTCTAGAAAAATATATACGACAATTCTTTTGTGGACCAATTCAAGTCAGCAATTCTCACGTAAGTATAACATAAAGGACAAAGTTTTCAAATCTGAAGATTTCAGAAAGGCCCAAAATTCATAGCCAAAAATCACGCACAAAATCAGTCAGGTCATACGACGAAATCATAGAATTTTTAGGATTTATAATCCTATATAAACACCCAATCCTTATCGGTAGTAAATCATCCAAGTTCGAATACAATTCAAGAAAAAATTTCGAATTAAAAAAACATACCAGAGAACACAAAATCGCTTAGATCGAAATCAAAGTATTCCACTCAAATTAAACAAAGATAACCACCAGAAGTTCGAGCATATCAGAGAAGAGAGAGTAGCCACCTAATATCAAAGGAGATTGCAAACCCTAGGGGGATTGCCTTCGCCATTTTTTATTCCAGAGAATCCAAAAAGATCGGGCCAATCGAAATGAAGAGGGGTGAAGCACATATGGAAGACGGTCGGCCTACATAACCGTAGTTTTTAAAGGAAGCTAAAACGTTTTTTATAAAAGGGGAAAAAGGATTTATTATCTAAAGAGAAACTAGGGTGTTAAAATTGTTTTAATTTGTTTTTTCAATTTGTAATCGAGAGATAGTTTTCTAGTTTGTCTCTAAAACTACGGATACGAATTACGGGATTTGTAATTCGGGGAAATCTGGTTTCGGGGATAGAAACCAGTGCAGGTTTTGAGCGTAGGGTTAAGAATAGTTGGGAGCGAGTGTCTCCAGTTTACAGGGGATTGTAAGCGTAGAGATTATTTTAACTCCTAATAGAAACTTTGGGGAATACAGCAGTAGGCAGGGTTTTGCCGAAGGTGGGTATATCTGTGTGTTATTTATTTTCCGCATTTATTCTGATTATTATTTGTGCTATTATTATTTAATTACTCTACGAAAATCTGCGATAAACTTTATTCACCCCCCCTCTAGGGTTAATTTAGATCCTACACATAGATCCTTGAATACGTAAAACTTGTTTGATGAAGAAGAAGTAGGCTAGATCAAACTACGTTTGGAGCAGCACCTCATTGTCGCCATTGAATTATATGAATAAAAGTATGGATGTATGGTCCTATTTGTAGCCTAAGGTCAACGAATCTAGTCAGAAAACAAGTCCACATACGTAGATATGAATCTGCCTCGGATCTGGGGGGTATCGATATAGGTGTCGACGCACCTGTTATGGTGTCGACCCATGGGTCGACACCCCTAGGGTGGTCGACCCCTAACGGCCGATCTCCCCCGTAAAATTTCCGCTTCTGGTTTTGAATTATTTTGAACGGTTTTGAATTGGTTATGTATGTATATATATATATATATATATATATATATATATTTTGTGTGCATACAAAACTTCTAACCTTAATATCGTCTTCATACGATATCTGTTTTATGCAAACTTGGTGTCCATCTTAAGCTAAATTCTGAGACAAACGCAATGGCACCGTACATTTTACTTAATTCCCAATATTTAATTAAATATTCTTAATTTATCATCTTAATGTGTTCTAGAATTACGGGGTGTTACATATGGAGTTTTCTTACATAACTATGGAGGTAAATTATAACTTGTAACAATTATAGATTAGGACAATATTTAGAATTAAATTGAGAAAATGGTGAAAATCCCTCCATACATATACCAAGTCCAAATTATGGATCTTTAATGCAAAATCGGGATTTTCTACTTAAATGCTTTCATGATTCCCTATCTGCGGTGTAAACGTACCTTCTTCACGTGTTCTTACAGTGCTATCACATCTAGTGCGCGGTTACTGAAGTTGCATATAACCGTTGAAGCATAGGAGTAATAGGTAAAGAATGCATATGTTTATATGAGGCTTCCTTTTCCTTCTTCTTTCTTAGTTTGTACTTTTCCTAATTACATATTTTACAATTCCCGAAGTTGATATCCTCATTGTGAAATATCGTGTAACCGTTTAAACATATATCTATTTTTTTGTTTGGTAAACCAAAAGTCGACAAAAGTTTTTTCACTTCATAATGATTTTTGCACATTAATTTATTGGAAGGAATAAGCCGCTTCGTAGCTTCTACAACATTTGTAATTCCTATTTCAATGAGGTTGTACTTAGATTTCATCCGAATATATTTAGAAGTAACTGATAATGGGGTGCCCCTTGTACATCTTTCCTAAAGTATTTTCGTGCAACATCCTTTAAATCATATATTTTTTTACCTTAATATTTGGTTTTACTTCAGCATTAACATCCTCATCAATAAATTGAGCAGTATAGAACATTTAACATGCAACATCTTCAACCATACGTTCTACCAGATTCATTATAACAATTTCAATACTCACTGTCTCCTCAATTTGTTCAGGTTTAGATGATAAAAGTTTTCCATAATGATCCCAAACCAAATAGTTCAACATGAAACTATAATAAAGCAAATCTATAACAATTTCTGGTATCAAATGTTTTAACAATTTTCATCTACTACATGGACAATGGATTTTCATCGTTTATGTAATTATTTAAAGCAAAATCAATAAATATGCCAACACCACTATTAAAATATTTACTTATCGAGCCTTCCATTTCTCTTTGTTGTTGAGACATCCTACTACAGTCAGTAAAATAATTATCTATTTCCCCTGCTAATTAAAAAATATGATACAAATTAAAATCGAGTTGACAATTGATTTTGTAATATAATTTTATAGGTAAATGTTATATTTATTAATCATTCATACTTTGCTAGTGGGTTATCCTACCCCGCTTTACAAATACAGTAAGGTACTTAAATCGCAGAAATCTTCTCATTTTAAACGATTCCAAAAAAATGGTAGTACTTCCCTTTTTTTATATAACAACCCACTGGAAATGAGCCTAACTCTCAACTCAGAAAAGGTCTATCAGAAATTAGAGCCATTTTATATAAGCAAGGATAGATAAATAATAAAGGCAAACTAAAGCGAAATCGGAATTTTACAGCGGGTGGGACAAAATATAATTGCTAAAATTGATGTACTATTTCATAAAACCATAACAGTGTCGATTACATCATAGATTCAAATTTCATAGTAATGTTACATCAAACATAAATACACTCACTACTAGACATAGTAACAAAATCTTCATCGTCAAGCTCTTGACTTCATGTTATCCTCAATTAATCATCTCCACTTACCAATATTTGTTGTTAAGAGGAGGGGGTACGTCAGAACAACATGTTTTGGTGAATGAAAATCATTTAAGTTGAAAGGAAATCTATTTTCTATAATTGGCAGAATAAACTGATCAAGTTATGTCTAGGCAAATTCAAAACACAATTTAAATATGACATCCTCATGTATTAAATAAGAGGACTATCCTACAGTCACTTAAGGCCATCCTTTATATGTAAGGGAGGATCGTACGTTTACTTAATACCTTACGAAGCGGACTATCATTTGGTCACTTATGGCCACTTTATATATTCATTTATGGGTGGATTCCTACGGTCACTTAATACCCAATGGCGGACCCCTATAACTTAAGACCTCGATTAACAATATAAAATATTATCTCAATTGTAATGCAAGAAAAAGTAGTCTGCTATTTAATAATGGGTAAGTGTAGACATTTATGTCCATATGTGACCCCTCCGGCCGAACCTTGCATTACTATTTAACTAGCATTATGGGTTAACTCCTACTCACTTAGTACTCCCCTTAGATGGACGGTCCCTTTTATATGCTCTTTAGAACTCTTATTAGCCCATCCTTAGGTATGACCTCTCATAGCCTCTGAATAAGAAGCGAAAAACTTCCGTAGAATGATCCCACTCATACATCTATCTTTTTATTTAAGATCATTTAATACATCACAAGTTTGTTAGAGAAAGGCTGACCCAACGACCACTTAATATCTAATAAGGGCAGGTCCCATAACTTGTCCAAAACTAAGGAATGAACCTTAGGAACAGACCTAGTCCCCACACTTAATACCCAAATAAGGTAGGTTATCCACTTATTTACCTCTCAAGGTAGGCCCACTTCACACAAGTATTTATTACGCTAGAAATCTCACATTATACTGACTCCTTGTATCATCTAGATTAGTCGGTCGGTTCCTGATAGAATTCTACTGCAACTAGGGCTTTACCTTGTGTCTTTATGTATTTATTATGTTGGCCTATGACACTAGACATCTTACATTAACCCAACATATTATAGACGCTGGATTTGCCGATCGATTCCGAACAGATTTCTACTACAAGTAGGAGTTAACATTATGTCACGTGTCAATAATATTAATAAAAAGCCATCAATACAAATACAAAATAATTAATATAAATTACAGTAACCAAAGCCGTGCTTTTGTATAAAATAGATTTTCAATAAAAAAGAAAGTAAATCAGACTAAATGATAAAATCTCACACACACAGAGAAATCCACTCTTTTCTCAGATGCATAATCCAAAACCCAAATTAACATATGATTAACCAATATTGTTACTTTTTATATATTTAGAGGATTTAAATGTATTTTATTTTTGTAAGAATCCCAAATCTCAACAGTTATAACAATCTAATTCAATACGAACAATTAAAGAAAATAGTAAACTAAGAATTATTCCAACTTACAAAATAACAAGAGGAAGTAGGTGAAAACTGTGTAAAATGAAAGTCTGGATTAGAGCCTCAAAATTGCATATTCTAAATATTCCTCCTAAGTTATTAGATATATAAGAATTAAGTTAGAATCTTATGTACAAATAAATCTAATTCCATATTCTATAAAGAAATTAGAATAAAGAAGATAGAAAATATGTTACATAGAAGAAGAAACTAACCAAACCTAATATTGGAATTTAGGTAAATGGATGAGAGACATAATGTAGATGACGTTCGGAAGATAATGTAGTGGTTGGGGAGAAGACTAGGGCCTTATTTATACTTACTGAAGTGTGTGTGGACAGTTAGATTCGTTTTATAAAATCTCAACGGTTCATTGCAACAAGAGTATATAAAAAATAAATCTAAACCAGCCTCTATCCACCCCTTTCCCTTAAGGGTAGTCGACGCCGTCTCTAGTAGGGCGGTAGAATCCCAGGTCAACCCCCCTTAAGGAGAGGTGGTCGAACCCCCTTAAGGACTGGGCGTCGAGAATTTATTTCTTTAGGACATCGCTTTTTGTATTAATACATTATTAATATTGCTTGATTATTTATGTTTTCTTACAATTCTTCGCCCCTCTTATATATATATTTATATATACACAATTTTGAAATCCAAAAGGGATATTCCATTATGTGATAGGTATTATTTCTGTTCCAGTTTTATATTTATAGTTTGAATTTCAAATGTTGCTTGTATATTATTTTTGTACAACTTGTTTTATTCGTAACTTTTCATATGAACTCTGTTTTCGATAAATAAAATATGAAAATGGACTCGAATCTCACTATGATTGCAGTGGTAATATTTTTGTGGCATAATTATGAATTATTAAATATTCGTATTTTTACCCAATTAATATTCTATTAATTCTTATTCTTTATTCTTAATTTGATTATTTATGTCTTTTTAGAATATGTTTTTATGGGATGTTACACTATTCCCCCCATAAAAGAGATTTCGTCTCAAAATCTTTTTGAAAGGATAAAAATAAACTTGTTCTAAAAAACAAATTATACAACCAGTTATTTATTATACACCCATAAAACATCCATACTCAATGTGATTACGTATTGTAGAGTTGATAAAGTGAACTTATTCCTAAGTGTAATATGTGATGTAATATGTAGGGCTGTCAATGGATACCCGAAAAATCCGAAATCCGTCCGCATCCGTATCCGAAAAGCGGATAAATATCCGATATCCGAAAAAGCGGATGCGGATGCGGATATAGGCATATCCGCATCCGAAAATTATCCGTTCGCTTTTTTTCCCGATTATAGCTTAAATTATGTGTATTTTAACATAATTAAATATACTAATTTATTAATTTGCAAAATTAAAAGTCAATAAATGCATGTTAATTGCTCAAAATGATATATTATCATCATATTTATTTGTTTTTAGCACTTTAGTAATCAATTAGGTGGATAAAGCTTAATATAAAACCAAAAAAAAATCATTTATGTTCATTGATTTATCGATTGTTGGCGGAGCGGATAATTATCCGATATCCGTCCGTATCCGCGGATGCAGATATCCGATATCCGAAAATGGTTTCGGATGCGGATACGGATATGGCACTATCCGTATCTGAAAGTATCCGTTGACAGCCCTAGTAATATGTATGCAAAACAACCTAATATGCCTACAATTTCAATATAAGTTCTCATTGCATTCGAGTTGCAAATTATTCATACCATCCAATCTAGCAACCACAATGCAACCATAAAGGAAAATTATAGGAAATAATTACTCGTTAAAAGCTTTGGATGAGTGTGTCTCAACTTTTCTTCCATTTCCCATGTGTTTTTCACTGGGTTATCTCCCCGTTCTACTCCGATGAGGTCGACGGATGTATTGTGAAACCTTTTGATTTCGTGCTCCATAATCCTTGCAGCGGCATATGTAACCTAGACTGCAACCCAAATCTCCCTAAGTCCCCAATTCGATCTTGCTCAAGTCTAACGACATATTCGTGAAGGCACTTCCTAAGGTGAGAAACATGGAAAAATTTATGGACCCCAAGTAATCTCTAGGGGTGTTCCACATGATAAGCCAGTTTCTCAATTATATCAACAATCAGAATGGCCCAATGAATCTAGGAGCTAACTTCCCATTTTTTCCTAAATCGGATGGTTTTCCTAAGAGGGGAAACGTTTTACAAAGACCAAATCACTAATACAAAATTAGGTTCGTTCCTCCTATTATCATCATAAGATTTCTTCCGGTCTTGGGCTGCCTACATTCTTTGCCATATCAAAAGAAACTTCTCCGTGTCATAGATAAGGTCGAGTTTGAGTAAAATCTTGTCAGTAGTTTTCTACCAACAAGTTGGTGATTCACATGGCTACCATATAATTCTTTGTAAGGGGCCATACCAATCGTCGCTTGAAAACTATTATTATATAAGAATTCCACTAATGCAAAATTCTGCTTCCATGCTACTCCAAAATCGATGATATAAGCTCTTAGTAGATCTTTAAGAATCTGGTTGATTCTCTTAGTTTGTTCGTCAGTCTGCGAATGGTATGCGATGCTCATATTACGTGTCATCCCCAAAGCTATTTGTAGGCTCCTCCGAAACTCGCTTGTTAATAGAGGGTCTCTACCGCTCATTATACTTGTAATAATTCCAGGTAATCACACTATCTCCTTAATATAAAGCTGGGCCAACGAAGTTGCGATCGTACTCTTCTTCACTTGAACGAAGTAGGCAATCTTTGTTAGTCGATCCACCTTGACCTAAATAGTTTCATTCCCTTTTCAACTCCTTGATAGCCCATTTGTAACACCCCGTAAAATATACTTAATTTAAACATAGGTTAATTTAATTCAAAAAAAAAGATAATTAATAATATATTAAAAGCCTGAAAATGGAATTTTGTACAATTAAAAATTAGGCCATGAAAGTATTGTAGTTGCATTCGTCGCGAGATTCTGATCCATTTTATTTATTTTTTATTGAAAACAGGGTCCGTATGCCAAAGTTATTAGTTAATTAAGTTGTACGTATATATTAATACACAAAGGTTTGATATATACATATATATACACAATCAAGGAATATAAAATATGATAAGCATGAAAAGAATATTCTCTTTCATTTCAAACTTATGTGTATATATTCACACAAAGTAGGGGAAAAATTAATTAACTAAGGAAAGAAATAAAGAGAATTAACCAAGGAATGGTAAAAAAAGGTAATGTTCAAGAGGAATTTCCTCCTGGCCTGACCCTAGAAGGTGGATCGGCCGCCCCTCTAGGAGGGGTGTCAAACGTCCAGATCGACCGCCCTCCCTGTGGGGGGAGGGTCGACCGCCCTCTTATAGGGAAGCCCAGTGAGGGTTGTTTTATGTAGGGACTTATTTATAATATATAACAAATGGACTATTTAGATTTAATCAAACTAATCTAATAGTTCATACACACGATAGCAACTATAAATAGCCCCTCAAACCTTCATTCTAAACCCTAAAGTTGTTTCTCTCAGTGCCTCCTTTATGCCTTTCTTCTATCTCAAATTCTAGAAAGCTTGAAGGATTTAGTTTCTTTTATTTCTCTAAATCTATTCTACCTTTTCTATCTTGTTCTAATATTTATATTTAAGATTTATTTGGAATTTAGATTAATACGTGTGTGTATATATATATATATAGTATTCTAATGGTGATTCTTATATATATTTAGATTTGAATGGCTTAGCGCATATGTTCGTTATTGAAGCTCAAACTGAATTTCTATTCTATAAAATCTTGTTGCTACTCTTCCTAATAACCCTATGCGTGGAATCCATCTAAGTTACTATTTTATATAATATGATAGTTATAGGTTTGGATTGTTGTGTCTTGGCGGATTTGGGATATATGAAAAGAAAACATGATAAAACCCCTCAAATCCTCCATTTATTTTGTTGTTCATAGAAATGCTCAATCAAGTTATATTTGGATTTTAGGATGTTGCAATAATAAAAGAAGAAAATGATTCCTTTGAATGATTTTCTATACCGTTTGGATTTTATATATTTTTTAGATTCTTTTTTATTCTATTTTCCTATAAATTTACATGTTTGGTTTTCGGGAAAAAGATTAAGATTTGGATAGTTTGTAAATTCAATAGGTTTGAATCTCTATTTCTAAAAATAGAGAATTTGAATGTATTATTTACTATGTATCTGAATATTAACGTTTTGCATACAAACAAACATAAGAAAAGGAATCTTTTCAGAAAAGGAGTTATAAACACATGTAGTTAATGCTATGTTCATCTTTTGTTGTTGCATTAATCAAGTAAAAACCTAGATTACGAGTTTATATGTTGTTGTGATTGTTTTTCCCATTTTATTGTCATATGCACACTTATGTTATGGTTAAGGAGAAATACGGGAAAATGACTTGTACACCTTAAGAATTTAATAGGATTGGCATTTCAAATTCTTGGTAAGGACGCTCATCTCATTAGCTTCAGTTACATTTGTGTGTGTGTATATATATATAACGTAATCAACATATGTAAATTTGTATTAAGTGCATTATAAATACGATTAAATTAGGAACAAAATTTAAATGTCTCTATAGGATTTGTATGGTTGGATGTGTGTGAGTTAATATCTTAATTAATATTCATGACACATAGACACGAGGTTAACCGTTACTTGAAGTAGAAGTCTTCCCACAACCGACCGACATATGCCGCATCTACAAGTCAATCTGGTTAATATGAGAGGTCTAGATGCCAAGGGCCATTATAATTAGTATGTTATGATGCGAGGTTGGGCCTAACTTGTTGTAGAAGCCTGCCCGGAACTTCCTGACAAATCGAGCTTCTACAAGTGGTTAGTTAATGTCAGATATCAATTGTGCATATATATTATTTGTGCGAAGTAGGCTTTCCTTAGAAAAAGATACTAAGTTGCTGACCTCTGACCTATCTCTTATTTGGTATTTAGTTGTTAGGAATGGGATCGTTCCTAGGTCATTCCTTGGTTCTGGACCTAAGGCATTGGGACTGCACCTCAAGAAGTAAATGGTTATTGGGTGCACCTTTCTCCTATAAGGTATTAAATGGTCCTAATAGACGATAACGTGTAGAGATAGTTCTCCAAGTAATGTATGCTTCTTATCTAGGGGCTAGTGAGAGCTGACCTAGGGATGGATTATGTATACATGACCTAAGGAACCACCATCTAAGGGAAGTATTAAGTGGCTAGGAGTTTACTTATAGGGACATCTAGATAGTAACAAGAGGGTTTCTAGAGGTGTTCTTCTTATAAGAAGCCGTGTTCTTGACCAAAATCCTGGTATTAAGTAGTCATTACTATTTCTCTCCCAACAAGAGAGTTATCATTTATACCGTATTAACGTTAGAACGGGGTCTTAAGTGGCTTGGGGTCCTCCATAGGGTATTAAGTAACTAGAGGAATATCATCCCTAAATAAATATGGTATTAAGTGTCCATTGGAAGTTCCCGCCCTTCTTGTAGTTTTCTGATATTAAGTGACTTTTTGGACGTCTGCCCTATATGATTGCCATGTGTGTTTGTTACGAAGACATAACCTGAAACATTTATAACCACCAAATATAGGGAATAACCTTCTTAAAATACTTGTATTTCATTCACTAGAACTTTGTTCTGACCTCCCCCCACTTAACATTAATAGGACAATAAGTGAGATAGGTGATTAAGGATGGAGGACGATCTCTTGGAGGAGGAGCCTTTTGAAGATCTAATTATTATGGCTATTGCTTAATTACTACTATTGTTTTAACACCCTACACTTTTCTACGTCCAAATTTCGATAAAAAATGAAACTCAAACACATCCAAGCATAGGGCATGTAAATTTGATACCTGCAAACAAATGAGCATTAACATAATTCGAGTATGATAAGATAACTCATAATGGAAAAAAATAGGATAACAAGTATTAACTCAAGTAACTACCTTTTCCAAAGTAAGTCACTTTGCCAATGTTGAGCATGAGAGAGAATGAGAACAGAAATCCAAACTTAAACACTTGTGGGAACCCGACCTTCTCTAGAAAACCTAGGGTTGTAATGAGGAGGGGGGTCAGAACGACAAAATTCCAGTGGACATGAAATGTACAACACCAATTATAATACATAGATGTATCCCATTTGGTTCAACCCAAGACGTATGCCTATCACGGTTAGTGATTCTAACATAACCTTGTAGATGTTTACGTATGGCCCTACTACTCTTCCCAAGGTAGTATTCCAAAGTATAATACCAGATAGGAAGTTTACGCATATATCTGTGAAGCCTTTATACCAGAGCATGGCTGATTACTATGTCGAGATTAGACCCCTGGTTACGAAGTTTATATATATGTATACTTTCTTTCGTTCATCCTTCATCATTTATTGCCACACTATCAATGATAGATAGGGTGGATTCCTTTTGATTGCTTAAGACTCTAGACGGACCTATTGGTCACTTATTATTTCTTGATAATTTACTTAATGTTAACATGGACTAGAGAGCACTAGCTATGGGTCCTACTAGTTAAGGCTTTCGTCATTCATGCATATATCCTAACCCTGCATAACGTGAGATATTTTATCGTTTGCTATACCTTCTAGTTGTCCTTATTAGAGAACCCCCTTAGTCGCTTATTACTTCCCGTAGGATAAGTAGCTATATCTGACGTTTTTAGTTTCCAGGTTTCGGTAGGCCCACACACACCTGCCATTTAAGACCCCTAAACTTAAAAACCTATTCCTAAGTGGACTCCTCAACCCTAGCCGCTTAAGACCTAAGGAAGCGGACTATACACGAAGGTTATTAGGTTCGTATCCCATTAGCCTTTAGAGCCTTTCCAATTGGGATAAAGTGGGCTACGTTATTAAGTTATTCATGTTTAGTCCCTCTACACGAAAATACTATATGTACATAATTCAATATCGTCATGAGTTCATATGGTTAATAATATTTTACATTATTAACCTACTACATCCAACTCTATTTTTAATTATAAGTTCTATATTCATTAATATAAATAAGGAAGGTTATGTATCCTCTTTTACCGTAGGATATTTATTTGGTTTCTTCCCTAATTTGGACTTAGTATTTAATCGAAAATCAATATCCATTAATCCCCTTTTTGATACCCATTTTCTTTTGTTTCTATTTTTATTGCCCTTTATGACCATAACGGTCATATTCTCCTAAGGCAATATATCAGTTATCCTTATTTTATCAGTCCCGAAGTATCTACTTGTTGTACCCTAATAGACAATTACTATTTTTATTTATTTATTTATTGGTTGACTGTTATATATATATACTAGTCCTCTAACATTAAGTTGACTACTTGTGGAAGCTGGATTTGTCGGTCAGTTCCGGGCAGACTTCTACCACAAGTTAAACTTAACCTCGTGCCTTAGTACATTTATATTCGCACATTAGACCCCTCACATCAAGCTGACTACCTGTGGTTGTTGGATTTGTCGATCGGTTCTGGGCAGGCTTGTGCCACAGGTTGAGCTAAGACTCGTGTTTAAATGCGGTTATAATTCAAATTTCCTAATTTGGGGTGTACAACATTTATCCTAATTAATTAGGAATTGTAACCATTATTCTATTATATTTACTTTCCCTAATCAACATTGGTGAAACGACCCAAACTTCCCCGTAAAGGAAAACCCGGATTGCTTTGAGAACAACATACATCAGAACACAAAACAAAAGAATATTTCATTGCTGTTACAACATTTACATCAGAGTACAAGAATATTCCAGAGTATAAATAAACAATATACACTGGAAATACAGTAATATAATAGTTTTAAATTACATTTAAATAGCAGTGGAAAAATAATACAAAACACAACTGAAAGAAATACACGGATACAGAGCCTTCCGAATATCACTTCAGTTGTAGACCAGGATCCTGTGAATATAATATCTGCAAAACCAAAACTACTAGTTGGCCGTGTGGAAAATATGGGCACCAGAGTTTAGGTTAAAACAATAAACTCCAGGTCAGTCATGAGACTGGTATGAGAACTAAAACAGTTATCAACTTTATTTAAAGTTGGATAAGTCAAGGGACCACGCCATTATCGTGGAACGGGTTTCCTCCCAAGAATACCAGTGCATAAAAACAACGCAACGCTTCTAGAAAATGAAACCATTATAAGACTCAAGTCCCTTGCAGTGAAAGCCGAAGGATAGAGTTTACTTTATAATGGTCAAAAATGCTTAATACGCGAAATTCATCTTTTATACTATAAGTGCACAGTGCAGAAATCAATTTTTGAAAATAATGGTATCAATCTTAGATGGCATAATATACTATGTAAGCGGCATAATATATTATGTCACCATATAAGTATACAACTGAAACCGTAAAGCTCGTATTGGAAAGTTGGGTTTCCATCATGATGGCTCCTGATTCGAAAGACAAATCGCGTCATGTATCTCCACGGCTTACGTCTCGGCAAGAGAAAACACCATAATACGTTCTAACCGCACTTTGGAAGAACAATCTAGTGTTCTATCCCCATGAGCTTTGGCTGAAACAATTGCCCAATCTCCAGATGTGGAGCGACCACACCCAGCAATGCTCAGTTGACCCAATCCATGTATATATAAAGTATATTGGTCAACCTACTAATCAAACAAACCGTTCACCATCATACCGGGGTGTGAGGCTCACGAAGTAACGATATACTCAAAGCAATGCTAATTGACGCCATGCTTTGATCTACATTCTCAAGGCTCTGCTTTTCAACAAAAGCCTTGATCATATGCATCTTAGCATGCCACATTGTTAGACCATACTATATCATTAATTATCTACCAATATGTAACAGGGTGTTAAGCAAGAGAATAAATTCTTCGCCACCAAACAGCTATATATGAAACAGAGATCAACGAATACAATATAAAGAAATACAATGTCAGACACACAGTCCATTTACAAGTCTGTTCTGGGTCTGAACGAAACCATATCCGGTAGATCTCCAAATAAGTTTGGATGATTACCAATTATTCCCTCATCTTGGGTGCATGGTCCAATCAAGATATCAGAAATCATCCATACAATGTGAAAACCCCCGGTCTTCATCCACCGTCTTCATCTTTGACTTTTAATCGTCGTATGAATTATTCAGAATGAGTTAAACCCGGTCTTTCCGAATAAATCGCGCATATTAAAATCATGTGCTATAAAAACACAACCTACGCCTCATTCTAATCAAGAATATTATTTGATTTAACTTAAACCAAATTAAGGTTCATTTAACTAGTTGGGAATAACGCCTTACCGAAGTAATCATTTATTATTATCCCATTCCACCCTATTCAACACATGGAGTAAAACTGGTTGTACTCCATATCTAAACCCAAATGTGTTTCCGGTAAATTTAATTACCATTTATCGTTTAAATCTAATTAAAGATTTAACTATGACATGGAGTTAAAAACTGGTGGCACTCCATTTTCGGTCACTTACTGAATTTAGTAAATTCAACTACTTCAATCCTTCTTTAATCTAATTAAAGATTCATTAGAACTCTATTTGGTTTTGATCTTCCAAAAATCATTATTTAATGATTATTCAATTTTAAGAAATTAATCTTATCTTAACTGGGTTAAAGAATAAATGTTCCTTAAAAACATAGTTCATGGTAAACCCAAAATCATATCCTATTTAATTCCAATTTAATGTATTAAATTAAAAAAAACTTTTCTTTAGAAAATTCCATTAAATCCGTAGTTAAAGGATTAATGAATTGCAAATCACAATTTCACTGTTAATTGGGTTTTAAGAACTAACATCATTTAAAACATTGTTCACAATCAACCCAAAATCAATTTCCATTTAATGTTTATTAATTGGAATATATCCTTTAAATCTTAATTAAAAGATTTATTCTTTCTCAATTAGGTTCAAGAATAGTGTTATTTAAGACACCATTCACGACAAACCCAAAATCCAATTTGATATTTAATGTAAGGCTTTGAATAGAATTATATCGACTTATATTCAATATCAAATTCTAAAAACAACGGATATCATATCGGAAATAACGGTATTAAATATCTTCCAAATTCCCAAAATAAGATCCGTATAATCACGGAATTTTAAATTAAAATAATCCGTAGATAATTTCCATTCATATTCATTCCAATATATTTATTGGAAATCTCTGGTTCTATTAAAACCATTTTAAATCCTTTTATTTATTATTTAAAAATAAATAAATCACTTATTGGACAAAAATATCTTTTATCTTTATAAACTTGGAATTTTCAATAAAAACCCTTTTAAAACATTTATTATGATTTTACACAATTTCTCCCTATTTTTAACTAAAAATAGGCCATTTTAATTTAAATGACGTTCCAGGTCATTCAACTACACGGCCGTTGTTTTTTTCTGATTTGATTTAAACATTTCGGAAAATCTAACTGTTGGATTTCAAATCTTAAATACTCATTTAAAAGCTCTTTTCAATACGAACCCATAGGTTCCGGTTCCAGAAGAATCCGACGGTCGGATCTTCCGCTATGTCTAATCAAAGTGTCGAAATTCGTGAATGGTCGCTACGCGAAACGTTCTATTCAAACCATTATATATATTAATATATATTATCGTCGATTTCCTTTCTAAACGTATTTTAAAACGTTTATAAATTCGTTTCGAAAATGATTCCAACTTATATTTAAATTTAAAAAAACGAGTTGAATATTCTATATATTATCCTTTTTGAATAATATTATTTTCCAAAATATTAATTGTGAAATTTCACTTTTAATATTCATAATTAAATGGATAATGTAAATCGATAAATACATTCGAGTTAAAATGGCGTTATTGGACTAAAAGCTCAATTCATTATCTTATCCATTTATATTTTATTATGGGCCAGACCTCTCACATTAAGCCTACAACCTGCGAATGTTGGATACGCCAGTTGGTTCCGGGCAGACTTATCCCACAAGTTGGGCTTAACCTCGTATCATGGCTCAATTCGTATTTGTGCACTTGGACCTCTCACATTAGGTTCAACATTTGTGGCTGTTGGATATGCCGGGCAGACTTATACCACAAATGTAACCTAACCTCGTGTCCAAGTACAATTATAATAAATAATTATAATTAATTCACTGAAAATATATTTTTAAATATTATTTTAAAATAAAGATATGATCTTTACATTAAATTGTTACTAATTTTATAAAACCCTTTGTTTCCGAATATCCTAACTGACATTTCAAATTTATAATGAAAAATTGAACTTCTATATTACTATTATATTATAATAATAATCTTTTCAAAATGTTCAAAATTTTGAAATCAAACCTTCTTATCTTAACATATTGACTGTAAAGATGTAATCTTTTTAATTGAATCCTTTTTATTATAACTTTTAAACAATAAAGATATAATCTTTCTAATTCATACGTCTATTAATTCCATTAACTGAATATTAAATTAAAATGTTCCTTTAATTCAAAATTGGAATGAGACCCAATCCATTACCATATAATTTTAATCATATGGATTTCAAACATCGCATTAATTCTATAATAATGATAAAACATTCAATAATAGCGAAAGTGCATTTTAAACTAATCACAAGGGCGATGTGTAGTCAGAATATCAACCCAAGACCCGTGTAGGGTTTCAACCAACACAAATTCAAATAATATATTATTAATTGTGCCTTTGGACGATGTGTGAAAACTTATCGTCCAATCAACATAAACAAGTCAGGCAACTTGTAAATGGCAGTGTAAACATGTTTTAAATATCATAAATGTCATAACAATATGTTACATATTTCAAATTTCAAACAATTCACAACAGTCATCCAAATCAATATTTATCCAACAAACAATAATTCCAATACAGATAATTAATTAATATTTAATAATAAAAATAATTAACTGTTCAAAAGTTTGAGTGAGATAAAAGTTCTCACATGACAATTTCTAATAAGGATGATTATTTTATCTAACATGACATTCTATGACCAAAAATGAGATTTTTTATTCCAATGCAATATTTATAACAAAAATGTTATTTTTATTCTTATGCAACATTTTCTAACAAAATGTTATCTCTCTTCTAATGCACATTTTATAACAAAAATGTTATTTCTTTTATAATGCAACATTTATCCATGTCTAATTTTTCATGTTGTATATACATTAAAAATGCAAATTCCAATCAATACATTTCTATTTCAAATGTGTTCACTAATAACATCATAATTTTATTTAGGACCAATTTAATTTAATAATTTTTTTTTAAAAAAAAAGGAGTTTTTAAATTTTGACTCATTTTTCCATAAAATTTATTAAAATAAAATTTTAAAAATGGGTTTAATTTTCCGGGTTGTACCACAGGTTGAGCTAAGATTTGTGTCTAATTGCGGTTATAATTCAAATTTCCTAATTTGGGGTGTACAACATTTATCTTAATTAATTAGGAATTGTAACCATTATTCTATTATATTTACTTTCCCCAATCAACATTGGTTACAATTGTTAATTATTTATTTATGGCCTTATTTATAGCAACCAATTACACTAATTGCTAAAACGGTCACCATAACTATATTCATTAGGTTGGAATATAATTTACATGTAGAATTCCATAAATGAATACCATTCAACATTTCAAACCTTCAAACATTTAATACAATGTATAATTTACCATTTTTACGCTTATTTGGACGGATAATATGTATATGTTTATATTTTATGTTTTCGTGTTGTCAACGTAGTTATCTTTTATTATTATTATTTATTCATTTAAATTTAATGTTTTGGTTTTAATTGACAATCAAACATTCCTTTTTGCATTCGATCTTGTCAAAAGGTTTCAAATCTTACAAAAAGATCGTTAACCGAAATCAACGTAAATTATGCCTAAATTGTGGAATTGACATATTTCCAAATCACAAAAAATATATGTAAATTTTGAATAGTTGATGCAAATTACGCATAAATATGTATATTTATATTTATACGCACATTTGCACCACTTTTCCCTTTTTGATATTTTTATCATACCTCTTGTGATTTCAAAATAATGTCTTTTTATTCAAGAGGATGAAAATAACATGTTTATAATAATTAAGCCAAAACCCAACAATATTGAATACAAACATGCATAGTTCTTTTAATATTACAATCACATAATTTACCAATCGAATCGTTTTACCCTAATTCTCATAAATTATTATTCAACACTGAACTAGAGATCTGGAATGTAACTACATATAAATGGTGTTTAATGGGACTGATTTCCAGATCTACAGTGCTATGCAATGTCCACAATACATTTTTACAACATAATTGTAGGAAATAGGTGTATACAAATTTAAGAATCCGACAATTAATTTTGGTCATAACCACAATTCGCAACTCACAAGTTTTGACAATTTTTATAATCAGATCTGACAGGTGTTAATCAAATTACAATCATATTATAAGCAGATCTTATGGAAATATGCATATAAACTTGAGATCTAATAAAAACAAAATAAGTACGTTATTATAAATATATATAAATTTCCCACTCACCTTAAAGCATCCAATTAAAAGTTTGAACCTTTTAGGCCTACAGTCCCCAAATTCTTATAAATCTACAGTTTGTCTGAAAAGGGAATAAATTAGATCTGTAGAGATATAAGAAAATAGGAAGAGAGGAGAGAATCTGATATGGAGCATCAATTTGCATTCTTTTCCATTGAATCTGATAATCCTCTCAATTCCATATAATTTGGATTTGATTTGTTGTGTATGAATATATTTTTTGTTTTAGAAATTAGGTTAGAAGAGGGAGGAAAATAGCAGAGCTTTGTTGTTGCCCACAGATTTGTGCGGAAAAGGATGAGGCCTTACCCCTTTATTTATAGGGGTGGAAATGGGCTAAGACCGTTAGATCTATTTTAATTAACATCCGTCCATTCGTTTGAAATTATATTATAACTTAACCTTAAAAACCTAGCCGTCACTGGGCAAACTGACGCCTAGCGGGTTGACTGTGGCGGTCGACGATCAGTCAACTGCTACGGTCGATCGTCTGGGTATTCAAATGCCCAGGTCGGCTAGTTAAATAAGGTAATATACATTTATAAATTCTGATTTATTTATTTTTCGTCCATTTTCGTATTTTGTCCGTAACTTTTTGATACAAACTCCATTCGCGAAAGTCCAAACATGAAAGTTGAACAAAATTTCAAGAAGAATGCATCAATTAAAGTTTCATGGTCAAATTCCATTGTTTGCATAAATTCCTACTTTAGATATTCTAACTAAATAACTATTTATTATCAAAATTCCAGATTGTTACAATTGTAATGTAATTGGACGAATGATGATGTACCTTAAAGTTTGAGACATGTTGCATTTCTAATTTGTGATTTTTATAATTGGTACATCTTATATTTATGCTCTTACATTTTGTCCCATCTGTTGTATGAGTTCTGGTTTTTGTTTTAGATTGCTCTGTATATCTTTTAAGTTAATCCTTATAGAAACTAATGATCCGTTTAGAGTGGCTCCAAGTTCCGATAGTCCTTTTATGAGTCGTAATTTAGGCTCATTCCGGGATGATTGTTACATTTGGTATCAGAGCATAGGTCACCCAATTACGAGGAAATATACGTACGAGAGACGTATTGTTTATTTGAAAAGGTTTTCAAAACTATATATAAGTACTATACCCTAATTCATACGTAATTATATTAGGAAACCTAATCTTTCTTTTTGGGCCTTAATACTATCGTAAGAAATCCACTGAAGGGTTTTACTTTCTTAAGTAGTGAATACGGCAGACAATCTTCCCGAATAGGGAAACAAGGCAAGGCCTCATTACTTGCCAGAATGGTTCCAACATTATCCTAGGACCGTGGAACAAGCCCCTATTGCTAATCCTTCCCTAGCGAGACCAGCCGCTCAGTGGGCTGAAGGGGCACTCAATTTCCATTGCCTTTGTAAAGATTTTGTAAGCTTAAGAGGTTAGATCTTTTTGAAAATTGAGAAATTTGTAGATGTGAAAGCTTGGATTTTGGGGGTGTGAACGGATTTTTAAGGCTACCCAATGAGAATATGAACTAAAGCATAGGGTAGTAGCCTGGCACTTGAAGGGGTGGGCCCTAGAATTATGGAACCTCATTTCATAAGAGAACATCAGTAGAGTATTTACGTGGGCAGTGTTCAGGATCCGTTTCGAGAAAAATTTCCCAACTAATATAGAGAAACCTTACAGTTAGAAAAGTTTATCCATTTAAAGCAAAGAGAGATGAAATTGAAAGAGTACGTGGCGAAGTTTATTGAGTTTTCTGAGTTTTGTAGGGGTTGGTAGATGCCCCAATGGATAAAGCCCTTAGGTTTGTGCAGGGGTTGAATTCGCATTGAAGGAGATGCTTATGGAACAAGTTACTTTTGAAGCTACATTTGAGGCTTTGGTTAATGTAGTTATTTTATATTTTGCTGAAAATGTTAAGGAAGCTAAGACAACTAATAAAGGAGAAGGTACTTTTGGTGATGGGAAGAATAAGAAAAAGAATCGCTGGCTTAAGAAGAAGAAGGGCGGTAAATTCAAGAAGGAAGTCAAGACTTGTTCTAGGTGCCATAAGAAAGGGCTTGGACGACTGTAGAGTAAACTTGGAAAAAGTAGAGTTCAAAGGGAAATGCTTTTACTTCCACAAAGATGAACACTTAGTGAAGAACCGACCAAAGCCGAGGATGGTGCAAGGACGCCAGAACTATGCATTAGAGGTTGCGCCGATTCGTAATCAGCCCCTAGGGATCAGGGATATCCCCTATTAGAAGGTATAATTTGTATTCTAGGGAATTCTTTGTGTACCCTATTTGATTCTGGAGCCACCCAGTCATTTATTGTTAGGAAGATTGTAGACTCTTTGAAACTTCCCTTGTCCTTTGTTATCTATCCGATAGAATTGTCTAACCCTATCGGAGGGACTATGCATCTTTCCGCTGTTTGTGAAGACTTAGTATTCACTACGCCACAAATTGAATCATACAACAGCGATCACACAACATATGATGGATTCTTTATTATCCTACTTTTTTGCACAACATAAGGACAAATCGTCTGTTGTCTAGCAAAGCGCATGAAATCATTATGTTATGAAGATTTCGTGCATGGCATTCAAACAAAATTTTATATGTTGTTTGACTACAATTATAAAAAAATAGATTTGGCTTCACAAAAATGTTTTCCCTCCAAAATGTTGGTCAACGTTTTATTTCCCTCTCATATTTTAGATATGATTTCTGACCATACTTTGATGTTGTTTGATTAGAGTTATGAAACATTCAGATTTGGCTCCAAAGAAATTTGCTCTCCCTCCAAAAAATGGTCAACAGTTTGACTTTTCCTTTTCATATTTTAATTTTGTATTCATACAACATTTATCTGTTGTTTGTAGAAGTAGATTTTTTATTTATTTTACTTTTCGGTCCGTTTCTGCCCCTTTGTTTTATGGTTTTTGTAGTTTGTTGGGGTTGTGAAAATATTACGTGTTCATATCCATATTGTACTTTACTTTCACACCCTCTGTTTTATTTTTCCCATTTCTTCTTCTTATTATTTTTTACTTTCTCCCTCCGGATAATCTCTCTATCTCAAAACACAATCGAACCCTAATCTCGACAATTCGGCGGCGAAACCCTAACATATGCGATATAAGTTAAACCCCAATTCTCTTATGTTTTGTTTATGGAATTATTATGAGAATTTGGTGATTATTATCAGTTTTTATTGGTTGTTATATTGTTAGAAAATGTAACGGCCCGCGTTTTGCCTATCGGAGGATCGTAAAATATTTTTATTTAATTCCCTGAGGGTCGGATCATTCTAATATTTTGATATGTTGGTTAGGTGGATGTGAGACATGTCCATTATTTTTGCCAATTTTATTTGTGATCATTTTGCCCTTTCTATTTTTGTACAGAGCATAACTTTTGGCTGGGATCAAATCAGGTGCTGAGATTGATTTTATTAGAAAGGAAATGATGTTTCCAATTCTGTAGAGTGGTCACATTAAAGATTTGGTTCGACAGTTTGGAAGGAATCGTTGTTTTAATGTTTCACAATTTCTGTACAGGTTTGGCTTGTCATTAATGTGCTGAATTGTGTGGTCCATTAGTGGGCTGGTTAGAGGCTATAAATAGGGGTTGAGGCATGGAGAATAGTTTACTTTCTTCATTCTCTCACTTGGTTGAGCTCATTATCCTCTTTGTCCAATCAAATACAACTTTCCTCCATTAAAATTCTAGATCTACGCAAAAAGATTGAAGATCTGAATTAAGTAAAGCTAGATCTACATCAAGTGAAGGAAGATCGCATCAAATTAAGAGGTTTGGAGATTGATCACCGCAGTCCGGATTTGAGATTATTCGATTTTAAGTCATTTTGAAGAATTGGTGAGTGGTAAGCATCTCTCACATGAATTCAATCAAGGATACGGCTCAGAGCCGTTGGCGGCCGTCTAAAGACGTTGGAATACAAACAATAGTCCAACAAAATTTACAGACTCTTTCCAACGGTTGTTCCAACGGCTTCGAACGGTTACACTCCATTGGAAACCGTTTCAAAGGAACATCCAATGAGCTACTAGAAACCGTTGGAAAAACTAGGTTATTTTTTTATGCAGCAACAAGCCTATTGCCTTCCAGATACCCCAATTCCAATCTACTCCATTTCAAATCCAATTCCGCACATATATACCATAAACATTATAAACAACCAACATAAAACAAACATACATCAATATTAACAAAACAAACCATCCAAACGTCTTAAAAACCAACATATCAATGTTACATGTCTACAAAACGTACCAATATATACAAACAATCAAAATATATCATCACCATCAAAGTAAAACATCCAAACGTCTCACCTACTCAGTACCAATATATACAGCATCAAAACAAATCATTACCATCTCCAAGCCAAACACAGAAAAAACATACCTCAAGCTTCATCATGCTCATCGCCTCTAGAAGCGGACGATGAAGGAAAAGTACCATAATTGTGCACATACTCAGCAACCTTTTGATTCAGCTCCTCAGTCTGTATAGCCTGCAGACGATTCCGGTCCTGCTGCTGCTCAATCATGGCTCACATCTCCTTAATTTCTTCTTTGTCTTGGGCCTTCTGAGCTTGTCAAACCTGCAAATAAAATGAATAGCAGAGAGGTTATGTCAACATATAAAATATGGAAAATTCTATTTGTACACCATAAACTGTTTTAGATACACCATTTTTTAAAATTAAGTCATATACACCACTTGTTGCTTAGTATACACCATACATATTATTAAACTATCCTCAATTTAGAATAAAACGAAATAATTGTCCAATTTTAGTATCTTTCTCTAATGCATTATTCGAATAAACAAATTTTGATTTCTATAATAAATGAAATTTTATAATTCAAATTCAAAATGTTTAAACTTATTTTCGTGACTAATTTGAATTACTGGATTCTTGATGCTGGAAAGACTTGGATCCTCCATGATGAGTTACTAGATTCTTGTTCATGTTTGCGGTGTTCCTTGCCGACTCGGCCTGCAAATGTACATTAACTAATTATTTAAAATCGACAAAAAAATAAATTAGATTCGTTATAGATTTACCTTGAACTCATCTGTGTCCCACCACACAACCATCATGTTAAACACTCCATCGCTCATCCACTTTAATTTCTTCAAAGCTTTTTTAATCTCATTCATATTCTCCTTGTAATTTCTGGCAACCTTTGAGTTCCAATGTTGCCGAACTAGGCTCATGTCAGGCTCCCGCACATCTAATGTGCCCTGTACAATGATAAAATATTACTAATCTCGTTTATTTGTATTGAACCAATTTGTAAAGCGGTATAAACTTACCAGAAAATCTTGCCAGACAGTCTCTTTGACGTCTTTTGGGACCCTGCTTCACTTATGCCAGAAATCGCTCATTCTAGCCATATATGCATCCTTAGAAATATTTATAATCGTTTGAGATGGCTTTAAATCAAACCCCATGCGTTAAATATAAATTAGAACTTTATAAAATATATATATATATATATATTATGTACAAAATGTTATGCTTCTAATTTTGATACCTACATATGGTCAGTCTTAGGCTTCATGGAAACAACTAGACGAGCTAATTGATTACCACTACCCTCACCGACATAATAGGTAATGCCACATCCTCTAGAGCCAGAGCCTGAACCAGAGCCAGATATAATAGACCTGCCACATAGATATAAAATTGGATTTCAAATACTACGGCATAGTCATATCAAAAGTGCTCTACATTTCACAAACCAAATCCGAGCAAATTATGGTTTTTTAATTCATTTGTTTTTTTAGTTTATTTTTGAAAATTATTAACATGCATTGTGTTTATGCAAACACGGTTGATGGTGTAGTCAATCATAAAATTAATAAACTTTAGCAGCACAAAAGCAATCATAAAATTAATAGATCAAAATTATATTTGGGGACACGTATAAATATAAATATTTATAAATAAATGGTATTCCCTTTTGCAGCACAAAAGCAAACAATATGTTTTCTTTTTCCAGGACCGAAAGAGAAATATTCAAAAGAGAAGTAGCTATCAATGATCATGACATCAATGACAACATTTTCCTCAAATAACTTCATTTTCAGTCATAAACAATTTTACATGTTGATTTGTTATTCAACCAAAAGTCCAAAATTTTGAGGATGAAACCCACTTTCATAAAAATAAAACTGTATTTTGAGTTTCTCTTTTTCAAAATTATTTGTTTTCAAATAATATGCACGGCGGACACACTTTTTTTTAGATGCAAAACTAATTAAAAATGATAAAACCAAAGAGACTTCACATTTAGATGACAAGGGATAAATAAAGTGCAATCGAAAAAAGTGAAGCATCAAACTTGCAAAATAGTGCATGAATGATGCTTTGCGTTGCCATTTCACACTCTTAAGAGTATAAGTTCTAAGTTTTTAACAGTGTTAAATTATAGGCACCAATGAGCTTATATGTATGTGGATAATACATACATAAATATACATACATACATACATACATACATACATACATACATACATACATATATATATATATATATTATATATAAATATATGTAAACTTTATATCTAAAGTAAAATGAATTAAGATTTTGTTTTTTATTATAACCTTAGTTTATGAAATATAATAAAATATTTTTGGATGTATAATTACATTTATTTACTTGTTTAATTTTATTTGTAGTTAAGACATTGTTAAATCGATTTATAATGGTTTTTTGTTTTAAAGACTACTAAAAATTGTAACCATATTAATTAACTATTGTTACAAAATAAATTACGTTAACAACTAGAAATCAATATTGTGGTGATAATATACTAAACATATGCATTAATTAACTATAGTGACATTTTAATTGCTAATGGTTTCATTATTACGGTAAAAATATAGCAATTAGGGGGTATCATGATGTAATATAAATATGCTAACAATTAGGAATCGATCAAACTTCAAATTAAACCCTACATCAATTAAACCCTAAAATTTAGGTTTATAGAAATTACTGGTTTTGGAGAGCAAGGAGGGTGTAGACGGCTTGGAGCAGCTTGTAGATGATGTCGGAGGTGGTTGGAATGGTGGAGGAAGTGTTGGAAACAAATTGGAAGGGTGAAAAATGGTGGGAAGAGGGAAAAATTCCGCTGAAGTAGAAAATGTTTGGGGAAGAACGAAGTCTCGGGTTACTGCCGTAGGTGATATCCCAAAAATATCCAACAATTTCCAACGACCGCCAACGACAATAATTCCATCGGCTTCCAACGACTTATATATAACCATTCGCGGCCGTTGGAAATAGGGCGTTGGAATACACTTTTTATCCAGTAGTGATGGGTTGTTTGATCTTATTTTTCATCAGTTCAAGTTGTTTTGACCTAGATCCACATCATTGTAAGTATATTTTCATTTTAATTACCATAGGATCTAAGCTAGCAACATAAATTGGTAAATTCATATGTTAATTTATATGTACATGCAAGTTTAGATCCATTTGTTACTTCATTCATTGTTTTATCATGATTTGGTGGATTCATATGGTTATATGATGATTTATTGGTGTGCTAATATGTGTTGATGATTGCTATTGATTTTGGGTTGAAATTGATTGATTTAAATGAGTTTGTTGCATCGATGTTGTCGTTTGGTGATGTATTGGTTGAGATTGGAAATGGATCGGTCAAGTCTGGAGTTGGGTCGTTTGGAGGTGGGCATTTGGAGTCGTAATGTTTGACTTATTGCCCAAGAAATGATGGGTCGGCCAAGTCTTCAGGTCGTTGGTGCCAAATAGGTTGGGTTGTTCGCGTTTGAAGTCGGGTCGCTTGATGATGGGTCGTTGAATATCAGGTCGTTGAAGTCTTTGGATTGTTGGAACTGATGGATTGGAAGGGCATGATCGGGTCATTTGTGACCTGATGAGTCGGGTCGTTTATGATCTGATGAGTCAGGTCATTTATGAGTCCTGATGAGTCGGGTCTTCTTTTATGGATCGAGCAAAAGATACTACAACGTTTAATAAATGTCATTGATGGGAATTTAAGCGTTATGGTATGTTTTCCATAGCGGAAAGGCTGAAGTGCTATGGATTGAATATCGACCAAAAGTGATGACTATTTTGGTTCAAGAATCGACATGGCTTCGAAATGAATTCAGGAGGAATATTCGAAGTGATATGTGTTCGTTGATCGGCGAAATGCAATGAATATGCAGACTACTCAAGTGTGTTTTGAGCCCGTGGATAATGGCTGCTCAAGGATATTTGAGCTTATGGAGAGTCGCCAGTGATGACGACTAGAGTTATGGAAGCCGAGGAACTATCGTTGTCGTAGGTTCTAATGGACTCAGAACAAAGGTATAATAGGGACGCCTAAAAGACCAGTTGAATGGTCGAGTACCCTGGGCAATAATGATAGGCCTAGAGATATGAGTCACGATGGCGTATGGAGTTTTTACTGGAACTGGGATTATCATTAGCCCTTGGCATAATGGCGTAACGTAGTCAGTGTTATGATTAACAAGGGTTTCGAAGCAGGATTGGCGGTGATAGCCAGAGTCATGGGTGATGATTGTTTTGCTTGTATCGTCTTGTGGAGATTGTTTGACGTCAAAGGAGATTTCTCTTGGGTGCTTTTCTGATGTTGGTTTAGGACTTTGGGGCTTATGCTTGGGGATTTTAAACTCGATCAGGATGGTCTGCACTTGATAACTGGTTGCCTTGAATGTACTGCTTGTTAATTCTGTTGATTTATGATTTTGTAAAGGCTATCACTATCGGATGTAGAGGAGATAGGTTTGGGTTTCTTCCTTGTTAATATTGGTAGATTGTATGAGTAATCTGCCTATTTCTCATATACTTTATTGATGATGTTAAATAGTTGTTTTTATGTTCCCTCTTATTACCTTGGGTTGTTCATCCATGTTTTGGATAGGCAGGCTGAGTAGCAGGTAGCAGGTAGTAGACCTTGATGAGGACGATGTTGCTGGGTGACAACGAGCAAGAGGTTGGTGTATTATTTTCTATTACCTACTATTTGCTGTTTTCCGTTATTATGCTTGATGATGTACACTGAGTGATTGTAGTGAGGCATTTTGTACAAAATTTGATGATGTATTTCAGTGGTATTATGGATATTCTTTTGATGATATCAAAGTTTAAAATTCTGCACAATTATGCTTCGTTACTACTTCCTGTTGATATGTTCTATTATATTTTATCCTTGCGTTGTGAGTTATATGACAGATTCCACTTATGTTATTCTACCCTGATGATCGTCCATGGCTTCCTAGCATGTCTTTCAGCGCATTATTTCCCTTGTTTAGTGCAGGAGTTGTGGGTGGTCGTCATATTTAGTATCAAAGCTCTAGTTATTGATTTTAGCAAAAGTTCAAAGACGTAATTACGTATGAGATACGTATTTGTAGATTTCTGATGGATCTATACTATATATTAGTGTATAGTATAATAGCATTTGAACTCCATTTTCTCGTGTGTGGCCTAATCATTCTATTTTTCAGATTTAGAATGAGTCGTCGAACGTCGCGACATGCTACCAGGGAGGAGACTGTTCATGTAGGGGGTGATGGCGGTATACCAGATTACCCATCTATGTTCGAGGCCGTGATGGCAGCGATCATAAGGAGGGTACCAGCTCAGGAGACAGCCGCGGTAGATGTACGAGTACAAGTGCAAGTGCCTAAGGCGGTGGACTTCGCAAAGTTACGCAAAGATTTCACTACTCTAGGAGGGAAGCCATTTAAGGGGACATAGCCAATTGTAGAGATTCAACGGTGGCTTGATACTTGCATTCGGATCTTTGGAGACTAGGGAATTGATGATGCGACCAAGAGGAAGCTTACATCGAGGCAGCTAGAGCAGAGCTGGACTGATAGAACTCTGTCACTCTGGAGACTCCAGAGGATGAGATTTCATCGGAGCAATTCCAAGTCAAGTTTGAGACGAAGTTTATCTCTATCATCTAGAAGTCCATTTCATTTAAGAGGTTTGCTGAGCTTAAGCAGAATTGTCGACAAGTGTTAGAGCATGTTTCTAACTTCGAAGTTTTGTCGAAGTATGCTTGTCCATATGTCGAGACTCCTTATCAAAAGAACAAGAAATTTTTCATTGGATTGGATAAATACTTTAGGAATCAGCTGGTGGATCATCTAGATGATACTTATGAGGAGATCGTCGAGAAAGCTCTGAGACATGAGAGTTTGTTTCCAAAGGAAGAGACTATTATTGTAACCAAAGAGGAACCAAAGCCACATCAGGAATGTAATAACAAAAAGAGGAAGCAACAATAGCATAAAGGAAAAGATGGCTAGAAGAAGCAGAAACATGAAGTGACTTGCTACAACTACCAGCAGAAGGGCAATTATTCCAAGGATTGTAGGAATCTGAAAGCCTAGAGGAAGTGTCACAACTGTGGCAAGCCTAGGTATCTCAAGAAGGATTGTCCATAACCTGCTAAGGGAAAGCAGATTGTGAAGGCGTATGCTTTGGAGGCTGTACCATCATCTTTAAGGGCTCCTACGGCGGAGGAGAAAGGAAGAGTGTCGCCATTCAAGGTATTCTTTCTATCAAAGATGTTTCAGTTCGTGTGTTGTTTGATACTGGAGCATAACATTATTTCATTTCCAATGAGCTTATGTGTTGCTTGGATTTGGAACCCGAGATTTGTGATAGACCTTTCTTTGTAGCCAATCCAGTTGGGGGGTTCATCCGGTTTGTGTATGATTTGTCGTGGTCTTGTGTTATCGAGTCATGGTTGCTCCTTTGTGTGTGATTGCTTTGTTTTGAACTTCGCTGGATTTGGGATAATTTTGGGTATGAACTAGTTCAAGAGGTATGCGACAAAGGTGGATTTTGAGAATCTGGAGGTGACGGTCAGGAATGTGGAAGGGCGAATGGTTATGATTCAATGTAAGCCCGCAGATGGTGTCTTTGTGAGCTATTTATATTAGCTTGTGACTCTACGGGAAGACTTGTCATCGGTGCTAAACGCAAGTGAGTTTAATGATATCTTTGATGAGTTCAAAGGGTTGTTGTTATATCGCGAGATTGAGTTCAGAATCGATTTGCTTGAAGGTGCTAGACCCATCATCATGCCTCTTAAGCGGACGGTGCCTAAGGAATAGCGAGAGTTAGAGGTGCAAGTATGTGACCTTTTGGGAAAAGGGTTTATCCAAAGAAGTTTATCCGAATGGGGTGCACCAGTTGTGTTTGCAACAAAGGCTGATGGATCTTTGAGATTGTGAGTGGATTATCGTGAGATGAACAAGGTGACCAATAAGAACAAGTATTCGTTGCCAAGGATAGATGACTTGTTCGATCAGCTTCACCGGGCCAAGGTGTTTTCTCAAATGGATTTTGTAACACCCCACATTTTTTTGTGCCCAAATTTCGACAAAATCGAAACTTAAACACATTCAAGCATAGAGCGTGTATATCTGGTACCTGCAACAAATAAGCATGAGCATAATCAGAGTATGATAAGATAGCTCATAGAGGAAACAAAATAGGATAAACTAGTATTAACTAAAGTAACTACCTTTTTCAAAGTAAGTCACGTTTCCAATACCGAGCATGAGATAGAACGAGGACCGAAAGCCAAACTAAAACACCTGTGAGAACGCGATCTTCTCTAGAAAATCTGGTTGGTTGTGATTAGGAGGGGGTCAGAACAACATAATTCTGGTGAACATGAAATGTACACTACATATTATGATACATAGATGTATCCCATTTGGTTCAACCAAAGATGTATGCTTTCTAAGATTAGTGATTCTAGCCTAATCTTATAGATGTTTACGCACGACTCTACCACTCTTTCCAAAGTGGTATTCTAAGACATAATACTGAGATAGAACGTTTGCAAATATATTTAGTAAGCCTTTAAGCCATAATTTAACTAATTATTAGACCGAGAAGTGAACTCCCAACAGTGGGGCCCTTATATATACCTTTCCATCTATTTTCCCTTTATCATTTTCACCTCACTATAAATGATAGGTAGGGTGGATTCTCCAGAGCACTTAAGACCCTAGGAGGACGTAAGGGTCGGTGGACTTATTGGTCACTTAATACCTCTCGATAACTTATTCCACATTCTTTTAAACTAGAGAGCACTAGCTATGAGCCATACTAGTTAAGGCTTCCATCATTCATGCATATATCCTTACCCCGTATAAGGTGAGAGATGCTATTTCATCACTCTATACCTCTAGCTGACTTATTGGATAACCCCCTTAGTCGCTTACTACTTCCTGTAGGGTAGGTAGCCATATCTGACGTTTTTAGTTTCCAGTTTTTGGTAGGCCATACAAATACATGTCGTTTAAGACACTTATACAGAAGGACCTATCCCCGGGCGGACTCTTCAACCCTAGCCACTTAAGAACCAGGAAGCGGACTACACGCTAAGGTTATTAGGCTCGTACCCCATTAACCTTATTACCTTTCCCTATAAGGATAAAGTGGGCCATGTCACTGCACCTTTTCCGCGTAGTTACTCTTCACGGAAATATTGTATGCATAAGGTTTATTATCGTCACAGGTTACTATGGTCAATAATATTTTTGTATTATTAACCTACTAAGTCCAAGTGTGTTTTTGATTAAAAGCTCTATGTTCATTAATATTAATAAGGAAGGTTATATCCTCTTTATCCTAGGATATTTATTCGATTACTTCCCTAATTGGAATTAGTACTTAAACAACAATATATCCGTTAATCCCCTTTATTACCCCCTATTAGGGATTGTGGAATGGATCGTTAAGGCAAAACTAACACTAGAGGGGGGTGAATAGTGTTTTTGAGAATTTGAACAAAATTTAAAACTTATATGAACTACTATATGAATCAAACACCATAGAAGACACAAAATCAAATACGAACACAAAGATAAACAGAAATAAAATGCAGAAAAGGAAAGAACACAACGGATTTTATATTGGTTCAGAATTGCTCTTACGTCCAGTCCCATGCAATGCTGAATTGCAGAAAGTTTTATTACTATATCAATATCCAATTACAATCCTCCTTAATTTCATGACTACAAGGATACCACCGATTCCCTAGACACTTGATCAAGTATACCCTTCTTGATTTAACGGCCACAAAGGATACTGTAACACCCCGCATTTTTAACTCAAGATAATAAAATAAAAATTACTTAATTAAATATTCAGAATTAAGTAAAACAGATTGTACTATTTCATTCGTCTCGGAATTCCGGTTCAGATAGACTCCGAGTTTGCGTAAAATAGATAACGTATGAAGAAGTTATGGACGACAAAAGTTTGACGAAGAAAACAGGAAGCAGGCCAGAACAACTGGCGCACTTGGCAAGTGCGCCAAGGCAATTCTGCACCGGCACACTTGTGAAGTGCTCCGATATCAATTTTTGTCCTCCGGACCCACGGAGGTTGACCCCTTCAAGGGGGTGTCGACCCATGGGTTGACCCACCTGAAGGGGGTCGACCCCGGGGTCGACCCACCGTAGATCTAAGTGTTTTTCCTGCGACGTGGACAATATTTTATCCATTCTACTGTGAGATATTTTATGAGCTCTAACATATTTTGAGTATATTATATTTTATCCATTCTACTGTGAGATATTTTATGAGCTCTAACATATTTTATGCCTCTGTATTTTCTGCAGGATACCAAAGCAAACCAACACGAGTTTCGATAGATTAGAATTTTGGGAAAAAATCGGTGTCTCGGAATTCGAGTTGTTACATCTGGTATCAGAGCTTAGGTTTAGGATTCCTATATAAATAGTGAGTGAACGTATTTGTATTTTTAAAAATATAAATATTATATATATACCTAGATCCATAGAGAAACCCACTAAATGGAAAGATCGTAATATGGTAAGAATTGGGATACTTTTTTTATACACTAAAGGAATGAATACGGAAATCTGAGACTCCTAGGTAATTTGGGTGGAAAGTACAATATACTTTGTAGGGAAGAAAGGCGAATCCCATGTTTTAGTATTTTGAGTTGTGGGTTTGTCAGTAAAACCTTGTAAATTGGAAAAGGTTAAATAGAGAAAAATGGATTGTGAATATACATATAGTTGAGAGAATTGACCTTGGGGTGTGTCTAGGGGAACCTAGAAAAATTGGAAACTCGCTTTGAGTCTAACCCCATTTTTGACTTTTAAGAACTTGAAACTGTAAAAGTTTTAGGAAAATGGTTTATGGCGTGTTCAAGTTTTAATCTTAAAAGTTATAGTTTTAAATATGTAAAGTATACGTATTGAGTTTTAAAGTAAAAAGGGGTAAATGTTGCAAATGGTTATTTTTTGCGAAAATTTTGTTTAAAGTAAAATTCTCTCAGTAAAAGGTGCATATTATAGAGCATATATAGCTCATTAGTTTTCTTGTTATGTTTCGTACAAGAATTTTTAATAAAGAAAGATTTGAAATCTCTATTCTTATGACAATCCTTTTTGATGAATTATTTTGTTGGATGGACAAAATAAGTTGTAGAAATTAAGAATAGAGTAGATGGTTGCACCTTGTAGTAAGAGACTGAACTGACCGTATTGCCAAGAACCTATTGTAAACCTAATTGAGAATTAGTTGTCCTTGTCTACTCCAGTTTTTGTGATTTGAAAAAAAAATGATTTACATTTTTTACATATAAATTGACATGTTTTATGGTTTAGCGAAAGTAAGTTTTCATGAGGAAAATAAAGTTTTGACACTTATAAATTTTTGAAAGAAAATTTAAATGAAAAGGCCAAACCATGTTTCCAAAAGTATGGAGTAGGTAAGGATTAGTGCTTAGGGAAGACGGGAAAAGTTTTGAGGCTATGAAGTAAATAGCGAGAATTATCTTGGAAAAAATGGTAAGTTCTCGTAGAATACGTAAGTATTGAAAAGCCCAGGGTGTTGCTTGAAATAACTGTTGGTACACAGCTAGAATTAGTAGTGACTACTAAATAGTAAAAAGAGCAAGTGTTTAGATCCTGTTGCTAATTTTCATGTTAGGGGTAAGACCCGTTACTACATTTCTGTTAGGATTGTTCCGTTATTTTTGTTTTTGTTGGGTAGTTAGGGTAACACCTAAACCTGTCATGGATCCCATGGTTTGGACTTTTCTATCTGAAGGGGACATAATTCCGAGATTCTTGACACTTAGTGGTAGTTGTGTAGAGTGTCTGTTTTCCTGTTTTAGTTGAAAGACTAGAAGGCTTATTTGAAAACTAAACCTAGATCTGATTATTAAATAAGATAAGAAAAGAGAAATGGTACAACTAAAAATGAAACAACAAATTTAGTAAAGCAACAAAAATGACAAATTATGAGAAAAGATGGATAAAGATAAAAATTTCCAAGATAAGAGGAAAAAGAAAATCAGTAACAAAAGAAAATTTTCTTATATGGGCTGTGCTTGGATAGGAAAATAAGGAATCTTTATAAATAGTTACATAAAATCCAAGTACGGTTGGAAAAGGGTACATAAAAGAAAAACTGAAGTTTTCCGTTTTCCACCTTTTTGTAACATAAGAAATCGAATTTAAGGAATTAGATTTTTCTGAAATTCAAAAAATAAAGCTAGTTGGTAGGATTGTGGATGCAACAATGGGATGAACTATGCACTTACTCAGTATAAGTGTGGGAAAATTTGGATGAAAAAACATTTTGATTTTCAAAATATTGCATTTATGTAGAACCGCCAGTATATTTAGGACGTGAGCATCATGTTTTAAAAGGATTTTTGTAAAATTTGCATACACATAGGAGGTGCTGCTTAGGCATACATGTGTTATTATGCTGTATTTCACTTTCCACAAGTGCACAATGTTTGTAAAAATTGGATGCACACATGATGGATGAATATTGTGCAAGCGGATAATTGATTTTACCTTTATCAAATTTCGGAGATGAAATTTCCTAAGGGTGGGAGAATGTAACATCTCGCATTTTTAACTCAAGATAATAAAATAAGAATAACTTAATTAAATATTCAGAATTAAGTAAAACGGATTGTATCGTTGCGTTCGTCTGAGAATTCTGGTTCAAATAGACTCCGAGTTTGCATAAAACGGATAACGTATGAAGAACTTATGGGCAGCAGAAGTTTGATGAAGAAAACAGGAAGCAGGCCAGAACAACTGGCGCACTTGGCAACTGCATCAAGGCAATTCTACATTGGCGCACTTGTGAAGTGCTCCCATACCAATTTTCGGCCTACGCACCCACGGGGGTCAACCCTTCAAGGGGTTGTCGACCCATGGGTCGACCCACCTGAAGGGGGGTCGACCCCAGGGTTGACCCACCGCAGATTTGAGAGTTTTTCCTACGACGTGGACGATTCTGATAACTTCAAATCAAGTCTAAAGCACCTGGTTTCTTTGATACACCTATAAATAAGCCTGTAGAGCCAACCCTAATCTCATATTTCTGGGACTACGCAGAAGCTCTGTCATTCCTCTTCCTCCCCTAATCTATTCAGAAAATGTAGGTTATTAGTTTAGATAAAATTCTAAATCCAAATCTGGAGGAAAGGAACATATGCTTGTAAATGGGTGTTCAGATCTCTTAACGAAGTGAGATAATTCCTAGATCTGGTCTATTTTCCATTCTCTTCTCTTTCTTCTTTTTCTTTCTTTCTTTTAGTAAAAATTATAAATCCATGTTTGTGAGGTTCTGAATCCAATTAGGGATTAAAAAAACCATGGAACGATAGATCTGGACTAGATCCAGGATTGGGAAAGCTTATAAGGTGAGTGGATTTAAGCTATATCATTTTAGATAATAATATATTACCGTTTAAACATTCCCCGCTATTATATGTAAATTTGCCAGAATAATTGAGAATTATTGTTGTAACAAGTTGATATATTAATATGAATGTTTTAGGAAAATTCATATGTTGAATCAGTTAAAGTGTTGAAATGTTTACATGATGCAAAAAACTTGTTAGAATATGGTTAATGACTACTACTGTTATGATTACATGATTCACTTGTATTTGAATTGTTAAATGTAGAATTGAGAAAATGACATGTTAACTGGTCACATTTATGTACATGAATCCTCACTTGTATAAATTGGAATAGTTATATGATTAAATGGTTTCATGTTAGCATAAAATTGAATACATGAATATGGGTTTGGGGCATAAATCAAATTATGACTAAAGATCTTAATTTGCGCAGATGGTACATAATAAATATGACTTGGGAAAGTAGCATGAAAACCTATAATGAAATAGGAATAATTATTAAAGAACGAATATGCCTAGATTCACAGTAATTTGACAACTGTAATGCGCTTAGGCATGAGGTTAGATTACACTTGTGATAGAAGTCTGTCCAGGACCGCCCAGCATATCTAGCGTTCACAAGTGGTAAACCTAATGTGAGGGGTCTAAGTGCATTAAAAATAATATGTAGTGTTGTAACACCCCGCAAATTCTATAACTGTGAAATTAGCAAATTAAAGTATAATTAATCTGAAATCAAAGAACTAAGGGAAATGGGATACGCCATTGCGTTCGTCTCGGAAAAATACGCGAAATAGAGTCCGAGTTTTCGAAAAACGGAGTCCGTATGAAGAAGATATGGCCTTCGGAAGTTTTGAATTAAATTTAAAATTCAAACAGAATAAAATAATTAAAAATCGGGCCCAATGGGCCAGGGCGGATAAACACCCGCCTAGGCCACCCAGGTCGACTGGGCTGTCGACCTGGGCTACCCATGTCGACAGGGCTGTCGACAGCCCTGTCGACAGGGGTGTCGACCTGGTCGAGCCCAGTCAACCTGGCTGGCCAGGTCTGTGTTTGGTCGAATTTCTGTGGTCTGCTTTGTCATTAGGGCTAGGTGGCGGGTTCTAATTGGTCTCTCTATCTAATGAATGGCTACGATCTAACCTAGCAACATCAATGGTCCTAATCAATTCCTAACCTCTATATAAACAACCCTAGACTAAACCCTAATCTATTCATTCAAATTAAGAACATAGCCGCCATGTTGCTGAGGAACGACTAAGAGTAGCCGCCGACTAGAGAGAGAATTAGAAAGAAAGTTCTAAAGCCTAAAGCAATTCAAGCAACCTAAAGCCAATCAATTCAACAAAGGAATCATATCTCTTAATTAGAGAATTCGCCGCAACCATTGTAAGTAGAGTATTACTTTGGTATGAATAAACAATTGTGTTGGTTTGTATGCTTGAATTGTGGCAATAAAGTAATTCATATTTGTGTGTTCTTATCAATTTGAAAATTTATATACGTTTGGATATTTATGAATTATGTTATTCATTATAAAGAACTACATGCGGTAGTTCTATGAAAGTATACGTTTGGAATATTTCGCAAATTATGTAATCCATGTTGAAGCTACATGTATGTAGTTGATTTAAATTCATGCAAGTTTGAGGTTTGCTTCTATGCCACCATGATGTATATTTTTGTGCATAAATCATGTTGTAAGTAATTGGAACAAGTTTGGTTATTATCCATATGAAATTATGTTGAGAATTTGGCATTATGTATTAAGCCATGCTTTTGTACTAGAAAACCTATTTGCAAATTTATGAATATGGCTAGGCTATGAATGATATTTGGCATAATTGAAAACCATGATTAGGTCTATCTTGTTTACAAGAATTATATGATGACATATGTGGTACATGGCTAGGTTAGGTTCAAAAGGTCCCTTTTTGTAAGTTTACATGACTAAAGTAAGAATCATGATTTCATGTTAGGAATAATTATGCCATGGTTATGTGAACAAATTTAACTATACTTATGCCATGCTTATGTTTGATATTATGCCATGCTTATGTTTGACATTATGTCATGCTTATGCTAGAAATATTTATGCCATGCTTATGTTTGACATTATGCCTAAATAAAAATATAGGTTCATGTGACAATAATGATATCTCAATTACAAGTTCACATGCTTTGATTCATGTCACCTATGTTACCACTATGCAAGTACACCAGTTTCTATTTTGTATTTCCAACGTCATATTGCAAGTTCATGCGCTCACATTCCCCTCTTTGTGTATGTAATCACGCTTTAAGCCTCCCCTTTTCGCATGGCTAATTTGGGCTTTAAAAGGCTAAGCCCAAAATATATATAAACGGACGTGTTAAACGGGGGAAAATAACGTTGGGTTAAGATTACTAATGAATGAAAATATAAAATAGAAGGGTCCAAATTCAGGTATGGGTTGGGCCCATGATTGGTGTAACCTTTACACCATTAACTTAATAATTGGCCGCAAATATTTACATATAAGAAAATAAAGAGGAATGACAAAATATGTAAATGTAGAACATACGATGTGTTTAACCCGAGGTTGGATTGAGTTGTGATGTAAACCTGCCCGGAACCGCCCGGCTGTCCAGTAGTCACAACAATACCTATCCAATGTGGGAGGTTAAACATGGAGCCCAGCAAGGACCCGAGGTTAGACTGAGTTGTGGCGTAAGACTGCCCGGAACCAACCGGCAACAGGCAGCCACAACAATACCTGTCTAATGTGAGAGGTCAGGGCCTTAATAAGACAATTAAGGCTGAGTCAGGATTGATAGGATTAAGTGAACTAAAGACTTAATCAAAATGGAACATGCTAAACAAAACGGACTGGTGGGGGTTAGGTTAGGAAACACTTAACCAACTTAGCATGTTGGCTAGAGATAGAAAACCTAGTAACGGGGGACCCTTTTCAGCAGTAACCCTAGAAGGTGTATCAGGATACCCTGAAACTAGGCAGGGTGGGGCACGATTACTGGGCTGATTGTAAGAGGTCAAAGCGACGACGGTGGTGTAGCAGTGTAGGTTCTAACGGAGTGCGGGCGTGCACACACTCCGGCGCAGAAAAATAAGGCACTGGACACCAGTAGCATACCTGTGCACTCTAAGGTTGTGTCGGGTTGCCACTATGGGACTTGATACACCCCATGGTGGGACCAGCATAGGTAACTACAACATCGGGGGCCGTAAGACACATGTAACTATGCGAGTAGGAGCCGATCATCATTGAATGGATCACATCACCCTGATTATGGGGTGCCAGTTGGTAACTAGTTTATATGGGTTCAGAGATTAACATGGGGTACGATAGTATACTCGACCCTAGACAACTTAACCAAGCTTATAGTGCATGCCCACTTCTTGTTTATACTTATCATACCCAGTTCTTTATTCATAGACAAAATAGTACTAGACTTACTCAGGCTTTATGTCTGACTCTACTTTTCTTTCGTCTTCTTTCTTCCGTTCCCCCCCCCCCCAGGTCCTCAGGGAGGGAACACAGCAGCTTGACCAGCCTTAACATCCAGCTTGAAGAAGAGAAATGTATTGCTTGGACTTTCCTGTTTTGAACTATGGCTTTGGACAATCCACTATGGGGACTTTTGCAGTTTATCTATGTTTTATTTATGCTTCTTTAAATAATGTACTCAAGACAGATTATGAAAGTGTTATGTTTTTGGAAAGGATGTTGTTGTAACACGTATTTGACTTTATGAAATAAAGTTTGTTGTTCTTCCGCTGTTTACAAATATGTGTTCTTATATCTGTCTTGTATATCTGTGACTTGTACTTATAAACCTCCACCAAAATTAGGGCATTCCCTTTGAGAGTGACCCTAACGGAGGTGGGGTGTTTCACTTGGTATCAGAGCATAGGTTTACCAGATAAGATAAAAAGTTTTGAAAAATTATTTTCAAAAGGGAACTTTAAAGAATCATTTTTAAAAGAAAAATATTATTTTATTTTTAAAAGGCAAAGTCCACTCCCCAAAGCCGTAGGTACTATCTCTTATCCTTCGTTTTGAATCTATCCTTTTTGTTTCAGCATGTCCCAAGAACTTAACTTGCCTGAAGGGGTGCCAATACCTGGTTGGTTTAGACGGTTCTTAGAAGCAAGGGCCACTCAGCCAGGTCCTACCGTTCCTCCTCCCCCAGCTGAAGGAAATCATCCAGCTGCAGCAGCACCTTTTCCTCCACCTCCTCCTCGGGGAAACACTTTTGCTAAGATATGTAAAGATTTTAAAGCTATGGGAGGAAGGGATTTCCATGGAACTGAGTCCTTCGTAGCAGCTAGGAATTGGCTGAAAGAAACGGAGGACCTATTCATCATCTTTGAGGTAGAGGATAGACAAAAAGTACAACTGGCGGTGTGGCTATTGAAGGGCGAGGCTTCCTACTGGTGGGAAGTCACTAATGCTGAAAGACCAGTGGAGACATGGGAGGACTTTAGGGCAAGGTTTGAGACTAAATTTCTCTCAGATGCAGAAAGAAGTTTGCAGTTGGAAAAATTCTTATTTCTTAAGCAAGGGGACAAGACAGTCAGAGAGTATGTGAATCAGTTCGATGAGCTGGCTAGGTTTGGGCTTGACCTAGTCAACACCCCGCACAAGAAGGCTCTCCGTTTTGTCAAAGGGTTGAATGAGCCATTACACAGTTTGGCCATGACCCATATACCCATGGGGGCCACGTATGAAAGATTGGTGCAAATGGCATTGCTGAATGAGGAGGATAAGGGCAAGAAGGAGACAAAGGCAGAAAGCTCTCAAGGGAAGAAAGAGGGTTTGCAGCCTAAGAAGGCGGACTTTAAGAAAGGCGGGAAAGGCAACAAAGAGAAGAGGAAGTGCAATTTATGTGGCAAAGTGGGGCACTTAGTAAAGGACTGCCGGAAAAAGAAGGCCAAGGAGAATGGTGGGTGCTTTTCATGCGGTCAGACAGGCCACGGGGCTAAGGACTGCCCAAAGAAACGAGGACAGGGGCAGGGCGCTGGATCCACCCCAGGGGCACAGGTTCATGTGCTAGAAGCGCCACCATTGCAACAGCGAGGTATAAATACTTCTGTAGAAAGCGTAATTTATCTTTATGATCACCCCGTTCGCACTTTATTTGATTCCGGCGCATCACACTCCTTTATCTCGTCTGCTTTAGTAGAATCTCTGCACCTAAAAACTAGTATGGTAGAGGATCCCTTAATTGTTTCAAACCCAATTGGGGGCCCAGCTCATTTGTCTATGATCTGTTTGGATTTGAAAATTTCTATTCTAAGTGTTGAATTTCAATGTAGTGCCTTTGTTTTGGGCTTTTCGGGGTATGGTTTGATTTTGGGTATGGATTGGCTATCCCGTAATGGGGCCATCCTTGATTGTGAGAAAAGGGTTGTTAGGCTCCTAACCCAGCTCGGTGATACTTTGGAAATTTCTTGTAATCCCTCGTATGCGGTTATGCTTAGTTATCTTGAATCGCTAGATGCCTCTGTTGAAAACTTGCAATCAGTTAGAGTGGTCCGGGAATATCCGGATGTCTTCGAAGAGGTGAAGGGCTTGCCTCCGAAGCGGGAAATAGACTTCCGCATATATCTTGTAGATAATGCAAAGCCCGTTGCGTTGCCTGTTAGACATATGGCTCCACGAGAAAGGAAAGAGCTCAGTAAACAGATTAAAGAGCTTCTAGAAAAGGGGTTCATTAGGAGGAGCATTTCAGAATGGGGCGCTCCGGTGGTGTTCGCTACAAAGGCGGATGGTTCACTCCGTCTATGTGTTGACTATAGGGAGCTCAACAAGCTAACGAAAAAGAATAGGCATCCTCTCCCTAGAATTGACGATTTATTTGACCAGCTTGTAGGAGCGTCTGTTTTCTCCCAACTCGATTTAGCAACCGGTTTTCATCAGCTAAGGGTGGCTGAAGATAGCATCGAGAAAACGGCGTTCAGAACCCCAGACGGCTTCTTTGAATGGCTTGTCATGCCTTTCGGCTTTGACAAATGCACCTGCTTACTTCGTGGACCTGATGAGTAGGGTATTTAGAGATTTCCTCAACAAATTCGTAGTGGTCTTCGTAGATGATATCCTTATCTTCTCAAAGAGTGAAGAGGAACATGCTCAACACTTAAGGGCAATCATGGAAACTTTGCGAGTCCATCAACTAAAAGCCAAATTCTCCAAATGCCACTTTTGGAGAGAAGAGGTGAGGTTCCTTGGGCACATAGTATCCAAACAAGGGTTAGGGGTGGACCCTGCGAAGGTAGTGGCGGTACAGGATTGGAAGACACCAAGGAATGCAACTGAGGTCCGAAGCTTTCTAGGACTAGCAGGTTTCTATCAAAAATTTATAAGGGATTTTGCGAAAATCTCAGCTCCGCTCACGAAATTGACCAAGAAGAATCTAGTGTTCAATTGGGATTTGGATTGCGAATTTGCTTTCCAACGACTGAAAAGGGCCCTTACAACAGCCCCAGTTTTGACGCTGCCAGATGGGAGCAAAATGTTCACTGTTTATACGGACGCATGTGGGATAGGGCTAGGCGCCGTCTTAATGCAAGAAGGAAGGGTAGTAGCTTATGGCGGGAGGCAATTGAAGGTGCACGAAAAGAACTACCCAACCCATGATCTTGAGTTAGCCGCCATCGTCTTTGCACTCAAGTCTTGGCGACACTATCTCCTAGGCGAGAAATTCGAACTTTACACTGACCATAAATCGTTGAAATATCTTTTCTCGCAGAAAGATCTTAACTTGAGGCAACAAAGGTGGATGGAGTTTCTTGCCTCGTACGATTTCGAAATCTCCTATACTCCGGGCAAAGGCAACGTAGTGGCAGACGCGTTGAGCCGAAAGAAATTGACCCTAAGCCCGTTGTTTGTTGAAAGACAAAGCCTAGAGTTTATAGCCAGCTTCGACTTTAGGCCCTCCTTCGATTTCGTACCAGGCTTGCTAGCATCTCTCGAAGTACGGCCAACTTTAGTGGATTCAGTAGGGACAGCACAACGCGAAGACCCTCAACTTGTGGAAATAATTGATAGGCTAATTAGGGGTGAGACTTCTAGTCACCTCAACAGATACTCCATCGACGATAAGGGTTTGCTAAGGCGAGACGGAAGACTATGCGTCCCACAGACAAACGATTTAATAAAGAAGGTTCTCGAGGAAGCACATCACTCCAAGATGACGATACACCCAGGCGGGGATAAAATGTACAAAGACATAAGAAGGACTTTCTTCTGGAACGGCATGAAAAAGGACGTGGCAGAATTCGTTTCTAAGTGTATAGTGTGCCAACAGGTTAAGGCGGAACAGAAAAAGCCTGGCGGACTGCTACATCCTCTGGAGGTCCCGCAGTGGAAGTGGGATAGCATCTCAATGGACTTCATCGATGGGCTGCCTAGGTCTAGGAGAGGCAACACTAGCATTTGGGTAATAGTGGATAGGCTTACTAAAAGCGCCCACTTTTTACCTGTCAAAAGTAAAAGAACTGCCTCATCCCTAGCATCACTTTACCTCAAGGAAATCGTTCGACTCCATGGAATACCATCTAGCATTGTTAGTGACCGAGACCCCATCTTCACCAGCGAGTTTTGGCGGAGTCTGCAAGAAGCAGTAGGAACGCAGTTATGCTTGAGCACAGCCTATCATCCCCAAACCGACGGCCAAACAGAGAGAGTGAACAGAGTTTTAGAAGACCTTTTAAGGCTATGCGTCCTCGACTTCGGAGGGACATGGGAAGACCACCTTCATTTGGTGGAATTTGCCTACAACAACAGCTATCAAGCAACCATAGGAATGGCGCCCTTCGAAGCTTTATATGGAAGACCGTGCCGATCGCCCACTTGTTGGTGGGAGTCTACTGATAAGCTCATACTTGGACCAGATATGATCCGAGAGACCTCAGAGAAAGTAGACTTAATACGAAGAAGGATGAAGACGGCCCAAGACAGACAAAAGTCCTATGCCGACAAGAGAAGGACCGACCTTGAATTTGAAATTGGAGACAGAGTTTTTCTCAAGGTATCACCGCTAAGGAACGTTGTTCGTTTTGGAACCACAGGAAAACTTGCACCAAGGTTCGTAGGGCCATTCCCTATTATCGAGAAAATTGGGAAAATGGCCTATAGATTAGAGCTACCCGAGAAGTTGGCTAGAGTCCACAACGTTTTTCACGTTTCACATCTTCGAAAATGTCTACATGAGTCTGCTGAAGTGGTAGAGCCAAATATCCTCGAAGAGGCCGAAGTGGAGCGCGAAGCAACCATAAGGAGAGTTCCAACCCGCATCTTAGGAACGGAAGTGAAGAAGCTACGCAACCGTGAAGTCAAGCTCGTCAAAGTCCAGTGGAGCGACACCGAGGGAGACGCGACTTGGGAGACTGAAGCTAAAATCCGTACAGCCTACCCTTTTCTGTTCGAGGGTACATCCTTGATCTTTCATTTTCCTTAAGTTGCGCTTTTATCTATCTTTTTAGGTATATTTCCTCGACCGTATCTTTTAGATAGAATCTTTTTGGATGAAAACATGTAGTTGAAACATGTTATGGATGATGGTTGCAAGTGGTTGCAAGTGATTGCTAGTGGTTGCTCGTGGTTGCATATACACACACAATCTAGGTCTTAGATCGGCTCAGTCACTTCATATTGCATATGCATATATGTTTGCATTCGTATGTGGATTGAACTTTAATGTGTTGTCATGTGGATGCTGCATTTGTATTGAATGATTGTGCACTCATGTAGAATCATGAATAGGAAAATTTGCATACATAATGGATTCATGGCACTTACATAATTCGCATTAAGGAGGTCAACTGAATCAGTAGACCGCCTGATTTTGCAATAGATAAGTACATGTACACACACACTTCGCATATGATCATGAAGCATTAGAAGTCTTTTAAGGACAATGGATGATCGTGTTTGATGGATGAGTAGATGGATGATTGGATGTTAGGATATACATTCCTCCTAACTTGAAGATTTCGGGGACGAAATCCTTTTAAGTGGGGGAGAATGTAACACCCCGCAAATTCTATAACTGTGAAATTAGCAAATTAAAGTATAATTAATCTGAAATCAAAGAACTAAGGGAAATGGGATACGCCATTGCGTTCGTCTCGGAAAAATACGCGAAATAGAGTCCGAGTTTTCGAAAAACGGAGTCCGTATGAAGAAGATATGGCCTTCGGAAGTTTTGAATTAAATTTAAAATTCAAACAGAATAAAATAATTAAAAATCGGGCCCAATGGGCCAGTGCGGATAAACACCCGCCTAGGCCACCCAGGTCGACTGGGCTGTCGACCTGGGCTACCCATGTCGACAGGGCTGTCGACAGCCCTGTCGACAGGGGTGTCGACCTGGTCGAGCCCAGTCAACCTGGCTGGCCAGGTCTGTGTTTGGTCGAATTTCTGTGGTCTGCTTTGTCATTAGGGCTAGGTGGCGGGTTCTAATTGGTCTCTCTATCTAATGAATGGCTACGATCTAACCTAGCAACATCAATGGTCCTAATCAATTCCTAACCTCTATATAAACAACCCTAGACTAAACCCTAATCTATTCATTCAAATTAAGAACATAGCCGCCATGTTGCTGAGGAACGACTAAGAGTAGCCGCCGACTAGAGAGAGAATTAGAAAGAAAGTTCTAAAGCCTAAAGCAATTCAAGCAACCTAAAGCCAATCAATTCAACAAAGGAATCATATCTCTTAACTAGAGAATTCGCCGCAACCATTGTAAGTAGAGTATTACTTTGGTATGAATAAACAATTGTGTTGGTTTGTATGCTTGAATTGTGGCAATAAAGTAATTCATATTTGTGCGTTCTTATCAATTTGAAAATTTATATACGTTTGGATATTTATGAATTATGTTATTCATTATAAAGAACTACATGCGGTAGTTCTATGAAAGTATACGTTTGGAATATTTCGCAAATTATGTAATCCATGTTGAAGCTACATGTATGTAGTTGATTTAAATTCATGCAAGTTTGAGGTTTGCTTCTATGCCACCATGATGTATATTTTTGTGCATAAATCATGTTGTAAGTAATTGGAACAAGTTTGGTTATTATCCATATGAAATTATGTTGAGAATTTGGCATTATGTATTAAGCCATGCTTTTGTACTAGAAAACCTATTTGCAAATTTATGAATATGGCTAGGCTATGAATGATATTTGGCATAATTGAAAACCATGATTAGGTCTATCTTGTTTACAAGAATTATATGATGACATATGTGGTACATGGCTAGGTTAGGTTCAAAAGGTCCCTTTTTGTAAGTTTACATGACTAAAGTAAGAATCATGATTTCATGTTAGGAATAATTATGCCATGGTTATGTGAACAAATTTAACTATACTTATGCCATGCTTATGTTTGATATTATGCCATGCTTATGTTTGACATTATGTCATGCTTATGCTAGAAATATTTATGCCATGCTTATGTTTGACATTATGCCTAAATAAAAATATAGGTTCATGTGACAATAATGATATCTCAATTACAAGTTCACATGCTTTGATTCATGTCACCTATGTTACCACTATGCAAGTACACCAGTTTCTATTTTGTATTTCCAACGTCATATTGCAAGTTCATGCGCTCACATTCCCCTCTTTGTGTATGTAATCACGCTTTAAGCCTCCCCTTTTCGCATGGCTAATTTGGGCTTTAAAAGGCTAAGCCCAAAATATATATAAACGGACGTGTTAAACGGGGGAAAATAACGTTGGGTTAAGATTACTAATGAATGAAAATATAAAATAGAAGGGCCCAAATTCAGGTATGGGTTGGGCCCATGATTGGTGTAACCTTTACACCATTAACTTAATAATTGGCCGCAAATATTTACATATAAGAAAATAAAGAGGAATGACAAAATATGTAAATGTAGAACATACGATGTGTTTAACCCGAGGTTGGATTGAGTTGTGATGTAAACCTGCCCGGAACCGCCCGGCTGTCCAGTAGTCACAACAATACCTATCCAATGTGGGAGGTTAAACATGGAGCCCAGCAAGGACCCGAGGTTAGACTGAGTTGTGGCGTAAGACTGCCCGGAACCAACCGGCAACAGGCAGCCACAACAATACCTGTCTAATGTGAGAGGTCAGGGCCTTAATAAGACAATTAAGGCTGAGTCAGGATTGATAGGATTAAGTGAACTAAAGACTTAATCAAAATGGAACATGCTAAACAAAACGGACTGGTGGGGGTTAGGTTAGGAAACACTTAACCAACTTAGCATGTTGGATAGAGATAGAAAACCTAGTAACGGGGGACCCTTTTCAGCAGTAACCCTAGAAGGTGTATCAGGATACCCTGAAACTAGGCAGGGTGGGGCACGATTACTGGGCTGATTGTAAGAGGTCAAAGCGACGGCGGTGGTGTAGCAGTGTAGGTTCTAACGGAGTGCGGGCGTGCACACACTCTGGCACAGAAAAATAAGGCACTGGACACCAGTAGCATACCTGTGCACTCTAAGGTTGTGTCGGGTTGCCACTATGGGACTTGATACACCCCATGGTGGGACCAGCATAGGTAACTACAACATCGGGGGCCGTAAGACACATGTAACTATGCGAGTAGGAGCCGATCATCATTGAATGGATCACATCACCCTGATTATGGGGTGCCAGTTGGTAACTAGTTTATATGGGTTCAGAGATTAACATGGGGTACGATAGTATACTCAACCCTAGACAACTTAACCAAGCTTATAGTGCATGCCCACTTCTTGTTTATACTTATCATACCCAGTTCTTTATTCATAGACAAAATAGTACTAGACTTACTCAGGCTTTATGTCTGACTCTACTTTTCTTTCGTCTTCTTTCTTCCGTTTCCCCCCCCCAGGTCCTCAGGGAGGGAACACAGCAGCTTGACCAGCCTTAACATCCAGCTTGAAGAAGAGAAATGTATTGCTTGGACTTTCCTGTTTTGAACTATGGCTTTGGACAATCCACTATGGGGACTTTTGCAGTTTATCTATGTTTTATTTATGCTTCTTTAAATAATGTACTCAAGACAGATTATGAAAGTGTTATGTTATGTTTTTGGAAAGGATGTTGTTGTAACACGTATTTGACTTTATGAAATAAAGTTTGTTGTTCTTCCGCTGTTTACAAATATGTGTTCTTATATCTGTCTTGTATATCTGTGACTTGTACTTATAAACCTCCACCAAAATTAGGGCATTCCCTTTGAGAGTGACCCTAACGGAGGTGGGGTGTTTCAAGTGTCGTTAGGACACGAGATTAAGCCAACTTGTGGTAGTGGTCTGCCCGGAACCACCTGGCATATCCAGCTTCCGCAAGTATAGGCTTAATGTGAGTTGTCTAGTGCATGAATATATACATATGTATAAATATATATAAATGACAGGAATGATAAACAACATTGATTGTAATTAATGGGAATAAATGGAATTTAAAGAAAGATACAATAGTAAAAGAAAATGGGAATGAACGGGGAATGATAATAACATATTATAAATAAATTACATTAATGAGAATGTTGTATAATAGGTAGACTTGTCCTAGGGACAAGTGAAGATTATAACTTAGTTTATAATAAACTAGTAAGGAGATATGACAACTGGTGAAATGAGATAAGGGACACTTAATTGTAAATTAAGAAAACCTGAGAAAAGGGGAAAATTTATGAAATATAAGAAGTTGTACTTAATTATAAATTAAGTATTCTATAAACTTGGAAGTCTGAAACCTGCTGATAAGAATAACATGTTTAGACTTGTCCTAGGGACAAGAGAAATTATAACATATGTTATAATAAATGGGTAGAGAAACTTATTAATGTACCTTAGTTAAGAGAGATAAGTTAATAAGTAAACAACGATAAGTTGTAGTAACGGTGTAAAATGGAATTATGATTAAATGAGAAAGAATGAGGAAAACCTATGAAATAAGTTATATTTAATCATAAATAATGACTGATATGTTAAACATAAAACATGTGAATTGAGATATACTTAATTACATATTAAGTAGAACATGTTATTGTAACGATGAAATCAAACAAGAATATAGAGGGATTGTGGGTTACAAATCTTGGATCACAATCTAGAGAATAACATGTTGTTGGATTATTAATAAACTAAACGGGTTAAGTTGTATAACCGAAATTAATAAGCAAGGGGGGATCATTACTTAGAGATATATGGGGCTAGGAAGAACTTGGTAACCTGAATAAAAAGTTAAGATAACCAAATTGAATGGAAACCTAATAAGGTAAAGCAAGCGCGTAAAAGAATGTTTAGACATAGGATCTAATAACATATTAAAGTGAGGCTCTTGGACCAATCTACACATTTGTGTTGTATATAACGCAGCTGTATACACAATTATATGATTTTTGTTCGATGATAACAACCAAATATATATTAATATAAATGTGTTTGCTATTGTACTGTTTTATATATACATCACAGACAAGAATATAATATTTATATTTAAATAGAATACGACTATACTGACATTCATATATTCGTACAATATTTTATTTCAAACAATCAAATAGTACAACCACTTATAACTCCACAATTTGAACACATCACATATACATTCACATAATATTGTACATGTAAATAATCTGAATATAGTAGACAAGTTTGTTTGACAAAAATAAAATAATATTTTATTTCAATCAAATTTGTTTATTACAAATATTAGTACAGTTTTCTAAAGTGATACACATCTCCTCACTACAACACTTAGCCACTTAGTCACTCAGATATACAAATTTCATTCATATACAGACATTTTGACATTTATAGATTCATGCATATACACTGACACATATACATTCTCTACTCAATCTTCTATCTTTTATCTTCTGTCTTCAGTCTTTTGTCTTTATAGCTCACAGTCAGCCCAGACATCACCTACTTACCCGTCACATGAAACACACACAATACACTACAATAGAAATGAAAATGAATACATGCAAATTTGAATTTATTTTTAAATTTTATTTGCCTCAGTTTTTTGGTGTGTTTTCTCATCATTTTTCATGACTCAATTTGATTTATTAATCTATCCGACTGTGGCTAGACAGCTTGTGATATTCACAGTGATTCACTGTAAATACCACAAGGCAGTCAGTGTATATACAAAATATTTCTGTGCAGGAACAAAAAATCAATCTGATGGCTGCATATACACATGTGTATAAATATACACATGTGCACTGCCTCGCCAATCAGTGAGCAACTGAGGAGTGGCCACATGGACCATCTCGACTCAGTGCATACGTGAAAACAACTCAATGTATAGTCAATAGCTAGTTCAAGGGTCGAGCAACAAAGTCAACACAACTCAAAGGTTCAAAGTCAAGTTGGCCGAGGCATCCATCAAGTACATGGTGCAGGTGAGCAAAGTCAAAGGGCATGTATACAAAGTGAAACACGTATGCCAGCATTACAAGTGCCATGGCCGAGCATGGTGCAGCTAGTTCAAGTGCATCAAAGTAACAGTGGAGCAAATAATGTACAATGGTGCAAATATCAAATTGGAGCATAAGAAGAGTGATGAATGAAGTTCATAGCATAGCGAACTCAACATGAAACAAGGACAGTGTACAAGTGCTATGCTACATGGTCCAATATACCAAGACAACAAACATGGGGAAGGCAGTTTTATATTTGTATAGCTCGACAAATGCAAGAATTTTCAAGACAGACAACAATATGGTGATGTATACATGGTGTATGCAAATAGTAAAGGGTCAGTGTTGTTTATCACAAATAGGTTCGACTCAACATGCCACAATGGAATGAACTGCATGAACACAAGTTACAACATTGGTCAAGGCATACTCATGTGAAATTGCATTCAAACATGCATGGTGGAACATACTTAAGTGCAGTTTTAAATGCATATGTCTCAACATAGTTCAATGCAGTTTTTAACTGGAAACATGATTGACCAAAGCAGAAACTGCTCAGTTTTTTTGAAAAGGTACAACAGTGTGAAGTGTATAACAACCCAATAAAAAAACACGGCATGTTTCATATTTACAGTTTCAAAAATGGGAAGTTACAGTAGCAAATGAACATAGCAGTGCAAAGATATGTAGAGCATATTTGTGCTAAAAGCATGGACAAGCAAATGAAGAAAGTTGTGTGACATGTTAATTATGTCATCTTTATGAAGAAATCAGTTTTTCATGCTCATATATATATATATATATATATATATATATATATATATGTATATATATATATAGCAAATGGACTCAAATATGCATGGAAAAGTTTTCACGCTCATATATGGGAAGTATTGCAACTAAGCAAGAAAGCGCAAGAAATCAGTTTTTCAAAATGACAAATTATTCCTAGATTTGTACCAATCAGTGTCATGTTATTTGCAAGAGATCAATGTAGTAGTCTAGGGAAAGGTTTGAATTCTTAGAATCTGTTTTAATAAGTACAACAATATATTTGGGCATGGTTTTATTTTCCAGAAATACACAATAAAATTTTGGCAAGAAAAAATTGTGGAAACCAAATTTTGCCAAAGTTCACATGTTCTAGAAATCGACCAGTTTCATCATTTATTCACGCAAGGATTTTCTTTTAAGGGACCACAAAAAATTTACAGTTTTGGCTAGTGAATGTTCATAGTAAATTCAATCTTTATCAAGGTCGAATTCAATCAAAGATTTCAAAAGAGGAAACCACAATCATTCATCCAAAATTCAAATTAAATTGAGGGCAAACAAAAGAGGAAACAATTCAAGTCAGATCGAGCCATTCACGAGAAATCAGATATTAATAGGGTTCGAGTTACCCTATATATACACATCCATTTCATCATCAGCATAATCAAGAGAGATCGAAATCGAAAAACACAAGCTACAACTCAAAGAAAAGAAATCAAATCAATTCAGAATCACTCACAGTTTTCGATCACAACAATATCCCAAATCGTTGACAAGAAGAAGCCGACGCAAAGCAATCTAGATCCGAATATCATCTGATTCCATGCAACGAAAATTTGAATAAATTCTACAAGCATTCGATTTCAATTTGGGGACAAAAAGAAAAATCCTAGTTTTTTCTCTTTCAAGAGCCACTGGCATTTTGTTAGAGAAAAAAGATCGGGACAACTAAAATGAAGGGTGCACCACTAGGCCGGCCAAGTTTTTGATAAGGGATTAGAGTATTTTTTAAAAAAGGGGATAACCCTTATATTTTAACTCCTAGGGATTTTTAAATTTGGTTTTATTCTTGTATTTTTTTTAATTTGAGTTGTAAAAATCATTGAACAGTTCTAGAGTCTGTAAAATCTAGAGGGAAACCAGTTAGGGTGGTAACTGGCAGTTTACTAGAGTCTGTAAAAACTAGGGTTACTGGTTACTGGATCGTAATCAGGGGAAATATGATATAAGGGTTTAGATCAGTCTAGGGTTTTGAGCGTAGGGTTAGAATAGGAGCAGGGTTTGCGAATGTACGTGGTCTTGTATGCGGAATCTGTTCTATCACCTAGTAGAAACCTTAGGAATGCAGCAGTAGGTAGGGTTTTGCCGAAGCTGGGTATCTCTTGTGTTATTTACTTTTTGCATTTCTATTTCTGCTATATTTTGTGATTTGTGAATATTTTAATATCTCGCGAAAATTTAATAAACCTTATTCACCCCCCTCTAGGGTTAATCTTGATCCAACAGTTTGAGGGTGAATAACACAACAGGGTAGATCATCATGGTGTTATTAGGCACGAGGGGAGCGCACGTTCATCTAATTATTCTGTCGGCTCCGAAGGACTAGAAGGGGAAGCACGCGACTTCCTGGGATACGTAAGGTGCTCCTGGTAGTCCTCTGTGTGGTGGTAGATGTTTAGGATGTGCTCACAGAGGTTGGGTCTGCGCATAACTACTAAGTGGTTGGGCCTTAACTGCAAATGTACCTTGCAGTCAGAATGCTGTGACGTGGTGACACCAGGGTGATTTGGCAGTTGCCTCAATGGGAAGGCGCATGGTCACGACCAACAAGGATATTAGATCGTTGGATACCCATCATCGACAGCCATTGGGATGCGAAAAGACTAGAGCTAAAACCAATAGACCATTCACCTTTCACTATCGAAATACGGTGGTTGAGGGAAGACGCCAACTGGATGTTTAGATTGTTTGTTAGGGGAAAGTCGATTAGCTCTTATAGTCTTTACTAGTTGAGGGAGGGGCCGAGGTGGCGTCATAGCCACCATGAAAAACAGACCCGAGGGATATCTGTATTTTGAGGCTCTTAAAGGCGGGCCTGCATAGATATGGAAAAGCTCCCGACTGAGTTCCGTGTTTCTTGTATCGCCTTTCCACGGAACTCGATGCACATTAGAGGACGTGCGATTGAGGCATCAAGCTACAATTAACTGTACGTATGTGGGACAGTCTAGATACATCCATGTCTGCTCTGGGTGGTGTATCAAAGACTTGAGGGAACTACTCTGGTATGGAATCCGATTCAATCGAAGGTGGCAGTCCATATGCTTACGTAGCATAGAATTGACAACTATATGTGGAACGTAACATTGTTATATAGAGATCCGTACGTCACTCCGGTGTAGGAGGAGGGACTGAGTATATTTCCGTGCTATTACGATGGAGACCGTGCGAGTGGGGTCCCATGGGGTGTATCTCAATATTGATGGGTAGCTACATATATACTGTACTAGGTTAATCCACCGGGAAGTAAATGGGTACGACGTGTGTGTAAGCCTTGAGTTCTGTTAACCCAAGTAACCTGAAAAATAAGAAAATGTGATTGAATGGTATATGTAGGATTATCTAAAGTGTATAATTTAAATCCAATCACCAGAACTTGTGTTTTGACCCTCTCCTCATAACATACTCGCAGGTTAGATTTGTAGCAGAGACATGATAGCTTTGGATACTGGTTAGGCAGTATTATTAATACGGTAAGGCTATACTTTGAGTATATTATATTTTATCCATTCCGCTATGAGATATTTTCTGAGCTCTGACATATTTTATGTATCTATCTTTTCTGCAGGATACCAGAGCAAACCAACATGAGTTTCGATAAATTAGAATTTTGAAAAAAGTTCGGTCTCTTGGAATTCGGGTTGTTACAGATACCACCGGTTACCCTCCTGGATTTCACGGCTACAAGGGATACCACCTGTTACCCAAACACTTCCCAAATAATTACAATAGCCTAATAACACTTCGATTCAGAGAGTAATGAGTAGAGAGTGAGAAGAGAAGCAGTTTCATGCAAATAGAATTGAATTCAGCAGAGTATAAGTGTAAAAATCATAAAAATGAGAATATATATGGTGTAAATAAAGGAGATGAAGATAGAGAAGAAGAATTATGAAAAAATTCAAAATCAGCCCCTGTTTATAACATTTGAAAGGTTGCAACGTTTCTGGAGCATCACGAAAAATGAAAAGGCAATTCCTTTCAATTTTCAAAAAATGACAGTTATGTGTCGACCTGTGTATAAACCTAGTCGACATATCATAATTTAAAAATGAATTTTGAGCATTTTCCAAGTATTTTGATATATATGTATATATATATCTATATAATTCTCGAAATTCCTGAATTAAAACATAGTGTTATAAATGAATATTATAAAGTAGAAAATAATATGAAAACATCAATATAAACTATATAAACATATTTAAAAAATTTATAGAGTTAAAACTATATAAATATAAAGTATATAAAAGTATAGATGTTGAACTTTACAAATCGTGAGTTTAAAATCATGTAACACCCCGAATTTTCTATGAATAAAGATTAACAAAATGAAGTATAATTAATTTTAAATGTGAGAATCAAGGAAAACGGGTTACGCCATTGCGTTTGTCTCGGAATTCTTCTTGAGATAGAGTCTGAGTTTGCGTAAATCGGACTCCGTATGAAGAAGTTATGGCCTTCGGAAGTTTCTGAAAATATAAAACAGCTCGAAAATAAATTCCAAATTCGAAATTCAAAAATCTGAACCCAGAAGCGGGCGGGGCGGGAAATTTCACGCCCAGGACCCTGGTCAACCTGGGCGTCGACCTAGGTAGGCAGGTCGACCATAACCATAACCCTATAAATGAAGAAGTTATAGGGTCGACCTGTGGGTCGACCTTAGTGTTAGGGGTGTCAAAATTGAACACAACCCTTTAACCAAACCCTTTTAACACATTTTCAATTGGGTTGGGTTGAACAAATTCAGTTGTATTATACGCTGGGTCAATAACCCAATTCAGCCCACTTAAAACACATCGCACCCTCTTTGCCCATTACCCATCCAAACCCTAATCATCGTAGAATTTCATTTCTTAAAAACATGAAATCGGATTCTCTTTCGTCTATTATCCATCTTCGTTCGAAACTCCGTGGATTCTCTTCAAACAATCACTCTGGACTTCGCTTGAAACTCTATGGATCCATCTTCGTTGTTCTTCGTCACGATTTAATAGAAGATAATTGAAACTGTGGATCCATCTTCGCTCAAAAATCTATTGCATTTTGCAGTAAACCCTATCTATTGCTGCAATTTCTGGATCGGTTTCTGCAATTATTACCGTGGAGTTGAAGGTATAATTTTGGTTTTTACAATAAACCCTATCAGTATTACTGATTTGCTGAACTGATTTTTTATATGCAAAAAGTTTTGTATGCTGACTTGTTTTGACTGTAGGCTCTTATTTTGGTTTAGACAAGGTTGAACATGTGCTTAGACGTGCATGTATATGATGTTTGTTAAGTTAATGATGTTGGTTATATAACTATAAAACTGAATTACTAAAATTCCTGATTGTCAAAAAGTGGCCAAAACTGAATTACTAAAATTTTAACCTTTGTCTCAATTAGTTGACTAAAAACTTTGAAACTATTTTTATAATAAAGTAGGCTCTAGAATAATCATTTTAGCAGTTGATGGTTTTGTTTAAAGATATAAAACTGTAAACATGATGTCTTCTACATTTTTAGTTATGGATTTTTAAAGAACACATCAAGTTAAACTGTAAAACTGGCAACTGTAACACTCATGGATGAGCCTTCATGTATCATTGTGTAATGAGAGATTGTTATGCATGTAAAACTGTAAAACTCATGAAACCAAACGGTAAGATGGACTGCTTTATCAGTTGGTAGTAAATATTTGCATTTTGCAACTATTTGAAAATATAGAAGGCTGGCATACAACACATTCATGCTATTTGAAATTTTCAAGACTTCAAAAGTTTAATGAGCATTAGTCTACTACCAACATTTTGTCAAACTGCAGTTAGCAAGTTGGAAGGGGACATGTTAAACCAACTTTGTACGTTCCATATCATTTGCAACCGCTAGCAGGTCATTTAGGTTAGCAGAGGTTGCATTTGAGTATCATTTTAGTCAATATGTTGTATACAAATGAGATTCCTAACAACAGAATAACTTGTCCTAATTACTGGGCCAATAGCCATTCAACACACTTCTGTTGAATCTGTATTAAGTAGATGTTCACTTTTGACTGCATAACTGTATGGGAAAAGATATACTTAAGAGTAGTGGAGATTTTAACATGCGTGTTGACCTGTTTTATATGTATATTTTCAAAGTAAGAAGCAGTGCCATTCCCTTCCATTCAATGACATGTAGTGAACCATGCCTATCATGAATGTGTTGTGTACCAGCCTTCCATGTTTACATAACAATTTGCAACTATTTGAAATTTCTAAAATGCAATTATTGCAGAGTACCAGATACTGCAAATATTTGACTTTGTTTTGTAAGATTTTTTTATTACTCATATACATGTGATTAATGTTCAGATTTAATTTTTCTTTTTTTTCCTATATTAAAACTTAAAGTAATTATTTTCCTTTTTTTCTTCCTATATTCAATAAATGCATTCCCTATATGAATTACATATCTATATGCATTGGTTTCCAAATTCAAGGTCCATGCAAATATAAACTTCTACTCTGATAGGCCTTTGAACGTATGGTCCCTTGTATGACATATATTGTACTGGGATATTTTGTAATGAAGTTAAAACTCACTTGACATACATGTAGGATCATCCATGAGATTTATCAATCCTAATTTGGTCATCAAGTGTAGTGATTGATTATTTCATTTTGTTCTCACATAAGTAGTAATCTGTTCGCTATTACATATGCCAATTGGTAATAATGCATAAATATGTCAATAATGAATAGGATTATCCATAAGTTTGTTAGTCATTTTGCTTTCATCACAGCTAAACATGGTGTTTATTAGTTCCCAACTTGAAAAATCAGGTTGCCTCTGATAGAAGACTTGTCAATGAAATCATTGCTTAATTGGTGCAATGTCAGTTGTTATTGTAGTATTTTGTTATTGTTTTTGTTGTTTTCAGTTAACAAACTCTGATTTGTTCTCATTTTGAAATGATCGGTTAATATATTTTCTTTTGTATTACTGTATTATATTTTGTTGTTTTTAGTTGTAATTTTGAAATGACCTTTACCTTCTGTTCATTTTGGATGGCCAGGATCAATTGCCACTAGCGCCCGAGCAAGATCTACACCGCAAACATTCACATATTGTTTTCTAATATATGGTCTTAAGTGGAAGTTGTAATAGAAGAATCAGTGCAACAATGAGAATGTTACATGGCTTAGGAAGTTCTTCTTGTAGATTGGTATTAAGCTTGCATTCTCCAGTGACTGGAGCCTTGCATAGGTTGCCAATGATGGATCAGTCATTTTTCTTCACACAGACTTCTTTCGTAAATGAAATGTTTTCTCCGAAAGAAAGTAGAACTTGTACATGAAATATGGAAAACACTACTTCTCTTTATAAATTATAATTCCTCTGCTTTAGTGGTTCTGTCTCATTTTGAAATGATCGCAAACGATCAGTCATTTTTACAGTATTTATTGTATTATTGATGCAGTTTGCAAATGTCAGATAAAACTGTTATTATATGCAGTTTGTATATTTAGTCTATTTAGTTTCATGACATTTGTATATGCAGCGTTTTTTTTTTTCATTTTTCAAACTTTATGTTTTAGACGGGTTAAATGGGTTGACCCGTACACGAAGAGGGTCGGGTCAATTGATCCTCATAATAAATATATTAAATGGGTTGGGTCAAAAAATGGGTCGGGTCAATTTTGACCCAACCCGACCCATTTGACAGGTCTACTTAGTGTCGACCTCCCCCCTATACGTCAACCTGTTTTGCCCAGATCCGATTTTCTTCGGCGTGTGACGTGGTTTTGGCTGTTCTGATGGTCTGGATTTGTTCTAGGTTAATATATAAGGCCGTGGACACTTCTATTCTCCTATAAATACATCCCTAAGCCAAAACCTAAATCTCCTACACTATTCTCTAGCCTCCATAGCTCTCTCCCTCTTAGAAAATAAAATAATGGCGTCGCTACTTTGCTAAAATCTAGGATAAAACTGGTGCATCTTCTTCCAAACTGAATAGGATTAAAAGAATAACTAGTCTACATCAAAGGAGCGCTATTCAGTGTCAGAACACAGATTCCAAAATATAAGAATCGTTTCCTTTTTGTGAGTATAGTTATTTTCAGATATAAACTTTCATTATGATCTTGGCATGGTTATAAATCTGAATATGAGGTTATGCATATTCTTATCTGTCAGGTCTGTTTTTCTGTGACTATTCTATATCTCATTTTTCTTTCTGTTCTATAGCCAGGCTACTACGAGCCTACGCCAAATCTCATAAGAGATTAACGCATGAACGCTAATTTTGGGACAAATAATGAATATTGCATAATTAGACATGACTGATCTGTGGCTGATTTGAGAAAAGAACATAGGTTGTAAATTAAGATCTAGAATCAGTGCATACTATGTATAAAAGACTGTGATTTGGAAGAAGAATTATTATATGATAGCATATAACTTGGGATTTGGAATATAATGCATATTATAATGCAAGATCTGATTTTGAGGACTTAATACATGATTAAAATTTAAGATCTAGATTTTGGGGCATATTTTTTATCACGGTCTATGACTTGAAAAGAGAAAAAAATATGTGACTTAGGCGTAAAGATCTATATTAAAATAGGTTAACTATTAATAAGAATGCGCCTAAATATGGATTTTAGGATATTTGGCATCATAGGCTATAATTTGGCATAATTCATATTATTTGGGACTTTTTAGAGAATATTATGTACTGTGCAAAGTTTAATTAAAATTTGGGGCATATGTCGTATTATGAATTATGACCATGATTTAGGCATGTAAATTTAGGCAAGATATGTAAATAGAACTTTAAGAAATATTTAATCCGTTAAATATGCTGAATTGCCTAATCTGCTAATCTGTTATCTGCTAAATTTGTTGAATTGCCTAATCTGCTAAATCTGTTATCTGCTTAATCTGTTGAATTGCCTATCTGCTTAATCTGTCATCTTCTTAATCTGCTGAATTGCTTAATCTGCTAAAATTGTTATTTGCTAAATCTGTTGTATTGCTTAATCTGTTGAAAGCTGAATAATTATAAATTGGTGGCTCGATCTAAAATAGAGCAAAACATGTTAATAGACCTTTGGATAATCTGTCGTAACTTGTAAATAAGTTAAATCTGCTAAATAGACATAACTAGTATGATATTTTCTGTAAAGTGGCTATGACATGAGGTTAGACTTCGTTTGCGGTAGAAGCTTGCCTGGAACCAACCGGCTTAACCAGCTACCGCAAACTGTCAGTCTAATGTGAGAGGTCGTAGGCATAACTAAAATATGCTTAGACACGTGGTTAGGTCTGGGTTGTGGCAGAAGTCCGCCCGGAACCGCCCGGCATATCCAGCGGCCACAAGCTACCGACCTAATGTGAGAGGTCTGTGCATTAATATTTAATTAATGCTTATCTAAGATAAATAAGATACCTAAAACGTGTTGGGTGTATAGGGTTGAAAGAATTGGTCTGATGAGTCTAATAACCCGTTTCGTAAATCTGTAGGCCCAATACAAAGTTAGGTAAAACAATTTGTAAGCCTGTTAATCTGTATATCTGATCCGTTAGTCTGAGAACTTGGTAATCTGTATATCTGATCCGTTAGTCTGAAAACTTGTTAACTTGATTGTCTGATTTGTGAACTAGAAACCTGAACTCTGTCTGAAATCTGTAAACAAGTTAATCTGAAATCTGTTAGTCTAGGGACACAAGGTTAGGAGGGGAAATACTTGTGTCATCTGTTGTTTGGGACCCATATTAGTCAGTAACCCTTTCTGGTATCAAAACTTTGACCCAACGCCATGTAGGGGTCCGGACACGCTTACTGAACTAATTATAAGCGGTTCATTCTGATAATGGCGAGGGGTGTTGATGGTGCGTTCCAACCGGGTCATGTGCGTGCATGGATCCGGCCTGCTCTGAGGATGTAAGACACCGTGACATCTGTAAATAGGTCTGTGCCAATAGGTTGCCACTTTAGGGAGTGATACACCCTACTGTGGGGCCGACACAGGGTATTTATGTATTAGGGAGCCAATCGCTTGGGGGTAGGACTTAGGGTATACTTAGTTCTATCTGTTTCTGTTGGTACCGTCTATTTCTGTTGGGTGGCAACACCTATCTGTTTCTGCGTGGTACCGTATGTTGGGGTGGTAAAGGACCATTACTAGTGTAAACCTAATTCTAACATTATGTTTCCGTAAGGATTATTCTGTTTCCGTCTCTGATTCCGTTTCTGATTCTGTTTCCGTACCTTTTGTCTGTTGGGGTGGTGACGGCCCATTAGTTGGGTGGTAAAGGCCCATTATTAGTATTATGCTTCTGTACCTTCTGTCTGTTCGGGTGGTAAAGGCCCATTACTAGCATTCTGTTTCTGTATAGATTATTCTGTTTCCGTTTCTGTTTCAGTTTAGACATTAGGGTAACACCTAATCTTGTTATACTAGTATTAGTGCAGAGAAGTGAGGACTAAGTAAAAAGCTTAGCTTAGTCTATATCATTCTGTTAACCTGCTATTCCTGTTACGGTTATCTCTCATCCAGTTTTATTTACATGTCATGATACTATTATCTGTTTATATGCTAAAAGTCACTGGACTCACCAAACTTATGTCTGACCTAGTTTGTTTCGCCTCTTTTCTTTCCGTTCCCCCAGGTTTTCAGGGTGGAAACATAGGAGCTTGATTCAGATTCTCTTTGCTTGAAGTATTGCTTGGCTTTGGCTCTATCTTTCCATGGTAGTTTACGTTGGGGATTATGACTTTAAAAACTATGCATTCTGAAGGCTTTTGTACAAGACCGATATTTTTTACTTGAATTCTGATATTGTGGTTTGAAAAGATGTAACCAAACTTATTTCTGTTTCTGTTGTAATAAAGTTATAAAATTTTCAAGTACTACTTCATCATTTTTGTTCTATCTACTAAAACGCTCCATCAAAGTTAAGGCATTCCCTTTGTGAGTGACCTTAACGGAGGTGGGGTGTTACACTTGGTATCAGAGTTGAAGGTTACCAGATTGGATAAAAAGTTTTTGAAAATTATTTTCAAAAAGGTTTAAAAAGGAAGTATTTTCAAAAGCAGAGTTTATTTTGAAAAACATAATCCCCAAAGCCATAGCCTATCTTTCTATCCTTTGTTTTGAATATTTCCTTTTCTTTCGTTTCAGCATGTCTGGGATCTTAACCTTCCGGAGGGCGTACCGATACCTGGCCTGTTCAGGAGGTACTTAGAAGCCAGGGCTAATGATGCAGGCCCAACAAACGTCCCTCCTCCCCCATTCGCAGCGGACCCTCCTTCTCCTCCGCGCTTGAATACTTTCCCGAAGATATGTAGAGACTTTCGAGCCATGGGTGGGAAGAACATTAATGCAACTGAATCCTTCGTGGAGGCAAGGAACTGGCTCAAAGAAACTGAGGATTTGTTTGTTATCTTCGAGGTGGACGATAGGCAAAAGATACAATTGGCGGTATGGTTGCTTAAGGACGAAGCTTCTTTTTTGTGGGAAGTCACAAATGGAGAGCGTACGGTAGAGAGATGGATGGATTTCAGGCATAGGTTCGAGATGAAATTTCTCTCACGAGCGGAAGAGAGTCTATACGTAGAGAGGTTCTTGGCGTTGAAGTAGGGGAATTCATCAGTAAGAGAGTACGTCAACAAGTTTAATCAGTTGGCAAGATTCAGCTTAGATTTAGTAAATACACCACATAAGAAGTCACTAAGGTTTGCTAAAGGTTTGAATGAGCCGCTACACAGATTGGCAATGTCCCACATTCCTATGGGGGCTACCTTCGAGAAATTAGTTGACATGGCATTGATGCATGAAGAGGAAACCAAAAGTGAGAAGAAAGAAGAAAAGCTTGAAGGACCCCAGAGCAAGAAGGCGCGGCCCAAAAAGGAAACGCAAAAGAAGGATGAGAGGTCTGAAGATAAGAAGGAGAAGAAGTGCTTTACTTGTGGAAGCTCGACCCACCTGAACAAGGATTGCAGAAATAGGAAGGGCACTTGCTTCAACTGTGGAGAAATGGGGCACTTCACTAGGGACCGCCCAAAGAAACGAGGACAAGGCCAGAGGGCAGGACCTACCTCTGGAGGGCAGGCGAATGCTCGTGAGGCTAGTGGATAGGAAAGAAATAAGAAAATTTATGTAGAAGGTTTAATTTCCTTATCTGATTGTGGAGTTAAAACTCTTTTGGATTCTGGCATTTTGATTCTGTAATTGAAACTCTGCACTTTAATACTAGTCTTGTTTCTGATTTCGCTGTAGACTCAAACCCATAAGGGTTACGACTCATCTGTTTGTGATAGGTTGGGGTTTGAGGATATCTGTGTTGGGCGTTATGTTGACTATGACACATACATTCTTGTTTTTTTGTGGGATATGATGGGGATTTTATCATGCTTAGTTTCCTAAGAATCACAGTAGTTTGTAAGTATTTGAATATTTCTGAAAAGGATAGGGTTTTTTACTCAAAGCGTGAAGTAGATTTCCAGTTGGACATTTGTTTAATGGGAGTGATTCTTTGAGTGTCAATCTGATGTTGATTTCGGTCTTCGGGGGTGATACTTAGGGGGTTATTCTCTTAAATCGATGTCTAATAGGAACAAAGCTTTTGTTTTAATCGTACTTGCTTCTATCACTCAGCTGTATCCTATCGATCTAGTCTTCGACCTTTAGGTAGAAACTAATGGGTGTAAACATGTGTTTGAGACATGTTATGTTTGATGGATGCAAGTGGTTGCTAGTGGTTGCTCGTGGATGCATATACACACACACTAGGCACTAGATCGGCTCAAAAACACTCTCATACTGCATATGGATTTGTGTGCAATTTTCAATTTTTATGGATTCGAAATAGTTGACTCAGCACATGGATGTTGCAAATGAATGAACGGTTGTGCACTCCTATAGAAATGATATGTATCAAATTGGAAAATTGCATACATGTTGGACTCGTGGCACTGACATAATTCGCATTAAGGAGGTCAACTGAATCAGTGGACCGCTTAATCTTTGCATTAGATAAAGAGCATATACACACACTTTTGCATATGTTCATACAACGTTAGAATTTTTCTAGGGACAATGAATGCTTGTGGATGATGGTTGAGTAGATGGGTGATCGGATGGTAGTACACATTCTTCCTAACTTGAAGATTTTGGGGACAAAATTCTTTAAGGAGGGGAGAATGTAACACCACGAATTTTCTATGAACATAAGAGTAACAAAATGAGGTATAATTAATTTTAAATGTGAGAATTAAGTAAAACGGGTTATGCCATTGCGTTCGTCTCGGAATTCTGCTTCAAATAGAGTCTGAGTTTGCATAAATCGGACTCTGTATGAAGAAGTTATGGCCTTCAGAAGTTTTTGAAAATATAAAACAGCTCGAAAATAAATTCGAAATTCAAAATTCAAAAATCTGAACCCAGAAGCGGGCTGGGCGGGAAATTTCCCGCCCAGGACCCAGGTCGACCTGGGGGTCGACCTGGGTAAGCAGGTCGACCATAGGGTCGACCTTAGTGTCGACCTCCCCCCCCCCCCCCCCCCCCGCCCCTCTACAGGTTGACCTGTTTTGCCCAGATCCGATTTTCTTCGGCGTGTGACGTGGTTTTGGCTGTTCTGATGGTCTGGATTGGTTCTAAGATAATATCTAAGGCTCTGACACTTCTATTCTCCTATAAATACATCCCTAAGTCAAAACCTAAATCTCCTACACTATTCTCTAGTCTCCATAGCTCTCTCCCTCTTAGAAAATAAAATAATGGCGTCGCTACTCTGCTGAAACCTAGGATAAAACTACTTTATCTTCTTCCAAACATAATAGGATTAAAAGAACAACTAGTCTACATCAAAGGAGTGTTATTCAGTTTCAGAACACATATTCCAGAATACAAGAATCATTCACTTTTTGTGAGTACAGTTATTTTCATATATAAACTTTTATTATGATCTTGGCATGGTTATAAATCTGAATCTGAGGTTATGCATATTCTTATCTGCCAGATCTGTTTTTCTGTGACTATTCTGTATCTCATTTTTCTTTCTGTTCTATAGCCAGGCTACTACGAGCCTGTGCCAAATCTCATAAGAGATTAACACATGAACGCTAATTTTGGGACAAATAATGAATATTGCATAATTGGACATGACTGATCTGTGACTGATTTGAGAAAAGAACATAGATTGTAAATTAAGATCTAGAATCAGTGCATACTATGTATAAAAGACTGTGATTTGGAAGAAGAATTATTATATGATAGCATATGACTTGGGATTTGGAATATAATGCATATTATAATACAAGATCTGATTTTGAGGACTTAATACATGATTAAAATTTAAGATCTAGATTTTGGGGCATATTTTATATCACGATCTATGACCTGAAAAGAGAAGAAAAAAAAAGATATATGTGACTTAGGCGTAAAGATCTATATTAAAGTAGGTTAACTATTAATGTGAATGCGCCTAAATATGGATTTTAGGATATTTGGCATCATAGGCTATAATTTGGCATAATTCATATTTTTCGGGACTTTTTAGAGAATATTCTGTACCGTGCAAAGTTTAATTAAAATTTGGGGCATATGTCGTATTATGAATTATGACCATGATTTAGGCATGAAAATTTAGGCAAGATATGTAAATAGAACTGTAAGAAATATTTAATCCATTAAATCTGCTGAATTGCCTAATCTGTTATCTGCTAAATCTATTGAATGGCCTAATCTGCTAAATCTGTTATCTGCTTAATCTGCTGAATTGCCTATCTGCTAAATCTGTTATCTGCTTAATCTGCTGAATTGCTCAATCTTCTAAAATTCTTATCTGCTAAATCTGTTGAATTGCTTAATCTGTTGAAAGCTGAATAATTATAAATTGGAGGCTCGATCTAAAATTGAGCCAAACATGTTAATAGAACTTTGGATAATCTGCCGTAACTTGGTAAGAAGTTAAATCTGCTAAATAGACATAATTAGTCTGATATTTTCTGTAAAGTGGCTATGACATGAGGTTAGACTCCGTTTGCGGTAGAAGCCTGCCCGGAACCAACCGGCTTTACCAGCGACCGCAAACTGTCAGTCTAATGTGAGAGGTCATAGGCATAAATAAAATATGCTTAGACATGAGGTTAGGTCTGGCTTGTGGCAGAAGTCTGCCCGGAACCGCCCGGCATATCCAGCGACCACAAGCTACTGACCTAATGTGAGAGGTCTGTGCATTAACAATTAAATAATGCAAATCTAAGATAAATATGGTACCTAAAACGTGTTGGGTGGATTGGGATGAAAGAATTGGTCTGATGAGTCTAATAAACCCGTTCCGTAAATCTGTAGGCCCAGTACAAAGTTAGGTAAAACAATTTGTAAGCCTGTTAATCTGTATGTCTGATCCATTAGTCTGAGAACTTGTTAATCTGTACATCTGATCCGTTAGTCTGAAAACTTGTTAACTTGATTGTCTGATCTGTAAACTAGTAACCTGAACTCTGTCTGAAATCTGTAAACAAGTTAATGTGAAATCTGTTAGTCTGAGGATACAAGGTTAGGAGGGGAAATACTTGTGTCATCTGTTGTTTGGGACCCATATTAGTCAGTAACCCTTCTAGTATCAAAACTTTGACCCCACGCTATGTAGGGGTCTGAGCACGCTTACTGAACTAATTATAAGCGGTTCATTATGATAATGGCGAGGGGTGTTGATGGTGCGTTCCAACAGGGTCATGTGCGTGCATGGATCCGGTCTGCTCTGACGATGTAAGACACCATGACATTTGTAAATAGGTCTGTGCCAATAGGTTGCCACTTTAGGGAGTGATACACCCTATTGTGGGGCAGACACAGGGTATTTATGTATTAGGGAGTCAATCGCTTGGGGGTAGGACTTAGGGTACACTTAGTTCTGTCTGTTTCTGTTGGTACCGTCTGTTTCTATTGGGTGGAAACACCTGTCTGTTTTTGCGCGGTATCGTCTGTTGGGGTGGTAAAGGCCGATTACTAGTGTACACCTAATTCTAACATTTTATTTCCGTAAGGATTATTCTGTTTCCGTTTCTGATTCCGTTTCCGATTCTGTTTCTGTACCTTTTGTCTGTTGGGGTGGTAAAGGCCCATTAGTTGGGTGGTAAAGGCCCATTATTAGTATTCTGCTTCTGTACCTTCTGTCTGTTCGGTTGGTAAAGGCACATTACTAGGATTTTGTTTCTGTAGAGATTATTCTGTTTCCGCTTCTGTTTAGACATTGGGGTAACACCCAATCCTGTTATACTAGTATTAGTGCAGAGAAGTGAGGACTAAGTAAAAAGCTTAGCTTATTCTATATCATTCTGTTAACCTTCTATTCCTGTTACGGTTATCTCTCATCCAGTATTATTTACATGTCATGATACTATTATCTGTTTATATGTTGAAAGTCACTGGACTCACCAGACTTATGTCTGGCCTAGTTTGTTTCGCCTCTTTTCTTTCCGTCCCCCCCCCCCAGGTTTTCAGGGTGGAAACATAGGAGCTTGATTCGGATTCTCTTTGCTTGATGTATTGCTTGGCTTTGGCTCTATCTTTCCATGGCAGTTTACTTAGGGATTATGACTTTAAAAACTATGCATTCTGAAGGCTTTTGTACAAGACCGATATTTTGTACTTGAATTCTGATATTTTGATTTGAAAAAATGTAACCAAACTTATTTCTGTTTCTGTTGTAATAAAGTTATAAAATTTTCAAGTACTACTTTATCTGTCTTGCAAATTCTGTTCTGTCTACTTAAACGCTCCATCAAAGTTAAGGCATTCCCTTTGTGAGTGACCTTAACGGAGGTGGGGTGTTACAAATCAAAAGTAAAGTAAAGAAAATAAAATAAATAAGATAGAGATTGAAGATAGAATTTGAAATCAAAAACTGAAAAATAGAATTTGAACCTGGAGTGCTATTCAGAGTCTTACATAAACTAGACTTTATTACTATATTTATCTTGAGCTCTTGAACTCTTGAAGTCTTGATTACTCATGAGTCTTGAATCCTAAATCCCTTGAATCTCTAAAACTGTGTAGTCTTCAGTATTTAAGTCCTGTATACAAATCCTGCATATATATATATGTTTATATATTCTAGATAGAGATGTTAGTATATATATATATATATATATATTTTATAATCAATGATAATAGAGACAAGATTGTTGTCATCAAAACTCCATTCCAACAATCTCCCCCCTTTTGATGACGACAACCTTGGCTTATAAAATATTCGTACCTGATAATTTGATTCTTCAATTTCTCCCCCTTTCACCATTAATTCCTTCTAACTCCCCCTTAAACTATACTATACCTATTTTATAATTCTCCCCCTTTGTCATTATCAAAAAGAAATTCTAAACGTACTCCCCCTAAATCCTATATCTATCTGTACATTTCCTATGATTATACTATAATATACCTATAGTAGACTATACTAGACTAAACTAAGTTATACTCCCCCTAAATCTATGCTATAAATGATTCTAATAACTACATAATACACCTTATATTTCCATCTTAATCTATGATTCTAAACTTAAAATATTGTTACTACCCCTAAAATTATGTCTATACTAGTTTAATAAACTAAATAAAAGGATAATAAACTAAGCAAGCAACTCAATATTTATAATCAATTCAAACAAGAAAATCAATCCACATAAGCATTTCAAACAAATAATCTAAACAATTAAAGCAGTCTTGACCCTTCAACTAATCCTTAGAAACTCTAAAACTCCCCCTGAATTTAATATAAGACTAAATCTATCCTAAACTATAATAAGACCTTAATCCTACTAAGAAATAACTCTGGTAAGCTATCCTTAAAATTGTGATATAAGTAAAGTTATTTAATCTAAACAATCAATCAATTCACACATAAGACCAAACATTTCTTATAACTTCTATTTATCCTAAAACCCGTAAAGCTCCTATCAACTACAAATGCATAAGTATATTTCTAACACACTTATCAACCACTAATGAAATTCAATCACGTCAAACAATTCAATCAAGTTAAACAAATAGGTTATCTAGTTTATTTATAATCCTATTTATTTCTAATTAGATAAAAAAATCCCTATACAGTATACTTGTTGTGTGTAGAGTAAAAGATTACCATGTAATGCAATATGTCATATGCAAAACTATATGAAGTGATATATTGAATGAAACACAACTTGTGATGTGAATGATTTTAATTTGAGATGTACTGTAATTAACAATAATGATGTATGATATGAAAATAATATATGTAATGATAATATACCGAATGGTTTGGTAATTATATTTATTTAGGTAAAATATATTCAAAATATACATACGTACAAATTATTTGAATTAAACAAAGGTAATATATAGTAATTTCTAGACTTAGGTTAATGGTATTATGATGAAAGAGATTTAAAGGATAGTAAGGATGAAAGTTTTATGGTATTCATAACAGCTAATAAATTTTTTTAATAATTCTATGAGAAATGTGAAGTTAAATAATCTTAGTAGGGTGCTTCTTTTTAAAAATACTATAGTAAATGTTGAAGATCAATTTTTAAAGAAAATAAAGAATTATATCAAATAAAGTCTATTAGAAATATAAATCAATCTTTTAATACAAATCAATTTTAAAATTAAACTTTTAGAAATAAAAATATATTAATTTGCTAAAGAACCATTTATATGTTAAAACTTTAAAAAGAAATCTATAGTCATAACAAAATTATGAAATCTGGATATAAATTGAACTATAAAACTATAACTTCTTATATTTAAACTACATATTTAAGACATAAAATCATATATATATATATATTATTATTATTATTTTTATACCAAAATATTAGGTTAAATATTCAAGCTTTTATAAATCTTAATAAGAAATTAAAATAAGTATTAAGTTACAAATAGTATTTGTGATAATATAACCCGAAATCATATGAACAATATATAATTTAAACTATATATGTTTAAACTATATATGAAAGGTAAGTAAAATTACATTTTATAACAAAATAAAATTTTATATTAACTTATATATCATATTAACATGTATGTATATATATATATATATATTTGAAACAAGATATAAGAAAACAAGTAAGCAAACAACGTTAATAAATAGAGTTTAAACTGGCATTTTCTTATTGAAAAGATGAAGGGAACTTTGAAAGTCCATACTTTTGAAACTCAAAATTTGAATTTCATTATGCCAAAATGACCATTTATGTATGTCGACATACATGTGGAAAATCTAAAAACATATTGTTTTGACTTTTGGTTTTATTTATATTATCGATTTATATTTCAGGTTTAACTATCTCTTGAAATAATATTAATCGTAACAAACATCCAAATTTTATTATTATATTATATTTATTATTTTATTGGTACTTTGAATTTCAAATTTCAAATTTGAATTTTAAATTTCAAGTTTACATTTTAAATTTCAAGTTTGAATTTAAAGTTCTAAAATTCAAACTCAAAGCAAACAACAAAACATCCATTCAACCAAAAAATTGATATTTAATTAAGGCCTACCTAGTTTTTAGATCCATTTCATCAATATTCTCTAAATTCTGAATCGCTATGAAACACATATTTGGATTTTCAGTTTCTGGATTTTCATCACTTGTTGATGAATCTTAATCTTATTTACACCTTTCAAAATTTTACGATGAGATCGATTATTTAGTAGTTTAACCATCTTGGCTTCAAGATTTAAAATTTGAATTTTGAATTTTGAATGAACGAACACTTCAACTACTATATGCCCAAAAGTCATATCCCTTCATAAACTATTCTTTTCTTAATTGATGAATGATCATCTTGGTGTCTTTTGGCCAACAGTCATCAGATATAACTTATTTCTTATAGAACAATATACCTTTTCAAAGAATCAAGTGACTTTTAAAAATAACTAATTGTAATTTGAGATAATAACATCATGATGATTATGTGATTTATCCATTTAATTTTTTCAAGAAATCATATCATGATAACTTGAATTTTTAATCAAATTGAATGCAGACTCATCTAATACTGATGCAAGACATAAGTTTAAACTAGTGTTATAAATCACGTCAAAAAATTTCATTTAAAAATTTTCAAAAATCAGATTATGAACTTTTTGAAAGACCTTGCTCTGGTACCAATTGTTAGGGATTGCAGAATGGGTCGTTAAGGCAAATCTAACACTAGAGGGGGTTGTAATGTCCCCCATTTTTATTGGTTTGTATTTGAATATTTAAATTAGTTTAAATATTCAATTCATAATATAAATGGATTTATATATTAATTAAAATGAAGTTGAACATATACAAATATATATTAAATATGATCGAGCCCGTAATATCGCGACAGTCTGTAATTTAACGTTCTGAACTTCAACTGAGTGTACAGGACTTGTTATTAGTTGGATTTCTTCGAAACAAGAAATATTGGAATCCGTTGAATTGTATTTTTCTAATGGAAGTGAAAAATGGAACTTTCACATTATAGATTATGTGATGTGTCCAAATCAAATATTCCGAAAGTCGCTATGAAAATGTATATGGACCATAACGGTTTGTTTAATATAATTAAATATTGGTTCCGAATCTGGACAAGCCCTTTGAGACGTAGTGATAATTTCATTTTTAGAATTTTACTATAACTTTTAATTAATTAAATACGCAAATTTTTATTTGGAGTATTTTGCACCCTATATCAATATTTTTGGGTTTCACAATATAAGTTAACCTACCGATATTATTATATTTTTGCGATCGTGACACCTAGCTTAGCACAATAATATTTTTATTTTTGTCCATAGCAGCTCCTACATAAACGAAATTCGGTACATCGAAATATATAACAAATATGAACATATCCTTCCCGTGTTATTTATTTAAATAATTACTTTGGTTTTTCTTAGTGACTAAGATATTTTTGCTACCCTAAGTGTATAGATATACAAGGGGCTACTCACGAAAACTTATGGTGTTCAATTCAAAATAGACATGGAAAGGAGGACAAAGGAATAGTGGAGGTATGGGGTAAGTGAGAATTAGGTAAAAGTTAACGAAAAGAAAAAAGAAAAATATGGGGATGTCTTCATTGCGAAGCATATTACATCCTACCCTTACTTTTCACACAAGGCCAACATTTAATTTGTACACCCTACAACAAACATAGGACCATATTAAACATTTGAATATATAAAAACTTGTATTGATAAGACTACAAATTTTATATTAAAGGTCTGAGTCGTCTGACTAATTGTTGTTGATATTACAATACAATATTTATACTAGTAATTGAACCATTTTCTAGTTTATTACACAAATTGCATGTAGTAGTCTATAGATATGGTAGGACAAGGCAAAGACTAGATGAAGTTAAATAATTCACACACAGTATTCCTTAGTAACCTAGGAAAAGAAAAATATGCAAATCTATGTTAAGAGGTGTACAGCATAGCAGAAGCTATTCCTTGGTCACCAAGGAATTTAGACATATATATATATATATATATATATATATATATATATATATATATACCCACACACAGCGATGGTCTTCGAACTGTATACTAATAGCGGAAAAAGAAAAAAAGAAAAATAAGAGAGGGGCAACAAGTTCTATAATGGACGGTGATGCATGTTTTTGGGGATACTACGGTTCAAGTACGGTTTTAGTTTCATGAAGTAAGGGGCTGGATTATTGTTAAGGGGCGTTGGTTTTGTGAAGTGGGAATTAGAAGGTGGCGTTGGGTTTGTATTTTCTGGAAGGAATATTGAGGGATTTGAAAAGCAAGGTTACGGTGAATATTGACTTTACAGTAGAAAGAAGGATGTGGCAAGTGGAAGGCGAGCTTTGACGGGAAGAGGTTGAAACTGTTTGAAGCTTGCGGTTGTTTGTAATGGTGGAGGAAGGATCACATGTGAAAGGGATGAACTGCGAATAGTAAACAGTGAAGTACAAATAGTTTCAAAAATGAGGTGGCGTGAGAATGACGAAGAGGGGGAGTTCTGGAAATAGAAACTGAAAGTGAAGATGTGATATTTCAGGTGTATACGTGAAGTCTAGAAGGCTGGGGTACAAATCTTGTGTACAGGGGAGTATAAATGCATGGAAATGGTTTGCAAATAGGAACAAACGTTATATATGGGAAGAGATGTGTGGCATGCATGGGATAGTTGCGGTTTTTAGTGAATTAGTGAAGGTGTTATAATGTACGGCTACATGCACAGGGGTGCGTTTTCATGGGATAATGGTGGCGTCGGTGATTTCTGGAGCATGCCGTGTGTATGACTAAATGGAAGAAGAAGTATGGTGTGGCGAGATGAACTTAGGACTGACGAGAAAAGTGATGGTGGATTTGTGGGCTCGATGTTACAGGAGGCGTTTAGAAAGTTAATAAAGAAAACCGGAGCAGTGGGATTTAAAAGTGGAGTTGGGCTGACGTGAATTAAGATGTTGAAGCCAAGGCCCAGAATTTATTTAATATGATTTACGCCCATAATGATGTAAGAGCGGGTGTTTATTTTCTTGGAACCGAGGCGAGGGCGCACTGTTGATCGTGGATCTTACGATGTGGTGTTGGGCTGGCTTGAACTTTGTCGCAGACTACCAAATGGAACCGGTCTGGAACAGGTTTGGAGCGAGTTGGAACTCGTCACAATTTTAAATGGATTAAAACGCTGGTATGATCAACTGACGCAAATCGTTATTTAACGGTTAACGCGCGAAGGTGAGTTAATTCACCAACTCTGATCTATTTTAAAATATTACAGTTATATTTTAATATTAGTTGAGTTCTATGTGATGGTTGTATAGGTAAATTACAGTTGAATTGGGTGAATAATATATATATCGTTGCATATACACGCATCATTAGTTGGATACATATTCCATCGACTATAATATTCCCTAGTATGGAATTAGTGTTAATTGTGTTGACTAACATCTGTGGATGCAGGAAACCGGTTGGAGGAATCCAACCGGATTCCTCAATATTTATATGTACTGTTTGTTTTATATTATTTATATATGCACTGTTTGAGCCCAAATGACATTGAAACCCTGTATGGATATTGATGTTGAATGGAAATTCAACATTTATTTTGATTTAATTAATAGACGATATCGATTAAGAAAGTGGCAACAGTCGACCATAAACCCATCTTTTTGTTAAGAAGTTGATTGGTCGTCAGGCAAATCAACGAAGTTAAGTTACAAAAATTATATTTTTATAATTAAAGCGAAGTCCTAGATTAAAATAGAAGTTCTATTATGTACATTTTGTAGTTAATTTTATTAAAAAGTTATAAGCGATTATTTTTAATCAGGTAAAGCTATAAATTGTCCTATGAGGATAATCATTTTAAGACAAAAAGGATTAAGCAATATTTTTAGATTAATTTTATTAATCTAATGGTAAGGAGTAATTACGATCAGTTAACAAATTAACTGATGATTTGAAGTTGATTAAATCAACTGTTTTATTTGAAATTGATTATTTGATTAATTAATCAAATTATAATGGTTTTAGAAATTAATTGTTAAAAAAATAGTATTCCTTAATTATGAATGACCTTTTCATTTAGCGAAGTTTAAATGATAATTGGACTAATATAATTAGTTATTGTTTATTAAGTAAGCAACTAATCTATTTTTAAAATCAATGATGAAGTAAACTGTTTTACTTCATCAATGATGAAGTTAATTATTATGTAATTAAAATAATTGTTTCTTAAAAGGAATTCGTTTACGATAGTATCGAATTTGTAATGAGATGTTACCTGAATAAGGTATAATGATTCAAAGAGAAAGAGAAACGTCAAAAGACAAAGAGCGTTAATGGACTTGGGTAAAGAAGTTATAATTGGAATTATAGAAGGAAGATGAAGCAAAGAATTAATACTTAATATAAATAATTATAAACAATCGAGCTTTCAAAATAAGGATATGGCGTCATAAAACCATATTTAAAATAAAGCAAGAAATACAATTTGACGGAGTATAAATAATAAGGAGTTAGCGTTACAGACTTATATTTATTCTAAGGTGAGAACGTCGTCGATCAAGGTCTAAGAGGTAAATAAAATACCCCAACTTGAATGGCTTCGCTATTATCGAGGAATGGTATCAGTTTGTAATGGAAAGAGATGTCAAGATTAGTTATAAAGGGGATATTGCAGCATATTGCAAGTTTTTTAACTGTAACGACAAATTAATGTTGTTGACCAAGCTTAAGCGTGATTATATATATAGCACTACTCCCTAGGGAATGAAGCTGAAAGTTGTTTAACTAATCAACACAACTTCCATCATTTTCATTACGGCTTAAGTTCTTCAACTTTTCAGTTTCTAAGAACTTTTCAAATTTTTCAAAAATTTGGCTAACACCCTAAATTTTTGAAAAATTTCGCCATAACCTCCCCTGCACCGGGGACTTCGGGATATTTCAAATAGCCTCCCATAGCCCTCATCAATCCAAAAAGAAAAATAAACAGCCAAGCGGCTAGCCAGTCGGCTCATAAAATCATCAAATCCCAATAAATTTGTAAACATGTACCTATTTCTCGGGCAAACAATTTTATTCTTCTGCTCTAGCCTCCTTGCTATGCCCTGTCAATGTAAGTACATGTATATGCATGCATTTTCAAACAATTTTCAATACAGTTTAATAATTGATTCCATTAGGCTAAACGGTTCAAAATTATCAAACAAATAAACAAACAACACAACCATCAATCAATTAGTGGATTATCGTTTCAAATTCATAATTTTGATATATATATATATATATATATATATATATATATACAGGAAATCATGTTTTTGATGCCAAATCACAACAATAGATCCTATCTAGTTTTGGTTCTCACACCAGTCTAATGGAAATATATAGATATCACACTTTCGAAACACGAACATAAATATTGGTGATGGAGCTCCATCGTCAAAATCATCTCCGAGCGACTAGAGTGTGATCCTATATCTATCCAGTATATTAAAACTTCGAATATACGTTCATGACGCGTATATGCAAAACCTTTATATACTCGATTGTCCAAATCCAATACAAATAAAATATTCAAATACGTACCATTAGATATAAATTTTCAAAACAAAGTTTGTTTTCATTTTAAAAATATACTCTTCACACCCGTTCTAGGATACAACTGATCACATCTCTAACTAGTCATTCTAATTGGATATTACTAATCCAATATCTGATGAATTCTTTCGTATGGTTCTAATGTGTCTTGTTCTCGAGCTCTGTAAACCAAAGCTCTGATACCACTCTGTAGCGACCCGAACTTCCCCGGTAAGGAAAGCACGAATTGCTTTGTGAACAACACACATCGGAACGCAAACAAAAGAACATTTCATTGTATATTACAACAATTCCATCAGATTACAAGAATGTATAGAGTATGAATAAATATTATACATTTCACAAATATCAGATATTGCAATAAATTACATAGCAGCGGAAAAATAATACAATACACAACTGAAAGTAATACACGGATACAGAGCTTTCCGAGTATCGTTCCAGCTGTAAACCTGGATCCTGTGAGTATAAATCTGCAAAACCAAAACTACTAGCTGCCCGTGCGGAAAAATAAGGGCACCCAGAGTTTAGGTTAAAACAATAAACTCCAGGTCAGTCATGTGACTGGTGTGAAACTAAAACAGTTATTTATCTTTATTTTTAAAGTTAGGTAAATCAAGGCACCACGCCGTATAACACGGAACGGGTTTCCTCCCAAGAATACCAGTGCATAAAACAAACAGCGCAATGCTAAATAAAGAAAAATGAAGCTATTATAAGACCCAAGTCCCATCACATAATGCAACGCAAGCTGGAGGATAGGGTTTCACCTTATAATAGCCAAAGAATGCTTGATACGTTTAAAAACAGATTATTTTGATATTACTATAAGTGTATAGTGTCAAAACAATTTCAATCATATGTATCAATCATAGGCGGCATAGCTACCATCTACTATGTCGCCGTACTAGGCTCTACAAATAAAACCGAAATATCACATATTGGAAATTGGATTCCATCATGAGTCGAGGCAAGGGGCAAGCTCCTTTCTGATTCGAGACACTCTAGCAAATACCTCAAGACCACACACAGCGATCCCTTGGAACCTCCAAGGTCGGTCCTCTCTTACTTTTGAGGATTAGTTATTCCTGAACACACGTTTCCCGATCCTATAGGACCTATATAATGGTCTGTACATCGGCTCACATAGTGCCAGTCATCGACCATATATTCAAGGCGCCTCGCATTCCAACAACCAACCAGGTAAAAAGTATATAAATGCCAGGGCTGGTAGGTCACTGACATCACCCATAGCTAGAAATAAACGTCGTGCACTCCTTGGGTCCTTATCCCATTTTTGACTCATACCAAGGTGTGAGGCTCGCGAATTAACGCTATACACAAAGTTATGCCACACAGGCCGTGCTTTGATCATCAACCACAAGACTTTGCTTTTCAACAGAAGCCTTGATCACCTGCCACTTAGGCACGCCACACAGGCAATTCACTCCGTGCGACTGATGTCCATCGATATACAACCTCTGAGCTCGTACGTCTCAGAGAAGGGCGTTAAGAAAGAGAATAAATTCTCCGCCGCCAAACAGATGTATATTTAATAGAGATCAATCAACACAGAATAAAATCCAATGTCAGACACACAGTCCATTTACAAGTTTGTTCTGCGTCTGAACGAAACCGGAGGCACTTTCCTCGCATATCCATCGATCTCCAAGTACGTCTGGACGATCACCAACTGATTCCCTCATCTTGGGTGTACAACCCAATCAAGATCATCAGTAATCACCCAAACGATGTGAAGACTTCCGGTCTTCAACCACCGTCTTCATCTTCGACATCTCGTCGAATCGGTTATTCAGAATGGGTATAAACCCGGCCTTTCCGAATAACCCGCGTATATAATAAACAAGTGTTACAAAAACCCAACATACGCCTCATTCCAATTCAGAATATTATTTTATTCAAATTTTCACATTCTTAGGGAAAGGTTCCCATTAATTTTATCAAATATAAATTCTTCTAAATTTATTCTTTAATCTTCCTTTGGATATCATTTCAAACCATATTATGGTTTTCCAAACTAGCCGGGATTAGTGAACCACACCGAAGTAATTATTTATTTTATTTCCCAATCCCACCCTATTCATCCCATGGAGCAAAAATGGAAATACTCCGTATCTAACACCACGGTGTTATCAGTAAATATTAATTACCATTTCACGTTCAAATCTAATTAAAGATTTTAACTATCGCTTTGGAGCAAAACTGGTGATACTCCATCCTCGTTCATTTTAATCTAATTAAAGATTCATTAAAACTTCACTTAGTTTTAATCTTCCCAAAAATCAATGTCCTGTCTTTAACTGGGTTAAAGAACCAATGTCATCTAAAAAACGGTTCACGATAAACCTAAATCACGTTTGATATTAAATACAAGGCTCTGAATAGAAAATATATCGACTTATATTCAATATCAAATTCTACGACCAACAAATATCGTATTGGAAATAACGATATAAATATATCTTTCAAATTTCCATAACAATATCTGTATAATTACGAAACCCAACATCGAAATATTCCAAAGCCAATTTTGATTCAAATCCATTTCCACTTTATATATCGGAAATTCTGGTTATTTTTAAAACCATTTCAAATCCACTTTATTTATTTTAAAAATAAATGGGATTTTAATTCTAGTTCAAAACTAGTTCATTTCGATAAAAATATATTTTTATCATTTCAAATGTGGAATTTTACATCCTAGTTCTTTCCAATTCATATATTATGATTTTACACAAATTATTAATATTTTTAATAATTTTATCAAGGCCCGTACAGTCGGTTTTCAATAACGGCCACCGAACTGCACTTACAGCGACCTTTTCCAAATTTGATTTGGACATGATTCCAAATCCAACCATTAGATTTCAAATTTCTAATATTCGTTGGAAAGATCTTTTCGATACGAACCCAAAGGTTCCAGTTTCAGGAGAATACAACGGTCGGATCTCCCGCAATGTCCATTTGAAGTCAATGGTCGAAATTCACGAACTGCCGCGGCGCGGCGCGTTCTATTCTGGCCATTTAACGTATATATATATATATATATATATATATATATATATATATATATCGTCGATTTCAATTCAAAAAGTATTTTATAAATCGTTTTAAATTCGTTTTCGAAACGATTTCAACTTCATATTCAATTTTGAATCAAAATTGAATATTCCATATCATCGATATACAAATGATAATATTTTCAAAACGTTATATTTTGAAATCACTTCCTTTTCTATATTCATTATAAAAACGAATATAATCGATATAAATATCGTTCGCATCAAAATAGCGCATCTCTAATCAACACGGCTTTATATATTTCAATAACTTCGTTATTCTATTCAACAAATGAATATTTATTATATTCAACACATGAATCTATATTTCTTTCAACACATTAATATTCTCAACACATGAGCATCGTCAACACATGACTATTTTTATTATTTAATATATTTTATAAAATTGTGGTAAAGATGTAAATTTTATTTTTTAAATTATTTTACTCAACACATGACAAATTTCAACACATGAGCATCGTCAACACATGACTATTTATCCTATTCAACACATGAATATATATTTTATAATATTCTTTATTTTTCCCAATTGGAATGAGGCCCAATCAATTACCATATAATGTTAATTATATGGATTCCTTACAACAAATGTATATAATAGCAAGTATAAATAATGAACCATCATCCAAAGTGCGCCACACAACTGCATAAGCATTAAATATAACTAATTAACGCTTATAACAGCCTGTCAGTCAATTGATCGACATACAACTAATTGTTGGGATTAGTGTACGCCAAATATCATCCCAACACCCGTGTGGGGTTTAAATCCACAAACACTGAATATTATTTATGCAGTTAGGCAACGTGTAAAATTTATCGTCCCAATCAATGTCCTTCAAATAGGTGTATATAAACAAACTGTCTGGTTTGTAAATGAATATTTATTTATTCACAAACACGTTAAATATAATATTTTTAACGATAATTAATTTGTTTCAACACATGAATGTTTTATTATCCATTTCACATCAACATCACAAACAAACTTCACAACACATCAAACAAGCATACAAGTCGTCCATGGCCTGTGGATGACGGGTGTCGGGTGCTGCTAAGCACCGTTTGCATCCTAGCATATATTTTAACTAGAAAACAAGATTTAAAGTGAGAAGTTCTCATTGACTAGCTAAACCAATACACCGCGACTCTTCATATGTAGAAATCTCCGTCGTGCTCGCCTTTTGTCAATTTCATTGTCCGTAGCCACTACATATATAAAAATCACGTTTTTATATTGTTGCTATGTATATAAAAAAAATCTCATTTTCATACTGCTACTATATAGATAAAAATTCTATTTTTACACCGCTGCTATATAGATAAAAATTCTATTTTTATAACGGTGTGCATATAATAAAGATTATATTTTTATCACGCTATTCTCTATATAAAAATTATATTTTTATATATCTACTTCTGATATAAAGATCGAATTTTTATATCATCGCTATAAAAATCACATTTTTATTTCAACATATATATAATAAAAATCATATTTTTATTTTGCTACATATATAAAGATCAAATTTTTACAATCTATATAATATAAAAGTCGTATTTTTATTCTTCCTATACTATAATAATCATATTTTTATCAATAAAAATATAATCTTTTCACTTTTAAATCAAATCTTTTCTACGATAAAAATCAAATCTTTTCATTCTTTACATATATATAGAAATCCATTCTTTTCACTATTAAAAATATTGCCATTTTCCTTTTTAAAAAATATAATCTTTGATACATTAAAAATTTAATCTCTCTTGGATTGAAAATCTAACTTTTCTATGTTATATAAATCGAAATTACTTAAAATAAAAATAAACTCAAACAAGAAGACTTACAGTTAGATTTTCGAGGGGGGGCGCTTTGTGCAGATATAAGAGGAGGGGGCGCTGAACAGTCGGAAGAGGTGGCGGGTGGTCCTGCGTTGCGGTGGCGGGCCGGGCGGAGCAGGCGGCGTCGGTGGTCGGGTTGGGGACTGGTGGGCTATGGTTGTACGGGTTTCAGGGGGCTGCGTCGACGTCAGAAGAGGAGGAACGACGGAGGAGAAGGACGCGGGGTCAGGGGTGCGGCATTGCCGTTGGGGGGGAGGGGGCGAAGACTTGATCGGCGGCGGCGCTAGGGCACCGCCCCTTTTCTCTTTCTTTTTATTTTTTTTATTTCTTGAATGAATGAAACGGGGGGGCTGAGAGATAATAGAGGGTTTATTTATTTACTTATTTATTTGATTTCAAAAAGCAACTTTTAATTTCGAACTCGAAATCGAACCCATCGACTGTCGTTCATAGCTAATTACCCCCATTCCGAACACAATGGGATATGTATCGCATGCTGATTCGATCGTTTCGATCAGTTTTTGTCAAAATCAAAATATAACTCTATATATTGAATTTGAACGCGCATTTCAATTTACTGGGGCCACATGCGGACTTTAAAAATTCCCGAAAAATATTTTTTAGCTTCGTATTGACGATACAGTCCTAACAAAACTAATTTCGTCGAATTCTGAGACCATTTGAAAAATGGGCATTTTCCAGTCGACTAAAATCAACTGAAAGTGGTCAAACACGTTTTCCTTCATCACGCTCACATATTGATTCGAAAAATTACGAATTTTGGAATCTAGCAATAACTTGACATCACGAATCCAACAAAAGTGGTTTTGTCAAAACCGAGGTCGGTTGCAAAATTTCCATTTTTAAGGGCCGAAATTCCATAGCGACTATTCTGAATTTTCAACTAGACGTAACTTTTGATTCCCGCTATGAAATTTCAATTTTTCGGATTCGTTGAAAAGATATTCTCAATTAGATTGTAATATTTTTGGTTTCGCTAAAATCCGGTTTATTTTGCACCCGGTGCATTCATTTGAATTTTGAAATCGAATTATCGAACTACCACCCCATTTTCAATTCCTTTTATAATTATAAAAAAATCTTTATATTCTAACGACGATCTATATAAGTATATACGTTCTAATTTTATTCAAAATAAATTTCTAGTCGATATTATTTAAAATAATTCATTTTAAATATTCAAAATTCGCTAAAATTGCCAAAATAAAATTTTTAAATTGGCTCAGATTTCCGGGTTATTACAAAATTACTATAAAAACTATTTTATATTGTGTTGATTGATCTGTTGAGTGGTATATAAATTCGAGATCGACGCGTTTAGCTGACATGGTTGATTAGGACTTATAAACGCTTGGATAGAGAAATTCGACATAGTATTGTTTTAAAAAGCTAGGTAAATGAAATAATTTTACCCAAAATATATTCTAATATAAAAAGAAGTAAAATATATTGGAATCATTATTATATATATTTTATGTTTTGGTTGTTATTACAATCGCATAAGATTATAATTGAGATGGTTATATAAATAACCAATCAGAATTCGTATAACTGTAATATAGTATCTAGAATCAGATGAACTAAATCTGAATTTAAAGCCCGAATTGAAATAAAACTCTAGAAACTTGGGAAGGTGTTGTAAATGAATTTTGAATTGAATATATGGAAAATTTAAAATCCTGGGAGAGATTTGGAAATGTATTTCAAGCATTTGGAAATGATATCTGGAAGTAAATTTCAAGACAAAAGTGTTTGGAAATAAAGTTTTGAAATGATGTAACATTGAACTCACTTCGGTTACTGGGAAATAAATTCCGATGATGATCGGACATCATTGGTGTTCATTTTCGAGTTTCTAAGTGGCGGATTAATACTAAAGATTTTTTTTTTGGATTGTTTTGAGGAACAAGTTGTTCCAACATTCAAATGTTTTGAATTTCTATTATTATACATAAATATGTATGATTTCAAAACGTTTTGAAATAAACCTAGAAATTTGTATTTTGAAATTTAAATTTACTTATGAAGTTAAATAGATTAAATGGTAACAGTGCATAAATAAATTAGAATTTAACTTAAAATTAAGTTAAATAAATTTGGAAATGAATTAAGGCCAGTTAAGTGGAAATTGTATTGGAATAGAAATTTAACTTGGTAAAGTCAATGAATTTGTGAATTAAGATTTTGGAATGGAACTGAATATGGTTATGGAATTGAATTGTTAAGTAAGAATTTGGAATTGGAGTTTGAAATGGAATTTGGCTTGGGTACTAAAGAATGATTGGATGTTGACAAGTGGATTGGAGATCAATATTTGGAATGCATGGGTATATGCTGATGTAATATCAAATGGAAGAGTTAGGATTACATGTTTATATTTTATATGAGTATGAGATTTTTATGAGTTTGTTTGGCAAGCCGTTTGGCTGCTTGATTTTCTGTGGAATTAGAGAAAGCCCAGAGAGGCAAGTTGTACTAGTACCGAATGAGCCGTGCAGAGGAGATGCTGGCGAAATTCTCTGAAAATTTAAGCTATAAGGAAATTTTCAGAATTTTCGAAAGTATTTGTTAATAAGAAGGAATTATTTTTTTAAAATTAGAATTAATCGGTTCTGTTGAAAACTGAAATTAAGAAATTAAATAAAAGATTTTTAACTTGGTTATAATATGGATTATAGCATTTTCCCTACCTTAGAAATTTCGGGAACGAAATTCTTTTAAGGGGGAAGGAATGTAACGTCCCGCATTTTTAACGATTTGTATTTGAATATTTAAATCAGTTTAAATATTGAATTCGTAATATAAGTGTATTTATATATTAATTAAAACGAAGTTGAAGGTACAAAAATATATATTAAATATGATCGAGCCCGTAATATCACGGCTGTTCGTAATTTAACGCTCTGAACTTCAACTGAGTGTGCAAAGCTCGTTATTAGTCGGATTTCTTTGAAACAAGAAACGTTGCAGTCTGTTGAACTGTATTTTTCTAATGGAAGTGAAAAATGGAACTTTCACATTATAGATTGTGTGATGTGTCCAAATCAAATATTCCGAAAGTAGCTATGAAAACGTATATGGACTATAACAATTTGTTTAATAATTAAATATTGGTTTCGAATCTGGACAAGCCCTTTGAGATGTAGTGATAATTTCATTTTTAGAATTTTACTATAAATTTTAATTAATTAAATACGCAGCTTTTTATTTGGAGTATTTTGCGCCTTATATCAATATTTTGGGATTTCACAATATAAGTTAACCTACCGATATTATTATATTTTTGGGATCGTGACACCTTGCTTGGAACAATAATATTTTTTTTGTCCATAGCAGGTCCTACATAAACGAAATTTGGTACATCGGAGTATATAACAAATATGGAAATATCCTTCCCGTTTTATTTATTTAAATAATTACTTTGGTTTTTCTTAGTGACTAAGATATTTTTGCTACCCTATGTGTATAGATATACAAGGAGCTACTCACGAAAACTTAAGGTGTTCAAATCAAAACAGACATGGAAAGGAGGACAAAGGAATAGTGGAGGTGTGGTGTAAATGAGAATCAGGTACAAGTTAACGAAAAGAAAAAAGAAAAATATGGGGATGTCTTCATTGCGAAGCATATTACAACCAACCCTTACTTTTCACACAGGGCCAACGTTTAATTTGTACACCCTAAACAAACATATGACCATATTAAACATTTGAATATATATAAACTTATATTGATAAGACTACAAATTTTATATTAAAGTTCTGAGTCGTCTGACTAATTGTTGTTGGTATTATAATATAATATTTATACTAGTAATTGAACCATTTTCTAGTTTATTACTCAAATTGCGTGTAGTATTCAGTAGATATGGTACGATTAGGCAAACACTAGATGAAGCCAAATAATTCACGCACAGTATTCCTTAGTAACGAAGGAAAAGAAAAATATGCAAATCTATGTTAAGAGGTGTACAGCCTAGCGGAAGCTATTCCTTGGTCACCTAGGAATTCAGACATATATATATATATACACAGCGATGGTCTTCGAACCATACACTAATAGCGGAAAATGAAAAAAAGAAAAATAAGAGAGGGGCGGCAAGTTCTGTAATGGACAGTGATGCATGTTTTTGGGGATATTGCGGTTCAACTACGGTTTTAGTTTCATGAAGTAAGGGATTGGATTATTTTTAAGGGGCATTCGTTTTGTTAGAAGGTGGCGTTGGGTTTGTATTTTCTGGAAGGAGTATTAAGGGCTTTGAAAAGCACGGTTACGGTGAATACTGACTTTACAGTAGAAAGAAGGATGTGGCGAGTGGAAGGTGTGTTTTGATGAGAAGAGGTTGAAAATGATTGAAGCTTGTGGTTGTTTGTAATGGTGGAGGAAGGATCAAGTGTGAAAGGGATGAACCATGAACTGTAAACAGTAAAGTATGGATAGTTTAAAAAAAGTGGTGGCGTGAGAATGACGAAGAGGGGGAGTTCTGGAAATAGGAACTAAAAGTGAAGATGTGGTATTTCAGGTGTATACGTGAAGTCTAGAAGGCTGGGGTACGAATCTTGTGTACAGGGGAGTATAAATGCATGGAAATGATTTTCAAATAGGAGCAGACGTTATATATGGGAAGAGGCATGTTGTATGAATGGGATAGGAGCGGTTTTTAGTGAATTAGTGAAGGTGTTATAATGTATAGCTACAGGCACAAGGGTGCGTTTTCATGGGGTAATGGTGGCGTCGGTGATTTCTGGAGCATGCCGTGTGTATGGCTAAATGGAAGAAGAAGTATGGTGTGGCGAGATGAACTTAGGACTGAAGAGAAAAGTGATGGTGGATTTGTGGGCTCGATGTTACAGGAGGCGTTTAGAAAGTTAATAAAGAAAACCGGAGCAGTGGGATTTAAAAGTGGAGTTGGGATGACGTGAATTAAGATGTTGAAGCCAAGGCCCAGAATTTATTTAATATGATTTACGCCCATAATGATGTAAGAGCGGGTGTTTATTTTCTTGGAACCGAGGCGAGGACGCACTGTTGATCGTGGATCTTACGATGTGGTGTTGGGCTGGCTTGAACTTTGTCGCAGACTACCAAATGGAACCGGTCCGGAACTGGTTTGGAGCGAGTTGGAGCTCGTCACAAATTTAGATGGATTAAAACGCTGGTACGATCAACTGACGCAAATCGTTATTTAATGGTTAACGCGCGAAGGTAAGTAAATTCACTAACTCTGATCTATTTTAAAATATTACAGTTATATTTTAATATTGGTTGAGTGTTGTGTAATGGTCGTATAGGTAAATTATAGTTGAATTGGGTGAATAATATATATATCATTGCATATATATGCATCATTAGTTGGATACAAATTCCATCGACTATAATATTTCCTAGTATGGAATTAGTGTTAATTGTGTTGACTAACATCTGTGGATGCAAGAAACCGGTTGGAGGAATCTAACCGGATTCCTCAATATTTATATGTACCGTTTGTTTTATATTGTTTATATATGCACTGTTTGAGCCCAAATGACATTGAAACCCTGTATGGATATTGATGTTCAATGGAAATTCAGCATTTATTTTGATTTAATCAATAGATGATATCAATTAAGAAAGTGGCAACAGCCGAGCATAAACCCATCTTTTGTTAAGAAGTTGATTGGCCGTCAGGCAAATCAACGAAGTTAAGTTATAAAAATTATATTTTTATAATTAAAGTGAAGTCCTAGATTATAATAGAAGTTCTATTATAAACATTTTGTAGTTAATTTTAATTAAAAAATTATAATCGATTATTTTTAATCAGGTAAAGCTATAAATTGTCCTATGAGGATAATCATTTTAAGACAAAAAGGATTAAGCAATATTTTTAGATTAATTTTATTATTCTAATGGTAAGGATTAATTACAATTAGTTAACAAATTAACTAATGATTTGAAGTTGATTAAATCATTATTTGATTAATTAATCTTCAATTAATCAAATTATAATGGTTTTAGAAATTAACTCTAAAAAATAGGATTCCTTAATTTTGAATGACCTTTTCATTTAGCGAAGTTTAAATGATAAATGGACTAATATAATTAGTTATTGTTTATTAAGTAAGCAACTAATCTATTTTTAAAACCAATGGTGAAGTAAATTGTTTTACTTCATCAATAATGAAGTTAATTATTATGTAATTAAAGTAATTGTTTCTTAAAAGGAATTCGTTTACGATAGTATCAAATTTGTAATGAGATGTTACCTGAATAAGGTATAATGATTCAAAGAGAAAGAGAAACGTCAAAAGACAAAGAGCGTTAATGGACTTGGGTAAAGAAGTTATAATTGGAATTATAGAAGGAAGATGAAGCAAAGAATTAATACTTAATATAAATAATTATAAACAATCGAGCTTTCAAAATAAGGATATGGCGTCATAAAACCATATTTAAAATAAAGCAAAAAATACAATTTGATGGAGTATAAATAATAAGGAGTTAACGTTACAGACTTATATTTATTCTAAAGTGAGAACGTCGTCGATCAAGGTCTGAGAGGTAAATAAAATACCCCAACTTGAAAGGCTTCACTATTATCGAGGAATGGTATCAGTTTGTAAGGAAAGAGATGTCAAGATTAGTTGTAAAGGGGATATTGCAACATATTGCAAGTTTTTTAACTGTAACGATAAATTAACGTTGTTGACCAAGCTTAAGCATGATTATATATATATATATAGCACTATTCCCTAGGAAATGAAAACAATTTGGTTTGAAATCCGCTTATTCGAAAGTAAGAAGTAACGATGTTTATCCAAAGAAATATAAGAATGAGTTTAGAAAGAGAAATTGGAGAATCGTTTCAGAAAACGATGACATCATTTCGATGTTTGGAATATGATTAGAACTAAATAACACTAATAGGAATTGGAACTATAATTCGACGATGTCGAATGTATTAAAGTAAATTATTAGGAATTATAATCTGATAAAATAGTTAATATTTAGTTTAAACCAATAAATTATAATAGGATATGTAATCAATGTTTAGTTATAAATTTGATATTGATTTAACAAGAAGTTGACTTAGAAATAGAGTTTGTAAAGTGGAATGGGGATATAAAATTATGAAAGAGATTTCGGTAAACAAGATAAGGGTATTTATTACTTGAATAAAGAGTTATTTGATAAAGTGTTCATATTTCTATAATAGGCGTGATATTCACATTTTAAAGTGAATAATTTTTTAAAAGTGAACGTTTGGCATATTAAAATGTTTATAATGAAATTGGAAATATTTTTTCCAATGTAGATAGGGTATATTATCCAAGTGTAGAAAATAAGGAATGTGAAAAGAATGGAAATGTTTCGAACGTTAATAACATATATTTTCTGGAACATAAGAGATTAAGAGTTTATAATAACTGGGAATATTTTCCAAGAAGTGTGAAAAGGCTAAAACAGGGTTTGAGAAATATCTGGTAAGATATGGAAATTTGAATAATAAAAATGAATGTTAAATAAAAAGTGCCTGTGGTTGTGTGATGTTTAGTTCTACATTTCAATGAATGTTTCTTTTACTTCGATAGTTAAATAACCGACTATCAAAGTGTTTTGACCATCGTTGTCAATACGGAGAGACCAGCTGGATATATTATCCGAAAACCACTCCGTATAGGCATAGGCGTTGCGAATTAGATTATGCTGAAGACAATTGAAGACGGAGTAAAATGCAAGGGTCGTTCTGTTCCAGAATGGTGCTTTCTATTTGTCCAGTCCCAAGACAACTTGTGTGGATGAGTGTCTGACAGAGTGTACCTAACAAATCACGTATGATTGATCTCTTAAAGGTATCATGTCTGGTGGTGGAGGAATTCATCCCTCTTAGCTTTTTATACCTGTGATATTTTTGGAAATAGATTAGTGAATTGACGGGTTTGATGATGTGACATTCAAAGTGAATGGTAATCAGATATTCTGAAGATAGACGTAGCCTTTAGGCTCACAACCAGGAAATGACAAAAATCGGGCAGGCAGCATGGCTAGGTGGGTCATTCCCAGCCAGGGTATATTTGTCACCAATCTAGAGAAAATTCATTATTTATTCTTCTTTTGATTCTTTATCTTACAGATTACGGTTGGAGGTCCAACAACCGTGGTTGACAATATATTCGATACACTCAAGCTAAATAAGTGGTCGGTCATGTGTGAGCCGGGTCGCAAGATGTTCTTGTTTAACTCCATTGTATCCCATCTAGAGTACACTGATAGGGAGGTAGTCCCATACCTTGTCATAGTTGGAATCCAATCTCCAATAAGCGCCTTGCGGTTTTTGATTTTTTACTATGTATGTGGAGTGTGAGATGCAAGCGTTCTGCTATTTGGTTATTTATTTGATTAGACATTATTATAATATCACTGGATTTTGATATCAAAAAATGGTTTGGTTATAGTAAGGTAAAAACCGTCTGTGTTTATGTGTGGGCTGGTCTTACTATTACCCTTTTTGTTTCAAAAGTATTTTCAAAGTTAAATAATATGATTGGAGTTTACTCACACTAGTCCCATGACTGACCCAGAGTTTATTTTGTTTTGTTTTCCCTAAACTCTTGGGTGCCTACATTTGTATGGGCAGTCAAATGTTTCAGGCTTTTACAGATACACTTGGAGGAGCTCAAAGCTGGAGGCTCCACCGTTAGTTATGTAAAGTTATTTCTGCTGTGATATATCGTGTGTTATACTCTGATATTGTATGTATATACAAACTTAGATTTATATTTCAAGAATATGTTATGTAATTTATTTTGTTCAGTCCGCTGTAAGACTCGTGTTTACTCCGATTCTGTATAGTTGAGTTCTTCTTCTTCTTCTTTTGTTCTAATAGTTCTATCTTTTCTATCTCATCCTCTTATTTCTCTCTATTAAAGATCTGTATTTTCGTGCACTTTGAGTTGAATGTGTAGGATATTAGTCATCTCAAAATGGTACGGATTTATGGGCCTTTACAGGGGTAAATAGTGTTTTGAGAATTTAAACAAAATCTAAAACTGATATGAACTATTGTATGAATCAAACACCACAGAAACAATCACAGACACATAATCAAACACAAGCATAAAGATAAACAGAAATAAAATACAGAAAAAGAAAGAACACACTAGATTTTATACTGGTTTGGAATTTCTCCTACGTCCAGTCCCATGCAACGCTGGATTGCATAGAGTTTTATTACTATATCAATATCCAATTACAATGCTCCTTGGTTTCACGGCTACAAGGGATACCACCGATTCCACACACACTTGATCAAATATACCCTCCTTATAACGTCTCGTATTTTTAACAGTTTAATAATTAATTAATTTAATTGTTTGGGTGTTTATTAGGTAATTTAAAATGACTTATATTAAGTATTTTTGAATATTTAATTAATATAAATAATAGAATAATATATTTAATTTTGAAATAATCAAAATTAAGTTGAATTAACAATATTGTGTGAATTGGATAACATAAGAGATTTAATTCAGTTTAGAATTGAATTTTAAAAATGAATTTATTTATAAACATAATTTGAACGTATAATTTATAATATAATTTGAAACGAGCTGGTAACGCCGCGGTAGTTCATAATATTGAGTTTGAACTTCAATTGAATATACAGAATCCATTTTAAGTTGAATTTCTTTAGAACAAGAAACGTTCGAATCTAGTGAACAATATTTTTCTAATGAAAGAGAAAATTTGAGATTTCATCTTGTAGATTGTGAGTTATGTCCAAATCAAATTTTCAGATAGCCGTTATGAAATTCGTTTATAATTTACAACGATTTATTTATATATAATAAAAGGATTTTTATATATTATTGAACCTGGTTTTGAAATATCGAGTTATAAATCCAGATACGTATTTATTTTGGAGCTGTACGATATTCTATTTGGATATATACGATAATATTAATTTATTAATATTTAATTTAATTGTTTTTGGAATATTTTACTATTACATAAACCCTTAAAAATAGTCATTTTTGCAAACGACCTCCATTTTCGACGAAATTAATTTTGTTAGATCCGGAATATTTAATTATTGTTAAATTTCAAACTTCATGATTTTGGAGTCAGTATGTGGCCATTCGGAATTTAAATGTGAAATACAATCAATAATTTAACTTTAAAACTACACTATGTGAACAAACGGACTCGGAATTCGATGAAAGAAGTTTCATTGGGTCCGTAATGTTGAACCACAGTTGTATGTCCATTTTTATCGAAATTGGATGTCGTATGTGAGCACACGAATTTTTATATGATAAATACAAATAGCGTCACAATACAAATTAATAAAATATAATGGAAAGCTTATCCTAGAAGCTAGCTATCCTATAAATATCATTATCTAACCTAATTTTTCTACTTCTCTGGTCAGTCCTATTCCTCGGCTCCATCATTCAGTAGAAATTAAAAGGGGTTGATACTTCGAAACAAATCATGGAAAGTTCCAAAATTCTTGAAACATATATGTTTGAAATGCTCAAGCATTTCTCTCCCATACAGTATCATTTCCAAGGGTTCAAAACCCAGTAGTGCTTGTTATCTAAAAGTAGTGCATGAAGTAGGTTAATTTTCGGGTGAGATTGAAGATGTAATTCTCGAGTTGAAGGTTGTAGTGATGATCGTGTAACACCCCGTATTTTCTGTAGATATTAGAATAATTAATTTCAAATATAAGAATAAAGGAAAACAGGTTACGCCATTGCGTTTGTCTCATAATTCTTCTTGAGATAGAGTCCGAGTTTGCGTAAATCGGAATCCGTATGAAGGAGTTATGACCTTCGGAAGATTCAAGAATTTAAATAAACAGCTAAGAATAAAGTTCAGAAAATTCAAAATTCAAAATCAGAAGCCGAAGCAGGCTGGGCGGGCAATTTCCCGCCCAAGGCCAGGTCGAGCAGGAGGTTGACCAGGGGCTCGACCTCCCCCCATACAGGTCGACCTGGGGGTCGACCTAGGTGTCGTCCTCCCCCTCGGGTCAGATCTGAAATCTGACGTGTTTTCTCCTAAGACGAATTGTTGTGTCATTAGGGCTTGTGTGGCATGTTCTGGTTGGTTCTCTCAGGTTTGAATGGCTTTGATTTGTTCTAGGTTAATCTGACGATTCCTGTTAAATCAAACTTCTATATAAGCAACCAAAATCTAAACCCTAAAGCCACACAAAAATATTCCTAAGACCGTCATGCTGTCAACACTCAACCTAGAGTAGCCGCCATTCTCATTCAACTAGAAAGCAAGTAGGAATTGCAAATCAAATCTAATTCAACCAAGAGAATTCAATGTCTACAACAAAGAAGAGCTATTCAAATTCGGAATACAGATCCCAGAACTCAAGACTAGCCTCCTTTTTGTAAGTCCAGATATCATTTACACCTGAACGATATTAGAGTTGTGACTAAATAACTGGATATAGAACATCGCCTAATGTAAATCTATGCCTATCCTTTTTGTTAAAACTGAATTGATTGAGACTATGATTCTTATCATGCTAAGTTGTGATCTTGTTGTATGTAATTTAATGATAATAGTTAAATGCTTTGGATCCATATGTTGTATAATTTGTCAATGACATATTATGTTGTATACTTTGGCGATGACGTAAATTGGCGATGGCATATTATAATTGGCGATGGTATATCATATTGTGTAATTTGGTGATGACATACCATATTGTATAATTTGATGATGGATATCATATTGTGTACTTTGGCGATGACATTCCATATTATATAATTTGGCGATGGATATCATATTGTGTAATTTGGCGATGACATACTATGTTGTATAAATTGGCAATGATATTTCATGTCGCACGATTTGGTAATAACACCTATACGTTATATGACAATTTGGGAAATTTGCTATGTTTATGCAAGTTCAACCATGTTCACATATATGACCAAAACCACATACTAATATGATTAGGTTCATGTTAGATTTGATCCAACTAATTTACAAAGTTCACAACTACATGCCTAATTTTAAGTTTATGTAGTTCTATGTAAAACCCTATTTCATGATTCATGTTGAGTAGATATAGATTTGCAAGTTCATAATTGAATGTATATTGTTCTATGCGAAGTTCATATGATGAATGTATAGTTAGATCCATATTTTTATGATGTTGGAATTATTACATGTTCCTCTTTTTCCCCTTTTGTGTATAAGTTAGGCTATGTGTTGAGCCTAACATTTTATGTGATTCATGTGAACGTTAACGGGGGTAACGTTGGGGGGAAAAACTTGAAATAACATACAATTGGCATATTTAGCTCATAAACATGTAAATGTTTTATGGCATAAAGTGGTATAAAATTTTATACCTAAAATTATGAACTAGATTTAAAAGAGAAAGTAGGGCTTGACTTGAATGATAATAATTTACATATAAATATAAAGAGGTAAATATGTAAATTTAGAAAAGACGAATATGCCTAACCCGAGGTTAGATTGTGTTACGTTGTAAGACTGCCCGGAACCGCCCGGCACATCCAGCAACCATAACAATACATATCTAATGTGGGAGGTTAGTGCATCAAGCCCAAAAGAACCCGAGGTTAGACTGAGTTGCGGTGTAAACCTGCCCGGACCCAACCGGCACATCTAGTAACCGCAACAATACCTTTCTAGTGTGAGTGGTTGGTTCTTTAACGAATGAATTTAAGCTAAGTCAGGAATGGTAGGGTTAAGTTAATTAAGGCAACACTTAACCAATGCAACATGTTAACTAAACGGATGGGTGGGGTTAGGCTAACTTGGACACTTAACCAATTTAACATGTTGACTAGGAAACCCTAGTAAGGGGGACCCATTTCAGCAGTAACCCACATAGACGTATCATGGTACCCTGAACTAGGCAGGGTGGGGAACGATTACTGGGCTGATTATAAGCGGTCAAAACAACGACGGTTAATGCATCAGTGTAGGTTCCGACGGAGTGCGGGCGTGCACGTACTCCAGAGTGGAAAAGCCGGCACTGGGCATCAGTAGTTATACACTGTGCATCTTGAATCGTGATGGGTTGCCACTATAGGATTTGATACACCCCATGGTGAGACTAGCACTGGTATCTACAATCGAGCGGGGCCGTAGGACACAAGTAGTAAGTGCGTGCGAGTAGGAGCCGATCAATGAAAAGGGACCATTGGGTTTTGAACTCACGATAATGGTTGAAATATCTAGTAGGTGCAGAGAATATGGATATGAGTGCGATAGTATGATTAGTTTATCTTGCCCTGTTTATCTTATCTTATCCTATGTTATCCCATTTCCTTGTTATTGTCCTGTGTCCAGCTTATTCAAGTCATGGTTCTATTATCAGTTTACATGCTGAATAATCACTGGAATTACCAGACTTATGTCTGACCCATTTTCTTCGCTCTCTTTTCTTTCGTCCCCCCCCCTCAGGTGCCCAGGGAGGGAATAGCTCAGCTTAATTTGGGTCATTCATCTTTCCAAGCTTGAAGACTCTGTGATGCATCGCTTGGAACTTCTTATCTTTGGCTATGGCTTTGGACACACTACTACTTGGGGATTTATGTAGTTTTATTTTGTTTTATGCTTCTTTATGTAATAATCAAGACAAAGATTATGATGCAATGATTTGGAAGTTGGTTTGAAATAGTTTGCTGAAATGTATTGTTATGAACCACGTTTGAATTAAAGTTAGTTTTTCCGCTGCTTATATATATCTGTCTTGTAAATTATCTGTGTCTTTTACCTATAATGCTCCACTAAAGTTAAGTCATTCCCTTTGTGAGTGACCTTAATGGAGGTGGGGTGTTTCACTTGGTATCAGAGCAAAGGTTTACCAGATCAGATAAAATTTTTGAAAACTGTTTATCAAAAAGAAGTTTAAAGAAGCAATTTTCACGAAAAAGTGTTTTAGTTTAAAAAGGCATAATCCCCCAAAGCCATATGCACTATCTTTCTATCCTTTTTTTTTTTGAATCTTTCCTTTTTCGTTTCAGCATATCTGGGGATCTTAACCTTCTAGAGGGCGTGCTGGTATCTGGCTGGTTCAGAAGGTACCTAGAGGCTAGGGCTAATGCGGCAGGCCCAGCAGACGTTCCTCCTCCCCCAGCTGTTGCGGTTCCTCCTCCTCTTCCTCGTGCAAATGCTTTCTCAAAAATATGTAGGGACTTTCAAGCCATGGGTGGAAAGAACTTCAATGGAAATGAATCTTTCATGGAAGCAAGAAACTGGCTCAAAGAAACTGAGGATTTGTTCGATATCTTCGAAGTGTATGACAGACAGAAGATACAGTTGGCGGTGTGGTTTCTCAAGGACGAAGCTTCCTATTGGTGGGAAGTCACTAACGCTGAAAGACCAGTTGAAACTTGGATGGATTTCAGAATGAGATTTGAAATGAAATTCCTCTCACAAGCCGAACGAAGCCTACAAATGGACAAGTTCTTACCTCTCAAACAGGGGAGTATGTCGGCCAAGGAATATGTTAACCAATTCAATCAGCCGGCTAGGTTCGAATTGGAGTTAGTGAACACTCCACATAAGAAGGCTCTCCGTTTTGTTAAAGGGTTGAATGAGCCACTGCACAACGTAGATATGTCCCATATACCTATGGTGCAACTTATGAGAGACTGGTGGACATGGCACTGTTACAAGAAGACAAGGCTGGCAAGAGGAGACAAAGGTGGAAGCATCTCAGGATAGGAAAGGGGAAGGATCACAGAGCAAGAAGACAGATTCCAAGAAGGGCGGGAAGAACAACAAACCCCGTGACAATAGGAAGTGTAATTTTTGTGGCATTCCTGGACATCTGGTTAAGGACTGCAGAAAGAAGAAAAGGAAGATGGGTGGTTGTTTCCATTGCGGCGAGACAGGACATATGGCTAGGGACTGCCCAAGGAAGCAAGGGCAAGGGCAGAGAGTTGGATCTACTTCTGGAGGTCAAGTTCACGCTCTCATGGCACCCCCGCAAGAACGAGGTAGAAATGTTTTTGTTGAGAGTTTAGTTTATCTTTTTGATCATCATGTTCGTACACTCTTTGACTCTGGCGCATCACACTCTTTTATATCTACTGCTTTAGTTGAACCTCTGCACCTAGACACCAATTTAGTAGAGGATCCCTTGGTTATTTCAAATACAATTGGGGGTTCAACTTATTTGTCAATGATTTGTTTGGATTTGGAAATTTCTATACTAAGTGTGGGGTTTAGATGCAATGCCTATGTTTTGGGCTTACGGGCTATGGGTTGATTTAGGCATGGATTGGCTATCCAGTAATGGTGTCGTCCTCGATTGTGAAAAGAGAGAGGTTAGACTCATGACTCACCTCGGTAAAACTTTGGAAATTTCTTGTAATCCCATGAACTCTGTTATGCTTAGCTATCTACAATCTCTTGATGCGTCTATTAAGGATTTGTAGTCTATTAGAGCAGTTCGTGAATACTCGGATGTCTTTTAAGAGGTTAAAGGGTTATCTCCGAAGTGGGAGATAGACTTCCGTATATACCTCATTGATAATGCAAAATCCGTTGCTTTACCCGTTAGACACATGGCTCCAAGGGAGAGGAAAGAACTCAACAAGCAAGTTAAAGAGTTGCTTGAGAAGGGGTTTATAAGGCAGAGTATTTCTGAATGGGGTGCTTCAGTAGTGTTCGCAACTAAAGCGGACGGTTCGCTTCGCCTATGCGTTGACTATCGGGAGCTAAACATGCTGACCAAGAAGAATAGGCACCCACTCCCAAGAATAGATGACTTGTTCGATCAGCTTGTAGGTGCATCGGTTTTCTCCCAACTAGATTTGGCTACCGGGTTTTATCAGCTAAGAGTGGCTGAAGACAGTATTGATAAGACCGCGTTCAGAACTCCAGATGGTTTCTTTGAGTGGCTTGTCATGCCTTTCGCCTTGACAAACGCACCAACTTATTTCGTTGACTTGATGAGCAGGGTGTTCAGGGAGTTCCTCAATAAGTTTGTGGTGGTCTTCGTAGATGACATTTTGATTTTCTCAAAGAGTGAGGAAGATCATGCTCAACTTTTTAAAGAAGTTATGGATACCCTTCGAGCACATCAGTTGAAAGCCAAATTCTCCAAATGCCATTTTTGGAGAGAAGTGAGAATTCTTGGACATGTGGTATCCAAGGAAGGGTTAGCTGTGGAACACGCAAAAGTAGTTGTGGTGCATGATTGGAAGGTTCCACGGAATGCGAAAGAGGTCCGGAGCTTCCTCAGGCTAGCGGGCTTTTACCAAAAGTTCATCAAAGACTTTGCAAAAATCTCAGCTCCCTTACAAAGTTGACGAAGAAGAACCTAACCTTCAATTGGGATTTGGATTGCGATATTACTTTCCAACGATTAAAGAGGGCTCTAACAACAGCCCCAGTTCTGACATTGCCGGATGGGAGCAAGATGTTTACCATATACACGGACGCATGTGGTATGGGCTAGGTGCTGTCTTGATGCAAGAAGGGAAGGTAGTGGCTTATGGAGGCAGACAGTTGAAAGTACATGAGAAAAACTACCCAACCCACGATCTAGAGTTGGCTGCCATCGTCTTTGCGCTTAAGTCTTGGCGCCATTATCTCCTAGGTTAGAAGTTTGAATTGCATACTGACCATAAATCGTTGAAGTACCTTTTCTCGCAGAAAGATCTTAACTTGAGGTAGCAAAGGTGGATGGAATTCTTGGCATCCTACGATTTCGAGATTTCCTATACCCCTGGCAAAGGCAATGTAGTAGCAGACGCCTTGAGTAGAAAGAAGCTGACCTTAAGCCCTCTCTTTTTTGAAAGGCAGAGCTTGGAGTCCATAGCCAATTTTGATTTTAGACCCTTCATCGATCATGTGACTGGTTTGTTAGCATCGCTAGAGGTGCGGCCTACTCTTTTGGACTCAATAGGAACCGCGCAACGTGAATACCCTCAGTTAGTTGATGTGATGGATAAGCTAATTATGGGTGAGACTTCTAGTCACCTCAATAGATACTCCATCAATGATAAAGGTTGGTTAAGGCGGGATGGAAGGCTATGCGTCCCACAAGCAAGGGATTTGGTGAAGAAGGTTCTCGAAGAGGCACACCATTCCAAGATGACCATACACCCAAGTGGAGACAAGATGTATAAAGACGTAAAAAGGGTTTTCTTTTGGAATGGCATGAAGACTGATGTAGCCGAGTTCGTCGCTAAGTGTTTGATATGCCAGCAAGTCAAGGCGGAGCAAATGAAGCCTGGTGGTTTGCTTCATCCTCTAGAGGTCCTACAGTGGAAATGGGATAACATTTCAATGGACTTTATTGATGGGCTGCCTAGGTCAAGAAGGGGCAATACCAGTATATGGGTAATAGTGGATAGGTCACAAAAATCGCTCACTTTATACCCGTTAAAAGTAGGAGGACTGACTCATCTTTAGCATCCATTTACCTTAAAGAGATAGTTCGACTCCATGGGATACCCTCCAGCATTGTAAGCGATCGAGATCCTATCTTTACGAGCGAGTTTTAGAAGAGCTTACAAGAGGCTATAGGCACACAGCTATGCTTAAGCCTGACCTATCACCCCCAAACCGATAGTCAGATGGAGAGGGTGAACAGGGTATTAGAAGACCTCTTGAGACTATGCATTCTTGACTTTGGAGAACATGGGAAGATCATCTTCCTTTGGTGGAGTTTTCCTACAACAATAGCTACCAAGCCACCATAGGCATGGCACCCTTCGAAGCTTTATATGGAAGACCATGCCGATCACCAACTTGTTGGTGGGAGTCTACAGACAAGCTCATACTTGGACTAGACATGATTAGGGAAACTTTAGAGAAAGTGGACTTGATACAAAGAAGAATGAAGACTTCCCAAGATAGACAGAAGTCCTACGCAGATAAAAGAAGGACCGACCTTGAGTTTGAGGTTGGGGACAGGGTTTTCCTTAAGGTATCTCCTTTGAGGAACATCGTTTGCTTCGGATCCACAGGAAAGTTGGCACCAAGATTTGTAGGGTCGTTTCCTATCATTGAAAGGATTGGGAAGATGGCTTACAGAGTAGAGCTGTCTGAAAGATTTGCCGGAGTTTATAACGTATTTCATGTTTCTCACTTACGGAAGTGCTTACATGAGTCTGCGGAAGTGGTGGAACCAAGCATATTAGAGGACGTAGAAGTAGAACGAGAGGTGACTGTGAGAAGAGTTTCCACTCGTATCTTGGGTACAGAAGTCAAAAAGTTACGCAATCGCAAAGTCAAACTTGTAAAAGTTCAATGGAGTGACGCTGAGGAAGACGCGACTTGGGAGACTGAGGCCAAGATACGCACAGCCTACCCTTTTCTTTTTGAGGGTACATCTTTGATCTTTTTTTTTTTAAGTTTGTTCATGCTCATATCTATCTTTTTAGTATTTTCCTCAGTACTGTTCTCGATCCTTAGGTAGAAACCAATGGATGTAAACATGTATTTGAAACATGTTATGATTGATGGTTAGAAAGGGTTGCAAGTGATTGCTAGTGGTTGCTCATGGATGCATATACACACACATTAGGTGTTAGATCGGCTCAGTCACTTTCATATTGCATATGCAAATATGTACTTGTATATGATTGAAACTTGATGTGTTATCATGTGGATGTTGCACTTGTATGAATGATTCTGCACTCATGTAGAGTTATGATTAGGGAAGATTGCATACATAATGGACGCATGACACTGACATGAATTGCATTAAGGAGGTCAACTAAATCAGTGGATCGCTTGATTTTGCATTAGATAAGGACATGTGCACACACCATGCATATGATCATGAAGCATTAGAAGTCCAATGGACGCCTGTGTTTGATGGTTAAGTAGATGGACAATTGGATGGTAGGATATACGTTCTTCTTGACTTGAAGATTTCGGGGACGAAATCCTTTAAGGAGGGGAGAATGTAACACCCCGTATTTTCAACATACATTAGAGTAACGAATTAAAGAATAATTAATTTCGAATATAATAATTAAGGAAATGGGTCATGCCATTGCGTTCGTCTCGGAATTCTTCTTGAGATAAAGTCTGATTTTGCGTAAATTGGAATTCGTATGAAGGAGTTATGACCTTTAGAAGATTCAAGAATTTAAATAAACAACTAAGAATAAAGTTTAGAAAATTCAAAATTCAAAATCAGAAGCAGAAGTGGGTTGGGCGGGAAATTTCCCGCCCAAGGCCAGGTCGACCAGGAGGTCGACCAGGGGGCCGACCTCCCCCCATACAGGTCGACCTGGGGGTCGACCTAGGTGTCGACCTCCCCCTCGGGTCAGATCTGAAATCTGACGTGTTTTCTCCTGTGATGAATTGATGTGTCATTAGGGCTTGTGTGGCACGTTCTGGTTGGTTCTTTTAGGTTTGAATGGCTTTGATTTGCTCTACATTAATCCGACGGTTCCTATTAAATCAAACTTCTATATAAGCAACCTAAATCTAAACCCTAAAGCCACACAAAAATATTCCTAAGACCGTCATGCTGTCAACACTCAACCTAGAGTAGCCGCCATTCTTATTCAACTAGAATGCAAGTAGGAATTGCAAATCAAATCTAATTCAACTAAGAGAATTCAATGTCTACAACAAAGAAAAGCTATTCAAATTCAGAATACATATCCCAGAACTCAAGACTAGACTCCTCTTTGTAAGTCCAGTTATCATTTACACCTAAATGATATTAGAGTTGTGACTAAATAACTGGATATAGAACATCGCCTAATGTAAATCTATGCCTATCCTTTTTGTTAAAACTGAATTGATTGAGACTATGATTCTTATCTGCTAAGTTGTGATCTTATTGTATGTAATTTGATGATAATAGTTAAATGCTTTGGATCCATATGTTGTGTAATTCGTCAATGACATATTATGTTGTATACTTTGGCAATGATGTAAATTGGCGATGACATATAATAATTGGCGATGGCATATCATATTGTGTAATTTGGTGATGACATACCATATTGTATAATTTGGCGATGGATATCATATTGTGTACTTTGGCGATGACATTCCATATTATATAATTTGGCGATGGATATCATATTGTGTAATTTGGCGATGACATACTATGTTGTATAAATTGGCAGTGACATTTCATGTCGCATGATTTGGTAATAACACCTATATGTTATATGACAATTTGGAAAAATTTCTATGTTTATGCAAGTTCAATCATGTTCACATATATGACCAAAACAACATGCTAATATGATTAGGTTCATGTTAGATTTGATCCAACTAATTTACAAAGTTCACAACTACATGCCTAATTTTAAGTTTATGTAGTTCTATGTAGAACCTTTATTTCATGATTCATGTTGAGTAGATCTAAATTTGCAAGATCATAATTGAATGTATATTGTTCTATGCCAAGTTCATATGATGCATGTATAGTTAGATCCATATTTTTATGATGTTGGAATTATTACATGTTCCTCTTTTTCCCCTTTTGTGTATAAGTTAGGCTATGTATCGAGCCTAACATTTTATGTGATTCATGCGAACATTTAACGGGGGTAACGTTGGGGGGGGGGACCTGAAATAACATATAATTGGCATATTTGGCTCATAAACATGTAAATGTTATATAGCATAAAGTGGTATAAATTTTTATACCTAAAATTATGAACTTGATTTAAAAGAGAAAGTGGGGCTTGACTTGAATGATAATAATTTACATATAAATATAAAGAGGTAAATATGTAAATTTAGAAAAGACGAATATGCCTAACCCGAGGTTAGATTGAGTTACGTTGTAAGACTGCCCGGAACCGCCCGGCACATCCAGCAACCGTAACAATACATATCTAATGTGGGAGGTTAGTGCATCAAGCCCAAAAGAACCCGAGGTTAGACTGAGTTGCGGTGTAAAACTGCCCGGACCCGACCGACACATCAAGTAACTGCAAGAATACCTGTCTAATGTGAGTGGTTGGTGCTTTAATGAATGAATTAAAGCTAAGTCAGGAATGGTAGGGTTAAGTTAATTAAGGCAACACTTAACCAATGCAACATGTTAACTAAACGGATGGGTGGGGTTAGGTTAACTTGGACACTCAACCAATTGAACATGTTGACTAGGAAACCCTAGTAACGGGGACCCATTTCAGCAGTAACCCACATAGATGTATCATGGTACCCTGAACTAGGCAGAGTGGGGCCCGATTACTGGGCTGATTATAAGCGGTCAAAACAACGACGGTTGGTGCGTCAGTTTAGGTTCCGACGGAGTACGGGCGTGCACATACTCCATAGTGTAAAAAGCAGGCACTGGGCATCAGTAGTTATACACTGTTCATCTTGAATCGTGGTGGGTTGCCACTATAGGATTTGACGCACCCCATGGTGGGACCATCACATGGATCTACAATCGAGCGGGGCCGTAGGGCACAAGTAGTAAGTGCGTGCGAGTAGGAGCCGATCAATGAAAAGGGATCACTGGGTTTTGAACTCACGATAATGGTTGAAATATCTAGTAGGTGCAAAGAATATGGATATGAGTGTGATAGTATGATTAGTTTATCTTGCCTTGTTTATCTTGTCCTATTTATCTTACTTTATCCTATGTTACCTTATTTCCTTGTTATTGTCCTGTGTCTAGCTTATTCAAGTCATGGTTCTCTTATCAGTTTACATGCTGAATAATCACTGGACTTACCAGACTTATGCCTGACCCATTTTCTTTCGCTCTCTTTTCTTCCATTTCCCCTTCCCTCCCCTCAGGTGCCGAGGGAGGGAATAGCTCAGCTTAATTTGGACTGTTCAACTTTCCAAGCTTGAAGACTCTGTGATGTATAGCTTGGAACTTCTTATCTTTGGCTATGGCTTTGGACACACTACTACTTGGGGATTTATGCAGTTTATTTTGTTTTATGCTTCTTTATGTAATAGTCAAGACAAAAATTATGATGTAATGATTTGGAAGTTGGTTTGTAACAGTTTGCTGAAATGTTTTGTTATGAACCACATTTAAAATAAAGTTAGTTTTTCCGCCGCTTATATATATCTGTCTTGTAAATTATTTGTGTCTTTTACCTATAATGCTCCACCAAAGTTAAGGCATTCCTTTTGTGAGTGACCTTAACGGAGGTGGGGTGTTTCAGATCGCAGGGGAGTTTAAAGTTTGTGGGCGATTTTCTGGTGAATTCAAAACGGAAAAATGTCGCGGCTGCACTTAGCCTTCTCATGAAGAACTGAACGACGCAAAATAAATAGGTTATTCGAGCTTCATTTGAATGGGATGGGGAGGGAGAAAATTGAAGAGGAAAATTACTATGGGTTTTCCTTGATTTTAAATAAAGTGATGGAAGAGGATTATGGGGTCAATGATGTGGAAACGGTGATGATGGAGTTGCGGTTTGTACTCGTGACTGGTGCAGGAGATAATGAGGATGTGGATTAAAGAGATGATGAATGCTAATTATATTTTTTATTTAGTCAATGACATTTGAATATTTATAAAACTTAGAAAATGTATAACTTTCGCACACGTTATCAGAATTTGACAAAATAAGATCCATTGGGATCGTATGGATGAGGGCTACACAATGGAACTGATTTGGAGCGATTTGGAGCTCATCTCAATTTATGGTGGAATTAAACATCTGATCTTAATCAACAACCGTAAATCGTTATTTAACGATTAACGACAAATTTGAGTAAAACTCATTAACTCTGTCCAGTTTTATTTTTATAAACATAATTTAGTATTGATACATGATGATTGATTGTTGTGTGATGATTGTTTGGATGAATTGCTAATTTATTGTTTGAAATTATATACATATATATATATATCGTTATTAAATATTGATTCTTTTTATCAGAATATTTCATATTGAAATGAAATTGATGTTATTTAACATCTGTGGATGCAGGAAAACAGGTTGGAGGGATCTAATTGGATTCCTCACCATTCATATTATTGTTTTTCATGTATTGTGATATATATAATCTATGATTGATTATGATGTGGTTGGATGATACTGGCCATTTTATTTGGTATTTTACATACCATAAGTAATATTGAAATGTAAAAGGGAATTTTTAAAGTGAGTATTGAATTTAAGTATTTTATAAAATAAATAGATTTTATAAAAAGGAAATATTTGAAAAATAAGTAGAATTATAAAAAGGGAATTTGCGGGATATAAACGAATTATGAGAAGTTTCATATAAAGTATTTTTAAATAAAAATCTGTTTTCACAGATAAATTGAGAGGATTAATTTATAAGTGATATTTATAAATTAATTAAAATATTTTTTGTTGGATAAATTGAACATATATATATATATATTGGTATGAATTTATATTAAGAAGTAAAATCGATTTTAACATCAATATTTTATGGAATGTAAACTTAACATTTATAAAGCGATTTATAAAGGAGGTTTTAGGTGATTGGAAATAAAAATAGGATTTTGTATGAACAATTTTATAAATAGAAGTATAAATAGAATTTGAAAATGGGATATTATTTGTAAGTGCGAAATCAAACTGAATTGATTATATAAAAGAAATGTTATTCACATTTGATGTGAAAAATGGATTAAAGTAAATATTTTGCAAATAAAAATATTTATGAAGGAAATTGGGTTTTGACATAGGAATTTAAATGGGATTTTGAATTAGATAGGAAATTGTGTTAAAATAAAATATATCAGTTATGGACTTATAAAATGACTCGATAAACAGAATTTGAACCTGCAAAAATATTTATAAATTGAAATCAAGTTTTGATTTCATAAAACAAGTTCAGTTTCTGTAAAGAAATAATATTTATGTTTTAAAGTGGATAAGGGTTGTTAAAGCAAACGTTTGGCAAATTAAAACGATTATAAAAAGAAACGTGGATTTAGAATGAAAATGGAAACTGAGTTAATCTGAAATGGTAATTTATTCCGAAGTTTGGAACGTTAATCGAATATCGAATATTCGAAGGAGAGTTATCGAATAGAGATTATTTAAGAGAAAATTATGCATTAGAATTCGACTATATCACATGTAGGAAAGTACTATTTACTTTCCATTTTTTATCAAGATTTATTTATTTATTAATATATTAGTTGTTTGTTTATTTATTCAAATTAATAAATAAAAGTTATATTTTGGAGTTAGATATTTCGTACGTAGGGATTATAACGATACAGTTAAAATCAATGTTTTACGTAAAAGAAGCGGATTCGTAAACTGAATCCGAGGGCTGTGTAAGTAAAGGATTTGATAAGAAGTTAAGAAACAGAGTTAAGGAAATTAGAAACTGACTGGAGATTAGTTAAGATGAATGGTTTCCTGAGTATCTATCTGATGTTGGTTTCGGCCTTTGGGGTTGATACTTAGGGAATTTCTCTCTTGCTAGTTTACAGTTAGGGACTGATGAATGTGGAAGGATAATGAGGCATGAATAAGAAATGGAAATTTTTTCCAATGTTAATAACGAATATTATCTAAATTTAGAAAATAAGAATTTGTGAATGTATGGAAACGGGAAATGGTGAAATGAAGAAATTAATGATAAATTAATTTAAAGGGAAAAATGTTGATTAATGATTTATTGATAAAATTTCCGTTTGGAAATAAAATCGTTGTGTGTATGGATGTTTTCCTTTGATAGTTAAATAACCGACTATCAAAGTTTTGACCATTTTTCCATCGTCAATACAGAGAGACCTGGATCAGATTTATTATCTAAAAACAATCTGTGTAGGCATTAGCTTTGCGAATCAAATATGATGAAGATAACTAAAGACGGAGTTTATGCAAGGGCTGTTCTGGAAAATCCTAGGTAGAAATTTCCTAAGATGGGTTTACAGAATAGTGCCTTTGGTTTGTCCAGTCCGAGGACAACTTGTATGGAAGAATGTTTGATAGAGTATATCTTATAGATCACGTAAGTTGATCTCTTCAAACGTATTTACGTTTAGTGGCGGAGGAATTCGTTTCTCTTAGCTGTATACCCGTGGTATTTTTGGAGGAATCAATTTGTGATTTGCCGGGTATGATGATAAGGCATTCAAAGTAAATAAAAGTATGATTTATCAAAAAGATACGTTATGACCTCAAGCCTCACAACCAGAAAGTGGTATAAAATCGGGTAGGTCGCATGGCTAAGTGGGTAGCTGCCAGTTAGGGTGTATTGTCACTTGATCTAGAGAATTTTTTTTTGCTTATTTAAACTATTTCAATGTTGTTCCTTTTGAGAAACGGTTGCTGATCCCAACCATTGGTGATAATACATTCGGTACACTCAAACGAAATGAGAGATCGGTCATGTTTAGCTTGGGTTGCAGGATGTCCTTATTGAACCCAATGTATTCCTTTCTAGAGATACACTGTCGGAAGATGGTCCCATACCTTGCCAGTTGGAATCCAGTACCCAATAAGCGCCCGTGGTTTTTGATTATATATTATGTATGTTTTACCTTGAACTCTTGGGTGCCCAAATTTGTGTGGGCAGTCAAGTAGTCGGGATTTTACAGATAGTTGGAGAGCTTCAGGATTATATAGCTATTGTTTATTTTCATTATGTTGTAAGTGTTGTACTCTGATAATGGTATTGTATACAGATACTGGTTTTATTTCAAAGTTATGTTATATAATATATTTATTCGTCCCGTTGGGAGATTCGGATTTACTCTGATGTTGTATTTATATTCTTCTTCTTCTTCTTCTTCTATTCTAACTTTCTTTCTTTCTATTTCCCACCCTCTATCTTCTTTATAGTAATGATTTGGAATGTTCGATGCTCGAATAGTTGACATAGGTTTATGTCAATTTTTGGGGTCGAAAATCCTTGGGTCGTTACACTCCTTGATTTAACGGCTACAAGGGATACCACCGATTACCCTCGTTGATTTCACGACTACAAGGGATACCATCGATTACCCAGACACTTCCCAAATAATTACAATATCCTAATAACTCCTCAATAACACTTCGATTCAGAGAGTAATGAGTAGAGAGTGAGAAGAGAAGAAGTTTTATTTAAATAGAATTGAATTCAGCAAAGTATAAGTGTAGAAATCAAAAAATGGGAAAATATAATGGAGCAAAGAAAGGAGATGAAGATGGAGAAGAAGAATTATGAAAAAATTCGGAATCAAACCCTATTTATAACATTTGAAAGGTTGCAACGTTTCTGGAGCGTCACAAAAAATTAAAATACACTTCCTTTTAATTTTCAAAAAATGACAGTTATGTCTCGACATGTGTATAAATGTATGTCGACATATCATAATTTAAAAATGAATTTTGAGCATTTTTCAAGTATTTTGATATATATATATATATATTATTCTGGGAATTCTTGAACTAAAACATAGTGTTATAAATGAATATTATAAAGTAGAAATCATATGAAAACATAAATTATAAACTATATAAACATATTAATAAAATTTATAGAGTTAAAACTATATAAATATAAAGTATATAAAACTATAAATATAAAACTTTATAAATCTTGAGTATAAAATCAAAAGTAAAGAAAATAAAATAAAGAAGATAGAGACTGGAGATAGAATTTGAAAATAGAATTTGAAACCAGAGATTGAAAAATAGAATTTGAATGTGAATTTGAGCCTGGAGTGCAATTCGGAGTCTTAGATAAACTAGACTCTATTACTATATTTGTTAGACCAAAATGTGGTACTAACACCCAACTGAATTATAATTCAAAATAAAATAGAAAGAAAAACAATAAGAACACAAGATTTATAGTGGTTCGGCATTAACGAGCCTACATCCACTTTATACTTCTTTGAATGATGATTTGAATATGAAAATCTTGATGATTTCCACTCAATCTCACAAGTGCGACAATGATTTCTCTCAATTTCGTGGAATTATACTTCAAGACTCTTAGTACAATCTGAAATGATAGAAGAAATCTGCTGGTGATGAAGTTAGAGTATACTAGTTGCAAAAAGATCCCCTTGAATGGAGTGTTAAGGGTTATTTATAGGCTAAAAACTCATTTGATTCGAGTGCCACGTGGGGCCCATCTCGCGTATTTCATATTTGGGAACTCAGAGATAAGGGCAGCGCATTGAGAACGTGGGATAACGAGGGTTAACTGCTCTGAATTCAAAGGAACATGATGCGTAACCACTACAGTTTCGAGTGTTGATTCGGATCGGATTGACAGATTGCGGTCCGAACCGGATATGTATAGACAGAACTGACCCGGAAGTGTTGCCTGAACCTGGTTCATTGGCTCGCCCGTGTTGAAGAGTGGTGGTTTGGTTAGAGGAATTCGAACCGATCCGAAAGCCTGCCTGCCATGCCTTTCGTCTTTAAATAGATTTAGCAATTGATTCATTCCTTAGCTTTGTATAGTCTGATCACAAAGCTGACTAACATTTTTCCCCTTGAAGTGCGTTTTATTAGAGATGAGATGTACTTCGGAATAGCCAACTTGTTTGCTTCTGAACCAGTGTCAGTCAACAATCTTGTCTTTTGGTAGAGTCACGACACTTTACAAAGTCATGTTTTTTGGTATTTGGAAGGCTTATAAATACATCACGAACTTAGGTATCATCATTGCTGCTTCTAACAGCTCCAAGACTTTGGTTAAGGCTTTAAGCAATTTCTCCAGGTACTCTTTCGATATTCATATGAAGATTTCGGCAGCTTCTCTTGAATTTCTTTTTCATATGATAAATCATGGTGTTAGTTCAAGAGTTAGTTCATAGTCCAAACAATTTGAATCCAGCTAGCGCCTGATCTGAACTGTAGTGACCCTTGGGCCTATAGGCTTTTGTTTAATTCTCTCCTTATATGGATTGGATTGGATTGTTAAGTCCATGGGAACACGAACACTCTTATAGTCCACATATATAAACTGTCATCTTGCTTCTTGCCTTATTCTTTACCACTGTCCTCCCTGAATTTAGGAAGCCATAATTTTCAAGCTCCCAAGAATCCTTCCAGTTTTCAAATAGAATCCATAGGTGGGTTCAAAACCTTATTTAATTCAGTTATTGCTGCATTATACTCGAAAATGGGATCAATTTGTGCATTCTTTTTTCCAATTTCCATATCAATCTTGATGCCAAATTTTTTTGATTCACTATCATTGTTGTCAGCGACTTTGTCTTGGCCTCGAAGTAGCGGTGATGACGATCTGAGCATGAGTGAGTGGATCATCGACTAATGGGCGTGTTTCCAAGCTGGATGGAGGGAGGACGATGGCTGATTCGAGTGATTTCAGATATGCTTAAGAGGGAGGAGTGACTGAGTGACACTGAATGGTATCGGCTCGGTTTGGAGGGGATGAAGTTGGATGCTGCCTTAAAAATGCTTAAGTGAGGAAGCTGGGTCTCGAGATGTTGGTGCGGTTCGGTTCAGTGTTGACCGATCCAAACAGAATTGTCTTTACAAAAGCTCTACCTGAGCCAGTCTCCACTGTATCGTCCAGATTACCGACCCGATGTACTAACCTAAAGGTCCCCTGATCTGAACCGATACTTCCATTATAGAGCAAGATCACAACTTAATGCCCGTTAGCTCGGATAAAATCAAAACCCTAGGGATGTGAATCTGCAACATAATCTCGTATATAACTCATCTAAATTCAAGCACGGCTAATAAACTTGCGAACAGTTAGGATAGAGCCTTCTAAACTGAATCGTTTGGACTTAATGAACACATGACTACTTTCGATACTACTTTACTTTCTGCTAATTATATTCTTTGATTGCAGCATTGTACAGAATTGCACAGTTTTGTCACACGTACACACACAGGGGGCACGAGCAACTACACTCTAATTCCTGTTATCTCTTGGATAATACAACAATCTTGACTAGAAGACGTTCGACTAGGTTAGCAGAAAGAAAAGAAACTGTAGGTTCATCTGAAATCCCTTCATTGAAGACGTATCCTCTACTTCGAACCCAGATTGGGATAGTGCGGGTCCGCACTACGAAATAGGAATTCATGAAAGTACAGCATCATCCAGAGGTTAAGTCTCTATGGATGAAGAAGAGGAGGGAGGAGTAGGAGACAATCGCACTTCTGATGAATTCGAAAATGCCATTGTTTTAGAATCACCTGGTGACTCCGTTAAATCGACAATCAACGACCCCAAACTTACGCGAATATGTTTAAAGCATGGAATTCTTCGAAAAGACACTAAGCTGCTAATAAAACAGATCGACCTCTTAATCCACCCGAAGGGTATATGGCGATTAGTAGATTAATGTGCATTGTTGGGGCTATACCTCCGTTTCCTCCATTCGTCGTCGATTTTCTGGGATGAATACAAATCACTCCCATGCAACTCCTCCCCAATGCCTATGCTTATCTGTATACCTAATACATTGCTTATAGGGAAATTTTAGGTACATAGCTCACCTTCGAAGATGTGTGCATCTTCTATAATTTCAAACACCAAACACAAGATACTCCTTCCTTTGTATATTTCGAATCGGTGCCAAAAGGAAGATTATTAGCATATCGTTCAGCAGCAAAGTAGGTGATGTGAAACCTAAATGGTTTTACATTAAGCAGCAACCGTGATGTGTTAGGAGATGGCTTAAATCAACTAAGTTTCGGGTCCCGACACTTTAGCTTTAATTGTCTTTGCATACGCAGTGATTCATCTCATCTTTATTTCCAGTTGCTAATCCCAAACAGGAAGTGCATCAGGTGTACCTGAATCGCCTGACTAGTCTGCTTAATAGTAATCAAAAGTTTCTGACTATCAGAGAATGTTTAATAGATGTCTATCTTCTTCGCCATCGCTTACTTGCTGTGACTCGTAGTATAGGCCACAAAGAAGGTCCTTATGTATACGTGCCTTCAATCGAGAGGCCAGTTGAACCTTTAGTTGAAAAGGGAGAATCTTCGAAGGATCCAACTGCGCTTCGAAAGAGTCCTTCTCCTACTATAACCCAGGACGACATGTTAGCGAACATAGCTACCGGTGATAGGCATAAATACAATACTCGTGAGGATGCAGTCACTCCCCAAAAGGCAACTTCTCCAAAAAAGCTTCCATCAGCCAAGTCTCGAGGCGATGACTCTTTCATGGATGATTCCACATATCAAGGTTTGGGGAAGCTTCCCCTTCCTGACGTCATTTACACTTCTCAAGATTTTGGAACAAATTATTTCTTTCCCACTTCTGAAGAAGATGTCACTCCCGTGAAAGCCGGGGAGACTGCACAAATAAGCCTAGCTCCGGGCTCCGGTCTGTTGGGGGGATCACTTAGGATATGCACAACACACCGGCACTGAACGTCACATCACTCGTGTATAATATTAATCCCGATTCTAATGCTTACTTGTGTAATTTTGCAGGATAAATGACGTGCTACAACTATCCACTAAGGAATGTCCGATCAAGCATACCCAGATTTGACTCTGATATAGAACATGATCGGGATGATAATCATGGGAGAGACAACAGGAGGAAGCGCCCACCTCAGCCTTATCGATCTTCTCGCTCCCGATCTCCGCATCGACTGGATTTGGAGAAACACAAGAGCCACTCTAATATCGTAAAGAGGACAAATACGCTCCTAATACTACAACTTCCTCCAAGGATAAAACTCATCAGGAGGAATCATCGAAGAAAGGTTCTGATCCAAAAGAGAAACAAAAGGAACCAAGCAAAGAAGCAGAGAAAGGTAAAGTGTCTATTGTGCCATCTAAGCATCGCAACATTGACATCACCACAATAAGGCCAGCCATACTCGATGACGAGAACAAGGCCAAATTGGAACTTTTGAAGACGCGGTTTCTTGATCATCATTTTGGGAACATGCGTTTTGTTCTACCCCTTAGGCATGTAGACTCCGACTGGGAAAAAGGGGTTAAGGCTAAAATTGATTTTGTGGATACTCAGTATAGAGAGATGAAGAGATATTCACGGACTCTTTCCAAGATCATTCAAGACCTGTTGGCTGATGTTAAATACATGAAGGATAACGCTGCATTCGACACAAAATCCACTGAGGATTCAAAGAAGGAACTTGAGGATGCTCAAGCCAAGCTTGCACTGGCACAACGTAATGCGGATGATTATAAGAAACAATAAGAAGAATTAAAATAGCGCTATCATAATGAGCTTGAGTTCCATAGTCAGGAGTGCATTGATTTAAAGAAACAACTCGATAATGCTATGTCTGAGAGCACCAAAGCAAAATCAGTTTATGCTCGTCTTGAGCAGGAGAAGGCAAAATTAGAGAAAAGGAATGCTGAGCTAAAGGCCAAATCAGCAAAAGCTGAGTCAAGGGTGGTTCTAGCTGAGGGGAGTACCGACGTTGCCCTTAAATCCGCCGAAGATGCTAATGCCCAACTTGCTGCAGCTCAAAAAGAAATAAATGGTTATGGTGAGCTCATGATACAATTTTTTGCTAAAGTGATCCGTCGTCGAGACATCTCTTGGATCTAGGACTACCCAACATCTCTGGTCTATATGTGGGACCAAGTTGTTGAATGGAACACGAAAGAGCTTTAGGTGAGCTCTATTGATGAAGAGAAACTCATGGAGAAATATCTGAAGGGTGAAGAACCGGTATGCTTAGCTGAAGGGTGTAAATTTATTGTTGCTGCTATGAAGGAGGAGAGGCATCAGGCCAAAGGAAAAGAAACCATCGAAGCCGGTTCTTCTTCCTCTACCCTCAGGGCTACTAAAGTGGAGGGATATGACCTAGAGAATCCAGGAATTCCAAGGCATCTTTCTTGTCTCCTATTACTGAAATGACTCTAGAGACTCCTACTACTCATGTTGAGAAATCATATGAAGGTATCTCCACCTTTTCACCTCAATTTGTTAGGGCTATTTCAACTTTTCGTCATATTGTTGGACAAACAATTGAAGAACTCTAGTTTTCTCTTGAGTTAATAATTGTCGCTTCTCGTCCTGTAGGTGCAGAATCAATCGAAAAGACTGATGAACAGCAAGAAGAAATCATTGATGCAAAGTCTGCTGAGAAGGCTAAGGAGAAAAGGAAGAAGCCACCGACTCAAAATCTACGGAGAAGACCGAGGATAAAAAAGAAGAAATCACTGACAAAGCTCTCGTGCCATCTAGCACCGAGACTCCAAAGGATGGGGACAAGATAGACGCTTTGAAGGACGATGGCGACAATGATGGAACAAAGAAGATGACAATGTTGTGGTGACTGGAGGCTCGAGGGAAGTCGATGACATGACTTTGGCTGAAATGAAGGCAAAGAAAGATGCATTTTTAAAAGTCAAAGTCGAAAAGGAAGAGCCGCTTAATGTCAATCCTCTTCAAGCCATTGCTCCTCAGTCAGGATTAGTTGTCAAGCCTTTTACCCGGTCAATAACTAGGAATTTAACTCAGAAGTCTCCAACTGAATGCGCCCCCAGTTGATAAAGGTAGAAAGAAACGCATCCTAATTGACGTTGTGCGAGAGAAGAAAGCTAGGCTCATGGTGGCCAAAAAGTCTAAAATTTCCCTGAATACCAAGTAAAACGTAGTTCAGTCTTTTCCCTTTTGTTTTTCACTGGCCCGTTGTTGTTGTTGTAGCGAGTGCGGCCCTCATACCTTTTGATTAGTTTTATTGTATGAACCTGCATTCATGTAAATAAAGCAGCTTGCTTTCCTGCGATGTTGAATATTTGTGAGTTTGTCAGTCATCTTAATTAAATGCATTAATAGTCAGAACATTATTAATATAAGTAACAAACAATAAATCACATCATAGATTGAGAAAGAAGTCCTATATGAGTTTCCCTGCAAACAATAGTCTGTGCAACATAAGAATCATTGCTAAACTGACTAGTGAACAACAGGAAGAAATGATTTGATATGTATGCCCCCAATCAATCTTGAATAAAATGCCTGGTCGGGGCTTATTCGAGATTGATTAGGTTCGACGTTAGATTGCCCCCAGTCCTTTAGTTGGGTTAAGATTCTTTTTCATTGGTACTTATCTTTAGTACCTTTATACTCTCATGTCGTATGACCAGGTTAGGGTGCGGTCGTGGCAGTCTCTTATTGTGGTGCACCATCATGCCTTGTGGACGTCGTCTTCACGTCCTTTATACTCTCTGTCTCTAATCATGAGAGTTTAGGGTTTGGGATGTCGTCTTCCCGTCCTTTCCACTCTATTACACAAACGGTCGTCTTGTTTGCTCCGGTATTTTCTCCACACATAATTTTCTAAGATAGAGTCCCACCGGTTTGAGTGTTATATTCGTTCTCCAAATTCAATTCAAATTTAATGTTTCATACCCAGAGCAAAACAATCACAGAATATAAAGAGATTTATGCAGGAAAAGTACATGACACATGATATTTTTATAGTGGTTCAGCCGAGTTATAGCCTACGTCCACTTCATAATCTTTTGCTTATATCAACCAGACTTTTCTAGGCAAGTCATGCCTTTTTACATGGCCCATAAAACAAAAGAAAAAAGTACAAATTTAAGACAAATACTTCCGCAAGTTGGGCATTCCATGCTCTGGGTACCTCTGCACCATCCATAGTTGTTAAATTGAAAGCTCCTGTGTCAAGCTTCCATTGAATGGTGTACAGTCCCTACCATTTTGGACCCAGATGGATATGGATCGGGAAGACATGTTTCAGTACTAAGTCTCCAGGTTCAAAGGTCCGAGGTTGAACCTTCTAGTCATAGTATTATGCAACTTGACGTCTTTGCTTTGAGACAAACAAATTCGCTTCATCTCTTTTCTCTTCAATCATGTCCAGGGATTCAAAGAGAAGCGCTTTGTTTGTCATTGGATCATAATACGTTGTCCTATGGGAGGGAACTTTCAACTCCACTGGAATGACCGCTTCTGATCCGAAAGAAAGTGAAAAAGGGGTATGACTCGTAGTCGTCTTGTAAGTTGTTCGGTAGTTCCATGCTGCTAATGGTAATTCATCGACCCATATGGCTTTTACCAACTCCAATTGCTTCTTCAGGATGGACTTAATGATTTTGTTTATTGCTTCAATCTGTCTGTTTGATTGCGGGTGAGCTATTGCAGTGTATCTCTTATCAATCTTGTACGTCTGGCAGAAATTCCTAAATTCAGTACTATCGAATTGGGTTCCATTATCAGTTATGATTGTTTTTGGGATTCCAAATCGATAGATGATATTCCTGACTATAAAATTTATCACCTGCTTTGTTGTAATCGTAGTTAATGGTTCGGATTCCACCCATTTTGTAAAATATTCTACGGCCATGATTGCATATTTCGCTCCTCCTTTGGCAATTGGCAGGCTTTCAGTGGTGTCTATCCCCCACGTAGCGAATGGCCACGGACTCACCATTGTCTTAAGCTGATTGGGGGGTGCTCTGGGAATTTTCGCAAATTTTTGACACCTGTCACAGTGTCGTGAATAATCAGCTGCATCTCGATTCACAGTAGGCCAAAATAGCCATACCGTAATCCTTTCTTTGCCAGTGTTTGACCACTGGTGTGATCTCCACATTCACCCTCATGTACTTCTTTTAGTACACGCTTGATGTCGTCGTGTGCTATACACCAGAGCAAAGGCATTGAAAATCCCTGGCGATAAAGAACTTCATCTTGAATAACATATCTTGCGGCTTTATGAGCCACCACACGTCTCTCGCTCTTCTTTGCTGGAAGTGTTCTGTTTTGCAGGAAGTTATTTATTGGCTTCATCCATGATTCTCTCTTCAGCTCGGTTTCCCGTATTGGATCGACTTCCATCAGGTCGATGCTTGGGGACTCTAGTACCTCGATCGAAACCATCTCTGTCTCCATCGGATTGTCAGAACTTGCCAACTTAGCTAATATGTCCGCTTTCTAATTTTCCGTCCATGGAATGTGAGTTATGCTATAATGTTCCAAGTTGTCTAACAACTCCTCTACCTTTTCAAGGTAAGTGACGAGTCGAGGTCCCCTAGCCTGGAATTCCTTTTGAACCTGGAAAATGACTATTTTAGAATCACAGAAAATGTCTAGTGCGGTCACCTCCACTTCCTTAGTGAGTTTCAACCTAGCAATCAGGGCCTCATATTCAGAATCATTGTTGGCTGCGGAGAATTCCAACCGCAAAGCATAGTAAATTGATCGTCCTTCAGGAGTTGTTAAAACGACTCCAACGCCGGATCTTTGATCATTCTTATCCCTATCTGTGTATAGTTTCCATGGGATAAGTTCTAGTTTCTGCTCTGAGGGGCCAATCTTCTCATCTAACACATCCTCTTCGGGGATCATGAATTCAGCGATGAAGTCCGCTAAGGCTTGCCCCCTTATTGATCTTCTGGGCTGGAAGTTTAAGTCGAACCGGCTTAGCTCGATGTTCCATACAATCAATCTTCCAGACGCTTCAGGCCTCTGCAGGACTTGTCAGAGCGGTTGATCAGTGTACACAATAATTGGGTGAGCCTGGAAATAAATATAGAGTTTTCGGGATGCAATCAGGAGGCTATAAGCAAGTTTCTCTATCTTTGGATAATTGCGCTCTATCGCCGCTAACTTCTTACTTACATAATATACTGGCCTCTGAACTTTATCTTCTTCGCGCACCAGAGCTAAGTTGATGGCACCACAAAATATACAAACAGATCCTCATGGTCCATCGGCTTGGACAATATCGGGGGTCCCTCTAGCAAATCCAATAAGTTTTGAAAGGTTTCTACACAGTCAGGGGTCCACTCGAAATTGCATTTCCCTCGCTTGATTAAGTCGAAGAAAGGAACACACTTGTCTGTGACTTTGGAAATGAACATGCTCAATGTCGCAACCTTACTCGCCAAGCTTTGAACATCTCCGATCATTCACGTTTCCTCTATGTTTTTTATTGGTGTAATCTGATCAGGATTAATCTCGATTCCATGCAAACTGACTATGAAACCGAGGAATTTTCCTGGCGACCCCGAATGAACATTTCAAAGGGTTCAGCTTCATCCCATATCGTCGTAGGATTCCAAACATCTCTGCCAAGTCCTTTGTATGATCGGACGACCGCCTGGACTTAACAAGCATATCGTCCATATAATCTTCCATTGCTCTCCCGATCTAGTTGTAGAACATTCGGTTCATTAAGCGTTTATAGGTGGCTCTAGTATTTTTTAACCTAAAAGGCATCACCACATAATAATACAACCCCAAGTCCATAATAAAACTGGTAAGTTCCTGATCCGGCACGTGCATGGGAATCTGGTTGTATCCCGAATACACATCCATGAAGGAGAGAAGTTCATGTTCTGCCGTTGAATCTACTAGCTGGTCAATCCTAGGGAGTGGAAAGCTGCACTTCGGGCAAGATTTGTTGAGATAAGAAAATTCGATACAAGTTCGCCACTTCCCGTTGGATTTCTTAGCAAGGACAAGGTTTGATATCCAGTCAAGATATGTTGAATCCCTAATGAACCCAATGTCTCTTAACTTCTCCACTTATTCTTTCAAGGCCACTGAGCTCTCTAGGCCTAATATACGCCTTTTTTGTTTCACAGAGGATGCTTTGGGTTTATGCTTAGTGAATGGCTCATGATCGAGGGTGAAATTCCACTCATGTCTGCATGGGTCCAAGTAAACACGTCAAGGTTTGCTTTTAAAAAGTCTTTCAATCCTTTCGTCCGGAAAGAATCCAAGTGAGATCCAATCTTTAAGACCTTTATCGGTTAGTCGTTATCGATTGGAATGTCTATGGTAGCTTCATTAGGTGTTGCCTTCTTGCTTCCTGGTTCTTCGTCCTCTCTGGGATCGATATCTTCAGGAAGGTCATCAGGTGACTCCCTTGGCAACATCATCTTTAATTGCTATGCTAAGTTCTCCTTAACAGAAGGAGAAGCATCCTTAGATTATGCATCTTTTCGGTTGCGCAACATCTTTAGTTCTTCCACATAGCAGGCTCTTCCAATGACTTGATAACCACGAGTCGTTCCCACTCCAGCTTCAGTCGGGAATTTTATTAACAGGCACATGGGTGTGATGTAGTCTCTGAATTTTGCAAGGGCTAGTCGGCCTAAGAAACTGTTGTAAGGCGAATTTATATCCATGATCACAAATTGGAGTATCCTTACTCTTCAACGCTCTCCTTCTCCTAGCTATACAGGTAAATCTACCATACCGATAGGGACGGTTGATGATCCATTAAAGCCACGGATCCAACCTCCACATGGTTTTAAATCTTTCATCACTAATTTCATTCGGTCAAAAACCTTTTTAAATAGGATACTGACGGAACTTGCGTTGTTCACAAGGACTTTCTTAACTACCGTAGGTCCGATGATGGTAGTTACCACTAACGGATCGGTATTAGGGGATTCGACACCGACACTCTCTCTGTCTCGAAAGACGACTGTTAAGTCAAGGAATTTATAACATTTTGATTAATGACAAGGAGAAGTTTCATGATCGACAAAAAGAAGAGAATCAACGATAACGTAAGATAGAGGTTGATTATTTAGTGGTTTAGCCGTGTTATAAATGTTAAAATCTATCCTTAAATAATCATATACCTCTATATTGTGAATATATATATATATATATGTATAGATATGTATATGAATGCACATTTATTGTGCATATTGCCAGAAACCGGTCGACAGATCTAAGTATAGGTAGTCGACCGTTTTTGGGCAGAATGCACAATAAATGTGCACACATATATGTAACGTCTATATATTTCAAAATTTAGTCTACTGGTTAATTTTCACCTGTCAACCGATTTTCGAACTGAAAGCAACTCTTCATACAGACATCTCTTCTCATCAAAAGTTGCTTCCTTTACCTTTCACCAAATTTAATTTCTCTTCGATACTTCTCTTCACTAATGGTTGGAACTCTTTATCCACTATAAAAACAACATGAAATCATCTATACTAACAACTAATTTCTTTCTACCTATTCTATCTATTGTTGATTTCATTCTTAATCATTCAAAGCACTCAAATGCTCATAATCTTCTTATATCGCTGTTGAATCCTAGAATCTATATATTATTCTTTTGATTCAAACACGATATCATCTTCCAAATTTCACAAATTCAAATTCTATTTGAGGATAAGAATATAGGAAGGGTGTACAAGAATTGACAGTTTGGTGTTATTAAGAACACACATTGTCAAATTACAAGTCTACTCATCTTGTGTGAAGTCCTTCGTGTTGTGAGGGGAAAGTTGTGAAGCCCTCGTGTTGTGAGAGGCAAGTTGTAAAGTCCTTGTGTTGTGAGAGGCGTGAAATCCTGTTCGGCTGCTCGGGTGTTGTATACCTGTTTCTCCGGGTGAAGTGAGGTTGTTGATTAGTGAAAATCCAGATAGAAATCTGGGACTGGACGTAGGACGGTGCTCCGAACCAGTATAAAAATCCCTGGTGTGATTTTTCTATTTTTACTGCATTTACTATTATACAGTTTTGTGATTATCTATTACTTTATACTCGAATATTGTTTGTCATATTACACGATCCGTGTGTGTATTATACTTAGCACGTACACGCACACTTTCAATTGGTATTAGAGCACGGTAATCACATAACCGTAACACAGTTATTTGATATATTCTAGCAATATGGCAAATAACCCTAGTAGTAGGACTAACACCACTTACACTGAAGGTCAATCAACACAAAGACCTCCCTTCTTCAATGGTCTTAAGTATAGCTATTGGGCAACACATATGGCTTTTTACATGCAATCAACTAACTATGATGCTTGGAATGCCACTCAGAAAGAAATAGTAAATCCAACAACTGAGTATTCAAAATGGACACCGGCTAAGAAAACGACAGCAGTTTTAAATGCAAAAGCAATAAATATGTTGTTTTGTGCATTAGACCAAAATGAATATAACCGTGTTAGTATTTGCACCACTGCTTATCAAATTTAGAAAACGCTAAAAATCACTCATGAAGGTACTAACAAGGTTAAACAAGCCAAAATAGCAATGCTGAAAAGTCAGTTTCAAATTTTCAAAATGAAGTAAAATGAGACTATCAATGATATGTATTCACGGTTCAAACTATTCATCATGCACTTATTGGTTTAGGGCAAAAATATTCTAATTTTGATGTTGTCTCGACAGTTCTACATTCTCTGACTAGTGAATGAGAAGGAAAAGTATTAGTCATTGAAGAAGCTAATGACCTTTCCTCCATGAAGCCAGATGAATTGATAGGAAATCTAATGTCCTACGAAGCTAACTTGTAGGCTAGAAAAGAACAAAAAGAAGAAAAGGAAAATGTAGCTTTTCATGCTGAAAAAGATGAGGACAACTCAGATTCCGAAGATGAAGATATAGTGTTCATTGCAAAAGGATTCAAGAAATTCTTAAAGCAACGAAAGGCTAGTCGATACAACAGAAAGAAGTTCGATTCAAATAAACCATCTTCTTCAAATATAGAATGCTTCAATTGTCATAAAAAGGGGCATATGCAAAAGGATTGTCCAGAACAAAAGAAGAAGTCAGAAAATGACAAAATCAAATACATGAAAGACAAGTCAAAGAAACGCGCATTCTTAGTAACATGGGATGATTCAGACTCATCTTCATCTGATAGTGAAAGTGACACAGACAATGAACAAGCTAATGTATGTTTCATGGCAACAGAAGATGAGGTACAAATTCCTACTTTTGAAGAATTTCTTGATATTAATGCTGAATTAATTTTTAAATTTAAAGATATGAAACGACAATGCAAACAAGCCAAAGCAGATTTAAGTAGAGTAGAATTTGAACGAGATGTTTTAAAAGACGAGAAGTAAATATTAGAGGAGGAACTTGAAAAAGTTCAAGAATCATCATCTAATATTGATTCTCAATTATTTCTTTTAAGTCAATAAATTGAAACTCAAAAAGAGAAAAATGATGCTCTTACTACTGAAAATCATGAGCTTAAGGCAAAAGTCAAGACTCTAGACCTAGAAAAAGCTAGTTTACAAACTAAGTTAGACAACATTACTCAAAATGTTTCTAACTTCAACAAAGGTCGAGAAAACTTGACAAAAATTATTGAAAATTCACAATCTGCTTCGAATAAACAAGGTTTGTGGTATAAGAAACAAGATATCAAGAAATATCTTGGCAATAAAAGAAAAAGAAAAAATAGAATAGTACAAGAAACTGAAGCTAAGAAAAATCTTAGTTTATTATATTCCAAGCCAAAACCGGTTGTGAAATTTCAAAAGAAAAATGTCAAGACTATCAAAATATGGGTTCCTAAAACAAATAACAAATTGATTAGGAATAAATATATTTAGAATTTTTTGAATACTGTTTACCATAATTCTAATTATCTATCTAAAGGGGATACCGGACCCGTATGGGTTTGGACTCCTAAGACCTAACTCTTAGGACCCCATAAAAAGTGGGTACCATGGACTTAATTTTATTTTTTGCAGGTCCCACTTAAGAAAAGAGGAAAGTGGATATTGGACAGTGGTTGCTCGAAGCATATGACTGGAGACAAGAGCTTATTGACAAATATCATTTATTCAGATGGTGGCTCCGTCACTTTTGGAGATAATTCAAAAGGCTATATCATCGACAAAGGCGATGTGAGCAATTGCGGTATATCTAACTTACCTGTTATTACTAATGTCATGCTAGTTAGAAATTTGAAACATAATTTACTTAGTATCAGTCAATTATGCGACAAGGATTTTACCATTTCCTTTTCGGATAACAAATGTAGTATTTTAGATAAAGATCGAAATTTAGTTTTCAAAGGATATAAAGACAAAAATATTTATATTCTGAATATGAGTGTCAATCATAATTCAGATATGTGTCTTGTAGCAAATGATAATGATCCATGGCTATGGCACAAACGTTTCTGTCATATAAACTTCAGAACTATCGACAAGCTAGCCAAAAATGACCTAGTTAGAGGACTACCCAAAATAAGCTTTACAGTTGGTAATATTTGTGATGCATGTCAATTAGGAAAATTGACTAAATCATCATTTAAATCCAAGAAAGTCGTATCAACATTGCAACGACTTGAGCTATTACATATGGATTTATTCGGACCAACACAGGTTCAGTCAATAAATCATAGTCGGTATGTGTTTGTAATTGTTGATTACTCTCGTTATACTTGGATGATTTTCTTGAAAAACAAAAGTGACACTATCAATCATTTCAAATCATTCGTCAAGATAATTCAAAAATCAAAAGGTCTTAAAGTTAAGAACTTAAGAAGTGATCATGGTGGAGAGTTCGAAAATAATGAATTTGAACATTTTTGTGCAAATAAAGGTATATATCATAATTTTTCCTTTTCTAGAACTCCACAACAAAACGGAGTTGTAGAACGAAAAAATCGGACTTTACAAGAATGTGCAAGAACATTATTAAATGGATCCACTTTACCAAAACATTTTTGGGCAGACGCTGTAGCAACTGCGTGTTATGTTTTGAATCGTGTATCCATTCGACCTCTCACCAAGAATACATCTTATGAGTTATTTAATCAAAGAAAGCCAAATATTTCATACTTCAAAGTTTTTGGTTCTAAGTTCTTTATTTTAAATACGAAAAACCATCTTGGAAAATTCGATTCAAAATCCGATGAAGGTATATTTGTTGGATATTCGGAACGAAGAAAGGCCTATCGTATATTTAATAAAAGAACTAAAACTATTGAAGAATCACTTCATGTCTCATTCGATGAATTCTATAAATCGCCTCATAACATATCAGATGACGACGAAATTACAATCACTAAAAATCCTATCATCACAAATAATGACTCTCACTCGGAAATTTTTGAGGATATTCCTCACCCAGTTGTGATACCTTCTCCACCAAGATTTCGATCTCCTCCAACAATTCTAAGAGATCATCTGGTTCTAAATGTAATTGGAGAAGTATCATCGCAAATTCGAACAAGAAGTCAACTCAATCAAATGGGTCATGTCGCGTTTCTCTCAAATATCGAACCTAAGAATCCAAAAGAAGCTGCTACTGATGATTACTGGATCATTGCCATGCAAGAAGAACTAAATCAGTTCGAGCACAATGATGTCTGGGAACTTGTTCCAAGACCAACTGATCAGTCAGTTATTGGTACAAAATGGGTCTATAAAAATAAGGCCGACGAACAAGGAAATATAACCAGAAATAAAGCAAGATTAGTAGCACAACGATACAATCAGGAAGAAGGTATCGATTACGAAGAAACTTTTGCACCAGTTGCACGACTAGAAGCTATTAGAATCTTATTATCCTTTGTTTGTCATCATAATTTCAAACTTTATCAAATAGATGTCAAAAGTGCTTTTCTAAATGGATTTATCAAAAAGAATGTATATGTCGAACAACCTCCCTTGTTCGTACATTAAAAACATCCTGATCACGTATATAAACTTAAGAAAGCTTTATACGGATTAAAACAAGCACCTTGTGTTTGGTACGAACGGTTATGGAGCTATCTTACTAATTCAGGATTTCAAATTGGTAAAGTCGATCAAACTTTATTCATCAAACATTCTCGAAAAGATATATTGGTTATCCAGATATATGTAGATGATATTATCTTTGGTTCAACAAACGATAAACTCTGCAAAGAGTTTGCAAATATTATGACCAAAGAATTTGAAATGTCTCATATGGGAGAACTATCATATTTTCTTGGTCTTCAAATCAAACAACTTTCTAACGGTATTTTTATTAATCAAGAAAAATACTGTGGAAATATTATCAAACGCTTCGGTTTAGATAATACATCTGGTAAACCTACTCCTATGAGTACAACTACACATCTTGAGAAAGATGAACATGGTAAGAGTGTTGATCAGAAGTTATATCGAAGCATGATTGGTTCTCTTCTTTATCTTACCGCAAGTCGTCCTGATATAATGATGAGTGTTTGTCTATGTGCAAGGTTTCAACCCAATCCTAGAGAATCACATTTACGAGCTGTAAAACGTATAATTTGTTATCTTAATAATACCAAAGATTTCGGTCTTTTCTACCCAAAAGATTGTCCATTCGAATTAGTGTCCTACAGTGATGCTGATTTTGGTGGCTCCCATATGGATAGAAAGAGTACAAGTGGTACATGCCATTTTATTGGAAAATCACTTGTTTCTTGGTTTAGTAAGAAACAAATTGTGTTTCACTCTCGACATGTGAAGCTGAGTATATATCAGCAGCTCTTGCTTGTACTCAAGTACTATATATGCAACAAACACTTCGTGATTTTGATATTCATTTATCAAACTCCATCATATACTGTGATAAAACAAGTGCGATCAAATTATCAAAAAAATCCAGTAAATCATTCTCGAACAAAGCACATTGATATTTGACATCATTTCTTAAGAGATATATTGAAAATGGAACAATATGTCTCGAATATGTTTAGACTGAACATCAGCTAGCAGACATTTTGTAATGACCATTGGCAGAGGTATTATAATTTATTTATTTAATTATATAGATAGTGATATAGTGAAATAAATGGTCGTGGAATTAAATAATGGTGAATATTTAATTAAAATAATAAATTAAATAATATATTTAATTTTGAAATAATCAGAATTGGCTGAAATGGCGATATGGTGTGAACTGGATCATCTGTTAATTCAGTTTGGAATTTAATTTGAATAACGAATATATTATATAAACGACAGTTTGAACGTAGAGTTATATTATAATTAAAATCGAGCTCGAAATGGCGCTGCAGTTCGTAAATTGGCAATTTGAACTTCAACTAAATGTACATGATTCATTTTAAGCCGGATTTCTGTGAAACAAGAAACGTGTGGAGCTGGTGGAGTATATCTTTCTAGTGGAAGAGAAAAATTGGGATTTCATCGTGTAGATTTTGATTTATGTTCAAATCAAATTTTAGAAAAGTCGCTGTGGAATTCCTTTATAGTTTATAAAGGAATTATTTATATTTTAAAAAGGAATTTTAATATAAATCGAATATCGGGTTGACCTAGATTGAAATATCAAGTTAGAAATTCATAGAAGAATATTCTAGAGCTGTATGGTATTCCACTGTGAATATAGACAATAATATTTATTTTTTAAATATTTAATTTAATTATATTTAAATATATTTATATATTTAAATGGGTCCTCCAGAGCTTTAAAAATAGCCACTTTTGCAAACGAAGTCGGAATTCGACGAAACTAATTTTGTTGGATCCGCAATATTAAATTATTGCTAGATTTCAGTTTTCGTGATTTTAGAAGTCAGTGTATGGCCGTACGGATTTTTAGAGTGAGAAACAGTCGATATTTTGACGGTTAAAAATACACTGTGTGAGCATACGAAGTCGGAATTCGATGAAACCAGTTTCGTTGGGACCGTAATGTCAAACTCTAACAGTATGTCCATTTTGGCGATTTTTGAGTATTGTATGTGGAGATAAGAATTTTTAAAGTGATAATCAAGTTATAAAAGAAATATAAAAATATTATATTCACCCTATAAATACACCACAATCCCTCCTTAACCTAATTTACTTTTCACTTCTCTGGTCAACACTTTTGGTGGCTGCCGAAGTTCTTCACTCACAGCAAAGACTTTGTTTCATAATTCAAAGTAAATTCAAAGGAAAAACAATAAATCCTCTAATATATATATTCGAATTCAGCACCACATGCTCTTTGATTCGTGTATGATTTGGGGAACTCGACGTTCGTTTTGGGGGTTCGCTGTTTTCCAACGTTAGATTAGGGTTCGGGTTTGGGAATCGTTTGAGGATCGATTGTTAATTTGGGGTGGTAATTGGGTTAGTGATGTTGAGGAGATTCAGTTGTGGAGTTTTTGAGTGATTCGGTGGTAAAAAGGATCGCACCTTTTTGCCTGTACCTGCGGCAGAAACCCAGATCGACGGAAATCTCAAATGGGGTGCGAGTGGTTCATAATGGTGTTGGAGACATCGGGCTCAGGAAGAGTAGTGGTGGTGATAATTATTTGGGTTTTGGTTGATGAATAGAGGGGCGTTTGAGGTCGAAAATGTTGGCAAATGGTGGATGGAGGCATGCGTCTGCTGTGTGGTGTTCGGGGAAGAAGAATACACGTCTGCGCTTGGGGTAGATCCGAATTGGGCCAAGTGAGAAAACCAAAATGATGGACGAACCGTAAGTTGTGTTGGGATCGTAGGGACGAACACTACACCATGGATCTGACTGGGAGCGAATCCGAGCTCGTATGAATTCATGGCAGAATAAATTGTTTGATTCAAATCAAACAAACAGTTTATTGTTCTTTAACGATGAACTGCCAAAGTGAGTAAATCTCACCAACTCTGAACAGTTTATAATTTCATGTTGCATTTTTAGAACTGTTAAATATTGGCTGATTGATTGTGTGTTGACTGTTTGATTGAACTGCTAGTCAGTTAGTTGAATTTCTATATTGATTTTGTTTAACAGAATATATCATATGGAACTGAAAGTGATGTTGATTTTATTGTGTAACATCTGTGGATGCAGGGAAACAGGTTGGAGGAATCCAACTGGATTCCTCAACATTTATTTTACTGTTTTTCATATATTATGATATATGATGTGATATATAATCTGTTGTCGATTATATGTGTTTGGACGATACTGATCATCGTGATTTGATATGTTGAATACCATAACATACCGCAATGTTGATAAGGGAATATTTTCAAAGTGATATTTGAATAAAAATATTTATAAATGGAATATTTATAAATAAGAAATATTTATAAATTGGAATATTTATAAATAGGAGATATTTAGAAAAAGGGAAAACGTTATAAAAAGGAAATTGTTATAAGAGTGAAATCATTTTTAAAGTGGAGAACCGTTACTAAAAGTAAATCTTTAAAATGAATAAATGTTGTTAAAAAGGAAATCTTTATAAAGCGAATAAAGGAGTTAAATCAAATATGGTATTCGAAAGTAGTAAATCGAATTAGTTATTCGAAAGGGGTTAGTCGAGTCGAGTCAGTTGAATAGAGTAATCGAGTAATTGTTATTCGAATAAGAGTTAACCACTTAGAGTTAAATCAATTAGAGTTAACCAGTTAGAGTTAAACCAGTTGGAGTTAATCGATTAGAGTTAAAGAAAATAGAGTTAATCAAATATAGTTTATTCGAATAGAGTAAAGGAATTAATCGAATATATAGGTTACTCGAATAGAGTGAAGGAGTTAATCGAATATATAGTTTATTCGAATAGAATAAAGGAGTTAATCGCATATAGTTTATTCGAAAGGAGTTAATCGCATATAGTTATTCGAATAGAATTAAAAGAGTTAATCGAATCTAGTTTATTCAAATAGAATTAAAGGAGTTGGACTCGTAAAATATATCCAGAAGTTACGTAAGGAAGTGTTAAAGAGTTAAAAGATGAACTTACCCTATTTCGAGATTTGAAATGTTGTTTAGATAAGGTCTAAGAGGTAGTTATACCCCAACTTGATTGACTTCGTTTTAATTTAGAAATGGGTAAGGTTCGAGAGTGAAAGTGGTTAGGTGAATTTAGTAAATAAGAATAGTGGTTCGAGTTGTCGTCGCGATGTTGATTTAAACATCTGTTTAAATCCAAGTAAAGAAGATTTGGAAATGTTTTTCCAAATAGAATCAGAAACATAATCAAATACTGAAATAAGGATATATATATCTATATATATCTGATTGATGATTGATTGATAGAATTTCCATCTGGAAATAATATCGTTGTTTGCACACTTGTTTTTCTTTGATAGTTAACTCACAGACTATCGAAGCTTTGACCATTTTAACGTTGTTAATATGGAGAGACTGATTGGATTATTATCCAAAGAACCACTCTGTATTGGCATAAGCGTTGCGAATCATATATGCCAAAGTAAATTGAAGACGGAGTAAAGTGCAAGGGCTATTGTATAAGTCTTAGATAACAGTGCCTAAGATGGATGTACTGAATAGTGCCTTCAGTTCATCCTGTTCCTGGATGACTTGTATGGATGAATGTCTGACAGAGTATTTCCAGACGATCACGTATATTGATTTCTCCAACCGTACCAAGAGTGGAAGCGGAGAAGGAAACTACTTTTAGCTAACACATAATGTATTGTTATAGACGTCAATCGGTGATTTGATGGATTTGACGATGTGACATTTGAAGTGAATATGATGTGATGATAAAGCGTAGCTTCTAGCCTCACATCTGGTAAATGACAAAAATCGGGCAGGCAACATGGCTAAGTCGGTCGCACCGAAGTAGGGTGTAACGACCCGCAAATCCGTGCTATCTGAGTTGACTAAATACAACACACGTCTAACCCAAATAACACAGAAATACGACTCATTATTAGAAAGAAGTTAGAGGGTGAGAAATAGAAAGAAAGAAATATTAGAATAGAAGAAACGAAGATCACAAACTCACAGCGGAACGAATAAAATATATTCTATAGCATACTTTGAAATACAAATTCTGTTTGTACATATATACATACCATCATCAGAGTACACATAACATTTGATCCAGCGGAAGTAACTCTAAATAACTAACGTTGAAGCCTCCTGCTTCAAGCTCCTCCAAGTGTATCTGTTAAAGCCTGAAACACTTGACTGCCCGTACAAATTTGGGCACCCAAGAGTTTAGGGAAAACAAAACAAAATAAACTCTGGGTCAGTCATGGGACTGGTGTGAGTAAACTCCAACCACTTGTTTAACTTTCAAAATCCTTTTCGAAAGAAAAGATAATAGTAAGACCAGCCCACACATAAACACGGACGGTTTTTACCTTACTATAACCCAAAACACTTTGATACGAAAATCCAGTGATATTATAATAATGTCTACATCAAGTAAATAACCAAATAGCAGAACGCTTGCATCTCACGCTCCACATATATATGATAAAATCAAAAACCGCATGGCGCTTATTGGAGATTGGATTTCTAACATGACAAGGTATGGGACCACCTTCCGCTAGTGTATCTCTAGAGAGGAATACACTGGGTTCAACAAGAACATCTTGCAACCCGGCCCACACATGACCGACCACTCATTTCGCTTGAGTGTATCGAATGTATATCACCAACGGTTGGACTCAAACCACCGTTTTCCGAATGGGCAGAATCGATAGATTTAGAAACAAAAGGAATTTCTCTAGATAGGTGATTATACACCCTAATGGTTGCGACCCACATAGCCATGCTGCCTGCCCGATTTTTGTCCTTTCCCGGTTGTTGAGGCCTGAGGCTACGATTACTTACCATTCCTTGATAACACAATCACTTTGAATGCCACATTGTCAGATCCGTTAATCACTAGTTGAGTTTGCACAAATATTCTGGATATTATGCTAAGGGATAAATCCGTTGCAACCATATATATTCATACAGACCAACCCATTTGATCATTGGAAATACTCTGTCAGACATTCGTCCATTTACGTTCGTTCTGGGATTGAACGAAACCGAAGGCACTATTTCTATTACTAGAAAAGCCCTTGCACTTTACTCCGTCTTCAATATATTCAGCATACTTGGTTCGCAACGCTTATGCCGATATGGAGTGGTTCTTCGGATAATAATCCAACCGGTCTCTCCATATTGACAACGAGGGTCAAAAACTTCGATAGTCTGTGATTTAACTATCGAATAAAAACAAGTGTTCATCCAAACATATCAACAAATCACTGGGCCCTTTAATTAATGTTTCATTAATTAAATCTCTTCTCCATTTTCTATCAATGTTTGTTAACCAAACATTTCAATAACCATCTTGGCCTCTTATGCCATTTGGAAAACGTTTCCAAATATTAATTTCTTTTATTTTCTATATATTAGAAAATATCTCTATTTGCAATTGAAAACAATTTCAATTACTTATCTCTATCCCCTTTTACAACATTCGATTTTTATATGCACTTTACTATCGAATTCAATACGTCGATACAATGATTTCAAATTATCAAAATATCTTAAAAAATATTCTAACTCCTTAAATTTCCGGAAAATTTCGCCATAACCTCCCCTGTATCGGGAGCATCGGGAAATTTCAAATAGCTTCCCGGTATCTTCCTCAATCAAAAAGAAAAAGGAAAAGCCAAGCGGCTTGCCGATACGACGCATAAATCTCATATATGAATTAAACATGTACCTTTTTGTCGAGCACATATATTTAAATTTTCATATGCTTCATAACAAACCTGCTTATACATGTTCACCTGTTTTCAATTCAATTCAACTCAATCCATTCGTTTGAATTCAAATTTGAATCGTTTGAATTCGGTTTCGCTTAATTATTCTTTAATTAGCCCTTTTGCCTATTTCACTTCTTTGTTTGAACATAACATGTTCAAATAAAATATTTAACTCGTTCATAACCAAATTGAATTCCAATTTCAATTCTAGTTCTCTTTTCTATTTCGAATATAAATTCTCAAATCGAATTCACTTATTTAAAGCTCAATATTCATTCGAAATCTCATTAACTAATTTCTATTCGAATTAGTTAACTCTATTCAATAAATCAAAAATCTGATTTCTATTTCAAAAATCATATTCATTTACACAACTTGAATTCGCATATATTTTACAACTCAACTCTGAAATTTTCTAAATAGACAATTCGGATTTTATTTGCTTAAACTCCTTTTATAACCTGAATAAACCGTTATGGTTTTAAAATAGTTCTGGCGCTGTTTTTCTGAAAATTTGATTTTGACATAACTCAAAATCTATACGACGAAATTCAGATTTATCTCTTTCATTTGAAAACTATTATCAAACCGGTCCTGACGTTTCTTGTTTCAAAGAATTCCGACTTCAATCGAGTCCTATATATTCGATTGAAGTTCGAATCGCTATTTTACGAACTGCAGCGCTGCGGCGAGTTCGTTTTAATTATATTTATATTTATAAACCTTTAAACTTCTAAACTTCTTTCAAATGAATTCAACTCCATTTAACTTTATTTGAATTCCTTGATTTAAAATTCCAATCTCACTTTTGAATTCTATATTTCAAATCCCAATTCCTTTTCTATTTGATATTCAAACTTAATATTTGAATTCCCTATATTCAAATTCTAGACTTGAATTCATTTGAATTCTCTTATTCAAACTTTATACTTAAATTCCATTTGAACTGCTATATTCCAATTCCTATATTTGAATTCTATTGCAATTCAAATATTCAAACTCCTTTTTAAATTCTAGATTCAAAATTCCATTGTTAAAACCCATTTGAATTTCATATTCAAATCCCATAGATCAAGTCCTACTTGAATTCCATTTGAATCCCTTATATTCAAATTTCATTTTCATTTCCATTTGAATTCTAATATTCAAATTCATTTCCAGCCCATTTGAATTCTAATATTCAAACTCATTATTAACACCATTTTAATTTCTTCACTCAAATCCATTTGAATTCCCTTGAGTTCAAATTCCATTTCAAAACCATTTGGATTTCCAATTTTGAAATCCTATTTGAAATTCTATTTCCAATTCTACTTTGAAAATCCTATTTTCAAAGTTTATTTCAAATTCTATTTTGAAATCTCATATTCAAATTTCTACTTGAATTTCTATATTCAATTCCATGTTCAAATTCAATACTTGAATTTCTATTTCAAATATCAATTCAAATTTCATATTTAAATTCCATTCAAAGCTCTATTCAAATTTCACATTTGAATTCTTCCTTGAAATACTATATTTCAAATTCTATTCAATTCTTCTTTGAAATTCTATATTTCATATTCTATTTCAAATTCTCTTTTGAAAATTCTATTTTGAAATTCTATTTCAAATTCTATTTGGAAATTCTATTTCAAATCTCTATATTCAAACACCATTTGAAAGTTCTATATTCAAATCCACCTTGGATTTTCTATTTGAATTCTAAATTCAAATTTTCTATCTCCTTTTCTTTTTGAATTCAAATTTCCATTTCCTTTTTATTTATTCAAATCCTATATTTAAATTTCCTTTTGAATCATATTTTCAAACCACTTGTATTTCTATTTCTGAATTATCAAATGATAATTCTTTTCACTTCATTTATAACTTCGTTATAAAAACTATTTATAAACTTCGTTTATAAAGAACTACTTGTTTTATTTTTCAAAAAACAAGTTTATATTCTATTTCCATTTAAAATTCAAATTCTATTTAAAAATAGAATTTTTCCTTTTTAAAATTTTCAATATCCTTTTTACGATTTTTTTTATAAATATCATTACTTAAGCCTAGTGATAAAACACACAAAGCAACCAATTGTTTATTTTTCTAACACATCATATATAACAATATATATGCAAACAAATAAACAAACAGATAATATATTTTTGAGGAATCCAGTTGGATTCCTCCAACCTGTTTTCCTGCATCCACAGATGTTAGCACATAAATAATACCCATTCTGCTTCGTGGTAGAATATCGCGGTATAGAAGGTCATCCACTAATCATAGCGTGGGGCGTATAGGGTAATCATCCGCTATGAAACTGCGGGCATCCGCTAATGAGACTGCGGGAATCCAACCAATCAATCAACCCAATATATATATATAGCCTAAATAACTAATATATATAAAACAACCAGAAAACATGCACACAAGCAACAAACAATTATTTTTAATGAAATAAAAATAATTCTAAAGGTGAGTGAGATTTACTCACTTGGTTTATCCTTTGCCGAGTATCCAATTTAATCCCATATCTGCATCCATGAATTGACTCGGCTTCTCTTAATAAATTTATCAAGCTCCTATGAATACCCAATTCATAATTAACTATTCATACCTTTTATCACTTAATTAATTAATAACAAATAAAATTTAGATTAATTTAATATAGTCAAAAGTCATTACTAGATTAATTATAAATGAATTTACCTTAATCTCTGGTTTAAAATCATAATCATGTACAAGAACTCATTAATATTTTCAGGTTCTATGTTTTAAACTACTATTGAATTGTGAACATAAATAATAAATAAATAAATAAATACCTAATATTCCTGCAACCCTAGAGCATCTGTAGGTTTACCGAAGAAGACCAATTCGATCATCACTCCAACAGTCGCCATTTATACAGCTCTGACTGCTTTCAACATCGCAGTGACCCTCACTCATCTGCATACCTCCTCCCATCGACAGCCTCCGTTCTGATCATCTGAGCGACTACCGAACTCCCACACCATCATCAGTACATCGCATACACTCCGTTGACTGACCCGTGACCAGATTTCAAGTCGCGATCCCACTGATACATCCTAAGTCCCCAAGTCCCACTCGCTTCTTAACATCGCACCGCGACCAGATTTCAAGGCATGACGTCGAGCTTCAGGAGGTGCGGTTTCTGAATCGTGATTGTTCAGAACCCCTTGAATCGAACTTCCCCCATCGCAGTGAATCGCGAGCGCCAGATCGAGACGAGCTTCCAGCTTCAATTTCGATTTCAACTTGCGATGTTTGTTTTTTTTTTCTGAAGGATTTGAGGGGGATATCGGGTTTTATTTCAGAAAGGAAAATGAAGAAAGAAAGGGGCGGCGCGTATTTATAGAAGAGGGAGGGAACAAGTATTGCTGCTCGAGGTAGGGAGAAAAAGTCGGCCATTAAATTGATGTTTCCCTGATGACGAAGAGGGAAGACAGAAAATTTGGCTCGAGGAAAGAAATATAGGCTGCGGAATTAATTACTTAGGTCTGCGTTTCCCTTTTTTTTTCATATTGATTTTATTTTAATTAAATAATTAAAATATCTCGCTGTCCTTAACTAGTAATCCCGAACCATTATTCAACCGTGACGACCGATGATACCAGATTATAACGCTATTCCGAACTCAACGGAACTGATATTGAAATTTAAATTCGAATGTAAATATAAACGGCCATATTAAATTGAAAATTCAATAAAAATATTATTTATATTATCAACTAAATATTTAAAACAATATTAAATATTTAAAATAAATTATTCAAAAATCTGGGTCGTTACATAGGGTGTATAATCACCTGATCTAGAATTTCATTTATTTCTAAAAATCTATTGTTGATGCTGTCCCATTCGGGAACGGTTGCTGATCCCAACCGTTGGTGATATACATTCGATACACTCAAGCGAAATGAGTGATCGGTCATGTGTGGCCGGGTTACAAGATGTTCTTGTTGAACCCAGTGTATTCCTCTCTAGAGGTACACTAGCGAAAGGTGGTTCCATACCTTGTCATAGTTGGAAATCCATTACCCAATACGTGCTTGCGGTTTTGATTGTATACTATATATGTTGAACGTGAGATGAAAGCGTTTCTGCTAGATGATTATTATATTGTGTTGATAGACATTATTATAATATCAATAGGTTTTTGATATAAAGATATTTGGATTCTCATAAGGGGAAAACCCGTTCCGTTATACGGCGTGGTCTTATGAGATAGCGATTACCTGCTTGAGCTGTTTTTTAACTGTTTTTAAACTGTTTTACTCATACCAGTCCCATGACTGACCCGAAGTTTATTTGTTTGTTTCCCTAAACACTTAGGTGCATAAATTTGTATGGGCAGTCAAGTAGTCAGGATTTACAGATATACTGGAAGAGCTTGGAACAGGAGGCTTCAGGATCATTATAGCTAGAGTTATTTCTGCTGTATTGTAAGTGCTGTACTTTGATAATGATATGTATATTCAAGTATAGATTTGTATTTCAAAGTTATGTTATGAAATATATTTATTCGTTCCGTTGTGAGATTCGTGTTACTCTGATGTTGTGTTCTTCTTCTTGTTCTTCTATTCTAAGTTACTATCTTATCTTTCCTCACCCTCTAATTTCTTTCATTAATGATCGGTATTTTTTGATGTTTGGTTAGTCGTCATTGTGTTTATGGTGATAACCAAAGTCGACAAAATCCCGGGTCATTACAGTTGGTATCAGAGCTTAAGTTAAGTGAATTACCTTGGCTCTGTGGCGTGACTCAGTAGAGACAGGGTTAGTAATACCCTAGATTGAGTTGAGTGTATATATACGAGTGAACGTATTTGTAGATGATATAAAAATTGTTTTATATTGTGGAGATTTATTGGTTGCGTCGTTTATGAGTTCTGGTCGATCAGTTTGATCCACTGTATCGGTAAGAGTAACTAAACACTCGAATACGATGGGTCGTCACGATATGTTTTGTAAAGAGGGTAAATTAAAATAAGTTTACCCAAGGTATATCTTGATATAGAGAAGATATATATATCAAAATTTTAATATATTGGATAGATTGGTTGTTATTATAATCGAGTAAGATTTTAAATTAAATGGTTATGTAAATAACCAATCAGAATCCATATAAGTGAAATACGTGAAATCAGATGAGTTAAATCTGAAATTTAAACCAGAAATTGAGTTAAAGCTCTAGAGAATTGGACAAGTGTTTGTAAATGGATTTGGATTGAAAGTAAGGAAAATTTATGATCCTGGGAGATTTTAAATTATTTTACAAGCAGTGTGAATTATATTTTTGAAATGAATTTCAAAGTGGAAATGTTTAGAAATGGTTTTATAGTATTGAACTCACTTCGATCACTGGAAAATAGATTCTGATGATGACAGCTGCATCATCAGTATTCATTTTCGAGTTGTAAGTGACGAATTACTACCAGAGATACTGTTTTGAATTTGTTTTGGGAAAGACAAGTGTGTTGAATTTCAAAATAGGATTTAAAATATAGAATTTGGATAATAGAATTTGAATTTTTAAATAGATTTGAAATATTAACTTGTTTTAAAAGAAATAAAACGAGGAGTTCCTTTATAAACGAAGTTTATAAATAGTTCTTTTATAAACGAAGTTTATAAATGAAGTGAAAAGAATTATCATTGGATAATTCAGAAATAAAAATACGAGTGTGAAATTGAAAGGGAAATCTATTCTCCAAAGGTAGAAATATCGATTTCAAAAGGAATTGAAATTGAGACTTATGTAAAGAATGAATAAAGAAAGTTTGAAAAGGAATTTGAATAAAGGAAGTTCAAACATAGAATGTAAATAGAAAATTCAAAGGGGATTTGAATATAGAAAATTCAAAGGGGATTTGGATATAGAAATTCAAATGAGATTTGAATAAAGAAGATTTAAATAATGGGAAATTGAATATAGAATTCATATAGAGAAACAATGAAATTTGAATATAGAATTCAAATATATTGAAATGGAATTTGAAAATAGAATTTCAAAATAGAATTTGAAATAGGAATTCGAATATAGAATTCAAATAGAGTTGAAATGGGAATTTGAATATAGAAATTCAAAGGGAGTTTGAATATATGAAATTCAATGGAAGTGATATAGAATTTGAATATAGAAATTCAAATGGGGTTTGAATATAGAAATTCAAATGGAATTCAAATATAGAATTTGAATATAGAAAATATAAAGGAATTCAAATATAAAATTTGAATATATGGAATTTGAATATAGGAAATTCAAATAGAATTTAAATGGAATTCAATTAGTTGATAAACAAGTTAAACTTATATTTGAACATGTATATTCAAATAAAAAGGTGAAATAGGTAAACCAGTTAATTAGCCATTAGTAAATGGATCTTGAATTGAAGTTGAGCTTTAGATAAGTAAAGGGGATTGGTAAATTTATATTTAAAATCGAATATAGAACTTAAATTTGAAATTTCGATTCAAATTAGTTAATAAGCAAGTTAAAATATATTTGAACATGTCATGTTCAAATATAAAAGTGAAATAGACTAAAGAGTTAATTAACAAATTAATTAACGAATTGAGTTAAAACGATCAGGTATAGTTAAAATAGATTGGGCATGTATAAATATACATGAGATAGGTATGGATATGGTATGATGGTATATAAATAGAATGCTCGACGAAAAGGTATGTATTTAATTCATATATGAGATTTTATGCACCGTATCGGCTAGCTGCTTGCCTTTTTCTTTTTCTTTTGGATTGGTGAAGGCCATGGGAGGCTATTTGAAATATCCCGATGCTCCTGGTACAAAAGAGGTTATGGCGAATTTTTCCGGGAATTTAAGGAGTTAGAATATTTTTAAGATAATTGATAGTTAGAAATCAACGTATCGATATATATATATATATATATATATATAGAAGTCGATAAGGAAACGAACTTAGAAATAGAATAGTAAAATCAAAAAGGAAGATTAAGAATAAAATCTAGTAAGAATAGAAAGAGGAAGCATATACGTGTTTAAAAGTGAATAAGTAGTTGTATGGTATTGATTATTCGAGTAAGTAGTCATATCTGTTTTGACGTTATAAATGTTATTCAGTCAAGGTCTGAGAGGTAGTTATACCCTAACTTGATTGATTTCATTATTAACAAATAAATAGTAAGATTTCAGGCTCGAAAATCAATGTTGAATAAGAGTTAGTTGAATATAGTATTTGGGTTGTCGTAACGATGTTTTACACAACATCCGTTTTAACCCAAATAAGTGTAAGCTTGGAAATATAATAAAGAATATTTCCTAAGTATAGAAATAAACGAGATTGGAAAAGAGATAAGTAATTGGAATATTTTCCAATTACAAAATGCATATATTTTCTAAAGTTTAGAAAATAAAGGAAGGCGATATTCGGAAATGTTTTCCAAATAACATAAAAGGCCAATATGGTTATTGAAAATATTTGGTTAACAAATATTGATAAAGAAATAGAGAAGTGATTTAACTAATGGAATATTAATTAAGGGCTCGGTGACATGTTCAAAAGGAAAATTTGATTTTTGAAAAGAGTAAACTGTTTAAAAAAACTCCCAGGGAAAGACTGTTTGAAATAAAAACAAATTCAACAGAAATTTGTGAAAGCAAATTTGAATTAAAGTAAAGCCAGTAAAGTGGTAACTGAGGTTGAATTAGAATGATATCAAGACAAATTGGATTGTGAGATTCAAATTTGAAGTATAATGGGATAATCAAGTTAAGAGTTGGGAATCGAGAAGAAACTCGAGTTAAAATGATATTTGGCTCGGATATAAGCGAATGGTTGTGTTGTGGATAAAAGAAGATTGGAATTTGATTGGGGTGACCCTTGTATTCGCTAAACTGATAACAGGTGGAAAGGATATAACGATATGCCGACAAAAGGTACAAGTTTATATTTCTATGGGATATAAGATTTATGAGCCGAGTTGGCAAGCCGCTTGGCTGTTTGATTTTCTTTTGAGATGGCCCAGAGAGGCGAGTTGGAGTTGACCTATTGACCGGTACAAAGGAGGTGCCGACGAAATTTTCGAAAAGTTAAGGTGTTAGAAAATTTTCAGGATTTTTGAAAATTTTCGTTGATAAGAATTAATTAATATTTTAATTAAAATTAAATTGGTTCAGTTGAAACTAAAGTTAAGAAGTGAACAAATATGTTCTAACCAGTCGATAGGGTCGTCCTCTACCTTTTAGCAATTTCGAGGACGAAATTATTTTAAGTGGGGAAGATTGTAATGACTCACATTGGCAGAGGTATTATAATTAATTTATTTAATTATATAGATAGTGATAAAGTGAAATAAATGGTCGTGGAATTAAATAATGGTGAATATTTAATTAAAATAATAAATTAAATAATATATTTAATTTTGAAATAATCAGAATTGGCTGAAATGGCGATATGGTGTGAACTGGATCATCTGTGATATTTAATTCAGCTTGGAATTTAATTTGAATAACGAATATATTATATAAACGACAGTTTGAACGCAGAGTTATATTATAATTAAAATCGAGCTCGAAATGGCGCTGCAGTTCGTAAATTGGCAATTCGAACTTCAACTGAATGTACATGATTCATTTTAAGCTGGATTTCTGTGAAACAAGAAATGTGTGGAGCTGGTGGAGTATATCTTTCTAGTGGAAGAGAAAAATCAGGATTTCATCGTGTAGATTTTGATTTATGTTCAAATCAAATTTTAGAAAAGTCGCTGTGGAATTCCTTTATAATTTATAAAGGAATTATTTATATTTTAAAAAGGAATTTCAATATAAATCGAATATCGGGTTGACCCAGGTTGAAATATCAAGTTAGAAATTCATAGACGAATATTCTAGAGCTGTATGGTATTCCACTGTGAATATAGACGATAATATTTATTTTTAAAATATTTAATTTAATTATATTTAAATATATTTATATGGGTCATCCAGAGCTTTAAAAATAGCCACTTTTGCAAACGAAGTCGGAATTCGACGAAACTAATTTTGTTGGATCCGCAATATTAAATTATTGCTAGATTTCAGTTTCCATGATTTTTGAAGCCAGTGTATGGCCGTACGGATTTTTAGAGTGAGAAACAGTCGATATTTTGACGGTTAAAAATACACTGTGTGAGCATACGAAGTCGGAATTCGACGAAACCAGTTTCGTTGGGACCGTAACGTCAAACTTTAGCAGTATGTCCAGTTTGGCGATTTTTGAGTATTGTATGTAGAGATAGGAATTTTTAAAGTGATATCAAGTTAGAAAAGAAATATAAAAATATTATATCCACCCTATTAATACACCATAATCCCTCCTTAACTTAATTTACTTTTCACTTCTCCGGTCAACACTTTTGGTGGCCGCCGAAGTTCTTCACTCACAGCAAAGACTTTGTTTCATAATTCAAAGTAAATTCAAAGGAAAAACAATAAATCGTCTAATATATATATTTGAATTCAGCACCACATGCTCTTTGATTCCGTGTATGATTTGGGGGACTCGACATTCGTTTTGGGGGTTCGCTGTTTTCCAGCGTTAGATTAGGGTTCGGGTTTGGGAATCGTTTGAGGATCGATTGTTAATTTGGGGTTGTAATTGGGTTAGTGATGTTGAGGAGATTCGGTTGTGGAGTTTTTGAGTGATTCGGTGGTAAAAAGGATCGCACCTTTTTGCCTGTACCTACGGCAGAAACCGAGATCGACGGAAATCTCAAATGTGGTGCGAGTGGTTCATAATGGTGTTGGAGACGTCGGGCTCAGGAAGAGAAGTGGTGGTGATAATTGTTTGGGTTCGTTTGATGAATGGAGGGGCGTTTGAGGTCGAAAATGTTGGCAAATGGTGGATGGAGGCTTGCGCCTGCTGTGTGGTGTTCGGGGAAGAAGAATACACGTCTGGGCTTGGGGTAGATCCGAATTGGGCCAAGTGAGAAAACCAAAATGATGGGCGAACCGTAAGTTGCGTTGGGATTGTAGGGACGGACACTACACCATGGATCTGACTGGGAGCGAATCCGAGCTCGTATGAATTTATGGAGGAATAAATTGTTTGATTCAAATCAAACAAACAGTTTATCGTTCTTTAACGATGAACTGCCAAAGTGAGTAAATCTCACCAACTCTGAACAGTTTATAATTTCATGTTGTATTTTTAGAACTGTTAAATATTGGCTGATTGATTGTGCGTTGACTGTTTGATTGAACAGCTAGTCAGTTAGTTGAATTTCTATATTGATTTTGTTTAACATAATATATCATATGGAACTGAAAGTGATGTTGATTTTATTGTGTAACATCTGTGGATGCAGGGAAACAAGTTGGAGGAATCCAACTGGATTCCTCAATATTTATTTTACTGTTTTTCATATATTGTGATATATGATGTGATATATAATCTGTTGTCGATTATATGTGTTTGGACGATACTGATCATCGTGATTTGATATATTGAATACCATAACATACCGAAATGTTGATAATGGAATATTTTCAAAGTGATATTTGAATAAAAATATTTATAAATGTAATATTTATAAATAAGAAATATTTATAAATAGGAGATATTTAGAAAAAGGGAAAACGTTATAAAAAGGAAACTGTTATAAGAAGGAAATCATTTTTAAAGTGGAGAACCGTTACTAAAAGTAAATCTTTAAAATGAATAAATGTTGTTAAAAAGGAAATCTTTATAAAGCGAATAAAGGAGTTAAGTCGAATATGGTATTCGAAAGTAGTAAATCGAATTAGTTATTCGAAAGGGGTTAGTCGAGTCGAGTCAGTTGAATAGAGTAATCGAATATTTGTTATTCGAATAAGAGTTAACCAGTTGGAGTTAAATCAATTTGAGTTAACCAGTTAGAGTTAAACCAGTTGGAGTTAATCGATTAGAGTTAAAGCAAATAGAGTTAATCGAATATAGTTTATTCGAATAGAGTAAAGGAGTTAATCAAATATATAGTTTATTCGAATAGAGTGAAGGAGTTAATCGAATATATAGTTTATTCGAATAGAATAAAGGAGTTAATCGCATATAGTTATTCGAATAGAATTAAAATAGTTAATCGAATCTAGTTATTCGAATAGAATTAAAGGAGTTGGACTCGTAAAATATATCCGGAAGTTACATAAGCAAGTGTTAAAGAGTTAAAAGATGAACTTACCCTATTTCGAGATTTGAAATGTTGTTCAGTTAAGGTCTGAGAGGTAGTTATACCCCAACTTGATTGACTTCGTTTTAATTTAGAAATGGGTAAGGTTCGAGAGTGAAAGTGGTTAGGTGAATTTAGTAAATAAGTATAGTGGTTCGAGTTGTCGTCGCGATGTTGATTTAAACATCTGTTTAAATCCAAGTAAAGAAGATTTGGAAATGTTTTTCCAAATAGAATCAGAAACATAATCAAATACTGAAATAAGGATATATATATATATATAGATACAGATATATATCTGATTGATGATTGATTGAAATAATATCATTGTTTGCACACTTGTTTTTCTTTGATAGTTAACTCACAGACTATCGAAGCTTTGACCATTTTAACGTTGTTAATATGGAGAGACCGGTTGGATTATTATCCAAAGAACCACTCTGTATTGGCATAAGCGTTGCGAATCATATATGCCAAAGGAAATTGAAGACGGAGTAAAGTGCAAGGTCTATTGTATAAGTCTTAGATAACAGTGCCTAAGATGGATGTACTGAATAGTGCCTTCGGTTCATCCTGTTCCTGGATGACTTGTATGGATGAATGTCTGACAGAGTATTTCCAGACGATCACGTATATTGATTTCTCCAACCGTACCAAGAGTGGAAGCGGAGAAGGAAACTTCTTTTAGCTAACACATAATGTATTGTTGTAGACGTCAATTGGTGATTTGATAGATTTGACGATGTGGCATTTAAAGTGAATCTGATGTGATGATAAAGCGTAGCTTCTGGCCTCACATCCGGTAAATGATAGAAATCGGGCAGGCAACATGGCTAAGTCGGTCGCACCGAAGTAGGGTGTATAATCACCTGATCTAGAGTTTCATTTATTTCTAAAAATCTATTGTTGATGCTGTCCCATTCGGGAACAGTTGCTGATCCCAACCGTTGGTGATATACATTCGATACACTCAAGCGAAATGAGTGGTCGGTCATGTGTGGCCAGGTTGCAAGATGTTCTTGTTGAACCCAGTGTATTCCTCTCTAGAGGTACACTAGCGAAAGGTGGTTCCATATCTTGTCATAGTTAGAAATCCATTACTCAATACATGCTTGCGGTTTTGATTGTATACTATATATGTAGAACGTGAGATGAAAGCGTTTCTGCTAGATGATTATTATATTGTGTTGATAGACATTATTATAATATCAAATTTTTTTTGATATAAAGATATTTGGATTCTCATAAGGGAAAAACCCGTTCCGTTATACGGCGTGGTCTTATGAGATATCGATTACCTGCTTGAACCGTTTCTAAATTGTTTTACTCATACCAGTCCCATGACTGACCCAGAGTTTATTTGTTTGTTTCCCTAAACTCTTGGGTGCCTAAATTTGTATGGGCAGTCAAGTAGTCAGGATTTACAGATATACTGGAAGAGCTTGGAGCAGGAGGCTTCAGGATCATTATAGCTATAGTTATTTCCGCTGTGTTGTAAGTGCTGTACTTTGATAATGATATGTATATTCAAGTACAGATTTGTATTTCAAAGTTATGTTATGAAATATATTTATTCGTTCCGCTGTGAGATTCATGTTACTCTGATGTAGTGTTCTTCTTCTTCTTTATTTTGAGTTCCTATCTTATCTTTCCTCACCCTCTAATTTCTTACATTAATGATCGGTATTTTTCGATGTTTAGTTAGTCATCATCGTGTTTATGGCGATAACCAAAGTCGACAAAATCCCGGGTCATTACACATTTTTACTAAGCCTCTACTTGAATCAAGTTTTATTTCTTTACGTAGAGAGCTTGGATTGATTTCTAGAACTGAACTTGATGTATGAATTTTAAAGTTATATATACTTGAATTATCAAGTTCATTTCTGAAACCAGTGTTTTTCATTTTTTTTTAAATATTGTAGTTATCAAGTAGCTATCACTATTTTTAGTAAGAAGATATGAGCTTTACATTTTTTATAGTATATAAACTCTTAATGTTTTCAACCATTATTCTTTATTTTGAAAAACCTATATATATAAGTTTATATTGTCTTTTTTCTACATCTCCTATCTTTGAGTTCATACTACTCTTAAACGAATTCAATTCTACCTAAATGGCTCACATTTGCGACGAATGCGCTCAGCGATCCCACATTTCGGTCACCAGTTCTGAACCGGAGGAATATTTTTCTCCAGAGACACCAAAAAGTGGACCAAAATGTACTCATACCCCTGGACATACACCAAAGTCTAATCGTGAAAAGAAGGCATTATTTTGCTCCCCACGAACTAGAGAAAAGATAAGTGAGATTCACCACTACCAGAAACATCAGATGGATATCCAGCGTCAACTCCATTACGAACAAAAAACTTACGTCTGATCGTTCAACTCTTTTGGAACGCATGGCCTCATTTTTTTGTGGTGCCAAAAAACATGGAGTTTATCGACCTATGCCTAATGTTCCTTCATCGTCAAGGAGTCCTAATTCATGGGATAAGAATTATAGTCGAAATGAAGGAGCTAAGGAAACTTGGTCACCATGGACACCAAGAGTTACCAATATCAAAGAAGATTCCGAGAACAACTCCTTCGATTCTCATTGATTTTATATCGTGAGATTTATTTTATTGCTCTAATAAGTGGATTCATATCTTGAGGGATTGTTTTATTTTCATGTATTTTGGTTGATTAGTTTGAGTTTTGGAATATATTTATATTATCGAATAATGGAGCTTCGGAAAATCTTAGAAAAACAGGAAAAACAAGGTTCAGACGAACCAGTCGACCGGTACAATATGACCAGTCAACTAGTCAAGTTTCAGGTTGAAATGATTTTTTTTTATCAACCAGTCGACCGGTTAAGTCTCGGGTTAAAAACAAATTATTTATCAACCAGTCGACCGGTTAAGTCTCTATCTCAAACCAGTCGACCGTTGAATTAGTAGCGGTCGACCGGTCCCGTCTTTTCCTATTTTTTAAAATTTCAAACTCAAAACCGACGGTTCCCATACACACCTATTCATTTATCCTTTTATTACTTCAAACTCTCAAATCCTCAACAACCCTAAAATCCCCAAATTCATTTCCTTCAAAATCAATGGCTCCACCACAAAAGAAATCAAAGAAATCATCTTCTGCACAACTACAACCCATTGATTCTAATATCAAACAATGGTTAATGGATCCAATAGCAGTCAAGCGATGGAATGAAATGAAAGATTATACGATTCATGAAGGTTCTTTAATCAAATTCTCCAATTTTATTCTCTATGATGTTAAAGAATTAGCAATCAAAGCTCGTATTCAAAATCTCCTTGACTTTGATAAGAATAACGTTGAAATTAATCATATCATGATTAAATTGTTCTATGCTAATCTTAACCTAGAGATGTATAAACCCTAGAATTCCACTCATTGTCTATGGTCAGTTGTATGTGGTGAGCACATATTTATTTCAAAAGAAAGGATGACAATGGTACTTGGTTCAAATAACAATGGAAGAAAGTTCTCTAGCGATTTTTGTACTATTCATACTCGAGACAAGGTGAGTCATCTTTTTATTGAAGATCATAAGCTTAGTACAAAAGCGATCAACTTACGGCCTACCGCTCGAATTCTACATCATGCTATTATGCATTCTCTATTACCAAGAGTTGGTAACTTCGATGTGGTATATAAAGAGAATTTTAAGGCTTTGTATGCTATATATGGAGATATACAAATCAATTGGATAAGTATGGTCTTTGATGAGATTTTACTCGTAAATGAACGTAATTGACTATATTTATTCCACAATGAATATATCATGCGGCTTATACTTGATTGTGGTCTCAAATCTCCCGAATCAAAAGTTTCTAAACCAAAATGTATCAACAAAACAACGAAGAAGAGAATGAAACTTCCTGAACCGTGTTTAAGTATTATGCCCTTCGAACATTATCAGGAACAAAGTCACCAAGAAGGTACTTCTTCACCGCCTGCTAAACCGAAACCGAAAGAGGTTAGGCTTCTTCAACCATCCTCCTCGACAAAAGATTCTCTTGACCAAATCGCACGAAATCAATTTCTTCTTGAAGTAAGGCTTAAGCGTACGGACAATGAAATTGATCATTTAAATACAAAACTTGACAAACACTTTTCAAAACTCAAGTCTTTCTTCGGTATACTTTGGGATGCAATATCTTGTGGAGCATCTTCCTCCTCTACGCATATACAAGACCCAGGAAAACGACTAACACCTCCTACTTTTAAATGTTCAACTTCAGAGGAAGGCACAAATTCAAGAACGAGTACTAGACGTGGTCGTGGAACAACTGAAATTGAGGAAGAAGACGACGGAGAAGAAGGAGACAAAGAAGAAGAAGGGGATATGACTCAATCCGATTCACCTTCTCACAAGTTCTTTCTATCACTCGTTTATGGTAGTATGAACATTATATTAAGACCTAAATCAACACTTGTACATAAGTAGTTTTGTATTTTATTTTGGGTTTATACGTATTAACTCTTAGCTACATAAATTGTTTGGGTATGTATGGTTTGTATTGTATGCTACAATCCTAATATTTTATATCTGTTTTATGGGATGTATGTCTTAACTACTCCTTTTTGTCGATGACAAAGGGGAAAAAATGTTACTAACAATATTTTTTGCAGAATTTTAATATATTTCAGGGGGAGTACATATACAGGGGGAGTTTAACAATATATTTAGAGCTATGTTGTCATCAATCAAAAAGGGGGAGAATGTTGAGTCAAGGAATTTATAACATTTTGATTATTGACAAGGAGAAGTTTCATGATCGACAAAAAGAAGAGAATCAATGATAACGTAAGATAGAGGTTGATTATTTAGTGGTTTAGCCGTGTTATAAATGTTAAAATCTATCCTCAAATAATCATATACCTCTATATTGTGAATATATATATATATATATATATATATGTATATATATATAAGAATGCACATTTATTGTGCATATTGCCACAAACCGGTCGACCGATTTAAATATAGGCAGTCGATCGTTTCTGGGCAGAATGCACAATAAACATGCACACATATATGTAACGTCTATATATTTCAAAATTCAGTCTACTAGTTATTTTTGACATGTCGACCGATTTTCGAACTGAAAGCAACTCTTCATACAGACATCTCTTCTCATCAAAAGTTGCTTCCTTTACCTTTCACCAAATATAATTTCTCTTCAATACTTCTCTTCACTAATGGTTGCAACTCTTTATCCTCTATAAAAACAACATGAAATCATCTATACTAATAACTAATTTCTTTCTATTTATTGTTGATTTCATTCTTGATCATTCAAAGCACTCAAACGCTCATAATCTTCTTATATCGCTGTTGAATCCTAGAATCTGTATATTATTCTTTTGATTCAAACACGATATCATCTTCCAAATCTTCACAAATTCAAATTCTATTTGAGGATAAGATTATAGGAAGGGTGTACAAGAATTGACAAATTGGTATTATTAAGAACACACATTGTCAAATTACAAGTCTACTCATCTTGTGTGAAGTCCTTCGTGTTGTGAGGGGCAAGTTGTAAAGTCCTCGTGTTGTGAGAGGCAAGTTGTGAAGTCCTTGTGTTGTGAGAGGCGTGAAATCCCATTCGGTTGCTCGAGTGTTGTATACCTGTTCCTCCAAGTGAAGTGAGGTTGTTGATTAGTGAAAATCCAGATAGAAATGTAACACCCCGTGATTCTGTAACGCTAAGATTCACGAATCAAGGCAGAATTAAAAGTTAGAATCAAAATCAAGGGAAACGGGTTGTGCCATTGCGTTCGTCTCGGAATTCTGCATGAAAACGAGTCCGAGTTTGCGTAAATCGGAGTCCGTATGAGGGAGATATGGCCTCCGGAAGTTTCAGAATTCAGTTTAAAATTCGAACAGACAGAAAACAAATTCAAATTTTCAAAATCGGGCCGGATTGGCCACGGCGGGAATTTTCCCGCCCAAGACACCCAGGTCGACTGGGTAGTCGACCTGGGCTACCCAGGTCGACTGGGTAGTCGACCTGGGACACCCAGGTCGACTACATAGTCGATCTGGGGGTCGACCCCCCTGTTTTTCTAGCTTTTTGCACCTCGTTCGTTTTGATGTATTTGGTCGCGTTTTCTGACCAGGTTCGTCCACCAAACACTATATAAACAGCCCTAGTCTTCTTCTCTATTCACTATTCTTTTCTATCTTTATGCTGCCTCTGAGAAATAAATAAATAAGTGAGTAAAATAATATATATAAAATAAATCAAGACGAGGAAATGCTGCTAAAAGATTTTCAAGAAGAGGTTCAACTCAAGCTAGGATTCAAGAGGAAGTTCAAACGACTTCAACGACTATTTTTCTACGAATCATAGCAACGCCATCTGTCTGTTCTAATCTAATCTCTGTAAGTCAGTTATTTCTAGATTTGTACGTTTTTCTCTGTTCGTGACATGAAATTAAAGGAATAAAAGAATATGCCAAATCTCTCTCTCTCTCTATTCGAATCAGTGCCTATACTCTTGAACCTAATTAAGAAGTGTTATGATTCGAGGACAAATAAGATCGTGACTATGAAACTATGGACCTTAAAACCATATGCCTATGACTATGAACATTGCCTACGACTATGAACATTGCCTATGACTATGAACATTGCCTACGACTATGAACATTGCCTATGACTATGAACATTGCCTATGACTATGGACATTGCCTATGACTGTGACTGTGACTATGAGAATTATTTCCACGACTATGAACACAAGCCTATACCTTTGATTAGGAAGCAAAACTATTGTCTATGACATAAATGGGACAACTGTGATTAAGCACCTATGGTTCACGACTAGGAAAGTGTTTAAGTTTTGTGACTGTGAAATTGGGTCTAATCTCAATTATCTATTCTGTCTGTTCTTTGTTTTCTTTGGTTTTAGACCTTGGGAATTTACCTATTTAGTTAGGTCTACCCACGTTCTTGAACCTAAATCTTTATTCTGTCTATTCTGGGTTTTAGACCTTGGGAATTTACCTATTAAGTTAGGTCTACCCATGTTCTTGAACCGACATCGTTATTCAACCCTTTTTATGCCAATTAGTATGTCTATCTTTTGCATAGCATCTTTGGTTCATTCCCTATTTTCTACGAACCAAGCTTTATTTATAATCTAGAATGAATCATGATTATACGAACGGTGGGAATGCGGTTTGGGCAAAATATGAAATTTACTAAAAACGTAGGTTAACTTGGAAATTGGCATAAATTTGGAACATGTATTATGGCATGTTCATAGAAATGCAAATTGGATAAATTTGACATGAATTATAAGATGTGTAATTTGAATCTAGTATTGACATGTAAATCTAGCATTTACATGAATAGTAAACTAGAGTAATAAGTCTAGTTTGGCGTGAATTAGAATGTTGAGTCGGAATTGGATTAGCTAATTTGGCATGGTGAGTATATTGGCATAAATGTGAAATTGGCCATGATTGGGAATAACCGTCAGGTTTAGAAAAATCATGGTTAGTGACACTTAATTTGGTATAGTTTACATACCAAAAAGCATAAATATGGTTTAGGAAGGGAAGTGGGCCACAGAAATAAATGTAGACAATTTACATTAAAAGAGTAATTGGGAAATAAGTAAATTTGGAATAATTTACCTATAAAATCTGGACTGAATGAGGAAATGTGAATTTAGACAAATTAAAGGTTTATTAACGACATCTCTTTTAATAATAAGCCAGAAAGTTCTAGGGTGACAGAGAGGATAGTGTCTAGGCTTGGGTTTGGAAAATACAAGTTTCCTGCTCTCCCTGGCTATCCCTAACTGATCCGACGGACGGGATGGTTACTTTCAAAACCTGATTTGAAAATTAGTCAAAACCCTTTGAACTAGAAAACACGAATACGCCTAACCCAAGGTTAGACTGAGTTGCGATGTAAATCTGCCCGGAACCAACCGGCACATCCAGTAGTCGCAACAGTATCTGTCTAATGTGAGTGGTCGTGGCTTTAATCTATTTAATTAAAGCTAGAACAAGAATAGTAGGGTTAAGTTCACTAAGACACTTAACCAATTCAACATGATAACCAGACTGGTGGGTGGGGTTAGGGCCATACAGTTAAGCTAGAATGGGAGGGCTAAGTCCATAGAGACACTTAACCAAATTCAAGGTAGAAAGACAAGATTTGTAGGGGTTAAGTAAAGTTTAATACACTTAGCCAAATTAACATGTTAACTAGACCAGAGGTTGGGGTTGAGTAAAATCTAATACACTTAGCCAATTTGATATGTTAGCTGGGCTAGACCGTAGGGTTAAGTAAACTTGAACACTTAACCATCAGGTTGTGATAAAGGAATGGGGTTAAGACTAAAACATGAAGGGATAATACTTAACCATTAATAATAACATGTTAGTTAAAACAGACGGGCAAGGTTAAGTTAAAAAGGAACACTTAACCAACACAGGGTGAATGAGTAGGGTTAAGTAATAAATACTTAACCAATATAACTTGGTTTGTGGTAGGGTTAAGTCAACATGAGTTACTGATAACACTTAACCAGTTTAACAGGGTAAATGAGGAGGGTTAAGTTAGCTTGAATTGACTATAACACTTAACCAATCCAAATTGATGGGAAAGAGAACTAAGTAAACCTTAGTTAAGAAAACAACGGTTCTGGAAACTAAGTGGTAAATCTTAGTTAGTAAAACTAAGTATTAATTCTTAGTACAACACGGGAAGGAGCGAATGTCCGTCTGGGGAGAAAGAAGGCTCCAACGAATTGGGTTACGAAGCCCGAGGCTTCGAGGGGACGTGAGGGTACTCTTGGTATCCCTCTGTGAGGCTGCAGATGATCCTCCTGGGCTCACAGAGGTTAAGGTCTGCGTAGAAGAACCAGGGGTATGCCTTGGTTGCAATACATGGCAACCTAAAGACCAGGATGGACCAGCGTGATTCGGCGAGAAGACGGTAGCCCTGTGATAGCAACTCGTCGTCTACCATCCATCTTGAGTAAATCGAGATATGTGAAGCGGAAAGGTGGAGAACTCCAAAAGACCATATACTTGCTATCTAGTTATGGGTGAGGATGGACATAGGATAGAGGGGCACCGGGGGCCGGCGTATAGTTCTCATTTTACAAGGTGTGCCTTTCATTAGTTGAGGGAGGGGTCAAGTGGGACCATAGCCACTGGAATAAAAACAGACCTTAGCATCTGCATCGGCAGATATCTGAAAGCTCCCGACCGAGTTATGTATTCCTTGATTTGCCCTGTCACAGGACTCGGACCGCACATTACAGGACATGTGCATCTAGACAAGCGATAACGATTCGTGATACATGCGTGGGGAAGTATAGGAACATATACCACTCTAGGTAGTGTGTCCTAGACTTGGGGGCATCGTTCGACAGGTAGCATAATCCCTAGTTGGACTAGGTGGCATAAATCCTGAATCCGAGAGGTGTTCAGCAGATAGCGTAAACTCTAGTTAAATCTAGAAAGCACTTGATAGAAAACCCTAGATTTGATCTAGGTAATAAATAATGAATGTATGTCGGAAGGCAATGGAAAATATAGGGATTGGGATCACGTTACTAGTTGGCACACTAGATAGGTGGTGCAGAGATATAGAAACCAGTATAACAAGGAAATAGCGAAGCGGCGAAAGTATTAGGGCGTATCCAGTTTATCTTATCTTAGCATATCTTATGATTGCCTTGTCTAATCTTGTTGACCCTATCTTCATGGTGTAATCTTGTATTCAGTTAATTCATGTCATTTTTCTTTTCCATGTTCACATGCTAGAAGTTACTGAACTTACTCAGGCTTTATGTCTGACTCTGTTTTTTTTTTTCGTCTTCTTTCCTTCCATTTCCCCCCAGGTAGTAAAGGAGGGAATAGTTTAGCTCAGGTTAAGTTGGACTGCCACCCTTCCCAGCTTGAAGATTTGTCGAAGTTTGCTTGGATTCTCTTTTCAGATGCTATGGATGGCTCTTGCTAAGATCGGGGAATATAAATCTATTTTTATGCTTCTTTATTTTGTAAGACAGATGATACTCTGATATTGTAAAGAAACCATTGTACAAATTATTTTATCAATAAAGCAAAGTTTTATTTTCCGCTGTTTAATTTCTGTCTGTCTTGTAATTTATCTGCATCTTTTACCCTAAATGCTCCACAGAACTTAGTGCATTCCCTTTGTGAGTGACACTAACGGATGTGGGGTGTTACACGTGGTATTAGAGCTGAAGGTTACCAGATCAGATAAAGGATTTGAAAAATTATTTTCAAAATGGTTTTTAAAGAAGTATTTTCAAGAGAAAAGATTTGTTTTAAAGGCATATTCCCCAAAGCCATATGCACTATCTTCTCTTCCTCTATTTAAATTCTTGTCTCCTTCTTTCTTGAGTCTCTGGGGCTCCGGGCTTTCTGGGAGGTAACCTCATCGAAGGGCAAAGTAGTGCCCGGCTTCCATCCATAGCCGTAGTTGTTTCATCTACGGGCAGTTTTCTTTCGAAGCTTATAGGGTTTTCCGGACGATGGAGGCAGTTTTCGCGAGATTTGTCTACATGACTACACACGGAAGGGGATGAGGAGTTTGGCTAAGGAGCATAACCCTAGGATGAGGAATTCATGGATGTAGACTTAGCACACGAAGAAGGAAAAAATTATAAAACCTAAGACAAGAGGAAGTATCTTTACAGGGGTACGATATGGCATTTACTTAAGGACAAGGGCAAGGACGAGGACGAGATTTCCAGAAGGACAAGTACATGCTTTCGCCACCAAGCGTACCTAGGAGAAAGGTAGTCCGGTTGGAAGAGTCTAGTTTTCTGTTCGTACTATTTCTTTAGGTTCTAGCGCTTCTCATTTGTTCATATCCACTTCCATAGTTGGTTATCTGCACCATACTACTTGTATAATAGAAAGATCCCACTAGAATCTCAAATCCAATTGGTGGTCTGACCAGATTATTTTGTTAGTAGGGATTTGGAATAGCTATCGAGTTTGCTTATATCATCTCACGTAGATTGTCTAAATTCGGAGGAGATATTCCTTGGGTGCTTGTTTGATATTGGTTTAGGCCTTTGGGGTTGTACTTGAGGAATGTCGAGTTCGGTTTGGATGGTTTGCGTGAGAGATGAATAGTTGTGGCAGGCACTCCAAAGAGCAAGTAGTGACCTTTCGACTCTTATAGTTATGGCATGGTGGATAAGAGGGAAACCTCTAATCATCTTAGTACATATACTTGGTACCGTGATTGACATCTGTTTATTTTGGAAATGGAGATCCGGAACTTCACAATCGTGAAGTTAAATTAGTTAAGATACAGTGGAATAAAGCTCAAGAAGGCTAGATACTAGCGTCATATCCTTTTTCTTAAGGGTGCATCCTTGATTTCTTTGTTTTAGGAGCTTTACGCATAATTGTTTCTCTCTTTCCAAAGTATATCACCTAGGTCGTATCTTCGATCCTTAGGGTAGAAGCCAATGGATGTAAACATGTATTTGAAACATGTTATGGTTGATGGTTGCAAGTGGTTGCTAATGGTTGCTTGTGAATGCATATGCATACGTATTAGGCACTAGATCAGTTCAGATGCTTTCATATTGCATTTACAGATATGTATTTGTTTGTAAATTGAACTTGATATGTTATCATATGGGTGCTGCATATGGATGAATGGCCGTGCACGCATATAGTATTTACATAACTAGGGATGCTTGCATACATGGTTGGACGCATGGCACTGACATGACTCGCATTAAGGAGGTCGACTGAATCAGTAGACCGCCTGATTTTACAGTAGATAAAGACATATACACACACTATGCATATGAACATGAAAGCATTAGAAATCTTTTAAGGACAATGAATGCCTGTGAGTGAATGGTTGAGTAGATGGGTGATTGGATGGTAGGACACATTCTTCCTAGCTTGAAGTTTTTGGGGACAAAATCCTTTTAAGTGGGGGAGAATGTAACACCCTGTGATTCTGTAACGCTAAGATTCACGAATCAAGGCAGAATTAAAAGTTAGAATCAAAATCAAGGGAAACGAGCTACGCCATTGCGTTCGTCTCGGAATTCTTCATGAAAACGAGTCCGAGTTTGCGTAAATCGGAGTACGTATGAGGAAGATATGGCCTCCGGAAGTTTCAGAATTCAGTTTAAAATTCGAACAGACAGAAAACAAATTCAAATTTTCAAAATCGGACCCGATTGGCCAGGGCGGGAATTTTCCCGCCCAAGACACCCAGGTCGACTGGGTAGTCGACCTGGGACACCCAGGTCGACTACATAGTCGACCTAGGGGTCGACCCCCCTGTTTTTCCAGCTTTTTGCACCTTGTTCGTTCTGATGTATTTGGTCGCGTTTTCTGACCAGGTTCGTCCACCAAACACTATATAAACAGCCCTAGTCTTCTTCTCTATTCACATTTCTTTTCTATCTTTATGCTGCCTCTGAGAAATAAATAAATAAGTGAGTAAAATAATATATATAAAATAAATCAAGACGAGGAAATGCTGCTAAAAGATTTTCAGGAAGAGGTTCAAGTCAAGCTAGGATTCAAGAGGAAGTTCAAACGACTTCAACGACTGTTTTTCTACGAATCATAGCAACGCCATCTGTCTGTTCTAATCTAATCTAATCTCTATAAGTCAGTTATTTCTAGATTTGAACGTCTTTCTCTGTTCGTGATATGAAATTAAAGGAATAAAAGAATATGCCAAATCTCTCTCTCTCTATTTGAATCAGTGCCTATACTCTTGAACCTAATTAAGAAGTGTTATGATTCGAGGACAAATAAGATCGTGACTATGAAACTATGGACCTTAAAACCATATGCCTATGACTATGAACACTGCCTATGACTATGAACATTGCCTATGACTATGGACATTGCCTATGACTGTGACTGTGACTATGAGAATTATTTCCATGACTATGAACACAAGCCTATACCTTTGATTAGGAAGCAAAACTATTGTCTACGACATAAATGGGACAACTGTGATTAAGCACCTATGGTTCACGACTAGGAAAGTGTTTAAGTTTTGTGACTGTGAAATTGGGTCTAAACCCGATTATCTATTCTGTCTATTCTTTGTTTTCTTTGGTTTTAGACCTTGGGAATTTACTTATTAAGTTAGGTCTACCCACGTTCTTGAACCTACGTCTTTATTCTATCTATTCTTGGTTTTAGACCTTGGGAATTTACCTATTAAGTTAGGTCTACCCATGTTCTTGAACTGACATCGTTATTCAACCCTTTTTATGCCAATTAGTATGTCTATCTTTTGCATAGCATCTTTGGTTCATTCCCTATTTTCTACGAACCTAGCTTTATTTATAATCTAGAATGAATCACGATTATACAACGGTGGGAATGCGGTTTGGGCAAAATATGAAATTTACTAAAAACGTAGTTTAACTTGGAAATTGGCATAAATTGGGAACATGTATTATGGCATGTTCATAGAAATGCAAATTGGATAAATTTGACATGAATTATAAGATGTGTAATTTGAATCTAGTATTGACATGTAAATCTAGCATTTACATGAATAGTAAACTAGAGTAATAAGTCTAGTTTGGCGTGAATTAGAATGTTGAGTCGGAATTGGATTAGCTAATTTGGCATGGTGAGTATATTGGCATAAATGTGAAATTGGCCATAATTGGGAATAACCATCAGGTTTAGAAAAATCATGGTTAGTGACACTTAATTTGGTATAGTTTACATACCAAAAAACATAAATATGGTTTAGGAAGGGAAGTGGGCCATAGAAATAAATGTAGACAATTTACATTAAAAGAGTAATTGGGAAATAAGTAAATTAGGAATAATTTACCTATAAAATCTGGCCTGAATGAGGAAATGTGAATTTAGACAAATTAGAGGTTTATTAACGACATCTCTTTTAATAATAAGCCAGAAAGTTCTAGGGTGACAGAGAGTATAGTGTCTAGGCTTGGGTTTGGAAAATACAAGTTTCCTGCTCTCCCTGGCTATCCCTAACTGATCCGACGGACGGGATGGTTACTTTCAAAACCTGATTTGAAAATTAGTCAAAACCCTTTGAACTAGAAAACACGAATACGCCTAACCCGAGGTTGGACTGAGTTGCGATGTAAATCTGCCCGGAACCAACCGGCACATCCAGTAGTCGCAACAGTATCTGTCTATTGTGAGTGGTCGTGGCTTTAATCTATTTAATTAAAGCTAGAACAAGAATAGTAGGGTTAAGTTCACTAAGACACTTAACCAATTCAACATGATAACCTGACTGGTGGGTGGGGTTAGGGCCATACAGTTAAGCTAGAATGGGAGGGCTAAGTCCATAGAGACACTTAACCAAATTCAAGGTAGAAAGACAAGATTTGTAAAGGAATGGGCTTAAATCTAAAACATGAAGGGATAATACTTAACCATTAATAATAACATGTTAGTTAAAACAGACAGGCAAGGTTAAGTTAAAAAGGAACACTTAACCAACACAGGGTTAATGGGTAGGGTTAAGTAATAAATACTTAACCAATATAACTTGGTTTGTGGTAGGGTTAAGTCAACATGAGTTACTGATAACACTTAACCAGTTTAACAGGGTAAATGAGGAGGGTTAAGTTAGCTTGAATTGACTATGACACTCAACCTATCCAAATTGACGGGAAAGAGAACTAAGTAAACCTTAGTTAAGAAAACAACGGTTCTGGAAACTAAGTGGTAAATCTTAGTTAGTAAAACTAAGTAGTAATTCTTAGTACAACACGGGAAGGAGCGAATGTCCGTCTGGGGAGAAAGAAGGCTCCAACGAATTGGGTTACGAAGCCCGAGGCTTCGAGGGGACGTGAGGGTACTCTTGGTATCCCTCTGTGAGGCTGCAGATGATCCTCCTGGGCTCACAGAGGTTAAGGTCTGCGTAGAAGAACCAGGGGTATGCCTTGGTTGCAATACATGGCAACCTAAAGACCAGGATGGACCAGCGTGATTCGGCGAGAAGACGGTAGCCCTGTGATAGCAACTCGTCGTCTACCATCCATCTTGAGCAAATCGAGATACGTGAAGCGGAAAGGCGGAGAACTCCAAAAGACCATATACTTGTTATCTAGTTATGGGTGAGGATGGCCATAGGATAGAGGGGCACCGGGGACCGGCGTATAGTTCTCATTTTACAAGGTGTGCCTTTCATTAGTTGAGGGAGGGGTCAAGTGGGACCATAGCCACTGGAATAAAAACAGACCTTAGCATCTGCATCGGCAGATATCTGAAAGCTCCCGACCGAGTTCTGTATTCCTTGATTTGCCCTGTCACAGGACTCGGACCGCACATTACAGGACATGTGCATCTAGACAAGCGATAACGATTCGCGATACATGCGTGGGGAAGTATAGGAACATATACCACGCTAGGTAGTGTGTCCTAGACTTGGGGGCATCGTTCGAAGGTAGCATAATCCCTAGTTGGACTAGGTGGCATAAATCCTGAATCCGAGAGGCGTTCAGCAGATAGAGTAAACTCTAGTTAGATCTAGAAAGCACTTGATATAAAACCCTAGATTTGATCTAGGTAATAAATAATGAATGTATGCCGGAAGGCAATGGAAAATACAGGGATTGGGATCACGTTACTAGTTGGCACACTAGATAGGCGGTGCAGAGATATAGAAACCAGTATAACAAGGAAATAGCGAAGCGCCGAAAGTATTAGAGCGTATCCAGTTTATCTTATCTTAGCATATCTTGTGATTACCTTGTCTAATCTTGTTGACCCTATCGTCATGGTGTAATCTTGTATTCAGTTAATTCATGTCATTTTGTTTTTCCATGTTCACATGCTAGAAGTTACTGAACTTACTCAGGCTTTATGTCTGACTCTGTTTTTCTTTCGTCTTCTTTCCTTCCGTCCCCCCCCCCAGGTAGTTAAGGAGGGAATAGTTTAGCTCAGGTTAAGTTGGACTGCCACCCATCCCAGCTTGAAGATTTGTCGAATTTTGCTTGGATTCTCTTTTTAGATGCTATGGCTGGCTCTTGCTAAGATCGGGGAATATAAATCTATTTTTATGCTTCTTTATTTTGTAAGACAGATGATACTCTGATATTGTAAAAAACCATTGTACAAATTATTTTATCAATAAAGCAAAGTTTTATTTTCCGCTGTTTAATTTCTGTCTGTCTTGTAATTTATCTGCATCTTTTACCCTAAATGCTCCACAGAACTTAGTGCATTCCCTTTGTGAGTGACACTAACGGATGTGGGGTGTTACAAGAAATCTGGGACTGGACGTAGGACGGTGCTCCGAACCAGTATAAAAATCCCTGGTGTGGTTTTTTTATTTTTACTGCATTTACTATTATACAGTTCTGTGATTATCTATTACTTCATACCCGAATATTGTTTGTCATATTACACGATCCGTGTGTGTATTATACTTAGCACGTACACGCACACTTTCAACGACATCATCTATAGTCGTTTTTTTTTGCTTTTCTGGTGCAGTTTCTTCAAGTCTACTACATTCTCCAATTTCTGGGTGTTTGGCTGTGTTAGCATATTACTCCATCGTTCTGTTGCTAATTCTAGCTGGATGCAGTCCCCCAATTGTGGTATTGATGACAATATTCTTTCCCTTCTGCTGGGCAGTGGGTTTGGAGGTAGGCTGGTTCTGATTTGGAGCTTGTCCTCCTTGCCCTCTGTCCCTTGGGGCAACCTTGTATTCATCCAACTTTCCCTCGCGAAGCAATTTTACAACAGCATCTATTAGATGATGATACTCTTTCATAGAGTGGCCATGAGTTCCATGAAACAAACAGAATTTCTCAGTCGCGCGCTCCTTCTCAGTGGAGTCCCTAGGTGGAGATTTCTTATATTGCAAAACGTTATAAGTTTCCAGATAGATGTTTTCCAAAGTGTTGCTTAACGGTGCGTAACTTTCACAAGTTTGAAATCGAGGCCTCTTTCTGGAATTATTCCCCCGATTCCTGTTTCTTCTACCATTATTTACACCCTGATTACTATTTCCTTCATTTTTATTACCAACATTCACTTCGACCTTTCATGCGCTATCTTCGGATTGCTTGATTTCAACATTACTCTGAATGTGTTCCCTGGGAGCCCCATCAGGCTTTCTCTTGCGGTTAGCATACGTTTCCTCTCGTCGTAGGCGAATGATTGCCTTCTCATAGAAAAGTTCCCTGGTCAATGGCGGTTTTCTAGCTAAATATCCCCTGAATTTTGTGTCCTTATCAACCTCATTAAGGCCATCAAGATGGTCAGCTCATGCAGAATACTAACTTCAGTGACTGCTAGCTAGGTTGAAACGATCCAAATATGACTTTAGAGATACGCTAGGAGCTTGCTTAATCCCTGATATCTCAATGACACTTTTGGACTTCCGTGCATGGAGTCGAAATTGGTTCATGATACTCTCATCTAACTCTTTGAAATTAGATATTGACCGAGGGGGAGTCATGTAAACCAAATTAACGCAACATCTTCTTGGTAAATAGGGAAAGTTTTACACTTCACAGCATCAGGTGCTTCTGCGACGTTCATATATCTCGAATACCTCATTAGATGCTGCCTTGGATCGGTTCTCCCTCTGCATCAGTCCACTTGGAGCAGGTTAAATCGTCGGGGTAATTGGAAGTCCAGGATATCATCAGTGAAAGGAGTATGACTGTACTCCATGCCTCAATCTTCATTTGTGAAGTGTCTGCTATCAGCCATAATCTGGCACACCATTGCTTCTACCTCAGCATTTGTTAGTGCTGGCTCAGGATCTGCACTTCTGGTAATCCTGACATGTCTAGTCCCTACGTTAGGCGACGCTCTTCGGTTTTTGGAAGTAGTTGATCTCGCTTTTCCTCTATGGTCCTAGTCATTCATGGGACGAAGAGGTTAAAGTAGTTGTTCCTTAGTAGCGTTTGTGATGTTGGGGTCCCTGTGAAGAGCATGTGAACCTCGCATTGGCAATAGCATTGGTTCTCTCAGGCTCGGGTCATTAGGGCCTAGCACGTGGGCTACGTCTTCGCGAGATCCCAATGATCTGAAAGCTAATTGTTTGAGATTCTCATGCCTTCCATATGGCCTCCTCTAACGTGGACGTCCCTCATCCTAAGAGGATGAGGGGTCTGCATCGATATGATGAGTCGGGGATAGTGTTCTCTACCTGCATAGCTCGTCTATTTACCGACTCATGTCTTTCATGTTTTCCCGCATAAGAACGCTATCGCGCCTCTGGGCCTTTAAGTCATCATTAGTTTTATCCAGCATGTCCAGCAGGCTTGAGAAATCCATGTGCGGGGCAGGTGTGAGGCAGATGGTTGATCATTAGCTGGCGTGGCTGGCATTGGAGCACTTGCAGTGGCTCGAGCAGAAGTACCAGCCATAGTTGTAGCTGGTTCGGTTCGGGTATCAGCTGCACCATCGGATCGGTTTGAAGGGACATTACCAGATTCACTTGACCCATCGGTTTGGCTCGGTACGTTGAGCTCAGGTCGGTTCGATGACCCTCTTCCGGATCGGCTTGGTCTTGAATCGTGCCCCCGTGATCTAGTGACAACCATCGCCTGCTGATCTTCACTCGCCTCATTTTCCCGGGGAACTTGTCATTCCTTTCCTTTTCCTTTAGTCATAAAGTCCGATTCTCTTGAGGTTAGTGAAAGCTTTCAAGAATAATGAAGAAAGCGTACTAACTTCTTTGGACTTGAGGAACCAAACAGTAGAATGATAATCCAAAATTTGGGAATTCAACTTTCTCAGTGAAAGCACCAAAAATGTTAGACCAAAAAGTGGTACTGACACCTAACTAAATGATAATTCTAAATAAAATAGAGAGAGAAACAATAATAACACAAGATTTATAGTTGTTTGGCGTTAACGAGCCTACGTCCACTTTATACTTCTTTGATTGATGATTTGAATACGAATACAATGATGATTTCCACTCAATTGCACAAGTACAACAATGCTTTCTATCAATTTCATGGAATTACACTTCAATACTCTTAGTACAATCTGAAATGATAGAAGAAATCTACTGGTGATGAAGTTAGAGTAGACTAACTGCAAAAAGATCCCCTCAAATGGAGTGTTAAGGGGTATTTATAGGCTGGAAGCTCATCCGATTCGGGTGTCATGTGGGGTCTATCTCATGTATTTCGGATTTGGGAACACTAAGATAAGGATAGCGCGTTGAGAATGTTGGATAATGGGGGTTGACCACTCCGAATTCGAAGGAACATGATGAGTAACCGCTACAGTTTCGAGTGTCGATTCGTGTCGGATTGACAGATTGCGATCCAGATTAGATATATATAGACCGAACCGACCCGGAAGTGTTTTCCGAAGCTGGTTCATTGGCTCGAGTGTGTTGAAGAGAGACAGTTTGGTTAGAGGACTTCGAATCGATCTTAAATCCTGTCTGCCATGCCTTTTGTCTTTAAACAGATTCGGTAATTGATTCATTCCTTGGCTTTGTATAGCCTAATCACAAAGTTGGCTAACAATATTTATCTTGAGCACTTGAACTCTTGATTACTCATGAGTCTTGAATCTTGAATCTATAAATCTCTAAAACTGTATAGTCTTCAGTATTTAAGTCCTGTACACAAATCCTGCATATATATATATATATGTATATGTTCATATATTCTAGATAGAGATGTTAGTGTATGTGTGTGTGTATAATCAAGGATAATTGAGACAAGGTTGTTGTCATTAAAACTCCATTCTCCAACGCACCCATATTCTTCTCATTTCTTATTTTATTGCCCTTTATGACCATAACGGTCATATTTTCCTGAGCCAACTATTTATCAGACCCAAGGTGTCTATTGTTGTACCCCAACAGAAAATTACTATTCTTATTCGTTTATTTATTTATTCATTGACTGTTTTATATATATACCAGTACGAAGGCACGTCCGATGGACGTGTGCATCGACAACCAAAGCAAAAAGGGGTTATGTGCAGAGATTGGTGGAAAAGGAAGAACAAATACCACTAAAATTGTTAGCAATGACGTACAGACTATAAAACTAAATTTAAGGGAACCACAACGTATGCACAAAAATATGAAGTACCATTGGAGAAGTACAGCATTAAATTTGCATACATGTAGAAAATAAATATTATAGAAGCAAAAAGAAGATAGTCAAGCCATACAAAGCATGGTCCAAGAAACAAAAAACGTACAATGTTTGCTCTACCGACAACGCTACACCATTTCAGTAACATTCAAACTACATAACTGGATGCTAAATGTGTCGTTGCTTTTGAACTACAATGAAGTTGCTTCTCTATATGACAATAAGGGCATAATATTGAACAGTCATTGGAATAATAGAACAAAACAATAGTAAACAAAGTTACAAAAGTCTCCATTTTTTGACCACCCAGCAAGTGTGTTTCATAATCACAGTACCAAGCATGAAAAGGAATGATTGCCAAAAAAGTGAATAATGTTAAAGCAATTGTCATCAATGCACATGTCCATCTACTCATCATTGCTAGCTAGCTCTGTTGATATGAAATGTTAGTTTTTTTAGGTTACCATCCAAAGCAAGAAGCTAATATTTGGTAGAGTTGAAAACATTTCACCATAAAATAAATTTTAATAACATGAGTATGAATTGATATGTAGGTGTGAATGCTAATGTGCAGTGGTAGTAGCTAAACTCATCCATGCAGAATGCATAATTAATATATGTGATAAATGATGAATCCCATGAACCAAAAGCAACAATAATAGAAGTATCACCAATAAGGTGTACATCATATTTTGCAATCAATTTAATAAATTCACTGTAAAATCACTATTAATGGCAATTTTATTGGAAAACATATTTTCGAATGGATTTGCTTTAATCTAAGTTGTCAGCTATCACTAAACTTAGTTTTATGGTCAAAGGATGAGAGTATTGATATATGAAATAATCTTCAGTAATATTAATAGTCAGTCATGTGGAAAGATTCATAATACTCAAACTCAACACAATTAAAAAAGGACAACATTTAGTGCTAATTTATTTCGTTAAATATAGGATCAATCAAAATTTCATTACGACTTTTTCTTTCCACTGATTTTGTTTATATACCTCATGGATGAAACTTATACCATTAAACGAAGACCAACTATCAATTTTTATCATAAAGATAGTCTTAACTTCAAAACAAAAATCATGCACAAATTGTATTTATAAGATAAGTAAAAGAACACAATGTAGAATATTTAAGGCTAACATAATGGCAATTTGTTTACTAAATGTAATCATGCACTAAGCCAAACGAAGTAAAAACTTGCATCAACTAAAGCACAGTAGAAATAAAAGTCAATAGAGATGAGAATAAAAGTTTGGGAGACGGAATAAATGTTAAACAAATGACCGTCTTGTGTAAGAGTTGTACGCAGTGAATCAATAAATAAGCACTTAGTTAACTCGATTAAGTCAAAATACTTGTTAAAACAAATCATTACACAAGATTCAGTACCTTATGTAATGGCCTTCAGTTTTCCCTTGTCTTCTAACTCTTCACCATTGGAACTTCAAATCTGCATTAGGAAGAGTATAAGAACAACCAAATAATTTAGTTTAAATAAGTTTCACACAGTATAGAAATGACAACCTCCATAGCTTATACTGAGTAACTAAGAATAGCCAGAAGAAGGCCATAAATATGTGTTCCAATTTTTGTTCACTTGCTGAATAGCAGCAATCGGGTATTCTCTCCACTCAAAAAGTTCATACAAATATACATGTCTACCAATTACATCATTATTCTATGCATGTTTCAGAGCATTCCATGAGTTCTTGATCTTATTTTAAAAATGAAGTTTAATTGAGAAGAAAACTAAATGTAGTGCTTCAATTTTATCTACATTGATACTTCTGAAAGTTAAAGAATTAAGTTTCTAGCTTTAACTTGCACCATACATATGTATACGTACTAATAAGCACACACATACACACGCATTGCACTTCGTTCACATGCATTATACTTCAGTTTGCAACTCACAAAACTGAGGGCAAAACATACCACTTTCTAGCCCGTATAGATTGAAATCTTTAACCTATATTGTACTGGATCGAAGAACAAAAGTAATTGTTGCATCTCCAAACTTTACAATGACCGTACTTAGTACCCAGTCCTCACATCTATCCCTAAAGAAAATTTGAAGTTTCATCAATAATAACATGTGCAAATTCATCTTTCACACTGAAAACTCATACGCATGTCTAGGTATAGATGCTAACCTTTTCGTATGCAGATTCATCCAAAGTAACATGTGCAGGTTCATTTTTCACACTGAAAACTCATAAGCATGTCTAGGTATAGATGCTAACCTCTTCGTGCGCAGATTCATCCAAAGTACCATGTGCAGATTCATCTTTCACAATGAAAACTCATACGCAAATCTAGGTATAGATATCCAATAAAAGGTCCATCGGAATCAATCATCATCCATGTAATCCTAATTTAAATAGATAAAGGGAGATGTTCTTAGTCTTTACATTACAATATGTGTCAAAAAGAAAAGAAAAACATTTCTCTTTTCCGGAAATGGAAACATGGTGTTGGTAAATGGGAAATGTGTTGTTTATTATACTTCGTTCAATATGTTGTGATCAATTTTAGCAACCAAAACATCAAATGATGCGCTAAGGATATTATGTATAAAATGTGAAAGTACATCATGGTATCCTTATTTTAATCTCAAAAAAATTAAATTGGCCTAACGCAAATAGAAACAATATATTGATATGCCAAAAAAAAATCAATATGAAAACCGTGACCATTGGACCGAAATAACAGAATGATATAAGGTAGCATGACAAAAATGTAACTTTCTTCTAAATGCCAACCATCTTCATGTCTCTCTCTTCATAAACTATTGATGCACATATTTTTCATCGGTGTGCTTGTTTGTATTGGGACCTTATTATAAATCCACGCAGTTTCATTAGATAAGGAGTTCAACTTACAAAACTTAAATTTACAGTCTAGACAGATCTTTTAATTGTTATTAAGAATGAATATGAAATCATATCTGATATTTGCATTTTCTTCAGTAACCTATACTACTATAACATGACATATGACTATTTTCTGCCAATAAGAATAAACAATGTCAAACTTGTTTACTGTATTTTTTATTAAATAGCAAGTCGATCATGGAAAATGAAACATTTAAGAAAATGATTTTTGGTTGTGTCGCATTAATTGAATCAATAACGTAAATACTTCATTCAAAAAAAAAACCAAATATTGCCTGAAAAGTGCTTTTTTGCACCAAGGGGCCAAATACTAGAAGCAGGACATTTAGCCAAATTTGTCTAGCTCCTAGCATGTGAAACTAAATAGATGCCATTAATCTCATTAACTGGAAAAGTAAATTTAGGTGCAGCATCATTCATTTTTGTAACCAAATAATCATAAAGCTTCTTCCTATATACGGATAATCTGTAACTCTCTGAGAAAATTGCTAAACACTAGTAAGATCAAACTGGAGATAAATCACGCTTTGTAATAAAGAAGACAGTGTAAGTAAAAGTGCTACTTTTATTTTGATTAAAAAACCAAAAGTTTAATGGTTTATAATTACATATGGACACTTTTGCAGCTTCAACGACTTCCTTTACTTTATTTACGTTACCAAGAATTTCTTTTGATTGTGGAATGTTTTCTTTAGGCAACTCAGATTTGTTAGGCACAACCTTTATAATCTTCAGATATAAATAATTGTCAATAATAATGTTAGCTAGCACTGGGAAGTGCTACAATACTGCTATCGCCAGCCCATTAGGTTAAGTCGTTAGAAGTAGCAATAGCAGTGCATCAACCATTGTATATTAAACAATAGAACATACAACAATAGTTTTGACAGTGGTCAGAAACATTGTATATGAGACAACATAAGTTAGGGTGATAGCAGAAATCAATTGTTCAAAAAGGATTAGTGGCACATAGAAAATGCACATGGGAAAGATAGCAAAAAATGAAACGCTTATGTAGAAACAAAAGGAAGTTCTTTTGAATAGTCGAAATCTTTCAGTTGAATCAGTTCTTAAAAATGTATATAGCTGTTTTAGCGTTAAATACAAATTAAGGTATTGTTTGTTTCGAGTAAGAAGCACTGAATAGTGTTCTGAATTGGGAAATATTCAGCATTCAGAAGCTCCAAACACGTTTGTATTCATCATTCATTCAGCATTAAGCTGTCAATTCAGTGGCCACCTATTCAGTGGTTAAATATCGATTTATTCCTGTGCTAGATCTGATTACATAATGATTACCATTAATATCCTTCTATCCTTCATTTATAAACATGTCATGTTCGATTCTATTTACAAATTGACTTCATTTTTGTACTGTAGCAACAGCAGTAACAAACAAAAGCAAGGTAGAAGTAAGAGAAACTCCAATGGTTCATTGATACATGGTCTGAATCATGAATCAAGCAAAAAATGAACCCCAACAAATATTACGAGGCTGAAGATTAAGGCAAATATTAAGGAGCCAATCCTGAATTCTTTTATTACTTTATACGGTACCATTACTTTATTTAATCATAAGTTCTCAGCCAAACATATAGTATTAACAAAGATAGTTTATAATAGATCCAATATTACTTTATTGGATGCTTCAATCAATTGAAACCTTAAAAATATGCATGCATGCTTTTATTATGAATTTACAAATTAAATTTTTTTGGTCTTCTTTAGCTTTCTGTTTATTTTATTTCAATTAGTACTCATTAATGATCGGGTGAATGTACGTTTTCAATTTATGTGCGTAGAATTTTGTATGTACGCTTGACAAGTATTTAGATCAAATAAATTCTAAACAAAATTGGGGCCAATTTCATCAAAGTAATAAACTTTTCAACTAATCAATTTTCTATTCAGCAAGAAAAATCAAACAATATTTCTTTTATTCAATATTTAGCATCCAGCGTTAAACATTCAGCGTTCAGTGTTCAGCTTTAAGTATTCAACATTTTCAAACAAATGAAGCCTAAAAAATTACACATCAAAGAAAAACTAAAGCAGACAGAATATTTGTATAGAACTGGAATGATTTAATAGAGAAATTACCGAGATAGAGGAAGAAGAGAGCAAGTTCCAATAACCAAAGCCGGCCAACCCTTCCATCGCTCAATCTAGAATTGAGATCTGAAGGAAATTGAGTCAAACTTACACACAAGTCTACAAAAATAAAATTGAAAAATTAAAAATTGATCCTTAGTGAACATAGACAAAACCACAAAAATTAAATTAGAAAAGTGAGTTTGAAGATCTTACGGTGGAGAAATATATGAAAGCAAGCGTCATGTTGTGAGCAGAGAAAGTTAGGCGGATAACGGAATCTCTCTAATTTGCAGCGAAGTCGTCCAGTTGGAGCAAGAAGAAGGAAAACTGAAGAACCCAAAGTCGACGATTTCTTCGTTCCGTTGTTGAATGGAAGATAGCAGTGTTTGGATCTAAAAATCGTGGCACTTGGAGATGAAGAGAGAAGAAAAAAATGGAAATCTAGGAGGCGGTTTAACGGGTTCGTATTGCGAAAGAAAACATAGAATGGGCAAAAAACGTGAAGAGAGGAACGGGAAAAATGATGACATTTGCCAGACTGATTGAATAACCGCTGTTATCGTAGTGGGATTAGAATCTGCCCAATACAGAAGGACACATATGCCCTTCGTCTTAATTTTCTATTTTATTCTTTTGTACAGATGGCGATGGGTTTTTCCAGAAACCTGAAAAAGCTTCACTATCCCTAAAAGATTTTTTTATTAGTAGATATATATATATATACATGTATATATATATATATACATGTATATATATACATATATATATACATATATATATATTTATATGAGATTCTAAATATGATTCTTATATATCTTATATATAAAGCAAATACTTCTCTCTTTGAAGCATTTTTCGGACTGTCCAAGCCACCCTTACTGATTTCAAAACTAATGTTACCCCCGCAAGGGCAGGTTTGTCTTTTTCGTATAACATGTCTTCAACCGGTTGTCGTGACCACGTTTTACACCAGTTTTATGCGTGTTTCTTTCCATATTTTTCAGTTTCATCCAAACTGATATTCTCATCTTCTCTACCTTCAATTTCCCCATAGGAAAATTGACACGAATTTCTCCAAACTTCAATTTTTCGTACCTCAGTTGAGAAATCTCACGCGTGGATCTGACTCGCTTATGCTCAGTCGTACAAGATGTAAGTATAAACTATTCATAGAACTATCCTACTACCCTAATTTGGTCGATAAGATCCATTTTAAAACTATGTAGGGTTGTATAGAAGCAATAAAGAGGTTAATTTGGCTACAGGTATGGTCACAACCGAGAAGCTTTAGTTGATTAATTCCCTTCTTTCTGTTTTCTTATTGAAGTTATAAACGTATGTTTTTTATGGTAAATTTTTTCAGAATAGTTGGCAATTTAACTCTTTCTTCCTCAATGGAAACGCCGATGATTTTACAATGGACAAATTTATAAAAGAATCATCCTATAGAATAGCAGATCCCTAATTCTTCATTTAGAAATAAAAGCTCGGTGGATTTAAAATTTAAGAAGGTTATTTCCAATTTGGTATGTCTTGATCTTTCAGTTGGCATGTAAAAGAGCGTAATAAATTTATCAATTTGTTAGCTCGCTGAGACTTGACTGTAGCACGTAAATATTCATTTTTATTTAGATAAAATAGTTTTTTTTGGTAGTCTGTGATATATTCATTGCTAAGCTTTAATGTAATTCGTTATATCCACATATGTTTAACTAATATATTGTTATTCAGAATTAATGTCTCATATATGCATGCACAACATGTTTGAAACAATTTTTGGGTCACAAAAGTTGAGGTACCAATGTTCATTTCTTCACTTAAGAGCCTGTTCCCTATTGAATTTAGAAAATGGTGTTGAAGCATATCATACCAATAGTGAATCAAACAAATTATAGATGTTTTTCCTTTCTTAGTGTTGGCTAGCTTTTGGACCAAGCCACCAAGACCAAGAAAATATGGAACCTCACTCGTCAGGATCCTCAGAAACTCGATCGTGGTCCACCACCACGACCCCTGCTTGTGGTACCAAGCAACGACTCGCTATCGTCCCCTGTAGCCACGATCCGACCCGTCCATGTCTTCTCGATCCAATCCAATCCCAGAAGCTAAGATGAAGATCACGACTCGATCCGTTTACAGCAGAACGATCCGATCCGTTCCCTCTGCCTCTTCACAGTCCGATCCTAGAAAACAGGATAAAGGTCGAGACCAAGTCTGCCTCGATCCGAGAATGTAGGATCTCATGACATCTGTCCAAAACGGCTATTTTGACTATTTCTTCATCAAGCCACGAACCAGTCCGAGATTCTCGGGATTTGTGCCACGTATGACCGTGATCCGTTTGTAAATATCAGCTATAAATAGCCCTAGACTCGGCATTTTTCAAGATCTTTTTGGCAATTCTGAGTTTTGATTCCACCATTATCATATCTCTATTATTCTTGTTCAGAGTTGTCTCGAATTTATTGAGTGAACCAACATTGTAAAAGTAAGGTTGAGAGATAAATCATTGATTGTACTCGAATTTTAAGTATAATCGTAGATATAAAGTGGACGTAGGCTCGTTAACGTCGAACCACTATAAATCTCGTGTCTTTCCTTCTTTTTTTGCATTTTTTCTGATATTAATCTCTGCATAATTGAACAACCTGGGTGTTGGATCCAATTTTGGATCTAACATTTTGGTGCTTTCACTGAGAACGAAGTTTCAGCATATTGGATTGTAGTTCTATTATTTGGATAGTCAAGTCCGAAGAAAACAGTCCAAAACTCCACTGTTTCGATTTTTGAAGATTTCAGTAAAGCTCAGATATCATGGCTGGAAAGAATTCTAAGGAAGTACGAGCTTCCCAAGCGATTGAAACTACGAACGAAGCAATTGAAGAGAGCGTTCAGGAGCAGGTCGAAGTTCTGTTCCAGGATCATGGAGAGGAGGGGGCGATCCGATCCAATGAGGGTGTGGTGACCCGAACAGCTGAGGGTGTCATGACTAGATCCCAAGATAACATCGCCATCCCCCCTGCTAACCCTTCTGCGATCTGATCCTAGGGAACTATCACGAACCGACGCCAGGAGAGCACCACGAGCCACCAGCCTAGGAGGACCACGACCCGAACTGACAATCAGACATCTACCCGACCTGAGAAGGAAATTATGGCTCGTTCTGCTCATGCTGGAACTTCTGCTCAACCCGGTTCAAGTTCCTTGCGTATAAGAGAAGATGAAGATGACCAGTTCGGCCCTTCTACCCCAGTTACCGAAGGACATCTGACTTGAATACTTGAAGCATTGGACAGGCAAACTGATGAATTGGCCGCTCGGAGGCAGGAGAACTCGTTGCTGCGTCAGAATATCACTACCCTAGGCAGACGAATTGGTGATATTCAAAGGCAGGTTTCTCCACCTCCAGCTTACCCTTTATCCCCGGAACATACATCGTCGTCTGAAGAGCCTCGGAGGAACCGACGATGGCCCCCGTTAGAAAGGGCTGAGAACATAGAGCAACTTCGATTTGGGTCACTTCCATCTCAAGAAGAAAAGTCACTTAATCAGGGAACTAGTAACCGCAACTTAAATGAGTCTGCTCTACCACCGAGGAATGGTGTTCCACCCGCTCGTCGCATGATCGACCGCGGCAACAGGGGGCGAGGGAGTTCTGCTCAAGACCCGGACTTTGTAGCAGCACGTCAAAGAAATGCTGGAGGAGGCCGTTGGGCAAGAAGTGTTGATCCCGAATCTACCCTGACCCATGCAGATGTTGAAGCAATGATTAGGCAAGTCATGGTAGATAGCCGTGGACAGAGGAATGAAGATTGGGGCATAGATCGCAGTCATACGCCTTTTACCGATGACATACTGGATGTTACATTCCCGAGGCGCTTTAATATGCCAACCATGAATTGCTATACGGGTAGGACTGACCCAATCCAGCATTTAATGCGATACTCCTGGTCAATGAATGTCGCCGCAACTACAGACGCGGTAAAATGTAAAGCATTCCCTATATTCGTAGAAGATGTGGCGTTATTGTGGTTTACCCGCTTGCCAGCACGATCAATATCCAGCTTCAGGGAATTGAGTGAGAAACTCGTGAGCCAATTCCGTCTTCATGCCCAGAGGACTAAGAATGTTATTGAGCTATCCCTTTTTAAACAACGACCGAACGAAAGCCTGAGGCCGTATTTGGATCGTTTCAACTTGGCTGTCACAGAAGTCAGAGATCCGCATGAGCAAACTGTGTTGATGGCCCTGATCGATGGCGTCGATAAAGATATCGAATTTGGGAGACATCTGGCCGGCAAGCCACCCCTGACCATATAATATTTTATGAAAAAACTAATGTTCGCCTGCGTCAGGAGGAGATATATGCTAATCGAAAAAGAAAGGCTATTGGTAAGGAAGATATCCAAAGCAACGTGGCCGTCAAGCAAACAGGAGATAGCTCAGGAAAAGTTGAAGTTAACGTCGGGAACAAGAATCAAGGCAGCGGTCGCCAATCAGGGAATAGTAATAACAATAATCGGAAAAGAAATTGAGGAAATGACTCTTAGAGGAGATCCTGGCCCAGGCCGTTTGAGGGCTTTACCCCGTTAAATGATACGTTGGAAAACATCTTCCTGGATACATATAATGTTCTCCAGTACAAAAGGCCTCCTCCGAGAGATTCTACAGAGAAAGAGCGTGAAACTGGGAAATTCTGTCTTTCTCATCAGATCAAACGAATGTCGTCACTTGAGAGACGTGGTTGAAAGGCTGCTCCGAGAAGGGAAGCTTGATGAGTATAAGGTGACTCCTAGGGATAGGGGGCAAGTTGTACAAGCCCCGAACCAAAGCCAACCTGCTACCAAACCGACGGCTCAGCAAAAAGGAAAAAATATCGTTATCAATACCATAGTTGGTGGACTTCACATGGCAGGGCACAGTTTCAGAGCTATGGATCAATATGTAAATGCAGCTAAACAACATTTTGAAGTGGGGGAATGTAGCAACCCCGAGGACAACGCTCCGGTTAAGCAACAAAAGACGATGTCCAATGACGTCATATTTCGCGAGCGAGAGAGTATTGGAGTACAATCCCCAACAGAAGACTCATTGGTGATCACCGTCACCATCGGCCCAGCTATAGTTCATAAAGTCCTTGTAGATAACGGGAGTTCAGTCAACATTCTATTCAAGAAAACATTCGACCAAATGAAACTCGAGCCGAAGGATTTGAAACCATGTGAAGGTTGGATATGTGGATTTAATGGGGCCTTGACTGCTCCAATAGGATACGTGGAATTATCAGTAACCCTTGGGGAAGGAGAACGCCAGAGAGTGAGGATCCTCCCCTTCGTGGACCTGGATATTGAATCGTTGTACAATGCCTTCTTAGGCCGACCGGCCTTAGCCAAATTCAGGGCCCGTATCGCCCCCTAGTGCTTATTTTTGAAGTTCCCAACGAATGTCGGTGTGGGTATAGTTAGAGGAGATCAAGTTATTGCCCGAGCATGCTACATTGCAGAGTTAAAGTTGCTCCGCAAAGGGAAAGATGTAGAAGCAAGATGTGGTTCTTCCCCTCCGAGGGAGGAATCGTCATAGCAATTAAAGAAAATACCTCTAGGAGGGTCTCCCAGAGAGTTTCCCAAGGACATAGATCCCAGAGAGGATGAAGAGCCTTGGGGCAGAATGGCGACTCCCAATGAAGCGACTGTGGATGTATCAATCGATGATAGTGACCCAGAGAAGGTCCTAAAGATTTGTTCCCAGTTGGATCCTGTTCGAGCCCAGGAATTAACAAATTTTCTAAAAACTAACTTGAATGTATTCTCCTGGACCCATGCGGACATGTGTGGGATATCTCCCTCGATTATGAGTCATTCGTTAAGCATTAACCCAAAACATCCTCCTGTCAAACAAAAGAGGCGAATGCTTGGCCAAGAGAGGTCTGCTGCCTTGAAGGAAGAAGTCGAAAAGGTGAGAAGTAATGGGTTTATTAAAGATTCAACATACCCTGACTGGTAAAGAAGGCCAATGGGAAGTGGCGTACGTGCATCGACTTCTCGGATCTAAACAAGGCATGTCCGTAGGATAGCTCCCCTTTGCCTAGAATCGATCAGTTAGTAGATTCAACCGCAGGTCATGAACTTCTTTCTTTTATGGATGCATACTCGGGGTATAATCAGATCCCCATGCATGTTCCAGACCAAGAGCATACCAGTTTCATTACAGATTTGGGATTATACTGCTATGTGGTGATGCCTTTCGGTTTGAAAAATGCCGGTGCTACATATCAGCGATTGGTGAATATGATGTTCTACAACCAAATCGGGAAAACAATGGAGGTATACGTCGACGATATGTTGGTAAAATCCATACGGTCATCTGATCATACTAACGATTTAGCAGAGATGTTTGAGATTCTCCGAAAATATGGGATGAAACTGAATCCTTTGAAATGCTCATTTGGGGTAGCATTTGGAAAATTCCTAGGGTTCATTGTAAGCTCGCGCGGAATTGTGATCAATCCGGATCAAATTACAGCAATCTGAAATATTCAAGAACCAAAGCAGATTAAAGACGTGCAAAGCCTCACAGGAAAAGTGGCAGCGCTCAACAGATTTATCTCAAAAGCTATAGATAAATGCATCATGTTTTTCGAGCTAATAAAGCGAGGGAAGCGCAACTTTAAATGGACTCCTCATTGTACAGAAGCATTCCAAAATCTATTGAATCATCTGGAAAGACCCCCGATACTGTCTAAGCCTGTGGATCACGAGGATTTATTTGTATACTTGGCAGTGTCATCCTACGCAATCAGTTTGGCTTTGGTAAGAGAGGAGGATAAGGTGCAAAGACCGGTGTACTATGTGAGTAAGAAATTGGCAGCCGCAGAACGGAATTACCCAAAAATATAAAAGCTTGCGTACAGTTTGCTGATTGCATCTAGGAAGCTTCGTCACTACTTCTAGACTCACCCTATTATTGTTTACACTGATCACCCGCTTAAGCAAGTCCTACAAAGGCCAGAAGCATCAGGAAGGTTGATTAAATGGAACATTGAGTTGAGTCAATTCGACCTAAACTTCCAACCCTGAAGGTCGATAAGAGGGCAGACACTTGCAGACTTTATAGCAGAGTTTACCGTCCTAGAAGATGATGTGGTAACCGAGGAAGACGATCTGCCAAAGCTACTCCTTGACCATAATGCCTGGAAACTATATACTGATGGAGCTAAAAATAATAGACGATCTGGTGCCGGAGTGGTTCTTGAAACTCCAGAGAGACGGCTAATATATTACGCTCTTAGATTAGAGTTCCACGCAACTAATAATGATTCCGAGTATGAAGCTCTAATTGCTGGGTTGAAACTTGCAAAGGAATTAGGGGTAACAAAGTTAGACATCTTTTGTGACTCCAATTTAGTTGTGAACCAAGTTAATGAAAAGTTTCAGGCTAAGAGTCCAAGGTTGATATCATACTTAGAAAAAGTGAAGAAGTTGTTAGATGGTTTTAATTACCACAACATATCTCATATTCCTCGAGTGGAGAATCAAAGAGCAGACAAGTTAGCGAAGATGGCTAGTTCCGATAATCCAGAACATACGGAGCTAGTCCCGATTGAAGTACTACAGTTCCCTAGCGTGGATCATATGGAAGTTGATCCGGTACTAGAGATTGAACCTGAAAGGGAGTCATGGATGACCCCCCTAAAGAATTTTTTGATGAATGGAATGCTCACAGCAAAGAAAAGTGAGAGGCGTTCAGTTATACGGAAGGCTTCCCGATATGTGTTGCAAGGCAAAGTCCTGTACAGACAAGGTTTCTTGATGCCTCTCCTCCGGTGCATTTCCCATGATGACATCAAGCATGTACAAAAGGAAGTCCACGAAGGTGAGTGTGGCGACCACACTGGAGGGCAAACATTGGCAAAGAATATATTGCGATACGGCTATTTCTGGCCCACCATAAACAAGGATGCAGCCAAGTATGCACGACGTTGTGATGCTTGCCAGAAATTCTCCAAGATTCCTTGGGCGCCACCTAACTAGTTGAAGACAATGACAAGCCCGTGGCCTTTTTCTATGTGGGGAATTGACATTATTGGTAGCCTTCCCATAGCAAAGGGCAGAGCAAAGTTCCCTTTTGTGGCCATGGATTATTTTACTAAATGGGTAGAAGCAGAGCCTTTGACCATGATCACAACCAAGCAAGTGATTACCTTTGTCGTTAAGAACATTATATGTCGATTTGGGATTCCAAAATTCATCGTAACCGATAATGGGACCCAACTCGACAACACCGAGTTTCAAGATTTCTGTCGGAAGTATCACATCGAGAAAAGATACACCTCTGTGGCACATCCACAGTCGAACGGACAAGTTTAAGTGGCAAACAAGGTGATCAAATCCATTCTAAAGAAAAGATTGAAGAGGGCCAAAGCCATATGGGTTGATGAATTACCCCTAGCACCATGGGCCTATAGAACAACGTACAAGTCGGCGACGGGTCACACCTCGTTTTCCCTTGCTTTTGGAGCTGAAGCAGTCATTCCGGTCGAGTTGGAAGTACCATCTCATCGAACCATTTATTACGATCCGATGACCAACAATAAGCTGCTCCTTGAATCCCTGGACATGGTTGAGGAGAAAGGGGATGAAGCCGACTGACGTGCCCTGAGGCACAAACAACAAATAGCTCGGTATTACAACAATAGAGTCTGAGCTCGAACATTTGAACCCGGAGACTTGGTTCTGAAGCGCGTCTTTCCGCCCCCAGTACATATGGGTCTGAAATGGGAAGGACCGTACTCCATTTTACGAAGGCTTGATAATGGAACCTTCAAGCTAGCAACCGTAGGTAGAGATGAAATCCCCAGAGTATGGAATGCCCATCATTTGCGGCCTTATCTGACATAAAAATGTCAGTTTTACTCTTTGGTTTTTAGAACCATGCAAAAAGGCTCGACTTGCCTAGAACAGTCTAGTTATTTGAACAAAAGATTATAAAGTGGACGTAGGTCATGATTCGACCGAACCACTATAAAAATATCGCGTGTCATTTATCTTTACTGCACTATTTCTTATCTACTCTTTTATTTTGATCAATATAAACCATTACCATTTCGAAATTTGCTTTAAATTATGCAGTAATCTCAAAACAGCTAATTCAAAATGTCGTCTATCAGATCGGAAGGCTCACGGTAATTAAAGCTCCAAAAGATGTAGCGAGGTAAATCGCACTACTGTTTGCACTCTAACTCCCGAGATTAGGGAAAGAGTATAAAGGACGCGAAGATAACGTCCCCAAGGCGTCAAGGTACACCATGATAAAACCTCCTTGATAACACTCTAACCCGCTGAAGGATCGGGAGAGTATAAAGGCGCTAGAGACTTGGCACCCCCAGAACTTCTGCCCCGCTGAAGGATCGGTGAGCAGACCAAGAATCGAGCTCAAACTCTAACCCGCTGCAGGATCGGGAGAGTATAAAGGCGCTAGAGACTTAGCGCCACAAGAACTCTAACCCGCTGAAGGATTGGGAGAATATAAAGGCGCTAGAGACTTAGCACCACAAGAACCATTGCCCCGCTGAAAGATCAGGATAGTGCAAATATAATCCTAATCGATCGCCAATAATCCCTGGCCAGGCACTATAATGACGATTGATTGGGGGCATATACGCGCACCACTATACATTTACTTAGCACGTGTATTTCTCGATAATTGTTTCGGTCATGATTAATAATTGTCACTTATGACTTTAATAGTTAACTATGAATGTTTCGGTTATGACCATTTAAACTCAGCTAACATGTTGAATTTGCAGGAACGCAATGGTGCAAAAGAAATAGATCTTCATTTACTGAAAGCAGATTTACAAGAACGAGAAGCTAAACAAAAGTGAGGGCCACTCTCACGACTACATCTTTTGGCCAAAGGAAATCCTAAAACTAAAATATGAACTAATAACTGCATTCTATTTACGCTTGGGAGATAACTTTGATTTCTTTTCCTTTTTCTGTTTCTGCAACTCCTCTTTATCAGTACCAAAGCGGTCACTTTTCTTGCTCTTCTTGTTATGAACAAGAGGCTCCATGGGAGGACTGGAAGGTTGGGAGGCAAGTTGTGAAGTTATTGATTTGGAAGAGAATCTTATAACCAACCCAGTCTTGGGAGCAAATGAGACGACCCCAAACCCCGTACTGACGGTGGCAAGGGTAATCCTAGGAATATAACACATAAACAGATAACAGCAGGACATAATTAAATAAATACACCAGATAATGCACAATAGAATATACTGGATAAACGTAATCATCAGAGTTACACAGTATACATGATCATACTTACAACAAATACAGTTCAGCTATACATAAATGTCTACAGCGGAAAACAAACATAATGTACAATAGGAGCTGAACAGCATAAAAAGAGATAAATAATAGAATCCATCTTCAGCTCCAGCTATCCAGATAAAGCCAGCTAAAACCTGAATACAAGGCTGCCCGTGTAGAAAAAGGGGCACCCAAGTTTGAAAGTGAAACAAACTACGAGTCAGTCATGGGACTGGTATGAGAAATCTACTCAACACATTTATAATATGGCTAATCACAGGACCACGCCACTATCGTGGAACGGGTTTACTCCATTGGATTGCCAGTGCTTTAAAACAAGTCATTCTTTTAAATATCGCAATGCTTTTTATAAAAATGAAGTCATTATAAGACTCAGTTCCCATCACACATTGCAACGCAAACCGGAGGATAGAGTTTTACCTTATAATAGCCAAAATATGCTTGATACGAATAAAACAAAAGCATTCGATATTATTACTAGTGTTTACATGTTTCAAAAGCAATTTCGAATCATAACTATAAATCATAGACGGCATGGATACCATATATCAAGTCACCATATATATATATATATATATATATATATACACACAATCAAAACTGCACGATGTCGTATTTGGAAATTGGATTTCCTTCATGAACCAAGGAAAAAGATAGTCCTTACCGACTTCGAGACGGTCTAGCCTGCCCCTCAGGAACAGCCGCAACTGCCCCTTGGATCGTCAGGGCCGGTCCACCGATGTGGATTATTATGCCTGAACACTGCGTTTCCCCACCCTATGGGGCGTAAATGAGCCAACGAATGGCTCCTTCGGCTTCACATAGTCACCGGTATATCCGAGGCGCCTCGGAACAGCAACAACAACATAAGTAAAATGTCAGGCCGTGTAAAAACACCGACACAACTCCTAGCTAGAAAGAAACGCAGGCCCTCCCTGATGTCCTCTCCCGTTTCTGGTTCATACCGGGGTGTGAGGCTCGCGAATTCACGTTATATACAAAGCTACGCCACACAGGCGGTGCTTTGATCATCAATCACAAGACTTTGCTTTTCAACAGAAGCCATGATCACTACATCTTAGCATGCCACACAAGCAATTCACACCGTGTAACTGATGGCTATCAATCACACAGAATAAATTCCAATGTCAGACACACCGTCCATTTGCAAGTCCGTTCTGGGTCTGAACGAAACCGGAGGCACTATATACCTCGCAAACCCATCGATCACCACGTACGTCTGGACGATCACCACTCATTATCCATATTTCGGGATGCCTCCCAATCAGGACCTCGGTTACCATCCAAACGAGGTGAAGATCTCCGGTCTTCGACCGTCGTCTTCATCTTCGATTTCTTATCGTCGATTCAGTTATTCAGAATGGGATAAACCCGGTCTTTCTAAGCAACTCGCGTATATAATAAACAAGTGCTACACAAACACTACTACACATCATTTCAATTCATTAGTCATTAACCGTCAATCAGTAAGAGAACGATTTCCCAAATATTAACCCCGAAGGCCGAAACCAACATCAGATCGATACCCAAGAAACCATTCGAATTAGCCAACCTTCAGTTAGTTTCTAAATTTCACATCCATATCGTTTATAATATTTTATAACGATTTATCGCTATTTTTATTTATTTTAAAATAGCCAATTTATTCAAAACGACGCTTCGGGCCATAACGCGGCCGTGACGTTGTTTTTCTTCAGATTTGATTTACACATCTTTGAAAATCTAACCGTTGGATCTTCACAAAATTTACATCATTAGAAAGATCTTTTCAAAACGAATCCAACGGCTCCAGTTTTGGGAAAATCTGATGGTCGGATCTCCCGGTACAATCGTTTGAAGTTTCGATTTCAAAATACGAACTACAGCGTCGTTATTCGATTAAATATAATTATATATATATATATATATATATATATAATCGATTCTGGCGCTGTTTTTCTTCAGATTTGAATTAAACATTCCAGACAATCCAACCGTTGGATTTTTACAAAGTTGGTACCGTTGGAAAGATATTTCCAAAGCGAACCCAACGGTTGCGGTTTCGGGAAAATCCGATGGTCGGATCCCCCGTACTAATCGTTTGAAATCACAGTTTCAAAATACGAACTGCAGCTTCGTTATTCGATATATTTCAATTCTATATATATATATATATATATATATATATATTCTACGATTTCAAAACTATATGAATTTCATACTTTTGATAAAAATGATATTTTTATCCAACTGTTTTCTATTTCAACACTTCACTATTTTTAACAATTCATGTATATACTAAAAATGTGATTTTTGATGTAAAACAATTTATTTCAAAACTCGACTATTTTATATAGTTAATATAGGTGATAAAAATTGGATTTTTATTATAAAACAATTTTTTTCAAAACAAGATTATTTTATATAGTTCATATCGATGATAAAAAATGGATTTTTATTATAAAACAATTTCTTTCGGAATATGAATACCATTCAACACATGAATTTCAATTCAATGAATGAATTTCGATTCAACACATGAAGGTTTTCTATAGTTTATATATATAGATAAAAAGGTGATTTTTATATTTAAAACACGAATATCATTCAACACATGAATTTCAATTCAACGAATGAATATCGATTCAACACATAAAGGTTTTCTATAGTTTATATGTATAGAATAAAAATGTGATTTTTATATTTAAAACACGAATACCATTCAACACATGAATTTCAATTCAATGAATGAATTTCGATTCAACACATGAAGGTTTTCTATAGTTTGTATATATAGATAAAAAGGTGATTTTTATATTCAAAACACGAATACCATTCAACACATGAATTTCAATTCAACGAATGAATTTCTATTCAACACATGAAGGTTTTCTATAGTTTATATATATAGATAAAAAGGTGGTTTTTTATATTTAAAAACACGAATACCATTCAACACATGAATTCTATTCAACGAATGAATTTCAATTTAACACATGAAGTCTTTCTATTCAACAGACGAATATAATTTCAACACAGGAAAATAATTCTAACACATGAATATTATTCAAAATTTCGGCAGCATAACGGCAGGGTAGTTAAAACCGGGACTGTCCCTAGTACGGCTTCTCTCTCTACCTTAAAGCCTCGCAGCTTTTGACAATGGGGAATCATGCATCTAGTTCGCACGCAGGCGGCATGTATATTTTTTTCATTTCCACAAACTAATCCTATGTGGTTTCAACCAAATATTTCTCAACCACAAACGGGTATTTTTCAACCACAATGAATCAATTTCAACCACAAACAATTCCAATCAACCATTCGCTATCAATCAATTTTCAAACCAATCACAACCAATAAATATCGTCAATGGTTTGTGGACGAGGGGCGTATATATATATATATATATATATATATATATGGCATTTCACTTCTATTTGAACACATATATAATTTTTACAACGCATATATAACTTATACATCGAACGTACAACTTATACAACGCTTATACAAGAGGTGTACAATCCTTGGAATATAACAATAAACAGATAATAGCAGAATAGAAATAAATAAATACACCAGATAATGAACAATAGAATCCATCTTCCGTCAGTACGTGGTTTGGGGTTGTCGCAACGTACTGAATATATGTAATCATCAGAGTTACACAGTATACAGGATCATAATTAGTACAAATACAGTTCATCTATACATAAATGTCTACAGCGGAAAACAAACATAATGTACAATAGGAGCTGAACGACATAAAAAGAGATAAATGATAGAATCCATCTTCAGCTCCAGCTATCTAGAGAAAGCCAGCTAAACCTGAATACAAGGCTGCCCATGTAGAAAAAGGGGCACCCGAGTTTGAAAGTGAAACAAACTACAAGTCAATCATGGGACTGGTATGAGAAATCTACTCAACACATTCAAAATATGGCTAATCACAGGACCACGCCACTTTCGTGGAACAAGTTTACTCCATTCAATTGCCAGTGCTTTAAAACGATTAAATCTTTTAAACTTCGCAATGCTTTTTGTAAAAATGAAGCCATTATAAGACTCAGTTCCCATCACACAATGCAACGCAAACCAGAGGATAAAGTTTTTACCTTATAATGGCCAAAATATGCTTGATACGATTAAAACAAAAGCATTTGATGTTATTACTAGTGTTTATATATTTCAAAAGCAATTTCAAATCATAAGTATCAATCATAGACGGCATTAATGCCCCATACCACTATGTCGCCATATATAGGTATACAATCAAAACCGCACAGTCACGTATTTGGAAATTGGATTTCCATTATGAACCAAGGCGAAAGATAGTCCTTACCGACTTCGAGACAATCTAGCCTACCATGTCTCAGGATCAGAACGCATCGTCCCTTGGAGCGACAAGGCCGGTCCACCGATGTGGATTAAAATGCCTGAGCAATACGTCTCCCCGTCCTATGGGGCGCAAATGAGCCAACGAATGACTCCATCGGTCCCGGATCGACCGATATATCCGAGGCGCCTCGCTATCCATCATCCACATAAGTAAAATGTCAGGCCGTGTAAAAACACCGACACAACTCCTAGCTAGAAAGAAACGCATGCCCTCCCTGAGGTCCTTCTCCCGTTTCTGGTTCATACCGGGGTGTGAGGCTCGCGAATTCACGTTATTCACAAAGCTACGCCACACAGGCGGTGCTTTGATCATCACCACAAGACTTTGCTTTTCAACAGAAGCCCTGATCACTGCATCATAGCATGCCACAAAGGCAATTCACACCACGTAACTGATGGTTATCAATCGCACAAAATGAATTCCAATGTCAGACACACCATCCATTTACAAGTCCGTTCTGGGTCTGAACGAAACCGGAGGCACTAAATACCTCGCATATTCATCGATTCCCACGTACGTCTGGACGATCACCACTCATTATCCATATTTCGGGATGCCTCCCAATCAGGACCTCAGTGGCCATCCAAACGAGGTGAAGATCGGTCTTCAACCCCCGTCTTCATCTTCGACTTCTAATCGTCGATTCAGTTATTCAGAATGGGATAAACCCAGTCTTTCTGAGCAACTCGCGTATATAATGAACAAGTGCAACACTAACATACATACGCATCATTTCAATTCATTAGTCACTAACCGTCAATAAGTAAGAGAACGATTTCCCAAATATTAACCCCAAAGGCCGAAACCAACATCAGATCAACACCCAGGAAACCATTCGGCTTAGCCAACCTTCAGTTAGTTTCTAAATTTCACATCCATATCGTTTATAATATTTTATAACGATTTATCGCTATTTTTTTATTTTAAAATAGCCAATTTATTCAATACGACGCTTCGGGCCATAACGCGGCCGTGGCGCTGTTTTTCTTCAGATTTGATTTATACATATCTGAAAATCTAACCGTTGGATCTTCACAAAATTTACATCATTAGAAAGATCTTTTCAAAACGAATCCAATGGTTCCAGTTTCGGGAAAATCCGATGGTCGGATCTCCCGGTATAATCGTTTGAAGTTTCGATTTCAAAATACGAACTGCAGCATCGTTATTCGATTTAATATAATTATATTTATATATATATATATATATATATATATATATATATATAATCGATTCTAGCGCTGTTTTTCTTCAGATTTGAATTAAACATTCCAGACAATCCAACCGTTGGATTTTTACAAAGTTGGTGCCATTGGAAAGATATTTCCAAGGCGAACCCAACGGTTGCGGTTTCGGGAAAATCCAATGGTCGGATCTCCCACACTAATCGTTTGAAATCACGGTTTCAAAATACGAACTGCAACTTCGTTATTCGATATATTTCAATTCTATATATATATATATATATATATATATATATATATCGATTCTTCGATTTCAAAACTATTTTAATTTCGTACATTTAATAAAAATGATATTTTATCCAACTGTTTTCTATTTCAACACTTCACTATTTTTAACAATTCATGTATATACTAAAAATGTGATTTTTAATGTAAAACAATTCATTTCAAAACTCGACTATTTTATATAGTTAATATAGGTGATAAAAATTGGATTTTTATTATAAAACAATTTCTTTCAAAACAAGATTATTTTATATAGTTCATATCGATGATAAAAATTGGATTTTTATTATAAAACAATTTCTTTCAAAATATGAATACCATTCAACACATGAATTTCAATTCAACGAATGAATTTCGATTCAACACATGAAGGTTTTCTATAGTTTACATATATAGATAAAAAGGTGATTTTTATATTTATAACGCGAATACCATTCAACACATGAATTTCAGTTCAATGAATGAATATCGATTCAACACATGAAGGTTTTCTATAGTTTATATATATAGATAAAAAGGTGATTTTTATATTTAAAACACGAATACCATTCAACACATGAATTTCAATTCAACGAATGAATATCGATTCAACACATGAAGGTTTTCTATAGTTTATATATATAGATAAAAAGGTGATTTTTATATTTAAAACACGAATACCATTCAACACATGAATTTCAATTCAACGAATGAATATCGATTCAACACATGAAGGTTTTCTATAGTTTATATATATAGATAAAAAGGTGATTTTTATATTTAAAACACGAATACCATTCAACACATGAATTTCAATTCAACGAATGAATATCGATTCAACACATGAAGGTTTTCTATAATTTGTATATATAGAGTAAAAATGTGATTTTTATTGTTAAAACAATTTATTTAAAACACGAATACCACTCAACACATGAATATGATTCAACGAATGAATTTCTATTCAACACATGAAGGTTTTCTATTCAATAGACGAATATAGTTTCAACACAGGAAAATAATTCTAACACATGAATATTATTCAAAATTTCGGCAGCATAACGGCAGGGTAGTTAAAAACGAGACCGTCCCTAGTACGGCTCCTCGCTCTACCTTAAAACCTCGCGGTTTTTTACAATGGGGAATCATGCATCTAGTTCGCACGCAGGCGGCATGTATATTTATTTCATTTCCACAAACTAATCCTATGTGGTTTCAACCAAATATTTCTCAACCACAAACGGGTATTTTTCAAACACAATGAATCAATTTCAACCACAAACAATTCCAATCAACCATTCGCTATCAATCAATTTTCAAACCAATCACAACCAATAAATATCGTCAATGGTTTGTGGACGAGGGGCATGTATATATATATATATATATATATATATATTTATATATGGCATTTCACTTCTATTTGAACACATATATAATTTTTACAACGCATATATAACTTATACATCGAACGTACAACTTATACAACGCTTATACAAGAGGTGTACAATGCTTATATAATTCATACATCGATTATATAATTTATACATCGTCGTTTTCCATATCGTTTATAATTTAGAAATCTCACATTGGGTTCCACTCCACCAAAAATAGCATAAGGCTCAGAGAAATATGCGGTCTCTTCTAAAAGGTAGAAGACGTCCACACGAGTCTACTGTCTCTTGTTTCACTGAATTTCGTCAAGAAATGAAAAAGATATGATTTTTCAAAGTTTGCAGCGGTTTAAAGGTGTTAAAATCAGATTAAATAAAACATAGTTGTTACCTTCAAAAATTCTTCAAAACTAGGTCCTCGATTCTTGCAAAATCCGTTGAGCGTTGTTGAGATCGGGTTGCGCCACATCCAAGAGCTCCGAGAGGCGCTCATGCGGAGGTATGTGGGCCCCCACTCGGTGGTGCCTGGCGTCGCCGGCGGAGCTTCGAAGACCGGATCTTCACGAGGGCGATTCTCTCCCAATCCTCAATGAAAATTATCAAACCTTATATGGATTTGAAGAGGATTCGAAGCTCTACAAAATCCCTAACTGGAGGTGGGGCTAATTCTTCCTGGATCGATCAGAAAATGAGGGGGAAGGTTGGAAGAGCGGTCGCCGTTCGTGGGGGGGGGGGGGGGGGGTTCCAGATAAAAACGGGGGGGGGGGGGGGAGAGAAAATGACCAACCAATCATATATTTTTTTATTTATATATTTTTAAATTCTCAAAAATACCCCTTGTCACACACGAACACCAATTCAAACCAAACGACTGTGGTCCCTAGCGTTTTACCCCCATTCCGAACACAATGGGATATGTTTCGTAGGCCCATTCGACTGTTTCAGTCAGTTTCCATTCAAATTAAAATATAAAACATTCAATATTCGATTTGAACGTACATTTCAATTTGCCAGGGCCACAAACTGAATCAAAAAATTCCAGAAAAATAAATCTGGCTATGTTTTGATGATACGGTCCCAACAAAACTAGTTTCGTCGAATTCTGAGACCGTTTGCAAAAAGGCCCATTTCTGGTCGATCCAATTTAACTGTAATTGACCAAAACATGTTTTCCTTTGCCACGCTCACATACTAGCTTCAAAAATTATGAAATTTGAAACGTAGCAATAACTTCACATTCCGGATCCAACAAAAGTGGTTTCGTCGAATTCCGAGGCCGTATGCAAAATGGCCATTTTCACGGGCTATAGTAGCGGCCTTTCTGAATATTCATTTGGCCATAACTTTTGCTTTCCGCTATGAAACTTCGATTTTTCAGATTCGTTAGAAAGGTATTCACTAACAGATTTAAATAATTTTGGTTTCACTCAAATCTGTTTTGTTTTGCACCCGGTACAGTCAGACAAAGTTTGAAATGAAAATTTGAAACTACCGCGCCATTTCAGGCCTTGTTTATAATTAGAATTGATTATATTCATTTTCAAATGTCGATTCAAACTTACTTTTCATCATTATTATTTAAAATATTTATTTTAAATATTTAAAATCCACTATTTTAGACAATTTAAAAAATTTAATTGGTTCAAATTTTCCGGGTCGTTACAGATCGATTTCAGAAATAGGGGCACGAATACAGGGTCCGGTTCCCCCTTCCTAAGAACAACTGCTTCTCTTTCCTAGCCTATATGTCAGCCAAGGTTTCACTATCATCATCCTTGGCCTCATCTATGGTTTCTACCTCCTTTTCCTCATCTGCATGACCGCCATCTATGTCATGCAAAGCAGCAATAATCTCAGCGTCCAAGAGCGCTGGTGCCGGATTCCATAGGTGCTACCATAACTCTCTCACTTGTTGTGCCCTCGATTTGCTTTGGAATCTCGGAAACTTCAATACCAGAACCCGGGGGGACATCAACTTTCTCTGCCACAGCCTTCTCCTCTGCACCTTTTTCGACCACTTCGGTACCTACACCATGAGAAGAAAAGGTTAGTGAATCAGGAGGAGATGTGGCCATGTCAGTAGTCTGTCCCGTGAGACGACTACAAGTATGATTGCTTTGATGAACTATAGAGAGAATATGGAGATAACTTCAGCCGACTCATCTCCCAGATTTGTACTGGTGGTCCCGATAATTGGAGGAGTCGGAGCCAAGGGGATCAACGGATCATCGGGGTTATATTCCTCAACTTCAGAGGTTTTGGGCTCCGCCACCGAGCTCGAGCTTTCGCCAACTTTATCCTTGCCCTTGAGCCTACTCTTCTCCCTCTCGATCTCCTCATGGATTAGGCGTCTATCTTTCTCCAAAGCCTCAGGTTTTCACCTCTAAGAAAGGTTTGCATCAGCTAGTTTTCGTCAATCTCGTCGACCATCAATCGCCGCTTCTTGCCTTCGACAATTGCATCCCATACATTGGCCAAAGTAACATGATAGTCCGGAATCCAAGAAATGTCTCAAGTCTTGATGACTTGACCAAATAAATTAAACAACAGATCCTCAAAAACGGCTATATCTTTCTCTTTTTCGGCGAGCTTATCGGCAGCAGCAGTTGCCGACTCAAGAGCATTATTGGCGTTACTTTCGGCGAGAGCTGCACGCTCCTCAGCTTGAGCAAGTTGATCATTTAAAACCTCCTCCTCCTTTTTGGCGAGAGCGAGGTCATCTTTTAAGCTCACCCTCTCTTTCTCCCAGGCATCTTTCTCAGCAGCAAAGTGTTCCTGTGTTATCTTTAGTTCGGTGTTAATTGCCCTGAGATCTTCCACTTCCTTCCTCAGGGCCACCCGTTCCTGGCTATTTAAGTCAAGATCGCTGCGAAAATGCTCCCTAGCACTCTCCAACTCGGACCTGTAATTCTCTGCGTCTCACCGAGCTAAAGCCAGTTGGGCCTGTGCATACTCTAGTTCTTTTTCCATTTTGCTCCTAGCCATAGCATCATTATCAATCTTTACTCTAGCTCTGGCTGCTTCCGTCTCCATCTGGCGGATAATAGTGGAAAGTGTAGCAACATGCTTCTTCATTACCCCGTATTGTTTAGCCACATGGCACACGTACCCTATCACCTCTGTGTCCCAATCCTCTGGGACTGGTTCAAGGGCAAACATCTTCCTCTCAAAGAAAATATCATGGAATTGCTTTTGCAAGCGTTCCAACCTGTCCATAATCTCAGAATTGGGAGCAACATCCTTTGCGGCAGTAGTATCCAAGCCATGCTCACTAGAAGAAATAGGAGTTGTCTTCCCCTTCTCTATAATCCTACCCTTATCTTTGTTTCTATCCTCTGGCTTGTGGTGTTTTTTAGAAGGCTGGACATGAGAAGGTGTACTCTTCGGAGGGGTCAAATCTCTAGGAAGTTGTTTGCCCCCAGCTGGTAACGATGAACGACTGTGAAGCCTTTCATAACCTTGCTTCGACGGAGATCGAGATCGCGTAGAATAAGATTGATGAGAATCCTGGGGCCGACGACTATCCCTTCCCCGACTATCACTACGAGTATGCTCTAGAACTGGAAGGAGGCTTGGTGTGCTCTCGCGAAGGTAACGATAAGAATAAGACCGTTTGAGAGACATTTTTCCTACAAAAGAAACAATGCATGTTAAAACTATGACCACAGTAGCAAAAGAGTGTTATGGTAAATGGTGCATATGATTTGTGCATCCCGTGAAATCCCCTTTTTAACGGACCAGGGCCCGAAGTTAGGCTCATTTGGATTACTTCTTTTTCTCCAACTAGGGCACTCGTCTCTTCAGAGATGGGAAAAATTGGTTCCCCCCCAAAATCTTCTTGAGTATAAATATCATCAGGTAAAGAAATCTTATTTAATTCCCCGAGTATTTGTTCCTCCAGTTAATTCATCTTGAGCGACAGACTCACCCGGCGATGAAGTTCTTAAGGGAGACTGCCCCTCAGAGGTCGGGACCTCCTTTGATTCATTGGCTCGTCCCTCATCTCCTTTGTATACGTTTAAATCCTCGTCATCCTGATTAATCATTGGCGAAGGACTCTTGCGAAGGGTAGTTGTCCTTACAGCTTGAGAAGTTCCTTCTCCTTCAGTCGGAGGCATATACTTGTAAGGTTTGCCGCCTGCTCCAAGTCTGAATCTTATGTCTAAAAGACGGTGTTTATGAAGGTTCTCGTCGGTGATACATTTCTTAATCCTTAATAAATCTGAGTTACTCTTAAGGAGGCGGTACATTCGGTCTTCGTATATCAATCCTTCTGTTCTCTCAAAGTTGTGATCTATGTGGAACAAAATGATTCGTTAGCACTGAAATTATGCATTCGAATTAAACGCGGAAAGTTGAAAACATACTTGCTTGTAGCCACTTCCTCGTGCATCCGGCTTGATATTTTATATAGAACCAGTCAGATTTGACATCCCCTATATTACTATAACCATCTGTCACAACTTTTCTATTGGCGACTGATTCGAAGAAAGAGAAATTGGGAGCCCCTGTGGAACGACGTATGAAGTGGTAATAGAACTTTAGATCTTTAAGGGTAAGTTCAGTCTGTAGAATCTTTATATAAGCAACATACAGAGTATACAAACCCGCATAGGCATTCGGGTGGAGTTGCATGGGGGCAATGTGTAACTGTCTTAAGAGATCAACAACAAGTGGAAGAAAAGGAGGAATGGCCCATACCCAACACATGAGTCGACTAACGGTCATGTATCCCTCTAGGGCAGAATGAGGTATATCTTTGCTTTCTAGAGCTTTCACATCGTCCCAGGGAATTTCGTGTCTTAAACATATCTTCTTAAGTTTTATATCATCTAACTTAGAGGGTAAAGAATTAGTGAACTTCTCTATTTCCTTAACACTCGGAATTTCATCAAGAGCTTGATCATCCTCATCTTCAAGGGACGTGCTCTCAGAATTTGTTGACTCTATATCGGTGCATGTCTCGTAATCAGGATCGGATTTTTCCTCATTTGAATCTGAGGGAAGCACATCAGGGTTATGATGTATTAATGTCTCTAATTTGGTACTTTCATTTGATGTCTCAGTCACTTGTTTATCCGACATAGCTGTGTTGGCAAGTAAAAATTAGAACACAAGTTACCCGTTCCCCGTGTGTGTAAGTGCAAATGTGTGCCTGTGCGTACATTAAAGAAAATAATGAAGTCAATCAGATAAGCAAATAACAACCCTTATATGCTATAAAGTCATGCTGTTGTTCAGTCCAGAAAGTTCATCTCAGAGGCTCTAACCTAACGGTCCAATATATTGTGATTACGATGCATTGTTTAAGTCAATATGTATCTGGGACTGTCGACAAATCCGGTTCATTGAAACCTTGGGGATTGGATCGTAGTTTAATCGGATCGTGGGACTCATGCCGGATCGTGGAGAACGGGTCGCCCACTAGTCTCGCCAGCGGATGGACTTTGGGTCGTGATACAGTTCAGTTCGAAGTATATGATCGGATCGTGAAATACCCCCACGATCCAAATTAATGCCCAGTGTCACGACCCAATCCTTTTCTATTATCGCGACCTGATCCGCTCTCCAGTATTACACCATAGTTTCCTCTCCAGTCCTCCTGTTTCCGCGACCCGAGCCCAAAACCTCGCCCACGAATCGACCCGACCTGCTCCTTCTTCCCTTTCATTTCTCCTCTCCATCCGTAGATCCATGCAATCGAACCCATTAGCGCCGTTGCTAAACCCAAATTCCTTGTCGTCACCATCACCATATTAGTGAAAATTCAAGGGGAATGAAGAGAAGCGAAAAAGAAACAAAACAAAATGGGAAATGATACCAACGCCATTACCTTTTGATTGTGGGGAAATCTTGGTTTTTAATAAAAGCAAAATTAGGGTTTCGGTTGGAGAATTGGGTGGCGGCTGCGAAGGAAAAAGAACGAAGAAAGGGAAAAGTGAGAGAAGGGCCGGCTTATATAGGAATAGCAGTGGCTTTTGAAATTCCTTTTCTTGTCTCATTCGGGTCCTTGGGGGCTTATGGGCCATGAACGCCTATAGCGTCTCGTGATACACCCTGTCCCATAGAACCTAATGGACAGCGAACACTCGAAAAAAGCCCATCGTGGCTCATATGGCCCCTGCTTTTCTTCCAGACCGTGATATAAGTTCAAGTATACAAACAGAACAGTGCTCTGGCGACCCGAGCTTAAGAATGATCACCGAATAGCGAATATTGAAGTATTTGTAAAAAAAAAAAAAAAAAGAGAGGGGGGAGAGATATGGAAACACTCATGGAATTCCAAAATTACCTGATGGGTTGACCACGGTTTGCTCTAAAAATTTAAGAGGTGGAATTTGAGTGACGAATAAAGAAATGGTGGATGATTTAGTCCAGTATTTATATTCGTCGAAGAACATGACCTTTTAACGCAGTACGACGTTCCAAACAAACACGACTATTGATTCATTTTGTTTCACGAAGAGTTCATTCAGCAATTTCGAAGCATGTTCCATCCTTAATAAAACACACTTCGAGGGGGCAAACTGTTGGCTAGCTTTTGGACCAAGCCACCAAGACCAAGAAAATATGGAACCTCACTCGTCAGGATCCTCAGAAACTCGATCGTGGTCCACCATCACGACCCCTGCTTGTGGTACCCAGCAACGACTTGCGATCGCCCCCTGTAGCCATGATCCGACCCGTCCATGTCTTCTCGATCCGATCCAACCCCAGAAGCTAAGATGAAGATCACGACTCGATCCATTCACAGCAGAACGATCTGATCCGTTCCCTCGACCTCTTTACAGTCCGGTCCTAGAAACTAGGATAAAGGTCGAGACCAAGTTTGCCTCGATCCGAGAATGCAGGATCTCACGACATCTATCCATAATGACTATTTTGACTATTTCTTCATCAAGCCACGAATCATTCCAAGATTCTTGGGATTTGTGCCACGTATGACCGCGATCCATCTGCAAATATCAGCTATAAATAGCCCCAGACTTGGCATTTTTCAGGAACTTTTTGGCAATTCTGAGTTCTGATTCCACCATTATCATATCTCTATTATTCCTATTCAGAGTTGTCCTGAATTTACTGAGTGAACCAACATTGTAAAAGTAATGTTGAGAGATAAATCATTGATTGTACTCGAATTTTAAGTATAATCATAGATATAAAGTGGACGTAGGCTCGTTAACGCCGAATCACTATAAATCCCATGTCTTTCCTGCTTTTCTTGCATTTTTTTCTAGTATTAATCTCTTCATAATTGAACAACTTAGGTGTTGGAGCCAATTTTTGGATCTAACACTTAGCTACCTAAGTTTTATTGGCAGGTCAAAATGAAGAACATGAGAAGCCGGAGGAGTTTATTTTGAGTAGGAAGTATATTGCACTAGCAGTACGTGAAAAACTGGACTTGCTTACATGATCAATTACTATAAATCTAAAACTTTTTATATGCCCATATCTCACTATTTTTTTATATCACAATCTAACTTACCTTGCTTGATGTTTTATTCAGGGTAGTTTAAATGAGCATGTACAAGTCACTAACTCAAAGTTGCAGGTACCTCATCGATTAATATTTCTTATTAGTTTTGTTGCATTCACATTCACCCCACTAAATAATACCTCTTTAAAAATATTCATCTTCCACATAAACTCACGGGTAAATTTTAGGTTGAGTTCAAAAAGAAAAGGCTCAAACACATTAAATTCATATCTTTTTTTATGAACTATTATTACACCATACTTTGTTTACGTGTGATTTAAATTTCTATTCACTAACAATTAGTTTTGTTTCTATTTTCCAACTTCTTTTCTCCCTTTACTACTAATTATGTTTTAGTGTTATGCATCTTGAAATTCCAGTTTGATATTGTTTAAAGCATCATGAAATGGATTTGTAGCCTTCAGATATATATATACATATATATACATACATACATATATATATATATACACATATGTGTGTGTGTGTATGTATATATATGTGTGTGTGTATATATATATGTATATGTACACACACTCACACACATATACTCAAGTACATTATCAATATTCACAGCTGATGGTCACTCACAAACGCGTTTACATGTTTCCTAAGAAATTAAACTCCTTTTTCTTCACAAATGCATCTACCTGAACTTTCCCTTATTTCTTTCTCCATTGGAGGTTGAGAGAACAAATTGTGAAAATGAATTCTACCTCATTCATCTTCGGTTTTATTCAGTCTTTGATTTTTTATTCCTCCTTTCCCCTTATTCCAACAATTTTGACAATTTGCATAATTAATTTATCATATTTTTGTTAAACTGTCTAAATTTATTTTTTAAGTTGAGGGTGATGATTGTGATCTGCATCCAATTTTTATATATGATGAAAACCTGATGCTGGTAACTGGCCTTTACATGTTATTTGTTTTTTATATTTACCATCATAGTATTAGCAGCAAACGTTCAATTTACCCGTTTAAAGTTTCAGATGATTTCCTTTGATGACTTCTGGCATAGTGCTAGACCAAAAAGAATACATGAAATTTTATCATTTTAGTCATATCCATATTGCAGGTCAAAATGATAAAAGTTTGTGCAGCCTTTACATGTATGGTATGTTCTAGTTTAACGTTTCATGTATGACGACTTTTTTTCAAAAGGTATGAATGATTGACTTCCATTTTAATATTTACCATTCATTTCTATATCTATTGCCAAAATTGCATGACTGGGAGTTGAAACATAATTAATCCAAACTGATGATTAGTCAAAGTAAGCATCAACCTAGATTGAGTTGTACTAAAGATTGGCTGGTGAAAAGCTGATCTACGAGCATAGAAACGAGACCAACACTAGAAGTAGACCATTCTAGGCTTTCTCTTAATTGAATGTTTATATACTGGAGGTTAGTCTATGTTTTATTGTGAGTACAAAATAAATTTCCACATGAACAACTCGGTCAATTGTGGTATAACTGTTATCACTTCATTTTACTACTATGTATACTCAGCAATCCTAATTGTTTCTTCATCAATTGTTATTCATTCGCGCAGGGAGCAAATTATTATTACATGTACTCTAATTCTGTTCGTGATTTAACTGCCATGTAGATGCGTTTATGATGAAACAGAGTTCATGTTTTCCTGTAGAGTAGCAAGTAAACATTATTGTCAGAGCAAGAGAAATACATAGTAACATGTTGCATTAAATAAATATCAGCCTCAGGAATGTGAACCAAACTGTGTAAAATATGAATGAAATTGAGCTATGTGTTTCAATTTTTAATTTACTTAACTAGCAGTATGTTTAGAGTTTAAGCATATACCAGAATAATGTAACAGAATACTATATCTAATACTACGATTATTTTGATTGAGCTACATCTATAGTAAAATTTTCTGTTTTTATTCCTTTAGCCTTTATGCACATTAAAAAAATTGTCATTATTTGCAGGTTTAAGTCATGATCATCAAATATGGTCATGTTGCTATAACTTTGCATACTTTGGCAAATTTATTGGATATGTCAGTACTTCTGTCATGAGTGCTAGACTAAAAATAATACATGAAAATTTATCATTTTGGTATAAGCTACGGTCCACGCGAGTAGTGCGTGCCTTGATCACGCGCAAAGCGCATGCCGTCATCATGCACGAAGCGCATGTCATTATGCTCGTATAATATAGAGGAGCTCGTTAATGGCGACTGGTGAGATCTTCATTAGTTTTCGTCATGCGTGAGTGTCCTCCCCACCTTTCTTTACCTTCCTTCATTTAATTTCTTATAATTGCATTACTTCAACAACCTTCAATGATATTATTTTTTCGTTGATAATACTTTTGATTTTTATATGTTTTTCTCAACTAAAGTCAGATCTGGAATATATGTGCCAGGTCTGTTAATCTTCTATTTGTCTTCTATCTGAAACAAATTGTGTTGCGATTTTTGCAAACCTTTAACGATTTACGAATCGTTGATATGCTAATTTTTCATTTCTCTTTTTAGCCTAATTTGCACATAGTGTCAGATATATTGACCCATCATGAGATCTATATGCCAGCTCGTTTTCCTTATACCTAATCTCTACGGATCTTACTAGTTTGAGTATGGATTATTAAGACATCATTAATTTGTAATTGGCATGGCCAGCGCAACTGAATCAGCTTCAGTTACAAGTTATTCAACTGATCTTCCATCGTTAAACTAGTTTGTGGTCAGTTCTGATTTGGATATGGTGTCTTGCATATTGGTTAATATAGGTGGGGAGACGGATTTTAATGATCACGATCAGGAGAATGGTGGGATGTAGCTTATTGTTGATTAATGGTTTGTTATTTCTTCACCTTGTTGCTATATGGTATGCTTACTAATTTGATGCTATGTAGTAACAAATCGTAGGAATGGCAATAAGGTTGGTCAGTTTTTTACATGATCTCACCACTGCTTCAATCCAGCATGCAATTCCAGATCTATTTTTAATTTATCCAGATTGATTTACTGCATGTGATATGTAGTTGTGTATCGAGTGATGAGCATTTGTCTTAGGTAGCGAGTCGTAAGTGGCATCATCACGAGCTGATTCTATGTTATTTAGATTTAGTTTTACTTTGTTCTACTGTTTCTTTACGTTTTATTCTCAATAGTAATGGTTAGTATGCTAACTTGGCTTTTATACTAATTTTTCTTAGTTAATAAAAGTGAAATAATTTTCAAATGTATATATATATATATATATATATATATGTGCGTGTGTGTGTGTAACAACCCGAATTTTTGAATAATCAAATTAACTAAATTTAAGAATACTTAATTGTAAATGTGAGAATTAAGCGAAATGGTTACGCCATTGCGTTCGTCTCGGAATTCTGGTTGAGATAAATTCCGAGTTTGCGAAGAACGGATACCGTATGAAGAAGATATGGACGAACGAAGTTCGGCAGAAAAACCAGAAACAGGCTAGAATACACTGGCGCACTTGGGAAGTGCGCCAGAACAAAATTGCACTGGCGCACTTGGGAAGTGCGCCCATGCAAAGTTGCACTGGAGCACTTGGCAAGTGCGCCCAGGCCGAGCAGAAAATCTGCACAAATTTCTGAGGCTCTGATTCGAACAGTGAGTCAGTGCTGAGTCATTTCTGACTAGTTACTGAGTCATTAGGGTTTCTGGATAGTTCTAATCCGGACTGAGTGGTTTTGATTAACACTAAGATCATCGGACGGCTATAATTAAATTGAAATTCTATATAAATAGGGGTAGACTCAAACCCTAAAATCAAATCAAAATTAGATCAATGGTCGTCATGTTGTCACTCCAAACCCTAGAGTAGCCGCCACCAACTAGAAGCAAAGTAAAGCAACTCAAATCAAGTCAAGCCTAAAACTACAACAACGAAATTGCCTACATCAAGGGAATGCTAATCAATTACAGAATTCAGATCCTAGAACTCAAGACCCTCTTTTTCTGTGAGTTCTAGTCACTTTTAGGTTTAAATAGATAAAAGTGAATGGTGGTAGACTATGATTTGGGTATATGTTGTTTGTAGTTATGCAAGTTGTTATCATGAATCTATGCAAGTTGTTATCATGAATCTATGCAAGTCGTTATTATGAATCTATGCAAGTTGTTATCATGAATCTATGCAAGTTGTTATCATGAATCTATGCAAGTCGTCATTATGAATCTATGCAAGTTGTTATCATGAATCTATGCATGTTGTTATGAGATCATGCAAGTTACCTATGCAAGTTATTGTGTGATGAATTCATGAACCTATGCAAGTTGTTATGATGTGAATCATGAACCTATGCAAGTCACTTATGCAAGTTGTTATGTTGTGAATCATGAACCTATGCAAGTCACCTATGCAAGTTGTTATGTTGTGAATCATGAACCTATGTGAGTTGTTAATTATGTTGTTAATTCATGAACCTATGCAAGTTGTTATGTTGCAAAATCATGAATCTATGCAAGTTGTTAATTATGTAATGAATCATAATTATATGCGAAGTTATCATGTCATTTTCCCTAGTTGTCATGCTTATGCCAAAAATTGTACTGAAAACAATCACCTTGTCATTCCCTTTATTTTGTTGTTATGGCGAGGCTACCTTGAAGCCACGATGACGCCAAAAACGCAAATGGTTACGCTAGTTAAGAAACGGGGAAAAGGGGAATTTGCAATAGGCACAATTTTCATAGTGATTATGTAAATTGGACACATGATTCTAGTAGGGAAACATATAAATAATTAACTATTATGACATGGGTAAAAATGGGTAAAAATGGTATAATTTGAATATGACCATTTATGGATAGGAAATTCAAATTGTTAATAAAATAGGTATTGACACCTATAAAAAGGAAAGGATTAATTAACTTAATTAATCAAAAGAGGAATGTTTAAGCAATTAAAGTCTGAAAAATTAATTAAAACTTACGACACGAGGTTAGGTTACATTAGTGGTGGAAGTCTGCCCGGACCTGACCGGCATAACCAGGAACCAGTAATGTTGAACTTAATGTGAGAGGTCTAAGTGTGTGAATTCGGCTAAGACACGAGGTTAGACCCAACTGTGGAATAAGACTGCCCGGACTCGACCGACATATCCAGCATCCACATGTTGTAGGCCTAATGTAGGAGGTCTAGCCCAATATAACCATAATAGGACATGGTAAAAAGAAAAGACTACTTAACCTAACTTAATACATGTGGACTGTATGATGATAGACATAAGTTAGGGTTAAGTAAAATGAGTTGGACAGTGGGAGGGATAAGTACAACTAATGGGTAGGTGGGTAATAATAATTAATATATATATAGGCCCACAAACTTAACCATTAAATAAATAGGATTAAATCAGTGGGAGGGTTAAGTACAACTGATGGGTAGGTGGGTAATATTAATATATATAGGCCCACAAACTTAACCATTAAATAAATAAGATTAAATCAGTGGGAGGGTTAAGTACAACTGAAGGGTAGGTGGGTAATATTAATATGTATAAGCCCACAAACTTAACTGGATAAAAAGGGTTATGAATTAAAGACACCTAATGGTATGCATAACCGGGGCAGAATAGTAAAGTTATGTATTAAAGACACCCTTAAGGGCACGCATAACTAATGGGAATAGATAGAGTTATGTATTAAAGACACCTATAGGTAAGCATAACCGATAGGTAGATTAACGGTTATGTATTAAAGACACCTATAGGTACGCATAACTGATTGAGGGTTGTGTAATTAAAGACACCTTAGGGTATACATAGTCAGTAGAAAACCTAGTGGGGATACAAGACATAGGGGAGAGCTTGTATCATGTTGTGTGGGACCCATTTCAGTCAGTAACCCGGAGGGGTATCAAAGTAAAGAACTCTATACTAGGCGGGGAAGGGGCACGCTTACTGATTGATTGTAAGAGATCTAAAACGAGACGGATGGTGTTGGCGGTGCAAACCGACCGGGGACATGTGCGTGCATGGGCCGGGCAGAGGGGGACAAGACGACCGTGACACCAGTAGGTGTAACTGTGCACACCTTGGGTTGCCACTTTAGGGAAGTGATACCCCCTAGTTGTGGGACCAGCACAAGGTATCTACAGAGCAGGGAGCCGATCGATTAGGGTAGTGGTTAGGGTATAGCCGGACGTATGCCCTAAGTCGACCAATTTGTAGTAGGAGGGTAGTGGGTGCGACTAGTTGAGATAGGAGCAGGCGACACCTATGACAACAGCTAGGAATACACGAAACTACCACCATCGTTATCATTAGCGGAAGGGACCATCCCATCTTGATTTTACTAGTAATAGTGCAGAGTAGTTTGTAGTGAAGCATACGTCTTACCTTATTTGTCCTGTCATACCTGCCATCTGTACCGTAAATCCTCTTATCCACTTTGTATGCATGTCATGTTTACCTTTATTTATTTACTAGTTAAAAGTTATTGGACTTACCAGACGTATGTCTGACCTAGTTTGTTTCGCCTCTTTTCTTCCGTCCCCCCCCCCCAGGTTCTCAGGGAGGAAACACCTAGGTTTAGTCAGAATTTGGATATCATCTTCTAGGAGCTACTTCTGAAGTGTGGCTCGAGTCTCTGTCTCTTATATGTCTTGCTCTTTAATACGGGGAATGATGTTTTTCTTTTAAATACCTATGTACTCTGATAATATAAGACAGAAGTATTTTGTTGTAAGGTTTTATGACTCATGGTATTATGTAACAAAGTATTTTGGTGATTTAATAAAGTTGATTATTTTCCTCCGGAAAACTTTTATATCTGTCTTGTGATATTCTGTGTCTGTTTACCAAAAACGCTTCACTAAAGTTAAGGCATTCCCTTTGTGAGTGACCTTAATGGAGGTGGGGTGTTACACTTGGTATCAGAGCTGAAGGTTACCAGGTTGGATAAAAGTTTTGAAAATATTTTTTCAAAAAGGTTTTAAAAGAAAGTATTTTCAAAAAGGAAAGTTATTTTGAAAAACATAGTCCCGAAAGCCGTATGTCTATCTTCTGATTTTCTGTTTAATCCTTGTTTTCCTTTTCTTCTGAGTCTCCAGGGCTCCTGGATTTCTGGGAGGTAACCTCATCGCGACATGGTCCCGTAGGCATGATGAGACTATGGCGTCTGTCGAAGGTCAAAGAAGTGCCTAACTTCCATCTGTAGCTGTAGTTATTCCGTCTACGGCTAATCCTCTTTCGGGCTTCATAGGTTTTTCCGAGCGATGAGGGCAACATTAGAGAAAGACTTGTTAACATGTGAGAAGGTTGGCTGTTTTCGGTGCAATGAGATAGGACATTTGATTTAGGATCGCCCAAGAAGGCAAAGGCAAAGGATAGAATCTTCTAGAGGGTGGGTGGATGCTCTCGTGGCAGATGGATAGAGATAGGAAAAATTTATGTAAAAGGTTTAATTTCCTTATATGATTATGAAGTTAAGACTCTTTTGGATTCTGGCATTGAGACTCTGCACTTTAATACTAGTCTTGTTTCTGATCCCGTAGTTGTTTCAAACCCCTTTGGTGGTTCGGCTCATTTATTGGTGATTTGTAAGGGGTTGAAATTATCTGTGTTAGGCGTCAAAAATTTGAATACGACATTTGTGTGCTCAAGTTAATGGGCTATGGGTTGGTTCTAAATGGACCAGCTTTGCATGTAGAGGGCCATTCTAGATTTTGAGAAAAGGGTCGTTAAGTTTCTAACTTGTCATGGGAAGACCCCCAAAGTTTCTTGTGACCCGCAAGAGTCTGTTATGCTTAGCTTTCTGAGAATCATTCTATAATCTGATCTGTACTAGTAGTCTGTAAGTATCTGAATATTTCTGAAGGATAGGGGTTTCTACTCGAAGCATGAAGTAGATTTCCAGTTTTGGAAATGTTTAATGGGGGTAATTCTCTGAGTGTTAGTCTAATGTTGATTTTGGTCTTCGGGGCTGAAACTTAGGGAATTATTCTCTTAACCGATGTCAAATGGGAACAAAGCTTTTGTTTTAGTTATATCATTTCTTTGTATCCCATCAACCGAATCTTCGACCTTTAGATAGGAAATCCATGGATGTAAACATGTTTTTGAGACATGTTATGTTTGATGGTTGCAAGTGGATGCAAATGTTTGCTAGTGGTTACCTGTGGATGCATTTACACACACATTAGGCACTAGATCGGCTAAAATCACTTTCATAAAAATGTGTGCGTATTTAGGGTAATGGATGAAAAATGGATGAGTTAGCATATGGATGTTGCATTTGGATTAATGTGTGTGCACACATATAGAACTTATATGATGTAATAGGTTTACTTGCGTACATAATGGACTCATGACACTGACATAATTCGCATTAAGGAGGTCAACTGAATCAGTGGACCGCCTAATCTTTGCATTAGATAAGGAACATATACACACACTTTTGCATATGTTCATACAACATTAGAAGTTTTCAAAGGACAACGGATGCTTGTGGATGATGGTTGAGTAGATGGGTGATTGGATGGTAGGACACATTCTTCTTAACTTGAAGATTTCGGGGGCGAAATCCTTTAAGTAGGGGAGAATGTAACACCCCGAATTTTTGAATAATCAAATTAACTAAATTTAAGAATACTTAATTGTAAATGTGAGAATTAAGGGAAACGGGTTACGCCATTGCGTTCATCTTGGAATTCTGATTGAGATAGAGTCCGAGTTTGCGAAGAACGGATACCGTATGAAGAAGATATGGACGAACGAAGTTAGGCAGAAAAACCAGAAACAGACTAGAATGCACTGGCGCACTTGGAAAGTGCGCCAGAACAAAATTGCACTGGCGTACTTGGGAAGTGTGCCCATTTGCACTGGGCCACTTGGCAAGTGCGCCCAGGCTGAGCAGAAAATCTGCACAAATTTCTAAGGCTCTGATTCGAACAGCGAGTCAGTGCAGAGTCATTTCTGACTAGTTACTGAGTCATTAGGGTTTCTGGATAGTTCTAATCTGGACTGAGTGGTTTTGATTAACCCTAAGATCATCGGACGACTATAATTAAATTGAAATTCTATATAAATAGGGATAGACTCAAACCCTAAAATCAAATCAAAATTAGATCAATGGTCGTCATGTTGTCACTCCAAACCCTAGAGTAGCCGCCACCAACTAGAAGCAAAGTAAAGCAACTCAATTCAAATCAAATCAAGCCTAAAACTACAATAACGAAATTGCCTACATCAAGGGAACGCTAATCAATTACAGAATTCAGATCCCAGAACTCAAGACCCTCTTTTTCTGTGAGTTTTAGTCACTTTTAGGTTTAAATAGATAAAAGTGAATGCTAGTAGACTATGATTTGGGTATATGTAAGTTGTTATGAGATCATGCAAGTTACCTATGCAAGTTATTGTGTGATGAATTCATGAACCTATGCAAGTTGTTATGATGTGAATCATGAACATATGCAAGTCACCTATGCAAGTTGTTATGTTGTGAATCATGAACCTATGTGAGTTGTTTATTATGTTGTTAATTCATGAACCTATGCAAGTTGTTATGTTGCAAAATCATGAATCTATGCAAGTTGTTAATTACGTAATGAATCATAATTATATGCGAAGTTATCATGTCATTTTCCCTAGTTGTCATGCTTATGCCAAAAATTGTACTGAAAACGGTCACCTTGTCATTCCCTTTATTTTATTGTTATGGCGAGGCTACCTTGTAGCCTCGATGACGCCAAAAACGCAAACGGTTACGCTAGTTAAGTAACGGGGAAAAGGGGAATTTGTAATAGGCATAATTTGCATAGTGATTATGTAAATTGGACACATGATTCTAGTAGGGAAACATATAAATAATTACCTATTATGACATGGGTAAAATTAGGTAAAAATGATATAATTTGAATATGACCATTTATGGATAGGAAATTCAAATTGTTAATAAAATAGGTATTGACACCTATAAAAAGGAAAGGATTAATTAATTAACTTAATTAATCAAAAGAGGAATGTTTAAGCAATTAAAGTATGAAAATTTAATTAACACTTATGACACGAGGTTAGGTTACATTAGTGGTGGAAGTCTGCCCGGACCCGACCGGCATATCCAGCAGCCACTAATGCTGAACCTAATGTGAGAGGTCTAAGTGTGTGAATACGACTTGGGCTAAGACACGAGGTTAGACCCAACAGTGGAATAAGACTGCCCGGACCCGACCAGCATCCACATGTTGTAGGCCTGATGTGGGAGGTCTAGCTCAATATAACCATAATTGGACATGGTAATAAGAAAAGACTACTTAACCTAACTTAATACATATGGACTGTATGATGATAGACATAAGTTAGGGTTAAGTAAAATGAGTTGGACAGTGGGAGGGTTAAGTACAACTGATGGGTAGGTGGGTAATATTAATATATACAGGCCCAAAAACTTAACCATTAAATTAATAGGATTAAATCAGTGGGAGGGTTAAGTACAACTGATGGGTAGGTGGGTAATATTAATATATATAGGCCCACAAACATAACCATTAAATAAATAGGATTAAATCAGTGGGAGGGTTAAGTACAACTGAAGGGTAGGTGGGTAACATTAATATGTATAAGCCCACAAACTTAACCGGATAAAAAGGGTTATGTAATTAAAGACACCTAACGGTATACATAACCGGGGAAAAATAGTAAAGTTATGTATTAAAGACACCCTTAGGGGTACGCATAACTAATGGGAATAGATAGAGTTATGTATTAAAGACACATATAGGTAAGCATAACCGATAGGTAGATTAAGGGTTATGTATTAAAGGCACCTATAGGTACGCATAACTGATTGAGGGCTATGTAATTAAAGACACCTTATGGTATACATAGTCAGTAGAAAACCTAGTGGGGATATAAGACATAGGGGAGAGCTTGTATCATGTTGTGTGGGACCCATTTCAGTCAGTAACCCGGAGGGGTATCAAAGTAAAGAACTCCGTACTAGGCGGGGAAGGGGCACGCTTACTGATTGATTGTAAGAGATCCAAAACGAGACAAACTGTGTGGGCGGCGCAAACCGACCGGGGACATATGCGTGCATGGGCTGGGCAGAGGGGGACAAGACAACCGTGACACCAGTAGGTATAACTGTGCACACCTTGGGTTGCCACTTTAGGGAAGTGATACCCCCTAGTTGTGGGACCAGCACAGGGTATCTACAGAGTAGGGAGCCGATCGATTAGGGTAGTGGTTAGGGTGTACCCGGACGTATGCCCTAAGTCTACCAATTTATAGTAGGAGGGTAGTGGGTACGACTAGTTGAGATAGGAGCAGGCAGCACCTATGACAGCAACTAGGAATACACGAAACTACCACCATCGTTATCATTAGCGGAAGGGATCATCCCATCTTGATTTTACTTGTAATAGTGCAGAGTAGTTTGTAGTGAAGCATACATCTTACCTTATTTGTCCTGTCATACCTGCCATCTGTACCGTGAATCCTCTTATCCACTTTGTATGCCTGTCATGTTTACCTTTATTTATTTACTGGCTAAAAGTTACTGGACTCACCAGACGTATATCTGACCTAGTTTGTTTCGCCTCTTTTCTTCCGTTCCCCCCCCCCCCCCAGGTTCTCAGGGAGGAAACACCCAGGTTTAGTCAGAATTTGGATATCATCTTCTAGGAGCTACTTCTGAAGTATGGCTCGAGTTTTTTTCTCTTATATGGCTTGCTCTTTAATATGGGGAATGATGTTTTTCTTTTAAATACCTATGTACTCTGATAATATAAGACAGAAGTGTTTTGTTGTAAGGGTTTTATGACTCGTGGTATTATGTAACAAAGTATTTTGGTGATTTAATAAAGTTGTTTATTTTCTGCTGCAAAATTTTTATATCTTTCTTGTGATATTTTGTGTATGTTTACCGAAAACGCTCCACTAAAGTTAAGGCATTCCCTTTGTGAGTGACCTTAATGGAGGAGGGGTGTTACAGTGTGTGTGTACCAGGCCTCTCACATTAAGTTGACTACTTGTGGATGCTGGATTTGTCGGTCGGTTCCGGGCACACTCCTACCACAAGTTGAACTTAACCTCGTGCATTAGTACATTAATATTTACGCATTAGACCCCTCACATTAAGCTGACTACCTGTGGATGCTAGATTTTCCGGTCGGTTCTGGGCAGATATATACCAGAAGTTGAGTTTAACCTTGTGTCTGAATGCGGTTATAATTCAAATTTCCCTGCACAACACTAATCCTAATTAATTTTAGGAATTATAACCATTAATTACCCTATTATATTTACTTTCCCCAATCAATATTGGTTACAATTGTTATTTATTGATTTGCTGTCCTATTTATAACAATTAATTATATTGATTGCTACAAATGGTCACCACAAATATATTAATTCAATACGGAAAACATTTACATATAATTCCATAATTGAACCTTATCCAAACATTCAAACGTTCCATACAATGTATATTTTACTGTTTTACGCGGGTTTGGACAGATAATGTTACGACCTGAACTTCCCCGTAAAGCAAAGCCCGGATTGAATTGAGAACAAGCCACATCGGAACACAAACAGAAGAATATTTCATTGCTTATTACAACAATTTCATCAGAATACAAGAATATACATAGTATGAATAAATATTACACATCAAAAATTATCAGAGATTTAAATTACATTACATCGCAGCGGAAAATAATACAAAATACAACTGAAAGAGATAAACGGATACAGAGCTTTTCGGATATCGTTCCAGCTGTAAATCAGGATCCTGTGAATATAAATCTGCAAAACCAAAACTACTAGCTTCCTGTGGAAAAATAAGGGCACACAGAGTTTAGGTTAAAACAACAAACCCCAGGTCAGTCACGTGAATTGTGGGAGAACTAAAACAATTATTAATCTTTATTTTAAAGTTTGGTAAATCAAGGGGCCATGCCGTATAACATGGAACGGGTTTCCTCCCAAGAATACCAGTGCATAAAACAACAGCGCAATGCTAAATAAAGAACAATGAAGCTATTATAAGACCCAAGTCCCATCACACAATGCAACACAAGCCGGAGGATAGAGTTTTACCTTATAATAGCCAAAGAATGCTTGATACGCTAAATTTCATCTTTTATTATTACTATAAGTGTATAGTGTCAAAACAATTTCAATCATAAGTATCAATCATAGACAGCATAAGTGCCTCATACCACTATGTCGCCATATATAGGTTCTACAATCAAAACCACAAAGTCTCATATTGGATGTTGGATTTCCATCTGTGAACCGAGGAAAGGGATCATCCTCACCGCTTCGAGACGCTCTAGCCCGTGTCTCAGGCAAGTACTCTGTCAAGCCTTTGGATCGTCAGGGCCGGTCCACTCGATGGGGTTAAAATGCCTGAACACTACGTTTCCCCACCCTATGGGGTGTAAACTGGTCATATCCGACCAGGCCATCGGCTCTAAAGAGACCGAACTAAGCGAGGCGCCTCGCAATCCATCATCCACATAAGTAAAATGTCTGAACGTGTAAAACCCAAAACACCACTCCTAGCTAAAAGGAAACGCATGCCCTCCCTAATGTCCTCTCCCGTTTCTGGTTCACACCGGGGTGTAAGGATCGTGAATTAACGCTACACAAAGCTACGCTGTATTAAAGCCGTGCTTTGATCATCAACCACAAGACTCTGCTTTTCAACAGAAGCCTTGATCATTTGCATCTCAGCATGCCACACAGGCAATTCACGCTATGCAACCGACGTAAATCAATCACACAGAATGAAATCCGATGTCAGACACACATCCATTTATAAGTCCGTTCTGGGTCTGAACGAAACCGGAGGAACCTTATTCCTCATATATCCATTGATCACCAAGTACGTCTGGACGATCACCAACTAATTCCCACCTCTTGGGTGTACAGCCCAATCAAGATCACCAGTAATTATCCAAACGATGTGAAGACCTCCGGTCTTCGACCACCGTCTTCATCGTCGATTCAGTTATTCAGAATGGGATAAACCCAGTCTTTTCGAATAACTCGCGTATACAATAAACAAATGTTATAAAAGCACAACATACGCCTTATTCCAATTCAGAATATTCCTATATTCAAATATGCACATCTTTAGGTAAAGGTTCCCATTAATTTTATCAAAGATAAATTCTTTTAAATTTATTCTTTAATCTTCCTTTGGATATCGTTCCAAACCAAATTAAGGTTTTCCAAACTAGTCGGGTTTAGCGAACCTTACCAAAGTAATCATTTGTTAAGTTTCCCAACCCCAACCTATTCATCCCATGAAGTAAAACTAGTGATACTTCATATCTAACTCCACGGTGTTATCGGTAAATTCAATTACCATTTCATGTTCAAATCAAATTAAAGATTTAACTATCGCTTGAAGCAAAACTGGTGCAACTCCATTCTCGATCATTTGTTGAATTTGATAATTTTAGTCATCAAATTCATTTTCCCATATATTTAAAGATTCATTAAAACTTTAATTCAGTTTTAATTTCCAAATATCATTACTTGATGATTATTCAAATCCAGGAAATAAATCCTGTCTTTTACTGGGTTAAAGAACTAATGTCATTTAAAACACAGCTCACGATAAACCCAAAATCACATTCCATTAACAATGGAATCTTCACGGAAAACAGATCAATATATATAATCGATACGAACTTCCATATCTGATTAATAATATAAATGGAATAATGGAAAAGCCTTTTAAATTCCATATAAATTAACAGTCTTCCTCAACAGAAGTTCACCTCGATCATTACCAGATCGAATCCCATTCCATTCCAATTTATTTTAATAAATTGGAAAACTTTACTTTGGAAAATCTCCTTTAAATCTTAACAAAAGATTTATAAATTCCAAATCACATTTCACTGTAAATCGGGCTAAAGAACGAATGTCGTTAAAACACAGTTCACAGTAAACCCAATTCACATTCCATTTATTAATCAGGTTAAAGAACAAGTGTTATTTAAAAACACCATTCACGATAAACCCAAAAACAAATTTCAGTTCAATTCCAATTAAATATTAATTAATTGGTATACTTCATTAAATCTAAAATAAAAAGATTTAATCTTTTTCCCAATTGGTTTTAAGAACAGTGTTAATGAAGACACCATTCACGACAAACTCAAATCCCATTTGATATTAAATACAAGGCTCTGAATAGAAAATATATCGGCTTATATTCAATATCAAATTCTACGACCAATTGTATTGGAAATAACAATATAAATATATCTTTCAAATTTCCATAACAATATCTGTAAAATCACGAAATCCAACATCGAAATATTCCAAAGACAATTTCGATTCAAATCCATTTCCAATTTATATATTGGAAATTCTGGTTATTTTTAAAACCATTTCAAATCCGATTTATTTATTTTAAAAATAAATGGATTATAATTCTAGTTCAAAACTATTTCATTTCGATAAAAATCTATTTTTATCTTTTCAAATATGGAATTTTCCATCCTAAGTCTTTCCAAATCATTTATTGTGATTTTACACAAATTATTGCTATTTTTAATAATTTTATCAAGGCCCGTACAGTCGATTTTCATAACCGGCCATCGAACTGCACTTACAGCGACCTTTTCCAAATTTGATTTGGACATAGTTCCAAATCCAACCGTTAGATTTCTAATTTCTTGTATTAAGCTTTCGATATAAACCTAACGGTTCCGTTTTTAGGAGAATCCGACGGTCGGATCTCCCGTAATGTCCGTTCGAAGTCAATGGTCGAAATTCACGAACTGCCACAGCGCGGCGCGTTCTATTCAGGCCATTATATATATATATATATATATATATATATATATATATATATATATATATATATATATCGTCGATTTCCTTATAAAACGTATATTATAAATCGTTTTAAATTCGTTTTCAAACGATTTCAACTTCATATTCAATTTCTAATCAAAATTGAATATTCCGTATCATCGATATATAAATGATAATATTTTCAAAACATTAGATTTTGAAATTAATTCCTTTTCGGTATCATTATATAAATGAATAAAATCGATATAAATATCGTTCACGTCAAAATGGCTTTTTTCTAATCGACACGGCTTTATATATTTAAATATAATCGTGTCCATCCCAAATCGGACATCAAAATCATCTTTTGATTCTTTTCTGAATATTATTTGAAAAATATTCGTTATTTTAAAATAATCATTATTTTAAAATATTCATTTTATCTGAACTGGAATCAGACACAATCAATTATCATATAACTTGATTATATGGATTTCACACGACAAATGTGTATAACAACAACGAAAACAGCAATCCATCATCCAGAGTGCATTCTATATTGTATAAGCATCAAATATAAATATTTAATGCTTATACAGCCTATCAACCAATCGATTGACATACAACTAATTATTGGGATTAGTGTATGTCGTATATCATCCCAATACCCGTATGGGGTTTCAATCAACAAATAATGAATTTTATTTATGTTGTTGGGCGATGTGTAAAATTTATCGTCCCAATCAATATCAGTCAAATCAAAGTACATATACAAATCGTCTGATTTGTAAATGAATATTTATTCTCTTTCATATACATGTTAAAAATTATAATTTTAACAATAAAATATTTATTCGGTTCATTTACACAATAAAAATGATATTTTTATTGTTCTAATATATTTTAGAAAATTTCGACGGCATAACGGCACAATACTAGAAACGGGATAAGGCCTAGCCTTATCCCCTGTCTAATAATGGCCCGCACCACACACATGCCAATCTAATCAATTCCATTTCACCCAAACAACCAAATTCAAACCAATAATCCAATCAACCACATAACCAAACAAACAAGTCGTCCTTGGTCTTTGGATGACGGGGAACAATTCATATATGCAGTTACATAATAAATAACTGTATAAAGAAAATTATAGTAAGGGGTTCTCACCTTTGGGATCCACTCCTTCATTCTTTAGCGGACGATGGTTTGGATTTACCCGCTATTCCAACTCAATCTTTTCACGCTATTTATAAATAAAATCGCATCATTAATATGATGTTTATATTGTGAAGATCACATTTTTATTTCAGTACTATTCATATAAAAATCACATTTTTATATGACTACTATTTAAATAAAAAATCGTATTTTTATCTCGCAACTTCACGTATAAAAATCACATTTTTATGTTATATAAAAATCTAATCTTTTTCTATGTTATCAATATAATCTTTCTTAAACAAAAACCGTATTTTCTCTCTCAACATAAATCATAGCTTTTCTATGAATAAAAATCTTAACTTTCCTACTTAAAGATCAATTTTCTATGTAAATAAAAATCATACCTTTATGATTGTAAAAATCTAATCTTTTCTTGTCTAAAAATCTCATCTTTTAAACTAACAAAATCAAATCTTTATTTTGAAAAACAATTTATATTCTTATTCATAAAAATCAAGTTTTTAAGTTGATTAATCTAAACTAAATATTTAAAAGAAACTAAAGCACAACAACGAAAAAAACTTACAGCGAATGGGGGGGTTTCTGCGATCAAAGGCCGGAAGGAGGGGAGAGGGAGAAGAGGGATCGGAGGGGGGTGTGGGTGCGCCATCCACGGCAGCACATGCGCAGGCGAGGGCGCCTGAGGTGGGCCGGGGGTGGCTGTCAGATCGAATTGGGGGGGCGATTTGGTTTGAAATCGAGGAGGACAAGGGGGCTCAGAAGTGAGGGCGTGGTGACCAGTGTTGCTCGTCGGAGGCGGTAGTAGTTGGGGGAGGGCGGCGTGAGGTGGAACGGTGGCAGCGGTGGGCCTTGGGGAAGGGCGACGGGGTTGAACGCGAGGGTGGGAGCGGGTCAACGGGGGTTTGGGGTTTTCTTATTTTATTTTTATTTTTGAACGAAATGAGAGCGTAAGCGATGGTCATCCTACTTAATTAAATATATTTAAATTAATTTAGAATTCCAAAAAATTCACTTTTCGTTCAGACTCCAAATCGAACCCAACGACTGCCGCCCCTAGCTATTTACCCCTATTCCAAACACAATGGCATATGTTTCGTAAGCTAATTCGACTGTTTCGTTTAGTTTTCATTGAAATTAAAATGTAGATCAGTATATATTGAATTTGAACGTACATTTCAATTTACCGGGGCCACATACGGAATCTAAAAATTCCAGAGAAATATTTTCTAGCTTCATATCGACAATACGGTCCTAACAAAACTAATTTCGTCAAATTTGAAGACCATTTGAAAAATGGCCATTTTCTGGTCGATCCAAATTGACTTAAACTGTCAAAACACGTTTTCTTTCGCCACGCTCACATATTGATTTCAAAAATTATGAATTTTGAAAGCTAGAAATAATTTGACATCCCGGATCCAACAAAAGTGGTTTCGTCAAAAACGAAGGTCGTTTGCAAAATTTCTAATTTTAAGGGCCAGAATTCCGTAGCGACTATTCTGAATTTTCAACTGCGCGTATCTTTTTATTCCCGCTATAAAATTTCAATTCTACGGATTCATTGGAAAGATATTCTCAATTAGATTCTAATATTTTTGGTTTTGCTAAAATCCGGTTTACTTTGAATCATGTACCTTCATTTCAAATTTGAAATCGAATTTTCGAACTACCACGCCATATTCAATTCCTTTTATATTAAAAATAAATATTTATATTCAACGACGATTCAAATAAATATATACGTCCAAATTTTATTCAAAATAAATTTCTCGTCGTTATTATTTAAAATAATTCATTTTAAATATTCAAAGTTCATTAAAATTACCAAAATAAAAAATTTAAATTGGTTCGGATTTCCGGGTTATTACAATCTTCCCCACTTAAAACTTTTCGTCCCCAAAAAGGAATGAAGCTGAAAGTTGTTTTACAAACCAACTCAACTTTCATTACTTTCATTATGGCTTAAGTTCTTCAACTTTTTAGTTTCTAAGAATTTTTCAATTTTTTCTAAAATTTGGCTAACAACCTGAATTTTCGAAAAATGTCGCCATAACCTCCCCTGCATGGGAGCACCGAGAAAATCCCGAAATTGCCATACAGGCCTCTCCAATCCAAAAAGAAAAAGAAACAGCCAAGCGGCTAGCCAATCGGCTCATAAAATCATCAAAATCCCAAAGAAATACAATAAACATGTACCTATTTGTCAGGCAAACAATTTTATTCCTCTGCTCTAACCTCCTTGCAATGACCTGTTCACACACACACACACACACACACACACACATATATATATATATATATATATATATATATATATATATATATATATGCATGCATTTCCAAACAATTTTCAATACAGTTCAATATTTGATTCAATTTGGCCTAAATTTACCGTACATTCACATAACGGTTTAAATGAATAATCATACACCATAACCATCAATCAATTAGCGATAAATTTACAAATTCATACTTTGATATACGTAGAGAAAATCATGTTTTTGATGCCAAATCACAACAATATATTCTAACTATATTTTGGTTCTCACACCAGTCAATTGGAATCATATAGAAATACCACTTTCGAAACTCGAACACAACACTGATGATGGGTACCCATCATCAGAATCATTCCCGTTCGACTACAGTGTGATTCTGTATCTATCCAGTATATTAAAAATTCAAATACACGTGGATCAAACGTATACACAAAATCTTTATATACTTGATTGTCCAAATCAATATAAAAATAATATTCAGATACGAATGATTGATGTAAATTTTCAAAACAAAACTTGTTTTCAACTTAAAAATATTCTCTTCACACTCGTTCTAGGATACTACTGATCCCATCTCTAACGAGTCATTCTTATTGGATATTACTAATCCACTCTTTGATGAATTCTTTCGTTCGGTTCTAATATGTCTCGTTCTCGAGCTTTGTAAACCAAAGCTTTGATACCAAACTGTTACGACCCGAACTTCCCCGTAAAGCAAAGCCCGGATTAAATTGAGAACAAGCCACATCGGAACACAAACATAATAAAATTTCATTGCTTATTACAACAATTTCATCAGAATAAAAGATTATACAGTGTATGAATAAATATTACACATCACAAATTATCAGAGATTTAAATTACATTACATAGCAGCGGAAAATAATACAAAACACAACTGAAAGAGATAAACGGATACAAAGCTTTCGGGATATCGTTCCAGCTGTAAATCAGGATCCTGTTAATATAAATCTGCAAAACCAAAACTACTAGCTGCCCGTGGAAAAATAAGGGCACCTAGAGTTTAGGTTAAAACAATAAACTCCAGGTCAGTCACGTGACTGGTATGAGAACAAAAACAGTTATTAATCTTTATTTTAAAATTAGGTAAATCCAGGGACCACGCCATATAACACGAAACGGGTTTCCTCCCAAGAATACCAGTGCATAATATAACAGCGCAATGCTAAATAAAGAACAATGAAGCTATTATAAGACCCAGGTTCCATCACACAATGCAACACAAGCCGGAGGATAGGGTTTTACCTTATAATAGACAAAGATTGCTTGATACGCTAAATTTCGTCTTTTGTTATTACTATAAGTGTATAGTGTCAAAACAATTTCAATCATAAGTATCAATCATAGACGGCATAAGTGCCCCATACCGCTTTGTCGCCATATATAGGTTCTACAATCAAAACCGCAAAGTCACGTATTGGAAGTTGGATTTCCATCTGTGAACCGAGGCAAGGGATTGTCCTCGCCGCTTCGAGACGCTCTAGCCCGTGTCTCAGGCAAGTACTCTGTCAGGCCTTTGGATCGTCAGGGTCGGTCCACTCGATGTGGATTAAAATGCCCGAACACTGCGTTCCCCCCCCCCCATGGGGTGTAAAATGGTCATATCCAACCAGGTCATTGGCTCCGAAGAGACCGAACTAACCAAGGCGCCTCGCAATCCATCATCCACATAAGTAAAATGTCCGGGCGTGTAAAACCCAAAAGACCACTCATAGATAGAAGGAAATGCATGCCCTCCCTGATGTCCTCTCCCGTTTCTGGTTCACACATGGGAGTGAGGATCGCGAATTAATGCTACACAAAGCTACGCTGTATTAAAGCCGTGCTTTGATCATCAACCACAAGACTCTGCTTTTCAACAGAAGCCTTGATCATTTGCATCTCACCATGCCACACAGGCAATTCACGCTATGCAACCGATGTAAATCAATCAAACATAACAAAATCCGATGTCAGACACACATCCATTTACAAGTCCGTTTCGGGTCTGAACGAAACCGGAGGAACCTTATTCCTCGCATATCCATCGATCTCCAAGTACGTCTGGACGATCACCAACTGATTCCCTCCTCTTGGCTGTACAACCCAATCAAGATCACCAGTAAATATCCAAACGATGTGAAGACTTCCGGTCTTCGACCACCGTCTTCATCGTCGACTTATCGTCTATTCAGTTATTCAGAATGGGATAAACCCGGTCTTTCCGAAAACTCGCGTATATAATAAACAAGTGTTATAAAAGCACAACATACGCCTTATTCCAATTCAGAATATTCCTTTATTCAAATATTCACATCTTTAGGGAAAGGTTCCCATTAATTTTATCAAAGATAAATTCTTTTAAATTTATTCTTTAATCTTTCTTTGGATATCGTTCCAAACCAAATTAAGGTTTTCCAAACTAGTCGGGATTAGCGAACCTTACTGAAGTAATCATTTGTTAAGTTTCCCAACCCCAACCTATTCATCCCATGAAGTAAAACTAGTAATACTTCATATCTAACACCACGGTGTTATTGGTAAATTCAATTACCATTTCATGTTCAAATCTAATTAAAGATTTAACTATCGCTTGGTGCAAAACCGGTGCTACTACTTTCTCGATCATTTCTTGAATTTGATAATTTTAGTTATCAAATTCATCTTTCCATCTATTTAAAGATTCATTAAAACTCTAATTCAGTTTTAATTTCCAAAAATCATTACTTAATGATTATTCAAATCCAGGAAATAAACCCTGTCTTTAACTGGGTTAAAGAACTAATGTCATTAAAACACAACTCACGACAAACCCAAAATCGCATTCCATTAACAATGGAATCTTCACGGAAAACAGATCAATATATATAATCGATATGAACTTCCATATCCGACTAATAATATAAATGGAATAACGGCAAATCCTTTTAAATTCCATATATATTAACAGTCTCCCTCAACAGAAGTTCACTTCGATCATTACCAGATCGAATCCCATTCCATTCCAATTCATTTTATTAAATTGGAAAACTTTACTTTGGAAATTCTCCTTTAAATCTTAACAAAATATTTATAAATTCCAAATCACATTTCACTGTAAATCGGGCTAAAGAACGAATGTCGTTAAAAAACAGTTCATGGTAAACCCAATTCACATTCCATTTATTAATCGGGTTAAAAAACAAGTGTTATTTAAAAACACCGTTCATGTTAAACCCAAAAACAAATTTCAATTCAATTCTAATTAAATATTAATTAATTGGTATACTTCAGTAAATCTAAAATAAAAAGATTTAATCTTTTTCTCAATTGGGTTTAAGAACATTGTTAATGAAGACACCATTCATGACAAACCCAAATCCCATTTGATATTAAATACCAGGCTCTGAATAGAAAATATATCGGCTTATATTCAATATCAAATTCTACGACCAACAAATATCGTATTAGAAATAAAAATATAAATATATCTTTCAAATTTCCATAACAATATCTGTAAAATCACGAAATCCAACATCGAAATATTCCAAAGACAATTTCCATTCAAATCCATTTCCAATTTATGTATTGGAAATTCTGGTTATTTTTAAAACCATTTCAAATCCAATTTATTTATTTTAAAAATAAATGGATTATAATTCTAGTTCAAAACTAGTTCATTTCGATAAAAATCTATTTCTATTTTTTCAAACATGGAATTTTTCATCCCAAATCATTTCTTGTGATTTTACACAAATTATTGCTATTTTTAATAATTTTATTAAGGCACGTACAGTCGATTTCCATAACCGGTCATTGAACTGCACTTACAACGACCATTTCCAAATTTGATTCGGACATAATTCCAAATCCAACCATTAGATTTCCAATATCTCGTATTCGTTAGAAAGCTCTTTTTGATACAAACCCAATGGTTCCGGTTTTAGGAGAATCTGACGGTCGGATCTCCCGTAGTGTCCGTTCGAAGTCAATGGTCGAAATTCACGAACTACCGAAGCGCAGCGCGTTCTATTCAGGCCATTATATATATAATATACATATATTATATATATTTCATCGATTTCCTTTTAAAACATATTTTATTAATCGTTTTAAATTCGTTTTCAAAACGATTTCAACTTCATATTCAATTTCTAATCAAAATTGAATATTCCATATCATCGATATATAAATGATAATATTTTCAAAACATTAGATTTTTGAAATTAATTACTTTTCGATATTCAATGAATAAAATCGATATAAATATCGTTCACATCAAAATGGCGTTAATCTAATCGACACGGCTTTATATATTTAAATATAATCGTGTCCATCCCAAATCGGACATCAAAATCATCTTTTGGTTCTTTTCTGAGTATTATTTGAAAAACATTCGTTATTAAAAAATAATCGTTATTTTAAAATATTCATTCTGTCTGAACTGGAATCATACATAGTCAATTACCATATAATCAAATTATATGGATTTCACACAACAACGAAAACAGCAATCCATCATCCAGAGTGCATTCTATACAGTATAAGCATCAAATATAAATATTTACGCTTATACAGCCTGTCAACTAATCGATTGACATACAACTAATTATTGGGATTAGTGTATGTCGTATATCATCCCAATACCCGTGTGGGGTTTCAATCAACAAATAATGAATTTTATTTGTGCAATTGTGCGATGTGTAAAATTTATCGTCCCAATCAATATCAGTCAAATCAATGTATATATACAAATCGTCTGATTTGTAAATGAATATTTATTCTCTTTCATATAATGTTAAAATTATATTTTTAACTATAAAATATTTATTCGGTTCATTTACACAATAAAAATGATATTTTTATTTTTCGAATATATTTTAGAAATTTTCGGCGGCATGACGGCACGATACTAGAAACGGGATAAGGCCTAGCCTTATCCCCAGTCTAATAATGGCCTGCGCCACACACATGCCAATCTAAACAATTCCATTTCACCCAAACAACCAAACTCAAACCAATAATCCAATCAGCTACACAACCAAACAAACAAGTCGTCCATGGTCTGTGGACAACGGGGAATAATTCATATATGCAGTTACATAATAAATAACTGTATAAAGAAAATCATAGTGAGGGGTTCTCACCTTTGGGATCCACTCCTTCATTCTTAGGCGGACGATGGTTTGGATTTACCCACTATTCCAACTCAATCTTTTCACGCTGTTCATAAATAAAATCACATCATTAACATGATGTTTATATTGTGAAGATCACATTTTTATTTTAGTACTTTTCATATAAAAATCACATTTTTATACGGCTACTATTTAAATAAAAAATCGTATTTTTATCCCGCAACTTCACGTATAAAAATCACATTTTTATGTTATATAAAAAATCTAATCTTTTTCTATGTTAACAATATAATCTTTCTTAAACAAAAATCATATTTTCTCTCTCAACATAAATCATAGCTTTTCTATGAATAAAAATCTTAACTTTCCTACTTAAAGATCAATTTTCTATGTAAATAAAAATCATACCTTTATGATTGTAAAAATCTAATCTTTTCTTGTCTAAAAATCTCATCTTTTAAACTAACAAAATCAAATCTTTATTTTGAAAAACAATTTATATTCTTATTCATAAAAATCAGGTTTTTAAGTTGATTAATCTAAACTAAATATTCAAAAGAAATTAAAACACAACAACGAAAAAAACTTACAACGAATGGGGGGGTTTCTGCGATCAAAGGCCGGAAGGAGGGGAGAGGGAGAAGAGGGATGGGAGGGGGGTAAGCGCGCCATCCACGTCGGCACAGGCGCAGGCAAGGGCGCCTGAGGTGGGCCAAGGGGTGGATGTCAGATTGAATTGGGGGGGGTGCGATTTGGTTTGAAATCGAAGGAGACGAGGGGGTCGGAAGTGAGGGCGTGGTGTACAGGGTTGCTCATCGGAGGCGGCAGTAGTTGGGGCAGGGCGGTGTGAGGTTGAACGGCGGGGGCGATAGGGCTTGGGGAAGGGCGACGGAATTGAACGCGAGGGAGGGGGTCAATGGGGGTTTGGGGTTTTCTTATTTTATTTTTATTTTTGAATGAAATGAGTGAGTAAGGGTGGGTGGTCCTATATAATTAAATATATTTAAATTAATTTAGAATTCCAAAAAGTTCACTTTTCATTCGGACTCCAAATCAAAGCTAACAACTGTCGCCCTTAGCTAACTACCCTCATTCCGAACACAATGGGATATGTTTCGTAAGCCAATTCAACTGTTTCGTTCAGTTTTCATTGAAATTAAAATGTAAATCAGTATATATTAAATTTGAACGTACATTTCAATTTACCGCGGCCACATACAGACTCTAAAAATTCCAGAAAAATATTTTTTAGCTTCGTATCGACGATGCGGTCCTAATAAAACTAATTTCATCAAATTTGAAGACCGTTTGAAAAATGGCCATTTTTTGTCGATCCAAATTGACTGAAACTGTCAAAACACGTTTTCTTTCACCACGCTCACATATTGATTTCAAAAATTATGAATTTTGAAACCTAGCAATAATTTGATATCCCAGATCCAACAAAAGTGGTTTCGTCGAAAACGAAGGTCGTTTGCAAAATTCCATTTTTAAGGGGCAGAATTCCATAGCGACTATTCTGAATTTTCAACTGGCCATATCTTTTTATTCCCACTATGAAATTTCAATTTTTCGGATTCGTTGGAAAGATATTCTCAATTAGATTCTAATGTTTTTGTTTTCGCTAAAATCCGGTTTACTTTGAATCATGTACCTTCATTTGAAATCGAATTTTCGAACTACCACGCCATATTTAATTCCTTTTATAATTAAAAATAAATATTTATATTCAACGACGATTCAAATAAATATATACGTTCAAATTTTATTCAAAATAAATTTCTCGTCGTTATTATTTAAAATAATTCATTTTAAATATTCAAAGTTCATTAAAATTGCCAAAATAAAATTTTTAAATTGGTTCGGATTTTCGGGTTATTACAGATAATATGTATATATTTATATTTTATGTTTTCTTATGGTCAACATAGTTATTATTTTCATTTTTTTATTATTCTTTTAAGTTTAATGATTTGGTTTAATCAATAACCAAACATTCCTTTTTGCATTCAGTTTTGCCAAAAGGTTTCAAATCTTACAAAAAGACTGTAATTATTGTATATTTTGCTTGATTAGTAAAATAGATATATCTCAAATTCACAAGAAATGCATATGTGTGTGTGTGTTTGTGTATATATATATGCAATAATTAAAAAAAACTTTTTTTGCTCTCTAAAAATGGCGGACTTTGTCCCGCCAGATGAAAATTCTTTTTCTCATTCAGATCCACTTTCTAATAAATCAAATCCAATTAAATCCAATCAAACTTCTCTGATCCGATCTGCTGAAGAAGATTTTGAATCTCTCCACTTCATTCAACCTTCAGATGAGTGTGTTTTTATTCCTGAAGAGTCCTTTCAAGCATCTGCTGAATCATGGCAGAATACAATTGTTTTGCATGCAGTTGACTTCAAGTTAACGGTAACGAAATTGAAAGATTATATATCAAAGGTATGGAAACCTAAAGGTACTTTCAGAATTCGTATTGCTTCAGGATTTAAGTATATTGTTCAGTTCGATGAGATGTTTGATGTATTGTCTGTTCTTAGAACTTTTACTTACTCGTTTTTTGGAAGATTGTTAATGGTTTTCAAATGATTTCCGGGTAATAGATTTGAAGATTCTAATGCCAGAAGAGTTCAGATTTGGATTAAACTTTTGAATTTAGATATGGAAATGTGGACTAATTCGGGTTTTTCTAGAATTGCTAGTTATATTGGAGATCCTATTCGATCAGATAATAATATTGCTTGTAAAAGGATTACGAAATATGCAAGAGTACTTATTGAAATTGATCTAGATTCTATTTTTAGTGAGCGCATTCCTATTAAATTGCATAATGGTGTTACTAAAGAGATTTCAGTTGAATATGAGTTTGCCCCATAAGTGTATGAAGTGTAATAGATTTGGCCACAAGACTCTTGTTCATGAATTATCTAAGAACACATTATGGAATCCAACTCAAACAGAGCTTGATATTCATGTTGGAGATATGATTCAAATATTGCCAGTTCCTCTATGAATTCTCCCAATGATGAAGTAGTTAATGATGAAGCTCAAAATGATGGAAATTATGAAGCAGAGGTAGATATTGAGGATTTAGAAAGGAATAAAGAAGCTGGGTTGGATTTTCTTAATTCAGAGTTACCTAAAGATATTATACCTGATTTCTTAAACCAAGTTGCTGACAATATAAATGAGGAAATACCTTCTGATGAGCAAACTGATGTATCAACTGGAATTACGAAGAATGAGGAATACCTTAATCATTTAAAAGGTAAAAAGAAGGTGAATACTGTTGCTCCTCCTAAAAGGCCTTTAAGGAGCAATGTTCCAATTAAATAACGATTTTCGCATGGAATGTCAGAGGGATGAACACAATAGATCGTATGTCTGATGTGTCATCCTTACTGACTAAATACAGGCCAATCTTGTTGGTCTGTTGGAGAACAAATTGAATCCAGATAATTTGAATACTTTTAGTAGATTAAGTCCTCGCAGATGGGAATTTATGCCTCATTCAAATACTTCATATTTTAGCAGAATTTTACTGTTATGGGATTTTGGAGCTTGGTCTGTGTGTGAAATTTCTTCTAATCAGCATTTAACAGTGCATGCAGAAAATATTGGAGGTCTGTCTTTATTTCTTTCAGTAGTTTATGCAAGTAATAGCTTCAATGAAAGGCAGGAACTCTGGAACCATATTGTGCAAGAATCTAGTAGATTAAATGGTGAATGGATACCGGTTGGAGATTTTAATAACTCTACTTCTCATTTAGATAAAAGAGGTGGACTCCCTGTGCCTTTCCAACAGATAAGAGCCTTGAATAATTGCTTAACACAAGTTGGTTTATTTGAGATCAAGGCTTCTGGTTTCAATTTTACCTGGCGTAGAAGAGGTATGGATCGTAATATTGATAAAATCTTTATAAATCATGCATGTCTACAAAAATTTATTGATCTTAAAGCTCTTGCATTATCTCATTTAATAAGTGATCATAATCCTCTTTTTCTGGATCTTATTGTTGTTGAAAAATCAAAGGGCACTCCTTTTAGATATTCAAATAAATGGCATTTGAAAAATGGTTATGAAGCATGTTTTAACAGAGGTTTTCAAACTCATTTTGTGGGATTTGCTAGTTATGCATTCTTGAAAAAATTATATGCCTGCAAAACTGAGTTTAAAAAATGGAATAGAGAAAGACCTGATGATAATTCACTCCTAATGGAAACTGAAGCTTTATTTAAAGAAAGGGAAGCTGCATGCGATCTAGATCCAGAAAATCTGAATTTATTTGAAAGCGTGCTGGAAGCCAGATAGAATTTACAAATCCAAAAGCATATTAAGTCCTTGATCTATAAGAAAAAATCTAAGATTTCATGGCTTCAAGATGGTGATACCAATTCAAAAAAAAATCACTCCAAAATGTCAGCTAGAAGACATGTTAATGATTTGAATGCTCTGTTCAAAGCTGATGGTACACTTTTATACAAGTCAAATGAAGTTGCGGCTGAAGCTATTAATTATTTTCAGTCCCTTTTCGATGGTGAAAACATTAATGAGCTTCCTTCATTCCAACCTATTGCCACCAAAAATGCAGTTGGTCAGCGACATCTATTACAAGATATTACAATTGAAGAAGTTAAGAAGGTAGTGTTTTCAGTTCACATGGATTCAAGCCCTGTCCCGATGGTTTCAACTCAAAATTCTTCATGTTACATTGGGATACTTTGAAGTTTGATCTTTTAGCGGCTATGCAAGACATTTTTGAGTCTGGTAAACTTCGAAAAGGTAGCAATCAAACATTTATTACCTTAATTCCTAAGGTAGATAGGCCCACTCATATTTCACAATACCGTCCCATTTCTTGTTGCAACATGTTTTATAAAAAATTTAGTAAAATTTTATGCAATAGAATTAAGTGGTACATGCCTTATATTATTTCAGCAAATCAATGTGCGTATATTCGTAACAGATATATTGGTGAAAATATTATGTTGGCACATGAATTGTTAAGAGATTTTCAAAAAAGTGGAGTGAGTAAATTTTATGTGAAGGTTGACCTCCATAAAGCCTACGATATGATCAATGGAAGATTAATTTGTCACTTAATGTCTAAAATGGGATTTCCTGTTCATCTGATTAACATCATCTATGAATGTATTTTGTCTCCAACATTCTCCATCTTGATTCAAGGCATTCCCAAAGGTTTCATACCATCTAACCATAGGCTAAGACAAGCAGATCCTCCTTCTCCTTATTTGTTTTCGATTGCCATGGAGTATTTCTCTTTTCGTTTGAATGAAGCTGTTGCAACGAAGAGTTTTCTGCCCGTTCACAGTTTTGATCCAGTGGTATCACATCTTATGTATGCGGATGACCTCATGATTTTTGGTAAATGCTTCACTCACTGTGTTGTTGCATTAAATGATTGCTTTGATAATCTAAAGAAATTTTGTGGTCTCTCGGTTAGTGTTCTTAAATCTAAGATATATTTCATCTTGAATGCAAAGTACACTCATGAAATCTCTCGTGTTCTGGGATTTCAAGTTGACTATTTGCCAGTGAGATATCTAGGTGTGCTATTATCATCAAACTACATACAATATGGTGAATGCCAATCTCTACTTCATAGAATTCAAACAAAGATTCAATCATGGGATGCTATATATTTAAGCTACGCTGGCAGAGCAGAATTGATACAATCGGTTATTAATCCAACAATCCTATACAGGCTTTCAGTTTATCAACTCCCTGGACATGTAATTTCTAAACTATATTCTATGTGCTCGGATTTTTTTAGGGAGATTCTTCTCACAAAGTCAGCTAGAGTCAGCTTTGTTTGCCAAAGCATGAGGGTGGTATTGGAATAAAATTATTAACTGATTTGAAGAAAGCTTCTAGCATCAAACTAATGTGGAAATTCTTGGAAGGGAAGTCTATCCGGAGTCAGTGGATGAAAAGAAAATATTGTTCAAATAGATTGTTATCGAGTATGCGAGGTGACAACAATTCATCATGTACATGGAAGTCTATCTTAAGATGGAGAACTACTGGTGAGCAATTATTTCGTAAAATTATTATTAATGGAATAATGAATTAGTGTCTTCTTTAATTATTGATGGGAGAATCAATGGTAATATCCACCCTGCTACTAGAGAAATTCAACATGAGGTTAATTCTATTATCATCATTTCTGAAGCTAGAGATGATTTATGTGAATGGAAAGATGGTGGCCCCTTTTCATTTCATAAGGCATGGGATTCTGTTAGAGTTAAGCAAGATGGTAAAAGGTGTTTTGATGTGATCTGGCATTCAAAAAATGTGAAGAGAATGTCATTAACTCATATTTAGTTGTTCTTGATAGACTCTCTACCAAGGATAGATTGGTGAAATTTGGTGTTAGAAGTGAAAGAGTATGTGTACTTTGCCAGGATCAAGACGAGACAGTGGGACATTTATTTTTTTCTTGTGAGTATTCAAAGTTTATTTGGATGTCTCTGTTATCATAACTTGGTGTTTCTGGTAATGTTGTAGGTACCATTGAAAATGAGGCTGAAAAACTTATGAATTTGTTCAAAGACAAAGATCAAACTCAAGACCTTGCCTATGCAGTATTCGCTTGTGCTGTTTATCATGTTTTGCTTGAAAGAAATGGAAGAATTTTCAGTAACAAGAAAATCCCTAAAGAAGTTAAATTGAAGATTATTGAGAAAGATGTGAAGTGGTTGGTTAAAGATAATGGTAGTTCATGTGCTCGTACGCAAATGAAGGTGGAGTTACCAAAGAAATCGGGCCATTGATCTTCATGGTTCTGGTTAATGTAAATATATGTGCTGTTTGACTGTTCTGGCTTTTGTTGAGTGTTGCGAGATGATGTTGTTGAGATGATTTTGTTATACGTCTTTGTATTGTTAATATATGGCATTTATACGTACTCTTTTCCGTTATGTGGTACCCATCTAGGTTAGGGGGCATAAGGTTTTGATGAGGCATATAAATAAAGTATATGATTGGTATTGCAATAAAGATTACCAATTTTCAAAAAAAAAATATTTGGGATAATCGAAGCAAACTATGCACAAATATATATATTTTTATATTTATACGTACATTTGCACCACTTTTCCTTTTTAAATTTTTTGCCATATCTCTTGTGAATTCAAAATGACATCTTTTTGTTCAAAAAGAGGGAAATGACATATTTACAACAATTAAGCTAAAACCCAACAATAACGAATACAAATAGATATAATTCTTTTAAATATTACAATCACATAATTTACCAATCGTATCTTTTTTATCCAAATTCACATAATTTATTATTCAACACTGAACTTGAGATCTAGAATGTTACTATATCTAAATGGTGTTTAATGGGACTGATGTTCAGATCTACGGTGCTTTACAACAACTGCAATATATTTTACAACATAACTGTAGACATATGTGTAAACAAGTTTAAGAATCCTACAATTAATATTATACATAACCAAAATATACTTCTTAAGTTTTAACAATTTTTATAATCAGATCTGATGGGTACTGTCAATCTAATTACAACAATTTATTGGACAGATCTGATATAAATAGGCATAAAAATTATGATATATTACAAATGAGATAAATACGTTATTATAAATGTATATATAAATTTCCCACTCACTTTCAAGCATCCAAATCCAAAGTTTGAACCATTTAGGCCTACAATTCTCAAATTCTTATAAGTCTACAATTTTTCTAAAAAGAGGATAATTTCAGATCTGTAGAGATATAAGAAAATAGAAAAAGAGGAGAGAATTTGATTTGGAGTGTCAATTTGCATTCTTTTCCATTAGATATGATAATCCTCTCAATTTTATATGAATTGGATTTGATTTGCTGTATAAGAATATATTTTTAATTAAGAAATTAGGTTTGGAGAAGGAGCAAAATGGCAGAGCTTCGCTGCTGCTCACAGATTTGTATGGAAAAGAATGAGGACTTACCCCTTTATTTATAGGAATGGAATTTGCCTTGGACCGTTAAATCAATTTTAATTTATATTTGTCCATTCATAATGTATAATATAATGAAATTTCACCTCAAAACCTAGCCCTCACTGGGTTGTATAGGCTCGGAGCGGTCGACCACTCTATACAGGGGTGTCGACCACCCTTGAGCGGTTTTTCGTAGTAAGGGTTGGTTTAAAGAGGGAAACATATATATTAATTATTACATTTATTTGTTTCCATCTGTTTTTCGTATTTCGTCCATAACTTTTTTGTACGGACTCCGTTTGCGAAATTCCAAACATGAAAGTTGACCAGAATTCCGAGATGAACGCATCGGTGAAAGTTTCGTGATCAAATTCCATCATTTACATAAATTCCTATTTTCCAGATTCTAATTAAATAATTAATTATTGTAAAAAATCTGGGTTGTTACATTCTTCCCCCATTTAAAAGGAATTTCGTCCCTAAAATTCTGACACTAGTTATCCTATCATACACAACCAATTTGTGTACATCCACTTTGCAACATGTGTATATGTTCATGGTGTACATAATGCATTTCAACCATAAAACATGTATGCAAGATGATTCTAAATTGGGCCCTCTATATGTATGAATTGAGATTTTTAAAACACTTCTGAAAACATAATGTAAAACATTCTAAATATACTGGTAGTTCTATATGAATGCACATTTCAAAAACTCTTTTTCATCCATAACCCTCACACAACTATGAGTAGATGTGTGAAGCAACCAATTTTTCATCCAAACCCTACCATCCAAAACGTCACATAGTCTAGTCGTTTCCTATTTGATTTCTCCTAAACCGGAAAAAGAAAATTGAGGCGAAGAATTTTAACATTTTTCCTCGCTTACAACTTTTCCATTTCCCGCCCTACAGTGGAATTTTCACCTCAGCTACCCAAAGTACTCCAAAAATTTCCATCTGTAAACTATAAAGGAGGCTTAAAACAAGTTCTAGAACGTAAAACGAGATAACTAATAACTCGCGTGTATCGTTGACAAGGTATGAAAATAGCGTTTCCAAGCCTAAAAAAGTCTTTTCCTTGTTGTCGTTTACGTTGTTATGTATCTTCGGTCATATTTCACCGCTAAAACGTGCACATAAAACATTCAAAAATCTTCATTACGCTATTCATGTGACCAAAAATTGGAATTTTTCATAAAAATAAATTTCCTCTTAAAAAACTTGTTATGTTTATTTCGATTTTTTTTCAAAATCGTTTCACTTTCCTATAAAACAAGAAAATGAAAAAAAGTTTTTTTTTTTCATACAACATTTTTCCAAAAGTTTCAAAAAATGTATTTTGCAGAAACTTAAACGATCTAAGTCACATGTCGGCAAAGAAGGAAGTCAGTCACGCAAAAATGCAAAAAACTGAAATCACACATAAAAGACAAAAAAAAATTAGCATTAACAAGGAACGGTGATTTATTTATTTATATAACCGTAACGAAAAAGAACGTAGAATCAGTCCTTTGCTAAAATTCATCCAACATAGAATTCTATTCTTTCCAACTCTAGAACAACTGTTAGTTTAGATATGAAAATAAGATTTCATTCAAACAGGAATGCGTGAATAACATAAACATTTCCAAACCTAGAAACCTCTTTAACCTAAGTCATGCGATTTAAACAATACTAACAATTACAAGCACGAAAGGGGAAACAATGAAGACAATGATAAAGCAACACCAAAACTCCCAAAACAATGGCTATAAACAATGAGATGTCTTGCTCCGCGGGTGGAGCTCAATCCATTTTTTATGATCTTTAAATAACCATATCATGGTAGCAAAATGCTCGATCTCATGTTACAAACACTACTGGTGTTGTTAGAGATTTCCACATCACCATCTCTACAAAGAGAATTTGCGATGAGAAAAGAAACATACCACAAAAATACTCCTAATGGAAATCCACCTAATATTGTCTAAAGACAAAATGGACAGTCGAAATTACAGAAAGTAACTCCATTAGACAACACACAAGAACAACAAGTTGAATCGAATATGATGCTGCACTAAATGATGGTTACGCCATCGATCAAGCAAAAGATTAATTTCCGCATCATGAGACAAATCTTGTCCTAACTCCCCATTTATAAAACGACGTGCTAAAAGGGTCACACGTCATCATGGGTAGTTTGGACGTAGATTCCCGAACTCAATAACTAACTTTAAGAAAAAAGATATTTGCTGCAAAAATCTCCAAAGACAGTCAACAAAAGACCATACAAGTCCGCGTAAAACATGGATGTCTCAAAAACTCTCATCGAGATTCTCCTTAGAAAAATCATCCAAAGATAGATTATTCTTCACCTCTGAAACAACTATCGCCTTTGAAGAAACCTATTAAACATGGTATAACAAAGGCGGATGCAACTCAAACAACAACCTATTCTAAGATCTTAAAGTAATGGACAGATGCAAGTCCAAATGCAATCGACAAATTTTCTTAGCCCTAAAGCGGTCAGATCTTTTTGTTCATTCCGATCCAGCCAAATGATCTCTACCTAAGGAGGAGACATAAATGGTATGAGTAAGATCGGATAGCACAATTATGTATTATGGACTAAGAAATGGTCAGGGAGAAGAGATTAGATCTTAGAGTACTAGTGAGGCAAGATCTAAAGCACAAACTAGAGCGGAAAAAGATGATACGAGGCAACGATAAAGAAAGAGAAGAAAGATAGGAATATGGTTTGGATAGATGCGGAAGGAAGGTCGAAAGAAGGAAGTTAAGGGGGGTAATTTGGACACCACTTTTATGGTTTAGTTCTACGTTCAAGTTGTACCAAAACTCATCGACTAGTTGACCATTCTTGCATAACGCTAAACGGTCAACTATTAAATGGCTTTGGACAAAGTTTAAACATTAACCTTATTAGGTCGGATTAAAATATTAATCATCCCGTATTATCTTTCAAGATTTAACGTGATCCAAAAATTATTTATCCTCATCATGGCGGTACCATAGGCCGCAGTCAAAACTCTGGACCAACTCCAAGGATTTATAGTCTCAACAACGATGCTGCGGCTACTTAAGAACGAACTTAAAACCGGAAATCAACTAGAAATCCGAAATAGAAATAAAACGTATTTTCCCCTTACTAGACAACATAAAACAGATGACCTAGAATCAAATACCCAAAAAATCAAGATGAAGGATTTCCCTTAGCCTTTTCGAAGAAAAATTTAAAACTTTTCCAAAAATGGAATTTTATTATAAACTAGTGGTTTCGTATTTATGAATCCATTTCATTATTACAGTTATTTATATTCCAGTTTATATTTCAAACTGGAAAACCTTTTCGTGTTCAAAATGTTGGAGCTTTTAAAATCTTAAGGATTAATTGTGATAATTTCAATAAATTATTCAATATATATGGGAAGAGGGATACTAAAAATCACAAGAAATAAATATTTATTATTCTTGAGTTTAGTGGCATATTCCTTGTCATTTCTAATTTCATATTTCCTACCAATCGGATTATATATTAGAATTACACAATAGCCCTATAATCTTGAAGCACAAATAAATTAAAATTCTAAAAACCACAAAAACTAACTGTATTTCAAAGCCGTTGAAACCCATTTTTATTTTTAAATATTTTTTAAAAAATAAAATTTCCTTGAATACAAGACTAAGAACTCAAATGAATATTTTAATAAAGGTAGATTCGAAATTTAACGAAGTAGTAAATGGATATTCCTCGTGATAATGTTTTCGAAATGGATATGACATAACAACATGGACTTTTCCCGTTTTGGATCGAGTAATGGTCTTAACCAGAACTACCAACAAAACAAACACCAGAAATCGTGATTATCTCGGTTGTAGCTAGACATTCGTCCAGTCTCCAAACTCAAATCAACAAAATCCACCATATGCCATCCTCATGTTCTTCATGATGAGATCGCCAATGTACTGTGGGGTATGACAGAATTGGCTAAAAACCCGAACCCAACATATTTCAACACTTAGTCACTTAAAGCCCATTTTATATATTTAGGCGCACAGATAACTCATCGTTGAAATAAATTTAAGTTGAGTAAGAAAGACAAAGAAAAACAAAAAATAAAATTATGTTCTCTCACGAGTCCTAATTTAGCTAACTCCTCTTATCATTTAACCTATGCTCTGATACCAAATGTAACACCCTACACATTTTTTATGCCCAAATTTCAACAAAATCGAAACTCAAACACATCCAAGCATGGAGCGTGTAACGACCCGGCTTTTTGCTCGGTTCTATCCGGTAATTAAACCAACTTAAACCGTTCATAAAGACGGATTGTTAGGGGCACTTACACATTTGCACAAAATAAAAACAACTTTTCCATTATCATTAAAATAATATTACATTAGAGTAACAAGAGGTACATCAAAGTACATCGATTACACAGCGGAAAAGATACTAAACTCAGCGGAAGAATGCGAATGTTCCAAGTCATAATAGCTTCAGCTAAAACCAGAATCCTGCTCCAAATAACTCCAAGGTTAAATCTGTGAACCAAACTACTAGGCTGTCCGTGTAAAAATTATGGGCAACCAGAGTTTAGGTGAGGGAACAATAAACTCCAGGTCAGTAATGGGAGTGGTTTGAGAACTCAAAATAGTTGTTTTTAGGATTTATTTTAAAGTTAGGTGATTCACCGGACCATGCCGCTAATGCGGAATGGGTTTACTCCATCTGAATACCATTGCATAGAAATCTGCAATGACTTTTTGAAAGATGAAGTTATCATAAGCTCGTCCCACATCACACAATGCAAGCGCACATCAGATGGGCGAGTTTTGCCTTATGATAACCAAAAATTCCTTCATACGTGAAAATCCTCTTTTACAACTATATATAGTGTGAAAAACATTTTTGCAAATAAATGTATTAATCCTAGCCAGCATAATGCCCCATCCCATTATACTGACAATCCTGCCGGTAACCAGCAGGCTATACAATCAAAACTGTATGGGCTCGTAGTGGAGATTGGGTTTCGAACATGATGGTTCCTGGTACGAAAGATCATTCGTGGGCTCACAAACTTTCTTGCGCACATCATCCCATTACCCGCGGATAACATCCAGACTCGGACTCCGTTAAACTAACCTACCATACATGAATCAGAGTACCAAACAAATAGCGTCCCAGACTGGGGAATTCGCGGTACCCTTTCATCATCACATCCTGGTGCACCGAACATACGAAACGAACATAAAAATCTGACCACCAATTTACCATCAATCCGGGGTGTGAGGTTCGTCGAGGTCACCATATAAACAAATCTACGCTTAAATAAGCCATGCTTTGATCATCCACAGTCCACTACATAACTTAAGTATGCCACATTGTCCATTCACAACGCACCACTAATTTCTATCAATATATAACCTCTAAGCTCATACGTCTTAGAGAAGGGTGTAAAGTAGGAGAATAAATTTTCCGCCACCAAGCAGATATATATTCAATAAAGATCAGTGCTACGCAGTCAATTACAATGTCAGACACACAATCCATACAAGTCCGTTCTGGGTCTGAACGAAACCACAATCCGGAATTCATTCACATATGTTCGGGCTTCTTGCCACTTAACTGATATAAAATCCATCTGCAAATGGGAGCGACCCATTCGAGACATTCAACAAGTCATCCTTACGACATGAAGGGTCCTGGTCTTGAATGTCGTTTACAATGTCTTCAATTGCTCCACAACGTCGTATTATTACTTGGAATGGTTTTCAGACATACATCCGATCCCAATATTTCCAAATAATAGGCGCAATTTAAAAAAACACAATTATAGCACATACAGGATTTCTACCAATCTCCTCCCGTATTGGATTTTGTCAAAATTAAACTTCTTTAAACCCATTCTCAAATTATTGCAAAATCCATATTTAACCTTTTTCTTTTAAAACACATCCCTTAAATCAAAGTTGATTTAGCCTTAAAGCCTTAAATAATTTTCTGTTTGATAATTCGTTATCAAAATCCAGTTTCCTTTGAAAATCCTTAATCTACATTTCAACTGTAGTTTCCAATTAAATTGATTTTCCAACATTCCATTCTTTAATCTTAACTAAAAGATTATACTTTCTTTCCAATTCCTCACTTTTAATTTCCTCAAATCAAAGATCTGATTAAATCCTCAAATTATGATATGAATTTCCATAACTCAATCTCATAGGGTTTCAAGAATGATATTATTGAAGATATGATTCATGACAAAACCCAGATCAATTTGATATTGAATATAAGTTACACAGAAATTGTATCTACTTATATTCAATATCAATTCTCATAATCAACGAATACTATATGTGGAATAACGATATAATAATATCTTCCAAAATCCTCAAATAGTATACGTTTACACCACAGAATTTCAAGATTATTTCTATCCAATTTATCCCAGTCAACTTAGGAAAATCGTATCTTAATTAAAAGATTTATCCAACTCTTTGACATTAGATCTGGATAGAAATACCATCAACTTATACTTAATATTAATCTCGATATCCAACTCACACTGTAAGCGGAATAATGATGAACTACCTTTTAAATTCCTCAAATAGTAAGAATCATCATCTATCGGATTAATATCAAACATCCGAAGATTTATCTCCAACCATATCCAATTATTTAAAATTGAAAAAACACATTTAATTATTAAATAAATCAATTTAAATTCCAAACAAATTATTTTCAATACTTTTAAACCTTTGAAAACATTCAATAAATCATTTACAAATGATTACTTATAGTTCAGAAAACATTTCGCGGTTTAAATACTTCAAAATACGTTGTTTTCAAAGAAAGCGTTACTATAGTGCTTCAAAAGTGTTACAAAAGCGTTACAAAACAGTTATCTTAACTACTTTGATAAAAACATTATTTATCTTAGCCAAAACTTAAAATTTACAATTCAAAACACTTTTACATAATTTATTATGATTTTACAAAAAAATTCCGTATTTTTAAAACATTTAATAGTTGTTTATAATTATGGTCAACAATTGTTTCTTACATCGATCTTTTCCAAAACGATTTCAAACATAACTTGAAAATTATAACTCGAATTTAAAATCTGCTTTCACTCATTTGAAAGTTCTTGTTAATGGAAATCAAATGCTTTTTATTTTATGGAAATCCGATTTAGACTGCAAAAGTTATAAGCGTTTAAAGTTTGCATCTAAAATACATAAATTGCCGTTATGCGGCAAGCTCTATTTTGACCATAATAACCATTATTCTACGATACTTCAAAATATTTTAGAAAACCATTATACCCTTATATAACCCTTTTAAAATCATTTAAATTTACTTTCCAAATTATTTTGGAAGGGTTATATAAGGATATAACGGTTTTCTAAGATATTTTGAAGTATCGTAGAATAATGGTTATTATGGTCAAAATAGAGCTTGTCGCATGATGGTAATTTACGTATCTTAGATGCAAAATTTAGACGCTTATAACTTTTGCAATCCAAATCGGATTTCCATAAAATGAAAAATGTTTGATTTCCATTAACAAATTCAAGTTATAATTTTCAAGTTATGTTTGAAACCGTTTTGGAAAAGATCAATGTAAGACATTGTTGACCATTACTATAAACAGCTATTTTTAAATGTTTTAAAAATATGGAATTTTTTTGTAAAATCATAATAAATTATGTAAAAGTGTTTGAATTGTAAATTTTACGTTTTGGCAATGATAAACGATGTTTTTATCAAAGTAGTTAAGATAACTGTTTTGTAATGCTTTTGTAACACTTTTGAAGCACTATTGTAATGCTTAACAACTTATTTTGAAGTATTTAAACCGCGAAATGTTTTCCGAACTATAAGTAATCATTTGTAAATGATTTGTTGAATGTTTTCAAAGGTTTAAAAGTATTGAAATTAATTTGTTTAGAATTTAAATTGATTTATTTAATAATTAAATGTGTTTTTTCAATTTTAAATAATTGGATATGGTTGGAGATAAATCTTAGGGTGTTTGATATTGATCCGGTAGATGATGATTCTTACTATTTGAGGAATTTAAAAGGCAGTTCACCATTACTCTGCTTATAGTGTGAGTTGGATATCGAGATTAATATTAAGTATAAGTTGATGGTATTTTTATCCAGATCTAATGTCAAAGAGTTGGATAAATATTTTAATTAAGATACGATTTTCCTAAGTTGACTGGGATAAGTTAGATAGAAATAATCTTCAGATATTTGATATGAAATTCTGTTGTATAAACGTATATTATTTGAGGAATTTGGAAGATATTATTATGTCGTTATTCCGCTTATAGTATTCGTTGATTATGAGAATTGATATTGAATATAAGTAGATACAATTTTTGTGTAACTTATGTTCAATATCAATTGGTTTGGGTTTTGTCGTGATTCATATCTTCAATAATATCATTCTTGAAACCCCATGAGACTGAGTTATGGAAATTCATATCGTAATTTGAGGATTTAATCAGATCTTTGATTTGAGGAAATTAAAAGTGAGGAATTGGAAAGAAAGTATAATCTTTTAGTTAAGATTAAAGAATGGAATGTTGGAAAATCAATTTAATTTGAAACTACGATTCAAATGTGGATTAAGGATTTTCAAAGGAAACTGGATTTTGATAACAAATTATCAAACGGAAAATTAATTAAGGCTTTAAGGCTAAATCATCTTTGATTTAAGGGATGTGTTTTAAAAGAAAAAGGTTAAATATGGATTTTGTAATAATTTGAGAATGGGTTTAAAGAAGTTTAATTTTGACAAAATCCAAGATGGAAGGAGATTGGTAGAAAGCCTGTATGTTCTATAATTGTGTTTTTTTAAATTGCGCCAATTATTTGGAAAGACTGGGATTGGATGTATGTCTGAAAACCATTCCAAGTAATAATACGACGTTGTGGAGCAATTGAAGACATTGGAGACGACATTGAAGACCAGGACCCTTCATGTCGTAAGGACGACTTACTGAATGTCTCGAATGGGTCGCTCCCATTTGAAGATGGATTTTATATCAGTTAAGTGGCAAGAAGCCCGAACGTATGTGAACGAATTCCGGATTGCGGTTTCGTTCAGACCCAGAACGGACTTGTATGGATTGTGTGTTTGACATTGTAATTGACTGCATAGCACTGATCTTTGTTAAACATATATCTGCTTGGTGGCGGATAATTTATTCTCTTGCTTAACACCCTTCTCTAAGACGTATGAGCTTAAAGGTTATATACTGATAGAAATCAGCGATGCGTTGTGAATGGACAACGTGGTATACTTAAGTTATGTGGTGGGCTATGGATGATCAAAGCATGGTTTATTTAATCGTAGCTTTGTGTATATCGTGTCCTCGACGAACCTCACACCCCGGATTGATGGTAAACTGGTGGTCAGATTTTTATGTTCGTTTAGTATGTTCGGTTCACCGGGATGTGATGATGAAAGGGTACTGCGAAGTCCCCGGTCCAGGAGGCTATTTGTTGGGTACTCTGATTCATGTATAGTGGGTTAGTATAATGGAGCCCGGGTCTGGACATTATCCACGAGTACTGGGATGATGCACGCAAGGAAGTTTGTGAGCCCACGAATGATCTTTTGTACCAGGAACCATCATGTTCGAAACCCAATCTCCACTACGAGCCCGTACGGTTTTGATTGTATAGCCTGCTGGTTACCGGCAGGATTGTCAGTATAATGATATGGGGCATTATGCTGGCTAGGATTAATATATTTATTTGCGAAAAGGTTTTTCACACTATATATAGTAGTAATAGAGGATTTTCACGTATTAAGGCATTTTTGGTTATCATAAGGCAAAACTCGCCCATCTGGTGTGCGCTTGCATTGTGTGATGTGGGACGAGCTTATGATAGCTTCATTTTTCAAAAAGTCATTGCGGATTTCTATGCACTGATATTCACATGGAGTAAACCCGTTCCGCATTAGCGGCGTGGTCCAGTGAATTACCTAACTTTAAAATAAACCCTAAAAACAACTGTTTTGAGTTCTCACACCAGTCTCACGACTAATCTGGAGTTTATTGTTCCCTCACCTAAACTCTGGGTGCCCATAATTTTTACATGGGCAGCCTAGTAGTTTGGTTCGCAAATTTATCCTTGGAGTTAGTTGGAGCAGGATTCTGGTTTAGCTGAAGCTATTATAACTTGGAGCATTCGCATTCTTCCGCTGAGTTTAGTATCCTTTCCGTTGTGTAATCGATGTACTCTGATGTACCTCTTATTACGCTGATGTAATATTGTTTTAATGATAATGGAAAAGTTGTTTTTATTTTGTGCAAATATGTAAGTGCCCTAACAATCCGTCTTTATAAACGGTTTAAGTTGGTTTAATTACCGGCGAGAACCGGGCAAAAAGCCGGGTCGTTATAGATGGATCTAAAATTCAACTTTCATAAATTCCAATTCATTTCTAAATTCAAATAACTTCAAATTAACCTTCCCATTCGTCGGATCAGTTAGGGATAGCCAGGGAGAGCAGGAAACTTCATTTCCAAACCCAAGCCTAGACACTATCCTCTCTGTCATCCTAGAATGTACCGGTATTTATTTATTCATTTAAAGGGCTTTAATAATATATATGAATTCATACATATGGTCTTTTCCAATTATTAATAATGATATTGCTTTTAATTATGAAGGTGATTTGTCAATCACCAATGTGATTCCATAATTGTTGTGTCATAGTGTGTGCAAAACAACAATAACCATTTAAACATCCATAGCAATCATCATCAACATGATTCAATAAATCATAATTGCGCACAAGCGTTATAACACTAACGCTTAATAGTGTGTGTTTTGAACTTCGCATCCATCATCCATCACAACAAATATCAATCATCATTAACCAATAATAATTCATCACTATATTTAAATTAGTCTAGCTACTAATTAAATGTATAAACCGTGGTTAAAGAGTTCTCACGTAACAGCTTTCCAAATCTTCACGGTAGGCGAGCCTAGTTGAACGAACCCTCAGACAGTATTTCCACACACCATCTTCTTTGCCAATATATATATATATATATATATATATTAATCTTCTCTTTATAAGAGGAGGAGAACGATCTTTGGAAAGGTGGTGGTGGAAAAGAGGAAGACTTATGCCATGGAAACCATGGCCATAAGCTTTAAGAAGAAGAAAGAAAGAAAAGAATTGAGAATGAATGAAGAAGTGGAAGGAAAGGGTGGTATTAATAGGAAAAGAGGAGTAAGGATAGAGTGATACATCATAGGACATGTGTATTTTATGCATGGAATGTTGCATGCAAAATTACAAGTGTCTTAACACTTGTAAAAAGGAGAAGGAATGTGTTTTTGGTAGCATTTACCTTAAACGTTATGAAAACAAAGAGCAATGCATAATACTAATGCTATTAATTTATGTTATCTTTTGACAAATCCGATCGAACGACAAATAATATCAGTAAATCCAAACTTATTATTAATCATTTCCATTTATAAATGTTATAATTCAAATAAAACCTATTGTTTAACCTATCAAAAATATTAAATGTTCTCAAACTTATTTTATGTTCAGAAAATTTAAATTAAGTATTAAAAATTCCAATTTCAAATTGGTTCAAAATTCTGGATTATTACAGAGCGTGTATATCTAGTACCTGCAATATATGAGCATGAGCATAATCAGAGTACGATAAGATAACTCACAGTGGAAACAAAATAGGATAAACTAGTATTAACTCAAGTAACCACCCTTTTCAAAGTAAGTCACTTTGCCAATACCGAGCATGGGAGAGAACGAGGACCCAAAGCCAAACTAAAACACCTGTGAGAACCCAACCTTCTCTAGAAACCTGGGTGGTTGTAATGAGGAGGGGGGTCAAAACAACAAAATTCTGGTGAATAGGAAATGTACAACACAAATTATATTGCACAGATGTATCCTGTTTGGTTCCACCCAAGGTGTATGCCTTCCAAGGTTAGAGATTCTAGCCTAACCTTGTAGATGTTTACGCACGACTCTACCACTCTTTCCAAAGTGATATTATAAGATATAATACCGAGATAGAACGTTTGTGAATATATTTAAGAAGTCTTTAAACCATAATTTAACTGATTATAAGACAGAGAAGTGAACTCCCAACGGTGGGGCCCTTATATATATATATATATATATATATATATATATATATATATATATATATGCACACACACAATAATCAAATTTTCCTCAAAAATGGCGAACTCGAAGGGGGTTTCCTCTTCGACGATCCCACCAAATCTTCCTACAATATTATCGATAACTTCTATATTAAATACATCAGATCTAATTACTGATAATGAAGATAATCTTGGACTGAACGATGTTGATTCAGCTTCTCTTGAATATATAAAACTAGCTGAGAGCTATGTTTTTCTTCCTGAAGAAACTTACAGATCCTCTGTAGATTCATGGCTGAATACCATCGCTTTACACACAGTTGATTTCAAGGTACCTGTGGTTAAACTTAAGGATTACATTATGAAGGTATGGCATCCAAAAAGTAATTTCAGAGTTCATATAACTCCAGACTTTCATTATACAGTCCAGTTTGATTCGGCAGAGGATTGTTTATCAGTTTTAAAGACTTCGACATACTCTTATTTTGGAAGACTTTTATTAGTTTTTAAATGGTATCCTTGCTATGATTTTGAGAATTTTCGAGCTAATAAAGTGCAGATTTGGATTAATCTTCATAAATTGGATATGGAAATATGGACTAATAAGGCTTTTTCAATGATTTCAAGCTTTACAGGTGAACCGATTCAACTAGATGATATGACAGTGAAGAAGAAGGTAACTAAGTTTGCTAGAATATTGGTTAATATTGATATTGAAGATAAGTTGCTTGATAAAATACCAATATTGTTGCACAATGGAATTAAAAAGGATATTATAGTGGAGTATGAGTACGTTCCTTTTAAATGCGAGAAATGCAAATTGTTTGAACATAAGTCTGAAATTCATGAGCATACTAAGGAACCTAATTGGACTAAGGATGATAATGGCATAGGATCAAGTAATTCAGAAACCAATGACAAGCAATCATATCCGTGTGATTTTTTAAATTCTGAGGATCCTGTTAATATTTTGCCTGATGTTGTGAATCATGTTACTGAAAATATTACTGAAGTACAGCGTGCTGAAGAAGAAAATAATGATGTTATAGATGGTATATCAAAGAATACAGAGTATCTAGCTCATTTGAAAGGCAAAGCCAAAGTTATTTCTAATGCTCCTCCTAAAAGAGATTTAAGGAGCAACTCTTCGACCAAATGACGATAATAACTTGAAATGTCAAAGGGATTAATTCACCTTTGCGTATGCGAGATGTTTCATCTTTGCTGACAACATTCAAGCCAACATTCGTTAATTGTTAGAAAATAAGTTGAATACTAATAATTTACAAGTGTTTAGTCGTATGTTACCTAGGAAATGGGTGTTTCTTCCTTGTGTTGGTACTTCCTTTTCTAGTAGAATACTATTGTTATGGAATTCAGATTTTTGGTCGATGAGTGTGATCTCTTCTTCATCTCAACATGTTTCTGTTAATGCTATAAATGCAGGTGGCTTATCAATATATCTGTCAGTAGTTTATGCTAGTAATAGTTTTGTGGACAGGCAAGAGTTATGGCAACATATAATTCGAGAATCAACTGTTATAAATGATGAATGGATTTTAATGAGTGATTTTAACAATTCAACATCACATTTTGATAGAAAGGGAGGGTTGCATGTACCTTTTCAACAGATTAGAGCTCTGAATAACTACCTCTCGCAATCTAGTTTGATCTAGATTAAAGCATCAGGTTTTAATTATAATTGGAGAAAGAAAGGAATGGCTAATAATCTTGATAAATTTTTTGTTAATCATGCAAGTCTCCATAAATTCACTGACATGAATGCTTTATCTTTATCTCAGTATTCTAGCGATCATAATCCACTTCTTTTGGATCTTATTGTTTCTACTTCAGTAAAAAGAATCCCATTAAGGTACTCTAATGACTGGTATGCTAATGAAGGATATGAAGACAGTGTTCAAAATGGCTTGTAGTGCAGAAGTTGGGGTTATGCGAGTTATATATTTCTTGATAAATTGAAAGCATGCAAACTTGAGTTAAAAAAAGGGAACAAAATAGGCCTGAAGACAATGATTCTTTATTAGAAGTTGAAGCATTGTTCAAAGAGAGGGAGATTGCTTGTGATTTAGATAATGAGAATCTGGATATATACGAGAGTACGTTAGAGGCCAAGCAATCTCTTGATGTTCGGAAAAGAATCAAGGATTGGAATTACAAACAGAAATCAAAAGTCTCATGGCTTCAAGATGGGGACACCAATTCTAAAAAAATTCATTCTAAAATGTCATCAAGAAGGCATACAAAATAATTTAAAGGCTTTGATTAAAAGCAGCGGTGAGTTATTGTTCAAGCCTGAAGAAGTTGTTAATGAAGCAATAAGACATTTTTCTGGTTTGTTTAATGGACCAACTGAATATGAGCTCCCTTCTTTCCAATCTATTGCGGTTATTAATAGTCATGGACAACAGACATTGATGCAACCTATTTCTTTAGAAGAAGTTCATAAAGACGTATTCTTAATACATGAAGATTCAAGCCCTGGCCCAAATGGTATGAATTCAAAATTCTTTAAATTGCATTGGGATTCAATTAAATTTGATTTATTGGATGCTATGCAAGACATGTTCATTTCTTCAAAATTACGAAATGGAATTAACCATACTTTTTTTTACAATTCCTAAGGTAGAAAGGACTAATGAAATTGCACATTATCATCCAATATCTTACTGCAATGTATATTATAAGATTTTTAGTAAAATCTTGTGTAATAGGATCAAGTGGTATCTTCCTCATCTTATTTCTCCTAATCAATGTGCATATATTGCTTCTCGTCAAATAGGAGATAACATCTTGCTTGCTCATGAGTTATTAAGGGATTTTAAGAAAGTTGGTATGAATAAATTTTGTGTGAAAGTAGATCTACACAAAGCATATGATATGATGAATAGGAAGTTTATATGCCATGTTATGTTGAAAATGAGTTTTCCAATTCATTTTATAAATGTTGTGTATGAGTGCATTTCAACACCAATGTTTTTTATTCTAATCCAAGGTGTGCCAAAGGGTTATATTACTTCAAATAGAGGACTAAGACAAGGGGACCCCTTGTTCCCTTATCTATTTTCAATAGCAATGGAATTTTTTTCATACTGCATGAATGAAGCAAAATTCAGCAAAAGTTTATTCCAGTTCATAAGTTTGAACTTGTAGTTTCTCATCTACTATATGCAGACGATCTCATGATTTTTGGAAAATGCTTACCTATATATGCTAGATCTTTGAAGGAAATTTTTAATAGATTGAAACATTTTAGTGGTTTAACGTTTAGTCTTCTCGAAACAAAGGTGTATTTTACTTCATATGCGAGAAACACTTCTGAGTTTTCTTCAATTTTAGGCTTACAATTGGATAGTCTACCTCTTAGATATTTGGGTGTACCTTTATCTTCAAATTATCTCCACTATAATGATTGTCAGAGTCTTCTTCACAAAGTACAACAGAAAATTCAGTCATGGGATACTAATTTTCTGAGTTTTGCTGGAAGGGTGGAATTAATTCATTCTGTTTTAACTCCAACTATTTTGTACTGGCTATTTGTGTATTAATTACCAGAGCATGTGACAGACAAACTGCATACTATGTGCTCAGATTTCTTTTGGGGTAGCTCATTTTATAAGATCAAATGGGACAAGTTATGTTTGCCAAAAACAGAGGGGGGTATTGGTTTAAAATCATTTCAGACCTGAAAAAAGCCCGTGGCATTAAGTTAGTGTGGAGATTTTTATCACGTGAATCTATATGGAGTATGTGGATGAAAGCTAGATATTGTCATGATAAGCAATTTTGGAGTATGTAGGTTGATAACAATGCTTCATGCACCTGGAAGACTATTCTTCGATTGAGAAAATCAGGTTCGCAGCTATTCGAGAAGGTTATTACTTCAGGTAACTCTATAAGTTTGTGGTTTGAACCATGGTTGAACAGCAAATGTCTTGTTGACATAGTTTGTTGGTCTAGATTTTCTCAAATAGGAAGTTACAAGCAAATGGTATCTTCTATTATAGTAGATGGCAAGTTTGATGGGAGTATGTATGCATCTACTCGAGAATTATTGCAGGAGATTAACTCTGTTGAACTGAAACATGGTGAATGAGAAGATTTTTATGAATGGGCAGAGGGTGGGGAGTTTTCATTTCATAAATCCTAGAACACGGTGAGAGAAAAGCAGTCAGAGAAAACATGTTATAAAATGGTGTGGCACAGCAATAATGCAAAGAAAATGCCATTATATCTTTTCTTGCATTAAATAATAGGCTGTCGACGAAGGAGAGATTAAATAGATTTGGTATGGGAGATGATAATAGATGTGTCTTGTGTGAAGGTAATGTGGAATCCATAAATCACTCATTTTTTGTTTGTGAATACCCACATTACATTTGGAATGCATTTTTATTAAAGCTTGGCTTGAATTCCCATGACATTGGGATGCTTGAGGGAGAAGCAGAGAAGATTTTGCTAGTGTTCAAAGAAAAAGATCAGCCGTTTGATGTTGCATCTTGGACCTTCACCACTTCTATTTACATGATATGGCGGGAAAGAAACTCGAGAATTTTTAGAAACAAAGCATGTAACCGAAAGATGAAGGTAAATATGATAATGATGGAAGTATTCTTTTCGGTAAATAACAATGGAAGTAAGTCGAAGTTTACAAGCAAAAATGAAGAACTGTTGAGCAGATAGGGAATTGAGTTGAGAGATTCTGGTTAATATTTGATGTACTGCTATATGGTGATGCATGGTTTTATATGTTTTTGAAAAGCATGTTATAGTGAGAAGTGAGGAAATGTGATGAATATGCTTAATTTGTAATGTTAATATATGGCGTTTATATGTGCTCTTTTCCCTTATGTTGCACCCACTTAGGTTAGGGGGGCATAAGGTTTTGATGAGGCATATAAACAAAGTATATGATTGGTATTTGCAATAAAGTGTACCAATTTTAAAAATAATAATATAGACACACATAACCCTTTCCATCCACTTTCCCTTTACCGTTTCGCCTCACTATTAATGATAGGTAGGGTGGATTCTTCAGATCACTTAAGACCCTGGGAGGATGTATGGGTCGGCGGACTTATTGGTTGCTGAATAGCTCTCGATAACTTATTCTACATTCTTTTAAACTAGAGAGCACTAGCTACGAGCCCTACTAGTTAAGGCTTCCGTCGTTCATGCATATACCGTTGCCCTGTATAAGGTGAGAGATGGTATTTTATGAATCGCTCTACCTCTAGCTGACCTTATTGGATAACCCCCTTAGCCACTTACTACTTCCCAGAGGGTAGGTAGCCATATCTGACGTTTTCAGTTTTTAGGTTTGGGTAGGAAATACACACACATGTCGTTTAAGACCCTTATACTGAATGACCTATCCCTAGGTGGACTCTTCGATCCCAGCCACTTAAGACCCAGGAAGAGGACTACACATGAAGGTTATTAGGCTCGTACCCCATTAACCCTTATTACCTTCCCCTATTAGGACAAAGTGGGCCACGTCACTGCATCTTCTCCACTTAGTTACTTTTCACGGAAATATTATATGCATATGGTTTATTATCATCACAGGTTACCATGGTCAATAATATTTTTATATTATTAACCTAGTAAGTCCAGCTGTGTTTTTTAATTAAAAGTTCTACATTCATTAATATTAATAAGGAAGGTTATCCTCTTTATCCTAGGATACTTATTTGATTACTTCCCTAATTTGGACTTGGTATTTAAATGACAATCAATATCCATTAATCCCCTTTATTACACCCATATTCTTCTCATTTCTTATTTTATTTCCCTTTATGACCATAGAGGTCATATTTTCCTGAGGAAAATATTTATCAGCCCCAAGGTATCTATTTGTTGTACCCTAATAGACATTACTATTCTTATTCATTTATTTTTTTATTGGTTGACTGTTATATATGTATATATATATGTACCAGGCCTTTCACATTAAGTTGACTACTTGTGGATGCTGGGTTTGCCGGTCGGTTCCGGGTAGACTTCTACCACAAGTTGAACTTAACTTTATGCCTTAGTACATTTATATTTATGCATTAGACCCCTCACATTAAGCTGACTACCTTTGGATGCTAGATTTGCCAGTCGGTTCCGGACAGACTTATACCACAAGTTGAGCTTAACCTCGTGTCCAAATGCGGTTATAATTCGAATTTACTAATTTGGGTGCACAACATTTAATCCTAATTAATTTTAGGAATTGTAACCAGTACCCTATTATATTTACTTTTCCCAATCAACATTGGTTACAATTGTTATTTATTGATTTGCAGTCCTATTTATAACAATTAATTATATTGATTGCTACAAATGGTCACCACATATATATTAATTCAATATGGATTACATTTATACATAATTCCATAACTAAACCTTATCCAAACATTCCATACAATGTATATTTTACCGTTTTACGCTGATTTGGACGGATAATATGTATATATTTATATTTTATGTTTTCATAACCAAACATTCCTTTTTGCATTCAATCTCGCCAAAAGATTTCAAATCTTACAAAAAGACCATTAGCTGTAATTATTGTATATTATGCCTGATTAGTAAAATAGGCATATCTCAAATTCAAAAGAAATACATATGTATATATATATGGAATAGTTGATGTGAACTTTGCACAAATATTTATCTTTATATTTATACGTACGTATGCACCACTTTTCCTTTTTAAATCTTTTGTCATATCTCTTCTGATTTCAAAATGATATCTTTTTATTCAAAAAGAGGAAAATGGCATATTTACAACAATTAAGCGAAAACCCAACAACATTGAATACAAATAGGTTTAATTCTTTTAAATATTACAATCACATAATTTACCTATTGTATATTTTTATCCAAATTCATATAATTTATTATTCAACACTGAACTAGAGATCTTGAATGTAACTACATCTAAAAGGTGTTTAATGGGACTGATTTCCTAATCCACAGTGCTTTACAACAACTGCAATATATTTTACAACATAACTGCAGGAATATGTGTAATCAAGTTTAGGAATCCTAACATTAATATTATACATTACCACAATATACAATTCACAAGTTTTAACAATTTTTTAATTAGATCTGATGGGTGTAAATCTAATTATAATAATTTATTGGTCAGATCTAATAGAAATAAGCATAAAAATTGAGATATATTACAAACGAAATAAATACGTTATTATGAATGTATATATAAATTTTCCACTCACCTACAAGCATTCAAATCCAAAGTTTGAACCTTTTAGGCCTACAATTCCCAAATTCATATAAATCTACAATTTATCTTAAAAGGGGATAATTCCATATCTGTAGAGATGTAAGAAAATAGATAAAGAGGAGAGAATCAAATTTGGAGCGTCAATTTGCATTCTTTTCCATTAGATCTGATAATCCTGTCAATTTTATATGAATTGGATTTGATTTGTTGTATAAGAATATATTTTTAATTAAGAAATTGGGTTTGGTGAGGAAAATGGCAGAGCTTCTCTGCTGGCCACATATTTGTGTGGAAAAGAATGAGGCCTTACTCTTTGTTTATAGGATTGGAATTTTCCTTGGACCATTAGATCTATTTTAATTTATATCCGTCCATACATAATATATAATATAACGAAATTTCCCCTCAAAATCTAGTCGTCGTTGGGTTGTACAGGCTCGGAGCGGTCGACCGCTCTATACAAAGGTGTCGACCACCTTTGAGCGGTTATGCCTAGTAAGGGCTAGTTTAAAGAGGGAAATATATATATTGATTATTACGTTTATTTATTTCTATCTGTTTTTCGTATTTCGTCCATAACATTTATACACGGACTTCGTTCGCGAAACTCCAGACATGAAAGTTGACCAGAATTCGGAGACGAACGCATCGGTTAAAGTTTCATGGTCAAATTTCATCATTTGCAGAAATTCCTATTTTTGAGATTCTAATTAAAAAAACTAATTATTGTAAAAATTCCGGGTTGTTACAGATTTGGCAACGGGATTCCACTAGTTGAGGGTGGCAAAGGATAGTGTACCAAAGACTGCTTTTAGGACACCATCCTGTTACTTCAAGTGGTTAGTGATTCCATTTGAGTTTTGAGTAATGATCCATCATATTTTGTGGATCTAATGAATAGGGTATTCAAAGATCAGTTGAACAAAAACGTGCTTGTATTCGTGGACGATTTTCTGGTTTTCTCCGGAATGAGGAAGAGCATAAGACTCACTTGCGAAATTTTTTGGAGATCTTGAGAAAGCATCAGTTGAGAGCTAAGTTGTAAAAACTCGAATTCCACCAGATCGATTTTTTGTCAAAAGTCTAATCTATCAAAACTCGTGTTGGTTGCTTTAGTATCCTACAGAAAAGACAAAGATATAAAATATATCAAATCTTAGAAAATATCTCACAACAGAATGGATAAAATATAATATAATTAAAATATAGTTTTACCTAAATTATAATACTACCTAACCAGTATCCAAAGCTATCATATCTCTACCACAAGTCTAACCTGGGAGTATGTGATGAGGAGGGGGTTAGAACACAGGTTTTGGTGAATGGATTTAAACTACACATTTTGGATAAATCTACATATACCGTTCAATCACATTTTCTTATTTATTAGGTTACTTGGGTTAACGGCACCCAAAGCTTACACACACGTAGTACCCATTTACTCCCCAATGGATTAGCCTAATAAAGTATATATGTAGCTACCCCCAAATTAAGGTACACCCCATGGCACCCCACTCGCATGGTTTCAGTTGTAATGCCATAGAAATATACGCAGTCCCTCATCCTATGCTGGACTGACGTACGGACCTCTATATAACAATGCTACGTTACCCATAGAACCGCCATCGCCATGCTACATAAGCGTACGAACTGCCACCTTTAATTGAATCAGATCGCAGAGTAATGCCTTAGAGCCTATGATACACCACCTAGAGCAGACATGCATGTATCTAGACTTTCCTACGTATGTATCACCAATCGTACTCGATGCCTTAACCGCACATAACCTCTAATGTGCACCGAGTTCCGTGGCAAGGCTGTACAAGAAACATGGAACTCGGTCGGGAGCTTTTCCATATCTGTACAGGCCCGTCTTTAAGGGACTCAAAATACAGATATCCTTCGGGTCTGTTTTTCATGGTGGTTATGGCCCCACCTCGGCCCCTCCCTCAAACTAGTAAAGACTACAAGAGCTAAGTTATTTTCCCCTAACAAACAATCTAAACATCCAGTTGGAGTCTCCCCTCAACCACTGTGCCTCGATAGTGAAAGGTGGATGGCGTCTTGGGTTTAGCTCTAGTCTTTTCGCATCCCACTGACTGTTGATGACGGGTAACCGACAATCTACTATCCTTGTTGGTCGTGACCCATGCCTCCCACTTAAGGCAACCACCTAATCACCCTAGTGTCACCTCGTTACAGCTTTCTAACTGCAAAGCTACTTTTACAGTCAAGGCTTACTCACCGGGTAGTTACGCGCAGACCCAACCTCTGCGAGCACAGCTTAAACATCTGCCACCGCACAGAGGACTACCAGGAGCACCTTACGCGTCTCAAGAAGCCATGTGCTTCCCCTTCCAGTCCTTCGGAGCTAACAGAATAATCAGATGGACGTGCGCTCCCCTCGTGCCTCATAACACCGCGATGATCTACCATGTTGGGTTATTCACCTTAAATGTGAGGACTGGTCCAAGCGCCTTATTTAATATGTTAGACACTATGTCTGAACATTCTATTATGCTCTTGCTTTGCCTCATCAGGTATCTAGTTAACTTGGTTATTCCCATTAACTTCTTATTCAAGTTACCAAGTTCTTTATGCTTCTTAATTTCAATCATATAACTTAACCCATTTAAGTTTATTAATTATCCCACAACATGTTATTTTCTAGATTGTGATCCAATGTCTGTATCCACAATCCCTTTATATCATTATTTGATTTCATAGTTACAATACCATGTTCTACTTAATATGTAATTAAGTATATCTCAATTCACAAATTTTCTGTTTAACATGTCACTCATTATTTATGATTAAATATAATTTATTTCATTTCATAAGTTTACCTCATTCTTTCTTATTTAATCATAATTCCATCTTATACAGTCACTACCAATTATCGTTGTTTGCTCATTAACTTAGTTCTCTTAACTAAGGTTTACCAATAAGTTTCCCTTCCCATAAATATGACTCATGTTGTCCTCATCCATAGATTTCAGATTCTCGTTCCTACAAATAACTTAATTTACAATTAAGTACAACTTATCCCATTACATAAGTTATTCCATTTTCTTTATAACCTAAGTAATAATTTTCACTTGTCCCTAGGACAAACCTACCTATTATATAATTAAGGAAATCTATGCATAATAGGTTATTATCATTCCCCGTTCATTCCACTTCTTATACAGTTGTAACTTTCATTCATTTCCATTAATCACAATTAGTACCATTTATCTCTATCCTTTTACTTACATGTATTTATATATATGCTTATGTATTAGACTTCTCACATTAAGCCTACCTATTGCAGATGTTGGATTTGTCAGGCGGTTCTGGGCAAACTTCTTCCACAAGTTGACTTAACCTCGTGTCTTAGCACCATTACATGTGTTATTTACGCACTATACCCCTCACATTAAATTAACAACTTGTGGATGCTGGATTTGCTGGGAGGTTCCGGACAGACTTCTACCACAAGTTGAATTTAACTCGTGTCTAGGTGCAATTGCAGTTTGCTATTTATTGTAAATTTTCTACATAATTTAGGCATGTCCAATCTTTCAAATTTCTACTATAATCTATATTTTACATGTCATCATATTAAGCCCATTTTATGTCGCATGTTCTTTCTAACATGATGTAACACCCCGAAATTTTATTAACATTAAAGTGGATAAATTAAATAATAATTAATTTAATATTCAAAATTAAGGGAAACGAAATGCGCCACTGCGTCTGTCTCGAAATTCTGGTCAAGATAGACAATTGGTTTGCGTAAAACGGATAATGTATGAAGAAGTTATGGATGATAAAAGTTTGGCAGAAAAAGCAGAAATTCCCGGCGCACTTGACAAGTGCACCCATGTATTTTTACATGGGCGCACTTGACAAGTGCGCCCATGTATTTTTACATGGGCGCACTTGTAAAGTGCGCCCAGAATAGTTTTTTTGGTATTCGGGCCTTTTCCCAAGTGGGAGGTGACCCAAGACCTGATTTACCATAGGGCTTATGTGGCAGTCGGTTCCAGAGGGTCCTATAGCTATAAATACATAGCTATTTCACATATTTCTTCATTAGAAATCATGGCGGCCAAACTCTGCCAGAGTCTAAACTGAACTAGGGTCTCTCATCTCCTTCTATCAACTAAAGCATATCAAATTCTGAGATTCAAGCATAGACTCAGCACCAACTTCTTTTCTATCATCTTAATAACCAATCACAGTGAGTTATAGTTGCTTTTAGGTTTAGATAAATAATAGTGAATTATGAAAGACTGTGATTTGGATACATTATAAACCTTGAATATATGTTATTGCTAGATCTTATGCTATGTCATGATAGATCTATTTCTCTAGACCCAATTCAATTGTGATTGTTCTAATATGTTATTATTATGGATCTTGGTTTTTAACTTTAATGATATGTTATGATGCGGATGTGTGCAGATCTATCTCTAAACTAGTAGATCTATTTTATGTGATCTAAATTATCACCCTATGTTATCATGTTAGATCTATTTTATGTGATCTAGATTGTCACCTTAGGTTATCATGTTAGATCCATTTTATGTGATCTTAATTGTCACCTTATGTTAACATGTTAGATCTATTTTATGTGATTTAGATTATCACCTTATGTCAACATGTTAGATCTATTTTATGTGATCTAAATTATAACCTTATGTTAACATATTCGATCTATTTTATGTGATCTAAATTGTCACCTTATGTTATCATGTTAGATCTAAATTGATGGGACATCTAAATTGTTAATTTAGATATTATGACATCATAGTTCATCAGTTTTATGTCCACCTTGTTATGTTGACAATTTCATCTCCGTGTAGTATGTATGTTCACCTTATTATCATACTTATTTATGTTTATGCCAAGATGATCATTTTAGTTATATTCTCATTATTTTCCTTATTATCGTTTATGACTAGGCTATTATCCAGCCTAAGCATGTTGCCAATTTTGTGAGGGCGCTAATTAAGGAACGAGGAAAAAGTGTTAACAAAGACATAATTTGAATATGAACATTTTTGGACATGTAATTCAAATTATTGGGTAAAATAGGTATTGACACCTATAAAAGGAAAGGATTAATTAATTGGTAAATTAATTAAAAATGACATAATTTGAATATGAACATTTTTGGACATGTAATTCAAATTATCGGGTAAAATAGGTATTGACACCTATAAAAGGAAAGGATTAATTAATTGGTAAATTAATTAAAATTGGAATGTCTAGTAATTACAATTAGGAATTGTAGTTGTACTTATAACACGAGGTTAGGTTGCATTAGTGGTGGAAGTCTTCCCGGACCCGACCGGCATATCTAGCAGCCACTAATGTGGGAGGTCTAAGTACGTAAATAGAATCGGGCTAAGACACGAGGTTAGGCCCAACTGTGGAATAAGACTGCCCGGACCCAACCGGCATATCCAGCATCCACACGTTGTAGGCCTAATGTGGGAGCTCTAGCCCATTATAAACCATAAATGGACATGGTAATAAATTGGACTACTTAACCTAAACTAATCAATAAGGGATTGTATGAATAAGAACTGAAGTTAGGGTTAAGTAAAATTGATTGGATCAGTGGGAGGGTTAAGTAAATCTTGGGTAGGTAGGTAATATTAGTATATATAGGCCCACAAACTTAACCATTTAATAAACATGCTTTGATCAGTGGGAGGGTTAAGTAAATATTGGGTAAGTGGGCAGTATTAGATAGGCCGACAAACTTAACCTGATGAGGATACCTAGTGGTATACATAACCGGCAGGAAAAAATAAAGTTATGTAATTAAAGACACCATTTAGGGTAAACATAACTTGTAGAAAAGATAGGGTTATGTGTTAAAGACACCTATAGGTAAGCATAATTGGTTGGAAGATTGGGGTTATGTATTAAAGACACCTGTAGGTAAGCATAACCGACAGAAAGATCGGAGTTATGTAATTAAAGACACTTTTTAGGGTAAACATAACCAGTAGAAATAAATAAGGCTATGTAATTAAAGACACCTAGTGGTATACATAGTCTGTGAAAACCTAGTGGGGGATACAAGACAAAAGGGGAGAGCTTGTACCATATTGTGTGGGACCCATTTAAGTCAGTAACCCAGAGTAGGTATCAAACGAAGTACTCCGTACTAGGCAGAGAAGGGGCACGCTTACTGACTGATTGTAAGAGATCCAAATGTGGAGGATAGTGTAGGCGGCGCAAACCGACCAGGCCATGTGTGTGCATGAGCCGGGCGGAGGGGGATAAGACAACTGTGACACCCGTAGATATGGTTTGTGCACATTATTATGACAAGGGGTTGCCACTTTAGGAAGTGATACCTCCTATTGTGGGGCCAGCACAAGCTATCTACGAGGTTTAGGGAGCCGATCGATCAGGGTAGTAGTTAGGATACATTTGGACATATACCTAAGTCTACCACCTTATAGTGGAGGGATAATCTCTCTTGGGATATACTAGTAACAGTGTAGAGTAATTATTAGTGAGGCATGTACACCTTATCTTGCTTACCTTGTCACACCTGCCATTTATGTAGTGATCTCTCTCTCTTATCCACTTTATATGCCTATCATGTTACTTTTATTTATCTACTGACTAAAAGTAACTAGACTCGCCAGACTTTATGTCTAACCCTTTTTGTTTCTCCTTCTCTCTTTCGTTTTTCCCCCCAGGTTCTCAGGGAGGAAACACTAAGGCTTAGTCAGGACTCAGATATCATCTTGCTAGGAGCTACTTCTGAAGTATGGCTCAAGTTCTTGTCTCTACTATGGCTTAACTTTTTCAATTGGGGAATTATGTTTTTATGTTCATATGTGCTCTGATGATGCAAGACAGAACTTATTTTATTGAATGGTATTATGGACCACGGTATTATGATTTATGTTGAAATAAAAAATTAAATTTCCGTTGCTGTCTTATTTATATCTGTCTTGTAATTATTTTGTCTGTTTACCTATAACTCTTCACGAAACTTAATGCATTCCCTTAGTGAGTGACATTAACGGACGTAGGGTGTCACACTTGGTATCAGAGCTGAAGGTTTCCAGATTAGATAAAAGTTTTTGAAAATTATTTTCAAAAAAGGTTTTAAAAGAAAGCATTTTCAAAAGAAAAGTATGTTTTGAAAAACATTCCCCAAAAAGCCATATGTAGTATACTTCGGTCCTTTATCTATATTTCTCCCTTTCTCCTTTTTCATCATGTTTGGGGAACAGAACATCCCTAATATCCCAGAGGGTGTCACTATACCTGGATGGTTCCGTAGGTATTTGGAGGCCACGACACCAACCGAAGGCCAAAGAGACGTTCCTCCCCCAGCTGCTCCAGTCATTCCTCCTCCTCCCCCTCTAAAAGCAGATAACTTCACCAAGATCTACAAGGACTTCCGTGCTATGGGAGGGAAGCCATTCCATAGGAACGAGACATTCGTAGAAGCTCGGAATTGGCTTAAGAAGACTGAGGACTTATTAGTAATCTTTGAAGTGGAGGACCGAAGAAAGATTCAGTTAGCTGCTTGGCTATTGAAGGACGAAGCCTTATTTTGGTGGGAAGTCACCCAAGCTAGATGTCCGGTGGAAACTTGGGAAGATTTTAGACAGAGGTCCAAAATGGAATTTCTTTCCTAAGATGAAAGCAGCATGCAGATGGAGAGATTCTTAGCACTCAAACAAGGAAACTTGACGATGAAAGAAAAAGTGAACAAATTCAACCAACTAGCAAGGTTCGGGTTAGAGTTGGTGGATCTGCCGCACAAAAAGGCTTTGCGGTTTGCTATAGGGCTGAATGAAGCCCTTCATGGATTAGCCATGTCCCATATTCCAATGGGGGCCACTTTTGAAAAACTTGTCGATATGGCCTTGATGCATGAGGAGGACAAGGGAGAGAAGAAGGAGGTAAAGGCTGATGTGACATCGCAAAATAGGAAGGTGTGGCCCAAGAAGGGGTAGCAGCAACAATAGAAGAAAGGAGGGAAAAATGATAAAGGCAAGGATAAGAGAAAATGTCACCATTGTGGGAAGGAAGGTCATCTGGTTAAAGACTGTAAATGAAGGAAGAATTCTTGCTATCACCGTGGAGAGGCCAGACACTTTGCTAAAGAGTGCCCGAAGAAACAGGGATCACAGGGACAAGGTCAAAAAGCAGGAAATTCTGGAGGGCAGGTGCATGCTCTCGCGACCAATCTCTTGATAAAGGTAGAAAAATTTCTGTAGAAGGTTTAATTTCTCTTTCAAACTATCCTATTAGAACACTTTTTGATTCTAGTGCCTCACATTCATTTATATCAAGTTCTGTAGTTGAATCTCTGCACTTAATTACTAGTATGGCAGTAGATCCCGTAGTTGTTTCAAACTCTATTGGTGGTTTCGACCCATTTATCTATAATTTGTCGGGGTTTGAAACTATTTGTGTTAGGTGCCGAATTTGAATGCGACGCGTATGTGCTCGGGTTTATGGGCTATGGGTTGATTCTAGGAATGGATTGGCTTACCACTTATGGTGCCATTCTAGATTGTGGGAAGAGGGCCGTTAGGCTTCTGACTTGTCATGGGAGAACCCTCGAGGTTTCATGTGACCTACAAGGGTCGGTTACTCTTAACTTCCTAGAGTCTTTTGTTGCATCTATCGACGATCTGCAATCTGTTCTAGAAGACTGGGATTTTTCCGATGTTTTTGATAAGGTTCGAGGTTTACCTCTAAGGCGCGAGATCGACTTTGGCATATATCTGGTGGACAATGCAAAGCTAGTTGCATTACTAGTGTGCCACATGGCTCCAAGGGAAAGGAGGGAGCTGAGTAAGCAAGTAGCGGAGCTACTTGAGAAAGGGTTTATCAGACGAAGCATATCTAAATGGGGTGCTCCAGTAGTATTCACAACTAAGGCGGATGGTTCGCTTCGTTTGTGTGTTGATTATAGAGAGCTGAATAAACTCACTAAGAAGAATAGGCACCCGCTTCCGAGGATTGATGATTTATTTGATCAGCTTGTTGGTGCCTCGGTATTTTCCCAGTTAGACTTAGCCATAGGGTTCCATCAGTTGAGGGTGGCTCAGGACAGCATAGATAAGACTGCCTTTAGGACTCCGGGCGGTTTCTTTGAATGGCAAGTTATGCCTTTTGGCTGACGAATGCACCCGCCTATTTTGTCGATATGATGAGTAGGGTGTTTCGGGAGTTCCTAAATAAGTTTGTGGTAGTCGTTGTCGATGATATTTTGATCTTCTCCAAAAGCAAAGAAGTGCATGCCCAACATTTGAGAGAAGTTTTGAAAACTCTCCGTGACCATCAGCTTAAAGCAAAGTTCTCCAAATGTCATTTTCAGAGAAAAGAGGTGAGATTCTTAGGGCACGTGGTCTCCAAAGAAGGGATAGCTGTAGATCCCGCGAAGGTGGTTGCAGTGCAAGGTTGGCAGGTTCTTAAAAATGCAATCGAGGCTAGAAGCTTTCTTGGGTTAGCAGGTTACTATAGGAAGTTCATTAAGGACTTCGCAAAGATATCGGCCCCACTCACCAGGATGACGAAGAAGAATTTGGAATTTTCATGGGATATAGACTGTGACATTGCTTTCCAACGACTGAAGAGATCTCTGACAACAGCCCCAGTCTTGACCTTACCTGACGGGAATAAAGTGTTTACCGTTTACACAGATGCATGTGGTACAGGTCTTGGTACGGTTCTAATGCAAGAAGGGAAAGCAGTGTATTATAGGGGTAGACAGCTGAGAGTTCATGAAAAGAACTACCCCACCCATGATCTAGAGCTAGATGCCATAGTGTTTGCATTAAAGACTTGGCGTTATTATTTACTTGGAGAGAAGTTCGAGTTATATACCGATCATAAATCTCTCAAGTATTTGTTCTCGCAGAAGGATCTCAATTTAAGGCAGCAGGGATGGAGTTTCTAGCTTCTTATGATTTTGAGATTTCTTATACCCCTGGCAAGGGTAATGTGGTGGTAGACGCACTAAGTAGGCAGAGGGCGGCCCTGAGTCCTCTGTTTGTGGAAAGAATGTACTTCGAGTTCATATAATCTTTTGATTTTAGACCCTCCATCGAGATTTTGCCTGATTTGTTTGCATCCTTGGAGATACGACTGACTCTTATGGACCAGATAGGAGCTTCGTAACAAGGTGACCCATAGATTCTAAACATCATAGATAAGCTCAGAAAAGGGGAGACTTCTAGTCACCGCAGTAGATATGCCATAGATGAAAAGGGGTGGTTGCGACAAGATGGAAGGCTTTGTGTTCCTCAAACTGGAAGCTTGATAAAGGCAGTCCTAGAAGAAGCCCACCATTCTAAAATGACCATTCATCCAGCGGTGATAAGATGTACAGGGACATGATGAGGGTTTTCTTTTGGGGTGGGATTAATAAAGATGTGGCCGAATTTGTTTCTCAATGTTTAGTTTGCCAGCAAGTCAAAGCTGAGGAAAAGAAGCCCGGTGGTTTACTTCATCCTTTGTAGGGTTCTCAGTGGAAATAGGAGAGCGTCTCTATGGATTTCATAGATGGTTTGCCTAGATCGAAGAAAGGCAACACCAATATCTGGGTTGTGGTAGATAGACTCACTAAGAGCGCACACTTTATTCCAGTTAAGAGTAAGAGGACGACATCATGGTTAGCAGCAATTTATGTCCGAGAGATAGTTCGTCTTCATGGATTTCCTTCCAGCATCATGAGCGATTATGACCCCATCTTTACCAGCGAATTTTGGAGGAGCTTGCAAGAAGCATTAGGTACACAGTTATGTTTGAGCACAACTTATCATCCTCAGACCGATGGGCAAACAGAGAGGGTGAACATAAATCTAGAAGATCTTTTAAGGTTGTGTATCCTAGACTTCGGAGGGACTTGGAAAGAGCATCTTCCTTTAGTAGAGTTTTCCTATAATAACAGCTATTAGGCCAGCATCGGCATGGTACCCTTCGAAGCATTGTACGGACGACCCTGTAGATCACCAACTTGTTGGTGGGAATCTACAAAAAGATTGTTACTTGGACCAGATATGGTTAGAGAAACGTCCGAAAAGATTGACCTTATTCGATGGCGGATGAAGACAGCTTAACATAGGCGAAAATCCTATGCAGAAAAGAGAAGAACTGACCTCGAATTTGAAGTAGGAGACTTGGTTTTTATCAAAGTGTCACCTCTTAGGAATGTGGTTTAGGGAAGTTGGCACCTAGATTTGCGGGACCATTTCCTATAACCGAGAGGATTGGCCAAATGGCATATAGAGTAAAGCTTCCTGAAAATCTATCTGGTGTTCATGTTGTTTTCCATGTTTCTCATCTACGAAAGTGCTTGCATGACACCACGGAAATTGTTGAGCCGAGTATATTGGAAGAGGCAGAAGTGGAATGGGAGGCGACAGTAAGGAGAGTTCCTTCCCATATTTTGGGATCAGAAGTTCAGAAGCTACGCAATAAAGAGCTCAAGTTGCTAAATGTTCAATGGGGAGATAACCCAGAGGATGCGACTTGGGAGACCGAAGACAAGATTCGTGCTTTGTACCCTTTTCTCTTCGAGGGTATTATCTTTACTCCTTTTTCCAAAAGCTTTATCAGTACTTGTTTCTATCATTTGAGTATATCTTATCCATAGTATTTTTCGACCTTTAGATAGGAATCCTATGGATGTAAACATGTGTTTGAAACATGTTATGTTTGATGGATGTAAGTGGATGCAAGTGTGTGCTAGTGGTTGCATGTGGACGCATATACACACACATTAGGCATTAAGATTGACTCAATCACTCTCATACATCATATGAATGTGTGTGCATTTTCTTTTCTTTTATGAATGGAAATGGATGAACTAGCATATGGATATTGCATTTGGACGAATGAGTGTGCACACATGTAGATATTATATGCTATAATAAGCTTATTTGCATACATATTAGATTCATGGCACTAACATACATTGCATTAAGGAAGTCAACTGAATCAGTAGTCCGCTTGATCTTCGCATTAGAGTTGGGACAAATACACACACCTTTGCATATATTCATGAAAGCATTAGAAATTCTTAAGGACAATGGATGTCAGTGATTGATGGATGAGTAGATGGATGGTAAGATGTGCATTCTTCTCAACTTGGAGATTTCGGGGACGAAATCCATTAAGTAGAGGGGAATGTAACACCCTAAAAATTTATTGACATTAAAGAGGATAAATTAAAGAATAATTAATTTAATATTTGGAATTAAGGGAAACAGACTGCGCCATTGTGTCCGTCTCAAAATTCTAGTCAAGATAGGCACCTGGTTTGCGTAAAACGGATAATGTATGAAGAAGTTATGGGCAATAGAAGTTTGGCAGAAAAAGCAGAAATTCCCGGCGCACATGACAAGTGCGCCCATGTATTTTTACATGGACGCAACTATAAAGTGCACCTAAAATAGTTTTTTTGGTATTCGGGCCTTATCCCAAGTGGGAGGCAATCCACGACCTAATTTACCCTAGGGCTTATGTGGCAGTCGGTTCCAGAGGGTTCTGCAGCTATAAATACATAGCTATTTCACATATTTCTTCATTAGTAATCATGGCGGCCAAATCTACCGGAGTCTGAACTGAACTAGGGTCTCTCATCTCCTTCTATCAACTAAAACATATCAAATTCTGAGATTCAAGCATAGACTCAGCACCAACTTCTTTTCTATCATCTTAGCAATCCAATCACAGTGAGTTCTAGTTGCTTTTAGGTTTAGATAAATAATAGTGAATTATGAAAGACTATGATTTGGATACGGTGTAAACCTTGAATCTATGTTATTGTTAGATCTTATGCTATGTCATGATAGAACTATTTCTCTAGATCCAATTCAATTGTGATTGTTCTACTAGGTTATTACTATGGAACTTGGTTTGTAACTTTTATGATATGCTATGATGCGGATGTGTGTAGATCTATTTATAAACTAGCAGATCTATTTATAAACTAGTAGATCTATTTTATGTGATCTAAATTGTCACCCTATGTTAACATGTTAGATCTATTTTATGTGATCTAGATTGTCACCTTATGTTAACATGTTAGATCTATTTTATGTGATCTAGATTATCAGCTTATGTTAAAATATTAGATCTATTTTATGTGATCTAAATTATCACTTTATTTTAACATATTAGATCTATTTTATGTGATCTAAATCGTCACATTATGTTATCATGTTAGACCTAAATCGATTGGACATCTAATTGCTAATTTAGATATTGTAACATCATAGTTCATCAGTTTTATGTCCACCTTGTTATGATGACAATTTCATGTCCGTGCTAGCATGTATGTTCACCTTATTATCATACTTGTTTATATTTATGCCAAGATGCTCATTTTAGTTATATTCCCATTATTTTCCATATTATCGTTTATGACTAGGCTATTGTGTAGCCTAAGCATGTTGCCAATTTTATGAGGGCGCTAGTTAAGGAACAGGGGAAAATAGGTTAAAAATGGCATAATTTGAATATGAACATTTTTGGACATGTAATTCAAATTATTGGGTAAAATAGGTATTGACACTATAAAGGGAAAGGACTAATTAATTGGTAAATTAATTAAAAATGGCATAATCTGAATATGAACATTTTTGGACATGTAATTCAAATTATTGGGTAAAATAGGTATTGACAGCTATAAAAGGAAAGGATTAATTAATTGGTAAATTAAATTAAAAATGGAATGTCTAGTAATTACAACTAGGAATTGTAATTGTACTTATGACACGAGGTTAGGTTGCATTAGTGGTGGAAGTCTGCCCGGACCCGACCGGCATATCCAACAGCCATTAATGTTGAACCTAATGTGGGAAGTCTAAGTACGTAAATACGAATCGGGCTAAGACACGAGGTTAGGCCCAACTGTGGAATAAGACTGCCCGGACCCGACTGACTTATCCGGCATCCACACGTTGTAGGCCTAATGCGGGAGGTCTAGCCCATTTTAAACCATAAATGGACATGGTAATAAATTGGACTACTTAACCTAAACTAATCCATAAGGGATTGTATGAATAAGAACTGAAGTTAGGGTTAAGTAAAATTGATTGGAATAGTGGGAGGGTTAAGTAAATCTTGGGTAGTGGGTAATATTAGTATATATAGGCCCACAAACTTAACCATTAAATAAACATGCTTGGACCAGTGGGAGGGTTAAGTAAATCTTGGGTAGGTGGGTAGTATTCGTATATATAGGCCCACAAACTTAACCCGATGAGGACACCTAGTGGTATACATAACCAGCGGGAAAAAATAAAGTTATGTAATTAAAGACACCTTTTAGGGTAAACATAACTTGTAGAAAAGATAGGGTTGTGTATTAAAGACGCCTATAGGTAAGCATAACCAGTTGGATGATTGAGGATTATGTATTAAAGATACCTTTAGGTAAGCATAACCGGTAGAAAGATTGGAGTTATGTAATTAAAGACACCCTTTAGGGTAAGCATAACCGATAGAAATAAATAAGGCTATGTAATTAAACACACCTAGTGGTATATATAGTCAGTGCAAACCTAGTGGGGGATACAAGACAAAAGGGGAGAGCTTGTATCATATTGTGTGGGACCCATTTCATTCCCGGAGTAGGTATCAAACGAAGTACTCCATACTAGGCGGACAAGGGGCATGCTTACTGACTGATTGTAAGAGATCCAAACGTGGAGGATGGTGTGGGTGGCGCAAACCGACCGGGTCATGTGCGTGCATGAGCCGGGCAGAGGGGGATAAGACGAACGTGACACCTGTAGATATGGTTGTGCACATTATTACGATGAGTGGTTGCCACTTTAGGAAGTGATATCTTCTACTGTGGGGCCAGCACAAGGTATCTACGAGGGTTAGGCAGCCGATCGATTAGGGTAGTAGTTAGGATACATTTGGACGTATACCTAAGTCTACCACCTTATAGTGGAGGGATCATCTCTTTCGGGATATACTAGTAACAGTGAAGAGTAATCATTAGCGAGGCATGTACAACTTATCTTGCTTACCTTGTCACACCTGCCATTTATGTATCTCTCTCTTATCCACTTTGTATGCCTATCATGTTACTTCTATTTATCTACTGACTAAAAGTAACTAGACTCGCCAGACTTTATGTTTGACTTTTTTTGTTTCTCCTTCTCTCTTCCGTTTTTCTCCCCTAGGTTATCAAAGAGGTAGTCAGGACTCAGATATCATATTTCTTGGAGCTACTTCTGAAGTATGGCTCAAGTTCTTGTCTCTACTATGGCTTAACCTTTTCAATGGGGGAATTATGTTTTTATATTTATATGTACTCTGATGATGCAAGAAATAAGTTATTTTATTGAATGGTATTGTGGACCACGGTATTATGATTTATGTTGAAATAAAAATTTAAATTTCCGCTGCTATCTTATTTATATATTTCTTGTAATTATTCTGTGTCTATTTACCTATAACGCTTCACGAAACTTAATGCATTCCCTTAGTGAGTTACATTAATGGACGTGGGGTGTCACACTTGAAATTAATTCCATTTTAACATGTAATCATTTAATCATGTAATTGTTCAAATCTAACAAGTTAACATGTAATTTTATCAATTCTACCGTTAATAATTCAAGTACATAATATGCCATAAGTTAATCATGTAATTTGAACATGTATGTATACAACAGCAATCATTACACAAATTTTAACAATTTCCCATTTCAACATATGAACATTTCAACATATTAAACGTTTCAACATATGAATTTTCCAACATATTAATATTTTAACATATTAATATTTCAATATGTCATATTAGCATTTCAACACTTTTAATCATTCTAGCAGATTTACATTGCATATTAACGGAGAATGTCAAATGATAATATACCATTATCAAAAATGATATAGCTTAAATCCACTCACCTAATATACTTTCCAAAACCTGAATTTGGTCCAGATCTAGTATTCCATGGTCCTCCTAACTGAATTTAGAACCTAGCAACCATGGATCCATAATTCTTACTAAAAGAAAAAGGAAAAAAGAAGATAAATTTGAAATAGACCAGATCTAAGAAATTACCTTACTTCGAATATGATTCCGGACACCTTCTTTATTAATTTTCATTCTTTTCCTCCATATCTTGAATCAGAATTTTCCTAAACTAATTATTCTATTTTTTTGAAGAATTTTGAGGAGGAAGAAGATTAGTAGAGTATAGATATCGTCTTAGAAATATGATATTTAGGCTAGGCCCTACTAGCCTATTTATATGTGTTCAGGATCTTATAGTACATGCAGCGCTGAGTCAGCAACGAACGTCGTTAAGAAAATAGTCCAGATTCATCGATGAATCTGGCTAGATCTAGGTGGGTCGACCCCCCTACAGGGGTGTCGACCCTTGGGTCGATCTTCTATGGGTCCTGCAAGCTGTTTTAGCGCAAAAGATTGAATTTCTGAAATTTATTTAACTATTATATTCACATATAATCTTCTTATATGTACACAAATCTTCTAATGATCATTTTACACGTATATATATACGCGTAACTTTTATTTCGTTTTCAAAATTCAAACGGTATAGTACCGTTATTTAATTCTTGCCATATTTCTTTGATTGCAGCCTTATCTTGAACTTTTTCTCTTGTACATATATATATATATGTATGTATGTATGTATATATATATATATTTCTACACATATATATGCGTATATTTACATATACATGTATACGTATATTTTTCTATACTTCTTGTATATATACTTTTCCTTATATGTGCGTTTATACATGTTTTTCTCTTTAGAACATGTGTTATTTTAGTCATTCCTTTAAAACAAAAATATGACAGCGGTGGGGATCGAACTCTTTACCTCTCGTATGCAAACCACATGCTCTAACCAATTGGACTACTAAGGCTATTGTTAATAAGGTTTAGAAATATGGCAGTTATTGTTCTCTCCTTATTCCTCTTTTTCTTGTTTGTTACAATATTTCATTTAAACCATTGCATGAATCTTTTTCTTTTATTTCTCATTTATTATTAATGCATAATACTTGTAAATCAGTGCATGCAACATATTTACACTACATACAACCAATCCGTTATTTCTTTTAATGCATGCATTACATTTTATTTACATTAATCTTTTTCTTCTTTTTCAGTGCATGTATTTATTACATGTAATCACATATTATCTTTATTTTATTCTTCATATATATATTTATGTCTATGCATATACACACACACACACATATGCATTGTTTAATTATTTAATTGTCATAAAATGCGGGGTGTTACATTCTCCCACCCTTAGGAAATTTCATCCCCGAAATTTGATAAGAGTGAAAATCAATTAACCCCTCGCATAGTATACATCCATCATGTGTGCATCCAATTATTGCAAACATTGTGCAGTTGTGCAAAGTGAAATACAACATAATAATACATGTATGCCTAAGCGGTACCTCTTATGTGTATGCAAAATTTTCAAAAATCCTTTAAAAACATGATGCTCACATCCTAAATATACTGGCAGTTCTACATGAATGCAATATTTTGAAAATCAAAATACATTTTCATCCAAATTTTCCCACATTCTTACTGAGTAAGAGCGTTGTTCATTCAATTTTTGCATCCAAAATCCTACCAACCAACATTATTTTTTGAATTACATAAAAATCTAATTTTCTAAATTCGATTTCTTATGTTACAAAAAGGTGGAAAATGGAAATTTTCACCATTTATGTTTTTCTTATATGTACCTTTTTCCAACCGTACTTGGGTTTTATGTAACTATTTACAAAGGTTCCCTATTTTCCTATCCAAGCACAACCCAAATAAGAAAATTTTCTTTGTTACTAATTTTCTTTTTCATCTTATCTTGGAATTTTTTTACTCTTATTTATCTTTTCTCAGAATTTGTCAAGTTTGTCGCTTTACTGAATTAGTTGTTTCCTTTTTAATTATGCCATTTCTCTTGTCTTAGCTTATTTAATCATCTGATCTAAGTTTAATTTCAAATAAGCCTTTAACTAAAACAAGAAAACAGACACTCTACACAGCTACTACTGAGGGCCAAAAATCTCGGGACTATGTCCCCCTCAAACAGCAAGCTTAATCCATGGGATCAATGATAGGTTTATGTGTTACCCTAACTACCCAATATGAACAAATAACAGAACGATCCCAATAGAAATGCAATAACGGGTTGTACTCCTAACATGAAAATTAGCAACATGATCTAAGTACTTACTTGCCCTTTACTAGCTATCTAGCAGTCACCACTAGTCCTAACTGTGTACCAACAATTATTTCAAGCAACACCTTAGGCTTTTCAATGCTTACGCATTCTACGGGAACTTACCATTGTTCCAAAATAATTCTCTCTATTTACTTCATAGCCTCAAAACTTTTCCCGTCTTCCCTAGGCACTAATCCTTACGTAAAACACATTTTGGCCTTTTCATTTAAATTTTCTTCCAAAAATTTAAAAGTGTCAATACTTTATTTTCCTCATGAAAACTTATTTTTGCCAAACCATAAAACATGTCATTTATAAAAAAAATGAAAATCATTTTTTTTTTCAAATCACAAAAACTGGAGTAGGTAAGGACAACTATTCCTCAATCGGGTTTATAACATGTTCTTACCTATATGGTCGGTTCAGTTACTTCCTACAAGGTGCAAAATCTACTCTATTCTTAATTTCTACAACTTATTTTGTCCACCTAACAAAAATTTCTCTTTTAAAACAAGTTATCAAAACTGATTGTCAAAAGAATAGAGATTTCAAAACTTTGTTTACTGAGAATTTTAACAAAATGCATTATTTTCTAGGTTTTTCTTTTTAAATCCTTTCATGCAATATAACAAGAAAACTAGCGAGCTATACATGCTCTATAATATGCACCTTTTACTGAGAGAATTTTACTTTAGACAAGATTTTCACGAGAAATCATAGCTTCCAAAATATACCCCAGTTTACTTTAAAACTCAATATGTGTACTTTACATGTTTTAAAACTATAACTTTTAAGATCAAAACTAGAAAACACCATAAACCATTTTCCTAAAACTTTTACAATTTCAAGTTCTTAAGACTCAAAGCGGGGTTCCAATTTTTCTTAGCTTTCCTAGACACTCCCACAAGGTTAATTCTCTCAACTATATATATATTCCTAATCCATTTTTCTCTTTTTAACCTTTTCCAATTTATAAGGTTTTACTGCCAAGCCTACTAATCTGAAATACTAACACATGAGGTTCACCTTTCTTTCTTACAAAGTATATTGTACACTTCCCACGTAGATTACCTAAGGGTCTCATATTTCCATATTCAATTCTTTAGTGCACAAAACAGTCATCCCAATTCTTACCATATTATACTCTTTTTTATTTAGTGGGTTCCTCTATGGATCTAGATATATATACAATATATTTATATTTTTAAAAATACAAATACGTTCACTCACTATTTATACAGGAATCCTAAACCTAAGCTCTGATACTAGATGTAACAACCCGAATTCCGACAGAATGATTTTTTTCTTCAAAATTCTAATCCATCGAAACTCGTATTGGTTGCTCTGGCATCCTACAAAAAAGACAGAGATATAAAACATATCAGAGCTCAAAAATATCTCTCAGCGGAATGGATAAAAATAATATAATCAAAACATAGCCTTATCCAAATTATATTACTTCCTAGCCAATATCCAATGCTATCATATCTCTGTCGTAAGTCTAACCTGTGAGTATATGATAAGGAGGGGGTCAGAACACAAGTTCCGGTGACTGGATTTAAACTACACATTTTGGATAACCCAACATATAATGTTCAATCACATTTTCTTATTTATTAGGTTACTTAGGTTAACAACACTCAAGGCTTACACACACGTCGTACCCATTTACTCCCCAATGGATTAGCCTAATAAAGGGCGTGTGTGTGTATATATATAGCTACCCCCAAATTAAGGTACACCCCATGGTATCCCACTCGCACAGTCTCCACCGTAACGCCATAAAAATATACGTAGTCCCTCTTCCTATGCCGGAGTGACATACGGACCCCTATATGGCAACGCTACATTCCGCATAGAATCGCCATCGTCATGCTACGTAAGCGTATAGACTACCACCTTTGATTAAATCAGATCGCAGAGTAATGCCCTAGAGCCTACGATACACCTTTTATTCAGAGCAGACATGCATGTATCTAGACTTTCCTACATACGTATCGCCAATCGTACTCAATGCCTTAACCGCACATAACCTTTAATGTGCATCGAGTTCCATGGCAGGGCTATACAAGAAACACAGAACTCGATCGGGAGCTTTTCCATATCTGTGCAGGCCCGCCTTTAAGGGCCTCAAAATACAGATATCCTTCGGGTTTGTTTGTCATGGTGGTTGTGGCCCCTCCCTCAACTAGTAAAGACTACAAGAGCTAAGCGACTTGCCCTTAATAAATAATCTAAACATCCAGTTCGCATCTCCCCTCAACCACTGTGCCTCGATAGTGAAAGGTGGATGGCGTCCTGGGTTTAGCTCTAGTCTTTTAGCATCCCGCTAGCTGCCAATGATGGGTACCCGACGATCTACTATCCTTGTTGGTCGTGACCCATGCCTCGCACTTGAGGCGACCACCGATTCATCCTAGTGTTACCTCGTCACAGCTTTCTGACTGCAAAGCTATTTTTACAGTCAAGGCTTACTCACCGGGTAGTAACACGCAGACCCAACCTATGCGAGCATAGCCTAAACATCTGCCACCACACAAAGGACCACCCGGAGCTCCTTACGCGTCTGAGGAAGTTGTGTGCTTCCCCTTCCAGTCCTTCGGAGCTAATAGAATAATCAGATGGACGTGCGCTCTACTCATTCCTCGTAACACCGCGATGATCTACCCCGTTGGGTTATTCACTTAAACGTGTGGAATGTTCCAAGCGCCTTATTTTAATATGTTATTAGATATCATAACACCGCGATGATCTATCTTTTCTTCTTTAACCCATAATGACTCGTAATTCTATGTTATTTGAGTTGGACGTGTGTGGTATTTAGTCAACTCAGGTAGTACGGATTTGCGTGCCTTTACAAAAAAATTCTTTGCGGTGCACATAAGTAAAACACATTATATAATTTGTAATTTAACGCCTATATAATTTTTTCATACGTTCAACTTTTAAACTAATATTACATAACCAAATGGAATCACGGGATTTGACATAAACTGTATGATGGTCCGAAGGAGTTGGGAATGCTACTGATGGTAATGAAAATTTCATATCGACCATTAGCCATTACCATTTACGGTCGCGGCCATCAAGTCAAGTAAAATTTCAAGTCAAGTAAACTTTTGTCTTCAATTTCAATGTGTGATTGGTTTTTCTAATATAATAATATAAACTTTGAAGTTAGGTTTTAGTTAGATAAAAATATAAATTATGAAGTTAATTTTAGTTAGTTTATATTTTTGAAAGATAAACTAAGCTTTCAAGTTAATTAAATAATTTCATTTAAAATTAAAAGGGTTAAGTTATAAATATGATTTTCATTTTAAATTTTAGTTAATTAAATTGTATTTTGAATTCTTGATTTTAGTGAAATAGTAATATTTTAATTTCGCTTAATAAAGTAGTTAAATAAAATATGTGAATAGTTAAAATTTGTATAAAATATGATTTTATTTTATTTTAGTATATAGAATAGTTTAATAAAATATTAAACAGTTAAATCAATGATAAAATATGATTCAATTTAATATTTAGTTAATAAACTAGTTTATTAAAATATTTGAGTAATTAAATAAAATATGAAATTTGATCAAACTTAATTTTTAGCTAATAAAGTGGTTTAATAAGATATTTAAATGGTTGAATGAACTATAAATAGTTAAAGGAATAAAACTTAAAATTAGAACTATAGTAATAAAATAGTTTACTAACTTTATATCATTGTAAGTAAAATGTTTATCAACACTAAATTCATCAATTTATAGTAGTAATTTATTATGCAGTTTCTTTTACATCAAAAAAGCCCATACTCGTATGAAGGAGCATTAAAAATCCAAGTTTCAAAATTTTCGCCTTAGCCCCTTACAAGGACGGTCGGGAATGCTCTTACAACAAATCATATAAAAAGGAACTTAAAACAGATCCAAGTGATGTGTGTTCCTTTTCCTTCTTAAAATTGTTTTACACTTTAAAGTCTCCCTACTTTCCTTTTATCTCAGCTTCAATTTATCAGGCGTTGAAGCTCTACAATTTATTATTCCAGTTGTCTCCTAATGTATCCTTGCACATTTCTGTTAATGGTGAAATATTATTATTCTAATTGGTTTCCTATTAGCATTGCATTAATATATATATATATATATATCTATATGTATATATATGACTATGGCAGCTACAAGTTTAGTTTTCTTTTTGTCACTTGTCGTGTGTGAAGCACAGGTTCGCACTTGTTAGTTATTATTATATTGAATTGTTTTGAAATTGATTTATATTGATTTAATTTAGACCTTTAAAAAGAGACATTATCCAAACGACCTCGGATTTCAACGAAACAAAATTTATTAGACCCATAATGACTAATTATTGCTAGATTTCAAGTTTCGCGCCAATTAGATTTATTTTGTGAGCGTACGCAAATTAAAATTTAAATAAATCGATAATTTTGAACTCAAACTAGTGTCGTTTGTGCACTCGAATTTCAACGAAACAAGTTTCATTGGGTTCGAAATGTCAAACCATAGCATGATGTCCATTTTCATCGTAATCGGAGTTCGTATGTGATCAATGAACAAATAAACATCGAACGAAAATGACGAAAGACACGAATGAATTAAAATAAAATAAACCTAAACATCGTTAGTCGTTTTCAATAAAATATCGCTAGTCACTTCAGAATAAAAAAATATAAATCTCCTCTATATAAACACTCTAACCATAATCATTAATTCCCAAATTAACAGCCTCTATTTTACATTTTACTTCAGTTTCAAACAATAATTTTTATCTTCAAATTCGTAAGGAATTGGCAAAAGTCATTAACTGGAAAGTTGTTAAGGATGGTGAGGCCGACCAACATGTGAAATTTGGTGGCCAACAAACACCTATGGAGGCCGAAATCCTCGAAACAGCGAGAAGATGGCATTTTCATGTTTTACTTTTTTCGAGGTGGAGGTGGTTTTGGGTGTTGTGGTCTGAAGGAGAGTTGTAGCGGGGAGAGAGGCCAATAACTTTGGTGTTGGATCGGTCGCCTGAAGTGGTTGGAGGAGAGAGGAATTAGAGGATGATCGTGGTTCGTTATTTTGGGGTTGCAATTGGAAATTGGATGATTTAGAGACGATGGAGGAGGAGTTAGGCGAAGTGGTCTGAAGGGGAAAGGAGGGCCATATGGTAACAATTATGGTGGAGGTGATTTGGTTGGAGGTATAGGCTGCGGCAGCAGTGTCGAGATAAATGGAGAATCGTGCATGACATTTTCTAGTGTGGTGGAGGCATTAAGCGGTCGGGGGTTCTTGGGGAGTGGGCCAAAGGGAGAGACTGTGTCGGTGCAGGGGTAGAGGTCGTCACTGGTGACCTTAACAGGCGGGTGCATTGGTAGGGAGCAAGGTCGAGGTTTTTTTTCGAAGATGAGCATCTGGTTTTACTAGGTGAAGATCGTGATTTGAGCTGGGTAATTAAACTACGAACGGTAATTAATGAGTTGACTAAGGTAATTGTTTAATTAGAGCTTAATTAATTTTAAGTTAATAGTGTTTATAATAATTAAAACTTGTAATTACTATAAATCGTTCGTTATCAGATTTAAATGAAACAAGAGATGTTGGAATCACAAAGACGAAGGCTACGCAGTCGAGTTGGATATCGGAAGCAACTAGAATTTTGACTAATTTTAAACGCTTGTTTAAAATTAAAGGAAACAATGCAACATAGTCGAATAAAAATAAAATGGTGAATTAACTTTCACGCTTTCTGGAATTCTACGATGTGGTTAAGTTCATATAATTAAAATTGATCGTTTATAATATAAATCGGATGGGATATGGATGGTTATTGTTTTTTGTTTGATCAATCTTTGTCAATATTTATAATTTCGACGTTTAAATGTTTTAAATTAGAAATTTATTTCATATGTTATTATAATATGATATTATGAGCTATGATGCAGGGAAGAACAGGTTAGAGGGATCCAACTGGGTTCCTTGAATAAATTGTATGTTATTTGTTTTTCCATCTTACTCATATATACATATTGTTCATCCTAAGTAACGTTATACCCTGATTGGATGTTGATTGTTGGTTGGATGTTGACTGTTGAATTGAAATTCAACGATTATTGTGTTTTAATCAATAGATAGTATTGACTAACTGGTTGATAACAAATGACCTGAGATCCGTCTTTTTTAGATGTTGATTTGCCATCAAGCGAATTGACGCAACTGAAGTTATAAAAGTTATTTTTATAACAAAAGCAAGATTTGAAGTATATCTTGTATAAATAGAAGTTTTTAAACAATTTAATATTTGATTTTTATTATGTAATTATAAAAAGGTTTTTAAAAGCAAATTCTTATGTTTTAATAGGTGAGGAAGTTAGAAATTAACCCAATGGTTAATAATTTGAAATAATTGTTTTGATAGACCAATTAAGTGGAATTATTAAATTAATTAAGTTATTAATTATTCAAGTGGAAGAATCTATGAGAATCAGTTATCAAGTTAACTGATGTTTACAAGTTGACTTAGTCAAACTTGTTAATTAAATTTGTTTTCAGTAGTTTTTTTGAATAAATAATTATCTTAACTTAACGATTGTTCATAAAATTAATTAATCTTTAAATTAACGGTATTTAAGGATAATTGTTGAGTAGTTTATTATTAATAAAGTAGTTATTATTTTTAATGACTTATTAAATTAGATCAATTAAGCTATAATTAGTTAATGATGAAGCAAACTACTTTTACTTCAGTTAATCTTGAAGATTAATTATTATTTTAATTAAAATGATTTACCTTTTAAATGGAATCCATTTAAGAAGCAATCAAGTGGTAATGTGATCCTTAGTTTAATTGGATTAAGGAATTCTATAAGAGGATTTACAAATAATTCCAAATTTTATAAATGAAGTTATAAAAGAGGTTTAAACTAAGATAAGGGTTTTTAAATGAGTGTTTTACTAAAGAGATTGAACCATTTGTGATTGAAAAGAGATTTCAAATTCAAGTAATGGCTTATAAAACCATATTAAAACAAAATGGAATGGTAAATAAAATACATTTGGAAAATGAATGCCTTTCAGATGCAACGCAATTCTTGCTCACAACACAAATAGGCTCACTATAGTGCCAAGCAGCTTCACTTCATGTCATGACATCATTGTAGCACATGCATAACAATAATTTAACTAAATCCTCGTGAATATATGAATAGAATATATAAGATATTTTGCCTTCGAAGGAACATACAAAAAAAATTTGCCTCGAGTGCTACGTCGAAGTCTTCCAAACAGTCCCATGTTCGTCTTTCAAGGAGGCTATAAAATCGTATTTTTAACGGATGGTAAGGAATGAAGTTGTTATACAAAAGAAAACACTGACGAATCATTTACCATTTCTTTCACTCTAAGCATCAAAGGATTGGAAAAAAATAAAACTTACAGAAATGGACCAATATAAAAATAAGTTTGATTGAGCTATCACAGATGATTCATTGTAGATATAAGTGCACTATTAAATAAATAAAGAAAGAAAGATTCAACTTGCAGAAATGGACCAATAAAAATGTGGGACATCTAAGTAAAAAAATTGAGACAATATAATCAGTGTGTTGCTAAAAGCACCAATATTTCTTCTTTCTAATACCATGAGTGGTAGTAGGAAGTGTAAAACTGTATGCTTTTAGCACAATACCACCATGTGATGCTAAAAGAACCCAGGTTTACACTTCCTAATACCACGCATGGTATTAAGAAGAAGAAATCTGGGTGCTTTTAGCAGCACTCTATAATCAAAGTTAATCCCGAAAAATTAAACCAATGTTTACAAACATAAATAATCGGATTCCTCTAAACTTGCTAGAAAAACAAAAATACATCAAAACAGAAGTTAAAGGAAATGTTTATAAGGGTTGTCTACACAATCGCTTATCAAACGACTGAACTTAGCATTCCACTTTGTACTAAAAAAGAATTTAACTTACGTTGCAAATATGGCAGTGATTTCAGTGACATTTAATCATAAGGAAAACAACCACAAGGACAAAATTAAGGGCTTTTTTATTTATAAGGACAACCCATTAAAAATTTAATCAAAAGGGCAATGCACTAATTATATTTTTATAACCTTAAATCACGCGCGTTATTTCCTTCTTCGTCGTCAATTATCTCTCGTCGAACAATTATGTAGCTCGCCGCCATTGAATCGCGATTCTTATTCTTGCATATTTTGAAATCAAACTTTCTCACTGATCGTGTTAATCCAACGAGATTAGTAGCCGTTGATCGGAAATCGTAATTGAACGCACATTTCTGAATGAAAAATCGATCTTGCAAGATTCATATAGGAAAATCAATCGCACAATATGTTTATTTCTGATTGTATCGATTCAATTTGTGTTTATTCTTACAATTCCTTTACTTTAACGTTCACTGTTTCGGATAGGATTTTACTGTTTCTACTGGTGATCCATGTATTCTACTAGTAACACAACCAGGTATTAGTTTTTAATTTTTTCAGATATCAGTTTTTTTTTAAATTAATTACTTTTATATTCATTCAGAATTATTTTTTATGTTGTATTTGGTTTGTAATTGCATTATTGAATTAAATCTGGTTTAGACTAGAACTTGTTTTGCTTTAATCAATTAAAATGTTACTTTAATTGCTTTTGCGTTAGTAGTTTTTTCAGGAAAACATAACTAAATCAGTTTTTAGGTATCATTTTTGTGTTTTTTGTGGTATCAGTTTTTTCCTTTTTCTTTAAAAGTATAACAGTTTGTAGGTATCATTCTAATATTTTTTTAGGTACCATTTTTAATGTTTTACCCACGTTTTATTGTTTTTTGGTATCTGTTTACATCTTTTTCAATGGCTAACTGATTTTTTCACATTATTTATTTTTTCCAGTGGTGAAGGTACTCTTCTTATTGTAGTTGTCTTCAACGATACCTCTTTCAGTACTCGGTTGTCGATTAATTGCTCATTGTATGATTTGCAAAACGAAATATGTCGGTATTGGTCTCAGCTTACTCCTAAGTCAATTGAAATTAGCTATGTGCTTGAGGACAGAACTAAAATTGTTGAGAGTGACTCTGATCTTCAAATTATAGTTTTATTTCATTTACACAAGAAGACTGCTTTTTCTATTGGAAAATGTGATTGATGGTTCTTCTGCACTTTCTACTAATGTTGAAGTTCCTTCGTCTTCTGATCGATGTTTGGATGCGAACATTGTCGTCCATAGGAAGCGTTACTTAAAAGATTTGATGAAAAGAGGCTCTAAATTAAAATTTTCTGATTTTATCGGTTTTTGTTTCGGAGGGGCCAATGACTTTAGAGAATCCTTAATGGCCTATTAAATTAAATTAGGTCAAGAGTAACATTATCTTACGAACAGTGCTACTAGGATCACAGCTATTTGTTCATCGTCTTCTTCTGGATGTTTGTTTAAAGTGCATGCTTCCTATGATGTTGGCCAGCTCAGTAGGTTTTTCATTAGAAATTTGGTTGTCGAACGTTCTTATGGTGGTGGTCTAACAAATTTGAATAACCCTAATCTATCTAGCTCATTTGTTAAATCGTTAATAATAGATGAAATTAGAGATCATCCGAGTAAGAAACCGAAAGAAATCATGGCTGATTTTCGAAGAGAATTTAATCTACATTTGTCTTACTCTTACGCTTACACGGAAAGCAGCTAGCTTTAATGGAATTGTATGGTAATGATGCAATGTCGTACAATGATTTGTCTTGGTATTTAGGTACACTACAGACTCATAATTTGGGTTCTTATGTTGCTATGGATGTTAACTCTTCTACAAATCAGTTTGAGAGAGTTTTTCTTGGTTTAGGTGCTTGTATTCTTGGCTTCAAACATTGTCGGTCTATGATATTTTTAGATGGTACCCATTTGAAGGGGAGGCCAGGAGTCATGATGGGTGCTACGACGAAGAGTGACAACCAAGGTATGATTTCAAAATAATTTGCTATGTTGCAGAAATACATATTGTATCATTTGAATTCTATGGGATCAGTTTTCTCTAGTATATTTTCTACGGTATCAGTTTACTATTTTTACGGTATCAGTTTATATTTATACAGTTAATAGGTAGCAGTTTTTCATGTATTAAGGTATCAATTTGTTCTCTATTGTTACTGGGTAGCAGTTTTGTATGACTGAAACTATCATTTTTTAGTGTACAGTTTGTATATAGCATTTTAATACGTATCTAGGTATCAGTTTTTATCACACAGTTTTTAAGTATCAATTTTGAGTGTTTGCAGGTATCAGTTTGTATTATACCATATTTAAGAAGCTTTTTTGTACGTCTGAAGGTATCGCTTTTTTTCACTCATGAGTTCTTTTTGAATTTTTATTCTTAATTTGTTTGCAGGTTTCTTCTCTCTAGCTATGGCCATAGTTTCAATAGAAAATGTTGAAAATTGGAGTTGGTGTTTAACTCATTTGAAGGAAATGCTTAAAGAAGATCGTAATTTGGTTTTTATGTCGGATTGACATCAAGGTTTGATTTATGGTGTTCACAATGTTTTTCCTACATCATACCATAGTTATTGCTACCTTCACATGGAACAAAATTTGCTTTCTATGGTTAAGTCCAGAAATGAAAACATGTCGATTATGGAATTGTTCAAGACTTGTTCTCGAGCATCTAGTGTTTATGAGCTTGAAGTAGCTCATTCTAAATTTTTACAAATTCGTGGTCTTGCAGCGACTAATTTTTTGAGAGACAAACCGTTCGATAAATGGGCTGACTTGTTCTTTCATGGTAAAAGGTATGGTGAGTATAGCTCTAATGTGGCTGAAAGTTTCAATAGTTGGATTTTAGATTAGCGGGCACTACCTATTACATCTTGTTTGGATGGAATACGAATAAAAATCATGGAGCAAATGGCTAAACGCAGAGAGGAATCCCATTTATGGACTACCATTTTATGTCCAACCATGGAAAATCGATTAAAAGATTTGGTTGAAGAAGGTTTTGGGTGGGATGTATTCAAGGCTTCTGAATTCCTTTTTGAAGTGAAATCGCCAATTTCTCATCGTGTTGATCTTAAAGACTGGATATGTTGCTGTAATCAATGGAAAGTGATGGGTTTTCCATGTGCTCATGTGATAAAATGCATTAATAAAGTGAAATTAAATGTTTATTATTTCATTAAGCACTATTTCATCTTGGAATCTTATCGATCTTCATACAGTAATACAATTAATCTATACCTACATATGACAAACTCGATGTTGATTCAAGTAGTGATGTAGTAATTAAGCCACCAAAGGATAAACATGGAGCCAGGAGACCTTCATCAAAAAGAGAAGGAGGATTTGCATACTTCCAAAACAAGCAAAACAGACGTGGAGTGTGCAATGAATATGACCATAACAAGCGCAATAGTCAAGCTTCCAAAAATAATAACTGATTTTTATTTCATTTGTTTTTGCGAAAACATGTGTTTGCATATATACTATTCAAATAAACATGTACATGTTAGCAAATTAGTTTTTGATACATTGGAAATATGCACAATAATCTGTATTTTTAATAACAATTCTTCATAGTTTATTGTGTTTATATTTTATTTTTACATCGATGTGATGTTGGTATTATGTGATATCATGTTGTTATGATCAAGGAATTTCGATATGCATGTGAATTTCAGTTTTAAACTCTTGCATGTATCGATTTAACGTGTTATTCTTTCTGTTTCAATTATTGGTTATCAGTTTCTTGTCTCTGTAGGGATCACTTTTGTGTTAATTATATGTTTAGAATTTTTTTGGTATCAGTTTTGTAAGTTGGCTGGGGCCAGTTTAAGTTTTTCTCATCTTCACAATTCATGGGTATCAGTTTTTGAATATTGTAGTTATCGGTTTTGTGTTACATTTTTAACTTCAGATTCTAGGTATCAGTTTGTGTTCATTGTAGGCATCAGTTTTTTTTTCATTGTTCAGTTTTTAGTTATCATTTTTAAACTGTTGTAATTATCAGTTTTTATATTTTGTTTGCGCACGGTACTTAGGTATCATTTTTATGATTAGGTAGGTATCAGTTTTTTAAATTATGTTTTCTGCAGTTTTAAAGTATCATTATTAAAGGGTTTTAGGTATCATTTCTTGAATGAGTGATTTTTGCATGACTGTGAGAGTACAAATACTGATTTTTTTTTTATATCAATTAAGTAATTTCCCATCCAACTCAGCAATATAAAAATTCATCACCATGTACATAAGCAATATTATTGTATATTATATCAATTATGTCATTATTGATATGCTAAAAAAATTCAATATATAGTTACAATTAAAATTGATATAAAAATCGTTGTTCTCAAACCAAATACAGCGTACAATACTGTTCTACTCATTTATTTCAATCATTTTCTTATACTCTTTTTGCTCAATCCAGTGATGAATCTAACCAAATTCCAGCAGCAGCATGATTGGATATGATTTCGCGCACAATCGGTGCTCATGTTATATCCATGTTCTCTATTGTTACCTTCATCAGAATTTCAGCTATGTTTTGTGATATCATATTTACCATGACGAATATTCCGCATTCTACTCTGTATGAATTAAAAGTACTGATGTTTAGAAATAAAAAGAAGAAACTGCTGTCAATTTTTGTGTAAAATGAATACTGATTTTTGTTGGTCAAAAACAATAATCTGTATAAATTGCTGTTACTTTTTATTCAAAAAGAAAACTTACCTATTTGAATGTTGTTGCGCACATGGTAGTTGATAAATTTATATTTCTTTAATCTTATTATCTACAATATTATTCTCCACCCAAAGTTGCTGCAGAATTTTTTCTATTTTCTTTCGCTATAATGAATATATTTTAATATGACTTTACATAATAAAAAACATAACAATTTCCCTTACCAGTTCGTATGATTCTCTCAAATGCAGATTATTTAATTCGCTTCATCTTCTTGGTCTCAAAGAATCATAGTGCGACCATTGCATGTTTGGATATAGTAATGTCAACAACGTCCAATGATTGTTAAAATGTATTGGGAAGTAAATCGTGTCCGTAAAATTGTTCAACGCTGCTTTTTTAAGAAAGGAGTAACCAAACGTGTAATAATTGAACTCCTTCCTTCCAAAATGCCTTGTTGCTCAATTCAAAGTTTATTTGAAAAAATATTACGGACGTGAATAATAGAAACAATAATTTTTATTTATCGTAATTGAACATACAGTCATCAGTGTAGACATTGCATAATTGTTTTCTACCAAATCACATTTAAGGCTGCACCAATCAATAATCTAATTAAACAATGAGAACAATATATTACATAAACTGTATTGTCGTGTTATAATTTGGTATACGACAGTTTTTGTATATATTATTGATAGATATGTATTTTTTTAAAACCATCAATTTAATATAACTCCCTATTAATATGCATCAGTCTTATATATTTTACAGTATCAGTTTTTTTAAATACAGGAACTAGGTAGCAGTTTAATGTCTATAAAAGTATCGGTTTTCGTGCGACATATGTTTAATCAAGAAGTTTCAGTTTCTGAGTATCATTTTGACATTTTCTTAGGTATCGGTTTCTTAATTCTTGTACTTGTTACATACAACATATAGATTTTGGGTATCATTTTTTAATATACATGGTTATTAATAATAAAATTTGTTAAGTATGTTTACATGCCCATCTGTTAACGCACCTAGCAACACATTCGTCAGCATATCTTTTGTAATAATGCATCCTCCGCTAGACAGATCATGATCTTCCCAAGCAATCGGACTGTAATTTATTTAATATTCAAACAATTAGCATAACTATTAGTACGTTCTACAAGGACAAATTAAAGTATTATTCTTACTTTTCTTCAGCTATTGACATTGAATAAGATTTCCTTACTATTCTTCCTTCCTTTTCATCTATTTGAACCAAAGAACGATGAAGTTCCTCCTCTTTTCCTTCACGTGAACCATCATTTTCCTTCTCTTCTATTTCCTACACTTTCTTCCTTGCTTCTTGAAAATATTCATACTCCTCATTCCTCTTTTGTGTCCAAGATCTTGCTTTCATTTTTTTGACGTAAGAATGTGGATTAACACTTGATGGCTTAATAGCTGATTTTTTAACTCTTTGTTTGACCTTTTTTTCCTATTTTCTTTATCGACTTTTATCTTTGAAATCTCTTGAATTATATTCAAATTAAAGTCCGGAGGAACGACGTCTTCAACTGATTGTATCTTCTTTTCATTTCTACCACTATCATTGGCAGTTTCAGTAACCATCATTGGCGTTGTTTCATTTTCTTTTCCAGCCGACATGTCTTTTTTATCAAAAGACTTTTCATCATCATTTGAAATACTTTCAATCTGTTTATCTTGGTCTGCATCCTCCTTATTCAAATCAATTTTAATTTTTTCTGGGCTTTCCTCTTTGTCAACATATGTTTGGTGAATCAATCAAAGTTGCTTTTGAATCACCTCTGTCATCTATTTTGTCATATTCAAATCCTGTTTTCTGCTCTTTCAACTGCTGTCTAAGTTTAAATAGCTCATCCTCCGCTATTCTTCTCAACTTTCTTCCTTCAACTTCTTTTTTAACCTTTTGTTTTTCTTCCTCAATCTCGAAGATGTGATAGTTTAGAACTCTGTTTTCCACTTTTTTATCAACATTTTCCATATGTTCTAGCTACTGACCACACTTTCTTTTTTTTATTTGCGCAGCTTTTTCTTTTGTTGAAGTTGAAGTTCTTCTTGCAAAACTATCCTTTGTCTCCAAAAGAATAGCCTTGTGTGGCTCAATATTTGCAATATCCTTAATCTGCATATGTTTAAAAATTATATGAATCAATTTTTATATTGCTGAGTTGGATGGGAAATTACTTAATTGATATCAAAAAAATTCAGTATTTGTATTCTCACAGTCATGCAAAAATCACTCATTCAAGAAATGATATCTAAAACCCTTTAATAATGATACTTTAAACCTGTAGAAAACATAAATTAAAAAACGGATACCCTAATAGTCATAAAAATGATACCTAAGTACTATGCATAAACGAAATATAAAAACTGATAACTACAATATTATAAAAATGATAACTAAAAACTGAACAATGAAAAATAAAAAATAATAATGCCTACAATGAACACAAACTGATACCCAGAATCTGAAGTTAAAAATGTAACACAAAACTGATAGCTACAATGTTCAAAAACTAATACCCATGAACTGTGAAGATGAGAAAAACTTAAACTGACCCCAACCAACTTACAAAACTGATACCAAAAAAATTCTAAACATGTAATTAACACAAAAGTGATCCCTACAGAGACAAAAAACTGATAACCAATAGCTGAAACAGAAGAATAACACATTAAATCGATACATGCAAGAGTTTAAAACTAACACATAGAGTATTGTACCTATCCAGGCTTAAACTTAATTAAAAATTCCTTATTTGCTATCTTCTTCAATTTCATTAGATCCCACCTTGCAAATCGTGGGAGTTTGTTGTCATAGTCTCTTCGTTGCGTAATTAAAGATATCTTCTCGCACATCACATACTGCATATACAAGATAACCAAATTTATAACGTAATTCATTTTTTATGTATACATTTAGAGTAACGATATTGTAAAAAAAAATTACCAATGGAAGCATTAAACAACCAGACATATCCCTCGGGTTATGTATGTAAATTTTTACAAACTTTGTAAAATAAGAATGAATTGTTTTCGGCCATGAAACTGAATTCATCTTCTTCACATCCAAGATGAACGGAATAAAACCCCATCTAAATTTCTGTTGGTTATTGGGAAAGATAAAAGTAAGTAGTATTAACATTATAAGAAGGAATGACAAGTCTTCTTCTAATTGCTTCTTTTTTTCCTACTTCTTTCTTAATTCTTTGTTCCATTAAATTCCTCGTAATGACCATTGCATTTCCAAAGTTTCTTAACACAAAATCCTTGAACTCTGTTGGTATAATTCTACACGTCATTTTCGGTGTTTTATCTATGTCGGTACCTTCCAAAGGCATGTAGAATAATAAACTTATATCTTTCGGGCATATTTTCATTCTACTTTCACCAAACACAAAAGAATCTTCCTCTGTTGAGTAGTAAGAATACATTACATCCAAATTCTCTACATGTTTTTTACACTCCTTCAATGAAATTTTTTCTCGTAAAAAACACAAAAGATCTCGTAAAATGGCGTTCTTTTCGAAAAATCAATTTGTTTATTTGTCAAAACTTTCTTCTCTTTCATCAAACTTATAAATTTGTACGACGCTTGAAAACCGCATCTACAAGCCGTCTCTGTTTTGTTTTATCATCCACAACTAAATCTCTTTTAGTTTCTACTGACACAGCCGAATTTATTTCTCTTGGCCTTGGATTAGCAAAATCATCATCCTAGTTAACAAAGGAAAAAAACATTAATGAACATGATTATAAGGTTTATGAGTGTGACAAGTAAATGTTACACATAAAAATAACAAACAGTAATCTAGTTAATAATTATATTTACAAATTTCAGTATCAGTTTTTAATTACTGTATGCAGTGGTTTTTATGTTGTAAACTGAGTGGGTATCATTTTGATTATAAACTTACACATCGGTTTTCAGAGTAAAGTTATCAGTTTTAATCCATTGAAGGTACCTATTGACGGTTTTATTAATTAACTCTATTGAAGTTATCAGTTTTAACTTATAGAATTTTCCTCAATAGCTCCAACATCCTTAACTTGAACTGTTTTTCCTTTTCCTTGCTCTTTACCTTGCATAATGAGACCATTATTGTAAAACAATATAAACAAAAATTACTAATTTTTTCTTTCTATCGACATCAATTACCTTATTTTTATCATCTCTTCTTTTCTTCTTTGCCATTTCTGCTACAAATTTTCGATCATAATACCTTTTCGAACGTGTCTCTTCAGTCATCACTCTACCACGTTTCCTCACTCTGGTTTTTTCAACTATTTAGGCACCAAAGTATCAGTTTCTTTTCGTATTTGCTCTTGTTCTTCGTTTCCTGTCTTAACAGTGTAATGATACGGATTTCGCTCGGACCTAATCGATCGCTAAATCGACCAAGACCATTCAAAACCCGGATACGCTAACTCTGGGCATACAACACATCCGAAAAAATAATAGAAGTTTTTTATAAACATCATAATAATGTTACACAAGAGCACAGAATATCATAGTACATCGAAATATAACACAGCAGAAGATTAATTTAAAATAGATGTAATACAATGCAGCGGAAACAAATAAAATGACACAGCGGAAGACTATCAATACTCCGGACACAGCTTTTCGCTTCGATCGAGAATCCTTCTAAATGAAATAATCTGCAAAACTAAACTACTGACTACCCATGTGGAAAATATGGGAACCCAGAGTTTAGGTAGAAACAATAAACTCCGAGTCAGTCATGTACTGGTGTGAGAACTCAAAACAGTTATTAAACTTTACTTTAAAATAAAGTAAATCATGGGACCACGCCGCATGTCACGGAACGGGTTCATCCCCATGAATACAGGTGTATAAACAGCAATCAGTAATAGAGTTATGGATCTACTTTGCATCAATCAACATGCAATATCTCAATCTACCCATTTAGATTAATCACGACACTTAGATTTTCCAAATCCAATTCAATTTACATAAAGTATTCCTTTGGACTTTATTTCCTGATTTCTATTTCAAATCATTTGAAATACATATCCAGCTTTTATATTAAAGTAGATTTCACTTCGGGATCTCAAACTAAATCGTTTGGAAATATGAATTCCAAAACATAACAATGCATACAAACAAGTATGCAACCAAATATCGGGAATCTTCCCTCAGACAAGGTTGTACGCGCCTCTCCAACTCGATATATATATGTGTGTGTGTGTGTGTGTGTGTGTGTGCGCGTGTGTGCACCTCCCACTATGTAGCAGGCTACACGCTGACCACTCACCCTAAGGTCCTGGATCCAGCCCATACTTTTAGTCGTCAAGGTCACCCGATCTTTAGCCACATACTAAATCATTTCATATCCCGAAGTAGAGAAAATTATTTCACAACATAATAATCACAAGTACATTCAAACTATAGTACTTCACATTAGCAATTCACATATATGATCAGTCACTATTAATCACATAACCTTTGAGCTCGTACGTCTCAAAGAAGGGTGTTAAGCAAGAGAATAAATTCTCCACCACCAAACATATACATCATTAATAGAAACTAATCAAATATGTGATGAACTACAATGTAACACATAATACATTTCCAAATCTTTTCAAGATTATCGGGTTTAGCCCTCGAAATCCTTTCTGTTTTATAAACATTTTTATAAAACATTCCCTATCCAAAATCGGGAAAACATTTCTTTTCATTTAAGAAAATATCATTTCAAAATCGTTCATTAAATTTGAAATGAACACAACTTGCAAAACACCTTATCGTCAAATCGTGAAGTGTTTCACAAGGCGTTAGCACACAGATATTTTCTACCCAACCCATTGCTAAATGTAAAGGTGTATTATGCTCATAAACTGGTCGAGCACCATCCACACAGTCAATCAATCACTAATAATCAATCAATTAGCCCAATCCGTACCAACAACCAAGTATATTTGGTTCAATCACGTTTTGGTTAATTATTTATTACCATTTATTCATTCACAATCTAATAAAGATTTATTCAAACTTCAATTGGTTTCAATCTCTAAAATCATTTCTTATTTATTGTTCAACTTTCTGGAAATTAATCCTGCTTTAACTGGGTAAAAGAACCAATGTCATTTAAACACAGTTCACGATAAACCCAAAATCTAATTCGATATTAAATATAAGGCTCAGAATAGAAATTATATCAGCTTATATTCAATATCAAATTCTGAAACCAATGGATAACGTATTGGAATGACGATATCAATATCTTCCAAATTCCCACAACAATATCCGTATAATCACGGAATCCAATACCGAAATATTCCGAAGATTATTTCCATTCAAATTCATATATTGCGAATTTCTATTTATATTAAAATCCTTTCCAAATCCAATTTATTTATTTATAAATTATTGGATTATTAATCTAGTTAATAACTAGTTCAGTTTGATAAAAAATATATTTTTATCTTCATAAATGTGGAATTTTTCATCCAAATTCTTTCCAAATCATTTATTATGATTTTACACAAATTATTAATATTTTTAATAATTTTATTACGGCTCGTACAGTCGATTTCCATAAACGGTCATCGAACTGCATTTACATCGACCTTTTCCAAATTTGATTTGGACATAATTCCAAATCCAACCATTATATTTCAAATCCCTTGTATTTCTTGGAAAGCTCTTTTCGATACAAACCCAACGGTTCCGGTTTAGGAGAATCCGGCATTCTGATCTCCCGTAATGTCAATTCGAAGTCAATGGTCAAAATGCACGAACAGTCGCGGCGCGTTCTATTCAGGCCATTAAATATATATATATATATATATATATATATATATATATATATATATATATATATATATATATTGTCGATTTCAATTTAAAATGTATTTTATAAATCGTTTATAAATTCGTTTTAAAAAACAATTCCACCTTCCATTTCAATTTTTAATCAAAATCGAATATTCCATCACATGAAAATTTTATACATCTCATATATATGTTAAAAATAATATTTTTAACCAATCAATATTTATTTCATTCACACTTCATATATATATATATATATTATTTTCATATTTCATATATATATATATATATATATATTATTTTCACACTTCATATATATATATATATAATTTTCACATTTCATATATATATTATTTTTATTTGATATATATATTATTTTCATTTCATATATATATATATATTCACACTTCAAATATATATATAATTTTCACATTTCATATGTATATTATTTTCATATTTCATATATATATTATTTTCATTTCATATACATATTATTTTCCTTTCATATTTTTTTTTCACATTTCATATGTATATTATTTTCACATTTCACATATATATATAATTTTCACACTTCGTGTAACAACCCGGAAAATCTGAGCCAATTTAAAAATTTTAATTTGGCTAATTTAGTGGATTTTAGATATTTAAAATAAATTATTTTAAATAATAACGAATAAAAGTATGTTTGAATCGATGTTTGAAAATAAATATAATTATTTTTAATTATAAACAAGGCCTGAAATGGCGCGGCAGTTTCGAATTTTGAATTCAAATTTTGACCGACTGTACCAGGTGCAAAATAAATTGGATTTTAGTGAAACCAAAAATATTTAAATCTGTTAGTGAATATCTTTCTAACGAATCTGAAAAATCAAAGTTTCATAGCGGGAATCAAAAGTTATAGCCAAATGAATTTTCAGAAAGGTCGCTATAGAGAATATATAGCCCGTGAAAATAGACATTTTGCAAATGACCCCAGAATTCGACGAAACCACTTTTGTTGGATCCGGGATGTCAAATTATTGCTAGTTTTCAAATTTCATAATTTTTGAAGTTAGTATGTGAGCGTGGCAAAGGAAAATGTGTTTGGTTGATTTCTGTTAAATTGGATCGACCAGAAAATGGCCATTTTTCAAACGGTCTCACAATTCGACGAAACTAGTTTTGTTTGGACCGTATCGTCAAAACATAGCAAGATTTATTTTTTTGAGATTTTTGCGATCAATATGTGGCCCCGGCAAATTGGAATGTACGTTCAAAACAAATATTGAATGTTTTATATTTTAATTTGAAGAATAACTGACTGAAACAGTCGAATGGGCCTACGAAACATATCCCATTGTGTTCGGAATGGGGGTATTTAGCTAGGGACGACAGTCGTTGGGTTTGGATGGGAGTTCGTATGTGAAGAGGGGTATTTTCGAATTTAAAATAAATAAAAAATTAAATATATTAGTGGCCCAATCAGAGCGCTTCTTCCACTTTCCACGTTGACCCAGAACCCGCTCCCTCTTACTGTCGAACGGCGGAAAAACGTTGAGCCCTTCTCTCCTCTTTAATTCACAATCCACGCAGTAAAGCCCTAGGGTCCTTTGGAGGATTTCGAAGATCTCTCCTCCAGCTTCGAATCAACCCCGGTCTCGCCACCTATCGTGCATCGTATCTCATGAATCGCGCTCAGGAAGTAGCGCCGCCTCAGGCCAGAATTCTCCTCCACAGCGCCGTCGTAGGGGACCCCATTTACCTCTCAAGGCGCGCCTCTCCAAGGCGGACATCGTGGCGCAACCCGATCTTCATATCGTGCGGTGGCTTGAACAGAAAATGCAAACCTAGTTTCGAATCAACCGGAGAGGTATACGGCCTGTTTATTTTTAACTGTTTATAGCGCTTTAAAGTGCTGCGAAGTGTGATTTCACAATAAAAATGATATCTTTTTCGTATGTTGATGAAATCTAGTGAAACAAGAGACGCCGGGACCGTGTGGACGTCTTCTACATTCTAGAAGAGACCGGATATTTTTCTGAGCCTTCTGCAATTTTTGGTGGAGTGGAACCCAATGTGAGATTTCTGAATTATAAACGATATGGAAACAACGATGTATAAATTATATAGTCGAAGTATGAGTTATATAAGCATTGTACACCTCATGTATAAGCGTTGTATAAGTTGTATGTTCGATGTATAAGTTATATATGCGTTGTAAAAGTGATATATGCGTTGAAATAAATTGAAATGACATTGAAATGAAGTCGAAATACAGTTATATACATATATCTATCTATCTATATATATAAATATATATATACTCGCCTCGTCCATAGACCACGGACGATATATATTGGTTGTGATATTGTTTGGATTATTGGTTGATGTGAAAATGATTGATTGTGGTTGAAATCCCAATAGGATTAGCATATGGGAAAATTCGTCTGCGTACGAACTAGATATTGAAAATCCCCATTGTCAAAAGCTGCAAGGCTTTATGGTAGAGCGAGGAGTCGTACTAGGGACGGTGCCGGTTTTAACTACCCTGTCGTTATGATGCCGAAATTTTCTGAAATATTTCTGTGTTTGATTCATATTCATGTGTTGAATAAAATTCATATGTTGAAATAAAATTCATGTGTTGAAACAAAATTCATGTGTTGAAACAAAATTCATGTGTTGAATAGAAATTCATGTGTTGAAATAGAAATTCATGTATTGAATAAAATTCATGTGTTGAATGAAGTTCATGTATTGAATAAATTCTTTGAAAAAAAATAACATTTTATCATATATATAGATTATATAAAATATTAGTGTTTTAAATAAATTGTTTTAACACCAAAAATAACATTTTTACCTTATGTATAAACTATATAAAATAATTGTGTTTTGAAATAAATTGTTTTACAATAAAAATCACATTTTTAAGATATATATGAACTGTTAAAAATAAAATTCATGTGTTGAAATAAAATTCATGTGTTGAAACAAAATTCATGTGTTGAAATAAAATTCATGTGTTGAATAGAAATTCATGTGTTGAAATAAAATTCATGTGTTGAATAGAAATTCATGTGTTGAAATAAATAGCTGTTGGATAAAAATATGATTTTTATCAAAAGTGTGAAATGAATATGGTTTTGAAATCGAAAAATGAATTATATTTATATATATATATATAATTGAAATAAATCGAATAACGAAGCTGCAGTTCGTGTTTTGAAACCGTGATTTCAAACGATTAGTGTGGGAGATCCGACCATCGGGTTTTCCCGAAACCGCAACCTTTGGGTTCGCTTTGAAAATGTCTTTCCAACGGCACCAATTTTGTGAAGATCCAACGGTTGGATTGTCTGGAATGTTTAATTCAATTCTAAAGAAAAACAGCGCCAGAATCGATTATATTTATATATAAATATAAATATAAATAAATTAAATCGAATAACGACGCTGTAGTTCGTATTTTGAAATCGTAACTTCAAACGATTGTACCGGGAGATCCGACCGTCAGATTTTTCCCAAAACTGAAACCATTGGATTCGTTTCGAAAAGATCTTTCTAATGATATAAAATTTGTGAAGATCCAACGGTTAGATTTTCAGATATGTGTAAATCAAATCTGAAGGAAAACAGCGCCACGGCTGCGTTATGGCCTGAAGCGTCGTTTGAATGAATTGGCTATTTTTAAATGAATAAAAATAGCGATAAATCGTTATAAAGTATTATAAACGATATGGAATGGAAATAAACCGAATTTACCCGGTTTATTGGTTATTTGATGGCTGAATGTGTTGGGTGTGAAAATTACAATTAAGAGCACAATTATTGATGTCGAATAATTTAACCATTGAAATAAATTGATTTAAATTCTAAATATACGTGAATTATTTGAAAAGGCCGAGTTAAATCTCATTTCAAATAATTGATCGGTGATATGAAGTCGATGATGAAGACCGTGGTTGAAGACCAGAGATCTACACCTCGGTTGGATGATAACTGATGTCTTGATTGGGAGGCATCCCGAAATATAGATAATAAGTGGTGATCGTCCAGACATACTTGGAGTTCGATGGATATGCAAGGTATATGGTGCCTCCGGTTTCGTTCAGACCCAGAACGAACTTGTAAATGGACCATGTGTCTGACTTTGGATTTCGTTCTGTGTTGATTGATCTCTATTAAATATATATCTATTTGGCGGCGGAGAATTTATTCTCTTGCTTAATGCCCTTCTCTGAGACGTACGAGCTCAGAGGTTATATATCGTTAGAAATCAGTCGCATAGAGTGAATTGCCTGTGTGGCATGCTTAGGTGGCAGATGATCAAGGCTTCTGTTGAAAAGCAAAGTCTTGTGGTTGATGATCAAAGCACGTCCTGTGTGGCATAGCTTTGTGTATAACGTTGATTCGCGAGCCTCACACCCCGGTATGAACCAGAAACGGGAGAGAACCTCAGGGAGGACATGTGTTTCCTTCTAGCTAGGGTGGTGTCAGTGACCTACCAACCCTGACATTTATATTATTTTCACCTGTATGGTTGTTGCTGTTGCAAGGCGCCTCGGATATATCGGTGACTAAGTGGAGTCGATTGAGTCATAGGACTCATTTACGCCCCAAAGGGCGGGGAAACGCAGTGTTCAGGCATTTTAATCCACATCGGTGGACCAGCCCTGTCGCTCCAAGAGCTTGACTGGGTACTTGCCAGAGACATGGGCTAGATTGTCTCGAATTCGGTAACGACTATCTTTTGCCTTGGTTCATGATGGAAATCCAATTTCCAAATATGACACCGTGCGGTTTTGATTGTATATCTATATATGGCGACATGATATATGGTACCCATGCCGTCTATGATTGATAGTTATGATTGAAATTGTTTTTGAAACATATAAACACTAGTAATAATATCAAATGCTTTTGTTTTATTCGTATCAAGCATATTTTGGCCATTATAAGGTAAAGCTCTATCCTCCGGTTTGCGTTGCATTGTGTGATGGGAACTGAGTCTTATAATGGCTTCATTTTTATAAAAAGCATTGCAATGTTTAAAAGGTTTACTTGTTTTAAAGCACCGGCAATCCGGTGGAGTAAACCCGTTCCACGAAAGTGGCGTAGTCCTGTGATTGGCCATATTATAAAATATGTTAAGTAGATTTCTCATACCAGTCCCATGATTGACTCGTAGTTTGTTTCACTTGAAAACTCGGGTGCCCCTTTTTCTACACGGGCAGCCTTGTATTCAGGTTTTAGCAGGCTCTTTCTGGATAGTTGGAGCTGAAGATGGATTCTACCATTCATCTCTTTTTATGCTGTCCAGCTCCTATTGTACATATTATGTTTTGTTTTCCACTGTAGACATTTATGTATAGCTGAACTGTATTTTGTACTAAGTATGATCCTGAATACCGCGTAACTCTGATGATTATGTTTATCCAATGTATTCTATTATACATTATCCAGTGTATTCTATTGTACATTATCTGGTGTATTTAATTATTTCTGTTCTTCTGTTATCTGTTTATGTGTTATATTCCAAAGATTACCCTTGCTACCGTAGTATGGGGTTTTGGGGTCGTCACAACGTGGTATCAGAGCTTTGGTTAAGCTTAGTTCTAGAATATAACATATTAACGAACTCGTCAGAAATAGAACTAGTAGTGTTCTAGGATGAATAACTCATTACATATAGGATCAGTAAGGTCCTAGTATGAGTATAGCAGAATGAAATACACCTCTATAGACACATTTACATTAACGTGTATGTCTCTATGCTTTACAAATACCTTTTCTGTTGAACCGACACTTTGTCTGCTATTTGCAGACGCACTAGAAAATGAGTGGCAGAAGTAGAAGAGGTAGGGCAGAACCAGATATTGAGGCTCTACTAATTAAGTATCGAAATATGGTTGGAGTACCATTCTCGGGCAACGAATCTATTATTCAAACTCAAGCCTGGATACGCTCTGCTGAGAAATTTTTTGGAGGTTCAAAGCTGAGAGATGATCAAAAAAGATTACTGGCATCTTGGGCACTCAAAGACGAAGCCTTGTTCTGGTGGGATTCGATAATTAAGGATAATCCAGAAGGTAATATTACCTGGGATCAATTTAAAGAGATTTTTAATGAAATATTTACTCCTCCAGAAGCAACCGAGCGGTTATGTGATGAATTCTGTTATCTGATACAAGGAGATATGAGCATTCCAGAATATCATAAGAAATTCAATGAACTTTCTCACTTTGCCCGGCATCTAATTCAAAATCCAAAGAGGAAAATTCTGAGGTTTATTAATGGGCTTCAAAGAAAGTATCAAAGTAGTGTAATGGGGCATGTGAAGCTTCCTTTTTCGGAAATAATATACATGGCTTATCGGTATGAAGATCTCCATAAGAAAGGTCTTTTGAACGACGAAGAGGAAGTCAGTTCTGGTAACAAAGGGGAGTCGGAGACTGATAGTCCTGAGGCCAGTACGATGCCTGAGATCGGGGAGAAGCCCAAAGCCAAGAGAAAAAGGGTTAAATCTGAGAAAGAACCAGTAACGACTGCCATATGCAATAACTACCATAAGAAAGGGCATTTGCAAGGAAATTGCAGATCTTTAAAGAAACGAAAGAAGAACGAATTTAAATCCAAGAATCCACATGGTGAAAGGAAATGTCATAAGTGCCACCAAGCAGGTCATGTTGCAAGGGAGTGCCAGCTATCAAAGAAATATGAAAAGGTTCATGTAAATGAAGTGGCAGAAACTTCAGCACCCTCAGCTAGTCAAGAAAGGTCTGATGTTTTGGAAGGCACGCTTACTGTCAAAAACATTCCACTTAAAGTATTGTTTGATAAAGGCGCGCCACGAAGATTTATTGCAAAGAATGTAGTTAAGAAGTTGGATTTGAAATTGAAAAGGCTCAAAGAACCCATCACTGTCCATAATCTGGTTGGGGGTTCCCTCAATCTTAGTTGGATTTGTGGGGTGCCTCTCTTTTTCCTGTTATAAGTTCCCTACCATCTCGATCGTCATGAATTTTACTGAATTTGATCTTATTTTGGGATTGGATTGGTTAACCAAATACGAAGCAGAGGTTAAATGTGCCGAGAGAGTTGTTAAGACAAAGGCCCAATTAGGGAACTATATAACCATACCATGCGAAGATCCGAATTTAGATAGAAAAGACATTTGGTCAGCTCTTGATGTTTCTCCTGCTCAAATAGAAAATATCCCTGTAGTCACAGAGAATATTCCGGACCTCATAAAAGATATTCCTGTCATTAAGAATTATGCAGACATGTTCGAAGAAGTTGTCAGCTTACCTCCGAAGAGAGAAATTGATTTCAAGATCGCTTTAATTCTGAATGCAAGGCCAGTAGTGCACGCTATTCGGAGAATGACTCTAAAGGAGAAAGAAGAATTAGATAATCAAACTCGACAGCTTGTATGGAAGAGTCTGATCAGACCTAGTTTCTCTGATTGGGGAGCAGCAGTGGTGTTTGTCCCAAAGTTAGACGGTACTCTTCGACTATGTGTGGATTATCGTGACTTGAACAAGTAGACATTAAAGAACAAATATCCATTGCCGCGGATTGATGATTTGCTGGATCGATTGAATGGTGCACAAGTATTTTCAAGGATGGACCTAGCTACATGCATCCATCAGCTTCGTATTGCCGAAGAGTGTGTTCCCATGTCAACATTCAGAGGTCCCGATTTGTTCTATGAGTGGTTAGTAATGCCATTCGTCTTATGTAACGCTCCAGCGTATTTTGTCGATCTGATGAACCGGGTATTCAGAGAAGTCTTGAATAAATTTGTTCTGGTTTTCATTGATGACATATTGATCTTCTCTAAGTCAGAGAGCGAGCACGCGAAACATTTGGAACAAGTGTTAGAAATTCTCAGAAAGAATGTCTTGAAGGCCAAACTTTCCAAATGTATATTCTGGCAAGAAGAAATCAAGTTTCTTGGCCATGTAGTATTGAAAGAAGGAATTTCTGTGGATCCCGGTAAAATCACCGCCATTCAAAATTGGAAGCAGCCTAGTACTCCCACAGAAGTCCGAAGTTTTCTTGGATTGGCTAGTTATTATCGGAAGTTCATTAAAGATTTTTCGAAGATATCTAGTTCCTTAATGATCGTCGCTAGTCTATGAATCAGAAAAGCACGACATTTAAATTAAATTCTGCAAGCGTACAGGTGTGTAGCATACAGGTCGAACACAGGGAGGTGTAATTAAAATCAAATTATTTATTTAATCTCTTGGGCGAGTTAGAAGATTTTCGAGGTTGGTTTTTGAAAACAATAAAAATTGAAACTGCGATCCGATTCAGAACAAATCTAATTGAACCGACGATCAAATCACAACTATCAATTGGAAATTAAAATGCAAAACAAAAATAAAATGCAGAAAGTAAAATTGCAGGAAAAGGAGAACAACAAAAAGTAAATTAGGATTGTCGTTGAAACTAATCAAATGACTAACCACTAACAAAAAATGTAAAATACAATTGGTGCTCTTCCAAAACTAATTGTGAAAACACCGATTGCTAAGAAAGAAAAATGCAAAAATAGTGAAAAAGAATAACTTTTATTAATGGAGAAGAGAATACAGAATAGGGTAGGATGGTGGCTACAATGACATTACAAGGGTATTTAAAGGATAGATAGCCAAACCCTAACACTAACCCTAATACAATGATAGATGGGCCTTAGGGAATTCACAAAAGAGTTTACAATGAGAGTTTCAAATGGGCCTTAGATAAATAAGGCAAATTTGGGCCTTTTCTCTTTTCCTCTTGCTTCCTTGACACTTCTTCATTGATTTGTGATGTGCAAAGCCTTTTTATCAATCCTTTTCTTGTCTAACAGCAACTAGATGTGGGATCTTCATCTACAATTCTTCAAAATGTAAATATATAGCAATCTGATCTCCATTTCTCTACTTTTCTGGTTGCATGCGGGCTGGGTTGGAATATCTGTAAAAGTAACAAAACAATACCCAAGTAATATTTATTTATATACAAAAGATAAGATATAAGAGCATAAAATAAATACATTTCTATGTCAATCACTTAACAAAGCTTACAAAGAAGCAAGAAAAATTCAAGTGGACTCCCGAATGTGAGGAGGCTTTTCAGAAGCTAAAATTAAGATTGACAACTGCTCCAGTGTTAACGATTATCGATGGCAACCAAGACTTGAAAGTCTGGACCGATGCCTCTAGAGAAGGCCTTGGTGCAGTATTAATGCAAAGAGGTCAAGTGGTTGCTTATGCTAGCCGTCAGCTGAAGCCGCATGAGAAAAATTATGTTACTCATGATCTTGAGTTGTTAGCCATCGTATTTGATTTAAAAATCTGGAGGCACTATCTTTTGGGTGAGAAATTCGAACTGTATATAGATCATCAGTCGCTAAAGTATCTATTCACCCAGAAAGGATTGAATCTGAGGCAGCAACGTTGGCTAGAATTTCTTGTAGCATACGATTTTGAGATTTTGTACACTCCAGGGAAAGCCAATGTTGTGGCCGATGCGCTAAGTAGAAAGAATGTAATGATCGCCAGTTTTATTATTACGACTTCATTGATTGATAAAATATCTGCTCTTCAGAAGAACGATCGCTTCATTCAGAGGATCAGAGAAAGAATACAGAAAGGCGAACCCTTGAGTTTCCAGATTAATAACCAAGGGGTTCTAAGGCTAAAGGGTCGAATTAGTGTTCCTAACATTTCTGAGCTCCGGAGGGAAGTACGAGATGAATGCCACAAGTCAAAGCTTAGTATCCATCCAGGAGTGGGCAAAATGTATAATGATATTAAGCGTACATTTTGGTGGAGATCGATGAAGAGAAACATTTCTTTATATGTTAGCAGGTGCTCTACTTGCCAGCTAGTCAAAAGCGACCAACAGAAAATGGCTGGATTGTTGCAACTGCTGGACATTCCAGGTTGGAAGTGGGAACATATTTCCATGGACTTCATAGATGGTTTGCCCCGAACCAGGAAAGGAAATGACAGTATTTGGGTGATCGTAGATCGCTTCACAAAGACCGCCAATTTAATACCTGTCAGATCCAGTAGAACTGCTCAAAGTCTAGCACAGATTTATTTCAAAGAAATTGTTAAGCTACATGGAGTGCCGATCAGTATAGTCAGTGATAGAGGTCCTATATTTACTAGCAAATTCTGGGAGGCATTTCAAGTAGAATTGGAAATGAAGCTGAATCTAAGCACCGCCTATCATCCTCAGACAGATGGTCAGACTGAGAGGGTGAATCATATATTAGAAGATTTATTGCGGGCTTGTGTTATTGATTTTGGTGGATCATGGGAAGACCATTTGCATTTGGCTGAGTTTTCATACAACAACAGCTACCAAGCGAGCCTGACAATGTCACCATTCGAAGCATTGTATGGTAGACCGTGCCGATCTCCTACTTGTTGGGTTGAACCTGGTAATAGGCTTGTATTGGGACCAGATATGATTCGTGAAGCTGCGGATAAAGTCGATTTCATTAAGAAACGATTGCTAGCAGCTCAAAGCCGACAGAAGAGCTATGCAGACTCGAGAAGGAGGGATTTAGCATATGCTGTTGGTGACTATGTGTATCTAAGGGTTTCTCCGATGAGAGGAGTAACTCGATTTGGCAAAACTGGGAAGTTGGCGCCCAAATTTATTGGTCCATTCCCTATACTTAAACGGATTGGGACTCTCTCTTATAGAGTTCAATTGTCAGATTGGTTGCCTGGAGTGCATGATGTATTTCACGTATCTCAACTTCGAAAGCATGTTCATGATCCAGACTTGATCGTGGAAGAAGCAGCACAGTAGGATATAGAAATTACTCCAGAATTGGCTATTAGAAGAGAACTGCTAAAGATTATTGGCAAAGAAACCAAAGAACTGAGGAACAAGAAGGTTCACTTAGTCAAAGTGCAATGGAGTGGAGATCTGCGAGATTGTACTTGGGAAACAGAGGAGAGCATTAAGAAAGCCTATCCTAAGTGCAGGGTGGATATCTCTGATTGACTCTGGTGCAAGGTACATTTACCATACTTTGCATTACCATTTTGTTCTCTAGTTTGTTGTTATTTTCTTTTCATGGATGTAAACTTTTAATTCTATAGTCTGATTATTTTTAAAGAGTATATGAATTAATTAGTATATTTTTGAAAAGATAAAAACAAATTGATTGCTGGTTGTGTTGTTTGATTTTTGGTTGATTAAAGAGAGTTTTGAACCATTTAGCCAAATTGAACAAATATTGAACTGAATTGAAAATAGATAGAAATATATACATGTGCATTATATATGTTTGAATAGGTAAATGGATTAGCTGTTGAGTAAAGAATTTATTTGTGTTCCCAACAAATAGGTAAACCTTAATGAGTTGGATGCGCAATTTTGTTATTATATCAACTCCTGTGAATGCCATTAGATGTGGAGTGCTGGTTGTTCTGTGTGTAATAATAAATGTCTCCATAGGATAGTAACAATTAATTTTGAACTACACTACATGGCATACTTCTTGAAGATAGGCATACTTCATCATATACCACATAAGCATTTGGGCCTTGTGTGACGAGGTTGAAGATTTACCATACGAGCGAGAGGCTTGTATGGCGATGACTATATATTACAGGTTGAACTGATGACTGATATAGACCATATAAAATGTAATGGTAAATTGCAAGATTAATAAAAAAACCCACATGGGTCTGGAGATGACAATAAACACATCCCTCTAGTCATTAGGCACAAAAACCATTTACAGGGTGACAAGAATTTATTCTCTGGAGTTATGATCTATACACACTCCCCTGTGGACACCGGAATATATCACTATAAATATGTGCATGCTTGTTAGGATTTATTGGGTACCTAATACGGCCCAATAAATTTCCAAACCCCTCCCCGTACAAAGGAGGTTATGGCGAAATTTTTCGAAAATTTAGGGTGTTAGCCAAATTTTTAGAGAATTAGAAAATTTTTAGAAACTGAAAAATTGGAGAATGGAAGCCAGAAGGAAAGTTGAGTTGGTTAATTAAACAACTTTCGACTTCGTTCCTTTTCGAGGACGAAAATTTTTAAGTGGGGGAGACTGTAACAACCCGGAAAATCTGAGCCAATTTAAAATTTTTAATTTGGCTATTTTAGTGGATTTTAAATATTTAAAATAAATTATTTTAAATAATAACGAAGAAAAGTATGTTTGAATCGATGTTTGAAAATAAATATAATTATTTTTAATTATAAACAAGGCCTGAAATGGCACGGCAGTTTTGAAATTTGAATTCAAACTTTGACTGACTGTACCAGGTGCAAAATAAAACGAATTTTAGTGAAACCAAAAATATTTAAATCTGTTAGTGAATATCTTTCTAACGAATCTGAAAAATCGAAGTTTCATAGCGGGAATCAAAAGTTATGGCCAAATGAATTTTTAGAAAGGTCGGTATAGAGAATATATAGCCCATGAAAATAGACATTTTGCAAACGACCCCAGAATTCGACGAAACCACTTTTGTTGGATCCGGGATGTCAAATTATTGCTACATTTCAAATTTCATAATTTTTTAAGTTAGTATGTGAGCGTGGCAAAAAAAATGTGTTTGGCTGATTTCTGTTAAATTGGATCGACCAGAAAATGGCTATTTTTCAAACGGTCTCAGAATTCGACGAAACTAGTTTTGTTGAGACTGTATCATCAAAACATAGCTAGATTTATTTTTCTGAGATTTTTGGGATCAGTATGTGGCCCCGGCAAATTGAAATGTACGTTCAAAACAAATATTGAATGTTTTATGTTTTAATTTGAAGAATAACTGACTGAAATAGTCGAATGGGCCTACAAAACATATCCCGTTGTGTTCGAAATGGGGGTATTTAGCTAGGGATGATAGTCGTTGGGTTTGGATGGGAGTTCGTATGTGAAGAGGGGTATTTTCGGATTTAAAATAAATAAAAAATTAAATATATTAGTGGCCCAATCAGATTGCTTCTTCCACTTTCCACGTTGACCCAGAACCCGCTCCCTCTCACTGTCGAACGGCGGAAAAACGTTGAGCCCCTCTCTCCTCTTTAATTCACAATCCACACAGTAAAGCCCTAGGGTCCTTTGGAGGATTTCGAAGATCTCTCCTCCAGCTTCGAATCAACCCCGGTCTCGCCACCTATCGTGCACTGTATCTCGTGAATCACGCTCAGGAAGTAGCGCCGCTTCAGGACAGAATTCTCCTCCACCGCGCCGTCGTAGGGGACCCCACTTACCTCTCCAGGCGCGCCTCTCCAAGGCGGACATCGTGCCGCAACCCAATCTTCATATCGTGCGGTGGCTTGATCAGAAAATGCAAACCTAGTTTCGAATCAACAGGAGAGGTATACGGCCTGTTTATTTTTAACTGTTTATAGCGCTTTAAAGCGCTGCGAAATGTGATTTCACAATAAAAATGATATCTTTTTCGTATGTTGACGAAATCCAGCGAAACAAGAGACGCCAGGACCACGTGGCCGTCTTCTACATTCTAGAAGAGACCGGATATTTTTCTGAGCCTTCTGCAATTTTTGGTGGAGTGGAACCCAATGTGAGATTTCTGAATTATAAACTATATGGAAACAACGATGTATAAATTATATAGTCGAAGTATGAGTTGTATAAGCGTTGTACACCTCATGTATAAGCATTGTATAAGTTGTATGTTCGATATATAAGTTATATATACGTTGTAAAAGTGATATATGCATTGAAATAAATTGAAATGATATTGAAATGAAACCGAAATATAGTTATATACGTATATATATATACACTTCCCTCGTCCACAGAACATGGACGATATATATTGGTTGTGATATTGTTTGGATTATTGGTTGATGTGAAAATTTGGTGAATATCATGAATGGTTGATTTGAAATGATTGATTGTGGTTGAAATCCCAATAGGATTAGCATATGGGAAAATTCGTCTGCGTATGAACTAGATATTGAAAATCCCCATTGTCAAAAGCTGCAAGGCTTTATGGTAGAGCGAGGAGTCGTACTAGGGACGGTGCCGGTTTTAACTACCCTGCCGTTATGCTGCCGAAATTTTCTGAAATATTTCTGTGTTTGATTCATATTCATGTGTCGAATAAAATTCATATGTTGAAATAAAATTCATGTGTTGAAACAAAATTCATGTGTTGAAATAAAATTCATGTGTTGAATAGAAATTCATGTGTTGAAATAGAAATTCATGTGTTGAATAAAATTCATGTGTTAAATGAAGTTCATGTATTGAATAAATTCTTTGAAAAATAAAAATAACATTTTTATCATATATATAGATTATATAAAATATTAGTGTTTTAAATAAATTGTTTTAACACCAAAAATAACATTTTTACCTTATGTATAAACTATATAAAATAATCGTGTTTTGAAATAAATTGTTTTACAATAAAAATCACATTTTTATGATATATATGAACTGTTAAAAATAAAATTCATATGTTGAAATAAAATTCATGTGTTGAAACAAAATTCATGTGTTGAAATAAAATTCATGTGTTGAATAGAAATTCATGTGTTGAAATAAAATTCATGTGTTGAAATAAATAGCTGTTGGATAAAAATATCGTTTTTATCAAAAGTGTTAAATGAATATGGTTTTGAAATCGAAAAATGAATTATATTTATGTATATATAAATATAATTGAAATAAATCAAATAACGAAGCTGCAGTTCGTGTTTTGAAACCGTGATTTCAAACGATTAGTGCGGGAGATCTGACCATGGATTTTCCCGAAATTGCAACCGTTGGGTTCACTTTGAAAATATCTTTCCAACGGCACCAACTTTGTGAAAATCCAACGGTTGGATTGTCTGGAATGTTTAATTCAAATCTGAAGAAAAAAAGCGCCAGAATCGATTACATATATATATATATATAATTAAATTAAATCGAATAACGACACTGCAGTTCGTATTTTGAAATCGTAACTTCAAACGATTGTACCGGGAGATCCGACCGTCGGATTTTCCCAAAACTGAAACCGTTGGATTCGTTTTGAAAAGATATTTCTAATGATATAAAATTTGTGAAGATCCAACGGTTAGATTTTCAGATATGTGTACAACAAATCTGAAGGAAAACAGCGTCACGGCCGCGTTATGGCCTGAAGCGTCGTTTGAATGAATTGGCTATTTTTAAATGAATAGAAATAGCGATAAATCATTATAAAATATTATAAACAATATGGAATGGAAATAAACTGAATTTACCCGATTTATTGGATATTTGATGGCTGAATGTGTTAGGCGTGAAAATTACAATTAAGAACAGAATTATTGATGTCGAATAATTTAACCATTGAAATAAATTGATATAAATTCTAAATATACATGAATTATTTGAAAAGGCCGAATTAAATCTCATTTCAAATAATTGATCGGCGATATGAAGTCGATGACGAAGACCTTGGTTGAAGACCGGAGATCTTCACCTCGGTTGGATGATAACTGATGTCTTGATTGGGAGGCATCCCGAAATATAGATAATAAGTGGTGATCGTCCAGACGTACTTGGAGATCGATGGATATGCGAGGTATATGGTGCCTCCGGTTTCGTTCAGACCCAGAACGAACTTGTAAATGGACCGTGTGTCTGACATTGGATTTTGTTCTGTGCTGATTGATCTCTATTAAATATATATATGTTTAGCGGCGGAGAATGTATTCTCTTGCTTAACGCCCTTCTCTGAGACGTACGAGCACATAGATTATATATCGATAGAAATCAGTCGCATAGAGTGAATTGTCTGTGTGGCATGCCTAAGTGGTAGATGATCAAGGCTTCTGTTGAAAAGCAAAGTCTTGTGGTTGATGATCAAAGCACAGCCTGTGTGGCATAGCTTTGTGTATAACGTTGATTCACGAGCCTCACACCCCGGTATGAACCAGAAACGGGAGAGGACCTCATGGAGGACATGCGTTTCCTTCTAGCTAGGGAGGTGTTAGTGACCTACCAGCCCTGACATTTATATTATTTTCACCTGTGTGGTTGTTATTGTTGCGAGGCGCCTCGGATATATCGGTGACTATGTGGAGCCGATGTAGTCACATGACTCATTTACGCCCCCAAAGGGCGGGGAAACGCAGTGTTCAGGCATTTTAATCCACATCGGTGGACCGGCCCTGTCGCTCCAAGGGCTTGACTGAGTACTTTCCTGAGACATGGGCTAGATTGTCTCGAATTCGATAAGGACTATCTTTTGCCTTGGTTCATGATGGAAATCCTATTTCCAAATACGACACTGTGCGGTTTTGATTGTATATCTGTATATGGCGACATGATATATGGTACCCATGCCGTCTATGATTGATAGTTGTGATTGAAATTGTTTTTGATACATATAAACAATAGTAATAATATCAAATGCTTTTGTTTTATTCGTATCAAGCATATTTTGGCCATTATAATGTAAAACTCTATCCTTCGGTTTGCGTTGCATTGTGTGATGAGAACTGAGTCTTATAATGGCTTCATTTTTATAAAAAGCATTGCGATGTTTAAAAGGTTTACTTGTTTTAAAGCACTGGAAATCCAATGGAGTAAACCCATTCTGCGAAAGTGGCGTGGTCCTGTGATTGGCTATATTATAAAATATGTTAAGTAGATTTCTCATACCAGTCCCATGACTGACTCGTAGTTTGTTTCACTTGCAAACTCAGGTGCCCCTTTTTCTACACGGGCAGCCTTGTATTCAGGTTTTAGCAGGATCTTTCTGGATAGCTGGAGCTGAAGATGGATTCTACCATTCATCTCTTTTTATGTTGTTCAGCTCCTATTGTACATATTATGTTTTGATTTCCGCTGAAGACATTTATGTATAACTGAACTGTATTTTGTACTAAGTATGATCCTGTATACTGCGTAACTCTGATGATTATGTTTATCCAGTGTATTCTATTGTACATTATCCAGTGTATTCTATTGTACATTATCTGGTGTATTTAATTATTTCTGTTCTGCTGTTATCTGTTTATGTGTTATGTTCCAAAGATTACCCTTGCCACCGTCGTACGGGGTTTTAGGGTCGTCACACTTCGTATATATATTATTTTCATTTCATATATATATATATATATATATTATTTTCATTTCATATATATATATATATATATATTATTTTCATTTCATATGTATAATTTTCACATTTTGTATATATATTATTTTCACATTTCATATATATATTATTTTCACATTTCATATATATGTTTTATTCATACTTCATATTTTTTTTCACATTTCATATATATTATTTTTCACATTTCATATATATATATTATTTTCACTTCATATATATATACATATTTTATTCATACTTCATATATATATATAATTTACATTTCATATATATATTATTTTCATACTTTATATATATATATATATATATATATATATATATTTTATTCACACTTCATATTTTTTTCTTCACATTTTATATATATATTACTTCCATTTCATGTATATATATTATTTTTCATTCCATATATATAGTTTTCATTTCATATAGATAATATTTTTATTTCATATATATGTTTTATTCATACTTCATATATATATTTTTCACATTTCATATATATATCTTTTTTATTTCATATATATATTTTTCACACTTCATATATATGTTTTTCTTCACATCGTGTGTGTGTATATATATATATATATCACATTCCAAAAAATTTTTTTTTTTTCATATCGTATATATATATATATATATATATATAATTTTCACATCGTATAAATAAAATTTCCACATCGTATATGTATATTATTTTTCACATCGTATATATTTTATTCGCATCACATATATATTAATTATTCGCATCACATATACATTTACTATTCACATCACATATATATTTATTTCATTTCTTATATATATGTATATTATTTCATTCCACATCACATTCACAATCCAAACAAACAATCATGGTTTGTACAATAAATGGTGTCGGGTGCTACTAAGCACCGCCTGCATCCTAGTATATTTTAATTGTAAAATAATTTCAGTGAGAGAGATTCTCACATTCGTTTCCACTCCGCTAGTTTTTATTTCTGAATTTCTAAACAGTTTGGATTTAAATTTGGTTGAATTTCTAATTGACCTCGTTTTTGCTCTAGTCGGTTCCATGGCATTGTGCTCGCGGCCACAATCGCAAGGCACCTGATTTCACTCAATTTTGTAATCATTTGAAAGAGTTATAATGATTTGAATATTAGATAATTTAAATAACATTATTAACTAATTAATTAAGGTTAATTAACCTTAGTCACGTTTTAACACCGTTACAACGTCTTCTTCCTTCCACGATAAACTGGAACCCATTCCCCATCCTCTTTGACCAATGACGCACGCCCATCGAGGCGACTGGCTGCCGATCAGAAACTGCCAGGAGCAGCGCCCCAGCGATGCCACCCACTACCTCGTCCAACGTTGAACTCGAGTCCCTCAAGGCTCCTCAAACTGTGCACGACTTCCAGACATTTAAACCAATGATTCTGCCACCCTAATGATCTAGAACCGATCACCACCAGTCAATAGACTGATCTCTCATAGCTGAAGAGGATTGTCGTTAAGGGTTTCAAGAATTAATAGATGGATTAAGAGAATCGAAGCGAGGAAGTTTGTAAAATTTCTGTTGTCCGTTCTTAAAGAGGTGGAATGTTTTCTGGTTGACCACACAACCTGTTTGACCTAGGGTTTGACCTGGAATTGGGGTATATATACCCTATTTATAATATTATTTTAATTTTTAATTCGTAAATTACCCGTTTAATGTCACGAACCCCAAATCGAACCCAATGACTGTCGTCCCTAGCTAAATACCCTGATTCCGGACACAATAGGATATGTCCCGTAAGCTAATTCGACTATTTCGATCAGTTTTTATCAAAATTAAAATATAAATCAATATGTATTTAATTTAAATGTACATTTTTATTTACCGGGGCCATATACTAACCCCAGAAATTCCCAAAAAATAAATCTAGCTATGTTTTGACGATACGGTCCTAACAAAGCTAATTTCGTCGAATTTGGAGACCATTTGAAAAACGGTCATTTTCTGGTCGATCCAATTCAAATTTAAATTACCAAACACATTTAAATTTACTACGCTTGTATATTAATTCCAAAAATTATGAAATTTGTAACCTAGCAATAATTGGACATTCCGGATCCAACAAAAGTAGTTTCATCGAAAATGGAGGTCGTTTGCAAAATCGCTATTTTAAAGGGCTATATATATATAGATATAGATATATATATATATATATAAATTCCATAGCGACTATTCTGAATTTTCAACTGGACATAACTTTTTATTCCCGTTATGAAATCTGGGTTTTTCACATTCGTTGGAAAGATATTTTCAAACAGATTCAAATATTTTTGGTTTTACTGAAATCCGATTTATTTTGAATCTTGTACGTTCGTTTGAAATTTGAAATCGAATTTTCAAACTACCGCGCCAATTTAGGCTCGTTGGTTCTGATTTTCCGGGTTGTTACAATTTCCCCACTTAAAAATATTTTCGTCCTCGAAAAGGAATGGAGCTGAAAGTTGTTTTACTAATCAACTCAACCTTCATTCTGGATTTCATTCTTCAACTTTTCAGTTTCTAATAATTTTCAAATTTCTCAAAAATTTGGCTAACACCCTAAATTTTTGAATGTTTTTGCCATAACCTTTTTTGTACGGGGAGACATTTAAAACCGCGACTAGCCACGCGGGGCCCTCATCATCCAAAAAGAAAAAGCCAAGTAGCTCATAAAATCATCCAAACCCAATAAATTAGTAAACATGTACCTATTTGTCAGGCATACAATTTTATTCCTCTTCTTAGCTTCCATGCTATGACATGTTCAATGTATATACATGTATAGGCATGCAATTGCAATCAATTTTCAAGTCATTTCAAAATTTGACTCGGTTTGGCTTAATTAACTTTCATTTTCATATTGGTTTTCTTATTTCAATATTTTTATTAATCAAACCAATAATCACACATCACAACCATCAATCAATTTGTTGATTAACCTTTCAAATATATATAATTTTTATATATTCAAAAATCATATTTTATAAGATCGGATTATATACATAATCACAAATATGTTAATTATAAACTAATCACTCTTAACTCATTCTAGGGCATTTCTAACCTCATCTCTAATGAGTCACTCGTTCTATAATGCTACTGATTCTATCTCAAATGAGGATTCTTCTATAGTATATTACTAATTCTACCTATGATGAGTCTTTTATTCTGTTCTAACGAGTTGTACCCCAAAGATTTGAGTTAATCAAAGCTCTGATACCAGCTGTAACGATACGGATTTCGCTCGGACCTAATCTATCGCTAAATCGACCAAGACCGTTCAAAACGCAGATACGCTAACTCTGGGCATACAACACATCAGAACAAATAACAGAATACTTTTATAAACATCATAATAATGTTTCACCAGAGTATAGAATATCAGAGTACATCGAAGTATAATACAGCAGAAGATTAATTTACAATAAATGTAAAAAATGCAGCGGAAACAAATAAAATGACACAGCGGAAGACTATCAATACTCCGGACACAACTTTTCGCTTCGATCCAGAATCCTGCTAAATGAAATAATATGCAAAACTAAACTACTGACTGCTCGTGTGGAAAATATGGGCACCCAGAGTTTAGGTAGAAACAATAAACTCCGAGTCAGTCATGTACTGGCGTGAGAACTCAAAACAATTTTTAAACTTTACTTTAAAATAAAGTAAATCACGGGACCATGCCGCATGTCACGGAACGAGTTTACCCCCATGAATACCGGTGTATAAAAAACAATCAGTAATAGAGTTATGGATCTACTATGCATCAATCAACATGCAATATCTCAATCTACCCATTTAAATTAATCACCACACTTAAATTTTCCAAATCCAATTCAATTTACATAAAGTACTCCTTTGGACTTTAATTCCCGATTTCTATTTCAAATCATTTGAAATCCATATCTAGCATTTATATCAAAGCCGATTTCACTTCGAGATCTCAAACCAAATCGTTCGGAAATATGAATTCCAAAACATAACAATGCATACAAACAAGTACGCAACCAAAGATCGGGAATCTTCCCTCAGACAAGGCTGTACGAGCCTCTCCAACTCGATATATATATATATGTAGCAACCCGGATTTTCGACGACTTTGGTTATCGACGTAAGCCCGACGTCGATAACCAAAACATCGAAAAACCGCGGTAACTAATGAAAGAAATTTGAAGGTGAGAATAGATAAGATAGAACTTATAGAATAGAAAAAGAAGAAGAACATCATCATCAGAGTAAACACGAATCTCACAGCGGAACGAATAAAATATAAAATAACATATCTTCGAAATAACATCAGTATATGTATACAATAACACTTATCAGAGTACAACACTTACAACAACAGCGGAAATAATAATAGCTATAGAATCCTGAAGCCTCCTGCTCCAAGCTCTCCCAGTGTATCTGTAAAATCCCGACTACTTGACTGCCCGTACAAATTTAGGCACCCAAGAGTTTAGGGAAAACAACAAAATAAACTCCGGGTCAGTCATGCGACTGGTGTGAATAAACTCAAATCATTTAAACAGGTATATGATATCTCATAAGACCACGCCGTGAATACGGAACGGGTTTTTCCCTTATGAGAATCCAAATAACTTTTCAAAGCAATATCCTTCTGATATTATAATAATGTCTAAGTACAAATAAATATCAATCTAGCAGAAACGCTTGCATCTCACGTTACTACATATATAGTATACAATCAAAATCGCAAGCACGTATTGGATGATTGGATTTCCAACTATGACACGGTATGGAGCCACCTTCCGATCAGTGTACTCTAGGAACGATACACTGGAGTTCAACAAGAACATCTTGCAACTCAGCCACACATGACCGACCACTCATTTCGCTTGAGTGTATCGAATGTACATCACCAACGGTTGGGATCAGCAACCGTTCCCGTATATATATATGGGACAGCATTGATAGATTTAAGAAATAAATGAATATTCACTAGATAGGTGATTATACACCCTACTTCGGTGCGACCGACTTAGCCATGCTGCCTGCCCGATTTCTGTCATTTACCGGATGTGAGGCTAGAAGCTACGCTTTATCATCACAATAGATTTACTTCGAATGCCACATTGTCAGATCCATCAGAATCACTAATTTACGTCTACAACCATACATTACGTGTCAGCTAAAAGAAGTTTCCTTCTCCGCTTCCACTCTTGGTATAGTTGAAGAAATCAATGTACGTGATCGTCTGGAAATACTATGTCAGACATCCATCTTCATTCACTTAGAAATGTCACATCGTCATACCCGCCAAATCACAAATTGACTTATTCAAAAATAACACGGGCATACAGCTAAGAGAAACGAATTCCTCCGCCACCAAACGTGAATACGTTTGAACAGATCAACTTACGCGATCCATTGGATATACTCTGTCAGACCTTCGTCCATACAAGTTGTCCTGGGACTGGACAAACCGGAGGCACTATTCTGTAAACAGGATAGCCCTTGCATTTTACTCCGTCTTCAATTATCTTTGACATATATGATTCGCGACGCTTTATGCCAATACAGAGTGGTTCTTTGGATAAAAATCCAACCGGTCTCTCCATATTAACAACGTTAAAATGGTCAAAAACTTCGATAGTCTGTGAGTTAACTATCGAAGAAAAACAAGTGTGCAAACAACGATATTATCTCCAGATGGAAATTATATCGAACAAACATCATTTATCATAAATTTCTTCAGTTCATTTATTTACTTATCTCCTGTTTCCCTATATTCTAAATTCTTATTTTCTTTTATCAGAAAACATTTCTGATTCTCGTTTGGAAAACATTTCCAAAACTCCTTTACGATCAAACCTTACCATTTCTTAGTTAAGAAGGAAGTCACTCAAGTTGGGGTATAATTACCTCTCAGACCTTAACTGAACAACGTTATAACTTCAAAATGGTCAAAGTTTATCTTTTAATCTTTAACAACTTCTTTACGCCTTTCTCGAATTCAAATTTTACTGATCCTCTTCTATATTTAGAATGTTGGTTATAACGATAACGTTATAATCCCTACTTTCGAATTATCTAACTTTAATTATAACTTCTATTCTTATTAGTGAATAATTAACCTAACACTTATTTATTTATAAATAAATAAATCTCTATTTAAACACTGGAAAGTATAAGTACTTTCCCGAATTCGATATAATCGAATTTGCCGATTTACTCTCTTCGAGAAATCTCTATTTGATTAACTCTTCTTCGAATAAGCTATATTCGATTAACTTCTTTCGAATAAACGATATTCGATAATCTCTCTTCGAATAACTAATATTCGATAACGCTTCCTTTTCAAATATCTCATATTTGAAAATCTCACTTCGATTAAACTATAATCGATAACACCTTTCGATGAAACTAACATCGATAACTCCTTTCGATGAAACTAACATCGATAACTCCTTTCGATGAAACTAACATCGATAACTCCTTTCGATGAAACTAACATCGATTAATTTAACTCGACGAACTTAACTCGACTAACTTAACTTGACTCGACTAACTCGACTTACTTGGTTCGACCAAATTCGATTCGATTAACTAGGCTCGACTAACTTGACTAACTTAACTCGACTTACTTGGTTCGACCAATTCGATTCGATTAACTAGGCTCGACTAACTTGACTAACTCTGTCTCAAATAACTATATTTGATTAACTCTAGTTCGTTTTAACTCTAATCGATTTAACTCTTACTAATTACTCCAACTGGTTAACTCTAACTGATTAACTCTAACTGGTTAACTCTATTTGACTAACTCGACTTGACTAACCCTTTTCGAATAACATATTCGATTAACTAACTTTCGAATACCATATTCGATTAACTAACTTTGAATACCATATTCGTTTTCTCCTTTCGAATGTCTATATTCGATTAACTAACTTCGAATACCATATTCGATTAACTAATTTCGATTAACTCTTCTGAATTAACTTTTTTGATTTATTCCTTTGAATTATCTCCTTTGATTAATTCCTTTTCTATTTGTTTACTGAATACATAACTATTCCCTTTCCAATTCTATTTATTTAACAAATAAATATTTCTTTTATCTTTTCTATTTGATTTCACACATATTCTCCTTTATATTTGATTTCGCAAATATTTTCCTTTATATTTGATTTCACAAATATTTTCCTTTATATTTGATTTCACAAATATTTCCTTTATATTTGATTTCACAAATATTTCCTTTATACAACGTTTATACATTTATAAAGATTTACTTCTAGTAACAGTTCTTCACTTCATAAATGATTTCCTTTATCTTTCTATTTATAAGTGCTTTACAAATATCTCCTGCTCGATTTCATTTGTAAAGGTTTTACAAATATTTCTCTTTTGATTTCATTTGTAAATGTTTTACAAATATTTTTCTTTCTATTCCATTTGTAAATGTTTTACAAATATTTCTCTTTTGCTTTCATTCTAAACAAAATATTCTAACTACTTAAATTCGCGGAAAAATTCGCTATAACCTCCTTTGTACCGGGAGCATCGGGAAAATCCCCAAACTCGCCACACAGGCCTTTCTATTCAAAAAGAAAATGTTTTGAATTTATTTCCGTTTAAAAATACCTCCTATTTATAAATATTCCCATTTATAAATATTTCTTATTTATAAATATTTAAATTTATAAATATCTCTGTTTTCAATATCACTTTGAAAATCTCCTTATCAACATCCCGGTATGTTATGGTATTCAATCATATCAAATCACGATGTTCAATATCGTCCAAGCACATATAATCGCCCACAGATTTTATATCACCTCACATAACAATATATGAAAAACAATAAAATAACTGTTGAGGAATCCAGTCGGATTCCTCCAACCTGTTTCCCTGCATCCACAGATGTTACACAATATGATTATCATCACTTTCAGTTCAATATAAATTATTCTGATAGCAGAATCAATATATAAATATTTAACGGTTTATATATATATATATAATTACATATATATATATATATAATTTTCACTAACTGACTAGCAGTTCAATCAATCAACCAACACACAGCAATCAACAAATGATTAACAGTTCTAAAAATACAACATGAAATTATAAACTGTTCAGAGTTAGTGAGATTTACTCACTTTGGCGCGTTAACCGTCAAATAACGGTTTGCGTTATTTGATTTCGACGGACAATTTATTTCGCCATATATTGTAACGAGCTCGGATTCACTCCCAGTCAGCTCCGTGGTGTAGTGTCCGTCTATACGATCCCATCGGATCCTGTTTTTCTGATTTCTGATAATATATGAACGAGTTATTCAAGTTTGAAGTTTATATATATATATATATTTAAATAATAATGAAAAACCTTAAATAAATTTCCACCATTTTGGGCTCACTCCTTATTTTCCTGCCCAATACACTTTGAAAGCCCACACCTCATCTTTTTAACATCGGACCCGTAACCCTTCCTCTTAGAAAACAAAAATCGCGATCTCCTCCCTCAAATCGTTGCTCCTGATGCTAGGGCTCAACGGAATCCACCGTACCCACCTCCCACTTGACCGCTGCCGCCTCACCTACCTTCCCCTGTCACCCGACGATCCTCTAGCCCCTTTTGTTTTCGACAATGCTCAAACCAAGACACCCGATTAGGTTTCCCCTAACTCCGGCTACCGGTCGCCGGAACACCAACAACCACTCCCCTAGGGTGCGGCTCACCCACCTCTTGCCTCGCCAGAACCAGTTTGTCTCAACCTTGATGGAGTTCGCTAGAATCCGCTTCAGTCACCGCTCCGAACCAGAAGGTGGCTGCGACGCTGAAGCTTGGTTGCAGGGACCGCGAGCTTGATATCGTCGGCTCCATCGTAGAATACACTTGCAGGGCTTCATGAATCAAAGAGATTTTATTTTTTGTATTGAGTTTCTTTTTGATTTTATAGGCATTTTACTTCTCAGGATTTTGTTTGAGAAGAGATACAAATTGGCGGCTGCTTTCATTGACTCTCAGCCGATGGAAATTTTTAGGTCTTAAGACACTTGGAAGGGAGGGTATTTATAGAAAAATGAATTGAGATATTTTTGGTAGATATTTATGTCGAGATATTTTAGTTTTATTTTCATTTCTTCTTCTAAAAATCCATGTGATCGCACATGATATTCAAAAATTGCCGAACTGGACATACTGCTAGAGTTTGACAGTACGGATCCAACGGAACTGGTTTCGTCGAATTCCGACTTCGTATGCCCACACAGCATATTTTTAACTGTCAAAAATATCGACTGTATTTCACTCTAAAAACCCGTACGGCCACACAGTGACTCTAAAAATCACGAAACTGGAAATCTAACAACTATTTGACATTGCGGATCCAACAAAATTAGTTTCGTTGAATTCCGACTTCGTTTGCAAAACTGGCTATTTTTAGACCCTTGAATAATCCATTTAAATATATAAATATATTTAAATAAAGAAAATTAAATATAAATAAATTTATATTATCGTATATATTCATAGTGGAATACCATACAGCTCCAGGAAAATTATATACTCTCTATTCCAAGTCCAGATTGAATCGATATTCACTTTACATTGAAAAACCCTTTTATAACATATATAAAGCGTTACGAATTATAAAGGAATTTCATAGCGACTTTTCTGAAATTTGATTTGGACGTACATCAAAATCTATACGACGAAATCTCTATTTTTCTCTTCCACTAGAAAGATATACTCCACCAGCTCCACACGTTTCTTGTTTCACAGAAATCCGATTTAAAATGAATCCTGTACATTCAGTTGAAGTCTGAATTGCCAAATAGCGAACTGCCACGTCGTTACGCGCTCTATTTTAATTATATTATAATTATACGTTCAAACTGTCGTCAATTGAATATATTCGTCAATATAATTCAACTCTAAGCTGAATTACATCTTAGGGATAACCCAGTTCACAGAATATTGAGATTTCCAATATTTTTGATTATTTTGACATTATAATATATTTTATTATATTATAATTATTAATTAAATATTCAATATTATTTAATTCACGTTCTCGATATCGATAAATCGATATTTAATAATTAAATAAATTAATTATTCAACAGCTAAAATGCGGGTTACTACAATCTTTCCCCCTTAATAAAATTTCGTCCTCGAAATTGCTAAGCTAGGGGATGACCCTATCTTTAGGGTAAAAATTTATCTGTTTACCTCTTGTCTCCGGTTTCAACTGAACCAATTAATATCGACTAAAATATTAATTTATTCTGACTAACTAAATTTTCAAAAATTTTGAAAATTTTCTAACACCTTAACTTTTCGAAAATTTTTGCCAGCACCTCCTTTGTATTGGTCAATATCTCAAACTCCAACTCGCCTCTCTAGGTCTTCTTTAACCCAAAATAAAATCAAACAGCCAAGCGGCTTGCCAATTCGGCTCATCAAAATCTCAAACTCATATCAAATATAAACTGGTACCTTTTTGTCGGGCATATCATTATATCCCTTCAATCTGTTATCACTTCAACATATACCGATGCCATTCCAATCAACTCAAATCGATTTATTCTCAAATCCAATCATTCGGTTATATCTAAACCAAATTCCATTCAAACTCCAATATCAATTTCAAATTCTTAATCATCAATGAAATTCCATTTCAGATTATTCTCTTATCACCCCAGTTTTACTTAACTTAACAAGTTAAATTTTAAATTCTAGAATTTAAATCCCTGGGCTCTTATTTCAAGTCAATTTGAAATCACAATACCGATTCAAAACATTTGAATTCTTAAACAACTTGTTTTCGCAAAACAAATTTGAAAATAAAATCTTGGGTAGTAATCCGTCACTTATAACTCGAAAATCACACTGATGATGTGTACACCATCATCAGAATTATTTTCCAGCGATCAAAGTGAGTTCAATACTATATTCATTTTCAAAATCATTACCAAATACTTCCATTTTGAAAACATTTCAAAATCTCCCAGGAACTTAAAATTTCCTTATTTTAAATCCCAAATCTGATTTAAATTCAGATTTTCTTCATTTCATATAGTTTACTTATATGAATTCTGATTAGTCATTTACATAACCATTTCACTTCTTATAACCTCATTCGATTATAATAACAACCAACACAACCAATTATACTATGTTAATTTCAAAACATACCATGCCAGTTCATCGTGTTCAAGTGTTTATGAAATTCCTACCGATACAGTGGATCAAACTGATCGACCAGAATTTATAAGCCACTCAACCAATAAATCTACACAATATAAATCACTTTATATTAACTAACAAATACGCACTCGAATATATACACTCAAATTCAGTCTAGGATATTACTAATCCCATCTCTACTGAATTACGCCACAGAGCCAAGGTAATAACTTAACTTAAGCTCTGATACCAACTGTAGCAACCCGGATTTTCGGCGACTTTGGTTATCGACGTAAGCCCGACGTCGATAACCAAAACATCGAAAAACCCCGGTAACTAATGAAAGAAATTTGAAGGTGAGAATAGATAAGATAGAACTTATAGAATAGAAGAAGAAGAAGAACATCATCATCAGAGTAAACACGAATCTCACAGCGGAACGAATAAAATATAACATAACATGTCTTCGAAATAACATCAGTATATGTATACAATAACACTTATCAGAGTACAACACTTACAACAACAGCGGAAATAATAATAGCTATAGAATCCTGAAGCCTCCTGCTCCAAGCTCTCCCAGTGTATCTGTAAAATCCCGACTACTTGACTGCCCGTACAAATTTAGGCACCCAAGAGTTTAGGGAAAACAACAAAATAAACTCCGGGTCAGTCATGCGACTGGTGTGAATAAACTCAAATCATTTAAACAGGTATATGATATCTCATAAGACCACGCCGTGAATACAGAACGGGTTTTTCCCTTATGAGAATCCAAATAACTTTTCAAAGCAATATCCTTCTGATATTATAATAATGTCTAAGTACAAATAAATATCAATCTAGCAGAAACGCTTGCATCTCACGTTACTACATATATAGTATACAATCAAAATCGCAAGCACGTATTGGATGATTGGATTTCCAACTATGACACGGTATGGAACCACCTTCCGATCAGTGTACTCTAGGAACGATACACTGGAGTTCAACAAGAACATCTTGCAACTCAGCCACACATGACCGATCACTCATTTCGCTTGTGTGTATCGAATGTACATCACCAACAGTTGGGATCAGCAACCGTTCCCGTATATATATATGGGACAGCATTGATAGATTTAAGAAATAAATGAATATTCACTAGATAAGTGATTATACACCCTACTTCGGTGCGACCGACTTAGCCATGCTGCCTGCCCGATTTCTGTCATTTACCGGATGTGAGGCTAGAAGCTACGCTTTATCATCACAATAGATTTACTTCGAATGCCACATTGTCAGATCCACCAGAATCACTAATTTACGTCTACAACCATACATTACGTGTCAGCTAAAAGAAGTTTCCTTCTCCGCTTCCACTCTTGGTATAGTTGAAGAAATCAATGTACGTGATCGTCTGGAAATACTATGTCAGACATCCATCTTCATTCACTTAGAAATGTCACATCATCATACCCGCCAAATCACAAATTGACTTATCCAAAAATAACACGGGTATACAGCTAAGAGAAACGAATTCCTCCGCCACCAAACGTGAATACGTTTGAACAGATCAACTTACGCGATCCATTGGATATACTCTTTCAAACCTTCGTCCATACAAGTTGTCCTGGGACTGGACAAACCGAAGGCACTATTCTGTAAACAGGATAGCCCTTGCATTTTACTTCGTCTTCAATTATCTTTGACATATATGATTCGCGACGCTTTATGCCAATACAGAGTGGTTCTTTGGATAAAAATCCAACCGGTCTCTATATATTAACAACGTTAAAATGGTCAAAAACTTCGATAGTCTGTGAGTTAACTATCGAAGAAAAACAAGTGTGCAAACAACGATATTATCTCCAGATGGAAATTATATCGAACAAACATCATTTATCATAAATTTCTTCAGTTCATTTATTTACTTATCTCCTGTTTCCATATATTCTAAATTCTTATTTTCTTTTATCAGAAAACATTTCTGATTCTCGTTTGGAAAACATTTCCAAAACTCCTTTACGATCAAACCTTACCATTTCTTAGTTAAGAAGGAAGTCACTCAAGTTGGGGTATAATTACCTCTCAGACCTTAACTGAACAACGTTATAACTTCAAAATGGTCAAAGTTTATCTTTTAATCTTTAACAACTTCTTTACGCCTTTCTCGGATTCAAATTTTACTGATCCTCTTCTATATTTAGAATGTTGGTTATAACGATAACGTTATAATCCCTACTTTCGAATTATCTAACTTTAATTATAACTTCTATTCTTATTAGTGAATAATTAACCTAACACTTATTTATTTATAAATAAATAAATCTCTATTTAAACACTGGAAAGTATAAGTACTTTCCCGAATTCGATATAATCGAATCTGCCGATTTACTCTCTTCGAGAAATCTCTATTTGATTAACTCTTCTTCGAATAAGCTATATTCGATTAACTTCTTTCGAATAAACGATATTCGATAATCTCTCTTCGAATAACTAATATTCGATAACGCTTCCTTTTCAAATATCTCATATTTGAAAATCTCACTTCGATTAAACTATAATCGATAACACCTTTCGATGAAACTAACATCGATAACTCCTTTCGATGAAACTAACATCGATAACTCCTTTCGATGAAACTAACATCGATAACTCCTTTCGATGAAACTAACATCGATTAATTTAACTCGACGAACTTAACTCGACTAACTTAACTTGACTCGACTAACTCGACTTACTTGGTTCGACCAAATTCGATTCGATTAACTAGGCTCGACTAACTTGACTAACTTAACTCGACTTACTTGGTTCGACCAATTCGATTCGATTAACTAGGCTCGACTAACTTGACTAACTCTGTCTCAAATAACTATATTTGATTAACTCTAGTTCGTTTTAACTCTAATCGATTTAACTCTTACTAATTACTCCAACTGGTTAACTCTAACTGATTAACTCTAACTAGTTAACTCTATTTGACTAACTCGACTTGACTAACCCTTTTCGAATAACATATTCGATTAACTAACTTTCGAATACCATATTCGATTAACTAACTTTGAATACCATATTCGTTTTCTCCTTTCGAATGTCTATATTCGATTAACTAACTTCGAATACCATATTCGATTAACTAATTTCGATTAACTCTTCTGAATTAACTTTTTTGATTTATTCCTTTGAATTATCTCCTTTGATTAATTCCTTTTCTATTTGTTTACTGAATACATAACTATTCCCTTTCCAATTCTATTTATTTAACAAATAAATATTTCTTTTATCTTTTCTATTTGATTTCACACATATTCTCCTTTATATTTGATTTCGCAAATATTTTCCTTTATATTTGATTTCACAAATATTTTCCTTTATATTTGATTTCACAAATATTTCCTTTATATTTGATTTCACAAATATTTCCTTTATACAACGTTTATACATTTATAAAGATTTACTTCTAGTAACAGTTCTTCACTTCATAAATGATTTCCTTTATCTTTCTATTTATAAGTGCTTTACAAATATCTCCTGCTCGATTTCATTTGTAAAGGTTTTACAAATATTTCTCTTTTGATTTCATTTGTAAATGTTTTACAAATATTTTTCTTTCTATTCCATTTGTAAATGTTTTGCAAATATTTCTCTTTTGCTTTCATTCTAAACAAAATATTCTAACTACTTAAATTCGCGGAAAAATTCGCCATAACCTCCTTTGTACCGGGAGCATCGGGAAAATCCCCAAACTCGCCACACAGGCCTTTCCATTCAAAAAGAAAATGTTTTGAATTTATTTCCTTTTAAAAATACCTCCTATTTATAAATATTCCCATTTATAAATATTTCTTATTTATAAATATTTAAATTTATAAATATCTTTGTTTTCAATATCACTTTGAAAATCTCCTTATCAACATCCCGGTATGTTATGGTATTCAATCATATCAAATCACGATGTTCAATATCATCCAAGCACATATAATCGCCCACAGATTTTATATCACCTCACATAACAATATATGAAAAACAATAAAATAACTGTTGAGGAATCCAGTCGGATTCCTCCAACCTGTTTCCCTGCATCCACAGATGTTACACAATATGATTATCATCACTTTCAGTTCAATATAAATTATTCTGATAGCAGAATCAATATATAAATATTTAACGGTTTATATATATATATAATTACATATATATATAAAAAAAATCACTAACTGACTAGCAGTTCAATCAATCAACCAACACACAGCAATCAACAAATGATTAACAGTTCTAAAAATACAACATGAAATTATAAACTGTTCAGAGTTAGTGAGATTTACTCACTTTGGCGCGTTAACCGTCAAATAACGGTTTGCGTTATTTGATTTCGACGGACAATTTATTTCGCCATATATTGTAACGAGCTCGGATTCACTCCCAGTCAGCTCCGTGGTGTAGTGTCCGTCCATACGATCCCATCGGATCGTGTTTTTCTGATTTCCGATAATATATGAACGAGTTATTCAAGTTTGAAGTTTATATATATATTTAAATAATAATAAAAAAACCTTAAATAAATTTCCACCATTTTGGGCTCACTCCTTATTTTCCAGCCCAATACACTTTGAAAGCCCACACCTCGTCTTTTTAACATCGGACCTGTAACACTTCCTCTTAGAAAACAAAAATCGCGATCTCCTCCCTCAAATCGTTGCTCCTGATGCTAGGGCTCAACGGAATCCACCGTACCCACCTCCCACTTGACCGTTGCCGCCTCACCTACCTTCCCCTGTCACCCGACGATCCTCTAGCCCCCTTTGTTTTCGACAATGCTCAAACCAAGACACCCGATTAGGTTTCCCCTAACTCCGGCTACCGGTCGCCGGAACACCAACAACCACTCCCCTAGGGTGCGGCTCACCCACCTCTTGCCTCGCCAGAACCAGTTTGTCTCAACCTTGATGGAGTTCGCTAGAATCCGCTTCAGTCACCGCTCCGAACCAGAAGGTGGCTTCGACGCTGAAGCTTGGTTGCAGGGACCGCGAGCTTGATATCGTCGGCTCCATCGTAGAATACACTTGCAGGGCTTCATGAATCAAAGAGATTTTATTTTTTGTATTGAGTTTCTTTTTGATTTTATAGGCATTTTACTTCTCAGGATTTTGTTTGAGAAGAGATACAAATTGGCGGCTGCTTTCATTGACTCTCAGCCGATGGAAATTTTTAGGTCTTAAGACACTTGGAAGGGAGGGTATTTATAGAAAAATGAATTGAGATATTTTTGGTAGATATTTATGTCGAGATATTTTAGTTTTATTTTCATTTCGTCTTCTAAAAATCCATGTGATCACACATGATATTCAAAAATCGCCGAACTGGACATACTGCTAGAGTTTGACAGTACGGATCCAACGGAACTGGTTTCGTCGAATTCCGACTTCGTATGCCCACACAACATATTTTTAACTGTCAAAAATATCGACTGTATTTCACTCTAAAAATCCGTACGGCCACATAGTGACTCTAAAAATCACGAAACTGGAAATCTAACAACTATTTGACATTGCAGATCCAACAAAATTAGTTTCGTTGAATTCCGACTTCGTTTGCAAAACTGGCTATTTTTAGACCCTTGAATAATCCATTTAAATATATAAATATATTTAAATAAAGAAAATTAAATATAAATAAATTTATATTATCGTATATATTCACAGTGGAATACCATACAGCTCCAGGAAAATTATATACTCTCTATTCCAAGTCCAGATTGAATCGATATTCACTTTACATTGAAAAGCCCTTTTATAACATATATAAAGCGTTACGAATTATAAAGGAATTTCATAGCGACTTTTCTGAAATTTGATTTGGACGTACATCAAAATCTATACGACGAAATCTCTATTTTTCTCTTCCACTAGAAAGATATACTCCACCAGCTCCACACGTTTCTTGTTTCATAGAAATCCGATTTAAAATGAATCCTGTACATTCAGTTGAAGTCTGAATTGCCAAATAGCGAACTGCCACATCGTTACGCGCTCTATTTTATTTATATTATAATTATACGTTCAAACTGTCGTCGATTGAATATATTCGTCAATATAATTCAACTCTAAGCTGAATTACATCTTAGGGATGACCCAGTTCACAGAATATTGTGATTTCCAATATTTTTGATTATTTTGACATTATAATATATTTTATTATATTATAATTATTAATTAAATATTCAATATTATTTAATTCACGTTCTCGATATCGATAAATCGATATTTAATAATTAAATAAATTAATTATTCAACAGCTAAAATGCGGGTTACTACAATATATATGTGTGTGTGTGTGTGTGTGCACCTCCCACTATGGAGCAGGCTACACACTGACCACTCACCCTAAGGTCCTGGATCCAACCCATACTTTTAGTCGTCCAGGTCACCCGATCTTTAACCACATACTAAATCATTTCATATCCCGAAGTAGGGAAAATCATTTCACAACACGATAATCACAAGTACATTCAAACTATAGTACTTCACATCAGCAATTCACACATATGATCAGTCACTATTAATCACATAACCTTTTAGCTCGTACGTCTCAAATAAGGGTGTTAAGCAAGAGAATAAATTCTCCACCACCAAACAGATACCTCATTAATATCAACTAATCGAATATGTGATGAACTACAATGTAACACATAATACATTTCCAAATGATTTCGAGATCATCGGATTTAGCCCTCGAAATCCTTTCTGTTTTATAAACATTTTTATAAAACATTCCCTATCCAAAATCGGGAAAACATTTCTTTTCATTTAAAAAAATATAATTTCAAAATCATTCATTAAATTTGAAATGAACACAACTCGCTAAACACCTTATCATCAAATCGTGAAGTGTTTCACAAGGCGTTAGCACACAGATATTTTCTACCCAACCCAATGCTAAACGTAAAGGTGTATTCTACTCATAAACTAGTCGAGCACCATCCGCACAGTCAATCAATCACTAATAATCAATATCAACAATAAATTAGCCCAATCCATACCAACAACCAAGTATATTTGGTTCAATCACGTTTTAGTTATTTATTTATTACCATTTATTCATTCACAATCTAATTGAAGATTTATTCAAACTCCAATTGGTTTTAATCCCTAAAATCATTTCTTATTGATTGTTCAACTTTCTGGAAATAAATCCTGCTTTAACTGGGTTAAAGAACCAATGTCATTTAAACACCGTGACGACCCCAAAACCCCGTACGACAGTGGAAAGGGTAATCTTTGGAATATAACACATAACCAGATAATAGCAGAATATAATTAAATAAATACACCAAATAATGTACAATAGAATACACTGGATAAACATAATCATCAAAGTTATACAGGATCATACTTAGTACAAATACAGTTCAGCTATACATAAATGTCTACAGCGGAAAACAAACATAATATGTACAATAGGAGCTGAACAGCATAAAAAGAGATAAATGATAGAATCCATCTTCAGCTCCAGGTATCCAGAACGAGCCTGTAAAACCTGAATACAAGGCTGCCCGTGTAGAAAAAGGGGCACCCGAGTTTGCAAGTGAAACAAACTATGAGTCAGTCATGGGACTGGTATGAGAAATCTACTTAACACATTTTATAATATGACTAATCACAGGACCAAGCCACTTTCGCGGAACAGGTTTACTCCATTGGATTGCCAGTGCTTTACCACAAGTAAATCTTTTAAACATCGCAATGCTTTTTATAAAAATGAAGCCATTATAAGACTCAGTTCCCATCACACAATGCAACGCAAACCGGAGGATAAATTTTTTACCTTATAATGGCCAAAATATGCTTGATACGAATAAAAAAAAGCATTTGATATTATTACTAGTGTTTATATGTTTCAAAAACAATTTCAAATCATAAGTATCAATCATAGACGACATGAGCGTCTCATGCCACTATGTTGCCAAATATAGGTTTACAATCAAAACCGCACGGTGTCGTATTTGGAAATTGGATTTCTGTCATGAACCAAGGCAAAAGATAGTCCTTACCAAATTCGAGACTGTCTAGCCCGAATCTCAGGAACAGCCGCAACTGCACCTTGAATCGTCAGGGTCGGTCCATACGGAGTGAATTATAATGCCTGAACAATGCGTTTCCCCGCCCTATGGGGCGTAAATGAGCCAACGAATGACTCCATCGGTCCCGAATCGACCAATATATCTGAGGCGCCTCGCAACAGCAACAACCACATAGGTGAAAATAGTATAAATGTCAACCAGTTTAAGCACTGACACCACCTCTAGCTAGAAAGAAACGCACGTCCCCCCGAGGTCCTCTCCTGTTTCTGGTTCATACCAGGGTGTGAGGCTCGCGAATTCACGTTATACACAAAGCTATGCCACACAGGCCGGGCTTTGATCATCAACCACAAGACTTTGCTTTTTAACAGAAGCCTTGATCATTGTATCTTAGCATGCCACACAAGCAATTCACACCATGCAACTGATGGCTGTCAATCACACAGAATGAATTCCAATGTCAGACACACAGTCCATTTACAAGTCCGTTCTGGGTCTGAACGAAACCGAAGGCACTATATACCTCACATACCCATCAATCTCCACGTACGTCTGGACGATCACCACTCATTATCCATATTTCGGGATGCCTCCCAATCAGGACATCAATTATCATCCAATCGAGGTGAAGTTCTCCGGTCTTCGACCACCGTCTTCATCGTCGATTTCTTATCGTCGATTCAGTTATTCAGAATGGGATAAACACGGTTTTTCTGAGCAACTCGCGTATATAATTAACAAGTGCTACACAAACACAACATACGCCTTATTCCAATTCATCAGTCACTAACCATAAACTAGTAAGAGAACGATTTCCCAAATATTAACCCCGAAGGCCGAAACCAACATTAGATCAAAACCCAGGAAACCATTCAACTTAGCTAACCTTCAGTTAGTTTATAAATTTCACATTCTTAGGGATAGTTTCCCATTATTTTTATCAAAGATAAATTCTTTAGTATAATTTTCATGTCAAACACATTCAACCATCAAATATCCAATAAACCGGGTAAATTCGGTTATTTCTATTCCATATCGTTTATAATATTTTATAACGATTTACCGCTATTTTTATTTATTTAAAAATAGCCAATTTATTCTAATGACGCTTCAGGCCATAACGCGGTCGTGGCGCTGTTTTTCTTCAGATTTGATTTACACATATCTGAAAATCTAACCGTTGGATCTTCACAAATTTTATATCATTAGAAAGATCTTTTCAAAACGAATCCAACGGTTCCAGTTTTGGGGAAATCCGACGGTCGGATCTCCCGGTACAATCGTTTGAAGTTTCGATTTCAAAATACGAACTGCAGCGTCGTTATTCGATTTAATTTAATTATATATATAATCGATTCTGGCGCTGTTTTTCTTCAGATTTGAATTAAACATTCCAGACAATCCAACTGTTGGACCTTCACAAAGTTGGTGTCATTGGAAAGATATTTCCAAAGCGAACCTAACGGTTTCGGTTTCGGGAAAATCCGATGGTCGGATCTCCCGCACTAATCGTTTGAAATCACGGTTTCAAAACACGAACTGCAGCTTCGTTATTCGATTTATTTTAATTATATTTATATATATATATAAATATAATCTATTCTTCGATTTCAAAACCATATTCTTTTCATACATTTGATAAAAATGATATTTTTATCCAACCGTCCTTTATTTCGACACTTCACTATTTTTAACAATTCATGTATATAATAAAAATGTGATTTTTATTGTAAAACAATTTATTTCAAAACACGACTATTTTATATAGTTCATACAGGCGACAAAAATATGATTTTTATTATAAAACAATTTATTTCAAAACATGACTATTTTATATAGTTCATATAGATGATAAAAATATGATTTTTATTGTAAAACAATTTATTTCAAAACACGACTATTTTATATAGTTCATATAGATGATAAAAATATGATTTTTATTATAAAACAATTTATTTCAAAACACAACTATTTTATATAGTTCATATAGATGATAAAAATATGATTTTTATTATAAAACAATTTATTTCAAAACACGACTATTTTATATAGTTCATATAGATGATAAAAATATGATTTTTATTGTAAAACAATTTATTTCAAAACATGAGTGTCGTTCAGCACATGAATTTCTATTCAACACATGAATTTCTATTCAACACACGAATATAGTTTCAACGCATGAAAATAATTCTAACACATGAATATTATTCAAAATTTCGGCAGCATAACGACAGGGTAGTTAAAATCGGGGCCGTCCCTAGTACGGCTCCTCGCTCTACCTTAAAGCCTCGCAGCTTTTGACAATGGGGATTTCATGCATCTAATTCGCACGCAGGCGGCATGTTTTATATTTTCTTTTCTTTTCCACAAACTAATCCTATGTGGTTTCAACCAAATAATTCTCAACCACAAACGGGTATTTTTCAACCACAAACAATTCTAATCAACCATTCGCTATCAACCAATTTTCACACCAATCACAACCAATAAATATCGTCCATGGTTTGTGGACGAGGGGCGTATATATATATATATAAGTATATTTCACTTCTATTTCAACACATATATAATTTTTATAATGCATATATAACTTATACATCGAACATACAACTTATACAACGCTTATACATGAGGTGTACAACGCTTATATAACTCATACTTCGAATATATAATTTATACATCGTCGTTTCCATATTTTTTATAATTCAGAAATCTCACATTGGGTTCCACTCCCCCAAAAATAGCAGAAGGCTCAGAAAAATATCCGGTCTCTTCTAGAATGTAGAAGACGTCCACACCAGTCCACTATCTCTTGTTTCACTGAATTTCGTCAAGAAACGAAAAAGATATGATTTTTATTGCAAAATCAAAAACCGTAGCGCTTTAAAGTGCTATAAACTATTAAAAATAAATAAGCTGTTACCCTCACTTAAATCTTCAAAACTAGGTCTTCAATTTTTGTCGAATCCGTGAAGCGATGCATCGATCAGCCTGCACCACATCGTCGGGCTTGGAGTCGCGCGCCGGAGCCACCCCAGGTTGGTCAACTCGATCGCGCCTAGGTGGAGGATTTCGAGGGTGAACGGCAGCAGTTTGTGACACTGGCTCGAGCGAAATACAAGGCGAGGGGAGATGAGGCTTATACGGATTTGAAGATCGATTGGAGAGCTACAAAAAGCTCAACTAGGCCATGGCGTTTCGGTGCGTGTGGAGGGAGATAAGGAGGAGGGAAGGTTGGAGCAGCAACCACCGTTTATCGTGAGGGGGTATCGGGTTTATCTGGAGAGAGAGAAATTAATGTGATTAGTTGTTTTATTTATTTATTTATATACTTTAAAAATTCCAAAAATACCCCCTTGACATACTAGCTCCAATCCAAACCCAACGATTGTCGTCCCTAGCTAAATACCCCCATTCCGAACACAATGGGATATGTTTCGAAGGCTCATTCAACTGTTTCAGTTAGTTTTCCTTCAAATTAAAATATAAAACATTCAATATTCGATTTGAACGTACATTTCAATTTGCCGGGGCCACATACTGACTCTAAAAATTCCCGAAAAATAAAACCAGCTATGTTTTGGCGATACGGTCCCAATAAAACTAGTTTCGTCGAATTCTGAGACCGTTTGAAAAATGGCCCTTTTTTGGTCGATCCAATTTAATAGAAATCGACCAAACACATTTTCCTTTGCCACACTCACATACTAGCTTCAAAAATTATGAAATTTGAAACCTAGCAATAATTTGACATCTCGGATCCAACAAAAGTGGTTTCGTCGAATTCCAAGGTCGTTTGCAAAATAGCCATTTTCACGGGCTATATAAACTTTGTAGCGACCTTTCTGAAAATTCATTTGGTCGTAACTATTGCTTCTCGCTACGAAACTTCAATTTTTCAGATTCGTTAGAAAGATATTCACTAACAGATTTAAATATTTTTGGTTTCACTAAAATCCGTTTTGTTTTGCTCCCGGTACAGTCAGTCGAAGTTTGAATTCAAATTTTGAAACTACCGCGCCATTTCAGGCCTTGTTTATAATTAGAATTAATTATATTTATTTTCAAACGTCGATTCAAACACACTTTTTGTTGTTATTATTTAAAGTATTTATTTTGAATATTTTAAATTCACTAAAATAGCCAAATTAAAAATTTCAAACTGGTTCAAATTTTCCAGGTTGTTACAAACACAGTTCACGATAAACCCAAAATCTAATTCGATATTAAGTATAAGGCTCAAAATAGAAATTATATCGGCTTATATTCAATATCAAATTCTGAAACCAACGGATATCGTATTGGAATAACGATATCAATATCTTCCAAATTCCCACAACAATATCTGTATAATCACGAAGTCCAATACCGAAATATTTCGAAAATTATTTCCAATCAAATCCATTCCAATTCATATATTGGGAATTTTTGGTTATATTAAAACCCTTTCCAAATCCAATTTATTTATTTAAAAATTATTGGATTATTAATCTAGTTAATAACTAGATCAATTTGATAAAAATATATTTTTATCTTCACAAATGTGGAATTTTTCATCCAAAGTCTTTCCAAATCATTTATTATGATTTTGCACAAATTATTAATAATTTTATTAAGGCCCGTACAGTCGATTTCCATATACGGTCATCGAACTGCATTTACAGCGACCTTTTCCAAATTTGATTTGGACATAATTCCAAGTCCAAATGTTGGTTTCAAACCCCTTGTATTCGTTGGAAAGTTCTTTTCGATACGAACCCAACAGTTCTGGTTTTTAGGAGAATCCAACGGTCAAATCTCTCGTAATGTCAATTCGAAGTCAATGGTCGAAATTCGCGAACGGTCGCGGCGTGTTCTATTCAGACCATTAAATTTATATAATATATATATATATATATATATGTCGATTTCAATTCAAAACGTACTTTACAAATCATTTATAAATTCATTTTAAAAAATGATTCCAACTTCCTTTTCAATTTTTAATCAAAATCGAATATTCCATTACATGAAAATTTTATACATCTCATATATATGCTAAAAATAATATTTTTAACCAATCAATATTTATTTCATTCACACTATTGAATTATATCATGTTTACTTATATGCATGCAACTGATCTAATATCAAACATGTAAAGTAAAGTCAAGTATATGAATCAAAACACTGGAATTCAGTCTAAAATGAAATAATATGTAACTGTCATAAGAATAAATATATCAAGGTTAAACTTTTAAAGCTAGGGTTATGAAGATTCTCAGGCAGCAATGATTTGGAAAACATGTAGTGCTATAATGCCCGTTGTTTGTGGTAGTAATTTGGGCTTTTATTTGGCACATTTATGTGTTTTATCTGAATTGATGTTAAACGAATTGTCTTCATGTAAAATTCCTACTAACATTTAGCTTTAAACATTTTACATTGACATGTTTGTTTTATTGATGCTGCATAATATTTCAACTTGGTCACTGAATTCCAATGGTTTTACCAGAAACTTGATTTTACTTTGATCCTGCAAACACCGCCCTATCCAGAATTTTTTGCACAGCTACTCTCCATTCATAATGTCCTATAGGAACGTTAAAAGCAGTTTTGTATTGATCAGGCTCAGCAATTTGTATTTTCCAATATCCTGACTTTAAGTCAAATTTGGAAAATATAATAGCATCAAATAATTTATCTAGTAAATCTTTTTTATTAGGGATCGGACGCCTTATCCATTTTAGGACTTTATTAAGAGGTTTGTAGTTTATTACTAGTCTAGGGGCACCTCTTTCTTGCTCACTATGTTTATTGACATAAAACGCCGTACAAGACCATGGAGATTGTGAAGGTCTTATTAGCCCTTTCTGTAAAAGGGATTCAATTTCTTTTTTACACAATTCTAAATATTCAGAATTCCTTTGGCAAGGTCTTGCTTTTGTTGGAATTTTCTTTTCATCAAAATCATCTTCATAAGGAAGACTAACAATATGCTTTTTTCTATTCCAAAAAGCATTTGGATGTTCATTACATATCTCTGCTGAAAACATGTTGAAAATCATTTTGATCTTTTCTTGTAATTTAGGATTTTTTAGTTTTTCTTCTATTGTTAATGTATGTATTTCTTGTTTGAGAAAATTTAAATGTAATATTTTTTGTGTTACAAGATCTTTGATTTCATGTAAGACTTTTGTAAATGGTTTTGTTATAAACTGAAATGTGATAGATTTATTTTGATAGGTTCTTGTTATCCCATTATTATCAACATGAGTTATAGGATATATTTTATCTATAAAAGGTGTTCCTGGTATCACTTGATTTGTAATATTCTTTACAAGTAAAAAACTTGTTGGGATACACGTTTTATCTTTGCATATATAAGCTTGTGGAAGTTTAAAATTTATATTAAGTTTTTCTCCACCTGCATGTCTCATTGAATTTGTAGTTTTATGAAAATATATAGTGGGTATTAATCCTTCTTGTATTACATTCATATCTGCACCACTATCAACTAATGCAGTTGTGAAAACAAAAAATAGAATTGTATTTCTTTCTTTCTTACATAATAATATTACAATGGAGATTCTTGATGTATTTACAATAGAGATGCTTCTACTTATAGGAATGCTCTAGAATAGAATATTCTAGAGCATATTTGGCCTAATTGAATACAATATCAAATATAACTCACACTTAATACAATACCAACTATAAGATAATGTATTCAATTGTCCTTATATCCAACATTAACTCATTCTTTATATCATTCCTAATATCTCAACATTAACTCGTTCTAAATATCATTCTTAATATCTCAACACCCCCCCTCAGGTTGGAGCCGGGAGAGAAATGTCGAGCACGCCCAACTTGCTAAGCAATCGTTTGAAATTATCAGCACCTAGTGGTTTTGTGAAAATATCCGCTAGTTGGTCGCAAGAACGAATATAGGAAGGAGTAATAATACCGGAGAAAATCTTTTCACGAACGAAATGACAATCTATTTCGATGTGCTTAGTTCGTTCATGGAAGACGAGATTTGATGCAATATGAATTGCAGCTTGGCTATCGCAATGTATTGATATAGGAACAGATGATGGAAAACCAAGTTCTGATAAGATTTTATGTAACCATTGGACTTCAGCGGTAATAGCAGCAAGAGACCGATACTCAGCTTCAGCAGATGATCGAGAAACAGTCGGTTGTTTCTTTGATTTCCAGGAGATGGGACTAGAACCACGCATTATAAAATAACCGCTAGTAGAACGACGAGTGACGGGGCAACCTGCCTAGTCAGAATCAGCAAAACCGACCAAAGAAAAAGAACTCGTTGCCGATAGGAATAAACCTTTATCAATAGAACCTTTGAGATATCGAAGGACCTTATTTGCAGCATCAAGATGTGTGGAACAAGGGCTTTGCATAAATTGGCTGAGTTTGTTGACAGCATATTGAATGTTAGGACGAGTAACTGTAAGATATAAGAGACAACCGATGAGTCGTCGATAAAGAGACGGATCAGGCAAGGGATTGCCGTCATCTGGAAGAAGTCGACAATGTTGTTCCATAGGAATTGGAGTTGTACGAGAACCAAGCATACCTGAATCCTTTAATATGTCAAGTGTGTACTTACGTTGACACAAAAATAATCCCTTTTTGGAACGAGAAACTTCAATACCAAGAAAATAACTTAGACGCCCAAGATCTTTAATGGAGAAAGATTTGGCGAGAAATTGTTTTGTCATGGAAATAAAAGATTCATTGTTTCCTGTAATGATAATATCATCTACATAAACAAGAACAAATACTGAAATACGATCACGTATATACGTAAAGAGACTATAATCGGAATTAGATTGACGAAAACAACATTGAATTAAAGTAGAAGAAAACTTAGAGAACCATTGACGCGAAGCTTGTTTAAGTCCATAAATAGATTATGGAGCTTACAAACTTGATTGTCACTATGACGAGGAAAACCAGGAGGAAGTTTCATATAAACCTCCTCATTTAGATCACCTTAGAGGAAAGCATTATTTACATCTAATTGATGAAGAGGCCAATCTTTAATTGTAGCGATAGAAAGAAGTAGACGAACGGTGACCAATTTCGCTACCGGAGCAAAAGTATCATGGTAATCAATTCCTTCAACTTGGGTATAACCTTTGGCTACTAAATGTGCTTTATATCGTTCAATAGAACCATCAAAGCAATATTTAATTTTATATACCCATTTGCAACCAATTGGTGTTTTATTTGGTGGTAATGAGCAAACAGACCATGTTTTGTTTGCTTCGAGAGCACGAATTTCAACAGACATTGCATCACGCCAAGCAGAAGATTGAACTACTTGAGAATAAGTTTGAGGTTCATCATGATTAATAATTTTGGACAAAAAAACATGATGAGAATGACTAAACTTTTCCAAAGAGAAATATTTGGATAAAGGAAAAGAAGTAAATGAAGGAGAGACGTTGCATGCATAATCATTGAGATGTAATGGCCTTCGTCGAATTCGCTGAGGGCGATTTAAATCAACAGTATTCGTGGGAATTATAATTGAAGAATTATTATTAGTTTGCTGAGACTGATTTGAATCAGCGATTTCTGTTGGAATCAGATTTGAAGAATGATTTTGAAGTGAATTTTCATCATTTTCAGTTGTATTAGATGAACAAATATTAGTTGGTACTGATGAATCATTTTGAAATGGTGTGAAATTTGTAGGTGAATCATCATCTAGTGGAGTGATGGAAATGTCATTAGATCTATGATCTGAAATGTTTTTTATATGGAAAAACTGATTCATGAAAAATAACGTCACGCGAGACTATTATGCGATGAGAATAAGGATCATAAAGTCGATATCCTTTTTGACCATAAGGGTAACCAACAAAAATGTGTGGCTTACCTCGTGCATCAAATTTATTTTTAATATGCATATTTTATGCAAAACACAGACAGCCAAACACATGTAAAGATGAATAAGACGGAACCTTTCCAAATAAAACTTCATGAGGAGATTTGAAATTAAGAGTACGTGTGGGTAATTTATTTATGAGAAATGTAGCGGTGAGAACACATTCGCCCCAAAAAGAGAGGGGAAGATTAGCTTGAAATCATAGTGAGCGAGCAACATCAAGTAAGCGTCCATGTTTACGTTCCATAATCCCATTTTTTTGAGGAGTGGCCACACAACTTTATTGATGGATTATACCATGAGAATGAAACCAATTTTGAAACTCTAATGAAAGAAACTCAGTACCATTGTCAGATCAAAGAGCTGGAAGTTTTGGAATAAAAATACCACCATCTCCAGATCGTATGGTGGTGATTGACAATCCAAATTGTCTATTAACTTGATTAAAAAAATGTTTTATCATACAAAAAGTTTGAGACTTTAATTTCATTAAAAAGACCCAAGTGCATCTTGAATAATCATCAACAATGGTGAGAAAAAAATGTGAACCATTTTTAGATGGAACATTAAATGGTCCCCAAACATCAACATGTAATAATTCAAAACATACAGAAGAGTGAGATACACTTTGCGGAAATGAAGCACGAGATTGCTTAGCTTGTGGACAAACATCACAAATAAAATTATTATTCGCGGATATATCTGGAAAATTATTAACGAGAAATTTAAAACGAGAACTACTAGGGTGACCAAGGCGAGAGTGCCAAAGATCAAAATTATCTGAGTGCTGAAATGAAAAGGCGGAATTCAAATGGGGAATATCCTCCAAGTAGTAAAGACCACAATGAATTCTACCCTGACCAATCGTATTGTTCGTCAACAGATCCTGGAAACGACATTGAGATTTAGAAAAAATTACTTCACAATTAAGTTGTTTTGTTAATTGTGAGACAGATAATAAATTGAATTTGAATGATGGGATAAAAAATACATCTTTGAGAATAAGAGATTTTGAATGTTTAACAATCCCAATGTGAGTCACCAATGCAAAAGTACCATCAGGTAATTGAACAGACTTATGTTTCTGCAATGGAACATATGAAGAAAAAATTGATAGTGATGTGCATATATAATTTGACGCACCTGAATCTATAATCCAACAAGAAGACATACAAGACAGAATGTAGCTGCTAAGTTAGCCGAGAGTTCACCGACTTCATCTTTGGCTAAGAGAGCAGCCAACTTGTTGTACTCTTGAGTTGTCGGATGATTGTTTTCATTAGCCATGATAAGAGATTGAGAAAGACAAGAGTGTACTTTTATTTAATGGTGCTCTGATACCATGTGAAAACAGAAAATAGAATTGTATTTCTTTCTTTCTTACATAATAATATTACAATGGAGATTCTTGGTGTATTTACAATAGAGATGCTTCTACTTATAGGAATGCTCTAGAATAGAATATTCTAGAACATATTTGGCCTAATTGAATACAATACCAAATATAACTCACAATTAATACAATACCAAATATAAGGTAATGTATTCATTTGTCCTTATCTCCAACATTAACTCATTCTTTATATCATTCCTAATATCTCAACATTAACTCATTCTAAATATCATTCTTAATATCTCAACAGCAGTTAATTCTTTTTGAAAATAATTATAGATTAAAAGTGTAATTTTAACAAACCGTTTTTGTGAAATGACAATATCTAATGTAGATAGAAAATCTCTCTGCTCTGGAGAACTTTCATGATTACTATCAAAAGTTGTAATTTGTCTTGATGTTTCTAACAGGGATACTCTTTCATCTAGATCTTTATTTTTATTTCGAGTTACTTGAATTTCTCTCTTAAGATTTTGAATTTCTTCAGTAAGATCTTGTATAGTTGTGGGGTATCCCATCTTTTTTGTCTTTCCTTAAGGAGTTTATAAACTTCATTCATAGAATATGGGTTTTGTGATACTTTTGCTTCTATGTTTGGAAAAGAAGTATCACTTTGGCTTGTTTCTGAAACGTCTTCAATTTGGTCTATTAATTTATATCTTAATTCCGGATCTTTTACTCTTTTTAGAAATTCTAAAATATTATTACTAGTTAAAACATTTATATCCAAATTTTGAAATTGTGACAGGATTTTATAAAATCCCTCATTTTCACTTTCATTACTACTAATTGGATTCAAACATGGTTGGCCATTCATACATGGATCACAACATCCTTCAGATAAAGATTCATCATCTAATTCTTCAAAATTTTCTGAACCAAAAGAATTATTTTCAGATTCTTCATTTTCTATATTAGCTTCTGAATCAGAATTTAGTAAAAGTTTAGATAATGTATTTTTTAATTCTTCATCAACATCTAAACTGTTAATTTTCTTTTTTAACTTACATCTATTTGCATAATGTCCAGTTTTTCCACATTTATAACAATGAAAATTTTTCTTTTTCTTGTTATTTGATCTTTCCTCTTTTCTTCGGGCTTTTTGTTCTAATTTTTTCATAGAATAATGTTTCCTTTTCTTTTTATAAGGAGGTTCAATAGCCTTATTATTTTTTAGTTTTTTATGATTACTTTTATTGGTTGGGATATCCATCCCAAATTGGCTACAGAATTGTCCTAATTGATTTATTTCTGTTAACTTTTGTAGTTTAATTTGCTGGTTTACCTTTATTTCATTACATAATGATAATCCTTCTTGGATACATGTTCCAATTAGTTTTCCGTAAGTATAACTTTCATATGGAATATTGACTTTATCTTTCCTTAATGCTTTTCTTACTCTTTCAGCAAATAAGGAAGGAAGGCCATCTATGAATTTTGATTTCCAGTGAGAACTATTGCTCTCTGGTAATTCCATTACTCTATTTAGAAATGTTTCTTTATACCATCTAAAATCTGTTAGAGTTTTACATCTTAAATTTTGTAAAAGGGTACGAGTATTTTTGCTATTGTCAGATATTCTTCCGGTAAAATGTTCTAAAATAGTAATTATTAATGTATATACAGCATTCTGTACTACTTGCCTAACTTCTTGTTTTATAGTATTATAAATTTCACTTTTATTTGCTGGAGACAAATAATTATCCCACCAACCTTTTAGTTGGCCTGTAAATCCAGCAACAATCATTTTTGCAACATTAGTGTCAGAATTTCCATTACTTTTGCAAATTGTACTATACATAAGCATACGATGCGCAATATTATAATTTTTTTTCTTCAAAATATCCATCTATATTCCATTCATAAATCTGTTTTCCACTATAATTATTAGTAACAATATAATTTTGTTCTTCATGCAATGTATCTATTGGAGAAGGTCTACTATAGTAGAATAACCTTTGATTTGGTCTACCGTATTTGTCAAGTTTATTAATTTCATCTTGGACCACCTTTTTATAGTTATCAATATTTTCTAGATTAGATGAAAATTCTTCTTCAAGAGTACTTATTTTCATATCTTTAAACTTTTTGTAGTGACCCGGATTTTCGGGGACTTTGGTTATCGACGTAAGCTCGACGTCGATAACCAAAACCGCGAAAAATCCCGGTTGTTAATGAAAGAAATTGGAGGGTGAGGATAGATAAGATAGAACTTATAGAATAGAAGAAGAAGAAGAACATCATCATCAGAGTAAACACGAATCTCACAGCGGAACGAATAAAATATAACATAACATATCTTTGAAATAACATCAGTATATGTATACAATAACACTTATTAGAGTACAACACTTACAACAACAGCGGAAATAATAATAGCTATAAAATCCTGAAGCCTCCTGCTCCAAGCTCTCCAAGTGTATCTGTAAAATCCCGACTACTTGACTGCCCGTACAAATTTAGGCACCCAAGAGTTTAGGGAAAACAACAAAGTAAACTCTGGGTCAGTCATGGGACTGGTATGAGTAAAACAGTTTAAACAGGTATATGAACAAGTAAACGATATCTCATAAGACCACGCCGCAGAACGGAACGGGTTTTCCCTTATGAGAATCCAAAATATCTTTATATCAAACCTTTTGATATTATAATAATGTCTATGTACAAATAGATATCAACTAGCACAAACGCTTTCATCTCACGTTCTACATATATAGTATACAATCAAAATCGCAAGCACGTATTGGGTAATGGATTTCCAACTATGACAAGGTATGGAACCACCTTCCGATCAGTGTACTCTAGGAACAATACACTGGAGTTCAACAAGAACATCTTGTAACTCAGCCACACATGACCGACCACTCATTTCGCTTGAGTGTATCGAATGTACATCACCAACGGTTGGGATCAGCAACCGTTCTCGTATATATATATGGGACAGCATTGATAGATTTAAGAAACAAATGAATATTCACTAGATAGGTGATTATACACCCTACTTCGGTGCGACCGACTTAGCCATGCTGCCTGCCCGATTTCTGTCATTACCGGATGATGAGGCTAGAAGCTACGCTTTATCATTATATCAGATTTACTTCGAATGCTACATTTTCAAATCCATCGAAATCACTAATTGACGTCTACAACCATACATTATGTGTTAGCTAAGAGAAGTTTCCTTCTCCGCTTCCACTCTTGGTACGGTTGAAGAAATCAATGTACATGACCGTCTGGAAATACTATGTCAGACATCCATCTTCATTCACTTAGAAATGTCACATCGTCATACCCGCCAAATCACAAATTGACTTATTCAAAAATAACACGGGTATACAGCTAAGAGAAACGAATTCCTCCGCCACCAAACGTGAATACGTTTGAACAGATCAACTTACGCGATCCATTGGATATACTCTGTCAGACCTTCGTCCATACAAGTTGTCCTGGGACTGGACAAACCGAAGGTACTATTTTGTAAACAGGATAGCCCTTGCATTTTACTCCGTCTTCAATTATCTTTGGCATATATGATTCGCGACGCTTATGCCAATACAGAGTGGTTCTTTGGATAATAATCCAACCGGTCTCTCCATATTAACAACGTTAAAATGGTCAGAACTTCGATAGTCGGTGAGTTAACTATCAAAGAAAAACTTGTGTGCAAACAACGATATTATTCCCAGATGGAAATTATATCGATCAATCATCAATCAACATTTATTCTTTAGTTCATTTTTCATCTCCTGTTCCCCTATATTATAAATTCTTATTTTTTTTTCTTTTATCAGAAAACATTTCTGATTCTCGTTTGGAAAACATTTCCAAAACTCATTTACGATCAACCCTTACCATTTCTTAGTTAAGAAGGAATTCACTCAAGTTGGGGTATAATTACCTCTCAGACCTTAACTGAACAACGTTATAACTTCGAAATGGTCAAAGTTTATCTTTTAATCTTTAACACTTCTTTACGCCTTTCTCGGATTCAATTTTACTAGTCCACTTCTATATTTAAAACATTGGTTATAACAATAACGTTATAATCCCTACTTTCGAATTATCTAACTTTAATTATAACTTCTATTCTTATTAGTGAATAATTAACCTAACCCTTATTTATTTATAAATAAATAAATCTCTATTTAAACACTGGAAAAGTATAAGTACTTTCCCGAATTCGATATAATCGAATTTGTCGATTAACTCTCTTCAAGAAATCTCTATTTGATTAACTCTTCTTCGAATAACCTATATTCGATTAACTCCTTCTCGAATAAACGATATTCGATAATCTCTCTTCGAATAACTAATATTCGATAACTCTTCCTTTTCAAATATCTCATATCTGAAAATCTCACTTCGATTAAACTATAATCGATAACCCCCTTCGATGAAACTAATATCGATAACTCCTTTCGATGAAACTAACATCGATAACTCCTTTCGATGAGACTAACATCGATAACTCCTTTCGATGAAACTAACATCGATTAATTTAACTCGACGAACTTAACTCGACTAACTTATCTTGACTCGACTAACTCGACTTACTTGGTTCGACCAATTCGATTCGATTAACTAGGCTCGACTAACTTGGTTCGACCAATTCGATTCGATTAACTAGGCTCGACTAACTTGACTAACTCTGTCTCAAATAACTATATTTGATTAACTCTAGTTCGTTTTAACTCTAATCAATTAACTCTAACTAATTAACTCCAACTGGTTAACTCTAACTGATTAACTCTAACTGGTTAACTCTATTTGACTAACTCGACTTGACTAACCCCTTTCGAATAACATATTCGATTAACTAACTTTCGAATACCATATTCGATTAACTCCTTTCGAATGTCTATATTCGATTAACTAACTTCGAATACCATATTCGATTAACTAACTTCGAATACCATATTTGATTAACTAACTTCGAATACCATATTCGATTAACTAACTTCGAATACCATATTCGATTTACTAACTTCGAATACCATATTCGATTAACTAACTTCGAATACCATATTCGATTTACTAACTTCGAATACCATATTCGATTTACTCCCTTCGAATACCATATTCGATTTAACTCCTTTCGAATGTCTATATTCGATTAACTTTATTCACTTAATAAAGATTTCCTTTTTAACAACGTTTTATTCATTTGAAAAGATTTACTTTTAAATAACGGTTCTACACTTTAAAAAATGATTTCCTTTTTATAACGTTCCCTTTATAAACCAATTTCCTTTTTATTAACCCTATTTATTTTCTAAATATTCCCCTTTCAATTCTATTTGTAAATGGTTTACAAATATTTCTTTTCTCTATTTTATTCTATTTGCAAATGGTTTGCAAATATTTCCTTTTCAAATTTATTCTTAAAAATATTCTAACTCCTTAACTTTCCCGGGAAAATTCGCCATAACCTTCTTTGTATCGGGAGCATCGGGAAAATCCCCAAACTCGCCACACAGGCCTTTCCATTCAAAAAGAAATGTTTTGAATTTATTTCCTTTTCAAATATCTCCTATTTATAAATATTCCATTTTTTAAATATGCTATTTTCAATATCACTTTGAAATTTTCCTTTGTCTACATTCCGGTATGTCATGGTATTCAATCATATCAAATCACGATGTCTAATCCCGTCCATACACACAATCAACAACATGTTATAATTTACATCATATATTAAAATATATGAAAAACAATAAAATAACTGTTGAGGAATCCAGTCGGATTCCTCCAACCTGTTTCCCTGCATCATAGATGTTAGACAATATAGATAACATCACTTTCAGTTCCATATGATATATTTTGTTAAAACAGAATCAATATAGAAATTTAACTAACTGACTAGCAGTTCAATCAAACAATCAACACACAGTAAATCAGACAATTTCTAACAGTTCTAAAAATACAACATGAAATTATAAACTGTTTAGAGTTGGTGAGGTTTACTCACATTGGCGCGTTAATCGTTAAATAACGGTTTGCGTTATTTGATTTTGATGGACAGTTTATTTCGCCATAAATTGTAACGAGCTCGGATTAACTTCCAGTCAGCTCCATGGTGTAGCCACCGTCCATACGATCCTAACGGATCTTGTTTCATGGAATTCTGATAACATACGAATAAGTTATCACATTTACAAATTCGAACACAAATTAATTTAAATTAAACTTATTTAATTTACTTATTGGGCTTTACCACAACTTTGGGCCCATCAGCCCACGCCACCTTTTAGAACCCGTACCCGCTACCCTCGCCCTTGGCTCAACAAAACTCCACAGGCACTTCATGGTTCACGCATTTCTCTTGCTCCATGTATACTGCCTCAGCTTAAACCCATCATGCACCTCATCAACATCAGGTCAGCGCGCCTCCATCGGTCCTCTGGCCATCGATCAGAAGCTTCCATCCAACGCGCCTGAGGATCCCCCACCAACGCCGTAAGCCTCATCACTCCGGTCACTGTCGACTGCCCCAGAAACGCCTCGAACTGCGGATGCTTTGAGACCCTTATTCGACCACAACAGTAACTTGTTTCCAATCTCCACCGGTCAAATTCGCGGATCTCATCGAGCTTGTCAAGTTGCTGTTGATGTTTTTGTAAATAGATGATCGATTGGGAAGATTTAAGAGGAGGAAGTTTGGCAGTTTTCGTTCGTTCATTTTTGGAAGAGGGTGGAGGCGGAAAAAGCTTTTGACCCCGAATTATGTTTGACTGGTGAATTAGGTTTACACGCATAGGGTATTTATAAGGAGGATTTGGGACATATTCCTATTTAATAAATCCAATACTTACACGTGAAGTCTCGTATAAAACAACCACATATGATCTCTATTTTTGACAAAATAAGCTAATCCTAGCATAGAAAAATATTCCGGACCCAATGGGACAGGTTTCATCGAATTCCGACACCGTTTGCGAAAATCCTTTAGAAAATATCGATGAAAAACACCGAGCAATAATTCCTAACAATTACAGAAAAAATCCTAAAAATATGAGGCCTTGACGTTTCACTAGACCTCTTCCTAAGGTTTCGTATGAAACTTGTTTCGTTGAATTTCGAGTTCGTTTGACCAGTTAACCATTCAGTTTAGTTTGTTTTAAGTTAAAAACATAGCGTACCCCACTATGAAATATTCTGTTCACGTAGGGACTGTTATGGGCAGAAACAAAAATACCATTGAAATGAGTGACGTGTTCTGGTCCCAAAAATGTAATAATACCGGTAGATGGACTCATATTGTGAAACCCCGAAATGTCGATACAGGGTGCCCAATACTCCAAATAAAAAGTTGCTTATTAAATTAATTAAAAATTACCATAAAATGCTAAAAATTATTTTATCACTGTTTCCCAAAAGAACCTTGTCTAAATTCAAACCCTATCTCTAGTTATATCGGATAACCCATTACGGTCGATAAACGAATCTATAGCGGCTATTTTAAAATTTGATTTGGACATATCTCAAAATCTACACGACGAAATCCTGATTCTTCTCTTCCGCTAGAAAGATATACTCCACCAGCTCCACACGTTTCTTGTTTCACAGAAATCCGGCTTAAAACGAATCCTGTACATTCAGTTGAAGTTCAAATCGCCAAATCGCGAATTGCAGCGCCATTTCAAGCTCGATTTTAATTATAATATAATTATACATTCAAACTGTCGTCGATTGAATATATTCGTCAATATAATTCAACTTTAAGCTGAATTAAATCCAAGGGGCGACCTCGTTCACCGAATATTGTGATTTCCAATATTTTGATTATTTCGACATTATAATATATTTTATTATATTATAATTATTAATTAAATATTCAATATCATTCAATTCACGTTCTCGATATCGATAAATCGATATTTAATAATTAAATAAATAAATTTTTCAACAGCTAAAATGCGGGTTACTACACTTTTCTTCTAAAGATTTTTCAAAATCATTTGTTGATTTTAATTTAAAATCTTTAATTTCGGGAGGTGGTTGAAGGGTAGAAGAGGAGATGACGTCAGTCAAGTCTGTTAATTCTTTGGTTTCTATCTGAATATTATACTTTCCTTGACAAATTGCAGAATATACTGCTTCTATCCTATTATGTAACGAACATATTTGTTCTCCTAAGATATTTAGATATAAGTTTGTATAGTTTTTATTTTCTAGTATTTGGTTTATATGTTTTACAGTATCATTTTCAAATAGTTTCGAAAAAGCACTAAAATTTAATATTTTCCCATTTTTATCAATTTGAAAAGATGATTGAGGCGGATAAATTCCTTTAACAATACTTCCATTCAACAACTTATAATCTCTTTCTATTATGGAAATATGTTGTTCTATGTAGTTTGATACAAACCAAGGAACAAAAGGGAATATTATATTTCTTTCAGATGTGAACTCATAAAATTTAATTTGAAAATAATTTTGTTCTTCTTTTGAATTTTTTTTAAAGAACCATTCTCTAAACATTTTCCATTTTGGTAAATTGAATTCATTTCTTATCTTTTGCCTAGCTGGAGAGCCAGGACTAAAATCTATTTTAGTTGTAATATCCATTTAAATAGAAAAATTCATTTTAGATTCAGTTATATCCGCATCTTGAACGTTGTAAACGCTCTTTACAATATTGTTTTTATTTATATGTAATTTTTCAACAGGATTACTACATTCAGTAATTTCTTCATCAATAGTTTTCCTTCCATAAGTTGAGCTTCTAGGGGTTTCTACAGTATAGTCTAATGGTGAAATATGGGAATAAAAAGTTTTTCTTCTAGATATATTAAACCTATCAGATCTATTTAAGATAGATTCGCAAGGATAATTGTCCATATGTATTTGGACAGATCCTTTGGGAGTTTGAACAATACTAGTTATGTTATTGCTCATAGTAGACTGTGGAGGCACAGCCGTTTCTATTTGCCAACTATCAGGTAGTGGAATTTCTTCCCACTTTATTGGCCTTCTGGTAGTAATATTTGATTTACTAAAATTGGTTTCTATTATGATAGTTTCATTGGAGGGCTTATCTATTATTTCACATTGTGGATTTAATGTATGAAGTGGTTTACAATATATTCTATAACATATGCAAATTAATTCTGAACCAGGAACATAGTTATAACCATGTGTTTTTATATTCAAGGTAAGCGCATCTAGAATATTAACATCGATTAAGGATAATTGTAAATTTGGATAAACATCAAAATATACTGGTCCATGCGCTAAACCGGATTGTATTAATCCCATTAATGATTTTTTCCAATCCATATTTCTACCGCCTCTTAAAGCTAATATAAAACTTTCAAGTAGGCCTTCTAATGTCAGGGGTTTTAACGCAATTTGCACCAAGCTTATGTGTATAAACTTATGAGTTTGTCTGTAAGGATTTATATCCTTACTACTTAACAATTTTATAGCCATTTCATCATTATCTAAAGAGACAGACTCTTCAGTAGTTTTTGTTGGATCTAGATTAACCCTAGAGGGGGGGGTGAATAGGGTTTATCACAGTTTTTAACAGAATTAAAAATCTAACGGGATATATAATAATAAACAGATCACAGAATATAGCAGTAAAAGAAATGCAGAAAATAAATCACACACAGATATACCCAGCTTCAGCAAAACCCTGCCTACTACTGCATTCCTAAGGTTTCTACTAGGTGATATAACAGATCCCGCATACAAGACCATGTACGCTCGCAAACCCTGCTCCTATTCTAACCCTACGCTCAAATCCCTAGATCGACCGATATACACTCGATCAGATTTTCCCTGTTTACGACCCCGTAAACTGTAACCCAGATTTTACAGCCTCTGTCAACTGTCAGTCAACACCCTGACTGAATTCCCCTAGATTTTACAGACTCTAAAACTGTTTGGACGAATTCTATTCCAAATGAAAAACAATACAAAATAAAAACAAACCAAGACAATCAAACCCTAGATTTAAAAGAGAATAAATCTCCCTTCGTTTAACAAGTAGGCCGGCCCTTAGTCAAATGGTTCAACCCGTTCACTTTTGTCCCAATTGCTTTGAGCTCTGGAAAAATAAATGGCAGCTACGATTAGGGAAAAAGATTTTTAGGGTTTTTCTTGTGTTCTCCAAATTGAATCGAGGTCGGTTGAATTGCTGATAAGATTTAATCTCGGATGATCTTCAAGTGGTGCTCCTCTCTTCACGATTTGGGATTGCTCTAACTCGATCGAAACCTCCTGAAACGTTGTGAGTGAATCTGAATTTTAATTGCTCTGTGTTTTGAATTTTTGATGCTAGGGTTTTCATTTTTTTTTTTTTTGAATACTTTGAATTGAATTTGTGGGCTTTCGAAAAATGAAGCCTATGATGAAAATGGTGTGAATAAATATAGGGTAGAATCGAACCCTAGAACTCTGATTTCACGTTTATGGCTTGACCGATTTACACCCAGAATTGTGCGGTTTCCTTTGATTAAATTGATTCCTTGGCTTTCCACTTTTATTTCCACGGCAATAAATTACATGCTTGATTTTTGAAAATAATACTTGCCTAGATTAATTCAAGAATGATATCTCCCTTAAAAAAAACTACGTAATTGCTTGAATTGTTGCCCAAAATAAATCACTGAATTTCTGAAGAAGATTTACTGCCTTTAAAGAAATCGGATTTCCTGTAAACTGCTGTAGTTTAATTCTCCAAACAATCCCTGCATAATTTTTGTTCCACCATTTAACATGACTAGAAACGAGCCAATTTGAAAATCATGCCTATTTAAACTGTTGCCAGAAAATGCATGTTAAAAACTAGAAAGAATTAATTTCAAAAAATATCTTTTTCAGAAACTTGTATGTCCCATTTTAAAATGTTGCCAAATCTCATTCCTGAAATTTCTGGAAATGATGGCATGCGAATTTGTAGATCATGTTGATTGCTTTATTGCCTGCAAATCTGAAAATGAATTGCCTTGATAACTTTGTATATTTTGAGACTAGAAATGAATATTTTCCAAAAAAGGTTTTGCAGTTAAAAATGAAGCTTGCCCCTTCCATTGATTGTATGCAAATTTGAGAATTTCTTGGCATTTCTGAAAATGTTTGATACTGAATTTGCTTGTGCACAATTGATTTCCTTCACTCTTCTTGCATGCATGTACATACGTATAGTTGCCATGAACCATACATGTTCTCTTGAGATATCTGACCTGTTTTGATCCATGTATACACTGAAATCTGAATTTAAAAAAATTGCCCTTGTTTTGTGCCTGGAAAACTGGGCTGAACCATGTATACATTATCACTGTTGTGCATGACTTTGTCTTTGTTGCAACACTCATGTATGTTGGTACTTGAAAAAAAAAACTGAACCTCCTTGATTTGTAAATGCCCCTAAGTTGCACCATTCTAGTTGACCATGCCATATACTATTTCACTGTGTAAATGTGTTTTCAACCATGCTTGAACAGATTTGTAGTGACATGAACTTATGTGAATACACATTTGTGTATTTCAGTCTCGACGTGCTACTTGACCATTGCTGAACCATTTTTAGCTTGTGCACTTGCTCATGTACCAGGGCTGCTTGCACTTTGCCATATTGACCTTAGTCTGTTTGACCTTTGTACTGCAATGCTTTCATATTGTATTCACCAATGCATCACCTTGACTTGTGTAGCTTGAATAACATACTACTTGTTCCTCCTGATCAATTACATTGTGCCATCTTTGTATTTGCATCTTAAACCTTCCTTGTTATTTACTGGCTTGCTTTGTCAACATTGTAGCATCACCATGCTGTTTTTTTCATCAAAAATTGTTGTTCCTTAGTGCACATGCATGCTCCATGTTAATGCTGCTTGACCACTTTGACACTTGCACTATCATTTTGGCTGCACTATGTATTTGTTGGATGCCTCGACCAACTTGACTTTGAACCTTTGAGTTGTGTTGACTTTGTTGTTGTGTTTTCTTGTCTATTTCATTGTGTCGAGCTTGGTCCATATGGCTGCTCCACAGCTGCACTCTGATTGACGAGGCAGTGCACACATGTATATCTATACACGTGTGTATATGAAGCCATCAGACAAGATTTCCTGTCCCTGTACTATACATATACTGTCTAGACGTAGTCGGATTAACAAATCAGATCAAGTCAGAAAAATGATGAGAAACATACCAGAAAACTGAGGCAAATAAAATTTTTAAAAATAAAATTTATATTTGCATGAATTTTGAATACTATTTCTGTTCCATATACTGTGTGTGTGTTTCTGTATATGACAGGTATGAAGACTGGACTGACTGAAGAATGATGTGAAGACAAAAGCTGAAAGACAGAAGACAGTGAAAATAACAGTGTATGTAACAGTGAAAGTGTCTGTATTTGAGTCTCTGAATGTATAAATGAAAATGTATGTAAACTGACTGAGTGTGAGGAATTGTATATAAAAATAAAATTTTGTACTGTTTGAAATTGAAATAAAATATTATATCTAAATAAAATACTGTGAATATTTGAATTTCTGTACAGTCGTATTTTATTTAAATATAAATATAATATTCTTGTCTGTGATGTATATATGAAACAGTACAGTAACAAACACATTTAAAATAAACTATATTTGTTTGTTATCATCAAACAAAAATAATATAATTGTGTATACAACACCGTTATATACAACAATCTCCCCCTTTTGATGCTGACAAACAAATGTTAAGATTTTGAATCCAATAAATGTCTTTGACACTGAAGAACTGAACTCCCCCTATTTGAAAGTTCCCCTTACAACAAAAACTCCCTCTATAACTGTGCATGAGTGAAAAGAATATAGAATGAATTGAACTTTTAAAATTAAAATATTTATAAAATATTCACAAATCAAAATCTAATCCATTCTCCCCCTTTTGTCATCATCAAAAGGATACAGAGTTTAAAATACAGATGAGAAAAGACTAAAAATATAATTTCAGCTTAAGAGGAAGAATGGTCATCATAAATCTCAATCAGTCAAACAAAAATCATAATAAACTGAGAACTAGTGGCATATTTCACATTGCAGAGAATGAAGGATTTACGATGAGATTTATATAAATGAGGAGAGTTATATAAAAATGAATTTCAATTAATTTTCAAAAAGATTTATAAATTGAAGCATAAAAACAGTGACGGATTTGGACTATAATTAATAATTCAATTTAAGCGACAAAATCGTATAATCTCAAATCCCAATAGCCGTCAATCAATAAATCATAATACGTCATAAGATTTTAACACATTTCACATATTAGAAGATGGATTGATAGGCTGGTTTTTATACTCAGAGGAGAATTTCAAATTTATTCCTATTTTTAGCCACAGTATTTCCTTTTTATTTATTTTATTCAAGAGCACACTGACCACGCATAACCAGAGCTTGGATTTCTAAATGAGATCAGTCGTAGCTTAAATTATAAGTTGTCTCATAACCATGCATAACCAGAGCTTGGATTTTTAAATGAGATTAGAGACACACTTAAGTATTAATTATATATTTTATCATTTTCAGCTTTAAATAAAAAAACTCCTCGGTATATACAACCAATATGAATGATAGAAATGTGGTAAGTACAGAAATGGACTGTGAAATAAATATCTAAATTATTTATATTATGAAATATGATCAACTGTACCAAGATCGTTGAAAATTTTCAATTATCACTAATTCTGAATAATAATACAGTCGCATTTCCATCACAAATATTTCCACTGTTTATTCAAGATGATTTTTTAAAAAATTATTAAACTCTCCACATTATTATAAAATCACGATGGATGGCAGAAAGATGAAAGATAATGAAGATGGTCGTTAAATAATTGTCAGTTCAAAGATATTATAATTACTGTTCATCCATTATGAAAAGAAATCAAATAAAATTCCCTTCTTGTTGTGAAATATATTGCAGCCACAAACCATCACAATTTCAAACTCTAATAATAATTTTGATGAATTATAAATACAATTCAATTTGGATATAGATTTCAATTTCTGAATAAATAATCAATAGATAATTTTAAAATTGAAAATCGATTACAAGAGGAATTTATACAAGGGGAAAAAATGTGTAAGGGGTCTATACAGGGTGAAAATTCAAAACAGATGGATGAAAAAGCTGATACCAATTGTAGTCTCCTTTATCGAGGAATTTATTCATACCCTAGATATCTCAAATTATAGAAATTTCAAACACAAAGCCCAAAATGACAAGATTACAAATTTAGCACAATTATCAGAGCAGCGGCCAGATTAAAGCAGGCAGTTATTTGAAAACAGTATCAGAGCAGCACAACAGAAACAGTTTCAAATCAGACTTGTTAAGATGTTGGTCACACAAGATGATTCATGATCCAATGATTAAAAATACCGTTTATTTAAAATCATTTGAGGAATATGAAAAAAAAACTCTAGATTCAATGAATCGATCACACCAAATTATTAGTTTCAGATTCAGGATATGTGTGTTGTTCAATAAATCAATAATTTCAAATGATTTTAAAACAAACAAATATTTAAATCAAATAATCATGAAGTAACAGTGATTTTCAAACCCAAATTTTCAAAGAATTTTCCAAAATATTTTAGACAAGCCCAAAGAAAAAAATCATTTACATCAGGTTTGGTAGATGTTCATGATCCAAAATAATTTGTTTGAAATCACTTGAAACATAATGAATCAGTCACACAAGATTGATAATTTCAAACTTAGGAGGTGTGTGTGATTCAAAATATCAAGAATTTCAATTGATTTCAAACAAGCAAATTACAACCATAATAATCATGAATAAAGACGAGCTTTAAGATGTATCACTGATTTAAGTCATGTTTAGAAAATTCAAGCCAATCTGAAAATCAGTGAAATTATCACAACTGATAAATAACAGAGTGTTGTAATGAGTATAATACTTTGAGCTTTTCTAAAATGAATTAGAATAAACTCAGAACAACAGAGGTGTGTGAATTTCCATTTAATTTTCAGATCTAAAAAAAAATTAGAATTCAAATTAATAGTGTTCAAGATTTAACAAGAATACGTCAACACTATTAGGAATTCAAAAGACAAAAAACGAACTCCAAAACAATTACTGAAATATTACAAAATTGAATTCAAGATCTGGAAGTAATTTAACAACATCAGAGTTTTATTCAAGATGAACCGAATTTCCAGAAGATTATGAATTCTGTAATTGGAAGTTAAGAGGCACAAAAAAAATATGGCAGTGATAAATTAAATCAAAACACTCAGAAGAAAAATAATAGAAAAGGTAGAAGAAGGAATAAACAAAGGAAAAAATATTTACAAAGATGAGTTTAGAGATCATACTTGAGATCAGTGTAAACTAGAATCTCTGACTCAACAAGCTTGGCTAAGGAACTGTGGATGATACAGGAATATTGAGCAGCTCGAATTCATTTCTCTTTTGCAAAGCAGCTCCTCAGCCTCCTTTGGTACCTAACAATTCAGGGGATCGAGTGGTCTAACAAAGTTTGTAAAACCACTCACAATTGTATTCAAATGTTTTGGTATCCAGACTTGTTTGTATAACAATCCATCTGAATTTACCTTTGTTTCCTTTGGAACCCATATCTATTTGAATTTAACGAAATTTATTTTATCTCTTTTTGGGATCCAGGATTGTTTAGATGGATTATTACAAAACAAATTCAAATTTTGCTTTTGATTCAAAAATCCTTTGAAATTAACAAAGTTCAAATTATCAAGACGATTCTTTTCAAAGATGGTTGAAGGATTTTTAAAATCGTTTGAACTTCTCCTTTCAGAAACCTCAGATTTCCCAAAACCAAGTCCACTTCTATTTCCAATAGAAAATTGGTTCTTCAACAACATATTCAAAGATTTTTCACCATTTGAAAATTTAGACAAAATTGTTTCAAGTTGTTGAATTTCAGTTTTAAGATCACTGTTTTCTTTCAATAAAACCGAACAACGATTTTTAGTGATCTTACATCTTTCAAAATCGGATTTTAAAATGAAATTTTCATTATTAAGCAATCTGATTTTGTCATCGGATTCCGAAATTTTAGCTTCAAAAAGTTTTTGTTTTTCAAATTCAAGTTTTTCAAAATTCTTGAATTTTTCAATTTCAATTTCAAGCTCTTTCAAAATCAAATCCGTTTTCAACAAATTTTCCTTTTCAAAAATTTCATGTTCGAAATTATTCTTATCCAACTCCTTCTGCAAAGCGTTATTTTTATGAATTAGCACACCTTCGTGATTTTTCAAAATCAAAATTTCATTTTCAAACTTTTTAGAATTTTCATTAAGTTGAGCTAAATCAGTTTTCAAATTAAAACAATTCTTGCACTCAGAGTTTTCAAAATTTAATTTCAACATATTATTATTGTGGGTCAACTCAGAATTTTCAGATCTCAAAGACTTGTTTTTCCGTTTGAGACGATCAACAGTTCTTGTCAAAATTATTTCAAAGAGATACCAAATCTTCATATGATAAGTCCCCATCATCTGAATTGACATGAATAGCTCTAGTTAAGCACAGATCTAAGTTGGCAGTTGAGGGTTTTGAGAAGTTGTTGTCATTTCCATATCTTGTATTGAGAGCTGTCCAGATTTCCTGCGCAGTCAAACAATGGGAGATAAGGCAGTATCGATCATCATCAAGATGCGAATATAAAATATGCGTAGCACGACTATTAAAACATATATATATCATATCAAATCCATTAACAATAACATCCCAACATTTAAGATTGACAAATTTCAAATAGGATTCCATTTCAGATTTCCAATTCAAAAAATCTGTACCATTAAAATTAGTTGGAATACGACTGGACTGACTCTCTAAGAACTGACAACTAGGGTTACCCATGACTCTAGAGTTAACAGAAAATACCTGGTCTGATACCACTTGTTGGATCTAGATTAACCCTAGAGGGGGTTGAATAGGGTTTATCACAGTTTTTAACAGAATTAAAAATCTAACGGGATATATAATAATAAACAGATCACAGAATATAGCAGTAAAAGAAATGCAGAAAATAAATCACACACAGATATACCCAGCTTCAGCAGAACCCTGCCTACTGCTGCATTCCTAAGGTTTCTACTAGGTGATAGAACAGATCCCGCATACAAGACCATGTACACTCGCAAACCCTGCTCCTATTCTAACCCTACGCTCAAATCCCTAGACTGACCGATATACACTCGATCAGATTTTCCCGATTACGACCCCGTAAACTGTAACCCAGATTTTACAGACTCTGTCAACAGTCAGTCAACACCCTGACTGAATTCCCCTAAATTTTACAGACTCTAGAACTGTTTGGACGGTTTCTATTCAAAATGAAAAACAATAAAAAATAAAAACAAACCAAGACAATTAAACCCTAGATTTAAAAGAGAATAAATCTCCCTTTGTTTAACAAGTAGGCCGGCCCTTAGTCAAATGGTTCAACCCATTCACTTTTGTCCCAATTGCTTTGAGCTCTGGAAAAATAAATGGCGGCTACGATTAGGGAAAAAGATTTTTAGGGTTTTTCTTGTGTTCTCCAAATTTAATCGAGGTCGGTTGAATTGCTGATAAGATTTAATCTCGGATGATCTTCAAGTGGTGCTCCTTTCTTCACGATTTGGGATTGCTCTAACTCGATCGAAACCTCCTGAAACGTTGTGAGTGAATCTGAATTTTTGATGCTAGGGTTTTTTTTTTGAATTCTTTGAATTGAATTTGTGGGTTTTCAAAAAATGAAGCCTGTGATGAAAATGGTGTGAATAAATATAGGGTAGAATTGAACCCTAGAACTCTGATTTCACGTTTATGGCTTGACCGATTTACTCCCTGAATTGTGTGGTTTCCTTTGATTAAATTGATTCCTTGGCTTTCCACTTTTGTTTCCACGGCAATAAATTACATGCTTGATTTTTGAAAATAATACTTGCCTAGATTAATTCAAGAATGATATCTCCCTTAAAAAAATGCGTAATTGCTTGAATTGTTGCCCAAAATAAATCACTGAATTTCTGAAGAAGATTTACTGCCTTTAAAGAAATTGGATTTCCTGTAAACTGTTGTAGTTTAATTCTCCAAACAATCCCTGCATAATTTTTGTTCCCCCATTTAACATGACTAGAAATGAGCCAATTTGAAAATCATGCCTATTTAAACTATTGCCAGAAAATGCATGTTAAAAACTGGAAAGAATTAATTTCAAAAAGTATCTTTTTCAGAAACTTGTATGTCCCATTTTAAAATGTTGCCAAATCTCATTCCTGAAATTTCTGGAAATGATGGCATGCGAATTTGTAGCTCATGTTGATTGCTTTATTGCCTGCAAATCTGAAAATGAATTGCCTTGATAACTTTGTATATTTTGAGACCAGAAATGAATATTTTCCAAAAAAGGTTTTGCTGTCAAAAATGAAGCTTGCCCCTTTCATTGATTGTATGCAAATTTGAGAATTTCTTGGCATTTTTGAAAATGTTTGATATTGAATTTGCTTGTGCACAATTGATTTCCTTCACTCTTCTTGCATGCATGTACATACGTATAGTTGCCATGAACCATACATGTTCTCTTGAGATATCTGACCTGTTTTGATCCATATATACACTGAAATCTGAATTTAAAAAAAATGCCCTTGTTTTGTGCCTGGAAAATTGGGCAGAACCATGTATACATTATCACTGCTATACATGACTTTGTCTTTGTTGCAACACCCATGTATGTTGGTACTTGAAAAAAAAAACTGAACCTCCTTGATTTGTATATGCCCCTAAGTTGCACCATTCTGGTTGACCATGCCATATAATATTTCACTGTGTAAATGTGTTTTCAACCATGCTTGAACAGATTTGTAGTGACATGAACTTGTGTGAATACACATTTGTGTATTTCAGTCTCGACGTGCTACTGGACCATTGCTGAACCATTTTTAGCTTGTGCACTTGCTCATGTACCAGGGCTGCTTGCACTTTGCCATATTGACCTTAGTCTATTTGACCATTGTACTGCAATGCTTTCATATTGTATTCACCAATGCATCACCTTGACTTATGTAGCCTGAATAACATACTACTTGTTCCTCCTGATCAATTACATTGTGCCATCTTTGTATTTGCATCTTAAACCTTCCTTGTTATTTACTGGCTTGCTTTGTCAACATTGTAGCATCACCATGCTGTTTTGTTCATCAAAAATTGTTGTTCCTTAGTGCACATGCAAGCTCCATGTTAATGCAGCTTGACCACTTTGACACTTGCACTATCATTTTGGCTGCACCATGTATTTGTTGGATGCCTCGACCAACTTGACTTTGAACCTTTGAGCTGTGTTGACTTTGTTGTTGTGTTTACTTGTCTATTTCATTGTGTCGAGCTTGGTCCATGTGGCTGCTCCACAGCTGCACTTTGATTGGCGAGGCAGTGCACACGTGTATATCTATACACGTGTGTATATGCAGCCATCAGACAAGATTTCCTGTCCCTGTACTATACATATACTGTCTAGACACAGTCGGATTAACAAATCAGATCAAGTCAGAAAAATGATGAGAAACACACCAGAAAACTGAGGCAAATAAAATTTTTAAAAATAAAATTTATATTTGCATGAATTTTGAATATTATTTCTGTTCCATATACTGTGTGTGTGTTTCTGTATATGACAGGTATGAAGACTGGACTGACTGAAGAATGCTATAATGACAAAAGCTGAAAGACAGAAGACAGTGAAAATAATAGTGTGTGTAACAATGAAAGTGTATGTATTTGAGTCTCTGAATGTATAAATGAAAATGTATGTAAACTAACTGAGTGTGAGGAATTGTATATGAAAATAAAATTTTGTACTGTTTGAAATTGAAATAAAATATTATATCTAAATAAAATACTGTGAATATTTGAATTTCTGTACAGTCGTATTTTATTTAAATATAAATATAATATTCTTGTCTGTGATGTATATATGAAACAGTATAGTAACAAACACATTTAAAATAAACTATATTTGTTTGTTATCATCAAACAAAAATAATATAATTGTGTATACAACACCGTTATATACAACAGTTTTAACTACTTGTTTTAAGCCAAGTCTCTCAAAAGTCCCTAACTGGTATATAACCTTAGGTTCAATTTTGGGAATTGTCCATTTATTAAGTAGATCCAAATTATCAGGGAAATCATATTCTTGTTTAATACTATTTTTGACAGTATCTCTTTTCCTAATCATTTTTATTTGTAAGTCTATGTTGAATCATATCAGTCTACTTCTATGTAAACCATGGCTCTGATACCAAACTGAGCACCCTATCAACCATCGCACTAAAATCCAGAATAGGCTAGAGGCCGGGCCGCTACAGTAACCGGAGTAAATTCCGGAGCTACAGTGACTGCAATAGCAAGCTACAGTGCACTAAAGGCCGAAAAGCTGTATTAGCTGTGCAAAAAATTCTGGATAGGGCGGTGTTTGCAGGATCAAAGTAAAATCAAGTCTCTGGTCAAACCATTGGAATTCAGTGACCAAGTTGAAATATTATGCAGCATCAATAAAACAAACATGTCGATGTAAAATCTTTAAAGCTAAATGTCAGTAGGAATTTTACATGAAGACAATCCGTCTAACATCAATTTAGATAAAACACGTAAATGTGCCAAATAAAAGCCCAAATTACTACCATAAACAACGGGCATTATAACACTACATGTTTGCCAAATTGTAGAGAATCTTCATAACCCTAGCTTTAAAAGTTTAACCTTAACATATTTATTCTTGTGACAGTTACGTATTATTTCATTTTAGACTGAATTCCAGTGTTTCGATTCATATACTTGACTTTACTTTACATGTTTGATATTAGATCAGTTGCATACATATAAGTAAACATGATATAATTCAACACATCAGGATTTAGCCTGCCATTCAGGCTATAATAAACACAATAATGATATTAATCTTAATAAGTAGAAAGTAAAAACAAGAAAGACTTATAGAGAACTTGCAGCAAATTTTTTCTTTATTCCAACAGCAGAACACTCTTACAACACTTGAAAGTACACACTTAATTTACAACACACACTCTGAGTCCTCCCTTCCATACTGGGGGAACCCTCTATTTATAATACTTTACAAACCGACTTAACAAAACCGACATACATATTATACAGACTTTCAAACTATCGTACATAATTTACATAAAATATTCATACCGCCTTTAGAGCTTTCATCGCCTTCAGAAAACTTCCAAGCCACGTATATGTACTTCTAACACCATGTCTATCTACATGCACATACTTCCAAACTTTTGCCTTTACATGTATATAAACTTCCAGATGATGATATGACTTATTAAGTTTTTTATTCTTAATTTTTGCGGCTAATACTTCTGGCAACTTCACTTCTTAAGTTGTTGTTTTACCCAGAAAATTCTCTTTGAACTGTTCAAATACGGCATCAATGTCTTCTTCTTCATCAAGAAGGTCGTCTTGTGATTCATCCACAACTTCTTTTCCTTTAAATGACATCATAGATTTATCCGATTTTGACTCTTCATCTCTGAGATTTTTGACTAGATCTTTCTTCATTTCTTCTAGGTAAGATTGGATAATATCTTCCCTTATAGCTATGCCTTTTTGCATCTGTAGCCTTTTGCTGATGTGTTCAAAAGGACTTGGAGGATCTTTCTTTTGACTTAATTTTTTCTCTTGATAATCTTTTATTGTTCCTTCTATTAGAAGAATAAGTTCGTGCCCAAATATTTCTCTAGCAGATTTATCAGTTTTCATTAATTTATCCCTAGTAAATGAGCATCTTCGAAGGCAAGGATACCCTGTTGAGTAGTACTTGTCTCCGGTACCCATTTCCATATATATGGGATTGAAAACTCTATAAAAAGTACATTGGAGCCATACCTTCAATCCAATGTCTTTTTTCATTAATTTAGCTTATTTTTTGTGATATATCAATCCAATCAGAATATAATTCTTTAAATTTTTCTAGCAAAATTTTTAAGGATAGACCAAAATTTATCCACCACTGAACAAACCAATTGGGGATTGGGCGCTTGTATATCTCGCCACAAATTTTTATAAAGCAAGAATGCTTCTTTTTATTATTTTCATAAAGAAGCACTCTATATAGCGCATCAACATAATCCCAATAATTAAATTTTATAGAAATTTTCTTTTTTGGAACAAACATTTCCTTCTCTTTTAGGGCCGATAGTCCCCATTCCTCAGGTAGTATCAACCTTTTGATTAATATTTTACTGAAACTGTAAATATTTGGATCATTTCCATGAAAATGTATTATTTCAGCTGTTTCAATTCCTTTAAAATTGCTTCATAATAACCTGTTTGCTTATATGCAGTAACAACATAAGATGATGTATCGACATATCTTTGCATTAAGGCCCATGGATTATCTTCCCTATTTATATCAGAGAATTCTAACAGGAGTGTTACTTCTTTATAAGCACTTTCTTCGTATGAAGTTATATTTCCTTAACTTTCTTCATTACCAGTGACACTAGCATAAGTCTCAGTCTGGTCTTCTTTGGCTATAAATTCCATAAACTCTTTATATAAAGGATCATTTTTATCCATAGGAATATTATTCCTTGATGAACTTGACGCAATATTTTCTGCTATTAGCTGTCTATTACCATGTTGAGCCAATATATTGTCTCTGCCTCTCCCTCTATTGGAGAGATATCCCCTGGAGAAATTACCTCTTCCTGTAGGTATCATTATCCTGTAAATATTCACGAGTTAAAAAATCAGGAAGATTATTTTCTTCTCCCTTTTTGTAAACAATTTCAAAATCAAAAGGTGCTAAATGACCTTGCCATCTTGCAAACATTTGTTTAGAAACATCATGCTTAAAGTCCTTATTAAACATGTATTTTGCTGATTTACAATCGGTTTTTATAATGAATTTTTGATTGTATAAATCATCTTGAAATTTTAGTACACATTTTACTATCGCAAGAATTTCTTTTGCAACGGTTACATAATTTTTTCTGACTATTATTCCATTTTCCTGAATGGAATCTTACAAGATATTCTTGTTTTGTTTTCGAGTCTAGTCGTTTTAGAATTCCACCATACCCTATATCCGAAGCATCAGTCTCAATAATTTTTTGCCAATTTGGATTAGCCAGCATTAGACAAGGAAGAGTTTTTACTTTCTCTTTTATTTTTCTTACGGCTTGCGTATGTTGGTCATTCCAAGGACCTGGAATATTTTTAAGCCTTTCATATAAAATAGCTGCGTCTTTAGCCAAATTCACATAATAGGATGATACATAATTTAAGCTTCCTAGAAACCTTTGTAATCGAGTTTTATCTGTTATTTCGTCTGGAAATTTCGAAACAAATTATATACTTTTGTTTAAAGGAATAATTTTTGATTTTTTTTCAAGAAAATAATTGTTGAGCCTGATCGATACAATACTTCTTTTAACGTTCCTATAGGGCATTATGAATGGAGAGTCATGCCATTTGGACTGAAAAATGCTCCTTCAGAATTTCAAAAGATTATAAATGATATTTTTATTCCTTGTAGTGAATTTATAATTGTTTATATCGATGATATTTTAATCTTCTCAAAAGATATTTTTCCTTTTTTATATTTTGTCCAAAAAATCTTACATTAGTCTGGAAAATAGGCATTTTTGGTTTAGATATTACTAAGCCATTCTGTATCACTATTTTCTTGAAAATGTCTAAATGTTTAAAATGAGTTTCAATATCTTTTGAGAATACTAAAATATCATCGATATAAACAATTATAAATTCACTATAAGGAATAAAAATATCATTCATTATCTTTTGAAATTCCGAAGGAGCATTTTTCAGTCCAAATGGCATGACTCTCCATCCGTAATGTCCTATAGGAACGTTAAAAGCAGTTTTGTATTGATCAGGCTCAGCAATTTGTATTTGCCAATATCCTGACTTTAAGTCAAATTTGGAAAATATAATAACATCAAATAATCTATCTAGTAAATCTTTTTTATTAGGGATCGGATGCCTTATCCATTTTAGGACTTTATTAAGAGGTTTGTAGTTTATTACTAGTCTAGGGGCACCTCTTTCTTGCTCACTATGTTTATTGACATAAAATGCTGTACAAGACCATGAAGATTGTGAAGGTCTTATTAGCCCTTTCTATAAAAGGGATTCAATTTCTTTTTTACACAATTCTAAATATTCAGAATTCATTTGGCAAGGTCTTGCTTTAGTTGGAATTTTCTTTTCATTAAAATCATCTTCATAATGAAGACTAACAATATGCTTTTTTTTATTCCAGAAAGCATTTGGATGTTCATTACATATCTCTGCTGAAAACATGTTGAAAATCATTTTGATCTTTAGTTTTTCTTCTATTGTTAATGTATGTATTTCTTGTTTGAGAAAATTTAAATGTAATGTTTTTTGTGTTACAAGATCTTTGATTTCATGTAAGACTTTTGTAAATGGTTTTTTTATAAACTGAATCTCTAATGGGTATTAATCCTTTTTGTATTACATTCATATCTGCACCGCTATCAATTAACGCAGTTAATTATTTTTGAAAATAATTATCGATTAAAAGTGTAATTTTAACAAACCATTTTTGTGAAATGACAATATCTAATGTAGATAGAAAATCTCTCTGCTCTGGAGAAATTTCATGATTACTATCTAAAGTTGTAATTTGTCTTGATGTTTCTAACAGGGATACTCTTTCATCTAGATCTTTATTTTTATTTTGAATTACTTGAATTTCTCTCTTAAGATTTTGAATTTCATCAGTAAGATCTTGTATAGTTGTGTGGTATTCTATCTTTTGTCTTTCCTTAAGGAGTTTATAAACTTCATTCATAGAATATGGGTTTTGTGATACTTTTGCTTCTATGTTTGGAAAAGAAGTATCACTTTGGCTTATTTCCAGAACGTCTTCAATTTGGTCTATTAATTTATATCTTAATTCCGGATCTTTTACTCTTTTTAGAAATTCTAAAATATTATTACTAGTTAAAACATTTATATCCAAATTTTGAAATGGTGACAGGATTTTATAAAATCCCTCATTTTCACTTTCATTACTACTAAATCTATCACATTTAGTGTGAAAATTATATATATACGAAATGTGAAAATAATATATATATATGAAATGTGAAAAATATATATATGAAATGAAAATAATATACATATATATATATATAATGAAAATAATATATATATGAAATATGAAAATAATATATATACATATATGAAACATGAAAATTATATTTATATATATGAAGTGTGAAAAAAAATATGAAATGAAAATAATATATATATATATATATATGAAATGAAAATAATATATATATGAAATGTGAAAATTATATATATATATATATGAAGTGTGAAAATTATATTATTTTCACATTTCATATATATATTTTATTCATACTTCATATTTATATGTATATTACCCTATCAAACAAACCACTAGAGTCCAGAATTGGCTAAAAGCCGGGATGCTACAGTAACCGGAGTAAATTCCGGAGCTACAATGACTGCAATAGGAAGCTACAGTGCACAAAAATCCGGAATGCTACAGTAACCGGGCAAAAAATTCTGGATAGGGCGGTGTTTACAGGATCAAAGTAAAATAAAGTCTCTGGCCAAAACACTAGAATTCAGTGGCCAACTTGAAATAACATGCCGCATCACCTTAGACAAACATGTCAATGTAAAACCTTTAAAGCTAAATGTTAGTAGGAATTTCACATAAAGACAACCCGTTTAACAATAATTTGGATGGAACACATAAATGTCCCAAATAAAAGCCCAAATTAACACCACAAACAACGGGCATTATAGCACTACATGTTTTCCAAATTGTCATTTCCAGAGAATCTTCACAACCCTAGCTTTAAAATTTTAACATCAACATATTCATTCTTATGACAACTGCATATTATTTCATTTTAGACTGAATTTCAGTGTTTTGGTATATACACCTTATTTTACTTTACATGTCTGATATTAGAACATATGCATACTTTTAAGCAAACATGATATAATTCAACACCTAAGATTTAGCCTGCCATTCAGGCTGTAACAAACACAATAATGATATTAATCTTAATAAACAAAAAACAAAAAATAAAAAAAACTTAAAGAAAGATTGCAGCAAACTTCTTTTTTTTATAGCAGCACAGCACGCTTACAATACTTGAAGGTACACACTTTATTTACAAAACACACTCTGAGTTCTAAGTTCCATACTGGGGGAACCCTCTATTTATAATACATACATACCGACTTTACTCACAGACTCGTACAAACTTTAATACATAAACTAATAATATAAACTCAAACCGACTTACTTTTTGTACCAACTTAAGATAAAGTGGCTATATCCTTCCAAATGTTGTTTGCCCACGTATATAAACTTCCAAGTTCTGTCATTATCTATCCTTATCCTCCTGTAGCCTCCATTAATGCTTTACTTTATCACTTAATACTTATCTTTATTTTTGCGGCTAACGCTTCTAGATGTCCGATTAGCAGATTTGCTTTAACTTGTTGTTTTCCCAAGAAAATTTTCTTTAAACTGTTCAAATACTGCATCAATGTCTTCTTCTTCATCCAGAAGGTCATATTGTGATTCATCAACAACTTCTTTCCCTTTGGATGACATCATGGATGTATCAGATTTTGACCCTTCATCTTTCAAATTTTTGACTAAATCTTTTTTCATTTCTTCTAAGTAGGACTGGATGATCTCTCCTCTTGTAGCTATGCCTTTTTGCATCTGCGGTCTTTTGTTGATGTGTTCAAAAGGGCTCGGAGAATCTATCTGTTGTCTTAATTTTGCTCTTGATAATCTTTTATTGTTTATTCTATCAGAAGAATAAGTTCATGCCCAAATATTTCTTCGGTAGATTTATCATTTTTCATTAATTTATCCCAAAATTTTGTAAACGGGCATCTTCGAAGGCAGGGAATACCCTGTTGAGTAGTACTTATTTCTGGCACCCATTTCCATATGTATGGGATTGAAAATTCTATGAAAAAATACATTGGAGCCATTCCTTCAATCAAGTGCCTTTTTTCGTTAATTTCGATTATTTTCGGTGATAGATCAAGCCAATCAGAATATAATTCTTTAAATTTTTAAGGATGGACCAAAATTTATCCACCACTGAACAAACCAATTTGGAATTGGGCGCTTGTATATCTCGCCATAAATTTTTATAAACCAAGAATGCTTCTTTTTATTATTTTCATAATGGAGCACTCCATCTAGCGCATCTACATAGTCCCAATAATTAAATTTTATAGAAATTTTCTTTTTTGGAACAAACATTTCCTTTTCTTTTAGGGTCGATAGTCCCCATTCCTCAGGTAGTATTAACCTTCTTATTAGTATTTTACTGAAACTATTAATACTTGGATCATTCCCATGAAAATGTATTATTTCAGCTGTTTCTGTTACTTTTAAAATTGCTTCATAATAACCTCTTTGCTTATATGCAGTAACAGCATAAGATGATGTATCAACATACCTTTGCATTAAGGCCTATGGATTATCTTCCCTGTTTACATCAGAAAATTCTAATAGAAGTATTACTTCTTTATAAGCACTTTCCTCATATGAAGTTATATTTGCTTCGTTTTATTCATCACCAGTGACACTAGCATAATTCTCAGACCAGTCTTCCCGGGCTATAAACTCCATAAACTTTTTGTATGAAGAATTATTTTTATCCATAGGAATATTATTCCTTGATGAATTCGATGCGATATTTTCTGCTATTAGCTGTCTGTTACCATGTTGGGCCAATATGTTGCCTCTGCTTCTCCCTTTATTAGAGAGATATCCCCTAGAGAAATTACCTCTTCCCCTAGGTATCATTATCCTGTAAATATTCACAAGTCAAAAAATTAGGAAGATTATTTTCTTCTCCGTTTTTATAAACAATTTCAAAATCAAAAGGTGCTAAATGAGCTTGCCATCTTGTAAACATTTGTTTAGAAACATCATGCTTAAAGTCTTTACTAAACATATACTTTGTTGATTTGCAATCAGTTTTTATAATGAATTTTTGATTATATAAATGATCTTGAAATTTTAGTACACATTTGACTATAGCAAGAATTTCTTTTGCAATAGTGGCATAATTTTTCTGACTATTATTCCATTTTCCTGAATGGAATCTTACAAGATATTCTTGTTTTGTTTTCGGGTCGAGTTGCTTTAGAGTTCCACCATACCCTATATCTGAAGCATCAGTCTCAATAATCTTTTGCCAATTTGGATTAGCCAGCATTAGACAAGGAAGATTTTTTTACTTTCTCTTTTATTTTTCTTACAACTTGCATATGTTGGTCAGTCCAAGGACCTGAATTCTTTTTAAGCCTTTCATATAAAATAGCTGCATCTTTAGCCAAATTAACATAATAGGATGAAACATAATTTTGACTTCCTAAAAATATTTGTAATTGAGTTTTATCTGTTATTTCATCTGGAAATTTCGAGGCAAATTCTATGCTTCTATTTATAGGAATAATCTTTCCTTTTTCTATATTATGTCCTAAGAATCTTACATTAGTCTGAAGAATAGACATTTTTGGTTTAGATATCACTAAGCCATTTTGTATCACTATCTTCTTGAAAATGTCTAAATGTTTAAAATGAGTTTCAATATCTTCTGAGAAAACTAAAATATCATCGATATAAACAATTATAAATTCACTATAAGGAATAAAAATATCATTCATAATCTTTTGAAATTCTGAAGGAGCATTTTTTAGTCCAAATGGCATAACTCTCCATTCATAATGTCTTATGGGAACATTAAAAGCAGCTTTGTATTGATCAGACTCAGCGATTTGGATTTTCCAATATCCTGATTTTAAATCAAATTTGGAAAATATAATGGCATCAAATAATTTATCTAGCAAATCTTTTTTATTAGGGATCGGATGTCTTATCCATTTTAGGACTTTATTAAGAGGTTTATAGTTTATTACTAGTCTAGGGGCACCTCTTTCTTGCTCACTATATTTGTTGACATAAAATGTTGTACAAGACCATGGAGATTGTGAAAGAGATTCAATTTCTTTTTTTACATAATTCTAAATATTAAGAATTCATTTAGCAAGGTCTTGCTTTAGTGGGAATTTTCTTTTCATCAAAATCATCTTCATAAGGAAGACTAACAATATGTTTCTTTCTATTCCAGAAAGCATTTGGATGTTCATTAATATTTCTACAGAAAACAGGTTGAAAATCATTATAATTTTTTCTTGTAATTTAGGATTTTTTTAGTTTTTCTTCTATTGTTAATGTATGTATTTCTTGTTTGAGAAAATTTAAATGTAATGTTTTCTGTGTTACAAGATCTTTGATTTCATGTAAAACCTTTGTAAATGATTTTAAACAGTTTTGTTATAAATTGGAATGTTATAGGTTTATTCTGATATGTTCCTGTTATACCATTGTTATCAACATGAGTTATAGGATATATTTTATCTATAAAAGGCGTAGCAAGAAACTTGTTGGAATACATGTTTTGTCCTTGCATATATAAGCTTGTGGAAGTTTGAAATTTATATTAAGTTTTTCTCCACCTGCATGTCTTAGTGAATTTGTAGTTTTATGAAACTATCTAGTGGGCATTAATCCTTCTTATATTACATTCATATCTGCACCACTATCAACCAATGCCGTTAATTCCTTTTGAAAGTAATTATTAATTAAAAGTGTAATCTTGACAAACCATTTTTGTGAAATAACAATGTCTAATGTAGATAGAAAGTCTCTTTGTTCTGAAGAACTTTCTTGATTACTGTCAAAAGTTATAATTTGCCTTGATGTTTCTAATAGTGATACTCTATCATCTAGATCTTTATTTTTATTTTTAATCACTTGAATTTATCTATTAAGATTTTGAATTTCTTCAGTAAGATCTTGTATAGTTATAGGATATTCTACCTTTTGTCTTTCTTTAAGGAGTTTATAAACTTCATTCAAAAAATATGGATTCTGAGATATTTTTGCTTTTATGCTTGGAGAAGAAGTATTACTTTGGCTTGTTTCCGGAATGTCTTCAATTTGGTCTATTAATTTATATCTTAACTCTGGATCTTTTACTCTTTTTAGAAACTCTAAAATACTATTGTTAGTTAAAACATTTATATCCAAATTTTGAAATTGTGACAAGATTTTATAAAATCCCTCATTTTCACTTTCATTACCACTAATTGGATTCTAACATGGTTGGCCGCTCATACATGGCTCGCAACATCCTTCAGATAAAGATTCGTCATCTAATACTTCAAAAAATTTTGAACTAGAAGAATTAGTTTCAGATTCTTCATTTTCTGTACTGGTTTCTGAATAAGAATTTAGTAAAAGTTTGGATAGTGTATTTTTTAGTTCATCATCAACATTTAAATTATTAGTTTTCTTTTTTTAACTTGCATCTATTTGCATAATGTCCTATTTTTCCACATTTATAACAATGAACAATTTTTCTTTTCTTTTTATTTGATCTTTCTTCTTTTCTTTGGGCTTTTTGTTCTAATTTTTTCTTAGAATAGTGTTTCTTTTTCTTTTTATAAGAAGATTCAATAACCTTATTATTTTTTAATTTTTTATGATTACTTTTATTAGTTGGAATATCCATCCCAAATTGGCTATAGAATTGTCCTAATTGATTTCTCTCTGTTAACTTTTGTCGTTTAATTTGCTGATTTAACTTTATTTCATTATATAATGATGATCCTTCTTGGATACATGTTCCAATTAATTTTCCATAAGTATAACTTTTGTATGGAATGTTAACCTTATCTTTTCTTAATGCTTTTCTTACTCTTTCCGCAAATAAAGAAGGGAAGATGTCTATAAATTTTGATTTCCAATGGGAAATGTTGCTCTCTGATAATTCCATTACTTTATTTAAAAATGTATCTTTATACCATCTAAAGTCCGTTAGAGTTTTACATCTTAAATTTTGTAAGAGTGTACGAGCATTTTCGCTATTGTCAGATATCCTTCCAGTAAAATGTTCTAAAATAGTAACTATTAGTTTATATACAACATTTTGTACTACTTGTCCATCTTCTTGCTTTACAATATTACAAATTTCACTTTTATTTGCTGGAGATAGATAATTATCCCACCAACCCTTTAGTTGGCATGTAAATCCAGTAACTATCATTTTTTGCTACAGTAGCGTCAGAACTTCCATTACTTTTGCAAATAGTACTATACATAAGCATACAGTGTGCAATATTATAAATTTGTTTTTCAGAACATCCATCTATATTCCATTCATAAATCTGTTTACCACTATAACTGTTAGTGACAATATAATCTTGTTCCTTATGCAATGTATCCATTGGAGAAGGTCTACTGTAGTAGAATAATCTTTGATTTGGCTTTCCATATTTATCCAGTTTATTGATTTCGTCTTGAATAACCTTTTTATAATTATCAGTATTTTCTAGGTTAGATGAAAATTCTTCTTCAAGAGTATTTATTTTTATGTCTTTAAATTTTTCTTCTAATTTTTTTTCAAAATCATTTGTTGATTTTAATTTAAAATCTTTAATTTCAGGAGATGGTTGAAGGGTAGAAGAGGAGACAACATCAGTTAAGTCTATTAAATCTCTGGTTTCTATTTGGACACTATATTTTCCTTGACAAATTGCAGAATATACTACTTCTATTCTATTATGTAACAAACATATTTGTTCCCCTAAGATATTTAGGTATAAATTTGTATAATTTTGTTTTTCTAATATTTGATTTATATGTTTTACAGTAACTTGTAAGTATCATTTTCAAACAATTTTGAAAAGGCATTAAAATTTAATATCTTTCCCTTTTTATCAATTTGAAAAGATGATTGGGGTGGATAAATTCCTTTAATAATACTTCCATTCAACAACTTGTCATCTCTTTCTATTATGGAAATATATTGTTCTATGTAGTTTGATACAAACCAAGGAACAAAGGAAATAATATATTCTTTTCAGATGTAAATTCATAAAACTTATTTTGAAAATAATTTTGTTCTTCTCTTGAAAAGTTTTCAAAGAACCATTCTCTAAAAGATTTTCATTTTGGTAAATTAAATTCATTTTTAATTCTTTGCCTAGTTAAAGAGCCAGGACTAAAATCTATTTTAGTCGTATTATCCGTTAAATAGAAAAATTCATTTCAAATTTGGTTATATCCGCATCTTGAACATTGTAAACGCCCTTTACAATATTGTTTTTATTTATATGTATTTTTTCAACAGGATTATTTCTTTCAATAAATTTTTCTTCATTATTTTTTCTTTCATAAGTTGAACTTCTAGGTGTTTCAACAGTATTGTCTAATGGTGAAATATGAGAATAAAAAGATTTTCTTCTATATATATTATACCTATCAGATCTGTTTATAATAGATTCACAAGGATAATTGTCCATATGTATTTAGACAGATCCTTCAGGAGTTTGAACAATACTAGTTATGCTATTGCTTATAGTGGACCGTGGAGGCACAACTTTTTCTATTTGCCAACTATCAGGTAGTGGAATTTCTTCCCACTTTATTGGCCTTCTAGTAGTAATATTTGATTTACTAAAATTAGTTTCTATTATGATAGTTTCATTGGAGGGTTTATCTATCATTTTGCATTGTGGATTTAACGTAAGAAGTGGTTTATAATAGATCCGGTAACATATACAAATTACTTCTGAACCAGGAACATAGTTATAACCATGTATTTTTATGTTTAAGGTAAGTGCATCTAGAATATTAACATCGGTTAAGGACAATTGCAAATTTAGGTAAACATCAAAATAAACTGGTCCATGCACTAAACTAGATTGTATTAACCCCATTAATAATTTTTTCCAATCCATTTCAACCGTCTCTTAAAGCTAATATAAAACTTTTAGGTAAGCCTTCTAATGTCAGGGGTTTTAACGCAATTTGTACTAAACCTATATGTATAAATTTATGAGTTTGTCTATAAGGGTTTATGTCCTTACTACCTAACAATTTTATAACCATTTCATCGTTATCTAAAGAGACAAATTCTTCAGTGGTTTTAACTACTTGTTTTAAACAAAGTTTTTCAAAAGTTCCTAACCGGTATACGACCTTACGTTCAATTTTAGGAATTGTCCATTTATTAAGTAGATCCAAATTATAAGGGAAATCATATTCTTGTTTAATACTATTTTTGACAGTATCTCTTTTCCTAATCATTTTTATTTTTAGGTCTGTGTTGAATCATATTAGTCTACTTCTATGTAAACCATGGCTCTGATAACAAACAGAAACCCTATCAAACAAACCACTAGAGTCCAGAATTGGCTAAAAGCCGGGATGCTACATTAGACCTTCTCCAATGGATACATTGCATGAGGAGCAAGATTATATTGTCACTAACAGTTATAGTGGTAAACAAATTTATGAATGGAATATAGATGGATATTCTGAAAAACAAATTTACAATATTGCACATCGTATGCTTATGTATAGTACTATTTGCAAAAGAAATGGAAATTCTGACACTACTGTTGCAAAAATGATAGTTGCTGGATTTACAGGCCAACCAAAGGGTTGGTGGGATAATTATCTATCTCCAGCAAATAAAAGTGAAATTTATAATAATGTAAAACAAGAAGATGGACAAGTAGTACAAAATGCTGTATATACACTAATAATTACTATTTTAGAACATTTTACTGGAAGAATATTTGACAATAGCGATGTTGGAATTGTCCCACATCGGGAATTTGTCTACCTATTCTTCCTTAATATATGAGGAGTTCCCCCTCCACATTGCTAATTGGTTTTGTGATAACTTGGGTTCTCTAACATGGTATCAGAGCAGGTTTAATTCGTGCACACATTGCCACACTTATCCATGTCACCCAAAAACATCCACGTGTTAGGCTCAGATATTGCACACGTGCAGGGGTGTGTTGAAACAAGTCCCATATCGGGGAATTTGTAAAATAATTCCTGTATAACTATTAAGAGTTCACCTTTCACATTGCCAATTGGTTTTGTGATAATATGGGGGCTCCATCATTTAATCCTTCTCTTCAACTCTTCTTCATGTGGTATCAAAGCGCTGATCCAAAACTCTTCTTCATAATCTGCCCCTCGTCATCCCATTCATCCACGTGCTAGAGCATATGTATGCCTAGCCGTGCGGGGGCGTGTTGGAATTGTCCCACATCGGGAATTTGTCTACCTATTCTTCCTTAATATATGAGGAGTTCCCCCTACACATTGCCAATTGGTTTTGTGATAACTTGGGGTTCTCTAACAAACGAAAATACTCGCACACTCTTACAAAATTTAAGATGTAAAACTCTAACGGACTTTAGATGGTATAAAGATACATTTTAAATAGAGTAATGGAATTACCAGAGAGTAATAGTTCCCATTGGAAATCAAAATTTATAGACGGCCTCCTTTCTTTATTTGCGGAAAGAGTAAGAAAAGCATTAAGAAAAGATAAGGTTAACATTCCATACGAAAGTTATACTTATGGAAAATTAATTGGAACATGTATCCAAGAAGGATTATCATTATGTAATGAAATAAAGCTAAATCAGCAAATTAAACGACAAAAGTTAACAGAGAGAAATCAATTAGGACAATTCTATAGCCAATTTAGGATAGATATTCCAACCAATAAAAGTAATCATATAAAACTAAAAAATAATAAGGTTATTGAATCTTCTTATAAAAAGAAAAAGAAACATTATTCTAAGAACAAATTAAAACAAAAATCCCAAAGAAAAGAAGAAAGATCAAATAAAAAGAAAAAGAAAATTGTTCATTGTTATAAATGTGGAAAAATTGGACACCATGTAAATAGATGCAAGTTAAAAAAGAAAATTAATAATTTAAATGTTGATGATGAACTAAAAAATACACTATCCAAACTTTTACTAAATTCTTATTCAGAAACCAGTACAGAAAATGAAGAATCTGAAACTAATTCTTCTGGTTCAGAAAATTTTGAAGTATTAGATAACGAATCTTTATCTGAAGGATGTTGGGAGCCATGTATGAGTGGCCAACCATCTTTGAATCCAATTAGTGGTAATGAAAGTGAAAATGGGGGATTTTATAAAATATTGTCATAATTTCAAAATTTGGATATAAATGTTTTAACTAACAATAGTATTTTAGAGTTTCTAAAAAGAGTAAAAGATCCACAATTAAGGTATAAATTAATAGACCAAATTGAAGACATTCCGGAAACAAGCCAAAGTTATACTTCTTCTCAAAGCATAAAAGCAAAAAATATCTCAAAATCCATATTCTATGAATGAAGTTTATAAACTCCTTAAAGAAAGACAAAAGGTAGAATATCCTACAACTATACAAGATCTTACTGAAGAAATTCAAAATCTTAAGAGAGAAATTCAAGTGATTAAAAATAAAGATCTAGATGAAAGAGTATCACTATTAGAAACATCAAGGAAAATTACAACTTTTAACCGTAATCAAGAAAGTTCTTCAGAACAAAGAGACTTTCTATCTACATTAGATATTGTTATTTCACAAAAATGGTTTGTCAAGATTACACTTTTAATTGACAATTACTTTAAAAAAAAAAAACGGTATTGGTTGATAGTGGTGCAGATATGAATGTAATACAAGAAGGATTAATACCCACTAGATATTTTCATAAAACTACAAATTCATTAAGACATGCAGGTGGAGAAAAACTTAATACAAATTTTAAACTTCCACAAGCTTATATATGTAAGGACAAAACATGTATTCCAACAAGTTTCTTGCTAGTGAAAAATATTACAAACCAGGTAATATTAGGAACACCTTTTATAGATAAAATATATCCTATAACTCATGTTGATAACAATGGTATAACAGGAACCTATCAGAATAAATCTATAACATTCCAGTTTATAACAAAACCATTTACAAAGGTTTTACATGAAATCAAAGATCTTGTAACACAGAAAACATTACATTTAAATTTTCTCAAACAAGAAATACATACATTAACAATAGAAGAAAAACTAAAAAAAACCTAAATTACAAGAAAAAAAAATAAAATGATTTTCAACCTGTTTTCTGCAGAAATATGTAATGAACATCCAAATGCTTTCTGAAATAGAAAGAAACATATTGTTAGTCTTCCTTATGAAGATGATTTTGACAAAAAGAAAATTCCAATTAAAACAAGAACTTGCCAAATGAATTCTGAATATTTAGAACTATGTAAAAAAGAAATTGAATCTCTTTTACAAAAAGGGTAAGAAGACCTTCACAATCTCCATGGTCTTGTACAACATTTTATGTCAATAAACATAGTGAGCAAGAAAGAGGTGCCCCTAGACTAGTAATAAACTACAAACCTCTTAATAAAGTCCTAAAATGGATAAGACATCCGATCCCTAATAAAAAAGATTTGCTAGATAGATTATTTGATGTCATTATATTTTCCAAATTTGATTTAAAATCAGGACATTGGCAAATACAAATCACTGAGTCTGATCAATACAAAACTGCTTTTAATGTTCCTATAGGACATTATGAGTGGAGAGTTATGTCATTTGGACTAAAAAATGCTCCTTTAGAATTTCAAAAGATTATGAATGATATTTTTATTCCTTATAGTGAATTTATAATTGTTTATATCAATGATATTTTAGTTTTCTCAAATGGCATAACTCTCCATTCATAATATCCTATCAAACAAACCACTAGATTCCATAATTGGCTAAAAGCCGGGAAGCTACAGTAACCAGAGTAAATTTCGAAGCTACAATGACTGCAACAGGAAGCTACAATGCACAAAAATCCGGATTGCTACAGTAACTGGGCAATTTTTTTTGAATAGGGCTGTGTTTACAGGATCAAAGTAAAATAAAGTATCTAGCCAAAACACTAAAATTTAGTGACCAACTTAAAATATCATGCAGCATTAACTTAGACAAACATGTCAATGTAAAACCTTTAAAGCTAAATGTTAGTAGGAATTTTACATGAAGACAACCCGTCTAACAACAATTTGAATGAAACTCATAAATGTGCCAAATAAAAGCCCAAATTAACACCACAAACAACAGGCATTATAGCACTACATGTTTTCCAAATTGTCATTGCCAGAGAATCTTCACAACCATATCTTTAAAAGTTTAACCTTAACATATTCATTCTTATGACAACTGCATATTATTTCATTTTAGACAGAATTTTAGTGTTTTGGTATATACACCTTATTTTACTTTACATGTCTGATATTAGAACATATGCATACATATAAGCAAACATGATATAATTCAACACATAAGGATTTAGCCTGCCATCCAGGCTATAACAAACACAATAATGATGTTAATCTTAATAAACAAAAAGTAAAAATAAGAAAAACTTACAGAAAGATTGCAGCAAACTTCTTTTTTATTATAGCAGCACAGCTCGCTTACAATACTTGAAGGTATACACTTTATTTACAACACACACTCTGAGTTCTGAGTTCCATACCGGGGGAAGCCTCTATTTGTAATACATACATACCGACTTTACTCACAGACTCATACAAACTTTAATACATAAACTAATAATATAAACTCAAACCGACTTACTTTTTGCACCGACTTAAGATAAAGTGGCTATATCCTTCCAAATGTTGTCTGCCCACATATATAAACTTCCAAGTTCTGTCATTATCTATCCTTATCCTCCCGTAGCTTCCTTTAATGCTTTACTTTATCACTTAATATTTATCTTTATTTTTGCGGCTAACACTTCTAGATGTCCGATTAGCAGATTTGCTTTAACTTGTTGTTTTCTCCAGAAAATTTTATTTGAACTGTTTAAATACTGCATCAGTGTCTTCTTCTTTATCGAGAAGGTATTTTCACATTTCATATATATATTATTTTCACATTTCATATACAGGACCGGTCCTGGCCTAGTGCGAGCCGTGCGACCGCACAGGGCCCATTAGGTCAGAGGGCCAAAAAAAAAACTATATTACCTTTACTAGAGCTGATTTTTCTTGTCAGGATACATGTACCTGATAGTAATTTATCTATGCAAAAGTAGATATGATTGTATGCTTTGTTGACATCAATCAATATATTAAAATGGAGATGTGGCTTGTGTGGACCTCTAGTTGACAGATTGAAAATGTGGGTAAATTTTTTATGAATTTGCTGAAACACGCAATTTTCTCAATGGAGATGCACAGTAGAAAAAACACATATTCACTTAAGTTCAATTTCATAAAAGAAAAAAATTAAGGGCCCAAAATTTTTGGCTTGCACTAGGCCCATAAATACTCAGGGTCGGCCCTGTTCATATATATATATATATATATATATATATATATATAACTTTCACACTTCATATATATATTATTTTCATTATATATATATATTATTTCCAATTCATATATATATTTTTCACATTTCATATATATATTATTTTCACATTTCATATATATATATATATATATATTATTTTCACATTTCATATATATGTTTTATTCATACTTCATATATATATATATATTTCACATTTCATATATATATATATATATTATTTTTCACATTTCATATATGTATATTATTTTCACTTCATATATATATTTTATTCATACTTCATATATATACAATTCACATTTCATATATATATTATTCTCATACTTCATATATATATATATTTTATTTACACTTCATATATTTTTCACATTTTATATATATATATATTATTTCCATTTCATATATACATTAATTTTCATTTCATATATATATATATTTCATTTCATATATATATATATATATATATATATATTATTTTCATTTCATATATATGTTTTATTCATACCTCATATATATATATTTTTCACATTTCATATATATATATATATATCATTTTTACTTAATATATATATTTTTCACACTTCGTATATATGTTTTTTTAACATCGTATATATATGTATATATATATATATATATATATACTGAACACCCTATCAACCATCGCACTAAAATCCATAATAGGCTAGAACCCGGGCTGCTATAGTAACCAGAGTAAATTCCGGAGCTACAGTGACTGCAACAGCAAGCTACAGTGCACTAAAGGCCGGAAAGCTACAGTACCTGTGCAAAAAATTCTGGATGGGGCGGTGTTTGCAGAATCAAAGTAAAATCAAGTCTCTGGTCAAGCCATTGGAATTCAGTGACCAAGTTGAAATAATATGCAGTATCAATAAAATAAACATGTCAATGTAAAACCTTTAAAGCTAAATGTTAGTAGGAATTTTACATGAAGACAATCCGTCTAACATCAATTTAGATAAAACACATAAATGTGCCAAATAAAAGCCCAAATTACTACCACAAACAACGGGCATTATAGCACTACATGTTTTCCAAATTGATGCTACCAGAGAATCTTCATAACCCTTGCTTTAAAAGTTTAACTTTAACATATTTATTCTTATGACAGTTACATATTATTTCATTTTAAACTGAATTCCAGTGTTTTGATTCATATACTTGACTTTACTTTACATGTTTGATATTAGATCAGTTGCATACATATAAGTAAACATGATATAATTCAACACATAAGGATTTAGCCTGCCATTCAGGCTATAATAAACACAATAATGATATTAAACTTAATAAACAGAAAGTAAAAACAAGAAAGACTTATAGAGAATTTGCAGCAAACTTTTTCTTTATTCCAACAGCAGAACACTCTTACAACACTTGAAAGTACACACTTAATTTACGACACACTCTAAGTTCTGAGTTCCATACTGGGGGAACCCTCTATTTATAATATATACATACCGACTTTACTTACAGACTCATACAAATTTTAACACATAAACTAATAATAAACTTAAACCGACTTACTTTTTATACCGACTTAAGATAAAGTGGCTATATCCATCCAAATGTTGTCTGCCCACGTATATAAACTTCCAAGTTCTGTCATTATCCATCCTTATCTTCCCGTAGCTTCCTTTACTTTATCACTTAATACTTATCTTTATTTTTGCGGCTAACGCTTCTAGATGTCTGATTAGCATATTTGCTTTAACTTGTTGTTTTCCCCAGAAAATTTTCTTTGAACTGTTCATATACTGCATCAATGTCTTCTTCTTCTTCTTCTTCATCGAGAAGGTCATCTTGTGATTCATCAACAACTTCTTTCCCTTTGGATGATATCATAGATGTATCGGATTTTGACTCTTCATCTCTGAGATTTTTGACTAGATCTTTCTTCATTTCTTCTAGGTAAGATTGGATGATATCTTCCCTTGTAGCTATGCCTTTTTGCATATGTAGTCTTTTGCTGATGTGTTCAAAAGGACTTGGAGGATCTTTCTTCTGACTTAATATTTTCTCTTGATAATCTTTTATTGTTTCTTCTATTAGAAGAATAAGTTCATGCCCAAATATTTCCCCGGTAGATTTATCAATTTTCATTAATTTATCCTAAAATTTTGTAAATGAGCATCTTCGAAGGCAAGGAATACCCTGTTGAGTAGTACTTGTCTCTGGTACCCATTTCCATATGTATGGGATTGAAAACTCTATAAAAAAGTACATTGGAGCCATACCTTCAATCCAATGTCTTTTTTCATTAATTTTCGCTTATTTTTGGTGATATATCAATCCAATCAGAATATAATTCTTTAAATTTTTCTGGCAAATTTTTTAAGGATGGACCAAAATTTATCCACCACTGAACAAACCAATTGGGGATTGAGCGCTTGTATACCTCACCACAAATTTTTATAAACCAAGAATGCTTCTTTTTATTATTTTCATAAAGGAGCACTCTATATAGCGCATCTACATAATCCCAATAATTAAATTTTATAGAAATTTTCTTTTCTGGAACAAACATTTCCTTCTCTTTTAGGGCTGATAGTCCCCATTCCTCAGGTAGTATCAACCTTTTGATTAATATTTTACTGGAACTGTAAATATTTGGATCATTTCCATGAAAATGTGTTATTTCAGCTGTTACAGTTCCCTTTTAAAATTGCTTAATAATAACCTCTTTATTTATATGTAGTAACAGCATAAGATGATGTATCGACATACCTTTGCATTAAGGCCCATGGATTATCTTCCCTATTTATATCAGAGAATTCTAACAGAAGTATTACTTCTTTATAAGCACTTTCTTCATATGAAGTTACATTTCCTTCATTTTCTTCATTACCAGTGACACTAGCATAAGTCTTAGTCTGGTCTTCTTTGGCTATAAATTCCATAAACTTTTTATATAAAGGATCATTTTTATCCATAGGAATATTATTCCTTGATGAACTTGACGCAATATTTTCTGCTATTAGCTGTCTATTACCATGTTGAGCCAATATATTGCCTCTGCCTCTCCCTCTATTAGAGAGATATCCCCTGGAGAAATTACCTCTTCTCAAGGTATCATTATCCTGTAAATATTCTCGAGTTAAAAAATCAGGAAGATTATTTTCTTCTCCCTTTTTGTAAACAATTTCAAAATCAAAAGGTGCTAAATGAGCTTGCCATCTTGCAAACATTTGTTTAGAAACATCATGCTTAAAGTCCTTATTAAACATGTATTTTGCTGATTTACAATCGGTTTTTATAATGAATTTTTGATTGTATAAATCATCTTGAAATTTTAGTACACATTTTACTATCGCAAGAATTTCTTTTGCAATGGTTACATGATTTTTCTGACTATTATTCCATTTTCCTGAATGGAATCTTACAAAATATTCTTGTTTTGTTTTCAGGTCTAGTTGTTTTAGAATTCCACCATACCCTATATCTGAAGCATCGGTCTCAATAATCTTTTGCCAATTTGGATTAGCCAACATTAGACAAGGAAGAGTTTTTACTTTCTCTATTATTTTTCTTATGGCTTGCGTATGTTGGTCAGTCCAAGGACCTGGATTCTTTTTAAGCCTTTCATATAAAATAGTTGCGTCTTTAGCCAAATTCACATAATAGGATGATACATAATTTAAGCTTCCTAGAAACCTTTGTAATCGAGTTTTATCTGTTATTTCATTTAGAAATTTTGAAGCAAATTCTATACTTCTGTTTATAGGAATAATTTTTCCTTTTTCTATATTATGTCCTAAAAATCTTACATTAGTCTGGAAAATAGACATTTTTGGTTTAGATATTACTAAGCCATTCTATATCACTATTTTCTTGAAAATGTCTAAATGTTTAAAATGAGTTTCAATGTCTTTTGAGAAGACTAAAATATCATCGATATAAACAATTATAAATTCACTATAAGGAATAAAAATATCATTCATAATCTTTTGAAATTCTGAAGGAGCATTTTTCAGTCCAAATGGCATGCTCTCCATTCATAATGTCCTATAGGAAGGTCAAAAGCAGTTTTGTACTGATCAGGCTCAGCAATTTGTATTTGCCAATATCCTGATTTTAAGTCAAATTTTGAAAATATAATAGCATCAAATAATCTATCTAGTAAATCTTTTTTATTAGGGATCGGATGCCTTATCCATTTTAGGACTTTATTAAGAGGTTTGTAGTTTATTACTAGTCTAGGGGCACCTCTTTCTTGCTCACTATGTTTATTGACATAAAACGCTGTACAAGACCATGGAGATTGTGAAGGTCTTATTAGCCCTTTCTGTAAAAGCGATTCAATTTTTTTACACAATTCTAAATATTCAGAATTCATTTGGCAAGGTCTTGCTTTTGTTGGAATTTTCTTTTCATCAAAATCATCTTCATAAGGAAGACTAACAATATGCTCTTTTCTATTCCAGAAAGCATTTGGATGTTCATTACATATCTCTGCTGAAAACATGTTGAAAACCATTTTGATCTTTTGTTGTAATTTAGGATTTTTTAGTTTTTCTTCTATTGTTAATGTATGTATTTATTGTTTGGGAAAATTTAAATGTAATGTTTTTTGTGTTACAAGATCTTTGATTTCATGTAAGGCTTTTGTAAATGGTTTTGTTATAAACTGAAATGTGATGGATTTATTTTGATAGGTTCCTGTTATCCCATTATTATCAACATGAGTTATGGGATATATCTTATCTATAAAAGGTGTTCCTAGTATTACTTGGTTTGTAATATTCTTTACAAGTAAAAAACTTGTTGGGATACACGTTTTATCTTTACATATATAAGCTTGTGGAAGTTTAAAATTTATATTAAGTTTTTCTCCACCTGCATGTCTTAATGAATTTGTAGTTTTATGAAAATATCTAGTGTGTATTAATCCTTCTTGTATTACATTCATATGTGCACCACTATCAACTAATGCAGTTAATTCTTTTTGAAAATAATTATCGATTAAAAGTGTAATTTTAACAAACCATTTTTGTGAAATGACAATATCTAATGTAGATAGAAAATCTCTCTGCTCTGGGGAACTTTCATGATTACTATCAAAAGTTGTAATTTGTCTTGACGTTTCTAACAGGGATACTCTTTCATCTAGATCTTTATTTTTATTTTGAATTACTTGAATTTCTCTCTTAAGGTTTTGAATTTCTTCAGTAAGATCTTGTATAGTTGTGGGGTATTCTATCTTTTGTCTTTCCTTAAGGAGTTTATAAACTTCATTCATAGAATATGGGTTTTGTGATATTTTTTGCTTCTATGTTTGGAAAAGAAGTATCACTTTGGCTTGTTTCCGGAACATCTTCAATTTGGTCTATTAATTTATATCTTAATTCCGGATCTTTTACTCTTTTTAGAAATTCTAAAATATTATTACTAGTTAAAACATTTATATCCAAATTTTGAAATTGTGACATGATTTTATAAAATCCCTTATTTTCACTTTCATTACTACTAATTGGATTTAAACATGGTTAACCATTCATACATGGCTCACAACATCCTTCAGATAAAGATTCATCATCTAATTCTTCAAAATTTTCTGAACCAGAAGAATTAGTTCCAGATTCTTCATCTTCTATATTGGCTTCTGAATCAGAATTTAGTAAAAGTTTAGATAACGTATTTTTTAACTCTTCATCAACATTTAAACTGTTAATTTTCTTTTTTAACTTACATCTATTTGCATAATGTCCAATTTTTCCACATTTATAACAATGAACAAATTTCTTTTTCTTGTTATTTGATCTTTCCTCTTTTCTTTGGGCTTTTTGTTCTAATTTTTTCTTAGAGTAATGTTTCCTTTTCTTTTTATAAGGAGGTTCAATAGCCTTATTATTTTTTAGTTTTTTTATGATTACTTTTATTGGTTGGGATATCCATCCCAAATTGGGTACAGAATTGTCCTAACTGATTTCTTTCTGTTAACTTTTGTCGTTTAATTTGTTGATTTAGCTTTATTTCATTACATAATGATAATCCTTCTTGAATACGTGTTCCAATTAGTTTTCCGTAAGTATAACTTTCATATGGAATATTGAATTTATCTTTCCTTTATGCTTTTCTTACTCTTTCCGCAAATAAGGAAGGAAGGCCATCTATGAATTTTGATTTCCAGTGAGAACTATTGCTCTCTGGTAATTCCATTACTTTATTTAGAATTGTGTCTTTATACCATCTGAAATCTGCCAGAGTTTTACATCTTAAATTTTGTAAAAGGGTATGAGTATTTTCGCTATTGTCAGATATTCTTCCTGTAAAATGTTCTAAAACAGTAACTATTAATGTATATACAGCTCTGTATTACTTGCCCATCTTCATGTTTTACAGTATTATAAATTTCACTTTTATTTGCTGGAGACAAATAATTATCCCACCAATCTTTTAGTTGGCCTGTAAATCCAGCAACTATCATTTTTGCAATGGTAGTGTCAGAATTTCCGTTACTTTTGCAAATTGTACTATACATAAGCATATGATGCGCGATATTATAAATTTGTTTTTCAGAATATCCATATATATTCCATTCATAAATCTGTTTACCACTATAACTATTAGTAACAATATAATCTTGTTCTTCATGCAATGTATCCATTGGAGAAGGTCTATTATAGTAGAATAACCTTTGATTTGGTTTACCGTATTTGTCAAGTTTATTAATTTAATCTTGGACAACCCTTTTATAGTTATCAGTATTTTCTAGGTTAGATGAAAATTCTTCTTCAAGAGTATTTATTTTCATATCTTTAAACTTTTCTTCTAATTTTTTTTCAAAATCATCTATTGATTTTAATTTAAAATCTTTAATTTTAGGAGGTGGCTGAAGGGTCGAAGAGGAGACGACGTCAGTCAAGTCTATTAAATCTTTGGTTTCTATCTGGATATTATACTTTCCTTGACAAATTGCAGAATATACTGCTTCTATTTTGTTATGTAACGAACATATTTGTTCTCCTAAGATATTTAAATATAAGTTTGTATAATTTTGTTTTTCTAGTATTTGGTTTACATGTTTTACAGTAATCTGTAAAGTATCATTTTCAAATAGTTTCGAAAAAGCATTAAAACTTAATATTTTTCCATTTTTATCAATTTGAAAAGATGATTGAGGCGGATAAATTCCTTAAACAATACTTCCATTCAACAACTTATAATCTCTTTTTATTATGGAAATATATTGTTCTATGTAGTTTGATACAAATCAAGGAACAAAAGGGAATATTATATTTCTTTCAGATGTGAACTCATAAAATTTAATCTGAAAATAATTTTGTTCTTCTTTTGAATTTTTTTTAAAGAACCATTCTCTAAACATTTTCCATTTTGGTAAATTGAATTCATTTCTTATCTTTTGCCTAGCTGGAGAGCCAGGACTAAAATCTATTTTAGTTGTAATATCCATTTAAATAGAAAAGTTCATCTCAGATTCAGTTATATCCGCATCTTGAACGTTGTAAACGCCCTTTACAATATTGTTTTTATTTATATATAATTTTTCAACAGGATTATTGTGTTCAGTAATTTCTTCATCAATAGTTTTTCTTTCATAAGTTGAGCTTCTTGGGGTTTCTACAGTATAGTCTAATGGTGAAATATGAGAATAAAAAGATTTTCTTCTAGATATATTATACCTATCAGATCTATTTATAATAGATTCACAAGGATAATTGTCCATATGTATTTGAACAGATCCTTCGGGAATTTGAACAATACTAGTTATGTTATTGCTTATAGTGGACTGTGGAGGCACAACCTTTTCTATTTGCCAACTATCAGGTAGTGGAATTTCTTCCCACTTTATTGGCCTTCTGGTAGTAATATTTGATTTACTAAAATTGGTTTCTATTATGATAGTTTCATTGGAGGGTTTATCTATCATTTTACATTGTGGATTTAATGTATGAAGTGGTTTATAATAAATTCTATAACATATGCAAATTACTTCTGAACCAGGAACATAGTTATAACCATGTGTTTTTATATTCAAGGTAAGCGCATCTAGAATATTAATATCGGTTAAGGATAGTTGTAAATTTGGATAAACATCAAAATAGACTGGTCCATGCGCTAAACTGGATTGTATTAATCCCATTAATGATTTTTTCCAATCCATATTTCTACCGCCTCTTAAAGCTAATATAAAACTTTCAGGTAGGCCTTCTAATGTCAGGGGTTTTAACGCAATTTGCACCAAGCCTATGTGTATAAACTTATGAGTTTGTCTGTAAGGATTTATATCCTTACTACTTAACAATTTTATAACCACTTCATCATTATTTAAAGAGACAGACTCTTCAGTAGTAAACTACTTGTTTTAAGCCAAGTTTCTCAAAAGTTCCTATATATATATATATATCACATCACAAATATATATTTTATTCACATCGTGTGTGTGTGTGCGTGTGTATATATATATATATATAATTTTCACATCCTATATATAAAATTTCCACATTGTATATATATTATTTTTCACATCGTATATATTTTATTCGCATCACATATATATTTATTTCATTTCTCATATATATATATATATATATATATATATATATATATATACACACACACACACACATGTTATTTCATTTCACATCACATTCACAATCCAAACAAACAACCATGGTTTGTACAATAAATGGTGTCAGGTGCTACTAAGCACCGTTTGCATTCTAGTATATTTTAACTGTAAAATAATTTCAGTGAGAGAGATTCTCACATTCATTTCCACTCCGCCAGTTTTTATTTCTGAATTTCTGAACATTTTGGATTTGAATTTGGCTGAATTTCTAATTAACCCCGTTTCTTCTCTAGTCAGTTTCATGGCGTTGTGCTCGTGGCCACGATCGCAACGCACCTGATTTCACTCAATTCTGTAATCGTTTGAAAGAGTTATGATGATTTGAATATTAAATAATTTAAGTAACATTATTAATTAAGGTTAATTAACCTTAGTCACATTTTAACACCGTTACAACGTTTTCTTCCTTCCGCGATAAACTGGAACCTGTTGCCCATCCTCTTTGACCAATGACGCACGCCCATCGAGGCGACTGGCTATCGATTAGAAACTGCCAGGAGCAGCGCCCCAGTGACGCCATCCACTACCTCGTCCAGCGTTGAACTCAAGTCCCTCAAGCCTCCTCAAATTGCGCGCGACTTCCATACGTTTAAACCAACGATTCCGCCACCCTAATAATCTAGAACCGATCACCATCCGTTAATAGACCGATCTCTCATAGCTGAAGAGGATTGCTGTTAAGGGTTTCAAGAATTAATGCATGGATTAAGAGAATCGAAGCGAGGAAGTTTGTGAAATTTTCGTCGTTCGTTCTTAAAGAGGCGGAATGTTTTCTAGTTGACCACACAACCCGTTTGACTTAGGGTTTGACCTGGAATTGGGGTATATATACCCTATTTATAATATTATTTTAATTTTTAATTCGTAAATTACCTGTTTAATGTCATGAACCCCAAATCGAACCCAACGACCATCATCCCTAACTAAATACCCCCATTCCGGACACAATAGGATATGTCCCGTAAGCCAATTCGACTGTTGCGATCAGTTCTTATCAAAATTAAAATATAAATCAATATATATTTAATTTAAACGTACAATTTAATTTACCGTGGCCACATACTGACTCCAAAAATTCTCGGAAAATAAATCTAGCTATATTTTGACGATACGGTCCTACCAAAGCTAATTTCTTCGAATTTGGAGACCATTTAAAAAATGGTCAATTTCTAGTCGATTCAATTCAAATTTAAATTACTAAACATATTTAAATTTACTGCGCTTATATATTAATTCCAAAAATTATGAAATTTGAAACCTTGCAATGCTTGGACATTCCTGATCCAACAAAAGTGGTTTTGTAAAAAATGGCGGTCGTTTGCAAAATCGCTATTTTTAAGGGCTATATATATATTCCATAACGACTATTCTGAATTTTCAATTGGACATAACTTTTTATTCTCGTTATGAAATCTGGATTTTTCACATTCGTTGGAAAGATATTTTTCAAACAGATTCAAATATTTCTGGTTTTACTGAAATCCGATTTATTTTGAATCATGCACATTCATTTGAAATTTGAAATCGAATTTTCAAACTACCGCGCCATTTCAGACTCGTTATATAATTAAAATAAATTTATTCGTTATAACTTCGATTTAAATAAATTTTTAGTCGTTATTATTTAAAATAAATCATTTTAAATATTCAAAATCCATTAAAATAGCTAAAATAAAATTTTTAAATTGGTTCTGATTTTCCGAGTTGTTACAAACAGTATCATTTTCTTTTTCAAATTGTACTTCTTAACATTTTGACCATCAGCATTACCGGTTTGATTTTCTACCACACTTTGTTCTTCCATTGCTGCATTACCAATACCAGTTATTTCCTCAATAACTCTTTGATCCTCAATTTCGCTATCAACAGTATCAGTTCTACTGTCTTCTGCGATTTTCCCCACTGGTTGATTCTCAATTGGCATCTGAACATCAATTGTTTGTTGTTTATCACGATATAGGGTTTCGACTCTGGATGGTATATTTTCTGCAGATTCGACTATGGTTTCAGAATTTTTTCCACTTCCTCCTCGATTTGATCAGTATAAGGTGCGATTTTAGGGTTTTCTTCTACATTTGTGTCCTCCGCAGCTAGATATGGTGACGATATTGATTCGGTCGACATTTCTGTTTATCAAACGAATTAAACCCTGATGCTGAACGTATTTTTTACGATTGAGAAAAAAAGAAAAGAAAACGAACGATAAAAAAAATAAGCGAATGTAGGGGTTATGTTGGGGTGGACTATTAATTGTCTTTCTCGATAAATCTGAAGTGGGTTGTCCTTATGAATAAAGTATTTAATTCACTTGTGTTTATAAATTTTTTCCCCTTTAATCATTTACTTAAAATGATTAATTTAAATGTTCAATAAATTAGATGAAGCACGGTTTAATTGAGACTCTGCAAATGTGCGAAAATAAGCAGCACAAGTCTAAACCCTAGATTCACCATCTTCCAAAATTATTACAAGAATGCAGGCCCAATGGCCAACGGCCGCTCCTCCGCCGGTAACCTATCATCAACTGGCGCAACCGCAGCAAAATCAACACCTACAACCAACCACCCTTGAAGAGGTCCGCACCCTCTGGATTGGCGATCTCCAATACTAGGCCGACGAGTCGTACTTGACTGGTTGCTTCGCCCACACTGGCGAACTTATCTCTATCAAGATCATCCTCAACAAGATCACGGGGCACCCCGAGGGCTACGGCTTCATCGAATTCACCTCTCATGCAGCTGCCGAGCGCATCCTTCAATCTTACAACGGTATCCCCATGCCTGGGACGGAGCAGCCCTTCCGTCTCAACTGGGCCTCATTTGGACTCGGCGAGAAGAGGGCTGATGCGGGGCCTGACCTCTCTATATTTGTTGGGGATTTGACCCCTGATGTGGCGGATTATATGTTGCAGGAGACATTTAGGGTTCAGTACCCTAGCGTGAGGGGGGGCCAAGGTTGTGACTGATGTGGCTACCGGGAGATCAAAGGGGTATGGTTTTGTGAAATTTGGGGATGAGATGGAGAAGAATAGAGCAACATGGTGTTTATTGTTCAAGTAGGCCGATGAGGATTAGTGCTGCAACTGCAAAGAGACCGGGGGTTGGTGTTGGGTTGCAACCATATCATGCTGCTGTTGTTAAAGGTGATTGCCTTTTCTGTATGCATAATATACTCGATATATGATGAAGAATTTTTGTGTTTAGATAGTAGTGCCTTGTCGTGAGATTAACATAATTATATTACTTTACAAATTGTCAACTGGCTTTGTGATAACAAGTGATTGTCTGATGCTATTGAAGTTGGTTATCAGAAAGATAGTACACTGTCAATTGATTTTGAGTTAATCAACGTTTCTTTGTTTTGTTGAGAACAATTCCATATTCAACAATCGGTATCTGTATATAGAAGTATAAAGAGAATTTCTTATATTTGATTTTGTGATAGTAAGCAGTACATTAATGTCTGTATTTGATATCATTAGCGGATAATTATAACCGTAAGAAGCTGTATAATCTATATATCCTGTTATTGTCTGCTTCTTCTTGATTGGATTTCTCGATTCAAAATGATAATCCATTGCCCAACACATTTTGATTCATGTATGTTGTTGAGTACTTATCTATCTGTAGTACTGTGTGTAAAACATAGCCTGCATACAGTGCGTAATACTTACAACACTTTGGCTCACATTTTAATACCTCCATTATTGAATGCTTATAATTTTTGTATGATTTTGTGCTCAAGTTGATATTATTTTTATGTTACACCGATACCACTTCATTTTGTGTGGCTTTTTGACAAAATTACACCAATGCATGTAGAAAGATATTAAATGTGGTAATATTGTGTAGATGTTTTCTGTTTGGCAGCTTTGACTTTCCCGGAGAATTAGAGAACTTTCTAGGGTTAGAAATTTTTTCCTAGCAGATCTTTGATTAACAAGAATAAGAGCAGAAGATAAAGCTGATTTGAAAATGCAAATTTCCTAAACCTATTTGTGTATCAAGATGAATATTTTCCTACAGCACGGTCTATAACACTCTTTTACAGCATACTGTACATATACCCTTATTCTGTTCGTTACACCAAACATTTGACAAAAAAGATGCAAGTGATCAGTGAGTTATTTATTTTAGATCTTGGGTAACCAGTATCCTGTCTGCTAGAACTAAAGGTATAAAGCAAGTAAAAGGAGCTTAATTAAGTTTGTTCAGTTAGTCCATCAAAATAGTCTTTTATGCTAATTAAGCTGGAATGCTTTAGCATTAAAGTAGGTACAAAATACAGAGTAAATGTTATGGGTATTAGTGAGGTCCATCGAATTTGCTCACAAATGTAATACAAAGTGCATTTTTTTTAAAAGAATTGTACTAATCATAGAGGTAAGATAGAGTGAATGCATGAAATGATGTTTGTACTATGTAATTTAGCCTTGCACAAATACAGTGAAAGCATGGTGTGAAATTCCAATCAGCATGCTGGAATTCCAACCGTCTGTGCCGGTTCCTACGATCAACAAGCTGGAATTTGCTCGTAGAACCATTTCCAAAAGCAAACTTTGAAAAGGAAAAAGAAAAGAAAAAATGATTTAGATTCATATGTACCAAAAAAAGAGTGGAAGAAACAGGTAGGGGGAGAGGCAGCATCAAGTAGAGAGAAATGTGAGATTTTGGTTGGAAGACAGAAACATGTTTATTTAACGATTAGGGTTACCTACAACGATATATTTTAGTGTCGGTATGAGGGTAGGCCCTGCTTTATTGATTTTGTTTTCATTTGTATATTTAGGAATGATATTTGATCAGTGTATTAATTCAATCTTGGCTATTGCTTTGGGCTGATTTTCTTAACTTAATGTAGTTTAATTTTGTTTATTTTATTTCAGTTTATTATGCAAATTGATGCAAAGTATGATGCTCAAATTGCGAAGACAATAACAACTGTGGTTCATATGAAGCTCAAAATAATAGTTATTTCTTAAATTAAAATTGTTTTTTTCCAAAGCATGTTTCTTGTGTATAATTCGAAAAACGTACCACAAATTTGTGTTGATATTGAATATTTATGATGAGATCATAAAGCAACACTATAAATTTATGTTAATATCGTATATTTACAATGTATTATAAAAACTTGCCGAAAATAGCAAATCGAAATTAAAATAGATTTTTTGGAGTTTTCCGAATGGTTCCAGAATATTGAAATTTTCCGATGACCAGAACAGACACAAATAAAGGGATTTTTGATCCTTGAATGGTTTCTTCAATATGGTAGCTTTGAACCATGGGGATCTTACAAGTGTTTTGGGCTGTTTTTCTTTTTCTTTTTGACTTTATTTTTCCTTGTGGCAGCTACATATCCAGGATCAACTTATGCTGTAGCACAGTTGCCTGCAGCTGCACAAGATAATGATATTACAAATACAACGGTATGAGTCATTTTTTAGTTTATCCCAGTATTTATTTATCCATTTGCTCCTAAATTCTATTGATCTTCCTCATTGCAGATTTTTGTTGGTGGCATTGACCCAAATCTCACCGAAGATGAGTTAAGACCCTGTTTTTCACCATTTGGAGAAATCACATATGCTAAAGTCCATCCCGCGAAAGCATGTGCATTTGTACAGTTTAGGGACAGGTATTTGGCTAGTATACCTTCATACTATTTTGAGATTGTCCAATGCCAATATAAGTTCTCTTGTCACATGGTCAATGTTCCTATACTTATTGATGGGATGCATCTTATTATTGAGTAGGTGATACATGGACAATTTGGTTGTGATCATAACATATGTTATCATGGTACATAAAATGGATGTATTACTTTTTATTTGACATATGTTATCATGATACATGGACAATTTGGTTGTGATCATAACATATGTTATCATGGTACATAAAATGGATGTATTACTTTTTATTTAACCCATTTTTTATGCTTTTAAAGCAAATTGCAGTCCTCCAGTTCTTAAAGACACGTGTATTTTTTGATTTTAATTTATGCCGGATCTAGTTTTTTTCCTGAAATTCTTGGTATAATGTTAAAATTGCTTTTATCTAGCTTTGCATTTGTTGTATTTGTTTTATTATTTGATGATGATTTCTTTCAACAGGACATCTGCTGAAGAAGCACAATGTCTAAATGTGTAATTGAACCAGAACTAATTGCATAGAGAGAACATCAACATGCATAAGTAGGTATTTTAATTTCTTTCAAACTTCTTAATTGCGTTTTCAATATTCAGATAATTTATTAACATTCACATTTCAGTAAATTTTTTGTTGGTCTTTGATTGGTGAATGACCTTTTCAAGCCAATAACTGATATACTAATACCTCGATGCCTGAATATTGAAGTTGCCTTTATTATTTCATGGTGTTTGAATATTTATTTATTAGATCTAGTGTATATGTTAATATTTACATTATCTTCACAAATAAAGGCTATTTTAAGATTTTCTTTTTCTACCAGGCCACGATATTTTTGAGTCTATTGACGTTTTTTGAAAATTCTTTACAGAACTATTATACATTAAAATTTCAAGTAACAGATTATTAAATTCTTAACTGGATCTTTTCGTTGTTATGGTTAGCGAGTAATATAAGAAGTGTATGATTTATTTGATTCGACCAAAACATATTATTTTCCCTTCGGTCTGATTGATTCACATTATGAATTCTTGCCACTCATGCTTATTAATCAACCACAAAAATAAACAAATTAATCTTGTAAATATAAAAGAAAATAAAATAATAAACAATTTCTTCCGTGAAGTTGCTTTTGCAAAAATTAAACACTCACTATGCATACATTGTTTTGTTTGCTCATTTTCCTAATATGTTTTGCAAGTTCATTTACTGAAATTTAGGTCAAATGCATGACATAATAGGTTAAATGCATGACATAATATTCAGAACTAACTTAATCTCACAGTCAAATTCATCCTTTCTGAATTTTGGTTTGGAATTTGGAGACAATTTCATCATCGTAACAAACATATAGTTGGATTGGATGAGCAAACGAGAATATTACATCATACTTAGAATTAAGGTTTTGTATGATTCTACTTGGGGTTTGTTTAAATGGATGAGAAAAATAAGAATGTAGTGTTATGAGTTAACATAGTGTTTTGCAAAAAGGTATATTATATAATAGTGTATGTTATAAAGTTTTTTTAATACATATTAGTTTGATTATTTTATGTGTTATGAGTTTCTTTGTTATATGTTTTTTGTTGTTTTATGAGAATGTTGTTTTTATTTTGTTTTTATATCTATTAAATATCATCATTTTCACTCTTATACAATTTGTTATTCTTTTAAATAACAGTAGACTCACTCAATTTACTGGCCTTGCAAGTATTGATATATATAGGTGCATGTTGTAATAGATATTTATACCACCAAAATTTTAATCCAATAGGTCAAATTTAATAATACTTATTCAGTGAAGACTGATTTTATACTTAATGCTTACAATATTTCATTTCATTCAGAAATATGTTGTAATACCATTATTTTTGCTATTGCTGCAAATTAAACATTAGGATCAAAGGGAACACCGGTAGCAGGCAACCAATGATTCCCGTCGATGAACTCTGCGACAGAATAGGGTCGTGCTTCATTTTCATGTTTTAAAAGTTTAAACCCTGACCATTTTACTTTTTTATCTCTATCTTCCTTGCTTTTTACTGCTCCATCGCCTTATATACCATACTCCATAAATTCATAAGTTTTTTCCCTTTCAGTTCCACGTCAGCTATCCCAACCGGCGGGATTGATAACACTATCAATGCGGCATTGATAGTCCCTTCACGGTCTTTTAAGGTACGCTTTATCTACATTAGAGTTAAACCCGCCTTTGCTTTTTATAATGCATTTATGAATATATATATATATATATATATATAAATATATATGATAAAGAAAATTAGTCTATATAAATTATGTCTATCGAAGACTAAAAAGAAATATAGATTATGTTATATAAATAAATACTAGTGTTTTTCGACTTGTCCTTATTTCCTTGAGCTGTCACATAACCAACACCACAAATATCGATGTCGCATTTCTGAAGTACCACTGCCGCATCTTCAAATATGGAATCGATCGCTCTACGAATATCACAGTATCTATAGAATTGCTTGTATCCACCATTCACAAATAGAGTGTCCTGATAACCGATGAACTCGCACTGATAAAATGCATTCTTGTCACTGTGACTTCTAAGAGCAACTGCTTGCCCTTTGTCCATTCCTGATGTATTCTCAAATATAGTCAGTTTTGCTATGAATTCGTTAGCTATCACAGCTACATAATAGATAGTATGCAATAAAGTTAGTTTTGAAATATAACATAAAAACAAAATTTTACATGATAATAATACACAGATGTAGAAATCTAGATCAATAAACATAAAAAACGATAAGAAGGTATATGTAACATGCTTTAATGTTTTTTTATGATACACTTAGTATATATCGTTAAGTCAATAATGAGAAATATAAAATGTAACTTACTGACTGCAGTCGACTTTTCAGTTTTTTTAACCATCTTGAGCGTTAAGCTGACTACAAAATATAGTTGTTCCTTTTCCGTCGCCAATGAGAGTAATTTCTGACACAGTTATGGTTACATTTTCTTCGTACACACCCGTTTTTACAAATGTTACATATCTCTGGCCAGTCTATCGAGAAGGAATTGCTTCGCTTAAAATTAAGCGAAGCAATTCCTTCTCGATAGACTGGCCAGAGATATGTAACATATGTAAAAACGGGTGTGTACGAAGAAATTTAAGCGAAGCAATTCCTTCTCGATAGACTAGCCAGAGATATGTAACATATGTAAAAACGGGTGTGTACGAAGAAAATGTAACCATAACTGTGTCAGAAATTACTCTCATTGGCGACGGAAAAGGAACAACTATATTTTGTAGTCAGCTTAACGCTCAAGATGGTTAAAAAAACTGAAAAGTCGACTGCAGTCAGTAAGTTTCATTTTATTTTTCTCATTGCTGACTTAACGATATACACTAAGTGTATCGTTGAAAAAAATGAGAGCAAGTTACATGTTACTTCTTATCTTTTTTTGTGTTTATTGATCTGGATTTCTGCATCTGTACTATTATCATGTAAAATTCTGTTTTTTTTAATACATTTCATAACTAACTTTATTGCATGCTGTAAAGACCCGGGCTTTGCCCGACCCGATCGATCGCAAAATCGACCAAGACCGTTCAAATCCCGAATACTTTAACTTTGTGAATACAACAATCATCAGAACAAAACAGCAGACTTTTATAAACAGTACAAAATGTTTACATCAGAGTACAGAATATCAGAGTACATCGAATAAAAATAATTGCAACGGAAGATAAATTTTACATTTAATTTATAATACATTGCAGCTGAACAAAACTAATACAGCGGAAGTCTTTTCTATATTCTGGACACAGCTTTATGCTTCAATCCAGTATCCTGCTCAAAAGATAAACCTGTAGACAAACTACTCGACTGCCCGTGTGGAAAAGAGGGCACCCGAGTTTGCAAAGGTGGAAACAAACAACGGGTCAGTCGTGGGACTGGTGTGAGAATTCTTAACTAACATAACTACTAATAAGGCAAATCCAAGGACCACGCCGCTAACGCGGAACGGGTTTACTCCAATGGATTGCTGTGCATAACAGTAAAGTAAATCGTCAAATAACGCAATGCTTTTTAGAAAAATGAAACCACCATAAGACTCAAGTCCCATCACACAATGCAACGCACACCAGAGGATAGAGTTTTACCTTATGGTGATTAAAAGATGATAAATACGTAAAAACGATATTATTATTAGTGTGTATATGTTTTAATAAAATATTTCAAATATAATATCAATCCTAGGAAGCATAGGTACCATATATTATGCCTCCGTACTAGTAATACAATCAAAACCGCATGGGGCGTATTGGAGATTTGGATTTCCATCATGAGTCAAGGCTAGAGCGGAGCTCCTTACCGATTCGAGACACTCTAGCTAATGTCCCAGGATTACCCGCAGTTAACCCTTGGAAATGGCAGGGCCGGTCCTCAAATACAGCTTAGAGGATTGGCAATTCCTAAGCACACGTTTCCCGGTCCTATAGGACCTATCCGAAGCGCGCCTCATTCCATCATCCACATAAGTAAAATGTCATGCCGTGATAAAACCCAACCACCACTTCTAGCTAGAAAGAAACGTGCTGCTCTCCCTGCGTTCCCTTCGCCCGTTTTAGACTCTACCGTTTTGTGAGGCTCGCGAAGTTACGTCATAACCACAAGACCTGCTTTTCAACAAAGCCTTGATCATCTTCATCTTAGCGTGCCACATTGTCAATCCATACCGTGCCATTGATCGTCCATCAATATATAAACGGGTGTTAAGTAAAGAATAAATTCTTCACCACCAATCATTTATATATAGACAGAAAATCACTAACATGATATTAACGGAGTACAACGTCAGACACACAATCCATTTAAAACTTATGCTCTGGGTCTGAGCGAAAGTCAAATCCGTACAAATCAACACTACGTCCGGACGGCAACCACTGTAGCCCCTTCAAGGTAGCTACTCCAATCATGGGCATCAGCAGTCGTCGTCCATTCGATGTGAAGACCGTCGGTCTTCTATGGTCGTCTTTAAATCTTCAATTTTTAAACGTCGTTTAAATTGTTTGGAATGAGATAAACTCGGACTTCCCAAACAATTCTCGTGTATATATAAGTTGGAAATCATTTCATATCGTTTGATTTTAAATTTTTATATATATAATTATATATATAATTCCTCCATCCATTTCATCTTACTATATTTTCCTAACAACCAATCTTCTTATTTATATGCAATAACTCATCACACCAAACAATGGTTTCTATTATTAATGTTCTTCAATTTCCATACATATCCTACACACAAAAATGTATTTTGTGTATCATTCCAATTACAACCAAAAATGAATATTTTTGTACGTCCTTCATAATTTAACAAAAAATGAGTATTTTTGTGTCATTTCAATTCCTAGCCAAAACGAAATATATTTTGGTGTTAACTTCATTTCTATACGAACGAATATATTTCTTATCTCTTTCAATGCAAACCAAAAAAAATGATTTTTGCTATTTTATATTGGCAATGCAAATTTCCTTCTTAGGTGACGTCATGCAAATATAATTTTTAATATAAAATATAATATCATACCTTAATTACATAATAAGAATGTAATTCTAATTTACAGTGCAAATCCTCATTTATAGTTACATATATAAAAGTGTAAATTTTATTCGCTTACCACATTTCATATCATAGTTTCAAATAAAAGTGTAAATTTAATTAATAAAATGTCCTTCTTATCCTAAATAACCTCTTTTAAACAAAGAGACATGTTTATCTAGTTTAACCCTTCTAATATAAGTGACATTCCAATCATATAATTACATAAAAAAAATGTAATTCTCATTTCTTTTTATTTTGATCACATGAAATGTAATTTCCTTTAACAAAACTTGTCAGTACAAAACAATGTCAACTTAATTTTTAACAAATGAATATTTTGTCATCCTTTTTCGTTTGATCAAAATGCATATTTCTTACTCTTGACAAATGAGTATCTTGTCATCCTTATATTTTCTATCTTTTTTTTATATTTGACAAAATGAATGTTTTGCCATTCTTTTTATCTATTTTTATAAAAATGAATCTTTCTTTTATTCTATCCATATAAAAATAATCTCTCTTTTTCCAATGACATATACAACTATGAATGTACATGTTAACAAACCTTCCATTACAATTGACATATAAACTGAATGTATATGTAAACAAATTTTACTTCATTTCTCTCATTACATATAAAAGTGAATTAATATATACGCAAGCTTATTTCATCTCTCTCTTTACATATAAAAAGGAATTTGTCGCTATTCTTTACCTTAACAAAAATTGAAGTTGTCATACTCTTTACATTAACCAAAATAAATATATTTCATTTCATATGCAATGCTATGCAACGGTAACAAAATAAATATATATCATTCATATGCAATGCTATGCAACGTTAACAAAATAAATATATATCATTCATATGCAATGCTATGCCATTAACAAAATAAATATATATCATTCATATGCAATGTATGGCATTAACAAAATAAATATATATCATTCATATGCAATGCTATGTCATTAACAAAATAAATATATACCATTCATATGCAATGTATGACATTAACAAAATAAATATATATCATTCATATGCAATGCTATGTCATTAACAAAATAAATATATACCATTCATATGCAATGTATGACATTAACAAAATAAAAGTATATCATTCATATGCAATGCTATGTCATTAACAAAATAAATATATACCATTCATATGCAATGTATGACATTAACAAAATAAATATATATCATTCATATGCAATGCTATGTCATTAACAAAATAAATATATATCATTCATATGCAATGCTATGTCATTAACAAAATAAATATATATCATTCATATGCAATGCTATAGCATTAACAAAATAAATATATATCATTCATATGCAATGCTATGACATTAACAAAATAAAAGTATTTTCTTTCATATGCAATGCTATGTCATTAACAAAATAAATATATACCGTTCATATGCAATGCTATGGCATTAACAAAATAAATATATATCATTCATTTGCAATGTATGGCATTAACAAAATAAAAGTATTTTCTTTTATATGCAATTTTAAAGTTCTAGAAATTAATTAAATAATTTAAAAATAAAATAGAAAATACCCTCAGCCCGTTGACCGCGAAACACTATTCACCGCAGAACTTTGACTGCCATTTGCCGCTGCTTCAGGCCACCTGACGCCACAGGACTACCGCCAACGTCTTCGTCTTGGCGAGACGCACCACCACCAGAAAGAGCCGCCCCTAAAGCTTCTCCGATCATCGGGAAATCGCCTACGAACGATTTCGCCTCGCGGGTCCCACAGGCCGCCTCACACCTCCAAACTGCCTGAAATTTTGCGAGCACCGCCACCTCACGTAGACGAAGAACTTCCGTGTTCGTGACTTCGTCTAATTCTTCCTCGATTCACGGGAATTTCTTGATTTACGTTTTGAGCTTCTGAATTTCGAAAACAGCGAGCTTTAAGACGAGATTCCGGCGAATCCGAGCGCTGTTTGACGAAACCGACGACACCATTAGCTTCGTATCGTCGAGACCTTCGAGTGGACATATAATTTGCTATGGTTTGAAGAGATTTTATTTTCGACAAATTTTAGAGGAAGAGAGAGCCGCCATGGAAATTGAGAAAAATGATGGAAAAGAGAAGTGGCTGCTGTGTATTTCGAATTTCAGCCCTAAATTCTGAGGAAAAAGATAATATATACTATGGGTTTAATTTTGGTTTGGGCCCAAATATCATTACGTGTCCAATTACTAAATTTTCAACTGTTTTCTTCAGTTCAAAAATTCTTATAAATACATGCTGATTTCAAAATTAATAAAATTTTAAACATAATTATTTCAGGTCATTACGAATCCAACGAACCTGATTTCGTAATTTTCCGAGTCCGTATGAATTTATTATGAATTTCCGAAGTCTGAAAATATGCTATTTTTCACTGTAAAAATTATACCGGCCACAAAATAATTCCAAAAATTATAAATTTTAGAATTTACCTTATTTTTATATTCCGAATCCATAGAAACTGGTCTCGTCGAATTCAGAGTTCGTTTGCAAAAATTCCATTTTTCAGGCGTATATTTTTGGTATTTAAAATACCAAAAATATACACGCCTGAAAAATGGAATTTTTGCAAACGAACTCCGAATTCGACGAGACCAGTTTCTATGGATTAAATACCAAAAATATACGCCTGAAAAATGGAATTTTTGCAAACGAACTCCGAATTCGACGAGACCAGTTTCTATGGATTCGGAATATTAAAATAAGGTTAAATTCTAAAATTTATAATTTTTGGAATTATTTTGTGGCCGGTATAATTTTTACAGTGAAAAATAGCATATTTTCAGACTTCGGAAATTCATAATAAATTCATACGGACTCGGAAAATTACGAAATTAGGTTCGTTGGATTCGTAATGACCTGAAATAATTATGTTTAAAATTTTATTAATTTTGAAATCAGCATGTATTTATAAGAATTTTTGAACTGAAGAAAACAGTTGAAAATTTAGTAATTGGACACGTAATGATATTTGGGCCCAAACCAAAATTAAACCCATAGTATATATTATCTTTTTCCTCAGAATTTAGGGCTGAAATTCGAAATACACAGCAACCACTTCTCTTTTTCATCATTTTTCTCAATTTCCATGGCGGCTCTCTCTTCCTCTAAAATTTGTCGAAAATAAAATCTCTTCAAACCATAGCAAATTATATGTCCACTCGAAGGTCTCGACGATACGAAGCTAATGGTGTCGTCGGTTTCGTCAAACAGCGCTCGGATTCGCCGGAATCTCGTCTTAAAGCTCGCTGTTTTCGAAATTCAGAAGCTCAAAACGTAAATCAAGAAATTCCCGTGAATCTAGGAAGAATTAGACGAAGTCACGAACACGGAAGTTCTTCGTCTACGTGAGGTGGAGGTGCTCGCAAAATTTCAGGCAGTTTGGAGGTGTGAGGCGGCCTGTGGGACCCGCGAGGCGAAATCGTTCGTAGGCGATTTCCCGATGATCGGAGAAGCTTTAGGGGTGGCTCTTTCTGGTGGTGGTGCGTCTCGCTAAGACGAAGACGTTGGCGGTGGTCCCGTGGCGTCAGGTGGCCTGAAGCAGCGGCAAATGGCGGTCAAAGTTCTGCGGTGAATAGTGTTTCGCGGTCAACGGACTGAGGGTATTTTCTATTTTATTTTTAAATTATTTAATTAATTTCCAGAACTTTAAAATTGCATATGAAAGAAAATACTTTTATTTTGTTAATGCCATACATTGCATATGAATGATATATATTTATTTTGTTAATGCCATAGCATTGCATATGAACGGTATATATTTATTTTGTTAATGACATAGCATTGCATATGAAAGAAAATACTTTTATTTTGTTAATGCCATAGCATTGCATATGAATGATATATATTTATTTTGTTAATGACATAGCATTGCATATGAATGATATATATTTATTTTGTTAATGACATAACATTGCATATGAATGATATATATTTATTTTGTTAATGACATAGCATTGCATATGAATGATATACTTTTATTTTGTTAATGTCATACATTGCATATGAATGGTATATATTTATTTTGTTAATGACATAGCATTGCATATGAATGATATATATTTATTTTGTTAATGTCATACATTGCATATGAATGGTATATATTTATTTTGTTAATGACATAGCATTGCATATGAATGATATATATTTTGTTAATGCCATACATTGCATATGAATGATATATATTTATTTTGTTAATGGCATAGCATTGCATATGAATGATATATATTTATTTTGTTAACGTTGCATAGCATTGCATATGAATGATATATATTTATTTTGTTACCGTTGCATAGCATTGCATATGAAATGAAATATATTTATTTTGGTTAATGTAAAGAGTATGACAACTTCAATTTTTGTTAAGGTAAAGAATAGCGACAAATTCTTTTTTATATGTAAAGAGAGAGATGAAATAAGCTTGCGTATATATTAATTCACTTTTATATGTAATGAGAGAAATGAAGTAAAATTTGTTTACATATACATTCAGTTTATATGTCAATTGTAATGGAAGGTTTGTTAACATGTACATTCATAGTTGTATATGTCATTGGAAAAAGAGAGATTATTTTTATATGGATAGAATAAAAGAAAGATTCATTTTTATAAAAATAGATAAAAAGAATGACAAAACATTCATTTTGTCAAATATAAAAGAAAGATAGAAAATATAAGGATGACAAGATACTCATTTGTCAAGAGTAAGAAATATGCATTTTGATCAAACGAAAAAGGATGACAAAATATTCATTTGTTAAAAATTAAGTTGACATTGTTTTGTACTTACAAGTTTTGTTAAAGGAAATTACATTTCATGTGATCAAAATAAAAAGAAATGAGAATTACATTTTTTTAATGTAATTATATGATTGGAATGTCACTTATATTAGAAGGGTTAAACTAGATAAACATGTCCCTTTGTTTAAAAGAGGTTATTTAGGATAAGAAGGACATTTTATTAATTAAATTTACACTTTTATTTGAAACTATGATATGAAATGTGGTAAGCAAATAAAATTTACACTTTTATATATGTAACTATAAATGAGGATTTGCACTGTAAATTAGAATTACATTCTTATTATGTAATTAAGGTATGATATTATATTTTATATTAAAAATTATATTTGCATGACGTCACCTAAGAAGGAAATTTGCATTGCCAATATAAAATAGCAAAAATCATTTTTTTTGGTTTGCATTGAAAGAGATAAGAAATATATTCGTTCGTATAGAAATGAAGTTAACACCAAAATATATTTCGTTTTGGCTAGGAATTGAAATGACACAAAAATACTCATTTTTTGTTAAATTATGAAGGACGTACAAAAATATTCATTTTTGGTTGTAATTGGAATGATACACAAAATACATTTTTGTGTGTAGGATATGTATGGAAATTGAAGAACATTAATAATAGAAACCATTGTTTGGTGTGATGAGTTATTGCATATAAATAAGAAGATTGGTTGTTAGGAAAATATAGTAAGATGAAATGGATGGAGGAATTATATATATAATTATATATATAAAAATTTAAAATCAAACGATATGAAATGATTTCCAACTTATATATACACGAGAATTGTTTGGGAAGTCCGAGTTTATCTCATTCCAAACAATTTAAACGACGTTTAAAAATTGAAGATTTAAAGACGACCATAGAAGACCGACGGTCTTCACATCGAATGGACGACGACTGCTGATGCCCATGATTGGAGTAGCTACCTTGAAGGGGCTACAGTGGTTGCCGTCCGGACGTAGTGTTGATTTGTACGGATTTGACTTTCGCTCAGACCCAGAGCATAAGTTTTAAATGGATTGTGTGTCTGACGTTGTACTCCGTTAATATCATGTTAGTGATTTTCTGTCTATATATAAATGATTGGTGGTGAAGAATTTATTCTTTACTTAACACCCGTTTATATATTGATGGACGATCAATGGCACGGTATGGATTGACAATGTGGCACGCTAAGATGAAGATGATCAAGGCTTTGTTGAAAAGCAGGCCTTGTGGTTATGACGTAACTTCGCGAGCCTCACAAACCGGTAGAGTCTAAAACGGGCGAAGGGAACGCAGGGAGAGCAACACGTTTCTTTCTAGCTAGAAGTGGTGGTTGGGTTTTATCACGGCATGACATTTTACTTATGTGGATGATGGAATGAGGCGCGCTTCGGATAGGTCCTATAGGACCGGGAAACGTGTGCTTAGGAATTGCCAATCCTCTAAGCTGTATTTGAGGACCGGCCCTGCCATTTCCAAGGGTTAACTGCGGGTAATCCTGGGACATTAGCTAGAGTGTCTCGAATCGGTAAGGAGCTCCGCTCTAGCCTTGACTCATGATGGAAATCCAAATCTCCAATACGCCCCATGCGGTTTTGATTGTATTACTAGTACGGAGACATAATATATGGTACCTATGCTTCCTAGGATTGATATTATGATTGAAATATTTTATTAAAACATATACACACTAATAATAATATCGTTTTTACGTATTTATCATCTTTTAATCACCATAAGGTAAAACTCTATCCTCTGGTGTGCGTTGCATTGTGTGATGGGACCTGAGTCTTATGGTGGTTTCATTTTTCTAAAAAGCATTGCGTTATTTGACGATTTACTTTACTGTTATGCACAGCAATCCATTGGAGTAAACCCGTTCCGCGTTAGCGGCGTGGTCCTTGGATTTGCCTTATTAGTAGTTATGTTAGTTAAGAATTCTCACACCAGTCCCACGACTGACCCGTTGTTTGTTTCCACCTTTGCAAACTCGGGTGCCCTCATTTTCCACACGGGCAGTCGAGTAGTTTGTCTACAGGTTTATCTTTTGAGCAGGATACTGGATTGAAGCATAAAGCTGTGTCCAGAATATAGAAAAGACTTCCGCTGTATTAGTTTTGTTCAGCTGCAATGTATTATAAATTAAATGTAAAATTTATCTTCCGTTGCAATTATTTTTATTCGATGTACTCTGATATTCTGTACTCTGATGTAAACATTTTGTACTGTTTATAAAAGTCTGCTGTTTTGTTCTGATGATTGTTGTATTCCCAAAGTTAAAGTATTCGGGATTTGAACGGTCTTGGTCGATTTTGCGATCGATCGGGTCGGGCAAAGCCCGGGTCTTTACACATGCTATCTATTATGCAGTTGTGATAACTAACGATTTCATAACAAAACGGGCTACATTTGAGAACACATCAGGAAATGACAAAGGGCAAGCAGTTACACTTAGAGGTCACAGTTACAAGAATGTATTTTATCAGCGCGAGTTCATCGATTATCAGGACACTCTATTTGTGAACGGTGGAGGCAAACAATTCTTTAGAGACTGCAATATTCGTGAGCGGCCGATTTCATATTTGGACATGCGACAGTGCTACTTTAGAAATGCAACATCGATATTTATGGTGCTAGTTATGTGACAGCTCAAGGAAGAAAGGACAAGTTGAAAAACACTGGTATTTGTTTATGCAACATTATCTATAGTTCTTTTTAGACTTCGATAGACATCATTTATATAAACTAACTTTCTTTATCATATATATTTATAGGTATATCTATTCATAAATGCATTATAGAAAGCAAAGGTGGGTTTAACCCTAATGTAGATAAAACGTACCTTGAAAGACTGTGGAGGGACTATTCAAGAGTCATCGTCATGAAATGCCACATTAATAGTGTTATCAATTCTGCTGGTTTGGATAGCTGACGTGGAACTGGAAGGGAAAAAACTTGTGAATTTATGGAGTATGGTAATTACGACGATGAAGCGGTAAAAAGTAAGGAAAATAGAGATAAAAGAGTAAAATGGCCGGGGTTTAAACTTTTAAAACATGAAAATGAAGCACGATCCTATTCTATCGCAGAGTCCATCGACGAGAATCATTGGTTGTCTGCTACTGGTATTTACTTTGATCCTAATGTTTAATTTGTAGCAATAGCAAAAATAATGGTATTACAACGTATTTCTGGATGAATTGAAGTATTGTAAGCATTATGCATAAAATCAGTCTTCACTGAATAAGTATTATTTAATTTGACTTATTAGATTAAAGTTTCGCTGGTATAAATATCTATTACAACATACACCTATGTATATCAATACTCGCAAGGCTAGCGAAGTTGAGTGAGCCTACTGTTGTTTAAAAGAATAACAAATTATATAAGAGTGAAATGATGATATTCAGTATGTAAGTAAAAACAAAGTAGAAACAATATTCTCATAAAACAACAAAAACATATAACAGAGAACCTCATAACATATAAAGTAACCAAACTAATATATACATAAAAAACTTTACAACATATGCTATTATATAATATAGCTTTTTGCAAAACACTATGCTAACTTATACCGCTACATTCTTACTCATCCATCTAAATAAACCCCAAGTAAAATCATACAAAAAACCTTTGTCAAATCTACTAAGGAAGATGGATTCAATGGAAAGGAAATTTCAGAAAAAATATTTAAACATTAAACAAAATTTTATATCTGAAAATATTTGTTTTAAAAACATTTAAAATCTCTTTCTTAGTTTATTATGTCGAGATTATATAAATTTAATTGCAGGTCATTGGTTTGTTATTTAACATTTGAAAATACTTGATAACTCGAAGTTTAACAAGTTTATTGTCGTTCTTACAGGCATTAGACATACGCTGGCCAGGCGTACGACCAAAATCTCTAAGTACTAAATATCCTTGTTTCAACTCCTGGTGAAAATACTTAAAACATTTAAAATAGATATGGAAAATGTTTTCCCCCATGGATAACGGTTACTCGGTGGTTGCGCTACTATCCCAGTAGAATCGCTTGTAACTGTAGGTATCACACCCCTTGAATTTCGCCATGGTTGTTGCCATAGATCATAGTTACGCGGCAGTTACGCCACTATCCCAGTGGAATCGCTTGTAACTGTAGGCATCGCGCCCCTGAATTACGGTATGACGTCTAGATCACAGTTACGTGGCGGTTACGCCACCATCCCATTGGAATCGCTTGTAACTGTAGGCATTTCGCCCCCCGAATTACGCTAGAACAGATAAGTAATAATGATAATCAACGTGATCTCACCGAGTGAGATTCCAATATCGATGGATACTCCAATCGACGGAGCGCCAACGTAGCTATGATTTCCGATTTCCAATGGACACTCTCGACGAGCGCCAACACAATCCCTCTCTCAGGAATTGCGATTTCAATGGAAGGTACTTTCCCATACCTTTATTTCGAAAACATATATACTATATATATAGTACTTCATTTCACGCATATCGTACTTACATAAATATCAATTTATACAAGATTTCACTTTCAACATCATGTTTTCAAATATATCATTCTTATATAAATTCATTATATCAATTTACACAAGATTTCACTTTCAACATCATGTTTTCAAATATATCATTCTTATATAAATTCATTATATAAGGTTTCGTTTCAAATCAATTTCTTTCCAAATCAATAGCATTCGAATTAATCACAATTCTTATATAAATCTTTCATATATAAGGTTTGAAAATCTCATATCAATATTCCAGGTCAAAGATTCTCGAAATTTCCGTTTCAATACCAATTCAATTTTGATTTTACAATCAATTTGAATATTCAATATAATTCCAAATCTGGTTCATATTCATAATCAATTCATTATTAAACTTCACATTCGAATTGGGTTACATATCACAATTTTCATTATTCAATTGAATCTTTACATTCAATCATTTCAGATTTAAATTGCTCGGATCAAAAAAAAATATTTTTGTTTTAAAATAGTTAAATAAAACATAGTTTATGTAAAATATTAAGCTTAAAATAAATTAGGTTATGGTAAAATAGGTTTAAGTAAATTAGATAAGTTTCGGTGAAAATAGTTTAAATAAATTAGATAGGTTTACAAAAATAGGTTTAAATAAATCAAATATATTTTAATACAAAATAGTTTGCAGAATTGTTTAAAAATCTAAATAGGTTTGGTATAGAATAATTAAATAAGATAGATAAATTTTAAACTTAAGTTCGCATTAAAAAAACAATGGTAAAACATATAATAAATAATAGCAATTTCAAGAATTATTCCAATCCAATCCAATTTTCCAAACTTTTCAAAATTTAGTTAAGATCAATTCCGATATCGCAGTCAAACTTAAATTTAACTCAAAATTCAATTGAAAACTTTTCAGTTTGAACCCAGTGTTAAATATATATCGCAGTTCAATTTCTCATTCAATTTCACATTTTCAACTTTGTTTGGGGTTTGAATTCTTCAGTCATTCCATATTATTGGTTTTTAACCAGCTTTCGAATTTCTAAATATCAAGTTCATTGCTTAAATCAATTCTTCACAAGTTAGATTTTCTGTTTAATCTATCAAAACCATTAAACTTAATAGAATGCTCAAGTTAACCAATTCAAAATTTAAACCATCTGAACTTTGCATTTTTCTTCAATTATCAACATACTAACTAAATTTCAATAAATCAAAGTCATTCATCGAATTAGTTATGTTAAATTCATACCTTCAATTTAAATATTATAACACATTAACCTAAGTTTGCAATTTAATAGCATAACCCTTTAAATTAAAAGTCAAGCTAAAATAATTTTTCCCAATTATTATGTTTGTCAAAATATTCCTTAAACAAAATTTTATTCAAGATATTTCAAATTTTCAAACTTACAAAATATCTCTTTTTCGATTTCCAATATTTAATTAGCTATTTAAATTATACTCAACTTAAAATTTAAATCTCGTTCACAAAGGGTTGGATCATTCAAATAGTCGAAAAATATATTTCAATTCGATAATTGGAAATCACTAGTTCAACCATTTCTTATCAAAACATCTCAAAATGCACAATTACACTATCCTAATATATAGGATTATCATTCGACCAAACTCGAGAATCAATTTCGGATTTTCTTTTAAATCATTCAAAATATACATATATGTGTATCTCAAATTATGCTTCATAAATTAAACTTCGTTGGATAACAAAGTGGTCTCAATTCATATATTTCCTTTCTGAAAACATTCCATAAAATCACTACAAAATTTTTATTCGAAAATACTTGTATATACTACTAGTACTTTTCCCAAAACTTTAAAAATCAATTTCAAAGTATTCTGAAACAAAATTCTCAAGGGGTGTGGTCAAACGATCTCCCTAGTTATAACTAAATCATTTTATTCCACAATTTCTCTTTATTTGGAATACACTTCTTATTTTATTTTAGTGGTTCGACGTGCTTCAATTTATTCATCCATTCATCATATATACATTATAAGTTAACATTTCCTGAATTTCAACAACCATTTGTTCTTACAACCAGTATTTTCCAGATACTTGATTCAAATTTAATAAGTGAATAACTAATTTATTAATTCACTAAAACCTTACTCATATTCTCGATAAGCAACGAAAACTCGTCGAAGGATTTGGAATGGGTTTAAGATTCAAGTCTAGGAAGGCCTTAACAAAGAAAACTATCGAAGAGAATGGATTCGAAGAGTGGGGATTTCGAAAGGATTTTAAATTTCAAAATAATTTATATTTTCAAACTACACTCTCTCTAAAGTAATTCTGGTGAAAATTCTACTCATTCTAGGGTATTACTACCCTATCTCTAATGAGATTTTAAACCCGATAAGCTAAGTTTTGTATAAATCTCGCTCTGATACCAATTGTAACGACCTGCTTTTTTGATCCCTCCAAGTCGGTATCTAAACCAACTCAAAACGCTCAAAACGACAGCTCGTTATTTAGCTTATCAAGTTAAACAGAATAAACACAGAATCACATAACAGAATAATTGCAGCGGAATAAATTTTTATACATATCAGAGTTTTTAGAAAAATTTGTACAGCGAAAAAAATAATATACATTCATGAAATTTTTTGAAAGAATAAAAGTTTACGGTTCAGCCGGTAGTTGCGCGCGCGTATGCGTCTTGCGTCTTCACATTCCTCACCAGTTTTGCGAGCTGAAAACTTCGAGCCTGGAACACTTAGGACCTGAGCCGAGCGTTTCATGCAAAACACAAAACACCCAAGTCAGTATTAAACTTATTTCAAGTCTGTAAACTTCGATAAACACATAAATATAATTTGTTTAATCACGATAAATTATTAAATAAAACGAGTGACAATCAGTGAATTGTCGAATGCATGCTAACAAAGTCAAAATCATGGACCAAATCAAAACAGCAAACTGTGTATGCACATACCCTTCACAAATAGTAGACAACACATGCAGGGGATACTACAATAACCTTAAATGGAAATGTTATCGAAGTATGCTAGAAAATTTTACCTACAACAATGGCAAGCATGCATAGAAGCTCTCATGTAATACAAGTGTATTCAAGTCTAAGGGGTAAGATGGCATAAAGACAAGGGAAATATGACACAATTACAACCCACTTTCTAAAATGAACACAGTGGTAAACAAAATTCAAGAACTTATTGCTAATGACAAATTGGGCTTGTCAGTCCACATTCTAATTCAATTCTTAGTATGTTTTATCCAGTTTTTTTTTTTTTCATTTGACACAAACCGCTGCTACACACAACATGCTTAAGGAATATTGGATGTAACAAGCTGAAGTAGCAATCAAATTCATTGTAGGTCAGCAACTCCAGATTACACTGCTAGCATGGCTGTGTAAAAGTGTCTATAACCCTAGTGTAGGCATCATTATTTAAAGAAATGAACATGCATGGTAATGCAAGCATCATCATTTAAAGGAGGAACACATAACTGGTGGCAACTTCAAAATGAATGCCAAGCAATGGCGGTGGGACAGGCAACACCCACGGTAGGATGTAAACAAAATATATGAAATATGCACAGCAGCCAAACTTTATTTTGGTTAAATGCATCCACTTTTTGAACAAAATTAAAGGTGCAAGAATTTAGACACCATAATAAACATAACACTAAAATATGCCAAAAAGGGGATGGGGATAAACATAACAACTGAGTGACAACTTGCAAAAAATGAGGTAACTAAGGGCCATCTTAAGCATGTACCAAACGAATGCTAGAGTCATAACCAAACAACTATTTATCCCAAACAGTCAACCCAAATAATTTATATTTATAGAATCCGAAGTAGAAAACATTAAATAGGTTTAATCGTAAGGATTACTTACATTTAATCGCGACGATGGTAAGGGAAATACTGGATCTGGAGCTGAGGAAGACGCTGACGATGGCCAACAAAATCAATCGATGGTGAAGGCCGTAGGCTTCAGGCGGAAGTTTGGTTGAACGTTGACGGAGAGAGAGAGAGGTGGAGCAGCGTTAGTGCGCGCGATGGATGCAAAGTAGTCTAAGTTCACGCATGGATGAAGAAGGAAGCGAGATGGGCGGCGATCGATTTTATTTGGCGATGACGAAAGGGAGGAATTTTTCTTTTGATTTGGGAATGGAAGATAATTGGCTGAGTGAGAAAGAAATGAAAGAAGAGCAGGCAATATATAGCAACAGTGAACGGTTGATTTTGGATCATAATAAAAGTGACATGGGACACTTGTCACAATCCCCTTTGGAAACCATGTGATATCATGCAATGAAAACGTGTAGTAGGTCAGGTGGATCTGATCCACGGAAATAGTACGTTACCATGTTTACCAAATCAACATCTTTGAGTGCTTCAGTACAATTCGGGCACTTCAATATAAAAATTCAAACTACAGTTATACAATTCTAATTCTTCAATATGCAAGATAAAATTTCGCTACATTCTGTGTGTCCACTTTTCTTTTTCCTTTATTTTATAAATAATTTCAACGTACGCATGAACGTGCTAAAATTTGAAATGCATGCATGAACATGCTAACCAAAAATTTGATATACATGCATCCATGTTTGGCCCTTTTTTTTTTAATATAAGTGTACAAAGGAGCTTGGATGACATAGAAAAAGGTGGCTGCTTAAAGCTTTAGACCAGCACATGTTGGATACTTAAATGCATGCACGCATGCTATTTAATAGCATAAACAAGAGAAGTGTGAAGGCTAAAAATGGGCATGCATGAACGAAACGTGGAAGTGGAAAGGATGGTAGAAAATGTATAATTAAGGCATTTGAAATCATAGTGCATGAAGAAGCACTTACGTGAGAACCATAAGTGAATATGAGTTGGTAAAATGGAAACAAAATGTACACACGCATTATAACATGGAAATGGAAACATTTCTTGTCTAAAAATGTCCACATTTGAAAACATAATGATAAATGAATGGATAATTAAAATAAAAGCATGGGTTTTGCAGACCCAAAATAACTAGAAATATGTGAAGGATCCGAATTTGGACACTTCGAACTCAAATGGCCTTATTTCAAAAATGAACTGCGCAAAACTTTTCGCAAATCTGGCGCAAACCGGGTATCGAAACTGACAATTGAATATATTGCGCTAATCAGCACGACGAGACGGACGCGACGGTATAAAATTTGCAGTGTCATGATGCTCTGTTCAAAAAGGCATTACAAACCCCTTTTAAAAGAAAAAATGACACGAGAAAACAATTAAATGAAGATCAAAACATCCGAATTTTCCGAAATGAATTTTACTGTTGGATTTGTGACAACGAATAGAATATTTTTCATGTTTGTCCGAACTGGATCCGGAAAGATTTTAAAATTGCTAGAATTTTAACGGTTATACGTTGCTTTGCACTGAAAATAGCGCGACCGGCAAAACATTCAAATTTTCTGATGAAATTTTCACAGTTGCTACGCCTCAGTGTACGTATTTTAAATTTTAAATTCCCATTACGAGAAATTATAGAATATTATGAAATTAAATCAAGAATATAATTTTTTATTAATATCGGGAGCAAATTATATAATATGACTTTACTGTTTAACATTAAAATATAAGAATAATTCAATTTCAAATAAATAAACTCGATTTAATTTATATACTAAATAGGATCGAAAATGGAAATATTATTAAAATACATTTATATCAAATCAAATTCATTCGTTGTATAAAAACCAAAATAAAATTTAGTTTTAAATTCAAAATCAAAATATTATAAAAATACACAAAAACTGAGTTTGAAACGAATAAAATAAAACAAAAATCAAATTTTAAATTAAATAATCAAATAAAAATACACTAAAAATTCCGGGTTGTTACAACTTCAGACAAAGAAAATTATGTGCAATTTTTTACTGAGATACTCTTTAATTGTTTCTTTTCCAACTCCACATGCACAAGTTAAGCTAATGTAATCATGTAGCAATACAGTTGGATTAACATTAAATTATGATCATTATTTCAAATAAGGATCATGCATGCTGCATTGGTTGAAATATGAGGTAGTTTTTTTAGCTGTACGTGCTTTTAAATGAAGGCTATTAAAATGAAGGTTTATAGGTTATCATTCTGATGACTGTTTAGTTTTCATATAACCATGCTATAAGAATGAGGTGAACGAAAAAGCATGTAACTGCTGGTGTTTAGATGCCATCAAAAGCAAGTTTTTGTAAATGCTTACTGTTAGACCAAAAAATGGTCCTAACACCCAAATCATCATATTTCGAGCATAGGATATGAAAGAATAACTGAAAAATAAGAGAAAAAGCAAGACAATAGGATTTTTATAGTGGTTCGGCGTTAACGAGCCTACGTCCACTTCATATTTTCTCATTTCATTCACAGATTACAATTACAATAAAGATTGTCTCTCAATCATTCGAATTCAATGAATAATTCTATTTGAATTCATTGATTTTATTGAGGAAGATGGTGGTTATTCATGGGGAAGTGTTAGCCATGGCATCCATGGATGTTGAGATGCAAGAAGTCCCATGAAAATGCTCCCTGGAGGTGTATTTATAGCTGTAGGAAAGCCCATATGGTGATCAGGTCGTGGTAGGACACGTGGCACCCGATTCGGGGAAGTAGGAGCGGTCATAGCCTCACGAATAGGTCAACATTCATGCATAGAAGCAGGTTCGGTCCAGGCGGTTCGTGACCATGTTGTGCACCACGGAGCGGGTCGTGGTCATGAGGGGTTCCACGAGTCGGATCGTGGATCATGGGTGTGTCACGAACGGATCGTGATGAGGGCGAGCCGAAGGGGGTGATCCGATGAGGGGCGAGCTGGTCTAGGAGGTGATGCTTCGTCACTTCATCCAAATGATTGTCAAATTACACCCATTCATGGAAACAGACGTAACTTTCAAACCGTAAGGCCGATTGGGCCAAACGAAAGCTCTACTTGAAGCTAATTCAGAGGGCTACAAGTATTTGATGTGTTTAGATCCAAGTGAGGTAGTTTGATAGGAATTTCGGGCCAATTTATACCGATGTTGCGATTTTGACCAAACCGCCCTGTGTCTAATGATGCGTTCAATGTCGGAGAGTGATGCTATTCCACCATTTCAACGGAGCGATTGCTGATCAATTCATGTTCATATTCAAATCTTTTGCTTTGGGTAGCCTGGTCACAAAGCAGGCTAACATTTTGCCTCCCAAAGTACATCTTATCGTAGGTGAGATGTGCTTTGAATATGTTGAGTTAAAACTCTCTGGAACGTCATTTATCCTTGAGAAGGCTTTATCCAACTGTTGCATTGCTTCCCTGGGAGCTAGTCAGGCCAAGTTCCATGGAAGGAGTATTCGAGACGATCAAGAAATTGTTTAAACCTTGTCGAATCAAAAGATCTAATTCATCCATCAGAAGTCATGCTAAATCGTCGGCTCCCGAGCGTGATTCTACACGCACAGGTCGTTGCCAAACAACATCATCATTTTATGCAAGCCAAGCGCGTGGTAAGGTTGGACTTTCTTTTTCATATGAGCCAATGTATGAAGTAGCCACCCAAATCATGGGGCAATGTAAGAATCTTTGGGCTCTGAGCTAACAACTGGACTGTTGGGACGAAGCATATCAGAATCAACGTATGAATTTGTCATTTGTACTCAAGTTTGGATTATCTTGATATCTTGGCATTGATCCAGGATCTTAAAATCGCATTGAATCGTAACAGTAAGGAGTCCGGGAGCCATGATCACTCTGGAACGTAGTCGACGGAATCCACAATTGTTATGGTTCATTTCTTAATCCCATATTCGCATATGAAGTAGTCAGTAAGGGATGTTGTTAAAATCATGTGGACCAGTGCCTTTAGGATCGTCACCATCGCAAGGTAGTAGATAGGTTTGTCACACCTTCCATCCGGTGTAGTTTGACTCTTTAAGTTCACATTTGATCCGCAACTTAGCTCGCTTGGTCTGGGAAGATGAATCCGGTCATACTCTGGAGGCATAACGTACATGTTTTGAATCTCATTTCATGCCAGGATTGTCTTTAAAGTTAGTCTACGAATCGACACTTGTGCTCTCAGTGCCATCGGAGGACAAGCAAAGTCAGGGCTTATGCCCCCAGCATCGGTGGGGGTTAAAGTAAGTCAATCAGGCATCCAATCTTCAGGGTTTTATACTTCCAGTCATTGCATCGGGTAAGAGTTACAGGTTCAGCAATCTTAGTCGACCCAAGACATTCTATGCTCTCTCTCGATTCAGCAAGAGTTGATGTTGTATACGCAAATTTTCGAATTATATTTTCTTTGATATCGTCTCTACTTTTTAGTCGGATAGTGAGGATTGCCTCATCGGACGTCAGCGAATTCGGTTACTCCCATTGGATCAGTTGTGAAGTTAAGTAAGCTTGCTAAATGCGAGTGGATAAATATCGTTATGAAGTTAGTTGGGCCCTTCCGTTTACGCTTCAGCATAGTCTGAAGTGGTCGTCACAGTCTTGTTGAGTCTCTTTCTCATGCTCGGTTCAATTGAGCTTGACAAACAAGATTATGAGCTCGATTAGTGGTATAGATTCTCTTTGGAATTGCACATTCTTGTCATTGTTTTCCACGGCTTTTCCTTTGTCCTTATCGTTTCAGGAATTGGAAGGTGCTCCATTATTTAGTCGGAAAAACACCTTGGTCCTTCTTCTCGACGTTAACACCTTCTTGTCATGGAAGTATGTCCACCTCAGGGTTGAATTCATCAAAGCTTCTGAGAAAATCTCGTTACAGAGAAAATTTAAAATATGGGGGAATAACATGGGATCCTGATGTCCTATATGTAAGGGCTGTGATTGTCGTTATCCATATCATCTTGAGAAGTGCCGCCTCTCGAGAGGCGCCGAATCAAACTGGCAAGCGGGTTGCCATCAAAGAATTGCTGCATATTGTCAGTATCATGGCTGGTGCCCCAGCATTGAATCTGAGATTACAAAGGGGGTCATTGCTGAGTTCTTGTTTCCTATCCAGGCCCTAATTGCTGCATAGGATATGCCCAGCCTTATCTGAACTTTCCAGTCTGGAAGTAAGTTTGGACTAGCAAATGGACATTCTTTGCATCCGTTTCGTGGACCTCAAGGGGCATGTAAAGATCACAACATAAGTTAAATACAAGCACGTAAGCTATGCCGTTTGTGAATATTTTCAATGGTTATGCCCCCAGTTCAGGGGTAACGACATAAGACAGATAGTCGGATCAATTCCCTTTTAAATTTAGACGAAGGATGGCGTATTCTGGATAGTTGAGGAAATCTTTAATCTTGAATGCCACGATCATGCCAGATCGTATTATGACCGGAAAACCAACGACCGCTCAGGATCGTTTTAAGGCCGAATATAAATCCAAAAATCCCAGGGCTTCACCGGGTCCTTCCTAGTCGCGAATATTAAGTCGCATGACATGTCATTGAATAATTCATTCTCAAGGCTTCCTTTCGGTCGCCGCCTTGAATTGCGTATGAAGTTTAGCATTGGGCATTGGTGTCAGCCTCCTGCACGTCCCCCTTTAGTTGCTTCCTACTGGTCTGTTATTGTTGTTGCGAGTGCGGCCCTCGCGTTTTGTTTAGCTTTGTTCTGCGAACCTGCACTTGGTAAATGAATTTTTGTTTCTTTCGCATTATCCTGCACCTGCGAGCATTCCATAAGCAAATAAACAAATAGTTCGTGAAACATTATAAGTTATCAGTGCAACTATAAATGAAAATGCACTAAAGTAGTATGTATGGGTATGCCCCCAATCAATCATTAACTTAGTGCCTGGCCATGGCTTGTTGAGGATTGATTAGGACCATAACTATGTTGACCCCATTTCCGGACATGGAGGATTCGGGTTCCGTTTTCATCATAGTTGTCATAGCGAGCGCTATAGCGCAAAATAGCGCACAGGTTGCGCTATTTTGGTTCTTATAGCGCAGGGGTCCCGTGTAGCGCAAAAATAGCGCGCTATTTTGCTTTTTCTTTTTTGAACATGCATTTTCGTTTTTTTTCCTTTTTGGAGATTTTAAACATACAGTTTTTTCCTTTTGTGCCTTGTTCCTTTTTTTTTAAGATCTTCTTTTCTGTAAGCAAAAAAAAAAAAAAAAAAAAAACATTATAGCGCATAGCGCAGGCTTTGCGCTATTTTGCACTATTCGCTATTGACAACACTGGTTTTCATTCTTTTTCCTAGTCGTGTAACAGGATAGGAGCCTTGAGTGGCATGTGTCATCATGCTTTTATACTCTCCCGATCCTTCAGCGAGGTAAGAGTTCTTGTGGCGCTAAGTGTCTAGCACCTTTATACTCTCCCGATCATTCAGCGGGTTAGAATTCTTGTGGCGCTAAGTGTCTAGCACCTTTATACTCTCCCGATCCTTCAGCGGGTTAGAATTCGAGCTCGGTTCTTAGTCTGCTCACCGATCCTTCAGCGGGGCAGAAGTTCTTTTGGCGCTAAGTCTCTAGCGCCTTTATACTCTCCCTATCCTTCAGTGGGGCGGAGTGTATTTCGAGGCGGTTTTAGTCACAGTGCACCTTTACGCCTCATGGACATTCTCTCTGGTCCTTTATACTCTCTCTCGAATCATGAGAGTTAGAGTGGTTCAGCCGAACGGTCATATCATTCGCTCCAGCGTTATTTCTACACTCTAGTTCAAAGAGTGGGACTCTGCCGTTTCGAATGTCGTTCTCGACATCGGTTCTGGTCCATGCTCCACGCTTCACTCTGGCGAATGGAGCTTTTCGGACAAGTGGTCGAGTCACACTCATCCTAGGTTTATATTTCTATCCAAACTCTGTGGATAACATCAGTCAGTCAAACAGTTGGGAAACGTTTGCCAAGGGTTTGTGTTCCTCCAAACAATTTATGGGAGTAGTTGGCACCAAACTTCGGGTACCTGCATCATTCATATCATATGAGTTAGTCATGTCAATAACTCAAGAGGTATGTAAAAGCAAATTTCATGATTGGAAAATAAGAATATCAATGGGCACTGCTGCCCCCCTATCGGGGTTCATGTAATCTGGTGGCATCGAGGATAAGATCGAGCCATATAGATAGTCACACCGCGTCCATCTGGAGTCGGACTCCGACTTTGCAATTCAATGATTTATGTACAGTTGTCTTGTGGTCTGCCACGTGTGAGCCAGGGATCAGATGGTCATCTCAGATTCACTTTGAGTTATACAACTTTCGTTAGACGCGGGGGCGCGGCTTTGCAAAGGAGCAATCCAGTCGGGCCCGTTACAGCAGTGCTCCATAACTCTACACGCGGGTGTTAAAAGTCTGATCGGTACCAGATCTGAGGTACCTACACAATCCATATATAATTTTTTCTGAGTTAATTACATCGGCAACTCATAAAGAATATAAACATAAGATTCATGGTTAAAAAGTAGTCCTGTTAGAGGAATGAATATCATTCTGAGAGGGAATTGGAATTGCATGCTCTTTTCCGGTTAACTCTTCCTTATCCTGTCTCTGCCATGGGATGGATGCCAGAATCTTAAACTGATGACGAATATCTTTTCAAATTATTGCGGGGCGGCGGTCCCAAGAATGAATAGATCTTGATCAGGATCTTGAGATGGCAAAGGCGGTCAGGTAAATATCATAAGCGATTGATGAGGTCGCATCTCCTTTGAATCGCCTTTTTGCCACCATGCTGATGGTAAGGATAGAGTATCAGAAAGTCGTGACTATACCGCTAAAGGAAGCACACCATCGCATTGGTGTTAGGATGACAATTGGCATGAGAACAATGGATTTACGCTTACAGAAATTTTTGCACTTTATGCTAGAAAATAGGGTATTGCGGCTGGTGGGATAGTCATATCTCATAGATTTGCTGATAGGCCTTCGATTCCATATCGGGACAATGGTTGGTGCGCAAACAATCAATCAGCTTTCGAGCGTGAGGATTCTAAACTTTCAACTTGCTAACTTTTAGGCAAGACTAAGGCAATTGGTCATGCAAGCGTTTGATGTATCATCTTTGAATTAGATGATGTATTCATGAGCAATCCATGCTCGATCTCTAGTTGCCCCTCCGTTTGGGGCATGGGTTACTTAACAGATAACTGATGAAAGGAGTGTAACTGTGAGTCTTCGCTTTCTAGCTTCAAAACGCCGTTCACCGGAAGTTTCATTCATGTACATCTTCCATCTAACGAGTGACTAATTACTGATTTTATCGAATCACTTAGGGCGGTGATTCAGCAATGGGACTTGTTGGTGTCTGTCTTGGGACAACCTTCCAAGGGAAATTAGCAATGTCGCCATGCATGTCATATTTACTAGATACAACGAATGATGGTTCACCTTTCACCTCCTCTTGCCGGAAGCATTCTGTGCTGCAGGAAGGTCTTTACGGGGATTGTCTATGACTCCTGGGGCTCGGTATCCAACATTAGATCAACTTCCATCTGATCAATTGTTGGATTTTATAGTGTTTCGATGGGGATCATCTTCGTCTTTTCTGGATTGTCGAAACCTTCTAACTTAGCCAGATTATTCGCCTTTTGATTTTCCGTTCGTAGGACATGAGATATGTTATAACGCTCCAATCCATCCAACGACTCGTCTACCGGTTCTAGGTAAGCTACGAGTTGTGGTTTCTTCGACTGGAATACCTTTTGAGCCGCCCTTCGGGGGTTATCTGCAAAACTCCGACGTTGGATCGTCGATCATTTCTTGCACCATCTATATACAATTTCCACATGCTTGATTTCGTCTTCATTCCGAGGGGCCATTTTCTTCATCTAACATATCCTCTTCGAGAACGGTACATTAGTGATGAAGTTGGCTAATGCTTGCCCCCGTACGGACCTCTTTAGAAGGGAATTGAGATCAAATTGGTTTAGCTCTATGTTCCATTCGAGCAACTTTCCAGATGCCTCAGGTCGCTGCGGGCCTTGTCGTAGTGGCTAATGAGTGTGTATCATAATAGCATGAACTAGGAAGTAGCGGGGGAGCTTTCTTAGAACCATCAGCAAGCTGTAGACAAGCTTTTCAATCTTTGGGTAGTTGTGATCTACCACGGCTACCTTCTTGCTCACATTATAGGCTAGTTTCTGGACTCTATCATTCTTACCTGCAAGTGGTGCCAACTTTCCTGCCAAGCATCAGACAACTTTAATTCTTTGTTCATGGATGTTTAGGATCGTTGCAATTTTGATCAGGGTTGATTTCGATCCTGTGTAAGCTAACTATGAGGCCAAAAAGCTTTCCTGATGCAATCGACAAACAAATATTTCAAAGGGTTTAGCTTTATTCCAAATATTGAACATTTCTACTAGATTTGAAACGAAATAGGTGGATCGCTCAGACTCCACAAGAGTATCATCTACATGGACTTCCATGGGCTTTCAAGGCAGATGCTTTCCCTGGATCGAGCATATGCCTTATTTGCTGTAGAAAGCAAGTAAGTTCCCTTGCTCGGAAGAAGTCTATATGAGATCCGATTTCAAGACCTTAGTCAGATCGGCATCGACAGTCGGAACATGTGCAGTTGCGTCATTAGATGTTACCCTTCTGCATCCCGAATCACCATCCTCTCTGGGATCTATGTCTTCGAGCAGATCATCGGGTAATTCCTTTTTTGATGCTCCCTTTGTTCGCAATATTGACGCCTCCTTCACACTCCATTTCATCTGAAGGGGAAGCATATTTGAGTTTCACGCCATCTATGTTGCGTAGCATATTCTATCTAGCCAAATAATCGGCTTCTCCCATAACTTGGTCATCATAGACCATTCTCGCTCTATCTTCGGTTGGGATATTTAGCAGTAGACACTAGGGTGCAATGCAGGCTCTAAATTCTGTTGGAGCGGGTCTATTTGGACCTTGATCAGATAAGCTTGAATACGATAACATAGCTTGTGAGGTACTTTGATCTCAAAATCATATCTCTTGACCAAGGTCATATGGTGGCTGGTGAGCAGTCAAGTTGATATCATACGGACGAGGATCCATATGTCCAATCATGGCCTGCGGTGGTTCAATTGGTATCTGACTCTGGGAACCAAAGTGTGTTGATCTAACCCTTAGTCGATGGAAACCAATCTCCCTTGATGCGCTTGACAGAAAATAAGCATTTCAAAGGTTAGCCAAGCTATTCAGGGAGCAAACCAGAGAACATTTGTCTTTCATTACATCATTCAAGTGGAGGGTAACTTTGTAGTGCCAGGATCCTTATTTGCTATCGGACATCACATCATTGAGAATCATGGTCATTTGGATCTTCTGAGTCATCTTCAGAATAGTGTCCGGATTGTTCTATGTCAATGCCATATGGGATTCTGCCTGTTGGACATGTTTAAGTCACGTAAACTAGGTGACCACTACTCGTTCAGGAGCATCATCAGTTGCATTGGGAAAATCTGTACACCATCGGAGTTCTGGAAGAGGAGGTTGCCAAGAGGTAACCATTTTCTCGTATATTGTTATAGCCGGAATGCCCAATCTTCTCAATAACTCCTCATATTGAATAACATCAGTAAATAGGTGTTATGGCTCTAGGGAGAATTCCCGTCGTTGCCAATTTGCTGTCGATTTCCTCGGACTATCTACTGAATCTCGATTGATAAGCCTTAATGATTATTGCAGAACAAAATGTACTCCGAGCCGAAGGCGAGCCGTGCTCCGAGCCGAAGGCGAGGCCGTCAGCGGGTCCGGGCGCAGCGCCGGTGGGGGTCCGAGGCCCCACAGTCCCGGCGGCGATCGACCTAGCCGGTTAGGTCAAAAATGTGGGCACCGCACGATTTTTTCGATTTCGGAAGATGGAGCCTTTTCTGAAATGATCTGAAAATCGCATGTTTCTCAAAAACTGCCACTTTTTCGGGTCGGGTCGTGACCATTGTTCGTCGTCACTTTTTCGGGTCGTGGTTCGCCATTGTCCTCCGGTTCGCGGTTCGCTGAACTTCATCGGGTCATGGTCTAGCTTGGCGATCGGGATCCTCCAACCTTCCAGCTCCAGATCGGTTCGTGATCCTCACTGAGGGTTTGGGTCGGATATGCCTCCACGAGCCAGTTGAATATGCCCTCACGAGCAGATGGACTTTTCACGAGCTGGTTACATGTGTTTGTATGTTCCACGAGCCATCATCACGAGCCACGAGCCATCATCATGAACCAATTCCATGGCCCTTCATCACGAGCCCTTCGATCTGCTCCTGCAAACCATCTGTTCGCTCCTCATTCGCTCGGGAAGCTTGGGATTTCTTTCTTCTTTTACGAGCCGTGAAGTTCTGATTTTACCAAAATCACTAAAATCTTCCAAAATGGTAGAAACGCGAACTGTTTTCTTCGGACTTTCGAATCCAAATAGTAGAATAGCAATCCAATAGGCTAAGAATTCAATTCTCAGTGAAAGCACCAAAATGTTAGACCAAAAAATGGTCCTAACACCCAAATCATCGTATTTCGAGCATAGGATATGAAGGAATAACTGAAAAATAAGAGAAAAAGCAAGACAACAGGATTTTTATAGTGGTTCGGCGTTAACGAGCCTACGTTCACTTCATATTTTCTCATTTCATTTACAGATTACAATTACAATAAAGATTGTCTCTCAATCATTCGAATTCAATGAATAATTCTATTTGAATTCATTGATTTTATTGAGGAAGATGGTGGTTATTCATGGGGAAGTGTTAGCCATGGCATCCGTGGATGTTGAGATGCAAAAAATCCCTTGAAAATGCTCCATGAAGGTGTATTTATAGCTGTAGGAAAGCCCATATAGTGATCAGATCGTGGTAGGACACGTGGCACCCGATCCGGGGAAGTAGGAGGGGTCATAGCTTCAAGAATAGGTCAACATTCATGCATAGAAGCAGGTTCGGTCCAGGCGGTTCGTGACCATGTTGTGCACCACGGATCAGGTCGTGGTCATGAGGGGCTCCACGAGTCGGATCGTGGATCATGGGTGTGTCACGAACGGATCGTGATGAGGGCGAGCCGAGGGGGGCGATCCGATGAGGGGCGAGCTGGTCCAGGAGGTGATGCTTCGTCACTTCATCTAAATGATTGCCAGATTACACTCATTCACGGAAACAGGCATAACTTTCAAACCGTAAGGCCGATTGAGCCAAACGAAAGCTTTACTTGAAGGTAATTCAGAGGACTACAAGTATTTGATGTGTTCAGATCCAAATGAGGTAGTTTGATAGGAGTTTCGGGTCAGTTTATACTGATGTTGCGATTTTGACCAAACCGCCCTGTGTTTTTTAATGATGCGTTCAATGCCGGAGAGTGATGCTATTACACCATTTCAACCGAGCGATTGCTGATCAGTTCATGTTCATATTCAAATCCTTTTTTTTGGGTAGCCTGGTCACAAAGCAGGCTAACACTTACCATGTTGCTTATAAATCTATACCTATTTGCAGCTACAAATGGTTAAAAACAATATTAAGTAATTATTTTTGTTATATACATCAGACACTTTTAAAAATTATCTTTACTTCCAGAAATGTAAATTCTTTCCACTAAATTACTAGGCGTCTTTTTGAATTTCCAAAATTGCCCCACTAATTTCACTTCATCGCTCTAATTTTACTTCGTTCTCGTTATCTCCTAAAACCTAATTTTCTTTATCTCTGATTTCGCCCGAAAAATTGTCGCTTCCATTCACCCCCGATTCAATCTGTCCCCTGATTTGATCTTCCACCTCCTACCTCCAATGGCGTCCGACAGCTGTGAAATTCAAGCTTTTTGACATTTTTATAACCGAAAGCATCACTAGAATTTGTGCATACGGCCATAATCGTCGAGTCGATCCCATGCTTTGCTTGAAGAAACCCTAATTTAGGTAAGTTATTTTGTTATTTTCATTCGATATGTTAGATTAAATTGCTTGATGTTCCAGCAGTTATGCAGATTAATTGATTGTCTGTCTATGTTTTAATGCGTCTGCCTCAGATAAGATCAACACCAATATGTAGATTTAATCTTATTTAAACAGTGGTTAAACTTTGTTTAAACTAAGACTTAAAATTCCTTGTTCTACTAGTATGTTGTCAGCCTTAGGCGCGTAATTATAACATTGTGATTTTTTGCTTCTTTTTTGTTTTGTACTATGTTTTCGTGTTTTGATTTCTTTGCTGAGATTGAACAATTCCAGTTTTTTTTCTTATTTTATTAGGTTTGCTTCCAAACTTACTTATGTATGTTTGCTCTATTTACTGTGAATTGTTATCCAGATGTTGAAGTTATTAGCACATTAATGAAATGTTTAACAAAAAGAAGGATCGATTCAAGTTTGTAACAGTAATAGGGATTTTTTTTAAAGAGTCTGCACTGAAATGTAATTCTCTGTTCTCTTATTACTGAAATTTGATACGATGCATTTTGTAAAGAGCTTTTTTAGCTGTTCTCTGCAACAACTACAGGAGTTATGCCTAGATCATCATCAGCAGCAGGTATGGGAGCCTAAGCGTCATAGATCATCAAATGAGAACAAAAGTGAAAAGCCAATGAAAGACAACACGTCAAAATGGTTCTATTTTATCACATAGTCTAGATTATTGGATGTAACTTTGAATTTTGTTCCATCTTTTAGATACTGGGTCATGTTGTCATAACAATAGGAATGAGAGAAGCTGTTTTGTAAGAATTTGTTAGAGCTGGCAATTGGAGAAATCATCAGAGCTTAGACGATTTTGCTGCCGTTCAAGGTATGTCAATTTGATTTCCAATTCGATTCTTTTTGAATTAGTTTTCCGGACTTAATATAACCGTGAAATTTGCATCCACTTAATCATTTTCTTATAGTCACAATGATTTTATAATATTTTATCAAACATAACTTATAGTACCAGGTATTTTTTCATTCACGAGGGCTTATAATATTTTTTTTTTCATGCACCAAGAATTGATTAATAATATGACTCACAATTAATTCCATTATTTAATGTGAAATAACAATTATGAGCATGATTTCCATTTTGTATTTGACATCATAATGATAATGAAATCAGCACAATGTGGATTTTTTATTTGGCCACTTTTTGGTACCTCTTGGAAACGAATCTTTGCCCTTTTTTTTATTTTCCTTTTCCGTAAATTAACTTGCATGACCATATATACATCGTAAATCTAATAAAATCTACATGCTAACTCAGGCCTGCGCATGAACACATTCCAGTTGCATTTGAACACAACTCAAACCGGATCTTCAAGCTACTGTCTATATTGAAACAAGCTATCGACTCCTGGGACGAGGTAGTGTTCTAGATGGCCGAGTGAACGGATGCTGCTTGCATGGCTAGCAGTGCAGGTTTGGTTTCAAAGAAACGTGAATACTAGGGAATATTTAATGCATATGTGTTTTTTTTTTTTTTTTTTTTTTTTTTTTTTTTTTCAAAGACTGTCTATGGAAAGCCAAAGTTTCTTTTGTCCTAGTGAATGATTTTGTACAATGGATACATTGCCATCCATGATAAGCAGCGTAAACACCATCTTGAAACTCCTAATGAACACATTAAAACATTAAAAAGCATGGCACAACAATCAAACAAATCCACCCATTTGAATTCCATCAAACACGGTCTATGTAGTGCCGGGAAGCTTAGAAATTAACAGTTCAAGAGCTCACTTTGACGAACTTCTTTTTTGTGATGAGCATATGCAAACTTTGAATCTGCAGGTACTCTGGAGTGTGAATGAGATGGTTGCAGGTTGGCTGGAGGGAGTTCGCATAGGCGGAGCTGGCACGGCGCTGTGAGGTGGGCTTGACTTAGATCAGTCTTTTGTAGACTCAGATTCATCATAACAATCACTATGATGGTGCCATGAACTTCATGCACAGGGAGGAAGAGGTATTATAGTGCTTAAAACAATTACTTTTGTGAATTAATTTACTCGTTATTATACTTATTTTGATGCCATGTGTGATTATTCAGGTGGATTACTTTCCCTCCAGGCATGCTCCCCTTCAACATGCACCGAGGTTCCCCATTCCTACACGGCCTGTTACTGGAAGGCGTGCGAAGGTATTTGGATTTAAATTCTTATAGTTCTATGAAATTTTGAACATATGATCGACTAAAGCAATCTTATTTCTATTTTTAGGGTCCAATTCAGAAGCCTAATGATTACTAGCAGCCAGGGGAATGGTACCGGTCTTGGCCATCAGACAGGTATTTGTTGAAACATACTTGCCTTATGACTCTATTTTTCATGTATTTTATATATGATTAAAATGTTAACAAATGGTTTTGACTACAGGCAAGATCGCTTTGTTCAGCGATGGGTGAAGGAACTGTCCCACCCCAATGTTGGCTAAGGTAAGGCTTGAATTTCGGCCGTGAGGAGCTCCATATTTTGGTCCATATGAATAGTTATAAATCTACCTAAACTACTAATTTAAACTTTTAATGCAGTGGGATTCAAGCTTAGGTCAGAAAATCGGAAGCCGCCTGATTGTGAAGGTGAACATGTAATGTGTAATGGTTGTGAATATGGAACCTGGACGTGTATTTAAGCTAAAGTTTGTGTATTGTGTCATATGCAAAAAGGGTTTACCTGTATGATAATGAGGGCGAGTAAGAGCAGCTCTTAGTATTGTTATGTTCAGCAGTTGTGCAAGTTAAGAATTTTATCAGTTTACCTTCAATGCATCAAGTTTGTATAGTTCATCCCTTTATATTTTTATGAGTTAAATTCGATGGACAAATTATAACCATCATTGCATTTTCTTTTGTCTCTTTGATAACTAAGAAAGGTCCAATGCAGTAAAACCAGATCTGAAACAAAAAAGTAAGAAATGCAGTGCTTCTATAGAATATTTCATGAAATAAGTTGTAGTATAGCATATGCAAGTACAGTTAAAACTTTTTTTTCAACTTAATCTCTTTATCTAGAGCTGTTAATTAGAACTTGAAAAATCCGAAATTCAACCGTACTTAAAATCCAAGAAAAGGTAACGTTTAGGAGTATGGCAACATCAACATTGCGCATGCTAGAATCAGTCTTAGTAAGTTATTCGTACCTTTGAAACCATAGTTGTCTGTGGATGTCTATTATTCATAAAAATAGTGGTGTTTCACTCGTACATACTACTACTAATATATACTACCAATATAGTTTCAACTTTGGTATGTTTGAAATGCATATTTAGAATGGATATCCTTTACAACTATTATAAAGACAAACACCAAACGGAATTCAAATTTGAGATAAAATTATAAAAAGGCAAATTCTATTCATACATCCATAATTTTTTAACATACACAAATATTTTAATAAAAAAAAATTATGATTATGTTACCCTTATTCTTAGTTGCATTTTCAATCCTTCTTTTATATTGCATCTAATTAAAACTTTAAAATCAATAATATTTGCTTAAGTCTATAGAATTTTATGAAGCTAATGAAATCTAAAATATCAATTAAAACAATTCTGACAACTAAATACTTTAATTTAAATATGTTCAATCATCTAAAATTAGCGTTGATTTTTAAATTAAAGAATCAAACAATTTACAATATTAGCGTCGGAAACAACAAAAAATCTTTTTTTGAATTTTATGTAAATTTATTGCAATGAATTCTTATTTTTGTGTAATTTAGTTTTAAGTTAGTAAAAGAAAATTATAATAAAAATATAAGCGGGTAATTTTGTGAAAGACATGGTGTATGAAAAGAAATTCTTGGTTTATGCTATTTTATTTCATTTCACGTTGTATGTTAAAGAATTATGAGTGTATGAATATAATTAGCCTTATAAATATTACTCTGAAAACATACAGATTTCAAAGGATTATGGATTTAGTTGAATGAAATAATAACATGCTTGAATATTGAAATACTTAATGAGTTAGCTTATTCTTTTATAATTGAATAATGGTGGATCATTTAACTCTACTAAATGAGATTGTTTTCAGTGCGAAAGAATATGATATTATTGACATGATTTTTTCTAATATTCTATTGACCGCTCTTTTTATATTTGACTTTAAAGTTACATCAACAAGGGTAAATATAAATGTCAACCTGATTTCTTTTACCAGATACTAACAATTACTATGTAAACTTCTTTTGAAATGGTCAGTGGAATGTTATATCAAAACTGTATGTTCATATTTGGACTAAGTAGTATCACATTTTTGTAAATAGAAACTATTAAATTGGTAATCTCAATATAACATTATATATAATGAACTATCAATCACAAATTTTTGTGGATAAAACAAGCAACCATCTATTTTTGGATCAAAAATAATTTTTATTTCCAGCCATTCACTCCAATTGGGTCATGTAGCTTATGTGATTACTTTATAGCTTTCCATATTTTCTATAACCTAATTTCATTATAGAAATTGTAACTTCCGTACAATTTAGTGTTAAATCAAGTTTTGCTCTTACCATAAACAATCATTCACATTCATTATTGTAATATGATGTTTTATTATTTTCTTTACCTATTTGGTTATTTTCTATGATATGCAGTCTCATTCACATTTCAAAACGCGATTAATTTGTGCATGTACATGTAGAAAAAAATTACATACACGCCGACTTTATTTTTTTAAAAACCAAAAGGCCTTACCCACTGTTTCAAATCTCGCAAGTATCACCCGAGATCTCCTCCGAGATCTCGTTTTGGGCTCCTTCCGAAACGAAACAACAAATATCACTCTAAATCTCCTTTCGAATATATCGCCCGAGATATTGCAATATCGAACGATATATCAACCGAGACGAAATACCGGAATATCGCCCGAGATCTTAGTTTTTTTGGTTAAAATTTAAATTTGTGTCTGAACTAGAACTATAATAAAAAAACTCAAATCTAGCCATATGAATCTTTTGTTATTTTACATTTTGCATATTAAATGACTACATTGTATGTTCGTATATGTTTTACAATGCTTATGATTTTCATATTCGTCTTTTTACATACATGTTACTTATGAAATTATGTATTTTATGGTCTATTTATGCTGAATTTTTTAATGTTTTAGATCCTTTTAATGTATCATGTCTAACAATATTCATGTTTTAAGCATATTACAATTTAGAGTATGAATGATCTTTCGCAAAATAAGGAATAATAAAGTTATTTTGCATTTTAAGTTTAAGTTACCATGTTTTTGATAGCATTCATAAAAGTCATTTTATTAAAATATCATTTTTAACATATTATGTACCCCGAGATTGTTCCGATATGAACTTTCAGACCCGAGATGAAAATACGAGATGAACTCCCGAGTTAGGCTCATCTCATCCAAGATCTCCCCCGATACGAGGCCGAGTATATAAAATCCCCGAGACGAAACGCGACCGATATCTGAGATTTAAAACCTTGGCCTTACCATAGGGTTTTCAACATCAATTCCTCTTGCGCACGTGCGATGCATGTACCAAATTACTCGTACCTTATAAACTGAAAAACATGGAGGCATGAAGAATTAAGTTGCGGCCACTGTAGAGCACTTGTTAAATATAATTATTTTAAATGCAAAGAAAATTTAAAACTTCTACTTATTATAAGTGAATATACGCCTATTTATGTGACTTGGAATCAATGGTTCATTGATAGTCAATGACACTGTATTCTCCAATGTACTGAAATTGTGTACAATTTCACTGTCGTTTTCAAATACTAACCATAATAATAAGGTACTAAGTGATCACACTAATTGTTGATTGGCCTTTTGGTCCATCTCCCAAAAGTACGCAAAACACGCTCGACTTAGTGTATCGCGTGATACTACAGCCTAGAGGTGTTGCCAGCATCTCAGGGGTCCAGTACCAGAAGACTCGAGCCGGGCCACTAGCAGAATGTCGCATCCCCTGGATGCGACATCAATCAGCAACCGAGCCGAAGGTCAGCCGTGCTCCGAGCTGAAGGCAAGCCGTCCAGCGGGTCCGAGCACAGCGCTGGTGGGGAACGGGGGACCCACGGTTTCGGTGGCGATCGACCTAACCGGTTAAGTCGAACCAGTGGGCACCACCTGATTCATTTGATTTCTGCTAACAAGTGTGTTGCCTATAATTACCAGATCAACTCAATGTCAGAATTCAACCAACAACAACCGTGATCTTCGCACCCCCGAAACTAGGTCACGATCACATCTTCGTATCCCAAATCCCCCGTGCCAACCGTTATAAAACTCGTACCCCACGGGGTACGAAACTCGTACCCCACGACACCGAGTATGAATTTCGTACCCTAGATGGGGGTATGAATTTTTTGGACATGTAAGATGGAATACGAATTTCTATAGGAGCATGCTTTGGGATCCGAATTGTACTATTGTAGGTCCTATATCCTACCTACTTCCACCTAACATCTCCACTATAAATACCCCTTGACCTCACACTTCAAAGGGGTTGGAATCTGGTGACTTGACATCTCTTGAGAGATCCAGATTGCCTCTTTAATGGCAACTACACTTTTAGGAAGAAGAAGGGCAAAATTGTCTTTTTCCCAATATTTTAATATATGATAAGTATGATGTCATATTACTTAGAAATGTATGTGAATAGATGTCATGAGATGTTCTCCACCTTGTAACTCTTTGTTATTAATAATATTCCAACGACTCTTCCAAAGTGGACGTAGGTCTCTCACGAGGCTGAACCGCTATAAATCTCTTATGTTATTTACTGCTTTCCGCACTTACTTTTACGACCGAAACTATAATTCCTAAGTAATTGGAATCTTGGGTGTTTGCGACATTTTTTGCCGTCAACATTTTGGTGCTTTCACCAAGAAAACTCGGATTTGTTTCTTTGTCGCACGATACCATCTCGACTTCGACGAGCTTTCGGTTCATTTGCTTAAGCTTCTGCTGAGTCTGCTTACGATGGTAAAGCGACCAAAGAATGCAATGGCCTGCTCTTCAGCCGCAACCGAAGCTGGAACTTCCCAGCAGCCACAACCGACGGATATCCCAACCACAACTGAAACCCTTCCCGCTGTGGACCCCGAAGCTCCCGCAACACAAGCGCAAATCTGCGCGCTTAGTGAAAAATATGAGAACATAGTTGCTGAACTCAATCTGGCGTTGGGAAACAACATCTGTCTTATGCGCCAACTTCAAGAAAGGCAGCGCATCATCGCTTGACTCCATCTCGCTCAGAGCAACACTCGACCTCGATGCACTATCTCGGAAACCTCCTCTTTCAAGTCAAGGGGACCACACCAACGAAGGAGGTTTAGTCTCATCAACAATGTCGCCGCCCGCGCCAACGCTCTGAACAAAAGCAATGGCTATGGCTATGCCAACGACAATGAGAATGGAAACGGCGACTGAACTACTAACACTTATAGCAAGGGGGCAGTACCGAGATCGCTCCTGGTTGGTTATCAATAATGAACCGGGTCCGAGCAACTGACCCCTCCTCAGCAGAACCTGACTGTGCGCGTCTACGGTCGAACTTTCTGTCACTTCCTTCGAGGAATCGAAACCTCGTCTTTTCTTTAACTCGGTCACCAAGACTTTGGACACTACTCGGGTTTTCCCAGACTTACCGCCAAGGCGATCGATATTGGTGAACAAAGGAAAAGACCCCATGGTCGGATCTTCCACTGTCGATTCTGATTCAAAATTTCCTCCTCAGCCTCGACTCCATAAAGCTCCGAATTACCTTAATGCGCCCAACCTCGATGCATCCGTCGATCAAGCCCAATTTGGCGAAACATCAAGGAAGTCGAGCGAGACTCGACGATGCCTTGTCGACAAAATCCGCTAGAACATCGGATTAACATAATGGTTTCTACCATATGATCAACGAGATATTCTTCGCCTTCAGGCAGACTCGGGTGCTCAGCCTCCATCAACCAATATCTTCGCTCAAACTCCATGATGCCAAATTTTCCCACCGATTCTCAACCACAAGTTTGTTTATGCCACTCGGATTCCATCTTGTCCACTGAGAAGACTTCTCGACAATGGCTAGAAAGGGAAAATCTATCCTTGGTAGACCATCTAACGATAATCAAGGCACCCCGATCCATCAACGGCCTCTTTATAACCACTGCTGATGTGGCATTACCTTCGGCCCCGAAGCCTTGGTAGCTCAAGTATAGCTTCTCGTGCTTACCCAAAGATTGGAAGAAACCGAGCGATGGCTCGAAGCCCAAGTCAGGCAAAATCGGTAGTTAGTCCAGCGACACGCTCAACGAGGCATTGCCCGTTTCACGACAAGGAGAAGCGCATCAAGGAGAGAACTCATATTTGTTTCTTTGTCACAAATTTCCATCTCGACTTCGATGCGCTTTAGGTTCCTTCTATAACCTGCAACCGAGTCCGCTCACGATGGCTAAACAACAAAGAATCAAGTGATAGAATGTTGTGGATATGTTCCTCTAATCCGCCTTCGGATTTCATCTTCAGTTCTCAACTACGACTCAATTACTCGCTTCTCATCATGGTGTTTAAGCGTAGGAGGCTCGACACTATAATCTAAGCTCAAGGTGCAGAAAGGGGAGGAAGTCAAGGACTTTCCTCGATCGGACCTCCATCAAACTACGTCACTCTAGAAGGCGTCGATGGAATAATTGATAATCTTGCTATAGCATTATATGCTCGACTTAGCGGTATGAAGAAGCTTTCAATACCTTCCTTCTTGAGTTGAAGACTGAATAAGAAGTACTTCAAGCCGACTATCAAGGCATACATTATTGGGACGAGTACCAATGTCCCTCTACCTACGACTCGGGACTTGGGTGCAACCCCACAAACTAACCAGATAGCCGACGCTGCTCCTCGGAATTGTGTCGGTCCTGCTATACTCGGGGGTACCCCTAATCCCGATGTCGCTCCAACCCGTGACATTTTGGTTGATCATGTTGCGGGCCCCCGCAGTCGGAAATGTTGCTCTAGTGGCGACGCGTGCAACTTTGGATGGTAGTTCTCCCATGGTTTCGGGAGTCAGGATTACTCCCGACGTAGCCACTCAAGTTGGAATCCAACTAGACTTTCTTCTCAATCAACTGATTCCTAGCTTGGACTTAAATACTGGGGGCACCAGTGCTGTTTCGGACAATCTAGATTAACTACTTTCTTTCGGAAATGGGTCAGAGATCACGGATGTCATCCGTCGGTACACTTGAGGCAGTGCTTCTTCTAAGGGCATGGATTGTGTGACTCGCAGCCCGCTTTCTTTAGATATCAGGAACTCTCGTAACCCGCCTAATTTCAAGCTACCAGTCTTGGATCCTTATGACACTTGCAAGGACCCAACTGCTCACCTCGCGAGATGAATTCGACAAATGGAAGTTCTCTCAGCTTCGGAAAATGTTATGGCCAAGTGCTTTTCGCTTTTCTTAACAGATATAGCCGCAGTGTGGTACAAGTAGCTGGAGCCGGGCTCCATCACTTCTCGGAATGCTTTGAACACCCGATTTGTGGAACGGTTTAGAGTCAACATAGCTCGTCTGAAAAGTGTCATGACTCTCAACGGCATAAAGCAGAAGTCTGGCGAAACCAAACTCTCCCCTATTGGTCGCGATTGACATTGGCACCTCTCAACAGCCCCGAGCGGTAGAGGACCTGGTCAAAACGGATCTCCTTCCACCTGTGGACCCCAAAGCTTCCGCGACTCAAGCACAGATTCACGCGCTTAATAAGAAATATGAGAATGCAGCTCTCGTACTCAATCAGGTGTTGAAGAATAACATCGACCTTATGCGCCAACTCTAAGAAAGTCAATGCATTGTCGCTCTGCTTCAGCTTGCTTAGAACAGTGCCCGCCCGCGACATACCGTATCGGAAACTTCTTCTTTCGAATCTAGGGGCCCACGTCAAGGAAGAAGGTTCAGCCTCATTAAAAAAACATCGCAGTCCGCTCCAACACTCATACGGCAAAGGCAACGGCAATGGGAATGGAAATGATGATCGAACCATCGTCACTTATGACAGGAGGACATAGTACCGTGACCACTCCCGGTTGATTATCAATGACACACCGGGTCCGAGTAACCGATCCCCTACTCGATAGAGCCCAACTGTAGCCGCTCAAGACTAGGAGACTATTCTTCCTACAGCCCGTCAGGCCCGATTTCTTCCGGACCAGGGTGCACACCATCCCGCTCAACCTCGCCAGCCTTACCAAAACCAGACCATCGATGTCGATGACCTAGAAAAGGGGGAGCCGGATGTGTAACACAGAAAACGTCCACGGAATAGAACTTCCGAAGTTCACCAAAACTAATGGGTTCCATTAGAAGATCTCCATCCAGCATATCTCCCTGACATGGTCCGAATAATCATAAAAGATATGCTAGGGAAACGCCAACAACCCATGGGAAATCAACTTGAGGCGAAATCCCTTCACTAGGATCGTACACAAAGCTAAGTGGTCCCGACGCTTCGACATGCCACAGGTGGCATTTTGTGATTGCACGATTGACCTCTAATATTGGCAAATTCAGAATCACCATCAGAAATGAAACGTGTCATCCTGTCCATTCCCGGCTTGAACCTAATCTCGACCAAGGGAATAACGCTCAAGCCTTCACTAGGCGAACTCAAGCTGCTATGAGTCCAGACATGTCGCCTATGCTTCTAGCATCCGATTGGGCCCAAGTTCACCTCAGCCAAACTCCACAAAGTATAATCGAGGTTTAAGGCTCACAGAATGGCGAAGACCTTCCTTCGAGAAGACGCACTGGGCTCCAAACTCCTCAACTAGACCACGACCACCATAATGCGGTAGAAACCCAACCTCCGATTATTGCTGACATGATCACTAGGATTGTGAGGGAACCGCGGGGGTATGCCAACGATGTATGGAAAACCAGCCCGTGGCGTAACCCATTTACTCCAGTTATCCTTGATACCGAACGGTGCAAGCACTTGACATGCCAACACTCACTCCTTACTCAAGGAAGTCAGGATCTTCAAAGCTTCATTAACCGCCACAAATGGCAATGGGTTCATTACGCGTCCTTATCCAAGACGGCTCTATCATGGTTCTCCCTACTCCCGCCTTGAACCATCTCAACTCTCGACCGACTCGCCAGAAGTTTGGTCGCGCAATCTAGGGTGCATGACGCAATGTCCAAAGGCACCAAGGCGGTCTCGAACATTTACTGAGTCACTCGTGAAACTCTCAAAGGCTACATCGAAAGATCCAACGCCGCCTTGGACGAAGTCGAGAAACCTACTCCTCGAATCGCACTCGTCCAGCTTACGAAGGGCCTGCCACCTGATTCCGAACTTAGAGCATGGACCGATCAAAAGCAACCAAAGATTCATGAGATCTTCCGCATGAATGCCGACTACCTCCTATGCCGAAAGTTAGCATAAAGAAATAGAGCTTCTCACCTCAACACCCTTCCTCGAGGCGAAGCCCAGAGCTCCAACGACTCTATTTCTATCGCTCTGCGCAATCTTGCTCATGCCGGCAACATTAAGGGTAGTCGTAACAATAAAAGGAAGGGTCTTCGACTTCCGTCATTCCACAGCTATATCGCTTTCAGTGACACAGCCAAGAAAATCTATTTTGCAACATGCAATTCCCAACCATGCAAAAGGCCAAGGCCTGAAAGTCCGACGAGTGCACCAAGGGACTCTACAGGATATTGTCAATTCTACAGCATCCGCAGACACAACACGAACGTGTTGTGCCACTTGCAGGACAACATCGAGAAACTCATCTGCATGGGGACTCTGAGCTACTCAATGCTCATCGAAGATTCCCACTACACGGGACCTTCGAGCCACTCGACGCTCATCGAAGATTCCCACTGCATGGGATCTCCGAGCCACTAAATGCTCATTAAAGATTCCTACTAAACAGGACCTCGACCGATAACTCATCCTTCAAAATCGTCCCCCAGCTCATCAAGGCCATAACTTCCATGGCGCAATGAACTCTAGGTTGTCATCAGAGACATTAACTTACAACTCATTCCTGTCTATGCCTCCCTCATCGAGAGCGAAACAGGAAACAAACAACAAGGCCTCTTCTCCAAGGCACACCTCCTCTCCACTGTGTCAAAGCCATTCTCCTCCTACTAATACTCCGGCCACCTGGGGGCGTGCCGGGAGTGCTAACGGAGTCACACTCTGAAGTAGGCACGAGGATGGCAATCCTCATCTAGCCCTGCATTCGCCCCCCCGACATGAGGATCCCTGGGGTCATCTTCAAAGGTGTCGGCTCGTGAATCATTACTACTTTAACCTCCCTCATCAGAGGCAAGGTGGGAATGGAAAGCGAACCCTCTCCTCGGAAAAATGCCTCGTCTTTGCCATGTAGAAACCATCTTCCTCCCTCTGAGCTCTAACAATCGTCTAGTTGATTGGGGGCATGACCGAAAGCTCTATCAGAGGCACTCTTGATCGCCGCATCGGCACCTCAGGTACGGAAGCTGATGCCTCCGCCATCCAAACCCAAAGCCGACACCGAGGACAAACACTACTAGCATCGATCGGCACCCAGAGAACGGGAGCTAGCATTCGCTACTCGAGTCCCTGGCCCACGAAGCGACCGAGTATAAATAACCACTAACTCGAATCTTGGCCCCGCACTGAGACTGAGGATAAATTGTTTGTTCCTAAGTTCTAGGACTTGGTACCGCCTAACAGCCAGCCCAGTGTGATGCAAACTTCTCACCTGGCTACAGGTATCGGTCAAACCTCGGCGCAGCACCGAGATCAACCTTAAATCATTTTTTCCCGAAGCTCTCAAGGCTTAGGTACAGCCCACGGCCACGATCAGACCCTACGGGCTGATGATCCAGGCTTACTCCGGCAAATAAACGACGCCTAGCTCATAACTCGAATGAACGACCGGAGAGCCTCCTATCGGATGAATCGCGATGTCTTACGCTTTCGCTCTACTTGGAACTAACTCCGGGCATCCCAAGACAGAAGGAGACTGGCCTGGTTTCGTAACTACTGGTTTCCTGAGCTGAGGAAAACCTACTGAAACCAGCTCTCAATCTCACACATCTGGAAATGACCCAGAGCGAGATCTCTAATCGCATTTTTGTTAATGTAACAGTAAGTACGCTTATGCAAGTATAGGACGTTGGAAAACATGAGAAGATCATTCGAACATTTAACACGAAATGCAATTTTTACTAATTCATATTCCATTTCACACACACACATTGAACAGACTACATGTCTAACATCTCTTCTTTCTGATGACATGGTGTACATGAAAACCACACCATGTCTTTAAGGCCAAAATCGAGGGCCACACTCGCATATACTATCGGTCTACCTAATCCAAAGTATCTATAATTTCTATAACAATTACAGATGCTACTCATTCTGTTAGGGATTGCGGAATGAATCGTTAGGGCAAAACAAAAACTAGAGGGGGTGAATAGTGTTTTTGAGAATTTAAACAAAATCTAAAACTTATTTGAACTACTATATGGATCAAACACCACAAACAAAATCATAGACACAAATTCAAGCACAAACACAAAAATAAACAGAAATAAGATGCAGAAAAGGAAAAAACACACTGGATTTTATACTGGTTCGAAATTGCTCCTACGGCTAGTCCCGCAAAACGCTGGATTAGGCAGAGTTTTATTACTATATTAATATCCAGTTACAACCTCCTTGATTTCACGGCTACATGGGATACCACTGATTCTAACCTTCTTGATTTCACGGCTACAGGAGATGTCACCGATTACCTGTCCTTGATTTCATAACTACAAGGGATACCACCGATTACTTTACTCAACCCAAACAATTACAAACAACCCTGTAACTCTTTAATAGCACTTGATTTAGAGAGTAACGAGTAGAGAGTGTAGAGAGAAGAAGATTAATGATAACAGAATTAAATTCAGCAGAGTATAGGTGTAGAAATCATAAAAACGATAAGAAATAATGGTGTAATGAAAAGAAATGAAGTTAGAGAAGAAGTGACTAAAAATTCGAAATCAAACCCTTTTTATAATGTGTGAAAGGTTGCAATGTCTCAAAACCATCACAAATAGTGAAAAGACACTTCCTTTCAATTTTGAAAAAATGACAGTTATATATCGACATGGATTATTTGTATGGCGACATACTCTTATTACAAAATAGATTTTTGAGCATTTTTCAAGTGTTTTGATATATATAATTCTGGAAAATCTTGAATTAAAATATGGTGTTATAAATAAATATTGTAAAGTAGAAAATCATATAGAAACACAAATATAAACTATATAAACATATTTATAAAATTATAAATTTTAAAACTATATAAATTATATAAAGTATATAAAGTATAAATATATAAAACTTATAAAGTATAAACTTATAAAACTCAAGTTTAAAATCAAATTAAAGTAAAGTAGAGAAGATAAAGATTGAAGATAGAATTCGAAATCAAAAATTGAAAAATGGAATTTGAAATTATTTTGAATTTGAACTTGGAGTGTTATTCAGAGTCTTACATAATCTAGACTCTACAACTATATTTACCTTGAAATCTTGAATACTCATGAGTCTTGAAATATCTCTGAATTCTGAATATCTAACATCTTTAAAACTTTACAATCTTCAGTAATAATTCCTGTATATAAATCCAGCATATGTATGTATGTGTATATATATATATTCTAGATAAAGGTGTTAGTATTTATTTTATAATCAATTAATATTGAAATAAGATTGTTGTCATCAAAACTCCATTCTCCAACAGTCTCGCGCTTTTTGATGATGCGACCTTAGTTTATAAAATATCATACCTGTATATACCTGTTGAAGATGATCCTTTAAATACTCTCCCTGTCTATATGAATCCTATAAACTATATATTTATTTTATAATTTCTCCCCCTTTGGCATTATCAAAAAGAAATTCTAAAACTACCCCCCTTAAATCATATAACTTCCTAAGTAAAATTTGTAAGAAACTAAGTAACTTCTAACCCAAAGTAGAATACTCCCCCTAAGTAAAATACTCCTATAATCGCCGTTTCAAATCTCACAAATATCACCCGAGTTCTCATCTGAGATCTCATTTTGGGCTTCTTCCGAAACAAAACAGCAAATATCACTCTAAATCTCCTTTCGAATATATCGCCCAAGATATTGCAATATCGAACGATATATCGACCGAGATGAAATACTGGAATATCGTCCGAGATCTTAGTTTTTTTGGTTAAAATTTAAATTTGTGCCTAAACTAAAACTATAATAAAAAACTCAAATCTAGCTTCAATCTTTTTTTATTTTACATTTTACATGTTAAATGACTATATTGTATGTTCGTATATGTTTTACAATGCTTATGATTTTCATATTCTTCTTTTTACATACATGTTACTTATGAAATTATGTATTTTATGGCCTATTTATGCTAATTTTTTTAAATGTTTTTGATTCTTTTAATGTTTCCTTTCTAACAATATTTCTGCTTTAAGCATATTATGATTTAGAGTATGAATGATCTTTCGCAAAATAAAAAATAATAAAGTTATTTTGCATTTTAAGTTTAAGTTACTATGTTTTTAATAACATTCTTAAAAATCATTTTGTTAAAATACCATTTTTAACATATCATGTACCCCGAGAATGTTCCGATATGAACTTTCAGACGCAAGATGAAAATCCGAGACGAACTCCCGAGTTAGACTCATCTCGTCCGAGATCTCCCCCGATACCATACCGAGTCTATAAAATCCCCGAGACGAAACCTGACCGATATCTGAGATTTTAAACCTTGCCTATAATAAATCTTATACTCACCCTTAATTTTATATTCGTATTACTTTATGTTAAGGTGTATAACTACTTAACATAAACACAATCAACTACTATATTAAATTAGAATTTGTACAAGCGATGGTACACAGATTTTTACAAGCGCGATACGTAAGAATGAAAAACAAAAGGGAACCTTAAATACTAATTATTCTTTATAATGGGAGATTTGTGAATTAAATAATTCAGATAATGGAGACAAAAATCCCCATTGTGTTCAATCACATTCCCATTTTGGTCGAATAAGACCTCTCTTACACATAGAACTTTATCGTCATCTTCCGTAAGCATTTGTTGAGTCTCTTGATGTTCTTCTTCCTCCATCATTTCTTCTTCCTCTTCTGGTTCTTCCTCTAGGTCTTCCTCCTCTTCCATGGCTTAATTATCATCATCGATGATAATCAGATTAGCCTGATTATCCATTATGAGTTTAAGAAGACTCCTTATTAATTTCCGTTGCCTGTTTTTCTCTTGGCTCATCCTAATCTGTAGTACTTGTATTTCAGCCATCATTTACAGAGCATACTCCATCTTTTCCTCGATTTTGATGACTCGAGATAGCGTAGATCATTGAAATGGACCCTCAGATGGTCCAGCAGGTGAAGCTAGAGCGAAGGATTAATTTGGGTGTTTAAATTAGTAGAGGCCATTGTTTATTTGGGTTTAGAATTTTTACAGAGAAGAAAAATGAAGAAGAAAAGTCAAAGTAGAATGTTTAAATAACTGATATAACTAACTTTTGGTGGGAATTAAATTTAATATTCTGGCAGTTATATGTCGACATATGTATAAATGTATGATGACATACTTATGTTTTAAAAATTACTTTTCTAATTTTTTATGTTATTTATATATAATAGTATATTTAATTATTCTAATTCACTTAATGAACATATGCCTAATTCTCTTCTAAATTTTGGAAAATGTTGCTTCGTTCAGTGGTTTTGTTAATATATCCGCTATTTGTTTATCTGTTTCTATAAATTCGAGTGAAATTTTCTCTTTATTTACATTATCTCTTGGAAAATGATGTCTTATATTGATATGTTTAGTTCTAGAATGATGAGTTGGATTTTTAGAAATATTTATGGCACTCGTATTATCGTAGTATATCGGGGATTTATTTATTTTTAATCCAAGAGTTTGTTGCATATATATTACTTGTGAACAAGCCAAAGCAGCAATGATATACTCCGCTTCAGTTGTTGACAAAGATACTGTATTTTGCTTGAACCATGAGACTAATGAATGTCCTAAAAAGTGACATGTTCCACTAGTACTCTTGCGATCATATTTACATCCAGCGTAGTCAGCGTCACAGTAAGAAACCAAATCAAATGAATCATCCTTAGGGTAAAATAATCCAAAATCTGATGTATGCTTTATATACTGTTTGCGAACAAATTTTGCAATTGTAAACAACTGTAAAATCCGTTCGGCTTTCCTAAACAACAAGGATTGTTGTAGAGGGTGTCGAACTCTGGGACCAAAAATATTTTAATTAATAAATCTAATCAAGTTATTCCAGGATTTTGATTGATTGAAAACACAGAAAATAACAACAATTAAATAAAAAGAGAGATTTATATAATAAGAGAAAGCAATTAGGGGATAATGACATAGATTAGATTCATACTCATCAATAGCCAACAAATAAATATAGATCTAATTCATGTTTCTGTCACTAACATGAATCAACAATAATTAGGTTCTTAGAAACAAATAAGTAAATAACGACAAGCATAGCCTATGCAGGAGCTGAGCTCTTAAACAACCATAGGCTATCAGGACAGATTCACCAATTAATTTCTAAAACCTTAAGATTAGATCTAAATCTGATAATTGTTAGATCGAACACGAATATACCCTGTAAAGGAGCATAGCTCTTGAACGACACAGAATATGAAGGTTCAGATCTAATCCTTGATTCAGATCCAGATCTACATATATAAAGTCCTCATCTCATGGCTATGTGATTCATGTTGAATCATATCTATTAGCGTCATCACCCCCTAATCAAAGGGGATTAGCTAGACATAACTAAAGAAGAAGAGAAAAAGAAAATAACAGACATTAACATAAATAAAATAAAATAACAACTTAGAGAAAGGGAGAAGAGTTTTATTCCAAGAAGAGAATTATAGAATTAAACTAAGTGTGTTTTACAATGAATGAGATGAAGTGTATTTATAGCTGATATGACAAAGGCTACTTGGCAAATTCCATAATGTGGGACAAATCCCCTTTTCCAAACTATAATACATAAACTAAATAGCTTAATGTGAACACGTGCAGCGCATGGATGAGAAGCCTTGCAAATAACTTAGCCCAATTAGCAACTAGACCAATGTGAATGCATGCAGATGCCATGGAATATAGGTTGCGGGCTTCAAATCCAATTGCCTTGAGAATGAATAACAACTCCAAGTGATTATTATGGAAAAGCATTGAATCTTGTCTTTAAAATACGCAGCAAAAAAGGTGATTGAATAACAACATTTCTTCAGGTCTTCAAGCTTTAATCCAGCTCTAAAATTCAGCACTCTTCTTGCACAAATTCTTCAAGCATTTCAACAATTAGATGCAATAACCCATTCATCTCAAATAATCTGTAAACATAGCTATAAATGCACAGTATCAATTATTTAAAAGATAAAATAAGATAAATATGCGGATAAAATATACACATTTACGTGTATATCATATACCTTAAAATACATTTTACGACTTTTAAATGTGTTTCCGTAGGTTGCGATTGATATCTTGCACAGAGACATAAACTATGCATTATATCTGGTCTACTAGCAGTTATATATAATAACGATCCTATCATTCCTGTATATAGTTTTTGATCCATATCTTTAGATGTATTATCTTTACTTAATGTTGTATTAGTCGCCATAGGTGTTGGTCTCCCATTTTTTGTTGTTAGATTATATTTATTAATTAGATCTCTTGCGTATTTTTCTTGATTAATAAATATTCCATTTTTTAATTGATGAATTTGTAATTTTAGAATAAATGATAGTTCTCCCATATAACTCATTTCAAATTCTTGAGTCATAATATCTGAGAATTATTTGGTCATCTTATCGTTTGTTGATCCGAAAATTATATCATCAACATATATTTGTACTACTTGAATATCCTTTTTATTAATGAACAAAGTATTATCTCATTTTCCTATCTCAAAATTTGATTGTAACAAATAATTTCTTAATCTATCATACCAAGCCCTAGGAGCCTTTTTTAATCCATATAACGCTTTCTTTAACTTACATACATGATCTAGTAATTTTTCGTCTTCAAATAGAGGTGGTTGCTCTATATATACGTCCTCTTTAACAAATCCATTTAGAAAAGCAATTTTGACATCCATTTGATATAATTTGAAATTATTATGGTTTGCAAAGGCTAGTAAAATCCTAATAGCTTCTTGTCTTGCTAGGGGGCAAAAGTTTCATTGTAATCTATTCCTTCTTCTTGAGTATATCCTTGTGCTACTAGTCGTGCCTTATTTCTTACGACCTCGCCGTGTTCATTCATTTTATTTTTATAAACCCATTTTGTTCCTATTATAGTCTTATCCTTTGGTTTAGGAACAAGTTCTCATACATCATTCCTAATAAACTAATTTAGTTCTTCTTGCATAGCAAGTATCCATGAACCATCAGAAGATGCTTTCTTCGGATTTTTAGGTACAATCGTTGAAATAAATGTAGTATTACTTATATTATTAATTGATTACGGGTTCTAACACCAAATTCTATATCTCCTAATATATTTTCTATAGGATGGTCTCTAAGTAATCTAATTCATTTATTTGGTTGATTATCTTCATGATTTTTTTCATTAATTTCATTTTCACATTCATCTTCATTGTTTTGAGTTATACTTTTATAGTTTTCGTTGAAAGACACGTTTAATGTTTCTTTTATGGTATTGGTTCGTGTATTTAAAACTCTATATGCTTTACTTCTTTCTGAATATCCAATAAATATTCCTTTATCGGATTTCGAGTCAAACTTGTCTAAATTATCTTTAGTATTAAGTATAAAACATTTACTTCCAAATATTTTAAAATATGATAATTTTGGTTTCTGATTATACAAAAGTTCATATGGGGTTTTATGAGTTAAAGGTCTAATTGAAATTCTATTTATAATATAGCTAGCTGTTGCAACTGCTTCAACCCAAAAATTTCCTGGTAAATTACTATCAGATAATATAGTTCTTGCACACTCTTATATTGTCCTATTTTTACGTTCAACTACTCCATTTTGTTGAGGGGTTCATGGAATTGAAAATTTATGGGTTATTCCCTTTTTATTACAATATTTTTCAGAACATTCATTTTCAAATTCTCTGCCAGGATCACTTCGTAGTGTTTTGATTTTTAGTGAAAATAAATTTTGAATTCTTTTAGAAAATGTTTTAAATTGATCAAAAGCATCACTTTTATTTTTAAGAAATAAAGTCCAAGTAAATCTAGAAAAATCTGAACTGTTATGTAAACATATCTATTATGATTTATTGATTGAATTTGAGATGGACCAAATAAATCCATGTGAATTAACTCTAATGGTTTTGATGTAGTGATTTCCTCTTTTGATTTAAATGAACTTTTCTTTAGTTTTCTGAGTTGACAAGCGTCATATAAATTATTTACTTTAAATTTCATTTTGGGTAATCCTATGATTGAAACTAATTTAGAAATCCTAGAAATATGTTTGAAATTTATATGACCAAATCTATTATGCCAGATCCAGGGACCACTTATATTGGCCATAAGACATAGGTTATCGCTGGAGATTTTCATACTTAACATATAAATATTTTTCTTTCTATCTCCTTCGAATATTACTTTTGAATTCCTATCCTCTATAAAACATTTATCCTTTTCAAAGTTTATTTTATAACCTTTATCGCAAAGTTGACTTATACTTAGCAAGTTGTGTTTTAAATTCCTAACTAATAAAACATTAGAAATAGTAGGAGTTTCAGAATTACCGACATTGCCGATTTCAATAATGTATCCTTTAAAGTTATCTCCAAATTTCACCATTCCACCATCTTCATATTTCAGATTATTGAGTAGTTCTGGATTTCCCGTTATATGTCTCGAACAACCACAATCCAGTATCCATTTGTCCCTTTTCATTTCCACTAATTGCTTTCTAGAATTTGAATTCTCAACAACCATGTAACACGCCAGTTCAGGATTTGAATTTCCAACAGCCACCTTTTCTGATTTTGAATTTCCAAATGCCACTTTACCCATCTTTTCAACTTTTTAATTTTCAAAAGTCATAAAACACATCTTTTCCTGTATTGAACAATATTTCATTAAATCACATGCCTTTTCAACATGATTATATGCAGACTCTTTCAACATTGATACAATGCATGAATTGACACTAGTGTTAACAGAAATTCCAAAATTTGCCGTTTAAAATTTTTCAAAAATTAGATTATGAACTTTTTGAAAGACCTTGCTCTAATACCAATTGTTAGGGAATGTGGAATGGATCGTTAAGGCAAAACAGACACTGGGGGGGGGGGGGGGTGTAAATAGTGTTTTTGAGAATTTAAACAAAATCTAAAACTTATATGAACTACTATATGGATCAAACACCAAAACCACAATCACAAACACAGATTCAAACACAAACACAAAAATAATTAGAAATAAGATGCAGAAAAGGAAAGAACACACCAGATTTTATACTGGTTCGGAATTGCTCCTATGGTTAGTCCTGCACAATGCTGCATTGTGCAGAGTTTTATTACTATATCAATATCCAATTACAACCTCCTTGATTTCACGGCTACAAGGGACACCGCCGATTCCACCCTTCTTGATTTCACGGCTACAAGGGATACCACCGATTACACATCCTTGACTTCACGACTACAAGGGATATCACCGGTTACTTTACTCAACCCAAACAATTACAAACAACTCTATAACTTTTCAATAGCACTTGATTAAGAGAGTAATGAGTAGAGAGAAGAAGATTAATGAAAACAGAATTGAATTCGGTAGAGTATAGGTGTATAAATCATAAAAATGATAAGAAATAATGGTGTACTAAAAAGGAATGAAGTTAGAGAAGAAGTGATTAAAAATTCGAAATCAACCCCTTTTTATAATGTGTGAAAGGTTGCAACGCCTCAGAACTGTCACAAATAGTGAAAAGACACTTTCTTTCAATTTTGAAAAAATGACAGTTATATGTCGACATGGGGTTATTTGTATGTCGACATACTCTTAGTACAAAATTGATTTTTGAGCATTTTTCAAGTGTTTTGATATATGTATAATTATGGAAATTCTTGAATTAAAATAGAGTGTTATAAATATATATCGTATAGTAGAAAATCATGTAGAAACATAAATAAAAATAAATATATTTATAAAATTATGAAGTTTAAAACTATATAAATATAGAGTATATAAAGTATAAACTTGTAAAACTCAAGTATAAAATCAAATTAAAGTAAGATAGAGAAGATAAAGATTGAATATAGAATTTGAAAACAGAATTTGAAATCAGAAATTGAAAAAAAGAATTTGAAATTATTTTGAATTTGAACCTGGGGTGCTATTCAGAATCTTACATAATCTAGACTCTATAATTATATTTATCTTGAACTCTTGAATACTCATGAGTCTTGAAATATTTCTGAATTCTGAATCTATAACATTTTTAAAACTGTACGGTCTTCAATAATAATTCCTATATATAAATCATGCATATGTGTATATATATATTCTAGATAAAGGTGTCAGTATATATTTTATAATCAATTAATATTGAAATATGGTTGTTGTCATCAAAACTCCATTTTCCAACACAATTTTCTCTTTTCTTTTCTTTTTCTGTACAGGTTCGGCATCAAGATGGTCACCACCAGTGAGAGACCCTTTCCTTTTAGAGTCGCTTCCGCCTTCTCCTTCTCCGTTCTTTATAGTAGAAGCGGATTCATGAGGCACCAATGTGCGCCTCCCGCCATTATCCTCGCCGCTTGTAACCACTGTGATCTACCCAAGGGCAATACATGGTAACGGTTTAGGGGTGATATCAGAAGCAAGAACGAGCACAGCCTTAGTTACTCCCTGAGCGTTCCCGGCCTCCAACTCTGCTTTCTTCTCGGCATCTTTGGCGGCTTTCTGATCACCTATCTCCCTGGCCTATAGTCTCTAAACTGCATCCGCTTCAAGTTTACTAAGGGTCCTCTCACCCCCTTTTGATTGGCATCATCGACGGCTTTCCTTTTTCCTAGCCTACTCAACGGCCCTCTCTTTCTCCGCCTCAACATCGGCCTATTTCTTCGCCGCCACATCGGTAGATTTCTCCTTGGCATCCTGTCTAGCCTTTACCTATGCATCTTGTATGGCAGCCTCATCCTGTCCCTCTTCCCCTCCAGCTCCTCGGACTTTGCTACCAACCGGGCTTCCCGATCTTCCACCATAACTTGCATTGTTCGCACATTCGCATCAGCTACACCCGGCACCTGAGCACTTTGGTCATCCATAACTTCTCCCCCTTCGAGAAGACTCTTATAAACGATGGATCCCAAATCCACGTCCGAGAATATATCCAAATGTTCTCGTACCACTCCGAATTGTTTTCTCTGTAACCGCAATCCAGACTAAGACGTTTGAGGAAGCATAGGGCAAAGCATGGTGTAGACTCCACTCCAAGGAGGGCTACACGGCGAAAGAAGCAACCATTTGGTTTCTGATGATTGATAACTCGCATCCTCTTCAGTTGACAAGAACACGGGACCGGGGGCAGCCCTATACCAATTCTTGCACCTGCTTGACCATTGCCGGAAGCTTTAGAGAAACCATTTCTAGGAAGAAGTTCGACCTCGCGATAAGTGTGACTCAGATCCGAAAGCTCAGGTCTCGGAAGCTTCTGACCTTCCGCTAGTACCAGGAAGTTCCCTTCAGTTGCCGCACTGGCGTCATCTTCACCACAACTCTCGAAGGCACCTTTTTGAAAGCACCTTCACCTCACGAAAAGGCAGTCCAGAACCAAAGTCTAAGCCTTCGAAGTTTTCAACGTTCTATCAGCACCGAGACTCCACAAAAGCAAACATTACAGAACACAATGGCATCTTTTAGCCTCATCACCTAACGTCATGTCTATCACCAACCATCAGTGCGATGCTTCAGTTGAGATGCAACTACATCGTGATTGGGTTACGAATCGGTTCCTAAAACTAACACCCAACTATGTGTCCACATCCTACATGCACACCGGAGCCGCCAGTCCAAGAAAGTCCGTTCCTCGTGGGCTACGCCGCAAAGTCGCAAATCACCAATACCGATCCGATCACGCGACGCCATGCAATGGCTTAAGTTTAATAACTCAAGATCGAAACCAGGGCTCGGCAAAGTCATTGAAGTGCAAAGTTCTATTTCGTGCTCCCGTGCACCGGCTAGGTGATCATGTCCTCAAACAAGCTTCAAACCCCTGAAGAGCCTGAAAGATTTAATAAGTGTTTGGGATACGAAGTCCAATCCCGTATCCGCAAATACTTGTCCTCGATTCCCTACTATCGCTTCCCAGAATCTACCACTCCATGCTCTTGAGTGTCAACCTCGGGAATCCTCTCGCTGTCCATATTTGTCTTCCCTTCTCCACAAACATAAGGACAACTCGAACATTTGAAGTGCAAAAGCAGTATTTTGTATCCTCCATGCCTTAAGCTGATTTTCCGTCTGAGGAAGAGAAGAAAGGAACCAAGTACAATTATGGGACCGACATGCTCTAAACGAACATTTCGGGGTCCGAATTCAGGATCGTACACCAAACTATGGTCGTATTCACTTGTCTTCGAAGCCCCGACAACCAAATCAATCACGACTCGACGACCACTCATGTACTCACCAAATGCCCAACCATTAAAGTCCACGCACTTGGCATTTGGGGTTCGACCTCGCTTCAAAGGCCAATCCATGTTATCACATGCCTCGACATATGCCGAGCATTTTTCTTACAATGACATTCGCGTATACGAGTTACCGAAACTTTGACCATTTGGACCGGCTTAGATCATTAAACGATTTTGGGCTTATGAGTCCAAGTGATTCAGCAAGATACGGCATACAACCAAGCTCCAGTCCAACGACATTTCGATAACCACGTTATGTGATCGTGCGCCCAAGCCACGGTAATGACCACACATGCACGCTTTCGAAATCTCAATCGAGAAGACTGACTTGATTCGTTAACCAAATATGTGCTCACAAGCTTTTACGGTTCAAGTGCGCACACCAGACGATCACCTCTAGACCTAAATTTTTTTCAAAAGCTAAATTATGTGATCACAACCCATGGTGTACGGTTTACCTTCATGTTACCTATTCCAATTCAGATCGCATTGCACAAGACCACGTGCAAACTTGTGATTGCATACGCGATTATGACCCGATAACAGACCTCTTACACTTCGATGTAATCGGAAATTGGCGACTAACATTGAATGCTTTTGATCTACATAAATTAGATGCCTTGGAAAGGTTCCAACCCAAGCGGCAAGATTCAAGCGAGTCAAAGCTCGTTCAATGCCAGTATCATGCACTCATACCAACAGGTATCAGCAGTGCGTCACAACCACTCCAAAGTAGTGCACTCCTGGTGTACAACTCAAGGGAAAGGTCACTACCATTCACTAAGCATGGCATGAAAATCCTTTTGTCCATATTAGACTTATCTCACTTCAAAGCATGTCCTATTAACACAAGACATGCTTTGAGTGGGCAAATGTTGACAGGCCTTTTGATCCGTCTCCCAAAAGTACGCAAGACACGCTCGACTCAACGTATCGCATGATACTATAGCCCAGAGGTGTTGCTAGCATCATCGGGGGTCCAGTACCAGAAGACTCAGGCCACTAGCAGAATGTCGCATCCTTTGGATGTGACATCCATCAGCAGTTGAGCCGAAGGCGAGCCGTCTAGCGGGTCCGGGTGCAGCGTCGCTGGGGGTCCAGGGCCCCACAGTCCTGGCGGTGATCGACCTAACCGATTAGGTCGAACCAGTGGGCACTGCCCGATTCATTCGATTTTCGCCAACAAGTGTGTTTCCTATAATTACCAGATCGACTCCAAGTCAGGATTCTGCCAACAACTTCCATGATCTTCGCATCCCCCGAAACTAGGCCATGACCACATCTTCATATCCCGAATCCCCCGTGCTAACCATTATAAAACTCGTACCCTACGAGGTACGAATTTCATACCCCTAAATGGGGGTACGAATTTCCTGGGCATGTGGGATGGGATACAAATTTCTAGAGGAGCATGCTTTGGGATTCGAATTGTACTATTGTAGGTCCCATATCCTACCTAATCTCTCCACTATAAATACCTCTTAACCACACACTTCAGTGGGGTTGGAATTTGGTGACTTGACATCTCTTGAGAGCTCCAAATGGTCTCTTTAATGGCTTCTCAACTTTGAGGAATAAAAAGGGAAAAAATGTCCTTTTCCCAATATTTTAATATATGATAATTATGACATCATATTACTTTCATGAGATGTTCTCCACCTTGTAATTCTTTGTTATTAATAATATTCCAACGACTCTTCCAAAGTGGATGTAGGTCTCTCGCGAGGTCGAACCACTATAAACCTCTTATGTTATTTACTGCTTTCTGCACTTACTTTTTCGACTGAAACTGTAATTCCTAAGTAATTGGAATCTTGGGTGTTTACGATATTTTTTGCCGACAACACTGATTTCTCAATGAAGCAGCAAGTAGTCAATCTACATTTGTTTATATATTTTCTACAGTTGACCCCCATTAAGTTTCATGCTCTAAATTGTCTGGGCATGGCGGAGCAGCTCACTATGGAGCAGTCTTGTGATGCATTCACTTAGCCAACTGCGACTAAAGGCAAACTACAACAAATGTTAGATGATGTTGATACCGACTGTAATGTTATATTATATTTACTAGAGTTTCTCAGTGTCACAGTCCAATAAATTAAGGAAATGCTGCATCGGGTTGAAATATGACATTGCTTCTCCAATGGGGTTTGTGCATGTGATGACCAATACTGGAGAGATGTTTACTGGTGAAGAGATCCAATGAATGATAAGAGAGGTCAATGTTGATGAAAAAACAACTATGAGCTTACTGTTAAGGTTGTCATTCCCTACGCGGTACACTTTATGATCTGAAAAAGGAAGAAAAAACTGTAGGTTTTTTCTTCTTTATGTTTTGGGTTTGGTTATTTGTTATTATGATTGTTGGTTTATGTTTCATTACTCTGCATATAATTTGTGCAGCCCTGTGTATTTTATATAATGAATGCCTCAAAAAGCGTACTGCTGAATTGTGAATTCAAGTGTTGTTACTGTGATTTCTATACAACCCTCCGTTGCCTTTGTAAGGCAGAAGGTTTCCATTAATCTTAGAAATTAGTATCTAATATTTTATTCCTCTAAAAAATAGACCATTTTTGTGGTTATGTTACGCAACTTCTGTTAAATGACAAATTTGTGCTATTTTACTTTGCTTTTTCCCTTAAACTTTTCAAAATTTACAACCCATATTTATCAAATATTCCTTTCTCCCTCTAATTTTGTGCCATTGATTAAGCAATTTTCCTAGCATCTATTGAATAAGAATTAGTAAAATTATGAAGTTTATTGTGGATGAACTTTCATTAATTTCAATATTTTTGTATAGTTTTTTCTAGTACCCACTCTTTCTACGATCTGATTTAGTTGTGAGCAATAATTTTACGAAGACCCGTGTGCAAAGCACAGGTTCGCACATGTCAATATAAAATAGAACTTATCTGTGAACAAGTATTCAAATCAAAATCACACTGTAATATTACATAGAAGTTTATCCCACTTTCATGTATAATAGGGATTCTACTTTATACATAGTTTATGTTTGCCAAAAAGGTGCACAGCCTACCCATAGGCTTCTATTTTCCTGCAGCAAACATCAACCAAAAGAATAAGGTCCATAATTTCACTAGGACACGAAATGAGGAGCATGCAAGCTCATTTGAAATATCAATTTTTTCATTTATAAAATTTCCTACATCATCTGCTCTGATATTTGCTTGAAAATAATAATTTAATTTACATGATAGCCAAATGCTATTAACTTAGCAACTATTGTTGAATACTTGTGAATCCAAAATAAAAACCAGTTAGCATTATTTGAGGTATGTAGATGGAAAGTTATCATTAAAGAATTATTCACTCCCACAACATCTACAATAGAAGCAAGGTTGATGGTGAAATACCTCCGGGATACAACAAATAGAAAATAAATATTTGCAGAAGCAGAGAGGAAGATGATGATAAGAAATTATTTTGAACTGGGTGGAAATGATGGGTATAAATAGTAGGCGAACAACAATGACTGTTGCGGACAGTCATGACCAGTACAACAGATGAGTTCGCCTATTTGAAACTAATTTCGAAAAAATCCAAACAGTTGAATCCTTTCAGTACGATAACTCACTTACCTAAATGACAATCTTTGACCCATAATAATATTTTATAGGCCCAAGCCCACATATGTTCATATTCAGGCCCATGCCTATTTTAATTCACAATATCCTGTGCAAACCATTCCTATATACATAATAATACTTTACAAAACTTAATGACCCTAGACAAATATTATTCCAATTTTCCAATAATCCCCCACATGATTGTAATATCATTTATTTTGCATACAAGAAAGTACCTTTTGATTTAAACTTTTCTCTTAGTCCATATATTTAAGTTTCAACAGAATGTTTGGTAGTGAATACTTAAATCAAAATCCTATGTGAGAAAATGAAATATATGAACACATAAATCTTATCTTATTTCTATAAAATGTCATAACCGTAGATTGGTTATTGATTTCCGCCTTGTTTTCATGAGCACGTATATAGTTATATCCAAATTTTATTGAAACATTGTTTCTTATACTTTTATAAGTGCCCATTATTTTCGTCCTTGTTACTATGGACAAATGGTCACCATAAAACGTAACAATATATACATTTTAAAGTTTGTCAATCACTTTTCTACAACTTGTTATTTTCGTTTATACCTTAGACAATTTAAGGTTTGGTTTCTATTACAGGTGACTACAATAGCTTTGGACCCATTGTACTACTAATAGTTTTCGTCGTTTCTCTTGGTAATCCGTTGGTTAGTGGGTCTACCAAATTCCCTTTAGATCTTACACATATAATAGTATCAATACCATCTAAATTAATTCCCTAACATGCGCTTTTCTCAAACTTATATATTTAGACTTTTCATTATAAATTTTATTATTGTTGACGCGGTGAGTTGGTCACTCGTGCAGTCAACATCCAAGTGTGGGTTAAGTAATTAATCTGATACCCAAAGTACGAGAAATGTATAGAGGCACGCAACTTTTTATAGTGGTTCAACACTAATGCCTATGTCCACTCCATAATCATCATTCATTATCATTTTTGCAATTACAATGATTGTCTGAATTTTAGTTAAAAAATAGAATAAGGGAACAACATAATCCTTGTTAATTCTCAGGTTTGGAAAAAATGTCATTCTTCTTCTCCCTTAGGCCAGAATATGTAGAAAGAGCTTCAATATTCAAATATATCTATGAATGCTCCATGCATGCCAAAAATGTCCAAAAGCAAGCCCGACGTCCAAGACAATGACAAAATGTTGTAGGCAAACTTCACTTTGAAGTTTAGAATTCCAAGAAGAAATCCAAAACCATGGGAATCACCATATAAGTCATTAATGAGATCCAAAGAGAGCAATCCCGTATATCAAATGATAGCCAAAGCCCAAAAATGCCAACCCCTTTGAATGCTAAGAGAGGGGGTATTTATATGTGAAGATTCCATTCATCAGCCAAAATTTTGTATCCCAGGGACATGTGAAATTCCTGTCCCTAGGACATAGTCAAAATTTTGACTCCCACTCCAAAAATTCAAATCTTGAAAAATCCTAAAAAACAGTGATCGGCATGAGTCGACCAGCAAAAATGAGGTGATACGTATAGGATCTTACTTGCCGGCAAACTCAGGAATTTCACATCTCGAAGTTTACCCAATTTCAAATACCTAAAAACATTGCGTCCTCCGAATTGGTCAACCAAAAAGATGTGATTGGCTCGTGTTTTCCATTTGCCAAATCTTGTGCCAGGGATTTCGAATCCCCACTCGTGCAAAATTCCAAATCCTAAAACCATGAGTCGAACCAAGTGAAATTGGTGATCACGCTAGGGTGCTCAAGAAGTTTTTGAGCTTACCAAAATCCTTTGCATCTTATCCCCTGGAGGGATACGATTTTGTATCCCTGTAGGGGCAAGAAATACGATGTTTCATATCCTAAGAGAGATACGAAGTTCTTATATTCGTATCCCATATGGATATGAAATACCCAACATACCATGCCAAAAACCGATGCTTACCATGGTTGATGTGTGCATGTAGTTTTGCTTGATCGACCCATGTTGAATAGCAGATTTCAAAGTGCTAACTCTGAGTTTTTACCAAGTTCTAGACTTGAATTGTTGGTTGATCCGTTGAGTTACACAACTAATTTTGAGTAGTCTACGTGGTGCGCACAAGAAATTCTGAAGTAATCCAAATCAAGCCAGCTAAAGTTTGGCTACTTGATTTTTGGTGATCAACATGAGGTTCTCAGACCATTTTGGGTGATCGATGCGTGTTCGCAACACGTGATCGAGTCTATGCCAATTCATAGAATTAGCTATATTTTCAACCCAGCAATTCATAGAATTTGCTATATTTTCAATCTGATTCCAAGTGCGTCGCGATTTCGACCAAATCACTTTGTGCTTAAAGAGGACATGCTTGAGTCCAAGCACGTCGCTAGCCATAAACTAGACGTGTGATTGCTTTATCAAAAAACGGGTCAACAGTTTGCCCTCCAAAATATGTCTTCCTTGGAAAAAGGGATATGTGTTTTGCAAGAAGTCCAGAAATCTGTAAATCCATGAGCCGGGATTTGAGAGAAGTACCCGACAATCGCTGGGGTCGCAATAGATGGAAATCAGACAATTGCCGAGATAGTATTTTGACAGACCGTTGAATCCAAGATGTATGGAATCCGGAAAGTCGTAGGCTTGTTGGGTCCTGCCAGAGCAAGTGTGTACCAGGTAAAGAGCTCCGGACTTTGTGGACAAAGTTATGAGGTATTGTTTACTTGACGGGCTAGGTTTTTAAGATGTGCTCGAAGGGTCAAAATAAGGAACATCCATACTTGGTGGACTAAATCGTGGAGTTCTTTATGGTTGACGAACCCATTTAGAGAATTTTAGTACCTAGCAGGCTAACTCCCAAAAGTCATAGGCCGGAGTCCAAAGGTTGCAAATTGGAGTTCGTGGACTAGAGACCATGGATCTGAATCCAAGAGGTTTTTGGAAGACCGAAGCCCTTGGACCTGAGTCCAAAAGGTTTTGCAAACTTGAATCCATGGACCTGAGTCCAAAATTGTGAACTGGAGTTCATGTACCTAAGTCCAAAGTTGTGAACCTGAGTTCATGGACTAAGTCTATGGATCTGAATCCAAAATTGTGAATTGGAGTTCACGGATTTGGGTCTAAGTTGTGAACCATTGTTCGTGGGCCTGAGTCCAAAGTTGTGAACTGGAGTTCATGGACCTGAGTCCAAGTAGTGAACTGAAGTTCATAGACCCGAGTCCAAAAGGTTTTTTATGGGCTGGAGCCCAAGAATCACGGACCAGAGCCCTAATATAGTTTCTTAATAACACCAAAGAGGTACAACGATTAATAGCCGAACCATAAGCACGTCTGGGGACCATAGGTCGGTTCTGCGTGGATATGGTTTGGCATTGTCGCTTTGATTACAAATTGGACAAACCAAAAAGCGAAAGGTCGCAAATAAAGAGAACAAATGTAACACCCCGTAATTGTGTTAACATTAAAGATGATAAATTAAAAAATAATTAATTTAATATTAAGAATTAAGGGAAACTGATTACGTCATTACACACGTCTCGAAATTCTGGTCCGGATAGACACCTGGTTTATCAAACAGATAACGTATGAAGAAGTTATGAACGATAGAAGTTTTTGGGTATTTGGGCCTTTTTCAACTGGATAGCGGCCCATTAACCAATCCCCTTTTAGGGTTGAGGTGGCAATTTGATTTCTGAAACCGAGCGGCTATAAAATCATCTCAATTCCATTGTTTTCTTCACAAAGAAACAATGGCCGCCAAACTCTGCTGGAGTGCGAACTAAGACGAATCTTCTTTCTTCAATTATCAGTTTTGCAAATAAAATTCTGAGATTCAAGTTTCAGTTTTCTTCTTCTATTCTCATATATTCAATCCTTGTGAGTTTAGTTATTTTTAGGTTTAAATAAATAAAAGTGAATTACGAAAGACTATAATTTGGATCTATGCTATTATCATTTTTAAGTTATGACATGATAGATCTATTCTATTCTATTATCATATTTTATGTTATGACATGATAAATCTATTCTATGTTATTATCATGTTTTATGTTATGACATGATAGATCTATTCTACGCTATTATCATATCTTATGATATGTTATGATAGATTTATTTGTTAGATCTAATTATAATGTGGACATTTTATGTAGATCTAAATCTTTAATTATGTTAGATCTATTTTATGTAGATTTAAATCTTTAATTATGTTTGATCTAATTATCATTTGAATATTTTATATAGATCTAAATCTTTAATTATGTCAGATATAATTATCATGTGAATATTTTATGTAGATCTAAATCTTTAATTATGTTCGATCTAATTATCATGTGAATATTTTATGTAGATCTAAATCTTAACTATGTTAGATCTATTTTATGTAGATCTAAATCTTTAATTATGTTAGATCTAATTATCATGTGGATATTTTATGTATATCTAAATCTTTAACTATGTTAGATCTATTTTATGCGATCTAAATTGTCACCTTATGTTGTCATGTTAGATCTATTTTATGTGATCTAAATTGTCACCTTGTGTTATCATTTTAGATCTATTTTATGGGATCTAAATTGTCACCTTGTTTTGTCATGCTATATCTATTTTGTGTGATCTAATTTGTCACCTTGTGTTATCATGTTAAATCTATTTTATGTGATCTAAATTGTCATCTTATGTTATCATGTTAGATCTATTTTATGGGATCTAAATTGTCACCTTGTGTTGTCATATTAGATCTATTTTATGTGATCTAAATTGTCACCTTGTGTTATCATGTTAGATCTATTTTATGTGATCTAAATTGTCACCTTATGTTGTCATGTTAGATCTATTTTATGTGATCTAAATTGTCACCTTATGTTGTCATGTTAGATCTATTCTATGTTATCTAAATTGTCACATTATGTTGTCATGTTAGATCTATTCTATGTGATCTAAATTGTCACCTTATGTTGTCATGTTAGATCTAATTTATGTGATCTAAATTGTCACCTTATGTTCTCATGTTAGATCTATTTTATGTAATCTAAATTGTCTCCTTGTGTTGTCATGTTAGATCTATTTTATGTGATCTAAATTGTCACCTTGTGTTATCATGTTAGATCTATTTTATGTGATCTAAATTGTCACCTTATGTTATCATGTTAGATTTGTTTTATGTGATCTAAATTATCACCTTATGTTATCATGTTAGATCTATTTTATACGATCTAAATTATCACCTTGTCATGATGACTATTTCATGTCCATACCAATATGTATGTTCACTTTATTATCGTACTAGTTTATGTTTATGCCAAGATGATCATTTTAGTCACTTTCCCATTATTTTACCTATTATAGTTCATGACTAGGCTATTGTCTAGCCTAGGCATGCTGCCAATTGTGTGAGGGCGCTTGTTAAGGAACGGGGGAAAAAGGGTTTAAAATGACATAATTTGAATATGAACATTTTTGGACATGTAATTCAAAGTATTGGGTAAAATAGGTATTGACACCTATAAAAGGAAAGGCTTAATTAATTGACTAATTAATTAAAAATGGAATGTTTAGTAATTACAATTAGGAATTGTAATTGTACTTATGACACGAGGTAAGGTTGCATTAGTGGTGGAAGTCTGCCCGGACCCGACCGGCATGTCCAGCAACCACTAATGTTGAACCTAATGTGGGAGGTCTAAGTACGTAAATACGAATCGGGCTATGACACGAGGTTAGGTCCAACTGTGGAATAAGTCTGCCCGGACCCAACCGGCATATCCAGCATCCATACGTTGTAGGTGTAATGTGGGAGGTCTGGCCCATTATGAAACCATAAATGAACATGATAAAGAATTGGACTACTTAACCAAATCTAATCCATAGGGATTGTGTGAACTTAGACTTAAGTTGGGGTTAAGTAAACTTGATTAGGTAAAAGGGGTGGATTAAGTAAATCCGAAGGGGTGGGTAATATTTATATAGGCCCACAAACTTAACCCAGTAAGGATATGTAATTAAAGACACCTAATGGCATACATAACTGGTGGAAATAATAAAGTTATGTAATTAAAGACACCTTCTAGGGTAAGCATAACTTATAGAAATAAATAAGGCTATGTAATTAAAGACACCAAGGGGTCAGTGAAAACCTAGTGGGGGGATATAAGACAAGGGAGAGAGCTTGTATCATATTGTATGGAACCTGTTTCAGCCAGTAACCCGGAGTTGGTATCAAGTATATACTCGAGCTAGGTCGGAGAAGGGGCACGCCTACTGGACTGATTGTAAGAGATCCAAACGTAAAGGACGATGTGGGTGGCGCAAACCGACCGGGCCATGTGCGTGCACGAGCCGGGCAGAGGGGGATAAGACGACCGTGACACCAGTAGATATGGTTGCGCACATTTTGGGAAATGAAGGGTTGCCACTTTAAGAAGTGATACCTCCTACTATAGGGCTAGCACAGGGTATCTACGGGGTAGGGAGCCGATCGATCAGCGTAGTGGTTAGGGTACACTTGGACCTATGCCCTAAGTCTACCAACTTGTAGTGGAAGGGATCATCTCATTCTGGTTATACTAGTAATAGTGCAAAGTTATCATTAGAAGTATATATATACCTTATCCTGTCTGCCTTGTCACACCTGCCATTTATGTGATGATCTCTCTTATCCACTTAATATGCCTATCATGTTACTTTTATTTATTTACTGGCTAAAAGTAACTAGACTCTCCAAACTTTATGTCTGACCCTTTTGTTTCTCCTTCTTTCTTCCGTTTCCCCCTTCCAGGTTCTCAGTGAGGAAATGCATAGGCTTGACCGTGATTCTGCTAACTTTTGCTAGAGCTGCTAACATGTATGGCTCAAGCTCCTATCCTTGTTGCTATGGCTATATTTTGTTCTTGGGGAATTTTACTTCTTTTATGTACTCTGATATTTTTGAAGTTCAAGACAGTAGCTTTTATGTTGTAATGGGTTTTTATGTTTTAGACAAGTGATGTTTTGGACCATGGTATCTTATGATTAATAAAGTTGTTTTTTTATTCTGCTGCAAAATTTTATATCTATCTTGTAATATTCTATGTCTGTTTATGAAAAATGCTTCACGAAACTTAATGCATTCCTTTTGTGAGTGACATTAACGGATGTGGGGTGTCACACTTGGTATCAGAGCTGAAGGTTACCAGATTAGATAAAAGTTTTTGAAATTTATTTTCAAAAGGTTTTAAAAGAAAGTATTTTCAAAAAGAAAATTCTGTTTTGAAAAACATTCCCCAAAAAGCCATTTGTAATATCTTAGATCCTTTCTCTGAATCTCTTCCTTTTTCTTTTCAGCATGTTTGGGGAACCAAACATTCCTAATATCCCAGAGGGCGTTACGATACCCGGATGGTTCCTTAGGTATCTGGACGCCACGACGCCTGCCGAAGTCCGAGGGAACGTTCCTCCCCTGGCTGCACCAGTCATTCTTCTTCCTCCTCCTCCTCCAAGAGCAGATAATTTCGCTAAGATCTGCAAATACTTCTGTGCTATGGGAGGGAAGCCATTCCATGGGAATGAGACATTCGTAGAGGCGTGGAATTGGCTCAAGGAGACTGAGGATTTGTTCGTAATCTTTGAATTAGAAGATAGAAGGAAGATTCAGTTAACTGCTTTCCTACTAAAAGACGAAGCCTCATTCTGGTGGGAGGTTACCCAAGCTGGACGCCCGGTGGAAACTTGGGAAGATTTTAGACAAAGATTTGAAATGAAATTTCTTTCCTAACCCGAGAGAAGCATTCAGATGAAGAGGTTCTTAGCACTCAAACAAGGGAACTTGACGGTGAAAGAGTATGTGAACAAATTCAACCAGCTAGCAAGGTTCGGGTTAGAATTGGTGGATACGCCACATAAGAATGCTTTGAGGTTTGCTAAAGGGCTAAATGAACCCCTTCATGGGTTAGCCATGTCCCATATCCCAATGGGAGCCACTTTTGAAAAGCTTGTTGATATGACCCTAATGCATTAGGAAGACAAGGGATAAAAGAAGGAAGGAAAGTCTGAGGAAGCAACGCAAAATGAGAAGGTGTGGCCCAAGAAGGGACAACAGCAACAACAACAACAACATAAGAAAGGCGAAAAGAATGACAAGGTTAAAGATAAGAGGAAGTGCCATAGTTACGGGCGAGTGGGTCACTTAGCCAAGGACTGCAGGAAAAGGAAGAATGCTTGCTTCATTTGTGAAGAGGTCGGGCTTCATATTAAGGATTACCTGAAGAAACAAGGACAAGGTTAAAGGGTAGGAACCTCTGGAGGGAAAGCGAATGCTCTCCTGGCCAGTGCTCCAGATCGAGGTAGGAGAGTTTCTGTGGAAGGATTGATTTCTCTTTTCAGCCACCCCATTAGAACTCTTTTAGATTCTGGCACTTCACATTATTTATATCTAGTTCTGTAGTTGAATCTCTATACTTAAATACTAGTATGGTAGTGGATCCCGTTGTTGTCTTAAACCCCATTGGTGGTTCGGCTTATTTGACCATGATTTGTCGGGGTTTGAGAATATCTGTCTTATGTGTCGAATTTGAGTGCGATGCATATGTGCTCGGGTTTATGGTTTATGGTTTGATTCTAGGGATGGATAGGCTAACCATATATGGTGCCATTCTAGATTGTGAGAGGAGGGTCATTAGGCTTCTGACTTGTCATGAGAGGACCCTCGAGATTTCTTGTGACGCACAAGGGTCTGTCATGCTTAGTTCCCTAGAATCTCTTGAGGCATCTATTAATGATCTGCGATCGGTACCAGTAGTCCGTGAGTATCCTGATGTCTTTAATGAGGTTCGGGGTTTACCCCCGAGGCACGAGACTGATTTCCATATATACCTGGTGGACAATGCAAAGCTAATTGCATTACCTGTGCGCCATATGGCTCCTAAAAGAAAGAGGGAACTTGATAAGCAAGTAGGGGAGCTACTTGAGAAGAGGTTTGATAGGTGAATCATATCAGGATGGGAAACCTATTGAAGACAGTCCTTGAGGAAGCCCATCATTCTAAGATGACTATTCATCCAAGCGACGATAAAATGCATAGAGTTTGTAACACCCCGTGAATTCTATAACGTTAAGCTTCACGAATTAAAGTATAATTAATTATAAATGATGAAATCAAGGGAAATGGGTTACGCCATTGCGTTCGTCTCGAAATTCTTCTTGAGATAGAGTTCAAGTTTGCGTAAAACGGATATCGTATGAAGAAGATATGGACGAACGAAGTTGGGCAGAAAAACCGGAAAACGGGTTAGAATGCACTGGCGCACTTGTGAAGTGTGCCAGAACAAAGTTGAACTGGCGCACTTGGGAAGTGCGCCAGTACAATTTTGGCCTGGCGCACCTGCCAAGTGCGCCCAGGTCAGAAAGACCTGCTGGTCAGGTCCTGGCTGGCCTGGTCAGGGTCTGGTCGAATTCTGATGCTTGGCTGAGTCACTAAGGCTTACATGTCTCTTTCTTATTGGCCTCTCTTGAGACGGATGGTCTGGATTCACCCTAGCTTCATCGACGACTCAAAACAATTTAAAATTCTATAAATACAACTCAAGTCTAACCCTAAATTCACACAAATAATAGAATACAAAAGTCGTCATGCCGCTGGAGAGGAACTAGGAATGACCGTCAATTAGAAAGCCTAGAGACAAGCCAACAAGCCTAAGAGACGAATCAAATTAAAAGAAGATCGAAGCTTAATCAAATCATTCAACGCAACTTTGCTACCCAAAGGAGAGCATCTCCAAATCAGAATAACATAAATCAGAAAACAAGAATTCATCACACGTTGTAAGTATAGTGACCTTTCAAAATATGAATAAAAACTGTGATGTGATTCAATGTAAATGAAAATAAAATCGTGTTATTATATCGTATAAATTTTGTGTATTGTGATGGTTCTATCATGACTTGTGTATTGATGTTTGTGGCATAAATTAATTGATGCAAGCCTATTGAACAATTGTGTATGAAAAACAATGGCACTTGCAAGCTTGTGGCAAAAACTAGAAATTTATCCCTTTTTGTATATGTCGATGGCATAAACTATGTATATTCCCTTAGTCTAAATTAGAATTTTTGTAAACATGTTATAGACCTTTTATGCCTACATGACCCAAAACCTATGATATCATCCTTATGTTTATTGGCAAGTATAATTAGATCTATGTTTGCAAGTATAATTGGATCTATGTTTCATAAACTATGTAAGTTCATGTTTATTTGCAAAATATAATTGGTTCTATGTCAAACATCGTTCGGGTTTCACAAACTATGCAAGTTCATGTTGAAATAGGCTATATGATTAGATGTAAAAATTGTACATTTTGATGAATATATAACATGCTAGTTTTGTGGTCGATATTATGCCAAGTTAACATGTTTAAACACAAGTTTGTATTTGCCTAAAACTATGCCGTTTCATATGTCACCTACTTAGTCATACTTTGATTCGAATGCAAGTTCACATGACCCATGTTATATGTTAGTTGAATCGCCAAATTGCAAGTTCATGCGCCACACACCTTTATGTATTACATGTTCATGATTTCCCCTTTTCCTCACGTTTATAAAGTTGGGCTGAATTGTGACAAGCCCAACACATGTTATAACATTGTGAATAAACGGGGGTAATAACATTGGGTGTAAAATATGAAAACATATGTTGGCATGTTTGGCACATGCCAATGATTATGACACATAAGCGGTATGAATTGAAATACCCAAAAATAAAGGATATGACATTTACATATAGTTGAAAAGTAATAAATTATGTAAATTTAGAAAACACGATATGCTTAACTCGAGGTTGGATTGAGTTGTGGTGTAAACCTGCCCGGACCCGCCCGGCTGTCCAGTAGTCCCAACAATACCTATCCAATGTGGGTGGTTAAGCATTGAGCCCAATAAGGACCCGAGGTTAGACTGAGCTACGGTGTAAACCTGCCCGGAACCGACCGGCATATCCAGTAACCATAGCAATACCTGTCTAATGTGAGTGGTCTGTTGCTCCTAAGAGGCTAAGGACAGATGGTAGGGTTGAGTCAACTATAACACTTAACCAAATTCAACATGTTAACAAGAATTGATGGGTGGGGTTAGGTAAATACAGACACTTAACCACTTAACATGTTTGACTAGAAAATCCTGGTAATGAGGGACCCGTTTCAGCAGTAACCCAAAGTTAGGTATCAACGGTACCCTGAAACTAGGCAGGGTGGGGCACGATTACTGGGCTGATTGTAAGCGGTCAAACGACGGCCGTGGGTGCACAGTGTAGGTCTAACGGGGTGCGGGCGTGCACACACTCCGGAGCAGACAACCAGGTCACTGGGGACACCAGTAGTATAACCTATGTCTTCTAGTTTTGTGTCGGGGCCGCCACCATGGGTCTTGATACACCCCATGGTGGGACCAGCATTGGTATCTACAATTCTTGGGGGCCGTATGACACACGTTAACGCGAGTAGGAGCCGATCTTTAATAAGAATGGTGATCACTTCACCCTCACCATGGGGTGCCAGTTAGAATAAACTCGAGTAGGTGCAGAGATATAGTATGGGTGTGATATTACATTCGACACTTCCTTAGCCTGTGACACTTTCCTATTTTTAGTTTATATCCATCATATCCTTTTCTTATTCACATATTGAAGAGTTACTAGATTTACTCAAGCTTTATGTCTGACCCTATTTTCTTTTCGTTTTCTTTTCTTTTGTTTCCCCCCCCCTGGGCCACAGGGAGGAAACAACTCAACTCAGTCAGGCTCTTTACAAGCATCAAGAACGTAGGTGTATGATTTGGATCTTTCTTGCTCGGATAATGGCTTTGGATATCACTATGGGGATTTTTGTCACTTTATTTATGTTTTCATGCTTCTTTAATAATCAAGGCAGTTATGAGGTTGTAATGTTGGAAGTATTTTGAGACAATTATGGATATCTTTGTTTGATACACGTATTGATGAAATAAAAGTTCGTTTGGTTTCCGCTGTTTAAAATATGCGTATTTATATCTGTCTTGAGTTCATTTGTGGCTTTTACTTATAAACCTCCACCAAAGTTAAGGCATTCCCTTTTTGAGTGACCTTAATGGAGGTGGGGTGTTTCACTTGGTATCAGAGCATAGGTTTACCAGACAGGATAAAAGTTTTTGAAAATTGTTTTCAAAAAGAAAGTTTAAAGAAGCATTTTTTTTAGAAAAAAAATGTTATATTTATAAAAAGAAAAAATCCCCCAAAGCCATGTGCCCTATATTCCTTCTCTATCCTTCATTTTGAATCTTGTGTTGGAGCAAGAAACTGGTTAAAGGAGGCTGAGGATTTGTTTGTTATCTTTGGAGTGGATGACAGGCAAAAGATACAACTTGCGGTGTGGTTACTTAAGGATGAAGCTTCCTATTGGTGGGAAGTTACTAATGCTCAGAGGGCGGTGGAAACATGGGAAGACTTCATGACAAGGTTTGAGATGAAATTCCTCTCCCAAGCCGAAAGAAGCCTGCAAATGGAAAAGTTTCTAACTCTGAAACAGGGAAGCATGACGATCAGGGAATATGTTAATCAGTTTAATCAGCTGGCCAGATTTGGGCTAGACTTAGTAAACACCTGACACAAGAAGGCACTTCGCTTCGTCAAGGGTTTGAATGAGCCTCTACACAGCCTTTCCATGACCCATGTATCCACGGGTGCGACTTATGAAAGCCTAGTGGACATGGCGTTGCTACACAAGGAAGACCACGGCAAGAAAGAAACTAAGGGGGAAAAGAAGAAAGAAGGTCTACAAGCAAAGAAAACAGACTTCAAGAAAGGAGGGAAGAACAATAAGCCCCGTGAGAAGAGAAGGTGCAATTTCTGTGGCATTGTGGGCCATATATCAAAAGACTGCCGGAAAAGGAAGGTGAAGATGGGTGGCTGCTTCCATTGTGGAGAAACTGGACACCAAGCTAAGGACTGCCCAAAGAAGAAAGGGCAGGGACAGAAAGCTGGATCCACTTCAGGGGGTCAGGTTCATGTGCTAGTGGCACCTCAGCAGGAACGAGGTAGTAATATTTCTGTAGAAAGTGTAGTCTATCTTTATGATCATCCAGTTCGTACACTTTTTGACTCTGGCGCATCACACTCTTTTATTTCATCTGCCTTAGTAGAATCTCTGCATCTAGACACTAGTATGGTAGAAGATCCCTTAGTAGTTTCAAATCCAATTGGGGGCTCCGCTTACTTGTCAATGGTTTGTTTGGGTTTGAAAATCTCTATTCTCAGAGTTGAGTTTAGTTGTAGTGCCTTTTTTTGGGCTTCTCGGGATATGGTTTGATCTTAGGCATGGACTGGTTATCCAGTAATAGTGTCATTCTTGACTATGAGAAAAGAGTAGTTAGACTATTGACTCGGCTTGGTAACACTCTAGAAATTTCTTGTAATCCCTTGAATGCTGTTATGCTTAGTTATCCAGAGTCGCTTGATGCTTCTGATGAGAATTTGCAATCAGTTAGAGTAGTCTGGGAATATCCGGATGTCTTTGAGGAAGTGAAAGTCTTACCTTCGAGGCGAGAAATAGACTTCCGCATATATCTTGTGGATAACGCAAAGCCTGTAGCTTTACTTGTTAGACACATGGCTCCAAGAGAGAGAAAGGAGCTCAGTAAGCAGGTTAAAGAACTTATCGAAAAGGGGTTCATTAGACAGAGCATTTCAGAATGGGGTGCTCCAGTGGTGTTCGCAACCAAAGCAGACGGTTCGCTTCGCCTTTGCGTCGACTATAGGGAGTTAAACAAATTGACCAAGAAAAATAGGCACCCTCTTCTCCGAATCGACGATTTGTTTGATCAGCTTGTAGGTGCGACGGTCTTCTCCCAACTTGATCTGGCAACTGGGTTCCATCAGCTAAGAGTAGCTGAAGACAGCATTGATAAGACAGCGTTGAGAACCCCAGACGGTTTCTTCGAATGGCTTGTCATGCCTTTCGGCTTGACAAATGCACCCGCTTATTTCGTAGACCTAATGAGCAGGGTGTTCAGAGAATTTATCAACAAATTTGTGGTTGTCTTCGTAGATAATATCTTAATCTTCTCAAAGAGTGAGGAAGAACATGCTTAGCATCCGAAAGAAATCATGGATACTCTCCGTGCACATCAACTAAAAGCCAAATTCTCCAAGTGTCACTTCTAGAGAAAAGAAGTAAGGTTTCTTGGGCATATAGTGTCCAAAGAAGGGTTGGCTCTGGACCCCGCGAAAGTGGTGGCAGTACAAGATTGGAAGACACCAAGAAATGCAATCGAAGTTCGAAGCTTTCTTTGGCTAGCCGGTTTTTATCGAAAGTTTATTAGGGATTTCGCGAAAATCTCAGCCCCACTCACAAGGCTAACAAAGAAGAATCTGGCGTTCACTTGGGATTTGGACTGTGACATTGCTTTCCAGCGATTAAAAAGGGCTCTCACAACAGCCCAGTTCTGACCTTGCTAGATGGAAGAAAAATGTTCACATTATACACGGATGCATGTGGAACGGGACTAGGCGCTGTTCTAATGCAACAAGGAAGGGTAGTAGCTTATGGCGGAAGACAATTGAAAGTTCATGAAAAGAACTACCCAACCCACGATCTTGAGTTGGCCGCCATCGTCTTTGCACTTAAGTCTTGGTGCCATTATCTCCTAGGTGAGAAGTTTGAATTATACACTGACCATAAATCGTTGAAATATATCTTCTCCTAGAAGGATCTTAACTTGAGGCAGCAAAGGTGGATGGAGTTTCTTGCCTCATATGATTTTGAAATTTCCTATACTCCCGGAAAAGGCAATGTGGTAGCAGACGCGTTGAGCCGAAAGAAACTGACCCTGAGCCCTCTCTTTGTGGAAAGGCAAAACTTGGAGTATATAGCCAATTTTAACTTTAGGCCCTCCTCGGATTTTGTACCGGATTTGTTAGCATCTCTCGAAGTACGCCCCACTCTCTTAGACTCAATAGGGGCAACACAACGTGAAGACCCTCAGCTTGTTGATGTGATTGATAAACTTATTAGGGGTGAGACTTCTAGTCACCTCAGTAGATACGCCATCGATGATAAGGGTTGGCTGAGACGAGATGGAAGATTATGCGTCCCACAAGAAAGGGAGTTAACAAAGAAGGTTCTCGAGGAAGCGCATCATTCCAAGATGACTATACACCCTGGCGGTGATAAGATGTACAAGGATATAAAAAGGACTTTCTTTTGGAGCGGCATGAAGCAAGACGTGGCAGATTTCGTTTCTATGTGCATGACCTTCCAACGGGTCAAGGCGGAACAAAAGAAGCCTGGAGGACTACTTCATCCTCTAGAGGTCCCACAGTGGAAGTGGGATAGCATTTCAATGGACTTCATTGATGGGCTGCCTAGGTCGAGGAGAGGCAACACTAGCATTTGGGTAATAGTGGATAGGCTTACTAAAAGCGCCCACTTTATACCTATCAAGAGTAGGAGGACTGCCGCATCCCTAGCATCTCTTTATCTCAAGGAAATAGTTCGACTCCATGGGGTACCCTCCAGCATTGTTAGTGACCGAGACCCTATCTTCACGAGTGAGTTTTGGCGGAGTCTGCAAGAAGCTGTAGGCACACAGCTATGTTTGAGTACGGCCTATCACCCCCAAACAGATGGCCAGACGGAAAGGGTGAATAGAGTTTTAGAGATCTTTTAAGACTTTGCGTTATTGACTTTGGAGGGACGTGGGAGGATCACCTTCCTTTAGTGGAATTTGCCTACAACAACAGCTACCAAGCTACCATCAGCATGGCACCCTTCGAAGCCTTGTATGGAAGACCATGCAAATCACCAACTTGTTTGTGGGAGTCTACAGATAAGCTTATACTTGGGCCAGACATGATTCGAGAAACTTCAGAGAAAGTGGACTTGATACGTAGGAGAATGAAGACAGCCCAAGACAGACAGAAATCCTACGCCGACAAAAGAAGGACCGACCTTGAGTTTGAGGTTGGGGACAGGGTTTTCCTTAAGGTATCCCCTTTAAGGAATGTCATTCGTTTTGTATCCGCAGGAAAGCTAGCACCAAGATTTGTAGGACCATTCCCTATCATCGAGAAGATTGGGAAAATGGCTTATAGAGTAGATCTGCCTGAAAGATTGGCTGGAATTCACAACGTCTTTCACGTTTCTCATCTCCGGAAATGTCTACTTGAATCAGCGGAAGTGGTGGAGCCAAGCATTCTAGAAGAAGCCGAAGTGGAACGCGAAGCAACTGTGAGGAGAGTTCCAACCTGCATCATAGGAACTGAAGTGAAAAAGCTACACAATCGCGAAGTGAAACTCGTTAAAGTTCAGTGGAGCGACGCCGAGGAAGACGCGACTTGGGAAACTGAGGACAGAATACGCGCTGTCTACCCTCTTCTTTTTGAGGGTACATCTTTGACCTCTCTTTTTTCTTAAGTTGTGCTTGTATCTATCTTTTTAGGTATATCTCCTCGATATTATCCTTTATCCTTAGGTAGAAACCCCTTTGGATGTAAACATGTATTTGAAACATGTTATGGTTGATGGCTGCAAGTGGTTGCAAGTGGTTGCTAGTGGTTGCTCGTGGATGCATATACACACACAATCTAGGTCTTAGATCGGCTCAATCACTTCATACTGCATATGCATATATGTATTCTTATTTGTATACGGTTGTAAACTTGATATGCTGTCATATAGTCGTTGCATTTGTATGAATAGTTGTGCACTCATGTAGAATTATGAGTAGGAAGAATTTGCATACATAATGGATTCATGACACTTACATGATTCGCATTAAGGAGGTCAACTAAATCAGTAGACCGCCAGATTTCTGCATTAGATAAGGACATGTACACACACTATGCATATGATCATGAAGCATTAGAAGTCTTTTAAGGACAGTTGATGCCTGTGTTTGTTGGTTGAGTAGATGGACTGTTGGATGGTAGGATATACATTCTTCCTAACTTGAAGATTTCGGGGACGAAATCCTTTTAAGTGGGGGAGAATGTAACACCCCGTGAATTCTATAACGTTAAGCTTCACGAATTAAAGTATAATTAATTATAAATAATGAAATCAAGGGAAATGGGTTACGCCATTGCGTTCGTCTCGAAATTCTGCTTGAGATAGAGTTCAAGTTTGCGTAAAACGGATATCGTATGAAGAAGATATGGACGAACGAAGTTGGGCAGAAAAACCGGAAAACGGGTCAGAATGCACTGGCGCACTTGTGAAGTGCGCCAGAACAAAGTTGAACTGGCGCACTTGGGAAGTGCGCCAGTACAATTTTGGCCTGGCGCACCTGCCAAGTGCGCCCAGGTCAGAAAGACCTGCTGGTCAGGTCCTGGCTGGCCTGGTCAGGGTCTGGTCGAATTCTGATGCTTGGCTGAGTCACTAGGGCTTACATGTCTCTTTCTTATTGGCCTCTCTTGAGACGGATGGTCTGGATTCACCCTAGCTTCATCGACGGCTCAAAACAATTTAAAATTCTATAAATACAACTCAAGTCTAACCCTAAATTCACACAAATAATAGAATACAAAAGTCGTCATGCTGCTGGAGAGGAACTAGGAATGGCCGTCAATTAGAAAGCCTAGAGACAAGCCAACAAGCCTAAGAGACAAATCAAATTAAAAGAAGATCAAAGCTTAATCAAATCATTCAACGCAACTTTGCTACCCAAAGGAGAGCATCTCCAAATCAGAATAACAGAAATCAGAAAACAAGAATTCATCACACGTTGTAAGTATAGTGACCTTTCAAAATATGAATAAAAACTGTGATGTGATTCGATGTAAATGAAAATAAAATCGTGTTACTATATCATATAAATTTTGTGTATTGTGATGGTTCTATCATGACTTGTGTATTGATGTTTGTGGCATAAATTAATTGATGCAAGCCTATTGAACAATTGTGTATGAAAAACAATGGCACTTGCAAGCTTGTGGCAAAAACTAGAAATTTATCCCTTTTTGTATATGTCGATGGCATAGACTATGTATATTCTCTTAGTCTAAATTAAAATTTGTGTAAACATATTATAGACCTTTTATGCCTACATGACTCAAAACCTATGATATCATCCTTATGTTTATTGGCAAGTATAATTAGATCTATATTTGCAAGTATAATTGGATCTATGATTCATAAACTATGTAAGTTCATGTTTATTTGCAAAATATAATTGGTTCTATGTCTAACATCGTTTGGGTTTCATAAACTATGCAAGTTCATGTTGAAATAGGCTATATGATTAGATGTAAAAATTGTACATTTTGATGAATATATAACATGCTAGTTTTGTGGTCGATATTATGCCAAGTTAACATGTTTAAACACAAGTTTGTATTTGCCTAAAACTATGCCATTTCATATGTCACCTACTTAGTCATACTTTGATTCGAATGCAAGTTCACATGACCCATGTTATATGTTAGTTGAATCGCCAAATTGCAAGTTCATGTGCCACACACCTTTATGTATTACATGTTCATGATTTCCCCTTTTCATCACGTTTATAAAGTTGGGTTGAATTGTGACAAGCCCAACACATGTTATAACGTTGCGAACAAATGGAGGTAATAACGTTGGGTGTAAAATATGAAAACATATGTCGGCATGTTTGGCACATGCCAATGATTATGACACATAAGCGGTATGAATTGAAATACCCAAAAATAAAGGATATGACATTTACATATAGTTGAAAAGTAATAAAATATGTAAATTTAGAAAACACGATATGCTTAACCCGAGGTTGGATTGAGTTGTGATGTAAACCTGCCCGGACCCGCCCAGCTGTCCAGTAGTCACAACAATACCTATCCAATGTGGGTGGTTAAGCATTGAGCTCAATAAGGACCCGAGGTTAGACTGAGCTACGGTGTAAACCTGCCCGGAACCGACCGGCATATCCAGTAACCATAGCAATACCTGTCTAATGTGAGTGGTCTGGTGCTCCTAAGAGGCTAAGGACAGATGGTAGGGTTAAGCCAACTATAACACTTAACCAAATTCAACATGTTAACAAGAATTGATGGGTGGGGTTAGGTAAATACAGACACTTAACCACTTAACATGTTTGACTAGAAAATCCTGGTAACGAGGGACCCGTTTCAGCAGTAACCCAAAGTTAGGTATCAACGGTACCCTGAAACTAGGCAGGGTGGGGCACGATTACTGAGCTGATTGTAAGCGGTCAAACGACGGCGGTGGGTGCACAGTGCAGGTCTAACGGGGTGCTGGGGTGCACACACTCCGGAGCAGACAACCAGGGTACTGGGGACACCAGTAGTATAACCTATGTCTTCTAGTTTTGTGTCGGGGCTGCCACCATGGGTCTTGATACACCACATGGTGGGACCAGCATAGGTATCTACAATTCTTGGGGGCCGTATGACACATGTTAACGCGAGTAGGAGCCGATCTTTAATAAGAATGGGGATCACTTCACCCTCACCATGGGGTGCCGGTTAGAATAAACTCGAGTAGGTGCAGAGATATAGTATGGGTGTGATAGTACATTCGACACTTCCTTAGCCTGTGACACTTTCCTATTTTTAGTTTATATCCATCATATCCTTTTCTTATTCACATATTGAAGAGTTACTAGATTTACTCAGGCTTTATGTCTGACCCTATTTTCTTTTCGTCTTGTTTTCTTTCGTTTCCCCCCAGGGCCACAGGGAGGAAACAGCTCAACTCAGTCAGGCTCTTTACAAGTACCAAGAACGTAGGTGTATGATTTGGATCTTTCTTGCTCGGATAATGGCTTTGGATATCACTATGGGGATTTTTGTCACTTTATTTATGTTTTCATGCTTCTTTAATAATCAAGGTAGTTATGAGATTGTAATGTTGGAAGTATTTTGAGACAATTATGGAAATCTTTGTTTGATACACGTATTGATGAAATAAAAGTTTGTTTGGTTTCCGCTGTTTAAAATATGTGTATTTATATCTGTCTTGAGTTCATCTGTGGCTTTTACTTATAAACCTCCACCAAAGTTAAGGCATTCCCTTTGTGAGTGACCTTAATGGAGGTGGGGTGTTTCAGAGTTCGAGGTAGTGGAGCCAAACATGCGAAAGGAAGTGAAAGTACAGAAGGAAGCAATGATTGGATGAGTTCCGACTTGCATACTTGGATCAGAGGTTAAGATACTGCGCAACAGAGAGGTTAGGTTAACAAAAGTGCAATAGGGAGAAGACAGCGAGGATGCGACTTGGGAGACTGAAGACAAAGATCATGCTTCATACCCTTTCCTTTTTGGGACTATGTCCTTAACTTCTTTTTTCAAAAGCTTGTATTCGCATTTGCTTCTATCATCTGAGTATATCCTATCGATCGAATCTTCGACCTTTAGGTAGGAAATCCCATGATTGTAAATATGTGTTTGAGACATGTTATGTTTGATGGATGCAAGTGGATGCAAGTGTTTGCTAGTGGTTGCCTGTTTACGCATATACACACATATTAGGCACTGAGATCGGCTCAATCACTTTCATACTGCATATGGATGTGTGTGCATTTTCTTTTCTTTTATGGATGGAAATGGATGAATTAGCATATGGATGTTGCATTTTGGGCGAATGAGTGTTACACATGTAGAGCTTATATGTTATAATAGGCTTATTTGCATACATATTGGATTCATGGCACTAACAAACATTGCATTAAGGAGGTCAAATGAATCAGTAGACTGCCTGATCTTCGCATTAGTGTTGGGACATACACACACCTTTGCATATATTCATGAAAGCATTAGAAATCCTTTAGGACAATGGATGACAGTGATTGATGGGTGAGTAGATGGATGATGGATGGTAGGATATGCATTCTTCCCAAATTGGAGATTTCGGGGATGAAATCCTTTAAGTAGGGGGAATGTAACATCCCCGTAATTGTGTTAACATTAAAGATGATAAATTAAATAATAATTAATTTAATATTAAGAATTAAGGGAATGATTAAGTCATTACGTCCGTCTCGAAATTCTGGTCAAGATAGACACCTGGTTTGCGTAAAACAGATAATGTATGAAGAAGTTATGAACGATAGAAGTTTTTGGGTATTCGGGCCTTTTTCAAGTGGATAGCGGCCCATTACTCAACCCCCTTTTATAGCTAAGGTAGCAATTTGATTTCTGAAACCTAGCGGCTATAAAATCACCTCAATTCCATTGTTTTCTTCACAAAGAAACAATGGCGGCCAAACTCTGCTGGAGTGCAAACTAAGACGGATCTGCTTTCTTCAATCATCAGTTTTGCAAATCAAATTCTGAGATTCAAGTTTCAGTTTTCTCCTTTTATTCTCATAGATCCAATCCTTGTGAGTATAGTTATTTTTAGGTTTAAATAAATAAAAGTGAATTATGAAAGACTATGATTTGGATCTATGCTATTATCATGTTTTATGTTATGACATGATAGACCTATTCTACGCTATTATCATGTTTTATGTTATCACATGATAAATCTATTCTATGTTATTATCATGTTTTATGTTATAACATGATAGATTTATTCTATGCTATTATCACATGTTATGATATGTTATGATAGCTTTATTTGTTAGATCTAATTATCATGTGGACATTTTATGTAGATCTAAATTTTTAATTATGTTTGATCTATTTTATGTAGATCTAAATCTTTAATTATGTTGGATCTAATTATCATGTGAATATTTTATGTAGATCTAAATCTTTAATTATGTTAGATCTAATTATCATGTGAATATTTTATGTAGTTCTAAATCTTTAATTATGTTAGATCTAATTGTCATGTGAATATTTTATGTAAATCTAAATTTTTAATTATGTTAGATCTATTTTATGTAGATCTAAATCTTTAATTATTTTAGATCTATTTTATGTGATCTAAATTATCACCTTATGTTGTCACGTTAGATCTATTTTATGTGATCTTAATTGTCACCTTGTGTTATCATGTTAGATCTATTTTATGTGATCTAAATTATCACCTTATGTTATCATGTTAGATCTATTTTATGTGATCTAAATTGTCACCTTGTGTTGTCATGTTAGATCTATTTTATGTGATCTAAATTGTCACCTTATGTTATCATGTTAGATCAAAATTATGTGATCTAAATTGTCACCTTATGTTGTCATGTTAGATCTATTCTATGTGATCTAAATTGTCACCTTATGTTGTCATGTTAGATCTATTCTATGTAATCTAAATTGTCACCTTATATTGTCATGTTAGATCTATTCTATGTGATCTAAATTGTCACCTTATGTTATAATGTTAGATCTATTTTATGTGATCTAAATTGTCACCTTATGTTGTCATGTTAGATCTATTTTATGTGATCTAAATTGTCGCCTTGTGTTATCATGTTAGATCTATTTTATGTGATCTAAATTGTCACCTTATGTTATCATGTTAGATCTGTTTTATGTGATCTAAATTATCACCTTATGTTATCATGTTAGATCTGTTTTATGTGATCAAAATTATCACCTTGTCATGATGACAATTTCATGTCCATGCCAGTATGTATGTTCACCTTATTATCATACTAGTTTATGCTTATGCCAAGATGATCGTTTTAGTCACTTTCCCATTATTTTCCCTATTATCGTTCATGATTAGGCTATTGTCTAGCCTAGGCATGCTGCCAATTTTGTGAGGGCGCTAGTTAAGGAACGGGGGAAAAAGGGTTAAAAATGGCATAATTTGAATATGGACATTTTTGAACATGAATTCAAAGTATTGGGTAAAATAGGTATTGACACATGTAAAAGGAAATGCTTAATTAATTGATTAATTAATTAATAATGGAATGTTTAGTAATTACAATTAGAAATTTTAATTGTATTTATGACATGAGGTTAGGTTGCATTAGTGATGGAAGTCTGCCCGGACCCGACCGGAATATCTAGCTGCCACTAATGTTAAACCTAATGTGGGAGGCCTAAGTACATAAATACGAATCAGGCTATGCCATGAGGTTAGGCCCAACTGTGGAATAAGTCTACCCGAACCTAGGGCTCTCAATGGGTCGGGTTTGGGTCGGGTCAAGTCGTGTTCGGGTTGAGTTCGGGTCGGCCCAGCTCAACCCGTTTATTAAACGGGTCGGTTTCGGGTTGACCCATTTATAATCGTGCGGGTTTCGGGTTTGATTCGTGTAACCCGTTAAGAAAAATATTTTTATAAAACGATGTGAATGAACATGAAAACATAAAAGAAGGTTATTGTTGTCATTCACTTGTTGCAAGCTAAGATGAGAACAAAAATGTAAAAAGTTGTTAATGTTGGAATAAACATAAAAACGTGAAAATTTGTTAAGTGTTAGTGTGTATGAATAATTGAATAATGACAACATCCTTCATTTTCAAGCTAAGATGAGAATTTTACAATAATTTAGAGCCCATAAATGGATTAGTCGGGTCAGATTCGGGTTTCGCGGGTCAACCCTAAACCCACCCGTTTATAAACGGGTCAAAGTCGGGTTGACCCTAATATGACTCGTTATCAAACGGGCCGGGTCAACCCGCCAATTTCTCGTGCGGGTTTTGGGTCGGGTTTCGGGTCATGTTGGAAATTGACATCCCTACCCGGACCCAGCCCGCATATCCAGCATCCACATATTGTAAGCCTAATGTGGGAGGTCTGGCCCATTATGAAACCATAAATGGACATGATAAAGAATTGGACTACTTAACCAAATCCAATCCATAGGGATTGTGTGAACTTAGACTTAAGTTGGGGTTAAGTAAACTTGATTAGATAAAGGGGTGGGTTATGTAAATCTGAGCAGGTGGGTAATATTTATATAGGCCGCAAACTTAACCCAGTAAGGTTATGTAGTTAAAGACACCTAGTGGTATACATAACCGGTGGAAATAATAAAGTTATGTAATTAAAGACACCTTCTAGGGTAAGCATAACTTATAGAAATAAACAAGGCTATGTAATTAAAGACACCTAGGGGTATACATAGTCAGTGAAAACCTAGTGGGGGTACAAGATAAGGGGGAGAGCTTGTATCATGTTGTGTGGGACCCATTTCAGCCAGTAATCCGGAGTTGGTATCAAGTATATACTCCGAACTAGTTCGGAGAAGGGGCACGCTTACTAGACTGATTGTAAGAGATCCAAACGTAAAGGACGGTGTGGGCGGGGCAAACCGACCGGGATGTGTGCGTGCATGAGCCGAGCAAAGGAGGAAAAGACGACCGTGACACCAGTAGATATGGTTGCGCACATCTTGGGAAATGAAGGGTTGCCACTTTAGGAAGTGATACCTCCTACCGTGGGGACATCATAGGGTATCTACGAGGTAGGGAGTCGATCAATTAGGGTAGTGGTTAGGGTACACTTAGACGTATGCCCTAAGTCTACCAACTTGTAATGGAAGGGATCATCTCATTCTGGTTATACTAGTAATAGTACAGAGTTATCATTAGAAGTATATATATACCCTATCCTGTCTGTCTTGTCACACATACCATTTATGTAATGATCTCTCTTATCCACATAATATGCCTATCATGTTACTTTTATTTATTTACTGGCTAAAAGTAACTAGACTCGCCAGACTTTATGTCTGACCTTTTTTGTTTCTCCTTCTTTCTTCCGTTCCCCTCCCCCCCCCCCCCCAAGGTTCTCAGGGAGGAAACGCTCGGGCTTGACCATGATTCTGCTGACTTTTGCTAGAGTTGCTGATATGTATGGATCAAGCTCATATCCTTGTTGCTATGGCTATATTTTGTTCTTGGGGAATTTTACTTCTTTTATGTACTCTGATATTTTTGAAGTACAAGACAGTAGCTTTTATGTTGTAATGGGTTTTTATGTTTCAAACAAGTGATTTTTTGGACCACGGTATCTTATGATTAATAAAGTTATTGTTTTTATTCCGCTGCAAAATTTTATATCTTTCTTGTAATATTCTATGTCTGTTTACCAAAAACGCTTCACGAAACTTAATGCATTCCCTTTGTGAGTGACATTAACGGACGTGGGGTGTCATAACAAACATAAGTAACGGACCGGAGCTCGAAATCCAAAAGGATCCATAGGGCCAGATCAGTTGACTACGATGCAATAGTGGTTGCACCTAGACCTTCCTCTGTCCTCAGATGTAGTAAGGACTGAGCGGGTGCTGATGCTATTGCCGGATCCCTGACATATTATGGATAGTTCACCGCGCCTGACAAGTTCTTCGACTTGATTGCGAAGCTGCCTACACTGATCGGTATCGTGACCTGGCGATTCATGGAACATACAATACTTGCCAGAATTAATTTGTCTTTCGGTTGGGTCCCTTTCGGGAGACTTTTGAAAAGGAGCAGTTCTGTGAATGTTAAGTTAGACCAAAAAATGGCACTAACACTCAGTAATTCGTGTTTAGGGCATGAAATACGAGAAAATAAACGAAATGCAAAAATAGTAAGACAAGAGTAATTTTATTGTGGTTCATCATTAACGAGCCTACATCCACTTCATAATCTTTCAATAGTATCATAAAATTGGAGTTACAATGAATGAGATTGTCAGAATCTCTCATGCAACACTCTTTCTATTGATTATTTGGATTTACAATAAGGAATATCACTCATATTTAAAGAGTAGTATGGTTGGAAGCCATGGCTCAATAACACAGAGCTTCTTATGGCCAAAAAGTCTCTCCAATTAGTCTTCAAGTCGCCGAATTTATATGGGATGCTGCGGATTGGTTCAGGTCGAACATGTGGCACCCGAGCCATGTGTTTTGGAATAATGGCAGCGGTTACAGCGAAGTGGTGTGTTGGTTAGTCGCCAACCGGTTCGAATGTGGACACGCGGCGGCACCCATGAGTCCTCAGAAGATAGCGGGGAGAGTAGTGGAAGAAGGTTGCTAGCGCAGTTTCAGGTCCGGGTCCCATTTAATCCGACCTGAAATCCACTCGATCCGACCTGGGTTCCACTCGACCCCACTCGGGTTCCATTCAACCCTACGCTCTATTCGACCTAGAGCTCGGTTTTTACTAAAATGTGGTCTTCGACCCAAGCAGGGGCTTTATTCGATCCGAGATGGAACCCTATTCAAGCTAAGATAAGCGGGAAGGATCTCCTCCTATTCGAGACTTCGTGTACCCTCTTCTTCAACCCTGGTATGCACTTGATGTTGTTGGGCTTAGATGTGCCCATAAGCGATCGAACTTGGGGTTGGGTCAGTGGTTTCCAGTCTTGTCCAGACTCATGTTCGATCCCTGATTGGCCCTGTCCGTGGTAGCTTATAGGGTGACGGCCTTGCGCAAAGGCAGTTCAATACAAGCCATCAATGAGTTCAGTGTATGATGGGAACTGTTACTACCAGATTTCGATGCTGAAACAAGGTCGATATGAAGGGGTATCACAATGAAGTCGGTACTAAAGGCAATAACAACTATGAGAGTTAAGCTAACACTAAAAGTAAAAGGAAGTGGAGTAACAATAGTGAGGATGATACCGACACCAAGGATGAAGAAGAACATGACCAAAGTGAAGACTTGGCACACATGCCGTTGGCACCAACAAGAAGGCACATAGCTTTGTGCTGATACTAAAGAAATGACAACGACTGCATAATGCTAATATCAACTAATAAAAAGCAATTGACTTGGTATCGGGCCCGGACAAAGGAGACCGTAACATGAACGCAGCAAGGGCGGAACTACATGTCAAAGGACAGTAGCACGTGAAGTCAATACCAAATTGACAAGCCTAATTATGTAAGACTGAAAACAAATGCATATAAAGGAAAAAAACACAAGACCAACATGGGAACAAACAAGGTGTTATCGATGCCAATAAGCTTGGTATTGATACTGATACCAAAGAAACATAGAGGAAAGCATAAAGACAATACCTAAGAGCTATGAGGCAAACCAACACGAAATAAAAGCATGGAGTGAAGACAATCAACTCGACACCAAAGGCACAAGCTTGGAATTTGATACCGGATACAATGGTTGGAAGCAAAGATATGATATCCACATCAACATGTTTGGTGTCGATACAGTGGTAAAAAGGCGATACCGAAGTCATAAGAGGAAAGAGCAAACAAAGAACACCCATATGAATCAGACAATAAAGGACTTAGGACCGATACCGAAACTGGAGGCCATTAATAGGAACCGGTACTCTGGAGATGGCGCAGAAGAGAACAATCCATGCTAGCATGACTAGCATCGATACCAATACCAGGTGATCATTACCAAAGCGAAGAGCTGCAAGGGAGAATCGAGCTGATGGCTTGAGGTAGGACCATGCTTCCTTCTAGGTTGTTACGGTAGATGGCCCAAATTGTCTATAAATAAGACCGCAGGGGTCTCATTTGAGGGGGATTTTGTCTTATTCTATTATCTTGTATTCATTTCTGAGAGATAAAAGCCTAATTTCTAAATCGAATTGGGGATTTCTACATCAATTGTAATACATTCATGATATATATATATATAAAGGGAAAATCAAGATCAAACCTACTCTCAATTCGATGTTCATATTGTGTCATAATTGATTTAACAGGGATTTATCATTAACCTTATACGTGAGGGACTTGAGTACAATGCATAAAAAAGGGGATCATTGGGTGAAATCAATGAGCTTACCTTTATGATTTATGCACGTGCTTTAGTCTTCTCATAATAAGCCTAGCATAGCATAACGTTCTAAGGACCTATTATAGCCTTATGACACGATAACTGACACTACCAAGGCCTGCCATTCATAAGATGGATCGATGTGAAAGTATCATATTTGTCGTTAAGGGATATGATATGTCACTAAATATAACTGCTATGGTATCTTTGCTTGTTTCTTCTTTACACAATTTACTTTATTCTGTCTTGAATCTAGGGTACGCCGTTGTAACAAGATTTATTACACCTTCTGTGATCATTAAGCTCATTCTTTGGCATTTAAAATGAAAAATTGTCTAGATGCAGATGTTTTATCATATCTGAGACTGAAAAAGGGTATCTGAATGGTTCTAGTTTTTTGTTATTTCTCAAAGACCGAACATTGGTCACTAACTCCAAAATGCAAAGACTAATTTTGTTCAATATTTTATTTGTCTTTATCCTATGACTAAAAAAATCAATTTTTAATTTTCAGTCTTTGTTCAGCTGTATTTTTGTAGATATGTACTTCCCTTTATACATATATAGTAGAGCAAGTTAAAATCTTAACACAGTAAGATGTAAACGCAGTATGCACCAAAATATTGATATTTAGTTAAATTCAAGTATAAAAGAAAAATAAAAAAACCAATATTACTAAACATAAGGTGAAGCTAATAAAAGAAAGGATATACATATCCTATTAATTGAATAAGAATGGTCCAAGTTTATCTATGTGACAACAAAGCAATATATACAAATATGATATTTATTTTTCATGGAAAAAGATATATCATAAATACAAATTTACTGAATTATTCCTATAAAGAAGAATAAAAAAAGATTTCAAATGTATTGCACTAGCTATTATTAAAATGTAAAATATCACTGTGATTTTTGGCATTAATATGGTCGATGGAGCTGTAGACCGCTAGAATAGCTAAGTATTCGTGTGGAAAATCTAGGAAGCAAAAAATACATGAGCTTTGGAGGGCTAAGGTCAAGTACTGATATCATGAAATGCAAAAGATAATGTTATTTCAATGCAAAAATTCCGAACTAGTAGTAAAATAATGCCTAAACTGATAGGATCTATCAGCATCAATGTTGTTTTTATGTTTTGCGTTTTTTCACACCTGGTAAGTAAACTTCTCACATCTTCCAGGTTTGATTCTGTTCAGATGATAAATTAAAATAGGGAAATTCGGTCAGAAGTAGGGTGTAAACTGGCATATATTTAATCCCTATTTCAGAACGGAGCATATATAAAATTAACGGAGGAAAGTCAACATGCACAAAGGTCGGTGATAAAGAACAAGCAATACCGGGTAAATCTGGGAGAAGAAGTATGTTTACCTGTTGCAGGGTAGAGGAGGAGCGCAGCCAAGGCGAAGAGGGAGGGTCATCGGCGGCGCGGTCTGCAAAGCAGACTCTAATAAGGGTAAAGAACGGTAGGCACTAGAATTGAGGCACAAGGGAAGTCTTGGTCCCGCCAACGTCTAGGTAGAGAGAAACAGGAAGAATAGGTGCTTGCGGCGTAGGTAGTGGGCAAAGATCCGGGTTCAGATAGAGGTGGAAAAGGGCAAAGACGAGGTCAATTCGGTAGGGTTATAGAATGTGACAATCCGAAAATTCCTACCCTTGTATCGACCAAAAGCCACACAAGTCCGATCCAAAAGGCAGAAATCCTCGAACCGTTATGGGATACAACACAGCAGAACAAAAATACACAACAATATTTCATTGTCATTACAACAATTTTACATCATAGTACATCGCAAATATCAGAGAACAATTATAATAGACAATAGAAAAACATAAATGCATTCAGCATAAGACTATGAAATAATTCAGAGTATAGCTTCAGCCATAATCCAAGATCCTGCTTCAAAAATATTTGCAAAACCAAAACTACTAGCTTCCCGTGTGGAAAGTATGGGCACCCAGAGTTTTGGAGGGAAACAATAAACTTCGAGTCAGTCATTAGACTGGTGTGAGAAGCGTAAATAGTTATTTACTTTATTTTAAAGTTGGGTAAATCATGGGACCACGCAAACAAAGAATGAGTTTCCTCTACATAAATACCAGTCATAAAAACTCGCAACGCTTTTTGAAAAATGAAACTATTATAAGACTCAAGTCTCATAACACAATGCAACACAAACCGAATGATAGAGTTTTACCTTATAATAGCCAAACATGCTTGATACACAAAAAAATTCTTTTATTATTACTAGTGCATAGTGTGGAATTCAATTTCATAAATAAATGTATCAATCTTATACGGCATAATGCCCCATCCCATTATGTCGCCATATAGGTTTATAATTTAAAATGCAGAGCTCGTACTGGAAGTTGGATTTCCATCAATAAGCAGGACAAAGGATCTACCTTAACCATTCGGATCATCTCTAGTAAGATGTCCATGAATCATACGTATGTGACCCTCGGAGCGGTAGAGTTGGCCCACCAATTCCCAGTGAGTTCGAGTTTCTCCTAAACATAACGCTCCTTGTTCGTATCTGACCGTCATCCTGGTCGTTGTTTAACCATCATTTGAGGCACCTCGATTCCATCATCTACATAAGTAAATTGTTTAGGCTCCAAGCCATGACATCACTTTTATGCTAGACGGAAATATATGTCCTTACTCTGTTGACCATCATTCTGTTTTCGGCCATTCACGGGATGTGAGGCTTGTCAAAGTCACGTTTCAATACAAAGCTATGCTGTATCAGTCATGCTTTGATCATCATCCATAAAGCCCTGCTTTTTAACAAAATCTTTGATCTATCAGCACTTGGCGTATTTCCAATTCACAACATATAAACGGTGTCTATTAATATATAACCCTATGAGTACATAAGTCTCATAGGGGGGGTGTTAAGTTAAGAGAATAAATTTTTTGCTGCCAACTGATATAACATCAATAGAAACCAATCAATTATGTTGTAAAATACAATGCTAGATACACATCCATTTACAAGTTCGTTTAGGGTCTGAACGAAACCAAAGACACCTTATTACTCGTCCAATTAAGGAGAGATGACCTTTCATATTCGAAATATCTCCAAGTACGTTCAGATGGCTGTCACAACATAACCCCATAGTGGGTGTACGACCCGAGGCATCAATGAGCAATCCTCACGATGTGAAGATCTCCGTTCTTCAACCACCGTCTTCAATAGATCGTCATAAAGTTATTCGGAATGGATTGGAATTCGATATTTCCGAATAACTGGCGCATCTTTAAAATCAAGTGACATATAAACATATCATAAGTCTCATTCCAATTTGGAAGATTCTTTTACTCGAATCATTCTTTGCATTAGGAATTATTCCCTTAAATCTTATCAAAGATTTATTCCATTTGAACTTCTTGTTTAAATCTTTCCTTGGAAATCAATTCAAAATATTATATAATCTTTTTTCCCAAATTTAACTAAAATTAAGGTTTATAAGCCTTATTGGGATTATCGAGCCTTACAAAAAGGAAATCTCTCATATTGTTAACTCATTCCCATCCTATTCGTCCCATGGAGCAAAACTGGTGGTACTCCATATCTAATTCCCCTCGTACTTTGGTAAGTTTAATTACCTTCTACCATTTTTAAATTTAATTAAATATTCACTAAAATCTAACTTAGTTTTAATCTCCATTTCATTCACTCAAATCTTTGCTGAAAGATTTATTAAAACTCTAACTTAGTTTAAATCTCCATTTCATTCGCTCAATTCTTTGTTAAAATATTTATTAAAACTCTAACTTTGTTTTAATCTCCATTTTGTTTACTCAAATATTTCTTGAAAGATTTATTAAAACTCTAACTTAGTTTTAATCTTCCAAATCATTATTTAATGATTACTTAACTTTAGAAATAAATCTTGTCTTTAGCTGGGTTAAATAATAGATGTTATTCAAGACATCATTCATAACAAAATGCAGAATCCAATTTGATATCAAATATAAGGCTCCAAATAAAAATCATATCGACTTATATTCAACATCAAATTCTGAAATCAACTGATAACGTATAGGGAATAACGATATCTATATCTTCAAAATTCCTCAAACAGTATTCGTATAACTATGGAATCCAACAACGAAATATCAGAAGATATTTCGATTCAAACCCAATGAACTTAAGTTTGAAAAACTTTTAATTTATCTTAAAACTAAATTTCAAAATATTGATTTACTATGTTGAGTAAATCAGGTCAAAAGTCCAACAACTCAAATCACAGTACATCACAATTCTTGCTTAAATCATTTTAAAATCATTAATTATGATTTATCATGATTTTTCCCTATTTTTAATGATATTTATAAGGCCCATTCAGTCGGTTTCAAATTTCGGTAACTGAATTGCTTCCATAACTACCTTTACAAAAATAGATTTAAAATTATTTTAAAATCTAACTATTGGATTTGAAAACATTATATTCCATTTGAAAATTTCTTCATTTTGAACCCAATATTTTCCGCTTTGGGAGAATCAGACGGTTGGATCTCCCGATATGTCAATTCAAAGTTAATGATCGAAGTTCGCGAACTACCGTGCGATAAGTCTTATTCAGACCATATTCGATTTATAATTAAAATTAAACCGAAACACTTCCAAAATAATTTATTAATTATATAAAACATATATAATTAATTTTGAAAACTACAATTTAATTATTTTTCTTTAAAATTAAATATTCCATTACTGATCAATTTTATATTATTTAAATCATTAAAATAATAATATTTTTCAAAACTTATTATTTGAAGTCCAAATTTTCCTGACATCTGTTATAAAAATAAATAAGAAAGTTTTAAAAAGGAAATCTCTTTAAAACCTTTCCCAAATACCCTAATTGAACTTCACTTTTCAGGTTACTATTCATTTCAAATTTAAATTTGAAAACATGCCTTTAATTATTTCAAAACTAATTCAAATTAAATTCTTGATTTTAAGAAAACTAATCGTAATGACTTAAACTACCTTTCCAAGATATTTCAAGTTTAAAATTCAAACATTTAATTTTTACTTAATATTTTATTAATAAAATATTCAAATTAATTCCGAATTGGAATAAGATGCAACCAATTACCATATAATTCAATCTATATGGATTTCACACATCGTTAGCATACAATAATAGTTATTAACAACTATTAGCATCCAATTTCCACATCTTAGCATCATTGACCTAAGTATCAAGGTCATTAACACTTAATCCCAAATCAAACCATTGTTAACTAAGGTACTATACCTTATTAACACTATATTTCCATAATTGGCCAAAATGAAACCATGTCAACACATATCATATTCGTTGGTCATCCATATCACATCAATATCAAACAATATCACAATTTCACAAATCCATTCCAAATCACATTTTTACCAGTGTTTTTGTATTGGCCTAGAAATACTGATATTTTGAAAACTCGAGTTTTCAAGAATTCAGAAAACTGCGCATAGTTTTAGATACATGCACTCATTTTTAAATATGATTTAGTATAATGGTCAGTTAGGTTATTTAAGTCAGTTTTATCAAATTACCAGTTTAAACAATTTTGGTCAGAATCACTATTCATCAAAATTATAAATTTTGAGATTTTGAGTTAAGTATTTGAATATTACTTATTAGATAGTTAAGACAAGGTTAGTAAACTTTTAAATCAATTTAAAAGTGAAAATTTTGAAATTCGATATTTTAATATTATATTGATAACATGAAAATAGACCAACCTTGAAACAGTCTCAGAATCTGAAAAAACTAGTTTTATTGGATCAGTAATGTCGAAATATGGTAAGATTTAAATTTTTATAATTTTCGAAGTTCGTATGTGAGCGTACATAATATAAACGTATGTTGAGAAAATAGTCAAAACTTAGTAAAAGCTAGAAACAAGGCCATTTTTCAAACAGTCACTGAATTCGTCAAGAGAAGGCTCGATGGAACCGTATTTGCGAAACGTAGTGAGATTTAAAATTTCTTAATTTTTGGAGTTAGTATGTAGTTATACGACTAGAAACAAGTTAGCGTCGCATAATTAATTAAGAGTCATTAACACTCTTATTCTCTAATTTCTATTAGCCACAACAATTAGACACATCATGTACCTCTAAGACACAGGTCACCATCTTCCTAAGAGGTCACTTCTCCTTGTGTACAAAGGCATGTGCCATTTGTTTTTAATTTTCATTTTATTTTTCCTTTACCTTCTTCCTTAAACACCTTAAACTCCATTATTCTCCCTCTTCTCCTTCCTACACCAAATGCCTCCCCTAACCAACCCTCCACCTCCTTGCACACCACCATCAACAGCCACCCTCCTCCTCCTCACACTATGTGCCCCTCCCTTAGCTCCAAACCCCTATCTCCTCTTTAAAGTGCTAAAAACTCCACCTCTCTTCCTAAAACCTAAGCTACACCGCTTGAACCTCTAACTTTGGACCACACCTACCCACGCATGACCCCACACCACTCCAACCCATGTGCCATCCACTCTACTCCAAGCCGTGGCCTTCCCCAGGGTTGCCAAGCCTTAAACCCTCCTAAAAAATTACATCTTTCCACTTAATTTTGCAAATAAAAGTTTATACAAGTGTGTACGTGTGTAGTAGCTAGTTGATTTGTGTTGAAAAGGTGCAATCTTGGTTTAGTTGCAAGCTAGAGATCCTACATTTGAATGTTGAGAAGTTGGAATGGCTGGGGTGAGATTTTCTCACTTTTGTTACTTAATTAGTTCAGTAAATTGTAGCTTATATGATTTGATGATTGATTGTGATGTGATGAAATTGGTATTGGAGTGTGATATGATTTGGATGTTAAATTGGGTAAATTATTAAGTTAATACCATGTTAAAAAGATGATGGTAGCTGTGGTTGAGTTATTACTTGTTATCAAGTTAAAACGATTCATGAATGGTCACTAGTTTAAGTCCAGAAAACTTAGTGAACGTAGGATGTGAAATAATGAGTTATCACTGATTGTTTAATATTGTTTGGGAATGATTAATGGAACTTGATGTATGTTGATATGAATGGAGTTGTTAATACAACAATGTTTTGTTAATAAGATTTAATATCTTTTTTAACAGTGGTTTGATTTGGGGTTAAGTGTTAATGACCTTAACACTTAGGTCAATGACGCCAATATGTGATGATTGAGTGTTAATAGTTGTTAACAACTATTATTGGGTGTATATGATGTGTGGAATCCATATAAACAGAATTATATGGTAATTGGTTGAATCTCGTTCCAATTCAGAATATATTTGAATATTTTAATAATAAATTATTCAGTGGAAAATAAAAGTTTGAATTTGACGTCTGATTTTGGATGAACACGAAGTGTTTAAAAGTACAATAAATATTCGTATCTAAAATAATATGATTTGAATTAATTTTCATAAAGATATGGTCGGTTGAAGTTTTACTTTTGAAATGAATAGTAACGGGCGAAAGTGAAGTTCGGTTAGGTTTTCTAGGAAAAGTGTTAAAAGGTTTTTCTTTTCAAAAGTAGCTTATTTATTTTTATAATGAATGTCAGGAAAAAACTGGACTAAGAAATAATAATTTTTGAAAAAATAATATTATTTTAATGATTTAAATAATATTAGATTACTTTAATATTGGAATATTTGATTTAAAGGAAAATAATTGAAATATAGTTTTCAATAACAATTATATATATTATATAATTAATAAATTATTTTGAATTTTTTCTTTGATTTTAAATTATAAACCGAATTCGGTCAAAATAGGATTTGTCACACAACAGTAATTCACGTACGACGACTGTTAATTTGAATCGACATACCGGGAGATCTGACCGTCAGATTCTCCCGACACGAAAAACATTTGGTATGGAATGAAAAGGGAATCCCAATGAATATAAGAATGTTCAAATTTAATGGTTATACTTCGAAAGGTGTTCAATTCAAATTTGAAGAAAAGCAGCGCCAGTGTAGTTTAGGACCTGAAATGGGACCTGACTAAAATGGATTGTTTTTAAATTGTTAAAAATAGGAATAAATTGTGATAAATCATAATAAATGGTTTAAAAATATTTTGGATTGAATATCCCAAGTTTTGAAAAGATAAAAGATATTTAATCTGAATGAGTTGTTTAACAACTAAAGTAAAGAAGCAAAAGGAATATGCAATGATTCCTAAGGGTATAGGCTAGTACCACCAATGAGATATAATTGGAAACTTTTCTGTTAGACGAGGGGTGGGGAGAACTGAAAGGACATTTGATATTGGATAAGAAAAGATGAAGTTTTCTAAAAATAAAAGAATCAATATTTTAAAATAACATATTGGAATGAAAGAGTTTAACTTAACCAAAGTTTCCAATATGTGAATTATATTAGATTTGTATGGAAATAATCTTCGGATATTTCGATATTGGATTCCGTGGTTATACGGATATTGTTTGAGGAATTTGGAAGATATGAATATCATTATTCCCTATACAGTATCTGTTGGTTTCAGAATTTGATACTGAATATAAGCCGATATGATTTCTATTCAAAGCCTTGTATTTAATATCAAATTGGATTTTGGGTTCGTTGTGAATGAAAGTTTTTTTTGAATAATATTTTTTTAACCCAATTAAAGATAGGATTAACCTCTAAAGTTAAGTGATCATTAAATAATGATTTTTGGAGACCTTATACTATGTTAGCGTTTTAATAAATCTTTCAACAAAGATTTGAAATGTGAGAAGGTAATTAAACTTACCAAATACGAAGGTTGTTAGATATGGAGTACCACCAGTTTTGCTCCTTGGGATCAATAAGATGATGATGATGGGATAACGATATGAGTGATTACTTTTTGTAAGGCTCGATAATCCAAATAAGGCTTATAAACCTTAATTTGAGTAAAAGAATGATCCGAATTGGAATGCGACTTACGATATGTTTATATATCACTTGAATTTTCAAGATGCGATAGTTATTTCGGAAAGATCGATTTTTAATCCATTCTAAATAACTAATAAGAGTATTGAAGATACTGAAGACGGTGATTAAAGACTGGAGATCTTCACATCGTTTGGATTATTGCAGATGTCTCGATTGCGATGTCCACCCAGAACGAGGTTATAAGTGGTGGTTGTCCAGACGTACTTGGAGATTGACCTGATATGAAAGGGCCTCTCTCCCTTTGGGGACGAGGAATAAGGTGCCTTCGGTTTCGTTCAGACACAGAACGGACTTGTATGGACGTATGTCTGACATCATATTTTGGGCTATATTAATTGATCTCTACTAAATGTATATCTTTTTGGTGGAGGAGAACTTATTCCCTTAGCTTAACACCCTTCTCTGAGATGTATGATCTTAGAGGTTATATATTAATGGACATCGGTTGTATGGTATCAATTGACAATATGGCATGCTAAGATGTTGATTTATCGAAACTTTTGTTGAAAAGTAGAGCTTTGTGGATGATGATCAAAGCATGACTGACATAGCGTAGCTTTCACTACACCAAAATAGGGGATTCCCAACGAGTATAAATGCTACAAATAATTTATGTAACCCTTTTTAAGTGTTACCAATGGCCTATGGGGAATTGGTTAGCCATATTTGTAACACTTATAAGTGTTACAAACAGAATAATTGCTAACACTTATAAATGTTGTTACCATAAGATATTGTAACACTTATAAGTGTTACAAACATATTCATTGCTAACACTTATAAATGTGGGAACCATAAGGTATGGTAACACTTATAAGTGTTACAAACATATTCATTGTTAACACTTATAAATGTTGGAACCATAAGATATGGTAACACTTATAAATGTCAGTATCATAATCCTACTAACACTTATAAATGTTGACATACATAAATTGCTAACACTTATAAATGTCAGTATCATAATCCTACTAACACTTATAAATGTTGACATACATAAATTGCTAACACTTATAAATGAGTATAACATGTCTTTATGATTTTCGATCACATATATAGATCAACATATCAGTTCAATATAATACTTGGTACGCTTCCATATTTCAATTTCAGCAATGTCACATTCGCATAATGCTCAAATATTTGTTACATGCTTCTAATTTCAAAATACTAAAATATCATGCTCAAATTATAAAAAGCAATACAAAGTTTTACTAAAGATACATAGTATTTAGATACTGCAAAGGTGAAATGTGGACCATATCACAAAGCCTCCATTCGAAAATTCACAAAGCTTGTAATGTCTGTTTTGAGGACCATTGTAATTCAGTGCTTTCGAATCTAAAACTTGTGACAACTTTCTCAACACCTTGCACTATCGCTCTAATACGACACATGGTTTGTGTTCCAATATAAGCTTTTGCTACATTCTTCTTCAAATCTTATGATAATAGCATTACAAGTTGTTTTTCCCTTGTTGATGATCCAACATTATGTGATGGAATAAGCAAATTAGCAATTCCAACATTCGGTGTAGATTTATCCAAATTAGAGGCAGTTTCTGTCATACGCGTCACAACACCGCCATTAATGTTTTATTGCAATCCCGGTACCATAGTAAGAAAAGATGAAGCAAATGATTTAAGAGCATTGTTGATTTGGATTGACACTTGATTCGCCACTTGACTTGCAACTTGATTTTGTAATACCATAGACCATTGAAAAAAATTGTTCTTTTTATTCTTATCGGTAATTGCTTTTGAAACTTGTATCATCTTTACTTGTTTTATGGAAGAATTGGAGCAAATTGCATGATAATAATTTTTCTTTTTATCAAAGCCAAAAACTTTAGCGATAGGATAATTGTCAAGATCACACATATTTGCTTTCTCGTTGCCATTACATTCCAAATTTTGTTTTTTCCTCCTCCTCCACAAGTGCCTACAAAATATAAATGCACTCGTTTTTACAGAAATAACGATTAATTAGTAACTTATCCCAGAATTGTTCCAATAGTTACTATATAACCAATTGTCACTATTAAAAAAATTCGCATGTAAATTTTTTTCGCAACCTGAGCCTCACTCAGTTTTTACAACTGAGCCGACTCAGTTTGTATAAACAGAGCTGACTCGGTTTTTGCAAAAACTGAGCCGAGACTCAAAAACAATACTTCAAATTTAAAATGATATTGCAATGAACTGAAGTTGAAACATTTAATAATTTAACCATCCTCATTTAATGCACAACCTTGAATGCGTGATACAAAGTCTTGCATAAGCTTTGTATCACCAATAAAAGGTATCAAGATTAAACAATAGTTTATAAATTACAAAATATTTGAACTGAAATAGTCAATTTCCCTTGTTAGAGACTACGAACCTATAAAAGCAGAACTAAGATCATTACAAAAAATATAAATACTCAAATAGAAATACTTACATAGGCTTTTGCTGCGGATGAAATAACTTGTCTAGTTTTCTTATTTTTATGTGCCGTCTTCCAAACCATTATTCTTGTAACTTCCACCTCTGGATTTTACTTAACCTGTAATAGGAAATATTATTAAACTAATAATTATTTATTAATAGTACTCACAAGAGACATTTTTTAATAAAATTTATTGCCATTTCGTCATTAACTTTACGGTATGATTTTCATCCTAGCGTGTCAATGATAGTATTTTTAGCTTTGGCTTGGGCATTTCTCCTACATTGCTCTTTTTTCTTATCAGTGTATTCATTGTCTACAAACTTCTCCCACCATACTTTGTCAATGTCTACAGGACATTTAGTGATAGCTATATTCTTGGGTATGGTGGTTCCTTTGACTCCAAGCAATCTGTTTCGCAAAGTAGACTTTCCTTACGAAAATATCGTGGAAATGTTTTTTCTAAAATTGGCCGAGATAGATCAGGGTTGATGTCCATGTCAAATTATTTTGTTTTAACAAAGAAATTTCAATACGAGGAATAAATCTTATGCAAAAAATAAATAATTAAATAAGGTGAATTTGTGACATACCAATAGTTCTTGCGACAAATTATATTTATAGTAATCATCAACATTTCTACGCTCGTCATAGCCAATTGGTATATGAGAATGAATTAGCGCTCCGCATCTGGAGCTCTATTTAGATTCATCATTACCTTTAACACCATCAAAATCAACTATTATTGAGAATTTTTTATCACTTGGTAGAGGGTAGTTATTTGCTTCAAGCTCCTCACTTGTACCTTCAGTTGCACTAGCAATGCAATTGTTCGACATTGTGCATTAAAAAGATTTAATATGCATATTGAAACCAATATGCGTGCTTGGTTTGATTTTACAAATGGATAATTTCTATATACAAAGCAAAATCATTTAATGCATTTCACCTAAATAAGCAAAACAGTACAAATATTCGTTTCAAAATAACTTCTCTTTCATTTAAATACATTTCAATATTGGTACTAAGTTCTGTTCTCTCAAAATAGACTGAAAATCATTTGGTATAGTGTAGTCATCTACGTTGCTTGTCACGCGCTTTGGAGAATCAACTGACCAATCAGGATTTTGAGTGTCTTGCACATAGAAAACTTGACATGCTTCAGTTGCTAGAATAACTGGCTCATCATACCCCCCTCCCCCATTCCTATTTTTGAGTTTTTCAAGTTCACCATCAATATATGGGAATCAGTACAAATCTTACAACCATTTGTCTTATCTGCAATGTTTACCTAATCACAATAGTATACAATATTTTGGAAATCATAATAATCAACCTCTATGATTTCTTTAATGATACCATACCAAGTAGTGTCATCATCCATAGAATTTATATCTTTTGCACTTATAACAAATGTGGTGATTGCATCCATGCAAACACAGCTATCTTGGGTTGAATGACTGCAATCATAACTTTGAGGAGAAAATATATATCCGTTCACCATATACTTAAGATAACTTTTGGCTTCTCACTTTGGACCACTAACATATTGCCATAACATTGTATTATTTTTCTTCTAGTAGCTTCCATGAATGAACAAAAACTTGAACATCCAACATAAAAAGAACAAAACCTACTATTTTCATATATATTGAAATATTATACCTTTTGTGTAACCAATCAATAAATTCAGTTGAACGATTACTTCTTCCATTATGGTAACTTTTCTTTTACTGCGAGAAACATCTTCTAAGGACAAGCGATATGCACTAAAAATTAGATATTATCATGTAAATATATTTGATATTTTTATGTCATTGGTATGTATTAAAATATAGAAAATTCATATGTATAATATTTATCTCTTTCAGGAATATCGATACTAAAAAGTATCCACCTTCGAATTTGAACACGTTGCACCCTTAGCTTAATACATTTGCCTTTCATGATGGGACGTTCATATATATTATCACCATCATCTAAAAAAGATGCTTTTGTAGAACTATGATTTCCATCATGTGGGTTCGACATATACTCCATTACGTATTTAACTGATTCTGAAACAAGGTATGTTTCAGCAATTGATCCTTCTATGTAGCGCTTATTGCTAGGTATATTTTTGCATTCTTTCATTGCTATAAAAATAGCACACATGCACATATATTTGGAAATTGTTATTTTGTAATAACATTCATAGAATTTGTAACAAAAATATATCACCTTTCAAATGGATACATCCATATGTAGTTTGTAGGTCCACATAATAAAGCTTGGTCATCTAGATGCACCATAAGACGAATATTTATATCAAAGAAGTCTGTCAAAAATAATGCACTAGCACACATAATGTCTCAAAAATTATATCTTTGGCAGCTTGAACATGTTCTTGAACTAAAACTTCCGAGCATATCAAGTTAAAATATAAACTCACTTGTAAAATAGTTCGACGTAAATCACGGTGCTTCGGATATGCATGTTGAACCATTATAAGAAGTAAGTATTGCATTACAATATGATACTCATATGTTTTATTTAGGTGCAAAGTAGGTGGTTGAACAGTCACAAGACTATCAAATCTAGTTGCAAGGCACGATTGAAGTTTTGTATCTTTTAGAGCTTAACAACATTTTTTTTATGAATCTTATCAAATGCAAACTTAGATGATTGCTTTAACCTATCAAACAATAAATTGAGAAGATGCTCTGCAACATTCTTCTCTGTATGCATCACATCAATAGTATGTCATACTTTATGACTACTCCAATAAATTAAATCATAGAAAATTGACTTCTTATACCAAGGAGATTTTTCTATGTCACTACCATCAGCCATTAAGGAGCATTCATTACTAGCTTCAAATATTGTTCGCTTTTTATTCTTTGATAATTTTTTAGGAAAATAACTTATATAATCAAGCTTTTCCAAAAGGGATGGTCCTTTTAACCTTGTTGGCGGTTCTTTATCTTTGTTATCTTTAAACCATCCATATGACAGATCTATATAGATGATCATCCTTCAAAAATTGTCTATACTTTGGGTAACAACCTTATAACATATGTATTTCGACTCGGCATCCATAGCACAAACTATACAAGCTTTATAACCATGTGTCATGCAACTAGATAAATTTCCAAATGATGGTAAGTCGTGGATTACCCATTATAATACTGCCTTCATCGTAAATGTTTCTCTCTTGTCCATATCTAAAGAAGTTACACCTTCCACCCAAAGTTTTCTCAACTCATTTAAAAGAGGTTCTAAATATGCATCAATGTCTTGATTGGCGCTTTCAATCCAGGAATTAATAAACTTAGCATTTGAAACTGCGATTTCATGCATAATGAAGGAGGTAGGTTGTAAGGAATCATATATATGGCCAACAACTGTTACAATTGGAGAGAACCCCATTCGGATTAAATCCATCAGTAGCGATACAAAGCCAAACATTACGTCCTTCATTTGCAAAGCCCGACCACTTACATTTGATTGATCTCCATTCAGCTGAGTCAATGGGATGAAACATGAAATCCTAAGAAGGATCAACATGCTCATGCCATTGCATTTTAAGAGCTATTCACGATGTAGTGTACAATCTAGTCAACCATGGAATTATAGGGAGGTGTCTTAAAACTTTCCTTGGTTGAGTTGTCATTTTTTTTAATGCCTAACACATTTGCCTTATCTTTGAATCTTGACGTATTACAATGAGGACATACTACCATGCTAGCGTTCTCTTTCCAAAATAACATGCAATCGTTTACGCATGCATGAATGCATTTTACCTTCATTCCCAAATCATCTAACATTTTTTACATGGTAGGATACTTGTCAGATAATGTGTTCTCTTCCGGAAGATATTTTTTGAATACTTTCAGCCATTCTGTCATGCTATTTCCCGACCAATTAATTTTTTCTTCAAGTTATGAAGCTTTATCATTACTCTCAAAGTTGTAAGTCCATCCTTACAAGCAGGATACAATTTCTTATTTGCTTTGCTTTTGTATTCATGGTACATTTTCTTAACATTTATCTCTGCAAAATTTACTTCACCGCTAACCTGTGGCATATCATGTACTCTAAATGCATCATTAACAAGATTTCCAAGAGTGCCCTCAATGGACTATTCTACTTGCATTTGTTCTAGAATAGACTCTTTAACTTGGATTTGGTCCGGAACGTGAGATTCTTTGATAAAATATGATATTTGTATAATAGTATAATTTCTCTCTCTATGAAAGAACCACACATCATATATCGGAAACATATACCAAAAAATTTCAAGTGTTACTATTGAAGTTCTTTTTGGAGTGTTTACACTTTTACAAGGGCACACACATAACTGAGTATCATGTGGTGAGTGTTTCTTGAGAAACTGATAAAGTTCTGAACACCGTGCTTATGTTCATCCTCATTTCTATATGGATTTCTAATCCACCTTCTCGATGTTTGTTCGGTCATGACTATCAATCAAAAACATTCAAAAAAATAATTAATACGACATATATACATTATAAACAACTGAATTATAAACAACTCTTTAACATATATGGTAAAAACAATACAAACTAAGCATAGAATACAAACTATGCCTTAGTATGTTTTAATATATATGGAAAGAACAATACAAACTATGTCTTAGTTTGCGCAAACTGAATTGCAAACTCAGTTTGCATGCAACTGATTTTGCAACTCAGTTTTCCACAAACTGGGTTTGCACCTCAGTTTTACACAAACTGGGTTTGCAACTCAGTTTTGCGCAAAATTGAGTTGCAAACTCAGTTTGAGCGCGTGCAACTAAGTTGCAAACTTAGTTTGCGTGCAACTGTGTTGCAAACTCAGTTTCCTGTGCAACTGAGTTGCAAACTTAATTTTGCACAAATTGGGTTTGCAACTCAGTTTTCGCAAACAGGGTTTGCAACTCAATTTTGCGCAAACGAGGTTTACAACTCAGTTTGCGCAAACTAGGTCTGCAACTCAGTTTGCACAAACTAGGTCTGCAGCTCAGTTTGCGCAAACTGAGGTTGCAACTCATTTTTGCGCAAAACTGAGTGGCAAACTCAGTTTGCGCGCAACTGAGTTGCAAACTAAGTTTGCGCGCGACTGAATTACAAACTCAGTTTGCTGGCAACTGGTTTGCAACTCAGTTTTGCGCAAACTGAGTTTGCAACTCAGTTTTGTGCAGTTTTGCTCAAACACGGTTTGAGCAATTGCAATGAATATGGCTGGCCGATTCCCCATTGGAATCGGGTAATGACAGTAGCGATTTAAAAAATATAGCTGCAGAACCAGAAATTCTTACTAAACTAGTTACAAACCAGGATTGTATAAACTTAGATTTTGTTCGAATTAGATATATCGATATATTGAAGGATTTTAAGCCTAGAACAAATCAGTTTTTAGGAGTTATAATTTTTTTAGCGAATAATTTAGAAGGAAATACTTTATATATAACAATTTTATTTATTACTTTGGAATCAACAGCAAACCTTAAATTTATGGTATGTGCATCAATTTCGAGGTAAGTTCATAAAAGGTTATAAGATTCCATGCCTGAAGCAAAAAAAGTAAAAGTCATCCATGTCTTTCAAGACAATCGATTATCAAATCCTTATATTAGATAAGAAAAAACGAATAGTGAATATTGCAACTAAAAGGACCCAAAAAACGCGCATGATGAAAACAAAATTCTCCTACATACATCTTCTCCTGCATACATCTTCGTGCATACGCTAAGATCAACCACTTATGTGGTGCTCGCGGACCAGGCTAGGTGCAGTAGAGAGAGTTTTACGACTCCGATCAGTTTTCCTCCGAAACAAATTCAAAATAAAATAAAATAATAATGAGTCCATTTCCAATGTAGTAGTATATAAAATCACGAATATAAAGGCTACAAGTTGAAAATTCGAGTTAGGGTAGCTTCTGCCGTCAAAATAACAAACTGTAAATAAAGTTCAGCTTTCCAACATTTATTGCAATGAAATACCAATAATGTTTTTTTCCCATGAAATGTTATTTGTGAATGAACTATTAATTCAAGTACTTAGTTTTTGCATGCAACACAAGGTATATTTATCTATTATACAATTTGATATGTTCATTTATGAATAAGTAAGTCAAATAAGATCAATGATTTAAATAATGATAGATATTAGAAGAAACTTTATATACCATTCAAAACAAGACTAAATGTAGGTGCATAAAATGTGTCCTATGAGTATTTAAACATAATAACGGCCAATGATGAAAATTCTCCTTATTCACATTAAATAAAAATACACAAGTGCACTGCATTGCAAAACATATTAATAAAAAACATACATACATACCAATTTGATTTTTTTGTCCAGTCCAAAAATAACTAGAAATGAGCATTCTTCCATAGTCAAATTTCAATGCTTTCAAATTGACCTAAAAATACATGTTTCAAAACACAAAGGATAAAAAGCAAAAATTAAAAATAAGTTTACCTTTAATGTGAATTAATTTAGGCTAGTTTGTAACTTAAATAGGATATGATATCAAAAATACGAAAATGTAAAATCTCTGAATCTAGTAGATGCTATGTGCAAAACTACAATAGAGACCTAAAAAATTCAATGTATTAAATTAAAAGCACATGTTACAGAAGAAGATTAGCTATCTTGCATAATTTTCTCTACCAAATATTCAAAAAAAAAAAAAAAATGAACAAAGAAATATATGAAAAATAATTTCATAAAACAAAGTTGCAAACCCAGTTTGCGCAAACTGAGTTGCAAACCCAGTTTGCGCAAACTGAGTTGCAAACCCAGTTTGCGCAAACTGAGTTGCAAACCCAGCTTGCGCAAACTGAGGCCAGTTTGCGCAAACTGAGTTGCAAACCCAGTTTGCGCAAAACTGAGTTGCAAACTCAGTTGCGTGGCAAACTGAGTTTGTAACTCGGTTGCGCACAAACTAATTTTGGAAAACCGAGTTTGCAACTTAGTTTTGCAATGAATATGGCTGGCCAATTCCCTACCGGAATCGGGTAATGACAGTAGCGATTTAAAAAATATAGCTACAGAACCAGAAATTCTTACTAAACCAGTTACTAACTTTTATTTTATAAACTTAGATTATGTTCAAACTATGAAAAGATATATCGATATATTGAAGTTCAGCTTTCCAACATTTATTGCAATGAAATACCAATAATGTTTATTTTCCCATAAAATGTTATTTGTGCTTGAACTGTTAATTCATGTACTTAGTTTTTGCATTTAATACAAGGTATATTTATCTATTATATGATTTGATATATATGTTCATTGATGAATAAGTAAGACAAATAAGATCAATGATTTAAAGAATGATAGATATTGAAAGAAAGTTTATATACCATTCAAAACAAAACTAAATGTAGGTGCATAAAATGTGTCTCATGAGTACTTAACATTATAACAACCAATGATGAAAATTATCCTTATTCACATTATAAAATTTAAAAATACACAAGTGAACTACAATTTAAAACATAACAATAAAAAACATATATACATACCAATTTGATTTTTTTTGCCAATCCAAAAATAATTAGAAATGAGCATTCTCCCATAGTCAAATTTCAATGCCTTCAAATTGACCTAAAAATACATGTTTCAAAACACAAAGGATAAAAATTAAAAATAAGTTTACCTTTAATATAAATTAATTTAGGCTAGTTTGTAAAAGAAAAAAAAAGTTATGATATAAAGCTATGATATCAATTATTTTTCTTAGTTTGCAACTCAGTAGATGTGCGGCAAACTGATTTTGCAACTCAGTTTTGCGCAAACTGAGTTTGCAACTCAGTTTTACGCAAATTGAGGTTGCAGCTCAGTTGCGCGCAAACTTAGTTTGCAACTCAGGTTGCGCAAAATTGATCGGTTTAAAATCTTATTTGCAAACATATATGTTAACCGTCATCGTTGTATGTTTAGAAAGTAAAAATCCAATTCTTTAAACTCAAATTTATTACTTTGAATTCTATATTAACGACTCAAAATTTAAGTGTCGGCTTAAATGTAAATATTTATTTAGCTATAATATATGTTACAAACCCTTCATAAGCGAATACACGTAGCAAACAAATATGATTGCGTTTAAGTGAAAATAAATTGAAAAAAAGACGTCAAAAATAAATTTACTGAACTATTAGATTCAAAAAATTGCGTACCTTTTTCAAATCTAAGAACATTAATTCACTGAACAATTAGATTCAACAGGAGTAATATGATTTAAACTAAATAGAAAATCTTGGATATGTTGATTCCGAAAGGCCATAAAAAAAACCAATAGTCTCAATTAAATAATAAAAACCAAAAGAAGACCCAAGTCGAATTGAAAACTCATAAAATCTTCTTTGGGAAGGAAACTGCAAGGCGACATATAAATGCGAACGACGAGGATAGTTAGGATAGATGGAGTGGCCAGACAGAAAACTAACGGAAATGGGAAAAAGAATAAAGCGAGGATACTTAGGGTTTACAGAGCAGTAGATGCGAACAATGAGGATAGGGAAAGCTGCTACTGAGATTGCGAGCACTCAAGGAATGGCTGGGCATGGATGAAGGCAGAAATTTCCTATCGAAGAAGAAGCTGCAGAAAGAAAGCCTAAAACTCTATTATGAATTTTAATTTTTTGCAGCCTAAAAAATGGTGAGTGTAACAAATGATATGTCCCTCCAGTAATAAACTGTTTACACATTTTGCAAATTTTATAACACTTGTTTGTGTTGTGGATAATAGTATATATTTTATGAAATTTATACCAACACTTTTTAATAGGCTAACACATTTAGTTTTAGTAGTTTATAACATTTATAAGTGTTAGCAGTTGATAGATATAAAATGTTGGGAAATCAATGATTTGGTGTAGTGTTTGTGTTGAAACATGACTTCGACAAGCCTCACATCCTGGGAATGGCGGAAAATAGGATGAAGGACAACAAAGAAAGGAAATATGTTTCCTTCTAGCTAAAAGTGATGCCATGGTATGAAACCCAGGTAATTTACTTATGTGGATGTTGGAATCGAGGCGCCTCGGATGATGGTCAAACAAAAAACCAGTAAGAAGGTCTGATAAGACCGGGGAATGTTATGTTCAGGTGATTGTCCAACTCACTAGGAATTGGTGGGCCGACTTTTCCGCTCCAAAGGACACATGTAGTGCTCCCTGGGACATTTTGCTAGAGATGTTCTGAAGTAGGATAAGGAAGATCCTTTGCCTTGGTCATTGATGGAAATCCAACTTCCAATAAAAAACCTTGCGGTTTTCAGTTGTAAACATATATAACAACATAATAGGATGGGGTATTATACCGTCTAAGATTGATACGTTTATTTTTGAAATTGATTTCCACAGTATGTAATAGTAATAATAAAATATATTTTTTGCATATCAAGCATGTTTGGCTATTATAAGGTAAAACTCTATCCTTCGGTTTGCGCTTGCATTGTGTGATGAGACTTGAGTCTTATAATAGCTTCATTTTTTAAAAAGCATTATGAGTTTTTATAACTTGTATTTATGTGGAGGAAACTCATTCCGTTTTATACGGCGTGGTTTTATAACTGTTTTTGTTCTCACATCAATCCCATGACTGACCTAGAGTTTATTGTTTCCCACCTAAACTCAGGGTGCTTATATTTTCCACACGGGAAGCTAATAGTTTTGGTTTTGCAGATACTTATTAAACATGATCCTGGATTATGGCTGGAGTTATACTCTGGATTATTTTGGAGTCTTCTGCTATGTATATTTATGTTTCCTCTATGCTGTATTTATTACTCTGATATTTTCCACTGTAAATAAATTTTGTGCACTCTTATAATTCTTGTACTCTAATGTAATATTGTTGTAATAGCAATGATATGTTCTCTCATGCTTTGTTCCGATGTGTTTATCACAGAACGGTTTGAGGATTTCTATCGTTTTGGATCAGATCTGTGTGGCTTATGGTCAATTCGAAAGGAGGGGATTTTCGGGCCGTCACTTTTTGGTATCATAGCTTTGGTTTACAAAGCTTTGAGGATATGACACGTTAAGACAAGATGAAAGAACTCATCAGAGATAGGATTAGTAACATCCAATAAGAATATTCATTAGAGATGGGATCAATAGTATGCTAGAATGGGTGACTCATTAGAGATGGAGTTAGTAGTGCCCTAGAATGAGTTGAGAGTATTATGTGTGAGAGACGTATTTGTGATTATTATTATATATACAAACTGATTTTGAAAATATACTTTGACTATATAGTAGATATATGTTTTTAACAACATACAAAATTGAAATTTAATCAATTAATTGATTGTTGGATGTGATGTTTGATAGCTAGTTTAATTGCTCAAGATATTTGATTAGGATAAGTAAGCATAATTTTTGGTGATTTTGGATAGTCGATAAATTCTGACACACATTAGGTTAAACTTATAACAGAAGTTATATTCACGATTTTGGTTAGTGAATATACATGAAACCACTTGTTTTACTTAAAAAGGGTTAGTTTAAACTTATGTTATAATTTGAAATTCTTTATTTTAAATTGTAGAGGGGTAAGCAGTTGTCAGTTAGGCAGTATGTAGCATAGTTCCTATAGTATGTTTCATCTAGAAGTTCATCCGACAGTTCAGATGGCAGTTCTTCAGCCTCACAGTACGCAGATAGCGTTGAGAGCCTTTCTAGTCGTAGTAGCACTAGCCAGTATGTGTCCGATGCTACCTCATTTTATAGACCACTTGAGGTTATAGATTCAGATTAGGATGTTGCTTTTACGGATTCGAAATCAAATGAGTCTGAGGATTCAGGAGCATAAGATGATTGGAAGTTGGTCGAGGACGAAGGGTTTGAGTTAGATGCTGACATCCATGTTGTGTTGGGGGATCTAGTCCTTATAACACCCCCAGTAGTAGATGTTCAGCCACCTCAGATGGTTGAGATTATCCTAGACTATGTTCTCAAGATCGTCCTAGAGATAGTGCATTACGAACTAGAGATAGATTTACCCGTATTACAACAACCAGAGCTTGATGGACCCGCATGGGATGAGCAACAACTGGTACATGAGATGGATATAGTCATTAATGATTTAGCTCAGCTGATAGTACCATAGGAGCCACCAGAGTGGGATCTTGCTCTAAATTACATGTGGCAGGTGATCCTTAGATCGAGCTAGAGATCGAGGAGGCAGTTGAGCTATAGATAGAGCCAGAGATTGGGGGAAGGATATGGGGTTGATGAGGAGGATGACCCTGATGATATAGTGATCTATTTGTTTGATCACGAGGGTGACGAGGATGATCCCGATGATTTATGGATAGAAGAGGAGTTAGCACCCGATGATGTAGGTTGGGAGCTAGGTGGAGTGGATGTTGAGGAGCCTGAGGAGCTATCACTGTGTGGGCCTTCTAACCATGGCTCAGGAGAGGAGTAGGAGTTGATTGCTATTAGTCTGTATATATGTTGTGTATATAATGGATCTCATTTTGGTGTAGTATAGGCACTAGGTGTATATTTTGGGATATAGTGCCATTTTGACATTGTATAGACCACCTCAAGTACATTGTTGTACTCAGGTTGGTATGGTTAGGTGCTTGTACATAGCTTGTACCTTAAGTGGCACTATACACTAGGGTATATGTTATGTATGTGATTATAATGGATATTTTGGTTGGGACGTGCTACCATATATGATATTACAAGATATTTTTTGTTTAAATGTATCAGTATTACTTCAGCATTCCTTCAGGATTCTTTTTCTTTCCCTTCCTTCATTCCTTTTCAAGGACGAAAATTTTTTAAGTGGGGGAGAATGTAATGACCCAAAAATTATGATATTATGAAAACTCAAGTTTTCAAGAATCCGGAATAACCGCGCACGATTCTGGATACATACACTCATTTTTAAAAACGATTCCAAAAAGTATAGCGGTCAGTTAAGTTATCTAAGTTAGTTTTATCAACATAACTATTTAAACAATTTTGGTCAGAAATACTATTCAATGAAATTATAATTTTGAGATTTTGAGTTAAGTATTTGAATACGACTTACTAGATAGTTAGCATAAGGTTAGTAAACATTTAAAATCATTTTAAAAGTGAAAATTTTGAAATTTGATATTTTAATATTATATTGATAACAAAAAAATAGACCATTTTTGAAACAGTCTCGGAATCCACCAATTTCGTTTGATCCGTAATATCAAAATATGGTAAGATTTAAAATTTCATAATTTTCAAAAATTCGTGTGTGCGCATACGTAATATAAACATATGTTGAAAAACTAGTCAAAACTCAATAAAAGCTAGAAATAAGGTCATTTTTTAATTAGTCACCAAATTCAATGAGACCAGTGTGACGACCGCCCATAACCCCGGACTAAACAAGAGGAATAACGCATTGAAGGGTGTGCCAGGCAGCTATAGACAATCATCAGAGTAGGTAAGTAACATCGGAACCTGTCGTAAAACTCACAGCACAACGATAAAATATAATAGAACATATACAACAGGTAATAGTAAGGAAGCATCATATAGCAAACTTTGAAACTTTCTCAACATTCTGAAAAGTTATCCAACTGATACCAAAGTTTGTACACTACAACCCTCATAGAGCACTCAAACAGCGGAAACAAAAATACTAGATAGTAATAAAACTAGTATGCCAGTCTCCTGCTCGCCGTCGCACAACTGCACCGTCCTCAATAATCACCTGTAACCTGCTACCTAGTCTACCCATCCACAACCGGATGAACAGCCCAAGATAATAAGAGGAGACATAAAACCTTGAGTCATACAACAGTCTTAGTGAGCGATAAAACAACTAAAAACTTCAATAATAAAGTATATGAAAATGGATAGATAAACATATTAATTTACCCAAAACACCAGAGAAGAATTCAACTCAATCTTCTCCACATCGGACAGTGCTAGCCTTTACGGTAAACAATTCAACCATTCATCCATGGAAATTAGAACACCCACTTAATCATGGTAAGCACTCATAACATCTAGATTATATATACCTCATGTAAATCATTCTAATCGAATTCGACATCCCTCAAGCACAAGCCCCAGAAGCCTAAACCAATATCAGATAAGCACCTATGGAACATCTCCTTCGACTTTGGACAATCTACCTATTAAGACAGTACAAACAGAACAACCAATCATCCATGACTGACTCTGGCTATCACTGCAAATCCTGCTTCGAAACCATCGTTAATCATATGATGGCCAACCTTGCCATATGTCAAGGGTTAATGGTACCCCAGTTCTAGCATAAACTCAATATGTTCAACCTTGACAATGTCCAACCTTAACAACTAAGCCTTTCTACAAGACCCAGGGTACTCGACCTACAACCGGTCTTTTAGACGTCTCTGGTGTACCCCTGCTTCGAGCCTGCTAGAACATACGACAATGATAATCTCTCGGCCTTTACATCTCTAGTCATCCAACCCGACAACTTTTCGTTGCTCAAGCAACCTTCTCGAGCAACCATTATCCGCCAACTCACAACCTTTGAGTTGTCACCTCATTCACTGTTCTACACGGATCAACGAACACATTCATCACTTCGAATATTCCCACTTGAATTCTCCTCGAAGTTAGCACCATCACCGAGCCAATTACATCACTGCGCTGCAGCTAAGCTTCAGACCTTTTTGTCCAAATCCGAGTCGTACCTAAAAATATAAATTTTCATAAAATAACCATATGTGACCGACCCACTGTGAAAACCCGTAACTTCCCCGTAAAGGAAAGCGGCGGATAGTTCGAGAACAAGCCACAACAGAACACATATAAAAGAAAATTTCATTGTATATTACAACAATGCATCAGATTACAAGAATATACAGAGTATAAATGAATAAATATTACACAGAAATATCAGAGATTTAAATTACATATTAATACATAGCAGCGGAAAATAATACAATACACAACTAGAAGAGATATACGGATACAAAGCTTTCCGGATATCATTCCAGCTGTAAACCAGGTTCCTGTGAATATAAATCTGCAAAACCAAAACTACTAGCTGCCCGTGTCGAAAATAGGAGCACCCAGAGTTTAGGTTAAAACAATAAACTCCAGGTCAGTCATGTGACTGGTGTGAGAACTAAAACAGTTATTAATCTTTATTTTAAATCATTAGGTAAATCAAGGGACCACGCCGTATAACACGGAACGGGTTTCCTCCCAAGAATACCAGTGCATAAAACAAATAGCGCAATGCTAAATAAAGAAAAATGAAGCTATTATAAGACCCAGGTCCCATCACACAATGCAACGCAGCCGAGGATAGGGTTTTCCCTTATAATAGCCAAACATGCTTAGTACGTTTAAAAAAAATCCTTTGATACTACTATAAGTGCATAGTGTATAAAACAACTTCAAATCATAAGTATCAATCATAGGCGGCATGAATGCCCCATAACACTATGTCGCCATATATAAGTTTACAATCAAAACCGCAAGACGTCGTATTGGAAGTTGGGTTATCATTTATGGTATGAACCGAGGCTAGGGGCAAGATCCTCTACCGATTTGTGACTCTTTAGCCCGAGCCACAGGGTCAGAGCGCATCGACCCTTTAGATCGTCAGGGCCGGTCCACCGATGTGGATTATTATGCCTGAACACTGCGTTTCCCCGCCCTTTGGGGCGTAAGCCTGGCCCGTCAGCCGACCAGAAGCATCGGCCGAAACCGATATCACGAGGCGCCTCGCTTTTCAACAAGTAATAATAAGTAACATCCACAGGAGTCAAACTCGTCAGCCAGTTCAAGCACTGACGCCACTCCTAACTAGAAAGAAACGCATGTCCTCCCTGAGGTCCGTCTCCCGTTTTTGATTCATACCGGGTGTGATACTCGCGAATCAACGTTACACAAAGCTACGCCACAAAGGCCGTGCTTCGATCATCAACCACAAGACTTTGCTTTTCAACAGAAGCCTTGATCATTTGCCACTTAGGCATGCCACCCAGGCAATTCACTCCATGCGATTGATATCCATCAATATATAACCCCTGAGCTCGTACGTCTCAGAGAAGGGCGTTAAGCAAGAGAATAAATTCTCCACCGCCAAACAGATATATATTTAATAGAGATCAATCGAACGGACTAAAATCCAATATCAGACACACACAGTCCATTTACAAGTCCGTTCTGGGTCTGAACGAAACCGGGGGCACCTAGTACCCCGCATATCCATCGATCTCCAAGTACGTCTGGACGATCACCAACTGCTTCCATCTTCTTGGGTGTACAGCCCAATCAAGATCATCAGTAATCACCCAAACGACGTGAAGACTTCCGGTCTTCGACCATCGTCTTCATCTTTGACTTATCGTCGTATCAGTTATTCAGAATGGGATAAACCCGGTCTTTCCGAATAACTCGCGTATACTTTAAATAAGTGTTACACAAACACAACATACGCCTCATTCCAATTCATCAGTCACTAACCGTAAATTAACCAAGAGAATAATTCCCCAAATATTAACCCCGAAGGCCGAAACCAACATCAGATCAATATCCAGAAAACCATTCTGCTTAGCTAACCGACAGTTAGTTTCTGATTTCACATTCATAGGGAAGGGTTCCCATTAATTTTATCCAAGATAAATTTCTTGAATTTATTCTTTAATCTATTTTTGAATATCAATTCAAAACTAGTCGGGATTAGCGAACCTTACCGAAGTAATCATTTGTTTTAATTTCCCAATCCCAACCTATTCATCCCATGAAGTAAAACTGGTAATACTTCATATCTAACACCACAGTGTTATCGGTAAATGTCGTATTGGAAATAACGATATAAATATATATCTTTCAAATTTCCATAACAACATCTGTATAATCACGAATTCCAACATCGAAATATTCCGAAGACAATTTCGATTCAAATACACTCCAATGCAATCATTGGAAATTTTGGTTATTTTCAAAACCCTTTTCAAATTCAATTTATTTATTTAAAAATAAATAGAATTATAATTCTAGTTCAAAACTAGTTCATTTCGATAAAAATCTATTTTTATCTTTTCAAATATGGAGTTTTCGTCCCAATTCTTTCTAAATCATTTCTTATGATTTTACACAAATTATTACTATTTTTAATAATTTTATCAAGGCCCGTACAGTCGATTTCCATCAACGGCCGTCGAACTGCACTTACAGCGACCTTTTTCGAATTTGATTTGGACATATCTCCAAATCCAACCGTTAGATTTCAAATTTCTAACATTCGTTAGAAAGCTCTTTTCGATACGAACCCAACGGTTCCGGTTTTAGGAGAATCCGACGGTCGGATCTCCCGTAATGTCCGTTTGAAATAAATGGTCGAAATTCACGAACTGCCGCGGCGCGGCGCGTTCTATTCAGGCCATTATATTATATATATAATATATATTTCGTCGATTTCTATTTAAAACGAATTATATGAATAGTTTTAAATTCGTTTCAAAAGCAATTTCATCTTCCTTTTCAATTCAAATCAAAATTGAATTCTTCTTTATAAATTCGTTTTAAAATTCATTTCTATTCAATTCAAATTTCTATTCAATTTGAATTGATTTCAATTCACTTTCAATTCATTTCGAAATCGTTTTCAATTCAATTCATTTCGAAATCGTTTTCAATTCAATTCATTTCGAAATCGTTATATATTCAATTCATTTCGAAATCGTTATATATTCAATTCATTTCGAAATCGTTTTCAATTCAATTCATTTCGAAATCGTTTTCAATTCAATTCATTTCGAAATCGTTTTCAATTCAATTCATTTCGAAATCGTTTTCAATTCAATTCATTTCGAAATCGTTTTCAATTCAATTCATTTCGAAATCGTTATATATTCAATTCATTTCAAAATCGTTTTCAATTCAATTCATTTCGAAATCGTTTTCAATTCAATTCAATTCATTTCGAAATGAATAAAATCGATATAAATATCGATTACGTCAAAATGGCGTCAATCTAATCAACACGGCTTCATAAAATTCTATTTTCAAATATTCTATTTCAAATATTTCTTTTTCAAAATAGTTGTTATTATCAAAATATTTCATTCAACACATGACCAATCTCAATGGATGAGTACTGCCAACACATGAACCTTTATTTTATATTGATAAAGATGTAAATTTTATTACTAAAATATTTCGTTCAACACATGACCAATCTCAATGGATGAGTACTGTCAACACATGAACTTCTATTTTATATCGATTAAGATGTAAATTTTATTACTAAAATATTTCGTTCAACACATGACCAATCTCAATGGATGAGTACTGTCAACACATGAACTTTTATTTTATATCGATAAAGATGTAAATTTTATTACTAAAATATTTCGTTCAACACATGACCAATCTCAATGGATGAGTACTGTCAACACATGAACTTTTGTTTTATAATATTCTTTATTTTTCAAATTGGAATGAGGCCCAATCAATTACCATATAAAGTTAATTATATGGATTTTCATACATTACACACATATAATAGCATTGAAAAATAATCAACCATCAACCAAAGTGCACTACACTGTATAAGCATCAAATATAGATATCTAACGCTTATAACAGCCTGTCAATCAATCGATCGACATATTTAATCAATCAGGATGAGTGAACTTCAAATTTCATCCCAACACCCGTGTGGGGTTTCAAACAATCAAACACAGATTTTATTTGTGCAGTTGGGCGATGTGTAAAATTTATCGACCCAATCAATGTCCTTCAAATAGGTGTACATAAACAAACCGTCTGGTTTGTAAATGAATATTTATTTATTCACATTCACGTTAAAAATTATATTTTTAACGACAAAACATTTTATTCCAACATATGAATTTCTATTTAGTTCATTCTTTAAATAAAATGATATTTTTATTTTTCTAACTTATTTTAGAAAATTTCGGCGGCATAACGGCACGATACTAGAAACGGGACGAGGCCTAGCCTTATCCCCGGTCTAGTGAAGGCCCACGCCGTTCACACATCAATCATATTCACCAAACAACCAAATTCAAATCAAATCATCAAACTAATCTATGCAACCAAACAAACAAGTCCATGGTCTGTGGACGATTGTGTCGGGTGCTACTAAGCACCGTCTGCATCCTAGTATATATATGTAATTAGAAAAGAAATTGAAAGGTGAGAAATTCTCACAGATAGCTATCCTAGCTCCACGGCACTTCATTGATAGAAATCTTCATCGCTATCGCATCTTCGTCATCTTCGTTGCCCGTAGCCACTACATATATAAAAATCACACAATTTTTATATTTTGATGTCTTTAAAATAAAAATCACATTTTTATTTATTCACTTTCAATTTAAAAATCATATTTTTATAATCGCTTCCTACATTTAAAAATCGAATTTTTATTCCGTTATTCAATATATAAAAATCGAATTTTTACTACTATGTTATATAGATAAAAATTATATTTTTATCACGCTATTTTCCATATAAAAATTTCGCCTTTTCTAAAATAAAGATTTCACCTTTCCTAAAATAAAGATTTCACCTTTCCTAAAATAAAGATTTCACCTTTTAAAAAATCTCATTTTTATTTTTCTACACATATAAAGATGATATTTTTAGTATTCCTATCATGTAAAAATTATATTTTTAATTCTCTACCTAACCAAAAATCATATTTTTACATCTTCTACTTAATAAAGATTATATTTTTAATACTTAAAAAAATATAAAAATCATATTTTTAATTTGCTACCTATATGATAAAAATCCTGTTTTTATTCGCTACTTCATACAAGGAAAATTTTATTCCTATACACCTAAAAATCATATTCTTAAACACTTAAAAATCACAACTTTTATCGCTATAAAGACATGAACTTTACCTTAGCATAAAGATCGTAACTTTCCATAAGTAAAAATCACAACTTTAATTACCTATACATCCCTATTTCAATTACATGAATAATTAAAATTAAAAATTAAAATTAAAACTCACTTTTCTTTGACGGAGGAGGGGTTCAGTCCGAACCGGGGCTGTTGGGGGCCGGTAGGGCGGCGCAGGGGGTGCTGGAAGGTCGTAAGGTAGTGTGGTGGTCGGAGTGTTGGCTGTGGTGGCGTCGGTCTTCGATTAGGGGTTCCATTGAGTGCTAGGGCGCGGTTTTCTTCGATGGACGTGGAGAGAGGGGACGGGGAGGCGGAGGTGGTGGTGCAGAAGGTGGAGCAGGCGATGTCGGGGCCCACAAGAGCTGGCGGCGCCGGGTTTTTAGGGATTCGAGGGGTTTGAGGTTTGCTCACGTCGGAGGGAAAGGAGGAGATGGGGAAGAGGTCACCGCGGCGCGTTGAGGAGGGGGAAAGCCTCCGGTGGTGGCGCGTTCTGTCGGAGGGCGATGGTGGATCACCGACGTCGTCGGGTTTTTTTTTCTTTTTGTTTTTTTTCCGATCTGGAGTGAAAAGGGGAGGGAGAGAGAAGGTAGAGGGGGTGAGGGAGTTATATAATTATTTATTAATTTATTTTTAATTTTCGAATTCCATAAAATACCCTTTCCATTCGAACTCTAAATCGAACCCGCCGACTATCGTCCCTAGCGTATTACCCCCATTCCGAACACAATGGGATATGTATCGCAAGCCAATTCGACTGTTTGAATCAGTTTCCGTTGAATTTAAAATATAAATCAGTATATTGAATTTTAAACGTACATTTCAAATTACCGGGGTCGCATACGAACTCTATAAATTGCAGAAAAATGTTTTCTAGCTTCGTATTGACGATACGGTCCTAACAAAACTAGTTTCGTCAAATTCTGAGACCGTTTGAAAAATGGCCAATTTCCAGTCGATTAAAATCCACTGAAAATGGTCAAACGCATTTTCCTTTGCCACGCTCACATATTGATTCGAAAAATTATGAAATTTGAAACCTAGCAATAACTTGACATCACGGACCCAACAAAACTGGTTTCGTCGAAATCCAAGGTCATTTGCAAAATGTCCATTTTTAAGGGCCTGAATTCCATAGCGACTATTCAGAATTTTCAACTGGACATATCTTTTGATTCCCGCTATGAAACCTCGATTATTCGGATTCGTTGGAAAGATATTATCAATTAGATCCTATCATTTTTGGTTTCACTAAAATCCGGATTGTTTTGCACCTGGCACATTCAATTGATATTTGAAATCGAATTATCGAACTACCGCGCCATTTTCAATTCTATTTATAATTATATATAAATATTTATATTCTAACGACGACGCGTATAAATATATACGTTCAAATTATATTCAAAATAAATTTCTCGTCGATTTTATTTAAAATAATTCATTTTAAATAATCAAAATTCGCTAAAATTGCCAAAATAAAAATTTTAAACTAGCCCAGATTTTCGGGTTGTTACACCCTCGGTGACCGACCCTCTTTGATCGACCCCAATATGGTGCGACCGAGCAGGCTTGCCCCAAACCAAGTCTTGGATGACCCGAAACCTTTCGACCTAACCATTCTGCTTGATCCAGAGCGGCTCGACCAGGTCCATGCTCGACCCCATATGCTTGCTCGACCCAAAGCATGACCGACCAAATTTTGGGCGCACGACCGACCCCAACCACCTCTACATCCTGACTGACCCATGCTTCAGACCAACGGTTCATGCTCGACAGACCCTAACCATTCAGCTCGACCGACCGTCCTTCAGCTCGACCAACCCCGACCATGACTTGTTCTCTAAGCCATGCATTTGAACGTCTGACCGACCCTCCATGTTCAACCCACACCATGTTCGACCCAAAACCTGCATCCTCCAATGCAACTCCAATTTCGACCAAAACTTCGCCAAAACGATTCGTTCGACAAAACTAACTCAACTAGTCCATTCAACACCATCATGAACATGTTACGAAAGCAGTAACATCACCAATTTAACAAAACCAATTTGACCATTTTACCAAAAATCATGTAAAATCCACCAAAATCATCATACATGTCAATGTAAACAAAACTATATATCAAACTTGCATAATCATATAAAATGGCATGAGAATTATTGGTTTTAAACATGCTAACTAGATCATAGGGTGATTCGTATGAAAATGGACTTAACCTGGCATAGATCTATGATAAAACACTTAAATATGATGAAAATCATAACCTAACATTCATATACTTCATTGAATCCATGTGAGAGATGTAAATCACTCACCGATTCCCAAAAACAAGCTAAAATTGATGAAATAAGAATCCGGATAGCAAGCACCTCGCACCAATCCCCTTGATCTAATGAACTCTTACTTTGATTGATGTAGATCTAGCCTCCAATGGTGTAGATTTATGATTTCCCTCATCGGATTTGGATTTTTAATGGTGGAAAGGTGTTTGAGGAAGGGGGAGCTCAAGGCCTCCAAATGAGAGAATGAAAAATTAAAACCATTTCCCATATCGCTTGCCCCCTATTTATACCCTTCCTATGGCCCACCAATGAGCCTTCCCATATTAGCCCATTGTGGCTCTCCAAACCTGAACAACCAACTGAAAAACCTTAAAACATCGATTCCTCCCAAACCGCTGAGCCAAATCTTTTACATAACCACTCTACGGAAAGGCAACCATCAATTCCTTTCCAATGGCACATGTCTCATCCTCTGATTCGACCTGAGTCAAAAGTTATGCCATGTACACGACTGATAGGTGCAAAATGGTCACAAACAAAACTGGTAAAAATTATGGACATGTCTCACATGTGGATAAGCAAGATATCAAAAGATGAGAATGATCCAACGCTCAGGGAATGAAATAAAAATATTTTACAATTCTTCGATACGTAAAATGCGGGTTGTTACATTCTCCCCCCTTAGGAATTTCGCCCCCGAAATTCCAAGCAAACACAAGCAATCACAACAATTCCGCATTCCTATCATCCATGAGAAGCCAATTCTATCATCCAAACTAGCAACCATCAAGCCATGCATCCATAGCCTTAGCCTAGCACGTGGAATTTTATCAAACAACAACGACGATATAACGATGACAAGATCAGAGAGTTCTACCGACGAAGAGTTCTAGATGAGTCGCCTTCATACTCTCTTCAATCTCCCATGTGCAATCATCGCCATCTTCACTCCATTTTACCTTGACTAGCTTAACCATCTTCCTCATAAGCTATTTCATGTCATTCCCTACAACATGAAGTGGCTTACGTGGTCTATAACTGCGGTCTCCACTTCAAAGTCTTCCTACTACTCTAGAGGTACCACCACATTTGAATCATGCACAAACTTCCATAGAAATGACACATGGAAAACATTATGCACACCCGACATCTTCTCGGGTAACTCCAATCTATATGCGAACTTTCCAATTCGCTCGACTATCGGAAATGGTCTAACGAACCTTGGAGATAACTTTCCTTTACTTTCGAATCGAACCACATGCTTCAATGGTGAAATCTTCACAAAAACCATATTGTCTACATCGAATTCAAAGTCCTTACGACGCTTATCGGTGTAACTCTTCTGAGGATCTTGGGCTTCCTTCATTCGTTGCTGAACGATCTCAATACAATCTGAGGTCTCTCTTATCATCTCTGGTCCAAGTACCAACTTATCTCCAGCTTCTAACCAACATGCCGGAAAGCTGCACAGTCTCCCATACAACGCCTCGTATAGTGCCATCCCAATGCTAGACTGGCAGTTGTTATTATATGCAAACTCAACTAGATGCAGAAGATCCTCCCATGATCCTCCGAATTCTAACACACAAGCCCTCAGGAGATCTTCCAAAACTCGGTTAACCCTCTCGGTTTGACCATCTGTTTGGGGATGATAAGCCGTACTCAAGCACAAATTGGTTCCCAAAGCTTCTTGCAAACTTCACCAAAATCCACTCGTAAATAATGGATCTCGATCACTCACTATACTCGTTGGGACACCATGGAATCGAATTATCCATTTCACACTAAGTTCAGCCAGTTTCGACGCCGTCCTAGTTAATTTGATAGGAATGAACCTTGCATTTTGGTCAAATGATCTACAATGACCCAAATCCCTTTATTCCATGCTCTGGTTCTAGGTATTCCATCGATATTTGCTCCTACTTCCACGTAGGAACTTCCAATGGTTAAAGCAAACCACTCGGTTTCTTCTGTTCAACTTTCACCAACCGACAGTTCATGCACTTGGAAATGAACTTTCCAATATCTCGCTTCATCCCCTCCCAGTAGTAGACTCGCTTCATGTTAATACATCATATTGCCATCGGGACGAATCGTCAAATTTGAGTGATGACATTCCCTTAGAACCTCATCTCTCAATCCGTCGATATCGGGAACAACTAATCGTCCTTGCTTTCGAAGCCAACCTTCTCAGTTGACTTCGGACTCTTTATCTTTTGATTCCAGCTTCTAGATAAACTCAACAGGCTTCTAATCTCGCTTTTGGCTCTCGCCAATCCTTTCGAAAAGAGTAGGTCTTATCGACAAGCTTGCCAAAATTTCAGGTTCCAACCCACACCTTGACCTAGAATCAAACCTTGCCAAATACTCGAGGCTCTTCCATTCCGAAAACATCGCCCCCAAACTTGCATATCTTTGACTCAACGCATCTGCAACTGCGTTACTTTTGCCAGGTGTATAGGCTATACCAAAATCATATGACGTCAGAAACTCTAACCATCGTTGCTGTCAAAGATTTAAATCCATTTAGGAGAAAAGATACTTCAACGACTTGTGATTCGTAAAAAACTCAAATCGAACTCCCAATAGGTAATGTCTCCACATCTTTAGAGCAATGATAATCGCCACCAACTCCAAATCAAGAGTTGGATAATTTTTCTCATGCGGCTTTAGCTCTCGACTTGTGTAAGCCACCACCTTATCCTTTTGCACTAGCACTGCTCCAAGTCCAGTACCACATGCATCGGTGTACTCCACCATCTATCCATTCCCACTTGGAATGGTCAACACTGGTGCACTTGTCAATCTATCCTTCAGGATTCTTAATGCTTGTTTACACTTCGCATCCCATATGAACACTTGGTTCTTCTTCGTCAATCCTGTTAATGGTGAAGCTACCTTGGAGAAATCCTTGATAAACCGTCGGTATTAACCGGACAACCCAAGGAAACTTTGAACATCCGTCACTTTCTTAGGCCTATCCCAGTCCTGGATTATTGCCACTTTAGTAGGGTCAACCGCTATCCCATTTCCAGAAACAACATGGCCTAAGAACCTCAGTTCGCTCTTCTAGAGGTGATACTTTGAAAACTTAGCTCTCAGTTGATGCTTTCACAAGATCTCTAACACAACTCTCAAATGCCTCTTGGGCTCTTCCTCATTTCAGGAGTAAACCAGAATATCAACCATGAACACAAGTACGAACTTGTTCAACTGATCTCTGGAAACCCTATTAATAAGATCCACAAAATGCACTGGCGCGTTAGTCAACCTGAATGGCATCACCAACCATTCGAAGAAATCGGATGGTGTCCTAAAAGCAGTCTTTGGCACACTATCCTTTGCCATCCTCAACTGGTGAAATCCCGTTGCCAGATCCAATTGAGAAAACACTTTGGCTTTGTGAAGCTAATCAAAAAAGTCATCTATCCTTGGCAACAAATACTTATTCTTTTTAGTCACCTTGTTCAGCTCATGATAGTCCACACACAATCTTAACGAGTCATCTTCCTTGGTTGCAAACATGACCGGTGCACCCCATTCAGATACACTCCTCCGAATGAATCCTTTTCCCAAAAGGTCATGAACTTGCACCTCCAACTCTCTCTGTTCCTTAGGCGCCATCCTCCTAAGAGGCCTTACGAGTGGCCTAGCACCCTCAACCAAATCGATCCTCAACTCGATCTCACGATGTGGCGGCAACACTTTGACCTCGTTAAAGACATCCTCATACTCGTTAGCGATCAGCACAGATGACAAGTCTTCCTGTGGAATCCAAAGCAAATATATATAGCTCAGAAAACACCCTCTTCATGCTTACATCTAATCAACACCTTTCACCCTTCCACATCCCCGACCTTTACCTCTAGATTCTCGCAATTCACCCTTGCCGCATACCTCTTGAGCCAATCCATGCCCAAGATGATCCCATACCCAGCGAAGTTAAGAACAAAGCAATCACACACAAAAGAGAAACCATGACTCGACAACATTAGACCACGACAAATCATGCAAAGATTGGACAAACCCCCAACTGGATTAGTCACGATCAATGGTTTATCACAAATCTCGGGTTCCAAACCCAAACGGCATACAAGTTCATTGCAAATGAAAGAATGTAATGCTCCAGTATCGAACAACACACGAACTGAAACACCATGAATAGAAAGAGTACTTTTCCCCACGACACCCTTTCCCTTCTCCTCTGCAGTAGAAGCTCTCGAAGAAGTTGGAACGTCTTCCAAAGCATATGCCTTCACCACCTGCTTTCCCTTAGCTTGTTCCAGGCAATTTTTCTTCTCATGCTCAGGCTTCCCACACTTGAAGCACTTCTTCTCAGCTTTGGGGTTCTTGCACTCACTAGCAAATGACCTTTCTGTTGGAAGTTAAAGCAAACCACCTCACTCTTAGGCTTCTTTTGGTCATTTTTTCCTTTTTGATGTTGCTGCTTCCTCTCATTATTATTACCACCCTGCTGTGGCTTCTGTTCTTCCTTAGGTGCAACAATATACATCTTCTTAGGAAATAGACTTTCATGCCTCAAAGCCTTCTCGATGATCTTCTCAAAGCTATCATCGAGATGATCCATAAGCTGATTCCCAATATATTCCTCCAACCCCAAGACAAACTTCTTGTTGTTTCGATAAGGAGTATCCACATATGAACAAGCATACTTCAACAAGGCCTCGAAGTCAGAAATGTAGTTAAGAACTGGCCGACCATTCTGCTTAAGCTCCACGAATCTCTTAAACAGATCGAATTTTGCACGGTGGAGATAAACTTTGCTTCAAACTTAGCTTGGAACAACTCCCATGAAATATCCTCTTCATGGGTCTCAAGTGTGACAGAGTTCCACCAGTCCATTGCTCTGCTCTCTAACTGCCTTGATGCAAGCTTTCTCATTATTGCATCATCAATGCCTAAGTCCTTGAAGATCCAAAGACAAGTGTCCAACCACCTTTGAACCTCTTCAACTAGTTCGGTGCCCTTGAACTGTTTCCCTCCCAATGATGTAAAGTCTTTGCATAGTTTTGCAAATTCTACAGCTCTAGGCACTTGGACTCCAACATCAGCCGTAACTGCCACTGAAGCGGGGGCCCTTCGTAGGCATGCATCTATCATAGCTTCAAACATGGTTGGGTAATCAGGTGCCTCGCCATTGCCCCTCTAGTCACAACTTCTTCCCTAGCAGAATGTCTCGTATAACGTCGACTCATTCTAAATCTGCAAATTAGAATGATTAGCCATCTACATGATAAACTGCTAAAGAAGTACAAACGCTACTATACTATATAGTATCATATAATATACATCCAACTGAAATCTACAAGTACGTCTCTCGCACGTGATTACGTCTTAGAACTTTGGCTAAAACCGATAACCAGAGCTCTAATACCAAATGTGACGACCGCCCATAACCCCTACACTAAACAAGAGGAATAATGCGCTAAAGGGTGTGTCAAGCAGCTATAGACAATCATCAGAGTAGGTAAACAACATCGGAACCTGTCGTAAAACTCACAGTGCAAGGATAAAATATAATAAAACATATACAACAGGTAATAGTAATGAAGCATCATATAGCAAACTTTTGAAACTTTCTCAACATCCTGAAAGGTTATCCAACTGATACCAAATTTTGTACATAAGGCCTCACTACAACCCTCATAGAGCACTCAAATAGCGGAAAAAGAAATATTAGATAGTAATAAAACTGGTACGCTAGCCTCTTACTCGCCTTTGCACAGCAGCACCGTCCTCACTGATCACCTGTAACCTGCTACCTAGTCTGCCCATCCACAACCGGATGAACAACCCAAGATAATAAGAGAAGACATAAAACCTTGAGTCAGACAACAGTCTTAGTAAGCAATAAAATAGCTAACAAATTTCAACAATAAAGTATATGAAAATGGATAGATTAACATACTAATCTACCCAAAACACCAGAGAAGAACTCAAAACAATCTTCTTTATATCAGACAGTGATAGCCTTTATGGTAAACAATTCAACCATTCATCCATGGAAACTAGAACACCCACTTAATCATGTTACGCACTCATTTCATCCAGATTATATATATCTCATGTAAACCATCCTAATCGAATTCGACATCCCTCACGCACAAGCACCAGAGGCGTAAACCAATATCAGACAAGCACCTAAGGAACATTTCCTTCGACTTTGGACAATCTACCTGAGACGGTACAAACAGATTAATCAATCATCCATGACTGACTCTGGCTATCACCGCCAATCCTTCTTCGAAACCATCGTTAATCGTATGATGGCCAACCATGCCATATATCAAGGGCTAATGGTAACCCCATTTCTAGCATAAACTCAATATGTCCAACCTTGACAACTAGGCCTTTCTACAAGACCCAGGGTACTCGACCTACAACCAGTGTTTTAGACGTCTCTAATGTACCCCTGCTTCAAGCATGCTAGAACTTATGACAACGATAATCTCTCAGCCTTCGCATCTCTAGTCATCCAACCCGATGGCTTTTCATAACTCAAGCAACCTTCTCGAGCAACCATTATCCACCAACTCACAACCTTTGAGTTGTCACCTCATCCGTTGTTCTACACCGATCAACGAAGACATTCAACACTTCGAATATTCCCACTTGAATTCTCCTCGAAGTTATCACCATCACCGAGCCAATTACAACATTGCTCTGTGGCTAGGGTTCAGACCTTTTTGTTCAAATCTAAGTTATACCCAAAAATATAAATTTTCAGAAAATAAACCTATGCGACCGACCCCCGATGACCGACCCTTGGTGACTGACCCTCTTTGCTTGACCCCAACATGGTATGACCGACCAGGCTTGCCCCAAACCAAGTCTTGCATGACCCGAAACCTGTTCGACCCAACAATCCTGCTCAACCCGGAGCGGGCAGACCAAGTCCATGATCGACCCCATATGCTTGCTCGACCCAAAACATGACTAACCAGATTTTGGGTGCACGACCGACCCCAACCACCTCCACATCCTGACCGACCCATGCTTCAGACCGACCGTTCATGCTCGACCGACCCTGACCATTTAGCTCGATCGACCGTCCTTCAGCTCGACCGACCCTGACCATGACTTGTTCTCCAAGCCATGCATTTGAACGTCCAACCGACCGTCCATGTTCGACCCACGCCATGTTCGACCCAAAACCTGCATCCTCTAATGCAACTCCAATTTAGACCAAAACTTCGCCAAAACGATTCGTTTGATGAAATTAACTCAACTAGTCCATTCAACACCATCATGAACATGTTATGAAACTACTAACATCACCAATTTGACCATTTCACCAATAATCATGTAAAATCCACCAAAATCATCATACATGTCAATGTAAAAAAACTATAGATCTAACTTGCATAATCATATAAAATGGCATGAGAATTATTGGTTTTAAACATGCTAACTAGATCATATGGTGATTCATATGATAATGGACTTAACATGGCATAGATCTATGATAAAACACTTAAATATGATGAAAATCAGAACCTAACATTCATATGCTTCATTGAATCCATGTGAGAGATGTAAATCGTTCACCGATTCCCCAAAACAAGCTAAAATTGATGAAATAAGAATCTGTACAGCAAGCACCTCGCACCAATCCCCTTGATCCGATGAACTCTTGCTTTGATTGATGTAGATCTAGCCTCCAATGGTGTAGATCTATGATTTTCCTCCTTGGATTTGGATTTTTAATGGTGGAAATGTGTTAGAGGAAGGAGGAGCTCAAGGCCTCCAAATGAGAGAATGGAAAACTAAAATCATTTCCATATCCCTTGCCCCCTATTTATACCCTTCCTATGGCCCCCCCAATGGGCCTTCCCAAATCAGCCCATTGTGGCTTTCCAAACCTGAACAGCCAACTGAAAAACCTTAAAACAACGATTCCTCCCAAACCGCTGAGCCAAATCTTTAATCTAACTAATATACGGAAAGGCAACCATCAATTCCTTTCCAATGGCACAAGTCTCATCCTCTGATTCGACTGAGTCAAAAGTTATTCCTTGTACAAGACCAACAGGGGCAAAATGGTCACAAACAAAATTGGTAAAAATTATGGACATGTACTGCATCCCTATAAGCAACATATCAAAAGATGAGAATGATCCAACCCTCAGGGAATGGATTTTTTTTTACGATCCTCTGATACGTAAAATGCGGGCTGTTACAACCAGGCTTATTGGAACCGTATTTGTGAAAAGTAGTGAGATTTCAAATTTTGTACTTTTTGGAGTAAGTATGTGGTCGTACGACTAGAAACATGTTAGCGTCATGTAATTAATTAAGAGTCATTAACACTCTTATTCACTAAGTTCTATTAGCCACAACAATTAGACACATCATCAACCTCTAGGACATATGTCACCACCTTTCTAACAGGTCACATCTCCTTTGTACAAAGGAATGTGCCATTATTTTAATTTTCATTTTATTTTTCCTTTACCTTCTTCCTTAAGCACCTTAAACTCCATTATTCTCCCTCTCCTCCTTCCTACACTAAACGCCTACCCTAACAAGCCATCCACCTCCTTATGCACCACCACCAGCAGCCACCCTCCTCCTCCTCACACTGTGGGCCCCTATCTTAGCTCCAAACCCCTATCTCCTCTTTAAAGTGCTAAAAGCTCCACCTTTTTTCCTAAAACCTAAGCTACACCACTTGAATCTATATCTTTGGACCCCACCTACCCACGCATTACCCCACACCCGTCCAACCCCTGCGCCACCCCCTCTACTCCAAGCCGTGGCCTGTCCTAGGGTCACCAAGCCTTAAACCCTCCTAAAAAATTACAACGTTCCATTTAATTTTGCAAATAAAAGTTTATACATGTGTGTATGTGTATAGTAGCTAGTTGATTTGTTCTGAAAAGGCGCAATCTTGGTTTAGTTGTAAGCTAGAGATCCTACATTAGAATATTGAGAAGTTGGAATGGCTAAGGTGAGAATTTCTCACTTTAACTACTTAATTAGTTCAGTAAATTGTAGCTTATATGATTTGATGATTGATTGTGGTGTGATGAAATTGGTACTAAAGTGTGATATGATTTGGATGTTAAATTGGGTAAATTATTAAGTTAATGCCATGTTAAAAAGATGATGGTAGTTGTGGTAGGGTTAATTACTCGTTATCAAGTTAAAACGATTCATGAATGGTCACTAGTTTAAGTCATGAAAACTTAGTGAACGTAGGATGTGAAATAATGAGATATCACTGATTGTTTGATATTGTTTAGGAATGATCAATGGAACTTGATGTATGTTGATATGAATGGAGTTGTTAAATACAACAATGTTTGGTTAATAAGGTTTAATATCTTTTTTAATAGTGGTTTGATTTGGGGTTAAGTGTTAATGACCTTAACACTTAGGTCAATGACGCCAATATGTGATGATTGGGTGTTAATAGTTGTTAACAACTATTACTGGATGTATATAATGTGTGAAATCCATATAAAATTATATGTTAATTGGTTGAATCTCATTACAATTCAGAATATAATTGAATATTTTAATGATAAAATATTCAGTGAAAAAATGCAGGTTTGAATTTGACGTCTGATTTTCGATGGACATAAAGTTTATATAATTACGATGAATATTCATAACTGAAATAATATGATTTGAATTAATTTTCATAAAGATGTGGTTGAAATGAATAGTAACGGGGGAAAGTGAAGTTCAGTTAGGTTATCTAGGTAAAGTGTTAAAAAGATTTTCTTTTCAAAAGTAGCTTATTTATTTTTGTAACGAATGTCAAGAAAAATTGGACTTAAAAATAATTAGTTTTGAAAAATAAAATTATTTTAATGAGTTAAATAATTTAAAAATGTTTTAATATTGGAATTTGATTTTAAAGGAAAATAGTTGAAATATGGTTTCCAATAATAATTATATATTTTATATAATTAATAAATTATTTTAAAATATTTTTCTTTGATTTTAAATTATAAATCAAATTTGGTCTGAATAGGACTTTTTGCACACCTGTAGTTCGCAAACTTCGATTTTTAACTTTGAATCGACGTACCAGGAGATCCAACTGTCGGATTCTCCCAAAGCGGAAAACATTGGGTTTGAAACGGAAAGAGATTCCCAATGAATCTAGGAATGTTAAAATTCAATGGTTAGATTTTGAAAGGAGTTCAATTCAAATTTGAATAAAAGCAATGTCAGTGCAGTTTAGGACCCGAAATGGAACCTGACTGAAATGGCCTATTTTTAAATTATTAAAAATAGGAATAAATTATGTAAATCATAATAAATGGTTTAAAAAGATTTTAGATTGAACCTCCTTAGTTTAGGAAAGATAAAAGATATTCTTTCTGATAATTTGTATAACAACTAAAGTAATGAACCAAAAGGAATATGCGATGATTGCTAAGAGTACAGTCTAGTACCACCTGTGAGATCTAATTGAAAACTTTTCTGTTTGACGATGGGTGGGAAGAACCGAATGGACATTGAATATTACAATAAGAATAGACGAAGTTTTCTAAAATTAAAAGATCCAGTATTTTAAAATAACATATTAGAATGAAAGAGTTTAACTTAACCAAAGTTTTCCAATCTATGAATAGGATTGGATTTGTATGGAAATAATCTTCGGATATTTCAATATTGGATTCCGTGTTTATACAGATATTTTTTAAGGAATTTGGAAGATATTGCTATTGTTATTCCCTATACGGTATCTGTTGTTTTCAGAATTTGATATCGATATAAGTCGATATGAAATTCTATTCAAAGCCTTGTATTTGGTATCAAATTGGATTTTGGGCTTGTCATGAATGATATTTTTGAATAATATCTATTCTTTAACCCAGTTAATGAGTGTATTAACCTTTAAAGTTAAGTAATCACTAAATAATGATTTTTGTAGAATTAAAACTATGTTAGAGTTTTAATAAATCTTTCAACAAAGATTTGAAACATGAGAAGGTTACTTAACTTACCAAATACGAGGGTTGTTAGATATGGAGTACCGCCAGTTTTGCTCCACGGGATTTATAAGATGGTGATGAGATAACGATACGAGTGATTAATTTTTGCAAGGCTTGATAATCCGGATAAGGCTTATAAACCTTAATTTGAGAAAAAGAATATTTTGAATTGGAATGTAGCTTATGATACGTTTATATATCACTTGAATTTTCAAGATGCAATAGTTATTTTGGAAAGTCCAGTGTTGAAACGCCTTTTAGCAAGGCCGTCACAACTTGAATTCTATCAGGAAAATTACTCAAGTCTTGAGTATAAACTCGCATTGATCGACATTCACTTGGATGAGGTGGTGTAATATTGGAAAGTTTGTACTTCTCATTGACGAAGCTTTGGAATTTACAGACCCACCAGGTTGGGTCGAATCATTTGGTTCGAATGATTCGGGCCGAACCCAACCCGCTACGTATGGAAGCTGTATGCACCAAAATAAATTGGCACATAAACTCCAACAAGCATCATCAGCGGGTCAAACGAGCATTCACCCGACCCGAACTCAGGTTGTTACCTAAGTCAATGTGGTCCTATTCCTTAGGCAGTTCCCGCGTCCTCCACTCCTATTTACCCCGATCGGGTTCCATCGGGCCATGCATACCATGGAGAGGACTTGTCCACCCAGTCCACTACAACACTGGGCTTTCATGAGAGGCCGCCATGAGTCATTCGACCTGATCCACCCTTTAGCCTACAAATACATGAATTGAAGGCATTTTCAAAGGGCTTTTGGTGTTCTCTCTTCCCGACCTCCACCATTGCTTAAGTGCGAAGGCTTTGCACATTCTTAAGTCGATTTCACTTATAAATTCATACATTTAACACAAAAACATGGTCTATAATCAATTCTTTTTCCCATTTTTCTCACAAATGTACCGATTTCTGTCAACTGTCGGTATAAATAAGAGATTATAAAGTGGGCGTAGGCTTGGATTGAGTCGAACCACTATAAAATATCGTGTATCCCCTGTTATTTATTATTTTTGCATTCTTTGTTTGTGAGAATTTCACACTACATTGAGTGTTAGTACCACTTTTCGGTCTAACATTTTGGCATGACAAGAAGGGGGCACGTTATCACTTTGACTTTTAACTTGCAAAGAAGAGGATTGCTTGATATTTCGACTCAATGGTTAAGACGAAGAAAGACAGAACCTTCTCTCGTGCTGAGGATGTTGGCACAAAAGGCTCTAGGAACGAGGGTAGCTAGGAGGCTTCCTCTCACAGAGATCCATCAACATACCTGACTAGAGAGGAGATGGATGGTGCCCTTATTGAATTGAGAACCCAGATGGCTCGGCAAGATGAACTTCTTCAGAAACGGTAGGAAATGATGAATGATTTATTCGCACGAATGGATGGAAGCCCGAACAACAATCATCAACTTCCTGGAAATCATGCCACAAGAGTGCAGGCATTAACAAATTCAACTCTAGTAGGAGCACCCCTCGGGTTGGGTCGAATGGGACCCATGGGCAAGTAGAAGGCAATAGTCTACCTTGAAGCAGCATGTGGAATGATGCAACAACACTTAATGTTTTGGATGAAAACGTTGGCAACATTGGAAACTTAGGTTCGGCTTGTGCAGCTCGACCTACTTCAGCCCCAATTTAGGTGTAGCACCAAAATCCACTCGACTTCATCATGAAGTTCCACAATTTGGCACTCTTGGACCTGGTCGGGTCGAACCGCGAACGGGGGTACATTCGACCCTCACATAAAGGCTCAATATACACTTCCTCACTCTCGTATGATCGATGCTGGGGGGGCATCAGCACAGGATTGGAGGACTATGACAGTTGTTGAATGATGGAAATTACATCGATAACGATGCTTTAGGAGAGGTTATACTTCTTAGAACGATGTGGATAATGTCAATCGCAGTCCATTCACATGGGAAATCAGGAATTCCCGCAATCCTCCAAATTTCAGGCTACCATCTTTTGAGCCATACAACGAGAAGACAGATCCTACCATACATTTGATGTGCTATATACGCCATGTGGAAGTCTTACTGGCGTCGGATAACATCATGGCCAAATGCTTTCCCCTCTTCTTAACTGATATAACTGCTATGTGGTTTAGAAAACTAGAATCTGAATCTATCAACAGTTGGAACGCGTTGGTCACTCGCTTTACTGAACAGTTTCAGCTCCACATCTCTCGACCCAATAACATCATGTAACTCACTTCAATCAAACAGGGGTCCAGCGAGACCCTACGTTCATTCCTGGAAAGATTCAACGCAGTAGTAGCATCAGTTGATCAACCTGAACCATTTATGGTATTGATGATAGTTGTATTCAGCATTTAGGATAAGTCGAACTTCAAAGTTTGTCTGCATCGAAATCTGCCGAGAGACCTTGGCGAATTTTATTTTGAAGTAGATAGGTTTCTACTGGAAGAAGACGAAAATTATGAGAAGGACAATCTCGATGTTAACATGGTCAAGGAAGGAGGACCGTCTGATTCTGGAAAAGGCAATGACAGAGGAAAAGTAAAAGCTGCTGCTAAGAACGATCATAATGCTCAATCCCGGAGAGGGCCTAGATATGATAAGTACACTGAACTTAGTGCTTCACCAATTGACATCTACATGGATATGGGGAATGTTAGCCCCCGCCCAAATCCTCCTAGGAGCCAACGTGATTCTGGAAAACACTGCATATTTCATGACATTGACGGTCATAATACCAATGACTACAGGCATTTACGAGACTTGATTGAGGAACGGGTTAGGCGCGGAGAGCAACCCGAGTATATCAAACAACCGATAGTGCCCGCACCTGCGCTGCCACCTCATGCTCCCTGGAAAGGAAATGATCCTAGATCGAGTTCTCATGGGATTTTCATCAGCTGATCCGGATTAGATCACACTGCATTTTCTACATTTCTTAAGACTTAAGATATGTTTCTATTTCCCTTCTTTAGCCATCCTAATGACTAGATTGAAGTACACACGTACGGGATTAGGATGTAGTCCCTAGGTGTGCTCTGGATTCAACGATAAACCAAACAGAAGTTGTTTGTAATCATTTTTGAATTGAATAAAATGTACATTTCAAGCATGGATTATGTTTGGAAAGCTTAAGTATCTTGTCAGTATGTGGCAGGGTTCTCAATCTCAACTTAAAGTATGGCTTATACTTATTTCGGAACCTTAGGTATGGATTATGCCTAGGGATGGACTACCTTGTCAGGATGTGGCAAGTATAGCACTACCTCGATATGAGTATGGTTTGTACTCAGTTGGATTTCTTTGTATGAATTATACATGGGAACGTCGAATTGTCCTATCAGGATTTGATAGATGAACTCAATCGAACTCGAGTATGGATTGTGCTTAGTTTGAACTCCCAGGTATGGATTATGCCAGAGAGGTTGGGTAACCTGGCCAGGATTTGGCGAGATGGTACGAACGTCGTCCGAGTATGGTTTATACTCAAAATGACGCCTAATTATGGCTTATGCATAGAAAGGTTAATTGGTGCTATCAGGTTTTGACACATTTGTTTTCCTTCTCTTCTTTGCAGGCATAGATTATACTCGCAGCTGGCGGACCCGGCGAGGCCCTGGTTTTCTAGCCTTAATACGATCTCGAGCGTTCGATGGTTTTCTAGGCTTCTTTTAATACGATCCAGCGTGATTGTGACATTCTGGACTTCTATGGATTATGGATTATCCAAAACGCATCTTCCTTTCTCTTGAAAGATATGTTCTGAGGGGCATAATGTTGACATGCCTTTTAGCAAGGCCGTCACAACTCAAATTCTATCAGAAAAAGTACTCAGGTCTTGAGTATAAACTCGCATTGATCGACATTCACTTGGATTAACTGGTGTAATATTAGAAATCTCATACTTCTCGTTGATGAAGCTTTGGATTTTACAGACCCACCGGATCGGGTTGAATCATTCGGCTCGAACCTGACCCGCCACGTATAGAAGCCACATGCACCAAAAGAACTTGGCACATAAACTCTGACAAGCATCATCAGCAGGTCGAACGAGCATTCATCTGACCCGAACTCAAGCGGTTACCTAAGTCAACGTGGTCCTATTCCTTAGTCACTTCCCACGTCCTCCACTCCTATTTTCCCAGATCGGGTTCCACTTGGCCACGCATACCATGGAGAGGACTTCTCCGCCCAGCCCACTACAACACCGGGCTTTCATGAGAGGCCTCCACGTGTCGTTCGACCTGAGCCACACTTTAACTTATAAATACATGAATTGAAAGAATTTTCATAGGGCTTTTGGCATTCTCTCTTCTTGGCCTCTACCATTATTGAAGTACAAGAAATTTGCACATACTTATGCCGATTTCACTTATAAATTCATACATTTAACACAAAGACATGGTTTATAATCAATTCTCTTTCTCTTCTTTCTCAAAAATGTACTGATTTATGCAATTTATCAGTATAAACAAGAAATTATAAAGTGGATGTAGGTTTGGATTGAGTCGAACTACTATAAAAATATCATGTCCCTTGTTATTTACTATTTTTGCATTCTGGATCTGTGTTTGTGAGGATTTCACACCATTGGGTGTTAGTACCAGTTTTCGGTATAACAACCAGGTTTCAGCCCATTCTGAATAACTAATACGACGAGTATTAAAGATATTGAAGACGGTGGTTGAAGACCGAAGATTTTCATATTGTTTGGATTATTACTGATATCTTAATTGGGATGTGCACCCAAGATGAGGTTATAAGTGGCGGTCGTCCAAACGTACTTGGTGATTGACCGGATATGCAAGGGCCTCTCTCCCTTAGGGGACGAGGAATAAGGTGCCTTCGGTTTCGTTAAGAACCAGAATGGACTTTTATGGATATATGTATGACATCATATTTTGTGCTTTATTAATTGATCCCAACTAAATATATATCTGTTTGGCGGCAGAGAATTTATTCTCTTAGCTTAACACCCTTCTCTGAGACGTATAAGCTTAGAGGTATATTAATAGACATCAGTTGTATGGTATGGATTGCCAATGTGGCATGTTAAGATGTTGATTGATTAAAGCTTTTGTTTAAAAGCAAAGCTTTGTAGATGATGGTCAAAGCATGGCTTACATAGCGTAGCTTTGTGTCGAAACATGAGTTCGACAAGCCTCATGGCTCGTGAATGGCCAAAAACAGGATGAAGGATAGCAAAGAAAGGACATATGTTTCCTTCTAGTTAAAAGTGATGCCATGGTATGAAGCCTAGGCAATTTACTTATGTGGACGCTGGAATCGAGGCACCTCGAATGATGGTCAAACAACCGACCAGTATGAAGGTTTGATAAGACCGGGGAACTTTATGTTCAGGTAATTGTCCAACTCACTAGGAATTGGTGGGTTGGCTCTGCTGCTCCAAGGGACACATGTAGTTCTCCCTGAGACATTTTGCTAGATATGTTCCGAAGTTGGATAAGGAAGATCCTTTGCCTAGGTTATTAATGGAAATCCAACTTCCAACACGAACCATGTGGTTTTTAGTTGTAAACATATATGGCAACATAATAAGATAAGGTATTATGCCGTCTAAGATTGTTTATTTTCGAAATTGATTTCCGCACTATTGAAATCAAAGAATGACCTCAACACGAAAGATGTTTAGAACACTTCACCAAATGGTATGAAATAGAAAAATGGAGCCACGAAATGTAAAAATAAGTAAAAACGTGATATTTTAGATGGTTCGGCTTTAAAATAGCCCACATCCACTATAGGAAGAGCTTTCATTTTCACTTTTTGATTTACAAAGTATATCACTACATACATTTCACTCATGTCATGACATTTCTCTCTTTGATCTAGATCTCACTTTAATCTATCAACGGAATGGTTTGATCTCTCTAAATGTGGCGGAGATTGATGAATATCTTGAACATTTGAGTGATTTTCCTTGATTCCATGATGAATTTGTGTTACATTTAGGGTTTAGAGAGGATTAAGATTAGAAAAGCTTGAATTGAATTTGAGAAAACTCTAATGGAGTTTGGAGAAGATTTGATCCACTTGTTGTTGGAGAGAAATGGAATGATCTTGAGAAGCCATTAATGAAGCTTGGAGAGAGCTTGGAGTTTGGTGGCACTTCGTGGAAATGAAATCCAGTCCCCCTCATGAGTGAATTATGGGGTATTTACAGGTGGTGTTGGAGTGTAGTGACAATTCTATAAATTGGGGTGTATATGTGTGACGGCCCGCCCCGCACCAGTTTGCATTTCCTCCGAAACTGCGCTGTACACATGCCCAACTAGCACGGGACGGTCGTCAGGAGAAAGGAAAGAAGAGAATGAACTAATCAAGAACCTGTAGAATGTCTCACAACGCATGGAATAAAATATAATAATAACATACTTGACATAAAACAGGCGAGACAGTGCATAAGCTGATAACTAATAATCATTGTCAACATCAGAGCAGCGGAAATCCAAATACAGCTTACTACAACTTTCCAAATTTACTGTCTCTAACAAAAGAAAACTAAAGTAGAAGATACACCACCAATGCCCAAGCAGTGATCTTCAACAACACAGGGAGAATACTATATATATGTATTACGTTGAAGCCTCCTGCTCGTCTTCGGATCATCTACTCGTGCATCACCAGCTAACCTGTCTCTAGTCTGCTCGTGTGAGCACCCAGAGTAATAAGAGGAAACATAAAACTCTGGGTCAGACATAAAGCCTGGTATGAGCGATAAGCATCTAAACAGAGTAACAGCAGGTATACTAAACCATACCTGAACCTGAACCTGCAACCAAAGAGTTAGTACCACATACCGTACAGTACTCCAAGGTGCCATAATGAATAGTGTAAAGAATACGGGGGTGGGGTGTGTATGTCATATTGATAGCAAACAAACCGTCCATAGCAACCATCCTCACATCACTCACTCAGTGCGTAAAGCGTACGACATCTACCACTTTGGAACACTAGGCAAACTGAGGTAACGACGAATCCCGACTTGTAGAAACCCTGCTATGACCAAGCTAAACATATAGAGTCATGACCAAACATTTCAATGACCCACTTCATTGGTTGTAGCCCTTGGTTCTACCGATGCCATAATGGCCCTGAATCCGCCTTCATACCTCCTATCATAGTGGTCCAAAGCTATAGACGTCGATAACCCCTTGGCACGCGTCCCGAAGCAAAGCCCAATCATGAAGCCCACTCATTGGTTCCCAGCTGGATCCCGAGTCAAAGCTCCTCATTTGGACTTCCTTTGCATCTCGGGTTTTGATCGAATTGGAGTGGGTCTTCAGAAGAGTTGTCGTGCAGTAGCAGCCCTAGAATACGGTTCGGTTCGGTGGTCATTACCTTCGTCGGTTCGGTTCGGTCCTCCTTCATTGTCATCTTTCCATTCGGTTCGGGTATTCCACTTCAGGTCGGGTCGGTGTCCTCCTCCGGGTCGGGTCGGGTGTCCTTCCTTCCAGCGCTCCGATCCACTCCTTATTTCTTCACGTATTCCGATCCGATCCCTCCTTGCCATCTGATCCGCGTGGCCTTCCCTCTTGCTAGTTCTCCCAAATGTTTACTTCCGATCCGAGCCCTGCATCTCCAAGTCGATCCGATCTGGCCTCCAATTATTCTTCCGATCCGATCCCCTTGTCCACTCCAACTCCAAGTAAACGGCCTTCCTTCTCGCCAAGTCTCCTAGGTGTCAAACTCCAGTTCGGGTCGGTTTTCTTGCCCAGTTCACATATCCGATCCGAGCCTCATCCGATCCGATCCGAAGCCCTGCACAACTTTCTGCAACTTTTTCCAGCAACTTGTTTACGCCGTTCGACGACGTTTTTGACAAATCTAACTATTCTAATCAATCACAATTCATGTCAAATAGTCATAACGACACAGCAAACTAACCACAAACACCAAAACAATGAATTCATATGTCAAAATGGACCAAATGTGCCCAAAATCCCTTATTTTTCCCTTAAGCATGTTTAAGCCAATCTAATCATAGGGTTAACAAAACTTAATCAAATCGAACCAAATTTCAACCAGAGGCATAAAACATTATTTAAGAATTTATAAACATTTTTCCAGAATTTATTAGTGTATAAATTCGCTAATCTTCACTAATTACCCTTAATTAACCGTAATTAGTGTCAAAATGATGCTATCACTCACCTTGGCCACAAATGAAACACCAAATCTGAAATACTCTCTGTTTGGGTCGAATTCCTATGTATAGCAGCAGCTCCAACCTTGCTTTGTTGCTATTTGGCCTTGCTTTGATGTAGTTTAGGCTTAATCTTCACTAAAAATGTGTTTTGGAGAGGTTTTGGAGGATGGAAGCCATTACTAAGGTCTCAAGAAGGTTTGTGGCGGCTCAAAACTGAAATGAAAGTGATAACCTAACCCTAATCAGTCCTCCTATACCTCTAAACCCGAAATTCCCCTCTGGGCCTAGCTGCTAATCACCCGGTTAAGCCCAATTAAGCTGTTTTTCACCATTTGAAACTTGTTTCAGCCATATCTCCCAAACAATGAGTCCGTTTGACTAATGTGACCACTCTACGGAAAGAGAAACCATCATCCGGAGGCAATGGAAGTGGTTTCAGGTCAAAATTCCTTTCCAGTCAAAAGTTATGGCCAAAACAGTGCCAACTAGGGGTAAAATGGTCATTTAAAAATCGGGAAAAATCATGAACATGGGAAATGACCCCAATAGTCGTCTCCCAAAGTTACATGACCATACGACTTCGTATGTGACAGAAATAAATATTCTACGATCCTATGATGCGTAGAATGCGGGTCGTTACACTCTCCCCCCCTTAAGAAATTTCGCCCCCGAAATTCCTTAACTGAAACATACAAAGGATCCCGCATGCCTAACAACCACATACAACAACCAAACATGCAAAACAAGCAAAACAAACCTATCCTAGCATGCGGAAAACTAAATCGAAGTCAAAATCTTACCAGGCAAAGAGTTCTGGGTGTGTCTTCCTAATGTCCTCCTCTGTCTCCCAAGTACAATCATTCTCGTCCTCGCCCCACTGAACCTTGACTAACTTCACCGCCTTCCTTCGAAGTTGCTTCATGTCGTGCTCGACAATACGGGCCGGCTTGCGGTTCCCAACCGCCTCGGGTTCTACTTCGAAGTCCTCTAACTGATCAGGTGAAATAGTCATATCTGAGTCGTGAACGAACTTCCTTAGTTGGGAAACATGAAATACGTTGTGAACTCCTGCCATCTTCTCTGGTAAGTCAATTCTATATGCCAAATTCCCGACTAGTTCAAGAACAGGGAATGGGCCAACAAATCTTGGTGCCAACTTGCCTCTCCTGCCAAATCGTATTACGCTCTTCAACGGAGAAATCTTGACAAACACCAAGTCGCCAACGGAGAATTTTAAGTCTCTTCTCCTCTTATCAGCATAACTCTTCTGCCTATCTTGGGCAGCCTTCATTCGTCGTTGAATGGTCTTGATTTTATCCGAAGTTTCCCTCACCATCTCTGGTCCAAGCATAAACTTCTCGCCAGTCTCTATCCAACATGATGGTGAGTTACACGGTCTTCCGTATAAAGCTTCAAACGGAGCCATACCAATACTGGATTGGTAGCTATTATTATATGCAAACTCTACTAGATGCAAATGGTCATCCCATGATCCACCAAAATCCAATATACATGCTCTCAAGAGATCTTCCAAAATACGGTTCACCCTCTCCGTCTGACCGTCGGTCTGAGGATGATATGCGGTACTGAGATGTAACTCTGACCCTAGAGCCTCTTGTAAGCTCTTCCAAAACCCACTAGTGAACAACGGGTCTCGGTCACTCACGATGCTTTTAGGTACTCCATGAAATCTCACTACCCACTTCATATACAATTCTGCTAACTTAGCTGCCGTTCTGGTCGATCTGACTGGTATAAATCTTGCACTTTTGGTCAATCGGTCCACAATCACCCAAATGCTATCATGTCCCGATCTAGTCCTTGGTAAACCATCGATGAAATCCATCGAGACTTGCTCCCATTTCCATTCGGGAATTTCTAATGGCTGTAACAAACCACTAGGCTTCTTTTGCTCGGCTTTAACTAGCTGGCAATTCATGCATTTGGATATAAATTTCCCAACGTCTCTTTTCATTCCTTCCCAGTAGTAAGTATGTTTCATGTCTCTATACATTTTATTACCACCGGGATGTATAGTCAACTTTGAGTGATGACATTTTTTAAGCACTTCATCTCTCAATCCATTGACATTGGGTACAACAAGCTTTCCATTCTTTCTAAGCCATCCATCTCGATCAAGCCCATACTTGTTCATCTCCTCATCGATATCCATTTCTAATTTGGAGATGATTTCCAATACATTAGGATCGTCCCTCTGACTAGAGCCGATCCGCTCAATCAAAGTGGGTCTGATCGTCAAACTTGCTAACATTTCTGGATTCAATTCGCACTTTGGTCTGAAATCAAACCCCGTGATAAACTCCAGTTGCTTCCATTCAAGGAACATAGCCCCTAAGCTGGCATGTCTTCTATTCAATGCATCAGCCACCGCATTGCCCTTTCCTGGTGTGTATGCGATGTCAAAATCATAGGAAGCTAGGAACTCTAACCACCTCTGCTGACGGAGATTCAGATCTTTCTGAGAGAAGAGATACTTTAACGACTTATGATCTGTAAACAGCTCAAATCTTTCTCCCAAGAGATAGTGTCTCCACATCTTTAACGCGAACACGATTGCTGCCAATTCTAAATCATGGGTAGGGTATCTTCTCTTGTGCGGTTTCAATTGCCGACTTGCGTAAGCTATAACCCTACCGCCTTGCATCAATACAGCACCCAGTCCGGTACCACAGGCGTCCGTGTATACCGTCATCTCTTCATCCCCCTTAGGAATGACTAACACTGGTGCGCTTGTCAACTTGTCCTTTAAACTTTTGAATGCATTCTCGCACCTTTCATCCCAGACAAAAGCTTGATTCTTCTTTGTCAACCGAGTCAACGGTGCTGCTATCTTAGAGAAGCCTTGGATAAACTTACGATAATATCCCGCTAATCCCAAGAAACTTCTTACATCTGTTGCATTCTTGGGCGTAGGCCAATCCTGTACCGTAGCCACCTTTGCCGGGTGCACGACAATACCATTCTCTGATACAACATGGCCCAAGAACCTCACTTCCCTCTTCCAGAAGTGACACTTAGAAAACTTTGCTTTCAATTGGTGTTTTCTCAACACCTCCATCACTACTCTTAAATGTTCCTTGTGTTCTTCCTCTGTCCTCGAATAGACCAAAATATCATCAACGAACACAAGGACAAACTTATTCAACTGATCTCTGAATACCCTATTCATAAGATCCACAAAATATGCTGGGGCATTGGTCAGCCCGAATGGCATGACCAACCACTCATAAAATCCAGACGGCGTCCGAAATGCCGTTTTAGCTATACTTTCAGCTTCCACTCTAAGCTGATGAAAACCTGTCGCGAGATCCAACTGAGAAAATATTGTCGTGCCACTCAACTGATCGAACAAATCATCTATCCGCGGTAGAGGATACTTGTTCTTCCTCGTCACTTTATTCAACTCGCGGTAGTCTACACACAAACGAAGGGAACCATCCGCCTTGGTAGCAAACACAACTTGTGCTCCCCATTCAGAAACACTCCTTCTGATAAATCCCTTCTTCAAAAGATCGCTGACTTGCACCTCAAGCTCTCGCTGCTCTCTTGGTGCCATACGACGAAGTGGCATCACTATAGGTCTGGCATCCTTTATCAAATCAATACGAAACTCAATCTCTCGGTGTGGTGGAAGTCCGGTCACTTCTTCGAAAACATCCGGATACTGGCCAACCACGGGCAAACCTGATAACTCACTATGCAGAATGTCGAGGGAGTTTAGAAAACTAGCCAATACCCCCTTACTGGGTAGACCACCAAACACTATCCTCCGCCCATCATCCGCTCTAGCTGTCACCAACAAGCCCTCACAGTCTACCACCACCCCGTATCTTTGGAGCCAATCTACTCCCAAAATAATGCCAAACCCAGTAAAGCCCAAAACAAAGCAATCACAAACAAACATGCATCCATGACTCGATAAGACCACATTACGACAAATCATGCTAAGGCTAGTCGAACCACCAATCGGGTTCGTCACTACTAAAGGTCTATCGACAATCTCGGGCTCCAATCCCAACCTATCTACCAGGTCACTAGATATGAAAGAACTGGAAGCTCCGGTATCAAACAAAACTCTAACAGGAACATCATAAACAGAAAGCATACCTTGAATGACGACATTCTTTCCCTTCTCCGCTGCTGTTGGGGCATTCGACGAAGAAGGAATAGCATTAAGAGCGTAGGCTTTCACCATTTGCTTTTCCTTAGGGGGCTGCGGACACTTGTCCTTGTGATGTCCCATTTGGCCACAGTTGAAGCACTTCCTATCCGCTGGCTTGGCCCGACAATTACTAGCATAATGGCCCTTCTTACCACAGCTGAAGCACTCAACATCTTGCTTATTCTTTTTCTTCTGGCCATCCCTAGCTTGATTCTGCTTTCTCTTATTCTGGGAACCACCCTTGCCTCCACCACTTGCTTGTGGTTTTGGCTCATCTGCGGATGCAACCTCAGTCTTCGACTTAGGGTAGAGACTTTCTGATCTTAATGCTTTCCCCACAATCGACTCAAAGGTCTCATCGATGTGGTTAATAAGTTTTCCCCCAAGTACTGATCCAAACCAGTTATGAATTTCTCATTCTTTTTCTCCGCAGCATCTATAAGAGATAATCCATATTTTGACAAAGTATCAAATTCAGCAATATACTCCGAGACAGCTCTGCCATTCTGCTTGAGCTCCAAGAACTTCTTAAACAGCACTGACTTCTGAGCGGCTGGAATAAACTTCTCGCTAAAGCGAGCTTTAAATTGCTCCCAAGTAATATGATCTTCGGGAGTAGCTGCCTTTATAGCATTCCACCAATTCATTGCCCGCCCTTGCAGCTGACGGGACGCTAGCTTTCTCTTCATCGCATCCTCGATAACCAAATCTTCAAAGATACGTTTGCAACTATCCAACCAATCTTGAACATCCGTGGCCGACTCCGTTCCGTGGAACGGCTTTCCACCAAGGCTAGTATAATCCTTATTCAGCTTGGCGAAGTCAACTCTTGGCGCCTGCACTATTGGACCACCACCATTTCCACCATTGGGAGCTGCCCTCTGTACATCTCTAAGCATCTCTCTCATGAGGTCAGTAAACATCGTCCTCATGTCAGCAGCATTCCCATTATTGGCTCCCCTACCAGCACCTCTAGTATATCGGCTCATCGTCAATCTGAAAAAGGAAACGATTAACGACTCCATAGGGGTGCTAGTGCAGTACGACTTCATCCTTATACTAGTAATAGTATATATATATATAGCTTTTAAAAACCAAAGTAATCACAAATACGCTCTCTCGTATACGTATATTATCTCTCCCTGATAACTTCCCTAGGTTAACTACGCAACCTAGAGCTCTGATACCAAGTGTGACGGCCCGCCCCGCACCAGTTTGCATTTCCTCCGAAAGTGCGCTGTACACATGCCCAACTAGCACGGGACGGTCGTCAGGAGAAAGGAAAGAAGAGAATGAACTAATCAAGAACCTGTAGAATGTCTCACAGCGCATGGAATAAAATATAATAATAACATACTTGACATAAAACAGGCGAGACAGTGCATAAGATGATAACTAATAATCATTGTCAACATCAGAGCAGCGGAAATCCAAATACAGCTTACTACAACTTTCCAAATTTACTGTCTCTAACAAAAGAAAACTAAAGTAGAAGATACACCACCAATGCCCAAGCAGTGATCTTCAACAACACAGGGAGAATACTATATATATGTATTACGTTGAAGCCTCCTGCTCGTCTCCGGATCATCTACTCATGCAACGACATCTACCACTTTGGAACACTAGACAAACTGAGGTAACGACGAATCCCGACTTGTAGAAACCCTGCTATGACCAAGCTAAACATATAGAGTCATGACCAAACATTTCAATGACCCACTTCATTGGTTGTAGCCCTTGGTTCTACCGATGCCATAATGGCCCTGAATCCGCCTTCGTACCTCCTACCATAGTGGTCCAAAGCTATAGACGTCGATAACCCCTTGGCACGCGTCCCGCAGCAAAGCCCAATCATGAAGCCCACTCATTGGTTCCCAGCTGGATCCTGAGTCAAAGCTCGTCATTTGGACTTCCTTTGCATCTCGGGTTTTGATCGAATTGGAGTGAGTCTTCAGAAGAGTTGTCGTGCAGTAGCAGCCCTAGAATACGATTCGGTTCGGTGGTCATTACCCTCGTCGGTTCGGTTCGGTCCTCCTTCCTTGTCATCTTTCCATTCGGTTCGGGTCGGGTATTCCACTTCAGGTCGGGTCGGTGTCCTCCTCCGGGTCGGGTCGGACGTCCTTCCTTCCAGCGCTCCGATCCACTCCCTTATTTCTTCACGTATTCCGATCCGATCCCTCCTTGCCATCTGATCCGCGTGGCCTTCCCTCTTGCTAGTTCTCCCAAATGTTTACTTCCGATCCGAGCCCTGCATCTCCAAGTCGATCCGATCTGGCCTCCAATTATTCTTCCGATCCGATCCCCTTGTCCACTCCAACTCCAAGTAAACGGCCTTCCTTCTCGCCAAGTCTCCTAGGTGTCAAACTCCAGTTCGGGTCGGTTTTCTTGCCCAGTTCACATATCCGATCCGAGCCTCATCCGATCCGATCCGAAGCCCTGCACAACTTTCTGCAACTTTTTCCAGCAACTTGTTTACGCCGTTCGACGACGTTTTTGACAAATCTAACTATTCTAATCAATCACAATTCATGTCAAATAGTCATAACGACATAGCAAACTAACCACAAACACCAAAACAATGAATTCATATGTCAAAATGGACCAAATGTGCCCCAAACCCCTTATTTTTCCCTTAAGCATGTTTAAGCCAATCTAATCATAGGGTTAACAAAACTTAATCAAATCGAACCAAATTTCAACCAGAGGCATAAAACATTATTTAAGAATTTATAAACATTTTTCCAGAATTTATTAGTGTATAAATTCGCTAATCTTCACTAATTACCCTTAATTAACCGTAATTAGTGTCAAAATGATGCTATCACTCACCTTGGCCACAAATGAAACACCAAATCTGAAATACTCTCTGTTTGGGTCGAATTCCTATGTATAGCAGCAGCTCTAACCTTGCTTTGTTGCTATTTGGCCTTGCTTTGATGTAGTTTAGGCTTAATCTTCACTAAAAATGTGTTTTGGAGAGGTTTTAGAGGATGGAAGCCATTACTAAGGTCTCAAGAAGGTTTGTGGCGGCTCAAAACTGAAATGAAAGTGATAACCTAACCCTAATCAGTCCTCCTATACCTCTAAACCCGAAATTCCCCTCTGGGCCTATCTGCTAATCACCCGGTTAAGCCCAATTAAGCTGTTTTTCACCATCTGAAACTTGTTTCAGCCATATCTCCCAAACAGTGAGTCCGTTTGACTAATGTGACCACTCTACGGAAAGAGAAACCATCATCCGGAGCCAATGGAAGTAGTTTCAGGTCAAAATTCCTTTCCAGTCAAAAGTTATGGCCAAAACAGTGCCAACTAGGGGTAAAATGGTCATTTAAAAATCGGGAAAAATCATGAACATGGGAAATGACCCCAATAGTCGTCTCCCAAAGTTACATGACCATACGACTTCGTATGTGACAGAAATAAATATTCTACAATCCTATGATGCGTAGAATGCGGGTCGTTACACGCCATGAGAGTACAGCTGGCGCCAACAATGCGTTCGCACTTTTCAGCTGTCATAGCGGCATGCAGTATGGTTTAAACGATATGCAGCATGAATTATTTAGTCCATAAACGACTTGCCTTCTACCCATTCTTAGTCCATATCCACACGCCATGGTAATATACGTGCCTCCCTCTTTACAGGTAGCAACAGCTTATCACACCATAACCTGATATGGAATGTGCCCTTAAATTTAGCTAGCACTTCATACTTTCATTTCTGGGAGGCCAAGTGTACTTTCATGCATTCTGAATACGAAGTTCGATCATATTATTACAATTCCTGTTGGCATGTGATTCATTATCATTCAGTACATTACTTTAACGGGTTTGACTATATATAACATGCTGACATTCTCTAGATGGGGCTTCATTATTTACGACTTAACATTCATGTCATACGAACTAGTTGCACCATGTCGTGGAATGGCTTTCACCAAGTCGCAGGTGTGACTTAACCCTTGCGCCACGCGACCTAGTTTTTTGACAAAGTGAAATTTTGGCTTTATGTAGCTTTGACTTAAATTAAGACCGTCACGACCTGATGTACAGTATATGACAACGACTTGGTATATATGAATGCCCAACTACTTGCCACTTGCCATGAACACGTGAGGGAACACCCAACTCTTTAAACTGTGCATGCGACTTGAGTATACAACACATAGTTGTGAACAGCTTTTACCAGCGACATGGCCATACTATTATGACTTAACTGTATGCTGTGTACATCTTAACTCCATACCGTATATTTTTCACCTTTTACAACTGCCACATGTCAGCTCACATTTTCCTCTCGTCATGCCATTAAATACCCTACGACATTTCTTGAGACATGTTGATCCACTTGACAATTTCACGTTTGTACTCCATGCATTCAGTATATCATGCTAGCAGTTCACGCCTTATATGCTTTATGGACAAGGCTATGCCACATGGCATTATAATAATACATGTCATACATGATTCTTGCGGCCCCTATAAATCTCATGTCGTGCTAACCAATGTTTATGCTATATAATCCACCTTCTAACAGCAGCTGTCTCGTGTTATATTATACACACATTTCCCATTTGCCATGTAAACCTCTCGTAATACTTGCTTTTGGTACCATATTTCCGCGACATGAACGGAATGAATCCATTCCGCGACATGAAGCATATCGGTTAAATGACATGCGGTATGTTGACGTTGTGCCATAAAGCATGTCGATTGAACGATATACGGTATAAATATCATGTGATGACTTGCGACTTGAAATTGGAATGTAAGCTGTACGGCATGGTTTCATGGCGTGTTAATGACTTGATTGCATGTCGTATTAATGATTCAATAACATGAACAATTTACTGCTTAGACCGTAACCAGTCCCTAGTCCTTTGATGTCAATTCTTTGAACCGCGTTTTAATAGGGTTAATACGCACTATTCACTAGTAATAAGAAAATTTTCGCGTATCAAACATGTTTGGCTATTATAAGGTAAAACTCTATCCTTCGGTTTGCGCTTACATTGTGTAATTGGACTTGAGGCTTATAATAGCTTCATTTTTCAAAAAGCATTACGAGTTTTTGTAAGTGGTATTCATGTGGAGGAATTCATTATGTGTTATACAGCGTGTACCCTACTTTTAAAAATAATTTTTTATAAATGTTTTAGTTATCGCAACATTCCCGCGACGACCTGGAGTTTATTGTTTTCCACCTAAACTCTGGGTGCCCATATTTCCTACGTGGAAAGCCAGTAATTTTGGTTTTGCAGACATTTATTAAACAGTATCCTGGATTATGGCTGGAGCTATACTCTGGATTATTTTGAAGTTTTACGCTGTGTATATTTATGTTTCTTTTGTGTTGTAATTTATTACTTTGATATTTTTCTACTGTAAATCAATTATGTGTATTCTGATAATTCTTATATACTAATGTAATATTGCTGTAATAGCAACGACTGATGTAATATTGATGTAATAGCAACAATATGTTCTCTCGTGTTTCATTCGATGTGTTGTATCCCATAACGATTTGAGGATTTCTGTCATTTTGGATCGGACCTGTGTGGATTATGGTCGATTCAAAAGGCAGGGATTTTCGGGTCATAAAAGTTTTCTTCACATACTAAGTGAACATTGGTGAATCAATTTTCTTTGTTAATAAGTGATTAGCTACACTACTACTAAAATCAATATTTTAACATCGTGTTAGCATAACTATTAACAATTTACACACGCAACTCACATAACATACCATCACATATTAATCACCTAGCAACTTATCACCAATTCATTCATTTACTAGTTTAACTAAAATAGTTAACTAAAATAGGTGTAGAGCTCTCACCATAATTAACCAACACCACGATTCTTTGTACGTAGAAATTTTCTAACAAAGATCACACCATTTTCCACCAATTCACCCCTTACTAACAATATATGTATATATGAAGCTCTATTTGCAAATTAAAGTGGAAAGGTGTAGTTTTTAAGGGTTTCCAAGGCTTGGAAGTTTGGTGGTGTAACAACCCGTGTTTTTATAACGTGTAATAACCATAAATCAAGGCAGAATTAATTTTTAAAATAAGAATCAAGGGAAACGAGTTACGCCATTGTGTTCGTCTCGAAATTTTGCTTGAAAACAAGTCTGAGTTTTCGAAAATCGGAGCCCGTATGACCAAGTTATGGCCTTTCGAAGTTTTCAGAAGTTTTCAAGTTCAAAACAGTTCAATTCGAATTCAAAATTCGAATTTCAAACCTCAGAATGGACTGGGCGGGAAATTTCCCGCCCAGGACCAGGTCGACCTGGGGGTCGACTATGTAGTCGACCTGCCCAGGACCAGGTCGACCATAGTGTCGACCTGGGGGTCGACCTGGTGCCCATGTCCACTTTTGAAGCTGGATTCACTTTGATGTTCCTGGCCTCGTTCCTGTCCACATTCGTTGACCTGACCCTATAAATACATCCCCTCACACTAGTCTCTGTACACAAAATTCTTTCTGACCTTATGCTGCTCTAATTCTGGTTGAAAAGTTAGAGAGACTACTTCTTTTACGTCGAAGCTACGTTGCTGATTTGGGGATTTCTATCAGAACTTGACTAAGCATATAGAGATTCAACTATCGACTCTCTTTTTCTAATTCTCGAACCACGATCTGTAAGCCCCAGTTATTTTTAGATTTAAACTGTAAATTTAATATGAATATGATGTAAATTGAAATTGGACCTATGTATGATGACTGTTTACATTCATTCTCGTTCATCTTGGATCTTGACTCTTGGATATTACTATGACATTGATTTGGGGCCTATTCATGTTGTAAATCAAAAATAAAACCCCTCATATTATCATGTTGAATCTGCTATTAGTCTCAAGTTTATGGCTATCACCTTATGTCAATCGTTACCATGATTATGCTATCATCTTATGTCAGTCGTTACCATGATTTGCTATCACCTTATGTCAATCGTTACCATGACTATACTATTATCTTATGACAATAGTTATCTTGACTAGTACCTTATTTTGTTAGATTTGGAATCTTTATGTTTAATTCCAATATTCCATATGCCAGTAATGTTATAATCCTTTATCTCAAGTCATACCATGCTATGCTAGTAGTCACTTTTGCCACCTTAGACCCGTCCCTTTTTATGTTATTACCTAATTAGATTTATTTGTATCGATTCGAGCTTACGTGCGATGGGAATACGATTTGGGTAGACTAGGTAAATCATGAATAAACTTGAACATGAACGTTGTTATGACTTGAACCTGAATATGGACATGAACTTGACACGATTTGACATGGAATATGACCTGAAAACTGGACATGAATCTAGACATGAAAACTTGAATGTGGGCATGACAATTAGATAAACTTGAAAATGGTCAACTCGAGGTTGGGTTGAGTTTGTAGTGTAAATCTGCCCGGAACCGCCCGGCAAATCCTGTGGCTGCAAACAATAGGATCCAATGTGGGTAGTGGGTCATATCGCACGTAAAACCCGAGGTTAGACTATGTTGTGGTGTAAATCTGCCCGGAACCGCCCGGCAAATCCAGTAACCACAACAGTTAGTATAATGTGAGAGGTTGGCGTGCACTAATGAATTAATGCCACATGATATGGTTAAGTCATGAACCACTTGTATATACTTAACCAACTTGACACGATGATTTGATAGGGTTAAGTCATGAACCGCTTGAACACACTTAACCAACTTGATACATGATTTGGATAGGGTTAAGTCACGAATTTGAATGACAACACTTAACCCATTAGAAACCCTAGTTGCGCGGTCCTTTTCAGCAGTAACCCACTTAGATGTATCACGATACCCTGGAACTAGGCAGGGTGGGGCACGATTACTGGGCTGATTGTAAGCGACCAGAACGAAGGCTGAGTAGGTGCGCCATTGTAGGTTCAGGCGGACTATGGTCGTGCACGTAGTCCGGAGTTGAAAAAGCAGGCATTGGGCACCCATAGATTTACACTGTGCGTGCTTGATTCATGTCGGTGGTTGGCACCATAGGACTTGATACACCCTATGGTGGACCAAGCACAGGTAACTACATTTCAGGATAGGGCTGTATGACATAAACACATGACGAGCTAGGACTTGTAGGGAGCCGATCGATTAGTAGATCATACCGTAGGATCCCGTAATGGGTCACTTCATGATACCGGGCCAAGAGATCATTTCATGGTTAATACTTGACATGGGTTAGAATACTAGTACAGTTGGTGCAGCGAACCTTGAATATGCGATGCCAGACTTGACTTATCTTGTTATCTTAATTATCCTACTAGTTCTGTTATCATCCTTATGTTTAATTCCAATTTTCACATATCATGTTACCTTTACTAGTTTTCATACTGAAAGTCACTAGGGCTTACCAGTCTTTATGACTGACCCTTTTTCTTTTGCCTCTTTTTCTTTCGTTTCTTCCCCCAGGTTCTCAGGGAGGAAACACTAGCTTTTAGCTTGGATTTAGCTTGCTTTCTGACAGCTCATGTACGGTTTGGTCTTGGGCTATGCTATGGCTACTTCTGCTATTTATGGGGAATAATTTACTTTTGTTTTAAGTTTATGCTTCTTTATTTGGAACTTGATGTAATGGAATAATTTGTATCTTGGATATATGAGCTTTTGACTCTTTTCTAGAAAATAATAAAAAGTTGGTTTTTAATTTCTACCGCTGCTTTATTTATGTTCTGCCTCGTGATATATCTGTGCATGTTTACCTAGATAATACTCCACCAAAACTAGTGCATTCCCTTTGTGAGTGACCCTATCGGAGGTGGGGTGTTACATTTGGTATCAGAGCAGAAGGTTACCAGGCTGGGCAAAAGTTTTAAAAACCTTCTGAAACTATTTTCAAAACCATTTATAAAGAAGCATTTTTCAAGAAAAGTTTTATGTTTAAAATGGCTATTCCCCAAGAAGCCATTAGCACTTCCCTTTGTTTCCTCGTTTGAATCTTTTCTTTTCGTTCTTCAGCATGGCTGATCTTAACCTGCCTGAGGGAATACCCATGCCTGGATGGTTTCGAAGGTACTTAGAAGCCAGGGCCAACGACGTGGGCACGACAGACATCCCTCCTCCTCCTCCCCCAGTGGTTGCGGTTCCTCCTCCTCCTGGTACCGCCTTTGCCAAAATATGCAAAGACTTTAAAGCAATGGGCGGTAAGAACTTCGTAGGAACTGAAACCTTTGTTGAAGCACGAAATTGGCTAAAGGAGATTGAAGACTTGTTCATTATCTTTGATATGGAGGACCATAGGAAAGTCCAGTTGGTAGCATGGTTGTTGAAAGAGGAAGCTGCATTTTGGTGGGAAGTCACCAATGCTACCAGGCCAGTTGAGACTTGGGCAGACTTTAGAGAGAGATTTGGGCTTAAATTCTTATCGTCAGCAGAAGAGAACCTTCAGATGGAGAGGTTCCTAGCCCTCAAGCAAGGGGACATGTCTGTTAGGGAGTACGTGAATAAGTTTAATCAGCTTGCTCGGTTCGGTTTAGATTTGGTCAACACAGCCCAGAAAAAGGCTGTACGCTTTGCTGGAGGATTGAACGAGCCACTACACAGCTCGGCCCTAACTCATATACCCATGAGGGCGACCTTTGAAAGCTTGGTGGATATGGCTCTACTCCATGAGGAAGACAAGAATAGCAAGAAGGAGGTTAATCCTAATGAAACTTAGAATAAGAAAGTTGATTTCAAGAAGGGGAGCAACAAGAATAACAAAAATAACAAGGGCAACAACAAATCACGTGAGATGAGGAAGTGCAACTTCTGTGGTATTACTGGACATCTGGCTAAAGACTGTAGGAAGAAGAAGAGGAAGTTGGGTGAATGCTTTCATTGTGGAGATACTGGACACATCAGCAAGGATTGCCCTAAGAAGCAAGGGCAGGGGCAAGGGCAGACCCAACAAGCAGGACCTTCTGGAGGGCAGTTGCATGCTCTCAACACCACTCCAGCTCTTGACCGAGGTAGTAATATTTCTGTAGAAAGCCTTGTTTACATTTCTGACTTTCCTGTTCGAACCTTATTTGACTCTGGCGCATCGCATACTTTTATTTCTTCTGATATTGTTGAAAATCTGCACCTAAGTACTAGTCTGGTTGAGGATCCCGTTATAGTTTCAAATCCAATTGGGGGCTCCGCCCATTTATCTATGATGTGTGTGGATTTGAGGATCTCTATCTTTAGCGTAGAATTCACGTGTAATGCTTATGTTCTCGGATTCATGGGATACGGTTTGATCCTAGGTATGGATTGGTTGTCCGATTATGGAGTCATTCTTGACTGTGAACGAAGGGTAGTGAGGCTCATGACTTGCCTTGGTAATACCCTTGAAATTTCTTGTAACCCCAAGGGTCCAGTCATGTTGTGTTATCTTGAATCTCTTAACTCGTCCGACGATAATTTGCAATCTGTAAGAGTGGTCCGAGAATATTCAGATGTATTTGATGAAGTGAGGGGGTTACCTCCTAAACGTGAGATAGACTTCCGAATTTATCTTGTTGATAATGCCAAGCCAGTTTCATTGCTTGTTTGGCACATGGCCCCGCGAGAAAGAAGAGAGCTCAATAAACAAGTTAATGAGTTGCTTGAGAAAAATTTCATAAGGCGAAGCATTTCTGAATGGGGTGCTCCGGTGGTATTCGCCACTAAGGCGGATGGATCGCTTCGTCTGTGCGTAGATTATCGTGAGTTAAACAAGCTGACAAAGAAGAATAGGCACCCACTACCAAGAATCGACGATCTGTTTGACCAGCTTGTGGGAGCATCTGTTTTCTCTCAACTCGATCTAGCCACAGGATTCCATCAGCTCAGAGTGGCTGAGGATAGCATTGACAAAAATGCGTTTAGGACTCCAGATGGGTTCTTCGAATGGCTCGTCATGCCATTTGGATTGACGAATGCACCCGCGTACTTTGTAGATTTGATGAGTAGGGTGTTTCGGGAGTTCCTTAACAAGTTTGTGGTAGTTTTCGTGGATGATATTTTGATCTTCTCAAAAGATGAAGAAGACCATGCTAGACATCTCAAGGAAGTCATGGAGACGCTTAGAGCACACCAGTTAAAGGCTAAGTTTTCCAAATGCCATTTTTGGAGGAAGGAAGTTCGGTTCCTTGGGCATGTAGTTTCTAAGCAAGGCATAGCCGTGGACCCCGCAAAGGTAGTTGCGGTACAGGACTGGAAAATTCCTGAGAATGCAACGGAGGTGAGGAGCTTTCTCGGTTTGGCGGGCTACTACAGGAAGTTCATTAAGGACTTCGCTAAGATTTCAGCCCCTTTTACTAAGTTAACAAAGAAGAACCTAGCTTTTACATGGGACATATAATGTGACGCTGCTTTTCAGAGACTCAAGAGAGCCCTCACCACAGCTCCAGTTTTGGCACTACCCGATGGAGGAAAGATGTTTACCGTGTACACAGATGCGTGCGGCACGGGATTAGGCGCTGTCCTAATGCAAGAAGGAAGGGTAATATGCTACGGGGGCAGACAACTTAAAGTCCATGAGAAAAACTATCCCATGCATGACTTGGAGTTGGCCACTATTGTTTTTGCGCTAAAAGCTTGGCGCCATTATCTTCTAGGGGAGAGGTTCGAGCTGTATACCGACCACAAATAACTTAAGTACCTCTTCTCACAGAAAGACTTGAATCTGAGACAACAATGGTGGATGGAGTTCTTGGCATCATATGACTTCAATATAGCTTATACCCCTGGCAAGGGTAATGTGGTGGCGGACGCGCTAAGTAGAAAAAGGTTGACTTTGAGCCCCTTGTTTGTTGAAAGGAAAAGCCTTGAGTTTATAGCAACCTTTGATTTTACACCTGTTGTTGAGTCATTGACTGCTACGTTTGCATCTCTTGAGTTAAGACCTACAAATAGTCGAAATCATGGACAAGCTGATTAGGGGTGAGACGTAAAGTCACCTCAGTAGGCATGCCACAGATGACAAGGGATGGCTAAGGCGCGATGGAAGATTATGTGTCCCACAAGTGGGAGACTTGGTAAGGAAAGTTCTCGAAGAGGCGCATCACTCGAAGATGACTATACATCCCGGAGGGGATAAGATGTACAGGGATATGAAACGCATTTTCTTTTGGGCTGGAATGAAAAAGGACGTGGCAGAGTTCGTTTCGAAGTGCATGGTGTGCCAACAAGTAAAGGCCGAGTCGAAGAAACCTGGTGGGCTATCACATCCTTTGGAGGTTCCGCAATGGAAATGGGAGAGTATCTCGATGGATTTCGTGGATGGACTGCCTAGGTCACGGAAGGGAAATACTAGCATATGGGTCATAGTTGATAGACTCACGAAAAGTGCTCACTTCATTCCAGTGAAAAGCAAGAGGACAACATCATGGCTAGCGTCTATTTACCTTCGAGAGATAGCACGGTTGCATGGAGTTCCTTCTAGTATAGTTAGTGATCGTGACCCGATTTTCACTAGCTAGTTCTGGAATAGTCTGCAAGAAGCAATGGGAACATGACTGAACTTGAGCACGGCCTATCACCCACAGACAGATGGACAAACCGAAAGGGTAAATAGGGTACTAGAAGATCTCCTGAGGCTATGTATTCTTGACTTTGGTGGCACTTGGGAAGACCATCTTCCTCTCGTGGAGTTTGCATATAACAATAGTTACCAAGCTAGCATCGGAATGGCACCGTTCGAAGCCCTGTATGGAAGACCGTGCAAGTCGCCAACTTGTTGGTGGGAGACGACAGACAGACTTATACCTGGGCCCGACATGATAAGGGACACTTCTGAGAAGATTGAGTTGATACGAAGACGGATGAAAACGACCCAAGACAGACAGAAATCTTATGCGGACCAGAGAAGGACAGACCTAGAGTTCGAAGTCGGAGATATGGTCTTTGTAAAAGTCTCTCCGTTACGCAATGTAGTTCGTTTTGGAGCAGTTAGAAAGCTAGCACCAAGGTTCGTAGGACCATTCCCTATCACTGAGAGGATTGGACGGATGGCCTATAAGGTAGACTTACCCGAGAAGCTGGCTGGAGTGCACAATGTCTTTCACGTCTCGCATCTCCGGAAGTGCTTGCACGAGTCAGCCAAAGTGGTTGAGCCAAGCATCCTTGAAGATGTAGAAGTGGAAAAAGAAGCAACATTGAGGCGAGTTCCGATTCGTATCTTAGGAACAGAGATTAAGAAGCTAAGGAATCGATAAGTCAAGCTAGTTAAAGAGCAGTGGAGTGAAGCCCAAGAAGACGCAACTTGGGAAACCGAAGAGAAGATATGCGCGCTTTACCCATTTCTTTTTGAGGGTACATTCTCGATCTCTTTTTCCTATAATCTTGAAAACCTTTTCGTATCATGCTTCTAATATCTACGTTTGTCTTGTTATCTTCTCGATCTTATCTTGAGAACCTTAGGTAGAACCATATGGATGTAAACATGTGGTTGAAACATGTTATGGTTGTTGTTTGCAAATGGTTGCAAGTGTTGCAAGTGGTTGCTAGTGGATGCATGACACACATTAGGCACTAGATCGGCTCAGTCACATTTTCATGTTGCATATGCATGAGCTCTTATACTTATACATGGATGGAACTTGTTATGCTATCACTTGGATGTTGCATATGGATGAATGTTTGTGCACTCATGTAGAGATTATAAACTATGTTAGGAATTTGCATACATGTTGGATTCATTACACTAACATATTTTGCATTAAGGAGGTTTACTGAATCAGTAACCGCCTGATCTTTAGCATTAGATAAGTACATGTACACACACTTTCTGCATATGTTCATACAGCACTAAAAATCTTTTAAGGACAATGGTTGCCTGTGGATGATGCTTTGAGTAGATGGATGGTAGGACACATCCTCCCTAACTTGGAGATTTTGGGGACGAAATCCTTTAAGGGGGGAGAATGTAACAACCCGTGTTTTTATAACGTGTAATAACCATAAATCAAGGAAGAATTAATTTTTAAAATAAGAATCAAGGGAAACGAGTTACGCCATTGTGTTCGTCTAGAAATTCTTCATAGAAACGAGTCCGAGTTTTCGAAAATCGGAGCCCGTATGACCAAGTTAAGGCCTTTCGAAGTTTTCAGAAGTTTTCAAGTTCAAAACAGTTCAATTCGAATTCAAAATTCGAATTTCAAACCTCAGAATGGACTGGGAGGGAAATTTCCCGCCCAGGACTAGGTCGACCTGGGGGTCGACTATGTAGTCGACCTGCCCAGGACCAGGTCGACCATAGTGTCGACCTGGGGGTCGACCTGGTGCCCGAGTCCACTTTTGAAGCTGGATTCATTCTGATGTTCCTGGCCTCGTTCCTGTCCACATTCGTTGACCTGACCCTATAAATACATCCCCTCATACTAGTCTCTCTACACAAAATTCTTTCTGACCTTATGCTGCTCTAATTCTGGTTGAAAAGTTAGAGAGACTACTTCTTTTACGTCGAAGCTACGTTGCTGATTTGGGGATTTCTATTAGGACTTGACTAAGCATATAGAGATTCAACTATCGACTCTCTTTTTCTAATTCTCGAACCACGATCTGTAAGCCCCAGTTATTTTTAGATTTAAACTGTAAATGTAATATGAATATGATGTAAATTGAAATTGGACCTATGTATGATGACTGTTTACATTCATTCTCGTTCATCTTGGATCTTGACTCTTGGATATTACTATGACATTGATTTGGGGCCAATTCATGTTGTAAATCAAAAATAAAACCCCTCACATTATCACGTTGAATCTGCTATTAGTCACAAGTTTATGACTATCACCTTATGTCAATCGTTACCATGATTATGCTATCATCTTATGTCAATCGTTACCATGATTATGCTATCACCTTATGTCAATCGTTACCACGACTATACTATTATCTTACGATAATTGTTATCTTGACTAGTACCTTATTTTGTTAGATTTGGAATCTTTACGTTTAATTCCAATATTCCATATGCCAGTAATGTTATGATCCTTTATCTCAAGTCATACCATGCTATGCTAGTAGTCACTTTTGCCACCTTATACCCGTCCCTTTTTATGTTATTCCCTAATTAGATTTATTTGTATCGATTCGAGCTTACGTGCGATGGGAATACGATTTGGGTAGACTAGGTAAAACATGAATTAGCTTTAAACTTGAACATGAACGTTGTTATGACTTGAACCTGAATATGGACATGAACTTGACACGATTTGACATGGAATATGACCTGAAAACTAGACATGAATCTAGACATAAAAACTTGAACGTGGGCATGACAATTAGATAAACTTGAAAATGGCGAACTCCAGGTTGGGTTGAGTTTGCAATGTAAATCTACCCGGAACCGCCTGGCAAATCCAGTGGCTGCAAACAATAGGATCCAATGTGGGTAGTGGGTCATATCGCACGTAAAACCCAAGGTTAGACTATGTTGTGGTCTGCCCGGAACCGCCCGGAAAATCCAGTAACCACAACAGTTAGTCTAATGTGAGAGGTTGGCGTGCACTAATGAATTAATGCCACATGATATGGTTAAGTCATGAACCACTTGAATATACTTAACCAACTTGACACGATGATTTGATAGGGTTAAGTCATGAACCGCTTGAACACACTTAACCAACTTGATACATGATTTGGATAGGGTTAAGTCACGAATTTGAATGACAACACTTAACCCATTAGAAACCCTAGTTGCGCGGTCCTTTTCAGCAGTAACCCACTTAGATGTATCACGATACCCTGGAACTAGGCAGGGTGGGGCACGATTACTGGGCTGATTGTAAGCGACCAGAACGACGGCTGAGTAGGTGCGCCATTGTAGGTTCAGGCGGACTATGGTCGTGCACGTAGTCCGAAGTTGAAAAAGCAGGCATTGGGCACCCGTAGATTTACACTGTGTGTGTTTGATTCGTGTCGGTGGTTGGCACCATAGGTCTTGATATACCCTATGGTGGACCTAGCACAGGTAACTACATTTCAGGATAGGGCCGTATGACACAGACACATGACGAGCTAGGACTTGTAGGGAGCCGATCGATTAGTAGATCGTACCGTAGGACCCCGTAATGGGTCACTTCATGATATTGGGCCAAGGGATCATTTCATGGTTAATACTTGACATGGGTTAGAATACTAGTACAGTTGGTGCAGCGAACCTTGAATATGCGATGCCAGACTTGACTTATCTTGTTATCTTAATTATCCTACTAATTCTGTTATCATCCTTATGTTTAATTCCAGTTTTCACATATCATGTTACCTTTTCTAGTTTTCATACTGAAAGTCACTAGGGCTTACCAGTCTTTATGACTGACCCTTTTTCTTTTGCCTCTTTTTCTTTTGTTTCTTCCCCTCAGGTTCTCAGGGAGGAAACACTAGCTCTTAGCTTGGATTTAGCTTGCTTTCTGACAGCTCATGTACGGTTTGGTCTTGGGCTATGCTATGGCTGCTTCTGCTATTTATGGGGAATAATTTACTTTTGTTTTAAGTTTATTCTTCTTTATTTGGAACTTGATGTAATGGAATAATTTGTATCTTGGATATATGAGCTTTTGACTCTTTTCTGGAAAATAATAAAAATTTGGTTTTTAATTTCTACCGCTGCTTTATTTATGTTCTGCCTCGTGATATCTCTGTGCATGTTTACCTAGGTAATACTCCACCAAAACTAGTGCATTCCCTTTGTGAGTGACCCTAGCGGAGGTGGGGTGTTACAGGTGGGGCCCATGGCTTGGGGGGATGGGGTTTCAACTAGGGGTTGCGCATCCTGATGGGGGTGTGTGGAGGTGGTTCATGAGCTTGTGGGGCCCGGTGGAGTAGCTTAACGTGGTGGAATTTGGGAAAAGGAAAAAAAGAGTGATTTTTATGTGGTTTAAGGGGGCAAAAAAGGACTTTGGAGCCAAGGGTCCCACGGGGTAGAGGCTTGAGGTGTGGGGGAGGTGCACAGGTGGGTGGAGCAGCTGGTGGTGAAGGTGGTAGGAGGTGGCGTGTAGTTTAGGAAAGACGAGGAGGAGGAAATGGAACTTAAGAAAGAAAAGAAGTTTGAAAAATGAAAATATAAAAATGATTCCTCTCTTCCTTTCATGTGAATAAGTACAAGAGTGGAGTGACCTTGTTGGAAGACAATGACAAGTGGTGGGGGAGTATGTTGTGTTGTCTAATTGGTAGGAGGTATGGGAAGTTGTGTTAAAAGGAATCGATTAGTTTAAGTAAACCTTTAATTAAAACTTAGGCGTGTCTTAATATGGTTATATGTATATTTAAATAATTTCAACCCTTATTAAATCACTAGTACTCGTTAATATGTCCTTTAGGTTGTCATTTACCATTTTATCAATATATTTCAATCATTCCAATATTTTCCAAACTGTTTATTTACAAGTCAAAAATCAACAAGGCGATTCCTATATGTTTTCAACTTGTATGGACAAACCGTTAATCCAATCAACGCGAAATTTAAAACCTTATTATATTTCACAAATATGGTTCCAATAAAATTGGTCTCGACCAATTCGAAAACCGTTTGAAAAATGACCTTACTTCTAGTTTTTATTGAATTTTAATTAATTTTTCAACACGCGTTTATATTACGTATGTTTACATATTAACTCTGATTGACTTGAAACTTGAAACCATGCCCTTTTTAATGTTACGGATCCGATAAAATTGGTTTCGTCGGACCCTGAGAGTGTCTCAAAAATGACCTATTTTCAGATCATCAAAATAATATTAAATTATTGTTTTTCAATATTTCCCTGTGAAATTGATTTTATAAGTTTACTAACTTTGGTTTAATCCCAGTAAAACATAAAACCAAGTTTGAATTCATTTTCAAATTATTTTTCAATTATTATCAAACTCAAATTCAATATTTGCTGAAATTTTGAAATTTAAATCAGACTTATCCATGTAAAAATCCCATTAAACATGTTTAAATTCATATTTTAAATTAACTGAAAATTTGGATCGTCATATGGAATTTAGGTTAAAAAGACCTATGGATACAATGAGAAGGGGGTGGGAGCTATTTTTGGGTTTAAAAGACCTGTGGGTAAAATGAAAAGGGAAGGAAAGCGATTGATGATGTATATGGTAACAAGCTTATTCTTTACGACACAGAGGCCGAACGATCTGGTGCATGGGACATACGGCACAATCATTATTTTTTGGGCGAAAATGAAATTGAAATAGCTTTGAGGAAAATATTGTGTTTTCATATAATATAATATAATAGATAAGCAAGGGAGCACCGAGCACATGCAATGAATTTATGGATGTCAAGCTTTTGGGTCCATCATTTAGGTTACATATTAAACTATTGATTTTCAAGTCATGCACATTTGGCCATGCTGAAAGTTAGGGATACCAGACTGATATCAGGTTTATGATCTGTTATTGTATTTATATGTCATACTTGACAATGAAAATGGGCAACTGAGCTCTGTACAAGCCAGCACACCATGATTAAAAACACGGATAGTTAACATTACTTAGTTTTTTTAACATATAAATATGTCATCATACCATGTTACAAAACCACCACCATGCTAAGATGAAGTAGTCATAGAGGAAATAAAAATGTCATGATAGATAGGAAAATGCCATAATGGTCGTGACTCTACCACCTATACCAAGAACAGAAATTAGTAGTTACTCAGTGCAGTTGTGATGAGAGCCCCAAAATCCCGTATCTCCCTTTATCCAACCAATCAAAACCTTTTATTTTCACTTTTTTGCAATTAAGTCATAAAAAATAAAAAAACTTAATTGCAAAAAAATAAAAAAAATCAGAGAGTCTTGACTGGTTAAACACATGGAGATAAGTATTAGGTACAGAGGATTTTACTGTAAACTGGAAAAAAATAAAAAAATAAATAAAGAAACATCTTAGTTATGAATAACAAATACCCAAGCTTAAATTCATGCAAGAATGAAAATTATCATGGAATCGTTTAATCGATACCGTAACAAAAACAAACTCATAATCAGAGACAACATAATATAAGCATACATAGAATGCTTTATTTGCAGCAACATTCTTAAGTTCTTAGATACAAAAACCATATCAAGGGGCATACCCTCCCCCACTGCCAGCACCAGAGCCTCCACCAGCACCATAACCACCCCCACCACCATGCTCAACACCTCCACCATATCCTCCGCCACCACCCATTCCACCTCCTCCACCGCCACCATGCTCCCCACCGACACCATACCCTCCTCCGCTGCCACCACCCCCTCCACCTCCATACCCAACACCATGATCTACACCCACTCCATACCCTCCACCTGTCCCTTCACCACCTCCGTACCCACCTCCGTGTTCTCCACCTGTTCCATACCCTGCTCCACCTCCTGCACCTCCACCACTGCCATATCCAACCCCATGCACACCACCCGCTCCATACCCACTTCCTCCCCCTGCTCCACCTCCCCCTCCATACCCAATCCCATGATCGGCCCCTGCTCCAGCTCCATACCCTCCACCAGTTCCTGCACCTGATCCACCCCCATACCCTGCACCATGATCCCCGCCCGCTCCATATCCTCCACCTCCACCAGTGCCTCCTCCGCCTCCATACCCAATTCCATGTTCTCCTCCAGCTGCACCATACCCTGACCCACCGCCAGCACCACTTCCTCCACCATACCCAACTCCATGATCTACTCCATACCCACCACCAGCACCTGAGCCAGCCCCTCCTCCTCCACCAACGCCACCACCATGCTCTACTCCACCACCGTATCCACCCCCGCCTCCACTTCCTCCACCAATGCCATATCCTGCACCATGATCTCCTACTATACCTACACCTGACCCTCCTCCTCCACCCGCTCCATACCCACCACCAATACTACCATGTTCAGCATTGTATGTGCCTACCTCATAATTCATGAGGCTTCTTCTTCCACTGCAACATATTGCTGTTAGTGATAAGAGAGCTACAATAATATGTATGATAAGTTTGCTACTGGTACCCATTTGATAAGGCTTGGATAGTTACTTGTTGAAGCATGCATTGGTGTTGTAGCTATTTATAGGAGTATAAAGTGGAATGACACATTAGATGGGATGCATTCCATGGGAATATGTTTGGGTCCAGCATCTTTGAAAATGGAGGGTAACTGCTTTCCTCTGCTGTATTGCACCATTCATTTGTTGCATGTTACCCATCGCTTTCTTATGACACTTAAAACCATCATCAACCTCACACAAATCATAACAAAAATACCAACCATCCACCCCCCCCCCCCCCCCCACCCCCACGGGCTAGCAATAAGCCATGAACTTGCATATACTCATGCATACGCGCTTGGCTATGTTGAAAACTAGGAAATACATCAAACTTAAACAATTTTTGTCGGTTGATGTCTGTCATACTTAACTATGAAGATGGACAGATAATGTAGCTGTGCTAATGCTTGAAGCCAATGATTGAGTACAGAGTACTAACATTGTCATACCAAAATGCACTCTAAAAGGAAAAAAAATTGTCAACAAAAACCTATTGCGGATACGTATAATTGTTTGTTCAGTATTTAAAAAATATTGCAGTTTAGAAGAAGAAACCAAATCATGCACATCAACCTTGTTGGTGGAGTATGAGTATACTAGAAGCAGGTTCTTCTCAGCATCTAAACGAAATATATTCCATATGTTTATAATTTATTATTAAAATAGCTTGGTAAATCTTTTTAGTTCTTTAACAACTACTCCTATTGTATGTCCTTTTTATTACATCAACAATTCATCTGTTGTGGAAGTATCAGTTACATATAGATAGATCAATAAACAACTATTTTGAACTGAAAAAAACCAAGTTAATGCATAAAACAATTATAAAAGCAAAAAAGTCGGAAAAATACCATAAACCTGGAAACAGGATATCGCACATTTCACTGTCCCAAGGACCATAATAAACGTATGCATCCTCTACGCCACAAAGAAAGATTGCAGGCTTGTCGCTACTGGAGCAAAGCCAGCTCCAATTCAAATATCAAATAACATATTCAGTACGTGCATTGCACAGTTCACAAACCATTATCCCTTATGCTAATGTTATTCCTCCTCATTATCACAGTGCTGATTGTGTGGACTGTTCATGGTGGTGGCAAGTACGCATGGGTCCTTTGGCAGATGGACTGCCACGGTGAGATTGCATTTGCTGGTGGCTCCAGAAACATGCAACCTTGTCTGCTGCACTGATTTGTTGGTTAAAATATGAATTTTTAGTTCTTTTTCCAAATCCTGCTGCTGCAGATGTTTATTGTTCTTCCCTAGAAAAAGGGGGAAAGAAAGAAAAGGTGGTTGATTTCCGGAGGCAATATCACGCTCTGTAGATCAACAATCTAGATACATAAAATGATAGAATTTCAATTAAAAGCCTTACTTCTTCATAGAGGTACGGATTATTACCTTCCATATTTGGTATATATGTCTATTTTCTGATATAAAAAAAACAAAACAAAAAAAGGTCAACCAATTAGGATGTCCAATTCAAAACCAATTGTATATCATAACAACTTCCAGAATTATTCCAAGGAGACTATCAACATGTTTTAGGATTTAAACCAAAATATTCAAAGAACTTTAGGTAAAATAAATAATATATAATTATTATTTTTAGGTTATCTTTTATTCAAATCATTTTATATTGCATCAACAACTTGAACTTCACATTAACAGTCTAGTCCTAAAAAGTATAGCAATATAACCATACAAGTATATGTATATCTTTTGGAATATACAAAATCATTAATAATATATTCCTAAAAGGTTATATATATCTTTTGGAACATCCAAAATTCAAAGTAAATTTTCAAAATAGGCGGGGCTGGTGTGATAAAAATAAATTTTCAATAACAGTACCATTAACAATCAATCAGTTACCTCTTGTTTGATATGCCGGTATAACAGTATAATTGCCTAATTGGTATGCCAAAGGTAAATTTACTGGTTTCTGTGGTAGAACATTAGTAACTTTTTTTCAAAACCAATAAGAACAGTAATTAACCGGTGTACTTATAATACAATAATATTCATATAGTACGTTTTATCGTGGACATTTATAAATAAGAAAACAATTAGGTTTCAGCTCAAATAATGTTGAATACGTTTAATATATTTCTTATTGATGTCTTTTATTAGCGGACACTATGAAATGTACGATGAAGCTTAATTGCAGTGCAAAATAAATCAAGTTTTTATTTTATTTTTGGAAAAACAGTAATCTACCATTACTGGTCCAATGATTACCAATTATCGGTATATTAGTCTTTGATATACCAACAAATCAGAATTGTAACAGTAAACAATTTTAGGTAATGATATTTGCAAAATGGTAAAGATAAGCATACTATAACAGTCCAAAAAACAAAAATAGATTATTATTATTATTTAAAAAAAGAGAACCAGAAAAAGAAGAATATACTAATTTTAATGTTGCATAATCCAAACGTGTTTCCTGAAGTATAAAAAAAATGGTTTACACTTTACAGTATTATTGCAGAAATTTTCTGTAGCAATAGATCTCAAGGTCAGCTACCATCCATTAGTCCAAACGGATGGTGTTCTTTTGATTTGAGAAGAACATCCAGAATCGGTAATGACAACTTTATCCATTGTGGAAAACATGCACAAACAAACTTTGGAAAAAAATAACCCGAAGAATACCAAGTTTTATTTTATACCGAAGGACACCAAGTTTGTCATTCTATCTGATTACCTCGCATCGTTTTATGTCCACCAATATACTCTTGCAAACAAGTCATATTACCAACTCCAGCCCTGCTGTGTACTTCGTCCATATGAGTTAAATAAGCCAAAAATATCTCAGTTGACTCATAACTATTGTTGAAGGTTTTCAAAAATGATTTCAAATATGCTTTGCCAAAAAAAAAAAAAAAATTGATTTCAAATATCAGTCAATATATAAGATTTAATCAAGGTTGGCGGAGATATGCGGATCATCATATCTGTTAAGGCACACACCAAACATGGATTGGATTGACACACCAATTCTTCTGTCCTCAAATTCAGTATGCCCCCGTGTTCCAATCAATCAGAGCCCTCTAATTTCCACCTTTTACATTTAAACCCTTAAATTATTTTTGTACTTAAATACAAAAAGGCGGAAATGAGGAGATTTGATTGGAGGGACGTGGAGGATAAGAGAAATAGGCACAGAGGAATTGGTCTCTATGGTTGACCATGCCTAAATTATAAAAATAAAGATGTTTGAAATCTATCTATAATGGTTTGAAAGTGTGTCTTAAAACTGGAGAATGCACTTATGTCAGCCACAATGAAGCTCCATATACTTTTACCATACGAAAGATTATGTATTTTAATTAATAAATATTTGAATGAACAGCATACGTCACCACTTATATTAGTTTCACACTTCACATCATATAATTTATTAAATATTAAAAGCTAATATTTCTCATTAAATATCATATTTTGCATCTTCTATAACAGTTTCTAGCAACAGCCTCATAGTTATTGATTAGTTCTAAATGAAGTACCATATAAAAGAATAATTGAGGGACATAAAGGTAATTGGATGTTTATATCAATTCTCCAACGGCCGTGGAATGTGAAGTTCATGAATCATCATTTCTGTTGCAGGCACGATATGTGTTGAACTAGCACCATTTTTAATTTATTTATACACCAGCCTTCCGTAAATCCTAGTCGACACAATGGCGTTTTCATGCCTTTTTTTTTTAAGATCATTAAGTATAAGGTAAGGTGATAAAAATTGATAGAATGCACCTTTGCGTGGAGAAGTCACAAGATAAACACTTGCTCATTGGAGATTTTTCTCCACGCTTCAACATCCACACTGAATATGATTCATGGATTATCTTACAATGTTATGAACCCCTACTTCAAATTTGAGTTATTTTCTTTGTTATGAAATTATTTCCCATTAACAGATTTCCATTTTCTTTCAAATTAATGATAAGATTTATCGTCGCATGTTCTGCGTAGGTTAGAGTAGACATGAATTCTACTGGTTTCCATATCTCAGTTTTCAAAGCCTTGTACAAATTTCATATCGTCGTTGTAAAATAATAATTCATCCTTTCATTTGGTATATGAAAAATTATATACCTAGCATATAAAAAAATGAACGTTTGTTAGAGTGCTGCTAACCTGCCAAGCATGGAGGAACCACACCATTGTATAACTACTGGTAAAAAAGGAAACTCATGGCTGACATGATAGACAATATTGCTACCACAAAGTAAAGATCCAAAAACAACTACATGAGTGCAACAATATTCGCTTTATGAACAACAGTGAAGACGACACAGACAACAAAAACAGAGGTTGATAAGGTAGGAATCATTGAAGTACGAAATCATTCAACCTTAATACAATTTTCAGCGTTGTTGTTTAGTTATAAAAACAATCCAGCATGCTTATAATGTTGTCAATAAAGTTGGGGTCATACTTAAATCTTGGTCCATTCAATTTCACAGATTATTTCAAGCCGTAACTTTTAAGATTACAGTGTATAATCCAGTGGAAACGGCATAGCTCTGGCACAAATCCTGTGAGCAGAGCCAGAGTCTGTGCAGCTGTGATGGTGGCAAACAGGAAAAATGAAACATCTCAATTATGAATAACAGTCAGATAGATACCCAAGCTTGGAATTCATTTAACAGTGAAAATTATCACGGAATCGTTTAATCAATCCCATAATAAAAAAATAAAAACAAACACATAATTAGAGACAACATAATATAGCACATATAGAATGCTTTATTTGCAGCAACATTCTCAATTTCTTAGATTCCAAAACCATCTTAAGGGGCATACCCTCCTCCACCGCCAGCACCAGAGCCTCCACCAGCACCATAACCACCCCCACCACCATGCTCAACATCTCCCCCGTACCCTCCTCCGCCACCCATTCCGCCTCCTCCACCGCCTCCATGCTCCACACCGACACCATACCCTCCTCCACTGCCACCACCCATTCCGCCTCCTCCACCGCCTCCATGCTCCCCACCGACACCATACCCTCCTCCACCACCCATTCCGCCTCCTCCACCGCCTCCATGCTCCCCACCGACACCATACCCTCCTCCACTGCCCATTCCGCCTCCTCCACCGCCTCCATGCTCCCCACCAACACCATACCCTCCTCCACTGCCACCACCCCCTCCACTTCCATACCCAACACCGTGATCTACACCCACTCCGTACCCTCCACCTGTCCCCCCACCACCTCCGTATCCTCCTCCATGTTCACCACCTGCTCCATACCCTGCCCCTCCTCCTGCACCTCCACCAGTGCCATATCCAACCCCATGCTCACCACCCGCTCCGTACCCACTTCCTCCCCCTGCTCCCCCACCCCCTCCGTACCCAATTCCATGATCGGCCCCTGCTCCAGCTCCATACCCTCCACCACTTCCTGCACCTGATCCACCCCCATACCCAGCACCATGATCCCCGCCCGCTCCATACCCTCCACCTCCACCAGTGCCTCCTCCGCCTCCATACCCAACTCCATGCTCTCCTCCGGCTGCACCATACCCTGACCCACCACCAGCTCCACCTCCTCCACCATACCCAATTCCATGATCTACCCCAGCTCCATACCCACCACCACCACCTGAGCCACCCCCTCCTCCTATGCCACCACCATGCTCTACTCCACCTCCATATCCACCACCGCCTCCACTTCCTCCACCAATGCCATATCCGGCACCATGATCCCCTACTATACCTGCATCTGACCCTCCTCCTCCACCTGCACCTGACCCTCCTCCTCCACCTCCACCTGCTCCATATCCACCACCAATACTACCATGTTCAGCATTGTATGTGCCTACCTCATAATTCATGAGGCTTCTTCTTCCGCTGCAGCATGTTGCTGCTAATGATAAGAGAGAGACAATAATAGGTATGATAAGTTTGCTACTGGTACCCATTTGATCAGGCTTGGATGATTACTTATGGAAGCATGCAGTGGTGTTGTAGGTATTTATAGAAGGATATAGTGGGGGAGCATGAGATGGGATGCATTTCATGGAGATATGATTGGGTCCAGCATCTTTGAAAATGGACCGTAACTGCTTTCCTCTGCTGTATTGCACCATTCATTTGTTGCATGTTACTCATCGCTTTCTCATGACACTTAACACCATCATCAACATTACACGAACTTTAACAAAAACACCCGCCAACCACTCTTCCCCCCTCTTCTTTTTGGTAGCCATAAGTCATGAACTTGTTCATGCTCACTTGGCTATGTCGAAATTTAGCAAGGATATATCATCTAATCTGTTGCCGTATGTCATACTTGAGTATGAACCTGGACAACTGTGCAATGTTTACACCAGCAGACTATGACTGAAAATAAGCATGGTAAATAACAGTTAAACTTATACATATTAACATGTCTGCATACCCTGTTACCTACTTTCGGCCACGCAGATATGAAAGTATATAAAGAGAGAGAACACTATGACATTAAAGATGAATGTTTCATCTTCCTATACTGTTGACTTGGATTACTTTTGTTGAGCCAAAAATGCATTGCAATAATCTTTAATAATAAACAGAATATGTGAATTAGGAGAAGAGGCTTCTCCACAATTTTCGGGGTTCTAAACAAAATAAACTCAACGTGTTTTTTTATCACTACAAATGTACCACATAATCTTTAACATTTACTTCTGCATTGCATCTTTCTTAATCGCATAAGCAGTTTGTTTGTTAATTTCATCAACTATTGGTTATATAAAAAAAAACAAGTACACGTAAATTTATAAAATAAACAACATTTAAAATAAAGATAATCGAAAATACATGGTTTTTTAAAAAAATTAAAAGAAATCAATCAGTGCATAAAAGTTAAAACAATCATAAAGTATGAAATCGTATTGATGCCAACTTGAGGAGACACTCTAGGGGTCAAATGACATATTCAGTATAAGGTTTATACACACTGCACAGATCCACAAACTATTTATTGATTATAGTGCTAATTAATTCTTCTTATTGTAGCAGTGGCGATCACAAGTACAGGCATGCTGCTATGGTGATTGCATTCGCAAACAGCTCCAGCATTGTGTAAGTTATAGGCTGTGCTGCTTTTATGTTTAAATTTTGAATTTATTCCAACCGTATATAGGTGTGATAAGTAAATTGTTAGAATGCTGATTCAAATACACACTCTTTTATTTATGTCTCGTTCAATTATATGTATTAAGTATATATCAAAACAGCATGCAAAAGTTTCTGAATGAGAACCTCAGAAATGATCTTCTAAAGAAAAAAATGTCCGTTGAATTTTGATGAAAATAAGCATATTATTATATAACAATTACAATTGCATTTTGTTTTATTCTGATCATTTTTACAGGTTACCCGAGCTCAAATCCAGATTAAGCGGAAGCCCTTGTGCAGTGACCGTCAAATGAAAATCTGCACTAGCATAGAATGATGGTGACCCATCAAAAATTATATCAACGATCTGTTGCCTACAAAATATAACAATACAAGCGTACTAGTATTTTTTGGAAGATACAATATTTAAACTAATACCATAAATGCATGGTCTGTGAAGTAAAAAATATATATCATGTTATACAAAATAAACTAACAATAACAACAACAAAAAAAGAGACACACACACCATTTTTTTTAACACCATTTTGCAGCCGCTTTAAGTTGTTAAAGAATAAACTCAAATCAGAAAACAAAGTGAAAAATTGTGTCCGTTAAAGTGAAGTCATGTCTGTTGAAATGAAAAGTCATGTTTGTTGAAATAAAGAACCGTGTCTAATGAAATAAAGAGTCGCGTCTATTCAGTAAAAATCGTGTCTATTGAAGTGAAGAGTCGGTGTCTATTCTGTAAAATTTGTCTGTTGAAATGAAAAGTGTTGGAGAAAAGTTTTCCAAAAAAGGCCTTGGGAATAAAACACAACCTTACGGAAAAACAAATAGGAACAGATTGGTGGTGAGGCAAAACAAACAACAGATAGTCACCGGCAAAACAATCACGGATCAAGCAATAAAAGAAAGAACACAAAAGATTTATAGTGGTTCCACTAACGTCTTGTTAGTGTACGTCCACTTGGGGAGAGGAGATTTTATTATTTTTTCTAAATAAGAAAATATTACAAGACTGGTAATAGAGAAGAAGAAGAAAAAACAACTATTAGATATGATACATACATTTACCTAATCTCTATCCTTATATAAGAATTAATATTTAGTATTTGGGGTTGAAGTAATTGATTTATGGTTATAAATCAATACCTAATTAATTCTTCAATTTATTTGCTTCGGATAAGATTCCTTGTTTAATAAACCAATAAGAGAATTAATTCCTTACTTAAACATCCACCAAAAAAAAAAAAAAAAAAAAAAAACTTATTCATATTCTTCCACTTATGTAGGTACATTGCTCAATCTAATTTTACAAAAAAAGACAATAAATTTTCTGATATCTTCCAAATCTTCTGCAGTTGGAAATATTATATTACCCAAATTAACAATATTCCAAATCTTCTCTAAATGAAAATATTGTATCACCATAATCAATAATATCTTCCAAATCTTCTACAAATGGAAATATTGTATCACGAAATCTAACAAAAAGATGTCTATCCAAAGAGTTGTGTCTATTTGTAAAGGTATGTGGTCATTTTGTTGTATTGTATGCAAAAAAAGTAAGCAAGTACGAATGAAAAAAAGTTGAATTACGAAGAAGTAAAGTTATTTGTCTACTCTCCTTTAAAATTATTTTCATCTTCTTTGTTTCACAAATTGGTATCGAAGCTATGGTAAATCTAGAGGCATGTATCGCTTCCACAACTTACCAAATTGAATTACGACAATAGGAGCATTCAAGTGCGTGCATTGCTAGGTGCACAACATACATGAGAAGTAGTTGAAAACGGCTACATGAAAGTGGAAAATACCACGAACTTATCGACAATTCAATTAAAGGCATTGAAGGAAATGCCTATGAAAGACAAGACTGCCCACTACCTCTTATTTCGAGCAGTGGACGAACCGGGACTTGAAAAATTGTCAATGCAACAAATTCGAAAGAAGCGTAGGATACTTTGCAAAAAGTCTATAAGGGCACCGATTGAGTTAAACAAGTGCGGCTTCAAACACGTTGTGGCGAGTTGGAAACGATGAAAATGGAGGAATCGAAAGGAATACCCGACCACATCACACGTGTGCTAAAAGTGATGAATCAACTTAACACAATGGAGAAAACAAAAGCAATGCAAGGGCTGTGGAGAAGATTCTGCCGTCATTGACTCGACAATTTCTAAATTATTGTATGCGCAATTGAAGAGTCGAAGAATTTAGCAGAAATGACCACCGATGATATTGCAGGTTCTCTTGAAGCATATAAACAAAGGAAAAAGAAAAAGAAATTAGAGATGCTCGAATAGGCTTCACAAGCTAAGACAAGTATCAAGAAGACAATGTGATGTACGCATAACAAAATCGAGAAAGGGGACGTTGTCATAGATGTCGTGGTTTTGGTCATAATCGAGGACGAGGATTTGAAAATAATCCACAAGAAAAAGACCAGTCGAACCAACAAAATTGGCGTGGTAAAGGATTTAGCCGTGGAAGAGGTGGCTGGTCAAATCGTCCAAATGTTGTGTTGCAACTGAAGCAAGTATGAGCATTATGCAAAAGAATGTTATTTCAAGAGAAAGGTGGAAGAAAACGCAAACCTGATTGCAGAAGAAAACACAAGAAACCATGTGTTCTCTTGATGGCCTATAAGGAAAACTCTCCTGACATCGATGTAGTATAGTATCTCGATACCGGTGCAAGTAATCATATGCACAGGCAAAAATCCTTTTTTGTGAAGATGCATGAGGTAAAAGATGGACACGTGTCATTTGGAAATGCGTCAAAAGTTCAAGTTAAAGACCAATGAAGAATCAGCTTTTCTCAAAAGGATGGTAAAAAATGATCGATTGAAGATGTATATTATGTGCTTGAATTGAATAGTAACATCCTTAGCATGGAGCAACTATTAGTTAATGAGTATTCAGTTTTTCATGAAAGATCGGATGTTACTTTTGAAGGTCAAAAAGGCTATTTACTTGCACACGTAGAGATGACCAAGAATCAAGTGTTCAAACTCAATATGAGAAAAGTGCGAGAAAGATATTTGCAAGTCAACATGGCGGATAAGGCATCGCTATGGCACTTACGGTTTGAACATTTAAATTATATCGGTCTAAAAGAGTTTGTAAAGAAGGATATGGTTCACGGTTTACTAAATATGGATAACACAAAAAAAAAATGACGAAGAATGTGTGCTTGGCAAACAAACAAGAAAATGTTTTCAAAAGAAGGCTGAATATCGTACAAGGAGGTCACTAGAGTTGATACATACCGACAGATCACTCCCAAATCATTTGACAAGAAGAGGTATTTTATCACGTCCACTGACGATTACACAAGGAAGACTTGGATTTATTTTTTGAAATTCAAAGTATTAGTAAAAAAGACGATTGATTTTTATATCAAGACTTTACAATCAGATAGAGGCGGAGAGTATATGTCAACAGCCTTCACGAGCTATTGCGATGAACAAGGGATCAAAAAATTCTTAATCGCACCCTACTCACCTCAGCAAAATGGTGTGGTCGAAAGGAAAAATCAAACTATTCTTTACATGGTTCGATCAAATGTTGAAGAGCAAAGACATGCCAAAAGAATTTTGGGCAGAAGCAGTACAAAGTGCAGTGTATGTGCAAAATCGATGCCACACGCGATATTGGCTGATCAAACATCGCAGAAAGTTTGGAGCGGACGAAAACCAGCCATATCGCACTTAAAAGTATTTGGTAGTTTGGCATATGTACATGTTCCAAATAAAAGAAAAACCAAATTAGATGATAAAAGCAGGAAACATGTATTCATTGGGTATGATGAGAAGACAAAAGTCTTCAAATTATTCGACCTAATTGGAAAGAAGATGGTTGTGAGCCAAGATGTGCAGGTGAATAAGGAAAGTACATGGGATTGGAACAACCAAATGAAAGTGACGCAGAAGGAAGAAAAAGAAGAACCGTCAACTACTACAGTGGCACAGACACCAATAACCGCTCAATCATTTGATGATGAAGAAGAGCTAAGGCACCAAAAATGCAAATTTTGCAAGAACTGTACGAGTCAACAAATGAAGTGCACCTAATATGCCTTTTAGCAGATGCTGAGAATATTACTTTTAAAGAGATGGTAAGAGAGAAAAAATAGGAACTTGTGATTGATGAAAAGATAAGGGCTACCAAAAATGAAACTTGGGACTTGGTGGAGTTACCAAAAGGACATCGGCCCATAGGAGTAAAATGTGTATAAGAAAAAGATGAATGCCCAAGGTGGGATAGAAATATATAAGACGCAACTAGTTGCAAAGGGTTATAAACAAAAGGTGGGCACCGCTCGATTATGACGAAGTCTTTGCCCTAGTGGCAAATGGAAATAATCAGTCTTCTCATATCTCAAACAGAGCAACTCAAGTGGCAGATTTATCAAACATATATGAAATCGGCATTTCTAAATGGTGTGCTTGAAGAGGAAGTATATGCGCAGCATCCACCACAGCATCCACCAGGGTACATGAAAGCTAGAAAGGAGAGCAAAGCATTGATGTTAAGGAAAACATTATATGGGCTAAAGCAAACACATCGTGCATGGAACGCCTACTTCAAGGATATAGGTTGATGTCCTTACGAACATGCACTATATGTGAAAAAAGAAAAATGCAACTTGTTATCTGTCGCTCTTTATGTTGATGATCTGATATTTATAGGTAATAAGGAGGAAATGATAAAAGATTTTAAAGAAGCTATGACTCTCGAGATTTTGAAATGACAGATTCAGGGTTGATAAAGTACTTTATTGGTTTTGAGGTTAGGCAAGGAAGATCTGAAATGTGTCATAAGAGGCTTATGCAAAAGACATTTTGAAGAAGAACAAGATGGAAGTGCTCAGCCCAGTAACAACACCGATGGAACTCGGTACAAAACTCTCTAAGTTTAATGGTGGAGATCGAGTGGATGCAAACAAATACCGAAGTTTGGTTGGAGGCCTAACATATCTCACGTGCACCCGACCGGACATTGCATGTAGTGTTGGCATAGTGAGTCGGTTCATGAAGAAGCCAAAATACTCGCATATGAAGGTTGTTAAGAGGATTATTCGATATGTCGTAAGAGACTTCTTCGATATGTCCGAGGAACAGAGTCACTTGAGTTATTCCATTTTAAGATAAATGAATACAAACTGGTGGGTCACTCTGATAGTGATTGGTGTGAAGATATAGATGATCAAAAAAGCACATCGGGATATGTGTTCTACATGGGAGATACTGCTTTTACATGGCTCTCGAAGAAACAAGCAATAGTGACATTGTCAACATGTGAGGCAGAGCATGTGACAACATCTTGCGTGTATGTCATGCGACATGGTTGAGAAATTTGTTATACGAGCAAAACTACAACACGAGGCAACAAAAATACGAGTTGATAATAAATCAACAATTGAGGTAACAAAGAATCCGGTGCACCATGAGAGGAGCAAGCATATAGATATTCGCTAGCATTTCATTCGGGAACATTTGGAGGAAGGCAACATGCAAATGAGTCATGTTGCAAATCGTGACCAGGTGGCAGATATATTTACAAAGTCGCTACCAAAAGTGTTGTCCGAAAATTGTACGATGATGATCAGAATGAAGAATGAAAGATGTTTGAGTTTAAGGGAGGAATTTGTTAAAGAATAAATTCAAATCAAAAATAAAGTGAAAAGCCATGTATGTTGAAGTAAAGAGTTGTGTCTTTTGAAGTGAAAAGTCGTGTTTGTTGAAATGAAAAGTCGTGTTTATTGAAATGAAAAGTCGTGTTTGTTGAAATGAAGAGTCATGTCTATTGAAATGAAAAGGTGTTGTTCATGCGCAAAAGTTGGAAACAACACCCAACGAGTTCCGAGATAAAGAAACTACACGTCCGAAATGAAAATATGCAGGTAAGTAAATAACACAGTATTTATAATGGTTCGGTCCGCGAGAACCTAAGTCTACGTTGAATGATTTGCTAGTTTTATTCATTTTTAGTCAAAGTACATTGGTTGACATCATTGTTACAAGTGGTTACAAAGGCAACGATGGAAAGTAAGTCCAAAAATTAGGGTTTAGTTCTACCAGAGTTGCCTATGCAGCACAAAAAGTTTAAGTCTTCAAGAAGGAGATAAAGTTTTCTTCCCAAAGCTTTAAGGTGATCAATAATGGCCAAAGGTCAATATCTCTTGCCAAAAGTGTCAAATCAACAAAAACCAATCTTTTTCACAAAGCAGACATAAGAGTATTTATAGGTAGTGAAGTAAGTTGGAACATGTGAAGCGTGGGGTCCACCTATAATTTTCGTACCCTAAGATCGGTATCGATCCAGCCCTTTTCACGAAGCAGACATGGGGGTATTTATAGGTAATGGGAGCATGTGAAGCCTAAGGTCCACCTATAATTTTCGTACCCTGGGTTCGGTACGTATCCTAGGGCGTTATCCCTTCTCTTTTGCTTCAAAGCCTTGAACTCCTTGCATTGCTTCTTTTCGTACTCCACGTTTCGTATTCACATTTTCGTATCCCCATACTTGGTTTCCGCCACTCCAAAACATAACCAAGTATCGGGATCGATGCATCCAAACGATGTATTCCACTTTCCATGGCAATTTTCATATCCCACAACTCATACTCCAAAAAATAGCCTAAGTTCCCAACATTTCGTATCCGGTCTCATTGCCTCTTTTTGTATCCCAAGCCACACCGAAATCCGCATTCTCAGCTCAACGTGGGATCCACCCATAATTTTCGTACCCCGAGATCGGTACGTATCCCGGAGTGTTATCCATTCTCTTTTGCTTCAAAGTCTTGAACTTTTTGTGTTACTTCTTTTCGTACTTCACGTTTTGTATTTGCATTTTTGTATCCCCATACTTGGTTTCTGAAGAGTTGAGCTGGGGATGCGGATTTTATTGTGGTTTAGGATATGAAAAGAGTTAACGAGGCCGGATACAATGTTGGGAACTAAGGCTATTTTCTAGAGTATAGGTTGTGGGATATGAAAATTACCATGACAAGTGGGGTACGAAGTTTGGATGCACCAATCTCGATACTTGTGATGTTTTGGAGTGCTGAGGCTAGGATACGAAATCAGGAAGCCGAAGGATTACGAATTTCCCTAGGGAGCATCCAGATACGAAATTTGCAGTGAAGCTTAATGTCGATCCCGAGTACTTGTCCGTTTGTAAAGCAGTTTTGACGAGCCGTGATGATCGCATTTGTACGACTCTATCTGGGCTTGGTTCTTGGATATCTTGGCAACACTTCAGACAGTTGAACTACGCGATGGACCGAGTCGGCTGGGTCTGGACCACTTTTGGTGACCGGGTCAAAAAGCCAGTTAACAGATGTCTATCCAAAGAGTTATGTCTATTTGTAAGGGTATGTATTCCACTATAAATATGTGGTCATTTTGTTGTGTTGTATGCAAGAAATCAAGCAAGTATGAATGACAAATGAAGAAATAAGTTGAATTATAACCAAAAAGTTACATTCCTCCTCTCTATTTCACACAAGTTTCTATTTAAATGTTTGTTCTTTCTTTCTCATGTCAAATGAACCAAACATTTAAATATAAAACTTGCGTTTGATATATCGAAGGGATCATATGGTACTAAATAAATGGACCACTAATCATAGCTCATACATGCATGCATACATTACATACATTGATACATAAAGGCCGGGGGGAGGGGGATAATCTATTAATGCATTAATATAAATATACAATTGTTGCATAGAAACAAGAGGAAATAAGTAGAATTATATCCTTTAGAATATGTATGTATGTGTACATTATACTCACACCTCATTTTGAAGAACATTTGGAAACTTACAATAAAAGTGTATCTCTTTTGATAACTAAAATGCATCACTTTGACAACATATTATGTCACCCTTTGCCACATTAAGAAACTGATATTCTCATAAAAAAATAAGAAGGCTCCATGCTAGTATGCATGTATACATGGGAGAGAAACACCTTTATACATGGGAAAGAAACACCTCTAGAAATCGTATACATGGGAGAGAAACACCTCCATACATGGGAAAGAAACACCTCTAGAAATTGGAGACTCTGAATGTTAGCTACTTCTTTTTCTGCTAATTAATGGGCATAGCTGAACCTAACTAGGAGGCTAAAACGCACCAATAAATTACCACAGTTGGTGTCACCCAAAATATATATACAAATGAGCTGATATTCCTAAAATTGTTAGGAGCACTGCAAGTTCCCATAAACTATTTCACTGAAACATGCTAATCATTTTAATTGAATGCAAATAACTCATCAGGTAATGTTATATAACCGAGCTCCTAAGTCGTTTAGTACAATGGGGGGCAAGATTGTGTTTACTTATCAATATCACTCGCTAGTAAATGAAGAAGTAAATGTTTCAAGTTAGCCCAGTTTAGTTACCTTTCAACCCGAATTTTCAATTGTATATCGTTTCATGGATTCATCAGATCAACTGATAAAGTAGCTAGTGCCACTTTTTTTCTTTGCAGTGATCACTGATGTAGTCAACCTTGCAAATATGCACACAAAAAAATATCAGCTACAGTTGATGAGATTTAAACCAACCGACAAAAAAATCATAGTCTCCACTAAAACTAAAATCTTGCGTTAAGAAATAAAATCCAGCCTGTATCATCTACTGACCAGTCAATTTTTTGATCTCTTGACTTTTGATTTAGTGTAAATCAATCAAATTTCCACCTTATCGTGGTTACTGGTTAAGAACTCCACTACCACCATTGCTGACGGTTGTTTACTTCATGAATTAACATTACCTAGAACTCAATTGTTCACACTATCACCTACTCATTGTGTGCTGCTTCCTGCTAGTAAGCCATAGCCAACTTGAAAACATCATCATAGCCAACTTGAAAACATCATCATAAGCTCAATGAACCTACATATAGAGAAAACTTTATCTGTGAAGAAACACACATTTGTAAATGTTACAAACAAGCAGCACTTAATGCTAATTTAGAGGCTAGAATATAAATTCTGTGTGTTTACAGGCTTGATCGAATGGTTTCATTATTTCTCCACGCCATCATATCATGATCATTTAATGTGATTATATGCTACTAAAATCCAACAGTACATTGCAGGTGAAGGTATTATCAATTTCAACCTAAGCGTTTCGTTAGTAAGTTTGTCGTTTGTATCCGAAACAAAATCTGCCAGCGCTTAACACATAATGTACTAGATAACACATATCTCAGTATCCTATTATCAACAGTCATCATGATATAGGCAAATATTAAATTAGCCATCCAAACAAAACAACATGGATCGGACCCACAGGAAGGCCAAATGTCAAACTTATACTGCGCATCTATGCAGCACTTGAAACATTCTTCTGCTTTAAAATATGCTCCTACTGATAGGTTGGAGATCAAGCTTTCGCTTTTGTCTCAAATTCAGAACTTAAACGAATATTGAAATTTGAAGGGAAAAAAGTGTAATTTGTTATTATCAAAAATGAACACACTGCAAATATGCAAATCACCTAGTCCCTTAGTCCAGACCACTGCTTCAAATCTCAAAAATATCGTCCAATATCTCGTTTTGGGCTCCTTCCGAAACGAAATAGCATATCTCACTGTAAATCCCGTGTTAAATATATTGAGATGGTACAATTTAGAACGATATATCGCCTGAGATGAGATATTGAAATATCGAACTGAGATCTTGGTTTTTGTGATCAAAATTTAAACTCATGTTTAACCAAAACATTAATTAATAAAACTCAATTCTAGTCAGGATAATATTGAGTTATTATATATTTTGCATGTTAAATGATCATATTGTATCTTATATATGTTCTTCAATGCCTAATGATTTTCATATTTGTCATTTTTTTTACATGCATGTAACCAATAAAATTATGTATTTTATATTCTACTTATGTTGAACTGTTTAATGTTTTGAATCTATTTCTTGTTTTATATCTAACAATAATTCATGTTCATGGATCATAAGTTGTAAGCATTAACCTATTTGTATTGTGTTGTTTTTATTTTATTTTAAGCATATTGTGATTTAAAAATATGAATGTTCTTTCTAAATTAAGAACAATGAAGTTATCTTGAAATTCAAGTTTAAGTTATTATTTTAATAATAGTGTTCACAAAAATTATTGTGTAAGAATATCATTTTTAACAGATCATATACTCCAAGAATTCCGAGATAAGCTTTCAGATCCGGATGAAAATCCGAGACAAACCCTCGAATTAGACTCATAACATCTAAGATCTCCCCGATACCAGATCAAATCTCAAAAATCCTCGAGATGAAACGTGACAGGTATCCGAGATTTAAAACCTTGCTCCAAACCAATGTATATTTGTCACATCTCAATGTATTTCATAAAACCATCCTGCTTAAAATCTTACTATTGTAAACAAATGTTTATTTTGCAAACACATCATTACATGACACTTTTTTACTGGTGGCACTACGGAACTAGGGTAGTCTGGGGCTAGGTGATTTCTACCCCTGTAACAATTACTATAAGGAGTCACTATCACATTACTTGATCTGAAGATTTACACATTATTACTTAACAGAAAACATTCTGTATATGGTATCTTGACAGTCTTTGTTAAAATGTAACAGCCCAAATTTAATCTACTTTCAGATTCTGTAATAAACAGAATCTAGTTAACATATATTGCACAAGTGGATAATTTTATTTGGTAGACATATGTCAACAACATTAATTTTAGAACAACTTAAAATAGCAAACAAATCCTATGAAGGGTGATTTTGTAATTATGATCAACATTAGAACTATGCAAAGAATGAAGTATATAGCATTAGTTATCATGCTATCAAGACACGATCTTAATTGGGAAGGAATAATTATAATCAACTTCTCATTCACCCATGTGATTAATCAAAAAGACCAGACTCCATGGATTTTGACATCACTAAGCGCCATACGGATGATGACCGTAGTTTAATTTAGATATTATAAAATATAGTTGAGTGGATCTTGCATTGTATCGTGTTACATGATTGGCTATTAAGAAATCATATGATAATACTAAAATATACATAATGCAGAAAGCATACAATATTTATTACTTCTAAACTTAGTGTAATTGCAATTCAAGGCAATAGGTGAGTACATCGATGATCGATGGGTTGCCAACATTTCGAATATTTTACATTAATGCTGATGCAAAAGAAGACTATTTTAACACAAGAACGTACCATAATTGGAAATTTAGTTTATACTGGTAAATTATGATCTGCAAAGGCTTCTGCAGTTTGATCTGAAAGCAGGCAGTTATCAGGTCTTGCAAACTACAACCAAAACAGTAATAATATTCCTTCTGGTCTATCACGCATACATGTATTCTATTATATGAGCATGGTGCTCACTGAATTGAGAGATGAAGTATCACTGATAATATTAGGCTTTTTCTCCTTACAAACTATCAGGTAGTAGAGAAAACTCAGCTCAGCATATAAGATATCATCTGAATGCAAAATATTCTGCCTCTTTGCACTGCACAGTATTGCTTTATTTTTGTTCAAGAGGCCGCTTCCACAAATCTATCAAATAGCAGTAAAACAAAAGAATTTAATGCTCCCTTAGGGATTTTCTCCTACTTCATTGGTTCTCTCCACATATATCATTTTCGGAAACATATAATTTATTATTATTATCATTATTACAACTAATTATCATTGTACATTTGACTATTTACAAAATTGTTCCAAGCTTTATCATATTATTTACGTTCAAGCCCATATATTTAAATCAGTTAAGTGATCTAAAATTTGAAGTTTAAAATAAATCCAATTAACTAACAATATTATTACTTCTAATGGGCCGTAAAAATGATCTTTCAGTGTATTGTATACCACAATTGTACGAACAAAAATGGTTTTGGTAAAACAAATATTTCGCTCCATATAACTTAAAATTTCCACAATTATATACAAAATTATATTTAGTTCTATTAAATTATTCTACATTCAAGTTTACATTATTTATTTATATATTATAGAATTAGTACTTCATTACAACAAAAATATGCATTTTTTTTAATAGACTCGATATTTCGTTACAAACAAACATATACATGATTTATTTATTAAATTAAAGGGATAAATATTGTAGTTTGAAATTTTGAAAAGTAATTAATATTTTCAATTATGCTTCGTGAAAATGTTGACTTTTAGTTCCGTATACTTGTTATTTGGGTGTTAATGGATTAAAATATGTGACAGTCAGTTAGAAATATTTTTCTTTGATTTTATTATCTTTTCAAGGTGGTAGTATTTTTTGAAAAGTTTGATTATATATCAGAATTGTTGAGATATGGAAAAGTGATGTAATAACAAAGCTAGCATTTATGTGCATATTAAAATAAGTACAATATTTATTATAAATTACAATTATCCAAGTATGAAGCAGTGAATTATAAACCAAGTTATTATTTTTATATATTTAAAATAACAATACAGCTTATAACATTTCTTTTAATTGGTATTCTATTTATTCACTAAAAATATATTATGTTTATCATTTTGATAATGTAATATACTTATTTCTGATGTTGATATTAACTGCAAGAGCTTTTAGTACATAAATATATACTATTGCACTTTAATTTTTGGTAAATTTGCCATTCTCTCAAGTAATATTTAAACTCAATCTATATTATTTATCTTTTAAACAAATGTACTAAAAACTAAAAGTTCAACTCAAAATCCTTATAAATATCATATGTTAAATATTATTTTCAAAACAAATCAAAAATACTGACTTTCATTTATTTTCTTAACAAATATTTAATGCTAAAACTAATAAAGTTGTATCTACCTAATTGTTATCTACAAAGAGATGGCTGCAAATTTCGTACGATGTCCAACGTTCACTCGAGTTCAAGGCCTAAAAATGTCCATTAGTGTCCGTCTGATTATCATTTAGGATAGAATTAAAACAAGAAAAAATATATGAGCTTGTCGAGTTGTTCAATTACTTTTTTGTTGTCCGTCTGTTGTCCGACTCAATCAAAGGGTATTCAAGGTAAAATCTTGTCTAGCCTGTGTTCATCCAAATTTCTTATAACATAGAAACCGAACAAACCGCCATCCAGTCCAATCCAGTTTGATTGGTTTACACCCTATCTACAAAAAAAGATAAATTAATTTTATATATAACTATAAAAAATACATAAATCACTAACAAAAAATAGGTACCTATAAAAGATAATAAGTTTATTACATGACTCGTTACTTAACAATTTATCATCACATACTGCATGATAAATTCAATTCTTTGAAAGTATTTGTCAAAATATTTTTTCTATAACACATTGTGTGCAACACAAAAAAAGATCCCCCCCCCCCCCCCCCCAACATTTTTTGAGTGTAAGATATTATAATCGTTGAAAATGAACTAATATATCTTAGCTTGGATAAACATGTAACATGAAAACCAGTGACAGTAATGCTAAACTAAGAGTCATCCTTCAGCAATTCACACATCCAAACCTTCTCACAGTGAAAATCATTCCTAAACGAGGTTAGGTTTTTCAAATGTGAATGGGCTCAGAGATGACACAACAACCACAACTCACTAAGTCTACAAGATAAAATAGCCACACCCTTACAAGTCATTGTGCAATCCAGAAGAAACGCATACAAACACTACATAATATAATAATGAACTGACAGCACCGGTCCACTTATCTACCAAACTAGTTTTGCATCCTATGAACTAAAGCTATAAATAGCCACTGCTAAAATAATGAAACACACAACAACATGGCCCCTAATGCAATAAGCACAAAAATTGTTAGTGTTGCACTCTTAATATTCCTAGGTGTAACAATATGCTCGGCCGCTAGAGTCCTAATCAATCTAGAAGCAGCGACTTCTGGTACTGGACATGTAGAAATTGGTAGCAACATCGTAGGTTTAGGATCGTCTGGGTACGGCGGTGGTAGTGGAGCAGGTGGTGGAGCAGGTAGTGGAGCAGGGGGAGAGCATGGAGCTGGAGGAGGGGGTGGTGGAGGTAGCGGCGGAGGCGGAGGAGGTGGTGTAGGTGGAGCAGGGTACGGAGGTGGGGCAGGAAGCGGAAGTGGAGGTGGATATGGTGCCGGAGGAGGAGCAGGTGGAGGACATGGTGGTGGTGGAGGTGGAGGAAGCGGCGGTGGAGGAGGAGGTGGTGCTGCTGGAGGAGGATATGGCGCGGGAGGAGGTAGTGGTGCTGGAGAGGGTGGTGGCTACGGAGGAGCTGGAGGACATGGAGGTGGTGGTGGAGGAGGAAAAGGTGGTGGTGGAGGGTACGGAGGAGGAGGAGAGCATGGTGGTGGAGCTGGGTATGGAGGTGGTGCTGGGTCTGGAGGTGGGGCAGGATATGGTGTTGATGGAGGATATGGTGGAGGAGGAGGTGGAGGAAGTGGAGGAGGCGGTGGTGGAGGTGCCGGAGGACATGGTGGTGGTGAAGGAGGAGGAAGTGGCGGTGGCCACGGTGGGTATGCCCCTTAGAGAAAGCATGGCATTCATCTAAGTTTCCTATGCACTAATGCATCCTACCTAATTTTCTTCAATTAATGTTTCTCATAAATAAATCGTGTCATTATGTATGTTATGTATAATGTTTTATCCATGGTCCTAACCGAAAAGGACCAGTAGTACGTGTGCTTGAACATGGAAGTGCGGGAGCGGGAGTGATATTTATAGAAGTATGATTTTGCTTCTTTACAAAGTGGCAAGTGGTTAAATATATGAAAATGGAACGGTGGACAATATATGAACAAGAAATTTGAATAAAATTTGTGATTTTAGAAACGAGTGGGAGATTCACAAATAAAATTGACTGAAACTCAACAACATGCATAGAAGAAGTAAAAATCTAGAATAATGATTATACTAATAAAAGCTTTGGCAAAGCTCACCATGTCAAATGTCAAGTAGATTTAGCCTAGCCTAACTTCTTGCAGTAAACCAAGTCCTAGACATTTCCTCATGCTTGTAACAAAGGTATAATTAAACCAGGACTGCTTCAAGAATTTGTTAAAGCTAGCTACGCTTAGATTATGGTTGTTATCAGTTGAAATTATGTTCAACACACAATTGTATTGAATCCACAATAAAAATAAAAAGGGAATGCATTGCATGACGTTGTCTCGTTTATGTTTACTCTTTGCTCAAATATTGAATAATGATCACTGTGGAATATATATATATATATATATTTAAAAAAAAAAAAAAAAAACTTTATAAGTACAAAAATAAAGATATTATGGCTAACGAATTGTTCTTTAGTTGTTTAAAATTTTATAATTTAGTAAACTTTTTTTTCTTCTCAATATTCTATTGACATATATAACATAGTATAAATTGTAAGCGCAAAAGAGAGCTGAGGGAAAAATAATTATAAGAAAAGGAAAAAAACATAAAGAACAATGGATCATGGATAATTTTTGCTCTTTAAATATTTTTGACAATTTCATAACATTTGTAACTTCGAGAACAGAGGCATAAAGCATAGCAAGAATTACAAGTAGAAAAGTGAGAAGAGAGAAAGAGAGAACAAAAAAAGTGAAATATAATTACAGGTAGAATAGGAAAGAGAAAATGAAGAAAGTGTAATATTCTAATGAAATTAAGCTAAATGAACCAGAAAGCTAACCTTAAAAAATTAATAGAGAATTTAAGTTTTTTTTTTTAAAGGTTACTACTAATATAACATAAACATGTGTTACTAAATTACTAAGAATTATGTATTTGTGCCAAATTGACATGTTTATATATGTAGTATGGATTATTGAAAAATTCAAAAGGAAAAGCTTGCAAAATGACTCCTAGCGAATATTGGAAGAGACCAAAACTGGAGAAGGAAAACACTACCACTGCTGACTGAACTTGGGACTTAACAAGGTTGAAATATAAAGCTCTAGCCACATGACCGCAATATCTAATGATAAAACTTATCATATAAACATTATGTCATAAACATAGTCATTTAATACTCGCATTGCACTGTTCAATGTTTGATCATTTGTGTATAAGTTAAATTCTGAATTAAAATTAAAAGCCATTTTAAACAACTAAATATCACGTATAAGATATAAAATTGCATGCCTCAACTCAGAAAAAGAAATAGAGAGATGACAGTTCATTAAACTTCGTTTTATGCTGTGTTACTTTTGTAAAATTATTTTGTTTCATATGACTTCGATATGTTTATTTTATATGGAATTTTCAAAAAAGAAAATATATAGCTATTTATGAGATTTTGAACACATCAAACTATAAAAGTCCAACTCATATTGCATGAAAAAATACAAAATACATCCAAACATCAATATTAATTTGTGCATACACATCCAATATTGTATTATGTTTTACCAATATTAAATAAAAAGTAGTTTTCCATACCAATAACTGCATGCATCTGTCTTCAAGCAAACGGAGTTCACTACATACATACATATATATATATATATATATATATATATATATATATATATATATATATATATAATGCAAATACTTCCCTCTTTGAAGCCTTTTTTAAACTGTTCAAATTACCCTCACTGATTTGAAAATTAAAGCTAGCTGCATAAGGTCAAATTTGTCTTTCGGCATACCCTGTTTTTCAACCGGCTGTCGTCATGAGCACGTTTTAGTCCAATTTCGTCCACATTTCCTCCCATATGTTTCAGTTTCATCAAAATCCACGTTCCCATCCCCCCTCTACCTTTTTCGTCATGGTGAAAAAACCCTCAAATGTTAGTTCTGCTGTAGGGAGGAGGAAAAAACCCAATGTTTTGCCACCCAATTAAAGACGCAATCCACCTGCAGTTCTCGATTTGGATGAGGGAAATTGGGTCGTAGAGTAATTTTTTACTAATTTGGTCATAAAAAAAATCGATAATTGTGCTTTTTTGTAACTCTTAGAACAAAAATTGAGCTTGCACTAGGTATTATGTGAAGCTTCAATAATCCATGGATTAACACGAAGCGACCAGTGAACGAAAAGATGACATGCGGTGCTTTCAATTTGGTACGTTTCTTCTTTCCGCTGATATGTAATTGAGTTGTTTCACTTTGTTATTTTATTAGTTCTTTGAAGGTTATTGTAGTTTATTTTGAAGAAAAGTTCATTTCGATTCAGTTTGTTAACATCCTATGGAACATTCATTTTTAAAGTTTATTGCGATTTGTTAGATTCGGTGTGTTATCATGTCGGGCGCTGTTCAGTTTTAAAGTCGAAGCTTGGGAAGCCTCCGAGAAAGACAGGAAGCTACAGTGGAATGGTGAAAAAAATAGTTCGAAATTGTTCTAGTTTCAAAATCTTTTCATGTTCTATTTTTTTGGTTGGGATATTGTTTTATGTTGTCTTGATAACCGTACTTAACAAATTCAACAGTATTTGTCACATCAAATGCCAATTTATTGCTTGAAATAACATAGACTAGGGTAGGAAACTGGGTATCTGGAGCATAAAGACTCATTGCCTTATTGATTTTGGTATCTTAATTTCTGTATTGTACTTCAAAATTATGTAGATGATCTAGCATCGTTGTTAAGCCTATAGCATTTACTAAACATTAAGGATATTTCTATCGATTTATTCCATCATTTTCTTGAAGCCATGTTGAACATAAGCAAATACCCCTTCACATCCCTCATTTTGAGGCTTTTTTATTTTGTTTACTCCTTGCATTATAATTTCTTACCGATTTTCAAACAATGTCTTCGTCAGCCTTTGAATTTCCATTTTACCCTTTACATGAGCAGGGGGTAATAGCTTCAGTGGATGAGTTTGCCAAAAGCTACGGCGATGCTTTACAGATGAATAAAACATTGGAAGGCTGGAATAAAGAATGATTATTACAACAGTGATTGAAAAAATCGCACTTACAGCTTATGGTATATTCTGACTTTGCTCATTCCGTTTGTTGTAATTTTATAATTAGCTTTTCAAATTACTTTGGTTATTCAAATTTTAAATTTACATGCTACTTTTGTTGCTAATTGTAAAATCTACAAAAATCATGTCAAAGACGTTAGTAGTTTTTTATACGAGCTGGGTTAACATTAAAACCCACCTTTTACATTTATTCTATATATTATTCTTTTTAGTTTTTAATAAGTGGTGGGAGCTATGGTTATGCACTTAAAGTAAAATGTTGTTTTCGTACATCAGATCCACTTTTATCTGTGGTTTCTTCATAGGCTAAAGTTGACATGTTAATGTTTTGGGTAAAATAACGACTTATCGCAAAATTAATTTGTTAATGTTTTAGTATTAAATAAGAGACATCAAAACATTTAGGGTAAAATATGATGCTAGATGGATCTTTCTAGATAAAAAAAATATGGGCAGTTTTCCTGCTATTGGTAGATGGCTACAAATATAGTATGTTGATTGCAAGCCAACTACAGGTGCTGAAGAGATTGAACATTCCACTCATGCATCCTGGAATCTCTTTTTCCTTTTGATATTGAATGGTACCATTCTTTTTTCTTTTCTTTTTTTCATTTTTCATTTTTTATATTTTTTGTTTTAAACTTAATTAAGTTTGAAATATGAGCAGAGCATGGTTACAAAAAATGGGCCGGGTAGGAGGCCTAGATGGTGAAATTTAGAGATTTGGGGACTAAAAGTGAAAGTAAGATTATGATTAAGAAAAACAAGGCATCATATTTTTATTTACATATACTTCTAAAATTGAGTAGAGTTGATAAAGCTAGAAACCAAATATAGATTAGTGAAAAGTTTCTTAGCTAAAAAAGTGTTACAATCAGATGTATATGGTAGCACAAAAGGACACTACAACAAAATAATCATATTACAACTGTTCATTCGCAACTTGCATAAAATAGCAGTTGTGATAGATACTTTATAACAAAATTAATTATATTCAAGTACATTTTTAACAACTGTATTTATGTAGCAGTTGTAATATAAATCTATAATAACTGCCGATTTCTTCGTAGTTGTAAATATCTATCTATAATCACTGTTTTTTTTAGTTGTAATAATTATGTCAGCGTTCCTTGGCATTCTAACTTAAAAAATTATAAAAAATTAGAAGTAAGGCTACGAAACATTTTCAGGCCGCTCTTTCACAAAATTCCTAATATCCCAACCTCGCTGTGTCCTTTACGTCCACGATTTAAACAAATCACCGTCCATCCATCCACGTTATCCACCGATCTCCTTCAACTACCTTTACGAAACCCTAATCGAATCTCTTGATTGCCATCAGATCTCCTTCAACAACTATCGCTTTCACGAAACCCAAGTCGAATCGTCAGATCTCCTTCAACAACCGGTCGGTTTCATGAAACCCTAGTCGAATCGTCAGAGCTCCTTCAACAACCGGTCGCTGCGTTTGGAAAGGACGTGTTTCCGGTTTCTTGGTGAGGAACTGCCGTAATTTTGAAGATCGTTTCTGGGTAAAATTAGTTTCCTCTTGTAGTATTTTAAATAGTATCTGCACTTTTAAATTTTAAAATTTTATCGGTTTTGTTGTTGATAATCATTGGCCATGTCTGTTGGAGTTTGTTTTTGCCATGTCTTTGTGAGGAACTGTACATTTCTGGGTAATTTTAGCGAGTTCAAAGTAAAATGTTTCAACCGTAATAACTATGTATCATAAAATAAATGAGAACATCTTACGTTGCTAAGTTATGTTTAGTCATCGTTGGCACTTAAAGGCAGACCCATCCTGCCGATGAGTAGATGGTGAAAGTCCGCTGTCAAATTTGATTTTAGGGTTAGGCACGGAGTAATGAGTTGAAGAATGGGACTCATAATAGCTGATTCAGATAAACTAAAATTGGCTAAACCTATAAACTGTCTGTGGACTTGTTGTAATAAACCAATTAGAGAGAAAATTAGTAAGCGATGTTGGGGAGAAGATAGGGTAAAGTTTTCATTACCACTATGCAAGCATGGCGCAGCAGCTGTTATCATTACCACTATGCAAACTGTTAAATAGAAAAGAATGAATTGAGATAGGTAAAGGTTTTTTTTTTGTATTTCTCTATTTATTTTTTATGATAATCAAACAATAGTTGAACTATAGATTCCATTTGAGCTTTTGTAGTTCATGGCTTTATGGCGCTTTGATATGTGCGTCAGTGCAATATGAATATTTTTCCTTTTTTTAAATAATAATAATATAGGAGCGGCATTTCAAGTAAACAAAGCCTTCTTTTTTATGTCTAGGTGGTACAAGCCCATGACTTCTAGAACCTCTCCATAGAATGTGATAGCACTAACCATTGAGCTAGTGATTCTAGAATGGTACAGTATAAGTTCTAACCTTGAAAAGTTCAAAATGTGCCAAGAGGTAGCGGTTAGTTTGATACAGAGTATTGTGTGTTACATTTTCAATACGTCAAATGACACAAGGGAAAAAAGGTGTTAGAAAATGCAAATCATTTTCTAAGAAAGGGGAAAATGGAAATATGACTTTTTATATTTTGCAAAAGGTACAAAATACAAGAAAATGTCATTTTTGTAAAATTTTATATGTTTAAACCATTTTCCAAATCATCCATTTTCACCTTCGCCTCTCTTATGCATTTTTGAAATGCATGTTGACAACGTAAAACACTGCCATCTAATTTTTTTTAAGAAACATGTGTGCCTATGAATTTTCAGCATTAGCTATATGCTGTTATGGGTAATGCTTAAGCCCTAGATTTGAGTCTGACGCTTGGGCACCTATTGATGCTATAGTGCTTCACCTTATCTTTTTATATTTCCATTGATTGGCACCTTGTATTTTTGTGGATTTTTTACTCTTACCGCTATTCTCTGCATTTAAGCAACATAATATTGTTGGAAATGAATGAGAAAGAGAAAGAGGTATTTTGGAAGAAGAGAAAGGAAAACAACTTTTAGTCCCACATCATGAAATATGAGTACCAGCTCTTCTACAATCTTATATAAATAAAGGAGAAGAGAGCTCATATCAGGTGTGGTTAAGCCAAGACACAATATTACATTGATGTCAACTTGGGCCTAATGCCTTGGGACTCTTGGAGTCCATGACATAATATTATATTGATGTCAAATCGGGCTTAGTGCTTTGGGACTCTTGGAGTCCATGACACAATATTATATTGATGTCAAATATGGGCTTAGTGCTATGGGACTATTGGAGTCCATGACACAATATTATATTGATGTCAAATGTGGGCTTAGTGATATGGGGGCTCTTGGAGTCCATGACACGATATTAGTGTCAATAATTGGGCGTTGGATCTTGGGACTCTTGAGATCTCATGGTTAAATAGGCCGCTGATTTCAGCTTGGGCCTATTGTGCTGAAACGAGTTATTTTGATCGTTTTATGATCTGGTATGTCCCTTCTATTGAAGGGATACAACCGTTTCATCATAAATGCGCACGCACATTTAAGCACCGCTTGGTTAAAGGGTCGCAATCTTTCCAAAGGTCATTAATGTTCGTATAGGCATTTCCTCCGGCCTATAAATACATAGCCCAAAAGGAGAGAATAAATATTAATTATTCTTCTCAATTGTTACTCCCTCTTCAAAGCATTCCTCTGTTCAAGTTTCTATAATCTACTTCAGTTCGTCGGAGCTCCGTTTGCTGGCACTGCACTACGGGGCTGGTCCGTTTTATCCTGGGAAACAAATTGCGATCACGTCAATCAGTGCATACGACGGCAATATTGTTTTAAGGAAACAGAATTATTTCTGGACTCGGACATTACGGTTGGTGACGGTTCTGTACCGCTCCAATCCAGTGCACAATCGGTCTTGCTTACTGTCTTTTTTGCAATCACAGTTTGACTTGACAATTGTGGCATTATTGAGTAACATTGATATTGTTACTATTTATTTGCAATACAATTTTGTATTGACAAAAGGATCTAACTTTGCAATACAATTGTGTATTGACAAAAAGATCTTCTAACAATCTTAAAACAATATTGATTGTTGCAGACGACAATAAGCTGTGTCGCAAAATAGCAACAATAATTTTACACCGACACAGACGGTGACCAACGCTCTGATTGCGCCAAATGGTTCCAATAATGACTCTGCCTCATGGAGAAAGGTCAGAGAAGTTCAACGTCATCAATATTAAGTGCTGACAATAGAAAAATGTTGTTTTGTCTAACAACATTGGGACTTGCCAAATTTCTGACTTTAAAAAAAAAAAAAAAAGGAAAAAAAAAATTGGCTGAAATCCCCAAAAGGGCATTGCTGATATGAATTTATATATAGTAATATCAGAATGCAACCTGGAAAGGAACTAACTTTAAATGAGTTCTCTATGTTCCAGAAATTCATAAGAACCTGATTTCAGGATCATTGCTCAGCAAACATGGATTTAAATTAATCCTTGAAGCTGAGAATGGAGTGTATGTGGTAAGAGGACATGTGTGTGATGATTCGTTTAAAGAAAATGTAATCACTATTGTACCACACACTGATATGAATAAAAGTGAATCTTTTGTTTATATTGTTGACTCTTCCAACGTGTGATATTCTAGATTAGGGGATGTAAACTTTGATATATTGCACAAATTGATTAATCTAGACACCATTTTTAAATGTCAAATTTGTGCAGAAGCAAAATTGACAAGAATCTCGTTTCATTATGTTGAACGAGAAACAGAACCGCTAGATATAATACATACAAATGTATGTGATTTGATGTGTTTAAACAATACAAAGCGGAAGTTGATGATCAACTCAACAAGAAAATCAAAGCTTTAAGAAGTGATAGAGGAGGAGAATATGTATTCCCTTTTGAAGAATCTTGCGCTGAACATGGTGTTTTACACCTAATTACAGCACCATATTCACCTCAATCCAACGGTATAGCCGATCGGAAGATAAAACTCTTAAAGAAATGATGAATACCTTATCCTGGCTTGCCAGATAATTTTTTGGGAAGAAGCTATTCTTTCGGCAAATCATATTTTAAATAAAATATCCCGAAAGAAAACATCTCTATCTTCTCATGAACTTTGGAAAAACAGACCACCATCCTACAAATACCTAAAAGTGTGGGGGTGTCTTGCCAAAGTAGAGGTACCAAAACCAAAGAAGGTCAAAATTGGACCAAAAACAATTGATTGTGTATTTATTGGATGTGCACAAAGCAGTGCCGCATATCGATTTTTGGTACACAAATCTGAAATTGATGATATTCATGAAAATACCATCATTGAGTCGAGAAATGCTAAATTTTTCGAACATATATTTCCCTTGAAATATGGTATTGAAAATCATACACCTAAGAGATCAAGGGAAAAAAGAAGTTCATTACTCTATTGAGGATGCTGAACAAAATAACACTCAGCTAAGTAGTGTTGAGCAGCAAGTGGAGGAGCCAAGAAAAAGTAAAAGGTCAAGGACGTTAAACCTTTGGACTGGACTTCTATACATTTATGTTAGAAGATGATCCATTGAAATACAAACAAACTATGTCCTCCAGCGATGCCCCTTATTAGAAAGAGGCAATTAACAATGAGATTGAATCCATTATGTCCAAACATACATGGAAATTAGTTGATTTACCTCAAGGATGTAAGACCTTAGGTAATAAATGATGGTTCAATAGACAAGTACATAGCTCGTCTGGTAGTCCAAGGATTTAAACAAAAGGAAGACCTGGACTATTTCGACAAACATCAATTAGAATGCTCATTGCAATTTCATCCATACATGACTTAGAAATACATCAAATGGATGATAAAACTGTATTCTTGAATGATGAATTAGAGGAGGAAATCTATATGGAACAACCTGAAGGATTTCTAAGCTCAGAAAATGAGAATAAAGTGTGCAAATAGGTGAAATCACTTTATGGCCTTAAGCAAACTCCAAAAACAGTGGCATGAGAAGTTTGATAATACTATGTTATCAAATGGATTCACAATAAATGAATCAGATAAATGTGTGTACATAAAACATACACATATTGGATATGTCATTGTTTGTCTTTATGTTGATGACCTATTAATCCTAGGCAATAACAAAGCCATAATAACATCTACAAAGGATATGTTATCCTCTAGACTTGATATGAAAGACCTAGGACTGGCTGATGTGATATTGAGTGTAAAAATTCTGAGAACACCACATGGATATGCATTATCCCAATCGCATTACATCACCAAGATACTTGAGAAATTCAAGCAATATAATGTAACTATTGCAAAATCACCAGTAGATATGAACCAAAATTGGGTAAAGAACACTGGTGATGGTATTTACCAATTGGAATACTCTCGTATACTAGGAAGTATCATGTATGAACTGTACTGGGCCTGATGTCGCATATGCTGTAAGCAAACTAAGTAGATTTACCAGCAATCCTGGTAAGCATCATTGGAAAGCAATAATCAGAGATCTAGGATATCTATAGTATACACAGAGCTATGGTTTATACTATACAAACTATCCTTTAATAGTGGAAGGATATAGTGATGCAAATTGGATCACTGGATCAAATGATACAAAGTCTACAAGTGGATACGTGTTCACATTAGGAAATGGAGCGATTTCATGGAAATCATCCAAACAGACTTGTATCGCTAGATCTACGATGGAATCAGAGTTTATTGCACTAGATAAGACTGCAGAAGAAGCAGAATGGATTCCAAGCTTCTTGGAAGACATTCCTAATTGGAGCAAACCTGTGCCTCCAATATGTATACATTATGATAGTCAATCAGCTATTGGAAGAGCTAATAGTACACTATACAATGGTAAATCTAGGCATATTCGTCGTAGACATAAAACGATAAGACAACTTCTCTCTAATGGGGTTATCACGATAGATTACATTCGATCTAAAGATAAATTAGCGGATCCACGTACCAAAGGCTTGCCAAGAGAGAAAGTTCAAATCTTATCAAAGGGAATGGGGCTAAGGCCTATAGACTAAAGGTTTCTCTAAAATGGAAACCCCACCTAGTTGACTGGAGATCCCAAGATCTAGGTTCAAAGGGACAACGAAGTTTAAGAGAAACTTGATGGCACTGTTATACACAAACCATTCCTATGATAAGTCAGTGCATTATATGTTGAATAAGGATAAGTATTAGTACTTTTAATGATGTCTGTATTTGAGGAATTAAGAGAATACCCTTTACAGAATCACCTACGTAAGTGCGAAGGCGCCGCTTCAAAGAGAATTATGAGGCCAAATTCTCTAAGCACTTATGAGACCAGGCAGGTGTTCAAGGCAAAAACGAACACATACAGAGAACGAAGGGTTATAAGAAACATTTATCGTGTGTTATCTACTTTGGAATTACACAAAAGGCTTACAGTTCAAGGACAATCAATGTCTACTGATTCGCCTGTGATTCAAATAGGTAATCACTAGGAAAGTTCAAGGCCCAAGTGCTACTTTAACCAATGCGATAAATGATTCGTGAAACTAAGAACGACTTCTCATTCATGTGGGGGATTGTTGGAAATGAATGAGAAAGAGAAAGAGGTATTTTGGAAGAAGAGAAAGGAAAACAACTTTTAGTCCCACATCATGAAATATGAGTACCAGCTCTTCTACAATCTTATATAAATAAAGGAGAAGAGAGCTCATATCAGGTGTGGTTAAGCCAAGACACAATATTACATTGATGTCAACTTGGGCCTAATGCCTTGGGACTCTTGGAGTCCATGACACAATATTATATTGATGTCAAATCGGGCTTAGTGCTTTGGGACTCTTGGAGTCCATGACACAATATTATATTGATGTCAAATATGGGCTTAGTGCTATGGGACTATTGGAGTCCATGACACAATATTATATTGATGTCAAATGTGGGCTTAGTGATATGGGGGCTCTTGGAGTCCATGACACGATATTAGTGTCAATAATTGGGCGTTGGATCTTGGGACGCTTGAGATCTCATGGTTAAATAGGCCGCTGATTTCAGCTTGGGCCTATTGTGCTGAAACGAGTTATTTTGATCATTTTATGATCTGGTATGTCCCTTCTATTGAAGGGATACAACCGTTTCATCATAAATGCGCACGCACATTTAAGCACCGCTTGGTTAAAGGGTCGCAATCTTTCCAAAGGTCATTAATGTTCGTATAGGCATTTCCTCCGGCCTATAAATACATAGCCCAAAAGGAGAGAATAAATATTAATTATTCTTCTCAATTGTTACTCCCTCTTCAAAGCATTCCTCTGTTCAAGTTTCTATAATCTACTTCAGTTCGTCGGAGCTCCGTTTGCTGGCACTGCACTACGGGGCTGGTCCGTTTTATCCTGGGAAACAAATTGCGATCACGTCAATCAGTGCATACGACGGCAATATTGTTTTAAGGAAACAGAATTATTTCTGGACTCGGACATTACGGTTGGTGACGGTTCTGTACCGCTCCAATCCAGTGCACAATCGGTCTTGCTTACTGTCTTTTTTGCAATCACAGTTTGACTTGACAATTGTGGCATTATTGAGTAACATTGATATTGTTACTATTTATTTGCAATACAATTGTGTATTGACAAAAGGATCTAACTTTGCAATACAATTGTGTATTGACAAAAAGATCTTCTAACAAATATTTCCGTATTAGTCATCAATTTCTAAGCTGTAATACGATAATTGACTATAAAGTAAGCACCAAAAGGACTTCAGTTCTAAAATTGTAAGGAGTAGGTATTAAATATATGTGCAGGGAATGTTTTCTTAGGAACTTTCATTTCACACCAAAGATTTTACCTTCACTGGTTGTGCAGGGAATATCGGTTGTGTTGTTAATAATCATTGGCCATGTCTGTTGTTGGAGTTCGTTTTTGTCATGTTCACCTAATCTATCAAAACCAAAGAAATCTATTTATGGTTGATGTAAACAGACGTGACGATCATGTCCTAGTTCAGGTTTTTAACAACCAAACCAAAGAAATCGGATGTCCAGATATATTTAGAACAAGGAATAGATATCAAAATATAAAAAATTAAAGAAAGAGAAAATATTTTGAAACCCAATTCTTAAAAACTTAACTAATTGAACAGTGGAATACTACAGTGATAGGTTCATGCAATTTATGTTAAAATACTACGGTGATAGCTTATTGAATCACATATTGATTTACTTGAGTTTTTTATTTATCAAAGCAACTTTATATCGTACTGTACATGGTTGTTTACATATTTGTTTGATGTTACAGTAGTTGCATGTTAAAACAATACTATATATGATATGTGGTTAGTTATTTACAAATTATGTTTTTTTTTCTTCAGGTTGATCACTTAATAAAATAAGCTTGAAAGGTTTGCATCCATGGGTAGGAACAAGCAACATCAAGCAGAGGTAATTGTCTTGATCCTTACTGTTAATGTAAAAAATCATATTTAGCATGTACATTAACCATTTAAAGCCGCCCCCTTGACAAGTCACGCACAAGAAATCATAATATTAAAAATATACACGGCAGCTCAACTGTTGATTAATAGGAACAGACCTAAAACTGCTTCCATTTGTTAGCAGTACACAAAAGTCACAGGAGCCATAATTGTCCTTGCACTTTGCTTCCTGGAATTTTGGTACTTAAAACTTGCACTTTACTACCTGGAATTTTATATCATTAGGTCCTTCGGTGCAGTCTGAAGGAGAAAATTGGTCTGGTCTGATAATGAGCGGCCACCAGACTGCTGATCAAATGATAAACTGCAAAATTATTTACCCATTTTACCTGAAAGAAAGTACATTTTGTGATTTTGTAAAACCGAGAAGAGATTTTTGTAAGTATGATATTCTTGCCTCATTCACTGACCTTTAAAAAACCAAAACATATTAACAATAGCTTACTGTTATCTTCCTTTCTTTAACTCTACAAACAATTTCTCTTTCTATAATTAGTGTGGAGATTAAATGCTATATTAAATCACATGATTTCTACCCTTTCTTTGCATTATATTTTTTCTGTTAATATATCGAGCTGAAGCCCAGCAGCACACTCATTTCTAGCTATGTTGCTTAAAGACATTGATTCTAGCAGACTACATTTTTGGTAGTCGCCGATATAGCGCCATTAATACAACAATATTAACATACTATAATTTTAACCTACTTATTCTGAAAACAATGCTAGCATACAATAATTTTAACCTAATTAATAGTATTTAATTAGGGAAATAAAATAACAATCTTAGCAAACGATAATTCGCTGTATTAGTTTTGTACACAATAAACAATGTTTAATAAGAATGGAGCAACTTATAGCTTGCACGTGAGCAAGTAGGTGTTCAGTTGCTTTGCTTCATGGATGTGAGATGTTGTCTAATTGAAAGAAGATACAAACTGTGGGTTATAAACACATTTATTTTAAATTGCTTTACTGTGCTCGTCTTTGCACCTTAGGTACATATTCGTGAAGTTGTCATAAGAAAGGTTCATTTAATAATGAATCTGTAAATAAGATCCATATTTCATTCTTAGTCCATGGTTCTAGCAAAAGAGATCAGAAGCTTGTGAATTTTTATTTTTATTTGGGTTGAATATTCTGAAAATTGCACATATGCACAATTTTTTAAAGCATAAAATTCTGTTTTACCCTGTGTCAATTCTGAATATATGGTAATAGCATATGCTCCATGGTTAGAGCTAATATCATACGACATCAGTTCTGAATAACATCCTGTGTCAATCCAAATTTCCTGATTTTTATTGTAGTGGAAAGACAAATCTGACACATTTTATCCGTCTATATGCCAGTGGTCTGTTAGAAGGAAGGATAAATCTTTTTTTTCATCACCAACTAGAGGCAGAACATAGAGTATATATATAGCTTGTAGCTATTTTCTTTAGCCTCTAATTAAGTTTGATTGGTTTAAGATATATTTCCAGACAGTGATGGATTTGCCAATAGAACTTTTATCTGCTGCAATTACAAAGTATCACTTTTCGTTTTCTCAACAATTAGATGACATATTATGTGCGGTCATATTTTACCGATTAAAGCGTCTAAATAGTGATTTCATATATGTCTGTTTTCTCGGTAGTTATCGATGTTATTTATATTTTTCATTGTCCAATTGGACATTATTTACATTCATGCTTTCATTATAAAATAGATACATCGTCATAAACTTACCGTTATTGATTGAAATAAAATTAAAATAAACAAGATTTACTATTATTTTCTATGGATGATCAATTTTTATTTATTATTATTATCAAACATGAATGCTACAGGAGTCATAACCATTTATGGCATTTTTTTACTTCTTATAATAGACCCTAAATGATGCCGTTATTTCAGTAGAATACTTTTTAATAGTACAACATGACTATACACCAATAGTTTGTTAGAAGGATAAATTGATCTTCTTATTACCACTAGAGACAAGGCATGGAATCTATTTTCTTTAGTCTCAAATCAAATGCAATTTTAAACAAATCTAGTTAAACAGAAAATACAAACACAAAATTTTCCATCTAGCTTTAATGAGAAATTAGAGTCTAGTGTCTAATTAGGCCAATATGAGAGACTGGAAAGCTAAGCAGCGGATGAATTTTACACTTAACTATGTGGACTGTGGACCTGCTATTAACAATATAAGTTAGTAGTTGGTTGGAAATGAGTGAAAAGTGTTCTTGTATGACCTGCTATTAACACATTGGTTGTAAATGAGATCCATCACATCTGACTGACGCACATTCAGCCCTTGATATTCAGAGGCTGAATATTAAGGGGTGAATAGCCTAAAAATATCCTCAATATAATCAGGCGTTTATTTAGTAGGCATGACTGTGGGCTCAATTAAATAAGCACCCAACCCAGTTCAGGATTCTGAATCGAAAACTGAATATTATCCTTAATATTAGGGGAGTCGCCTCTGTTGGAGAGCTCCCTCTACTATTCTGTATTTTGGAGCTCTGTTGGAGTCTTGGGGATGATCTGATAAATGGTACATTTTGATTTATATAGTCTTCTATAGTCATGATCTACATCGGATATTTTGGCATCTCTAAAGTTTATATGAAGTACATAACCAATGGCCAGCTGTTTATAGTTATTTGGTTTATTTTTGTATTTTAGATTTTTATTTAAAGTAGCCAATTATTATTTATTTACCAATAGTCGTTAGTTTTTGTTTTTGTTTTTTCTGAAAAAGAAATGCTAACCATTAATAGAATAACAACATGTTTTGGGTTTACAGTTTGCGGTATACAGTTTGAGATTCTTAGAAATAGAAACGCTAACCATTAAAGTGAGATTCTTAGAAAAATTTGCTGTTATATTTCATTTGCGGTTATAACTTACATGTTCCCTCTCTTTTTACAACTATCTAACCCTTCACATCATTGTTCTACATAATTCTCGTCTCTTTTCTTTTCCTTCCACTTCTCCCTATTTTTCTATTTTTTCTTATATGTGTAGTGTACACTTGTGTGACAATGTATATAGTCCGCCTCTTCTTATTTGTACAAGATTGAGAAAACGAAATTCTCGTTAGTAATTTTTTACAGTCAGAAGTAATGAATTTCACTTTTGAAATAATGTTTTGCTTTATTTAAGCTATGCGGGATATATTTTCCAGTACTGCAAATTTAAGTATAGGTCTGTATGGGAATTATATAGGATTCCAGTTTCGTAATTCGAATATGATAGACTTGGACAAAAATAACTCACATATAGTGGGATAATAAGAGGACCCAAAGTACATGCATGATTTTGGCACAAATAATATGAGTAGAATAAGAATACATGAAGAAATTAAGAACTGGACAAAGTTCGGCAAGCCAAAGAAAATGACAACTTTTTTTGGCAAGGCAGAAAATGACATATTTTGGACTTGCACAACCATATAATGGAAGACTATGTATTCCATCATAAAAACACCCAAAATTTTCAAGGAACAGTATCATTGAATGAAGATGGTGTGTCAAAGGTATTTGGTCGCGTACAAAGAGGTAGAATAAGAGGACTTGGTTTTGGGGTTGCACCAACTCAGTTCGCAGCTCGTATGAGTAGTTCCAAAAAAGTACGTGAGATGGGAAATCAATTTTCTACCTTACAGACTCAAATGAAAGAGCTTTCTGATATGTTCATGGCTGTAAGTTATAACCGATTTAATGTATTAATGAGTAATTGATAAGCGCTTAAAAATTAATTAGTGATTTTTTTTTAACAGAATATCAATGGTAAACAAAATGCAGTGGAAGAACCAATGACTCCACGTGGTAATACGCCACAGGTATTTCTTATTATTATTTTCCTTTTTTCAATGACCAACGGTTACCTCCTCATTTTTACACCTTCCAAAAGGGTCTTGATTGAACCAGTTTTGACCGTTAATGATCATAGCTTGTTAGTGTTTTTTTATAAACATATAGTATACTCGCCTATGGTATACTGCAATATGCACAAAGATTTTGGAAATTATGACCAGTTTTGATCGTTAATAACCAGTTTTGAAATATTAGAACTATAATATACTCGCCTATACACGAAGATTCTGGAAATCATCCATGGCGGAAACCAAAGCAGGTAACACCCTGTGGTGATACTGCAATTGCAAATCAGGACCTAGATCCATTTAATAGTGTTTTTTCATAAACATATATAATCAAATATTAGTAGTGTTGTTTTACTATTCCTTATTTAGCATACATTTTTTGTCGAAAAATAGGGAAATGTGTTTTGTACAAATTTAAAATAAGAATTTCGGTTCGCTTTTGCTGTTAAAACATATGCATCGCGATTTTTTCAGTGACAGCATCCTTGTATGTGTAATGGAATAAACGAAAATTATGACCTTATCTGAAAACATGCATTATACTAATATTAACTAATAAAAATCTAGTATTAGTTAGTAGTAATCAATATGCAATTTTGTTTCAAGATTCTCACAATATTTTCATCCTATGTATCTACCACTTCACATATTCACATTTTTATACAAATTTTTCTCAATCTAAGCATTTGCATTGAATCAAATACGTCAAGCATGTTTAATAGCTTAAAGCATGTTTAATTTATATGAATGACTGGAAGGATGTTACGCCCTGTGCATGACATATTAAGATGTAAAAAACTACAAAAGAAAATTTCATCGAGGAATATAGTAGAAATTCTCAACAAATGTTATTTTTTCAAAGCCTACTTTTACTAAATTTATTTTACAAACTGAGTTTAACTCCTATTAGAAAATTTTACTTGGTAACACTACAATAAAGTAATATCTTTCTGTCTTTACATGGGACATAGATGTATTCAATATAACCACATGCCGATATGAAAGACGACATACAAATAATTATTCTCTTTTTCCTAGCATTAACAAGGAAATTTAAATAACGAAATGAACATAAAATAGTTAAGTTTCACAGTTGTGGATTGCTATTATTTGGCTGAAATCGCATCAAATGCAATCTCTGGTTTATGAAATGAATATAAATATTACAAAACATGTTGATGCATCAAAACCATAAGTGTTGTAGGGTCCAAAGCTGGTGGTATATTTTACCACAAATCATATCATCAAATGAAGGGTTCTAGATAACCAACAAAACACAAGAAAGGCGAGGTCTGAAAAATATTTTGTATAGGTAATGTTTAGAGAAAATAAAATGAGGAATGAATAAGAAACTTTTATAGAGACTGAATTTAAATATAATCCTAAATTCCGTATGCACAAAAAGGCATTTGATCAAAAAAAAATTAAAAAAATTGATGTCTTGGTAATTTTTCGGTGTTTATAGTTTTAAATCCCCTTTAGTTCAGAAATTGATAACCATAAAAATATCGCAGGCCTGTAAACTTAACTACAAATCTCGACTAGGATGATGTGCATACCTGGCATCATTAGAAAGTTCAAAATTAGTTTCCATTTCCTTTTTTATAAACCTGTTTGAGATTTTAGAAGTTCCAAACACTTTCAAAAACTCCAATATTTTGGTTACGATTTTAGGTAGTTCAATTACATACAAGCTTTGTTTTCACTAAATACAAATCAGTAGGTAGTTCTACTTATAGTTCAATCAAAACCTTACCATACTTATGCATGTTGAACCATTTATTATTGAGTTTTATTGTTAGTTTCCATGTTCATCTTTTTTCTTGAGTTAACTTGAAAACCAAGCTTTGCTGATAAATTTTGGGAAAGGATGTGTGTCAAATACATACTATGAGTACGTTCATGCCTCCTGTTGGTGTTCTCGCCTATGCATTCAGTTCAAATAACATATACATACTTATACTGCTGTCTCCCATTAATTACACTGATTGTTTTGCATAGTTTTACTTTGAAATTCCTACAATTTTTATTCCTATAATAATGTAGTTACCGCAAAAAATAATTTCAGTGCTGATAGCGTTCACGTTGACTTAGTTAGTTGCCGCAGCAAATAATTTCAGTGCTGACTGTCTGCTGGGAGGAGGAGGATTTGGTCAAATTTATAAAGGAAAATTAGAGCGCAGAAAAGGGGGATATGGTCCAGCTCATACTGAAAAATTAAATAATGCAGTCTATGTATGTATCAAACTTTAATATACTCATCAAATTTTAATCTATTTCATTTATTATGTTGTCAAACTCTGAATTTTCCGATTACAAAGAAATATTCATGACTTTATTTGGTTGTGGCTCTAAGGAGGCTTCATCCCATTGTTCCGGAAAGACTTCCAAGTTTTTGCAAAGGAGTGACAGTGCTAAGCAAGCTATCACTTGATAGCTTTTACCTTAACGTGGTTGATTTGATTGGATATCGTATCAACCAGGATCAAAGAGTTCTAGTGTACGAGTACATGGCAAATGGATCACTTGAAGTCCATCTTCTCAGTATGTATTACATATACATAATTGTTAATATGTACGTTGTAGAGTGATCATGAAATGGGAATAATTTTTATGTTGATGCAGGATGTAGTTTAGATATGAAGCCTCTCGATTGGAGAACACGGATAGAAATCGCGATGGATGTGGCTGATATGGAAATGCATTTGATAGAACTTGTTCTGCCGAAGGAATAAATCTTGTTGCATGGGTAAGTGCTATTTTCTTTTTTTCTTATTCTCAGTTCAAACATTTATTTGTTAAAGAGTTGAAAAGAGCAATAATATATTGTCTTGTGTATGCAAATGATAGTTACTACATAGTTCAAATAACATATACAGGCTTATACTGCTATCTCGCCTGTGCTCTTTTGAGATTCTACATTAATTATTGGCAAGTGCTACACTGATTGTCACGCTCATGCTGGCTGTCATGTCAGTAAAAATGTGCTCCAACATAGTTAATTCCATGCGATATTTCCATTGCATCTGAATTTGTACTCGTATCATTAAACACCAAATCTGTCAATAAGATCAGGAACTCTCCGTGTCGTAGCACGGATTCGCTCTAGTCTATAATAGGAACAACAATTATTAAAAACATAGTTAATTCCTGTAAACAGAGAATGTTTTAAAACGTTCTCCTATTGATGTCTACTTTGGTTGTTGCCGTTTATTGTTTTGTGCACGCTATTTGATAACTATATTTACATTTAATTGTTTGTTATTCTTTTGCAGTCATATCGGAGTAGCAATAATTTCCCAACTGGTGGTAATACACAAGTCATTTCTAGAAAGTGCAAACTATTGAGTTGGCAAAGAAATGTTGTAGAAGCAACAATTGCATAAAGTGATCCTGCTGTTTTAGTGCACCATATACAATTAGGAACAAATGTATGAAGGTTTGGGTTGATATGGTGGTGAATCCTCGAGCTATTTTATATAGGCCTACTTCAGATATCTATACTATTGGGCAAGCGGTTGGGATGACTGTCGCTTGGCATAAGGAGTACATCTCTTTTGATTGGTGCGTATATGTACTTATATTTGGCTATGATTTGACTATGTTATGGATTTGGCTATGCTATATAATGAAGTTATAAATTCAAAAACAGTGTAAGTTGAATTGTTTTTTACAATTATAAATGCGAACGGATCGTGTTATTTCAAGTAACTTGAATCTGCTGTAGTTATTATTAATGAAATATTTGTTTTATTTGTAATGCTCTAAAATTTTATGGTTAATACCAGCTATAAAAGTACTGAGTGCAATTTTTAGTTGTAGTAAATTGTGTTACAATTAGTACAACTGTTAGTAACAGTTGTGAGTCTTTTGCAACTGCTAACAATTGTTGTGAAAGGAATTTATAACAATAGTTAGCAGCTGTTACAATAAGTAAAAATGGTGTTTACAACAGCCATAAGCAGTTGGGAAAAGAATTTTTACAACTGTAATTGACAGTTGCCAATAAATCTGTTACAACTATCATTAATGGTTGTAATAAAACTTTTTAAAACTGCCCAAAACAGTTGTAAAATAGACCTGTTATTACAACTCCAGATATTAAGACTGCTGTCACCAGTTGTTATAACCGTATTACAACTGTTATTGATCGTTGTAATAAACATTTTTACAACTGTCCGAAACAGTTGTAAAATAAACTCGCTATTACAACTCCGGATATTAAGACTGTTGGGCGCGAGTTGTAATACACCTATTACAGCTGTTTTTGGCAGTTGCAAAAGTGTATTTCTGTTGTAGTGGGAATTGTTCAATTATATTTACATGACACATACAACAAATATGAGCTAAGGCTTCATTGTTATTTTGAGAGAAATGGTAATTACACACATATAGTCTCACCTTTATTGCTACCCGAGAAGCCTCAGGCCCACACCCGTACAGACTAACTGTTCTATGCTAATATACCATGATTTAATATGGTTACAAATCATTAAGTCAAAATGATATTCTTGCTTTGTGCTATACAAAAATGTATGCCTATTGTAAACTAAAGAGATATGTAATTTTTTTACTTGCATACTTTAAGGCATTGGCTGTGAAACACATATCTTAGACATGGTAATCTTCTTTCATGACTATGCACCTACTATACATATTTCTTTCTATCACACGGTTGCAGTTAATCTTATATTATATATTGTTAGAGGTTTGAATGATTTTATAGTAAAGAAGAAAATGCAGACTAAAAGATTAATTTATGTGAAACGGGGGCTGCATTATTAAAAGTCGAAAAGAACAAACATTTTATATTAATATGGCTAATAATCATTGAAAGAAAAGTAATATTTATTTTTTATACTGTACATAAGATCAGTAGCATTAACTTATGGTTTGGTTCCAAATATATTCGGTGAATAAACTATTAACATTTTCTTTTTTGATTGAGTTTAGTATATATATTTATGTTTGTATTGTATCAGTGCAAAATGTTAACTCATTTTAAGATCATGCATTCATTTAGAGAACACGACGTACTAAGTTCTACCCTCTTCATTTTGGATATTCAACTTGCTTTTTGATTCAACCTAAAGTTAGAATGCTAATTATCCGAAAAAAAGAAAAAGATAATATTTTGAATTTACTTAACGGTACCCTGTAAAATTCATGCAATTTAGCCATCTCATAGTGGAAAATGTGGCGGTTGCATGTTTTCTGTTTGGCTCAAGGTAGCTTATTATTTCATAGTGGAAATAATACTATCTTTATGAATTTTTGTTTTTGAAGGTACAGTTAGTGTTTGGCCTTGCTATTGAAACAATCACCTCTCTGGAGTAGAAATGTGGATGTACAACTTTGTAGTCATGGTGAATTTATGAGATTGTATTCATTTTTCAAGAATGGCCATTCATTTATTACATCTCCTTCTTTGTACATAGGTCAGTAGTCATGGTTTATCCCATTTTATTAGTACTTCAGTACTATATAATATTAATGACAATCCTATATGTCATTAAGAATTTTTTATTTTAAAGGTATGGTTTGTGTATGGCCATGGAATTGCATCTGTTACCTATCTTCAATTGAAATATGGATCTGTCTTAGTGAGCAATGAGCATCATGAATTTACAAGGTTGTACTCTTTCTCAGAACGACCATACATTATTACATCTCTTTTATTATATATATTTACTACTAATAAAGAGAATATATTGAATGTATTTACCTGCTATCATTCTGAAATACCTAAAATACCCTTTAATGTACGCTCTTAAAATACCTAAAATACCTGCTATCATTCTGAATATATTCAACGGCTGAAAATCCGGGTCATTACATTCGTTCCTCCTTAAAATAATTTCGTCCTCGAAATTGCTAAGGTAGGAAAAATGCTACATACCCTATTAACCAGGTCCAAAAATCCTTTTTTTTCACTGCTTAACTTCAGTTTAACTGGACCAATTTATTTCAATTAAAATATTTATTCATTCTTACTAGCGAAAATTTTGAAAATTTTCTAACACTTTAAATTCTGAAAAATTTCGGCAGCATCCCCTCTACACGGCTCAATCGGTACAACCACAACTCGCCTTTCTAGGCCTTCTCCAATCCAAAAGAAAATCAAAAAGCCAAGAGGCTTGCCCCATATCAAACCCAAGTAATATTGTAAACATGTACCTTTTTGCCGAGCATAATTCCATTCCTTGCATTTGCTTCCATTCAATATCTTCTCAGCATATATATATCCATTTCCAGTTGGTTTCAAATCAATACAACTTCCAGTTTTTAACACTCCAATCAACTTCTGATTAGTTCACCTCCATTCTATCAATTTAAATCTGGTTTCTATTTAAGTCAATCCACTTATCATACTTGAATCCAAATAATTCAACCTCAGTTAACAACACCCAATATATTTTCAACTTGCTCATTCATAAGTCGAATTCATATTGATAATTCGAATCTCAACATTCCTCATTATTTAATTCCCTTTGGAATTATTTCTAATTCAATCTAATTTTATATAAATCTTAACCTAAGTCAACTATCAATTCATTTGACATATTTTACATTCCAATCCATTCAACTTATACAAGTTAAATTTTAATTTCAGAATTCAAATTCCCGGGTTTTATTTCAAATTAGTTTGAAATCATATACATCTATATACATATATTTATAATCAAGTCAATTCAAAACATTTGAATTTCTAATTCATCTTGTCCTTTTCAAACCAATTTTTCATTCCCAAATTACTATGGTAGCAATCCGTCACTCAGAAACTTGAAAATGAATACCGATAATGTCACGACCCATTATCAGTACTATTTTCTTGCCACTAAAGTGATTTCAATACTTAATCACTTTCAAAATCCATTTAAAACCATTTTTATCCAAAAATACTTTAAAGTAATGTTATATTATTTTATAATATGTCAGAATATATTTTCTAAACACACGGAATTTGAATTCCAATTCTAGTTTGAACTTAATCTTGTTTTATCTCATTTGTATACATTATCCGTATATGAATTATATCACCATTTCATAATTTGATAATTTCATTTGATTGTAATAGCAATCAACACATTCCTATATTATAATATCCCAGAAATTATTCTTTTTATGTCAAAATAAAATTTTGGGCAAAATTATTTCATTTACCCCTTTTTAAAACAATACTGTATCGAATTGCTTTGTTCGAGAGTTTAGAAACATTTATCGATACAGTTGTACATCCTGTATTGACCAGAATTCATAAACCACTCAACAAACCAGTCAATACAATATAAAACAATTTTATATCAAACCTACAAATACGCGCTCATATATATATATATATATATATATATATACACTCAACTCAATCCAGGGTATAACTAACCCATCTCTATTGAATCACGCCACAGAGCCAAGGTAATAACTTAACCTTCAGCTCTGATATCAACTGTAACGACTAGATTTCCGTACTCTTTGAGTCGACTAATTACACCACACGTCCAACCCAAATTGCATAGAAATATGAATCATTATTAGAAATAAGTTAGAGGATGAGAAATATAAAGAAAGAAATATTAGAATAGAAGAAAAACGAAGAACACAAACTCATAGCGGAACGAATAAAATATATTAGATAACATAAAATTTTGAAATACAAATCTGTTTTGCATATACATACCATTATCAGAGTACATCAACAATTTCTGGAACAGTTATAAATGCCTATTTTCAGATGTACACAACGGAAAATATGATAGTCTATAGCTAACTGATGAAGCCTCCTGCTTCGATCTCCTCCAAGTGAAATCTAAAAAATCCCGACTACTTGACTGCCCGTACAAATTTGGGCACCCAAGAGTTTAGGGGAAAAAAAACTCTGGGTCAGTCATGGGACTGGTGTGAGTAAACTCCAATCATTTGTTTAACTTTTAAAAATCCTTTCGAAAGAAAAGATAATCGTAAGATCGATCTACACATAAACACGGATGGTTTTTACCTTACGATAACCCAAAACAATTTGATATCAAAATCAGGTGATATTATAATAGTGTCTAAATCAAATAAATAGAATCTAGCGGAACGCTTGCATCTCACGCTCCATATATAATATAAAATCGAAAACCGCAGGGCGCTTATTGGAGATTGGATTTCCAACATGACAAGGTATGGGACCACCTGCCGATAGTATATCTCTAGAGGCGAATACACCAGGTTCAACAAGAACATCTTGCAACCTGGCCCACACATGACCGACCACTCATTTCGCTTGAGTGTATTGAATGTATATCACCAACGGTTGGGATCGGCAACCGTTTCCCGAAAGGGACAACATTGATAGATTAAAAAGGCAAATTGAATTTCTCTGGATAGGTGATTATACACCCTAATGGGAGCGACCCACATAGCCATGCTGCCTGCCCGATTTTTGTCAATCCCCGGTTGTGAGGCTTGAGGTTTGAATTAACAGAACGACCCTTGCATTTTTCTCCGCCTTCATAATCTCTTCAACATAAGTTGATTCGTAACGCTTGTGCCAATACAGAGTGGTTTTCAGATATTAAATCTGATCCCGGTCTCTCCATATTGACAACGGAGGTATAAAATAAATCAAAACTTTGATAGTCGGTGATTTAACTATCAAAGAAACATCCATACAATCAACGGTCCTATTTCAAATTGGAAATTTTAACGATCAAGCATCAAACAACACTGGGACCTTTTTAAATCAATTCCTGATTGTATTATTATTTCAAATTCCTGTTTCCCTATCTTTCGTATCCTTTTGAAGCTCGATTTCCCTTTTGATCCCTTGAACAACATTTCCAATAAGTAATTTCTTTATTCGAGAAAATATCTCTTTTCCCATTCAGAAAACATTCTATATATATTAGCGAATCCTTATTTTCTATATTCAGAAAATATGCCGCATTAATATTGGAAAATATTTCCAAATTCTCTTTCTTAATTCCTCATTGACCAATTCATTTCATTTTCTATACGTAGAAAAATATCTCTCATTTTACTGGGAAAAACATTTCAAATTCTTTTAAATTAACGCGATGTTATAAACATCGTTAATATAACTTAAAACATTAACCAATTATTAACTATCCAGAATGTTAACCAATCTTCACTATCGAACCTTAACCATTTCTCCATCAATCATGAAGTCAATCAAGTTGGGGTATAATCACCTCTCAGACCTTAATTGAACAAAATTCTCAACTTTGAAATAGTCAAAGCTCCCAATTTTTAAACAAACCGTCGCTTAACGACTCTCGGATTCAATCTAAGAACACACTTCTTTTACTTTAAACACTGATTATAACGGTAGCATTATAATCGTTGTTTCCCAATATTTGATTTATAAAACATTACTTTTGACAACAGCGTTACATCGTTGTTTAGCTTTTATTATAATAGCAACATTAAAATCGCTGTTAAAACATTTGTGATAACAGTAGCATTATAATCGCTGTTTAGATTTACAAAAACATATATTATAACAACAGCGCTATAACCGCTGTTTAGATTTACAAAAACAAATATCATAACAACAACGCTATAATCGCTGTTTTAGATTTACAAAACAAATATCATAACAACAACGCTATAACCGCTGTTTTAAATAAAGTACCGTGTGCGACGCACACGCCTCCGTTGTTCATTTATAATCTCTGTTTATTTTAAACAATTCAAGTCATCCTTTAAATGTATTTACAAGCTATACGTTCTTTAACTTCTGAAATTAACTCAAATTGATTTCTATAAATCCCTTTTTAGATATATTATTGCAAACTATAGAATTAATTGAATATTGACCTTTTAATGTATTTAAATTAATTCATAGGTTCATGTTTAAATAAAATTTAAATATTCTTCTGAGATATAAATCATTTGTAAAATTCGACATCGCCGAATTCCTATTTAAAATTTCATCAGATTTATCTCAATTAATTTTTATTTTCCAATCTTTGGAATATAACCCATCATTTCTTTCGAAACCAATATTTCCACTCTAATTTCTTTTACCACTATTGCATTCAAATCCCACTTCAAATATCGGGTATCAACACCAATTACCACTTTGCTTATATAAATTCAACTTGAATTTATATTTTACTTTATTCTATGATATATATTTAATTTAATTTATAAACATCATTATAAACAACTTCTTGTTTTGATTCACTTAAACAAGTTTCTATTTCCATTCCATTTGAAATCTAATTTCTATTTTTGAAATAATTTCCTTTTTAAAAATCAAATCTCTTTTCTACGTTCTAAAATATTTTACGGTATTTAAATACCAAAATTTATCGAGCAAATGTAATTCAACCACAACAAAATCAATCACGATCATATATCATAAATAAATAAATAAAACTGTAAATAAAATGTTGAGGAATCCAGTTGGATCTCTCCAACCTGTTTCCCTGCATCCACAGATGTTAATCAATATTAATTACAAAAATAATTATCGATCAACTATATAACCATATCAACCATTCAACCAATTTTATCAACCATTCATTCAAACAACCATCACACAGTATAAAATTACTAGAAATAAATTAAAAACTCGTTTATATAAAAATATAAACGAGTCAGAGTTAGTGAGTTTACTCACTTAGTTTCGCAGTTGACGATTCTGCTTTTCTTTGCCATACTAATTCCATCATGTAAATCTTAATGATACGATTCCAACGCGGCAAATTTCATCTGATGCTGTTAAAATATGCCCAAGTTATAATTATTTTAGTCGTATGATTTAATTTAATAATTAATTTCTTAGTTAAGTTATTAACCTTATACTAATTACATGTCAAGGATATACGGTCGATGCTCTTTTCCTTCTTCCCAGTGTATTTGCTTAGTTCCAACTTCGTATTCGAACACATACGCACCAACCTCAACATAGCCGCGCCCAAAATAGATTACCAAAATTCTTCATGACCTCATCACAACTACCAAGTACTAGACAATAACCGCTATAGGCAAGCATCCCCTGAATCCATCACTGTACTCTTCTCCTTCACTTACAGAAATCCTGCACAATTTAATATTACACTATTATTTTATAAATTATATTACACTTAAGTTTTTCTTTGAATAAAGGTAGGATTAATTTTCCCTAAACCTGTTATATGCACAAGGATGTTACCATGTTGTTGCACGCTTTACTTCTTCCCTTAATACCTTCTTTCTCCATTTACCTATGAATCCGCGTATCCCATGATTTCCAGAATCAAGTCCTTCTCCCTCCTTTGAACACACCTACTGCCTTGCTTCTCATTACAACGCTTTCCCCTTCATCCTTCCTGTAAAACAACTGCTGCTACATAGGGACCTAACTCGCAAATCTGACATTGAACCAACATGCGCCTCTTCCCTACACCATACTTCTCCACATCAACCCGTGGCTACCCCCCAGGGAAAACGTTTGCCACTTCCTGTAGTAGAACGCAACATTTACCCAAACAGTTTTCCACAAAAATCCCCCCCATAAGCGCCTTCTCACCAGAGTCCAAGACCACCACTCTCGAAGTTGAATGACTACCCTAACGTCAGTAAATTTCCAGCCCAAACTGCACTGAGACAAAACCGTCCCTCAGGAATTCAAACTGCACCCTTTAAGATAATCACCAACGCAATATACAGATCCGCCCAAAACCTTTCAGAATTGTCGCAACATCAGCTTCTCAAAAATCAACAATCCCAAGTGCTGTTGTATACGTTTTCAGTGGACAAGTGGATCACCGCACCCACTGAAGCTACCCGAGACTAAGGCTAGCTGAAGGAGAAGTAGAACGAATTAAATAACATTTGATTTCATTGGGTGAATTACGAGATTAGATTGTTTGAAGATGGAGAAGGGCTGTGTCATTCGTTGAGCAGGAAATGAGGTTGGGGAAGATTTTAGGGATTTGTAGGAATTTTTTTTTTAGGTGAATGATTTCCTCGTTTTCCTTTTTGATGTTGTCCAGTATTTAACAAAGAAATTGCTTGTGGGGCACGGGAAGTTATAACTTGCGACGCACGGAAGTATTGTTTACTTGGTAAGCACGGAGTTGAGATGGCGTGCCAGGCACGGCTTTGAATTTTCTTGACCCTCACGGATTTTCTGAACGTGGAGAAGAAGGTTTATACACGGTGATGTAGTATCAAGTAGTATTATATATATATATTAGTTTAGACGTACAGATGACTAATGTCATGAGATGTATTATAATTTTGTATCTAATTAAGTCATGTATTCACAACTGCAAATATGAATTTTTGTGTATGCATAGTTACAGGCGAAGCTCGAAAGTGGTTTAAAGCCTAGGTTTCATTGTTCTAGGTTCTACACAATTTTGTGTACTAGTCAACATGTATTTTAACAAGTTGTGTACTTATCATAAAGCAATGCAATAGCCAAATGCCAATTTATCAATCATCCACATTGCGTTGGTAAACAATGTTTCAGGAATCTCATATGGTTTGTTTGCTAAAGTTTAGATATTAGTGTATATATATTAGAAAATATCGGTATCCTATTACCTTAAACTTCATTCACATACAAGTTGTTACAGGCAGAAATAAGAGTACGGTTGGGTCCAGCGAGGTACCACGATCCCAAAAATATAATAATATCGGTAGTTTAACTTATATTATGAAACCCCAAAATATTGATACAGGGTGCAAAATACTCCAACTAAAAAGTTACGTATTTAATTAATTAAAAATTACTGTAAAATTCTAAAAATTAAATTATAACTATGCCTCAAAAGAACCTTGTCCAAATTCGAGACCGTTACTTAAATATATTTAAATAACCGTTATGGCTTATATACGATTCCACAATGACTTTCTGAAGTTTTGATTTGGACACAACTCATAATCAACCAGACGAAAACTCGATTTTTCACTACCATTAGAAAGATACAGTTCAATAGATTTAAACGTTTCTTGTTTCATAGAAATCTGACTTATATTGGATACTGTATATTCAGTTGAAGTTCAAATCGTAAATTACGAACTACCACAACCATACGAGCTCATATTAAATTATATAATAAATTATACGCTTAAACTATGTTTAATTAAATAATTCCTATAAATTCCTATATATATTCAAATAAAAATATTTAAAACAAATTTAAATATTCAGAATTCAACGGCTGAAAATCCGGGTCGTTACAATAGATTTGGGTTTTTGAAAAAAAAATCGATCTGTCGAAATTCGGGTTGTTACATTTTGTATCAGAGCTTATGTTTAGGATTCCTATATAGATAGTGGGTAAGCGTATTTGTATTTTTATAAATATATATATATATATATATTATATACTTATATCCATATAAGGACTTATTAATTAAGTGAACAACACATGGACGAAGTTAGGATGTCACTTTTGAACACTTAGGAAATGGTTATGGAAGTTTGAGGATTGTAGACTCATGAGTGGCTAGGATGGAAAGTGTTCAAAAGTTTGAAAAAAAAGAGAAGATTCCTTGTATTAATATTTGAAATTTTGGTATTTCAGAGTAGTGAATTAGGCCCTATGGCCTTATAAATTGAGGAAAAATCAGAAAGAGAAAAACGGACTAGAAATTTATGTATATACATTTGGCGCCAAGGTGGCGCTAGTCTTATTCTTCAGTTCAGACATAGTTTGGTAGAAATTTATGTAAAGAAGAATTTAGGACAAAGAAATGTTATTTTGCACAAAGAGTTTGGAAAATGCAAAAGTTAGAAACCACTTTGTAATTTTCCCCATAGTTAGAACTTGAAAAAAAATGAAAAAGTTTTCAAGTTTCAAATTTAAAAGTTTACAATTTTATAAATTTATTGGTTTGCGATGTTTAGAGTTCCTAAGGTGGAGGTTAGGAGTTGGAATCCCACCAATGTCATGTTTTTAATTTTAAGAGAGCCAACTAAAAGGACGCATGTTCTAAGATACATACATATATATATGTATACACACACGTATAAGGAAAAAGAATGAGTGTGTATATGTATGTATGTGTATATATATATAAGTATGTGTATGTGTATGTGTGTGTGTATATATATATATATATATTAGTGAGAAATTCAAAAGTAACATGAAAGAAACAAATGTCGGCATAATGCTGTTTGAATTTGAAAAATAAATGGGATTGCGCATAAATTCAAAATTCGAATTTAAAGCATAAACTAAAAGCGGATGATAGTAATGGAATGAATGCACGCATTTATTTACGTGTGTGAATGCACGTTAAAAAGTCTGGTAATTAAATAAATTAGAAAGAAATTTGGCAAGGGAGTAACGTTCATAATAGCATTTATTGTGTAGCTATTAACGAACAAAAATTTAGGAAGCTACGCGCGGATATATACGCGTAAGTTTGAATTTGAAATTTAAAACATACGTTATGAATGGAAGAAATTAATTGACATGAGAATATTTAGTAAGAAAAAGGATGTTGCACCCAATGTTAAACCAAAAAATAATTAAAGATGAAATTAACTTTCGTGACCCAGTAAATGGGTCGACCTAGGCTATAATTGGCTCGACCCAGGGGTCGACCTATCCTAGTACGGGGTCGACACAAGGGTTGACCCACCTGGAGCCCGGGTCGACCCAATGTTGGACAGGATGACGTGGATTTAACGCTTTCTATGGCTCGAATTTTATTTATTTCAATCCAACAGACGAGGTTCTTCTGAACACCTATAAATAGACCAGCAAGGCCTAACCCCAACACATATTTTATGAGAGGCGCCAGAGCTCTACCATTTCTTTTCTCCTCTAAATTATTCAGAAAATAAATATATTAGTTTTAAGATTTCTAATTCAAGATTTGGAGATAAAGATTATAGATTTAAGTTATATATGCTCAGATTCTCCGCCCAGACAAATCAACAAATCTTAATTAAAAAGACAGCAACACAGATCCAAATTAGATCCAAAATATTAGAGCGCAAATGAGTGGATTAAACTATATTTTTCAATAACAATATTTTTGTATCGTTTGATTCCTTCTAAATTTACAATATGTTCATCTTCTTTTTTCCCTCTTCTGCGTCAAAATATACCATTTATGTCAAATTTTGGTTATACGCAAAAATTGGACAATTAGGGTTATGCACAAATTAGATAATTGAATTATGGATAGGCACAAAATTATTGAATTGTAGTTATGATGCAGTTTAATTGAAATTATAAACAAAATGGGGGAAATTTAGTGATTTGAGACTAAAAGAACATGTTGTGTCAGTATTGTAATAAATGAAGGGTTTGTGAACTACATACTATTTGTAAGAAATCCATTTTCAGATTTAAATGAAAATAGTGTAGAAATTGTAAGGATTAAAAGAAAATGAACGGTAAATCAAATTGTGTCAGATTTTACTGTAATTGTGCAAAACAAATTAGAGATAGTAATTAATACATATTAATCAAATCCGAAAGTTAGTATAAGTCTAGATTGATTGGTTAAGAAAGAAGAACGAATGTATTTGCATAGTTTGGTAAATAAAAAAAATAGGAATCATGATTGCAAACTGAAATTTTGAATAAATGGAGATTAGTGTGAAACATGTAGTTAATCTATTGCACATTAATTTGATGACTTCAAAAATAAGAGAAGAAATGTTTTGCAATCACGAGTTCCTATTATAGTAATTATCTGAAACTATGGAAATGGATTTTTATTACAGTTTTGTTAACCAATCAATTTGGAATAGGCCTAACTTCCTAAAAAGAATGAATTATAAAGATAAGAAAGAAGGGTAAAATAACTAAAAGAGGTCATGAAAATGGAAAAGAGATATAAAAGGTTTATTGTGTAAACTTGTAAAGACGGTAAATAGATTTGTGTCATAACTATAAAGGCTATGTTAAATAATAAGAAACCTATGAAGTATGAAAGGAACGGGGAATGTAACTTATTATAATAAATTATATTAGATGGGAATGTAATATAATAGGTAGACTTGTCATAGGGACAAGTAGGATAATAACACATAGGTTATAATTAAAAGATGCAATAGGAAGTAAGAGGCTTGCTATAAATAAAACTAGACAACGTGGAACAAGTTTAATAAGCAACCAACTAAGCGAATAAACAAATAATTTGGATGAAGAATAAACAAATTAATGTTTAAGTTTATTAGCAATGCGGTAAGTAAAACAAGCACGTAGTTGAAGACTAGACGTAGGGTCTACTAACGTATTGGCAAGATGCGCTTGGACCAGTCCGTACGTTTTCAGGATGAAGAACTCAACGGGGCATATCATCGTGGGGTGTCTAAAGACACGAGGGAAGCATGCCCAACTTATTCGATGGGACTAGAAGGAAGTGTGTGGGACTCCTACTGGATGTGAGGATACTTCGTGATGGCCCTCTATGGTAGGCTTTATGAAGCTTTACCCGCAGAGGCATGATCTGTACAGTTTCATCCGATGAGTATGCCTTGGCTGCATCTTGCATGATGGGCAGCCTTATGACTAATTGGGATGATCTTAGAATGATTCAGCGGCTATCTCAAGGAGGGAGGCTTCGTGGTCAGGATCCAACAAGGATAGTCGGATACCTGTCATCGTTAGTCAGAGCGTGTGCGGGAAAGACTGGTGTTAAGCCAATAGGTCATTGTTCTTCAATATTAGGTCGTTGGATGAGGGACTAAAAGTTTGTTTAGATTTGATGGTAGGATGGTCATTTAGCTCTTTTGAATAGTCTTTCATTAGATTGGGGGTAGGCTGGAGTAGGGCCTTGTAGAACCACTGAAGAGACAAACCTAAATTTGGATATCTTTACTATAGGCCCAACGAGGTTGTCCTTTATAGGTATGTGTAAAGCCCCCGACTGAGTTTTTGGGAGAAACTTAGGGATTAGGGCGCCTTTATGGCGCAACGATAAAGGGTTATTTGCTTTCCAGCATAGCCTAGTACGCTTTCATGGTGTGACGTTGGTGACTTGGTATGCCTTCATAGCATAGTCTAGTACGCTCTCGTAACGTGGAGATGGAGGTCCAGTAAGTTTTTCGTAGTATGACGATGGGGACCACTCAAGGAGGGTACTATGGGAAGTACCTCGATATTTGGTATATAGTTACATATATATTACTTATTATGTAAATCTACTAGGGAGTAGATGGGTGCGATTTATGTGAAGAAATCAAAAATGTATTGTGAAATAAACACTAACAACTTAATAAATATAAACCAGTGATAGAACGATATATGCAGTGTTATTTGTAGAAGGTATTGACATGCTTTTTGGTGGAAGCTGTCACACGTCAATAACATCGTCAGCAAACACAAAGCGATTCGGTCGAAGTCGCAATATAAACATAAAAATGGCCCGAACCCCATTTAGATGACCTCTTTTGGTCCTGAAAACATGGATTATAATGCTTTGCATGTAACTCTTGTAGCCCACTGAGTTAGCTTCAAGTACAACTTTCGTTTGGTCCAAACGGCCTTACGGTTTGAAAGTTACGTCTGTTTCCGTGAAAACATGTCGATCACTTAAAACTGATCGCGCTATAGCCTCGCAACTCCTCAAATAATAAGATACTGCATCGCATCCTCCATATTGCATCACCCTTCTCACACCACATCGCATCGCACCGACCTCATCTCGCACCGCATCACTTATAGAGATCTCGCATCCCTTCACTTTGCCTTCCTCACTTTGCATCGCATCTGGATTCTCGCATTCCTCATCTCGCATCCCTCATCTCGCTTCCCTCATCTCGCATCCTTCACCTCTCGTCCGTCAGCTCACATCCCCTCAATCTTCGCATCTCGTATCCCTTGGGATATGAGTTTCGTAGGAATGCAAATTTTGCATCCCTAGGATGTGAAATTTCCTGCCACGAATGGGGGATGTGATTTCCCCCTTCATCATGCGAATGTGATGCGATATTTTGTTGGACGCGTGATTTTAAAGGAATGTAGGATGCGATTTTTACACACGAGCCCGTGTGATGTGATTTTTCGGATGCGGACATACATATGCAAAATTTTGGATGGCATTGCTTTGGTATGTGATTTTCTGCTGTATGGTCCCCATATCTCACTTATTCCTACCTAACTCGCTACTATAAATATCCCCTTGCCTCATTCATTCAAGAGATTGTATTTTTTGCACTCCAAAAGCTCTTAAGAACTATTAATGGCTTCCATCTTCTTCCTCATGGCTATTAGACATAGCACAGACCATTAAAATGTTGCATACACATTTTCCATGAACTCTTGGACATTAACAAGGATATTTACACCACTGTTGGACTGTTTTGGGCTTTTTGGACATTAATGAAGCTATTTTTGGACATAACTGACCAAGTCAACTCAGTTTTTCACTCAACGAAGAAAAAGGACTTTTCGTACAAAGTTAAGATTTAACACAACTTTATACACTGAACTTATCCAAACTTGTATAACTTTGTAATCAACAAATATATGATGAATGACTACTATGAAGTGGACGTAGGCGTTAGTGTCGAACCAGTATAAAAAGCTTTGTTCTCCTACATTACTTTATTTTACATTTGGATCATTGTGTTGCTAATACACACACACTTCGAGAGTTGGCGTGCGTTGAGTCCATGACAATTCCCCATGTCAAAAAAGGTATAATTTATCCATTTACAAGAACTTTTTTATGACCCCTCTTCATAACAAACTCGCAGGTTAGACAGGTGGTTGAGATTCTACAGCTTAGACCACTTGTTAGATATTGTAATTATATTGGTGAGTATTTACTTACTATTATATTTTATTCCATTTTGCTGTGAGATTTCTATTATGAGCTCTGATATATTTATCTTTGACTTTCTGCAGAATACCAAATAAAGCAGTTCGAGTTTCGATAGATTTTGGTTTTTGAAAAAAAATTCGATCTGTCGAAATTTGGGTCGTTACACAAATTTTTATCTAAATGTTTTCTAAATCAAGGAATAGAGCTTCCGCCTCTATTGCTTGTTGTCATTGTGGGGCAACAAGCATTGATTGTTGTTAAGAAGAGAAGCCAGAAGGGCAGCTCCTTTCGAAATAGCATGAATATGTACTTCGACATCATTATGGTAATTGAAGGAGAATGGAAACGACACAGATGTCGCGCCCATTGTAGTATAAGTTCAATTTTAAGTAGAAACCCTTAAAATGTTTATATGTTTGGTAGTTGCCAGTGTTTAGACATTTGCATTTATGTAGGAAACATTGTGAGGGTTCCATGGGTGAAAATTCGAATTCACCAGTTAAGATATAATATCGGTAGATATTCAAGTTCATTACTTATCGTAGTACGAAAGATAAAAGTGAGAGCCTTCGGTTTTGTGTTAGTGTGGAGTTATTCTGCGAAGCACTGGAGGGAACCAGAGGGGATATTGGTTCCATGTAAGTGGAATACAATATCACGAAGCACAAGATGGGAATCAGTTATAGAACGAGGTTTCGACTATGTCGCCTAGCAAAGCAGTTCTTTGTGAAAGCATAGAAAGGGAGTATAATTGGGGGAGTGAATCCATTGTGTGTTGCATGCTAAATGTTGTTGTTGTGTTATATATAGTTTTGATAAGTAAACTAACTATTGATGTGCATGAATAAATGGTTAGTATGATTTCGTAATATGATTCTAACAAAAGGGAAACCATTTCCTCTGTGCGGCATGGTCTTGTTAAATATCGATGGTGTCATGTAAGTAAGTTATTATTCATACCAGTCTTTTTGACTGACCTGTAGTTTATGTTTCACTTAAACTATTGGGTACTCACTTGAGTAGGCTGAGGATTATGGTCATTCATGTAACGTCTATGAGTAAGCTTCCGAAGACGAGCAGTAGACGATAACTATTTAGGAGTTCCATTGGGTTTTGCTTTATCTTTTGGATTATATATATCAACATGTTTGGAACTATGACATCCTACATCCGTTAATGTCACTCTTTAACAGAATGTATTAAGTTTCGTGAAGCGTTATAGGTAAACATAATAGAATCTCACAAGATAGATGTATAAAATAGCAGGAGAAATTTAAAACTTTATTTTTCCAATAGAAAACATCGTGGTCTCAAAATCCAATTACAACATCAGACTGAAATACTGGAACAAGATACATCAAATAAAAACATTTTTCTTGCGCTAAAAACCATCAGAGTACAGAAGTAAAAAGCCATAGTCCCCATAAGTAGCCATAAAAAAGTAGACAAGTAATCAAAGTGGTACATCGAAGCAAATCCAAATCCAAGCAGAAAACGGAAGAGAGTCCCATTCAAGCCTGAGCGTTCCCACTCTGAGAGCCTTTGAGGGGGGGGGGGAGTCAGACATAAAGTCTGGCGAGTCCAGTGATTTTTAGCATATAAATAAGTAAAAGCATCATGACATGCATATAAACTAGATGAGAGATAACAGTATCATATACATGGTATGAACAGGCTGAACAAGATAAGCAGGATAAACAGAGTAGATTATGCTTCTCAAATTCCTTTCTCTGCATCAATACTAGTATACCGGATTAATTGATTTCCAATTACTTAACAGAAATAGAATAATCCAAACAGAAACATATGGCAGACTTAGGTGTACTTCTAGTAACGGGCTTTACCCCAAACAAAAATAACGGGTACCTAAACAAAAATAACGGGTGTTACCCCAAATAGAAATTATAGGTACCTAAACGGACTAGATGTGCCCTAATTACTACCTCCAGCGATCGGGTCCCTACCAGGTAAATACCCTGTGTCGGCCCCACAACATGGTGTATTACTTCCTAAATTGGCAACCATCAGAAGGACACTGGCTTGTTTACAGGTGTTACGGCGGCTTATTTTCCCAAGCAAGCCGGACACATGTACACACATGAATCCATTGGAACGCACCATCATAACACCTCTCCTCAAATGAACCTCTTATAATCAGTTCAGTAAGCGTGTCCCTAACCCCTGCCTAGTGCGGGGTCCCCCTTTAATACCAGAATGGGTTACTGACTGATATGGGTCCCACACAATAGATGACACAAGCCACCCCTTAGGTTTGTATCCCCAACTAACTAGGATTTTGAAACGTTATGGCTAACAGATTAACAAGCCCGTATAACCCCAACAAATAAACAGGTTAAGTTTAACGGGTTCGTATAACCCCCCACAGATTTAACAGATTTACTTAACCCCACAGTTTCATCATGTTTACTTAACCCCACCCACAGATTAACAGGTTTATATGTATATAACCCCCACAGATTAAACATGTTAAGTATTGCAAGTTAACAGGTATGCATAACCCCCAACATGTTTCACAGGTTACCTACAGTTTTATTAACATGTTCCGCTTATTCTTTAAATTAAGCCTATAGATTTATATGCCACAAGTCATAGTTCACAGTCTAAGATATGCCCCCAAATTCTACTCATATTTCACAATATAGTATATGCCCCCAAATTCCAGTCATGATTCATTTGGTACAAATTATGCCCCCATATTACCATTCCCAATTTTACCTAATTTCGTTCGTACGCATATTTCAGCGATATCGGCCCAGGCTCGAAGGTAACCTAGGCTATAAAATTAAAAAGGGAGTGAAAGAGAAGAACAAACTAGGCATATAATATAAAATAAGCATATGATAACAGAAATGGGCATATGATAGCAGAAATGGGCATATAAGAAATAGGCACATAAGAACTGAACAACAGATCAGGTGTACATGTAATAGTAGGATTGATTAGGTATGAATCAGATTCTTAACATGTATAGGTTTAGATCTAGATTTATAGTCATGTCATGATTACTTATTAAATGTTTATATCTAAAAGTAACATGAACTCACAAAGATTGGATCTAAAGAGCAGAGAATAGTATGCTGAAATTGTAGAAGAAATTCTTATATGCGTATAAGCTGTTGTTGAAGAAAATAAGCTAATTCAATCCAAGTTGGGGCGGCTTCTCGTTGTCTTCATTGTTTTTGATGTGTGAAAACAATAGAAATGTTGTCCTATATATAGCCTAATACCAACGTATCCAGACACAAAACGATTCTACGTTCAGAACTCGCACTCGGCTAGATCCCGACTGGGTCGACTCATCCCCACCTGGGATGACCCACCTAGCTATGGGTCGACCCATAGATCGACCCAACCCAGGCGTGGGTCGCCCCATGTCGGCCTGGATCTCACCTGCCCCTCCCACTTAATTTTTTTTGAACTATTTTGAATTCTGAGTTTGAATTTATATATACATAAGACTCTTATACGTATATAAACTTCTAATCTTCGTAACTTTCTCATACGATGTCCATTTTACGCAAACTTGGAGTCTATCTTAAGCAGAATTATGAAACGAACACAATGTTACAATCCATTTTACTTAATTCCCAATATTTAATTTAGTATTCTTTAGTTTATTATAATAACGTCCTTTAAAATTATGGGGTGTTACATTCTCCCCTACTTAAAGGATTTCGTCCCCGAAATCTCCAAGTTAAGAAGAATGTCTATCCTAACATCCATCAACCATCTGCTCATCCATCAATCACAGGCATCCATAGTCCTTAAAAGAATTCTAATTCTTGTATAAATATATGCAAAGGTGTGTGTATATGTCCCTATGCTAATGCAGAAAATCAGGTGGTCTACCGATTCAGTCGACCTCCTCAATGCAGTGTATTTTAGTGCCATGAATCCAATACGTTTGCAAATAGTCCTAGGATACCATGTAAATGCTATATGTGTGTACAACCATTTATCCAAATGCAACATCTATATGATGATACAGTCATTTGCATCCATAAAAAATTAAAATGCACACGCATCCATATGCAAGATGTAAGTGATCGAGTTGATCTAGTGCCTAGTGATGTGTGTATATGCGTCCACGAGCAACCTCTAGCAAACACTTGTATCCATCAAACATAACATGTTTCAAACATATGTTTACATCCATTGGTTTTCCACCTAAAGGACGAAGATTTGATCGATAGGATATACTCAAATGACAAAAATAAGTACGAATAAAATCTTGGAAAAGGAAGTTAAGAACAAACCCTTGAAAAGAAAAGGGTACGAAGCGCGAATCTTGTCTTTAGTCTCCCAAGTTGCATCTTCGCGGTCTTCTCCCCATTGAACTTTCATCAATTTGATTTCTCGGTTGCGAACTTCTTAACCTCTGATCCAAGTATACAGATAGGAACTCGTTTGATAGTCGCCTTTCGTTCTACCTCTACTTCCTCAAGCATGCTCGGCTCAACTACATCTATTATATCGTGCAGACACTTCCGCAAATGAGAAACGTGGAAAACATCATGAATACCTGCCAAACTTTCTGGTAGTATCACCCTATAGGCCATTTGACCTATCCTTTCCACTATGGTAAATGGCCCTACAAACCATGGTGCCAACTTCCCTATAGATCCAAAGCAAACTACATTCCCCAAAGGTGATACTTTGATGAAAACCATGTCCCCCACCTGAAATTCAATATCAGTCCTACTCTTATCTGCATAGTACTTATGCATGTCCTGAGCTATCTACATGCGTCTGCGAACAAGATCAATTTTTTCTGAAGTTTCTCTAATCATCTTAGGTTCAAGTAGAAGCCTATCTGTGGACTCCCACCAACAAGTCGGTGACCTACAAGGTCTTTCATACAATGCCTTGAAGGGTGCCATACCAATTCTAGCCTGATAACTGTTGTTGTAGGCGAATTCAACCAACGAAAGATGCTCTTCCCAAGTCCCTCCGACGTCTAGGATACACAGCCTCAAAAGAACCTCAAGAACTCTATTCACCCTCTTAGTCTGCCCATCGGTCTGAGGGTGATACGCTGTGCTCAAGCATAACTGTGTACCTAATGCCTTTTGCAGGCTCTTCCAGAAATCACAAGTAAAGATGGGGTCTCGATCACTCAAAATGTTAGAAGGTACTCCATGTACGGATTATCTCCCGAAGATAAACTGATGCCAACCATGTTGTCGTTCTCTTACTCTTAACAGGAATGGAATGAGCGCTCTTAGTAAGTCTGTCTACTATAACCCAAATATTGGTGTTATCTTTCCTCGATCTAGGCAGACCATCGATGAAATCCATAGAGATGCTCTCCCACTTCCACTGTGGTACCTCCAAAGGATGAAGCAAACTACCAAGCTTCCTCTGCTCAGCTTTAACTTGCTGGCAAACTAAACATCGAGACACAAACTCTGCTACATCTTTCTTCATCCTAACCCAAAAGAAAACTCTCTTTATATCTCTATAAATCTTATCACTGCTCAGATGAATAGTCATCCTAGAATGATGGGCTTCCTCAAGGATTGTCTTCAACAGACCCCCAACTCGGGGAACACAAAGCCTTCCATCTTGTCGAACCACCCTCTATCATCCGTGGAATATCCACTGAGGTGGCTAGAAGTCTCCCCTCTACCGAGCTTATCCAAGATGTCTGCTATCTGTGGGTCCTCTCGCTGCAAAGATCCTATCTGATCCATAAGAGTTGGCCGCACCTCTAAGGATGCCAACTAACCAAGTGTAAGATCCGTAGATGGCCTAAAATCGAAGGTCGATATATACTCCAAGCTCCGCCTCTCTATGAATAGAGAACTCAAAGTCATCATCTGCCTACTTAACGCGTCCGACACCACATTACCCTTGCCAGGAGTAGAAGCAATCTCAAAATCATAGGATGCTAAGAACTCCATCTGTGCTGTCTCAAGTTGATATCCCTTTGCGAGAATAGATACTTGAGAGATTTATGATCCCTATACAACTCGAACCTCTCTCCAAGTAGATAATGTCATCAAGTCTTAAGCACAAATACTATAGCAGCCAACTCCAAATCATGGGTAGGGTAGTTATTTTCATGAACTCTCAACTGTCTACTTCCAAAGCCTACTACCCTTCCCTCTTGCATCAAGACGACACCAAGCCCTGTACTACATGCATTAGTATACACTGTGAACACTTTGCTCCCATCAGGCAAAGTCAAAACTAGGGGCGTTGTCAGAGCCCTCTTTAACCGCTGAAAAGCATCCTCACAGTCAATGCTCCAAGAAAAGAATAGATTCTTCTTCGTCATTTTCGTGAGTGGGGCTGATATCTTTGCGAAGTCCTTAATAAATTTCATATAAAAGGCCGCTAAACCGAAAAAACTCCTCACATCCGTTACATTCTCTGGAACCTTTCAAACTTGAACTACGACTACTTTTGCGGGATCCACCGCTAGCCATCCTTGGAGACTATATGCCCTAGAAATCTTACTTCATCTCTCCAAAAGTGACATTTGGAGAATTTCGCCTTAAGATGGTGCGCTCGGATCCTCAAATCCTCTCCTAAATGTAGGGAAAGCTCTTCCTTGATCTTCGAGAAGATCAGAATGTCATCCAAAAAGGCCATAACAAACTTATTCAGAAACTCCCAGAACACCGTACTCATCAGATCCACAAAATACGCGGGTGCATTCGTCAACCCAAAAGGCATGACTAGCAACTCAAAGAAACCATCTGGAGTTCTGAAAGCGGTCTTGTCTATACTGTCGTTGGTCACCCTCAACTGATGAAACCCCATGGCCACGTCAAACTGAGGGAAAACAGATGCACCAACAAGCTGGTCAAACAGATCATCAATCCTTGGTAGTCGGTGCCTATTCTGCTTAATGAGCTTATTCAACTCCCTGTAATCCACACATATGTGAAACGAGCCATCAGCCTTAGTTGCAAAGACGATTGGAGCACCCCATTCTGATATGCTTCGCCTAATAAATCCTTTCCCAAGTAGCTCCCTACTTGCTTGCTAAGCTCCCTCCTTTCCCTAAGGTCCATGTGGCGTATAAGCAATGCGACTGACTTTGCATTATCCACTAAGTATATCCGAAAATCGATCTCGTGCCTCGTAGGTAATACCCTAACCTCCTCGAAAACATCTGGATACTCACAGACAATAGGTATAGATCATAAATCATCAACAGAAGCATCAAGTGATTCTAGAAAACTAAGCATAAAAGATCCCTTTGGGTCACATGAAATCTCAAGAGTCCTCCCTTAGCAAGTCAAAAGTCTAACGACCCTCCTCTCACAGTCCAGAATGGCACCATACATGGCTAGCCAATCCATCCCTAGAATCAGACCATCTCCCATAAAACCAAGCGCATATGTGTTGCACTCAAACTCGACGTCCAACACAGATGTCCTCAAACACCGACAAATCATTGACAGATGAGTCATGCCCCCCTATGGGGTTTGAAACAATAACAAGGTCAATACTAGTACTAAGGTGCAGAGACTCAACCACAAAATCAGATATAAAAGAGTAAGAAGCGCTATAATCGAAAAGAGTCCTAATAGGATGATCGAAAAGAGAAATCAAACCTTCAATAGAAACATTCCTACTTCTGTCTAGTACACTGGCCTCGAGAGCATGCACCTGCCCTTCAGAAAATCCTGCCCTTTGGCCTTGTCCTTGCTTCTTTGGGCACTCCCTAGAATAGTGTCCGACCTCATCATAGTGGAAGCAAACATTCTTCCTTTTTCTGCAATCTTTGACCAAATGACCCAAGCTCCCACAACCATGACATTTCTTCTTGCTTTGAGCTTTGTCGTTCTTTCCACCCTTCTTTTGCTATTCTTTCTTGGGCCACAGTTTCTTGTTTTGTGTCTCATCGGTCTTAGCCTCCATTTTCTCCTCTTTTCCATCTTCGTGCATCAATGCCATATCAACCAGCCTCTCAAAAGTAGCCCCCATCAGAATGTGAGATAATGCCAATGCTTGAATGGGCTGATTCAATCCCCTTGCAAACCTTAAAGCTTTCTTGTGCAGAGTATTCACCAGCTCCAGACCAAACCTTTGACAATCGCCCACAACCCCCACACTAAACAAGATGAATAATGTGCTGAAAAGTGTGCCATGCAGCTATGGACAATCATCTAGGTAAAGTAACTCAATCCGAACCTGTCGTAAACTCATAACTCAAGGAGAAAATATAATAGAACATATACAACAGGCAGTGATAGTGAAGCAGAAAACACTAAACTTTCAAGACAACTAGAAAGTATTTCCCATACACGTGGATAACAACAATAGTGTTTGTACAATTTTCCTCACTATAGCACTCATAGAAATAGCAAGCAACGAAAATTCAATTATTAGATAGTAATAAAACGAATACGTTAGCCTCCAGCTCGCCATCGATCAACATCACTGTTTCCACTAAGGCATCACCTGTCACCTGCTACTTAGTCTGCCTATACAACAATCGGATGAACAACCCAAGGTAATAAGAGGGAAACATAAAACCTTGAGTCAGACAACAGTCTTAGTGAGCGATAAAACAGCTAACAAACTTCATCAATAAAGTATACAAGAATGAGTAAATAAACGAACTAATCTATCCAGCTCCAGAGAAGAACTCAACTCCCCTCTTCCCATATTGGACATTGATAGCCTTTACATCAAACAATTCAACCATTCATCCATGAAGACCAAAGCACCCATTTAATCATGGAAAAGCACTAATGACATCCAAATTATATATATCTCATGTAAAACCACCCTAATCGAATTCAACATCCCTCAAGCACAAGCCCAGAGGCCTAAACCAATATCAGACAAGCACCCAAGGAACATCTCCTTCGATGTTGGACAACCCACATGAGACGGTACAAACATAGCATCCAAATAAACAGGCATCCATGATTGACTCTGGCTATCACCGCCAACCTTGCTTTGAAACCTTCATTATCGTATGATTGGCTAACAACTTACCATCATTTGTCAAGGACCATACATGACGCCCCGGTTCTAGCAAAACCCCACACGTTTTACTCAACACGTGTCTAGGTCATACATGACACCCAGGGCACTCGACCTACAACCAGTCTTCAATTGTACCCCATGCTTTGGATCCGCTAGAACCTACGACAACTACAGTTCCTAGGCCTTCTCATCTCTAGTCGTTATCAATTACGACTAATAATCAGCTCAAAACACCTTAGAGCAATCAATTCACACGAACTCAATACATCCTTGAGTCGATTCCACATTCATCACATCTGATAAACAAATCACCTCAGTTCGTCATTCCCCATAGAATTCACTTCGAAGTTATCAACACTTTCAACCAAAGAAAACATCGATCATATGGTCCGAAATAATCCATAGCATCAGATTAATTTGCTAAAGGAAACAAAACACAGCACTTAAGCCATCAACTGCCGCGTTTAAACACATTGCTGAAATTCCATCATTCGAACCGACCGACCCAAGGAGGACCGACCTGATGCCTGCTCGACCTTACCTTGAATGAACTCATGCTGCTCGACCCGGAATGTGCATGACCGACCACCTGCATGCATGATCCAAAGTCTTCCTCCTCGTACACATCTGACCCATCTCAAGACCGACCCGGAGTAACTGGCTCGACCCATAGTGACCGGCCCGACCCAGATGAGACCAACTCATCTACTCCAAAATCAGAACTCCCAGACTTGGACGACCGACCCATATTGAGACCGACCCGACCCATCATGACCAATCGGACCCAGATTAGACTGACCGACCATGCATGACTTCTGACTTGTTCTCCAAGACACATTTTGGGGATCGACCGACCCACCCTGGCTCGCTCAACCGACCCAAAACTTGCACATCTCCATTTCAACTCCGATTTCGACCAAAACTTCGCCAAATGATAGATTCGTAGAAACTAGCTCATCCATTTCATCCAATATGACCACACACATGATATGAAATCAACAGTATTACCTATATAACTATCCCATCAATAATTGTGTAAAATTCACCAAAAGCACCAAAAATGTGCGTATGAAAAAATCTAACTAACTTGCGTATTCATATGAAATGTCAAAGAAATTACCAATCTAAACTTGCTAAATTAGATCATAGGGTGATTTATATGAAAATGGACTTTCCAATGAATAGATTTATGAGAAAACACTTGAATTTGATGAAAAACATGATCAACTATTCATACGCTTCATTGAATCCATGTGAGAGATGTAAACCACTCACTGATTCTCCAAAACAAGCAAAAATCAGTGCAATAAGATTCCGGACTGCAAACACTTTGCACCAATCTCCTTGATCCGATGAACTCTTGCTTCAATTGATGTAGATCTAGGTGTAGATATATGATTTCCCTCCTTAGATTTGGATTTTTAATGGCGGAAAGGTGTTTAGAGGAAGGAGGAGCACAAGGCACCTATTGAGAGAATGGAAAACTAAAGTGAAAATTAGGGACGCATCCCTAAAAGCAAACTTAATTCATGCCACATCCCCCCCCAAAGAATTAATGTAAACTCGGTCCCTATAATTCAGCTGCCGCTCTTTTTTTTTGGCACTTTCGCATCCTGCCATGCCATGTTACGCCTTTTACCCATTTTGGGAAGAAAAAAAATGCGCCGGTGAGTTAAAAAAAAATTCAAAAAATAGGAAATATTCTCAGAACCATTCGCAAAAATAAAAATAAAAAAAATGGCATACTTCTGTGCAACAATGTCTGAAAAGTAGCATGCATATATTCATATAGTGTATTTTTGTTGAAAATCTGGACCAATATATGCATACATGTATGCAACTATTAGTAAATAACTGCATACATGCATGCATACGAAGTTGAACTGAGATTCACGTGTTACGAAAAGTTGCATACATGAATGAAACTATTATGTATATATGCATGCATGTGTGCAACAAATTCAAAGGGGGTGAAGGCTTCTGAATATGTGCATAAATATGTGCATGTATTCTATATAAGAGCATAAATGCGTGCAACAATATTTGAAAACGGCGAATGCTTGAAAAGACATGTTAAGTCTAAATATATGCATAAAAGGATGCGTATAATGCTGTTAAGATGCATAAATGTATGCATTTATACTGTAGTTTGGCACAACACTGAAATATAAGCATGAATGTATGCAGCTATTTACGAATAGGTGCATCTTTTAATGCAAAAACCGTTGTTTCGCTGTTTTTGTGTTATTTTAGGTTTTAATGTGGTTTTTGATTGTTTTTCCACTTGAATTTTTTGGCGTGAACGTGTTATATATATAATAATGAATTTTCGTGATTTTTTAATGAATTTTCAAAAAAAATAGGAACCTAATTTACATGAAAAATTGGACCGGATGCGAGCCTAATTTTGAAACTTAATAGGGACCTATGATAAACGGACTAAAACATTTTCCCATATCCCTTACCACCTATTTATAGTTTCCAACAACCCACTAATGGGCCTCTCCCGAATCAGCGTATTAGGTTCCCAAAACCTGGACAACTAACTGAAAAACCTTAAAGCAGCGATTTCTCCCAAACCGTTGAGCTAAATCTTTATTGTAACCACTCTATGGAAAGATAAACATCAATTCCTTTCCAATGGCACAAGTCTCACCCTTTGATTCGACCTGAGTCAAAAGTTATGCCCTGTACAAGACTGACAGGAGTAAAATGGTCACAAACAAAATCAGTAAAAATTATGTACATGTCTCGCATCCCCATAAGCAACATATTAAAAGATGAAAGTGATCCAACCCTCAGGGAATGGAATAAAAATATTTTACGATCCTCCGATACGTAAAATGCGGGTTGTTTCATTCCCTCCCCCTTAGGAATTTCGCCTCCAAAATTCCAAGCAAACACAGGCAACCACAACAATTCTGCATCCATGCCTATCATCCATGAGAAGCCAATTATATCATCCAAACTAGCAACCATCAAGCCATGCATCCATAGCCTTATCCTAACATGCGGAATTCTATCAAATAACAACAAGATACAACGATATAACGATGATACGATATCAAAGGGTCCTACCGATGAAGAGTTCCGAATGAGTCGCCTTCATACTCTTTTCCGTCTCCCATGTACAATCATCGCCATCTTCACTCTGTTATACCTTGACTGGCTTAACTGTCTTCCTCTTAAGCTGTTTCGTGTCATTCCCTACAACATGAATCGGCTTACGAGGTCTCGCAACAACGGTCTCTACTTCTAGGTCTTCGTATTGCTCTGGAGATACTATCACATTCGAATCATGCACGAACTTCCGTAGAAACAACACATGGAACACATTATGCACATTCGACTTCTTCTCGGGTAACTCCAATCTATACGTGAGCTTTCCAATTCGCTCGACTACCGGAAATGGTCCAACAAACCTGGGAGTTGATTTCCCTTTATTCACGAATCGAACCACATGCTTCAATGGTGAAATCTTCACGAAAACCATATCGCCAACGTCGAATTCCAAATATTTCCAACGCTTATCAGCATAACTTTTTTGACGATCTTGGGCTGCCTTCATTCGTTGCCGAACGATCTTGATACAATCTGAGGTTTCTCTAACCATCTCAGGCCCAAGTATCAATTTATCTCCATTCTCTAACCAACAAGCTGGAGAACTGCACGACCTCCCATACAATGCCTCGTATGGTGCCATCCCAATGCTCAATTGGTAGCTATTGTTATATGCAAACCCAAATAGATGTAGATAGTCTTCCCATGATCCCCCAAAATCCAACACACAAATTCTTAGGAGATCTTCCAAAACTCGATTGACTCTCTCGGTCTGACCATCAGTTAGGGGATGATATGCCGTACTTAAGCACAACTCGGTTCCTAAAGCTTCTTGCAAACTTTTCCAAAATCCATTCGTAAATAATGGATCTCGGTCACTCACTATATTCTTTGGGACACCATGGAATCGAACTGTCCATTTCACATAAAGTTCAACCAATTTTGATGCCATCCTAATCGACTTGACAGGAATGAACCTTGCACTTTTGGTCAATTGATCCATGATGACCAAAATCCCTTCATTTCTTGCCCTAGTTCTAAGTAGCCCATCGATACTTGCTCCCACTTCCACGTAGGAACTTCCAATGGATGAAGCAAACCACTCGGCTTCCTCTGTTCAGCTTTCACCAACTGACAGTTCATACACTCGGAAATGAACTTTCCAATATCTCGCTTCATCCCTTCTAGTAGTAAACTCGCTTCATGTCTTGATACATCTTATTACCACCGGGATGAATCGTCAACTTTGAGCGATGACATTCTCTCAGAACCTCATCTCTCAATCCATCAATATCAGGAACCACTAATCGCCGTTGCTTTCTAAGCCAACCTTCTCGATCGACTTCGAACTCTTTATCTTCTGGTTCTAGCTTCTGGATAAACTCGACAAGCTTTACATCTTGCTTTTGGCTCTCGCCAATCCTTTCGATGAGAGTAGGTATTATCGATAAGCTTGCCAACATTTCAGGTTCTAACTCACACCTTGGCCAGAATTCAAACCCTGCTAAATACTCAAGGCTTTTCCATTTTAAAAACATCACTCGCAAACTCGCATGTCTTCGACTTAACGCATCTGCAACTGCTTTTCCCTTGCCCGGAGTATAGGCTATGCCAAAGTCATATGACGCCAGAAACTCCAACCATCGTTGCTGCTGAAGATTCAAATCCTTTGGGAAGAAAAGACACTTCAACGACTTATGATCTGTAAACAACTCGAATCAAACTCGCATTAGGTAATGTCTCCACATATTCAGAGCAAACACAATTGCCGCCAACTCTAAATCATAAGTTGGGTAATCCTCTCATACGACTTTAGCTGTTGACTCACGTAGGTCACAGCCTTATCCTTCTGCATTAGCACTGCTCCAAGTCCAGTACAATATGCATCGGTTATACCACCATCTCTTTATTCCCACTCGGAATGGTCAACACAGGTGCACTCATCAATCTCTCCTTTAGGATTCAGAATGCTTGTTCACACTTTGCATCCCATGTGAACACTTGGTTCTTCTTCGTTAATCCTGTTAACGGTGCTTCTATCTTGGAGAAATCCTTGATAAACCGTCGGTAATATCCTGCCAACCCGAGGAAACTCCGAACATCCGTCGCATTCTTAGGTCGATCCCAGTCCTGAATTGCTGCCACTTTAGTGGCATCAACCGCTATACCATTTCCAGACACAACATGGCCTAAGAACCTCACTTCATACTTCCAGAAGTGACACTTTGATAACTTAGCCTTTAGATGATGCTTTTGCAAGATCTCTAACACAACTCTCAAGTATGTCTTGTTCTCTTCCTCATTCCTGGAGTAAACTAGAATATCACCCATGAACACAAGCACGAACTTGTTCAACTGATCTCTTAAAACTCTATTCATAAGATCCACAAAATATGCTAGTGCGTTAGTCAACCCGAATGGCATAACCAACCACTCGAAGAATCCATATGGTGTTCTAAAAGCAGTCTTTGGCACACTATCCTTTGCCACCCTCAACTGGTGAAATCCCGTTGCCAAATCCATATGAGAAAACACTTTGCCTTCATGAAGCTGATTGAACAAGTCATCGATCCTTGGAAACGGATACTTGTTCTTCTTAGTCACCTTATTCAGCTCACAATAGTCTACGCACAACCTTAACGAGACATCTGCCTTGGTTGCTGACACGACTGGTGCACCCCATTCGAAAACACTTCTCCGAATGAATCCCTTCCTAAGAAGGTCTCGAACTTGCACGTCCTACTCTCGCTGTTCCTTAGATGCCATCGGCCTAAGAAGCATAACGATTGGTCTAACACCCTTGGTTAAATCGATCCTAAACTCGATCTCACGATGCGGCGGCAACCCTTTGACCTCATCAAAGACATCCTCATACTCATTAGCGATCAGCGCAGATGACAAGTTTTCCTGTGGAATCCCAAGCGAATATAGATAGCTAACGAAGATACCCTCTTCGCACTTACATCTAATCAACACCTTTCTCCCTTCCACATCCCTGACTCTCACCTCTAGCTTCTCGTAAATCACCCTTGCCGCATACCTCTTGAGCCAATTCATGCCCAAGATGATCCCAAACCCAGCGAAATTAAGAATAAAGCAATCACACAGAAAAGAGCAACCATGACTCGACAACACTAGACCACGACACAACATGCACAAACTAGAAGGAATCTATCAAAAATCTCGGGTTCCAAACCCAAGCGGCACACATGCTCATTGCAAATGAATGAATGAATGCGATGCTCCAGTATCAAAAAACACACGAACAGAAATACCATTAACTGAAAGAGTACCTTGCACCAGGACACCCTTTCCCTTCTCCTCAGCAGTAGGAGCTTTTGAAGAAGATGGTACAACATTTAAAGCATATGCCTTCACAATCTGCTTGCCCTTAGCTGATTCAGGACAGTCTTTCTTCTCATTTCCCGGCTTTCCACACTTGAAGCACCTCTTTTCAGCTTTAGGATTCTTGCATTCACTAGCATAATGGCCCTTCTGCCAACAACTGAAGCAATTCACTTCATTCTTCTGCTTCTTCTAGCCATCCTTTCCGTTCTGTTGTTATTGCTTTCTCTTCTTGTTATTACCACCCTGCTGTGGCTTCTATTCTTCCTTAGGTGCAACAACAACAACATCTTCTTAGGAAACAGACTTTCATGCCTCAAAGACTTCTCGGCGATCTTCTCAAAGATATCATCGAGGTGATCCACAAGCTGATTCCCAAGATATTCATCCAACCCTAAGACGAACTTCTCGTTCTTTTGATAATGAGTATCTACATATGAACAAGCATACTTTGACAAGGCCTTAAAGTCAGAAATATAGTCAAGAACTGGCTGACCATTCTACTTAAGCTCCATGAATCTCTTAGACAGAATAGACTTTTGCATGGTGGAGATAAACTTCGCTTCAAACTTGGCTTGAAATTGCTCCCATGAGATCTCTTCCTCCGGAGTCTCGAGTGTGACAGAGTTCCACCAGTCCATTGCTCTGCTCTCTAACTGCCTTGATGCAAGATTCCTCTTGGTTGCATCATCAATGTCTAAGTCCTTGAAAATTTGAACACAAGTATCCACCCACCTCTGGACTTCTTCAACTGGTTCAGTGCCCTTGAACTGTTTCCCTCCGAATGATGTAAAATCTTAGCACAACTTTGCAAATTCTACAGCTCTAGGCACTTAGACTCTAATGTCCACCGCAGCTGCTACTAGAGCGGGGTTTCTTTGTAGGCATGCTTCTATTATAGCTTCAAACATGGTCGAGTAGTTATGTGCCCCGCCATTACCCCCTCCAGTATTATCTTCCCTAGTAGTGTGTCTTGATGGTCGTCTACTCATTCTAAATCTGCAGTTTAGAATAATTAGCCACTTCCAAGAAAAACTGCTAAAGAATACAACCAATACTACTATATATGCTAATATATATAGTAAGCATCCAACAGAAACCTACAAGTACGTATCTCATACGTAATTACGTTTTTGAACTTTGGCTAGAATCGTTAACCACAACTCTGATACCAAATGTGACGACTGCCCACAGCCCCTGCACTAAACAAGAGGTATAATGCGCTGAAAAGTGTGCTACGCAGCACGATCATCTAGGTAAAGTAACTCAATCGGAATCTATCGTAAACTCAAAGCGCAAGGAGAAAATATAATAGAACATATGCAACAGATAGTGATAGTGAAGCAAAAAACACTAAACTTTCATGACAACTAGTAAGCATTTCCCATACACGTAGATACAACAATAGTGTTTGTACAATTTACCTCACTACGGCACTCAGAGAAATAGAAAATAGCGGAAATCCAATTATTAGATAGTAATAAAACCGATACGTAAGCCTCCAGCTCGCCATCGATCAGTATCACCGTTCCCACTAAGGCATCACCTGTCACTTGCTACTTAGTCTTCCTATCTAACAATCGGATGAACAACCCAAGATAATAAGAGGGAAACATAAAACCTTGAGTCAGACAACAGTCTTAGTGAGCGAAAAAACAGCTAACAAACTTCATCAATAAAGTATACGAGAATGAGTAAATAAATGAATTAATCTACCCAGCTCCAGAGAAGAACTCAACTCCCGTTTTCCCACATCGGACAGTGATAGCCTTTACATCAAACAATTCAACCATTCATCCATGAAGACCAGAACACCTATTCAATCATGGAAAAGCACTCATGACATCCAGATTATATATATCTCATGTAAACCACCCTAATCGAATTCAACATCCCTCAAGCACAAGCCCCAGAGGCCTAAACCAACATCAGACAAGCACCCAAGGAACATCTCCTTTGACGTTGGACAACCCACACGAGACGGTACAAACAGAGCAGCCAAATAAACATACATCCATGACTGACTCTAGCTATCACTGCCAACCTTGCTTTGAAACCCTCATTATCATGTAACTTGCTAACAACTTACCATCAATTGTCAAGGACCATACACGACGCCCCGGTTCTAGCAAAACCCCACACGCTTTACTCAACATTTGTCTAGGTCATACATGACGCCCAGGGCACTCAATCTACAACCGATCTTCAATTGTAACCCCCTGCTTGGGATCCGCTAGAACCTACGACAACTAAAGTTCCTCGGCCTTCTCATCTCTAGTCGTTATCAATTACGACTATTAATCAACTCAGAACACCTTAGAGCAATCACTTCACACAAACTCAATACATCCTTGAGTCAATTCCACATTCATCACATATGATAAACAAATCACCTCACTTCATCATTCCCCATAGAATTCGCTTCCAAGTTATCATCACTTTCAAATCGAAGAAAACATCGATCATACAATCCGGAATAATCCATAACATTAGATCAATTTGCTAAAGGAAACAAATCACAACACTTAGGCCATCAACCGCCGCGTTTAAACACATTGTTGAAATTCCATCATTCGGACCGACCGACCCAAGGAGGACTGACCCAATCGACCTGATGCCTGCTCGACCCAACCTTGCATGAACCCATGCTGCTCGACACGAAATGTGCACGCCCGACCACCTGCATGCACGACCCAAAGTCTTCCTCCTTGTACACGTCTGACCCACCTCATGAGCGACCCGGAGTAACCGGCCCGACCCATAGTGACCGACCCGACCCAGATGAGACCAACTCATCTGCTCAAAAACTAGAACTCCCAGACTTGCACGTCCGACCCATATCGAGACCGACTCGACCCATCATGACCGACCCGACCTAGATGAGACCGACCGACCAAGCATGGCTTCTGACTTGTTCTCCAAGACACATTTTGGGGACCGACCGACCCACCCTGGCTCGCTCAACCGACCCAAAACCTGCACATCTCCATTTCAACTCCAATTTCGACGAAAACTTCGCCAAACGATAGATTCAACAAAACCAACTCATCCAATTCATCCAATATGACCACACACATGATATGAAATCAATAATATTACCAATATGACGATCCCATCAATAATTGTGTAAAATTCACCAAAATCACCAAAAATGTGCATATGAACAAATCTATTGATCTAACTTGCATATTCACATGAAATATCATAGAAATTACCTATCTAAATTTGTTAAATCAGATCATAGGGTGATTTATATGAAAATGGACTTACCAATGCATATATCTATGAGAAAACACTTGAATTTGATGAAAAACATGATCAACTACTCATACGCTTCATTGAATCCATGTGAGAGATGTATACCACTCACTGATTCTCCAAAACTAGCAAAAATCAATGCAACAAGATTCTGGACAGCAAGCACTTCACACCAATCTCCATGATCCGATGAACTCTTGGTTCAATTGACGTAGATCTAGCCCCCAATGGTGTAGTCTATGATTTCCCTTCTTAGATTTGGATTTTTAATGGTGGAAAGATGTTTAGAGGAAGGAGAGGAGCATAATGCACCAAATGATAGAATGGAAAACTAGAACCATTTCCCTTGTCCCTTACCCCCTATTTATAGTTTCCACCAGCCCACTAATGGGCCTCTCCCAAATCTGCCCATTAGGCCCCCAAAACCTGGACAGCCAACTGGAAAACCTTAAAACAGCGATTTCTCCCAAACCGCTGAGCCAAATCTTTATTGTAACCACTCTACGAAAAGGCAAACATCAATTCCTTTCCAATGGCACAGGTCTCACCCTCTGATTCGACTTGAGTCAAAAATTATGCCATGTACAAGACTTATAGGGGCAAAATTGTCAAAGACAAAATTGGTAAAAATTATGGACATGTCTCACATCCCCATAAGCAACATATTAAAAGATGGGAATGATCCAACCCTCAGGGAATGAAATAAAAATATTTTATGATTCTCTGATATGTAAAATGCGGGCTGTTACAAAACCTTGCCAACTGATTGAACTTATTGACATACTCTTTAACAGACATATTTCCATGCTTAAGTGCCAGAAACCTCTCCATTTGCATACTCTCTTCTGCCTGAGAAAGAAACTTCATCTCAAATCTTTGTCGGAAATCATCCCAAGTTTCCACTGGACGCGCTGCTTGCGTCACTTCCCACCAGAATGAAGCCTTGTCCTTAACCTGCCATGCAGCAGACTATATTTTTCTGCGATCATCAACCTCAAAAAGCCCAAACAACTTCTCTGTCTCTTTTAGCTAATTCTGTGCTTCCACAAAGTTTTCAGTTCCCCGGAATGTCTTTTTGCCTATAGCACAAAAATCCTTGCATATCTTAGAGAAATTATCCACTCGCGGAGGAGGAGGAACAACGGTTGCAGCTGGGGGAGGGGCGTTTGCTTAGCCTCCGGCAAGTGCCATGACCTGAAGATATCTATGGAACCAAGCCAGTATATGAACGCCCTCGGGAATATTTGGTTCCCCGGACATGCTGGAAAGAAAAGGAAAAGGGATTCAAACAGAGAATCGAAAGATATTTTATATGGCTTTTGGGAATATGTTTTCCAAAAAAAGACTTTTCTTTTGAAAATACTTTCTTTTTGAAACCTTTTGAAAACAATTTTCAAAGCCTTTTATCCGATCTTGTAATCATCAGCTCTAATACCAAATGTTACACCCCACATTCGTTAATGTCACTCTTTAATAGAATGCATTAAGTTCTGTGAAGCGTTATAGGTAAAAAGAACTGAGTCTCACAAGACAGATGTATAAAATAGCAGCGGAAATTCAAAACTTTTTTTCCAATAGAAAACATCGTGGTCTCAATATCCACTTACAACATCAGATTGAAATACAGGAATAAAATACATCAAATAAAAACATCTATCTTGCGCCAAAAACCATCAAAGTATAGAAGTAAAAATCCATAGTCCCCATAAGTAGCCATAAACAATTAGACAAGTAGTCAAAGCGATACATCGAAGCAAATCCAAATCCAAGTAGAAAATAGAATAGAGTCCTAATCAAGCATGAGTGTTCCCACCTGAGACCTCGGGGGGGGGGGGGGGGGGAGAAAAGGAAACAAAACGGACTAGACATAAAGTCTGGCGAGTCAAGTGACTTTTAGCATATAAATAATTAAAAGCATCATGATAGGCATATAAACTAGATAAGAGATAACAATATCATATATCAGGTATAAACAGGATAAGCATGATAAACAGAGTATATTATGCTTCTCAAATTCCTTTCTCTACACTAATACTAGTATACCAGATTAAGTGATTTCCAATTACTTAACAGAAACACAATGATACCAATAGAAACATATGGTAGACATAGGTGTACTTCTAGTAACGAGTTTTACCCCAAACAAAAATAACAGGTACCTAAACAAAAATAACGGGTGTTACCCCAAACATAAATAACAAATACCTAAACATGACTAGATGTACCCTAATTACTGCCCCCAGCGATTGGCCCCACAGTAGGGTGTATTACTTCCTAAAGTGGCAACCACCAGAAGGACACAAACCTATTTACAGTTGTTACGGCGACTTATTTTCCCAAGCTAGCCGGACCCATACACGTACATGACTCCATTGGAACGCGCCATCAGAACACCTCTCCCCAAATGAACCTCTTATAATCAGTTCAGTAAGCGTGCCCCTAACCCCTACCTAGTGGGGGATCCCCCCTTTAACACCAGAATGGGTTACTGACCGATATGGGTCCCACACAACAGATGGCACAAGCTACCCCTTAGGCTTGTATCCCCAACTAACTAGGATTTTGACAGGTTATTCCTAACAGATTAACAAGTCCGCATAACCCCGACAGATAAAAGAGGTTAAGTTTTATGGGTTCGTATAACCCCCCACATATTTAACATATTTACTTAACTCCACAGTTTCAACATGCTTACTTAACCCCACCCATAGATCAAACAAGCCACAGGGTTTATATGTATATAACCTCCACAGATTAAACAGGTTAAGTATTACAGGTTAACAGGTATGCATAACCCCCCAACATGTTTCAAAGGTTACTTACAATTTTATTAACAAGTTTCGCGTAATCTTTAAATTAAGCCTACAGATTTATATGCCAGAAGTCATAGTTTATAGTCTAAGATATGCCCCAAATTCTAGTCATATTTCACAGTATAGTTTATGCCCCCAAATTCCAGTCATGATTCATAGTACAAGTTATGCCCTCAAATTACCATTCTCAATCATTCCTAATTTAACCCAATTTCATTCGTATGCATATTCAGCGATATCGGCCTAGGCTCGAAGGTAACCTAGGCTATAAAAATAAAAAGGGAATGAGAGAAAAGAACAGAATAGGCATATAAAATAAAATAAGCATATGATAACAGAGATGGGCATATGATAGCGGAAATAGGCATATCAGAAATAGGCATATAAGAACTGAACAGCGGATCAAGTGTGCATGTAATAGCACGATTGATTAGGTATGAATCAGATTCTTAACCGGTATAGGTTTAGATTCAGATTTATAGACATGTTAGGAGTACTTATTAAATGTTTATATCCAAAAGTAACATGAACTCACAGAGACTGAATCTAAAGAACAGAGAACAGTATGTTGAAGTTGTAAAAGAAATTCTTGTATGCGTATAAGCTGTTGTTGAAGAAAATAGGCTAATTCAATCCAAGCTGCATCTCATTGTCTCCATTGTTTTTGATGTGTAAAAACAATAGAAATGTTGTCCTATATATAGCCAACCGCCAACGTATCCAAACACAAAACAAATCCACGTTCAGAACTCCGCACTCGGAAAGATCCCGAGTGGGTCGACCCATCCCCTCCTAGGTCGACCCACCTAGCCATGGGTCGACCCGTAGGTCGACCCAACCCAGGCTTGGGTCGCCCCATGTCGTCCTGGATCTCACCTACCCCTCCTGTTTAATTTTTTTTGAACTGTTTTGAATTCTAAGTTTGAATTTATAAAGACTCTTATACGTATACAAACTCCTAAGCTTCATAACTTTCTCATACGATGTCAGTTTTATGCAAACTCGGAGTCGAACTTAAGCAGAATTCCGAGAAGAACACAATGCTACAATCTTTTTTACTTAATTACCAATATTTAATTAAGTATTCCTTAGTTTATTATTATAATGTCCTTTAAAATTACGTGGTGTTGCAAGAACTACTACTATTTATACTCTGCTCACTCAAGGTGGCATCTTCATATGTTGCTTTTGATGTTTATTTTGTAATAACTTGTATTTTCTTTGAATGGGTAAGCAAAGGATTGTAAAATGAATTATAATATCAATGAACATTTTGTGAAAATTTTCATATTCCCATGTCATCTAGTGTTGAGGTTGATTAATATTCGATTTTCTATCACTGAAAGTTGAAATTAGATATGACTCCAACATCTGTAGCATTAGACTTCCGACCCTAGAGAATAGGGTGTTATGATTTGGTATTAGAGAATAGGTTCATGTAAACTTATATAAGTTTTCTTAATAATATATTTACTAAAACCCAAAGATCAGAGTAATATACTAAGGGTTGGATTAACAAAAATATTATATATTTGTACTTGTATTTTATACATATGTATATACCTCACAGGCTTGGGTCGTCCTTCGGTATCTTACTAAAATGTAATCTACGGAAAGGAAGTAAGATATGGAGATAAATGCAAAGCTGAATATTGGTGGCGGAAGCACCACAACTAATGGTAATGCTCAAACTAATGCTAGCAAAGGTCAGGGTCGAAGGGAAAATGAGAGCCAAGGTACTGCTACGCCACCAGTAGATTTGAGAAACTTGTTCCAGATGTTTATCCAGATGTTGCAAGTTGGAGTTGTTGCTTGTAACATCTCGTTATCTAAGACCGAAATCACACTCCTTTAGATGCTACAGTCATCTCTAGTGTTGGCTTCATATGATAGAAAATTGGATGTTAATAAACCAAAACATCAGAAAACATGGAAGTATGAATAACTTCATAAAACATTCATTGATATAATTACATTCATACAACACCATTCGTAAACCCATTAAGAGAATATATATAAATCATGACAAATTATACCACAAGAGCAACATATGACAATTCCCCCTCGGTTGATTAGAGTTTAACACGTTTGTAATAACAATATTTCCGATACATACATCAAAACAAGAATGACGATGCTCCTAAATAGCGATAGCCACTTGCTTACCTCTGGAAGCTTATTTAACGAAGCACCTAAAAATTCCAACCCTCGGCCTACTCAAATGAGCATTCGAGAGCTAAAGGGGAAAATGAAAAACTACGGGTCAGTCAACCGGTTGATATGAATAATAATCATTTATACCCGACACATAGATACCTAGCAAGACCACGCCGTAATGCGTAACAAGTTTCCTACTAGAATCTAGTTACTCCCGGAAACATCCCCTGAACACCTGCACTTCAATTGCTAGTATGAAACCATCATTCCTATTAATATTGATTTCCCATCCTAACATTTTCTAATAATTTCTCATCTATTCATTCATCATTGATTTTCCACTAATTTATTCCTTTAATTTTGTTCCCTTATGTTTCGCATGGTAACCCGCTGCTGGCAACGAAATCAAAGAACCACCGTACTACACGAAGCAAAGGGTTTTTCCTTTGGTATTAACACTACGCAGTACAAGGTAACCCCATGCTAGGAAACTGAACCCTTTCTTTATTTAATTGAATTTTGTACCGCATGAAGTAATGAAGCCTTTCCTTATTACAATTTCCATACCGTGGGAAGTAATGGAATTCCTCCTTCCAATCCCTCTCCCATGCTTCGTAAAATACCCCCTCGCTAACAACGAGACTGAAGGATTAATCTTTTATTTTATTGGTTCCCCATGGTTCCTTACCCCTATAGATCCTTCATATCTAGGTGGTTCCCTCAGTTTATTTCAACTATTGATTCCCCACCGTTCATACAACTGCAAATGTTGTGTCCATGGTTTCCCATTAATAGCATGTGCAACCTTCAACGGTGTCTTATCGACAAATAGAACATTTATTTCTAAAAGTAATCGGCTCAATAAGACATCAGTCTTTCGGTCTAAAGGAAACCCCTCCGACAACATTCATTATTAATCTCCGAAAGGATACCTCTTCCGGCTTCATAGTAAATCAATCAACCAATTATTTTGAAGGCAACCCCTTCTGTTTCATTCAATTTCCCTGAAAGGAACCCCTTTCGGATCCAATCAAGCATCAACCAAATCCTGACGTCAAAACCATGGCGAAAGGATATAGAGGAAGAAACCTCCTCTACCTCCTTTACATAATCACGACACAAAATTCCATTCATTGACATTACCAATGCCGATGGCCAATTTTGGGCAAAGCCTGAAATCCTTTAATAAAAGATTTACTTTTGGCCCGTATACCATGTCCAAGGAGATAAATTTAGGAAAACATGTTTATAAAGGCATCGTAGGCAATGGCTTCGAGGGTTTGGACTTTCTCCCGGTTCCCCTAAAATGTGTAATGTCCTTATTCAAAATAGTTTCTCTCTTATGAAAGACCTCCTTTTTGTACCAACCAAAAGAGTCAAGGCAAACGCCTCTTGTGGAGAAGTTAACTTTCAAAACGTGTAAGTATCAATACAAAGGCTCATCTGGAAGGTAAGAGACGGATATCTGAATACTGCTTATACCATAGGTAGATGGTATTCTAAGTATTCAGCACTACTAAAAATGGCTTCCAGGAGTATTGACACGTTGCCTCTAGAAAGATAGTGGGACTAACAATAAATACATACAATATTGACTTATCTCCTTGTAGAGTATTTCTTGATACTTGCTCCATTATTTTTGTCGAATTCTCATTAGCTTATAAATTTAAAATACTGACCGTACACAGTCTTTTTATAGTAGTTTTGTACCAGCCACGTATAAAACATTTATGCACATATTTCAATCATTTTAATCAACATGCAAACTTTTCCTTGGAAAGTTCATAACTAATTCATGCATCCATGAAAAATTATGAAATCTGAAACCCATCTCCAAAAAAAACATCATACCAAAAATCCATGGCATATGGAGATTTCTAACTATATTTTATTCCAAAACCTGGCCATTTTCATTTATTTAAAAACCATATAAACATGCCAAATGTAGCTAAATGATTTCCCATTAATTAGCATCATATTAATCATGAAAACCCATCATGATCAAACACAACTTTTGGCTATTTTCCCTATTACTGAAATATAAGGGTAAGAGTATTATTCACCTTGATTAGTTGAGGTTTTGAGATTCGTTGACAAAGTTTCCAAGCTCTAAATCCTAGCTTTTTCTCTTCTCTTGCTCCTAGCTTCAATGATCGGCCAGCTTAGTATTCTTTTAACCTTTTAAAGTGAATGAAAAAGTGAAAAAAATGTAGTAGGATATAAGCAGCAATAGGAACTGAAAGTTTACCCTTTTGGCTCGCTCATATGCCTCTCCCTTAAGCATTAGTTCATTTGTTTCTAAGACCAACCAACTAGTTAGTTTATTAATCACAAATCTCATGTCCTCTTTCACCATATTATTACCATTAAATTTATCCAATTAAATTTATGAATAATGTTATCAAATTCATAGGTATTACATCCACCCCTCCTTGGAAAAAAATTGTCCCTGAAATTCAATAAAGGAAAAAACAAGCAATGCAATCACAAGAACCTAGCAAACAATGTTATCAAAACATATACTATTGTACCCTACTAGTAAACAATCTATAAAGCCATATAGATCTAAATGAAAGCATATCAGGAAAAGCCTCTCTAATCTTGTCCTCTGTTTCCCAAGTACATTCTCTTTCGTCAGAACTCCACTGAACTTTTACTAGTTTAAGTGTCCTAGTTGTCAATTTTCTTTCGTATTTATCAATAACATGAACTGGTTTCCTCAGAATAGTCAATTCAGGTTCTGCTACTGAATCTTCCAATTCCCTCAAATCCACGGTAGCTTCTGGGTCATGTACATGCTTCTGTAATTGCGATGCATGGCAAATTATGGGCTTCCGCTAAATTATCTGGTAACTTCACCCAATAGGAAAGCTTTCCCATCCTTTCCAAAAATAGGAAGGGTCTAATATTAAACCTTAGGTCAAGCTTCCATACTCTTCCAAAACGAACAGGCCTTTCATCGATGACACCTTGATGAAAATCCTTTCTCCAACAGAGAACTCTAGATCTTTACGCTTTCTATCCGCGTAACTCTTTTACTTGGATTAAGCTTCCTTTATTCAACCGTGAATGATCTCAGTCTTCTCTATGACCTCTTTTACTAATTATGGACCAAGAACTAGTCTGTCACCTTCCTCAAACCAATATGCCATAGATTTACACGATCTTCTATATAAAACTTCGAAAGGTGTAATTCCTATAATTGCCTTAAAGCTATATTTATAGGAAAATTCCACCAAATGCTAATGGTCTTACAAGAACCACCAAAGTCCACAACACATGCTCTCAGCAAATCTTCCAATACCTTATTCACCCTCTCGGTTTGCCTATCCGTTTGTAGATGATAAGTTGTACTCATCATGAGTTTCGTTTCTATTGCCTTCTAACCTTTCCAAAATTCACTCGTAAACAACGAGTCCCTGTTGCTTACAAAGCTATTAGGAACTCCATGAAGCCTCATAACATTCTTCATGAACAACTCCACTAAAATTGGCGCAGTCCTAGTTGACTTCATTGGAATAAATTGAGCACTATATATTTGTATATCCACGATAACCCATATGATATTGTTCCCTTTCTTCAATCTCAGTAGTCCATGGATGAAATCCATGGATATACAATCCCACTTCCAAACTGTAATCTCTAATAAAACCACTACGATTTTGATGTTCAAACTTTACCTGTTTGCAATTCATACATTGTGTTACCCACAAGCTAACATCTTTCTTCATTCCTTCCCAGAAGAAGCTTCTTTTCATGTCTTGGTACATCTTTGTTCTCTCGGGATATATCGTCAACTTAGAGCGATGAAACTTTCTAAGAACTTCCTTACCAAACTTCAAAACACATAGCCTTCCATTCTTCGTAACAAACCCTTCCTGTCGAAAGCGAACTTCTCAAGGCTATTCCCTTCTATTTTGGCTCTAAGATCTTTGATACTTTAGGTCAATGAAGGACCATCTTCCTACTTAGAAGTAATTTTCTTAATCAAAGGTTGTTAAACTTTTAAGCATGACACCATCGGTATACCATCGCTTGAACTCGTTGTTGAACTGATTCTCACATTACATTTGACTAAAGCTTCTACGTCTTTCCATTCTTTCATCATAGCCGACACCATCCCTTAGTTTCTTCAATTAAGGGCATCCACAATCTTATTCCCTTTCCTAGGGGTATAATCCATGTTAAAGTCATACATCCTAAGAGCTCCAACCATCTTTCTTGTCGCATATTCAATCCCTTCTTAGAAAACAAATATTTCGAGGACTTATGGTCTGTGAACAACTCAAACCTTTCATCAAATAAGTAATGCCTTCAAATCTTTAAGGAATAAACAACAATATCTAACTCAATATCATGAGTTGGGCATGAGATCTCAGCTATCGAAAAGCAGAAGCAATGACCCTTCCCTTCTACATCAATTAAGCACCTAACCTTATCCCAAAAGCATGAGTAAAAACAACTAGACCCTGATTCCCTTCTGGCACTACTAACATAGGAGCATTGCTCAACAAGTGTTCAATTCCTTGAATGCCTCCTCGCATTTACTAGACCAAACAAACTTAACATCCTTTATGGATAGCTTAGTGAGCGGTGTCGGTATCCCTAAAAAGTCCTTGATAAACCTACGTTAATACCTGGACAATCCTAGAAAGCTTCGGGCCTTCATAACACTTTCAAGCGTCTTCCAACTAACAATAGCATCGATCTTCACATGATATATCGACAGTTCCTCTTTTAAAACCATGTAACCAAGGAACTTTACTTTCTTCTTCCAAAATCGACACTTTGAAAACTTAGCATTCAATTGGGGCTTCCTCAAAGTCCCTAGCACGATTCAAAGGAGAATCTCATGCTCTTCTGCATCCTTTGAATACACCAGTATATCATTAACGAAAACCAACACAAGTTTATTTAAGTATTCTTGAAACACTCAATTCATCAAATCCACGAAGAAAGTTGGTGCATTCGTCAGTCCGAAAGGCATAACCATTCATTCATATGATCCATATTTGTTATGAAACGCTATCAACGGAATGATCTCTTCCACTACCCTCAGCTGGTGAAACCCAGTAGCTAAATCCAACTGAAAAACGCTTCCACTCCGGTCAACTAATCAAATAGATCATCAATGATTGACAAAGGATATATATTCTTCACTATCCTCTTATTGAGATTTCGTTAGTTAATACACATTCTCAAGGATCCATCAGGTTTCTTCACAAACATTGTCGATGGGCCCTAAGGCGAACAACTAAGACGAATGAAGATTTTTCCTTCCAATCAACAAATTGCACCCTCAGTTCCTTCATCTCCAAAAGGGTCATTCAGCTACGAGGCATACTCACTTGCTCAACTTCCGACATAAAATCGATCTGAAACTCAATAGCTTTCTTAGGCAGCAATCCTTTCACTGGCATGAAGGTGTAAGCAAATTTCTTAACGGTAGGAGCACTACCTACTTCCTCGAATTCAAAATCGCACAACAAGAAACATCTCCGAAATCGCTCGCTACTAAGAATACAATCCTATTGTTGCTATCGGGATGCTTCAACGATATTTTTCTACTTCGACACAATTTTGCATCATAACGACTCAACTCATCCATATCCAAAATAATTCCCAATTCCTTGAAATCAAACACATACTAGCTACAAAAAAAATGTATAACCTACCAACTGAAATTCTAGGTTGTCGCATCTTAAACCCAGAGTTGTGTATCCTTCGCCGGGATTAACCACCCTATAGGAAGTAATAAGGTATGATGGTTCTAAAGACAATTTATCTACTATACATCAAGAGATAAATGACATGATGCACCAGTGTCAAACAAAACTCTAACAAGTATGTTACAAAACAAAAGCATACCTTCCAACATAGTCATTCCTTTCTCCACAGCAGTTGGTTTAGAAGACCAAGGTTCCACAACCATCACTTTACCCTTGGCTGTTTTCGGATATTTACCTTATAATGCCTAAGTTGATTGTAGTTAAAACACTTGACATTTGGTTTTTGGCAGTGGTCTTTGCTTCTACTGCCTTGCACTCCATTAAATAATAGCCTTTCTGGTGACACTTAAATCAAACAACATCAACCTTATTCTTCTTGGGCTTTCCCTTCTTCTGAATCTTTCCACCCTTGAAGAATTTCCTTTTCTTCCTGATATACTTGGTTTCCCACCTCCGTAAGTATCTCTTCGTTATGAACGACCATCTCCACAACAACATCACTGGGGTCTCGTAAATAAGGCATAGTTGCCCTTCGAATATCAAACCTTAGCCTCCAAATGAACTTCTCATTTCTCAAAACGCCTGCGCCAATTGTCCGACGGATATAACTGGATAATTCATCAATCTTGCGACATACTTCACCACTGCAATTTTTCTCTGCTTATGATCAGCAAACCTTCGCATCATCAAAGACTGTGCGGTTTCCGATGCAAATATAGCGGTAATCCTCCTTTGGAAACCAACCCATGTAATCTCTCTTTCCGGTATTGTAACATTAACACCATTCCACAAACACAAAGAATTTCCTAGCGGTTGTCTCAAAGTCAATCACCTCTTCTGCTCATCAAAAAAGCATGAGTCTCCAAAGATTCTTTTAAGATGCAACAGCCAAACATGCACGACAGCAACATCCTCTGTTCCAAGAAAGAACTTTCCACCCAAATTGGTGTAATCCCTACTCGACTTTGTTAGGGACTACTGGAATGGATCGTTAAGGAAAAGTAAACACTAGAGGTGTGGTGAATGGTGTTTGTAAGAATTTAACCAAAACTTAAAACTAAAGAGAATTATGGAATGAATCGAACAACACAAACATAATCACAGACATAGATTCAAACACAAATGCAAAATAAATAGAAATAAAAATGCAGAAAAGGAAAGAACACACCAGATTTTATACTGGTTCGGATTACTCCTACGTCTAGTCCCGCACAACGCTGGATTATGCAAAGTTTTATTACCTTTTCAATAGTCAATTACACCCTCCCTGATTTCACGGCTCACAAGGAGACACCGATCCTGCTTTCTTGATTTCACGACTCATAAGAACACACTGACTCTTATTTCCTTGATTTCACGGCCCAAAAGGACACACCGACTCCTCTTTGACTCACAACGGGGTTTATTCAACCCATCCAATTACAAAACAGCCCTGTAACTCTTCAATAGCACTTGATTCAGAGAGTAGAGAGTGTAGAGAGAAGAAGTTTTATCAAAACAAAATTGAACTCGGTAGATTATAAGTGTAAAAGCCATAAAAATGATTAAGAAAAATGGTGGGATGAAAGAGTATGAAGTTAGAGAAGAAGATATGTTAAAAAATTCGGTTTTAACCTCTTTTTATAGAGTATGAAGGGTTGCAACGGTTCTGAAGCGTTTCAAATAGTGAAAAGACACTTCCCTTCAAAATTATAAAAAATAGCAGTAATATGTCGACATAGACTTTTTACTACGTTGACATAGTCATGTGTATTTTTTTATTTTCAAAACATTTTTCAAGTTTTTGATATAAAACTAATTCTGGAAATTCTTGAGTAAAATTCTAGTGTTGTAAAATAATATTATATGATAGAAAATCATATGAAAATATACTTTTAAACTATATAAATATATTTATAAAATTATAAGGTTTTAAACTGTGTAAAGTATAAATATAAAGTATATAAAAAAATTAAGTTTGAAAAACCAGAAAGAATAAAAATAGAAACAAAAAAAATAAAAAAAATAGAGAGGATTGAGAATAAATAGAAGAATAAAATAGAGAGGATTGAGGATTGAAAATCAGAATTTGAAAAATAGAATTTGAATTTGAACCTGGAGTGCTATTTAGAGTCTTACAAAATTTAGACTCTATAACTATATTGATCTTGAAATCTTGAACTCTTGAAATCTTTATTACTCATGAGTCTTGAAAATTTCTCTGATCTTTGAATTTCTATCATCTTTATAACTGTACAGTCTTCAGTAATATTTCCTGTATATAATTCCTACACATATATATATAATATATATATATACACAAATAGTTTCAGCATATATTTTATAATCAATGATTATTGAAATATGGTTGTTGTCATCAAAACTTCATTCTCCAACAATCTCCCTCTTTTTGATGATGACAACCTTAGTTTATAAAATATCATACCTGTATATACCTGTTTGATGATGTTCCTTCTATACTCCCCTTGTCTGTAAGAATCCTATAAACTATGCCTATGTTTTATAATTTCTCCCCCTTTGGCATTATCAAAAAGAAATTCTAAGGATACTCCCCCTAAGTTATACAACTCTAGAACCTAAGTAATATTCCTAAAAATACTCCCTCTAAATTTATTAACTATTTCTAAGTAGAATACTATCTTAATCTATTTAAACTTACAATAATATTTATGTTTTTAGAAGTTTATAACTATATAAACCATAAATGACAATTTTATTAAACAATCACGTGTACATATACACAATTTTGTACATATACAACTTATCGTAGGAACGTGTAACACCCCGCATTTTTAATGAAATAAAAAATGTGTAAATATGTATATATATATATATTGTATGCATAGATATATTTTAGAGAGAAATTAAATAATGACAATAAAATTGCATATAATAAGTTAATGTAGTGAAATGAAGAAAAAGATTAATAAAAGAAATTACATGCAATACATGAAATGCGAAGAAATGCATGCGAACATTTAAAAAGAGATAAAAAGGAGAATTTGAAGATCCTCCAAAATTTGGTCATGAAATTAGTGTTATTGCGTTCGTGGCGATTTTCTGATCAATTTAACCTATAGTTTGTAGAAAACTGATTTATAATGAAGAAGATATCTTTAAATTAAATATTGCAGCAAAACATGAAAAAGAGGAATGAGAAAAGAATAATGGGTAGCATTATCCTAAGTCTTGTTAGCAAAAGACTTAGTAGCTCATTTGGTTAGTACATGTGACTTGTACATAAGAGGTACAGAGTTTGATCCCCACCATCGTAATATTTTTGTTTTAGGGAAATGGCTAAAAAGTGGCTTAGTGTAAACGCAGTTCAAAAAGCGGTTTAGTGTGAAAAGGGTTAATTGGAAAGATAATTAAAAAGAAAAACAAACAAACATATATATATATATATATATATATATATATATATGACATGTGGGTGTAAACACCCCTGCTGCTGCGCATCATGTTGCACACATGGTGCATTTTTGTTGGTTAGTGATGTTTTTGATGGTTTTAGGGCTTATGTGGCTTGTTCTGATTGGCCTGATGACGTGTCTTTTTTGTTTGAAGGGTTTAGATGAATCCTAGGATAATCTAAAGGCTCTGATTAATCAAATATTTCTATATAAGCACATATAAACCTAAACCCTAATCAAAACTAAATTCATTCATAAGCCTCCATACTGCTGCATCCTAAACTAAGCTAGTCTCTTCTCCAACAAATTAAAGCTTAGGAATTGTGAAAAGGGATTCTAGAACAACAACGAACGAATCTATTCTTTCTTTTATCACTGTGAGTACAATCACTTTCACAAGATAATTAATTAAAATAATTATGATAAGTTGTGGTCTGGACTGTATGAATATGCATGTTGAATCATATGCTATTAGCCAGTTCTGTTATCATCTATTCTATTAATATATGCCACTTTTGTTATCATATGTAATTGGATTCATTTTATGATGTTAATTCCTATGTCTAATTACATATGCTTGATTAGATTCTTTCTATGCAAGTTTATATGCAAGTTATGTTTTGATCTATGCAAGTTTATATGCAAGTTATGTTTTGATCTATGCAAGTTTGTATGCACGTTATGTTTTGATCTATGCAAGTTTATATGCAGGTTATGTTTTGATCTATGCAAGTTATGCAAGTTTATATGCAAGTAATGTTCATCTATGCAAGATCATATGCAAGTTATGTTCATTTATGCAAGTTTATGCTTATATGTTTAGATCAATGCCAGTTCATATGTTTAGATCTATGTCAGTTCACATTGCATATGTTAATTGGACCTATCTTATATGCTAGTTCATGTTTATATGTTTAATTAGAATTATGTTATTTTATGCCAAGTTTATGTTACACATGCTTAATTAGATCTATACTGTTTCATGCCAGTTTGAATGTCACATGTCTCTTTCCTTTCCTTTATCTTATGAGTTAGGCTAACAGCGAGCCTAACGTATTATGTGAATTATACGTACGAACAACGTGGGGATGTTGGGGAATAGTTTAGGAAAACATTAATATTGGATATTATGTAATTGGCATAAAATGGTTGGTAACCATGTAATTAAATTGAGGCATAAATTGGTATAGTTTATATACATAGAAATTATGGACATAATTTAGATGATAATTATGAACATAACTTGAATTGACTACACTTGTGGATAATTGACATATAAACTCGGACATGAATGGTGAATATGTAAATTGATTAAAAGATGAACATGCCTAACCCAAGGTTAGATTGAGTTGCGGTGTAAGACTGCCCGTAACCACCCGGCACTTCCAACAACCGCAACAACAGGTCTAATGTGAGAGGTTAGCACATCAAGCCCAAAACCCGAGGTTAGAATGAGTTTGCGGTAGAAGTCTGCCCGGCACATCCAGCAACCGCAAACAACAACTCTAATGTGAGAGGTTGGTGCATTAATAAATCAATTAATGCCAATGAACATGCTAAGAATGGTAAGGTTAAGTAACATATGAATAGGCGACACTTAACCAATACAACATGTTAATTAAACAAATGGGTGGGGTTAGGTTAAATTGAGAACACTTAACCGTTATAACATGTTGGTTAAGAAACCCTAGTAACGGAGACCCAATTCATTAGTAACCCACATAGATGTATTATGGTACCCTGAACTAGGCAGGGTGGGGCACGATTACTGGGCTGATTATAAGCGGTCAAAATAGCGGTGGGTGGTGCGTCAGTGTAGGTTCCGACGGAGTACGGGCGTGCACGTGCTCCAGAGTGGAAAAATCTGGCACGGGGCTTCAGTAGTTATACACTGTGCATCTTAAATTGTATCGGATTTCCATCATAGGGATTGATACACCCCATGGTGGAACCAACACAGGTATCTACAAACAAGCGGGGCCGAATGACACAAGTAATAAATACATACGAGTTAGGGAGCCGATCGCACGGGGAGGGTAGTTGTAACACCCCATCTCCATTAAGGTCACTCACAAAGGGATTGCATTACTTTAGTGGGGGTTATAAGAGTATAGAACAGATAAAATTACAATACCAGACAAATTTAAGCATCGGAAAACAATTAGAACTTTTATTCCATTGTAGCATAATAGGATAAACTTTCATAAGGGTTGTTTCAAACATCAAAACCCATTACATAAAATATCTGTCTTGTTACTCAAAAGAAGCATAATACAAAATAACATAATTCTCTAATCAAGTGCCAGCCATAGCAGTAAAGCAAAGAGTCTAAAGCAATACATCACAATCTTCGAGCTTGAAAAGAATCTGAACTAAGCGGTGGTATTCCCTCCCTGTGGACCGGGGGGGGGGGAACAAAAGAAAGAAGGCGAAACAAAAACAGAGTCAGACATAAAGCCTGGTAAGTGCAGTGACTTTCAACATGTAAACAGGTAAAGGTATCATGACATGAATAAACCGGATACAAGACATAACCATGATAATAAGCATCGCAAGATAACGAGACAAGCATAAAAATAAGACTAGAACATGATAAGGTATCGTACTGATTCCTAATTTCTCTGCACCACCGAACTAGTGATCAACTAATGCCATTTGTTACAAAACAAGATAAGTGATCCCCATTTCCCACATGATAGTTTTATAGGTACATATATCATGATGAGGGTCCCACCTCATATTGATAGTTTACCTGTCCCCACTATACCTATCTTAATTGATCGGCTCCTACTAATAATGTTCCGCATGTGTTTGTATCAACCCAGCCCCTACTTGTAGATACCTGTGTTGGTCCCACCATAGGGTGTATCATTTCCTAGGGTGGCAACCCGATACAGTTCTAGAGTGTACAACTTTATACCTAATTGGTACTCAATGTCTAAATTTTCCCATGCCGGAATTACGTGCACACCCGTAATCCGTCGGAACCTGCACTGCCGTACCACCTATCGCTATTTTGACCGCTTATAATCAGCCAATAATCGTGCCCCACCCTTCCTAGCTCAGGGTCCCGTTGATACCTAATGTGGGTTACTGCTGAAAAGGGTCCCGCTACTAGGGTTTTCCTAGGGTCTATTTGTATACCCCCCATATTGGTTAAGTGTCATCAATCAATCAATTCAAGTTTACTTAACCCACGCATTTATCACGTTATATTGGTTAAGTGTCATTAATCCAGTCGAGTTACTCAACCTACCCACTTGTCATGTCATTTTGGTTAAGTGTTGCATGTTGACTTAACCCTACCATACTTAACATGTTTGTCTAGCATTAATTATTTATTAATGCATCAACCCTCACATTGGACTTATTTGCAGTAGCTGGATTGTGCTGGGCGGTTTCGGTCAGTCTTACACCGCAAACCCATTCCAACCTCGGGTTCAAGCATTCAATGCGTTAACCTCTCACATTAGACTTGTTGTTTGCGGTTGCTGGATGTGCCGGGCGGTTCCTGGCAGTCTTATACCACAAACTCATTCTAACCTCGTGTTAGGTATTGTTACCCATCTAATGTTCGCCTTTGACCTCTCACATTAGATTGTTGTCGTTGCGGTTGCTGGATGGGCCGGGCGGTTCCGGGCAGCCTTACACCATAACTCAAATCTAACCTCATGTCTTAGGCGGCCATTAGATTTAATTAAATTATATACTTGCCAATTATGTCTAAATTCCAATTTTTACATGCCAATTATCATGTGCCCAACTATTGATTTACATGCCAATTTACATATGCCCAAATATTGGTTTACATGCCAATTTACATATGCCCAAATATTGATTTACATGCCAATTTACCCAAACTTGCAATAATAATAATACCCCATATCCATCACAAATTATGCCCAATAATTCCATCAAACATGTTATGCCCATAAATTCACCCAAATAGGCAATACCCAATATTCCCCATATTCCGAACGTTCGTATTTTGCGATTTCAGCCTAGGTTCGAAGTTAACCCAGGTTCAATAAAAGAAAATAAATAGGGGGAGATGGAAGTTGCATAAAATAAGAACAGAGAGAAAATAGGCATGAAAATATCGTCACAAGCATGAAGGCTAAGACTTGATAAGAACATCATCATGAACATGAAAAACTGATGTATAACAAGATAAACTGATGATAATAGCATCATGAGAATAAGAATGGAAGCAAAAGAACAACTTAGAATCAGACATAGTCTCAAATTCATCTTGCTACATGTCAAGACTAGATTTAGGTGTTCAAATCTAAAAATAACTGACTTACAGCGTTTGGATTAGAAAAGATAATTGAATCGCTTGTTGTTGTTGAAGAACTCTAACTTGATATTGATTAATCCTCTAGGTTGATGAAGAACTTTTTGATTTGATTTAGGTTTTAGTGGCGACTAGGTTTAGATGAGAGTTTGGCGGCATGGAGGCGCCATGAGAGTGAATAATAGAATTAGGGTTTAGGTTTAGATATGTATTTATAGGTGTGTTAGGCAAACCATGGCATTTAGATTAGCATAGGAGTCATCAGAGCCATCTAACCAAAGTGACATGTCACCCAGCCAACCACAGTGCGAAACATAAGCCCTAAAACACAAAATTTCGTCACAGACCATTCTAGTCCGACAGGGTCGATTCCAAACACCCTGAGTTGACCCTGGGGTCGACCGAGCGGGGCTCGGGTTGACCCATAAAATAGGCCGGTTTGGCGTTTTGCCTTCCTGGTTCCGCTATTTTGAAAATTTTTCTTGAATTTTAGGTTGATTTTTTTTATTAATATATATACACATATATTTTCCTTATATGTATACAAACTTCTAAGGTCCATAACTTTCTCATACATTATCCGTTTAATGCAAACTTTGGGTCCATCTTGACCAGAATTTTGAGACGAACGCAATGGTATAGTGTGTTTTACTTAATTCTCACTTTTAAAATTAAGTATTCTTTTAATTCGTCTATTAATATTCATAGAAAAATATGGGGTGTTACATTCTTCCCTTCTTAAAGGATCACGTCCCCGAAATCTCTAAGTTAAGAAGAATGCATCCTACCATCCAACATCCATCCACTCAACCATCATTCACAAGCATCCATTGTCCTTAAAAAATATTTCTAATGCTATATGAACATATGCAAAAGTGTGCGTGTATATGTTCCTTATCTAATGCAAAATCAGACGGTCTGCTGATTTAGTTGACCTCCTTAATGCGAATTATGTTACTGTCATAAGTCCAATTATGTATGCAATTATTCCTAATGTACTTCATAACCTCTACACGAGTGCACAATCATTCATCCATATGCAACATTCATATGATAACACGTCCAATTTCAATCTCATCCATAACCAAACATATATATGCATATGCAATATGAAAGTGACTTGAGTCAATCTAGTGTCTAAGGTATGTGTGTAAATGCATCCATGAGCAACCACTAGCAACCACTTGCATCCATCAAACATAACATGTCTCAAGCACATGTTTACAATCATAGGAAATTCCTAGCTAAAGGTCGATGATATAATCAAGAGGACGTCCTAAACAATAGAACAAGTATAAACAAAGCAGTAGAAAAAGGAGAAATTAAGAACATACCCTCAAAGAGAATACGCATCTTAGCTTCCGTCTCCCAAGTAGCGACTCCTTCATCACTTCCCCATTGTACTTTGACTAGCCTGACTTCTTTGTTGCGTAACCTCTTGACCTCCGATCCAAGGATGCACGTAGTGGATCGTCTAATCGTGGCATATCGCTCCTCTTCAACTTCCTCAAGTATGCTCGGCTCCACCACTTCCGCGGTGTCATGTAAGCACTTCCTCAAATGTGATACGTGAAACACGTTATATACACCACTAATCTTCTCGGGAAAATCTAGTTTGTAGGCCATCTGTCCAACTCTCTCTGTAATAGGAAACGGTCCTACGAATCTCGGTGCTAGCTTCCCTATTGACCCAAAGCGAACAACATTCCTTAACGGTGATACTTTGACAAAGACCATGTCTCCAACACTGAACTCAAGGTCGGTCCTTCTCCTATCAGCATACAACTTTTTCCTATCTTGTGCGGTCTTCATATGTCTTCGAATTAGATCCACTTTCTCCGAAGTCTCTCTAATCATATCTGGCCCAAGTACTAGCTTATCTGTGGATTCCCACCAACAAGTTGGTGATCTACATGACCGTCCATACAAAGCTTCAAAAGGTGCCATGCCAGTGCTAGACTAATAGTTGTTATTATACACAAACTCTACTAGTGGAAGGTGGTCCTCCCATGTCCCGCCAAAGTCTAAGATACAAAGCCTCAAAAGGTCTTCTAGAATCTGATTCACCCAATCGGTTTGGCCGTCCGTCTGAGGATGATACGCCGTGCTCAAGCATAACTGAGTCCCTATGACTTCTTGCAAACTTTTCCAAAAGTCACTAGTAAAGATAGGATCACAATCGCTTACTATGCTAGAGGGTACCCTATGCAAACGAACTATCTCCCTAACATAAATAGGTGCTAACGATGATGCAATCCTCTTTCTCTTGGCAGGAATGAAGTAAGCACTCTTCGTAAGTATGTCCACTATCACCCAAATACTGGTATTGCCTCTTCTAGACCTAGGCAAACCATCTATAAAGTCCATCGACATACTCTCCCATTTCCATTGCGGAACCTCTAGAGGATGAAGCAGTCCACCGGGCTTTTTCTACTCAGCCTTGACTTGTTGACATACCAAGCAATTAGAAACGAAATCAGCCACGTCCTTCTTCATTCTGGCCCAAAAGAAATCTCGCTTCATTTCTTGGTACATCTTATCACCACCGGGATGTATGGTCATCTTAGAATGATGGGCTTCCTCAAGAACTGTCTTCTTCAAGTTCTCATCTTGTGGTACACAAAGTCTCCCGTCCCTATGTAACCAACCCTTGTCATCTAGGGTATACCTACCAAGATGGCTCAAAGACTCCCCTCCTATGAGCTTTTCTACTAGCTCAAGAAACCGTGGGTCATCTCGCTGGGCCTCTCCAATCCGTCCCAACAGCGTAGATCTCACCTCTAAGGATGCTAACATACCGGTTACATAATCTACAGAGGGTCTAAAGTCAAAGGCCGCTATGTACTCTAAGCTCTGCCTCCCCACAAACATAGGACTCAAAGTCAACTTCTTCCTACTCAAGGCATCAGCTACAACGTTACCCTTTCTAGGAGTATATGTGATCTCGAAATTGTAGGATGCTAAGAACTCCATCCACCTTTGTTGCCTCAAGTTAAGATCTTTCTGCGAAAAAGGTACTTCAACGATTTATGGTCAATATACAATTCAAACTTCTCACCTAGGAGATAATGGCGCCATGACTTAAGGCCAAAAACAATGGCAACTAACTCAAGATCGTGGGTTGGGTGGTTTTTCTCATGTACTTTCAACTGTCTTCCACCATAAGCTACTACCTTCCCTTCTTGCATCAAGACAGTGCCTAGTCCCGTACCGCATGTATCCGTGTATACAGTAAACATTTTACTCCCGTCTAGCAATGTCAACATTGGGGCTGTTGTAAGAGCCCTTTTCAATCGTTGGAAAACAATGTCACAATCAATGTCCCTAGCAAAGGCTAGATTCTTCTTCGTCAGTCTAGTAAGTGGGGCTGATATCTTTGCAAAGTCCTTAATGAACTTCCTATAATAGCCCGCTAATCCAAGAAAGCTTTGTACCTCTGTTGCATTCTTTGGGATCTTCCAATCTTGCACCGCAACTACTTTTGCGGGGTCTACAGCTATCCCGTCTTTGGACACCACATGTCATAGAAACCTTACTTCTTCTCTCCAAAAGTGACATTTGGAGAACTTCGTTTTAACCTGATGTGCTTGAAGGGTATCCATGACTGCCCTCAAATGCAAAGTATGTTCTTCCTCGTTCTTTGAGAGAATCAAGATGTCGTCCACGAAGTCTACCACAAACTTATTAAGGAACTCCCTAAACACCCTACTCATTAAGTCAACAAAATAGGCGGGTGCATTCGTCAAACCGAAAGGCATGACGAGCCATTCAAAGAAATCGTCAGGGGTCCTAAAACTAGTCTTGTCTATATTGTCCTCAGCCAGTCTAAGCTGATGAAAACCCATAGCCAAATCTAGTTGTGAGAAAACGGACGCACCTACAAGCTGGTCAAACAAATCATCTATTCGTGGAAGTGGGTGCCTATTTTTCTTAGTCAGCTTGTTTAGCTCTCTGTAATCCACACATAAGCGAAGTGAGACATCCGCCTTAGTAGCGAATACTACTGGAGCACCCCATTCAGAAATACTTCGCCTAATAAACCCCTTCTCAAGCAACTCTTTAACTTGTTCACTAAGCTCCTTCCTTTCCCTAGGAGCCATGTGTCGTACGGGTAAAACAACTGGTTTTGCATTATCAACCAAGTATATGCGGAAATCTATTTCACGTTTTGGGGGTAAACCCTTTACCTCACCAAAGATATCGGGATACTCACGGACTACTAGAACAAATTGTAAATTATCAACAGATGCATCAAGAGATTCTAGGTAACTAAGCATGACAGAACCCTTGTGATTACATGAGATTTCGAGGGTATTACCGAGACGAGTCAAAAGTCTAACTACCCTTCTTTTACAATCAAGAATGACACCATTTCTGGATAACCAATCCATCCCTAGAATCAACCCACAGCCCATGAAACCAAGAACATACGCATTACATCGAAACTCAACACTAAGTATAGATATTCCCAAATCCAAGCAAATCATAGTTAAATGAGCCGAACCCCCAATCGGATTTGAGACAACAATGGGATCCTCTACCATACATGTATTAAGGTGTAGAGACTCTACTATAGAAGCGGATATAAAAGAATGCAATGCGCCAGAATAAAAAAGAGTGCATACAGGATGATTAGCAAGAAAGACTAAACTTTCAATGGAAATATTTCTACCTCTCTCTTGAGTGGGTGCCATGAGAGCATGAACTTGCCCTCTAGAAGGTCCTGCCCTTTTCCCTTGCTTCTTTGGGCAATCCTTAACCACATGTCCTATCTCGCCACAATGGAAACATCCACCCGTCTTCCTCTTCTTCTTTCTACAGTCTTTATGATGTGGCCAATGATACCACAATAGTTACACTTCCTCTTCTCGCGTGGCTTGTTGTTCTTTCCACCCTTCTTATTGTCCACCTTCTTGTTTTGAGGTTCATCCTTCTTCACTTCTTTCTTCCCACCCTTGTCTTCTTCACGTAATAGCGCCATGTCCACTAATCTCTCAAAAGTTGTGCCCATTGGAATATGGGACATAGTTAGACCAAGCAATGGTTCATTCAAGCCTCTAGCAAAACGTAAAGCTTTCTTGTGAGGTGTATCTACCGACTCCAACCCAAATCTTGCAAGCAAATTGAATTTGTTGACGTATTCTTTGACTGACATGCTCCCTTGTTTAAGTTCTAGAAACTTCTCCATCTGTAGGCTTTGTTCAGCTGGCGAGAGGAACTTCATCTCAAACCTCCGCCTAAAGTCCACCCAAGTCTCAACTGGTTGCACAGCACTAGTAACTTCCCACCAGGAGGATGCTTTTTCCTTTATTAGCCAAGCGGCCAATTGTATCTTCCTCCTATCATCCACTTCAAAGATAGCAAACAACCCTTCTGTTTCCTTGAGCCAGTTCCGTGCTTCATCATCTCAGTCCCTTTAAAGATCTTTCCCCCCATAGCACGAAAGTCCTTACAAATCTTAGCAAAACCATCTATGCGAGGAGCAACAGGAGCTGAGGGGGAAGGAGGAGGAACGTTGGCTGGGCCGGCAGTGGCCCTAGCCTCTAGGTATCATCTGAACCAAGCGGGTATTGGAACACCCTCAGGTATCTCTGGTTCCCCAGACATGCTGAAAAGAAAACGGAAAGGATTCAAAACAAAGAAAAGAAGGATAGTTCATATTGCTTTGGGGAATATGCCTTTTTAAAATAACAATATTTTTTCTTGAAAATGCTTCTTTAAATCATGGTTTTGAAAATATTTTCTTTAAAATATGCATTTGAAAATAGTTTTCAAAATCTTTTATCCGTTCTGGTAACCTTCAGCTCTGATATCACGTGTAACACACCACCTCCATTAAGGTCACTCACAAAGGGAATGCATTAACTTTAGTTGGGGTCATAAGAGTATAGAACAGAAAAAATTACAAAACAGACAAATTTAAGCAGCGGAAAACAATTAGAACTTTTATTCCATAGTAGCATAATAGGATAAACTTTCATGAGGGCTGTTTCAAACATCAAAACCCATTACATCAAATATCTGTCTTGTTTCTCAAAAGAAGCATAATACAAAATAACATAACATAATTCCTCAATTAAGCAGTAGCCAACCATAGCAGTAAAGCAAAGAGTCCAAAGCAATACATCACAATCTTTGAGCTTGAAAAGAATCTGAACTAAGTAGTGGTATTCCCTCCCTGTGGACCTGTGGACCTGGGGAGGGTGGGGGGGGGGGGGAAGGGAACAAAAGAAAGAAGGCGAAACAAAAACAGAATCAGAATCAGACATAAAGCCTGGTAAGTCCAGTGACTTTCAGCATGTAAACAGGTAAAGGTATCATGACATGAATAAACTGGATACAAGACATAACCATGATAATAAGCATCGCAAGATAACGAGATAAGCATAAGATAAGACTAGAACATGATAAGGTATCGTACTGATTCCTAATTTCCCTGTACCACCTAACTAGTGTTCAACTAATGCCATTTGTTATAAAACAAGATAAGTGATCCCCATTTCCCACATGATAGTTTTATAGGTACATATCTCATGATGAGGGTCCCACCTCATATTGACAGTTTACCTGTCCCCATCGTACCTATCTTAATTGATCGGCTCCTACTCAAAACGTTCCGCATGTGTTTGTATCAACCCAGCCCCTACTTGTAAATACCTTTGCTGGTCCCACCATAGGGTGTATCATTTCATAGGGTGGCAACCCGATACAGTTCTAGAGTGCACAGCTTTATACTTACTTGGTACTCAATGTCTAAATTTTCCCATGCCGGAATCACGTGCACGCCTGTAATCCGTCGGAATCTACACTGTCGTACCACATGCCGCTATTTTGAATGCTTATAATCAACCCAGTAATCGTGCCCCACCCTTGCCTAGCTCAGGGTCCCGTTGATACCTAATGTGGGTTACTGCTGAAAAGGATCCCGCTACTAGGGTTTTCCTAGGGTCTATTCGTATACCCCCCATATTGGTTTAGTGTCATCAATCAATCAATTTAAGTTTACTCAACCCACCCATTCATCATGTTATATTGGTTAAGTGTCATTAATCCAGTCGAGTTACTTAACCCACCCACTTGTCATGTCATATTGGTTAAGTGTTGCATGTTGACTTAACCCTACCATACTTAACATGTTCGTTTAGCATTAATTATTTATTAATGCATTAACCTCTCACATTGGACTTATTTGTGGTAGCTGAATTGTGCCGGGCGGTTACGGGCAGTCTTACACCGCAAACCCATTCCAACCTCGGGTTCAAGCATTCAATGTGCTAACCTCTCACATTAGGCTTATTGTTTGCGGTTGCTGGATGTGCCGGGCGGTTCCAGCAGTCATACACCACAAACTCATTCTAACCTCGTGTTAGACATTATTACCCATCTAATGTTCGCCTTTGACCTCTCACATTAGATTGTTGTCGTTGCGGTTGCTGGATGTGCCGGGCGGTTCCGGGCAGCCTTACACCACAACTCAAATCTAACCTCGTGTCTTTAGCGGCCATTAGATTTAATTAAATTATATAATTACCAATTATGTCCAAATTCCAATTTTTACATGCCAATTATCATATGCCCAATTATTGATATGCCAATTTACATATGCCTAATTATTGATTTACGTGCCAATTTACATATGCCCAAATATTGATTTACATGCCAATTTACATATGCCCAAATATTGATTTACATTCCAATTTACCCAAACTTGCAATAATAATAATAATACCCCATATCCATCATAAATTATGCCCAATAATTCTACCAAACATGTTATGCCCATAAATTCACCCAAATGGGCAATACCAATATTCCCCGTATTCCAAACGTTCATATTTCGCGATTTCAGCCTAGGTTCGAAGTTAACCCAGGTTCAATAAAAGAAATTAAATAGGGGTGGATAGAAGTTGCATAAAATAATAACAGAGAGAAAATAGGCATGAAAATATCATCACAGGCATGAAGGCTAAGACTTGATAAGAACATCATCATGAACATGAAAAACTGATGTACAACAAGATAAACTAATGATAATAGCATCATGAGAATAAGAATAGAAGCAAAAGAACAACTAAGAATCAGGCATAGTCTCAAATTCACCTTATTACATGTCAAGACTAGATTTAGGTGTTCAAATCTAAAAATAACTGAACTTACAGCGTTTGGATTAGAAAAGATAATTGAATCGCTTATTGTTGTTGAAGAACTCTAACTTGATATTGATTAATCCTCTAGGTTGATGAAGAACTTTTTGATTTGATTTAGGTTTTAGTGGCTACTAGGTTTAGATGAGAGTTTGGCGGCATGAAGGCGCCATGAGAGTGAATAATAGAATTAAGGTTTAGGTTTAGATATGTATTTATAGGTGTGTTAGGCAAACCATGGCCTTTAGATTAGCATAGGAGTCATCAGAGCCACCTAACCAAAGTGACATATCACCCAGCCAACCACAGTGCGACACATAAGCCCTAAAACACAGAATTTCATCACAGACCATTCTAGGCCGACAGGGTCGATTCCAAACATCCTGAGTTGACCCTGGGGTCGACCCAGCGGGGCTAGGTCGACCCATAAAATTGGTCGGTTTGGCGTTTTGCCTTCCTGGTTCCGCTGTTTTGAATTTTCTTCTTGAATTTTAGGTTGATTTTTATTTTATTAATTTATATATATACATATATTTCCAATTTCCCTTATATGTATACAAACTTCCAAGGTCCATAACTTTCTCATACATTATCCGTTTAATGCAAACTTTGGGTCCATCTTGAACAAAATTTTGAGACGAACGCAATGGTATAGTCTGTTTTACTTAATTCTCACTTTTAAAATTAAGTATTCTTTTAATTCGTCTATTAATATTCATAGAAAAATATAGGTGTTATAGTAGTTGGTACAACTAGTGGAGATAGGAGCAGGCGGCACCTATGACAACAGCTAGGGGTACACGAAACTACCATTATTATTATCATTATAATTAGTAAGAGGGATCAACTTTCAGTATGGGACTAGTAATGGTGCAGTGTATTTAGCATTGGTGTAGTGTAGTAATTATCCTATAGTGATTAGAAGCGCAATCAATGTTTATCTTATTCATCTTGCCTACCTTGTCATGCATGCTTATGTTACAGTCATTTCTTACTTTCCAATTTACGTTCTTATCCTGTTACTTTAATAACTATATTGTTGAAGTTACTGGACTCGCCAGACTTTATGTCTGACCTCGTTTGTTTCGCCCCTTTTCTTTACGTTTCCCCCTCCCCCAGGTTCTCAGGGTGGGCCTAGTGGAGCTTGATTTGGATCTCTTTCTCTCTCTTTTGGAAGTGCTTGGATTGCTGAAAGTAAAGTTCAACTTATCTCTTTTTATGGCTATTTATGTTAGGGTTATGCTTTTGTTTTATGTACTCAAAAAATAATTTGTCAAGACGGATATCAAGTGTACTTGGTTTTATTGTTGGTTTTGGTGTTGTAATCAAACCATTTTTCTGTTGCAATGAAGTTGTTTTAAAATTTTAAAGTACCGATATATGTATCTATCTTGTTATATTATGTTCTATACACTTATAATACTCAATGAAAGTTAATGCATTCCCTTTGTGAGTGACATTAATGGACGTGGGGTGTTACAAAACGTAATAAAACGAAATCAAGAAAAATCGTAAAACACTTAGTTATTTGACAATGGAAGATTTGTGAATTGGACAATTTGGATAATGAAGATAGAATTCTCCATTCTTTTCAATCACATTCCCATTTCCGTCAAATAGAACTTCTCCTATGCACTCAACATTATCATCTCCGTCCGTAACGGTTGGTTGAGTCTCTTGTTGTTCTTCTTCCTCCATCATTTCTTCTTCCTCTTTCGGTTCATCCTCTTCTTCCATTGGTTGATTATCATCATTGATGATAATCGGATTAGTCTCATTATCCATTATAAACTTTAAGAGACTTCTCATTACTTTTCCTTGTCTTTTTTGCTCTTGACTCATTTGAATTTGGAGTACTTGCATCTCAGCCACCATTTGCAGTAGATACTCCATTTTTTCTTCGATTTTGATCACTCTAGAGAGCGTAGATCGTTGAAATGGACCCTCGGATGGTCCAGCGTACAAATCAGAGTTGTTTTGGGTGTTTGGATTAGTGGAAGCCACTGAAACTTTTACTTTAGAGTTTTTATAGAGAAGAAGAATTAAAATGAAGAAGAAAAGTCGAATTAATAGATTTATATAGTTAAAATAACTAACTTTTGGTGGGAATTAATTTAAAAAGTTTTCAGTTATATGTCGACATAGCAGAAAATTCATGTCGATATAATATTGTTTTAATTTTTATTATTTTAATTCCTTATTTTATTTTATATACATATTATTACTTTAATTATTCTAATTTAGTTAATGAACATATACCTAATTCTCTCCTAAATTTAGTGAAAGTTGCTTCATTTAATGGTATTTGTTTATCTGTTTCTATAAATTCGAGTGAAATCTTTTATTTACTTACATTATCTCTTAAAAATGATGTCACACATCAATATGTTTAGTTCTCGAATGATGAGTAGGATTTTTAGAAATATTTATAGCACTTGTATTATCGTAGTATATTGGTGATTTGCTTATATATAAACCAAAATCGTTTAAAGTTTGTTGCATATAAATTAATTGTGAACACGCTAAAGCAACAGATATGTATTATGCTTCAGTTATCGATAAAGATACGATATTTTGTTTTTTACTAAACCAAGATACAAGGGAATGTCCTAGAAAATGACATGTTCCACTAGTACTTTTTCGATCAGATTTACATCCTGCGTAATCAGCGTACAATACGAAACTAGATCGAATGAATCATTTTTAGGATAAAATAATCCAAAATCTGATGTATGTCTTACATATCTCAGAATACGTTTTATGGCTATTAAATGGGTTTCCTTAGGTTGTGATTGATATCTTGCACAGAGACATACACTATGCATTATATCAAGTCTACTAGCAGTTATATATAATAATGATCCTATCATCCCTCTGTATAGTTTTTGATTAACATCTTTTGATGTATCATCTTTACTTAAATCAATATTAGTTTCCATAGGTGTTGGTCTACCATTTTTTGTCATTAGATGGTATTTATTAATTAAATCTCTCGCATATATTTCTTGATTAATAAATATTCCATTTTTTAGTTGTCGAATTTGTAAACCTAAAAAGAATGATAATTCTCCCATATGGCTCACTTCAAATTCCTTGGTCATAATATCTGAAAATTCTTTGTTCATTTTTTTTCATTTGTTGAACCAAAGATTATATCATCAAAATATATTTGTACTAGTTGTATATCTTTGTTATTTTTCGTGATAACAAAATATTATCTAATTTTCCTATTTTAAAGTTTGATTGTAATAAATAATTTCGTAATCTATCGTACCAAGCTCTAGGAGCCTATTTTAATCTATATCACGCTTTCTTCAGTTTATATACATGATCTGGTAATTTTTCATCTTCAGATAGTGGTGGTTGCTCTACATATTCATCTTCCTTAACAAATCCATTTAAAATGCACTTTTGACATCCACTTGATATAATTTGAAATAATTATAATTTGCAAAAGTTAGTAAAATTCTAATTGCCTCTAGTCATGCTATGGGGGAAAAAGTCTCATCATAATCTATTCCTTCTTCTTGAGTATACCCTTTTGCTACTAGTCTTGCCTTATTTCTTACTACCTCACCGTATTCATTCATTTTATTTTTATACACCCATTTGGTTCCTATTATTGCTTTATCCTCTGGTCTAAGAACAAGTTCCCATACTTTATTCCTAGTAAACTAATTCAATTCTTCTTGCATAGCAAGTATCCATGAATCATCAGAAGAAGCTTCCTTTGGATTTTTGGGTTCGATAGTTGATATAAATGCAGTATTACTCATATTTTTTAATTGATTACGAGTTCTAACAATAGATTCAATATCCCCTAAGATATTTTCTACAGGATGGTCTCTAAGTAATCTAATTCTTTTATTTGGGTGGTTATCTTCATTATTTATTTCATTAATTTCATCCTCACGTTCGTCTTTATTGTTTTGAGTTATATTTTTATAATTTTCATTAAAAAATACGCTTAAAATTTCTTCTATAGTGTTGGTTCGAGTATTAAGAACTCTATAAGTCTTGCTTCTGTCTGAATATCCAATAAAAATTCTTCTATCTGATTTTGAATCAAATTTGTCTAAATTATTTTCTGTATTAAGTATAAAACATTTACTTCCAAATATTTTAAAATATGATACTTTTGGTTTCTTGTTATATAAAAGTTCACAAGGAGTTTTATGAGTCAAAGGTCTAATTGAAATTCTATTAATAATATAACAAGCTGTTGCTACTGCCTCATCCCAAAAATTCCTTGGTAAGTTACTATCGCATAACATAGTTCTTGCACATTCTTGTATTGTTCCATTTTTACGTTCAACTGCTCTGTTTTGTTAAGGACTTCTTGGAATTGAAAAATTGTGGGTTATTCCCTTTTTATTACGGTATTTTTTAGAATTCTCATTTTTGAATTATCCACCATGATCGCTATGTATTATTTTAATTTTTAGTGATAAATTTTTTTGAATTCTTTTAGAAAAAGTTTTAAATTGATCGAAAGCATCACTTTTATTTTTAAGAAACGAAGTCCAAGTGTATCTAGAAAAATCGTCAACTGTTACATACACATATCTTTTATGATTTATTGATTGAGTTTGAGATGGACCAAATAAATCCATGTGTATTAACTCTAATGGTTTTGAAGTAGTAATTTCTTATTTTGATTTAAACAAACTCTTCTTTAGTTTTCCAAATTAACAAGCACCATATAAGTTATTAACTTTGAATTCCATTTTGGGTAATCCTCTAACTGAATCTAATTTAGAAACTCTATAAATATGTTTGAAATTTATATGACCGAATCTCTTATGCCATATCCATGGATCACTTGTATTGGCCATAAGACATAAATTATCATTGGAAATTTTCATACTTAATATTTAAATATTTTTCTTTCTGTCTCCTTCGAATATAACTTTTGATTTCCTATCTTTTATGAAACATTTATTCTTTTCAAAGTTTATTTTATATTCTTTATCGCAAAGTTGACTTATACTTAGTAAACTGTGTTTTAAATTCCTAACTAATAAAACATCAAAAATAGTAGGAGTTTCAAAATTACCGACATTGACAATTACAATGATGTATCCTTCAGAATTATCTTTGAAGTTTACCAATCCATTATCTTCATATTTCAGATTATTGAGTAGCTTTGGATTTCCAATCATATGTCTCGAACAACCGTTATCCAGTATCCATTTGTCCTTTTTCATTTCCACCAATTGGTTTCCAGAATTTGAATTTTCAATAGCCATATAACACACCAGTTCATGATTTGAATTTCCAATAGCCACCTTTTCAGAATTTGAATTACTAATAGCCACTTTGCCCATCTTTTCAACTTTTGAATTTTCAAAAGTCATAGAGCTCATCCATTTCTGTATTGAATAATATTGCAGTAGATCATATGCTTCTTCAGTATTAATATATGCAGACTCTTTTAACATTGATGCAATGAATGAACTGACACTAATAATATCAGAAATTCCAAAATTTGCCATTTTACCAACATTTCAAAAATCAGATTATGATCTTTTTGAAAGACCTTGCTCTGATACCAGTTGTTAGGGACTGCGGAATGGATCGTTAAGGCAAAGCAAACACTAGAGGGGAGGTGAATAGTGTTTATAAGAATTTAACTAAAACTAAAGAGAATTATAGAATGAATCGAACAACACAAACACATCACAGACACAGATTCAAACATAAATGCAAAATAAACAGAAATAAAAATGCAGAAAAGGAAAGAACACATCGGATTTTATACTGGTTCGGATTACTCTTACGTCCAGTCCCGCACAACGCTGGATTGTGCAGAGTTTTATTACTCTTTCAATAGTCAATTACACCTTCCCAGATTTCACGGCTTATAAGGAGACACCGATTCCTACTATTTTGATTTCACGGCTCACAAGAACACACCGACTCCTATTGTAACGACCCGTATTTTTCAATATAATAATTAATCTATTTAATTATATAAATATTAATTCAGAGAATTAAATGGTCGTTAAATTAAATTATATGGATTATTTAATTAAAATAAAATAATATATTTAATTTAGAAATAATCAAAATATAGTGGAATTCACAATATGGTGTGAATTGGATCATCTGTGATATTATTCAGTTTAAAGTTGAATTATAATAATGAATATATTATTTAAATGAAGTTTGAATGTATAATTATATTATAATTATAATTATAATCGAGCTCGAAATGGCGCTGCAGTTCGTAAATTGGCGATTCGAACTTCAACTGAATATACATAAGCCGTTTTAAATCGGATTTCTGTGAAACAAGAAACGTTCAGAGCTGGTGCAGTATATTTTTCTCATGGGAGAGAAAAATCGGGATTTCATTATGTAGATTTTGATTTATGTCCAAATCAAATTTTAGAAAAGTCGCTATGGAATTCCTTTATAATTTATAACGATATATATAAGGAATTTCAATATTAATTTGAATATCGATTCAACCGGGATTTGAATATCGAGTTGTAAAATCCCAGAGGAGCTGTATGTACATGATAATATTTATTTATAAACATTTAATTTAATTATTTACATATATTTATATATTTAAATGGGTTATTTGGAGCTTTAAAAATAGCCAGTTTTTCGAACAACCTCAGAATTCGATGAAACTAATTTAGTTGGATCCACAAAATTAAATTATTGTTAGATTTCAATTTCCGCGATTTTTGAAGTCAGTATGTGGCCGTACGGGATTTTAATGTGAAAACAGTCAATATTTTGACGATTAAAAATACGTTGTGCGAGCAAAGGAGTCGGAATTCGACGAAACCAGTTTCATTGGGACCGTAATGACGAACTGTAGCTACATGTCCATTTTTGCGATTTTTGGGTATCGTACGTGATCACAGGAATTTTAGAGGACGAATACAATCAGCATTTGCTTAAAAATAAATATAATATTCGAATAAAAAAATATAAAAATATATCCTATATATACCCTAACTTTCTCCTAAACCCTAAACACAATTTCTACGGTCAAACAAATTTTTCCGCCTCCACTTTCTTTATTTCAACGTGAAAACGAATCAAAGAAGAAATTCTAGAAATTCAAAACAAAAGTTATAAATCACTAAATTGGTATTTTTGGACTCAAGAGAGGATGAGCTTCCACCCAGCACCATTCGTACAGGGTGCGATCGAATTCTCTGAGATGCCATTTTCGAACAGTGGAGCTAGGGTTACAGATCGGTTCAAATACAAACTTCGATTCACGAAATAGAGTTCGGATTTGGGTTTAGCATCGAAAACCGCACCTATATGTTTTTTTTGGTGATTACGGTTTGAAATAATGTAGCGACCTTTAGCTGATGAGCATGGAGCTTTAGCTTGAACGCGATGCAAACGATGGAGTCGAACCCGTGTTGGCGATGGCCAGATGAAGGAGGGTTCGAAGAGGAGTACGATGGTGGTTTTGATTTAAATTTCGGTGAAGTGGTGATGTGGGATTTTGGTGGTGAAAGTACGACCACGTTTTAGAGGTGCGGAGCGAGTTTTCTAGTTTGGGGAAGAAGGGATGTTCGGTCTGGACTGTTACAAGGGAGATGGGCCGGGTTGTTGAGGTGAAGCCCAAATCTATTTATAAAGGAAGTTAAGTTTAGTTTAGAATTTCATTTAAAAATGTATAAAGTTTAAAAATGTATAACTTTGCATACGGTATCAGAATTCAATGAAACAAGATTCGTTGGGATCGTACAGACGACGCCTACACAATGGAACTGACTGGGAGTGGATTGAAGCTTGTTACAATTTATAGCGAAATAAATTGTCCGTCTGAATCAAGTGATGGTTATCTTTACTAATGATGATTTTCCAATGTGAGTAAATCTCACTAACTCTGAACAGTTATATTTTATAACGTATTTTTAGAACTGTTAATCATCTGTTGATTGTTGTGTGTTAACTATTTGGTTGAATTGCGTGTGTATTGGTTGGAATTATAGATAACGATATATATATAAATCGTTAATCAAATATTTATTCTGTTTAGCAGAATATTTCATATTGAATGAAATCGATGTTAATTATATTGTTTAACATCTGTGGATGCAGGGAAATAGGTTGGAGGAATCCAACTGGATTCCTCAACATTTATTTTACTGTTTTTCATATATTGTGATATATGATGTGATATATAATCTGTTGTTGATTATGTGTGTTTGAATGATATTGATCACTATTGTTTGGTATTTTAAATACCATAAGAAAACCCTGGGATGGAAAAGGAAAATTTCAATAACTATATTGAAATAAAATATTTTATAAAATCGAATGATTTTATATAGAATGAAGATTTCAAACTGTATATTGAAATAGAATATTTATAAAATCAAAGGATTTTATATAAAGGAATATTTATAAAATCAAGGGATTTTATAAAGGAAAATATTTGTAAAACAAATGAAAAGGATATATTTGTAAAACATTTACAAATAGAGTTGAAAAGGAATATTTATTGGTTAAATAAATAGAAGTAAAAAGGAATATTTATTTGTTAAATAAATAGAGTTGAAAAGGAAATATTTGTAATCAAAATTAGTTATTGTATAAACAAATAGAAAAGGAAGTATTTGTAATCAAAATTAGTTATTCGAAAGGAGTTAATAAAAATTAGTTATTCGGAAGAAATTATCGAAAATTAGTTATTCGGAAGAAATTATCGAATATTAGTTATTAGAAAGGAGTTAATCAAAAATTAGTTATTCGAAAGGAATTATCGAAAATTAGTTATTCGAAAGGAGTTAATGGAAAATTAGTTATTCGAAAGAAATTATCGAATATTAGTTAAATTTATTTAAACTGAAGTTAGAATGTATAAATTTATTTAAATTGAAGTTAAAACGTAAAAATTTATTTAGATTGAAGTTAGAACATATAAATTTATTTTAATTATAAAACGAACTCAAAATGGCGCGGTAGTTTGAAAATTCGATTTTAAATTTCAATTGAATGTATAGAATTCAAAATAAACCAGATTTCAGTAAAACCAGAAACATTAGAATCTGTTTAATTATATCTTTCTAACGAATGTAAGGAACTGAGATTTCACTTTATAAATTGAAAGTTATGTCCAGTTTAAAATTTAGAATAGTCGCTATAGAATTTATATATATTTAAATATAATATATAGCCCTTAAAAATAGCCATTTTGCAAACGACCTCCGTTTTCGATGATACCACTTTTGTTGCATCCGGAATGTCAAATTATTATTAGGTTTCAAATTTCATAAATTTTGAAATTAGTAAGTGAGCATAGTAAATTTAAACGTGTTTTGTCAGTTCGTTTAAATTTAATCGACTGGAAAAATGCCATTTTTCAAACGGCCTCCAAATTTGACGAAATTAGTTTTGTTAGGACCATATCGTCAAAACATAGCTAGATTTATTTTTCTGTAATTTTTGGAGTCAGTATGTGGCCCCAGTAAATTAAAATGTACGTTTAAATTTAATATATATTGAGTTATATTTTAATTTTGATAAAACTGATCAAAACAATCGAATTGGCTTACGAAACATATCCCATTGTGTCCGGAATGGGGTTATTTGGTTAGGGGTGACAGTCGTTGGGATTTGTTTGGGGTTAGGAGCATGAAATTTCATTATAAAGCAATTAAAGAATTAAATATTATTAAAAATTTAGCATAAATAATATTTTCCAAGCAAAAACACTAATCCCCGTTTCTATTTTGGAGCCACCATCCAAGCGTTTGAACGATCCATATTTTCATATTTTTCTCTTCAAAAATCACTAAATACAATTCGAATTAGGGGATCAAAAAAAAGAAAATTATAGAAGCTTATACGATTTTCAAAATGGTACGGCAGTGATCATTTATCGTTTGCTGGATTTCTCTATTTTTCGATGTAAAGGGCCACTGTTAGAGCCTCTTTTATGGTCAACTGGGAGAATCTCGATTCAGGGGGTTGGAGGCGCCGGTGGAGGACACCGCGCCGCTTCGTACGGTGGTGTCGGATCTGATCCCAGGCGATGGTTACAGTGTGCGATTTGAGCCCTAGGGGCTGGGGTTTCTTTGATGATGGTCTGAAGCATTCATGAAAAATAGAGAGATAATTAAGGAAAGGAGATTAGTTAATTACTTTGTTAATTATAATTAATGTGATTAAAGTTTGTAATGACTGTAATTTATCCATACGATGTCAATATCGAGAAATTCAAATTATGTTGGAATCGTGAAATCCAGATCTACAATATGGAACAGACCAGAACGGAAACAGAGCAAATTAGAATTCAAGGCGAATTTAAACTCAAATAGTACCGAAATAGCCAATTAAAGACTGACGGAGTGGAACCAAAAGTGAGAACTTCTTCTCACTCAAAATTATTTTACCATGTTATTGTATTTATGTATAAAAGTATATAAAATTGCCAGTGTAGATTTTTATCAGTTTTATTCATTATAAATTGTATACAGTGCCTGTTAGCTCACCTCCCTCGTCCACAGACCATGGACGATCTAAAATGATCGTATTGTGTGTTGTCTGTGATGTTGAAATGTTTATCGTATTAAAAATAATGTTAACATTAATGTGGTGGTTGAAATTAAATAAAAAATTATCCATTTATAATTTAAACAGTGAAATTTGGTTAAATAGAAAAATAATTCAAACCAAATTTGAATTGGTTAAATTTATTAACCAATGATTTATTTAAATTGACTGTTATTGTTCGAAAACCCCACACGGGTATTGAGATGATATTTGACATACATTAATCCCAATATTTAGTTGTATGTCGATCGATTGATGGACAGGCTTGATGAGCGTTATTTATTTATTTTAATGCTTATACAGTTGTAAATTGCACTCTGAATGATGTTTGAATGTTGAATGATTATTTATCAATATTGTTGAGTACATGCGGTGTATGAAATCCATATAACTGAAAATATGTGGTAATTGATTGAGTTGCATTCCGATTCAGAAATAATGAATATTTTAAAATAATATTTTGTGAATTATCAAAATATGATTTTGATGTCCGATTTTGGATGGACACGAAAATATTGGAATATATGAAGCCGAGTTAAGTAGCTAAATGCCATTTTAACTCAAACGGGTTTTTCGATCGATTTTATTCATTTTATAATGAATATTGAAAAGAATTTATTTCAAAATCTGATATTTTGAAAATATTATCAATTTAATATTATAATGATATGGAATATTCAATTTTGATTTAAAATTGAAAAATGAAGTTGAAATCGTTTTCGAATGAATTTATAAACGATTTACAAAATACATTTTAAATAGAAATCAACGATATATTATATTTATATATATAATGGTTAGAATAGAACGCGCCGCGCCGCGACCGTTCGCGAATTTCAACCATTAACTTCAAATTAATGTAACGGGAGATCCGACTGTCGGATTCTCCTAAACCGAAACATTTGGGTTCGTATTGAAAAGAGCTTTCCAACGAATATAAGAGATTTAAGTTCAAACGGTTGGATTTTAGATTATATCCAAATCAATTTTAGAAAAGGTTGCTATGGATGCAGTTCGTTGGCCGTTATTGGAAGCTGACTGTAAGGGCCTAAATAAAATTATCATAAACATGGAAAAATTGTGTAAAATCATAATAAATGATTTGAAAAGATTTTGGATGAAAAATTCCATATTTGAAAAGATAAAAATATATTTTTATCTAAATGAACTAGTTATTAACTAGATTAGAAATCCAAAAAAATTTAAATAAATAAATTGGATTTATAAAGGGTTTTAATATAACTAGAAATTTCCAATATATAAATTGGAATGGATTTGAGTAGAAATAATCTTCGGAATATTCCGATATTAGATTCCGTGATTATACGGATATTGTTGAGGAATTTGGAAGATATAAATATCGTTATTCCCAATACGATATTTGTTGGTTTCAGAATTTGATATTGAATATAAGCCGATAAAATTTCTATTTAGAGCCTTGTATTTAATATCAAATTTGATTTTGGGTTTGTTGTGAATGGTGTCTTAAATAACACTGTTCTTAAACCTAGTTGACAAAAGAATAAATCTTTTAATTAAGATTTAGAGAAGTTTACCAATTAATTAATATTTAATTAGAATTGAATTGAAATTGGATTTTTGGGTTTATCGTGAACAGTGTTTTAAATAACATCTATTATTTAACCCAATTAACAGCGAAGATATGATTTGGAATTTATAAATCTTTTTATTTAGATTTAATGGGAATTTTGCATTGTTAAGTTTTCTAATTTAAAATACTAAATTGGAATTGAATGGAACTCGATTTGGTAATAATCGAGATGAGCTTTTGTGAAGGAAGACCATTACAATATATGGAATTTAAAAGGCTTTGCCATTATTCCATTTATATTATTAGTCTGATATGGAAATTTACATCGATTATATATTGATATGATTTCTGTGAAAATTCCATATTTAATGGAAGATGATTTTGGGTTTGTCGTGAAATGTGTTTTAAATGACATTGGTTCTTTAACCCAGTGAAAGAGGGGCTGATTTATTTCCCAGAATTTGAATAATCATTGAGTAATGATTTTTGAGATTAAAACTGAACTAGAGTTTTAATGAATCTTTAAGTTGATTAAAATGTGAATGGGATAATTAAATTTATCAAATTCATGAAACGATCGAGAATGGAGTACCGCCATTTTTATTCTAGGCGATAGTTAAATCTTTAATTAGATTTGAACATGAAATGGTAATTAAATTTACCGATAGCACCGTGGGTGTTAGATATAGAGTACTACCAGTTTTGCTCCATGGGATGAATAGGTTGGGATTGGGATTGGGATAATAAAAAAATGATTACTTCGGTATGGCTCGATAATCCCGACTAGTTTTGTAAACCTTAATTTGGTTTAGAATTGTTAAAAGATAAAACAAATTTTTTTGAAATTGATATCCAAAGGAAGATTAAAGAGTAAGTTTTAAAGAATTTATCTTTGATAAAATTAATGGGAACCTTCCTCTAAAAATGTGAACATTTGAATAAAAGAATGTTCTAGATTGGAATGTGGCGTATGATGTATTTTTATAGCACTTGATTATATGATACGCGAATTATTCGGAAAGGCCAAGTTTAACTCATCCTGAATAACTAATACGATGACTAAAAGTCGACGATGAAGATGGTGGTCGAAGACCGGAATGTTTCACATCCTTTGGATGATTACAGATGTCTTGATTGGGTTGTACGTGATCGTCCAGACATACTTGGAGATCGACCGGATATGCTAGGACCTCTCTCCTATATTGGACATATGGAACGAGGAATAAGGTGCCTCCGGTTTCGTTCAAACCCAAAACGGACTTGTAAATGGATGTGTGTCTGACATTGGATTTCGTTCTGTATTTACTGATTTCTATTAAATATATATATATCTGTTTGGTGGCGGAGAATTTATTTTCTTGCTTAACACCCTTCTCTGAGACGTACGAGCTTAGAGGTTATATATTGATAGACATCAGTTGTATGGCGTGAATTGTCAATGTGGCATGCTAAGATGCAAATGATCAAGGCTTTTGTTGAAAAGAAGAGTCTTGTAGATGATGATCAAATAATAATTTTAATTAGCATAGCTTTGTGTATAGCGTTAATTCGCGAGCCTCACACCTGGTACGAGTCAAAAACGGGATCATGTTTGCAGGGAGTGCACGACATTTCTTTCTAGCTAGGAATGGTGTCATGGTATGGAGCCCAAACATTTTTACTTATGTGGATGATGGACTGCGAGGCGCCTCGGTTATTAAGTCTCTTCGGGGCTAAGAGATAGTTCGATAGGACCGAGAAACGTGTGTTCAGGAATAATTAATCCACTAAAGTAAGTGCGGACCGGCCCTGAAGATCCAAGGGTTACCCCTCGGTGTGTAATCTTGAAGCATTTGCTAGTGTGTCTCGAATCGAGAGGAGCCATCCCTTGCCTCGACTCATAGATGGAATCCAATTTCCAATACGCGACTTTTCGACCTTATTTGTAAACCTATATGGCGATGTAGTAGGATGGGGTACTATGCCGTCTATGATTGATACATTTATATTTGAAGTTGATTTTGACACTATACACTTATAGTAATATCAAAATGATTTGTTTTAACCTTACCAAGCATGTTTGGCTATTATAAGGGAAAACTCTATCCTCCGACTTGCGTTGCATTGTGTGATGGGACCTGAGTCTTATAATAGCTTCATTTTTCAAAAAGCATTGCGTTGTTTGTTTTATGGTATTCTTGGGAGGAAACCCGTTCCATGTTATACGACGTGGTCGCTTGATTTACCAGCTTTAAAATAAAGTTAATAACTGTTTTGGTTCTCACGCCAGTCCCATGACTGACTCTGAGTTTATTGTTTCTACTTAAACTCTGGGTGCCCATATTTTCCACACGGCAGCTAGTAGTTTTGGTTTTCGCAAATATTTCTTTTCATAGGATCCTAGATTACAGCTAGAGCTATATTCCGAAAGCTTTATATTCGTATATCTCTTTCAGTTGTTTCAGTAATTATTTTCCGCTATGCATTGTACTTATGTATTGTTTTCCGCTGCTAGCAGATTCTTAATCTGTAATACTGTATTTTCAATGTGTAATATTTATTCATACTCCGGAATATTCTTGTACTCTGATGTAATTATTGTAATGGCAATAAAATGTTTTGTTGTTTGTGTTATGATGCGCCGTGTTCTCAAAGCAATCCACTGTTTTCCATCTCTTCTTAGATCGGGGAATTTTGGATCGTTACAGTTGGTATCGGAGCTTTGGTTTACAAAGCACGAGAACAAGACACATTAGAACCAAACAAAAGAATTCATCAAAGATAGGATTAGTAATATCCTATAAGAGTAACTCATTAGAGATTGGATCAGTAGTATCCTAGAATGAGTTTGAAGAATATTATTTCTTAAAACGATTTTAATTTGAAAATATATCATATTATAAGATTTAAGATTTTATTTTATATTGAGTTTGGACAATTGAGTATATGAAGGTTTTGCATATATGCGTCATGAATGTATATTCAAAGTCTCAAATATACTGGGTAGATATAGAACCGCACTCCAGTCGCCCGAGGATGATTCTACTGATGTCTATACAACATCAGTAGTTTATTTTCGAGTTTCGAAAGTGGGATATCTATATATTTCCAATCGACTGGTGTGAGTACCAAAACTTAGATAGATTTACTGCTTGTGATTTGACACTGAAAATATGATTTTTGATTATATAAAAACTGTATATTTGAAAATTTAATCAACAAATTGATTGTTGGCCGTGATGTTTGATTATTGATTTAACTAATTAAAATATTGGTGATAATTAATTTGACCAATATGAGAATGAATGATAAATAAAGCCAAATCAAATATATGGTAGAACTGAATTGAAAATTTATTGGAATTGCATACATATACATGTATATATATGAACATGTCATAACAAGGAAGCTAAGAAGAGGAATAAAATTGTATTCCCGACAAATAGGTACATCTTTACAATATTCATTGGGTTTGATGATTTTATGAGCCGATTGGCAAGCCGCTTGGCTTTGTCTTTTTCATTTTGGTTGATAAGGGCCATATTAGGCAAGTTGGGGTTTTACCGATCAGCCCGTACAAAGGAGGTTATGGCAAAAAAATTCGAATATTTAGGGTGTTAGCCAAATTTTTGAGAAATTAGAAAATTTCTAGAAACTGAAAAGTTGAAGACTGAAAGCCAAAATGAAAGTTGAGTTGGTTAGTTAAACAACTTTCAGCTTCGTTCCTTTTCGAGGATGAAAGATTTTAAGTGGGGGAGATTGTAACAACCCGGAAATTCTGAACCAATCTAAAATGTTTATTTTAGCTATTTTAATGGATTTTGAATATTTAAAATGATTTATTTTAAATAATAACAACTAAAAATTTATTTAAATCGAAGTTAGAATGTATAAATTTATTTTAATTATAAAATGAACTCGAAATGGCGTGGTAATTTGAAAATTCGATTTTATATTTCAATTGAATGTTTATAATTTAAAATAGATCGGATGTGACGGCAAGGAATTTCGCTCGGTCCGAACCAGTCGCTAAACCGACCCAGACCGTTCGAAACGCCCTATCGTTTGAGAACACGACAAAACAGAACGCGTACAGAAGAACATTTCACTATATATAACAACAGTGCATCAGATTACAAGAATATACAGAGTATAAATGAATATTACACAGAAATATCAGAGATTTAAATTTCATTTAAATACATAGCAGCGGAAAATAATACAATACACAACTAGAAGTAGATATACGGATACAAAGCTTTCCGGATATCGTTCCAGCTGTAAACCAGGATCCTGTGAATATAAATCTGCAAAACCGAAACTGCTAGCTGCCCGTGTCAAAAATAGGGGCACCCAGAGTTTAGGTTAAAACAATAAACTCCAGGTCAGTCATGTGACTGGTGTGAGAACTAAAACAGTTAATCTTTATTTTAAATCATTAGGTAAATCAAGGGACCACGCCGTATAACACGGAACGGGTTTCCTCCCAAGAATACCAGTGCATAAACAAACAGCGCCATGCTAAATAAAGAAAAATGAAGCTGTTATAAGACCCAGGTCCTATCACACAATGCAAACGCAAGCCGGGGGATAGGGTTTTCCCTTATAACAGCCAAAGAATGCTTGATACGTTTGAAACAAATCATTTGATACTATAATAAGTGCATAGTGTATAAAACAACTTCAAATCATAAGTATCAATCATAGGCGACATGAGCGTCCCATGCCACTATGTCGCCATATATAGGTTTACAAATAAAACCGCAAATGGCACGTATTTGGAAATTGGATTTCCGTCTATGAACCGAGGCAAAAGATAGTCCTCAACCGATTCGTGACTCTCTAGCCCGAGCCACAGGGTCAGAGCGCATCGACCCTTGGAGCGACAGGGCCGGTCCACCGATGTGGATTAAAATGCCTGAACACTACGTTTCCCCACCCTATGGGGTGTAAGTCTGGTCCGTCAGCCGACCAGAATGCATTCGGCCGAAACCGATATAACCGAGGCGCCTCGCAACAGCAACAACAACATAAGTCAAACTCGTCAGGGCGTGTAAAACCACTGACGCCACTTCTAGCTAGAAAGAAACGCAAGTCCTCCCTGAGGTCCGTCTCCCGTTTTTGGTTCATACCTGGTGTGAAACACGCGAGGTAAACGTTACACAAAGCTACGCCTCAAAGGCCGTGCTTTGATCATCACCACAAGACTTTGCTTTTCAACAGAAGCCTTGATCATTTGCATCTTAGCATGCCACACAGGCAAACCATCCTATGCAACCGATATCAGTCACACAGAATGAAATCCGATGTCGGACACACAGTCCATTTACAAGTCCGTTCTGGGTCTGAACGAAACCGGAGGCACCTAGTACCCCGCATATCCATCGATCTCCAAGTACGTCTGGACGATCACCAACTGTTTCCATCTTCTTGGGTGTACAGCCCAATCAAGATCATCAGTAATTACCCAAACGACGTGAAGACGTCCGGTCTTCGACCATCGTCTTCATCTTCGACTTATCGTCGTATCAGTTACTCAGAATGGGATAAACCCGGTCTTTCCGAATAACTCGCGTATATTTTAAATAAGTGTTACACAAACACAACATACGCCTCATTCCAATTCCTTAGTCACTAACCGTAAATTAATCAAGAGAATAATTCCCCAAATATTAACCCCGAAGGCCGAAACCAACATCAGATCAATATCCAGAAAACCATTCTGCTTGGCTAACCGCCAGTTAGTTTCTAAATTTCACATTCAAATCTAATTAAAGATTTAACTATCGCCTGGAGCAAAACTGGTGATACTCCATTCTCGATCTTTTCAATCTAATTAAAGATTCATTAAAACTCCACTTAGTTTTAATCTGTGACTGGGTTAAAGAATCAGTGTCATTTAAAACACGGTTCACGATAAACCCAAAGTCACATCCCATTAATTATCGGGTTAAAGAACAAGTGTTATTTAAAACACTGTTCACGATAAACCCAAAAATCAATATCCATTCAATTCCAATTAAATATCATTTAATTGGTACACTTCATTAAATCTAAATAAAAAGATTTAATCTTTTCTCAACTGGGTTCAAGAACAGTGTTAGTGAAGACACCATTCACGACAAACCCAAATCACATTCGATTAATTATCGGGTTAAAGAACAAGTGTTATTTAAAACACTGTTCACGATAAACCCAAAAATCAATACCAATTCAATTCCAATTAAATATCATTTAATTGGTACACTTCATTAAATCTAAATAAAAAGATTTAATCTTTTCTCAACTGGGTTCAAGAACAGTGTTAGTGAAGACACCATTCACGACAAACCCAAATCACATTCGATTAATTATCGGGTTAAAGAACAAGTGTTATTTAAAACACTGTTCACGATAAACCCAAAAATCAATACCAATTCAATTCCAATTAAATATCATTTAATTGGTACACTTCATTAAATCTAAATAAAAAGATTTAATCTTTTCTCAACTGGGTTCAAGAACAGTGTTAGTGAAGACACCATTCACGACAAACCCAAATCACATTCGATTAATTATCGGGTTAAAGAACAAGTGTTATTTAAAACACTGTTCACGATAAACCCAAAAATCAATACCAATTCAATTCCAATTAAATATCATTTAATTGGTACACTTCATTAAATCTAAATAAAAAGATTTAATCTTTTCTCAACTGGGTTCAAGAACAGTGTTAGTGAAGACACCATTCACGACAAACCCAAATCACATTCGATATTCAATACAAGGCTCTGAATAGAAAATATATCGGCTTATATTCAATATCGAATTCTACGACTAACAAATGTCGTATTGGAAATAACGATATAAATATATATCTTTCAAATTTCCATAACAACACCTGTATAATCACGAATTCCAACATCGAAATATTCCGAAGACAATTTCGATTCAAATCCACTCCAATGCAATCATTGGAAATTTTGGTTATTTTCAAAACCATTTCAAATTCAATTTATTTATTTAAAAATAAATAGAATTATAATTCTAGTTCAAAACTAGTTCATTTCGATAAAAATCTATTTTTATCTTTTCAAATATGGAGTTTTTCATCCCAAACTTTCACAAATCATTTCTTATGATTTTACACAAATTATTACTATTTTTAATAATTTTATCAAGGCCCGTACAGTCGATTTCCAACAACGGCCATCGAACTGCACTTACAGCGACCTTTTTCGAATTTGATTTGGACGTATCTCCAAATCCAACCGTTAGATTTCAAATTTCTAACATTCATTAGAAAGCTCTTTTCGATACGAACCCAACGGTTCCGGTTTTAGGAGAATCCGACGGTCGGATCTCCCGTAATGTCCGTTTTAGATAAATGGTCGAAATTCGCGAACTGCCGCGGCGCGGCGCGTTCTATTCAGGCCATTATATTATATATATAATATATATAATATATATTTCATCGATTTCTATTTAAAACGAATTATATAAATAGTTTTGAATTCGTTTCAAAAACAATTTCAACTTCCTTTTCAATTCAAATCAAAATTGAATTCTTCTTTATAAATTCGTTTTAAAATTCATTTCTATTCAATTCAAATTTCAATTCAATTTGAATTCATTTCAATTTGTTTTCAATTCAATTCGAAATCGTTTTCAATTCAATTCATTTCGAAATCGTTTTCAATTCAATTCATTTCGAAATCGTTTTCAATTCAATTCATTTCGAATTCGTTTTCAATTCAATTCATTTCAAATCGTTTTCAATTCAATTCATTTCAAAATATTCGATTTCGAAATCACTTTTCAATATTCATTTTAAAATGAATAAAATCGATATAAATATCGTTCACGTCAAAATGGCGTCAATCTAATCCTCACGGCTTCACATATTTCTATTTTCAAATATTCTATTTCAAATATTTCTATTTCAAATATTCCTATTTCAAATATTTCTTTTTTTTTTTCGAAACTGGAATGAGGCCCAATCAATTACCATATAATGTTAATTATATGGATTTTCTACAACACATGTATATATCAACAACGATGAATAATCAACCATCAATCAAAGTGCACTACACTGTATAAGCATCAAATATAGACATTTAACGCTTATAGCAGCTTGTCAATCAATCGATCGACATATTTAATCAATCAGGATGAGTGAACTTCAAATTTCATCCTAACACCCGTGTGGGGTTTCAAACAATCAAACACATATTTTATTTGTGCAGTTAGGCGATGTGTAAAATTTATCGACCCAATCAACGTCATTCAAATAGGTGTACATAAACAAACCGTCTGGTTTGTAAATGAATATTTATTTATTCACATTCACGTTAAAAATTATATTTTTAACGATAACACATTTTATTTTAACATATGAATTTCTATTCGGTTCATTCGTTAAATAAAATGCTATTTTTATTTTTTTCTAACTTATTTTAGAAAATTTCGGCGGCATAACGGCACGATACTAGAAACGGGACAAGGCCTAGCCTTATCCCCGGTCTAGTGAAGGCCCACGCCATTCACACATCAATCAAATCAATTCGTTATGCAAACCACAAACTTTGAAGTAAGGATCTAACCTAGCCTTACTCCTTCGCCTTATAACGGCGCACGTCTAATCCTAACCAATTTATCGATTCGATTTTTCACACCACAAACCACATTCAAACCAATATCGCAATCAATCACCAAACAGTCAAACAAACAAGTCCATGGTCTGTGGACGATTGTGTCGGGTGCTACTAAGCACCGTCTGCATCCTAGTATAAATATATAACTAGAAAAGAAATAGAAAGGTGAGAAATTCTCACATATAGCTATCCTAGCTCCACGGCTCTTCATTTGCAGAAGTCTTCGACGCTCTCGCCTTTTTGTCGCTTTCGCCCGTATTCTCTATATATGTAAAAATCGCATTTTTACGATGCTATTCAATATATAAAAATCGAATTTTTGACTTCAAAGTTCAATATATAAAAATCGAATTTTTACTTCAAAGTTCAATATATAAAAAGCGAATTTTTATTTCAAAGTTCATTATATAAAAAGCGAATTTTTATTTCAAAGTTCATTATATAAAAATCGAATTTTTATTTCAAAGTTCAATATATAAAAATCGAATTTTTATTTCAAAGTTCAATATATAAAAATCGAATTTTTATTTCAAAGTTCATTATATAAAAATCGAATTTTTATTTCAAAGTTCAATATATAAAAATCGAATTTTTATTTCAAAGTTCAATATATAAAAATCGAATTTTTATTTCAAAGTTCAATATATAAAAATCGAATTTTTATTTCAAAGTTCAATATATAAAAATCGAATTTTTATTTCAAAGTTCAATATATAAAAATCGAATTTTTATTTCAAAGTTTAAATCTTTTTAAACCTTTCAAAATTCAAATCTTTTACCTTTTAAAAATTCAAATCTTTCTAAACCTTTTAAAATAAAAATCTTTTTAAACCTTTTTAAAAATAAAAATCTTTTTAAACCTTTTAAAAATAAAAATCTTTTTAAACCTTTTAAAATAAAAATCTTTTTAAACCTTTTTAAAAATAAAAATCTTCAGTTTTAAATTTCCTTTCAAATCAGATCAAATTTTATTTAAATAAGTACTTTATATATATGAAATAAAGAAATAAAGAAAAGAAAAAAAAAAACCTTACAGGGGCTATGCTGCTTCGTCGGTCATCAGGGGGTGGGGGTTTCGGGTTCGGGTATGGGTAAGGTCGGGGGCCGCAGGCGAAGGGAAGGGGAGGAGGAGGAAGGAGGGGCGGCGCGGAGCAGTGGTTTCGAAAGGGGGGGGGTGCGGCTCGCGAATCGATGCGGAGGAGGAGAAGGGAGCTCGAGGGGGGGGGGGTGCTGGACGCCGACGGCGCGGTTGCGGTTTCATCGGAGGAGCGACGAGCTCCTCCGTCCTTTCCCCTTTTTTTTTTTTTTTTTTTTTTTTTTTCTAATCTGCTGAATGAATTTGGACGGGGGGGCCAAAGCGATTTAAGGGGAGGAAGGGAAATTTTTTTTTTTTTTTTTTTTTTTTTTATTATTATTTAATTATTAAATTTTTGCAAAAAGGTGACTTTTACATACGACCTCGTAACGAGGCCCACCGCCTGCCGTCCATAGCGTTTTACCCCCATTCCGAACACAATGGGATATGTATCGCAAGCTGATTCGACTGTTTCGATCAGTTTCCGTTGAATTTACATTTAAATCACTATATTGAATTTTAAACGTACATTTTAAATTACCGAGACCACATACTGACTAGAAAAATTCCAGAAAAATATTTTCTAGCTTCGTATTGACGATACGGTCCTAACAAAACTAGTTTCGTCGAATTCTGAGACCGTTAGAAAAATGGCCAATTTCCAGTCGATTAAAATCAACTGAAACTGGTCAAACGCGTTTTCCTTTGCCACGCTCACATACTGATTCGAAAAATTATGAAACTTGAAACCTAGCAATAGTTTGACATCCCGGACCCAACAAAACTGGTTTCGTCGAATTCCGAGGTCATCTGCAAAATGTCCATTTTTAAGGGCCTGAATTCCATAGCGACTATTCAGAATTTTCAACTGGACATAACTTTTGATTCCCGCTACTAACTTTTGATTTTTCGGATTCGTTGGAAAGATATTCACAATTAGATCCTATCCTTTTTGGTTTCACTAAAATCCGGATTGCTTTGCACCCGGTACATTCAATTGAAGTTTGAAATCGAATTATCGAACTACCGCGCCATTTTCAATTCCATTTATAATTATATATAAATATTTATATTCTATCGACGACGCGTATAATATATACGTTCGAATTCTATTCAAAATAAATTTTCTCGTCGATTCTATTTAAAATAATTCATTTTAAATAATCAAAACTCGCTAAAATTGCCAAAATAAAAATTTTAAACTGGCCCAGATTTTCCGGGTTGTTACAATCTCCCCCACTTAAAACTTTTCGTCCCCGAAAAGGAACAAAGTCGAAAGTGGTTTGATTAATCAACTCTACGCTCGACCTGGCTTCCATTCTCCAACTCTTTAGTTTCTGAGAATTTCTAAAATTTCAAAAATTTGGCTAACACCCTAAATTTTTGAAAAATTTCGCCATAACCTCCCCTGCACCGGGAGCATCGGGAAATTGCAAATAGCGTTCCCGGTCCTTCAGATCTCAAAAAAGAAAAAGAAAAAGCCAAGCGGCTAGCCAATAGGCTCACAAAATCATCATCACCCAAACAAAACAGGAAATTATGTAGTAAACATGTACCTATTTGTCGGGCAAACAAATTTTATTCCCTGCTCTAGCCTCCTTGCTATAACCTGTTCAATGTAAGTACATATATGCAAGCAAATGCGACCAATTTTCAATATAGTTCAATATTTGATTCAATTAGGCTAATTGGTTCAAAATTATCAAACAATTAAACAAGCAACACAAACATCAATCAATTAGTGAATTAGAGTTTCAAATTCATAATTTTGATACATATACAAAAATCAAATTTTTGATGCCAAATTACAACAATAGGCCCTATCTAATTTTTGGTTCTCACACCAGTCAATAGGAAATATATAGAAAATCACACTTTCGACACTCGAATATAAATGCTGATGATGATGCACCATCATCAATATCATCTTCGGGCGACTAGAGCGTGATGCTATATCTATCCAGTATATTAAAATTTCAAATACACGTGGATCAGACGTATATGCAAAATCTTTATATACTGGACTGTCCAAATCAATATAAATAAATAATCAACTACGAATAATTGATTTAACTTTTCAAAACAAAAATTTGTTTTCATTTTCAAAAATATACTCTTCACACTCGTTCTAGGATACTACTGATCCTATCTCTAACGAGTCATCCCATTGGATATTACTAATCCGATTATCTGATGAATTCTTTCGTACGGTTCTAATGTGCCTTGTTCTCTGAGCTTTGTAAACCAAAGCTCTGATACCAACTGTGACGGCAAGGAATTTCGCTCGGTCCGAACCAGTCGCTAAACCGACCCAGACCGTTCGAAACGCCCTATCGTTTGAGAACACGACAAAACAGAACGCGTACAGAAGAACATTTCACTATATATAACAACAGTGCATCAGATTACAAGAATATACAGAGTATAAATGAATATTACACAGAAATATCAGAGATTTAAATTTCATTTAAATACATAGCAGCGGAAAATAATACAATACACAACTAGAAGTAGATATACGGATACAAAGCTTTCCGGATATCGTTCCAGCTGTAAACCAGGATCCTGTGAATATAAATCTGCAAAACCGAAACTGCTAGCTGCCCGTGTCAAAAATAGGGGCACCCAGAGTTTAGGTTAAAACAATAAACTCCAGGTCAGTCATGTGACTGGTGTGAGAACTAAAACAGTTAATCTTTATTTTAAATCATTAGGTAAATCAAGGGACCACGCCGTATAACACGGAACGGGTTTCCTCCCAAGAATACCAGTGCATAAACAAACAGCGCCATGCTAAATAAAGAAAAATGAAGCTGTTATAAGACCCAGGTCCTATCACACAATGCAAACGCAAGCCGGGGGATAGGGTTTTCCCTTATAACAGCCAAAGAATGCTTGATACGTTTGAAACAAATCATTTGATACTATAATAAGTGCATAGTGTATAAAACAACTTCAAATCATAAGTATCAATCATAGGCGACATGAGCGTCCCATGCCACTATGTCGCCATATATAGGTTTACAAATAAAACCGCAAATGGCACGTATTTGGAAATTGGATTTCCGTCTATGAACCGAGGCAAAAGATAGTCCTCAACCGATTCGTGACTCTCTAGCCCGAGCCACAGGGTCAGAGCGCATCGACCCTTGGAGCGACAGGGCCGGTCCACCGATGTGGATTAAAATGCCTGAACACTACGTTTCCCCACCCTATGGGGTGTAAGTCTGGTCCGTCAGCCGACCAGAATGCATTCGGCCGAAACCGATATAACCGAGGCGCCTCGCAACAGCAACAACAACATAAGTCAAACTCGTCAGGGCGTGTAAAACCACTGACGCCACTTCTAGCTAGAAAGAAACGCAAGTCCTCCCTGAGGTCCGTCTCCCGTTTTTGGTTCATACCTGGTGTGAAACACGCGAGGTAAACGTTACACAAAGCTACGCCTCAAAGGCCGTGCTTTGATCATCACCACAAGACTTTGCTTTTCAACAGAAGCCTTGATCATTTGCATCTTAGCATGCCACACAGGCAAACCATCCTATGCAACCGATATCAGTCACACAGAATGAAATCCGATGTCGGACACACAGTCCATTTACAAGTCCGTTCTGGGTCTGAACGAAACCGGAGGCACCTAGTACCCCGCATATCCATCGATCTCCAAGTACGTCTGGACGATCACCAACTGTTTCCATCTTCTTGGGTGTACAGCCCAATCAAGATCATCAGTAATTACCCAAACGACGTGAAGACGTCCGGTCTTCGACCATCGTCTTCATCTTCGACTTATCGTCGTATCAGTTACTCAGAATGGGATAAACCCGGTCTTTCCGAATAACTCGCGTATATTTTAAATAAGTGTTACACAAACACAACATACGCCTCATTCCAATTCCTTAGTCACTAACCGTAAATTAATCAAGAGAATAATTCCCCAAATATTAACCCCGAAGGCCGAAACCAACATCAGATCAATATCCAGAAAACCATTCTGCTTGGCTAACCGCCAGTTAGTTTCTAAATTTCACATTCAAATCTAATTAAAGATTTAACTATCGCCTGGAGCAAAACTGGTGATACTCCATTCTCGATCTTTTCAATCTAATTAAAGATTCATTAAAACTCCACTTAGTTTTAATCTGTGACTGGGTTAAAGAATCAGTGTCATTTAAAACACGGTTCACGATAAACCCAAAGTCACATCCCATTAATTATCGGGTTAAAGAACAAGTGTTATTTAAAACACTGTTCACGATAAACCCAAAAATCAATATCCATTCAATTCCAATTAAATATCATTTAATTGGTACACTTCATTAAATCTAAATAAAAAGATTTAATCTTTTCTCAACTGGGTTCAAGAACAGTGTTAGTGAAGACACCATTCACGACAAACCCAAATCACATTCGATTAATTATCGGGTTAAAGAACAAGTGTTATTTAAAACACTGTTCACGATAAACCCAAAAATCAATACCAATTCAATTCCAATTAAATATCATTTAATTGGTACACTTCATTAAATCTAAATAAAAAGATTTAATCTTTTCTCAACTGGGTTCAAGAACAGTGTTAGTGAAGACACCATTCACGACAAACCCAAATCACATTCGATTAATTATCGGGTTAAAGAACAAGTGTTATTTAAAACACTGTTCACGATAAACCCAAAAATCAATACCAATTCAATTCCAATTAAATATCATTTAATTGGTACACTTCATTAAATCTAAATAAAAAGATTTAATCTTTTCTCAACTGGGTTCAAGAACAGTGTTAGTGAAGACACCATTCACGACAAACCCAAATCACATTCGATTAATTATCGGGTTAAAGAACAAGTGTTATTTAAAACACTGTTCACGATAAACCCAAAAATCAATACCAATTCAATTCCAATTAAATATCATTTAATTGGTACACTTCATTAAATCTAAATAAAAAGATTTAATCTTTTCTCAACTGGGTTCAAGAACAGTGTTAGTGAAGACACCATTCACGACAAACCCAAATCACATTCGATATTCAATACAAGGCTCTGAATAGAAAATATATCGGCTTATATTCAATATCGAATTCTACGACTAACAAATGTCGTATTGGAAATAACGATATAAATATATATCTTTCAAATTTCCATAACAACACCTGTATAATCACGAATTCCAACATCGAAATATTCCGAAGACAATTTCGATTCAAATCCACTCCAATGCAATCATTGGAAATTTTGGTTATTTTCAAAACCATTTCAAATTCAATTTATTTATTTAAAAATAAATAGAATTATAATTCTAGTTCAAAACTAGTTCATTTCGATAAAAATCTATTTTTATCTTTTCAAATATGGAGTTTTTCATCCCAAACTTTCACAAATCATTTCTTATGATTTTACACAAATTATTACTATTTTTAATAATTTTATCAAGGCCCGTACAGTCGATTTCCAACAACGGCCATCGAACTGCACTTACAGCGACCTTTTTCGAATTTGATTTGGACGTATCTCCAAATCCAACCGTTAGATTTCAAATTTCTAACATTCATTAGAAAGCTCTTTTCGATACGAACCCAACGGTTCCGGTTTTAGGAGAATCCGACGGTCGGATCTCCCGTAATGTCCGTTTTAGATAAATGGTCGAAATTCGCGAACTGCCGCGGCGCGGCGCGTTCTATTCAGGCCATTATATTATATATATAATATATATAATATATATTTCATCGATTTCTATTTAAAACGAATTATATAAATAGTTTTGAATTCGTTTCAAAAACAATTTCAACTTCCTTTTCAATTCAAATCAAAATTGAATTCTTCTTTATAAATTCGTTTTAAAATTCATTTCTATTCAATTCAAATTTCAATTCAATTTGAATTCATTTCAATTTGTTTTCAATTCAATTCGAAATCGTTTTCAATTCAATTCATTTCGAAATCGTTTTCAATTCAATTCATTTCGAAATCGTTTTCAATTCAATTCATTTCGAATTCGTTTTCAATTCAATTCATTTCAAATCGTTTTCAATTCAATTCATTTCAAAATATTCGATTTCGAAATCACTTTTCAATATTCATTTTAAAATGAATAAAATCGATATAAATATCGTTCACGTCAAAATGGCGTCAATCTAATCCTCACGGCTTCACATATTTCTATTTTCAAATATTCTATTTCAAATATTTCTATTTCAAATATTCCTATTTCAAATATTTCTTTTTTTTTTTCGAAACTGGAATGAGGCCCAATCAATTACCATATAATGTTAATTATATGGATTTTCTACAACACATGTATATATCAACAACGATGAATAATCAACCATCAATCAAAGTGCACTACACTGTATAAGCATCAAATATAGACATTTAACGCTTATAGCAGCTTGTCAATCAATCGATCGACATATTTAATCAATCAGGATGAGTGAACTTCAAATTTCATCCTAACACCCGTGTGGGGTTTCAAACAATCAAACACATATTTTATTTGTGCAGTTAGGCGATGTGTAAAATTTATCGACCCAATCAACGTCATTCAAATAGGTGTACATAAACAAACCGTCTGGTTTGTAAATGAATATTTATTTATTCACATTCACGTTAAAAATTATATTTTTAACGATAACACATTTTATTTTAACATATGAATTTCTATTCGGTTCATTCGTTAAATAAAATGCTATTTTTATTTTTTTCTAACTTATTTTAGAAAATTTCGGCGGCATAACGGCACGATACTAGAAACGGGACAAGGCCTAGCCTTATCCCCGGTCTAGTGAAGGCCCACGCCATTCACACATCAATCAAATCAATTCGTTATGCAAACCACAAACTTTGAAGTAAGGATCTAACCTAGCCTTACTCCTTCGCCTTATAACGGCGCACGTCTAATCCTAACCAATTTATCGATTCGATTTTTCACACCACAAACCACATTCAAACCAATATCGCAATCAATCACCAAACAGTCAAACAAACAAGTCCATGGTCTGTGGACGATTGTGTCGGGTGCTACTAAGCACCGTCTGCATCCTAGTATAAATATATAACTAGAAAAGAAATAGAAAGGTGAGAAATTCTCACATATAGCTATCCTAGCTCCACGGCTCTTCATTTGCAGAAGTCTTCGACGCTCTCGCCTTTTTGTCGCTTTCGCCCGTATTCTCTATATATGTAAAAATCGCATTTTTACGATGCTATTCAATATATAAAAATCGAATTTTTGACTTCAAAGTTCAATATATAAAAATCGAATTTTTACTTCAAAGTTCAATATATAAAAAGCGAATTTTTATTTCAAAGTTCATTATATAAAAAGCGAATTTTTATTTCAAAGTTCATTATATAAAAATCGAATTTTTATTTCAAAGTTCAATATATAAAAATCGAATTTTTATTTCAAAGTTCAATATATAAAAATCGAATTTTTATTTCAAAGTTCATTATATAAAAATCGAATTTTTATTTCAAAGTTCAATATATAAAAATCGAATTTTTATTTCAAAGTTCAATATATAAAAATCGAATTTTTATTTCAAAGTTCAATATATAAAAATCGAATTTTTATTTCAAAGTTCAATATATAAAAATCGAATTTTTATTTCAAAGTTCAATATATAAAAATCGAATTTTTATTTCAAAGTTTAAATCTTTTTAAACCTTTCAAAATTCAAATCTTTTACCTTTTAAAAATTCAAATCTTTCTAAACCTTTTAAAATAAAAATCTTTTTAAACCTTTTTAAAAATAAAAATCTTTTTAAACCTTTTAAAAATAAAAATCTTTTTAAACCTTTTAAAATAAAAATCTTTTTAAACCTTTTTAAAAATAAAAATCTTCAGTTTTAAATTTCCTTTCAAATCAGATCAAATTTTATTTAAATAAGTACTTTATATATATGAAATAAAGAAATAAAGAAAAGAAAAAAAAAAACCTTACAGGGGCTATGCTGCTTCGTCGGTCATCAGGGGGTGGGGGTTTCGGGTTCGGGTATGGGTAAGGTCGGGGGCCGCAGGCGAAGGGAAGGGGAGGAGGAGGAAGGAGGGGCGGCGCGGAGCAGTGGTTTCGAAAGGGGGGGGGTGCGGCTCGCGAATCGATGCGGAGGAGGAGAAGGGAGCTCGAGGGGGGGGGGGTGCTGGACGCCGACGGCGCGGTTGCGGTTTCATCGGAGGAGCGACGAGCTCCTCCGTCCTTTCCCCTTTTTTTTTTTTTTTTTTTTTTTTTTCTAATCTGCTGAATGAATTTGGACGGGGGGGCCAAAGCGATTTAAGGGGAGGAAGGGAAATTTTTTTTTTTTTTTTTTTTTTTTTATTATTATTTAATTATTAAATTTTTGCAAAAAGGTGACTTTTACATACGACCTCGTAACGAGGCCCACCGCCTGCCGTCCATAGCGTTTTACCCCCATTCCGAACACAATGGGATATGTATCGCAAGCTGATTCGACTGTTTCGATCAGTTTCCGTTGAATTTACATTTAAATCACTATATTGAATTTTAAACGTACATTTTAAATTACCGAGACCACATACTGACTAGAAAAATTCCAGAAAAATATTTTCTAGCTTCGTATTGACGATACGGTCCTAACAAAACTAGTTTCGTCGAATTCTGAGACCGTTAGAAAAATGGCCAATTTCCAGTCGATTAAAATCAACTGAAACTGGTCAAACGCGTTTTCCTTTGCCACGCTCACATACTGATTCGAAAAATTATGAAACTTGAAACCTAGCAATAGTTTGACATCCCGGACCCAACAAAACTGGTTTCGTCGAATTCCGAGGTCATCTGCAAAATGTCCATTTTTAAGGGCCTGAATTCCATAGCGACTATTCAGAATTTTCAACTGGACATAACTTTTGATTCCCGCTACTAACTTTTGATTTTTCGGATTCGTTGGAAAGATATTCACAATTAGATCCTATCCTTTTTGGTTTCACTAAAATCCGGATTGCTTTGCACCCGGTACATTCAATTGAAGTTTGAAATCGAATTATCGAACTACCGCGCCATTTTCAATTCCATTTATAATTATATATAAATATTTATATTCTATCGACGACGCGTATAATATATACGTTCGAATTCTATTCAAAATAAATTTTCTCGTCGATTCTATTTAAAATAATTCATTTTAAATAATCAAAACTCGCTAAAATTGCCAAAATAAAAATTTTAAACTGGCCCAGATTTTCCGGGTTGTTACATCGGATTTCAGTAAAACCAGAAACATTAGAATTTATTTAATTATATCTTTCTAGCGAATGTAAGAAACCGAGATTTCACTTTATAAATTAAAAGTTATGTCCAGTTTAAAATTTAGAATAGTCGCTATAGAATTTATATATATTTTAATATAATATATAGCCCTTAAAAATAGCCATTTTGCAAACGACCTCCGTTTTCGATGAAACCACTTTTGTTGGATCTAGAATGTCAAATTATTGTTAGGTTTCAAATTTCATAATTTTTGAAATTAGTATGTGAGCATAGTAAATTTAAACGTGTTTTGTTAATTCAGTTTAAATATAATCGACTAGGAAAGGCCCATTTTTCAAACGGTCTCCAAATTTGATGAAATTAGTTTTGTTACGACCGTATCGTCAAAACATAGCTAGATTTATTTTTCTGTAATTTTTGGAGTCAGTATGTGGCCCCGGTAAATTAAAATGTACATTTAAATTCGATATATATATTGATTTATGTTTCAATTTTGATAAAAACTGATTGAAATGGTCGAATTGGCTTACGAAACATATGCCATTGTGTCCGAAATGGGGTTATTTGGTTAGGGGCAATAGTCATTGGGGTTCGTTTGGAGTTTGGAGCGTGAAATTTCATTATAAAGCAATTATAGAATTAAATATTATTAAAAATTTAGTATAAATAATATTTCCCAAGAAAAAACCCTAATCCCCGTTTCTATGCTGGAGCCGCCATCCAAGTGTTTGAACGATCCATATTTTCATATTTTTCTCTTCAAAAACCGCTAAAACCAATTCGAATTAGGAGATAAAAAAAAAACGAAAATTATGGAAGCTTCTACGATCTTCAAAATGGTATGGCAGTGATAATTTATCGTTTGCTGGATTGCTCTATTTTTCGATGCAAAGGTCCGTCGTTCAAGCCTCTTTTCTGGTCAACTGGGGAAAACGCGATTCAGGGGGTTGGAGGCGCCGGTGGAGAACGTCGCGCCGCTTTGTCTAGTGGTGTTGGATCTGATCCCAGGCGATGGTAGCAGCGTGCGATTGAAGCCCTATGGGATGGGGTTTCTTCGATGATGGTCTGAAGCATTCGTGAAAAAGGGAGAGATAATTAAGGAAAGGAGATTAGTTAATTACTTTGTTAATTATAATTAATGCGATTAAAGTTTGTAATGATTGTAATTTATCCATACAATGTCAGAATCGAGAAATTCAAATTGCGTTGGAATCGTGAAATCCATATCTACAACACGGAATAGACCAGAATGGAAACAAAGAAAATTAGAATTCAAGGCGAATTTAAACTCAAACAGTATAGAAACCGCCAATTAAAGACTGACGAAGTGGAACCTAAAGTGAGAACTCCTTCTCACTCAAAATTATTTTATCATGTTATTGTATTCATGTATAAAAATATATAGAAGTGCCAGTGTAGATTTTTATCAGTTTTATTCATTATAAATTGTATACGGTGCCGGTTATGATAGGATTTCAACTTGCATTACAATTCGACTTATCGTTTGATCGTATGGGAGAAAGTGTGAAAGAGATCATTGTAATATGATAATGGTTGTTTCTCATATTTGGTTCCTTTTTATATATATATATTCTGTTTACCACTAACCAGACCATTCTCATTTGTACGTATACTTTTTCCATCTATTTCTTATCTTCAATGGCTGAAATAAAATTCTCAAAACCCTAGCTTAAATAAAAAATACAACTTCAAAATCAAATCTCTCCAAACCATGTCAAATTACATATCAAAATGAAGAGCTCGACGATACGAAGCTATGAGACCTCTCAGTTTCGACATGCAGTGAGTGATTTGGCCGGAATTCGTAGTCAAAGCCAGCAGTTTTCAAAACCCTAGGTTTAAATTTGGGGTTTTTCGATTTAAGGCATAATCGAAGAATCGACGACCTGGGTATTGGAGAGATCGACGACTGGAGCGTATTGCTGGTGGTTAGAGGTTCTATCGTCAATTAGATTGATGGAAATTTCCGTTTTAGGGTTCGAAACTTGTTGGGTTCATGGTTTCGGCGGCGGCGACAGGGAACACCGAAGGTGGCGAGGCTGACATAGGTGGATGCTGGTTTTGAGGAGGGTCGCAATGGAGGTGGTCTCGATGCTTCTCGTTGCTAGAGTCAACAACATTAGATGGTCAAAGTTGGCCACCGAATGGGTTTTATCCATGGTTTACTGTAGCGGATAAAAGGGAAGCGGGAGTTAGGAGATGATGATGTGGCAGCACCTGATTTGGTGAGGATTTATTTTATATATTTAGAATTCAAATGAGAAAAACGCTAATAACTTTCTTGTTTTAACTCAGATTTGGACGCGGTAGGGTGCGTTGGGATCGTGACGAAATTGCGGTCGATTTGGGACTGGTTTGGTTGCATTTGGGGACTGTGAAATTTTGGGCTTTGGTTGGACGTCCGATCCATTAAGGATGCAAAGGTGATTGATTTTCTCACTCACGAATAACTAAATTATTCGCATGTTTATTAAATTAAATTATGAAGTAAGTTTGGTTGCTTGGTTGTGTTTGTTTGATGATGTGTTGCTTAAAAATTAACATGCAAGTGTGTTAACATGCAAATCTAGGTCGAAGATTAGTCACTTAATTAAATTTAAATTGCTAGTTGGAAATTCTAATTCTTGTAAATCCTGAAAACAGTTTAATACTGATCAGTTGAATGGAATGGTTGTGATGGATGTTTGGTTGGAATTTATTATTGAATTGAGATTGACACTGCTAATGCTCTATATTCAGCATAGTTTATTTGCATGTTCATTAAGATGATTAATCCCATTTACCCTTGGTGTTACGGGCATCGAATAAACCCTGGATTAACTGATTTAAATAAATTAAGAACACAGAGTGAAATGATAAATCTCTGTGACCCTAATTTGGATTGAAATGATAAATCCATCCCCGAAGTATCGAGAAGTTAAATTTAATACCACTTGGCCATAGGATAGAAAATTATATACGGACATTGGTTGGTTAAATGATTCTCAAATATTTAGGAATTTTATTTGATAGAAATTTCATTTAAAAGAATGAGCCGATACTCGATAAACTTGGTTCCTTTAAAGATCTAGATTTCGAATGTTTATTTGAAATGGTTAAGATAATTTTTCCCAAATGAAGTGGAAATTCTTAAATTGGGTTTTGAATAAAACTTGAGATTTTCAAATTTAGGGTGTGGATTTGAATGAATTAAATTCTTATTGAATTTAATTTGGAATAAAGATAATCGAGGAAACTTGGAGTTGTTTTAAACTTAAAGTTGAATGTGGGTTGAAATCTCTAAATTGAAAGATGGGTCTGAAATGGTGTTTGAAACAAGATGTTGAGCTATGTAAACTCTAATGAGACTGGAGTTAGATTCAAGTATTTGAAGTTCGGAATAAAGGAATGATTATAGTTAAAGAATTTTATTATATATATATTTACACTGTTTGGTTTCAATTAAATATGCCTTTCTTAAAATTTATCTATTAAAACTTTTACATATAAAACTATTTAGTTATAACTAAATTTTTCCTTATATTTTATTACTTAAACTAATTTGTAAAACTTTTAAATTATTATATACATAGTATTTTAAATTATCTTATTTTTTTCTAACTATTACATTCTGTATATATATATATTATATAAAGTTTCTTTATAAGCACCTATTTTCTTAAAGTAAACTTTATAAATTGTAAATTTCTTCCGAATGGAAAGTGTTGGATTTAAATCGTTGGTTCAAATGGAATTGAGACAAAGTTATATATTATATTTGAATAGGAATCGATTTTTAAACCAATTTTTAATATGGAAATATAAATTATATTCTACTTGAATATAAATGAATCTCCTAAGGGATTGAAATGAGTTAAAATGAAAATATATGTTCTATTTGAATATGAATGGATTCCGAACATAGATCGATTTTTGAAATAATTATGATCTTTGATATTAAATGTATTCTATTTGAGTACAAATCGAGTTTAGGATATTATGGAATTATGATGTGTGGATCTAGAAATCATATACTAGTTGAAATATAAATCGGTTTGGAATTGATTATGATATGTTGATATGAAAATTATATTCTTTTGAATATAAATTGGTTCCAAACAAAATATGTTATTTTGATATGAAAGCGAACCTTTATGAAAAGTAAAAGATTCGACCGATGTGGAAAAATGTAAACTTTGGTTGTTAAAGAGGCCGGAGTCGACAAGTGGCATACTCTCTATCAGTGTCGATACCACTTATGACGTATGCAGAATGAAATATGATGACTTGGAGGCGATTATTGGATTTGAAGAAAGAGAACGATGATGGAATAGCCTTGACCTTCGGGTCATAATTGAAATGACTAAAACAGGAGCTATATCATGACTAATTGAGGTAGCACCTCTGATCGGACGCACTCCTCCAATACTATTTCTATGACTATGATGACGATGAATTATGACCATTTTTGATTTGGGAGTGTGTTCCGAGGTGGGCAGTAGTGCCTGCTATGCGTTACCACCGATCCGGGAGTGCAACTAGTAGAATCCTACCCTGGGTATTGCCTCGAGTGCCTTGTCATATTTATCCTTATCGAGCCCCATACGATTTTGATTTATATCGTACCTATGGAGTGCCCTCTGATGCCATCGGTTACGGTGGGTTTACGTTACTGTATAGACTACGGTATTATAAACGGTATAAGGGTAAAAATGTAATCCCGCTTACGCTATTTTCATTACGTTTACTTTATTGAATAGACGTTATCATAATAGTGTATTATACTATGTATGTATTAGTTTAACGGATCCTTGAGAGATGGAAAATCTTATAACATCTCTTGAGTTACTGCACCCATGACACTGATGTTATTTCGTATTTTAATTTGACTATTATGAGAATGATTTAGTGCTGATCCGAGTGTTTGTTGTGTTTTCTTTTTATGCAATACGCTCGGGTCAGCAGAAGTTGCAGTTAGTGAAGATTTCAATAGCTTGGAGGATGAAGACGAGGATTTGGTGTATATATACGTATTATAAGTATGTATTTCCGCTGCATTTATTTCTACTGCTTATTGTGTACATCTGTTTATACATGTAACTCTGATAATCATTAAATGTTATAACCAATGTATACATTTCAATTGTTTTAAACTACTATTTGCCTATTATATGATGTCCTTCCGTTGTGAGGTTCTATGATTGTTTTTCTCTTCCTTCTTCTTTTCCTTATTTTTCCCAATAACCACCTGCATTTGCGATTTGTTTGGGTCGACATGTGTGGTTTATTGTCGGTTTGAACGGTCAAAAAACCCGGATCGTTACAGTTGGTATCAGAGCTTCGGTTAGTGATAACCTTGGCTCTTTTTGGGAATAAACTCATTAGAGATAGGGTTAGAAATGCCCTAGAATGAGTTTGAGAGTATATATGAGAGAGCATACTTGTATTTTTGATATAAAATGGTTTTATATTGTGTTGATTGTTTTGTTGAATATTTATAGATTCTGGTCGATTTATGGGACGCCATAGGATCGATAGGAATTTCTAAATGATCGAACAGAATGAATCAACGTAATAAGATTATATCTCTATATATATTAAATATATTATTATTATTTTAAGAGTATATGCATCTGTCGTTAGAAGGTGATAATAGAGAGTTATTATCTGTTATGATCGATTAAACAATAAATCTAATGGACTGGGACTTTGAAAATATATTTGCCAGGATCTTGGGAAATATGGTACTTTGGTAAGTGTTTTTGAAAAGGAAATGGTTTAAAGGAATTTAAGGAATAAAGTGGGTAATCCCTTCTCGGAGCATCAGAAATGATTTCGGTAATGAGTGCACGTATTATCGACGTTTATTCTGAAGCGTCTGAGTGGGGGAGGCCACCCCGTATTTTCATAATTGGTTGATAAAGGTTTTGGATTTTTAAATTCCATATAGTATAATTTTTTATATAAAATTATTAGTACATATCATTCATAGGTTACTAGAATTGGAAATTGCTGGGTTCTTTGTAAAGTAAAGATTTGAAATTAAATTTATGGTATGGTTTCTATGAAATTTTATAACACATATGTGTTTTAAACTTGGGTTATAATCCCGGAATTAGGAAATTTAAGTCCATCTTAACTAACGACATTGATTTAAGTACTAAATATCTCTATTTGTTGGAATTTTATACTTTGAAATCATGGAATGAACTTAAGAATTGAGAGGAATCGTCACATAAACTCTTAAATATGGGTGATAATTAAGTTCAAATAAATTCCAAGTTTGGTCGATAGAAAGGTTAACGAGGTTGAAATTACTACGAAATAAAACTCAACTTAAGTCAACTAAATTGAATTGGGAATTTTAGTTGTGTGAATAAAAGAAATAACAACTCATGACTTAGGTATTTTAAGTCAGCTCGAGAAAGAGTCAAAAGGAACTTAAGTTGTTATAAAAATATGGGTTGCTGATAAATTAAAATTGAGAGAAATGAGGTTTGTTAATGATATGTGAATGATCGATGAATTAGAAATGAAAGAAATCTAATGGTAACCTTATTGGGGTAATATCTCGAATGAAAATCTGAGTATGAAAGATGAAATGAATGAGTACAAAACTTTTATAGAATGGAATATAACTTCATTGGAGTAAAGGAATCGAGTTAAATAAAATTTAACTTGAGAAAGCGAATAATAATGGTTCGAGAACTAAGTGAAAATTTTAGTTATAAATATTCCTTGATTCAATACTTGATTGTGAACCAAATAAATGAGTTGAGTTAAAGAAATAAGATTTAATTTAAAAATGGAAGCGGGAATAAGTGAGTAAGAAAATGATTAAAGGAACTAATAGAAGTAATAAAACAAGGAAAATGAGAGGTACGTATAAAACTTGGCTTAGTCGGAATAAGATGATAGTTAAACGAATTCTAAATTTTGAACCAAGTCGATTCAAATAAGTCAAACGAATTAAAATTAATGAAGGTAAACTTGGAAAGAAATATAGATTTTGAACTAAATGTAAGTGGATTCAATTAAGTCGAATGAATAACGATTTAACATTTATAAATATGAACAAGCAATTGAAATAAGGGATAAGGCAAAAATTTAGCCGAGTCAAGTGAATCGAATCGATAAGAGTTAACTTAGAAACCGTATAAAGATCAATGGAGAAGTAAGTGCTTAGGAAACAAATAAGTCATGAAATTTGGTAAATTGATCCATATTAATGGATTAAGGATTTAACATAATCAAGATAGTTCGGAAGATAAAATGAATTCAGATTTTATTCAAAATTTAATGCTTGGAATGGAACGTGAAACGAATAGGAAATATAATGGAATAAAATAAGCAATAGAATATGAATCTATGGCTCGGATAATGAAGTAAATGATTTAATGGTCAAACAAGAACGAATGAAATGGATAAGTTGGAAATGGGTTTAAAGTGAGATAAATGATAATGGAACATAAATAAATAAAATTGAACTTATCTAATATGAATGAAACGAATATGAATATGTTTAAGCAATAAAGGAGTGAATCTATTACGAACATAATAGAACGATAATCAAATCTTATATGGTTAAGCTTGCTTAAATGGGGAATCCGGAAGTTGAAACTCCAAATAAAACAAATCGATGTTTATACAAAAATCTGAAAATCCGATAAGCTGAAAGCAAAATGATCATAATTTTTTGAATGAATGATTGGAATTTGACGATTTCATACTTTTTGGAAACCTTGGAAACTAAACTAAAACTTTTATTAATGGGGCCCTGTCTAAATTTTATGTTTATTAGGTTGAAATTCAAGCGTTAGTTGTAGTTCAGCGCGCAGAAAATTAAAAACTGAAGCGTATGTCGATATTGTTTTGACCACAGCTTCCTCACGGAGCGTCGGATTTTAATGTGCAAATACAATTCGGAAAGCCCAGGATCTAAACTAAAAAATTTCCTTAATATGCTGGGTAAAAATTTGATGTTTAAAGGGTTGAAAACTGGTTTGAACAACTCCGACCTGCATTTTACATTGTGTGGGCTGAAGCGTTCGCCTTCACTAAAATGGTCATAACTTTTGAATGAATTATCCGAATTCGACGAATCCGGAAAATTGGAAAGCCTGAAACAAATGCTACAATTTTTGCCTGTGTCTTTTGGTCAAATTCCAAAATTTAAAGGGTGATAAACCTCATTTTGTTCGTTGGCCTGTTATGAATATCTTGGTTTTGTAGTTGAAATATTTATTATATATTGTGCAAGTTATATACTTTTGCTATGTGTTATATATATGTTTAATACTCATGCGTATGTGAGTGTATAGCAGGTGTAAGGAAGTCGCACTACGTTTGGAGCTCGCTTGCGCTAAAAAAAATAAAAATAAAGTGCTAGGGTAAATAAATTGCAAATAAAACACTAAAGATGGTACGTGTTTGGGTTATATGGTTTGGTGGTTACATATATATTTGTTTCCCCATTTTGGGATGCCTCATTGTGTGATGAGATGAATATTTGGATTTGTATATGTATTGCGATATTTCCAGACCTCTCCGTGCAAAGGAGATGCTGCCGAAATTTTCTGTGATTTCGGGAGTTAGAAAATTTATGAGATTTTACCACTACATAACTTATTTTATAAATGCTATTTATAAGTATAGATTTGAAAGTATGTATGTGCTCAATATTCTAGTTCGTTCTCTTTTCGAGGACGAAAAGATCCGAGTGGGGGAGAATGTAACAACCCATAATTTTTATATATTTTTAAATTTAGATTTAATACGAATAAATGGAATAGTATTAGATAAAAAAAACAAATCTTTTTGATTTTGATGATAATAATTATTGAATTGAGCACAAATATATATATAATGTTAATTTAGCTTATATTTGTAAATGCTGTAATGTGAAATTTAATATTCTAATAACATATAAATTTGGGTTGTCTAAGTTAAAATGGGAATTCAAATTTAATATGGTAAATGGTGAAATTCTGAGTTGTCAACTTAAAACTGAAATTCAAATCTAAATTTATATAATCAAATCCGAGAATTTAAAATTTTTGAAATCAATTTATAAGATTGTTTAAGTTATAATTGAATTAAAATAGAATTTAGTAAATATTTAAATTGAATTAAAATAATTAAATGAATATTTGAATGTTTTATTTATTAAATTAACTGTGAAATTTAACTGTTCTTGCAACTGTCTTGGAATCCGACGAAACCAGTCTCATCGGAACCAGAACAGTGAATTATGATAGGATTTCAACTTGCATTACAATCCGACTTATCATTTGATCGTATGAGAGAAAGTGTGAAAGAGATTATTGTAATATGATAATGGTTGTTTCTCATATTTGGTTCCTTTATATACATACATATATACATACATATATATATATTCCTATTATCACTAATCCGCCCATTCTCATTTGTACGTATACTTTTTCCATCTATTTTTTATCTTCAATGGCTGAAATAAAATTCTCAAAACCCTAGCTTAAATAAAAAAAATACAACTTCAAAATCAAATCTCTCCAAACCATGGCAAATTACATATCAAAACGAAGAGCTCGACAATACGAAGCTACGGGACCTCTCAGTTTCGACATGCAGTGAGTGGTTTGGTCGGAATTCGCAGTCAAATCCAGCAGTTTTCGAAACCCTAGGTTTAAATTTGGGGTTTTTCGATTTAGGGCTTAATCGGAGAATTGACGACCTGGGTATTGGAGAGACCGATGACTGGAGCGTATTGTGGTGGTTAGAGGTTCTATCGTCAAGTAGATTGATGGAAATTTCCATTTTAGGGTTCGAAACCCGTTGGGTTCATGGTTTCGGCGGCGGCGATAGGGAAGATTGGAGGTGGCGAGGCTGCATAGGTGGACGCGGGTTTTGAGGAGGGTCGCAATGGAGGTGGTCTCGATGCTTCTTGTGGCCGGAGTCAATGACATCAGATGGTCAAAGTTGGCCACCGAATTGGTTTTATCCACGTTTTACTATAGCGAAGTAAAAGGGAAGCGGGAGTTAGGAGATGATGATGTGGCAGCACCTGATTTGGTGAGGATTTATTTTATTTATTTTATATATTTAAAATTCAAATGAGGAAAACGCTAATAACTTTCTCGTGTTAACTCGGATTTGGACGCGGTTAGGTGCATTGGGATCGTGACGAAATTGCGGTCGTTCTGGGATTGGTTTGGCTGCGTTTGGGGACTGTGTAATTTTGGGCTTTGGTTGGACGTCCGATCCATTAAGGACACAAATGTGAGTGATTTTCTCACTCATGAATAACTAAATTATTCGCATGTTTATTAAATTAAATTATGAAATAAGTTTTGTTGCATGGTTGTGTTTGCTTGATGATGTGTTGCTTAAAAATTAACATGCAAATCTAGGTCGATGATTAGTCATTTAATTAAATTTAAATTGCTAGTTGGAAATTCTAGTTCTTGTAAATCCTGAAAACAGTTTAATACTGATCAGTTGAATGGAATGGTTGTGATGGATGTTTGGTTGGAATTTATTACTGAATTAAGATTGACACTGCTAATGCTCCGTATTCAGTATAGTGTATTTGCATGTTAATTATGACGATTAGTCCCATTTACACTTGAGGTTACGGGCATCGAGTAAACCCAGGATTAATCGATTTAAATAAATTAAGAACACAAAGTGGAATGATAAATCTCTGTGAACCTGATTTGGATTGAAATGATAGATCCATCCTTGAAATATCGAGAAATTAAATTTAATACCACTTGGCCGTAGGATAGAAAATTATATACGGACATCCGTTGGTTAAATGATTCTCAAATATTTGGGAATTTTATTTGATAGAAATTTCATTTAAAAGAATGAGCCGATACTCGATAAACTTGGTTCCTTTAAAGATTTTGATTTCGAATGTTTATTTGAAATGGTAAGAGAATTTTTCCCAAACGAAGTGGAAATTCTTAAATTGGGTTTTGAATAAAATTTGAGATTTTCAAATTTAGGGTGTGGATTTGAATGAAATAAATTCTTATTGAATTTAATTTGGAATAAAGATAATCGAGGATACTCGGAGTTGTTTTAAACTTAAAGGTGAATATGGGTTGAATTCTCTAAATTGAAAGATGGGTCTGAAATGGTGTTTGAAACAAGATGTTGAGCTATGTAAACTCCATTGAGACCGGAGTTAGATTCAAGTATTTGAAGTTCGGAAGAAAGGAATGATTATAGTTAAGAATTTTATTATATATATATTTACACTGTTTGATTTCAATTAACTATGCCTTTCTTAAAATTTATCTATTAAAACTTTAACATATAAAACTATTTAGTTATAACTAAATTTTTCCTTATATTTTATTACTTAAACTAATTTGGAAAACTTTTAAATTATGTATATACATAGTATTTTAAATTATCTTATTTTTTTCTAACTATTAAATTCTATATATATTATACAAAGTTTCTTTCCAAGAACCTATTTTCTTAAAGTAAACTTTACAAATTGCAAATTTCTTCCGAATGGAAAGTGCTTGATTTAAATCGTCGGTTCAAATGGAATTGAGACCAAGTTATATATTATATTTGAATAGATTCGATTTTTAAACCAATTTTTAATATGGAAATATAAATTATATTCTACTTGAATATAAATGAATCTCCTAAGGGATTGAAATGAGTTAAAATGAAAATATATGTTCTATTTGAATATGAATGGAATCCGAACATAGATCGATTTTTGAAATAATTATGATCTTTGATATGAAGTGTATTCTATTTGAATACAAATCGAGTTTGGGATATTATGGAATTGCGATATGTGGATCTAGAAATAATATTCTAGTTGAAATATAAATAGGTTTGGAATTGATTATGATATGTTGATATGAAAATTATATTCTTTTGAATATAAATTGGGTCCAAACAAAATATGATATTTTGATATGAAAGCGAAGAACCGGCCGATGTGGAAAAATGTAAACGTTGGTTGTTAAAGAGGATGGAGTCGACAAGTGGCATACTCTCTGTCAGTGTCGATACCACTTTAGCAATTGTGAACGATATGACGTATCCAGAATAAAATATGATGACTTGGAGGCGATTACTGGATTTGAAGAAAGAGAACGATGATGGAGTAGCCTTGACCTTAGGGTCATAGTTGAAATGACTAAAACAGGAGCTATACCATGACTAATTTAGGTAGCATCTCTGATCGGACGCACTCCTCCGATACTATTTCTATGACTATGATGATGATGAATTAGGGTCCTTTTTGATTTGGGAGTGTGTTCCGAGGTGGGCGATAGTGGCTGCTATGCGTTACCACCGGTCCGGGAGTGCAACTGGTAGAATCCTACACTGGGTATTGGCTCGAGTGCCTTGTCATATTTATCCTTAACGAGCCCCATATGATTTTTATTTGTATCGTACCTATGGAGTGCCCTCCGATGCCATCGGTTATGGTGGGTTTACGATACTGTATAGACTACAGTATTATAAACGGTGTAAAGGTAAAAATGTATTCCCGCTTACGCTAGTTTCATTATGTTTACTTTACTGAATAGACACTATCATAATACCATATTATACTATGTATGTATTAGTTTAACGGATCCTTGAGAGATGGAAAATCCTGTAACATCTCTTGAGTTACTGCACCCATGACACTGATGTTACTTCGTATTTTAATTTGACTAATATGAGAATGATTTAGTGCTGATCCGGGTGTTTGTTGTGTTTTCTTTTTATGCAATACGCTCAGGTTAGCAGAAGTTGCAGTTAGTGAAGATTTCAATAGCTTGGATGATGAAGACGACGATTTGGTATATATACATATATTATAAGTATGTATTTCCGCTACATTTATTTCTGCTGCTTATTGTGTACATCTGTTTGTATGTGTAACTCTGATAATCATTGAATGTTATTACCAATGTATACATTTCAATTGTTTTAAACTGCTATTTGTCTATTATATGATGTCCTTCCGCTGTGAGATTCTATGATTGTTTTTCTCTTCCTTCTTCTTTTCCTTCTTTTTCCCAATAACTACCTGCATTTGCGATTTGTTTGGGTCGACATGTGTGGTTTATTGTTGGTTTGAATGGTCAAAAAATCCGGGTCATTGCACCCATTCTGAATAATTAATATGACGACTAAAAGTCGACGATGAAGACGTTGGTTAAAAACCGGAGTTCTTCACATCCTTTGGATGATTACTGATGTCTTGATTGGGTTGTACACCCAAGACAAGATAATAAGTGGTGATCGTACAGACGTACTGGTAGATCGACCGGATATGCGAGGACCTCTATCCTGTATTGGAAATATGAGACAAGGAAGAAGGTGCCTCCGGTTTCGTTCAGAACCAGAATGGACTTGTAAATGTATGTGTGTCTAACATTGGATTTTGTTTTGTATTGATTGATTTCTATTAAATATATATCTGTTCGGTGGCGGAGAATTTAATCTCTTGCTTAACACTCTTCTCTGAGACATACGAGCTTAGAGGTTATATATTGATAGACATCATTTGTATGGCATGAATTCTCAATGTGGCATGCTAAGATGCAAATGATAAAAGCTTTTATTGTAAAGAAGTGTCTTCTGGATGATAATCAAAACACAACTTTAATTAGCATAACTTTGTGTATAACGTTAATTCGCGAGCCTCAGACCCAGTATGTGTCAAAAACGGGATCGTGACTGCAGGGAGTGCACGACGTTTCTTCTAGCTAGGAGTGGTGTCATGGTATGGAGCCCAGACATTTTTACTTATGTGGATGATGGATTGCGAAGCGCCTCGGTTATTAAGTCTCTTCGGGGATCGTAGATAGGTCCGATAGGACCGGGAAACGTGTGTTCAGGAATAGTTAATCCAGTAAAGTAAGTGTGGACCGGCCCTGAAGATCCAAGGGTTGCCCCTCGGTGTGTAATCCTAAGGCATTTGCTAGAGTGTCTCGAATCAGGAGGAGCCATCTCTTGCCTCGACTCATAGATGGAATCCAATTTCCAATACGCGACTTTTCGGCCCTAGTTGTAAACCTATATGGCGACATAGTAGGATGGCGTACTATGTCGTCTATGATTGATACATTTATATTTGAAGTTGATTTTGACAATATACACTTATAGTAATATCAAAATGATTTATTTTAAACGTTCCAAGCATGTTTGGCTATTATAAGGGAAAACTCTATCCTCCGGCTTGCGATGCATTGTGCGATGGGACCTGAGTCTTATAATATCTTCATTTTTCAAAAAGCATTGCGTTGTTTATTTTATGGTATTCTTGGGAGGAAACCCATTCCGTGTTACATAGCGCGGTCCCTTTATTTACCCAACTTTAAAATAAAGTTAATAACTGTTTTAGTTCTCACACAAGTCCCATGACTAACTCGAAGTTTATTGTTTCTACCTAAACTCTATGTGCCCATATTTTCCGCACTGGCAGCTAGTAGTTTTGGTTTTCGCAGATATTTCTTTTCATAGGATCCAGGATTACAACGGAGCTATATTCAGAAAGCTTTGTATCTGTATATCTCTCTCAGTTGTTTAAGTTATGTATTATTTTCCACTGCTACGTAGATTCTTAAGCTTTGAAATTGTATTTTCAATGTGTAATATTTATTCATACTCCGGAATATTCCTGTACTTTGATGTAATTGTTGTATTAGCAATGAAATGTTCTCTTATTTGTGCTCTGATGCACCGTGTTCTCAAAGCAATCCATTGTTACCCATCTCTTCAAAGATCGGGGAATTTTGGATCGTTAAAGGGAATTTTGATTATAGTAATATTTGGGAGTCACAATAATTAGATTAGAAATAGAATTTTAATAGGACTGGTATAAGTGGCATTAAATAGGTTAATTGATTCCTTAGGAAATATGACCATTATGATCATTAATGGAAGGTAACCTAATTAATATTAATAAACAGAGCTAAAAAGGAATGAACAGGGATTGATTGGCATAATTAATGTTAAGTCCAATAAGAAAATAAATAATTAGACATCCTAGGATAGGATGTTATAGGTTTTCCTTATTTTATTCTAGTTAATCTAGAATTAATATAATTAGAAATAAGAGTTAGACTTAGTAGGTTAATGATGTGAGGTCAGTTGCCTTATTCAACAGAAGTCTGCACTTTCCAGCAGTCGGATATATTTACAACTGATATGAGATATCATTAACCATAGGGACCCATGACGATAGTTAATTTCGTAGCGAGAATTTTTTCCTAAAATAGGTTCTTCAAAAAGAGAAACCATCAAGGGAAATTTGTAAGCATAGCCTGCTTCGGGTTTAGAGGTATTAAGTAGTTAGATCCACCCTTAAAAAGGTATTAAGTTATTGCATAGCTCGCCTCCCCATAAATAAGAAGTATTAATTGGCTATTGTACTAGTTTGGTAATCCCCGCATAGGTCCGCTTCTTTTAGTTTAAGTGACCGGGGTGAGAGTCTACCTTGGGATAAGGTATTAAATGAGAGTTAAGGAGGTATCATGAGTCTTTCTCTCTTGCGGGAAGTATTAAGTGGCTAGGTATTATCAAATAAGATCGCTAGATAGTAATATGAGGGTCCATCAGGAGGGCCTTAAATGGTGTTGCGCTCCTACCTAAACCTGGTATTAAGTGGTTGGTTACTATATCTTGCATTAATCCAAGGTTTTTGTTATATGTGTGAATGACGGAAGCTTTAAATTAGTAGGACTTAGTAGTTACTGTCCTCTAATTTATATTAGTGTAGAGTAAACCGCTGATTAAGGTATTAAGTGATCGATTAGTCCGTCTTGAGTCTTAAGTGATTGAAAAGAATCCACCCTTATCACATATAGATATTGAGGTTGTTGGTGGCTATATAGAAATAAATAACTTCCTTATGGAATAACGAGTATTTGGGAGCCCGCCTTTTAATCTTTATTAATTAGTTGAATGGTGGTTTAAAGGCTTCATGCTTACACGTAAACGTTCTGCTTTAGTATTACGATATATTTATGTTTGAGGATACTACCTTAGGTATGTTAGTTAGTCTCGTGCATAAATCTTTGAAAGGCTAGGTTAGAATTACTAGCCTTGTTAGACATATGTTTTGGTTTTGACAAAACGGTATATATTTGTGTATTGTAGACAACATTATACATTTTCTACTCACTAAGACTTGTTTTTCTGGACCCCCTTCCCCCCTCCCTCCCCCTCGGTAGAACAAATCTTTCAAGTTTAGTTTGGGAAAGGAAGGGCTTAGCATTCGTTTTGGATATAGGTTCTCATTATCTCATCTCGATATCGATGTGGCGACATGGTTTAAGGTAGTCGCCTTAGTCAGTATTAGTTATTCTATTTTATTTCCACTGCGAGTTAGTTTTACTTTACTCTGATTATGCTCATGCTCGTTATTTGCAGGTACCTGATATATACTCTCCATTCTTGGATGGGTTTAAGTTTCGGTTTTTGCCAAAATTCAGGCTCATAAAAGTGTAGGGTGTTACATTTGGTATTAGAGCTTTGGTTTAGATGATCGAAGGAATTAATAAATTAGGATTAGTGAGAGAATGTATTCAAATTTCCTTTCGATTTCCTTTCTTCTTTCTTACTCAACTTTGAATTATTTCGACGATGAGATAGTCGTGGGCCTATTTATTTAAGATAGGTTTTAAACGACTAGGTGTTAGAAGTGTTTTGAGTTCGAGTATTTGGCCGACCCCGATTTACCCCATGGTGCGTTTGACGATTTTTGTTTTGAAGAGCATGAGGGCGACATGTGGTGAATTCCATGGATTTGAGCATGCTGACTGGACGAAAAGCAAGCTACAACTGAGATAGTCACGATTTCTTGTATTGGTTTTGTTTGAGAGTTCCAGTCGATGAACTCTTCTTGGTCTTGAGATGGGAGATTCAAGTTAATGTGTCGTCATAGTCCAAAAGTATAATTACGAAGTATACTTATTTAATATTTCATTATATAAGTTTGGATAATCTTTTGATAGAATTATTCTTTTGAATCCTTGGTCTTAAATTCGAGGGGATTTCAGTTTTTAAATCAATTTCTGAAAATTAAAATGTATTTCTGAAATTTTAAACTATGGTTTTCGAAAAATTATTTAATAAATAAGTTTTAGAATTTTGAATTTAACCATGTTTCAGATTGTTGGGTTTTGTATAATTTTAATCAATAATCCATTTTGGTAAAAAGAAGGGAATTGGAAATGACAAGGAATATGCCTCAAAATTTAAAAACTATTATTACCCATTCCTTGTGATTTTTAATATTCCTCTTTTCAGATAATTTATGGAAATTAGCACAAATGATATTTTAGAGATTTAAAATCTCAATAATTCAGAACATGGAAAGATTATCCCAGTCAATAATATAAACTGGAATATAAATTATTAAAATAGATTTCGCACCAGATCCTTAATTTACAAATTAAATTTATTATCGAAAAGTATTCAAAAAAATTTCTCAAAAAAAGACTAAGGGAATTTCTATTTAGCTTGGGGTATTTGATTTTGTGAAGCGTTCGCATCGTTTTTCAGCATGCCAAGAGGAAAATTCATTTTATTTCAGATTTCTAGTTGAGTTTTCTTTTTGGAATTCGTTCGTTTGATGGTCGCAGTTGTTTGGAGGCGTTAGGAAAATTATTTCTTGAATCGACAGCTGGTGGGCGTCAGCACAAGATTTCCGGTGGAATCGGGAAGGCGACAAGATTTTATAATAATTTTATATTAATTTTTTCGAAGTTGAACTAGGTCGTTGGGCCGAGGTTCAGGCCGCGCCCCAAATGGGAAAAGCGGTTGACCGCCCTCCTCTATAAGGAATCGGGTGTGGCCCGAACCTGGAGAGCAATATATGTATCGCACCACAGAGCCAAAACATTATTTCCACCTTCCTCCCCAATTTGTAGCAGCCGAACCCAGTTCCCCGCACCTCCTCCAAGGACACTAAATTTGAATTTTTGAGCTTCATTTCTCCTCCAATCACCACCAAAATTATTGCACCTGAGATCTATCCCCTCCTATACTCCAGATTTGTAATTTCTTTCATTAATTTCGCCAATTTCTCAATGGAACCTCCTCGAGCTTACCCAGTCTGACGCCTTAGGAGACCACATGGTTAAACCACAACCCGTGAAAAATAGAAACTTATTTGGAAATGACAAACATCGAGTGTTACCAAGGACGCTCAGTGAAATTCGCTGATTTTGCTCCTTTTCATTTAGAAGATCTGTTCATTGCCGCAATCCTGACATCGATATTGCACTATGACAACTTAGAGCGTGAGTGATATCCTCGATGTATCCATCTGTTTGACGCCCAAATGACCAACAATTTTGATAAGGGTTCTAAATTGATTTGGTCTGAAGTGAAGGGAACCCCTATTGAGCTTACCAACCAAGATTTGACAAATATCTTGGATATTTCCACTGTTGGAGCGGATTTGGACGACATTGAGGTGGCAGACCCTCGGATCCTCTCTCGCATCTTCGTCGGAGCTGCCGGTGCTTGGTACATCGGTAATTTGCAACCAATCTCCCATTTGGTTATGCGCATCATTCAGCACATCATTATTCCTAAGAGGGGAAGCCTCGAGAAGATCTACTCTTCTGTGCCCCGAGCCACTTATGCTTTTAATGGTGGCGTAGCCGTCAATTTGGCGCGCGCATTGATGATCCACCTCTCCGAGCCTTCAGCGGGTACCTCAAGGACACACTTCTCTTATAGTCATCTTATCACCTATGTCTTTCGACACTACGGGGTGATTCTTCGAGGGGACCCATGGTCAAGAAAACCCAAGCCGCCGTTGATCGTTTCTCTCTCAGGAGGGTGGGAATTCAACGGCCTGCAGATCCTGCTCCAGTCGAGCAGCAGCAGCCAGTCGCAGCAGGTCAGGAGAGCCCGCATCTCGTCGTCCTCCATTGAATCCAAGAGAACCTCCACAAGGTCCGTAGGGAGCAATATCGACAGGCGCACGAGATTTGATGTATTTCTTCCTTGTTACAATGCTAGCGCAGACGTGGCAATGGATCAAGCTCCAGTAGCGACGTTCGACCTTCTCGTAGCCTATAGGAGATGCCTTTTGTATCTTATATAACCAACAGTTAGTGTTAAATTTTTTCTTGTAAACCGTAAGACAATGTAATTGGATTTCACATGCATTTGTCTTTCACGCTCTATTGTATTTGAATTAGAAATGAAATCTCATTTTCTTATCTAACCAATAATTGTTTTAGAGTTGAAAAGTGTAAAATTCCGTAGTGGGTAAATTTTAGCAAAGGATAGAATTCTGCGCTGTTTCGTTACATATATATTTATTATTTTTCGCTTGTTCCTTTTGAACTAAAATTTATTTTTGAGTTTATGTTTGTGGTTTCGTTTTTGGCATTTCTCTGCGTGACCGACTTCCTTCAACGCCAACATATGACTTGGGACGTTTAAATTTTCATTAAATATATTTTTAAACCATTTTGAAAATGTTGTTTGAAAATAAGATCTTTCCTTCTCAAAATTTTATGTTTGTTCTGATTTGTTTTCTTTTAATCTGAGTTGTGCAAAAACATGGATTTGGTACGGTAGTGAGACGCGCCGGAAATTCGGACCAGTCAAAATTACCGAAAAACCCTTCCTTTACAAAAACAAATAGTGAAAGCTACCATCATATTCTATTAATATGAACAACATCACTAAATGCATTGGATAGAATTTAAATAAATGCCACTTATCAGAGTATTCATTTAATCCACAGGGTGTTCTTTAAATACAAATTAATCACAATTACCATAAATCGACTTTTATGCGACTCTAGTGAGATGGATATTGATATTCGTTCCTGCACACTCGATAAACACGTTAGCATAACTTAAATGATAAACATGAAAACATGCACTGTTACAAGATGTAATAACAAGTACCAAAAATATTTTTATTAAAATAGCAGCTGCATTACTACCACTTGTGACTGTCTACGTACCTTTATCTAATTGGTTAAGCAATTAGATACATGATCAAGCCAACGTAGTTCTTATTTATGCAAAACATTTAGAATCAATATTAACTTCCAAAAATACTTTTTATATCAAGTAGGAACACTCTACAAATACTCCTTTTGAAAAGTACCTATATCTCTCTTGTAGAACTTCTTTTCAAAAGATAAACCTTTTCTATTTTAAATACCAAAAACTTCCTTGTGATAAAATAACTTATAAATTCAAACTAATCATCAAGAAAAAGTATACTCGAAAATATTATTTTACATAAAAACGTTTGCCAAACTAATGCATTTCGATAATGCAATTATAGTTATCAAATTGTAAGTATTCTATGTCTGTCTCAGTCCCCTACTAATCCTTATGTTCTTGATTTCAAGACTTTAAGCCAGTCATACTAAGTCGTCAGTGTCCTCAATCGTCAATCATATATGCTCTTTACTTACCGAAGCAAAGATTGCAGTCAATATAGTATGTTAAAGTCATATGCATCTTTAAATTAAAACAAAAGCTTATGAAATAATAATGGATTAGATGATAAGTATACTCATAGTACTCCTTGCTATCTTCATGCAAAAGTCTCGTAGAACATCATATACTACTTATCATCACCCCAAAGCAATCAAATCTCTTCCTTGAATCATCGAAATTCGCAAAACTCACGCCAACCTTTCTTGTTCTCAATTTTGGCACATTTTGACTCTCTTTCACTTAGACAACATCCTCGTTTTTGTCATTTTGTTTATGATACTATAAAAAAGCTCAAGTCCAAATTTAAGAGGATTTGGAATAGTTTACCATGATTTTATACTAAAAACATCTATAACAGCGTTTCTATTATGCTATGAAAAGTTCTGTTCGTTTTAAAACACTTCATAGTTAATCTAGAGAAAAGACAGCGCTTTCAGAAGTGTTATGACTTGTTCTGGGTGGTTTATAATGTTTTTTCACTAAAAACAGCTTACTACATCATTTTTGGGAAACTATGAAAAGTTCTGGGTAGCTTATTAATCTTCAAAACTAATTCAGAGAAAAGATAGCGTTTCGGAATCCTATAAAAAGTTCTGAAACTCGGATTTTTAGCCTATTTTTGGGCAAAATGTTTGACATTGTTTCTTTATGACAAAAATAGCTTTTGACTCCAAATTTTCTACAATAAGAAGCTCTCTTAGTCTACTAAATTATCACTGAAAGAAACCCTCAAAATCATTTATCAATTTAATATATAAAATCAAAAATCATGAGGCATTTTTAACATGTTCATTTCGGGTTAATTTTTACCTGACTTTGCATCTAGTTTTCTGGTACACAAATGACCGAATTAGAAAAGTGAAAAGAGTGAAAAATTGTAGCCCTTTGAATTAGCTTTACAAATTGATAGAGAAGTCGAAATTTCATTAAGAATTACAAAAGTTATGCCCAAAATACCGAATGCCATTTTCAGGGTTTTAAGTCCAATCATTCATTCATAAATTTCTCAACTTTTCTTCAAAATATGAAATGAATACATGAACTTAAATAGTTTTTCTCACCTTGGACTTGAAAAATGAACTTGTATTCCTTCACTTGGCTTCTCCTAAACCTCTTTTCTTTTTCTTATCCTAATTTTATTTTTGTGAATGCATGAAATGAAGTGAACCTTTCCACCCTTTATATAGTAATTTTCAAGGCTAGTTTGGTAATTTAGTTTTGGACACTTGTCCTCCTTATATTCATGCATGCTTTAGTATGTAGACACATGTCTACTTAGGTGTCTTTAGATGTTTCTACACATGGACACCTAATATTTTTATGTGTCTTGACCTCCTTAAATCTCATGACATGTGCACCTTTCATTTTATGATAGTGTCCCTATCATTTTAAGCCATTTTTCATATTCTAGAATATGTACACACATACCATTTGTATTTTAATTTATATGATATGTACATACATATATGTGTTCATCTATTGTTATTACATGCACATGATATTCCAACAACTTTTAATAAGTAAAACCTCGTTTATTGACAAAAAAAAAAATTCGATCACATTATCGATTTTTCTTCGAACTACTTATCTTTATAAACAAAAACTCAACAACATGTTTTCTCCTTATTAATTATTATTTATAAAGGGATTTAATCAAGGCTATGTAACCATTAAATCCAAGTTTTAAATTTTTAAATATCCTCGATATTTAAATATTTACTGCCCGAAATTTCAGGTTGTTATAGGTAGTTTATGTAAGTTTAAACATCTGTTTTGTACAAAAATAGATGGTTAAATATCGTAAGGCACACATTACCAGAATTTTATTTTTATGCAAATTTGTCATGGAAAATAAAGTAGTACCAAAAAACTTTAAAACTTACATAAGGGATTTTTATATCGTAAATTTACTTCTATGGAAAATTTTGATTCTTATGGTCATACGTAAAACGTAAGGAAGGTTTTGGATGATTTATTTGCCTTTTAGCGTTGTATTAGGAACGATGATTAGTTGAAGACGTTAACGGTAACAAGGGAATGATTGTTTTAGTCGTAGAAACGTTGTTTTCATACCTTGTCGACGATGCGCGCGAGTTATTAATTAACTCGTTTTGCATTTTAGAGCTTGTTTTAAGCCCCCTTCGCAGTCTACGGATGGAAATCTTTGGAGTATTTGGGACAACCGAGGTAAAAATATTTAGTAGGATGGGAATTGGAACATTTGTAAGCAGAGGGAACGTTCAAACTGTCCACTTTAAATTCATTTTTCTCACATATGAGAAATAAATTGGGGACGATTTAGATACATTGACGAGTTGGATGGTAGGGTTTGGATGCAAAATTGGTTGCTTCACATTTCTAATCGTAGTTGTGTGAGAGTTGTGGATGAAACATGTTTTCAAAATTAGCATTCATATAAAACTACCATTATATTTTAGGATGTTTGCATCATGTTTTCAAAAATGAAATGCATATATATAGGAGGATCCGATTTAGAATCATTATGTATGCATACTCTATGGTTGCAACTCATTATGTACATTGTGCACATGTGCATATTGGTTGAAAAACCGGATACACACAAATTGGTTATGTATTTTTGGATAATCAGGCGTCAGCACCATGACTTAATCATTGGTAAAATTTCAGGACGAAATTTCTTTTAAGGAGGAGAGAATGTAACAACCCGGAATTTGACGATAATTAATTTAGTTATTTAATTATGTTTCAAAAATGAAATTTTCACAAAAGATAGAATTTGACCATGAAACTTGCATTGTTGCATTCATGATAGAATTCTGGTCAACTTTCTTGTTTGGAACTTCGCAAGCGGGGTTCGTATGAAAAATTTACGAACATAATATGAAAATAGATGGAAAATAAATATATAAGAATATATAATCAATAAATACCATTTATAACCTTCCATTTTCTTGCTTTATACTCTGAGAGCTACTCACTGGGCATTTTTGACCCTGGGCAGTTGACTTGGGGTCGACCCCTCTGGTCGAAAATCCCTAGTGACAGTTAGGTTTTTGAGGGTATTTTATACTATAAATTTTGATAAATGGACGAATATTTATATAATTAAATCTAACGGTCTGGGTCATTTCTACGCCTATAAATAAAAGGCTGGACCCTCACTCTCTTTTCATATTTTCTAAAGGCAGCAGCGAACTCTGTTATTTCCAATTTTCCAATTTCTTTTAAAACTCAAATTATAAACATATATAAATCAAACTAACAAGAATTGGAGAAAAGATTCAGATCTATGAAAAAGAGGTGGTTCGTTACTTAGGTAATTTATATTATCGAATTTTATTTTACTTTTCCTATCTCTTTCAAATCTACAAATCCAAATCTATGTTTGTAAAATGCCTTTGGAAATAAATTGTAGATTTATAGGATTAATGAATAATAAGCCTAAAACCTACGTTAGATTCAACTTTAGATAGCTTTCAGATGAGTGGAAAGTTATATACATTGTTTATAATAAAATTATATAATTTGTTTGTGTTGAATTTGAATTATATGCCTAAAAGTTATCAAATTTGTTTATTTTGTCAAATCCGAATTATTATGAATATTGGTTAAGTATGGATTTTTAATTTTTTATTTATTTTCATCATCTTGCCTACAATTATTCTTGAATTGTTTGCGATTATTGTAAACACCTCGGATTTGGAAATCAATCCCAACTCCATTATCGTATTTGTAGTTTTATTCCAGATTCATAGGATTTGGTGTTGATTTGCAGTTTGTGCAATATTGATTAAAATAATAATTATGTTTGTGTTTGATATTGTTGTGGTTTTACTTGGTTATTGTGGTTTTGACCTTTTTGCTTCAAAATGCATTATTTGAAATCTACAAGGAATAAGAAGAGTTGCAAATTTACTTATTTTTGTACGTAGTTTGCAATGACTATTCTAAATAGAATAATAACTTATTTGCTTTGGATTTGAAATAATGTCAATTTTCCTCTTTTAAGTAGTTGGTCAAATTTTATAACAATTACATTAAATAACATTTTATAAAATTTTGAGTCTTAAAACAAGATTAAACACAGAAAGGGTTGTTTTGGTCCTTGGTTTAGACCAAAACATAAATAAAAATAACAATAAAATATAAATTAGTGACTACGTTATCTCCGTGTTTAAAGCATAAATATAAATTTATATATTAATCTTATCTGTTCAAATCTACGTAAATGACGCTATTGTAGTAAATAATACTTGTTCGGTATTGTGTATTTGAATATGAAGTGTTTCTATTTTATGGGAATAAATGCATGTTAATAACACCCATAATAAATGGAATTAAACGTTTGTGACCGTTGTAGAAATAAACATGAAACTTATTGTTGTAATAAAAGGTCATAAATAATGTAATAAGTATGGTAACCATACTTATTTGGGGGAATATACTTAATAGGATAGATATGCCTAAATGCTTACCATTAAATTAGTATCTTTATCTTTACTAGTAATGCAAATACTGAAGGGATGGTGAAGCTTTTTAGGAGTTACGATATAGCCCTTTCTCCTATTTTTAATTGTAATACAGAAAGAAAGAAAAATGGTGGAGGGTACTACAGTGATTTCATGCTCCTTGCTCGCACCGCCTTATCCCATGTTACAGCAAAACACGTTCCGCATTATCCCCACTTTTTTTTTACCATATTTTTCTTCTTCTCAACCATTTTCTTAATCATTCTCGGTCATTTTCTTCCTCTTTCCATGTTGAAAATAGCAAATCATCGTTGGTCCAACTATATATAGTTCTTCCAGCTTTCCTGTAACAACCCGGAAAATACGAGCCAATTTAAAAATTTTAAATTGGTCATTTCAAAGGAATTTGAACAATTGAAATAGAATATTTCAATAAAATAGTGAATTAGAAATAGTGAGTCAGTTTGAAAATTTGAATTCAAACTTTGACTGACTGTGCAGGGTGGAAAATATAACGGATTTTAGTGAAACCAAAAATATTTAAATCTGTTAGTCAATACCTTTCTAACGAATCTGAAAAATCGAAGTTTCATAGCGGGAATCAAAAGTTATGGCCGAATGAATTTTCAGAAAGGTCGCTATATTGAATATGTAGCCCTGGAAAATTGATATTTTGCAAACGACCTCGGAATTCGACGAAACCACTTTTGTTGGGTCCGGGATGTCAAACTATTGCTAGGTTTCAAATTTCATAATTTTTGAAGCTAGTATGTGAGCGTGGCAAAAGAAAATGTGTTTGGTCAATTTCTGTTAAATTGGATCGACCAGAAAATGACCATTTTTCAAACGATCTCTGAATTCGACGAAACTAGTTTTGTTGGGACCGTAGCGTCAAAACATAGCTAGATTTATTTTTCTGGAATTTTTCGAATCAGTTTGTGGCCCTGGCAAATTGAAATGTACGTTCAAAGTTAAAATTAAATGTTTTATATTTTAATTTGGAGAATAACTGACTGTAACAGTCGAATTGGCCAACGAAACATATCCCATTGTGTCCAGGATGGGGGTATTTAGCTAGGGACGACAGTCGTTGGGTTTGAATTGGTGTCCGTGTGCAGAAACACTATTTAAAAATTTAATAAAGTCCTTGGCCAATCAGAATTTTTCTTTCATTATTTTCTAAAAATAAAAAAACGCTCAAAACCCTCGTTTTCTCTCTCTCGACCGGCGATCCACGTTTTCGCCACTTCCCAGCCAAATTGCCGCCGCCACAGGCGACTGCAACCTCTGCCACCTACCTCCGTCGACGCGCCTCCCTCCCCTCTTCAAATCCGACCAACCCCTGACCCCTATCGTCGCCGCATCGACGAGAATCGTCGACCCAAAGCCAACGACTTCCCAGCACCGCCCCGATCGCCAGAGACCACCGAACCACCTCCGTCCACCACCGATCGACTCCCCTTTCCTCCCTCTTCTACGCTGTACCCTCTGATCATCCTATCGTGCCTCGGTTCTCGCAAAAACTACAACCCTAGTTTTGAACCATCGTGAAAGGTGAGTCCTTTTTGATGTTTGAACTTTGAAAAATCATATCTTTATGGTGTGTTGATGAAATTCGATGAAACATGAAACATCGGGACCGCAAGGAAGCTCTCTACCACATAGAAGAGACCGCGGATTTTTCTGAGCCATCTACGATTTTTAGCACTCCGAAAACCAATGTGAGAAATCTAAATTAAGTGAATTTGAATGGAAAATGTCGTGTATAAATTATATAAGCGAAATATAGATTACACACGTGTTGTATACCTCATGTACATGCGTTGTGTAAGCTATATAAGCGAAGTATAAATGATACATGCATAGTATAATTGATATATGTGTTGAAATGCAAGTGAAATATAGCAATTATAAATATATATATATATATATATATATACACTCCCCTCGTCCACAAACCATGGACGATATTTATTGTTGTGTATTGGTGTGAAATATTGGATGAAAAATGCGACTGGTTGAATAATTGTTTTTTGTTGAAAAATACCCATTGGTGATTGAAATGAATTGGAAATAATTGTGGAAATAAAAATAAAACATGTCGCCTGCGTGCGAATTAGATGCATGAATCCCCATTGTAAAAAACCGCGAGGTTTTAAGGTAGAGCGAGGAGCCGTACTAGGGACGGTGCCAGTTTTAACTACCCTGCCGTTATGCTGCCGAAATTTTGAATAATATTCATGTGTTAGAATTATTTTCATGTGTTGAAATTATCTTCATGCGTTGAAATTAAAGTAATGTGTCGAAACTATATCCATGTGTGGAAATGCTCATGTGTTGAGAAGTGATGTGTGAAAATTAAATTCATGTGTGAATGAATGAAGTGTTTAAACAATAAAAATCACATTTTTATAATATATATGAAGTATGTAAAATATTCGCCTTATATATAAATAGTTTCAACAATAAAAATTTCATCTTTCTTATATGAACAACATATATAAAATATCCATGTGTGGAGGTGCTCGTGTGTTGAGGAGTGTGTGTATTGGGAAAGTTCATGTGTTGAATAAAAAGAACGAACAATAAAACTACATTTTTATTGAAATTATGAAGTGTTAAAAACATTCATTTGTTGAACAAATATTTTAAATGATAAAAATATCATTTTTATCATATATGTGATATGCTAAAGATATGCAAGCGTTGAAATAAATATTTGTGAAAGAAATATTATTTTTAACATGCATAGGAACTAAATAAAATAGTCATGTGTTGAAATATATTTTAGTTCGCCAAAATTATCAATTTTGAAATGTGAAGTGTTAAAAATAGCCACTTGTTCAAATAAATATGCATGAGTTGAAATATTCATTAATTAGCTAATGATATGATTTTTGCCTATGCATGCAACATTAGAATGAATGGTGTTTTTAAACCAAATTGAATCAAATATGAAGTTGAATGGAAAATGATAAGTGATAAGGATTGCATATATGTACATGCATATTTATTGAACAGGTTATAGCAAAGAGGCTAGAGAAGAGGAATAAAATTTTGTGCCCAACAAATAGGTACACGTTTACTGTTTTGTTTGGGTGATGATTTTATGAGCCTGTTGGCTAGCCGCTTGGCTTTTTCTTTTTCTTTTTGAGATGAGACGCCCATGTGGCTATTTGGGAATTTTCCCAGCCCCTCCCGTACAAAGGAGGTTATGGCGAAATTTTCTAAAATATAAAGGCGTTAGTGAAATATTTGAAGTGAAAACGATATAGGAATTTTTGAATGAACTATATTTATATAAATATATAAATACAAATAAAATTAAAACGAAACGTGGCCGTGCAGTTCGTGTTTTGAAACCGTGATTTCAAACGACTAGTGCGGGAAATCCGACCATTGAATTTTCCCGAAACCGCAACCGTTGGGTTCGCCTTGGAAATATCTTTCCAACGGCACCAACTTTGTGAAGATCCGACGGTTGGATTGTCTGGAATGTTTAATTCAAATCTGAAGAAAAACAACGCCAGAAACAATTATATTTATATATATAAAAATATAATTAAATTAAATCGAATAACGACGCTGCAGTTCGTAATTTGAAATCGTAACTTCAAATGACTAGTGTGGAAGATCCGACCATCGGATTTTCCCAAAACTAGACCCATTGGATTCGTTTTGAAATGATCTTTCTAACGATATAAAATTTGTGGTGATCCAACGGTTAGATTTTCTGATATGTGTAAAACAAATTTAGTGAAAAACTGCGCCAGTGCTTCGGCACGAACTGGAATGTCGTTTAATTAAATATGGCTGTTTTTAAACATATAAAAATGGCGATATATCGTTGAAAAATATTATTGACGATACAGAATGGAAATAAACCGATTTTGCTTGGTTTGCTTGATACGTGATGGTTGAATGTATTTAACATGAAGATTATAACTAAAGAACTGAAATGTGAAAGTTGAATAGTCTAACCATGTGATAAATTGATTTGAAAATCTAAATATACGTGGGTTATTTGAAAAGCCCGAGTTCATCTCATTTCAAATAATCGATCGACGTTGAGAAGTCGAAGAGTCGAAGACGGTTGAAGACCGACGATCTTCACATTGGATGGATGGGCGCTACTGATGCTCGTGATTGGAGTAGCTACCTTGAAGGAGCTGAGGTAGTAGCCGTCCAGATATACTGTTGATTGTACGGGTATACGAGGATTTGGTGCCTCCGATTTCGTTCAAACCCAGAATGAACTTGTAAATGGACTGTGTGTCTAACATTGGATTTTGTTCTGTGCTGATTGATCTCTGTTAAATATATATCTGTTTGGCGGCGGAGAATTTATTCTCTTGGTTAACGCCCTTCTTTGAGACGTACGAGCTCAGAGGTTATGTATTGATAGAAATCAGTCGCATGGAGTGGATTGCCTGTGTGGCACGCCTAAGTGGCATATGATCAAGGCTTCTGTTGCAAAGCAAAGTCTTGTGGTTGATGATCAAAGCATGGTCTGTGTGACGTAGCTTTGTGTATAACGTGAATTCGCGAGCCTCACACCCCGGTATGAGTCAAAAACGGGAGATGGACCGTTGGGAGAGCACGACGTTTCTTTCTAGCTAAGGTGGTGTCAGTGACCTACCAGCCCGGACATTATATATAATTTTCACCTGTGTGGTTGTTGGAATGCGAGGCGCCTCGATTATAGGTCTGTAAGGACCGGGAAACGTGTGTTCAGGAATTGCCAATCCTCAAAAGTAAGAGAGACCGGCCTAGCCAATTCCAAGGACCGCTGTGTGCGATCCTGGGGCATTTGCTAGAGTGTCTCGAACGGAGAGGAGCTTGCCCCTTGCCTCGACTCATGAAGGAATCCAATTTCCAATACGAAATATGCGGATGTGATTGTATTACTGGTATGGCGACATAGTAGATGGTAGCTATGCCGCCTAGGATTGATATTTATGATTGAATTTGCTTTCGAAAACATATATGCACTAGTAATAATATCAAACACTTTTGTTTTATACGTATGAAGCATTTTTTGGCCATTATAAGGTAAAACTCTATCCTCCGGCTTGCGTTGCATTGTGTGATGGGACTTGAGTCTTATAATGGCTTCATTTTATAAAAAGCATTGCGATGATTTAATCATTTACTTTATTTCATGCACTAGCACTCATTGGAGTAAACCTGTTCCGCGAAAGTGGCGTGGTCCTTTGATTTGCCTTATTATTGTTGTTAATAAGTTAAGTAGATTTCTCATACCAGTCCCATGACTGACTCGTAGTTTGTTTCACCTTGCAAACTCGGGTGCCCTCATTTTCACACGGGCAGCCTAGTTACAGGTATCTGGTGCACTTTTGGCTCATGGCGAGGCTTGACTACACCATGCTGACTTTGACTCTTTCCGCCATTATATTATATGTATTATGATTCCGCCATTGGCGATGTAGACTGATATTTATTTTGTGTACTATTTATGTATGATTCCGCCTCTGGCGATGGTGACTGATTATGTATTATTATGCACTAAGTTGCATCCTGCACTGTGCTCTCTGATGTGGTGATATCTATATGATTCCGCTGTCATATGTGTGTATATTATTCTATTTTATGTTTATGCTAATATATGTGATCTGCTAATGATGATTGATGTGTTATACTCCAATGATTATCCTTAACACCGTGATATGGGGTTTTGGGATCGTCACAGCTGGTATCAGAGCTTTGGTTAACCTTAGTTCTGGAGTCTAACACATTAAGCACTTCATCAAAATAGAATCAGTAGTATTCTAAGGCGAATAGCTCATTAGAGATAGGACTAGTAAAGTCTTAGAATGAGCCAAGCAGAATAGCAAAAACAATTTGATCAATCCATCGTTATCTTTTCTTAAGTTCTTCTGCTTTACCATACAATAAATTATCGTTTTTGTAAGCTGACTCTTTTCTTGCTTGTACAGAATTTGAAAAATGGCTACCCGAGCAGCCGCTGTTAGAGGAGGCCGTGCTGGCTGTGGCAGAGGACGAAGAGAAGTCCCAGTTGAAGAAGGACCCTTGATACAACCCCCGGCCGCTCAACACTTCGAGCTGGACCGCGTAGCTAAGAGATACAAGAACCGAGGAGGCAAGACCTTCTCGGGAACTGGCACTGTAATAGAGGCCCTTGCATGGCTGAAAACATGCGAGAAAATACTAGAAGGCCTAAGGCTTGGAGATCAAGATAAAGCTATTATAGGTGCCTGGCTTATGCAGGAGGAAGCCGAGCTATGGTGGGAAGCTCTCACCGCCAGGAATAGAGAAGCTGGTAGAACCTGGGATGGATTCAAAGAACTCTTCAAAGAGAAATATGTCCAAGAAAAAGCCCTAGAACGCATGCACGATGACTTCGCCAACCTCCAGCAGGGGGATCTTTCGGTGTAGGATTATCTGAATAAATTTACACAGTTGTCCCGCTATGCTCCGGAGCTTGTCGCCACTGCAAAGTCCAAGAATAAGAGGTTCATCCTCGGGCTGAAGCGACAGTACCATGATAGAGCAATGGACCACATCAAGCTGGGATTTAATGAATTGGAGGAAATGACATGCAACTACGAAGACCTGGACCAAAGGCACCTGGAGCAGGATCGCGCTAAAAGCCAAGCCGGAAACAAACGCAAGCCTGCTGTGAATCAAGCAGAGTCAAGCCAAGCAGCATCCTCGAAACCGCAGACTGGCAGGCCGCCAAAAGGAAGCTGCTATAATTGTGGCAAGATGGGGCACTTCTCTAATGTTTGCACAGCCCCGAAGAGGCAGAAGACAAATTCTCAAGGTTCAAGCCAGGGCTCTCAGAACCCTCGCTCCTGCTTTAATTGCCGCAAGATGGATCATCTTGTCAAAGACTGCCCTTTGCTTAAAAAGGCCGCAGTAGCTCACGTGTATGACGGGACGAACCCGCCAGCTGCTTCCGAAGGAGCAGGTAAACCCGATGTTTTGGGAGGTACCCTTACAATTAAAAATATTCCTGTTTCTGTATTATTTGATATGGGTGTGTCGCGTAGTTTTATTGCTAGTAACACAGTTTACAAATTAAAGTTAAAACAAAGAAAGCTGAAAGAATCGGTTGAAGTACATAATCCGATAGGAGGATCTCTTATTCTCAGTTCATATTGTAAAGTGCCTACTTCTTTCTTCCGATACCAGTTTCCCTTTGATCTAATCATCATGGATTTTCCCGAATTCGATATCATTCTCGGGCTTGATTGGTTAACGAAATACGAAGATGAGGTAAAGTGTGCAGAACGAATAGTAAAAATTCAAACGAAGCTTGGATATATTACTGTACCATGCCATGGTTCGAATCCAGATAGGGAGGAATTTTGGTCTGCATTAGAAGTTATCCCCACTTCCATAGAAAAGATTCCTATTGCTAGAAACTATGCGGATGTGTTTGAAGAAGTCGAAAACTTACCTCCGCAAAGAGAAATAGAATTCAGAATCGATCTAATTCCCAATGCCAGACCAGTGGTGCATCCAATTCGCAGAATGACTCCAAAGGAAAAAGAAGAATTAGGCGATCAAACTCGTCAACTGTTGTGGAAGGGTATAATCAGACCTAGCTTTTCTAATTGGGGTGCAGCTGTAGTGTTTGTCCCAAAGTCAGACGGTACTCTTCGATTGTGCGTTGATTACCGAGACCTCAACAAACAGACGCTCAAAAACAAATACCCATTACCCCGCATTGATGACCTGCTTGACCAATTAAATGGGGCGAGAGTATTTTCCAGAATGGACCTAGCTACAGGTTTCCATCAATTGAGAATTGCAGAAGAGTGTGTTCCTTTGACAGCTTTCAGAGGTCCAGACATATTTTATGAATGGTTAGTAATGCCGTTCGGCCTGTGCAACGCTCCAGCATACTTTGTCGATCTAATGAATAGAGTGTTCAGGGGTGTTCTGAATAAATTTGTCCTCGTATTCATCGATGATATTTTAATCTACTCCAAATCAAAACCCGAGAATGAAAAACACTTAGAACAAGTATTGGAGATTCTAAGAAAGAACGTCTTCAAAGCCAAATTCTCTAAATGTGTCTTCTGGCAAGAAGAAGTGAAGTTTCTTGGCCATGTCGTGTCAAAGAAAGGGATTTCTGTAGATCCGAGCAAAATAACAGCGATTCAAGACTGGAAACAACCCACTACACCCACAGAGGTTAGAAGTTTTATGGGGTTGGCTAGTTATTATCGAAAGTTCGTTAAGGATTTTTCGAAGATGTCCGGTCCGTTAACGAAGCTCACGAAGAAGCATGAGAAATTTAAGTGGACTTCCGACTGTGAAGAAGCTTTCCAGGAATTGAAATCGAAACTGAAAACTGCTCCAGTGTTAACCATTATTGATGGCAATCAGGATTTGTAGGTTTGGACAGATGCTTCTATTAGAGGTCTTGGTGCAGTGTTAATGCAAAGAGGCCAAGTAGTCGCTTATGCAAGCCGCCAACTGAAACCACATGAGAAGAATTAAGTAACTCATAATCTTGAGTTGCTAGCTATCATTTTTGCGTTGAAAATCTGGAGGCATTATTTATTGGGTGAGAAATTTGTAATGTACACAGATCATCAATCGTTGAAGTATTTATACACCCAGAAAGATCTGAATTTGAGACAGCAGCATTGGCTAGAATTTCTTGCAGCGTATGATCTTGATATCCCGTATACGCCGGGAAAGGCTAACGTTGTAGCGGACGCGCTTAGTAGAAAAACCGCAATCATTGCCAATCTTATAATTACGCCTGGATTGATTGATAAGATTTCAGCCTTTCAAAAAGACAATGAATTCATTCAGAGAATCAGTCAGAGGGTCAAGGAAGGTGAAACCACAAGTTTCCGTATTGACGATAAGGGGGTTCTCAGGTTAAATGATAGGATTTGCATCCCAAATATTCCAGGCCTTCGAAGAGAGGTGCTAGATGAATGCCATAAATCCAAACTTTGCATTCATCCTGGTGTGAGTAAAATGTACAACGATATCAAACGCACTTTCTGGTGGAAGGCAATGAAGAGGGATATTTCTTTGTATGTTAGCAGATGCCCTACTTGTCAATTAGTCAAGAGCGACCAACAGAAGCTAGTTGGATTGTTGCAACCGTTGGAAGTCCCAAGTTGGAAATGGGAACAGATTCCCATGGATTTCATAGATGGTTTGCCGAGAACCAGGAAAGGTAATGACAGCATTTGGGTAATCGTAGATCGCTTCACGAAGACTGCCCATTTCATACCTATTAGATCCAATCGAACCGCTCAAAGTCTAGCACAGATATATTTCAAAGAAATCGTTAAGCTGCATGGAATTCCCATCAGCATAGTCAGTGATAGAGACCCAATATTTGCTAGCAAATTCTGGGAGGCATTCCAGACAGAATTGGGAACGAAACTGAATATGAGCACCGCTTATCACCCTCAAACAGATGGCCAAACTGAGCGGGTGAATAGAATTCTGGAAGATTTATTGCGGGCTTGTATAATTGATTTTGGTGGGTCATGGGAAGATCACTTGCATTTGGCAGAATTCTCATATAACAATAGCTATCAAGCAAGTTTGGGAATATCGCCATTTGAAGCACTATATGGCAGACCGTGCAGATCTCCAGCATGTTGGGTAGAACCTGGCAATAGACTTGTGTTAGGACCCGATATGATTCGAGAAACATCTGATAAAGTCGACTTCACCAAAAAGCGATTGAGAACTGCACAAAGCTGATAGAAAAGTTATGCAGATTCTATAAGAAGAGATTTGACATTTGCTGTTGGTGACCATGTTTATTTGAAAGTTTCTCCGATGAGAGGAGTAATCAGATTTGGAAAAACTGGGAAGTTGGCACCGAGATTTATTGGTCCCTTTCCTATACTTGAACGAATTGGAACTCTTGCTTATAGGGTTCAATTACCAGATTGGTTGCCTGGAGTGCATGATGTATTTCACGTATCTCAACTTAGAAGACATGTGCATGATCCGAATCTTGTTGTAGAAGAAGCAGCGCTACAGGATATAGACATAACTCCAGAATTAACAGTCAGAAGAGAGCCATTAAAAATTGTTGGCAAAGAAACTAGAGAACTAAGAAGCAAAAAGGTTCATTTAGTTAAAGTGCAGTGGAGTAGTGATCCTAGAGACTGTACTTGAGAGACTGAGGAAAGCATTAAGCAAGCTTACCCCAAATGTAGAGTGGACATCTCTGACTAACTCCGGTGCAAGGTACCTTTACAATACTTTGCATTTACATTTTGTTTCCTACTTTACTGCTGTTTCCTTTTCGGGGTCGAAAAGTTTTAAGTGGGGGAGATTGTAACAACCCGGAAAATACGAGCCAATTTAAAAATTTTAAATAGGTCATTTCAAAGGAATTTGAACAATTGAAATAATATTTCAATAAAATAGTGAATTAGAAATAGTGAGTCAGTTTGAAAATTTGAATTCAAACTTTGACTGACTGTGCAGGGTGGAAAATATAACGGATTTTAGTGAAACCAAAAATATTTAAATCTGTTAGTCAATACCTTTCTAACGAATCTGAAAAATCGAAGTTTCATAGCGGGAATCAAAAGTTATGGCCGAATGAATTTTCAGAAAGGTCGCTATATTGAATATATAGCCCTGGAAAATTGATATTTTGCAAACGACCTCGGAATTCGACGAAACCACTTTTGTTGGGTCCGGGATGTCAAACTATTGCTAGGTTTCAAATTTCATAATTTTTGAAGCTAGTATGTGAGCGTGGCAAAAGAAAATGTGTTTGGTCAATTTTTGTTAAATTGGATCGACCAGAAAATGGCCATTTTCAAACGATCTCAGAATTCGACGAAACTAGTTTTGTTGGGACCATAGCGTCAAAATATAGCTAGATTTATTTTTCTGGAATTTTTCAAATCAGTTTGTGGCCCTGGCAAATTGAAATGTACGTTCAAAGTTAAAATTAAATGTTTTATATTTTAATTTGAAGAATAACTGACTATAACAGTCGAATTGGCCAACGAAGCATATCCCATTGTGTCCGGGATGGGGGTATTTAGCTAGGGAGGACAGTCGTTGGGTTTGAATTGGTGTCCGTGTGGAGAAACACTATTTAAAAATTTAATAAAGTCCTTGGCCAATCAGAATTTTTCTTTCATTATTTTTTTAAAATAAAAAAACGCTCAAAACCCTCGTTTTCTCTCTCTCGACCGACGATCCACGTTTTCGCCACTTCCCAGCCAAATCGCCGCCGCCACAGGCGACTGCAACCTCCGCCACCTACCTCCGTCGACGCGCCTCTCTCTCCTCTTCAAATCCGACCAACCCCTGACCCCTATCGTCGCCGCATCGACGAGAATCGTCGACCCAAAGCCAATGACTTCCCGGCGCCGCCCCGATCGCCAGAGACCACCGAACCACCTCCGACCACCACCGATCGACTCCCCTTTCCTCCCTCTTCCACGCTGTACCCTCTGATCATCCTATCGTGCCTCGGTTCTCGCGAAAACTGCAACCCTAGTTTAGAACCATCGTGAAAGGTGAGTCCTTTTTGATGTTTGAAATTTGAAAAATCATATCTTTATGGTGTGTTGACGAAATTCGATGAAACAGGAAACATCGGGACCGCAAGGAAGCTCTCTACCACATAGAAGAGACCGTGGATTTTTCTGAGTCATCTACGATTTTTAGCACTCCGAAAACCAATGTGAGAAATCTAAATTAAGTGAATTTGAATGGAAAATGTCGTGTATAAATTATATAAGCAAAATATAGATTACACACGTGTTGTATACCTCATGTACATGCGTTGTGTAAGCTATATAAGCGAAGTATGAATTATACATGCATAGTATAATTGATATATGTGTTGAAATGCAAGTGAAATGTAGCAATTATATATATATATATATATATATATATATATATATATATATATATACTCCCCTCGTCCACAAACCATGGACGATATTTATTGTTGTGTATTGTTGTGAAATATTGGATGAAAAATTCGAATGGTTGAATAATTTTTTGTGGTTGAAAAATACCCATTGGTGATTGAAATGAATTGGAAATAATTGTGGAAATAAAAATAAAACATGCCGCCTGCGTGCGAATTAGATGCAAGAATCCCCACTGTAAAAAACCGCGAGGTTTTAAGCTAGAGCGAGGAGCCGTACTAGGGACGGTGCCGGTTTTAACTACCCTGCCGTTATGCTGCCGAAATTTTGAATAATATTCATGTGTTAGAATTATTTTCATGTGTTGAAATTATCTTCATGCATTGAAATTAAAGTCATGTGTTGAAACTATATCCATGTGTGGAAATGCTCATGTGTTGAGAAGTGATGTGTGAAAATTAAATTCATGTGTGAATGAATGAAGTGTTTAAACAATAAAAATCACATTTTTATAATATATATGAAGTATGTAAAATATTCGCCTTATATATAAATAGTTTCAACAATAAAAATTTCATCTTTCTTATATGAACAACATATATAAAATATCCATGTGTTGAGGTGCTCATGTGTTGAGGAGTGTGTGTATTGGGAAAGTTCATGTGTTGAATAAAAAAATCGAACAATAAAAACTACATTTTTATTGAAATTATGAAGTGTTAAAAACATTCATTTGTTGAACAAATATTTTAAATGATAAAAATATCATTTTTATCATATATGTGATATGCTAAAGTTATGCGAGCGTTGAAATAAATATTTGTGAAAGAAATATTATTTTTAACATGCATAGGAACTAAATAAAATAGTCATGTGTTGGAATATATTTTAGTTTGCCAAAATTATCAATTTTGAAATGTGAAGTGTTAAAAATAGCCACTTGTTCAAATAAATATGCATGAGTTGAAATATTCATTAATTAGCTAATGATATGATTTTTGCCTATGCATGCAACATTAGAATGAATGGTGTTTTTAAACCAAACTGAATCAAATATGAAGTTAAATGGAAAATGATAAGTGATAAGAATTGCATATATGTACATGCATATTTATTGAATAGGTTATAGCAAAGAGGCTAGAGAAGAAGAATAAAATTTTGTGCCCAACAAATAGGTACACGTTTACTGTTTTGTTTGGGTGATGATTTTATGAGCCTGTTGGCTAGCCGCTTGGCTTTTTCTTTTTCTTTTTGAGATGAGACGCCCGTGTAGCTATTTGAGAATTTTCCCAGCCCCTCCCGTACAAAGGAGGTTATGGCGAAATTTTCCAAAATGTAAAGGCGTTAGTGAAATATTTGAAGTGAAAACGATATAGGAATTTTTGAATGAACTATATTTATATACATATATAAATATGAATAAAATTAAACGAAACGTGGCCGTGCAGTTCGTGTTTTGAAACCGTGATTTCAAACGACTAGTGCGGGAAATCCGACCATTGGATTTTCTCGAAACCGCAACCGTTGGGTTCGCCTTGGAAATATCTTTCCAATGGCACCAACTTTGTGAAGATCCGACGGTTGGATTGTCTGGAATGTTTAATTAAAAACTGAAGAAAAACAGCACCAGAAACGATTATATTTTTATATATATAAATATAATTAAATTAAATCGAATAACGACGCTGTAGTTCGTAATTTGAAATCGTAACTTCAAATGACTAGTGTGGAAGATCCGACCATCGGATTTTCCCAAAACTGGACCCGTTGGATTCGTTTTGAAATGATCTTTCTAACGATATAAAATTTGTGGTGATCCAACGGTTAGATTTTCAGATATGTGTAAAACAAATTTAGTGAAAAACAGCGCCAATGCTTCGGCACGACCTGAAATGTTGTTTAATTAAATATGGCCGTTTTAAACAAATAAAAATGGCGATATATCAATGAAAAATATTATTGACGATATAGAATGGAAATAAACCGATTTTGCTTGGTTTGCTTGATACGTGATGGTTGAATGTATTTAACATGAAGATTATAACTAAAGAACTGAAATGTGAAAGTTGAATAGTCTAACCATGTGATAAATTGATTTGAAAATCTAAATATACGTGGGTTATTTGAAAAGCCCGAGTTCATCTCATTTCAAATAATCGATCGATGTTGAGAAGTCGAAGAGTCGAAGACAGTTAAAGACCGACGATCTTCACATTGGATGGATGGGCGCTACTGATGCTCGTGATTGGAGTAGCTACCTTGAAGGAGCTGAGGTAGTAACCGTCCAGATATACTATTGATTGTACGAGTATGCGAGGATTTGGTGCCTCCGGTTTCGTTCAAACCCAGAACGAACTTGTAAATGGACTGTGTGTCTGACATTGGATTTTGTTCTGTGCTGATTGATCTCTGTTAAATATATATCTGTTTGGCGGCGGAGAATTTATTCTCTTGGTTAACGCCCTTCTCTGAGACGTACGAGCTCAGAGGTTATGTATTGATAGAAATCAGTCTCATGGAGTGGATTGCCTGTGTGGCACGCCTAAGTGGCATATGATCAAGGCTTCTGTTGCAAAGCAAAGTCTTGTGGTTGATGATCAAAGCATGGTCTGTGTGACGTAGCTTTGTGTATAGCGTGAATTCGCGAGCCTCACGCCCCGGTATGAGTCAAAAACGGGAGATGGACCGCTGGGAGAGCACGACGTTTCTTTCTAGCTAAGGTGGTGTTAGTGACCTACCAGCCCTGACATTATATATACTTTTCACCTGTGTGGTTGTTGGAATGCGAGGCGCCTGGATTATAGGTCTGTAAGGACCGGGAAACGTGTGTTCAGGAATTGCCAATCCTCAAAAGTAAGAGAGGACCGGCCCGACCGATTCCAAGGACCGCTGTGTGCGATCCTGGGGCATTTGCTAGAGTGTCTCGAACGGAGAGGAGCTTGCCCCTTGCCTCGACTCATAAAGGAATCCAATTTCCAATACGAAATATGCGGATGTGATTGTATTACTAGTATAGCGACATAGTAGATGGTAGCTATGCCGCCTAGGATTGATATTTATGATTGAATTTGCTTTCGAAAACATATATGCACTAGTAATAATATCAAACACTTTTGTTTTACACGTATGAAGCATTTTTTGGCCATTATAAGGTAAAACTCTATCCTCCGTCTTGCGTTGCATTGTGTGATGGGACCTGAGTCTTATAATGGCTTCATTTTATAAAAAGCATTGCGATGATTTAATCATTTACTTTATTTCATGCACTAGCACTCATTGGAGTAAACCCGTTCCGCGAAAGTGGCGTAGTCCTTTGATTTGCCTTATTATTGTTGTTAATAAGTTAAGTAGATTTCTCATACCAGTCCCATGACTGACTCGTAGTTTGTTTCACCTTGCGAACTCGGGTGCCCTCATTTTCACATGGGCAACCTAGTTACATGTATCTGGTGCACTTTTGGCTCATGGCGAGGCTTGACTACACCGTGCTGACTATGACTCTTTCCGCCATTATAGTATATGTATTATGATTCCTCCATTGGCGATGTAGACTGATATTTATTTTGTGTACTCTTTATGTATGATTCCGCCTCTGGCGATGGTGACTGATTATGTATTATTATGCAGTAAGTTGTATCCTGCACTGTGCTCTCTGATGTGGTGATATCTATATGATTCCGCTGCCATATGTGTGTAAATTATTCTATTTTATGTTTATGCTAATATCTGTGATCTGGTAATGATGATTGATGTGTTATATTCCAATGATTATCCTTAACACCGTGATATGGGGTTTTGGGATTGTCACATTTCCACCAAATTCTCTTACCCATTTGCCTAACCCTATCAGCTTCACTCGGGAGTCAACCAAAAGTAGAAAAAACAAGTATGCAAATGGATTACGTGTTCTAGATCTACAAAATTGCTTGTCCATGTATACCCTTCATCTCATGGTTGACCTGAAAGATCACCCGATTTGGCTATCAATTGAATTTCACGCATAAGTATGACAGTGGCGTCGAAAGCTGATTTTCACTCCTTCAAAATGGCAGGTGCATACAATAAATTCCGAATAAAATCAAAGTGCTTCATCTAAATTTGATCATGTTCTCATATGCACGATTTTGACATAAAATGTTTAGTGTTATTATTACCACAAAATATATTTTTAAATGTTCGTGAAATAGTTAAGACGAAGCTGTTTAGGACTAATATTTTATATATGTTATACAGGTGATTTTGAATGTTTAGGAATACGGTTAAGATGGCCTGTGAAATTGGACGAATGGTGTCACTGCTTACGAAGGAGGAAGGACGGACCAGAGCTACTTCTGAGACATCGTGATTCCTTATTTGATATAATCAGTTTCAAATGGTTTTAATTTTACTTAAAGATACAATTTTTTCAGTTAATCATGTACTTTGTGCCTAATTTATAGTTTTATTGTCCTGTATGTGAACATCTTTGGATGAACAATTAAAACATGGCATGATTAAAAAAAGTCTAGCAGAAAACAATTTTAGAGGTAATAAAATTAGTTCTTAGATAATGGATTCTTGTCGAACTTTTGCATCGGGCTTCTAAGGGATACAAAGGTATGTAAGAATATGTTTACAATTTTAATACCCTTACTTTGGTCTTCCTAGTCGTTTTCTATACAATTATCAAATTTTTGTACGCTTAATACTGAACTCCTCCCCATGACTATTATAAACATTGCGTAACCATCTACTTTTAATTACCTATTATTATGATCAGACAGCTGAAGTTTCATTAATGAATGTTTCTACCTTTATGGTCATTATATTCATCTTTTTTTAAATGATTAACATGTGCTATATTACATATTTATCCTTATTTCTATGATCTGTCTTTTACATCCTTTAATATAGATTTTGAGCTATCCATATCATCAATTTTGCTTGTAAAGATCATGCTTTTTAATTACATGTGGTATATTACTATTTTTGAAACAATATCTTTATTTTTTTTCAAATTTAACAACATGTTATTGAATTTAATTCATTTTTTTTGCTTATTTTCCTATATATTCATTTGATTGCTTTTTTAATTTAATGCTTACTGAAATATCTATCGTTAAAGCAAACGATTGTTTATTATTTCTTCCAAAATTAACAAGATGTTCACCGTTCATAGTTCTTTTTAAATTATCTCATATACTTATGTCTATTATATTTTACTTCTTTTTGTTTGTTGTGGTTTTCTTTTCTTTTTACCACTGGAAATGGTTGCTAAGAATATACGCAAATGCATATACATATGTGTACAACATGTTCTAGAGATTGGAGTATGTGCTGAATTTGAAGCCAGATTTATTAAATTAAATTAATATGTAGCTTGCTCATTGGATGCTGCATTTGTGTAGTAAATTGTTGACACCATATTTAGTTATGTACCAACATTTATAAAGATAAATTCAAACATGTTTGTTGAGCATTCGAGATTAAAGGAAGAAAATAATAGTAATGATTGTTTACATATGTTGAATTATTAAAATTAATCATAATTTACCAAGCTTGATGATATACTATTTATACACTTCTGTAATCATGATTTGTGAAAACAACATGTGCTGTCATTAGGATTTTGTGACTTAAATTATCATTGAATATAATTTAGTCTCGCATTAGTTTCATGTATTTTCTTTTTCTTCTTTTTTTTTTTTTGGCAAAGCCGACCGGTTTTTAAGGTGACCGCAAACACCTTTTATTTTAACCAATAATAAAATACATGAAGTACAGGTGATTGAGGTTAACAATCAGCTATGGTTTTTAAGGTAGCCCGTCTACCACTTACATATAAAAAGAAAAACAGGAGCTAAGCAGATTTGCTTAAACTACTATGCGTTGTCAGAGAAACTAATCTCCAACAGCATCACCTGGTGTAACTTCCTGCACGGCCTCAGCAAAGTGGGAAGCCAGATCAGTTTCATGTATTTTCAATTACCATGATGGCATGATGTGAACTAAGATTCTGATGTTGAGTTTCAAATTGCCATAGGGACATGTAGGAGCATATTAGTAGTTATTTATGTTTTGCATATTGATCTTTGCTTTTACATTATCATAATTTAATGTCAGTTTTTTTATGTTACCCTTCTAAATTTTATAAATTAAAAGTATGTCTCATCTTAGCGTGTAGGCTTCAAAACTATCCTTCTTAGTGTGAAAAAAAATAGTTAAAAGGGTAAGTCTATCTCAAGTAACTGTCTTCCTTATTCCTTTTTTGTCACGCCTATTATGTTGCCTCCTAATTCTAAATCATTTATGTCCTATTTTGAAAAAAAAAATCATGTGTATCAACTCTCAATTCTAAATCTAAAAATTGGGATCACCTCCAACCATAATAACCATGACTGCTTTAGCAGTAACTTAAATTGGCTGTGGCAATCTAAGATCAGTTATCCTGTGGTAGTTTTCTTTATAAGCAATAGTTGGAATCCTACAATCGTCTTATCTGCAGCTGTCTCAGTGGTAAGGTTTTCCTAAGCATATTAGGGTATAAATTGATTAAACTCAAGTAACTGGATTTTATTTTTCATTTTTGCAATGGTGGGCTAAGGGGAGTGGCAGAGCTGACAGTTCTGTTTGTATTTAATGCTGAAAACTCATACTTAGGGACAATGTTGTACATAATTTACTGTACATCTTATGTACTTATCCACGGATTCTATCCAACCCCGTACAAACGAAATATAGTAGCAGTACAAATAACCTATCAAGTGGCTATTAAAGAGTAGCTAATTTATTATAATTCTGATCCATATTCACTTGCATTTTCTTATTATATAACTGATATCTTATAAACACGTTGTCACAAATATAAATTGTTTGACTGTCCATCCATGTTCTTGTCATAAAGACTGACCTACTTATATACATAGTACCATATACATATATAGTTTGATTTGGAATACGCGTATGGTTTATTATTTAGCTTACTTATATCATCAACAAGTTCAAGATATCATTCATGACACGCTTAAAACACATGAGCTCACAGCTCCTTCAAAAAAGAGCTCAATTGGTTTACAACATCACCTTTCTTAGTTCTACCAATATCTATTCTACATAAAATTCTATGGTCTGAAGCTACAACAACCGAGCGCAAATCAAGCATAGGACGGGCACCGAAGGCATAAGATAACACACACTGAGAAATGCATTATCATTATTACGTGTCGGGATGGCTGAAGATAGGAAGGGAAGGCTCCTATCTTCACTTCTTTATGTTAGTGTTAGGCATGAAGATAGGGCATGGAACTTGGACTGATGGAATTTGTGATGTCCCAGAAATTTCGACCACTGGAATATATAATTAACTAAAGGTTCAACTATGAATAATCAATTTTTATATTGATACTTGGAAATTAAAATCCAGTATACGGTTGTGAGTACGAAATTGAAACTCAATATAATTTAGAATGGTTGATTGGAAATTAAATATTCATTGTTGTAAATTCTAATTGGTTGGATATTTGAATTGGATTGAAATTCGATTGAAAATATGAATAATTGAATTTGAAAATAAACGTTAAATAAATTGGATATTTTATTTGTTAAAATATATGGAAAAGTGTATTGGTGTTTGCGAACAAATTAAACAATTGTAAACAACTGTAAAATCCGTTCGGCTTTCGTAAACAACAAGGATTGTTGTAGAGGGTGTCGAACTCTGGGACCATAAATATTTTAATTAATAAATCCAATCAAGTTATTTCAGGATTTTGATTGATTGAAAACACAGAAAATAAAAGCAATTAAATAAAAAGAGAGATTAATATAATAAGAGGAAGCAATTAGGGGATAATGACATAGATTGGATTCACACTCATCAATAGCCAACAAATAAATATAGATCTAATTCATGTTCCTATCACACACATGAATCAACGATAATTAGGTTCTTAGAAACAAATAAGTAAATAACGACAAGCATAGCCTATGCATGAGCTGAGCTCTTAAACAACCATAGACTATCGGGATAGATTCACTAATTAATTTCTAAAACCCTAAAATTAGATCTAAATCTGATAATTGTTAGATCGAACACGAATATAACCTGTGAGGGAGCACAGCTCTTAAACGACACAAAATATGAAGGTTCAGATCTAACCCTTATTCAGATCCAGATCTACATGTATAAAGTCCTCAATCTTTTGGCTATGTGATTCATGTTGAATCATATCTATTAGCGTCATCACCCGCTAATCAAAGGGGATTAGCTAGACATAGCTAAAGAAGAAGAGAAAAAGAAACCAAATAACATGAACATAAATAAAACTAAAACTAAATAGAACAAAGGAAGAACGATTTTTTTCCTAGAAGAGAATTACATAATAAAACCCAATGTTTTTTTACATGAATGAGATACAATGTATTTATAGCTGATATGACAAAGACTACTTAGCTAATTACACAATGTTGACTAAAGATTTATCCCAAATAACACATAAGCCAGTGTGAATGCAGCTGTAGAGTGAGTGGCCTTGCAAATGGTCTAATGTGAACGCAACATGAATAAGAGGCCTTGCAAATTAGCTAATGTGAACGCATCATGAGTCTTTAGTGAGTAAACCTACCAAGCTGAGCTCATTTTGCAACCATTCTTCAAGCTTTAAACTCTTCAAGCTTTAAACTCTTCAAGCTTTTATCAAATTCAAACTTCACTCTTTTTAAGCAATTTCTTCATGCTTTATCCATCGATTGCTCTAAACCCTGCTTTTTTCTCAATATCTGAAAACACATCTATAAATACACAATATCAATTATTTTAAAAAGAAAATGAGATAAATAAGCGGATAAAATGTACACATTTACGTGTATATCAAATACCCCCACACTTATCTTTTTATTCCTCCTCGAATAAACTAAACTAAGATGTGTCACACTTTCGTAGGAAACACGATTGCATTTAGCGTATGCAACAAGCCGTTAAACCCCTAGGTGTCCCTAGTAGGACGATTATTGTCTCGTGAGGGTTTTCAACGGATACTACCCACAAAATTCAAAGCGTATTATGTACGCGGATTAATTAAACTATATATTTAAGGTCTTTCACATTCCAAGGACTTTACTTAATTTCAATAATAACGGTTCAGCCCCAAATTGTCCATCCCATAATTGGTGCAAAAATGAGTAAAAAAATTCAAGCTAAATTGTAATTCCTTGATAACACTGTAATTGTCTTGAAGGTTAAGAGCGTGGTGTCAACCAAAGTTCTACACATTGGCAATGTGCACCCAATCATTTATTCTTTTTTTTTTTTTCATAATCTTGCACCAGTGTAACTGTACTGTATTGGATGTGAGTTATGCATAGATGAAGGAAAATTTTGTAAGTTCTAAAAATGTTATACGTAAGAGGGCAAGTGTATTAGTTGAACTTCAAGCCACAAAATGTAAAGTAATACTAAGGCACATATGGACATTTTGTTTCCTTTCATCACCTCTACTACAATCCTTGCTTTCTATGTATGGCATGATGGATGTGGATGGAATGGAAATGAATGCTTTATAGTCAAGAATGACTAGTGACTATTTTATTCTCAAAGAATTTCTCTTTATTTCATTTTTTTCTTTTCTTTTCCTTCCTTTTTCCCTTTTTTTTGCATGATGAATGATGAGTGGAGATGGAATGGAGTGATACCGTATATTCTTTCATTTGATTCCTCCTCTACTAAGCGAGCCATAACCAACACTTCATGGAAGGAAAGTTTTGTGCCCTAGTTACTTTACTTCTATAACCCTGGTTCAACACACAAGTCTGGATTGATGTTATTAAAAAGTTGAAACGAATGATAAGCAAAGTTTCGTAAGATAGATAACCCATATAAAATAAGATGTGGTATATGGTTATCCTACCTTAAAACAAGTACGGAGTGGGTAGTGTAATATTGGTATAAAAAGTGACGTTTCTAAACCTTTGAAAATAAATCAGTACAAGGTTGATAAGTACACCAATATAAGAAAAACTTGTCGGAACATGGATGTAATTCGACTACAACTTGGGTTTGAATAATGTGGGGTATCGAAGAAGAATGCTACAATGAGTCATTTCTCCTTAATTGGGCCAAGTGGATTTTAGAACTTACGAATTTGAAAATTTGAGTGGAAAAGAAAATATTATGCATGAAAATGAACTCAGAAAATCCAACAAATGTAAGTGCAAAATCATTATTATTTGATTTTTATTTTATTTTTTTACTTGCACATTCTTACATGTATAACAAGGGTTGACACGCTTACTCCAGAACACGACTAACGTCTGCACAGTCTCAAGCTAGCATCTTAAAAAAGACATATTACGACTCAATGAATAAATAATGTTCATTCCCATCACCCAACAATTCAACTTATCAAACAAGAACCAAGGTGTTATTTATGAATTTAAGTTAATCCTTGTTCAATGAATGACCTAGTTCATAAAATTTGATTGCTGATGTAATGTAAATTCCCCCCCCCCCCACACTTGAGTGTGACTGTGTCCTCACAGTCGTTAATCAGACATATCTTAGTGAAAGGAAAAACAAATAAAAGAATATTTACATATGTGCAAAAGAGGGTTAGTGCGTCTTACCGAATGTAATGTGGCTCATGGAGGACCATGAGATCTTCCTCCTAGTTGGGTATTGGTTCCAAGTAAGGTTTAAGGTGACCATTAACCTTATAGGATGATCCATCGGTTGGATTCTCAATTCCTACCGCACCATGCAGGAAAACAGTCCATACAGTGTAAGGTCCTATCCATCTAGATTTTAATTTACATGGAAATAAATGCAATCTTAAGTCATACAACAGAACTTTTTGACCTGGCATGTAAGTTTTACGTAAAATTGATTTATCATGAAAAACTTTCGTTTTGTCCTTATAGATTCGTTCATTTTCATAAGCATCATTTTCGAATTTCATCAAGCTCATTAAGCTGAAGTTTTCTAAGTTCACCTACTTGCTCTATTTCAAGATTTAAAGTTTTTACTGCCCATAACGCCCTATGTTCGAGTTCAACTGGCAAGTGACATGGCTTACCAAAAATAAACCGATAAGGGGACATACATAAGTTTGTTTTGAAAGCGGTGCGGTAAGCCCAAAGAGCGTCGGTTAACTTTTGGGACCAATCTTTACGATTTCGATTCACAGTTTTCTCAAGGATTTGTTTAATTTGCCTATTTGATACTTCAAACTGCCCACAAGTTTGAGGATGGTAAGGAGTGGATAACTTGTGGGTTATTGAATACTTTCTCATGAGAGCTTCAAAAGAACAATTACAGAAGTGTGTCCCGTTATCACTGATTATTGTGCGAGATGTGCCAAACCTAGAGAAGATATTTTGTTTCAAGAAGCGCACAACAACCTTATTATCATTTGTTTTGCATGGAACAACTTCGGCCCATTTAGAAACATAATCTACAGCTAAGAGAATGTAAAGGTTCCCAAAAGAATTAGGGAAGGGTCCCATGAAGTCTATACCCCAAACATCAAAAATTTCGACCTCTAGAATGGGGTTTAGGGACATCATATTCCATTTAGAAATTTTCCCTAAGAATTGACATCGATCATAAGTTTTGCAAAATTTGTATGCGTCTTTGAAAAGGTCGGGCCAGTAGAAACCCGATTGGAGAACCTTTTGGCTGTCTTTTTGGGACCGAAGTGACCACCACTGGCTTGGTAATGACAGAAAGAGAGGACACTTCAGTGTCAGGAACACACCTTCGAATGATTTGATTGGGTCAATACTTGAAAAGATAGGGGTCGTCCCAGAAAAAATGTTTCACTTGGGAAAAGAATTTGTGTTTATCCTGCTTGGACCAAAAGGAAGGGGTCTGCTTAGTGACTAAGTAGTTGACAATGTCAGCGAACCAAGGATCAGTGGATATAGAAAATAGTTGTTCATCAGGGAAATTCTCGTTGATCGGAAGGGAAGAATAGGGGGCATTTGGAAGACGAGACAAGTGGTCCGCAATAACATTGTCAGATCCTTTTTTATCCTTAATGGTACGGTCAAATTCTTGAAGTAGAAGGATCCAACGAATGAGATGATCCTTAGCATCCTTTTTAGAGAAAAGGTACCTAAGTGCAGAATGATCAGTATGAACAGTGATGTGTGAGCCAACTAGATAAGGTCTAAATTTTTCTAGAGCGAAAACGACTGCCAAGAGTTCCTTTTCAGTGGTCGTATAATTGATTTGAGTGTCGTTCAGAGTCTTACTCGCGTAGTAAATAACATGAAGAATCTTATCGATACGTTGTCCTAAGACAACGCCAATAACGAAATTTGAGGCGTCACACATGATTTCAAAAGGCAGCTTCCAATTAGGAGAGCAGATGATCGGGGCAGAGACAAGTTCATTTTTAAGATGCTCAAAAGAAGAAATGCAATCAGAATTGAAGTCGAAAGGAACATCCTTACTAAGAAGACTAGTCAAAGGTAGAGTGATCTTGCTAAAATCCTTTATAAAGCGACGGTAAAAGCCATCATGACCTAAAAAGGATCGGATGTCCTTAACGGTTTGGGAATAGAAAGATTCAAGATTACCTCAATTTTGGCTTTGTCTACTTCAATTCCTTTATTAGAGATGGCATGTCCTAAAACAAAGCCATGTTTGACCATGAAGTGACACTTTTCCCAATTAAGCGTTAAATGTTTGTCTTTGCAACGGTTAAGAACAAGATCCAGGTGATGTAAACACTCGGTGTAAGAATCCCCGAATATGGAAAAATCATCCATGAACACTTCCAAAAATCGCTCGATAATATCAGAAAAAATGCTAATTATGCACCTCTGAAAGGTTGTAGGTGCATTACAGAGACCAAAAGGCATACGACACTACGCAAATGTACCAAATGGACAAGTGAAAGTGGTTTTCTCTTGGTCCTCAAGAGAGATAGGGATTTGATTATAGCCCGGGTACCCGTCAAGGAAACAATAGTACTTGTGACCGGCTAGTCGTTCTAACATTTGATCGATAAATGACAGAGGGAAATGATCCTTACGTGTTGCAGCGTTAAGTTTCAAATAGTCAGTGCAAACATGCCAACCGTTCTGGGTGCGCGTTGGGATAAGCTCGTTAGCTTCATTTTGGATCACGGTAATCCCTGATTACTTAGGTATGACATGAATCGGACTAACCCATTGACTATCGGAAATTGGGTAGATGATTCCATTGTCAAGGCATTTAAGGATTTCAGCACGAACTACTTCTTTCATGACGGGGTTTAGTCGACGTTGGGGATCACGAGTGAGTTTGGCATCATCTATAAGGTGGATTCGATGTTGGACTATCGAAGGACTAATCCCCTTAATATCAGCCATGGACCAACCAATTGCTTCCTTATTTTTCTTAAGGATGGGAATGAGCAATTGTTCCTGCTCTAAAGTAAGGTCAGAAGTGATAATGACAGGAAAAGTCTCATTGTCACCTACGTAAGCGTACTTAAGATGACTGGGCAAACTTTGAGTTCAGATTTTGGGGATGACTCAACTGAAGAAACCGGTTGAAGGACGGACTCAATTGTGAGTGGCTCGACAGGAATCAAATCAGAGACATTTTCGGGAATATCTTGAAACAAGGTTTCATAATTCGATTCAATTTTGTTATTTAGATGGTCGAGCTAGGGTTCATTGTCGCGGACAGCATGAATTTCAGAAAACAGGTCCACACAAGAGTTAGGAGAGTTTTCGGTTCTAAAGATGTTTAGCTCGATCGTCGTGTTACCGAAAGAAAGTTTCATAGACCCATTTCTGTAGTTGATAAGTGCATTAGAGGTTGTTAAGAAGGGTCTTCCTAGAATCAAAGGGATCTGGTTTGAAGGATTGCTTACCTGTTGAGTTTCTAGGACAATGAAATCAACCGGGAAGATGAATTCGCCTATTTTAATCAATACATCCTTTATTTCGCCCACAGGTTTCTTAATTGAACGGTCAGCAAGCTGAAGGGTAACCTTGGTGGGTTTCATTTCTCCTAGCCCTAATTGGCGATAGACGGAATATGGAAGCAAGTTAACACTAGCACCTAAGTCTAGTAGGCATCTATCGATTTTCTTGTCCCTAATAATACATGATATTGTGGGGCAGCCAGGATCTTTGTATTTCACTAGCATTGATTGGGGCAAGACTTTGCTTAGAGTTGTCGTTAGAAACACTTTCTTAGGTACTTGTGTATGACATTTTTGAGTACACAAATCTTTTAGAAATTTCACGTACTGTTGAACTTGTTGAATAATAGCTAAAAGAGGAATGTTCACTTTAACTTGCTTAAATATTTCTAGGATCTTTTCTATTTTGTTCATCTTTTTCCTAGGTCGGAGTCTATGAGGAAATGGAGCAGAAAACTCAGTAGGTTGGGACACTTGAGTTTGAGGATGGTCCTTGTCAGAAATTGGCTCAATATTCTGATCGAGTTGGTGGGGTTTGGAGGATCGTCCGGTAAAGCATTTGGGTTGACCACATGGTTGTCAATCTTTTTGTCGGATCTAAGAGTCGTGACCGCATTCAAGTGACTAACGTTTGAATCTTGAATGATGTGAGTTTGGTTGGAGTTAGAATTTTTACGGTTGGGGGTTTGGAGTGGGATGACTCGGGAAAGTGCCTCTTTCTCTTTCACTTATGGAGGTAGCTAATCGACTCATTTGCGTTTCAAGTTTAGCAATTAATTGGCTCGTGTTCTGCATGTGCGAAGTCAATAAGTTTTGAAGATTGCTATTTGATTGGAGATTTTGAGTCGTTGCTTTAGTCAATGCTTCAAGAGTTTTCTCAAGTGACATCAATCATTTATCATCTTGAGGTACAAAATATTGTTGCGCTTGATTTTGAGAAGGTGGCGCAAGATTTTGGAGTTGAGTTTGTTGAAAGGAAGGATTTGAAGCATTATTCGAAAATGGTTGAAAAGGAGGTCGAACCGAATTCGAATTTGCATTGTTTTGGGCCCAAGAGAAGTTAGGATGTTTCTCCAACCTAGATTGTACGTTGGGGAAAATGGGTCGTTTCTAGCTTTTTTAAATGCGTTGAGTTGTTCCAATGAATGTGGGCATTGATCGGCTATGTGGTTAGAATCGTTACATTTGTAACATGAGGTCTGAGACGCTTGAGGTTGATTTATTTGAGTTGATGAAAGGACATTATCGAATTTGGTTATCATCACGTCTATTTTTGCTTCTAAGGCTACTGATGATCCTATCGAATGAGCGTTAGATCGTGAATAAATCGATTTCTCATTAGATCTATCCCATTGAGCTGATTTTTCGGCCAAATTTTCGAGAAATTGCCAAGCGGCATTGTGATCTTGGGCTAGAAAATTTCCTTGGCACATCCATTCAAGCATGGTTCTAGAGTTATTTTCAAGTCCATCGTATAAAATTTGACAAAGATTCCATTTTTCGAAATTGCGATGTGGACATTTGACTAGAAGTTGTTTAAATCTTTCAAAATATTTTGCAAAGGATTCACCTCCAAATTGATGAAAATTGACGATTTCGTTTCGAATTTTGGATGTTTTTTCCAAAGGGTAAAATTTCTTTAGAAAAATGTTCACAAATTCACCCCAAGTTCCAATCGTATTTAAAGGCAAGCTATACAACCATTTCTCAGCATAATCGGTAAGTGCAAATGGAATTAACCTAAGTTTGATTCCATCGTCACTTAATTGTTGAAATTTCATGGTTGCACAAACTTGTTCAAATTTGGTCAAGAAAATATAAGGATCATCACATTCTAGATTGCCAAACTTTGGAAGAGTATTTAGATGATTCGAATGAATTTCAAAGTGGTTACTCGTTGGGGCGGGCAATATGATGCAACAAGGAATAGAAACCCGATCGGGGAAGTATCTATCCATAAGAGATCGAGGGGGATTTTCTTCGGCCATGGTTAAAAGAATGTTTGTTCGAACTAAACGATTATCTGAAGGATCACGATTCCAACTACGCATGCACAAGCGAGAAGAAGATTAAAAAAAATTGAGACGCGAATAGAAATTTTTTTAGAGGAAAAGAGTTAGACACAAAAGAAAATTGTTTTTTTTTAAATAAGGATGAACCTAATGAAAATTACTTATTTACAATCTTTCTAGAATTATATAATGACGGTTAGATTTATTTCAACAAAAGATTTCTTAGCTAGTTAACGGACAGGAGTTATCGGTGCACCAGGAATCACCCTAGCAATGCAGCCGAAGGTTTAAGTACCTTCAGAGGAACAACCGATATAATATTTACGAATCACCGTAATATTTATAAACGGTGATTACTCTACTGTAGTCTAGACACAGAGAAATAATCCATTAGAACTAAACCAGTTTGTCAAAATATAATGAAGTCCTTAGAAAATATAAACAAAACTAAGATGAATGCGATTTTTTTAATGTTTTAATCAATCACATAATGAATAGTCACAGAACAGGCAATTGCAGAAATAAATTTTTTTTACAAGCAAGCTGATGCCCTGTAGAAGATTTTTACAAGCAATGTCTATATATATATATATATATATTTTATTTTGCAGCAGCAGTCCCTGTAGAGTTAGAAAAATACTCACCTAGATCGGCAGTCCGTCTAGTGCAGTTGAGTCGCGCTAGCGCGTTTACACCCCACTTGGTGTGCAACCGCTCCAACAATTCAGATTCTGCTAATTGTAAATTGCTTGACCGCTGAATTTCTGATTTCTTTGCTTGAATTCTGCTTGCTCTGATCTGGAGTGATTTTGATTTTTTTTTTCTTTTTTTTACAAAGTCAAAGAAAAGTAGAGGAAAACAACAAGTGTCTAAACTATAGAAATAACAGAAAATTTTGAACAATACCTACACACTCTGGCCCACGAAAAGATTACAAACCCAATCCCAAATATTTTTTTAATACTTCCTCAAGCCCAAAAAATTAAGGCCCACAAAAACTACTGAATAGAAATAAAGTTGGTGTTTACTTCAACACGCAATTCCCTTTAAATCCAAATCCATCGAAACATAGCAGAAAGCAAATTCGTTCAAATCGCAATTCGTTTTTTTCCGGTAATTATGGAAAGAATCGGGGAGTCCGATCGGTTTTGGAAGTGTGATGGTTCAAAAAATGGTGATTTGGGATTTGCATGACGGGTTGAGCAGTTGTCAGGAAGCGGCGATTGGGGTTGGCGTGGGAAGACGATGAAGTGGACTTAGGGTATTGCGATGGCAGATGCTATTGCTGCGGGTGGGTGCTGAAGGTCTGAAAACTTGAAGTGGGAGGTGCGTGTATGGTTGGATGTTTTGTGGTACTTGATGGTTGTTTGAGAATCCAGTTGGGTAGACAAGGGTTTGGAGTCGGATCTGGCTTTTCGCTGCTCAAGGGGTTCTTGTTTGCAGGTGGCGTGTTTTGGGTTGAGGCGTGGTTGTTGTTTGTGAATTGTAGATGAGGGTTGATGGTCGAAGAAAATGTTGATGGCTTGTGTAGATGGCGGTGATGTCTGTAATGGGTTCAGGCGGTGGCTCCTTGGAAGGAATTTCGATGGGTACGACTGATGAGGATCAATGAAAAGGGACGTTGAAAATGGGGTTATTTGCTGTCAGTGTGTGAGATGGATTGATGTGGCTTTGTGGTTGTGATCGGGTGGAAGAAAATGGTGGTTCACTGTATGGAAATTGTAGAGGAGGTGCAGTTTTTAGATTAAGGGCCGAAGAAAGGAGTTTTTGGTATTTGCGGTAGAATTCAAGGAGGAATTTCAGAAAGACTTTTTTAGAAGGAATTATATATATATATATATATATTTGTAAAGAACTTGTAAACAGAAGAAAAGAAAATGTCATGGGAAAGAATTTGACAATATACAAGGAAAAGAATTGGAGGAAAAATGGCAAGTTTTTTTATTGTAATTTGAAAAAAGGAAAGAAATTTATAAAAATCGGAAAGAAATAAATGAAAGAAAAAGGAAACAAATTGAAAACAAAAGGTAATGAAAGTGAAAAAAAATCAACTAGAAAATTGCAAATTGTTTTTCTTTCTTAATTAGAAGATCAACAATACCAAATCAAAGCTAATCAAGAGATTTTTTTATAAATGAAGGAAAATAAACTTAAAAAAAATTGTGTTTTTTTTTAAATGTAGGAAAACTAATATATATATATATATCTCGAAGGATTTAAAAGTAAAAATTATTTTGGTCCCCGGCAACGGCGCCAAAATTTGTTTGCGAACAAATTAAACAATTGTAAACAACTGTAAAATCCGTTCGACATTCCTAAATAATGAGGATTGTTGTAGAGGGTGTCGAACTCTGGGACCAAAAATATTTTAATTAATAAATCCAATCAAGTTATTCCAGGAATTTGATTGATTGAAAACACAGAAAATAACAACAATTAAACAAAAAGAGAGATTAATATGATAAGAGAAAGCAATTAGGGGATAATGACATAGATTGGATTCACACTCATCAATAGCCAACAAATAAATATAGATCTAATTCATGTTTCTGTCACACACATGAATCAACGATAATTAGGTTCTTAGAAACAAATAAGTAAATAACGACAAGCATAGCCTATGCAGGAGCTGAGCTCTTAAACAACCATAGACTATCAGGACAGATTCACTAATTAATTTCTAAAACCTTAAAATTAGATCTAAATCTGATAATTGTTAGATCGGACACGAATATACACTATAAAGGAGCATAGCTCTTAAACGACACAGAATATGAAGGTTCAGATCTAACCCTTATTCAGATCCAGATATACATGTATAAAGTCCTCAATCTTTTGGCTATGTGATTCATGTTGAATCATATCTATTAGTGTCATCACCCCCTAATCAAAGGGGATTAGCTAGACATAGCTAAAGAAGAAGAGAAAAAGAAACTAAATAACATGAACATAAATAAAACTAAAACTAAATAGAACATAGGAAGAATGATTTTATTCCAAGAAGAGAATTACAGAATAAAAACCAATGTGTTTTTACATGAATGAGATACAATGTATTTATAGTTGATACGACAAAGACTACTTGGCTAATTACATAATGTGGGACTAAAGATTTAGCCCAAATAACACATAAGCCAGTGTGAACGCAGCTATAGAGTGAGTGGCCTAGCAAATGAGCTAATATGAACGCAGCATGAGTAAGAGGCCATGCAAATGAGCTAATGTGAACGCATCATGAGTCTTTAGTGAGCTAAATCTACCAAGCTGAGCTCATTTTGCAACCGTTCTTCAAGCTTTAAACTTTTCAAGCTTTTATCAAATTCAAACTTCACTCTTTTTAAGCAATTTCTTCATGCTTTATCCATCAATTGCTCTAAACCCTGCTTTTTTTCTCAACATCTGAAAACAAAGCTATAAATACACAATATCAATTATTTTAAAAAGAAAATAAGATAATAAGCGGATAAAATATACACATTTAAGTGTATATCAATTGGATATGCGTATATTCGCATATATAAAGAGAATGGAATTTAACATTTCAAATTTGGAAGCGAATGGAGATATCGGTAGACGAGCGAAATTAAATCGGTAGACTAGTAAATAAGTTTAAAAGTAAAATAACATCGTATACGAATGGATTCAACTATGACCAGACTGATTCAAAATGTTGAAGCGTGACGGTACGTAAAATTCCATCACGATTGGAGTCTGTTTGTGGCAGTACAAAAATAAAACATGGACATAAATAGCGGTAGGAGATAAGGAGAACCGTTAAATATGAATTAAATAAATAAAGGGGTTCCTTGTCGCATACACCATCTAATGCCTTCCTCCCCACTTTTTCTTGGATGCCACGGTCCCTTCTTTATAAATTAAAGCCTTTTCCCCATTTCTTCAACGCAATCAAAAAGTTTTCCCCTTTTCTTTTAATGGTTGATGCCCCTTTATCCCTCTTCCCTTAAATCACGCAAGACTAGAATTCTGTTCGGCTATTACCAAAAATCAAAAGCTCCCCCTTTTAATTTAATAGTCTCTGAAATTTTCCTCAGCCTTAACCGTAATCGATCTCCGCAAATCACCGCGTTTCGATTTTTCCGCCTGGCCACCTTAAATCTGCCTCATCGCCAATGAGCTGCGAAACACCCCAAGTCGCCGACTTTGAAGCCACTAGCGTTACAGCGAATTTCTTCCACCGGCGCCTAGTCATCTCGTCGTCGTCACCTCTTAGCGCAGCGAAACACCATGTCGCCAACTCTTGAAGAACACCCAAAAATCGAGTATCGAAACCCGAGCCACTGCAGACCACCACCCTCTCGATACTGTTGCAGGTGAATTCTCACTCACGATTAAGTTTTGTTCAAGTATTTAAATTTCAATTGAAACTCGAATATGAAAGCTTGGTTGAATTTGTGTGCTTCCATGTTTTGAAGACCGTTAATATTTGGGAAACATTGCATGATTGGTTGTTTGATTTTTGCCTTTTTGTTGCCTTGGTTAAATTCCGGAAAACCTTGATTTGTTGCCATGAATTGGTGCTTAAATTCTTGGGATATATGCGTGAGTGACATGTTGATTTCTGAAGAAAAAAAAGTTATCGCCAAGAACAATACTGTTAATACTTAGCAACCTGACTCTTCATATATGAATAAAAGAAGGAACTAATTTTTGAGTAAAAGAAGGAACAACAGATCTTAATGCATACAACTAAAAAATGTAGGAATGAAATGCATGTTGGCTGTTGTTAGGAGACTAAACAGAAGGCGTTATTTCACTGCTTCCCACTTGAGATTTTTTTTTTGCTGCATGATTGACGTGAGGTTCTCTTCACATACACATGGGTCTTGTAACGACCTGCGTTCTACGCATCAGAAGGGCGTAGTATACTTATTTCTTCGAAGTCGTATGGTCGTGAAACTTTGGGGAACGACTATTGGGTCATTTCCCATGTTCATGATTTTTGCCGATTTTTAAATGACCGTTTTGCCCCTAGATGATCTTGTTTCGACCATAACTTTTGATTGGGAAGGAGTTTTGATCTGAATCCACTTCCATTGGCTTCGGATGATGGTTTGCAATTCCATAGAGTGGTCACATTAGCCAAACGGACTCACCGTTTAGGAGATATGGCTGAAACAAGGTTTAGAAAGTGAAAACCAGCATAACCGGGCCTAATTAGGGTGGTTAGCGAGAGGGCCCATAACCCATTTCGGGATTAGGGTTATGGGGAGGCTGAGAACAGTAGGGAAATGAATTTTATTTCATTTTTCAGCCATCTAAAACTATTCCTTAACCCTAGCTATAGCCTCTACCTTCTAAAATCATCCAAAATCGCTCTCTAATCGAGGATTAAGCTTAGCAACGCCAAATCAAGGAAGATCTTCACCAAATCAGTTTTAGAGCCGCTGTTAGACTTCAGTATTCACCCAAATCTGCGAAGTTTCAGTTCTGAAAATTTTAATTGTGGCAAAAGTGAGTGATTTGCAATGTTTTTCACTAATTACGGCTAATTAGCGATGATTAGTGATAATTAGCGAAATTATGGCTCAAAAAATTTGTAAAATTCTTAAATATTATTTCAGGGCTCTGATAAAAATTTGGGTTAATTTGGACATGTTTTACTAATTGTATGGTTAAGTCATGATTAAGGGGATTAAGGGGAAAATCATGCTTTTTGGGTATATTTGATCTAAAATATTTCATGTGAATGATGTTTTAATATTTTTGATTAATTCTATATGTTGTTACCGCTGTTTGAAATGTTTTGTGATGTCATAGAAAGGTTAGAATGGTTGAAAACGCCGCCGTTTGGCGAAAATAACTTGTTGGAAAAAGTTGCGGATTTTCATAATCGGTTAGGAGGAACACCCGATCCGATCCTGATAGGAGCAAGACACCCGATCCGATCCGGATAGGAGGAGGAGATCCGAACCGGATAGGAGGAAGAGACCCGAACCGAACTGGATAGGAGAAGGAGACCCGAACCGAACCGGATAGGAGGAGGAGATCTGAACCGAACCGGATAGGAGGAGGAGACCTGAATCGAACCGGATAGGAGGAAGCCCCGAGCCGAACCGGATAGGAGGAGGAGACCCAAACCGAACCAGATAGGAGGAGGAGACCAAAACCCGAGATGCAAAGGTAGTCCAAATGGGAAGTAGAACTCAGGATCCAATTGGGAACCAACGAGTTAACTTCATGAGTTGGGCTTTACTGCGGGACGCGTGCAAAGGGGTTATCGACGTCTATAGCTTTGACTCACTACGGAAAGACGGATATTGGTTACGGATCAGTGCAGTGAAGTTGTCATGACTTTGTGGGGGCAAAGTGATCGTAGCAAGGCTATGAGCCAGTGCAGTGGATCCATTATGACTCCATGGGGCAGAGTGGACATAGCAAAGGATTAGTGGCTATGGATCAGTGCAGTGGTGTCATTACAACTCCATGAGGCAGAGTGATCATAGCAAGGCATGGGGTGGTCAAAGTGGTAGATATCGTATGCTTTACGCACTGAGTGAGAGATGTGAGGATGGTTGCTATGCTTGATTGTTTGCCATCACTATGACATGCACACCCCCACCCCCGTATCTTTACACCATATGTTAGTGGCACCTTAGAGTATTGTACAATATGTAGTGCTAACTCTTTGGTTGCAGGTCCAGGTTCAGGTATGGTTTAGTATACCTGTTATTGTTCTGTTTTGCTGCTTATCGCTCATACCAGACTTTTGTATGACCCAAAGTTTTATGTCTCTTCTTATTACTTTGTGTGCTCTTAAACATGCAGATTAGAGATAGGTTAGGTGATATGCACGAGTAGCTGTATCGGAGACGAGCAGGAGGCTCCTACGTATGACATATATAGATATTCTCCCTGTGTAGTTTTTGGTCACTACTTTGGGCATTAGTAGTGTACCTTTCCTTTACTTTGCTTTAGAGACAGTTTTCAAAAGTTGTAATAATGATGATGTGGAGCATAAGCTGTATTTGGATTTTCCGCTGCTATGATGTTTAGTTTTCAGCTTATGCACTGTCTCGCCTGTTTATGTCAAAGTATGTTATTATTATATTTTATTCCATGCGGTGTGAGACATTCTACAGGTTCCTTGTTATTTCAAATTCCTTTCTTTTTCTTTCTTTGGCGACCGTCCCATGCTGGTCGGGCATTGGCACAGCGCACTTTCATCGGAAATGTTGACTAGTGCGGGGCGGGATGTCACATTTGGTACTAGAGCTCTAGGTTGTGTAGTTAACCTAAGGAAGTTACCAGGGAGAGATAATACGTATATGAGAGGGCGTATTTGTGATATTTTGGTTTTGAAAAGCTATATATATATATATATATATATATATATATATATACTATTAGTATAGCTAAGGATGAAGCCGCACTGCACTGACACCACAAAGAGGATGGTTAATCATTTCTCTTTACAGATTGAACGATGAGCCGATATACGAGGGGTGCTGGTGGAGGAGCCAATAATGGGAATGCTCATGACATGAGGACTATGTTCACTGACTTCATGAGAGAGATGCTTAGGGATGTTCAGAGGGAAGTTCCCAATGCTGCTAATGGTGGTGGTGTAGAGGTGCAGGTGCCTAGGGCCGATTTCGCCTAGCTCTGTAAGGATTACACTAGCCTTGGTGGGAAGTCATTCCACGGAACGGAGTCGGCTACGGATGTTCAGGATTGGTTGGATAGCTGTGAGCGTATCTTCGAAGACTTGGGTATCGAGGATGCGATGAAGAGAAGACTAGCATCCCGTCAGCTGCAAGGATGGGCTATGAATTGGTGGAATGCTATTAAGGCAGCTACTCCAGAGGATCAAGTTACTTGGGATCAGTTTAAGGCCCGATTCAGAGATAAGTTTATCCCAGCTGCCCAGAAGTCAGAATTGTTTAGGAAGTTCTTGGAGCTTATGCAGAATGGTAGGGCAGTCTCGGAATATATTGCTAAGTTCGATACTTTATCGAAATATGGACTATCTCTTATTGATACTGCCGAGAAGAAGAACGAGAAGTTCATAACTGGTTTGGATGGATACTTGGGGGAAAGGATTATTAACCACATCGACGAGACGTTTGAATCGATTGTGGGGAAAGCATTGAGGTCGGAGAGTCTTTACCTTAAGCCAAAGACTGAGGTTGTTGTTGTACCTGCAGGGGAGCCAAAACCGCAAGTAGGCAGTGGAGGCAAGAATAACTCGCAGAATAAGAGAAAACAGTACCAAGCTAAAGATAGCCAAAAAAAGAGTAAGAAAGATGTTGAGTGCTTCAGCTGTGGTAAGAAGGGCCACTATGCCAAAGAGTGTCAGGCCAAGCCAGCGGATAGGAAGTGCTTTAACTACGGCTAAGTGGGACATCACAAGGACAAGTGTCCGCAACCCCCTAAAGAAAAGCAGATTGTGAAAGCATATGCTATCAATGTTGTTCCTTCTTCGTTGAATGCCCCAACTGCAGCGGAGAAAGGAAAGAATGTCGTTATCCAAGGTATGCTTTCCATTTATGATGTTCCAGTTAGATTACTGTTTGATACCTGAGCTTCCAGATCCTTCATATCTAGTGACCTGGTAGATAGGTTGGGATTGGAACCCGAGATAGTTGATAGGCCATTGACAGTAACGAACCTGATTGGTGGTTCGAGTAGCCTTAGTATGATTTGCCGTAACGTGGTCTTATCGAGTCATGGATGTATGTTTGTTTGTGATTGCTTTGTGTTTGGGCTTTACTGGGTCTGGCATTATTTTGGGAGTCGATTGGCTCCAAAGATACAGGGTGGTGGTAGACTGTGAGGGCTTTTTGGTGACAGTTAGAGCGGATGATGGGCGGAGGGTAGTGTTTGGTGGTCTACCTAGTGATGGGGTAATGGCTAGTTTTCTAAATTCCCTCGACATCCCGCATGATGAGTTGTCAGATGTGCCCGTGTCTGGCCAGTATCCGGACGTCTTCGAGGAAGTGACCGGACTTCCACCACACCGAGAGATTGAGTTCCGTATTGATTTGGTGAAAGATGCTAGACCTATAGTGATGTCACTTCGTCGTATGGCACCAAGGGAGTAGCAAGAGCTCGGGGTGCAAGTGAGCAATCTTTTGAAGAAACGGTTTATCAGAAGAAGTGTTTCTGAGTGGGGAGCACCAGTTGTGTTTGCTACCAAGGCTGATGGTTCCCTTCGATTGTGTGTAGACTACCGCGAGCTGAATAAGGTAACGAGGAAGAATAAGTATCCTCTACCGCGGATAGATGTTGATCAGTTGAGTGGAGCGAGAGTGTTCTCTCAGTTGGATATCGCGACAGGTTTTCATCAGCTTAGAGTGGAAGCTGAGAGTATAGATAAAATGATATTTCGGACGCCGTCTGGATTCTATGAGTGGTTGGTCATGCCATTCGGGTTGACCAATGCACCAGCATATTTTGTGGATCTTATGAATAGGGTATTCAGGGATCAATTGAATAAGTTTGTTCTTGTGTTCGTGGATGTATCCTGGTTTATTCAAGGATAGAGGAAGAGCACAAGGAACATTTGTGGGTAGTGATGGAGGTGTTGAGAAAACACCAATTGAAAGCAAAGTTTTCTAAATGTCACTTCTGGAGGAGGGAAGTGAGATTCTTGGGCCATGTTATTTCAGAGAATGGTATTGCCGTGGACCCTGCGAAGGTGGCTACGGTATAAGATTGGTCTACGTCCAAGAATGCAACGGACATAAGAAGTTTCTTGGGATTAGCTGGATATTATCGTAAGTTTATCCAAGACTTATCCAAGATAGCAGCACCGTTGACTCAGTTGACCAAGAAGAATCAATCTTTCGTCTGGGACGAAAAGTGCGAGAATGCATTTAAGAGTCTAAAGGAAAAGTTGACATGTGCACCAGTATTAGTCATTCCTAAGGTGAATGAAGAGATGATAGTATACACAGATGCATGTGGAACCGGACTAGGTGTTGTATTAATGCAAGGAGGCATGGTTGTGGCTTATGCTAGTCGGCAACTGAAACCACATGAGAAAAGATACCCTACCCACAATTTGGAATTAACAGCGATCGTGTTTGCGTTGAAGATGTGGAGACATTATCTCTTGGGAGAAAGATTCGAGTTGTTTACTGACCATAAGTCGTTAAAGTATCTTTTCTCTTAGAAGGATCTAAATCCCCGACAACAAAGATGGTTAGAATTCTTGGCTTCCTATGATTTCAATATCGCATATACACCAGGAAAGGGAAATGTGGTAGTTTATGCATTGAGTAGAAGATATGCCAGTTTAGGGTCTATGTTTCTTGAATGGAAGCAACTGGAGTACATCGCAGGGTATGATTTCAGACCAAAGTGCGAATTGGATCCAGAAATATTAGCAAGTTTGACGATCAGACCCACTTTGATTGAGCGGATTGGTTCCAGTCAATGGGACGATCCTAACTTATTGAAAATCATCTTCAAGTTAGAGATGGGCATCGATGAGGAGATGAACAAGTATGGGCTTGACCGAGATGGATGGCTTAGAAAGAATGGAAGACTAGTTGCACCCAATGTCAATGGATTGAGAGATGAAGTGTTTAGAGGATGTCATCATTCAAAACTGACCATACACCCCAGTGGTAATAAAATGTATCGAGACATGAAACAAACCTACTACTGGGAAGGAATGAAAAAAGACGTTGGGAAGTTTATATCCAAGTGCTTGAATTGCCAGCTAGTTAAAGCTGAGCAAAAGAAGCCTAGTGGTTTGTTACAGCCACTGGAAATTCCAGAATGGAAATGGGAACAAATCTCAATGGATTTCATTGATGGGTTACCAAGGACTAGATCGGGCCATGATAACATATGGGTGATTGTAGACAGATTGACCAAGAGTGCAAGGTTCATACCGATCAAGTCGAATAGAACTACAACTAAGTTAGCGGAACTGTATATGACGTGGGTAGTGAGATTTCATGGAGTACCCAAAGGCATTGTGAGTGACCGAGATCCATTGTTTATTAGTGGATTTTGGAAAAGCTTACAAGAGGCTTTAGGATCAGAATTACATCTCAGTACCGCATAGCATCCTCAAACCGAAGGACAGACAAAGAGAGTGAATCGTGTATTAGAAGATCTCTTAAGAGCTTGTGTATTGGATTTCGGTGGATCATGGGATGACCATTTGCATCTAGCAGAGTTTGTCTATAAGAACGGTTATCAATCCAGTATTGGTATGACTCCATTTGAAGCCTTGTACGGAAGACCGTGTAACTCACCATCATGTTGACTGGAGACCGGTGAGAAGTTCGTGCTTGGACCAGAAGTAATAAGAGAAACTTCAGATAAAATCAAGATCATTCAACAACGAATGAAGACTGCCCAAGATAGGCAGAAGAGTTATGTTGATAGAAGGAGAAGAGAATTGAAATTCTCCGTTGGTGACTTAGTATTTGTCAAGATCTCTCCATTAAAGAATGTTATTCGATTTGGTAGGAGAGGAAAGTTGGCACCAAGATTTGTTGGTCCATTCCCAGTTCTCGAGCAAGTTGGGAATTTGGCATATAGAGTCGAGTTGCCTGACAAGATGGCAGGAGTTCACAACGTATTTCATGTTTCCTAGTTAAGGAAGTTCATACACGACCCCGATATGACTATTTCACCTGATCAGTTGGATGATATCGAAGTAGAACCCGAGGCGGTTGGGGACCGCAAGCCGATTCGTACTATCGAGCATGATACGAAGCAACTTTGAAGGAAAGCGATGAAACTAGTAAAGATTCAGTGGGGCGAGGATGAAAATGATTGTACTTGGGAGACAGAGGAGAGCATTAGGAAGGCGTATCCAGAACTCTTTGCCTGGTAAGATTCTACTTGCGGTTTAGTTTTCCGCATGCTAGGATAGACTTGTTTGTTTGTTTTGTATGTTGATTGTTGTAAATGATTGGTAGGCATGTAGGAACCTTTGTATGTTTTGGTTAAGGAATTTCGGGGATGAAATTTCCTAAGGGGGGGGGGGGAGGGAATGTAACGACCCGCGTTCTACGCATCGGAAGGTCGTAGAATATTTATTTCTTTTTCATATGAAGTTGTACGGTCGTGTGACTTTGGGGAACGACTATTGGGGTCATTTCCCATGTTCATGATTTTTGCCGATTTTTAAATCACCGTTTTTCCCCTAGCTGATCTTGTTTCGGTTATAACTTTTGATTGGGAAGGAGTTTTAACCTAAAACCACTTCCGTTGGCTTCGGATGATGGTTTACAATTCCGTAGAGTGGTCACATTAGCCAAACGGGCTCACCGTTTGGGAGATATGGCTGAAACAAGGTTAGAAGGTGAAAAATAGCTCAACCGGGCCTAATTAGGGTGGTTAGCGAGAGTGCCCGAAACCCATTTCGGGATTAGGGTTATGGGGAGACTGAGAACAGTAGGAAAATGAATTTTATTTCATTTTTCAGCCGTCTAAAACTATTCTTTAACCCTAGCCATGGCCTCTACCTTCTAAAATCATCCAAAATCGCTCTCTAATCAAGGATTAAGTTTAGCAACGCCAAATCAAGGAAGATCTTCACCAAATCAGTGTTAGAGCCACTGTTAGACATCAGTATTCGCCCAAATCAGCGAAGTTTCAGTTCTGAAATTTTAATTGTGGCAAAAGTGAGTGATTTGCATTGTTTTTCACTAATTAGGGGTGATTAGTGATAATTAGCGAAATTATGGCTCAGAAAAATCTGAAAAAAAATTGTAAAATTCTTAAATATAATTTCAGGGCTCTAATAAAAATTTGGGATAATTTGGACATGTTTTACTAATTGTATGGTTAAGTCATGATTAAGGGGAAAATCATGCTTTTTGGGTATATTTGATCTAAAATATTTCATGTGAATGATGTTTTAATGTTTTTGATTGATTTTATATATTGTTACCGTTGTTTGGAATGTTTTACGATGTCATAGAAAGGTTAGAATGGTTGAAAACGCCGTCGTTTGACGAAAATAGCTTGCTGGAAAAAGTTGCAGATTTTCAGAACCGGTTAGGAGGAACACCCGATCCGATCCGGATAGGAGAAGACACCCGATCCGATCCGGATAGGAGGAGGAGGTCTGAACCGAACCGGATAGGAGGAAGAGACCCGAACCGAACTGGATAGGAGAAGGAGACCCGAACTGAACTGGATAGGAGGAGGAGATCTGAACCGAACCGGATAAGAGGAAGAGACCCAAACCGAACTGGATAGGAGGAAGACCCGAACCGAACCGGATAGGAGGAGGAGATCCGAACCAATCCGGAGGAGACCAAACCCCGAGATGCAAAGGTAGTCCAAATGGGAAGTAGAACTCAAGATCCAGTTGGGAACCAACGAGTTAACTTCATGAGTTGGGCTTTGCTGCGGGATGCATGCAAAGGGGTTATCGACGTCTATACCTTTGAATCACCACGAAAAGATGGATATTAGTTACGGATCAGTGCAGTGAAGTTGTCATGACTTCACGGGGCAGAGTGATCGTAGCAAGGCTATGAGCCAGTGCAGTGGAGCCATCATGACTCCATGGGGCAGAGTGGACATAGAAAAGAATTAGTGGCTATGGATCAGTGCAGTGGTTTCATTACGACTCCATGGGGCAGAGTGATCATAGCAAGGCATGGGGTGGTCAAAATGGTAGATATCGTATTCTTTACGCACTGAGTGAGAGATGTGAGGATGGTTGCTATGCTTGATTGTTTTCCATCACTATGGCATGCACACCTCCACCCCTGTATCTTTACACCGTATGTTAGTGGCACCTTAGAGTATTGTACAGTATGTAGTGCTAACTCTTTGGTTGCAGGTTCAGGTATGGTTTAGTATACCTGTTATCGTTCTGTTTTGCTTCTTATCGCTCATACCAAACTTTTGTCTGACCCAGAGTTTTATGTCTCTTGTTATTACTCTTTGTGCTCTTAAATGGGCAGACTAAAGACAGGTTAGGTGGTATGCACGAGTAGTTGTACCGGAGAAGAGCCGGAGGCTCCTACGTATGACATATATAGATATTCTCCCTGTGTCGCTGGTGGTTACTACTTTGGGCATTAGTAGTGTACCTTTCCTTTACTTTGCTTTAGAGATAGTTTTCAAAAGTTGGAATAATGATGATGTGGAAAATAAGCTGTATTTGGATTTTCTGCTGTTATGATGTTTAGTTTTCAGCTTATGCACTGTCTCGCCAGTTTATGTCAAAGTATGTTATTATTATATTTTATTCCATGCATTGTGAGACATTCTACAGGTTCCTTGTTAGTTCAAATTCCTTTCTTTTTCTTTCTTTGGCGACCGTCCCATGTGGTCGGGCATTGGCATAACGCACTTTCATTGGAAATGTCGACTGGTGTGAGGCGGGTCGTCACAGGTTTACAAAATAAATAAAGAACTCGGTCAAACAATATTATGTTATCAATAATTATAATGCATTTAAGCAGATGTAAACTTATAGTCATAGCTGTTACAGCAGACGATACAAGTTAGCTCATCAATTTGTCTTATTTTATACTTTTTCTTCATCCTTAACTTAAATTTAAAAAGTTAACTTCAAAAATGAAAAATGTAGGTATACATAAAAGTTGGGTGTTAGATAGGTATCTAAATTCACACATAATTCACGGGTGCTTAATTTCTTCAGTAGTGTGAGTCAAGTTAACATGTGGTAACAAACATGCAATATATATTCTTTACCTTCTTCTATACTCAATTTTTTTTTGGGTTTGGTTTATTCAACTGTGGACCGGAGAATGATGGTATAGATATATGATTCAATAGGATAATTATAATAATGTTAATAACACAGTCCATCCAGTAAATCTTTTTGCATACAGTCCATTCATTTCTGGATTCTTCAAAGAGAGGATCAGATTAAAAGTAAGAGGCATCATTTATGAAAAACGGGGTCCCTAAAGTATTATTCTTTCAACCATGCAGTACCTTGTTTTGCAAACTGGGATTGTCAAATTCAAGAGGACAAAGTTTATTATTATGTAAAGATGTATTACATAGGAATTGGACATTATTGATGGGCATGGCCTTATGGAATGTACATGAGTACCTGTGCGTATTATAAGTAGTTCGTGTATGTCTATATTGCGCATGTAATTGTGATAACTCCGACGCTACCCTTATCTATACACTGACATGGAATATGTACCACCATTTGCCACGATATTGTTTCCATGATCACTAACCTTCTATTCAGTTAGCTGTTGTGCCCTGATTGCCATGTCATGGGTTATTTTGGATACAACCTGTAGTATACTGCAACTCTTTTGATTTGTTGTGTGGCCAATGTTTTTTTTAAAGTACTTGTAGTGGTCGTCCATACGATTTGGATTTAAATTCACATTGACCAGACTTGACCTGGCTACATATTCGCTCTTGACCTCTTATACATGCTGTGGCGACCTCCGTCCCTCTGTTGTGTCCTAAGAACTTGAAATACATTAAGTTGCACCCTTGATTTGTTATCATGCCATTTATATTTAGTTCTTGTAACCCAAGTGATATTTTTCCATTTATGTTAGTTCATGAAACTCGACTTACATGTTTACAGGTTGCTTTACTTTGTTTTGGAAAAATAAGGATACATGTCCAGTTTAATTAATTTATCCTAAAACTGAAACCATGATAGGTGCCATTTTACCTTATTTAAAAACTTAGCCCATTTGATTCATTTCCACTATTTATTTTGTAATTTCTGAAAGTTGAGCTGCAGTTTTCTAGCCTCCTCAGCATTATCAAATCTAATCATCTGAATGTAATACATGTTCTCTAGCATTGTCTTCTGTAATGATGGTATTTTTTTCCTCAACTGTGATCCTGTATCCCTCTTCAAATAAATTAACAAGCATGAGTCCAAAACACTCCCAATATTTATCTTGGCTACTGCTTGTCTTTCTAGATTTTCAATAGACCGACATATGGTCCAACTCTGTATGTACCATTTGTTGGCTTTGATGAAAGTTGATATTTTTCCAGAAGACATTTTCTCTCAGTTTGGTCGTTACAGTTTGATTGCAAACACGTATATTGTTCTAGAAGACATTCTCTCTCAGTTGCGGTACTTTTTAGCATCTAATGTAGCATGCATCAGTATAAACATATATTAGAACTTATAGCATGCATCAACATAAGTACCTGTAGCATGCATCAGTATAAACATATATTAGAACCCGTAGCATGCATCAATATAAGTACCTGTAGTACACATCATATTATTTACCCTGCACAGTCTGTTGCGGTGTAGTATGTTGTTTGTCCTAATTCCGTGTCCACATGAAACTATTTATTAGAACCTGAACATGTTCTATGGCTTTGATATAGTAATGGATACATGCGAAAATGATAGTGCCCTTACCATTTGGAACTATTGCGGACTGTGTTGATGTTGGTACGTTTTATGGCACTTTGACTACCTATTTGTACCCCACCCTTATTTTTTTTGAAATCTCGGCTGCATTTGTATTTCCGGATTCCTGGAACGCCGGGGCAGTACACATGGGTACCATGTATACGTATGTATATGCAAGCTTCCGAGATCACTTGATTAAACACTGATATGGGGAAAATACATTATATATTTTTTCTTCAAACGACAAATATTTAAAGTTAGAATCGACTATTATATTTTTGTTTCTATTGAAGTTGATTTACTTGAACAAAGTTTAATCATGACTCGAGTGTTTTATGTTTTTTCATGAAACGCTCGGGTCTGACCCTGAGCGTTACAGATTTAGATATTTCAGCTTGGGATTCGAAGATTGGCGAAATTGGGGTTCTGAAGATGCGCATTCTGAAGTTTTTTTCAAAAACAGTAAATATTTTCTTGTATTCAAGTTGTTTTAAAATTCCGCTGTATATAGAAAAATCTTGTATTCAAAAGTTTTGTTAATATATAAAAGTTTATTTTGTTGTTCAATACTCTGTTATTTGTTTATTATGTGTTTCTGTTTGTTTTTACTCTGTAAGCTAAATAACGATCCATCGATTTGAATATTTTAAGTTGGTTTAATTACCAATCTGAAATGGTCAAAAAGGCAGGACGTTACAAGTGGTTTTAGAGCTTTGGTTTATTCAAAGATTTAGCTTATCGAGTTTAAAATGAATAGGATCGACACTAGAAAAACGGATTTTTAAAATAAAAAGATTTCGAAAAAAAATTTTGAAAGTATAAATGGTTTTAAATTAAATTTTTGGAAAGGTAAATTATTTTGGAAAATAAGTATTTTGGAAACTAATATTTTTGAAACTAATACAGCGGAAATAAAAATTTACTTCGTTATTTGAAATTCTTCAGAATCCCTAGTTTTCGAATCCGCATTTGCCAGAGCTATTTTTCAAGTTCCCTTAGGATTTGAATCTCGAATCCATCATCGGATGGTATCTAAGGAAGATAAGTATAATTAGAATCAACGAATCAGTTTATCTAATCATGTATTTTGGAATTCAAAGACAACTGAAATTGATTGGAAATAATAAATCTAATGGAATTTGAATAAAAAGGGAAAATTTGAAATCATTTCAAAAATGAAACGATGAAGTTTATTTCTATGTTCAGAATATATATTAATGAAAATAAAATCAGAAAGGGTTATAATTGGCAGTCGACTGTAAAATTTTATTACTAGTTATTCAGATTTTGGCAAGAAAAATTTAAATCGGTTTCAAAACAATAATGTAGAATCAGATATATGAAATCAATGATAAGTTGTAAGATTTTTAATTAATTAACAAGAATTGAATGGTGAACAAGAGTTATAAATAAAGTGAATCGTAATTGAGATGAAGTGAAATATGAATGAAAAAGAGATTTGAATTTAAATTTGAACGGAATCAAAGCTAATTTGGATGTGACGAGTCTAGATTCATATAAAGGGAATAATATTCGCTTATTAAAAGTAAATTAGTTTAAAAGCAAAAATGTTGCTCATGAAACTGAGTATAGAAGAAAATGGAGTTGACCAGTATGATGAGATTTTTCCGAAGTTTGAAATATATTATCGGAAAAGAGATTATTCATAAGGAAATTTTCCACGGAAGTCGATTATGCGGATTACAGGAAAATGTATTTAATCTGTTTTTAATCAAATTTAGTATATCATTAATTAATCGTTTATGTACTTAGATTAAGGAATGAAGTATATTTTAAAGTAAATATTTTGAAGGCGTGAATTATTGTTATAATCAATAGAAGTGAATTTTCAACATGAATAAAAGTTTTATTTGAAGCAGTGAATTTTATCTATTTCAAAGTTAATAATGTTGTTCAGTTAAGGTCTGAGAGGTAAATATAACCCAACTTGATTGACTTCATTGTTGACTAAGAAATGGATAAGGTTCGATAGCAAGAGTGGTTAAGTGAAGTAAGTGAATAAGTGACAACAGTTAAGTAAAGATGTTTTATTCAACATCTGTTTAAACAACGAATTTAGAATGTGTTTCCCCTTGAGGATAAGGTATATTTTTTATAGAAAATAAAGATGTGTGAATATATGGAATTATTTTACAATAGCAATAAGAGATTTTCTAAAATTATAGATAAAAAATATGATGATGGGAAATGTTTTTTTTTAAAAGATCGTGAGAGGCTGATGAGTCCGGATAAGTCAGAATAGCAATGATTGAAGTACAAAGAGTTGCACGTCGAGAACGAAGGGCGGCAGAACGTAAGAGAAGTGGATTTGTAAATTGAATCCAAGAGTTGTGTAAGAAATAATGTTGTAAAAATTAAGAAACGGGATTAAGGAATTTAGAAACTGACTGGAGATTAGTTAAGTTGAATAATTTCCTGAGTGTTGATTTGATGTTGGTTTCAGCCTTCGGGGTTGATATTTAGGAAGTTGTTCGCTTGCTAATTTGCGGACGAATGATGTGAAGATAGAAGAAAAAGTGCGAGAATGAGAAATTTGTTATAAGGATGAAAATTTTGAAATTTGAGAACGTGAAAATGTCAATTAAGTGATAAACTTAATAATTGGGATTTGGAAGAAAAATGGGATTGTAACAAATAGACTCATGAATCTGAGTTTGAAAAGATACCATATCTGAATTGATTCAGGGATAAATGGAAATTTGAGGATTTTGATTTTAGATATTGGATATAGAAGTTCTGAAACTTATGTGAGAGATATATAAGAATTCAGTGAATTGGAAAACTAGTAACTTGGAAGGTGATCGATTTGAAATGAAATTTTATGAAATTTATATGAGATGTTTAGAAATATGATTTGGGAAAAAAATCTTATGTAAATAGACATAAGTATGATTTTGAAGAATATGAAATGTAATACTATATGTACCTAGTATTACATGTTTTCAAAGAAAAATAAGGGAAGTACCATCCTTCTCCTTTGAATTTTGAGCTCAGTGAGATGTGCTGCTGGTGGTAGTAGGTTGTCCGGACGTGAAACTCGAGTTTTCTGGAAAAAACATGACCGTGTAGCGTAATTCACAGGGTCGTAGATGGCCTACGGCGGACGAATGTTTCTTGGGGGAACCAAGCGTAACCATTGTGTCTGCTGCGATCTACAGTCGTGATAAGGGAGTAATCCACAGAGCCGTGAAAGCTTATGGGTATAGATGTTTCCTAAGGGAATCAGGCGTAACCATTGTGTACCTGCGGTCCCCATGGCATATCTACAAGTTAAAGAGATGTAACCACTAGAGTTACTAAAGGTAGAATGGGACCATGCAATGTTGAGATATCTTAGTGATGTGGAGCCACCTGTTTAATGCAGCACCATGTCTTCGTAACTTGAATGGTGTTTATGACCTGATTTGTCTTTATGACTTGATTTGTCCTCGTGACTTGAAGTATCTTCGTAATTCCATGATTATTTTGTGACTCTGAGATAGAGCAGTCAATGCTCAATGACCTCAGTTTTCTCTTTTGATTCGTGAATATTTTCTGTTGATCTGTCCATGACAAAATTCGCAGGGAAGTGAATTCCTATAGGTACGGATGTTTTCAGGGGGATCCAGACGGAACCATTGTGTATCTGCGATTCATGAACAATCAACATAACAATATCACATTGGTACTTTCCGTATCTGTTTTTAAAGGAATTTTTGAAATATTTTTCATTGGGTGTTGAAGCAAGGATATTCAGTACTTGGCGATTTTAGTCATACGCCTGGCCAGTGTATGCCTAACATCTGTGAGAACGACAATAGACTTGTCAGACTTCGGTTTATCAAATATTTTCAAATTAATAATTTGAAATTAAAATATCCCTCACTAAATAAGTTAAGAAAGAGAATTTCGGAACAAATTCAAATCCACGGCTTTTGTAATAATGATACAAATATTTTGAATGCCTAAATTTCGGGCTATATATTAAATATGTATATATATATATAATGATTTTGATTTTCGGAATTTTCATGTTGATAACTTGTGACTTGAAAAGAGGATGTTATTTACACTCTTCAACAAATATTGGATAAGATTAAATGGACTAAATGTAAAGAGATTGAGTAGAGGGATGCTAAGCCTAGACCCACTACAGTTGCAACGATGGATAAGTAACATCGACAAATGAAGTTATAAAGAGATTGGGAATAATTTGAGATGCATAAATCCAAGGTATGCAGAAATTGGAATTTAAAACGAGAATGGTTTTGAAAAAAAATATACAGTTTTGAATTTCTTGGAAGTTTAGATAGAATGAGGAATTAGGGAATATCTTAAAATAATTTGAGATAGAAGTTGGTCTGAGGAAAACTGAGTATAGTTCAAAGAGCGTGGGAATAAGCAAAACCGAGTCGGGAAATAAAGAAAAACGCGCTTGATCAAAACTTGATCTCTAACTATAAGAAAGGAAATCTGGTTTCCAAGTTATTTGTATATAATGGATAAATAAAGAAGTTTGATAGCTTAAGTATCGATATTTCTTTGAGGAAGACGGGTGTGTAGCGTGAAGCTACACAACCAGTGTAATGTCCCGCATTCTTATCGGTTTATATTTGAATATTTAAATCAGTTTAAATATTGAATTCTTAATATAAGTAGATTTAAATATTAATTAAAACGAAGTTGAACGTATAAAAATATATATTCAATATAATCGAGCTCATAAAGACGTTGCAGTTCGTAATTTAACGTTTTGAACTTCAACTGAGTGTACAGAAACCAGTTTAAATCGGATTTCTGCAAAACAAGAAACGTTGGAATCTGTTGAACTGTATCTTTCTAACAGAAGTGAAATATTGAGATTTCGGCGTATAGATTGCAAGATATGTCAAAATCAAATATTCAGAAAGTCGCTATGAAATCGTATATCGATCATAACGGTTTATTTGAAATAACTTCTTATCGGTTTCGAATTTAGACAAGGTTCTTTTGGGACGCAGTGATAATTAAATTTTTAGAATTTTACTGTAATTTTTAATTAATTAAATACACAACTTTTTATTTGAAGTATTTCGCACCCTATATCGATATTTTGGGGTTTCAAAATATGAGGTAATCTACTGGTATTATTATATTTTTGGGGTCGTGACACCTCATTGAGCACGTCTGTACTCTTACTTCTGTCTGTACGTGAATGGTATTTTCCGTAGTAAGATATGTCTCCATCATGAATTCAAATCTAATACTTAACTATGAAGTAAATGTAAAGCTGCACGCAAAAGAAAGAAGGGACGATTCTGCAGACCTATTCCTTGTGTCTTACGCCTACTTTAGAAACCTTGCCGACAAAGTAAAATAGAAAATTTAAAATCTGCACACTCTATAAACTGTCACCCTATCATCCTATGCATGCTATTCCTTCAGCATCAAGTTGTCTATTAATATATATACGACTTCCTTGTGTTCTCGTTTTTCTCCAAGCTGCAGCGTTCCTTTTTCTTTTTCCTCCATATATATTGCGGAAAAAAAAACCGTAAGCTTCATAAAATAACAAAGAAGCTTGCATATGTAGTTCCCATGTGTATTTAGAAATGTATATGCTCGTACAAATATACCTTGAGTTCAGCCAAGGAGAAGATGGTGTTGTCGGAACATGGAACGACAGTTCGAGCTGAGGTTCTCGATGGGGTTTGACGTCGGCAGGAAGGCACGGTGTTGGAATAAGTTCCAGCGTGTATGGTTTGTGATAAAGCGTGTCACTTAGGTATGAAGGGGGGGTTAATCATGCAGCGAGACATATATTGAATAGCAAGGGGAAACTGGAAATGAAAGAAACGAGGCATGGTTTGTTACAAATGAAGGGGTCAAGGCAACGAAAGGAACTGGAGTTGAAGGAGGGTATTTTTGGGAATATTGTGTGGGCCGCTTAAATCAAATGGAGGCTCAATTATAAATGAAGTAGTGACATTGGGGGTCAATACCTTGTACTGGGAGTGAAGATGGGGTGTAGCGTTGAATGGAGTGAAGAGGGTGTGGCGTGATATATGTATGGTGAAGAAAATATAGCGGTAGCCTTATTTTTGGGTAACTGAAAGAAGGCACTCGCGAGTATGGTTGGAAAAAGAAATGTTGGCCAGTGGGGAGGGTGCGGTGATAATCAGAGGGATTGGTTCGGAACTGGTGTGACGGTGTGAGGAGTAATGGGTTAAGGGAGTCTCGTTTGCATTTTTGTGAAGGAGAGAGTATGCAGTTTTAATGTGAAGAAGTATTTGAAGGGACATCACGTTTGCATGGAAGCAGGGCAACATTGTAATATTTTTGAGTTCAGGGTGGCATTAGCGGTGACGCAAGGTGGAATGCATGAAGTATGTGAATGGTGAGTGGGTTAACATGATAGTGTACCAGGTTGGAGGAAGGGTCCATTTTGTAAAGTGGGAACATAACTTTAGCGTGTTGGCTTTTGGCGAATGGTGGGACGAACCTTGGTTTTACGGATGGGAAGTGGGGGACTACTGTTTCTGGAGGGAGTAAATATAAGGTGAAGGAAGAAAAGTGAAGGGGTTAGCATTCAAATGAGCGGATGGTTACAAGGAGGAGGAAGCACTACTGTTTGAGGCATCAAGGAAAGGTGTTGAGGCCATGATCTGCAAACTTAAGTGGGACGGGAAACGTAAATTGTTAGAAGGATGAGGTGATGGCATCATTCTGACTTGCCTAAAGCGTTCTTATTGGAGTGGAGTGATCGGTGTCGCGGTCGCGTTGATGGTTAAAGGGGTGGCGGACGTATACTGAAAAAGGACATTGGGCCGATCTATTTGGTAAAGGCCCGTACATCAAAGAAAAAATAAAATAAAAGAAGGAAAATGTTCCGACGGACTGAGCGTAGATCTGAAACCGCGAAGAGATGAAGGCAACCGAGAGTATTGGAACTGGTTCGAAACCATTGAAAGCTCGTTGGAGATTATAACGTCTGATCCGGGGTACCGACGCAAATCGTTATTTAACGGTTAACGCGCCAAGGTGAGTAAATTCACTAACTTTGTTTTATTTAAAATATTTTAATTATATTTTAAATAATGGTTGAATGCTGTGTGATGGTTGATTAGGTGAATTACAGTTAAATTGGTTGAAATATTACATATCGTTGCATATGTACACATCACCGGTTGGATACTGATTTCATCAATTTTAATATTCCCTAGGATGGAACCAGTGTTAATTGTTGACTAACATCGGTGGATGCAGGAAACCGGTTGGTGGAATCCAACCAGATTCCTCAGTATTTATATGTATTGTTTGTTTTATATAGATGTACTGTTTGAACCCAAATGACTTTTGAAACCTTGTGTTAATATTAGCGTTGAATGGGAATTCAAACGTTATTTTGATTTAATCAATAGATGATATCAACAACCAACCATAAATGTATCATTTGTTTTAAACCGCTATTGTTTTACCCAATCCCATCGTGTGCGAAGCACGTGTTTCACCATACTTACTAAATGCTTTGGTAAGTAGATTCTTATATTGATAAGATTAATAAGTATGTAGGCGGAGATGAACTTGATGATTAATAACAAGTATTTATTGTTTTAAGAACAAGTAAATGAGATATATACAAATGGATTATGGTTGATTTCATATTAAGTAAGATTAGTTAGAATCGATTATTGTTTATTTAATAGTAAATGAGATTATTTAGAAATAAATTATTTTTCTATAGTAATCGATACAAGTGAAATTATTTGGATTTATAAATGTTATTTATTCAAAATGAAAAGATTTGTTAGAATTGATTAGTGGGTTAATCATGGCTAAATATTTATCAAGCAAACTGTTTGATCAATAATTGGTTATTTAATTAAATTAGATTGGGATGATTAATCTAATGTAATAAATTAACGAATAGTTGGTTAGTTTAAATAAGATTTTAAAGTATAAGGCATTTGTCTAAAAAAGACAAAGCGAAGAGGAATGTTTAAAAAGAGATTTGTCTAAGAAAGACGAAGCGGAGAAAAATGTTTAAAATGGGTTTGAACAAGGGAGTTGAAGCTAATGTAAATAACCGAGTTTTCAAAATAAGGATATGGCGTCATAAAACCATATTTAAAATATAACAAGAAGTACGGTTGACTGATTTTAAAGTATAAGGAATTAGAGTTACGAACTTATATCTATTCTAAGGTAAGAACGTCGTCGATCAAGGTCTGAGAGGTAATTAAAATACCCCAACTTGAACGGCTTCACAATTATCGAGGGATGGTATTTGGTTTGTAACAGAAAGAGATGTCAAGATTTTTGTAATGAAAAGAGATATCAAGATTTATGTAACGAAAAGAGATGTTAAGTTTTTTGTAATAAAAAGAGATGTCAAGAATTTGTAACGGAAAAAGGTGTTGAGATTAATTATAAAGTGGAATATAGTAGCATATTGCAAGTCTCAGAACTATAGCAGTAAAGTAACGCTGTTGACTAGGCTTAAGCGTGACTGTTATGTCAAGATTAGTTATAAAGGGATATAGCAGCGTATAGCTAGTTTGAACTGTAACGGTAAATGAAACGCTGTTAACCAAACTTAAGCGTGATGTTTATATACAGTAGCACTTCCTAGGGAAGGAAAACAGCTTGTTTTGAAATTCACTTATTCAAAGGAATAAGTAATGACGTTTGTCCAAAGGAATATAAGAACGAATGTTAAATAAAAAGTGCCTGTGATTTGTGGGATACTGGTTGTACACTGAATGGATGTTGTTTTTACTTCGATAGTTAAACAACCGACTATCAAAGTGTTTTGACCATCGTTGTCTATACGGGGAGACCGGTTGGATATACTATCTGAAACCACTCCGTATAGGCATAAGCGCTGCAAATTATGCTGAAGAAAATTGAAGACGGAGTGAAGTGCAAGGGTCGTCCTGTTCAGAATGGTGCTTTCTGTTTGTCCAGACCCAGGACAACTTGTATGGATGAATGCCTGACAGCGTATTCTTAGAAGATCACCTAAGATGTTCTTTTCAAGATATTACGTCTGGTGGCGGAGAAATTCGTTTCTCTTAGCTTTTATACCCATAATATTTTTGGGAAGATCAACTAGTGATTTGACGGGTTTGACGATGTGGCATTCAAAGTGTATGGTGGCCAGATGTCCTAAAAGGTAAACGTAGCCTCAAGCTTCACAACCGGGAAATGACAAAAATCGGGCAGGCAGCATGGCTATGTGGGTCGCTCCCATTAGGGTGTATAATCACCTATCTAGAGAAATTCCTTTTGTTCTTAATCTATCGATTCTGCCCATTCGGGAACGGTGGTTTGAGCCCAACCGTTGGTGATATACATTCGATACACTCAAGCGAAATGAGTGGTCGGTCATGTGTGGGCCGGGTTACAAGATGTTCTTGTTGAACCCAGGTGTATTCGCCTCTAGAGATACATTATCGGAAGGTGGTCCCATACCTTGTCATAGTTGGAATCCAATCTCCAATAAGCGCCCTGCGGTTTTTGATTTTTATACTATATATGTAGAGCGTGAGATGCAAGCGTTCTACTATTTGGTTATTTAGTTAATTAGACATTACTATAATATCACTGGATTTTGATATCAAAGTGTTTTGGGTTATAGTAAGGTAAAAGCCGTCCATGTTTATGTGTGGGCTGGTCTTACTATTATCCTTTTTGTTTCAAAAGGGATTTTCAAAGTTAAGCCATATGGTTGGAATTTACTCACACCAGTTCCATGACTGACCCAGAGTTTATTTTGTTTGTTTTCCCTAAACTCTTGGGTGCCCAAATTTGTACGGGCAGTCAAGTGTTTCAGGCTTTTACAGATACGCTTGAAGGAGCTAAAAGCAGAAGTCTTCACCGTTAGTATTTAGAGACTATTTCCGCTGTGATATGATGTATTGTACTCTGATAATGGTATGTATATACAATACATTTTGTATTTCAAAGTTATGTTATATAATATATTTTATTCGTTCCGCTGTGAGATTCGTGTTTACTCTAATTATGTTCAGCTATGTTCTTCTTCTTCTTCTTCTATTCTATTAGTTCTATCTTTTCTTTCTCATCCTCTTATTTCTTTCTATTAATGGACCGGTATTTTCGAGGTCTGAACAGTCGACGCTGGGTTTTGTGTCGATTTTCAGAGTCGAAAACCGCTGGGTCGTTACAGTGGTATCAGAGCGAGGTTAAGTGATTACCTTGGCTATGTGGCGTAACTCAATAGAGATGGGGTTAGTAATACCCTAGATTGAGTTTGAGTGTATATATATGAGCGCGTATTTGTAAATTAATATAAAAACTGTTTTATATTGTGTTGATTAGTTTGGCAAGTGGTTTATGAATTCTGGTCGATACGGTAATGCAAACTGTGTCGATAGGTGTTTCTAAACTCTTGAACAGAGTAATTCGACATAGTATGTTTTGGAAAGAGGGTAAATAAAATAATTTTACCCAAAATATATTTTGATATAAAAAGAGCTATATATCTTGAGATCATTATAGTATATTGGGTGTGTTGATCGTTATTAAAATCAAATAAGGTTATATGTGGGTTCGTTATGTAAATAACCAATCGAAATTTATATGTGTATAAGGTATAAAATCGAATGAATTAAATCTGAAATTTAAACCAGAATTGGAATTAAAATTCTGAAACATGAAATTGTTGTAAATGAATTTTGAATTAAATATATGGAATTTTAAGATCCTGGGGAAATTTTTAAATATTATCCAAGTTTTGAAAAGACAGTTTTGAAGTAAAATTTCAAATAAAAGTATTTGAATATGAGTTTTGAAAGTGATATAGTATTGAACTCACTTTGATCACTGGAAATAAATTCCGATGATGAAGTCGACCATTATCGGTGTTCATTTTCGAGTTCTAAGTGACGGATTACTACCAAAGATTTTGTTTTTGAATTATTGTGAGGAATATAGTTATCAAGAATTCAAAGGTTTTGAATTGCTATGTTATGAATACATATGTATATTTATTTCAAACTGATTTGAAATGAAAACCCCAGGAATTTAAATTCTGAAATTTAAAATTTACTTATGGAGTAAATAAACAGCGAATTTAAGTAAGTCAAATAAAATTTGAGTTGAATTGAAGCCAAGTAGGTGGAAAATGCACTAGAATAAGGATTTGATTTGGCAAAGTAGTTGAGTTGTGGAACCGAACTTGGTTTGGAAATTTGATTATTTGGAATTGGAATTGAACTGGAGTTTGAAAAAGAAATTTGAGTCGGGATGTAAGAAAATTATTGATTGAGAATAAACTGACTTGAGATCAGTTGGAGATGTATTCGGGTATGCTGAATGGATTGCAAATGGAAACGAGAAAGTTGGATGCCGATAAAGGGAGAAGGCCCAGAGTGGCGTGTGGTAATAGTACCGAATGAACCGTACAGCGGAAAGGCTGACGAAATTCTCAAAAAAAAATTAAAATGTTAGAAAATTTTCAGAATTTTGAAAATTTTCGTTACAAAGAAGGGAATTAATATTTTGATCAGTTTAGTTGAAACTGAAATTATGAAGTAAACCAAAAAGATTTTAACCTGTTTGCAACAGAGAATGTAGCATTTTTCTCATCTTAGCAATTTCGAGGACGAAATTATTTTAAGGAGGAAGGAATGTAATGTCCCGCATTCTTATCGGTTTATATTTGAATATTTAAATCAGTTTAAATATTGAATTCTTAATATAAGTAGATTTAAATATTAATTAAAACGAAGTTGAACGTATAAAAATATATATTCAATATAATCGAGCTCATAAAGACGTTGCAGTTCGTAATTTAACGTTTTGAACTTCAACTGAGTGTACAGAAACCAGTTTAAATCGGATTTCTGCAAAACAAGAAACGTTGGAATCTGTTGAACTGTATCTTTCTAACAGAAGTGAAATATTGAGATTTCGGCGTATAGATTGCAAGATATGTCAAAATCAAATATTCAGAAAGTCGCTATGAAATCGTATATCGATCATAACGGTTTATTTGAAATAACTTCTTATCGGTTTCGAATTTAGACAAGGTTCTTTTGGGACGCAGTGATAATTAAATTTTTAGAATTTTACTGTAATTTTTAATTAATTAAATACGCAACTTTTTATTTGAAGTATTTCGCACCCTATATCGATATTTTGGGGTTTCAAAATATGAGGTAATCTACTGGTATTATTATATTTTTGGGGTCGTGACACCTCATTGAGCACGTCTGTACTCTTACTTCTGTCTGTACGTGAATGGTATTTTCCGTAGTAAGATATGTCTCCATCATGAATTCAAATCTAATACTTAACTATGAAGTAAATGTAAAGCTGCACGCAAAAGAAAGAAGGGACGATTCTGCAGACCTATTCCTTGTGTCTTACGCCTACTTTAGAAACCTTGCCGACAAAGTAAAATAGAAAATTTAAAATCTGCACACTCTATAAACTGTCACCCTATCATCCTATGCATGCTATTCCTTCAGCATCAAGTTGTCTATTAATATATATACGACTTCCTTGTGTTCTCGTTTTTCTCCAAGCTGCAGCGTTCCTTTTTCTTTTTCCTCCATATATATTGCGAAAAAAAAAACCGTAAGCTTCATAAAATAACAAAGAAGCTTGCATATGTAGTTCCCATGTGTATTTAGAAATGTATATGCTCGTACAAATATACCTTGAGTTCAGCCAAGGAGAAGATGGTGTTGTCGGAACATGGAACGACAGTTCGAGCTGAGGTTCTCGATGGGGTTTGACGTCGGCAGGAAGGCACGGTGTTGGAATAAGTTCCAGCGTGTATGGTTTGTGATAAAGCGTGTCACTTAGGTATGAAGGGGGGGTTAATCATGCAGCGAGACATATATTGAATAGCAAGGGGAAACTGGAAATGAAAGAAACGAGGCATGGTTTGTTACAAATGAAGGGGTCAAGGCAACGAAAGGAACTGGAGTTGAAGGAGGGTATTTTTGGGAATATTGTGTGGGCCGCTTAAATCAAATGGAGGCTCAATTATAAATGAAGTAGTGACATTGGGGGTCAATACCTTGTACTGGGAGTGAAGATGGGGTGTAGCGTTGAATGGAGTGAAGAGGGTGTGGCGTGATATATGTATGGTGAAGAAAATATAGCAGTAGCCTTATTTTTGGGTAACTGAAAGAAGGCACTCGCGAGTATGGTTGGAAAAAGAAATGTTGGCCAGTGGGGAGGGTGCGGTGATAATCAGAGGGATTGGTTCGGAACTGGTGTGACGGTGTGAGGAGTAATGGGTTAAGGGAGTCTCGTTTGCATTTTTGTGAAGGAGAGAGTATGCAGTTTTAATGTGAAGAAGTATTTGAAGGGACATCACGTTTGCATGGAAGCAGGGCAACATTGTAATATTTTTGAGTTCAGGGTGGCATTAGCGGTGACGCAAGGTGGAATGCATGAAGTATGTGAATGGTGAGTGGGTTAACATGATAGTGTACCAGGTTGGAGGAAGGGTCCATTTTGTAAAGTGGGAACATAACTTTAGCGTGTTGGCTTTTGGCGAATGGTGGGACGAACCTTGGTTTTACGGATGGGAAGTGGGGGACTACTGTTTCTGGAGGGAGTAAATATAAGGTGAAGGAAGAAAAGTGAAGGGGTTAGCATTCAAATGAGCGGATGGTTACAAGGAGGAGGAAGCACTACTGTTTGAGGCATCAAGGAAAGGTGTTGAGGCCATGATCTGCAAACTTAAGTGGGACGGGAAACGTAAATTGTTAGAAGGATGAGGTGATGGCATCATTCTGACTTGCCTAAAGCGTTCTTATTGGAGTGGAGTGATCGGTGTCGCGGTCGCGTTGATGGTTAAAGGGGTGGCGGACGTATACTGAAAAAGGACATTGGGCCGATCTATTTGGTAAAGGCCCGTACATCAAAGAAAAAATAAAATAAAAGAAGGAAAATGTTCCGACGGACTGAGCGTAGATCTGAAACCGCGAAGAGATGAAGGCAACCGAGAGTATTGGAACTGGTTCGAAACCATTGAAAGCTCGTTGGAGATTATAACGTCTGATCCGGGGTACCGACGCAAATCGTTATTTAACGGTTAACGCGCCAAGGTGAGTAAATTCACTAACTTTGTTTTATTTAAAATATTTTAATTATATTTTAAATAATGGTTGAATGCTGTGTGATGGTTGATTAGGTGAATTACAGTTAAATTGGTTGAAATATTACATATCGTTGCATATGTACACATCACCGGTTGGATACTGATTTCATCAATTTTAATATTCCCTAGGATGGAACCAGTGTTAATTGTTGACTAACATCGGTGGATGCAGGAAACCGGTTGGTGGAATCCAACCAGATTCCTCAGTATTTATATGTATTGTTTGTTTTATATAGATGTACTGTTTGAACCCAAATGACTTTTGAAACCTTGTGTTAATATTAGCGTTGAATGGGAATTCAAACGTTATTTTGATTTAATCAATAGATGATATCAACAACCAACCATAAATGTATCATTTGTTTTAAACCGCTATTGTTTTACCCAATCCCATCGTGTGCGAAGCACGTGTTTCACCATACTTACTAAATGCTTTGGTAAGTAGATTCTTATATTGATAAGATTAATAAGTATGTAGGCGGAGATGAACTTGATGATTAATAACAAGTATTTATTGTTTTAAGAACAAGTAAATGAGATATATACAAATGGATTATGGTTGATTTCATATTAAGTAAGATTAGTTAGAATCGATTATTGTTTATTTAATAGTAAATGAGATTATTTAGAAATAAATTATTTTTCTATAGTAATCGATACAAGTGAAATTATTTGGATTTATAAATGTTATTTATTCAAAATGAAAAGATTTGTTAGAATTGATTAGTGGGTTAATCATGGCTAAATATTTATCAAGCAAACTGTTTGATCAATAATTGGTTATTTAATTAAATTAGATTGGGATGATTAATCTAATGTAATAAATTAACGAATAGTTGGTTAGTTTAAATAAGATTTTAAAGTATAAGGCATTTGTCTAAAAAAGACAAAGCGAAGAGGAATGTTTAAAAAGAGATTTGTCTAAGAAAGACGAAGCGGAGAAAAATGTTTAAAATGGGTTTGAACAAGGGAGTTGAAGCTAATGTAAATAACCGAGTTTTCAAAATAAGGATATGGCGTCATAAAACCATATTTAAAATATAACAAGAAGTACGGTTGACTGATTTTAAAGTATAAGGAATTAGAGTTACGAACTTATATCTATTCTAAGGTAAGAACGTCGTCGATCAAGGTCTAAGAGGTAATTAAAATACCCCAACTTGAACGGCTTCACAATTATCGAGGGATGGTATTTGGTTTGTAACAGAAAGAGATGTCAAGATTTTTGTAACGAAAAGAGATATCAAGATTTATGTAACGAAAAGAGATGTTAAGTTTTTTGTAATAAAAAGAGATGTCAAGAATTTGTAACGGAAAAAGGTGTTGAGATTAATTATAAAGTGGAATATAGTAGCATATTGCAAGTCTCAGAACTATAGCAGTAAAGTAACGCTGTTGACTAGGCTTAAGCGTGACTGTTATGTCAAGATTAGTTATAAAGGGATATAGCAGCGTATAGCTAGTTTGAACTGTAACGGTAAATGAAACGCTGTTAACCAAACTTAAGCGTGATGTTTATATACAGTAGCACTTCCTAGGGAAGGAAAACAGCTTGTTTTGAAATTCACTTATTCAAAGGAATAAGTAATGACGTTTGTCCAAAGGAATATAAGAACGAATGTTAAATAAAAAGTGCCTGTGATTTGTGGGATACTGGTTGTACACTGAATGGATGTTGTTTTTACTTCGATAGTTAAACAACCGACTGTCAAAGTGTTTTGACCATCGTTGTCTATACGGGGAGACCGGTTGGATATACTATCTGAAACCACTCCGTATAGGCATAAGCGCTGCAAATTATGCTGAAGAAAATTGAAGACGGAGTGAAGTGCAAGGGTCGTCCTGTTCAGAATGGTGCTTTCTGTTTGTCCAGACCCAGGACAACTTGTATGGATGAATGCCTGACAGCGTATTCTTAGAAGATCACCTAAGATGTTCTTTTCAAGATATTACGTCTGGTGGCGGAGAAATTCGTTTCTCTTAGCTTTTATACCCGTAATATTTTTGGGAAGATCAACTAGTGATTTGACGGGTTTGACGATGTGGCATTCAAAGTGTATGGTGGCCAGATGTCCTAAAAGGTAAACGTAGCCTCAAGCTTCACAACCGGGAAATGACAAAAATCGGGCAGGCAGCATGGCTATGTGGGTCGCTCCCATTAGGGTGTATAATCACCTATCTAGAGAAATTCCTTTTGTTCTTAATCTATCGATTCTGCCCATTCGGGAACGGTGGTTTGAGCCCAACCGTTGGTGATATACATTCGATACACTCAAGCGAAATGAGTGGTCGGTCATGTGTGGGCCGGGTTACAAGATGTTCTTGTTGAACCCAGGTGTATTCGCCTCTAGAGATACATTATCAGAAGGTGGTCCCATACCTTGTCATAGTTGGAATCCAATCTCCAATAAGCGCCCTGCGGTTTTTGATTTTTATACTATATATGTAGAGCGTGAGATGCAAGCGTTCTACTATTTGGTTATTTAGTTGATTAGACATTACTATAATATCACTGGATTTTGATATCAAAGTGTTTTGGGTTATAGTAAGGTAAAAGCCGTCCATGTTTATGTGTGGGCTGGTCTTACTATTATCCTTTTTGTTTCAAAAGGGATTTTCAAAGTTAAGCCATATGGTTGGAATTTACTCACACCAGTTCCATGACTGACCCAGAGTTTATTTTGTTTGTTTTCCCTAAACTCTTGGGTGCCCAAATTTGTACGGGCAGTCAAGTGTTTCAGGCTTTTACAGATACACTTGAAGGAGCTAAAAGCAGAAGTCTTCACCGTTAGTATTTAGAGACTATTTCCGCTGTGATATGATGTATTGTACTCTGATAATGGTATGTATATACAATACAGTTTGTATTTCAAAGTTATGTTATATAATATATTTTATTCGTTCCGTTGTGAGATTCGTGTTTACTCTAATTATGTTCAGCTATGTTCTTCTTCTTCTTCTATTCTATTAGTTCTATCTTTTCTTTCTCATCCTCTTATTTCTTTCTATTAATGGACCGGTATTTTCGAGGTCTGAACAGTCGACGCTGGGTTTTGTGTCGATTTTCAGAGTCGAAAACCGCTGGGTCGTTACAACCAGCCTTAAATATCGATATTTAAAATAGTTGGGGAAAAGTTTCACATAAATATGAAATTCAGAGCATCCATTGGTATAACTCTAACAATCTTTCCTTTTCGAGGACGAAAAGTTTTAAAGGGGGCCAGATTATAACGTCCCAAAAATTTCAACCATTGGAATATATATTATTTAAGGTTCAACTATGAATAATCAATTTTTATATTGATACTTGGAAATTAAAATTCAATCTATGGTTGTGAGTATGAAACTGAAACTCAATATAATTTAGAATGGTTGATTGGAAATCAAATATTCATTGTTGTAAATTTGAATTGGTTGGATATTTGAATTGGATTGAAATTCGATTGAAAATATGAATAATTGAATTTGAAAATAAACGTTATCAACGTTAACTAAATTGGATATTTTACTTGTTAAAATATATGGAAAAGTGGATTGGATATGCATATATGCGTATATATAAAGAGAATTGAATTTAACATTACAAATTTGGAAGTGAACGGAGATATCGGTAGACGAACGAAATAAAATCGGTAGACCGGTAAATAAGTTTAAAAGTAAAATAACATCGTATACGAACGGAGTCGACTACGACCAGACTGATTCAAAATGTTGAAGTGTGATGGTACGTAAAATTCCATCATGATTGGAGTCTGTTTGTGGTAGTATAAAAATAAAACAGGGACATAAATAGCGGTAGGAGATAAGGAGAACCGTTAAATATGAATTAAATAAATAAAGGGGTTGCTTGTCGCATACACCATCTAATGCCTTCCTCCCTTTCTTGCATGCCACGGTTCCTTCATTATAAATTAAAGCCTTTTCCCTATTTCTTCAACGCAATCAAAAAGTTTTCCTCTTTTCTTTTAATGGTTGATGCCCCTTTATCCCTCTTCCCTTAAATCACGCAAGACCAGAATTCTGTTCGGCTATTATCAAAAATTGAAACCTCCCCCTTTTAATTTAATAATCTCTGAAATTTGCCTCAGCCTTAACCGTAATCGATCTCCGCAAATCACCATGTTTCACCTTTTCCTCCTGGCCACTGCAAATCTGCCTCATCGCCAGTGAGCTGCGAAACACCCCAAGTCGCCGACTTTGAAGCCACCAGCATTACCGCGAGTTACTTCCACCAGCGCCTGGTTATCTCGTCATCGTCACCTCTTAGCGCAGCGGAACACCACATCGCCAACCCTTGATGAACACCCAAGAATCGAGTATTGAAACCCGAACCACTGTAGACCACCACCCTCTCTATACCGCTGTAGGTGAATTCTAACTCACGGTTAAGTTTTATTCAAGTATTTAAATTTCAATTGAAACTCGAATATGAAAGCTTGGTTGAATTTGTGGGCAGCCATGTTTGGAAGACCGTTAATATTTGGGAAACATTGCATGATTGATTGTTTGATTTTTGCCTTTTTGTTGCCTTAGTTAAATTCCGGAAAACCTTGATTTGTTGCCATGAATTGGTGCTTAAATTCTTGGGATATATGTGTGAGTGACATGTTGATTTCTAAAAAAAATATTTTCGCCAAGAACAATACTGTTAATACTTAGCAACCTGACTCTTCATATATGAATAAAAGAAGGAACCAACATATGAGTAAAAGAAGGAACCACAAATCTTAATGCATACGGTTAAAAAGACGTAGAATGAAATGTATGTTGGCTGTTGTTAGGAGACTAAACAGAAGACGTTATTTCACTGCTTCTCACTTGAGATTTTTATTTTTGCTGCATGATTGACATGGGGTTCTCTTCACATACACATGGGTCTACAAAATAAATAAAGAACTCGGTCAAACAATATTATGTTATTAATAATTATAATATGTTTAAGCAAATGTAAACTTATAGTCATAGCTGTTACAGTAGACGATATAAGTTGGCTCATCAATTTGTCTTATTTTATACTTTTCTTCATCCTTAACTTACATTTAAAAAGTTAATTTCAAAAAGGAAAAATAGAGGTATACATAAAAGTTGGGTGTTAGATAGGTATCCAAATTCACACACAATTCACTAGTGCTTAATTTCTTCAGTAGTGTGAGTCAAGTTAACATGTGATAACAGACATGCAATATATATGTATTCTTTATCTTCTTCTATACTCAATTTTTTTGGGGTTTGGTTTATTCAACAGTGGACCGGAGAATCATGGTATATATATATGATTCAATAGGATAATTATAATAATGTTAATAACACAGTCCATCCAGTAAATCTTTTCGTATACAGTCCATTCGTTTCTGGATTCTTCAAAGAGAGGATCAGATTAAAAGTAAGAGGTATCGTTTATAAAAAATGGGGTCCCTAAAGTATTATTCTTTCAACCATGCAATACCTTGTTTTGCATACTGGGATTGTTAAATTCAAGAGGACAAAGTTTATTATTATGTAAAGATGTATTACATAGGAACTGGACATTATTGATGGGCACGGCCTTATGGCATGTACATGAATACCTGTGCGTATTATAAGTAGTTCGTGTATGTCTATATTGCGCATGTAAATGTGATAACTCTGATGCTACCCTTATCTATACACTGACACGGTATATGCACCACCATTTGCCATGATATTGTTGCCATGATCACTGACCTTCTATTCGGTTAGCTGTTGTGCCCTGTTTTCCATATCATGGTTTATTTTGGATACAACCTGTAGTATATTGCAACTCTTTTGATTTGTTGTGTGGCCAATGTTGTTTTTTTTAAAAAAAAATTATTTGTTGCGGTTGTCCATGCGATTTGGATTTAAATTCACATTGACCAGACTTGGCCTGGCTGTATATTAGCTCTTGACCTCTTATACATGCTGCGGCAACCCCCGTCCCTCTGTTGTGTCCTGAGAACTTGAAATACATTAAGTTGCACCCTTGCTCTGTTATCATGCCATTTATATTTAGTTCCTGTAACCCAAGTGATATTTTTCCATTTATGTTAGTTCATGAAACTCGACTTACATGTTTACAGGTTGCTTTGCTTTGTTTTGGAAAAATAAGGAGACATGTCCAGTTTAGTTAATTTATCCTAAAACTGAAACCATGCTAGGTGCCATTTTACCTTATTTAAAAACTTAGACCATTTGATTCATTTCCGCTGTCTTATTTTGTAATTTCTAAATGTCAAGCTGCAGTTTTATGGCCTCCTTGCATTATCAAATCTAATCATCTGAATGTGATACATGTTCTCTAGCATTGTCTTCTATAATGATGGTATTTTTTTTTCTCAACTACGATCCTGTATCCCTCTTCAAATAAATTGACAAGTGTGAGTCCAAAACACTCCCAATATTTATCTTGGCTACTGCTTGTCTTTATAGATTTTCAATAGACCTACATATGGTCCAACTTGATATGTACCATTTGCTGGCTTTAATAAAAGTTGATATTGTTCCAGAAGACATTTTCTCTCAGTTTGGTTGTTAAAGTTTGATTGCAAGCACGTATATTGTTCTAGAAGACATTTTCTCTCAGTTGCGATACTTTTAGCATCTAATGTGGCATGCATCAGTATAAACATATATTAGAACCTGTAGCATGCATCAATATAAGTACTTGTAGCATGCATCAGTATAAACATATATTAGAACCCGTAGCATGCATCAATGTAAGTACCTATAGTATGCATCATATTACTTACCCCACACAATCTGTTGCGGTGTAGTATGTTGTTTGTCCTAATTCCGTGTCCACATGAAACTATTTATTAGAACCTGAACATGTTTTATGGCTTTGATATAGTAATGGATACATGCGAAAATGATAGTGCCCTTACCATTTCGAACTATTGCGGACTGTGTTGATGTTGGTAGGTTTTATGGCACTTTGACTGCCTATTTGTACCCCCACTCTTATTTTTTTGAAATCTCAGCTGCATTTGTATTTCCGGATTCCTGGAACGCAGGGGCAGTACACACGGGTACCATGTATACGTGTGTATATGCAAGCTTCCGGGATAACTTGATTAAACACTGAGATGGGGAAAATACATTTTTTTTCCTTTCAAATGGCACATATTTAAAGTTAGAATTGACTATTATATTTTTTTTCTATTGAAGTTGATTTACTTGAACAAATTTCAATTCTGGCTCGAGTGTTTTATGTTTTTGCATGAAACGCTCGGGTCAGACCCTGAGCATTAAAGATTTCGAGTTTTTAGCTTGGGATTTCCAAAACTGGCGAAGCTGGGGTTTTGAAGATGTGCACTCTAAAGTTTTTCTCAAAAACAGTAAATATTTTCTTGTATTCAAGTTGTTTTAAAATTCCGTTGTATATAGAAAAATCTTGTATTCAAAAGTTTTGTTAATATAAAAAAGTTTATTTCGCTATTCAATACTCTATTATTTATTTATTATGTGTTTTTGTTTTGATTCTATTTGTTTTTACTCTGTAATCTAAATAACGATCCATCGATTTGAACGTTTTAAGTTGGTTTAATTACCAATCTGAAGCGGTCAAAAAGGCGGGACGTTACACATTGGTCATGGAGTTAGGGGATGGTGGAGAAAGTTGTAGCCTGGGAGGGGCATGCGTAGGTGATAGAGCATTCACATGTGAACTTATGCACATGGGTGGATGCTTTAATGTGGGAGTTCGTTCATTTTGTTTCATTTTCTTTAACAATCATTTTGTTTCATATTGGTTATTTTGTGTTGCGGCTATTTTTGGCTCTTTTACCATATTCTTTTTGTAAGATGCAATTTTTTGCATATAAGTTCATATATTTCAGTGTACACAGAAGTTAGCTTGTATATTTTTGTTTCAACACATAGTCTACGTATATGGCTAAAATTAAACAATTCATATATTTAATCTCCTTTATCTATGCACACGTCCAACAGATGTGCCTAACGTACTAGTTAGTAATAGAGATTGTAACTCCAACTAGGGAAATAAATAAATAATAAACTTATATATGTGTTCAAATAAGAAGTAAATGAAATTAGTGATATTTGGGAGTTACAACAATTAGACTGGAATTTAAATGAGATTGATATAAGTAGCATTAAATAGGTTAATTGATGCCTTAGGAAATATGACTGTTAGAGTCATTAATGGCAGATGACCTAATTAATAATAATAAAAGAGTTAAAAAGGAATGGACAGGGGATTGATTGGCGTAGATAATGCTAAGTCCAAAAGTAAATAAATAATTAAACATCCTAAGATAGGAGGATATAGGTATTCCTTATTTTATTCTAGTTAATTTAGAATTAATATAATTAGAAATAAGAGTTGGATTTAGTAGGTTAATGATGTGAGGTTAATTACCTTATTCGACAGAATTCTACGCCTTCTGGGGTTAGATATATGTACAATTGATGTGAGATATCATTAACCATAGGGACCAGTGAAGATAGTTAATTTCGTAGCGAGAATTTTTCCCAAAATAGGTTCTTCAAAAAGAGAAACCATCAAGGGGAATTTGTAAGCGTAGCCTGCTTCGGGACTAGAGGTATTAAGTAGTTACATCCATCCTTAAAAGGGTATTAAGCGATCGCATAGCTTGCCTCCCCATAAATAAGAAATATTAAATGGCTATTGTGTATGAGTTTGGTAATCCCCGCATAGGTCCACTTCCTCTAGGTAGTAAGTGACTGGGCTGAGCGTCCGCTTTGGATTAAGGGATTTAATGACAGTTAAGGAGGTACCATGACTCTACTTATCCTACATAAATTATTAATTAGCTAGGGATTATCAAATAACGTCAGCTAGATAGTAATATAAGGTCCTCCAGGAGGATCTAAAATGGTGTCATGCACCTACCTTAATCCGGTATTAAGTGGCTGATTACTATATCTTGCTGTATGCGGAGTTTTGGGTATATGCATGGATAACGAAAGCCTTAAATTAGTACGTCTTAGTAGCTAACGTCCTCTAATTTATATTAGTGTAGAGTAAACTATCGAGTAAGATATTAAGTGACCGATAGGTCCGCCTTGGTTCTTAAGTGATCAGAAGGATCCACCTTTATTTTATATTAATGGTGAGGTCTTAAGTGGCTATATAGAAATAATTAACCTCTTTATGTAATAGCTAGTAGTTCAGAGCCTTCCTCTCAATCTTTGGTAATTAGCCGAATGGTGGTTTAAGACTTCATGCTTATGCATTAACGTTCTATCTCATTATTATGACATCATTATGTTTGGGGATACTACCTTAGGTATGGTAGTTAGTCACCGTGCGTAAATATTTGCAAAGTTAGGTTAGAATTACTAGCCTTGTCAGTCATATGTTTTGGTTTAAACCAAACGGTATACATTTGTGTATTGTAGACCGTATTATACATTTTCTACTCACTATGACTTGTTCTGACCCCCTTCCTCATAACCAATCTCTCGGGTTTAGCATGGGAAAGGAAGGGCTTAACAAGTGTTCGGTTCGGTTATCAGTTCTCGTTCACTCATGCTCGATATCGATGTGGCTACATGCTTTAAGGTAGTCGCCTTAGTCGGTATTAATTATTCTGTTTTGTTTCCGTTATGAGTTAGTTTTATTTTACACTAGTTATGCTCATGCTCATTATTGCAGGTACCAAATTTATACTCTCCATTCTTGGTGGGTCTGAGTTTCGATTTTCCCCGAAATTTAGGCTAAAAAAAAGTATGGGGTGTTGTAATAAATATCCTCTGCTTTGTAATGATGATTTATCAGATTAGCTAAGTTGAGCAAAGGTGTTTTCTCAGTTGGATTTGGCTATTAGTCTACACCAATCGAGCATAACTGAAGAAAGTGTTCCATTAGCATCCTTTCGTATGAGACATGATCGTACGAATGGATGGTTATGCTGTGTGGATCGACGAATGCACATGCATTCTTTGTAGATCCGATGATCCGAGTTTTTCGGGACCACTTGGATAAATTTATGTTGCGTTTTATTGATGATATATTGGTATACTCGAAAAAGGTGAAGGGGCACAGTGCCACCTTCGGATTGTTTCAGAGACTATGCAAAAACATCGCTTGGAGGCCAAATTTTCTAAGCGTTGGTTTTGGAAAGAGAAAGTAAAGCTTCTTGGTCATGTGATTACGAGTGACGAATAGTCGGTAGATCCCAGAAAGTAAATGTTGTTGCTAGTTGGAGGGGGACGAAAAGTGTTACGGAAGTCCGGAGTTTTGTTGGATACTATTAAAGATTTCTAAGGGAATGCGACACGGTTTACTAAGCTAACCCAATAGAATGTTAAGTTTATATAGTTAGATAAGTGCGAGGAAGCCTTTTGGAATTTGAAGTAGTTATTAACCAATGCTCTAGTACTAGTTGTGTCAGATGAAAACCAGGATCTAGTTGTTTATACCGTTGTTTGCGGAATAGGCTTATGAGATGTTCTCATGTAGAAGGAAAGAGTTGTTTCCTATGCTTCTCGACTGTTTATGCCACATGAAGTGCGATACCCAACTCATGATCTTAAGTTAGTTGCTGCGGTCTTTGCCTTGAAAATTTGAAGGCATTCTTTATTAGGTGAAAGGTTTGAATTGTTTACGGATCGTAAGTCTTTGAGATACTAGTTTTCTCAAATGGAATTGAATATGTGATAACAGAGATTGTTGGAGTTTTTGACTACTTCTACTTTCAGCACTGAATATACTCCAGGAAAAGAGAATATGTAACACCCCACCTCCGCCAGGGTGACTCTTGCAAGCACTCTGACTTTGGAGGGGCGTTTGAATCAGGTAAGCATGCATAATGATATATCAAGGCAGAACAAGAACATATGTATATGCGTAAACAGAGTAAATAACATAGATAAAACAGCGGAAGATTTTAAACCATTTCAAAACAAGTCTGTTACAGCATAATGTCAACTTTCCAAATAAACCAGTCTAGATAAAACAACATCAACTGAAAACTGAAATACATAAATACTAATCCCCAAAAGAAGTGATAGCCACAGCTAGCTTCATGTCAAACCGTACATGAGCTAAATCCCACAAGCAAGCAGTCCGAAATCCAAGCTAAGCTCCAGTATTCCATCCCTGAGAACCTGGGGGGGGGGGGAACGGAAGAAAAGAGGCGAAAGAAAACAGGTCAGTCAAAAAGACTGAGTAAGCCCTACTACAATCAATGTAAACTGATAAAGTTAACTGGCATGAGCAGCAGGTATGATCATAAGGATAACTACATACTGGCATGATGGTTAACTAACAAGGTAGATAAAGGTGTCATCGCATAATCAGGATTAAGGTTTTGCACCACATGTGTACTAGCAAACTAACATGACTTGAATCAACAAGTATTGATCCCTTGGCCCAAGTTTTGGCCCAACAACTTGAAGTGACCCTAATACGAGGTCCAACCAAACGGTCTAGTCGATCGGCTCCCTAAGCCTAACTCGTCACGTGTTGGTGTCAATACGGCCCAAACATGATTGTAGTCAGACTGTGCAGGGTCTCATGTCGGGTGTATCAAGCCCTAGGGTGGCAACCCCTGGACACCATAAACATGAGTGCACAGTCTCGATCTACTGGTACCCGTGCATGATTTCCCCGGCTTCGGACTATGTGCACGACCATGGTCCGCCCGGAACTACACCGGCGTACCCTCTGCCGTCGCTTTTGGTCACTTACCTCCAGTCCAGTAATCGTGCCCCCTCCCTAGCCTAGTCCCTATGGTCATGATGATACTAACTTGGGATTACTGCTGGAGTGGGCCCCCATTGCTAGGATTTTTCTAGTGGGTTAGGTACGGTTTAACCCTCTTGCTAATCATGGATTAACTTGGTTAAGTGTAACGATGAGTTCACGACTTAACCCCGATTAATCTACCGAGCCCAAATTGGTTAAGTACTAAGTGGATCATGACTTAACCCTAATCACGAGGCATTAATTAATTTAATACGCCTTAAACTCTCACATTAGACCTTGTTGTGGTTACTAGTTAAGCCGGGCGGGTCCGGGTAGCTTTACACCACAACTTGGTCTAACCTCGGGTCCAAGGTACAACATGACCAACTTCTCACATTGGATCCTATTGTTTGTAGCCACTAGTTAAGCCGGTCGGTTCCGGGTAGGTTTACGCTACAAACTCAACCCAACCTCGAGTTGGCCACACTTATCTTTTCTAAGTGTCATGTCCATCATGTTTCCAAAACACATTACAAGTTTTCAAGCAATTGGGTAGACCTAACTTAATAGGTAAATTCCCAATGGGTAGACCTAACTTAATAGGTAAATTCCCAAGCTTATGTTTTATGTCTTTTAAGTTTACCCAACCCCCAAACGCAATCCCATCGCTTACATATCGCAATAGCGCATAAAGGATAGAAAGAGGGAACTTGGCATAATCATGACATAAAGGTGTTGAAGCCACAAGTTTAACATGGTGGCATATAAAATGTTCATGTGTTCATATACTTGCATATTACATATTTTGGCCTCAAAAGCATGCATAAAACCAAACTTAGCATATTGGTGATACATGGTGATAAATGACATGTAGAAATGGCCATAAGTTCGCATTTAGCCTCACATGCAAGTTATCATAAGAGATATGATAACTTACATGTTGCCAAAATGCAACCTTTGGCATAAAGCTTGAAGCTTTATGTTCATAAACCCAAGATAAGCTTGCATAACATGATAGCATGAACAAAATGTTCAACCCAAACTTGCATAGCATAACTTGCATATCATATGGCAACTTGCATATCAAACTTGCATAACATAACATGATGAACTTGCATATCATATCATAGCATACTTGCATAACATGATAAACTTGCATATTACATCATAGAAAACTTGTATAACATGGTAAACTTGCATATCATATCATAGAAAACTTGCATATCATACATTTAACTTTAGAGTTTAAGTATGAAAGTAGAATAGGGCTTACAATGATTAAGAAGTCACAAAAATGTGACAAAGCCCTTATGAAATCAATTAAACCCAAAATGCAAGCAAAACCCTTGAGCCAAAATGATCAAAACTCTTTCTTTATGATGCAAATATAGAAACTTGACTTGAATGCAAGCTAATGATGCTCATACAAGTTTGAAAACACTTGTATGCATGGAAAATCACTTAGAAATTGGTTTAGGAATTTTATGAAGAGAGTGGAGGCCATGAGAGGGTTGATTTTGCCATAGTTTAGTTGTAGGATAGATTAATGATGATTTAGGGCTAGGTTAGGGTCTTATTTATAGATTAGGCAAGTGTTTTAGGCCATAGGATTAAACCCTAGTTCCAATCTCAGCCCTCAAAACCGAATCTGGCCCCCAAGCTCAACACAATCTCAAAATGGTGCACCAGGCTAAACAGCCCGGCTGGACCAAGTCGACAGCCAAGTCGACAGGGCTGTCGACTTGGGTCTAACCAAGTCGACTCCCAAGTCGACAGGGCTATCGACTTGGGTGCCCTGGCGGGAACTTTCCCGCCTGGCCCAAAATGGCCCAATTTTTCAAATTCAAGCTTGAATTTGAAATCTGTTTTTACTTAGAAATTTTCTGAAAACTTCGTTGGGCCTTAATCGGGTCATACGGACTCCGATTTTCGAAAACTCGGACTCTATTTCGCGTATTTTTCCGAGACGAACGCAATGGCATAGCCCATTTCCCTTGATTCATATTTTAGAATTTAATTCTGCCTCGATTTATGTTATAACAGGTTATTGAAAATACGGGTTGTTACAGAATAAGTTTTCTGATTCCCGTAGTATAGGGTAACAAGGGATGGTGTCGGCTATGTTGAGTGAATGCAAGGACTTATTAGATTTGGTTGCATGTAATGTAAGGGACAGGTCGACATCATGTTCAAGTGGAAGCACACCTATGGTGTCGTGTTTGGAGGTTCGACCATTTTTGAATGAGAAGATTTCTTTAAGGAAAAAATAAGATCCTTCAGTAGCCGAAATGATAAGGAAGCTCAGAGTTGCAGCGGAAGGCTATAACTCGGAAGGATATACACTTGACCAAAATGATTGGTTAAGAAAGAAAGGATGGCTATGCATTCCAAATGTTGGTGACTTGAGGAAAAAAAGTGCTTGGGGAGTGTCATTGTTCTAAGTTTACGATACACCTTGGAGGTACCAAGATGCGCTAAGATATGAAGAGAAGCTTTTACTGGGAAATCACGAAGAAGGATGTAGGCTTGTGGGTGAAGCAGTGTCGAAACTTCCAGCAAGTGAAATTCAAAAATTAGAAGCTTAGTAATTTTCTTTAGCCGTTAGATATTCCAATTTGAAATGGGATTCGATATCCATGGACTGTGTAGATGGACTACTGAGAACGGGAAAGGGGAATGAAAGCACATTGCTTGTCATGGATAGACAAACTTAAAATGTCCATTTTATCCCCGTAAGGTCTAATAGGACGACACCGGTTTTGGTTGAATTATTCGTAAGGAATATAATAAGACTTCATGGAATTCCCAGCAAATGTCGTAAGTGACAGAGATCTCCTATTTACTAGTGAATTTTGGAGAAGTTTGCAGAAGGATTGGGAATGGAGCTTAAGGTGGGTATTGCGTATCTTCCATAGACAGATAGTCAGACAGAAAGGGTAAAACATGGTATTGGAAGATCTGCTGAGAGCTTTCGTTTTGGATTTTGATGGTTCATGGGAGGACCATTTACAATTAGTGGAATTTTCCTATAACATTACTTTTTAGACTAGTATAAGAATGGTACATTTCTAAGCTTTATACAGAAGCCTATGTAAAATTTCATCGTGTTGGTTGGAAGCAGATGACAGACTTGTTTTTGATCCCGAATTAGTAAGAAAAGCCATAGAAAAGATTGAGGTTGTCCGAGAGAGAATGAACAAATCTCAATCCAGGCAGAAGAGTTTCGCATATTGAAGACATAAGGATTTGGAATTCTCGATTAGAGATAGAGATTTCATCAAAGTGTTACTGGTGAAGGGTGTGTCTCATTTCAGGAAATCCCAAAAGCTTGCGCCAACGTATGTTGGACCTTTCCCTATATCGAAAAGGATTGGAAAGTTTTCCTATAGAGTAATGCTACCTGATAACTTTACGGGGGTCCATAACGTGTTTCACGTGTCGCACTTACGAAAGTATGTGCATGATCTCGATGCTACCATGGATCTGAAAGCACTGAAAGAGCTGGTGGTGGAACCTGATCAAATTATTGTAAGAGAACGAGTGATAATTATAAAATGAGACGACAGGAAATTGAGAACAAGTCGGTTAAGTTGGTGAAAGTCCAATGGAGTGCTGCGAAAGGGATTGCACTTGGGAAATCGAAAGCAGAATCAAAGAAGTTTACTCAGAGTTGCTCGTGGTATGATTCATATTTTCTTATAGATGCATGCTAGTATGATATAATAATATGGATAACATTGTTGCTTGATTTCTTGTTGCTATGATTGTTTGGTTCTTGTCTAAATTTTGAGTACGAAATTCCAAAAGCAGGGGAGGATATAACATCCCTAATTTTTGAAAGACATTATTCAAGAATTTAATTATGTGATTAAATGGTAATAATGTGATGGATGAGGAAATATGATTTATGTATAAGAGGGAAGGATATGAGAAAGCAAAGTTGGAATTTTCGGCTTTATATATATATATATATATATATATATATATATATATATATGTCATGATCTCTAATAATTCATTCATAATATTCACACCTTAAAAAAATGGAAGAAAGGTCGGTCTTTACAAGCTAGGAGAAGAAGAAAAAGCTAGGAAAACTTAGAGCTTGAACTTTGCATCAACAAATCTCATTTATTTTATCTTACCGAGGTGAATAATATACATTACCCTTATGGTTTCAGTTATCTTGGCGTATCTGAAAGATTTGTCGATGGTTTATATAGACCTTTTGTTATTCTTGATGTTATATGCTTGTTGTGAAATACCCATGCTTAGTTTTTTGATATAAGATGGTTTCGTAAGGTGTTATTATACATGGAAATGAATAAGTTATAGGTTGAAACCCTTAGATAGAGAACTCCCAATAATATAAATAGCTTTGTATGATGTGTGTTGAATGAGTATGGAGAGGTTTCAGACTCCATGAGTTGTTTTGCTTGAACGAATTTGTTATGAATTTCCTAAGGGTGCATACTTTAGGGGAAGATTATATGCTAATTGTAGTATTAACGTATATGATAAAATGTCTAAGTATTTTGAATTTTTGTATTGTACAAAGCACTAGAAAATTGAGTATGCTTTGATCAGAATACTATTTGTAGATCAGTAAACTTTCGACAAACGTAGTGGAGATGATTTATAAAGAAATAAATCAGTTTTGCCTACCAGTGCCATTTCCAAATGTTGAAGAACTTCTAAGAACAGTCGGAACCGCCCTTCGGTAACATTGAATACTTGAAATATCTAAAGTATACAGGCTTCCGCATCTTACCTTTCGGTTTCAGGAATTGGTCCCGGTACTTATAAATATTTTGGTTTTGAAAGATAGCCACTCCACAAGAGGCTTCCACCTCGACTCTTTCATCTGGGTCTAAGGTTCGTTTTCTATGAAAGAGCTATTTAACAAAAGAAAGATTTTAAACAATGATTTCGAAAGGAATAGAGGCTTGATGACTTTAAGTCTTTCAGTGGAATCGGAAGGGGCTTCCAACTGAAGCATAACCTTTTGAAACCTTTGAAGTCATTGTCTACGCAAACATGCCTTTGCAAAACCATTTTTCATAAACTGCTTTCTTAGGCACTAACGGGCCTATTAAGTTTTTTTTCCTTTAAAAAACAAATGTTTTAAGACTCTGCCTCCATTGTTTTCGGCTAACGATAAGGAAACTTTTATCTAGATGTTTTCTAAATTAAGTAATAGAGGTTCCGCCTCTATTGCTTGTTGTTATTGCAGGACGACAAGTATTGATTGTTATTAAGAAGCGAAGTCGGAAGAGATGCCCCATTCGGAATAGCTTGAATGTGGAATTTAACGTCATTGTGGAAGTGGAAAGAGATTGGAAATGGCACAAGTGTCGTGTCCATTGTAGTGCAAGTTTGATTTTGAATAGCAATCCTTGATATGTTTATGCGTTTGGCAGTTGTCATTGTTTGGACATTGCATTTGTATGGGGGAACATTGGAAGAGTCCCGTGGGTGGAAATTGGAGTCCACTGGTTAAAATATAATGCAGATAATTATATCTGAGTTCGTTGCCTAGCGCCGTACGGAGGACTTAGGTGTGAGACTTCAGTTTTGTGTTAGTGGGGAGTTATTCTGCGAAGCATCGGAGGGAACTGGAGGGGATGTTGGTTCCTTGTAGGTGAAATACGATACCACGAAGCACATGACGGGAATTAGTTATAGAATGAGGTTTCGACTCCGTTGCCTAGTCAAAGAAGTTCTTTGTGAAAGCATAGAAACGGGGTATAATTAGGGGAGGGAATCCATTGCGTGTTGCATGCTAATTGTTCTTGTTGTTATGTATATAGCTGTGATAAGTAAACTAACCATTGATGTACATGAATACATGGTCAGTTTAGTTTCGTAACATGATTCTAACGGATAGGGAAACCCATTCCGATATGCGGTGTGATCTTATTAGGTACTTTTGGTGTCGGGTAAATAATTTATTATTTATACCAATCTTTTTGATTGACCATAGTTTATGGGTTTTCCCTAAAACTCTTGGTTACTCGTCGAGTAAATCGAGGATTAAGGTCTTTCAAGTATCGCCTATGCGTAAGCTTCCGGAGGCGAACATGAGGCCATAGGTATTTAGAAATTCCGTTGTGTTTGGCTTTATCTTTTGGACTATATGTATTGTCATGTTTATAACTACCACTATTTATACTCTAGTCACCCGACAGGGCATCTTCATTTGTTGCTTTCGGAGTTTATTTTATAATGACTTATATTTTCTCTGAGTATGCGAATGGTTGTGGGAATGAATTATTATTACAATGATTTTTTTATGAAATTTTCATACTCCCATGTCATTTGATGTTGAGATTGATTAACATACGATTTTCTATCATTGAAAGTTAAAACTAGAGATGATTGCAGCATCTGTAGCATTAGGCTTCCTACCACAGAGAATGGGGTATTAGAACTTTCGTCGATCATGGTAACTGCAGAACTATCCCTGTAGAGTTTTCCCTCCTGATCGATCTTATTATATGTAGAAAACATGGATTTGGCTGAACAAACATCACGAGTAACACCTGTGTCTACCCATCATAATGCAGTGTTCTAAACCAAATTGCATTCCTACAAACCTACTAAAAGGTTTAGACTCACTCACTTCTATGATGTCTATAATATTTGCCTTTTAATTGCGTTCTTTTTTGTTTTTGTAACCTTTAGCGACATGTCCCCTTTTTCCACAGAACCCAACAGTCGTCGTTGAACTTATTGATTTATTTGATGTCCTTGTGCTTGTTTTCATAGGCTTTTCTCTTCTTTATGGAATTCTTCTATTTATTTTTGTCGACATGTCCTTTGGTCTTGGCACTTCAGCAAAAAATATCTCCTCGCTTTGTTTCGTAACTTCATGGTTATCTACCTTAGTCTTGAGCCGGACTATGAGGTTTTATAGGGAGATTTCTTTCTTTTTATGCTTTAGATAGGTATAGTAGTCTCTCCATGATGTAGGCAATTTCCTTTTCATGGCTTAAGCTAGAAAGGAATTTCCAACTTTATGGCCTTCTGCTTCAGTTCATGAATGATAATTTGAAGTTCATGCAGTTGAGTAGTCAAAGATTTGGTGTCTACCATCTTATAGTCCATGACTTTGTTTACAATGGATTTCTTCAGACCAACATTCTGCGTTTCATACTTCTCGACAAATGCTATCCAAAGGGCCTTTGCTATTTTTAGAAGTCGATGCACTTTGTACAACATATTATCTAAACAGTTCATAATATAATTTCTGCACAAGAAGTCTGAATGCTTCCATGTATCAACAACAAAGATGCAATCCGTATCTATTTCCTTGCCTGGTGCAAGCACTGGTTTCTCCTCACCGAGATACCACTGCAACTATAGTATGGTAAAATAACATCTGATTCTTTCATGTCTAAAAATCATCAAAAATCTCTTTTAAAAGGATCGGGATTGTTGTAAGTAGTACTTTTGTTCGATATTTGTTCTGATGTCATTTCCTGTTGCATAAAGAACGGTTCAGGAAATGTAAAACAGATGAACTTGACTTAAATGAAAAACAGATCATGCCTAAAATCAAAGCAATCTAGGCACAAACAGTTGGCCAAAAATGTTTTAAAATTGTTACACTCAACAAAATCACCATATTACAACGGTGTATAACCGTTGTAAAAGACTTTTACAAAGGTGATCCCACCGTCGTATGTGAAGAAGTTGTAATAGGCTAAAATATTTTACAACTGTGTACTAACCATTTTCATATACCCTATTACAACTGTTATACACCGTTGTAATAATAGCTACTACAATTGTTACACACTGTTGTGACTTCGAATTTTTACAACTATTTCTGATGGTTGTAATACATTTTATTACAATGTAATTTACAGTTGCGTTTGAATCCCAACAAGTAATATATACAACAATTATTCACATATTAATAATAATAGAATTCATTCATATATAACTAATATAATTCATATATCAATGCAACAAATATAACTAAATTAGATTCATTTATATATATTAATAATCATAGCATATGATTAAAATACAACACATACCCGATAAAACAATCTAAAGTAGTCATTCACATCACCAATTAAACCGCTATATACATTGATACAACACAAAAAGTACATGTGAAAGATAAAAAAATTGTTTATAAAAGATTGCATACCCTATGGGAGTACACTAGTCGAAGACAATGAAATCTTTGTGCCAAGCCACGATTAATTCAACAGCTTCTCCAATAGTACTCACCTTGGAATTCGGATTCCACAAGTGGATCCACCGCCACATCAATCCAAACTTTACAAGCTTCCAATCCAAGTTTTTTAAAGTGAACCAAACAATTAGGATCAGTGGATACCCTGCATTTGATACAATTTCACAAATAATGATTATTAGTTTGATTCTATATACATAACTAGCATGAAGAAGAACACAATCTTTATCGTAATGTTAAAAGACATGACAAACACATATAAAATTTAATTAATATATGCCAAATAGCACCAATAAGGTGTCCAATATATTGTCATTTAACAAACACTTTACATGCCCACTACATAAACTGCTAGGATGATGGATCTTATTTTGTAATCCTATTAACATGCATACTTCATGTTATATGCACTTAACAAGCAGAAACCCTTCATGCTCCAGGAAATAGGTCTACCTTTGGCAAGAAGAAAACTTCAAAATATTGAAAATATAAACTAGATGAAACGCACATGTACATACACATATTTAATATCTTGAATTACATTGTATAGAATTTTATCTCTTAGGCTCAGGTAATTATGTAAAATAATTATAATTGAGTCTTTTCTTGGATTGCTTGAGTCTAAAAAAATTTGCACATTTAAACTTAATCAGCTCAACCAATATTTCGTTTCATTTTGAAATCATACCTTTATTTCACCTAAAGCATTGAATATATATATATATATATATATATATATATATATATATATATATATATATATATATATATATATATATATATATATATATATATATATATATACTGCTGCACAAATTCAGACCATAAATGAAACAGGTTCTACCTCTTTTCATTTTGTATGAGATAGTTATTAACATAATACTGAATTAGAGTGTTTCTAGCATAAGAAAAAAACAGTATACATGCAGTAATCTTGTGTAGAATTTGAAGAATTCGAATTTTTATAATATACATAAGATTGAAGAGATAATATTTTTACCTTAAGAAATAGTGACCAATCCTTCCCTTCGCAAAAATACTTTAACATCCAGTTGTGTAATTCCATGAACAAGTTACTAGGTGAGCATTGTACTATGATTTCTCTTTGGATAGCTAGAAACATGATCCTAGGATTTTCTCTAATTTGATGCCCAATATGAATACATGATCGAAATAGTTCAGACATAGTACAACAAATTTGCGCATGAATGTTGTCAAATTACACAAATAGTCTATGTGAATACCATATAAATTTTTAACCAAATTATTTCTAACAAACACAGAAGTTTAGAAGCAAGCCTGTAAAGTCTATAACAACAAAAACTTGAGAATAAAAAACAAACAAATGCAATTACAAAGCCAATGAGTGAATTTACTCACCTCAATAAAGTGCATGCAAAGCTGGTGTGCAAAACCGAATGGAGCATATAAATGTATTACAAACCAAAACACAGTAACCCAATGTAAACAAAAATCAGGCTACAAATACTAAATCAACCAAAGCTTCTGCAACTTCCAACCCAGAAAACAGAATACACCAAAAGAAAAGCCATAAACCGCCACAAGATATTACCATAACCAAACCATCAAAAAATCTACCAACAACAAAACAAAACACCTAAACGCCTACCTCAATCTGAAGAACCATAGTCACAAATAAACCTAACTGACACTAAAGCAACACTGAGCCAAGCTTGTGCTAAGAACCAAGGACTAAACTCAAATCTCAAAAGATTTGTTATGAGCACATTATATGTAAAGGAGAGGCCTTCTTTGCCGAAAATAGCTCAAGAAGGTCAAAGGGGCAGGGAAGAATAACAAGTAGAAATAGGGAAGGAGAACTCAGACAAAGAAAAGAAAAAATAGCAGCATAGCAAAGTAAAAGCCTTGTAAAAATTTCACAGGGCATAATCAGCCAATAACGAGCCAAAATATAAAACTCATCGTCAACTAATGGATGTTAATTACCTGATTGGGGACAAAAGTTCTCGCCACCAACCACAAGTCGGACCCAAAATTTACACCAAGCAGTAACTAAAGGACCAAATCAGAAACCACATAAACCAGAAAATCCAGTTCACTGAGCAATTCTCGCTCCAAAACTAACACCGGTAACTTGGTAGATCTCTGTGAAGAAGACAGGTGGTGTGGCCATAGAAGGCAAAATGACGAGGGTAGGAAAGCGAATAGGGAACATAAAAGAAAGTCACAAAAGGAAATTACATTACCACTCAGACGTGTCATTGAAAAAATTGGATCTAAAATGGAATCTTTCAATAGTAAAAAAAGGGAACTGGAAAATTGAAAAAGAAGCAGACTAATGAGGATGAGGAAAGCTAGGGCGGGGGAAAGGGAAACGGGAAATTAGGGAGAGAAATGGACGAGATTCAGAAACAAGAAACGAGGGATTAGGGTTTTGTTTCTTAACAAGTTTGTGTTTCGATTTTCTAAAAGAGCTATTAAAGATTAGTGGGTGTATAAGTTACGGGAAACGGTGACAGAGGAGAGACTGAAAAATTATAGGATAAAATACCGATCTGGAGGGTTTTTTTTTGAAAATTAAGCGCAAAACTTTATTACTACTGTAGAAGTTACATGATAAACAACATCTATTTAGTGCATAACTAACTCTTACAATAATCAGCTACGTTACAAACAAGCAAGAGCTTCACATGACCAATATACATTGTAACGACAAATCAAAAAAGCTAATAATTAAATACTTTCTTTTAAACAGATTATATAAAAACTCTGGAGAACCCATCTTGCTCATCATATATCTGCATCATTTAGTAGCCTCAATTATCAAATGCAGATATTAACATAAACTGCAGCAGCATCAAAACTCGCTGCAGAAAATTTCATAGCATGCCGAGACCCAAGAATAGAAGAAACCATCAAGTAAGGGAAGGATCAAACATTGGATTACTTCTAGTATGTCTTCTAAATGATTTCAAATTATCACTTAATGGCATCACATCTTCCGAAGTGTAATCAATTACTTCATCTACATCGTCCCAAAATTTCCCTTTCAACTATATACTCTTTGATTTAAACGATGGTACTGCACTTTTCGAAACTGTAGAAGATAGCAATGCCGCAATGTTCACCTTTAAAAAAGTAAGACCAGATCTTGTCACAGTAGGAGGTGGTAAAATGATATTGGGAGGAGATTTTAAACTTGCATATGGAGAAGACTTAGTCATAGAAGAAGAAGGACTACCGAAGGAAAAGCTTTTGCTAGAAGGAGCAGATGAGCTAAAGGTAGATGTACATGACTTAGTAGCATCAGAATATGACTGAGAAGATTTTTCCGAAGAAGAAGAGATACCCAAAATAGAAGATGCAGAAGAATACAACCCATTGGCAGCAGTAGTAGAAAATTGCATTTCAGCTTTGTCCCCAACTATCGTTTCCTCAAAATATTGCCAAATAAAGATACATCATCTACTTCTTTAGATATACCATCATCAATATCATGATTCGTAGCAGATGTATCCTCATTCTTATCCAAATTCTTCATACCTGATCAGTACAATCATTAAACTCATGTACCAGACCAAGATCATCCACTAAACCCTCATCAGCCAATATTTCAAACTGATTTGCATTATCATTATTTATATTAGCAGAATTATCTCCTTTAAGATTAACATAATCAGATTTCTTTCTCCATTCTTTCTTTCTCTTAGGGTTAACATTTGTCCAATTATGCTTATTTACATCAGTATGTATATTCCTATCCTGTCTAACAGTATGAACAAACGTATTTACATTATGTTCCTCCAGTCCAGAATGATTTTGATTCCCACTATCCACATTATTCTTATCATTAATCTCACAGTAAAGAGTATCATGTCCAAACACTTTGCATCTAGTACAAACTCTAGGTTTCCAGGCATAAGCTATCTTCACTAAGGGACAATTATCACCCAAATCATCAATGACAATAGAAACAAGAAGCTCAAAATCAGGACTAATCTCTACAAATGCCTTTGCGTATTTAAATCTATTTAAACGCTCTATACTAATGTCATAGCACAATAATCTACCTACATGATTAACAAGCCAATTTATGCCTATCAACGTCCAAAGAATCATAGGTATTCTATATAAATAAATCCATATAGGTACTTTCCTAATCATAGATTGTGAACAGCCAATAGATGGATCCCACATTGTTATGATAAACATTATCCCACAAATGAAAATTGGATCACTATAAGAATTTTCTCGCGATCAGATTCATTATAAAAATTAAAATAGTACATATAACCATCGGATTTCATATCAAAATCCACAAGTAATTTCCATCGATTCTTTAAAAAAATTGAAACAGCTTGAAAAGAAAGAGTACCATCAAGGAAGAAACCAACCAAGAAGTTACTCCAATAGTTGAACCCTTCTTTCTTTACCAGATCTGGAATTTGTTTCTTCGTACCGTCCCTAGGAATCTCAAAATGAAGAGGTTGGTAAGATCCAGCATTATGAGGTTGACCTTTGAAAAGAGTAGCATAATTAGATTTCACAAACGAAGGATAAGAAGCTTTCGAAGGATTCCTAGGATTAATAACAGGGGGATCTACTTGCTGAGATGATGGATTCACACTGGTAGGAGGTGGATTTGGGGCTTTAGGAGGAGGAGAACGCAATGAAAGAGGGGGAAAGGAGGAATTGATGGCAGATGAGGAATTTGGAGCCCAAAAATTTTGTTTTGGAGCCATCAGAAAATTTTTATGCCCCACCATATAACATTCTATAGTAAGTATTCAAAAAGATCAAAATTCATCTATACCCGTATTTAAAAAATAAAAATGATATGATATTGGAAAAATAAATACAAATACTGGCACATCCGATGATTGTTCGTTTGAGTACAATTAAAATTATACTTAATTTTTCGTGTAATTTAATAGATAAAATTATTGTCATTTATTATTTTATATAAGTAAAATATCTTGTAACTTATTATTTTTTATCATTTTTAATATTTGAATTTAATTTTAACTATTATTAATATTTAATTATCATCTAGTTAATCAGCATTTGTTATAAAATTTTACAATTAATTTTAAATTTTAGCATTCAATAGTGAATTATTTATAAATTATAGATTATAAAGAAAATTTCATCCAAATTTATAAAATCTAATATAATAAGTCAGAATTAATAAGTAAAAAATATGTTAAATATAATATGAATTTTTTGAGAATTATATTTAATTTAAACATTAAATATTACTTACCATAATAGTTATTATTAGCTAGTACTTATTTCTTCTTAGTTATAAATGAATATTAATTATTAAAAATTAATTACTATGTACATGTTACTAGTTATTTACTATTAATTAGTTACTTCGTATTTAAAATTATTAATACTATTTATTATTATTATTATACCCATTATTAATTATTTAATGTTAGTTGTTAATATTAGCTATTTCGTATTTAAAATTAATTATTATTATTATTTAACAGTGATTACAATTTAATATTAATCTTTTATTGTTTATTATTCCTTGAAAATGAAAGGTTTAGGTAAACATCTATTACAATTGGGAAGCAATAAGAACTGTTAAAAATAGGCATCTATTACAACTGGCAGGAAAGAAATGTAGTAATAGGCATCTATTACAACCGGCAAAATAAAAGAGTTGTTAAAATTAAGTTTATTGCAACTCTCAGGAAATGACAGTTGTAAAAAAACCTTTATTACAATTGGCGTTTTGTGACTGTTGTAAAACTATAGTTGTAATATGGTATTTTTGTTGTAGTGTTAAAGGTATATATGTAACAGACACAGTTACAGTTATGATATAGAAAAATAATTGCAAATCCTTTGCAAAACTATGTAAACTAGTACACTTATGATGTAGAAAAATTACTGCAAAAAGACTTTACAAAATAACTGTGTGTGCTTAGGTAACAAAACAGACGAGAGGAAACATAGTAATCAAACCGTGATAAGGATTCTAAGGCGTGCCTTAGCAATCTCCTTAAAACTTTTATTTGCAAAGTTTCCCAAGATACAACAAAATCTGCTTGAGATTGTAAAGAGTATGTCTACTCTGTGTTAAAAATGACAGCGGATATTTTTAAAAAGAGGAGGAAGAAGACTGTAATTTGAATGTGATCAATAGTCTTCACGTTTTATACCAGTCTTCCATCTCTTCCAACAATCACGCCTACTCAATAGGCCGTACCCGTTCATCGTTTGTTGCCGCTATCTACAAAAGATCGCGACCATTTGTTTGAATTTGAACGTCGCATCTCTTTAGAAAAATACTACAAAAATGCGATGTTTTCTCTGGGAAAAATAAGAAATCTCAATAGACCCGAACCTTCCCGTTTTAGTACATGCGGCTGACATGTGCACACGTGTTTAGTCATGAGATTTAGGTTCTTCCCTTCGCATAAAAGTATCTGACCTTAATGGTTAATATAAGGATTGAGAAATCAGTCTTAAATTTGGCAATTTTGGACTAATGTATATTTCATTTATCTTGGAATTCAAACAATAACAATATGCTTCCTTGGTCTTCATGATTGGACGCACACGCTTGCAGCCAGAGAAATAATGCCTCGACAAGTCCATACACACGATTATATCAATCTCAAATGCACAAAAGTGGAATTTGGCGATTTACAGATTTACATTTGAATTTATTTTAATAGGGAGGGAAAATTTAATAATCAAGTCAATTTCCTCCTCCTCCATCCATCCATAAGGTAGTGATTGTATATATAAATGAGAAGGAAAGATAAGGAGATTGAAATCTAAAGAAACGTATTTTTAGGGCTTGATTAGTCCTAGGCTCGTATTAATTCAGTGAGTATATACGTACAAGTTTATTTTTTGATATATTCCCTTTTTTAAGTAATATTGATTAGCGCTTGATTGGGCTAGGGCTCGGATTGATACTGGAAGTATCTATACAAGACTATTTCTGTTATGTTACCATTTTTACGTAATATTGATTTCATTTTACTAATGTTTTAAGAAACACTAATTCTATTAATACCCTTCATTTTATCTTTTCCACTCCATCAAAAAAAGTTAAAAAATAAAATGATAAATCTACCCTTATATGTTATTAAACTTAGCATATTCAACTTTTCATTTTAATCTTGATAAATGGTGAAACAAGATGAAACCGATGAATTTGGCTTAAGAAGATAATTATGGCTTACAAGAAAATAATATTATATTTTAGATATACTATAAAAATCGAACACTTAATCTCTGAATATCATAACAATGTGTAATATTGTTATATGTTATAAATATGATTTTATAACCTTGTTAAACATCATTTAATTAATAATTAATGATACTACACTCGTTTTGGAAAAATGCTTTCAAAAATATATTTATGGTAAAATTGATAAAATGACCAAAAACCGTTTTATAAATAAATAGCTATTTTCCCAGTAAAAGTTGTCAAAAATTTAGTGAATGTCTAATTAATCATTAAGGAAGTAATTAGCTAATAAAAGTATTTTTCATATTTATGGTTAACTATTTTGATGATGTCATCTTTAAAAAAAACGAGCATTTAAGGAAAGTTTTTGTATTTTGGGTATTTAAATATTCAAATAAGTGATTTATAATTTGTATATGCTTGTTTAATTATTTAAATAAGGTAAGTAATTTATTTTCATTTTTTGTTTACTTAAATAAATCATTTGATAAAGAACTAAAAATATGATCGAGGTTCAACTTCAAAATTCACATCCTATCTTGAATAGAAGTTGTTTCATATCATTACAACGTTGTTTGATATATTTATATATATTCACATACATGGATATACACATATTTATGTAAGCATAATTAGTCACATTAATGGTTTAGAAAATATCCTAAGTGTATGTATATAAGCTCCTTATATGTATACAAATGGAAGCTTAATCCTTAAGCTTTGAAAAAGCAAACTTCACATCACCTTACACAACTCTCACATCACCTTACACAACTCTCACATCACTAATTAATGCCATTAGGGTTTTAGGGGCATTTTACTCTTTTCTCATTCACATTCCTAAGGCTATATAAAGGGAGGATATCCTTAGGAATTCTACAGAATTTCTTTTCTACTTCTTTTTCTTCTTAAGCTATATTAATGGATTCTTCATGAGTAATGGTGGTGGTGGAGGAGGAGAGGATTTGGCTTGGTTTGGAAGTGCTAAAGATTGGATCTTTAGGATAGTGGTAAAGAAAAGAGGTTGCTAGTATGGATCTTGGATTTGCTAAGGATTAAGGTGAGTTTACTCACTATTTAGGACATCAAACATAAACCCTTTTGCATGTTTTTAACTATGCTTAAAGTTGCTTGAATATTGGTAACTTATGTTATAAAGTTAACTTGAGTCTTACTTTAAAAGTAAGCGACATATGTGATCCATGTTAATGGACTGGAATGGACTTTAATGGACCTGGAATTGGATTTGAATTGACTAACAAGTGGAATGGATTTGAAACAAAGCACATAAGGATTAGTATGGAATTGACATATTATGGACTTGAACTTGAAAGTGCACTTATAGCGATAGTCGCTATAGATGCAGCTTGAATTGTTGTGTTTTCAACACTTCATATGAAACTTTGTAATGACATCCTTAGTGATTTCTTATCATATTAAAATGGTTGTTTAACTTGTATGTTAAATTGAAGTAAGTTTGAAAGTGTTTGAAGCAAGAATAGTCATATAAGTACACTTCCTAATTACTTGTTTATTGAATATCATGATTACTATACTTATTCTAATAAGCCGACGAGTAGGCTTATTTATCTGTAAGTGTCAAGAATGGGGTGTCTAGGCAAGGGGTAATATGCAACCAGTGCTCTAACTTACCTGGCTTCACTCTTAACCGAGGGATAGTTAAGTTGATAATGTCGAAAACGAGTTAAGTGTATGAAGTGTGATTTCTATAAGCATAAAATCGTTTTGGGTTTGTCGTGACAATGTGTTAATTACATTCGTCTTTAACCCTATCATATTATATCATCGAAGCGAATATAATTGAATCTTTAAACGAACGTATACAAACAAGTATAGAAATCTTTCAGGATAAAGATGTGGAATAAGATGTTTAACTTATAAAAGAGAAGAGGTTCTTTATCAAACAATGGTTTTAACCTCTTTGATTATATTTTCAGAAATTTTGAAAATGAATTATAGTTGCACTTATACCAGAAGGATAAGTATATGAATATGTTTTGAAAGTATTGAAGTTATAAAGTAAACTTGAAAATGAATTATAGTTGTACTTATACCGGAGGGATAAGTATATGAATACATTTTGTAGTATAGAAGCTAAAAAAGGAAATCTTGAAAATGAATCGTGATTATACTTATGCCGGAGGTATAAGTATTGTAATACCTTTTAAGTATTAAGACTATAAAGAGATAGGGACTTATTAGAATATATACATATACATGTTTTATATGTATAAGTTGAATATATACACTAGTATATAAAGGAATATTAATCAAGTATGAGTTATTGATTAATAAATGATGTCTTATTAATAAGTGATGTCTTATTAGATAAGAGAAGTCTTGTTAGAAAAATGAAGTTTTATTAGATAAAAGAAGTTTACTAATAAAAGAGTATTAATTAATGAAAGATTAATTAAATGGGAAAGGGATTAGAAGCCATTTATATGGGTTAATCGTGCTTTGACTATTATCATGCTATGTGCCTTGATAGTGATTTGATTATTTATTATGCTTTTTGACTCGATAGTATGACACCCCACGTCCGTTAATGTCACTCACTAAGTGAATGCATTAAGTTTCGTGAAGCGCTATAGGTAAACAAACACAGAATAATTACAAGACAGATATACATAAGGCAGCAGCGGAAAATTAAAATTTTCTTTCAACCATAAAACATAATATCGTGGTTCACAATTTCATAAGTCACAAAAACCATTACAATAAAATAACTTCTAGCTTGCTTCATCAGAGTACATAAGTAAATAAAAAGCATCATTCCCCCCATCAAAAGAGTTAAGCAATAATAAAGACAAGAACTTGAGCCATACTTCAGAAGTAGCTCCTAGCAAGATGGTATCTGATTCCTGATTAAGTCTAAGTGTTTCCTCCTTGAGAACCTGGGAAGGAGGGGGGAACCGAAGAAAGAAGGAGAAACAACAGGGTCAGACATAAAGTCCGGCTAGTCTAGTTACTTTTAGCCAGTAGACAAATAAAAGCAACAAGATAGGCATATAAAGTGGATAAGAGAGATCACTACGTAAATGGCAGGTGTTACAAGGTAAGCAAGATAAAGTGTATGTGCCTCACTATTGATTACTCTGCATTATTACTAGTATAACTGAAATGAGATGACCCCTTCCACTATGAGTTGGTAGGCTTAGGTCATACGTCCAAGTATACCCTAACCACTACCTTAATCGATTGGCTCCCTTCCCTGTAGATATCCTGTGCTGGCCCCACAGTAGGTGGTATCACTTCCTAAAGTGGCAACCCATGGTATGCACAACCATATCTACTGGTGTCACGGTCGTCTTAGCCCCCTTTGCCCGGCCCATGCACGCACATTGCCCCAGTCGGTTTGCGCCGCCTACACCATCTGCCTCGTTTGGATCTCTTACAATCAGTCAGTAAGCGTGCCCCTTTCTCCGCCTAGTACAGAGTTCTTTATTTGATAGCTACTTCAGGTTACTAACTAAAATGGGTCCCACACAACATGATACAAGTTCTCCCCTTTGTCTTTTATCCCCCACTAGGTTTTCCACTGACTATGTATACCCTTAGGTGTCTTTAATTACATAGGCCTATGTATGTTATGCTTACCCTAAAGGGTGTCTTTAATTACATAACTTTACTCTATTTTCCACCGGTTATGTATACCATTAGGTGTCTTTAATTACATAACCCTATTGGGTTAAGATCGTGGGCCTATATGTAAATATTACCCACTCCCTCTAATTTACTTAATCCACCCACTACCCATCCAATTTTACTTAACCCTTACTTAAGTTCATAGTCATATTAAATTAGGTTAAGTAGTCCATTTCATCACCATGTCCAATTATGGTTATAATGGGCTAGGCCTCCCACATTAGGCCTACAATGTGTGGATGCTGGATATGCCGGTCAGGTCCGGACAGTCTTATTCCACAGTTGGGCCTAACCTCGTGTCTTAGCCCGATTCGAATTTGCGTACTTAGACCTCCCACATTAGGTTCAACGGTCGGGTCCGGGCAGACTTCCACCACTTATGTAACCTAACCTCGTGTCATATGTACAATTTACAATTCCTAATTGTAAATTACTAACCATTCCAAGTTAATCCAAATCTACCTATGTCATTATAGGTAATTATTTCTATGTTTCCCTATTTGAATTATATGTCCAAATATTTCATAAATTATGCCAATTATACATCCCTTTTCCCCGTTTCCTCTCTAAAGTATTCGTACGTATTTTGGCGGCATCTAGGCTATAAAGTAGCCTAGCTATAACGATAAGAAGGGAATATGACAAGGGTGATAGTTTCAAAATATCTTGGCATAAACATGAACATAAATTGGCATGATAACAAAGTGAATGGACATGTGATTAACATCATAATAGGCTGGACATTAAACTGGTAACTTAGGGCAATTAATATGATGTTCAAGCAAGTATAATGAGATCTAGATTAAGCATTAGGTGTCCAATTATTTAGATCTAGCATAGTTAGGGTGACATAGTAATATGTTTAGATCTAAAGATGGATTCACATGTCAAGTTTACAACATATCTCAATGGATCTCAATATGACACGTGAAAGGTGATTAACATAAAGAACTAGATCTAAGCCATGTTACAACTATCCAAATTAATAGATGCACATCCACCATAACATGGTTACAAGTCAAGATCCACATAAGCAACATAAACGAATAACACAATTTTATTAGATCCAGGAAAATAGATCTCTCGTGACATAGTATAGAATTCCACATTAACACAGAATCATACTTTACAACATATCCAGATCATAGTCTTTCAAAATATACTTTTATTTATTTAAACCTAAAAACAACTAGAACTCATAGCATTAGGTTTAGAGAATTGAGGAAGAGCGGATCTAGAATTTCTGAATTGGATTTGTAGAATATGTTGTTGTAGAAAACGGTTCAGTTCACACTCTAGCAGCATATGGCCTCCACGACTTCCAGTGAAGAAAATATGAGAAATAGGACACGTATATATAGCTGCCAGACCCCTTGAAATAGAGTACCACATCATCCCTAGGGGTGTCGACACCCCTGTGGGCAGGTCGACCCCTAGGTCGACACCCCTTCAAGGGGGTCGACCGCCTAGAGCGAGAATTTTGCTGCTTAGAGGAATTTTTCGAATTTGAATCCCCTGGATAGAATTTTGACTCATCCCTGACTCACCTTTGACTCATACGTATATATAAAATATTTTTGTGCATATACAAACTTAAAACCTTCATAACTTCTTCATACGTTGTCCATTTTACGCCAACCAAATGTCTATTTTGACTAGAATTTCGAGACGATCCCAATATTGCAGTCCGTTTACTCTTATTCTGAATATTAAATTAATTATGATTTAGTTTATTCTCTTTAATGCCATTAAAAATTCGGGGTGTTACATTTTCTCTTGTTCAAAGGATTTCGTCCCGAAATCTCTAAGTCAAGAAGAATGCATATCCTACCATCGATCATCCATCTACTCATCCACCAATCACTGGCATCCATTGTCCTTAAAGATTTCTAATGCTTATATGAATATATGCAAATTTGTGTGTATATATCCCAACACTAATGCGAAGATCAGGTGGTCTACTGATTCAGTTGACCTCCTTAATGCAATGTATGTTAGTGCCATGAATCCAATATGTATGCAAATAAACTTATTGTATCATATAAGTTCTATATGTGTGCACACCCATTCGTCCAAATGCAACATCCATATGCCAGGTTCATCCATTTCCATCCATAAAAGAAAAGAAAATGCACACACATCCATATGCAATATGAAAGTGATTGAGCCGATCGTAGTACCTAACGTGTGTGTATATGCGTCCATAGGAAACCACTAGCAAACACTTGCATCCACTTGCATCCATCAATTATAACATCTTTCAAACACATGTTTACACCCATAGGATCCCTATCTAAAGGTCGAAAATACTATTGATAAGATATACTCTATTGACAGAAACAAGTACTGATAAAACTCAGGAAAAAGGAGTTAAGAACATACCCTTGAAAAGAAAAGGGTACGTAGCACGAATCTTGTCTTCGGTCTCCCAAGTCGCATCTTCTGGGTTATCTCACCATTGACCTTTAGCAACTTGATTTCCTTATTGCGCAGCTTCTTAACTTCTGACCCAAGGATACGGGTAGGGACTCGTCTGACTGTCGCCTCCTGTTCCACTTCGACTTCTTCCAACATGCTCAGATCAAAAACAGATGAGAGACATGGAAAACATCATGAACACCAGATAGATTTTCTGGGAGCTTTACTCTGTAGGCCATTTGGCTAATCCTCTCGGTTATGGGGAATGGTCCCATAAACCTAGGTGCCAACTTCCCTACTGATCCGAAGCGAACCACATTCCTCAGAGGTGATACTTTGATAAAAACTAAGTCTCCCACTTCGAATTCAATGTCAGTCCTTCTCTTGTCTGCATAGGACTTTTGCCTATCTTGAGTTGTCTTCATCCGCCCTCGAATAAGGTCAATCTTTTTGGACGTTTCTCTAACCATATCTGGTCCAAGTAATAATCTTTTTGTAGATTCCCACCAACAAGTTGGCGATCTACAGGGTCGTCTGTACAATGCTTCGAAGGGTGCCATGCCGATACTAGCTTAAAAACTGTTATTATAGGCAAACTCTACTGAAGGAAGATGCTCTTCCCAAGTCCCTCCGAAGTCTAGGATACACAGCGTTAAAAAGATCTTCTAGAATCCTATTCACCCTCTCCGTCTGTCCATCGGTCTGAGGATGATAAGTGGTGCTTAAACACAACTGTGTACCTAATGCTTCTTGTAAGCTCCTCCAAAATTCATTGGTAAAGATGGGGTCGCGATCGGTCACGATGCTGGAAAGAACCCCGTAGAGACGAACTATCTCACGAACATAAATTGCTGTCAACCATGATGTCGTCCTCTTACTTTTAATTGGAATAAAGTGAGCACTCTTAGTGAGTCTGTCCACTATCAACCAAATATTGGTATTACCTTTCTTCAATCTAGGCAAACCATCTATGAAATCCATAGAGACGCTCTCCCATTTCCACTGCAGAACCTCGAATGGATGAAGTAATCCACCAAGCTTCTTTTGCTTAGCTTTGACTTGCTGGCAAACAAAACATTGAGAAACAAATTTGGCCACATCCTTCTTCATCCCAGCCCAAAAGAAAAACCTCTTCATATCCCTGTACATTTTACCACCGCCTGGATGAATGGTCATCTTAGAATGGTGGGCTTTTTCTAGGACTGCCTTTATCAAGCTTCCAGTTTGAGGAACACAAAGCCTTCCATCTCGTCGCAACCACCCCTTTTCATCTATGACATACCTACTGAGGTGACTAGAAGCCTCCCCTCTTCTGAGCATATCCATGATGTCTAGAATCTGTGGGTCACCTTGTTGCGATGCTCCTATCTGATGCACAAGGGTTGATCATATCTCTAAGGATGCAAATAAATCAGGCAAAACCTCGATGGAGGGTCTAAAATCAAAAGCTGGTATGAACTCCAAGTTCTTTCTTTCCACAGACAGAGGACTCAGGGCCACCCTCTTCCTACTTAGTGCGTCTGCTACCACATTACCGTTGCCAGGGGTATAAGCAATTTCAAAATCATATAAAGCGAAGAACTCCATCCACCGTTGTTGCCTTAAGTTGAGATCCTTCTGTGAGAATAAATACTTGAGAATTTATGGTCGGTGTATAACTCGAACTTTTCTCCAAGTAAATAATGATACCACATCTTTAACGCGAATACTATGGCAGCTAGCTCTAGATCGTGGTGGGGTAGTTCTTCTCATGAACTCTCGACTGTCTACCCCTATAACATATTACTTTCCCTTCTTGCATCAAAACCACACCAAGCGTTGTACCGCACGCATCAGTGTAAACAGTAAATACTTTACTTCCATCGGGCAAGGTCAAGACCGGGGCTGTTGTCAGAGCCCTTTTCAGTTGTTGGAAAGCAACGTCACAATCTATGTCCCATGAAAATGCCAAATTCTCCTTTGTCAGCCTGGTGAGAGGGGCTGATATTTTCGCGAAGTCCTTAATGAACTTCCTATAATAACCTGCGAACCCAAGAAAGCTTCTCACCTCGGTTGTATTTTTAGGAATCTGCCAATCTTGTACTGCAACCACCTTCGCGGGATCTATGGCTATCCGTTCTTTGGAGACTACATGCCCCAAGAATCTCACCTCCTTTCTCCAGAAATGGCATTTGGAGAACTTTGCTTTTAGCTGATGGTCACAGAGAGTTTTCAAAACTTCTCCCAAATGCTGGGCATGCTCTTCTTCACTCTTGGAGAAGATCAAAATATCATCAACAAAGACTACGATGAATTTGTTTAGGAACTCCCGAAACAACCTACTCCTCAAATCAACAAAATAGGCGGGTGCATTTGTCAACCCAAAAGGCATAACTGGCCATTCAAAGAAACCGTCCGGAGTCCTGAAAGCAGTCTTATCTATGTTGTCCTCAGCCACCCTCAACTGATGGAACCCCGTAGCCAAGTCCAACTGAGAAAATACCGAGGCACCAATAAGCTGATCAAATAAATCATAAATCCTCATAAGCGGGTGCCTATTATTTTTGGTGAGATTATTTATCTCTCTATAATCAACACACAAACGAAGCGAACCATCTTCTTTAGTTGCGAATACTACTGGAGCAACCCACTCAGATATGCTTCGTCTGATAAACCCTTTTTCAAGTAGCTCCCCTACTTGCGTACTCAACTCCCTCCTTTCTCTTAGAGCCATGTGGCGCACTGGTAATGCAACTGGCTTTTCATTTTCCACCAGATATATGCGGAAGTCGATCTCACGCCTTGGAGCTAAACCCCGTACCTCATTACAAACATCGGGATAATCTCGAACCACTGGAACAGATTGCAAATCATCTATGGATGCATCTAGAGACTCTAAGAAGCTAAGCATAACAGACCCTTGAGGGTCACAAGAAACTGCGAGGGTCTTCCTATGACAAGTCAGGAGTCTAAAAACCCTCCTCTAACAATCCAGAATGGTGCCATACGTGGTAAGCCAATCCATTCCTAGAATTAACCCATAGCCCATAAACCCGAGCACATACGTGTCACATTCAAACTCGACGCCTAACACGGATATTTTCAAACCCCGACAAATCATCGATAAATGAGCGAAACCACCAATGGGGTTTGAAACAACTACGGGATCTACTACCATACTAGTAATTAAGTGTAGAGATTCAACCATAGAATAAGATATAAACGATTGTGAAGCACTAGAATCAAAAAGTGTTCTAACTAGATGGTTTGAAAGAGAAACTAAACTTTCTACAAAATTTTCAACCTCTTTCAGGAGCACTGATCACGAGAGCTTGCACCTGCCCTCCAGAAGTCCCTGCTCTTTTCCCTTGTCCCTGCGACCCCTATTTCTTCTGGACCTCTTTAGAGATGTGTCCACCTCTCTGCAATTAAAGCAACTGGCCTTCCTTCTTTTACAATTTTTGATCAAGTGACCCTCCTTTCCATAATTGTGACATTTTCTCTTATCCCTGCCTTTGTCATCTTTCCCTCCTTTCTTCTGTTGTTGCTGCCCTTTCTTAGGTCACACCTTCTTATTCTACGATGTCCTCTCAGTCTTTGCTTCCTTCTTCTCTCCCTTGTCCTCCTCATGCATTAGGGCCATATCTACAAGCATTTCAAAAGTGGCCCCCATTGGAATATGGAACATGGCTAAACCATGCAGAGGCTCATTCAGCCCTTTAGCAAACCGCAAAGCCCTTTTGTGCGGTGTATCCACCAACTCTAACCCGAACCTTGCCAACTGGTTGAACTTGTTCACATACTCCTTTACCGCCAAATTTCCTTGTTTGAGTGTTAAGAACCTCTCCATCTATATGCTTCTCTCTGCTTGGGAAAGAAATTTCATTTTGAACCTCTGTCTAAAGTCTTCCCAAGTTTCTACCGGATGTCCAGCTCAGGTGACTTCCCACCAAAATGAGGCTTCGTCCTTTAACAGCCAAGCAGATAATTGAATTTTCCTTCGGTCCTCCACTTCAAAGATTATGAATAAGTCCTCTGTCTCCTTAAGCCAATTTTGAGCTTCTATGAATGTCTCGTTCCTATGGAATGGCCTTCCGCACATAGCCCAGAAATCTTTGCAGATCTTGGCAAAGTTATCAGCTCTTGGAGGGGGAGGAGGAGGAGGAATGACTAGTGCAGCTGAGGGAGGAACGTTTTCTTGGCCTTCGGCAGGCGCCGTGGCCTCCAAATACCTACAGAACCATCCGGGTATTGTGACGTTCTCTGGGATATTAGGGATGTTTTGTTCCACAGACATGCTGAAAAAAGGAAAAGGAAGAAATTTAGATAAAGGACCAAAGGATACTACATATGGCTTTTTGTGGAATATTTTTTAAAATAGACTTTTCTTTTGAAAATGATTTTCTTTTAAAACCTTTTTGAAAATAATTTCCAAAAACTTTTATCTAATTTGGTAACCTTCAGCTCTGATACCAAGTGTGACACCCCACGTCCGTTAATGTCACTCACTAAGGGAATGCATTAAGTTTCGTGAAGCGCTATGGGTAAACAGACACAGAATAATTACAAGACAGATATAAATAAGGCAGCAGCGGAAAATTTAAATTCTTATTTCAACCATAAAACATAATACCATGGTTCACAATTTCATAAGTCACAAAAACCATTACAATAAAATAACTTATGTCTTTCTTCATCAGAGTACATAAGTAAATAAAAAGCATAATTCTCCTATTTAAAAAAGATAAGCCTTAGTAGAGACAAGAACTTGAGCCATACTTCAGAAGTAGCTCCTAGCAAGTTGATATCTGATTCCTGATTAAGTCTGACTGTTTCCTCCCTGAGAACCTGGGGGAGGGGAATGGAAGAAAGAAGGAGAAACAACAGGATCAGACATAAAGTCTGGCGAGTCTAGTTACTTTTAGCCAGTAGATAAATAAAAGCAACATGATAGGCATATAAAGTGGATAAGAGAGATCACTACATAAATGGCAGGTGTGACAAGGTAAGCAAGATAAGATGTATGTATGTACCTCACTAATGATTACTCTACATTATTACTAGTATAACTGAAATGAGATGATCCCTTCCACTATGAGTTAGTAGGCTTAGGTCATACGTCCAAGTATACCTTAACCACTACCCTAATCGATCGGCTCCTTACCCTGTAGATATCCTGTGCTGGCCCCATAGTAGGAGGTATCACTTCCTAAAGTGGCAACCTATCACAGTCGTCTTAGCCCCCTTTGTCCGGCCTATGCACATACATGTCCCCGGTCAGTTTGCGCCGCCTACATCATCCGCATCGTTTGGATCTCTTAGAACCAATCAGTAAGTGTGTCCCATTCTCCGCCTAGTACGAAGTTCTTTACTTGATACCTACTCCAGGTTACTGACTGAAATGGGTCCCACACAATATGATACGAGCTCTCCCCTTTGTCTTGTATCCCCCACTAGGTTTTCCACTGACTAGTATACCCTTAGGTGTCTTTAATTGCATAGCCCTATGTCAGGTATGCTTACCCTAAAGGGTGTCTTTAATTACATAACTTTAATATATTTTCCACCGGTTATGTATACCATTAGGTGTCTTTAATTACATAATCCTATTGGGTTAAGTTCATGGGCCTACATGTATATATTACCCACTCCCTCTAATTTACTTAACCCACCCACTAACCATCCAATTTTACTTAACCCTAACTTAAGTTCATAGTCATATTAGAATAGGTTAAGTAGTCCACTTCATCACCATGTCCATTTCATCACCATGTCCATATTAACACAGAATCATACTTTACAACATATCCAATTCATAGTCTTTCAAAATATACTTTTATTTATCTAAACCTAAAAGCAACTAGAACTCATAGCGTTAGGTTTAGAGAATTGAGGAAGAACGGATCTAGAATTTCTGAATTGGATTTGTAGAATATGTTGTTGTAGAAAATGGTTCAGTTCGCACTCCAACAGCATATGGCCTCCATGACTTCCAGTGAAGAAAATATGAGAAATAGGACACGTATATATAGCTGCTAGACCCCCTGAAACCGAGTGCCACGTCAGCCTTTGGGGGTGTTGACACCCCTGTGGGTGGGTCGACCCCTAGGTCAACACCCCTTCAGGGGGGTCGATCCCTAGATAAGAAATTTTGCCGCTCGGAGCAATTTTCCGAATTTGAATCCTTTGGATAGAATTCTGACTCACCTCTGACTCACCTCTGACTCATGCGTATATATAAAATATTTTTGTGCGTATACAAACTTAAAATCTTCATAACTTCTTCATATGTTGTCCGTCTTACGAAAATCAAACGTCTATTTTGACCCAAATTTCGAGACGGACACAATGGTGCATTTCGTTTCCTCTAATTTTGAATATTAAATTAATTATTATTTAGTTTATTCTCTTTAATTTTGTTAAAAATTCGGGGTGTTACACATAGTGTTTTTGATGCTTAGCCATTTGTTATGGAAATTAAGCGAGGTTGTTTTCCATATACAAACGTCTATTGTGTGAATTGATAGTCGATTAATTGACTATAGAACTTGACCTTAAATTTAGCGTCTGGTATTTAGGAGACAGGGATTGGTAAGTATTTTACTTATCGAAAACCACTTCAAAACTAGTATACGTATTCTATGTTTCGGAAGCGGTTGTGAAGTGAAGGCTATATCGTGATTCAGTATTTGTTGAGATGCACAAACAAATATAGTGATTCTAAGATCTGTGAAAGAATCTATGTTTGATTCCAAGGTCTGTTGATGTATTGGAATCCATGTGTGATTCTAAGATCTGTGAAGGAATCTATGAGTGATTCCAAGATCTATTGAGCTGTGAGATTCCAACTGGGAATTCTTGTTCTGTTCGAGTGATGAAGACTCATGTGAAGATGCCAAATGAAACCTCGACATCGGATATGGCTAAAGACAAAGTAGAATGCATGATCTGGGGTTTTGCTAACCCACGATAGGGTATTTTGACTCCATATCTAGAGTATGCTTATGGATATTACGCACAGGGGAGTTGGATATATTTGGTTCCACACGGTGCACACCGGTGTTTTCGTGCGTGGACCAGTCATGCTTGCCTTTGGTATATTTTATCTAGAGATATACGACTCTCGGTAGGTAACTTCTAACCCTTGTGCATGGAGTTCGGATCCGTCTTGATCTGGAGAGTTCTTCGATGGAAATCCAATAAGCGAACGTGCCTTATCGGTTTTGTTTGTACACTTAATAGTTGTCGAATGTAACCAATGTACCCATTCCAGCTATGTGATTTATTTATATTCTACACCCTAGACATTATTTATAATACAACTATACTTCTCCTTATAAATGGTTGGTTTCAATTGAGGGGAAAACCAGAGCGGTTATCTGCACAGTCCCGTCAGTGTTGTTACATGCAATGTGTGTCGTGAGTTTCTCATACAAGACTGATGTCTGATGCTTGGTTTTTGTTTTTCCGTAAAATCATCACGTACTCCTTCGAGTAGGCTGAGTATGGCAGGTTTTGCTTTGGAGCTTCTGGAAGAGAGTTGGAGTTCATCTTATCGTACTTTTTATATCCACTGCATTCTATGTTGTACATCAACATTTATGAGGATAGGTTGTTATAACTTTCCAAGTTGACGATAAGTTAGCCTTCTCTGATAATTGTAATCATACAGTTTTATTTTGTAAAGATCATTCTTTATATTATATGTTTCCGTTCCGTTGTGAGATTTTGATATTGTCTCCTCTTCTTCCTTAGTCTATTTTCTTTTTCTTTTTTTTCACCCTAACTTTTCGTCTTTCCGGCACTTGGGTGCTCGGCATGTGAATACCATGGATGTATTAGTGTCGACGTTCGAGGGTCGAAAAGTTGGGTCATTACATTTGATATCAGAGCACAAGGTTGAGCGAACACCTTGGCTTTGGTTGGGTATGACTAATTAAGAGGTAGGGTAAGGATATGCCCTAATATGAGTCGAGTGTATTATATATATATGAAAGCGCGTATGTGTTAGTGCTATAAAAATATTTTATGTTGTGTTAGTTAATCTGTTGAGTGGTTTATGAATTCTGGTCGATATATGGGATGTCATGGTATTTATAGGGGTTTCTAGATACTTAAACAAGGCAAATCGACACAATATTGGTTTTAAAATTGGTAAATGAAATAATTTTACCTAGACATATATTTTTGTACAAAATATAAAATTTCATAAATTGTTATAGTCATTTATGATGTGTTTGGTTGTTAGGAATGATAATATTTAACTATTATCAGTTATTGAATATTAGTTATGCTTGATCAGTTTATGAGCATGTAAGTTTACCTTTTAAAAACATGGGCTGGATAGATGGTAATAAGTAGGAACATTAGATATGAACACCTTGTGAATTAGTTTCAAAGTTTGACTATAATGCATTTAAAGATGACATTAGGTTAAATTGACTTTTAACATGGCTCATTGACTATAATCTGAATAATGATAAGAATTTGTGAAATAAGTTAGATAAAGAAGTGCTATATATAAATTATTAAAACTTGATTAAGTCATTTTACAGATCCATGTAGTCTATGCATTAAGATTGTATAAATGTGAATAATGCCATGATTTGTAGTTTGGTAGGTTTCATTTATCAAAATGGAATGGGATTTTCAACGATTTTGGATAGTGAAAACTTCCGAATTATCATAGAACTTGAAGTCAAGTGTTTGTGAAAAATATAAAGTTGAAATTTGAATTATTAAGATAGGAAGTTAGTACAAGTCCAAAAATTTGATTAACATACTTAACAAATTTGATGTTTGGATATACACATAGAATGTATTAGAGTATTATATGTGTACGAACTTAAGTTATACAGTGTTTAATAACTTAAAGTAAAATTTTGAAATGATTCACAAGTGGTTTTAGTATTAATAAAGAAATACTAGTGAAAAAATAATGTTTAAAAGAAAAAGAAGAAGGATATTAGTATAAAATGGCATAATATGCATATAGAAGAATTAATAAAGGATGTTGGTAGTTAAGGAACCAATAGGATAAAATACATGAGTTGTACGTAGGTCGTTTTATTCACATAGTTGATCTTGGTACAGATTCGAGTATAGGATTTTGAAGGTGATTTACGCTGGTCCGAACAAGGATTATTCACTAGACTTTTGATAGTGAATACTTGATATGGATTTTTGATATGATCCCGAAGTTTTCTATCACAGTGTACCGCTATGTAAAGAAAATGAAAGTTTATGGTCAAGGAACTAGATCAGAGTACGGACTAGAGATGTCAAGTGTGGTATACTAGTTCGGAAGAGAAGTCGTGTGATCGGGAAAGTGATATGGTCAAATAATGTGTATGGATGGTTTATATGCATTTTACAGGATTTAGCGAATATGGAAATTTTGGGAGATGACTCTTCGATTTGTTATGAGGTATCGTGAATCATCGACTGAGTAATCTCTAAGGCTGTTGAGCGTAAGGCACACTTAGTAGGTTGTTTATCATCCTTATGCAATGAGGGGGTTTGAACTTGATCAAGCCATGAGCTTTGTTTGCTGGTAGTACGATACTGTTAAGTATCGATGTTTGACTGTTTCTTTGGTTACTCGTGTTGCAATTTCGGGGACGAAATATTTTAAGTTGGGGAAAATGTAAAGACCCGGAAAAATCGAACACTTAATCTCTAAATATCGTAATAATGTGTAATATTGTTATATGTTATAAATATGATTTTATAACCTTGTTAAACATCATTTAATTAATAATTAATGATACTAGACTCGTTTTGTAAAAATGCTTTCAAAAATATATTTTTCGTAAAATATTGATAAAATGACCGAAAATCGTTTTATCAATAAAAGGCTATTTTCTCAGTAAAAGTTGTTGAAAATTTTAGTGAATGTCTAATTAATCATTAGGCAATTAATTAGCTAATAGAAGTATTTTTCATATTTATGGTTAACTATTTTGATGATGTCATCATTTTAAAAAATGAGCATTTAAGGAATGTTTTTGTATTTTGGGTATTTAAATATTCAAATAAGTGATTTATAATTTGTTTATGCTTGTTTAATTATTTAAATAAGGTAAGTAATTTATTTTCATGTTTTGTTTACTTAAATAAATCATTTGATAAAGAACTAAAAATATGATCGAGGTTCAACTTCAAAATTCACATCCTGTCGCTGAATAGAAGTTGTTTCATATCGTTGCAACGTTGTTTGATATGTTTATATATATTCACATACATGCATATACACATATTTATGTAAGCATAATTAGTTACATCAATGGTTTAGAAAATATTCTAAGTGCATGTGTATAAGCTCCTTATATGTATACAAATGGAAGCTTAATCCTTAAGCTTTGAAAAAGCAAACTTCACATCACCTTACACAACACTCACACCACCTTACACAACTCTCACATCACTCATTAATGCCATCAGGTTTTTAGGGGCATTTTGGTCTTTTCCCATTCACATTCCTAAGGCTATATAAAGGGAGGCATACCCTTAGGAATTCTACACAATTTCTTTTCTACCTCTCTTTCTTCTTAAGCTATATTAATGGATTCTTCATGAGTAATGGTGGTGGAGGAGGAGGAGGAGAGGCTTTGGCTTTGTTTGGAAGTGCTAAAGATTGGATCTTCAGGCTAGTGGTAAAGAAAGGAGGTTGCTAGTTTGGATCTTGGTTCTTATTCTTGGATCTTGGATTTGCTAAGGATTAAGGTGAGTTTACTCACTATTTAGGACAACAAACATAAACCCTTTTGCATGTTTTTAACTAAGCTTAAAGTTGCTTGAATGTTGGTAACTTATGTTAAAAAATGTTAACTTGATTCTTACTTTAAAAGTAAGCGACATATGTGATCCATGTTAATGGATTGGAATGGACTTTAATGGACTTGGAATCGGATTTGAATTGACTTGTATAACAAGTTGAATGGATTTGTAACAAAGCACATAAGGATTAGCATGGAATTGACATATTATGGACTTGAACTTGAAAGTGCACTTATAGCGATAGTTGCTATAGATGCAGTTTGAATTGTTGTGTTTTCAACACTTCATATGAAACTTTGTAATGACATCCTTAGTGATTTCTTGTCATATTAAAATGGCTGTTTAACTTGTATGTTAAATTTAAGTAAGTTTGAAAGTGTTTGAATCTAGAATAGTCATATAAGTACACTTCCTAATGTCTTGTTTATTGAATATCATGGTTACTGTGCTTAATTCTAATAAGCCGACGAGTAGGCTTATCTATCTGTGAGTGTCAAGAATGGGGTGTCTAGGCAAGGGGTGATATGCAGCGAGTGCTCTAACTTACCTGGCCTCACTCTTAACCGAAGGATAGTTAAGTTGATAATGTCGGAAACAAATTAAGTGTACGAAGTGTGATTTCTATAAGCATAAAATGGTTTTGGGTTTGTCGTGACAATGTGTTAATTACATTTGTCTTTAACCCTATCATATTATATCATCGAAGTAAATAAAATTGAATCTTTAAATGAACGTTTAAAGATGATTATAAAGATTTTTTTTAGGTTTGTTGTAAATAATGTTTTAGCAACACTTGTTTTTAAACCCTTGGAATATAGTTAAATTGGAATATATGGTTTAATGATTTTGAGTATACTTAGATCTTTAATAACTGATTTTAAAGATAGAAACAAGTATAGAAATCTTTCAGGATAAAGATGTGGAATAAGATGTTTAACTTATAAAAGAGAAGAGGTTCTTTATTAAACAATGGTTTTAACCTCTTCTATTATATTTTAAGAAATCTTGAAAATGAATTATTGTTGTACTTATAGCGGAGGGATAAGTATATGAATACGTTTTGAAGTATTGAAGTTATAAAGTAAATCTTGAAAATGAATTATAGTTGTACTTATACCGGAGGGATAAGTATATGAATACGTTTTGAAGTATAGAAGTTAAAAAAAAAAAGAAATCCTGAAAATGAATCGTGATTATACTTATACCGGAGGGATAAGTATAGTAATACCTTTTAAGTGTTAAGACTATAAAGAGATAGGGAATTGGTAGTATATATACATATACATGTTTATATGTATAAGTTTAATATATACACTAGTATATAAAGGAATATTAATCGAGTATGAGTTATTGATTAATAAATGATGTCTTATTCATAAGTGATATCTTATTAGATAAGAGAATTCTTGTTAGACAAATGAAGTTTTATTAGATAAAAGAAGTTTACTAATAAAGGAGTATTAATTAATGAAAGATTAATTAAATGCAAAAGGGATTAGAAGCCGTTTATATGGGTTAATCGTGTTTTGACTATTATCATGCTATGTGACTTGATAGTAATTTGATTATTTATTATGCTTTTTGACTTGATAGTTTTCTTGATGCTTAGTCGTTTGTTATGGAAATTAAGCGAGGTTGTTTTCCATATACAAACGTCTATTGTGTGAATTGATAGTCGATTAATTAACTATAGAACTTGACCTTAAATTTAGCGACTGGTTTTGAGGAGATCGGGATTGGTAAGTGTTTTACTTATCGAAAACCACTTCAAAACTAGTATACGTGTTCTATGTTTTGGAAGCGGTTGTGAAGCGAATGCTAGATCGTGATTCTGTATCTGTTGAGATGCATGAACACATATAGTGATTCTAAAATTTGTGAAAGAATCTATGTGTGATTCCAAGATCTGTTGATGTATTGAAATCCATGTGTGATTCCGAGATCTGTAAAGGAATCTATGTGTGATTCCAAGATCTATTGAGCTGTGGGATTCCAACTGGGAATTCTTGTTCTGTTTGAGTGATGAAGACTCGTGTGAAGATGCCGAATGAAACCTCGACATCGGATATGGCTAAATACAGAGGAGGATGCATGATCTAGGGTTTTGGTAACCCACGACAGGGTATATTGACTCCATATCTAGAGTATGCTTATAGATGTTGCACGCAGGGGAGTTGGATATATTTGGTTCCACGCGGTGCACACTGATGTTTTCGTGCGTGGGCCAGTCATTCTTACCTTTGGTATATTTTATCTAGAGATATACGACGCTCAGTAGGTAACTTCTGACCCTTGTGCATGCAATTCGGATCCAGCTTGATCCGGAGAGATCTTCGATGGAAATCCAATATGCGAGCGTGCCTTATCGGTTTTGTTTGTACACTTAATAGTTGTCGAATGTAACCATTCCAGCTATGTGATTTATTTATATTCTACACCCTAGACATTATTTATAAACAACTATACTTCTCCTAGTAAATGGTTGGTTTCAATTGAGGGAAAACCGGAGCGGTTATCTGCACAGTCCCGTCAGTGTTGTTACATGCAATGTGTATCTTGAGTTTCTCATACCAGACTGGTGTCTAACGTTTGTTTTTTTCCCCCTAAAATCATCATGTATTCCTTCGAGTACGCTGAGTATGGCAGGTTTTACTTTGGATCTTCTGGAAGAGAGTTGGAGTTCATCTTACCATATTTTTTATATCCGTTGCATTCTATGTTGTACATAAACATTTATGAGGACATGTTGTTATAACTTTCCAAGTTGATGATAGGTTAGTTTTCTCTGATAGTTGTAATCATACAGTTTTATTTTGCAAAGATCATTCTTTATATTATATGTTACCGTTCCGTTATGAGATTCTGATATTGTGTCCTCTTCTTCCTTAGTCTGTTTTCTTTTTATTTTTTCACCCTAACTTTTCGTCTTTTCGGCACTTAGGTGCTCGGCATGTGAATACCATGGATGTATTAGTGTCGACATTTGAGGGTCGAAAAGTTAGGTCGTTACATGGATTCATCTCTTCTTTTAATCCTTTACTTCATTACTAATGTTAAGTAATATTTTTAAAGGGTAAAATAAATGGTAGTTTCTGTATATTCTGGGTTGTGAAAAATTGAAGGTGGATGCGACATATTTTGTTTAAATAGTGGGATGAGAAAAAAGGTTGGGATGTGAATAGATCGATCCTTTCAGAAAACACTCAACAAATGTATATCAACCAATACCTAAAACATTTGGTTATCAATAATAACAATGTTTTGTATGAGAGCATGTATATATATAATTATCAACTTTTGTTTTAGCGTTTAATTCTTTTTTGATTAATAATTTCAAAACAGTTTATCAAATATAGCTCTAGATTTCAATTTGGTTGATTTACTTACAATTATCAACTTCAATTAATAAGGAAATGATTGGAAAAGGCTATTAAAGGTACCTCTAAAGGATTCAACTAACCGAACCAGATGTTACTAAGTGATAATTCAATTAAATTACATATAATAATTATCTAGCCAAATGCTTTCATAGTAGAGGGGTCACCTTCTCAAGACGAGCATTCTTAAAACCAAGTCATTACAATGTTCCCTACTTCCAAATCACTCATGGCCCAATGATTAGGGATCTAAACTTGAGATATTCATTTCAAAAGACCATCTTATCAATTTATTATGTGTCTCGTATAAACTTTAGAGATGTTTAAAAGAGTGTCACCTCATAAGTTAACAAAAACAAGAGTCACATAGTGCAATAAGTAGAAAATTCTAGTTAGAAATATAAAAGCACTCTAAGCTTATATAATATCAATAACCAAGATACTTTATTTTAATTTCTTGAAAAATGTTGTGTAAATGCTAATATTCCTCAGAAAGGATATAATTTTGCTGCATTTATTAAAATCTTGCCAACCACTACTAGTTGATATATCTAATAAATTACGTATTTGTACCCTCCCTAAGGGTCAGTTTGGCTAAGATTCCTATTAAGTTTCAAAATATACAAAACATCCTTGTCAAAAAAGTATGTAAACTTGGTCCCTTTTTTTGAAAATCATTAAAAAAATTGAAAATCAATGTAAAACACTATCAAACTTCAAAACTCAATTCAATTTATTATCATCTTTGTATATGCAATGACATTGTTTTTTGACCGTTCAAATCAACATTAATCCTCACGTATCGGCTCAAACAAATCTAACATATAAATAGTTATTGGGGTTAATACAAGAAAAAGAAGAAAGAAAAAAACAATCGTAGAATTTCACAACGGAAGGATAAAATATAATACTCAAATAACAGTTCATGAAACTGTTAAATTATACATTTGATTATGGATTACAACAATACATCAAAGTTAACTATCATAAAACATACAAATATATGCAGCGGAATATTACTGGTAATTACTTCTATTAAGCTCCATCTTCATCGTCAATAATGTGGTCCTTCGCTAACTGAAAAACTCAGGCTAACCAGAGAACCAATGAAAATACAAAAATACTCATATCAAAACTAAAATATTCTCATATTAGTTAAATCAAAACTATGTAACAATATGAGTGTCACGGCGTCAGAGATGCTTTTGGTAATTTACATCTCCTATCCAATGTGTTTGTGAGTGCAATAACTTAAGAGATGTTAAGGGAATTTCCATCTCCTAAAGATCCGTCAAACTAGATACTATATAATAAATACACGATTATAATAGTGTCTATCAGTAAATTAAGGTATCAAAATAGCGTACGGTATTACCATTATTATCCTTACACCGTTTATAAACATTGTAGTCTATACAGTATTGTAAACTCCACCAAACCGATGGGCCATCAGGGAACACTCCATAGCTACAACGCAAAACAAAATTGTAGTGGACGCGATCAGGATAATACGATAAGGAACATGAGGAATACCCAGGGTAGAAATCTATCGGTTGCATGCCTGGACTGGTGGTAATGCATAGCTATAACTACCATCCACCTCTGAACAAAACTCCCAAATCAAGGGTGCACATAAAATAAAATTAATCAAATCGAGGGACTATAGTAATAAAGGAAGAAGTATTACCGATGGGGGTAGCTTATCCCACTTTGTCATAGTATAGCACCTGTTTTAGTCATTTTAATAATGACCCGAAGGTCAAGGACATCTATCATCGTTCTCTTGCTTCATTCCACTAGCGTTCGTTAAACCAACCTACTTCATTCTGGATTCATCCACCACGTACACAGTTGTTAAAGTGGTTTTTGGTATTGGCAGAGAGTATGACAATATCTGATCCCGATGTTTTTAGCAACCAAACATATACTTTTTTCACACTGATCGATTTTTATATTTCAAACAGTTCATACTTCATATCAAAATATCATATTTGCTTTCAAATCATTCATATTCAAAATAGGACATACTTTCATATTAAATCTCAATTTAAACCCAATTTAAAATATTGAACAATTCCAATCTTAAAATAATTTAAATATTTAATAGTTAAGTTGTATATATGTATTAAAATAGTTTAGATATATTTGAAATAATTTAAAATAATAGTTTTAAATATATAAAAATAGTATTATCAAAATTTAGTTAAATATTAAGGAAGTTAAAAAATATTAAGTTGATTATTAAAATAGTAAATCAAAATAGAATATATATATATATATATATATCTGTGTGTGTGTACACAAGTCAAAAATAGTTTGCAAAGTAGTTAGATATTTATTAAAATAGTTTACTAAGATAGTTGCAGCATAATTATAAGTAAAGAAAATAGAATAGATTTAAAAAGCAAAATAGTCCCTATATATGAACTAAAATAAAGAATAATTTATGAATAAAATAGTTATTTAGTATAAAAGTTTATATAAGGATTTACATAAAATATTTTGAATTAGAATTGTTTCTTCTAAATTTTAAACAAACCAGAAATCATATTCCAAATTCGAATCAATTCGACTCAATTTCGGGATTTCAATTCAAATCAATTCCCATTACAAATTCAATTCAATTCAACCCATTGGATTCAAATATTTAACGTTTCCAAATTAGACTTCTTATTTTAAATTATTTCGATTTATAAAAATCTCGAGTTCTTAATTCAAATATTAATTTGAATCAAATTAATGTGAAGTAAATAGAAAGATGAATAAACATTCAATTTCAATAGATTCAATCCATATTCCATTTCGGGTTTTAACATCTGTTTACATAGTTAACAAATTTTCTTTATATTTTAAATTTCAAAATTCAAATTTCCAATTTCAAAGGAAATTGATTTATAAACATCATTTATTTTTGTTTTTAAAACAATATTTCAATATTCAAGGTTAGAACGAATTTTATTAAACCAACCGGTGTTAGTATATAATTTTCTGTCCTATAGCCAAGTGATACTTAAAATTTAATTTTAGTATTTTGGGAAATAATATATATCATTTCAATCCAAATCAGGATCATAGGTATTTATCATTTCAATCTACATTCTTAATCCATTTTAATGATTAATCCTAAGTTTATTTGATGCCTATAACATCTAAGGTGAATGATTGGGATTAATCAATCCAAATAAACTGTCATATATAATGAATATGAATAACGGGTGAATACATACAATTTAACATTGATATATCAAACATATCAATCCAAGGCATCCATCAACATCAATCAATCTAAACATTTCAATATCATATCAATTTACTATTTATTAAATGTCGGTTTTAAAATAGCATTTAAATGTCAAATATTAACTTAACTATAAAATTTAATCTAATAGTCAAATTAAATTACACTATCGATGTCAACCAATATAAATGTGCAATTTTACTACCAAACAACAAACAATACAATTATACCATAACATGATTTTAATTCTACTAACAATAGAATATCTTAGTTAAGCGTGAGTGGGTTTAATCACTAACCTTAAATTTTGAACGCGATTGAAATCCAAAATAAACCCCAAAATTTAACTATCTTAGAATCTGTCCAAAGTAGTGCCACATTGTCCGAAATTTCAATATGATCCTAGCGAAACAAACCGTGAGTCAATGCGAGTTTGTACGCAAAAGTTATACATTTTAACGCGTTGGAATTTCAAATATATACAAAAATATGGAACAATTCTCACCCTAAACTTGTCTACCACGTCATTAATCACCACCTTCTTCCAAAGTACAAAGTGCATGCTATAGGTTTTTGAAACCGAGCATGGTCGCATATTAAAACCTCTATATCTCTCTTATCACTTAACTAAATCACCTCCCGTTTGCTCATTAAACTTCTCTTCACATAAGCTTCCTCCCCATCACAATAATACACAACTCGGATTTACCATTGAAAACTTGACCCATTCCTTTCTCACGCACGGTTGCACGAAACGTCGACACTTTTTGTTGTCGAATCGCCTCACATTCTGTCACTAGATGCTAAACTCCGCCATGAATTCGAATACGATAACCAAATCGTAAATCAATCACCAATCAAGTCACAAAACCCAGCCTTAGTTTCAAATGTTACGCTATAAAAAATGTCGAACCAAGATTATGTCGCACCTTCGAAATATTAGGATTGAAGCTCTTGCTTTCACGAGTTCATCGGATCCGAAATCGTTCGATTTCGTTGAGTATGGAATGTCATAAAATTTGTTGAAGTTAATTGAACATGGCAGCCATTTTTTTTGAACGAAATAAATGATGTGGTGGCTATATGAAATAAGAAATGAATTAGGTTTAGATTTTGAGTTAAGGGTTTAGTTATAAGTAGGATATTTATATAGATATTTTATTTTCATATTCAATTATATTGTCGTCGTTTTAAGCTCGCATGACTACATAACCAGCCCGATCACTATGAAATTCGACACATTGCTAGGTTTCAATTATTCCAGACTCGACGAAACTAGTTTCGTCAAAATCCGAATTGTTTGAAAAATAGCTAATTTATATTTCAAACCGTTAATCGATACATGTTTATATTAGGCACGATCACATAACAACTCCTATTGACTTGAAATTTGAAATCTTACAATAATTTAAATTTTTGGATCCAATGAAACTAATTTTATCGAATTCCGAGATTGTTTGCAAATGGCTATTTTTACAAGTTCGTTAATATATTATATTCAATTTTCATTTATTCACTTCAAATTAAATTCAAAAGTTTATTAACTTTTTTTCATATCAAAAATAGAATTCATTTAAATTTTAATTTTAATTATTAATCAAATTTCATAAATTAATTAAATCCATTTCATTTTAATATTTAAGTTTCAACTTTTAATGTTTATTAATATGAACTAAATCATATTTTATTTGCAATCAATTCAAGTTACTATTGCCAAAATAAGTTGAATTACATCACACAAACAATTAAATTAAGTTTACATCATACAATTACACAATTAAATCAATAACTTTATATATAACAATAAAATATTCAAAAGTCTTATTAATCCAATAATTTAAATAGTAGAAAAATACTGGTTGTTACACTATTTATGTTAAAAAGGAGAAAATGCATCAAAAACAAAAAACCACGTTTCAACAAAACTTGTAGGAATAAATGTAGTTTTTCGAAAAACTATAGATATTAATGCAACTAAAATTAATAATTATGCCTTGCCCAAAAAAACTAATAATTGCATATTTTTGCACAATTTTTCACATACGCTTCAGAAATTCAAATTAATGTCTACACTTATTCAGCAGAACATTTATTATAGAAAAATCATCAAAAACTTGATGTGAATACAATACGAATCAAAATAGCTTACTTTCAGAATAAATGCAGACAAAAAACAATTATATTGAATAATCACAGACATGCCTATGGTTTTCCATTCATTGCAAATATTCATATTTCAATGAATATTTGTAGACTATCTACAGATATTAAAGCAATATTTATAGATATATTTGTACCTTTTCCCAATAAGTGCTGACATTTCTGCATTTTTTCGATTTTTTTCATTTTTATATTTAAAATTTTATGAATTTTTTAAGAACCGAAGCAAAAAAAAACACGAAAACATGGTTGCTACGGTAAATTAAAAATAGGGACAGGCTTTATATTAATGTTTGGGGGGAGGTCTTCTTTGCATTAAACATGATATTAAGAATGCTATAGAAATTTTCACCCTGTTAAATTCCTTGTATCATAATATAATCTATTCTATATTGGATTGTTTTGTGTAAAAAATAATACTCATCTTCCGAACTAAATCTAGTATATTAGAAGTAGATAAATCATTCAAAATTGTATAACCCTAATTAAGTCCTAATTTAGTGATCGGTTCAACCTAAGCTAGAGCCATATGCTTTAGTGGGGTTATATGAAATTGTACCTTGAAGCTATCCACTCGTCCTAATTGTGCTACCGAGACAAGGGAAGTTTCACCCAACACGTGCTTCGAGCCTGTGGCCTCGCCCAAATAACAGTTCTCCATGCGACCCACTTCTATATGGATTAATACTAAAGAGACTGAAAACAACAAGCTTTTAACCGCCACATTTAAATGTAGTTTAGATTTGAGCTGGCCATCCTTACCCATGATCACCCCTCTCATAAATGAATACTACCATGAATAAATTATATGCCTTTACTCTAAAATAAAGCCTTAATTCTGCTTTCTTGAACCGCGCCATTAGCCTCAGCTATACAAAACGCAACATTGATACCTCCTAACACAATATTCACATCCCTATCCACACAAACTTAAGGGCATTAGTTAAACGGACCAGACCAAACTATACATAGGGGTGCTTTTGTTGTGGAGAATTTCGACTCAAGACTGCTCAATTCAAAACCCCAACCCAGCGGAGGACGAGATCATGGTAAACGTACAAAAACAACCAATCAATATCTCAAAAATATCTCAACCCAATCCAATAGCCAATCACAATCACCAAATAAGAAAAATAAAGGAGCAACAACGAAAAGTAAATCACATAGGGATTTATAGTTGTTCCACTAATGTCTTGTTAGTGTACATCCACTTTGAGAGAGAACCTTTTATTAATACCAATAGAAGAGTATAAAAGGTTAATTACAATGAACAAATTCACTAGAAAATTTCGATTTTGTGGAGATGAGAATTGAAGAAGATTAGGGTTGCCAATACCCTAACTAGAATAAACCTAGATCTTAATCTCTTGATTTGATTAATTGATCACCCAAAACCTAAACCTAAAAACAACTTATATAGGGAGAGAATATAATGTAGAAATTTCCCAAATTTCCCCTGGATCCTTCACAATCAGCCTATAAAGTCCTCGGCACGAAACAGCGCGAAAGTCGCCTCAGACGTCTGTCATAATAGGACAAAATATCTGACAATAACCTAAGAATTATTTTTGCTTCAGCATAGACGTCTTTCATAGGTGACAAATGTCTCTTGCAACTCTCGGGAAAAATCCTCCCTGGCACACAGACGTCTGTTGCTCTTTCGTGTTGAAACCTTGACATATTCGCCTATAACTTTCTCTTACGAGCTCCGATTTGCGAACTTCCTTCTATGTCACGAAGCTACTTCCATCCACTTCAATTGTACCATATAGTATCATAAAATTTAACAATCTAACTCGATACTATATCCATCTCCATCACCTACACTGATAATACCAAACCATCCTCTAACTTCTAGCAAATAAGCTTGAGTGTTTTCCAATGAACTCCAGCATAACCACTGCCTATTGCACTCCACCAACGAGTTCAGATAAAGCCCCACGCGCCAATAAAGTGTTGAAAAGCACCCAACTCCACAACTAGTCTTACAAAAGACAAACATACCAAGAAGATAGAACTACAATCTCTCATAGATACTCTTCTCCATCCATAACCAATATTCTTTCTCAACCGTGCCACCCATGGAACCTAGCACTTCTCCAGGTGAATTAAGTTTGAGCAATGCTTAAAATTCCCAACTGGCAATGTCTTAGTGAACATGTCCGCCGCGTTATCCCTTGTGTGCACTTTCCGAAAGCAACTTGCTTGTCTTTGTCCATGGCTACTAAAAATAACTCTCTCACTTCAATTTGCTTACTCCGTGAGCTAAACGCCAAATTCTTAGCCAAATGAATAGCACTTTGGCTACCACATTGAACATCAACACTGTTAGGTCCAAAACCCAAGTCAGATAACAATCGCTTCAAATAGAATGCTTTCTTTTCAGCCTCCACCGCAGCTATCAACTCCACATCAGTAGTGGATAAAGCAACTACAGTTTTCAATCTCGATCTCCAACCTATGACTATACCAGCAAGAGTGAAGACATATCCAAAAGTTGATTTCCTTCAATTCCTATCACCAGCGTAGTCCAAATCATAATAACTAACCAAAATGCAATTCTTCTCCTTACTACCCCCAAAAATAAGACCATGAGATGTTGTACCTTTCAAGTATCTCAAGATAAGCTTTACTGCTTCCCAATGCGATTTCCTCGGATTAGCCATAGACCGACTAACTACCCGACGCCATTTGCAATAGTGGGCCTTGTACACACCATGACATACAACCGCACTAGCATATTGAAAATTTTCCATATATATCTTGCCTTTCACCTCAATAGGTATTCCCTTACTTGAAAGCTTTACCTGCAAAGGTAAAGGTGTATTTGATGCTTTTGCATCCTCCATGCTAAACCGGCAAAGCACTTTTCTAATGTATTCCTTTTGAGTCAATTTCAACTCGAAATTCTTTCGATCCCTTTTGTAACACCCTGCATTTTTAATTAAGTAAAGTAAAATTTGAAGAGATTTCATAATTTGGTCACGGGATTACCTCATTGCGTCCGTGGCGATTTTCTGGTCAATTTAGATCTATGGATTGCAGAAAACTGATTTAACATGAAAGAGATACCTTTGAATGAAGTATTGTAATAAACATGAAAAGAAGGTAAAATAAAAGTAACATTGACCAATATTGTTTTTAATCTTGTTAACAAAAGCCTATGTAGTCAGTTGTTAATAGCATGTGACTTTCAAGAAAGTGGCTCGAGTTTGATCCCCGCCAGTGCCATATTTTTGTTTTAAGGGAACGGCTGAAATAATACATGCTCTAAGAGGAAAATAGGTATCTATGCACATATAAGGAAGAACAAAAATATATATACACGGGATGTAAGTTTATGCATATATACATACATATATATATATATATATATATATATATATATAAGCGAGAATTTCAAAATACGGCTGCAATCAAAGAAATTTGGTAAGAATTGAATAATGACATAACGTCGTTTGAATTTTGAAAATGAAATAAAATTTGTGCGTATATATATATATATACGTGTAAAATGGGCATTAGAAGATTTGTATACATATAAGGAGTTTATATGTAAGTATAATGTTTAAATAATTCCAGAAATTTAAACGTTTAAAACAAATGTTAACAATTGCGCCTAAACTAGCTCGTGGGATCCAAGGGGTTGACCCACACCTGCCTGGGTCAACCCATGGGTCAATCCGGGGGGTATATGGGTCGACCCACCCCTAATCCGAGTAGAATCATCTAACGAACGTGGACTATTTTTCTAACCACATTCGTTGCTGACTCAGCGCTACGTGTACGATCAGATCCTGAACACCCACAAATAGGCTAGCAGAGCCTAGCCTAAATCTCATATTTTCTAAGAGGATGTCTAGAATCTGCGATTCTTCTTCCTTCTCAAATATTTTCAGAAAGTAGAATAATTAATCTAAGGAAATTCTAATTCAAGACCTGGAGGAAAAGAATGTATATTTACAAAGAGTGTGTTCAGAATTTTGTTCGAAGTAAGGTAAATTCTTGGATCCGCTCAATTTAAATTTCTTCTCTTTCTTCCCTTTTTCTTTTAGTTTAGAATTGTGTATCCATGGCTATTCAGGTTCTAAGACTCAATTAGGGGAGCCTTGGAATGCTAGGTCTGGACCAAATTCATGAATTGGAAAGCTATCAGGTAAGTGGATTTAAGTTATACGTAACACCCCGTATTTAAACTATACTAAAGAGGATAAATTAAATAATAATTAATTGAATATTAAGAATTAATGGAAATGGATACATCATTGCATCTGTCTCGAAATTCTGGTCAAGATAGACACCTAGTTTGCGTAAAACGGATAACGTATGAAGAAGTTATGAATGGTAGAAGTTCGACGATCAAAACAGGGATAATTGGCACATTTGACAAGTGCACCAAGGCATTTTTACATTAGCGCACCTGGCAAGTGCACCCATAGTAGTTTTTGGGTATCCGGACCTTGTTTTCAAGTGGGTGTCGACCCATGACACGATTCACCCTAGGGCTGAGGTGGCATTTGAATTCTGGAGGCTGGCATCTATAAATATATCTCATTTCTCTTGTTTTCTCGTACTAAAAACAATGGAGGCTAGATGCTGTCAGTGCTTGAACTAACTTTACCCTTTCTTCTACAAATCAAGCGCCTCAAGTCTAGATCTGAGATTGAAATTTCAGTTTTCTCCTTCTATTCTCATAGATCAGATCCTTGTGAGTATAGTTACTTTTAGGTTTAAATGATTAAAAGTAAACATGTTATGACTATGATTTGGATATACACCTATGATTAAATCATCTTGGATTTATCATATTTTGTGAATCTAAAAACTTTATGGCTTGGATCTCAATATCTATCATATTAGATCTATTGTAAATTTTGAATCTACGATACCTTTGGGATCTTAAATTGTACTATGCTAGATCTACTTCTATAGATCTAATTCACTTGTGATGTCATATTTGGGACCTTAATTTGTATTATGCTAGATCTACTTCTATAGATCTAATTCACTTGTGATGTCATATTTGGGATCTTAACTTGTACCATGCTAGATTACTTCTATAGATCTAATTCACTTGTGATGTCATATTTGGGATCTTAACTTGCACTGTATTAGATTTATTTTCTTTAGATCTAATCCTTTTGTGGTTAATTCATCATGTCACCTATGTGGATCTTACCTTTTCTCTAAGTTTATGGTTAATTTGGGATTATCATTTTCTGGACAGTTAAACCCTTGCTTAGATCTAGATCAACATGTTGTGATTAATTGAGATATGTTATTATTGGACATATGAATTCTTATTTGGATCTGTTCATCCTAAATATATTGGATCTAGTTTTATCATTACCCTTTTTACTAGATCTGTTTTTATGTCCACCTTAATTATCATATTGTGATTAATTGAGATCTGTTATTATTGGATATATGGATTCTTATTTGGATATGTTCATCCTGAGTATATTGGATCTAGTTTTATCATTACCCTTTTTACTAGATCTGTATTTATCTCCACCTTATTATGCCTATTACTTGTCTATGCCAGTATATATGTTTATGTCACTTTTAGAATGATCACCATTGTCATTCTTCCCATCACCTTTCCCTTTTATTGTTTATGACTAGGATATTTTCTAGCCTAGATGCCGCCAAATATATGCGAATACGTTAGTTAGGGAACGGGGGAAAATGTTAGAATTGGCATTAATTAAATAATGTTTATATGAATTGGACATATAATTCAAAAGGGAGAAGTGGGGACATAATCACCTATAAAGACATAGGTAAGAATTGGATAAGAATGGAATGTTTAATAATTACAATTAGAAATTGTAATTGCACTTATGATATGAGGTTATGTTGCATTAGTGGTGGAAGTCTGCCCGGACCCGACCGGCATATCCAGCAGCCTCTAATGTTGAACCTAATGTGAGAGGTCTAAGTGCCAAATACAAGACGGGATAAGATATGAGGTTGGGACCAATTTGAGGAAGAAGTCTGCCCAGACCCGACCGGCATATCCAGCATCCACAAGTTATAGACCTAATGTGGGAGGTCTAGCCCATTATAACCATAAATGGACATGGTAATGAATTGGAGTAGACAAGGAATGATAGTAACCTATTATCATTAGTTACTTTAATGTCATATAATAGGTAGGCTTGTCCTAGGGACAAGTGGAAATTATAACATAAGTTATAACAAAAGGAAATAAAGCTTATTAGTATACCTTAGTTAAGAAAACTAAGTTAATAAGTAAACAACCCGGAAAATCAGAACCATTTAAAAAATTTATTTTGATAATTTTAACGGGTTTTGATAATTTAAAATGATTTATTTTAAATAATAACGACTAAAAATTTATTTTAATCGAAGCTAGAACGTATAAATTTATTTTAAATATAAAACGAGTCTGAAATGGCGCGGCAGTTTAAAAATTCGATTTCAAATTTCAAACGAATATACAGAATTCATTTTTAAGTCAGAATTGGGCGAAACAAGAAATATTTGAATATGATTAACAATATCTTTCTAACGAATGTAAGAAACTGAGATTTCACTTTATAGATTGAAAGTTACGTCCAGTTAAAATTTCAGAAAAGTCAATGTGGAATTTATATATATTTTAATATATATATATATATATATATATATATATATATATATAAAGCCCTTAAAATAGCCATTTTGCAAATGACCTCCATTTTTGATGAAACCACTTTTGTTCCGGAATGTTAAATTATTGCTAGATTCCAATTTTCATAATTTTTGGAGTCCATATGTGGCCGTACGGGATAAGTTGTGAATTGAACAGCCACTTAAGCCAGAAAAAGAGTTTTCTAAGCAAACGGACTCGAAATTCGATGAAACTAGTTTTATTAGAACTGTATCGTCAAGACATAGAGCATGTCAATTTTCATCGCCAACAGAGTTCGTGTGTGGCCGCGACATCGATAACTATCGATTGGAGACAGCGCCAACTAAAGAAAATAATAAAAAAGTAAAATTTTCCACTATATAATATCTTTTCCTCCACAAAACCCTCACTTCTATCCCTCTTCTTCTTTGGAAATCGGCAGCCCTTTCCTCCCTCAATAACATTTTACAAAAAAGCCCCTAAAACTAAATAATTTATATCTCCCAAACCGTAAAGAGTTAGGCCATGAAATTTTGTGAGATTGTAGAGCATAATGAGTACTAGCTACTGTAAAAATTTGGTGGTGATTGGACTAGTGATTTGGTCGGAATTGGGCTCGACATGCAGCCGGTCGGTTTTCGTATTTTGGTTGCTGCGAGCCCCACGTAGAGAATTAGGTCAAGCGGTTTGGAGAGAAGGTAGAGTGGAAGCATACGAATATTTTGGCGGTGGTGGCATGGTTCCTGGTGGCCGGAGTTGGCCGAAATGTCAATTTTATTGGAGGTGTGCTGAGAGCAGGATAGTCGCAGAGATGAGCAATTTTTCATCGATCCGTGCATTTCCAAGCAAAGGGACCGAAGGGAAAATTGTCCGGGAGGTCCAAACCAAGCTACTGGTAAAAACTGGGGGAATTTGGAGCACTGAGGCGGCTGCAACACTGAGATGAACGGAAACTGCAGTTTTCCGTTCAACTGCAGATCGTAGGGCCCACTTGGCGAATTGGAGGGGGAGACCACCAGGCATGGAAAGAGGAAGAAAATTTGGAGAGAATGGCGTTGGTTTCGTGCAATTCCGATTTATGGTTTGGCCGTGGCGAGCATTTTAACTTGAGGGTGTCGTTTGGAGAAGAAGGTGAATAGTGATCTTATTATTTAAATAATATTTCATGTTCGTGTATTAATATCTTTTTTCCATGAACTCCAAATTGCATGAAAAAGGATTCTTTGCGACCGTGGAGTCTAGAGCTCCGCAACAAAACTGACCGGGTCCAAATTGGAGCTTGTTTGAATTTGGAGCAAATTTAAATCCAAACAGTACCAAAACCGTCAATCAAAGACTGACAGAGTGGAAACCAAAGGTGAGAACTTCTCATCAAAATTATTTTTTACAGTTATTTATTTCATAACTACATATATGAACTATTCCCCGTCGTCCACGGACCATGGACGACTTGTTTGTTTGATTGTGCTGTGAAAGTTGGTTGTGATGTGAAATCGACTGTATAAATATTCATGTGTTGAATAAAATAAATATTCATGTGTTGAATAAAATAAAATTCATGTGTTGAATAAAATAAAATATTCATGTGTTGAAATAAAATAAATATTCATTTACAAATCGGACGATTTGTTTATGTACGCTCATTTTACTGATATGAATTGGGACGATAAATTTTACACATCGGCCAACTGCACAAATAAAATATGTGTTTGTTGATTGAAACCCCACACGAGTAGTGGGATGGTAATTGACGTACACTAATCCCAATTGCTTAGTTGTATGTCAATCGACGGCTTGATAGATTGTGTAAGCATTAATTATTTATATTTAATGCTTATGCAGTTGTGTGATGCACTTCGGATGATGGATGATTGTTTGTCATTGCTATTATATACATGTGTTGTATAGAATCCATATAAATAACATTTTATGGTAATTGATTGGGTCTCATTCCAGTTTGGAAAATAATGAATATTTTGAAATAATATTTAGAAAAGGATAAAAAATATTCATGTGTTGAAAAAAAATATTTATGTGTTGAATAAAACAAAATAACGAATATTATAAAATATATTCATGTGTTGAATAAAATATATTCATGTATTGAATAAAATAAAATAACGAATATTATAAAATATATTCATGTGTTGAATAAGATATATTCATGTGTTGAATAAAATAACGAATATTATAAAATATATATTTGATGAATACGATATATTCATGTGTTGAATAAAATAAAATAACAAATATTATAAAATATAATCATTTGTTGAATAATATATTCATGTGTTGAATAAAATAAAATAATGAATATTTTTCAAATAATATTCAGTAAAAGATCAAAATATGATTTTGATGTCCGATTTTGGATGGACACGGGAATATTTAAATATATGAAGCCGTGTTGATTAGATATGCGCCATTTAGATGCGAAAGATATTTATATCGATTTTATTCATTTTGATAATGAATATCGAAAAGGAAATGATTTCAAAATATAATATTTTGAAAAGATTATCATTTAAATATTAATGATATGGAATATTCAATTTTGATTTTAAATTGAATATGAAGTTGAAATTGTTTTTAAAACGATTTACAAAATACGTTTTAAATGGAAATCGATGAAATATATAATAATATATATTATATATAATAAATGGCCTGAATAGAACGCGCCGCACAGCGACCGTTCGCGAATTTCGACCATTGACTTCGAATTGACGTTACGGGAGATCCGGCCGTCGGATTCTCCTAAAACGGAACCATTAGGTTCATATCAAAAAGGGATTTCCAACGAAAATGAGAGATTTGAAATCTAACGGTTGGATTTGGAATTATGTCCAAATCAAATTTGGAAAAGGTCGCTGTAAGTGCAGTTCGATGACCGTTTACGGAAATCGACTGTACGGGCCTTGATAAAATTATTAAAAATATTAATAATTTGTGTAAAATCATAGTAAATGATTTGGAAAGAATTGGGATGAAAATTTTCGTATTTGAAAACATAAAAATATGTTTTTATTGAAATGAACTAGTTATGAACTAGAATTATAATCCAATATTTTTAAATAAATAAATTGGATTTGAAATGGTTATAATATAACCAGAATTTTCCAATATATGAATTGGAATGGATTTGAATCGAAATTATCTTCGGAATATTTCGATATTGGTTTCTGTGATTATACAGATATTGTGGAGGAATTTGGAAGATATATATATATATCGTTATTCCGAATACGATATTTGTTGATTTCAGAATTTGATATTGAATATAAGCTGATATATTTTCTATTCAGAGCCTTATATCAACATCAAATTGAATTTTGGGTTTGTCGTGAATGGTCTTTAAAAATACTGTTCTTAAACCCAATGGAGTTAAGAAAATTAGAAACTAACTGGAGATTAGCTAAGTTGAATGGTTTCCTGGGTACTGATCTGATGTTGGTTTCGGCCTTCGGGATTAATACTTAGGCAATTGTTCTCTTACTAATTTACGGTTAGAGACTGATGGAACGGTGTCTTTAGTAACACGGTTCTTAAACTCCATATGAAAAGAATAAATCTTTTAATTAAGATTATTAAAATTTCCAGTTATATTTTGTAATTGGAAAAAGATGGAATGTGATTTTGGGTTTATAGTGAACGGTGTTTTAAATGACATTGGTTCTTTAACCCAGTTAAAGATAAGATTAATTTCTTATCTTTGAATAATCATTAATATTGATTTTTGGGAAGATTAAAACTAAGTTGAGTTTTAATGAATCTTTAATTAGATTTGAATGTGAAATGGTAATTAATATTTACCGATAACAACGTGGTGTTAGATATGGAGTATTACCAGTTTTGCTCCATGGGATGAATAGGTTGGGATTAGGAAATAAAATAAATGATTACTTCGGTGTAGTTCGCTAATCCCGACTAGTTTGGAAAACCTTAATATGGCTTGAATTGATATTCAAAGGAAGAATAAAGAATAAATTTAAATGAATTTATCTTTTATAAAATTAATGGGAACCTTTCCCTAAAAATGTGAATATTTGAATCAAAGAATATTCTGGATTGGAATGAGGCGTATGTTGTGTTTGTGTAGCACTTGTTTATAATTTACGCGAGTTGTTCGGAAAGACCGGGTTTTAACCCATTCTGAATAACTGATTCGACGATAAGTCGACGATGAAGATGGTGGTTGAAGACCGGAGGTCTTCACATTGTTTGAATGATTACTGATGTCTTGATTGGGCAGTACACCCCAGACAAGGTAATAAGTGGTGATCGTCTAGACGTACTTGGAGATCGACGGATATGCGAGGGCCTCTCTCCTGTATTGGACATATGGGACGAGGAATAAGGTGCCACTGGTTTCGTTCAGACCAGAACGAACTTGTAAATGGACTATGTGTCTGACATTGGACTTTATTATATTGTGATTGATTTCTATTAAATATATATCTGTTTGGCGGTAGAGAATTTATTCTCTTGCTTAACGCCCTTTTCTGAGACGTACAAGCTCAGAGGTTATATATCGATAGACATCAGTCGCATGGAGTGAATTGCCTGTGTGGCATGCCTAAGTGGCAAATGATCAAGGCTTCTGTTGAAAAGCAGAGTCTTGTGGTTGATGATCAAAGCACGGCCTTAATTGGCATAGCTTTGTGTATAGCGTTAATTTGCGAGCCTCACACCTCGGTATGAGTCAAAAACGAGATAAGGGACCCAAGGAGAACATGATGTTTCTTTCTAGCTATGGGTGGTGTCAGCGTTTACAAGCCTTGACATTTATATTATTTTTACTTGTGTGGTTATTGGAATGCGAGGCGCCTCGGATATATCGGTCTCTACGGAGCCGATGGATAGGTCCTATAGGACGGGGGAACGTGTGTTCAGGTATAATTAATCCGCTATGTGTGGACCGACCTTGGAGGATCTAAGGGATCGCTGTGTGTGACCCTGAGGCACTTGCTAGAGTGTCTCGAAGCCAGCAAGGAGTACATCCCTTGCCTCAACGCATGACGGGAATCTAATTTCCAATACGTGACATTTCGGTTTTTTTGTAGAGCCTAGTATGGCGACATAGTGATATGGGGCACTTATGCCACCTATGATTGATACATTTATATTCGAAGTTGATTTCTTCACATATAGTAATAATAAAAGATTAAATTTCATGTATCAAGCATTATTTGGCTATTATAAGGTAAAACCCTATCCTTTGGCTTGCATTGCATTGTGTGATGGGACCTGAGTCTTATAATAGCTTCATTTTCTTTAATTAGCATTGCGCTGTTTGTTTAATGCACTGGTATTCTTGGAGTTAAAACTCGTTCCTGTTATACAGCATGGTCCCTTGATTTACCAAACTTTAAGAATCAAAATAATAATTGTTTTAGTTCTCACACCAGTCACATGACTGGCCTGGAGTTTATTGTTTTAACCTAAACTCTGGGTGCCCTTATTTTCCATACGGGCAGCTGGTAGTTGGGTTTTGCGGATATTATATTCACAGGATCCTGATTTACAGCTGAAGCGATATTCGGAAATCTCTATATCCGTGTATTACTTTCAGTTGTGTTTTGTACTATTTTTCCGCTATGATGTATTTAAATGTAATTTAAATCTCTAATATTTATCAAATGTGTAATATTTATTCATACTCTATTATATTCTTGTATTCTAATGGAAATTTTTGCAATAAGCAATGAAATGTTCTTCTGTTTGTGTTCTGATTTGTCATGTTCTCAACTCAATCCGGGCTTTCCTTTACAGGGAAGTTCGGGTCGTGTCAGTATATATAGGCCAACAAACTTAACCATTAAATAAACATGCTTGAATCAGTGGGAGGGTTAAGAAAATCTGGAGGGGGTGGGTAATATTTACATATAGGCCCACAAACTTAACCCGATAAGGTTATGTAATTAAAGACACTTAGTGGTGTACATAACCGGTGGAAAATATAAAAGTTATGTAAGTAAAGGCACCTTTTAGGGTAAGCATAACTAGTGGAAATGAATAAGGCCATGTAATTAAAGATACCTAGTGGTATACATAGTCAGTGAAAACCTAGCGGGGGATACAAGACAAAGGGGAGAGCTTGTATCATATTGCGTGGGACCTATTTCAGTCAGTAACCCGGAATAGGTATCAAACAAAGTACTTCGTACTAGGTGGAGAAGGGGCACGCTTACCAACTGATTGTAAGAGATCCAAACGTGGAGGATGGTGGGGGGGCGCAAACCGACCAGGCCATATGCGTGCATGAGCCGGGCAGAGGGGGATAAGACGACCGTGACACGTGGAGATATGGTTGTGCATATTATTAACGAGGGGTTGCCACTTAGGACCTGATACATCCTGTGGTGGGGTCGGCATAGAGTATCTACGGAGTAGGGAGCCGATCGATTTGGGTAGTAGTTACGGTATATTTGGACGTATACCCAAGTCTACCACCTTGAAGTGTAAGGGATCATCTCATTCTGGTTATATTAGTAATAGTGCAGAGTAATCATTAGAAGCATATACACCTTATCCTATCTACCTTGTCACACCTGCCATTTATGTAATGATCTCTCTTGTCCACTTTATATGCCAGTCATGCTACTTTTATTTATTTACTTGCTAAAAGTCACTAGACTCGCCAGACTTTTTGTCTGACCCTTTTTGTTTCTCCTTCTTTCTTCCATTCCCCCCCCCCTCCCGGTTCTCAGGGAGGAAACACTCAGGCTTGGCCTTGATTCTGCTTACTTTTGCTAGAGCTGCTGATATGTATGGCTCAAGCTCCTATCCTTGTTGTTATGGCTATATTTTGTTCTTAGGGAATTTTACTTCTTTTATGTACTCTGATATTTTTGAAGTACAAGATAGTAACTTTTATGTTGTAATGGGCTTTTATGTTTCAGACATGTAATGTTTTGGATCATGGTGTCTAATGATAAATAAAGTTTTTATTCCGCTGTTATTCTATATATATGTCTTGTAATATTCTGTGTCTGTTTACCTATAACGCTTCATGAAACTTAATGCATTCCCTTTGTGAGTGACATTAATGGATGAGGGGTGTCACATTATAACTTTTTGATAATGTTATATTTATCGCTTGGCAAACCCCGTTAATATGCATATTAAATCTGTTGTAATGATTAATCTGTTGAAATGTAAATCTACTGAAATGTATAAACCTGTTAAAATATGTGGAAACGATTACTATTGTATACATACATGTTCTAATTACATGTTAATCTGTGGCATATTATGTACTTGAACCCTTAAATGTAAGAACAGGGATAGTTACATGTTAATTTGTTAGATTGGAATAATTACATGATTGGATGATTACATGTTATTCTTTTAAAATGGAGTTAATTGCATGTTAGGAAGAACATGAGACATGATAATTAGAAAGTGGACTTAATATGATATTAATTATGACATGTTAAAAATAGATGACAGTAAAATTTGGAAGAATGGATATGCCTAAAAATATAGTAAATAGAAAATTGTAACCGCGCCTAGACGAGAGGTTAAATTCTACTTGCGGTAGAAGTCTGCCAGGAACCGCCCGACAAATCCAGCATCCACAAGTGGTTAATTTAATGTGAGTGCTCTAGTGCATAAATACACATATAACGGTGCTAAGACACGAGGTTAAGTCCAACTTATGGTAGAAGTCTTCCCAGAACCTCCCGGCAAATCCAGCATCCACAAGTGGTCGGCTTAATGTGAGAGGTCCGGTGCATAAACATATATACGAATATACGTATATAACAGGATAGAAATAAATGGCATTGATTGTAATTAGTGGAAATGGCAGAAATTTACAACAGTAAAAGATTTGGAATGAACGGGGAATGATAATAACCTATTATGAATAAACCTAAAAGGGAAAAAGGAAAGATAATAGGTAGGCTTGTCCTAGGGACAAGTGGAAATTATAACTTAGGTTATAATAACGATAGGGGGAATGAGATAACTTATGTAATAAGATAAGTAGTACTTAATTATAAATTAAGTAATCTATAATTCTGGAAACCTGAAATCTATTGTTTGTAATAAGTTGAGGAAAGAAGGGAAAACTTATAAAAGGCAATAAGTTGTACTTAATTATAAATTAAGTAATCTGTAAACCTAAAGTCTATAATCTGGTAATAAGAGTAACATGTTAAAGGCTTATTAATGAACTTAAATGGGTCAATTTATATAACTGAAATTAATAAGCAAGAGGAACTTGGTAACTTGAATAAGAAGTCAATATGACTTAAAGTAACCATGTTAAATGGAAATCTGAAAATGTAGAGCAAGCGCGTAGTTAAATGATTAGGCATAGGGTCTAATAACACATTAACCCCAGGCACTTGGACTAGTCAGTACGTTTGAAGGTGACCAACAGGGTAGATCATCGTGGCATCATCAGGCACGAGGGGTGCGCACGTCCATCTGATTATTCTTCCTATTCGCTGATATTCTACTGGCTCTGAAGGATTGGAAGGGGAAGCATGTGGCTTCCTGGGATGTGGTGGGTATTCCAGGTAGTCCTCTATGCTATGACAACGTTCAGGTTGTGCTCGCAGAGGCTAGGTATATGGGTTACTACCCGGTTAGTATACCTTGACTGCCATAATAGGGGGCAGTTAGAAGGCTGTAGGGTGACATAGGTGATTCGAAGATCCGGTTGCCTTGTGATTAGGGGGTTACGACCATTTTATCGGGTTACCTTCGGCGGGTCTAACCATCTGTTTGATAGCAGTCATTGGATACCAACAATCGACAGTTAGCATAATGTGTGATGCGGAAAGACGGAGAGCTAAACCTACAGATCATCGACCTTTCGCTAACAAGGCTTTGATTGCGGGACAGGCCAATTAGGATGTTGTTTGTTGTTTTACTGGGCCACGTCACTAGCTCTCAATTTTGTTTGTCTTTCACTAGTTGAGGGAGGGGTCGAGTGGGACCACATCCACTGAAAATGCAGAGCATAGCATCTGTGTACATAGATATCTAAAAAGGCTCCCGACCAATTTTCGTGTATCTAATATAGCTCTGTTACGGAACTCGGTGCATAGTAGATAATACATGCGGATACATGCATACCATTTCCAGATGGTGTATCATCAAGGTCGAGGCATCGAGTATGATTAATGATACGTACGTGAGATAGTTTAGATACATTCATGTCTGCTCCGGGTGATGTATCATAAACTCTAGGGCATTTCCCAATGATGGAATCTAATTCGATCGAATGGTTCGAAGGTGTCAACTGCATGCTTATGTAGCATGGCGATGGCGGTTCTACACGGAACCTAGTGTTGTTATATAGAGATCCGTACTCGCTCTGGTGTAGGATGAAGGACTGCGTATATTTCTGTAGTGTTATGGCGGAGACGTGCGAGTGGGGTACCATTCAGAGTACCTTAATTTTGGGGTAGCTACATAAATATTGTATTATGTTAATCTACTGGGCAGTAGATGGGTACAACGTGTGTGTAAGCCTTGAGTGCTATTAATCCAAGTAACCTAATAAATAAGAAAATGTAACTAAACGCTATATGTAAGGTTATCCAAAATATGTAGTTTAAATCCAGTCACTAGAACTTGTGTTCTAACCCCCTCCTCATAACATACTCGCAGGTTAGATTTAGGGCAGAGATATAATAGCTATGGATACTGGTTAGGCAGTATTAATATCCGGGTAAGGCTATATTTTGATTATATTATATTATATTCTGTTCCGCTGTGAGATGTTTTTTGAGCTCTAATATGTTTATTATCTCTGTCTTTTCTGCATGATACCAGACAAACCAACACGAGTTTCGATGGATTAGAATTTCAAAAAAAATCGATCTATCGGAATTCGGATTGTTACATTTGGTATCAGAGCCTAGGTTTAGGATTCCTGTATAGATAGTGAGTGAACGTATCTGTATTTTAAAATGTAAATATTATATGTATATATATACCTATATCCATTGATGAACCCACTATATAGGGAAAGCTTAGTATGGTAAAAGTTGGGATATCGGTTTTGTACACTAAAGGAATGGACGTGGAAATCTGAGACCCTTTGGTAATTTAGGTGGGAAGTGTATAATATACTTTGTATGGAAGAAAGGTGAGTCCCATGTGTTAGTATTTCAGGTTAGTGGGTTTGGCAGTAAAACTTTATAAATTTGAAAAGGATAAAAGGAGAAAAATGGATTAGGAATATACATAGTTGAGAGAGTTGACTTTGTAGGAGTGTCTAGGAAAGCCTAAGTAAGTTGTAAACCCACTTTGAGTATAATCCCATTGTTAACTTTTAAGAACTTGAAATTGTAAGAGCTTTAGGAAGATGGTTTATGGTAATTTCAAGTTTTGATCTTAAAAGTTATAGTTTTAAAATATGTAATGAACACATTTGAAAAGTTCATATTGAATTTTGATGTAAAATGGGGTACATTTTGGAAACAATAATTTCTAGTGAAATTTTATCTAAAATGAATTCTCTCATAAAAAGGTGCACATTGTAGAGCATGTATAACTCACTAGTTTTCAAGTTATATGGTATGGAAAAAAATGCGTTGCATTTTGTTGAAAGCTAGAATTTTCAGTAAAGAAAGTTTTGAAATCTCTAATCTTTTAAGGATCATTTTTGATAATTGTCTAGACATGAAATTTTGTTGGGTAGACAAAATAAGTTGTAGAAATTATGAATAGAGCAGATGCTTGCACCTAGTTGTAAGTAAGAATAGTTGTAAACCTGATTGAGTAATAGTCATCCTTGTCTAATTCGGTTTTTGTGATTTGAAAGAAAAATGTGTTTTACATTTTTATGAGATGGCATGTTTTTATGGTTTGCCAAAAGTAAGTTTTCATGAGGAAAATGAAGTTTTAACACTTTTAATTTTTGGAATAAAATTTAAATGAAAAGGCCAAACCGCGTTTTAAAAAGTACAGAGTAGGTAAGGATTAGTGCCTAGGGAAGATGGGAAAAGTTTTTGAGACTATGGAGTAAATAGCGAGAATTGTCTTGGAATAATGGTAAGTTCCCGTAGAATGAGTAAGCATTGAAAAGCCTAGAGTGTTGCTTAAAAGTTTCTGTTAGTACACAGGACTAGTGGTGACTACGAGACAATAGAGGGAAAGTAAATGTTTACATCTTAATGTTTGAATTCTTCTGTCTGAGGGGGACATAGTCCTGAGATTCTTGGCCCTTAGTAGTAGCTGTGTAGAGTGTCTATTTTCCTGTTTTATTGAAGGAATTATTTGAAACTAAACTTAGATCAGAGGATTAAGTTAAATAAGCTTAAAAAAAGAGTAATGGTACAACTAATAAGGGGACAACAAATTCAGTAAAGCAACAAACATGACAGTTAAAGTAAAGTAGAAAAATTCTGAGAAAAGATGAATAAGAGTAAAATTTTCCAAGATGAGTTGAAAAAGAAAATCTTTAATAAAGAAAGTTTTCCTATGTAGGCTGTGCTTGGATAAGAAAATAGGGAATTTTTATATAATAGTTATATAAAATCCAAGTACGGACAGAAAAACGTGACTTTTTCCAAATTTTTGTGACATAAGAAATCAAATTTAGAAAATTAGTTTTTTCTGAAATTCGAAAAATAAAGTTGTTTGGTAGGGTTTTGGATGCAAAAATTGGATGAACTACGCTCTTTCTCCATAAGAGTGTGGGAAAATTTGGATGAAAAAGTATTATGATTTTTAAATATTGCATTCATATAGAAATTGCCAATGTATTTAGGATGTGTGCATCATGTTTTTAAAGGATTTTTGAAAATTTTGTATACGTATAGGAGGTACCGCTTAGGCATACATGTATTACTATGTTGTATTACACTTTGCATGAATGCATAGATGTTTGCAAAAATTGGATGCACACATGATGGTTGTGATTTATGCGAGGAATTACTTGACCCTTACCAAATTTTGGGGATGAAATTTCCAAAGGGTAGGAGAATGTAACACCCCACATTTTTAATTAAGTAAAATAAAATAAAATTTGAAGAGCTACCAGAGTTTGGTCACGGAATTAACGTCATTGCATGCGACCTATGGATTGCAGAACACTGATTTAAGATGAAAAAGATATCTTTAAATGAAATAATGTAACAAATATGAAAAGAAGGTAAAAGAAAAAAACTAATGACCACTATTTTTTTAAATCTTGTTAACAAAAGCCTATGTACTCCAGTTGGGAAGATCATGTGACTTTCAAGAGAGTGGCGCGAGTTCGATCCCCGCTGGCGCCATATTTTTGTTTTAAGGGAATGACTAAAATAATACATGCTCTAAGAGGAAAATAGGTATATATGCACATATAAGGAAGAACAAAAATATATATATATGTACATGCATATGTAAGTATATGCATATATATATATATATATGTGTGTGTGTGTGTGTGTGTATATATATATATATAGACGAGCATTCAATGGCACCCGAAACAGTGCAACACCCCTAAATGTCCCCTGATTTCCACAACATATCTCGTTTTTCTCTCCCTCCACTCATTCTCTCACCTTCCACTCACTTATTCTAATATAAATGCTTGTTTTATATAGGGGGGCAAATGGGGTGCTCACTATTTATGGTGTCATTGAGCGCTCCTCATATATATATATATATACACACACACACTCTTATATATATATTTGTATGTATAAAAGAGAAGTTCAAAATAAGGCTACAATCGAAGAAATCTGTTAAGAATTAAATAACGACATAATGTTGTTTGAATTTTGAAAACGAAATAAAAGTTGTGCGTATATATACGTGTAAAATGGGCATTAGAAGTTTTGTATACATATAAGGAGTTTATATGTAAGTATAATGTTTAAGTAATTCTAGAAATATTCAAACGTTTAAAACAAACTTTAACAATTGCGCCTAAACCGGCTCGTCGGACCCAAGGGGTTCGACCCACGCCTGCTTGGGTCGACCCATGGGGTATATTGGTTGACCCACCCCTGATCCGAGCAAATTCATTTGATTAGTGTGGACTGTTTTTCTAACCACATTCGTTGCTAACTCAGCCATGCGTGTACGATAAGATCCTGAACACCTATAAATAGGCTAGTAGAGCCCAGCCTAAATCTCATATATTATGAGAAGATGTCTAGACTCTACCATTATTCCTCCTCCTCAAATCTCTTCAGAAAATAGAATAATTTGTCAAAGGAAATTCTGATTCAGGATCTGGAGGAAAAGAATGTATATTTACAAAGAGGGTGTCCAAAATTCTACTCGAAGTAAGGTAAATTCTTGGATCTGGTCAATTTAAATTTCTCCACTTTCTTTCATTTTTCTTTTAGTTGAGTATTGTGAATCCATTGTTATTTAGGTTCTAAGATTCAATTAGAGGAGCCATGGAGTGTTAGGTCTGGACTAGATTCACGAGTTGGAAAGCTATTAGGTGAGCGGATTTAAGTTATACCTTTTTGATAATAGTATATTTATCGTTTGATATTCCCCATTAATATGCATATTAAATCTGCTGGAATGATTAATCTGTTGAAATTTAAATCTGCTGAAATGTACAAACATGTTAAAACATGTGGAAACAATTACTGTTGTATACATACATGTTCTAATTACATGTTAATATGTGGCATATTATGTACTTGAACCCTTAAATGTAAGAATTGGGATAATCACATGTTAATTTGTTATATTGGAATAATTGCATGATTGGATGATTACATGTTATTCTTTTAAAATGGAGTTAATTACATGTTAGGGAGAACATGCGACATGATAATCAGAAAATGGACTTAATATGATATTAAGTATGACATGCAAAAAATAGATTACAGTAAAAATTTAGAAGAACGAATATGTCTAAATTTGCAGTAAATTAAAAATTGTAACCACGCCTAGACAAGAGGTTAAATTCTACTTGCGGTAGATGTCTGCCCGGAACCGCCAGACAAATCACGCATCCACAAGTGGTTAATTTAATGTGAGAGATCTAGTGCGTAAACACATATATAACGGTGCTAAAACACGAGGCTAAGTCCAACTTGTGGTAGAAGTCTACCCGGAACCACCGAAAAATCCAACATCCACAAGTGGTCGGCTTAATATGAGAGGTCCGGTGCATAAACATATATATGAATATATGTATATAACATGATAGAAATAAATGGCATTGATTTTAATTAGTGAAAATGATGGAAAGTTACAACAATAAAAGAATTGGAATGAATAGGGAATGATAATTACCTATTATGAATAAACCTGAAAGGGAAAAAGGAAAGACAATAGGTAGGCATGTTCTAGGGACAAGTGGAAATTATAACCTAGGTTATAATAATGATGGAGGGAATGGGATAACTTATATAATAAGATAAGTTGTACTTAATTATAAATTAAGTAATCTGTAATCCTGGAAACCTGAAACCTGTTGTTTGTTATAAGTACAGGAAAGAAGAGAAAATTATGAAAGGCAATAAGTTGTACTTAATTATAAATTAAGTAATCTGTAAACCTGAAATCTGAAATCTGCTGATAAGAATAACATGTTAGAGGCTTATTAATGAACTTAATCGGGTTAAGTTATATAACTGAAATTAATAAGCAAGAGGAACTTGGTAACTTGAATAAGAAGTCAATATGACTTGAAATAACCAAGTTAAATGGAAATCTGAAAAAGTAGAGCAAGCGCATAATTAAATGATTAGACATAGGGTCTAATAACACATTAACCTGAGGTGCTTGGACCAGTCCGTACGTTTGAAGGTGAATAACCCAACGGGGTAGATCATCGTGGTGTCATGCGGCACGAGGGGAGCACACATCCATCTGATTATTCTGCCTGTTCTCCTGATATTCTACTGGCTCCGAAGGACGAGAAGGGGAAGCACGCAACTTCCTAGGACGTAGAGGGTACTCCTAGTAGTCCTCTGTGCGGTGAGAGCATTTAGGCTGTGCTCGCAGAGGTTAGGTCTGCGCGTTACTACCCGGTGAGTATACCTTGACTGCCACAATAGGGAGCAGTCAGAAGGCAGTATGTGGTACAGGTGATTTAACGATCCGGTTGCCTTATGATTAGGCAGGTTACGACCATTTTATCGGGTTTCGTTCAGTGGGTATAACCATCTGATTGATAGAAGTCGTTGGGTACCGACCATCGACAGTCAGTGCGATGCGTCATGTGGAAAGACGGAGAGCTTAACCTACAGATCATCGACCTTTCGCTGTCAAGGCTTTGGTTTCGGGACAGACCAATTAGTATGTTGTTTGTTGTTTCTAGGCTACGCCACTAGCTCTAAATTATGTTTGTCTTTCACTAGTTGAGGGAGTGGTCGGGTTGGATCATAGCTACTGAAAATGCAGACCATAGCATCTGTGTACATAGATATCTGAAAAGGTTCCCGATCGAATTCTGTGTATTTGATATAGCTCTGTTACGGAACTTGTGCATAGTAGATAATACGTGCGGATACATGCATAACGTTTCCGGATAGTGTATCATCAAGGTTGTGGCATCGAGTACGATCAATGATACGTACGTGAGAAAGTCTAGATACATATGTGTCTGCTCTAGATGGTGTATCTTAGACTCTAGGGCATTACTCTATGATGGAATCTGATTCGATCAAATGGTTCGAAGGTGGTTGTCCGTACACTTACGTAGCATGGTGATTGCGGTTCTATGCGGAACTTAGCGTTGTTGTATAAAGATCCGTACGTTGCTCCAGTGTAGGATGAGGGACTACATATATTTCAGTGGTGTTATGGCGGAGACCGTGCGAGTAGGGTACCATGGAGTGTACCTTAATTTGGGGGTAGCTACATGTATAGTGTATTAGGTTAATTTACTGGGGAGTAGATGGGCATGACGTGTGTGTAAGCCTTGAGTGTTGTTAACCTAAGTAACCTATTAAATAAGAAAATGTAGTTGAGCGGTATATGTAGGGTTAATCAAAATGTGTAATTTAAATCCAGTCACCAGAACTTGTGTTCTGACCCCCTCCTCATAACATACTCACAAGTTAGATTTGGGGCAGAGGTATGATATCTTTGGATGCTGATTAGGCAGTATTATTATCTGGGTAAGGCTATAATTTGATTATATTATATTTTATTCCATTTCGGTATGAGATGTTTTCTGAGCTTTGATATGTTTATTATCTATGTCTTTTCTACAAGACACCAGACAAACAAATACGGGTTTCGATAGATTAGAATTTTGAAAAAAAATCGGTCTGTCGAAATTCAGATTGTTACACCTTTCAATCTCTATTCTCAAAATCTACTTTGCTTCTCCGTGGTCTTTCATCTCGAATTCCGTCATTATCTTCAATTTCAACTTGTTGATTACTTTCTTGTCGTTAGAAGAAATGAGCATATCGTCCACATACAAGAGTAAATACGCCAAACAATCATTCCCTAACTTCTTGAAATATACACAAGCATCTTTGATACTACGATGGAAGCCGCTTTCAAGCTTGAAATGGTCAATCGTCACGCACCATCGCCTAGGTGATTGCTTCAAACCATATAGCGATTTCTTCAACTTGCAAACCAATTTTAACTTATCATCTACAACAAACCCTTCTAGTTGCTCCATGTAGACGTCTTTATCCAAGTCACTATGCATGAAGGCAATTTTCACATCAAATTGCTCCAACTTGATGTCGTGAATAGCAACTATTGCAAGTAATATCCGGATAGAAGTATGTCTCACAACCGGTGCGAAGATCTCATCATACTCCTTTTTCTTCCTCTGTACAAACCAGTTATCCACTATCCTAGCTTTGTATCTTCCATCTTCCTTTGCCATGAATATCCATTTGCACTCAATAGCACAGTTTCCTTTAGGTAGTGGAATGAACTCCCAAGTCTAGTTCTTCATCAACGATTGCATCTCTTCCTCTATGGCACAAATCCACTTCGTACCATCACTTGAACCCATGACATCACCAAGGTCTATCGGCTCATCTTGAACTACATTGAGAGCATAGTCCAAATTATCACAAAAGATAAGATAGTTTAAATCACCATATCTTTCGGGTGACCTTATAGCACAGCGACTAACCCGACTAGCAATACCAATACCCGGTCTTCCTTCAGCTCCACCTTAAACTAAATCAATTCTAGAATTGTGCACATCACCAACACTACTGGAGGAACCCTATGGACTATGTGATGTAGCATCAATCACATTCACCTAGCAAGCACCTCCAACAACTCTACTCTCTCTAGGCCTGAAAGTGGGAATAACTTCCTTCTCCTTTGATTCACCATGAACCAAATTCGGAACATATAATGTGTCTTCATTCACCTTGAACAAAGCTGACTCATCAAAAGTAACATAATGAGAAACTGCAACCTTCTTTGTTTTTGGATTCCAAATCCGATAGCCTTTAATACCGTCCATATAACCAAGCAAAGTCCCCTTGAAAGCTCTAGGTGCTAGCTTATCACTACCTGGATTATGCACATAAACAGGACTGCCAAATACGGGAACTCAAGTCAATGCTCTTTCCCTTCCACACTTCCTCCAGAATTTTGTTATCAATAGCCGAGCATGGAATTCAATTAATAATACGTACTGTGGTTGACAAAGTTTTGGCCCAAAATCCCTTAGACAAATTCGATGTCAGTCTCAAGCATCAAGCTTTCTCTAATAGAGTTCGATTCATTCTCTCCACTACTCCATTAGATCGTGGATCCTTAAGTATAGTAAAATGCCTCTGAATACCATGGTGCTTGAAAAATTTCAGAAAATCTCTGGAAATATATTCCCCGCCATTGTTGGACCTAAGAAGGTTCAAAGTCTTTCCACTTTCATTCTCAACAAGAGCCATCCATTCTTTGAACCTTGCAAATGCCTATGACTTGGCCTTCATTACATAAACCTAAACCTTCCAAGAAAAATCATCAATGAAAGAAATATAATAACTTGCTCCTCCCAAAGAACCTACTGGTGCTGGTCCCCAAACAACCATGGGAATATACTCAAGAATCCCCCTTGAATTTTGTTTTCCTTCACTGAATGACATCCTAGTACACATTCCTCGCAAAACTCCAGTTTGTTAAAACTTTCTCCATCAATCATCTCCCTTCTACGAAGAACATCCAAACTCTTCTCCGAGACATGACCCAGTCTCAAATGCCACAACCATGTCACATCTAAGTCATACGAACTATCAACATTAACACAAGTTTCACCATCCACTTTCACTCCTTGAAGCAAGTAAACTACATGAGTCCCAGAACCCTTCATAAACACAAGCACAACCTTCGAAACACTCAGCCTATCACTCTCAATAATGATCTTGCATCCTAAAGAATCCAGCTGTCCCAAAGAGATAAGTGACTTCTGTAGTCCCAGAACATAGCGCACATTAGTAGGAGTACGAACAACTCCATCAAACATCCGAGTTTACATGGATCCAGTTGCCTTCAACTTGCAAACTGCACTATTTCCCATAACAAATGAAATTCCTTATCGATCAACATAAAAAGAAAAACAATTCATATTAGGCGTCATGTGATATGAAGCCCCCGAATCAAGCACCCATTCGCTGCCCGAAACATCCGATGCTACAGCCGACAAAACATCTACATCTCCCTCGCCAACACAACTCTACACCGCAACTGATGAAGATGCTACTTCCTTCTTTCCCTTGTATGGACAATCATTCTTCCAATGACCAGGTTTCTTAAATATAAAGCACATGCTATTTATTTCCTTCGACTTTCCTCTCCAACCGGGCTTCCTAGACTTAGAACGCCATCGATTCCCTTCTTCTCGGGTTTCTCCTTCTCCACAAATAAACCATGACGATTACTTGCACCACTACTTCCGTCTCTCATCTCCTTCATCTAATCTCGTAATTCTGCACTAAGTAGACCCGTCTTGACATCATTAAGAGTCAATGTATCTAGACCATAGATCAAACTATTTGAGAAATCCATATAGCCTCGGGTAACGGACACAACAATATCGTCGCCTTCTGCTCCTCCTCAATCTTCAAATTTGCTTCCTTCATCTTCATTTGCAAATCATCAAACACATTCAAGTGCACCTTTAGCGAAGTTCCTTCCTTCATCTTTTAGGTAAAGAAAGCCCGCACCAAGATCAGTCGACTTATGAGTGACTTCTTCATATACAACTCCTCCAACTTGTTCCAAAATACCTTCAACAGTCATCTCACCACTAATTTCGGAGATAAGATTCTCTCCCATAGCAAGTTAAAAAGTACTGAATGCCCATTCCATTTCTTCTCTCTCCACATCTGAGATGTCCATTGGCAAGAATACCCGATGTACCCGATTGCGCCTAAGAACCACTTTCATCTTCCATTGCTATTTTTCAAAATATTTATCTCCATTCCATTTGTCAATAACCAATTGTGACCCAGAAGATGCGTACGATCCATGTACATAAAGAGCTATACCACTTGGACTAGCTGTTGAGGCAAGGTTTGAATCTGATTCCGACATTTCTACAACTATCTGCCAACACCAAAGCTTTGATACCAAGTGTTGTGGAGAAATTTGACTTAACACCGCTCAAATCAAAACCCCCAACCCAGTGGAAGACAAGATCGTGGTAAAAGAGCAAAAATGACCAATCAATATCTCAAAACAATCTCAACCCAATCCAATAGCCAATCACAATCACCAAACAAGGGAAATAAAGGAGCAATAACGAAAAGTAAATCACACATAGATTTATAGCAGTTCCACAAACATCTTGTTAGTGTACATCCACTTTCAGAGATAACCTTTTATTAATATCAATAGAAGAGCACAAGATATTGATTAAGATCAAATTCACCAGAAAATTTTGATTTTGTGGAGATGAGAATTAAAGAAGATTAGGTTTTCCAAAACCCTAATTAGAATAAACCTAGAACTTAATCTCTTGATTTGACTAATAGATCACCCCAAAACCAGAATCTGAAAATAGCTTATATAGGGAAAGAATAGAATGTATCAATTGCTCAAATTGTCCCCGGATCCTTTACAAATCAGCGTATAATGTCGTTAACCCAAAACAGTCGAAAGTTACTTCAGATGTCTAATAGGACATACGTCTGTTCCTAACCTGAGAATTATTTTTGCCTCAGCATAGAAGTTTGTCATAGGTGACGGACGTCTGTTCCTAACCTAAGAATTCTTGCTTCAGCATAGACATTTGTCACCTATGACAGACGTCTATCACAAGTCTCAGAAAATTCCCCTGATAACATAGACGTCCGTCGCCTTTTCCTGCTAAAATCTTGCACATATTCGCATGTAACTTTCTCCTACAAGCTCCGATTTATGAACTGTCTTCTCCCTCACGAAGCTACTTCCATCCACTTTAATTTTATCATATATTATCGTAAAATTTAACAGCTTTGTGCTCTGTTTTGTTGGAGTTTCAAGTAGAATGAACCGAATGACGCGTTAGCTCAAACACTCTTTGCACGAACCAAACAACGGACAAACGATCTAAGAACAATATAAAATTCAACATACGAGTCGTATGGCACCACCAGAAGATAACATATTGATAGAAATCAAGGATTGCACGATAATACAACTTGTAATAGTTAAGTATACTAGTCATTAGTTAGGATAAACCATGATTTTGAACATTAAACCATTTATATTGGCCAATGCAATAGAAAATTAGTCATTGGTTTGAACAGTAAACCATGACATAGATGTCGTGCAATAGGAGATAATATGACATAAATTTTGGCCACCCTATTTTTATCCTTCCTTCCCAATTTTGGCCGCTGACTTTGTAGATTCTTCACAAAATTAATTTTCACTGCTCCCTCCAATTTTACCCTTCCCTCCAATTCACTCCCTCCCTTTGACAAAATCAAATTCACAAAATCTACTTTCACGCGTTTCCTCCCTTCGAATATATGGAATCGATTCTTGGTTTGTTCGCTTCCCTCTAATTGTCTACGGAGTTCATTCCACATCGATTTTTCGACCGTCGCTCGATTTTAGGTATTAATATGCATTTGTTCTAGATCTCATTGATACACTTCCTCCATGAACTTTCCTTTTAGTCTATTTGTTTGCATCTGTATAAAAAAATGGGGAGATAAAAACTTCACTTGCATTTGAAAATTTCCAATATGGTTTCAGTAGTAGTAAATATCTGCATCTATATATCCATTCTATCAATTCGAATTTCCTCTTGGTTTCAGTATTGTTTCAGCAGTAGTAATATATGCATTCAAAAATTTCCTTTTGGTCTATTTGAAGCCGACCATGACTATCAGCTCTCACTTGATAAATTTAATTCATGCATCTGTAGATCCATTCAGTAGTAGTAAGCTACTAGTTTTAGTGTGGCCCTACAAAATAGAATTTTTATTAATTGGAAAAAAGTCTGCAAATATAGTAGCTATATGTTTGTTAGCAATTCAATTTTTTTTTATTTTAAGTTTGGGGTTATAGTTGAACTCTATATCAGATGATCGCAAATATACGCTTATTAGTTACACTTGGTTTGTTTGCTGTAAGATATTATCGGTTTGACATATATGTAAGTTTCTGAGTTAGTGTAAATGTAACATAACTAAAGTATTTTGTTTCTAAGTTTCTGACTTAGTTACACTGGGTCGGTTTGTGGTATATGTATGTTATATGATATTATCGGTTTGCATATTGCCTATACATACCTTTAGTAAGTAGCTATTTTATGTCACAGAATGAAAATAAAAGTTCAACTTGTAGCGCGACATTGTTTTATATCAACCTGTAGCGCGACATTGTTTTTAGTTTATCGTACAATGCCATGCATGCATATTGTGTAGACATAATTCATATTAAGAGGAAACACTTGCTACTGGCATATTATTAACTTAAAGCTACCTAAAAACCATTGTATTTGGATAAATTAGAATATTGCCTTTAGTATAAACATGTATTACAGTCCCGATATCTTTGAAGCCTATTACTTAGATTGGTTTAGCTTACTCATAAACATAGCACTGTTGGGCATCTATAGCTTTAGAGTATAGGAATTATAACAACTGAAAATGGAATTATTTACCTTATCATCTCTTCAATATTATGACTCAACCATGAGTAGGCTTCAATGTTCAATACCGATCTTAGACTGATGCTAAATTTTAAGTTTTTACTTATTTCATACCGATCATAGACATATGCTTTTCAGCTCATTCACAGTGATGACTGTATTAATCAACATCCACCAGTTTTATGTCAATGTTCAATAAATGTTTTTTCAATCCTTGCAATTACTGCTCGTCTGATTTGTTAACTGTTAATTATTTATTGGATGATTCTAAGGATAGAATTCCATCGATAATGATACATTCGGGTCGTCAAGTTCGAACTAGAGATGAAGTAGTGGGAGATGCAGATGTCGGAACACAAGTTCGTAATGGAGGAAATGAAAATTGTGGTGTTACAATTAAAAAATAATGGGGTGATGCTTGTGTGAGTGATTTGTTTGCACTTTTGTTGAGTTAGTGTAAATGTAACAAAACACTTAAGTATTTTGTTCTTTTAAAACAACCATAACGAATGAAGATTTAGAACACTTGGCCATGATGGAGAAAATATTACGTCCTTTGCCCCCAACACATGCTTCAAAAGGCCGAGTATGTGATAATTTTTTAGTATTTCGGGTAATTGTTTGCGATTTCATGTATTTTTTTGGAATTTCCCCCCCTCAAGTCGGCATGCCGAGAAGTATATTAGGAGGGGTCGGTTGAATTGGCCAGAAGTTGCTGCTTCAAGGCACAGTATAAAAGCAAAATGATCTGCTTTAAGCACCTAACCATTATTACCCAAAAAAAAACTGATGCTACCAATTTTATTGATCTAATATTAGCCAACAAAAGAAACAATTGTTTAAAGAAGATATGCAGATATTAAAACTTTATTTATAAAGTTTGCATATTGATTCTTGCTTCCTCTTACTTTGAAAATTCAGCCCAACCCTATTGATTCATTATGATGTAATTCATTTTACAGTGTTCTAAAATTTGTATATTATTGATAGGATCACTATTCGATTCTATCATGACAATGTTTAAAATTTTTGGAGTTCTTTTACTGTTTTACATTTGTCAGTCATTTATAATAACCAAAGGTCAATTTTTGATGGAAAATGAAGATGATAATAATTCCACTACTGTGCTAACATTAATCTTTAAGAGTAAAAAATAGCTTTTTAAAAATTGATAATCTCATAGGTATTTACACTACAATAGAGTTAACTATTTTCTTACAGTAAAATTGTTTTTGCCTAGTGAATAATGGTGTACCATTATGATTGAGTGATAACACAAATATACTTATATAGTTAAAAAAATTCCTACAGGTGAATGCTAATGGTAATTGACATTATTTAAAATAAAAACACTTTTAACTAGTGAATAATGGCGTACCATAATGATTGAATAAGTGATTACAAAAATACTAATTATTATCGGTTTCTAGGCTAGTCAGTGCAATAGGTTCTTTGTAACAAATATTTAGCCATCTAACAGAATAATATTTGCTGCTTATCAAGTACAACAATACTGACTAAATATATTGTGAAAAGTTTGAAAAGTAACCTAGAACAGAATCACTTAATTGTTCAAATTAAATTGTTTTCCTAGTTCACCATATATAATGAAGCTAAAATTACACTATTCTTTTAGACCTATCAAAAATGATAAGTAAAATAGCATCATGACACTTCTATTGATGAAAAATTAGTAAGTTTAAACTCGTTGGATGATACTATGTCATGATGTTAAAATTGGTCTTATTTTTGAGCCGTGGGTTGTCGGTGATGAGCGTAGGGCCTTCATTTCCGAACCTGTGCTTAAGAAGGCCATCGATCAATGGGGGTGTTCATTAGTGTTGTCCATGATTGGCTATCTTCATTATTTTGTTCACCTCGCTGTCTTCATAAGGCGTGTCTAGAAGCTGGCTGCGGGGGCCCTTACTTCTTTGACAATAGATTGATTCTATTGAAAAAAATGGTCGCCTAACATTTGTTATTCTAAATCAGTGTTCTCTTCTCTTCCTATTTGGGTAGATCTTGATATTTCTGAGGAACTGTGGGATCCAGACATTATTTATGTAATCACAAGTGTTCTTGGCATCCCTTTGGGGTTAGATAGTTGCACAACGAAGCCTGCTAATCAATTTGCTCGAGTTTTGGTCAAAATTTGTGTGCCGTTCAGTTATCCCTAATCTATCAGTGTCGACTTCTTTAATGATAAGTTGGTCTGTGTTCCCCTTGTCTATTCGTACAAGCCTCCCTGTTGTGCTTCTTGCAAGGCTTTCAGCCATGACCATTCGTTGAAACACCCCACCTCCGTTAAGGTCACTCACAAAGGGAATGCCTTAACTTCGGTGGAGTATTATAAGTAAAAGATGCAGATAAATTACAAGACAAACAAATAAATTAGCGGAAAATAAATTCATTTTATTAACAATGAGGTTCAATCAAGCTTTTACAACAATTGTCTTAAAAACAATACATAGTACTTCTGTCTTGATTCAAAAACTTCCAAGTATAAAAGAAGCATAAAAATAACATTGATTTATTCCCCAATAGAGTAAAGCAAGCCATAGCTGAAATGAGATTGAATCCAAAGTAATACATGATGATCTTGAAGCAACAAGTAATCCAAGCTAAGCAGAAGTGTTTCCTCCCTGAGAACCTGGGGGAGAAATGGAAGAAAAGAGGCGAAACAAAACTAAGTCAGACATAAGTCTGGTATGTCCAGCTACTTTCAGCATATGAACAAGCAAGAACAACATGACATGAATTAAACTGAATAAAGACATAAGCATGATGACAAGGAACATAAGATACACAGGATAAGCAATAGGCAAGATAAATTAAGTATAACATCGCATGTTAACTATTCTCTGCTTTGCTACAACCCTGTTATTCTGATTTCTATATCTCTGCACCACCTAACGAGTGTCCCAACTAGTAATCTGTATAAAGGATAATATTACAACACGATCCCAATCCCCGCAATCGTGGTAGCCTTCAGGTGTACATCTATTATGAGGAATCAACCTCAATCAACCTAATTGCCATGAAGATGTTAGATGTACCCTTACTACATTGTCGATCGGCTCCCTACTTGCATAAATGTTCCATGTGTCTGTGTCAATCGGCCCTCTCTTACGTGTAGATACCCTGAGTTGGTCCCACCATAAGGTGCATCAATCCTTATGATAGCGACCTGACATGATTCAAATACACACTGTATAAGTACTAATACCCAGTGCCTGCTTTTTCCCACTCCGGAGTACGTGCACGTCCGTAAACCGTCGGAACCTACATTAACATACCCCCTGCCGTTGTATTGACTGCTTATAGTCAGCACTGTAATCGTGCCCCACCCTGCTTAGCTCAGGGTACCGTGATACATCTATGTGGGTTACTGCTGAAATGGGTCCCCGTTACAAGGGTTTCCTACTAGTTAAGTTTGTGGGCCTGTATTTACTAATATTACCCACCAACCCGATATGTACTTTACCCTCCCACTGATTCAAGCATGTTTATATAATGGTTAAGTTTTGTGGGCCTATATTTACTAATATTACCCACCAACCCGACGTATACTTGACCTTCCCACAGATTCAAGCATGTTTATATAATGATTAAGTTTTGTGGGCCTATATATTTACTAATATTACCCACCATCCCGATGTATACTTAACCTTCCCACGGATTCAAACATGTTTATATAATGGTTAAGTTTTGTGGGCCTATATTTACTAATATTACCCACCAACCCGATGTGTATTTAACCCTCCTCCTCGTTGTGCCATGTTGGTTAAGTGGTTCTTATTAACTTAACCTTTCTCACTTATCATGTTGGATTGGTTAAGTGTGATTTTCTAACTTAACCCTGTTCATTCATCAGGTTATATTGGTTAAGTATTTCCCATTTAACTTAACCCAATTCGTTCATCAAGTTATATTCTCAAGTGTCATTAATCAATTCAAGTTAACTTAACCCACCCACTCATCTTGTCTTGTTGGTTAAGTGTTTCCTTCTGGTGTTAACTTGACCCTACATCAAATCATGTTATATTGGTTAAGTGTTGCCCTCTCGTGTTAACTTAACCCTTCCCATACATCGTGTTATATAACTGGTTAAGTGTTTTCCTCTTGTATTACTTAACCCCACTACATGTCATTATATATTGGTTAAATGTATCCTCTTGTGTTACTTAACCCTACCACAAGTCATTATATATTTTGGTTAAGTATTACCTTAGTTAACTTAAACCACCCATCTGCTTAATTAACATGTTATAACGGTTAAGTGCTGCCTTAGTTAACTTAACCCTACCATATGTCTAGTTAACATGTTATAATGGTTAAGTGTTCCCTTAGTTAACTTAACCCACCCATATGTCATATTGGTTAAGTATCATTAACCTAACCCTCCTATACTTAGCATGCGTCATTAGCATAATTTTATTTGTTAACACGCCAACCTCTCACATTAGATATGTGTTGTTGCGGTTATTGGATATGTCGGGCGGTTCCGGGCAGTTTTACACCGCAACTCAATCTAACCTCGGGTTTTTCTTGGGCATGATGCACTAACCTCTCACATTAGATAGGTGTTGTTGTGGTTACTGGATGTGTCGGGCGGTTCCGGACAGTTTTACACCACAACTCAATCTAACCTCGGGTTAGGCATATTCATCTTTCCTACAGTATACATATTTCTTATTTATGACAAATTCCATATGTAAATTATTCCCAATTTAATTATGCCATAATTATCCTTTTAATTATGCTCACAATTAATGGTATACTAAATATTCCATTTCATGAACCAATCTATGCCATGAAATTTTCATGTTTATCCTTCATATTTATATGTAAATTATAAATCAATTATTGTCATAGCCCACTTCCCTTCTAAATCATGTTCATAATCTTTGGTATATAAATTATACCATTACATGCCATAAACCACTTACATGGTTATGAGCCAAATATGTCAATTACATGAAATTTCAAGTTATTAATCAAAATAGGCTATACCCCGTCTTCCCAAACTTGCAATAATAGTCATTCCTAAAATCACTATGTCATATATTTGGCATTCCAAATCAATAGTTAAGCCCAATCTAGTTTTAATATTCTAGTTTACAGTGTATGGCCAAAACTTGGTTTACAAGCCAACTAACCCAAACTTGCAGTTATAATGATAACAATCCCCCAATGTCAATTACAAGTTTTGCCCAAACATTTCACCAAATATGTTATGTTCAGTTACTTTCCCCAATTATGTTATGCCAATATTGTCAATTTCATGTTTATGCCCCAATAACCTAAACCTTCCCCGTATTCCCATCGTACGTATATCGCGATTCAACCTAGATTATAGGTCAATCTAGATTCACAAATAAAAAGGAACAAATAGGAATAATATAACAAAGATAGGCATAAGAACTGGCACAAGATGATAGTCCCAATACACAAGAATAACATATCTAATAGAATTACAGCATAACTGAATAAACCGATTTAGAATCATTGCAGGCATATAGATCTGATTATGAACAATATAATGGACATGAAAGGTTTGAATAATAAACTAGGTTCGACAACTTGTATAGGTTCGATTGGATCGATAAGAAGCAACCCAAAGTCATAGATTCACAAAGGCTAAGAATAAGTCCAAATAGAAAATCAAGCATAGGTCCAAATTCATTTTATTCCATGTCCAAACTATAATTGGTTGTCTAAATCTGAAAGTAATCGTGAACTTACAAAATAAAGGCAAGTCTTGTTTTCTGGAATCTGTATTCTGAAACTGAATTGCTCGCCTTTGATGTAGATCGTTGAATACTCTAAATTAGATTTGATTTAATTTGATTCTTGCTTTAATCTTGCTTTTGCGTTGAAAGAGATGACGGCTACTCTAGGTTCCCCATTGACGGTATGACGGCTCTTAGTATGAATATTTGTGATTTTAGGGTTGAGTATTAGGTTGCCTATATAGAGTTTTAATTAATTTAAAGCCATCGGATTAACCCTAGAAGCAATCAAGACCATCCAGTCAAGATAGGATAATACCTCAGCCCTAATGACTCAGCAAGGTGTAAGAAAGGACTCAGCAATGACTCACTGTTCGGACTAGAACACTCCTGAAACCTGTGCAGGTTTTTAGCCCGACCTGGGCGCACTTGGCTGGTGCGCCAGTGCATTTTTGTACTGGCGCACTTGTGAAGTGCGCCAATGCATTCTGGTTGACTTCCGATTTTTCTGCCTAACTTCGTTCGTCCATATCTTCTTCATACGGTATCTGTTTTACACAAACTCGGACTCTATCTCAAGTAGAATTCCTAGACGAACGCAATGGCGTAACCCGTTTCATTTAATTCTTCTTTTAATATTTAATTATTCTTTAATTATCTCTTATGTCCCGTTTTAAAAATACGGGGTGTTACATTCCCCCCTACTTAAAGGATTTCGTCCTCGAAATCTTCAAGTTAAGAATAATGTATTTCTTACCATCCAACATCCATCTACTCAACCATTCAATCACAGGCATCCATTGTCCTTAAAAAGGTTTCTAATGTTTTTCATGAATATATGCATAGTGTGTGTAAATGTCCTTACCCAAATGCAAAATCAAGCGTCTACTGATTCAGTTGACCTCCTTAATGCGAATCATGTCAGTGCCATGAATCCATCATGTATGCAATTATTCCTAATCGCACTTTATAACTTCTACATGAGTGCACAATCATTCAGACAAATGCAACATCCATATGATAACACATCAAGTTTCAATTCATATGTATGAAAATTCACTCATGCATATGCAATATAAAAGTGACTGAGCCGATCTAGTGCCTAATGTGTGTATATGCATCCACGAGAAACCACTAGCAAACACTTGCAACCACTTGCATCCACCAAACATAACATGTCTCAAACACATGTTTACATCCATTGGCTTCTACCTAAGGATCGAGGATAGGGCCGAGAGGATATACTTAAAAGATAAAGACTAGCATGCAAATAAACTTTACAGAAAAAGAGGAATCAGGGATATACCCTCAAAAAGGGTATGATGTGTGTATCTAGTCTTCAGTCTTCTAAGTTGCATCTTCTTGAGCTTCACTCCACCATACCTTAACTAGTTTAACTTCACGATTGCGAAGCTTCTTGACCTCAATTTCCAAGACCCACTAGTAAAGATAGGACCTCGATCACTTATTATGCTAGAGGGTATCCAATGTAGTCAAACTATCTTTCCAAGATAAACAGATGTTGACCATGATACCAAGTGTATATACTGAGATGATTAGAGGTCTCTCTTCTACTCAGCTTATCCATCATGTCACAAATCTAAGGGTCGATATCTCTTACGCAAACCATCCTAGTTGAACTTGACATCCCTCAAGTACAAGCCCCAAAGTCCTAAACCAATATCAGACAAGCACCCAAGGAATACCTCCTCCGAATTTGGATGATTTATGTGAGATGATACTAGCAAAACAACCAAACAATTGAGCACTTAACCGACTCTGGCTATCCTCGCCAATCTTGCTCCAAAACTAGCATTGACCGCATAATGGCTTTGCATTGTCATCTAGATATATGTGGGAGTCTACCTCACGTTTTAGGGGACAAACCCCAAACCTTAATCAAAAACATCTGCGTACTCATGGACTACTCCAACGGATCGAAAATCGTCGATAAATACATAAAGTGATTCTAGATAGTTAATACAAACTGATCCCTTAGGATTGCATGAAATTTCGAGGGTATTCCCGAGGCAAGTCGAAAGTCTAACTACCCTTCTTTCACAATTACTAGCCAATCAGTCCATGCCTAGAATCAACCCATAGCCCATGAAACCCAAAAACATAAGTATCTCAAATCCTTACAAACCAAAGATAAATGAGCCGAACCACCAATTGGATTTGAGACAATAATGGGATCATCTGCTATACAAGCTCTAGGGTGCAGAGACTCAACTATGGAAGCAGATATAAACGAATGTTAAGCGTTAAAATCAAAAGATTACTAACATGATGATCAAAAAGGAAAAACTAAACTCTTTCAACAGAAACCTTACTACCTCTCTCTCAGGTACACTGGTGGTGAGAGCATGCATTTGCCCTCTTGAAAATCCTGTCATTTGTTATTGCCCTTGTCCTTAATTATATGACCCGTTATACCATAATAAAGACACTTCCTCTTGTTTTAGGTTTTACTAATCTTTCCTTTTTACCTCCTTTGTGAACCAAGTCTATATCCATGAGTTCCTCATCCTTAGGTTGTGCTCCTTGGCTCAGTCTCATCTTTACTATCCTTGTGTAACACGTTGATAAGTCTCTCGAAAGCTTCCTCCATCGCACGGAAAATCCTATAAAGCTTGAAAGAAAATTAGCCGCGGGTGAAACTACAGCGGTTATAGATGGAAGGTGGGCACTTATTTTCCCTTTGACAAGTGTTGTAGTCTCGTCGAGCCTACGGAACCATGCCGCGATGAGGTTACCTCCCAGAAAGCCAGGAGCCCCGGAGACTCAGGAAAGAAGGAAACATGGATTCAAACAGAGGATCAAAAGATAATGCATATGGCTTTGGGGAATATGCCTTTAAAACAAAACTTTTCTTTTGAAAATGCTTCTTCTAAAACCGTTGAAAATAATTTTTCAAATCTTTTATCTGATCCGGTAACCTTCAGCTCTGATACCAAGTGAAACACCCCACCCCCATTAAGGTCACTCACAAAGGGAATGCCTTAACTTTGGTGGAGCATTATAGGTAAAAGATGCAGATAAATTACAAGACAGGCAAATAAAATAGCGGAAAATAAAGTCATTTTATTCACAATGTGGTTCAATCAAGCTTTTACAACAGTTGTCCTAAAAACAATACATAGTACTTCTGTCTTGATTCAAAAACTTCCAAGTATAAAAGAAGCATAAAAATAACATCGATTTATTCCCCAATAGAGTAAAGCAAGCCATAGCTGAAATGAGACTGAGTCCAAAGTAATACATGATGATCTTGAAGCAACAAGTAATCCAAGCTAAGCAGAAGTGTTTCCTCCCTGAGAACCTGGGGGAGAAATGGAAGAAAAGAGGCGAAACAAAACTAAGTCAGACATAAGTCTGGTATGTCCAGCTACTTTCAGCATATGAACAAGCAAGAACAACATGACATGAATTAAACTGAATAAAGACATAAGCATGATGACAAGGAACATAGGATACACATGATAAGCAATAGGCAAGATAAACTAAGTATAACATCGCATGTTAACTATTCTCTGCTTTGCTACTACCCTGTTATTCTGATTTCTGTATCTCTGCACCACCTAACGAGTGTCCCAACTAGTAATCTGTATAAAGGATAATATTACAACATGATCCCAATCCCCGCAATTGTGGTAGCCTTTAGGTGTACATCTATTATGAGGATTCCACCTCAATCAGCCTAATTGCCATGAAGATGTTAGATGTACCCTTACTACATTATCGATCGGCTCCCTACTTACATAGATGTTTCATGTGTCTGTGTCAATCAGCCCTCTCTTGTATGTAGATACCCTATGCTGGTCCCACCATAAGGTGTATCAATCCTCATGATAGAGACCCGACATGATTCAAGGTGCATAGTGTATAACTACTGGTACCCAATGCCTGCTTTTTGCCACTCCGGAGTACGTGCACGCCTGTAAACCGTCGGAACCTACACTGACGTACCCCCTGTCATTGCTTTGACCGCTTATAATCATCCCAGTAATCGTGCCCCACCCTGCCTAGCTCAGGGTACCATGATGCATCTATGTGGGTTACTGCTGAAATGGGTTCCTGTTACTAGGGTTTCCTACTGGTTAAGTTTGTGGGCCTATATTTACAAATATTACCCACCAACCCGATATGAACTTAACCCTCCCACCGATTCAAGCATGTTTATATAATGGTTAAGTTTTGTGGGCCTATATTTACTAATATTACCCACCAACCCGACGTATACTTAGCCTTCCCACGAATTCAAGCATGTTTATATAATGATTAAGTTTTGTGGGCCTATATATTTACTAATATTACCCACCAAACCGACGTATACTTAACCTTCCCACAGATTCAAACATGTTTATATAATGGTTAAGTTTTGTGGGCCTATATTTACTAATATTACCCACTAACCCGACATGTACTTAACCCTCCTCGTCGTCGTGCCATGTTGGTTAAGTGGTTCTTATTAACTTAACCTTTCTCATATATCATGTTGGATTCGTTAAGTGTGATTTATTAACTTAACCTTGTTCATTCATCAGGTTATATTGGTTAAGTATTTCCCATTTAACTTAACCCCATTCGTTCATCAAGTTATATTGGTCAAGTGTCATTAATCAATTCAAGTAAACTTAACCCACCCACTCGTCTTTTCATGTTGGTTAAATGTTTCCTTCTGGTGTTAACTTGACCCTACCTCAAATCATGTCATATTGGTTAAGTGTTGCCATCTCGTGTTAACTTAACCCTTCCCATACATCGTGTTATATAACTGGTTAAGTGTTTTCCTCTTGTATTACTTAACCCCACCACATGTCATTATATATTGGTTAAGTGTATCCTCTTGTGTTACTTAACCCTACCACAAGTCATTATATATTTTGGTTAAGTGTTACCTTAGTTAACTTAACCCACCCATCTGCTTAATTAACATGTTATAACGGTTAAGTGCTGCCTTAGTTAACTTAATCCTACCATCTATTTAGTTAACATGTTATAACGGTTAAGTTTTCCCTTAGTTAACTTAACCCACCCATATGTCATATTGGTTAAGTATCATTAACCTAACCCACCTATACTTAGCATGTGTCATTAGCATAATTTTATTTATTAACGCACCAACCTCTCATATTAGATATGTGTTGTTGCGATTACTGGATATGCCGGGCAGTTCTGGGCAGTTTTACACCACAACTCAATCTAACCTCGGGTTTTTCTTGGACATGATGCACTAACCTCTCATGTTAGATATGTGTTGTTGTGGTTACTGGATGTGCCGGGCGGTTCCGAGCAGTTTTACACCACAACTCAATCTAACCTCGGGTTAGGCATATTCATCTTTCCTACAATTTACATATTTCTTATTTATGAAAAATTCCATATGTAAATTATTCCCAATTTAATTATGCCATAATTATCCTTTTAATTATGCTCACAATTAATGGTATACTAAATATACCATTTCATGAACCAATCTATGCCATGAAATTTTCATGTTTATCCTTCATATTTATACGTAAATTATAAATCATTTATTGTCATGGCCCACTTCCCTTCTAAATCATGTTCATAATCTTTGGTATATAAATTATACCGTTACATGCCATAAACCACTTACATGGTTATGAGCCAAATATGTCAATCACATGAAATTTCAAGTTATTAATCAAAATATATACCCTGTCTTCCCAAACTTGCAATAATAGTCATTCCAAAAATCACTATGTCATATATTTGGCATTCCAAATCAGTAGTTAAGCCCAATCTAGTTTTAATATTCTAGTTTACAGTGTATGGCCAAAACTTGGTTTACAAGCCAACTAACCCAAGCTTGCAGCTATAATGATAACAATGCCCCAATGTCAATTACAAGTTTTGCCCAACCATTTCACCAAATATGTTATGTTCAATTACTTTCCCCAATTATGTTATGCCAATATTGTCAATTTCATGTTTATGCCCTAATAACCTAAACCTTCCCCGTATTCCCATCATACGTATATCGCGATTGAACCTAGATTATAGGTCAATCTAGATTCACAAATAAAAAGGAACAAATAGGATTAATATGACAATGATAGGCATAAGAACTGGCATAAGATGATAGTCCCAAAACACAAGAATTACAGATCTAATAGAATTATAGCATAACTGAATAAATTGATTTAGAATCATTGCAGGCATATAGATCTGATTATGAACAATATTATGGACATGAAAGGTTTGAATAATAAAATAGGTTCGACAACTTGTATAGGTTCGATTGGATCGATAAGAAGCAACCCAAAGTCATAGATTCACAAAGGCTAAGAATAGATCCAAATAGAAAATCAAGCATAGGTCCAAATTCATTTTATTCCATGTCCATACTATAATTGGTTGTCTAAATCTGAAAGTAATCGTGAACTTACAAAATAAAGGCAAGTCTTGTTTTCTGGAATCTGTATTCTGAAACTGAATTGCTCGCCTTTGATGTAGATCGTTGAATACTCTAAATTAGATTTGATTTAATTTGATTCTTGCTTTAATCCTGCTTTTGCATTGAAAGAGATGACGACTACTCTAGGTTCCCCATTGACGGTATGACGGCTCTTAGTATGAATATTTGTGATTTTAGGGTTGAGTGTTAGGTTGCTTATATAGAGTTTTAATTTATTTAAAGCCGTCAGATTAACCCTAGAAGCAATCAAGACCATCCAATCAAGATAGGATAACACTTCAGCCCTAATGACTCAGCAAGGAGTCAGAAAGGACTCAGCAATGACTCACTGTTCGGACCAGAACACTCTAGAAACCTGTGCTGGTTTTTAGCCTGACCTGGGCGCACTTGGCAGGTGCACCAATGCATTTTTGTACTGGCGCACTTGTGAAGTGCGCCAGTGCATTCTGATCGACTTCCGGTTTTTCTGCCTAACTTCGTTCGTCCATATCTTCTTTATATGATATCTGTTTTATGCAAACTCGGATCTATCTCAAGCAATTTCCGAGACGAACGCAATGTTGTAACCCGTTTCATCTAATTCTTCTTTTAATAATTAATTATTCTTTAATTATCTCTTATGTCCCGTTTTAAAATTACGGGGTGTTACATTCGTAGTGCAGCCACTTCAAAGTTGTCTGTTTTCCTACTTCGCACGGTGCTTCGCCTGTTGTTGATTCTCTGACTCTCTTTCCTGCTACTGGTCTGGCTGTCCCTAACACTTTCCCGTCGCCCCTGTTTCTATGTCTACCGATATCAGTGCGTTAACTAATGATTGAATGTGACATGCACTTTTATTTTCTCGTTCAGTAACTTACCTTTATTCTGGCAATATATCAGACTGATTTTCATCTACTAGTGTAATCATAGCTTGTAAGCATTATATAGGATATATTTTTGTATGAAGTTAAGAGTTAAATACTCAGATGGTAGATGTCATTGTGTGCATCAATTTGGATATTTGTTGGCTAGAATTACTTATAAAATATTTAAATTCGGAACTTCGGTTACTTTCATGACTACATCAATTGATTGCTGATATCTGCAGAAATAATTGACTAGCTTGTTTTCACTTAATTGGTTAGTGAAAATATAACTCTAAAAGCGCATCATACTTGTATCTATGCTGGGGTTTAATGCACAAAATAGCTGCAATATGCTAAAGTTTAGCAAAATATATTTTTAAGGGCTAGATTTTAAGGATTCATTTATGCGAAACTATGCAAGCAAAGTGCAGCTCATGTTATATTTTCAATCAATTAAGGATCATAACTTTATAATCATCCTTGATTAATTAATTCAATTAGTGTATAAAACGCATGCTAGTTATACATAAAATGAACCACAAATATTCACATGTTTGTTGGCATACTCCAGGCACATCTTACCTGCACTACTCGTATAAATAGATATGCATTTACCCCCATGAACACCCTATTCAAGTAGGGTTGGGTCATCTTTATACTAGAGACTAGAGTACAAAAATAATAGCCAGTTGATTGTACTTTTGGTAGATCCATATACGCTGATACCCCTACATATACATGTGCAAGAAAATGCGCATCATGCACACACATGTAATTCTGAAGGGGTGATTGTTTGGTTGAGCAGAAATGTAAGAAGTACAGGGTTCGAATATTGATTACAATGCATACACCCTTTGATTTACTTGAGCGCAACCATGCTTGGTTTTACACGTGCAGTTTGTATATGTATTTATGTTAAACAACTGATCTTTTTTCTTAGTTCCCCACTTCAGCCTTAAATAATGAAGAAGCATTACTGAAAGTTTGGTAGCCATTTTGAAATAAATAATTTGTTAAGCTCTTTTGTAATACCCCGCATTTTTAAGATAATTAAAAATGTGTGTATATATATATATATATGATTGGATATATAAATAATGGTGATGTGCAATTTAAATTATTGGAAGAAACAGAAAAATTAATACATTAACGATATATGTATTAGAAGAGATAATAAAATAAAAGAAAAAGATTCATGCAATGGTTTAATTTAAGTATTGTAATTAACATGAAAAAGAGAAGTAAGGAGAGAACAATAATTATCATTGTTCTAAGACTTATTAACAAAAGACTTCATAGCTCAGTTGGTTAAGGCATTGGATTTGTAACATAGAGGTCAGGGGTTCGAACCCCAGCTACGGCATAATTTTTATCTTTGTTTTAGAGAGGGCCAATTGAACATGCAAATATATGTACATATACAAATTCAAAATGTGAAAGGATAAGAGCGTACATATAAGGAAATAAAGAAAAATATATGAGAAGATATATATATATATATATATATATATGTGCAAAAAATATATGTATATGAAAGATAAAATTTCAAGTTAATGCTACAGTCAATGAAATATGGCAAGAATCAAATAACGGTGCACCATCGTTTGAATTTTGAAAATAAAACAAAAGTTGTGCGTATATATATACGCGTAAAATGGTCATTAGAGGAATTGTATACATATAAGAATATTTCATGTGAATAAAACAGTTAATTAAATTCCAGAAATTCAAAAGTTCGAAATTCAAATTTCTGCGCCAAAAACAACTTGAGGGACCCAATGCTGACTCAGCGCTGCGTGTACGATAAGATTTGGCTAGATTCATCTGCGAACCTGGACTATTTTCTTAATTGGGTTCAATGCTGACTCAGCGCTGCATGTACGATAAGGTGTTGAGCACCTATATAAACAACCCCTAGGCCTCATATTTTCTCCGCACAACTCTCTGATGCTTCAGTGTTGCTCCTTTCTTCTTCTTCTCCCCTAGATCTTAGATCTATCTTCTCTCCAATCTCTCTCTATAAATCTATTCCTAAATTAAAAATAATTAGATTTAGAAATTCAACTACCGCGATTAAAACAAAGGAGAGATTCAGATCTAAAGTACTCCACAAGAACAGAAAAGAGATTCAGATCTGTAATTCAAGCTACGCAACAAAAAAGGGGGAAATCAATCAAAGATTAATCGAATCCATGAACTGAAGAAGAAAATCAAAGATCTACAAATTGGAGCACAAAAACACTGTAAGTGGAATTATAATAAATTTGTTGTATAATAGTATTATTATCGTTCATCATTCCCCAGTTATTAATTCAATGCAAGATTCATGATTAATAAATGTTCTTTTATTCTCCTTCCCCTTTTTATTTTTGGAACTAAGTTATCTCGAACCTAGACGAAATCTTATTATACAATACGCACGATTGGAATATGGGAATATCGAGCATAATCTATTTTATGCGATCGAGGAATACAATCTGTAATTTTGGGGTTTGTGACATAACAATTGTTATTGCATATATTGGGCATAATCTACTTTATGCAGTCGAGGAATATAATCTGTAATGTTGAATTTATGTAAGTCTAACATAATTGTCATTGGATATGGAATTGGTGTAATTTAATATTAACAACGTGTAATTGGATAACATGAGTTGGTTAAATTTATTTGTGACTTGGAAAATAAGCCTAGAGGGTGAATTAGATTATATGCATGAACGTGGGAATGTTGGGATATATATATATATATATATATATATATATATCGGGAAAATATTGATTATATGAAATTGGGTATAATTGGATATTGGAAATGGGCATGTTTGGGTATGAATAACATGTAATTGGTGAAGTTGGCTATAATTGGATAATTTGGGTAATATGAAAATTGGCTAACTATTATGTAATTGGTGTAGTTAATGACAAATTGGAAATGGGCATAAAAATGAATTGTAATTAAGTTGAATTTAGAACACATGACATGAATTTGGGGTTTGGGTGAAAAATGATTGTTAATGAACGCCTACGACACAAGGTTAGGCGCGTTTGTGGTGTAAGACTGCCCGGAACCGCCCGGCAAATCCAGCAACCACAAGTGGACGTCTAATATGAGAGGTCAATGACAAGAACTAGAGGCGTAACGGTTTATAACACGAGGGTAGGCGCATTTGTGGCGTAAGACTGCTCGGAACCGCCCGGCAGATCCAGCAGCCACGAACGGACGTCTAATGTGAGAGGTCATACATCGTTACGGCATAATAAATAAATTAAGAAATATTAACCATAATAAGACATATGGGTGACATGGGTATGGTTAGAGGGTCAAGTGAGTGATATAAATGACATGTAAAACATGAATAAGGTAGACTTAACCGTAGTAAGACATGTGTAAGACATGGAAACTATAATAAAGGGGGACGGGTGATATGTGAAACAAAAATTTAGATATACTTAACCAAATGGGACCCGTAATGGTATCATAAATTAATTGAATTGGGTAAAGTTTAAGTAACGGGTTAAGTAAATGGAAGGGTTAAGTCAAATCTAAAATTAATGATAAGAAATGGAGAATGATAAATAAACTATTATGAATAAACTTGAATAAGGCAAGAAAGAATAATAGGCGGAAATTATAACTTACAAGATAAGTTATAGGAAACGATAAGGAGGATTAGATAACACTTAACCAATTTGACATGATATATGGGTGGGTTAAGTCAACATGAACTAATAGAGAACACTTAACCAATTTGGCATGGTACGTGGGCTAAATTGAATACGTGATTGGGGGTTAAGTCAACTTGGACACATGGGCAAACTTAACCAATATAACAGTATCAAAGCAAGGAAAAGTGGGGAATGATAATATTAAATAATAGATAAACTTATCCTAGGGATAACAAATTAATATGACTTAAGATGTAATACGAGACTCGAAGGGTACCATGAAATAAGTTAATCTAGCTGGAAATGTGGGAAAACACCCATACGCTATCTTTTGATAAAGAGAACTTAAGTCATGCTTGAATTCATTGGTAAACCTTAGTTAAAAGGAACCAAGTAACAAACCTTAGATAAAGAGAACTAAGTAACAGGAACTAAGTATCAAACCTTGGTTAAGAGAAACAAGTAATAAACCTTAGTTAAGAGAACTAAGTAAGTAACGAGAAAGAAAACTAAGTAGTAAACCTTATTTAAGAGGACTAAGTAGTAAACCTTAGTTAATAAAGCTAACGATTCAGGAAACTAAGTAGTAAACCTTAATTAAGAGAACTAAGTAGTAAACCTTAGTCAAGAAAGCCAAGTAGAACACGAGGAGGAGCGAACGTCCATCTGATCATGAAGAAGGCTCCAATGAACTGGGCTACGAAGCACGCAGCTTCGAGGGGACGTGAGGGTACTCTTAGTATCCCTCTGTGAGGTTGCAGATGATCCTCCTGGGCTCACATAGGTTAATGTCTGCGTTAGAAGAGCCAAGGGTATGCCTTGGTTGCAATATAAGCAACTAAAGACTAGGATGGGTCAGCGTGAGGCGGTGATATCTTGTTTAGCCCTGTGATAGCTCGTCTACCTACCATCTTGAGTCAATCGAGTACGTAAAGCAGAAAGGAGGAAAACTCCAACAGACCATATACTTGCTATCTAGTTATGGGTGAGGTTTGGCCAATAGGTTTGTGGGGGCATAGGGGGCCTGCGAATAGTTCTCATTATTGATTTTCTTGGGTGCCTTTCATTAGTTGAGGGAGGGGTCAAGTGGGACCATAGCCACACACAGATAAAAACAGACCTTAGCATCTGCATCGGCAGATAACTTAAAGCTCCCGACCAAGTTCCGTGTTTCTTGATTAGCCCTTCCACGGGACTCGGGCTGCACATATAGAGGACATGTGCAACTAGACATCAATAACGATTCATGACACATACGTGGGGAAAGTTTAGGAATATATATCGCTCTGGGTAGTGTGTCCTAGACTGGGGGCATCGTTTGATAGGTAGCATAATTCCTAGTTGGACCTAGGTCGGGTAAACCCTGAATCCGAGAAGCGTTCAATAGGTAGCACAAACCCCAGTGGTCCTAGGTAGCGTAAACCCTGGTTGAATCTAGGAAGCACTCGATAATAACCTTAGATTAGACCTAGGTGATACACGGAATCTAGCAAGATCGAGAGTGGCAGTCCAAACGATTTCGAGAATGGTGACACTGCACAAAAGTAGTATAGATTTACATGATGAAGTCCATACGACATACGGCAAGGGACTGTATTTATACATGGAAAAGATTTGATGAGTTGGGGGGTATATATGTTGTATTAGGTTAACCTACTAGTGGGACATGAGTATAGCTTAAAGAGCTAACATTGTTAACAACCTAATAACAAAGAAAATGTAACTGAACTGTATATGTAGGATTATACAGAAGTTTATTCTAAGTCCACTCACACAGAACTTATGTTCTGACCTCCTCCTCATTACATACTTCCCGGTTAGGTTCATGACAGAGATGGTATAGCTTTGGATACTGGTTTAGCAGTATTGTTAATAAGGTAAAGCAATATTTGAATATTATACTTTATTTCCTTCCGCTGTGAGATGCTTTACGAGTTCTAACATATTTTTTATCTCTGTCTTTTTCTGTAGGATACCAGAGCACCCAACTCGGGTTTCGATAGATTGGATTTTAAAAAAAATCGGTCTGTTGGAATCCGGGTTGTCACATCTGGTATCAGAGCTTCGGTTTAGTGATATTAGGGAGATAATGAGTGAACGTATTTGTATTTTCTAAAATATAAATATATTATATATAAACTTAAATCCATATAGTAACCCACTAGACATGAAAGAGTTGGGATATCTAGTTTGTACACTCAAGGAATGAACATAGAAATTTGGAAACCATTAGGTGGTTGGTGTACAATATGACTTGAAGCCAGAGAAAGAAAAGTATCCCATAGGATGGAAACTAAAATATTAGTATTTCAGATTAGTGGGTTTAGAAATGAAACCTTATAAACTAGAAAAGGTTGAAAAATGAAAAATGGATTAGGAATATATATAGTCGAGAGAATTGAATTTGCGAAAGTGCCTAGGAAAAGCCTAGTGAGTTGAAGACCCGCTTTGAGTCTAACCCAATAATAAACTTTTAAGAACTTGAATCTGTAAAAGAGTTTGTGGTGTTTTCAAGTTTTAATCTTAAAAGTATTTTTGATGTTTGATAAATTATTTGGAGCATGTTTGGTTTTTAAAGTAAAGCTGGTATATTTTGTAAAACAATGATATCTTGTTTTAAAAGAAATTCTATTCTGTTAACAATAAAATATGATTATTGTTTTAAAAATGGAGTAGTTAAGGATTAAGGCCTAGAAAGAACAAGATAAAATTAAAGCTATTATAACTAACTGGGGATTGGTTGAGTTGAGTAATTCTCTGAGTGTCAATCTGATGTTGATTTCGGTCTTCGGGGTTGATACTTAGGGAGTTATTTTCTTGCCAATTTACAGTCAGGGATTAGATAATATTGAACTAATGGAAAATTTCCCGTAGAATGCATAAGCGTTGAAAAACCTAGGTTTGTTGCTTGAGAAAAAGAAAAAGGATTGTTGCTTGAAAGAGAAGTATAGGTTAGTAATACACAGCATGGACTAGTGGTGACTACTAGGTAGTGAAGGGCAAGCAAGAGTATAGATCCTGTTGAGTGGACTCGTGACATAGTCCTAAGATTCGTGGCCCATAGTTGTAGCTGCGTAGGATGCAGTTTGAGTTGAAAACAGAAGAGCTTGGTTGAAAAATAAACTTAAGAAGAAGACCAGCCTAACTAAAAGAAAACAACTGAATCAATCAAGCAACTAAACGTGACGGGAAAAGAAAATGAAAATCTTAAGAAAAAGATGAATAAATATGAAATTACTCCAAGATAAGATGAAACGGAAAAGAAAGCTTTCTTATGTGATTGTACTTGGACAGGAAAATAGGAAATCTTTATAGAATAATTATGTAAAAATCCAAGTACAATTAGAAAAGAAAAACAGAGGATGTGAGTTTTTCCGTTTTCATAACATAAGAAATCGAATTTGGAAAATTAGATTTTTCTAAATTTCGAAATTTAATGATGATTGGTAGGGTTTTGGATGCGAAAATTGGATGAACTATGCTCTTACTCTGTAAAAGTGTAGGAAAATTTGAATGAAAAACGTTTTGATTTTTCAAAAATATTGCATTCATATAGAACTGCAAGTATATTTAGGATGTGAGCATCATGTTTTGAAAGAGTTTTTAAAGTTTGCATACATATAGGTGGGTCCAAATTAGGCATACATGATTTGCTATGATGTAATTCACTTTGCACATGTGCACAATGTTTGAAACAATTGGATGCACACTTGATGGATGGATATTGCGAGGGATTTTCTATTTTACTCTTATCGAATTTCGGGGACGAAATTCTTTAAGGGTGGGAGAATGTAACACCCCGCATTTTTAAGATAATTAAAAATGTGTGTGTATATATATATGCATGGATATATAAATAATGGTGATGTGCAATTAAAATTATTGGTAGAAACAGAAAAATTAATACGTTAACGATATGTGTATTAGAAGAGATAATAAAATAAAAGAAAAAGATTCATGCAATGGTTTAATTTAAGTACTGTAACTAACATGAAAAAGAGAAGTAAGGAAAGAACAATAATTATCATTGTTCTAAGTTTTATTAACAAAATACTTCATAGCTCAGTTGGTTAAGGCATTGGATTTGTAACATAGAGGTCAGGGGTTCGAACCCTGGCGGCGGCATAATTTTTATCTTTGTTTTAGAGAGGGCCAACTGAACATGCAAATATATGTACATATACAAATTCAAAATTTGAAAGGATAAGAGCGTACATATAAGGAAATAAAGAAAAATATATGAGATTATATATATATATATGTAGAAAATATATGTATATGAAAGATAAAATTTCAAAATAATGCTACAGTCAATGAAATATGGCAAGAATCAAATAACGGTGCAACATCATTTGAATTTTGAAAATAAAACGAAAGTTGTGCGTATATATATATACACGTAAAATGGTCATTAGAGGAATTGTATACATATAAGAATATTTCATGTGAATAAAACAGTTAATTAAATTCCAGAAATTCAAAAATTCAAAATTCAAAATTCAAATTTCTGCGCCAAAACAGCTTGCGGGACCCAATGCTGACTCAGCGTTGCGTGTACGATAAGATTTGGCTAGATTCATCTGCGAACCAGGACTATTTTCTTAACTGGGTTCAATGCTGACTCAGCGTTGCGTGTACGATAAGGTGTTGAGCACCTATATAAACAACCCCTAGGCCTCATATTTTCTCCGCACAACTCTCTGGTGCTTCTGTGTTGCTCCTTTCTTCTTCTTCTCCCCTAGATCTTAGATCTATCTTCTCTCCACTCTCTCTCTATAAATCTATTCCTAAATTAAAAATAATTAGATTTAGGAATTCAACTACCGCGATTAAAACAAAGGAGAGATTCAGATCTAAAGTACTGCGCAAGAACAGAAAAGAGATTCAGATCTGTAATTCAAGCTATGCAACAAAAAAGGGTGAAATCAATCAAAGATTAATCTAATCCATGAATTGAAGAAGAAAATCAAAGACCTATGAATTGGAGCACATAAACACTGTGAGTGGAATAGTATTATTATCGTTCATCATTCCCCAGTTATTAATTCAATGCAAGATTCATGATTAATTATTGCTCTTTTATTCTCCTTCCCCTTTTTATTTCTGGATCTAGGTTATCTCGAACCTAGACGAAATCTTATTATACAATACGCACGATTGGAATACGGGAATATTGAGCATAATCTATTTTATGTGATCGAGGAATACAATATGTAATTTTGGGGTTTGTGACATAACAATTGTTATTGCATATATTGGGCATAATCTATTTTATGCAGTCGAGGAATATAATCTGTAATGTTGAATTTATGTAAGTCTGACATAATTGTCATTGGATATGGAATTGGTGTAATTTAATATTAACAACGTGTAATTGGATAACATGAGTTGGTTAAATTTATTTGTGACTTGGAAAATAAGCCTAGAGGGTGAATTAGATTATATGCATGAACATGGGAATGTTGGGATATATATATATATATATATATATATATATATATATATATATATGGGGGAAATATTGATTATATGAAATTGGGTATAATTGGATATTGGAAATGGGCATGTTTGGGTATGAATAACATGTAATTGGTGAATTTGGCTATAATTGGATAATTTGGGTAATATGAAATTTGGCTAACTATTATGTAATTGGTGTAGTTAATGAAAAATTGGAAATGGGCATAAAAATGAATTGTAATTAAGTTGAATTTTGAACACATGACATGAATTTGGGATTTGGGTGAAAGACGATTGTTAATGAATGCCTATGACATGAGGTTAGGCGCGTTCGTGGCGTAAGACTGCCCGGAACCGCCCGGCAAATCCAGCAACCACAAGTGGACGTCTAATGTGAGAGGTCAACGGTAAGAACTAGAGGCGTAACAATTTATGACACGAGATTAGGCGCGTTTGTGGCATAAGACTGCCCGGAACCGCCCGGCAAATCCAGCAGCCACGAACGGACATCTAATGTGAGAGGTCATACATCGTTACGACATAATAAATAAATTAAGAAATACTAACCATAATAAGACATGTGGGTGACATGGGTATGGTTAGAGGGTTAAGTGGGTGATATAAATGACACGTAAAACATGACTAAGGTAGACTTAACCGTAGTAAGGCATGTGTAAGACATGGAAACTACAATAAAGGGGGACGGGTGACATGTGAAACAAAAATTTAGATATGCTTAACTAAATGGGACCCGTAACGGTATCATAAATTAATTTGAATTGGGTAAAGTTTAAGTAAAGGGTTATGTAAATGGAAGGGTTAAGTCAAATCTAAAATTAATGACAAGAATTGGAGAATGATAAATAACCTATTATGAATAAACTTGAATAAGGCAAGAAAGGATAATAGGCGGAAATTATAACTTATGGGACAAGATAAGTTATAAGAAACGATAAGGAGGATGAGATAACACTTAACCAATTTGACATGATATATGGGTGGGTTAAGTCAACATGAACTAATAGAGAACACTTAACCAATTTGGCATGGTACATGGGCTGAATTGAATGCGTGATTGGGGGTTAAGTCAACTTGGACACATGGGCAAACTTAACCAATATAACAGTATCAAAGCAAGGAAAAGTGGGGAATGATAATATTAATTAATAGATAAACTTATCCTAGGGATAACAAATTAATATGACTTAAGATGTAATACGAGACTCGAAGGGTACCATGAAATAAGTTAATCTAGCTGGAAATGTGGGAAAACACCCGTACGCTATCTTTTGATAAAGAGAACTTAAGTCATGCTTGAATTCATTGGTAAACCTTAGTTAAAAGGAACCAAGTAACAAACCTTAGATAAAGAAAACTAAGTAACTGAAACTAAGTATCAAACCTTGGTTAAGAGAAACAAGTAATAAACCTTAGTTAAGAGAACTAAGTAAGTAACGAGAAAGAAAACTAAGTAGTAAACCTTAGTTAAGAGGACTAAGTAGTAAACCTTAGTTAAGAAAGCTAACGATTTAGGAAACTAAGTAGTAAACCTTAGTTAAGAGAACTAAGTAGTAAACCTTAGTCAAGAAAGCCAAGTAGAACACGAGGAGGAGCGAACGTCCATCTGATCATGAAGAAGGCTCCAACGAACTTGGTTACGAAGCACGCGGCTTCGAGGGGACGTGAGGGTACTCTTGGTATCCCTCTGTGAGGTTGCAGATTATCCTCCGGGGCTGACAGAGGTTAAGGTCTGCATTAGAAGAGCCAAGGGTATGCCTTGGTTGTAATATAAGCAACCTAAAGACTAGGATGGGTCAGCGTCAGGCGGCGATATCTTGTTTAGCCCTGTGATAGCACGTCGTCGTCTACCTACCATCTTGAGTCAATCGAGTACGTAAAGCGGAAAGGCGGAGGACTCCAACAGACCATATACTTGCTATCTAGTTATGGGTGAGGTTTGGCCAATAGGTTTGTGGGGGCGTAGGGGGCCTGCGAATAGTTCTCATTCTTGATTTTCTTGGGTGCCTTTCATTAGTTGAGGGAGGGGCCAAGTGGGACCATAGCCACACACAGATAAAAACAGACCTTAGCATCTGCATCGGCAGATAACTTAAAGCTCCCGACCGAGTTCCGTGTTTCTTGATTAGCCCTTCCACGGGACGTGGGTTGCACATATAGAGGACATGTGCAACTAGACATCGATAACGATTCATGACACGTACGTGGGAAAAGTCTAGGAACATATATCGCTCTGGGTAGTGTGTCCTAGACTAGGGGGCATTGTTCGATAGGTAGCATAATCCCTAGTTGGAGCTAGGTCGCGTAAACCCTGAATCTGAGAAGCTTTCAATAGGTAGCATAAACCCCAGTGGTGCTGGGTGGCGTAAACCCTGGTTAAATCTAGGAAGCGCTCGATAGTAACTTTAGATTAGACCTAGGTGATACACAGAATCTAGCAAGATCGAGAGTGGCAGTCCAAACGATTTCGAGAATGGTGGCACTACACTAAAGTAGTATAGATTTACATGATGAAGCCCATACGACATACGGCAAGGGACTGTATTTATACATGGAATGGATTTGACCAATTAGGGGTATCTACATATATGTTGTATTAGGTTAACCTACTAGTGGGGCATGAGTATAGCTTAAAGAGATAACATTGTTAACAACCTAATAACCAAGAAAATGTAAATGAACGGTATATGTAGGATTATATAGAAGTTTGTTCTAAGTCCACTCACACAGAACTTATGTTCTGACCCCCTCCTCATTACATACTTCCAGTTTAGGTTCATGACAGAGATGGTATAGCTTTGGATACTGGTTTAGCAGTATTGTTAATAAGGTAAAGCAATATTTGAATATTATACTTTATTTTCTTCCGCTGTGAGATGCTTTACGAGTTCTGACATGTTTCTTTATCTCTGTCTTTTTCTGTAGGATACCAGAGCACCCAACTCGGGTTTCGATAGATTGGATTTTAAAAAAAAAAACTGGTCTGTCGGAATCCGGGTTGTCACATCTTTCTTATTTTACTCACTCCATCTTCTTCAAATCGATCATGCTTGTCCACGATTATGAAAATATTTTTAGTATGTATCCGTTTCGTTTTGCTAGAGTTGTATATACTGTTAATTTTTATCATAGATATCTATGTTTATTTCTTCATGTATGAAATATTATGGATAAATATATTTTGTGATTTGGCTTATGACTCCATTTGTCTACGTACAATAATGTGTTTTCTTGAATTGTTATAATATATTAGTAGAATTGAAAATTAGTTATGGCAGCAAAAATGTGCAATAGAAAATTTTTTTTGTCAGCTTTGTTATACTATAGCATCATGCTAGTGCTATAGGAAATATGTTGCAAGAAGTAAACAATTTCATAGCAACAAAACAACGTTGTAATAGATAGTAATGAATTTTCTATAGCCTATCATTGCATCATAAAAGCTTCATGCGATGATTCTATAGCATGTTCAGATGCCATAATAATTTGGCATGCTAACATATTATAGCAACCAATTGACGTCGTAAAAGTTCTATAGCACGTTTCATAATGTCATATAAAAGCAGTTGCATCAATATGGTCATGTTTAAGATTGCAACAAAAGTACGTTTTCTATTGCAAGAATTACACGTCATAATATCTACCAGACTTTTAACAACATGTTGATCTATGATGTTTATAGAATCGTCATAGAAAGTTTTTATAGCAGTTTTTAAACGTCATAAAAAGTTCTTTTTGTTGTAGTGTGGACAAAACATTATGTAAATTTTCTAGTCATAGTTTGTGTTTTCAAATGAAAAACGGATGAACACATATGGAAATTTTTTAACTTTGAACTGAGTCAGACAGTACAAATTAACACCCCAACGCAAAGTTACACCTGCTACCACATCACCAACAACTACAACTGTACCACCTTCATTAACCCTTCCGATTTCCAAAATTTGAGTTACTCCATTTTCTACTACCCAGTACATTTTTATTGTAATAACCCGGAAATTTGAGCCAATTTAAAATTTTTATTTTGGCATTTTTTGTGAATTTTGAATATTTAAAATGAATTGTTTTAAATAATACGACAAGAAATTTATTTTGAATAGAATTTTTTTAGCGAAGTAAAAGTATGACTTTTAAAAATAGAATTTTTTTTAGCGAAGTAAAAGTATGACTTTTAAAAATAGAATTTATTTTAGCGAAGTAAAAACATGACTTTTAAAAATAGAAAAGGCGAGATTTTTAAATAGAAAAGGCGAGATTTTTAAAATAGAAAAGACGAGATTTTTAATATAGAAAAGACGGTATTTTTATATAAGAATAAGAGAATAATTTTTATGGAAAATGGCGATGTTAAAAATGTGATTTTTAACATATACCGCGTGAAATAGATCTCGTTGAGAACGCGGCGAAGATTTTCTACGTAAGAAGAGTCGCGGTTTTTGGTTGAGCTTATGGGTGAGAACTCCTCACTTTTATTTTCTTTTCTAGTTAAAATATATACTAGGATGCAAACGGTGCTTAGCAGCACCCGACACCCATCGTCCGCAGACCATGGATGACTTGTTTGTTTGATTGATGTGTTGTGAAATTTTATTGTGTGATGTGGAATGAATAAACATTTTATAGTTAAAAATATAATTTTTAACATGTATATAAAATAAATATTTACAAAAAAATCAGACGATTTATTTACGTACACACATTTGAATGATATTGATTGAGACAATAAATTTTACACATTGCCCAACTGCACAAATAAATCTGTGTTTGTTGTTTGAAAACCCCACACGGGTATTGGGATGAAATAGGACATACACTAATCCCAATAATTAGTTGGGTGTCGATCGGTTGATTGACAGGCTGTTATAAGCTCTAAATATTTATATTTGATGCTTATGCACTGTAGAATGCACTCTGGATGATGGATTGTTGTTTTCATTGCTGTTATACACATTTGTTGTGCGAAAATCCATATAATCACATTATATGGTAATTGACTGTGTCTGGTTCCAGTTCAGAAAGAATGAATATTTTAAAATAACGAATATTTTCAAATAATATTCAGTAAAAGAATCAAAATCTGATTTTGATGTCCAATTTGGGATGGACACGAATATATTTAAATATATATATCCGTGTTGATTAGATTTGCGCCATTTGAATAAGAACGATATTTATATCGATTTTATTCATTCTTATAATGAATATCGAAAAGGAAATGATTTTAAAATATAAGGTAGCGTTTGGTTTATTTTGTGTTTTGCATTTTCAGTTTTCGGCGTTAATTATGAAAGTTGTGAAGATTTGAAGTGTAGCGGTGGTGATGGATCAAAGGGAAAGAAAGTGACGGAGGGGACCGCGGGAATGGTGAATAGACGGATTTGTTATTATCATTCCCTTGTTTCTTAAAATATGAAAAATAATAAAAAGTTGTTTTCGGTTTTGTGTGTTAACTCCATTTTGTAAAACGATCATTTTTCACGATATATGTGCATTGTCGGTATTTTTGTATGTGTGAAAACTCAAAATTGAAAAATCTAAACCAAACACTACCTAATGTTTTGAAAATATTATCATTTATATATCGATGATATGGAATATTCAATTTTGATTTGAAATTGAATATGAAGTTGAAATCGTTTTGAAAACGAATTCAAAACGATTTTTAAAATACGTTTTGAAAGGAAATTGACGAAATATATATTATATATATTATATATATATAATGGCCTGAACAGAACGCGCCGCGCAGCAGCAGTTCGCGAATTTCGACCATTGACTTCGAGACATTACGGGAGATTCGACCGTCAGATTCTCCTAAAACCGGAACCGTTGGGTTCACATCGAGAAGAGCTTTCTAAGAATATTAGAGATTTGAAATTTAATGATTGGATTTGGAATTATGTCCAAATCAAATTTGGAAAAGGTCGTTGTAAGTGCAGTTCGATGGCCGTTTATGGAAATCGACTGTACGGGCCTTGATAAAATTATTAAAAATAGTAATAATTTGTGTAAAATCATAAGAAATGATTTGGAAAGAATTGGGATGAATAATTCCATATTTGAAAAGATAAAAATAGATTTTTTATCGAAAAGATATAGTTTTGAACTAGAATTATAATCCATTTATTTTTGAAAAATAAATTGAATTTGAAAGGGTTTTAAAAGTAACCAGAATTTTCAGTAATTGAATTGGAATGGATTTGAATCGAAATTGTCTTTGGAATATTTCGATGTTGGATTTCGTGATTATACAGAAATTGTTATGGAAATTTGAAAGATATATTTATATCGTTATTTCCAATATGATATTTGTTGGTCATAGAATTTGATATTGAATATAAGCTGATATATTTTCTATTCAGAGCCTTGTATTTAATATCAAATGGGATTTGGGTTTGTCGTGAACGGTGTTTTAAATAACACTTGTTCTTTAACCCGATAATTAATGGAATGTGAATTGGGTTTATCGTGAACTGTGTTTTAACGATATTCGTTCTTTAACCCGATTTATAGTGAAATGTGATTTGGAATTTATAAATCTTTTGTTAAGATTTAAAGGAGATTTTCCAAAGTAAAGTTTTCCAATTTAATAAAATAAATTGGAATAGAATGGAATTCAATTTGGTAATAATCGAAGTGAATTTCTGTGGAGGAAGACAACTAATATATCTGGAATTTAAAAGGCCTTGTCGTTATTCCATTTATATTATTAGTCGGATATGGAAGTTTATATCGATTATATATATCGATTCGTTTTCCATGAAGATTCCATTGTAAATGGAATGTGATTTTGGGTTTGTCGTGAACCATGTTTTAAATGACATTGGTTCTTTAACCCAGTTAAAGACAGGATATGATTTCCCAAGTCAAACAATCATTAATATTGATTTTTGGAAGATTAAAACCAAGTGGAGTTTTAATGAATCTTTAATTAAATTGAAATGATCGAGATGGAGAATCACCAGTTTTGCTCCAGGCGATAGTTAAATCTTTAATTAGATTTGAGCGTGAAATGGTAATTGAATTTATCGATAACACCGTGTGTTAGATATGAAGTATGACTAGTTTTACTTCGTGGGATGAATAGGTTGGGGTTGGGAAATTTAACAAGTGATTACTTCGGTAAGGTTCGCTAATCCTGACTAGTTTGGATAAACCATAATTTGGTTTGAATTGATATTCAAAGAAGATTAAAGAATAAATTTAAAGAATTTATCTTTGATAAAATTAATGGGAACCTTTCCCAAAGTATAAGAATATTTGAATAAAAGAATATTCTGAATTGGAATGAGGCATATATTGTGTTTGTGTAACACTTATTTATTATATACGTGAGTTATTCGGAAGGGCCGGGTTTATCCCATTCTGAATAACTGAATCGACGATGTGTCGAGGATGAAGAAGGTGGTTGAAGACCGGAGGTCTTCACATCGTTTGGATAATTACTGTGATCTTGATTGGGCTGTACACCCAAGAGGAGGGAATCAGTTGGTGATCGTCCTGACGTACTTGGAGATCGATGGATATGCGAGGTATAAGGTGCCTCCGGTTTCGTTCAGACCTAGAACGAACTTGTATGGAATGTGTGTTTGACATTGGATTTTGCTCTGTGTTGATTGATCTCTATTAAATATACATCTTCCTGTTGAAGAGGAATCCATTCCCTTACTTCACCCTTCTCTGAGACGTACGGGATCAGAGGTTGTATATCAATAGACATCAGTCGCATGGTGTGAATTGCCTGTGTGGCATGCCTGGCAAATGATCAAGGCTTTTGTTGAAAAGCAAAGTCTCGTAGTTGATGATCAAAGCACCGCCTGTGTGGCATAGCTTTGTGTAGCGTTAATTCGCGAGCCTCACACCCCGGTGTGAACCAGAAATGGAAGAGGACAGCAGGAAGGGCATGCGTTTCCTTTTAGCTAGGGTGGTGTCAGTGACCTACCAGCTCTGACATTTATATTATTTACACATGTGTGGTTGTTGGATTGCGAGGCGCCTCGGATATATCAGTGACTATGTGGAGCCGATGGAGTCATTAGACTCATTTACGCCCCAAAGGGCGGGGAAACGCATGTTCAGGGTTTAAGTTTAATCTACATCGGTGGACTGGCCCTGCGTGTTGCCTTGGTACAGTTGCGGCTGAGTCCCAAGGGGCAGGCTAGAGCGTCTCGAAACGATTAGGATTGCGCCTTGCCTTGGTTCACGACGGAAATCCAATTTTCAATACGAGACATTTCGGTTTTAGTTGTAATCCTATATATGGCGACATAGTGGTATGGGGCACTCATGCCGTTTATGATTGATACTTATGATTCAAATTGTTTTGACACTATACACTTATAGTAATAATAAAAGATGAAGTTTAGCGTATCAAGCATTATTTGGCTATTATAAGGTAAAACCCTATCCTTCGTCTTATGTTGCATTGTGTGATGGGACCTGGGTCTTATAATAGCTTCATTGTTCTTTATTTAGCATTGCGCTGTTGTTTTATGCACTGGTATTCTTGGGAGGAAACCCGTTCCGTGTTATACGGCGTGTTCCCTTGATTTACCTAACTTTAAAATAAAGATTAATAACTGTTTTGGTTCTCTCACCAGTCACGTGACTAACTTGGAGTTTATTGTTTTAACCTAAACTCTGGGTGCCCTATTTTTCCACGGACAGCTAGTAGTTTTGGTTTTGCAGATTTATATTCACAGGATCCTGATTTATAGCTGGAATTATACTTGGAAAGCTCTATATCCGTGTATTTCTCTCAGTTGTGTTTTTGTATTATTTTTCCGCTGCTATGTATTTAAATGTAATTTGAATCTCTGATATTTATCGAATGTATATTATTTGTTCATACTCTTTATATACTTGTATTCTAATGGAATTTTTGTAATTAACAATGAAATGTTCTTCTGCTTGTGTTCTGATTCATCTTGTCCTCAATTCAATCCGTGCTTTCCTTCACGGGGAAGTTCGGGTCATTTTAGTTTGGTATTAGAGCTTTGGTTTACAGAGCTCGGAGAACAAGACATGTTAGAACCAAAAAAAAGAATTCATCAGAGATTGGATTAGTAATATCCAATGAGAATGACTCGTCAGAGATAGGATCAGTAGTATCCTAGAATGAGTCAGAAGAGTATATTTTTAAGATGAAAACAATTTTTGTTTTGAAAATTTAAATCAAATATTCATATTTGAATACTATTTTTATATTGATTTGGACAATCAAGTATATAAAGATTTTGCGTATACGTCTGATCCACGTGTATTTGAAGTTTTAATATACTGGATAGATACAGAATCACACTCTAGTCGTCCGGAGATGATACTGACGATTGATATATCATCATCAGTGTTTATGTTCGAGTTTTGAAAGTGGAATTTCTATATATTTCCAATTGACTGGTGTGGGAACCAAAACTAGATAGGGTCTATTGTTGTGATTTGGCACCAAAAATGTGATTTTTTGACTATGTATCCAAGTTATGAATTTGAAAAGATAATCAACTAATTGATTGCTGGTTGTGTTGTTTGATTATTATTTGATTAATTAAATGTTGAACCTTTAGCCAAAATAAACCAAAAAGTGAATTGTATTGAAAATTTACCGCATTTGCATGCATATACATGTACGTACATTGAACAGCTCATAGCAAGGAGGCTAGAGCAGAAGAATAAAATTGTTTGCCCGACAAATAGGTACATGTTTATTGTATTTCTTGGGTTTTGGATGATTTTATGAGCCGATTGGCTAGCCACTTGGCTGTTTCTTTTTCTTTTTGGATTGGAAAGGCTGTATGGCAATTTCGGGATTTTCTCGGTGCTCCCGTGCAGGGGAGGTTATGGAGAAATTTTTCAAAAATTTAGGGTGTTAGCCAAATTTTTGAAGAATTTGAAAAGTTCTTAGAAACTGAAATGTTGAAGAACTTAAGCCATTATGAAAAAAATGAAAGTTGAGTTGGTTTGTAAAACAACTTTCAGCTTCGTTCCTTTTCGGGGATAAAAAGTTTTAAGTGGGGAGATTGTAATAACCCGGAAATCTAAGCCAATTAAAAATTTTAATTTTGGCAATTTTAGCAAATTTTGAATATTTAAAATGAATTATTTTAAATAATAACGACAAGAAATTTATTTTGAATAGAATTTTTTTTAGCAAAGTAAAAGTAGGACTTTTAAATAGCGAAGTAAAAGTAGGACTTTTAAAAATAGAACTTTTTTAACAAAGTAAAAATATGACTTTAAAAATAGAAAAGGCGAGATTTTTAAAATAGAAAAGGCAAGATTTTTAAAATAGAAAAGACGAGATTTTTAAAATAGAAAAGACGGTATTTTTATATAAGAAGTAGAGAATAATTTTTATAGAAAATAGTGATGTTAAAAATGTGACTTTTAACATATACCGCGTGAAACAGATCTCGTTGAGAACGCGACGAAGATTTTCTACATAAGAAGAGTCGCGGTGTTTGGTTGAGCTTATAGGTGAGAACTCCTCACTTTTATTTTATTTTCTAGTTAAAATATATACTAGGATGCAGACGGTGCTTAGCAGCACCCGACACCCGTCGTCCACAGACCATGGATGACTCGTTTGTTTGATTGATGTGTTGTGAAATTTTATTGTGTGATGTGGAATGAATAAATATTTTATAGTTAAAAACATAATTTTTAACGTGTATACAAAATAAATATTTATAAACAAAGCGGACGATTTGTTTATGTACACACATTTGAATGATATTGATTGGGACGATAAATTTTACACATCGCCCAACTGCACAATAAATTTGTGTTTGTTGTTTGAAAATCCCACACGGGTATTGGGATGAAATTGGACATACACTAATCCCAATAATTAGCTGTGTGTCGATCGGTTGATTGACAGGCGATTATAAGCGTTAAATATTTTATTTGATGCTTATGTAGTGTAGAATGCACTCTGGATGATGAATTGCTATTTTCATTGTTGTTATACACATTTGTTGTGTGAAAATCTATATAATCATATTATATGGTAATTGACTGTGTCTGATTCCAGTTCAGAAAGAATGAATATTTTAAAATAACGAATATTTTCAAATAATATTCAGTAAAAGAATAAAAATCTGATTTTGAGTTCCGATTTGGGATGGACACGAATATATTTAAATATACATAGCCGTGTTGATTAGATTTGCGCTATTTGAACGTGAACGATATTTATATTGATTTTATTCATTTTTATAATGAATATCGAAAAGGAAATGATTTCAAAATATAATGTTTTGAAAATATTATCATTTATATATCGATGATATGGAATATTCAATTTTGATTTGAAATTGAATATGAAGTTGAAATCGTTTTGAAAACGAATTCAAAACGATTTTTAAAATACGTTTTGAAAGGAAATCAACGAAATATATATAATATATATTATATATATAATGGCCTGAATAGAACGCGCCGCGCTGCGGCAGTTCGTGAATTTCGACAATTGACTTCGAATGGACATTACGGGAGATCCGACTGTCGGATTCTCCTAAAACCAGAACTGTTGGGTTCGTATCGAAAAGAGCTTTCTAACGAATATTAGAGATTTGAAATCTAATGGTTGGATTTGGAATTATGTCCAAATCAAATTTGGAAAAGGTCGTTGTAAGTGCAGTTCAATGGTCGTTTATGGAAATCGACTGTACGGGCCTTGATAAAATTATTAAAAATAGTAATAATTTGTGTAAAATCATAAGAAATGATTTAGAAAGAATTGGGATGAAAAATTCCATATTTGAAAAGATAAAAATAGACTTTTATCGAAAAGAACTAGTTTTGAACTAGAATTATAATCCATTTATTTTTGAAATAAATAAATTGGATTTGAAAGGGTTTTGAAAGTAACCAGAATTTCCAATAATTGAATTGGAATGTATTTGAACCGAAATTGTCTTTGGAATATTTCTATGTTGGATTTCGTGATTATACAGACATTGTTATGGAAATTTGAAAGATATATTTATATCGTTATTTCCAATACGATACTTGTTGGTCGTAGAATTTGATATTGAATATAAGCTGATATATTTTCTATTCAGAGCCTTGTATTTAATATCAAATGGGATTTGGGTTTGTCGTGAACGGTGTTTTAAATAACACTTGTTCTTTAACCAGATAATTAATTGAATGTGAATTGGGTTTATCGTGTACTGTGCTTTAACGACATTCGTTCTTTAACCCGATTTACAGTGAAATGTGATTTGGAATTTATAAATCTTTTGTTAAGATTTAAAGGAGATTTTCCAAAGTAAAGTTTTCTAATTTAATAAAATAAATTGGAATAGAATGGAATTCGATTTGGTAATAATTGAAGTGAATTTCTGTGGAGGAAGACAACTAATATATCTGGAATTTTAAATGTTTTGCCATTATTCCATTTATATTATTAGTCGGATATGGAAGTTTATATTGATTATATATATCGATTCGTTTTCCATGAAGATTCCATTGTAAATGGAATGTGATTTTGGGTTTATCGTGAACCGTGTTTTAAATGACATTGGTTCTTTGACCCAGTTAAAGACAGGATATGATTTCCCAAGTTAAACAATCATTAATATTGATTTTTGGAAGATTAAAACCAAGTGGAGTTTTAATGAATCTTTAATTAAATTGAAATGATCGAGAATGGAGAATCACCAGTTTTGCTCCAGGCGATAGTTAAATCTTTAATTAGATTTGAGCGTGAAATGGTAATTGAATTTACCGATAACACCGTGTGTTAGATATGAAGTATGACCAGTTTTACTTCATGGGATGAATAGGTTGGGATTGGAAAATTTAACAAGTGATTACTTCGGTAAGGTTCGCTAATCTCGACTAGTTTGGATAAACCATAATTTGGTTTGAATTGATATTCAAGGAAGATTAAAGAATAAATTTAAAAAATTTATCTTTGATAAAATTAATGGGAACCTTTCCCAAAGTATTAGAATATTTGAATAAAAGAATATTCTAAATTGGAATGAGGCATATGTTGTGTTTGTGTAACACTTGTTTATTATATATGCGAGTTATTCGGAAAGGCCGGGTTTATCCCATTCTGAATAACTGAATCGACGATATGTCGAGGATGAAGACCGGAGGTCTTCACATCGTTTGGATAATTGCTGATGATCTTGATTGGGCTGTACACCCAAGAGGAGGGAATCAGTTGGTGATCGTCCAGACGTACTTGGAGATCGATGGATATGCGAGGTATAAGGTGCCTCCGGTTTCGTTCAGACCTAGAACGAACTTGTATGGACTGTGTGTCTGACATTGGATTTTTCTCTGTGTTGATTAATCTCTATTAAATATACATCTGCCCGGTGAAGGGAATCCATTCCCTTACTTCACCCTTCTCTGAGACGTATGGGATCAGAGGTTGTATATCGATAGACATCAATCGCATGGTGTGAATTTCCTGTGTGGCATGCCTAAGTGGAAAATGATCTAGGCTTTTGTTGAAAAGCAAAGACTTGTGGTTGATGATCAAAGCACCGCCTGTGTGGCATTGCTTTGTGTGGCGTTAATTCGCGAGCCTCACACCCCGGTGTGAACCAGAAACGGAAGAGGACAACAGGGAGGGCATGCGTTCCCTTCTAGCTAGGGTAGTTTCAGTGACCTACTAGCCCTGACATTTATATTATTTACACCTCTGTGGTTGTTGGATTGCGAGGCGCCTCAGATATATCGGTGACTATGTGGAGCCGATGGAGTCATTTGGCTCATTTACTCCCCAAAGGGCGGGGAAACGCATGTTCAGGGTTTAAGTTTAATCCACATCGGTGGACTGGCCATGCATGTAGCCTTGGTACAATTGCGGCTGAGTCCTGAGGGGCGGGCTAGAGCATCTCGAAACGGTTAGGATTGCGCCTTGCCTTGGTTCACGACGGAAATCCAATTTCCAATACGAGACATTTCGGTTTTAGTTGTAATCCTATATATGGCGACATAGTGGTATGGGGCACTCATGCCGTCTATGATTGATACTTATGATTCAAATTGTTTTGACACAATACACTAATAGTAATAATAAAAAATGAAGTTTCGCGTATCAAGCATTCTTTGGCTATTATAAGGTAAAACTCTATCCTTCGGCTTGTGTTGCATTGTGTGATGGGACCTGGGTCTTATTATAGCTTCATTTTTCTTTATTTAGCATTGCGCTGTTTTTTTATGCACTGGTATTCTTGGGAGGAAACCCGTTCCGTGTTATATGGCGTGGTCCCTTGATTTACCTAACTTTAAAATAAAGATTAATAATTGTTTTAGTTCTCATACCAGTTGCATGACTGGCCTGGAGCTTATTGTGTTAACCTAAACTATGGGTGCCCCTATTTTTCCATGGGCAGCTAGTAGTTTTGGTTTTGCAGATTTATATTCACAGGATCCTGATTTAAAGCTAGAATTATACTTGGAAAGCTCCGTATCCGCGTATTCCTCTCAGTTGTGTTTTTGTATTATTTTTCCGCTGCTATGTATTTAAATGTAATTTGAATCTCTGATATTTATCGAATGTATATTATTTGTTCATACTCTGTATATTCTTGTATTCTGATGGAATTGTTGTAATTAACAATGAAATGTTCTTCTGTTTGTGTTTCAATTTGTCGTGTTCACAAAACAATCAGGGGTTTCGAACGGTCTTGGTTGGTTTAGCGATCGATTCGGATCGAGCGAAATTCCTAGTTGTTACATTTATGAACCAAGCAAGCAACACCCTTGAACCATCTTAGGTAGTATCACCATATTGTACTTCCTGATACATTGTTTGAATCAGACAAGAGCCTCCCAAAACACCCACTTCTTCAAAAAAAATCTCTTCAGCAACCACTTTAAAGTTTAAACTAAATTCCTCATCCAACTGTTTCAGTTTTGATAATCCCGGAATCAGTGGCTCCTCGAACAAGACACGATTCCTACCCCCAAATAGATTTGACAGTTTCAGTGTGTACGCTATTGATTTATCATGTGTTCATATTTCAGCAATAAATTAGGTAAAGCATCCTCCTTGGAAAATTTATCCAACATGGGGAAATTAAATTTGATCTCATGTAACATAGATTATAGCCATTTTATTTCAGCTGGAGCATTTGCTATGCTTATGTATTTGGTTTTACTGCTGGATCTGGAAGTTGTAGGCTGTTTTTTTTAGCACCATGATACTAAACTCTGACCGAATTAGATACAATATCCACTGGTAGATCTTCTATTATATTGATCTAAAGCCCAATCATCATCAGCATAGCCTGTTAAATGTAAGTGTTGACTTGACTTTAGAGTTAGCCCAAAATTGAGTGTTCCTTTTAGATAGCGTAGAACACTTTTTATATCTTTCCAGTGGGCATCCATGGGTTTCTACATAAATTGGGATAGTTTATTCACACAGTATGATATGCCAGGTCGTGTTATAGTTGCATATTAAAGTGTACCTATAACACTCCTGTATTCATATACATTTGAAATAGCTTCTCCCTCATACTTATAATAATTCTGACTACTTATCATTGGAGTAGGTTAGGGGGTAGCATTTATCATCTTGGTTTTGACAAGTAGCTCCGTTATATATTTTTACTGACATAGAGTCATCTCTGATTCAGATCTATTGACTTCTGTGCTAAGAAAATAATTTAATTCGCCTAAATCCTTAATAGCGAATTATTGATTTAAGTACTGAGTTAGCTTGTCAATATCCTTAAGATTACTGCCAGTGATAATTAAGTCATCTACATATATTAGTCTGTAAATTGTTGAAGTGTTATTTATTTTTGTGAATAATGAGTTATCTGATTTGGTAGACCGATACACTAATTTTGTTAAGGTGTTTTTCAATCTATCAAACCAGACTCGTGAAACCTGTTTCGGGCCATATACAACTTTATTCATTTTATATATTATGCTCTGATAGTAGTTGTAACCCTACGGATGCCGCATATAGATTTCTTCTTCAAGAATACCATTTAAGAATGCACTGTTAACATCTAAATGTTTAACATGCCACTTTTTACACAAAGCAATAGTTAAAATAAGTCTAATAGTTGTTGGTTTTACTACAGGTGAAAAGGTTTGATTAAAATCAAACCCATATTCCTGAGTAAAACCCTTTGCTACTAACCTGGCTTTGTACTTATTGATAGACCTATCTGGGTCTCTTTTTAATTTGTATGTCCAACTGCACCCTACCACATTCTTATTGGTAGGTGGACATATTAACTCCCAAGTTTATTTCTGATGAGAGCATTATACACTTCATCCATTGCCATCTTCCAGTTTTTCTTTTTAACTGCATGTTCAAAAGAATCAGGTTCACAATAACTGGATGATGCAGTGTATGACTTTGGTTTGAAAATACCACTTTTTTCCCTAGTTACCATTGGTTGACTAGTCTAAACTAGTGGCACATTTGATGGTAAGCTATCACCGTTGTCTGAATCTGATGAATATTCTAATCTTGTGCTTTGAGAGTTTATATTTTCCTATGATAACTGATTTCGTGAATTTGCAGAATTGTGCATGGAGTGGATGGACTGCTGTGAATTATTATAACTTTCAGAGTTGAGTTGTGATAACTGGCTGGTTCCAACAGACTCACATTCATCATTTTAATGCCAAGTGTCAAAATAGATTGGAATCTCATGTATTGATACATTTGGATTCCTTACTTTGCTAGTAGCTTTTACTTCTCTGCTATTGAATGGAAATACAGTTTCATTGAAAAAACATGCCTACTTATATAAATTTTACATGTCTCGTCAAGACATTTGTAACGCTTTTGGTTAGTAGTGTACCCCAGAAATGTACATGGTCTAGACCTGAAATTCAACTTGTTAGTATTGTAGGCCTTAGATAGGGAAAACACAGACATCCAAAGGGTTTTAAACTAGTATAGTTTGGCTTAACACCGTATAAATTTTCAATTGAGTTTAGATCCTTCAATACTATGGTTGGTTGCCTATTGATTAAGTATACCGAAGTATTGAAGGCTTCTAGCCAGAATTTTAAAGGTAACTTAGCTTGTGCTAATAGTGTTAAACCAGATTCTACAGTATGTCTGTGTTTTCTCTCAACAAGACCATTTTGTTGGGAAATGTAAGGACATGTTGTTTTTTGAATGATTCCTCTCTTTGTAAAACAATTATTTAGACTTTTAAATTCACTCCCACTATGAGATTGTATAATCTTGATAGAATTATTAAGTTGTTTCTCAGCCATGGTAATAAAATTAATGGTAGCATTGTTAGTTTTAGATTTAGCCTCTAAAAGTAAATCCATGAAAATTTAGAAAATGCATCAACAAAGGCTATGTAATATATATAGCCAAAATCAGAATGTATAGGCACGAGACCCCATAGATCTGTTGCAATTAAATGCAATGGTTCAATGCAATAGATTCAAAGTCAGTAAAGGGTAATCAATGACTTTTTCCTACTTGGCAAAAATCACAAATGTATGGTAATGAGACAAGGTCAAATTGAATTTTATTTTCAGTCAATATTTTCATTACAATTTTAGCACCTGGGTGACCAAGCTTCCAATGCCAAAGATCAAAAATATTTTTGTTGCTATCAGCACTATTCAATACATTCAAATTACATTATTTTTCTCCTTTAATATCACTGTTATTCATAACAGTGTTGAACTTGTATAGCCCTTCAGTCATGTTACCATGTAAAATGGGTTCTCTAGTTAGAATGTCCCTAACTAAACAGTATTTAGGATAAAACTCAAAGAAGACATTGTTATCTTGTGCAAATTGAGAAACACTAATTAAGTTTTTCTTGATCTTTGGTACTCTTAATAAATTGTGCAAGTGTAACTGTCTCTTACCATTCATACTAGCATTGCCAATATGAGTGATAGGAATGCACTTACCGTTGCCCAATAAGATAGAATGATTACCTCTGTAGTCTTTATTTCCAAGATTCAGGTTGTCTAGATTATTTGTAATATGATGTGTAGCTCCTGAATCTAGATACCAACTGTCGTATTGAAGTGTGTCCAGTTTTGATGTGTCATTCTGATTGTTCCTGCTAGTATTATCTTGATTATTGCTTTCAAATTGAGATTAGGCTGTGTTGATATTTGGATTGTCGTTCCCTTGATTTTTGTTTGATGTGTAGCTAGTGTTGAATTTTACATAGTAGTTCAATGCTATGTGGCCAATCTTCTCGTAGATTTGACGTTTTGGTCTGTTGAGTTGTTCCCCCTACCTATGCCTCTTGCTCTTCTTGCACTAACTCCTCTCTGGTAAGGTTGATCGTTTCTGTTATAGTTATTTCGATTCTTCCCTTTAAAGCCAGTGGTAAAATTAACAGAATAGTCAGGTTCTTGAGATTTCTTGGCATTTGTTGTGAAGACCCGTAACTTCCCCGTAAAGGAAAGCGTCGGATAGTTCGAGAACAAGCCACAACAGAACGCATATAAAAGAACATTTCACTGTATATTACAACAATGCATCAGATTACAAGAATATACAGAGTATAAATGAATATTACACAGAAATATCAGAGATTTAAATTACATTTAAATACATAGCAGCGGAAAAATAATACAACACACAACTAGAATGAGATATACGGATACAAAGCTTTCCGGATATCGTTCCAGCTGTAAACCAGGATCCTGTGAATATAAATCTGCAAAACCAAAACTACTAGCTGCCCGTGTCGAAAAATGGGGGCACCCAGAGTTTAGGTTAAAACAATAAACTCCAGGTCAGTCATGTGACTGGTGTGAGAACTAAAACAGTTAATCTTTATTTTAAATCATTAGGTAAATCAAGGGACCACGCCGTATAACACGGAACAGGTTTCCTCCCAAGAATACCAGTGCATAAAACAAACAGCGCAATGCTAAATAAAGAAAAATGAAGCTGTTATAAGACCCAGGTCCCATCACACAATGCAACGCAGCCGAGGATAGGGTTTTCCCTTATAACAGCCAAAGAATGCTTGATACGTTTAAAACAAATCATTTGATACTATAATAAGTGCATAGTGTATAAAACAACTTCAAATCATAAGTATCAATCATAGGCGGCATGGGTACCATATATCATGTCGCCATACTAGTTCTACAATTAAAACCGCAATACGCGTATTGGAAATTGGGTTATCATTTATGGTATGAACCGAGGCTAGGGGCAAGATCCTCTACCGATTCGAGACGCTCTAGCTCGTGTCTCAGGAACAGCCGCAACTTCCCCATGGATCGTCAGGGCCGGTCCACCGATGTGGATTATTATGCCTGAACACTGCGATTCCCCGCCCTTTGGGGGGTAAGCCTGGCCCGTCAGCCGACCAGAAGCATCGGCCGAAACCGATATCACGAGGCGCCTCGCTTTTCAGCAAGTAATAATAAGTAACATCCACATGAGTCAAACTCGTCAGCCAGTTCAAGCACTGACGCCACTCCTAACTAGAAAGAAACGCATGTCCTCCCTGATGTCCGTCTCCCGTTTTTGATTCATACCGGGTGTGATACTCGCGAATCAACGTTACACAAAGCTACGCCACAAAGGCCGTGCTTCGATCATCAACCACAAGACTTTGCTTTTCAACAGAAGCCTTGATCATTTGCATCTTAGCATGCCACACAGGCAATTCACTCCATGCGATTGATATCCATCAATATATAACCCCTGAGCTCGTACGTCTCAGAGAAGGGCGTTAAGCAAGAGAATAAATTCTCCGCCGCCAAACAGATATATATTTAATAGAGATCAATCACACGGACTAAAATCCAATGTCAGACACACAGTCCATTTACAAGTCCGTTCTGGGTCTAAACGAAACCGGAGGCACCTAGTACCCCGCATATCCATCGATCTCCAAGTACGTCTGGACGATCACTAACTGTTTCCATCTTCTTGGGTGTACAGCCCAATCAAGATCATCAGTAATTACCCAAACGACGTGAAGACTTCCGGTCTTCGACCATCGTCTTCATCTTCGACTTATCGTCGTATCAGTTATTCAGAATGGGATAAACCCGGTCTTTCCGAATAACTCGCGTATATTTTAAATAAGTGTTACACAAACACAACATACGCCTCATTCCAATTCATTAGTCACTAACCGTAAATTAATCAAGAGAATAATTCCCCAAATATTAACCCCGAAGGCCGAAACCAACATCAGATCAATATTCAGAAAACCATTCTGCTTGGCTAACCGACAGTTAGTTTCTAAATTTCACATTCATAGGGAAAGGTTCCCATTAATTTTATCCAAGATAAATTCCTTGAATTTATTCTTTATTCTATTTTTGAATCTCAATTCAAACTAGTCGGGATTAACGAACCTTACCGAAGTAATCATTTGTTTTAATTTCCCAATCCCAACCTATTCATCCCATGAAGTAAAACTGGTAATACTTCATATCTAACACCACAGTGTTATCGGTAAATTCAATTACCATTTCACTTTCAAATCTAATTGAAGATTTAACTATCGCCTGGAGCAAAACTGGTGATACTCCATTTTCAATTATTTCAATCTAATTAAAGATTCATCAAAACTCCACTTAGTTTTAATCTTCGACTGGGTTAAAGAATCAGTGTCATTTAAAACACGGTTCACGATAAACCCAAAATCACATTCATTAATTATCGGGTTAAAGAACGAGTGTTATTTAAAACACTGTTCACGATAAACCCAAAAATCATTCCATTAATTATCGGGTTAAAGAACGAGTGTTATTTAAAACACTGTTCACGATAAACCCAAAAATCATTCCAATAATTATCGGGTTAAAGAACGAGTGTTATTTAAAATACTGTTCACGATAAACCCAAAAATCATTCCATTAATTATCGGGTTAAAGAACGAGTGTTATTTAAAACACTGTTCACGATAAACCCAAAAATCAATATCAATTCTATTCCAATTAAATATTGTTTAGTTGGTACACTTCATTAAATCTAAATAAAAAGATTTAATCTTTTCTCAACTGGGTTCAAGAACAGTGTTAGTGAAGACACCATTCACGACAAACCCAAATCACATTTGATATTCAATATAAGGTTCTGAATAGAAAATATATCGGCTTATATTCAATATCAAATTCTACGATTAACAAATGTCGTATTGGAAATAACGATATAAATATATATCTTTCAAATTTCCATAACAACATCCGTATAATCACGAATTCCAACATCGAAATATTCCGAAGACAATTTCGATTCAAATCCACTCCAATGCAATCATTGGAAATTCTGGTTATTTTTAGAACTCTTTTCAAATTCAATTTATTTATTTAAAAATAAATAGAATTATGTTTCTAGTTCAAAACTAGTTCATTTCGATAAAAATCTATTTTTATCTTTTCAAATATGGAGTTTTTCATCCCAATTCTTTCTAAATCATTTCTTATGATTTTACATAAATCATTACTATTTTTACTAATTTTATCAAGGCCCGTACAGTCGATTTCCATCAATGGCCATCGAACTGCACTTACAGCGACCTTTTTCGAATTTGATTTGGACATAACTCCAAATCCAACCGTTAGATTTCAAATTTCTAATATTCGTTAGAAAGCTCTTTTCGATACGAACCCAACGGTTCCGGTTTTAGGAGAATCCGACGGTCGGATCTCCCGTAATGTCCGTTTGAAATAAATGGTCGAAATTTACGAACTACCGCGGCGCGGCGCGTTCTATTCAGGCCATTATATTATATATATAATATATATAATATATATTTCGTCGATTCCTATTTAAAACGAATTATATAAATAGTTTTAAATTCGTTTCCAAAAGCAATTTCAACTTCCATTTCAATTCAAAGCAAAATTGAATTCTTCTTTATAAATTCGTTTTAAAATTCATTTCTATTCAATTCAAATTTCAATTCAATTTGAATTCATTTCAATTCGCTTTCAATTCAGTTCGAATTCGTTTTCAATTCAATTCATTTCGAAATCGTTTTCAATTCAATTCATTTCGAAATCGTTTTCAATTCATTTCATTTCGAAATCGTTTTCAATTCAATTTATTTCGAAATCGTTTTCAATTCAATTCATTTCGAAATCGTTTTCAATTCAATTCATTTCGAAATCGTTTTCAATTCAATTCCTTTCGAAATCGTTTTCAATTCAATTCCTTTCGAAATCGTTTTCAATTCAATTCATTTCGAAATCGTTTTCAATTCAATTTATTTCAAAATCGTTTTCAATTTAATTCATTTCGAAATCGTTAAAATCGATATAAATATCGTTCACGTCAAAATGGCGTCAATCTAATCAACACGGCTTCATAAATTGTTATTTTCAAATATTCTATTTCAAATATTTCTTTTTCAAAATAGTTGTTATTATCAAAATATTTCGTTCAACACATGACCAATCTCAATGGATGAGTACTGTCAACACATGAACCTTTATTTTATATTGATAAAGATGTAAATTTTATTACTAAAATATTTCGTCCAACACATGACCAATCTCAATGGATGAAACTGTCAACACATGAACCTTTATTTTATATTATTCTTTATTTTTCAAATTGGAATGAGGCCCAATCAGTCACCATATAAAATTAATTATATGGATTTTCATACAACACATGTATAAAATAGCATTGAAAAATAATCAACCATCAACCAAAGTGCACTACGCTGTATAAGCATCAAATATAGATATCCAACGCTTATAACAGCCTGTCAATCAATCGATCGACATATTTAATCAATCAGGATGAGTGAACTTCAAATTTCATCCCAACACCCGTGTGGGGTTTCAAACAATCAAACGCATATCTTATTTGTGCAGTTGGGCGATGTGTAAAATTTATCGACCCAATCAATGTCCTTCAAATAGGTGTACATAAACAAACCGTCTGGTTCGTAAATGAATATTTATTTATTCACATTCACGTTAAAAATTATATTTTTAACGATAAAACATTTTATTCCAACATATGAATTTCTATTCAGTTCATTCTTTAAATAAAATGATATTTTTATTTTTCTAACATATTTTAGAAAATTTCGGCGGCATAACGGCACGATACTAGAAACGGGACAAGGCCTAGCCTTATCCCCGGTCTAGTGAAGGCCCACGCCATTCACACATCAATCATATCAATTCATTTCACCACACAATTCAATTTCAATCCAATAATCTAACTAATTTTCGCAATCAAACAAACAAGTCCATGGTCTGTGGACGATTGTGTCGGGTGCTACTAAGCACCGTCTGCATCCTAGCATATATATATATATATATATATATATATATAACTAGAAAAAAAGAAATTGAAAGGTGAGAAATTCTCACCCATAGCTATCCTAGCTCCACGGCTCTTCCTATGCAGGAAATCTTCATCGTTCTTCCAACGCAGTCTGTTTCACGAAGTATATGTTAAAAATTATATTTTTATTTCAAAGTTCAATATATAAAAATCATATTTTTATTATGCTATTCAATATATAAAAATCGAATTTTGACTATGCTATTCCAAATATAAAAATCGAATTTTGACTATGCTATTCCATATATAAAAATCGAATTTTTACTATGCTATTCAATATATAAAAATCGAATTTTTACTATGCTATTCAATATATAAAAATCGAATTTTTTATTTCGAAGTTCAATATATAAAAATCAAATTTTTTATTTCGAAGTTCAATATATAAAAATCATATTTTTTTTATTTCGAAGTTCAATATATAAAAATCATATTTTTATCCTCGCCATTTTATCTTTTCAAATCCATGTATTTTACATTTTCAAATCAAAGTGTATCCATAATTTCAAATCAAAGTGTATTCATGTTTTCAAATCAAAGTGTATTCATGTTTTTCTAAGCTAAAAACCTCATTCTTATATGATAAAAAAAATATAAAAACTGGTTTTAAAAGTAAATAAGCAAGAAAACTCACTTTTCTTTTGCTGTAAAAAAATGAATCGCTGTTGTAGGAGGCCTCACGGCTGGGGGGAGGAGCGGCGCCATCGTCTCGAGGTGGCGGCAGGCCGTTCGGGCGGTGGTGGAAGGCCACAGGTCGCGGCAGGGCCCACATTGGCCGGAATAGAGTGATTTGAGGCGGTTTCCTTTGGGGGGAATAGCGGTTCAGGAGGGGGAACGGGTGGTGGCGAGGCCAAGGGGATTGCTGGAGGTGGTCTGCGGCGAAGGGGTGGTCGGCGGTGTGGCCTTCAGGCGGTGGTGCAGCTAGGTCTTGCTGGCCTTCGATTTGGGGCGGTTTCCTTTGCAGAGAGGGAGAAGAGAGAGGCGATCGTGGGGAGGAGGAGGTGGAGGCTGCTGGGAGGGGCCGGCGACGCGAGACGGGGTATGGCGGCGCTCGAGGTCGACGGTGGCGGCTGGGTATCGCGGTTTTAGGTTTTGCATTTGTTTTTATGTTTTTTTTTCTAAATCGAGATCAGACGGGGAAGAAAGAGAGTGAAGAGAGAGAGTGAGGTCAACGCCCAAATATATATTATATATATTAATTTATTATTTATTTTTCCACAAAAAGCAACTTTTATTTTCGACTTCAAAACGAGGCCCACCGCCTGCCGTCCCTAGCGTTTTACCCCCATTCCGAACACAATGGGATATGTATCGTAGGTTGATTTGATCGTTTGAATCAGTTTCCGTTTCATTTACATTTAAATCATTATATTGAATTTTAAACGTACATTTCAAATTACCGGGGTCACATACTAACTAGAAAAATTCTAGAAAAATATTTTCTAGCTCCGTATTGACGATATGGTCCTAACAAAACTAGTTTCGTCGAATTCTGAGACCGTTTGAAAAATGGCCATTTTCCAGTCGATTAAATTCAACTGAAACTGGTCAAACGCGTTTTCCTTTGCCACGCTCACATATTGATTCGGAAAATTATGAAATTTGAAACCTAGCAATAACTTAACATCACGGACCCAACAAAACTGGTTTCGTTGAAATCCGAGGTCGTTTGCAAAATGTCTATTTTTAAGGGCCTGAATTCCATAGCGACTATTCAGAATTTTCAACTGGACATATCTTTTGCTTCCCGCTATGAAATCTCAATTCTTCGGATTCGTTGGAAAGATATTATCAATTAGATTCTAATATTTTTGGTTTCACTAAAATCCGGATTGTTCTGCACCCGGTATGTTCAATTGAAGTTTGAAATCGAATTATCGAACTACCGCGCCATTTTCAATTCTATTTATAATTATATATAAATATTATATTCTAACGACGACGCGTATAATATATACGTTCTAATTATATTCAAAATAAATTTCTCGTCGATATTATTTAAAATATTCTATTTTAAATAATCAAAATTCGCTAAAATTGCCAAAATAAAAATTTTAAACTGGCCCAGATTTTCGGGTTGTTACAATCTCCCCCACTTAAAACTTTTCGTCCCCGAAAAGGAACAAAGTCGAAAGTGGTTTGATTACTCAGCTCTACGTTCGATCTGGCTTCCATTCTCCAACTTTTCAGTTTCTGAGAATTCTCAAAAATTTCAAAAATTTGGCTAACACCCTAAATTTTCGAAAAATTTCGCCATAACCTCCCCTGCACCGGGAGCATCGGGGAATTTCAAATATCTTCCCCGGTCCTTCAAACCTCAAAAAGAAAAAGAAAAAGCCAAGCGGCTAGCCAATAGGCTCATAAAATCATCATCACCCAAACAAAACAGTAAATTATGTAGTAAACATGTACCTATTTGTCGGGCAAACAAATTTTATTCTCTGCTCTAGCCTCCTTGCTATGACCTGTTCAATGATATATATGTATATGCCAGCAAATGCGACCAATTTTCAATATAGTTCAATATTTGGTTCAATTAGGCTAAATGGTTAAAATTTAGCAAACAAATAAACAAACAACACAAACATCAATCAATTAGTGAATTAGAGTTTCAAATTCATAATTCGATACATATACAAAAAATCATGTTTTTGATGCCAATTCACAACAATGTGTTCTAGCTATATTAGTTTTGGTTCTCACACCAGTCTAATGGAAATATACAGGTATCACACCTTCGAAACACGAAACTAATTACTAATGATGACGCGTCAATCATCAGAATCAGGTCCGGGCGACTAGAGTGTGATTCTATATCTATCCAGTATATTAAAACTTCGAATATACGTTCATGACGCGTATATGAAAAATCTTTATATACTAGATTGTCCATATTCAAAATAAATAAATAATCAAATACGTATAAAATGGTTTAAATTTTCAAAACAAAAATTGTTTTCATTTGAAAAATATACTCTTCACACTCGTTCTAGGATACTACTGATCCTATCTCTAACGAGTCATTCTAATTGGATATTACTAATCCAATATCTGATGAATTCTTTCGTATGGTTCTAATGTGTCTTGTTCTCAAGCTCTGTAAACCAAAGCTCTGATACCAACTGTGAAGACCCGTAACTTCCCCGTAAAGGAAAGCGTCGGATAGTTCGAGAACAAGCCACAACAGAACGCATATAAAAGAACATTTCACTGTATATTACAACAATGCATCAGATTACAAGAATATACAGAGTATAAATGAATATTATACAGAAATATCAGAGATTTAAATTACATTTAAATACATAGCAGCGGAAAAATAATACAACACACAACTAGAATGAGATATACGGATACAAAGCTTTCCGGATATCGTTCCAGCTGTAAACCAGGATCCTGTGAATATAAATCTGCAAAACCAAAACTACTAGCTGCCCGTGTCGAAAAATGGGGGCACCCAGAGTTTAGGTTAAAACAATAAACTCCAGGTCAGTCATGTGACTGGTGTGAGAACTAAAACAGTTAATCTTTATTTTAAATCATTAGGTAAATCAAGGGACCACGCCGTATAACACGGAACGGGTTTCCTCCCAAGAATACCAGTGCATAAAACAAACAGCGCAATGCTAAATAAAGAAAAATGAAGTTGTTATAAGACCCAGGTCCCATCACACAATGCAACGCAGCCGAGGATAGGGTTTTCCCTTATAACAGCCAAAGAATGCTTGATACGTTTAAAACAAATCATTTGATACTATAATAAGTGCATAGTGTATAAAACAACTTCAAATCATAAGTATCAATCATAGGCGGCATGGGTACCATATATCATGTCGCCATACTAGTTCTACAATTAAAACCGCAATACGCGTATTGGAAATTGGGTTATCATTTATGGTATGAACCGAGGCTAGGGGCAAGATCCTCTACCGATTCGAGACGCTCTAGCCTGTGTCTCAGGAACAGCCGCAACTGCCCCATGGATCGTCAGGGCCGGTCCACCGATGTGGATTATTATGCCTGAACACTGCGTTTCCCCGCCCTTTGGGGCGTAAGCCTGGCCCGTCAGCCGACCAGAAGCATCGGCCGAAACCGATATCACGAGGCGCCTCGCTTTTCAGCAAGTAATAATAAGTAACATCCACATGAGTCAAACTCGTCAGCCAGTTCAAGCACTGATGCCACTCCTAACTAGAAAGAAACGCATGTCCTCCCTGATGTCCGTCTCCCGTTTTTGATTCATACCGGGTGTGATACTCGCGAATCAACGTTACACAAAGCTACGCCACAAAGGCCGTGCTTCGATCATCAACCACAAGACTTTGCTTTTCAACAGAAGCCTTGATCATTTGCATCTTAGCATGCCACACAGGCAATTCACTCCATGCGATTGATATCCATCAATATATAACCCCTGAGCTCGTACGTCTCAGAGAAGGGCGTTAAGCAAGAGAATAAATTCTCCGCCGCCAAACAGATATATATTTAATAGAGATCAATCACACGGACTAAAATCCAATGTCAGACACACAGTCCATTTACAAGTCCGTTCTGGGTCTGAACGAAACCGGAGGCACCTAGTACCCCGCATATCCATCGATCTCCAAGTACGTCTGGACGATCACTAACTGTTTCCATCTTCTTGGGTGTACAGCCCAATCAAGATCATCAGTAATTACCCAAACGACGTGAAGACTTCCGGTCTTCGACCATCGTCTTCATCTTCGACTTATCGTCGTATCAGTTATTCAGAATGGGATAAACCCGGTCTTTTCGAATAACTCGCGTATATTTTAAATAAGTGTTACACAAACACAACATACGCCTCATTCCAATTCATTAGTCACTAACCGTAAATTAATCAAGAGAATAATTCCCCAAATATTAACCCCGAAGGCCGAAACCAACATCAGATCAATATTCAGAAAACCATTCTGCTTGGCTAACCGACAGTTAGTTTCTAAATTTCACATTTATAGGGAAAGGTTCCCATTAATTTTATCCAAGATAAATTCCTTGAATTTATTCTTTATTCTATTTTTGAATCTCAATTCAAACTAGTCGGGATTAACGAACCTTACCGAAGTAATCATTTGTTTTAATTTCCCAATCCCAACCTATTCATCCCATGAAGTAAAACTGGTAATACTTCATATCTAACACCACAGTGTTATCGGTAAATTCAATTACCATTTCACTTTCAAATCTAATTGAAGATTTAACTATCGCCTGGAGCAAAACTGGTGATACTCCATTTTCGATTATTTCAATCTAATTAAAGATTCATCAAAACTCCACTTAGTTTTAATCTTCGACTGGGTTAAAGAATCAGTGTCATTTAAAACACGGTTCACGATAAACCCAAAATCACATTCATTAATTATCGGGTTAAAGAACGAGTGTTATTTAAAACACTGTTCACGATAAACCCAAAAATCATTCCATTAATTATCGGGTTAAAGAACGAGTGTTATTTAAAACACTGTTCACGATAAACCCAAAAATCATTCCAATAATTATCGGGTTAAAGAACGAGTGTTATTTAAAACACTGTTCACGATAAACCCAAAAATCATTCCATTAATTATCGGGTTAAAGAACGAGTGTTATTTAAAACACTGTTCACGATAAACCCAAAAATCAATATCAATTCTATTCCAATTAAATATTGTTTAATTGGTACACTTCATTAAATCTAAATAAAAAGATTTAATCTTTTCTCAACTGGGTTCAAGAACAGTGTTAGTGAAGACACCATTCACGACAAACCCAAATCACATTTGATATTCAATATAAGGTTCTGAATAGAAAATATATCGGCTTATATTCAATATCAAATTCTACGATTAACAAATGTCGTATTGGTAATAACGATATAAATATATATCTTTCAAATTTCCATAACAACATCCGTATAATCACGAATTCCAACATCGAAATATTCCGAAGACAATTTTGATTCAAATCCACTCCAATGCAATCATTGGAAATTCTGGTTACTTTTAGAACTCTTTTCAAATTCAATTTATTTATTTAAAAATAAATAGAATTATGTTTCTAGTTCAAAACTAGTTCATTTCGATAAAAATCTATTTTTATCTTTTCAAATATGGAGTTTTTCATCCCAATTCTTTCTAAATCATTTCTTATGATTTTACATAAATTATTACTATTTTTACTAATTTTATCAAGGCCCGTACAGTCGATTTCCATCAATGGCCATCGAACTGCACTTACAGCGACCTTTTTCGAATTTGATTTGGACATAACTCCAAATCCAACCATTAGATTTCAAATTTCTAATATTCGTTAGAAAGCTCTTTTCGATACGAACCCAACGGTTCCGGTTTTAGGAGAATCCGACGGTCGGATCTCCCGTAATGTCCGTTTGAAATAAATGGTCGAAATTTACGAACTACCGCGGCGCGGCGCGTTCTATTCAGGCCATTATATTATATATATAATATATATATAATATATATTTCGTCGATTCCTATTTAAAACGAATTATATAAATAGTTTTAAATTCGTTTCCAAAAACAATTTCAACTTCCATTTCAATTCAAAGAAAAATTGAATTCTTCTTTATAAATTCGTTTTAAAATTCATTTCTATTCAATTCAAATTTCAATTCAATTTGAATTCATTTCAATTCGCTTTCAATTCAGTTCGAATTCGTTTTCAATTCAATTCATTTCGAAATCGTTTTCAATTCAATTCATTTCGAAATCGTTTTCAATTCATTTCATTTCGAAATCGTTTTCAATTCAATTTATTTCGAAACCGTTTTCAATTCAATTCATTTCGAAATCGTTTTCAATTCAATTCATTTCGAAATCGTTTTCAATTCAATTCCTTTCGAAATTGTTTTCAATTCAATTCATTTCGAAATCGTTTTCAATTCAATTCATTTCGAAATGGTTTTCAATTCAATTTATTTCAAAATCGTTTTCAATTTAATTCATTTCGAAATCGTTAAAATCGATATAAATATCGTTCACGTCAAAATGGCGTCAATCTAATCAACACGGCTTCATAAATTGCTATTTTCAAATATTCTATTTCAAATATTTCTTTTTCAAAATAGTTGTTATTATCAAAATATTTCGTTCAACACATGACCAATCTCAATGGATGAGTACTGTCAACACATGAACCTTTATTTTATATTGATAAAGATGTAAATTTTATTACTAAAATATTTCGTCCAACACATGACCAATCTCAATGGATGAAACTGTCAACACATGAACCTTTATTTTATATTATTCTTTATTTTTCAAATTGGAATGAGGCCCAATCAGTCACCATATAAAATCAATTATATGGATTTTCATACAACACATGTATAAAATAGCATTGAAAAATAATCAACCATCAACCAAAGTGCACTACGCTGTATAAGCATCAAATATAGATATCCAACGCTTATAACAGCCTGTCAATCAATCGATCGACATATTTAATCAATCAGGATGAGTGAACTTCAAATTTCATCCCAACACGCGTGTGGGGTTTCAAACAATCAAACGCATATCTTATTTGTGCAGTTGGGCGATGTGTAAAATTTATCGACCCAATCAATGTCCTTCAAATAGGTGTACATAAACAAACCGTCTGGTTCGTAAATGAATATTTATTTATTCACATTCACGTTAAAAATTATATTTTTAACGATAAAACATTTTATTCCAACATATGAATTTCTATTCAGTTCATTCTTTAAATAAAATGATATTTTTATTTTTCTAACATATTTTAGAAAATTTCGGCGGCATAACGGCACGATACTAGAAACGGGACAAGGCCTAGCCTTATCCCCGGTCTAGTGAAGGCCCACGCCATTCACACATCAATCATATCAATTCATTTCACTACACAATTCAATTTCAATCCAATAATCTAACTAATTTTTGCAATCAAACAAACAAGTCCATGGTCTGTGGACGATTGTGTCGGGTGCTACTAAGCACCGTCTGCATCCTAGCATATATATATATATAACTAGAAAAAAAGAAATTGAAAGGTGAGAAATTCTCACCCATAGCTATCCTAGCTCCGCGGCTCTTCCTATGCAGGAAACCTTCATCGTTCTTCCAACGCAGTCTGTTTCACGAAGTATATGTTAAAAATTATATTTTTATTTCAAAGTTCAATATATAAAAATCATATTTTTATTATGTTATTCAATATATAAAAATCGAATTTTGACTATGCTATTCCATATATAAAAATCGAATTTTGACTATGCTATTCCATATATAAAAATCGAATTTTTACTATGCTATTCAATATATAAAAATCGAATTTTTACTATGCTATTCAATATATAAAAATCGAATTTTTTATTTCGAAGTTCAATATATAAAAATCAATTTTTTTTATTTCGAAGTTCAATATATAAAAATCATATTTTTATCCTCGCCATTTTATCTTTTCAAATCCATGTATTTTACATTTTCAAATCAAAGTGTATCCATAATTTCAAATCAAAGTGTATTCATGTTTTCAAATCAAAGTGTATTCATGTTTTTCTAAGCTAAAAACCTCATTCTTATATGATGAAAAAAATATAAAAACTAGTTTTAAAAGTAAATAAGCAAGAAAACTCACTTTTCTTTTGCTGTAAAAAAATGAATTGCTGTTGTAGGAGGCCTCACGGCTGGGGGGAGGAGCGGCGCCATCGTCTCGAGGTGGCGGCAGGCCGTTCGGGCGGTGGTGGAAGGCCACAGGTCGCGGCAGGGCCCACATTGGCCGGAATAGAGTGATTTGGGGCGGTTTCCTTTGGGGGGAATAGCGGTTCAGGAGGGGGAACGGGTGGTGGCGAGGCCAAGGGGATTGCTGGAGGGGGTCTGCGGCGAAGGGGTGGTCGGCGGTGTGGCCTTCAGGCGGTGGTGCAGCTAGGTCTTGCTGGCCTTCGATTTGGGGCGGTTTCCTTTGCAGAGAGGGAGAAGAGAGAGGCGATCGTGGGGAGGAGGAGGTGGAGGCTGCTGGGAGGGGACGGCGACGCGAGACGGGGTATGGCGGCGCTCAAGGTCGACGGTGGCGGCTGGGTATCGCGGTTTTAGGTTTTGCATTTGTTTTTTTTTTCTAAATCGAGATCAGACGGGGAAGAAAGAGAGTGAAGAGAGAGAGTGAGGTCAACGCCCAAATATATTATATATATATTAATTTATTATTTATTTTTTCACAAAAAGCAACTTTTATTTTCGACTTCAAAACGAGGCCCACCGCCTGCCGTCCCTAGCGTTTTACCCCCATTCCGAACACAATGGGATATGTATCGTAGGTTGATTTGATCGTTTGAATCAGTTTCCGTTTCATTTACATTTAAATCATTATATTGAATTTTAAACGTACATTTCAAATTACCGGGGTCACATACTAACTAGAAAAATTCTAGAAAAATATTTTCTAGCTCCGTATTGACGATATGGTCCTAACAAAACTAGTTTCGTCGAATTCTGAGACCGTTTGAAAAATGGCCATTTTCCAGTCGATTAAATTCAACTGAAACTGGTCAAACGCGTTTTCCTTTGCCACGCTCACATATTGATTCGGAAAATTATGAAATTTGAAACCTAGCAATAACTTAACATCACAGACCCAACAAAACTGGTTTCGTCGAAATCCGAGGTCGTTTGCAAAATGTCTATTTTTAAGGGCCTGAATTCCATAGCGACTATTCAGAATTTTCAACTGGACATATCTTTTGCTTCCCGCTATGAAATCTCAATTCTTCGGATTCGTTGGAAAGATATTATCAATTAGATTCTAATATTTTTGGTTTCACTAAAATCCGGATTGTTCTGCACCCGGTATGTTCAATTGAAGTTTGAAATCGAATTATCGAACTACCGCGCCATTTTCAATTCTATTTATAATTATATATAAATATTATATTCTAACGACGACGCGTATAATATATACGTTCTAATTATATTCAAAATAAATTTCTCGTCGATATTATTTAAAATATTCTATTTTAAATAATCAAAATTCGCTAAAATTGCCAAAATAAAAATTTTAAACTGGCCCAGATTTTCGGGTTGTTACATTTGTTCTCACTTCAGACATTAAAATTGAACTTACTTCATCTATGGGTGGAACAATATTTAAGAAGTTATAACTGCAACCACAGCTTCATAATCATTACTTAATGCATTAACAATATATAGAACTTGATCATTATTTGGGACTCTATTCCCAATTGCATTTGATAGATCACGCGGTTTTTTAACTTTTGAGATGTACTCTCTCATTGATAAGTTCTCCATTTTAATACTTTTCAACTGATTTTTGTATTGCAGGACTTTTGCCGAGGATTGATTATCGAACTGTTTTTCAACAGTTGTCCATATATCATATGCAAAACAACATCCAATAACTTAGGGCAGTAAATCTGCACTATGGAAGATAGTAACCAAGAACTAATGAGTCTATCTTGTCGATAATACCTAACATATTTTTCCTTTGCAAATATTAATAAACTTGGTTGGTATATCAATAGTGCCAAGAATATACCCCTCTAAGCCATATCCTTGAATCGTTGTCTCAATTTGTAATTTCTAAAGAAGAATATTGTCTTCTTCGAGATGTATAGCGATTAGTTGGCTTTTGAGACTAGTCACTGTTTTTCCTGTATGATCAATAGCTGAATTGGCAGACGGGAGATTGTTTAGACGATTGTCTGATGACATCGAATTGGTTTAATCACCCATTAAAGTCAGGCAGATGATGACACAGGGATTATTCAGTAGAAATAATCAAAATCAGAGATGATGAATGCTGAAACTAATCAAGAATCTAAGTTTGATCACACATACAAGTATGTAGTAGCTGAAATTTTTAAATGATGAATGAAATTTTGTATTTCTACCTTTCTGAAAGATTTTCCAGGCACGGCTCTTACTTATTTGATGATTTCTCGTGTTCTTGGTTGCTTTCTTGGCAATTTTAGTTTCTGATAACAGAGGATATAACTGATTAGTTAGATGTAGCCTAGTCTTTGATGATTTCAGGCATGGCACTAGTCAGTAAGATTATTTCCTTTCTCAAATGATGAGGAACACCCTTTGATGAGCCATACTCAAGTGACGAAGTTATAATCTGATGAGTATGTTGATCCAAAACAAAACGCAGCTGTAGAATCGATATGCCATTTGGCGATAAACTCTAATACCAAGATATAATATTGCTGATATGAGGTGATGAATTTGCAGTGGAGAATTTGTAAAGAAACGTTGGTAAGAACTGAATGTAAAATCTTTATTTAGAATTATGTAATAATGTTAGTACAGTGTATAGAGAATAGATAAGTATATAAAGGGAAAATGACAAACGGTTAAATGAGAAATATGTACATATGCAAGAAAATAAACCTTGTGTGCTGAGCCCAAGCCCAATATACAGGTAAGCCATATAAAATGAAATAACCATGCGTTAGCCGACATTTCGTTATCCTTGAATGAGCAAGTCGTAGAGGAAGAAAAAAGGAGCAGGAGATACGTAAAAGATCGAGTGTAGGAACAACAATCGTAATATGAGAGATTGAAAAAGGCTAATTCTATTTAGACCTAGGGAAATGCCGAGTTCATCCATAAAAATCAATGACGAAGCTGTCTGTGTTTTGCTTTTTTTTTTCAACATACCTCATAGAGAATCTACGAGATTCGCTAGGTAAGATACTCTACGAGGTGTCTTAGGGAAAGTCGTAGGGCTCTACAAGCTTACGTAGGGGACCTACGAGGTTACCTAGGAAACTTCGTTGGATCTCTATTAGAGAGGGTAAAATTGGATTTTTTTTTTAAATTACACAGGTGAACTCAACAAAACGCTGGGTTCCTCCCATTTTTTTGGTTTTGCTGGGTGAACTCAGCAAAACCATGGGTTTAAATAGAATCACCTATGGAAAAATAGCAGTTATTGTCACCATTTCCTCAACGTTGCATCATCCTTGTTGGTTAACATTAGTGCGAATGACACGTGAGAAAAAGTAAATATGAGTAATTTATTTCTTATTGCAAGAATAATAGCAATTATAGATGGAATGTAAAACAATAAATTTCTAATTTTCAAAAATTTACTATTGCAAAATCAGAACTTGTTGATTGCATGATAGCTAATGTTCTTCTGAATGTTGTAAAATTGATGAACAGGAACAAGAAAGAAAGAAATAAGAGAAGATAAAATAAATGTGAAATTCTATTTTTTTCTTCACCCATTCATTCTTGATAAATAAGTCTTCATAAAAAAAGTTTTATTATTAATACAAAATGCAAGGGGTTAAGAAATGAAGAGAACTTAAGAAGTCAAGTAATGAAAAGAATTTTATAAACAATTTTTTCTTCAAAAAGAAAGAAATAAAAATCACTAAAAATAAATGTACATCTTTTTTTCTTTCTTACAGGCTCATAGATCAAAATAATAATCTCTATTAACACATTGATTTTTTTTTATTAATGAGAAAGTGCTAAAGTGAAAATAACGATAAGGCTTTGGATTTTTTTTTAATTCTCCAACTAATTAAAACAAAAATCAAGGAAAATGAAGCTAAACAACATAGACAAGAAGAAAGTTTCATATGTAAGTGCCAATGTCTTTCAATTGGATTGATGCATAATGAAGTGAGTTCAAATCATAATCCAAAAAAGTGAATTTCGTCTTGAACTGCAAAGATTTATGTTGAGATCTCACTACCGGCGCCACACTTTCATTTTCTACAATCGTTTATTTCATCATCTCTTATTTATCTCTTCCAAATAAATCCTAAAATTTTACATAGAAATTTCTTCCTCTTTCTCAGTTTCCTCTCTTTATATTCTTATAGATTAAAATTCTCTCCTAACATACCTAAAATCTAAGGTAGTATCGTATACAAATCTTCAATCTTTCAACTCTGAGTAGCCAAGTTTGAAGTATGGTTGTGTTAATCTTGGGGAGCGCACGACAGATATCGAGTGGACCATAATCGCGTTGAATTTCTCCTTTAGAGAAGTGACCATAATCGCGCTCATCTAAATTGTCCTTGGTCATCTTACTTCACAAGGCTGTCTTAAGCCTCACTGGCTTATCCTTGGTCGTCTTGCCTCGGTAAGGCCGCCTTGGACCTTACTGGCTTATCCTTGGTCATCTTGCCTCGTCAAAGCCGTCTTGGAATTCTCTCGCTTATCCTTGCTGGTCTTGCCTCGGCAAGGACATTTTGGAACTCTCTGGCTTATCCTTGGTTGTCTTGCCTCGACAAGGTCGTTTTGGAATCCTCTGGCTAGTTCCTGGTCGTCTTGCCTTGGCAAGGCTGTGAACCCATCTGGATATTTGGTTATTGGTTATTCTAGATTTATGGATTTTGGGTTTTCCCGATTTCTTGGTTATGAATTTCTTAGTTACTCTGGTTATTAGGCTCCTACAGTCCTCCGGTTATTCTGACCATTTTGGTTACCCGGTTATTCTGGTTATCTCTAAACGATTCAGAGCAATCGTCGGCTTTCTTTGAATTTCGGGTTTTTTGGTTCATGCTTAGTAGATCCAGAGCGATCGTGGATTTCAGGTTTATTGGCTTTGGATTTCTAGTTAATACGATCCGACGCGATCGTGGCTCTTCGGTTTTCTGGTTATAGAAGTCTGGTTCGGGCTTCTCCTAACTTCGGTTTCTGGATTTCTGGTTTTCTCACAAAACATATCTTCCTTTAATCAAGCAAGACATGTTTTAAGGGGCAAACTGTTAACATGTTTTTTGGTCAAAGCTGTCACACATCAAGATTTTGGTTAGCGATGCGCTCAAGTTTTGTGAACATCGTTAGAAAACGCAAAGCGACTTGGTCGAAGTCGTGACGTCTTCGGAAAAGGTTGGAAATGGCATCGATTTGTAAATCATCGTTAATGGACTTGGAGAAACTGGCATGGTAAAAATACGTGATCGACTTGGCCCGATCATCTCAAAGTGCTTGCGTGTGTTAGTCCAATCACATGGAAAAACACATCATGGAAAAAACTATGGATTTTGGTGAAAAGCAGTGTCATGAACTCAATAATAGCTGATCGGCATGGCACAATCACGAAAAATGGCTTACGCGACCCACGTCATCAAAATTTGGCACTTGGAAAAATTCTGATTTGGTATGTTCAAAAATAGGTGATCGACACGTGAAAATCATCAAAAATCATGTGTTCGTGCTTGGTTGATCACATCTGGTAAATTAGTTGATCATCTGGCTTGGTACGAAAAAATGGAGTGATCAGCATGGTGAAAACGTGTAAACCACGTGTGCGCATCGGTCTGATCAGGTGAAAAAGCGGCTTAAAACATTGGATCGGCAAAGTTAGGATTCAAATCCCAACATTTTGTATCCCATGAGGGATATAAAATCCCCACTAACGCCTCTACCCCGGCAAGGGGTTTTTCGAGTTCGGTTCGGGATACGAAGTGGCAAACTTGGCAAGGCAAGTAGGATATGAAGTTTGCAATGTCGTTCTCATGGGATCGACATGGAGGGATTTGAATTTTCCAGGGTTCCACACCACGCTTTTTCTGATGCAAGGTTTGGATTTTTGGCAAGGGATGCGAAATTCTGCGAAGTGCCAGATCTTTTGGCAAATCGGTTTTCACCGTGTGGATCACTCATTTTGGCTTGATCCGCACGTTTTTTCACTCAAATTTAGGATACGAAATTTTCCAACACCAAGATGCGAAATTTCAATATTGCCTAGGTTTTTCACCTCCGTTTTTGGGATGTGAATTTGCATCGCCCAGTGATACGCAATTTGGGCTGACACTCCCAAAACTCACCTATAAATACTCCCAATCTTGACATTCAAAGGGTTTGGCTCATTTGCACTCTTTTTACACATTGACACGGGTTTGAAGCTCTCAAGCACCATTATTGGCTGCCCTTATCATCTTCATGGATTTTGGACTTCTAAACGTTGTGCAAATGTTTGCCCAAACCATTGGACATTAACTTGGACTTTTACACTGCTTTTGGACATTTTTGGATATACTCGAAATTTCTTGGACATTAAAGCTACTTTCTGGACATTGCTTCACACTTTGGCTCAGCAGAGAAGACAAAGGCCATTTTGGTCAACGTTTAGAGTTAACAAACTTTTTGTTGTTCTATTATACAACTTTGTACACAAAAATTGTCCGAGCTTGTACAACTTTTGTAATAAACTATTATATAATGAATGATTACTATAAAGTGGATATAGGAGTTAGTGCTGAACCACTATAAAAAGTTGTGTTCTCCCCTTACATTCCATACTCTAGATTTTCATTTTCATTTTTTTTGCAAAACGTGCACTCGGGCATTATTGTGCGCGAATAACCATTCCCCACGTCAACACCTTCACCGCAGTTTCTGTTATTAGTTCCTAGGATTATTTTGGTGCTAACATTTGCCTCTTCCACAAATGAAGGGTTGTCTATGACCGTTCAGTTCGTTAAGTCCAATTAGTGGCTTCTTCTAGATATCGATCCATGTTTCCCGCCTTATGGGATCATAACCCATTAATCTGGACTTCATTTGGCGGCTCTCTCATCCCTCGTTTTATACTATAGACAAGTGTATTCTCTTTCTTTTTTTCAGTTAAAATTATAATTTCCAAATAAAAGTTCTTTATGAATCTCAATCCCTTTCAGGTTTATCTAATCACAAGCTCATAGGTAAACATTTATCCCTCGATCTCGAATAACTAATTAGTTTTCGTATTTTGATTTCTCTAGGGTTTTGAATCCCTTAATTTGCATGTAAAAAATTGAACATTTACTGGGTCTCAATCGAGTCATGGAACTAATTATGTAATCCTAAAATTTTGCATTTTAATTAAGGTTGAATATCTTCTAGTTTCAGTTCGATTTTTCTTAAGCCTAAAAGTGTTTTAGTGTGATCGACATACTTTATTGAAAATTGGTTGACCAAGTTTGGATTAACCTAATCTCGGGTCTAAAAACCGTGAAATAGTTAAACGAATAATTATTACTGCAAAAATAAAGTGCTTCCTTTGGTTTTCCATGACCCATTCTCCTTTCACTCATGTAGGTGAAACTTTTCTTCTAAGAGTTATCTTATGGAAGGGGAAGGTTTTCATTTCAACTCGGGAGCTAGTTTTGACCCAATTATCAATCGTCTACCATTTATAGGCCAGTTTATGCTTTGAATTTCAACTTTTAATTCTTTTAGAAGCTAATTAGTTCAACCATTGTATTGGTTGCTTCATAGTTCTTCCTGAACGAGATATACGCAAGGCCTTTTATTTTTACTTTCGTTTAAATTTATGCATATGAAACATCACCTGACAGCATCATGAGTGATAAGAAATATACTAAAGAAGATACTCCAAAAGCAACCATAGAGGCCACGGAAAAGGCAACCCCAAAGGTTGTCTCCATCTCTAAAAATTCTTTGATTACCACTGAAGAAGAGGTGAATCATATTCTTGAGGATTTCTCATGTCCGGGATTGATGGTATCCCTCCACTAGCTGGTTCCACTATCGACACTCCTGTAGAAGGGTACTTCTCTTACTCTTCTATCCATATCTGGCACAGAGGTTTCTTTCCCTTTCCTGATTTTCTCTCCCGCTTCTTACGATACACCCACTTTCTCACATCCACCTATCCTCCAACATGTATACCTACATGCTATGTTTAGAGGTGATTTTGCTGAAACTTGAGGGTCAACTCTAACTCGTTCGACCCTCTACCATATATTTTTCTTTGCAAAAGTTAGCAAGGTCAACCATCAACTGTATCGTGCTAACCCTGGCAAGTCTTTGATCATCGACCATGTCGACAAACTGAAGGACTGGGGAAATTAGTTTTTCTTTATTCAATGTCTCCAACATTAATTGGCAATTTTCCACACTTAATAATGATTTTCCTCTACTTCTTTGTTGATTGTCATTTTAACTATCTTTTTGGATGTCTACTATGCAGACACAATTTCAAAAAAGCTTGACGATGATTCGAAAAAGGTCATCAAGAGATTAAAAGATGCTACGGCAAAATATGGGAAAAGGACCTCCCTACTTATTTGCACCACAAGAAATTCAATATTCTCCCCTCCGAGCATTGGATTCTTGGAGCTCCTCTAGTGATGCAATCTTCATCGAGGGAAGGTCTTATTTTGGTTCGAGGCTATACCTAGAAGTTTACCACCGTATCTCCCATCGCTCTTGGGCAAGTTGGTAAGTCTTGATCCTATTGTCTCACATTGATTAATAACTTGTTTTATATTTCATTCTTTGGTATTTAGAAGAACCGAAACCCGGATTTAGGTTGAAGATAATAGAAATCCAGAAATTCACTTTTGGAAATAATAAGAGATTGAAACTACTCTTCAGTATCTAAAGGACCTAAAACCCAGACTCTGGTATGAAGATGAAAAAAAATCCAAAAATACACTTCTAGAAATAATAAGAGACTGAAGCTACTCTTCGGTATTTAAAGGATCCAAAACCAAGATTCGGGTGCTGATATTATCAAAATCCAAAAACCTTCTTCTGGAAATAATAAAACCGAAAGCGCTTTCAAGTTTCAAATATTCGATTCCCATTTCATAATTTTCTCATAGCAGAGGCTTGGCATGCTTTAATTTCTCCTTTTAAGCTTTTTTTCCCTTCCATGGGACGAGGCATAAGTAGAGGCAGGGCATACCTAACTTCAAAGCCAGGGCTTATTCTAAAAGGAATAAATGTAGAGTGTGCTTCATTTGTAGTCGAGCATATGTCCCTTGGCTTACCCGAACCTCCTTCAGAGGGCACCTTGACCTTGTCAAGGATTTGTGGTGCATCAGCCTAGCCATATGGACACGGCTAATGGCTTACCTTCCTCCCTTCAGGAGGTGCCTAGAATATATCTACGGCTTGGAGCCAGGCACATTGCTGTGGGGTTACCCTCCTTCTTCTTTGGTAAAAAACCATAGTATACCAAGGAATTTAGTAGGTGCCGAGCGTATTTCCCTGGGCTTACCCCTCCTCCCTTTATGGAAGCACCTTGACTACATCAACAAATTTTAATATTTTCTGCAAAAAAGGGTATTTAACCCCTAAACAAGTAGAATTTCTTATTTTGGATTCGTTTTTTCTAGAGGATCTTATTTCGAAATGAAGCTCAATTTAATTAATTCCATTTAACATCTCTCTCTATATATTCATCGAGTTTTCCTTCTCTAATGAAGTAAATAACCATTCTTTCAAGTTCTCTACATTGGTTAGTTCCATGACCACTGAACATATGGTAATGACATTAAGATTTTCCTTTGCTCTTTTCAAACTTAGGAGGTTTTTTATTTGTGGCCAATAATCCAATTCTACCTTGGTCATTAAGTAGATGTTCTCAATAGAAGTAGTTAAACTTAATTCCTTTATCATTTTTGATTTAAAATTTCCTTTAATGGGTTTATTTCTTAGCTTCTTCAGGTTTAATGTTAGCTCCTTGCTTTTCTCTATGGTTTTTTTACTCTTGAAATTCTTATGGGTTTCGTGATGTACACAAAACCTTCCTCAACCGTTATATCCCCCTCGGGCATTTCTCGGGGACTACGGTGGTGTTTAAATTCTTTGAGATTCGGTTTCCACCTCTATGCGGAAGCATCATAGTATTTTGCCATTTCATTTTCAAACTTAGATCCTTAGAATATTCCTGAATCTCTTTCTTAAAAATAAACCATCATCTCTTTCCAAAATTTTCTCATAAGCGAAGAGAGGTTTTTACCCAATGTGGAATGGATTTACACTCCAGTTATCTAGGTTATATGCCTCGATTTTCTTCAAACTAATTATACTCAAAGCCTTTATTCTTAGAATTTTTTCCTTATAGAACCTTAAATCTATATAGGTTGTCTCGGGTACAAACAGATTAGAAGACCCTTGCTCAAATATATTCGATCTATCACCTTTTCTGGGTTATTGTCTAATAGGTGGGGGAGATGACTTCCTCTCTTCCATAAATCGATCTAGCGTTATCATTAATCCTTATTTATTAGTTCTCTTTTGATAACATGAAGGGATTATGACTTATTTTCCTTTGTTAGACTGTGAGGGTATCTGATATTCTCTTTCGAGCTCATGCTCAACCCTTTAAAAATGTCCTTAGTTTTCATGGGAATTCTTTACCAAACCATAGTTACTATCTTTTGGTTTGTAAAAATCTTTTTCGAGGAATAACAATCCTTCATGAATCATACTGATCTTTCTTATACTTATGATCCATGTATACTTTCGTCAGAAGAAGTTTTTACTAAGTAGGAAGGTTAATAGGTGTCGAAAGTTTGTACCCTCCTTCTAGTGTCAAAAATGTTAGCTAAAATTATGGTTAACACCCAAAGTAATATAATATTTGTAGAATCCTTTACTTATGAACGGGTTAACTCGAGTTACACTGCCATTTACGTAGAATATTTCCTGTAGAATTACTTCCGTTAATTCCAAAAGTAAATCCTATAGAAAATAAGAAACAATGATAAGTTATAGGCTGTTTGAAGTCCGAAAGACAATCTATAAGAAATTTTAACCTTTGATATGTTAGTTCTTATATGTTGACATCTAAAATTGTCGTCAACATCAGAAAGTTCCAAAAATTTGAAACTTAAATGTTCAGAGCGGAAAAGTAGGTAAGATGCAATAGTAATATGCGGGAAAGTAAAGGACACTGTATTTTATAGTGGTTCAGTTTAGATTGAATCTACGTTCATTTTGAAGGCTTTGTTGCTTTATTTCACTGTTGTTAAAGTACAATGGAAAATATAATTACAAATGAATACAATGATTAACGATGTCTTATGAGTCATTGTTTTCGAGCTTCCTTGCTGACCGGGAATAGTCGAGGAGTTGCCTATGTTTTTGCGGAGCCGAGGGCAAGGGATCCGAGGGAGCGGAGTCGAGGGATCCGTGGGAGCAAAGTCGAGGTCAGATCCAAGGGAGTGTAGTCGAGGGATCCGAGGGAGCGGAGTCAAAGGATCCAAGGGAGCGGAGTCGAGGGATCTGAGGGAGAAGAGTCAAGGTCGAGAGATCTGAGGGGTCTCTTCTTCTTCGTTGAGAGGAAAAGGTGTTGACTTGGTCAACAATGTCCTAGATATCCGGAAATATCCAAAGGTAGCGTAAAGATCCTTATAGATGTCCGAAAGTATACGTGGAGCGTGTACGCTACGTTCTAGTGATCTATGCCATGTCCAATGGCCATGGGGAAGAAGATGGAGGCCATTAATGGTGTTTAAAAGCACCAAGAAGGCCAAAGGTGGCATAATGTCCAAAGGCATGGTTAAACCTTCATGAGTCTGCTTATGGGTCCAAGAACATGTGTCTTCTTCCTTGTATGATAAAGGAAGCTGCCTAGGAGGCTTTAGGGAAGAATGTCTTCTTCTTAAGAAGCTATTAAAGCTTTATAGAGAGCTTGGACCAACCCCTTTTATGTAGGAAGTGAGGTGGTATTTATAGTGGGAGTAGGTAGGATTTGGGGACCACAATGGTACATTTCGGACCCCAGAGTGCAGCCCTCCAGAAACTCGGACCCCCTCATCTTCCCTTGGAAACCCGTACCCCTAGATGGGGTATGAAGTTCGTACCCTATGGGGTACATTAAGTTCCAGAGAGCTAAGATCTAGAAGGGGTCAAAACACATGTAGAGGGGTCCGAAATTAGAGGGATCAGAGCTTCTGGCTTAGAGGAAATCGAATGAATTGGGCGGTGCCCACTTGTTTGATCTAACTGGCTAGGTCAATCGCCACCAAGAATGTGGGCCCCAGACCCCCACCGGCGTTGCGCCTGGACCCGCTGATGGCTCTCCTTCGGCTCGGCGCTCGACTCGCCTTCAGCTCGGTGTATGGAGCACAGTGATGCGAGGCATGGATGGAGCCAAGGATGGATTCTGGAACCGACTGGTGCGTGTTGTGCCATTGGAGGTGGTCAGTATGTGTCGTGCGAGTGGTCCTTAATACTAATGAATCTCACATCTGAGGGATGCAATATTCTTCTAGAGGCCAGACTCGAGTCTTTTGTTGCTAGAACCTTGGTCTGCTTGATACAATCACATATCCCTGAGTGCATTCACTTTATCTGTGATTTGTATTGTCCGAGAGCAGTATGGCGAGGCCCGGCGACTGCTCTAGCGCGACCATATCTTAGCTTGATTCCTGATGATGTTGGCAACACTTCTGGGTTGTTGAACCACGTTATGGGCCTAGTTGTGTGGGCGTGGACTACTTCTGGTAACTAGAACAAAATACCAGTTAACATTGTCGTTTGTTTTTTTTCGGTTTCACATTAAGCTTTCTGGTTAGGTTGTTTGACCCTTTCGTAACGCATTAGGACTCTTAAATTCCCTTTGGTAAAGTACAATGTAGATTTCTTTTGTTTAGTAGAGAAGACTTTAGAATGAGATATAAAGGCTTTAATATTCAACAAAAAGGGGTAATTGAGGGTTCTATTTGGTTTTGAGTATTTAGGGAGATCCTTCAATAACTCTTAGCTATTGGCTTCCGAGGGCACAATTCTTAATGAAGCCTTACTCGGTTTATTTTGCTACTTCTAACCCCTCAGGATCTCCAAAAGGAAACCTTACATAACATATTCCCTTCAGAGTCTTCATTATTAATCCTACAAAGTTATAAGATAATAATAAAATATTAATTAATAAACTACCATTTTATTACCTTAATTACAAAACTTTTGTATCAGGTTTCCCCAGTTAGATTTAGAAATCAGGGTTACAACTTAGACTTTTCTAGTGCAAGCGAGAGAATGAAAGTGTCAATCTTATTTCTGGACCCTTGATTTCGTATTTGTAGGTGTGGGTTGACCTCCCTTCCGTCTCAAAGACTTCATCCCAATGTCCCAGTAGAGGCTGATTCGAGGGTTTGGCGAAGGCGCTTCCGATGGCGGGAGAGTTATATTTTTCATGTCGCTCAAGAAAATAGCTTATCTTCCCTAATTTCTATAGATGTATGTCCCTTAGGGAGATTTTGGGTTCTACAAAGGCATTTATTTAGCTTTGAAAACTTGTTGCGGAAAAATAAGCTCATGCGGGCTCCCGAATTTTTGTTGTTGCTAAAGTACATCTTCTCTTTGGAATATGCATTTATCTATGCTATAAATGGTTAAATTGTTGAAAATTTTCTTTATCCAAACTGAAAATTGTGTTTGGCCATTCTTTTTTTTTTTTTGAAGTCCGCTACCTCGAAGTGCATACCCTTCGATTTCATCAAAATGGGTTTTTCCTTAAGGAAATGAGCTTTTTTCTCTTTAATTCTTAATTCAGAAGTAAACTCTAATGGCTCGGCTTCGACAGGATCGGAAGCTATTTGTTTTCGACATCCCTTCACCACAGTTCCTGTTCTCGGTTCCCCTGGATTATTTTAGTGCTAAAAACTTGTGTTTTAGGTCTTTTTGTAAATTTTATGCTTTTCAAATTTAATATGTGTTACGTGAAAACTTGTTTTTATTCTCTTTTGTTTCACAAAAATTAAGGGATTAAAACTACTCTTTAATTCTAGGATTTACATAATTATAACCTTTTAATATCCGTAAAAGAAATGTAAATTTATTGTAAATAAAATTGTAAATTAAATTTACTTAATTGCAAAATTATAAATTTACTGTGCTTTATTGTAAAACTGACAATTAATTATAATAAACTTCAAACTGGTCAATTAATTGTATAAAACTGTAAAACTATGAGTTATACTTTGTCTACAGATTTTAAAAGCTTGTTCTTTTAATATTTTATTTATCTATTTACAAGACTTACATGTATGTCTGGTCCTTTATTGTAAATTCTGCATTTTATTTTTAAATCTATATGAAATTTCTATCTTTTCGTAAGTTAAAAGGATTTAAAATTACATTATATTACTACTTAGCACATGTTAAAGAAGTATAGAATAATCTTCAATAAATTGTACTAAACTGTAAAACCAAATTATAAAAATAAACAGAAAATAAACTTGTACTAAACTGAAACTAATTTTAAAACTAAATCCTTAACTTTTCCGATTCTATATAATGACTTTCCACTTACCTATGGTCCTATGCTGATGTCCCATGGCCTTCCTTGATTCTCTTTCTTTGGATCTTTTAAATATTACTTTTATTTATGTTCTTCTCCCTTAGAGATAATATTTAATTTTAGGTTCAACCTCTAAAAATTAAGTGGGAACCTAGAGAGGGAGAAAGAATAATGTGTGGAATGAAGGGCTTAGTCTAGGTTTTATTTATAGGCGTGCTAAGGGATCTTAGACTATATTATCAACTTGATTAAATCTAAAATTGACATGTCATAGGTAAACATCTAATCACTAATATCAAACCTAAATGGATCAGGTTTAAAGCTTTTAGATTTATTCTTCTTGTTATGGTCTTGGTTAGAAAATGACCTGATTACCACTTCCATTGGGCATTTTTGCCTCTGGGTGATTGACCCAACTCTGGGTGGTCGACCCAATCTATCATTTTTTTTTAGAAATTGGGTACTTACCTATAAAAATTTGGATAGTATATACCATATTACCATAGCAAGAGGATCCAACCGAATCAAATCCATGACCTTTTGCATCATGCCTTAATGCTATAAGCAGTTGAGGCAAGGATTCTTGTCCGTTTTTCTTAATATAAACTTGTAAATTCTAGTTTCAATCTTCTCCTTATAATTTCTTCGTTTTAACTCGAATTTGAACAAGTTATATATGAAAATTATCCAAAAAATCATCATGGACACAATGGAAATGTTTTTATAGCCAAACTCAGACATTTGTAAAAGTTTTCTTTTTTATTCTTTTCTTTATTTCAGTTAATTTCTTCTTATTGAATTCATTTTTCTTTTTTAAACTTATCACTAAAATATATGGTTGTTACAAGTTTCAATTAAAAAATCTCTCTACAATCACGTATGTGTATCCAAATTCAGTTTTAAGTGAAACCAATAGGGTTTGTATATTTTGTGGGGTATTACATTCTCCCTCCTTAAAAGGATTCCATCCCTGAAATATCCAAAGAAGGAATATGCAACTATGTACTTTCAGGCATGAAATGCATATGAACTTGTGCTACCGAAAAAAGTCTGGTAGCATCATGATCCAGTAGACCTCTTTAAATGCAAGTACTTAAGTCATGTATCCAAATGTATTGTTAGAAAACCCCAAATTATCACAAATCCAATTGGCAATGTGAAGGGTGGACTTTTGATATTTATACAAAACTTATTTTATAACTTCCCCGATGTGGGACTTGTCTCAACATGCCCCCACACCTGTGGCATATCCTGAGCCTAACATGTGGACCTTTTTTGGGTGACGTGGACAAGTGTGGAAGATATGTGCACATGAACTAAACCTGCTCTAATACCATGTTAGAGAACCCCAAATTATCACAAAACCAATTGGCAATGCGAAGAGTGGACTCTTAATATTTATACAGAATTTATTTTATAAATTCCCAGATGTGGGACTTGTCTCAACATGTATGCACCATTTTATATAAATATATTGGTAGTCCTATATGTATGTGGAACCGTTAAATTTATATTCAACAACTATATGCCTATAACTATTAAAATAAGTAATGGTACGAGTGTGTGCCAATTCAAGAATATATCTACCGAACTATGTAAAGATAAATTTAATAATCACGTCCATTAGAAATCATCATCCAAAACATGTCCTATTGACATGTTCATAGCCATTTCTACCATCCAAACATTCCTTTCCAAAGAATCCAGTAAGTTAAATATTATGCATACAAACAGTTATACTAGTTAAAATGAAAACACTATAGAAAAGAGCCCAGGAAGGATAGTCTGGATCTTCTACTTTAGCTCTCATGTACTTTCAACTGGGTCATCTCCACTCTAGACTATAACCAACTTAATTATGTAATGGATGAACACACATTAAGTCTGTGTTTAGTGGACGAACATAAAAGTCTACCTTTTATAGACCAACACTGTTAAATTATATATGTAAATATATATTATTGTATCCATATTGATTATTTAGGCTATAATTATTTAGGTAATTACTATATCAGTGTTAAACTATATATGTAAATATATATTATTGTATCCATATATGTAAACCTAAAACTCCCTATTTAAGGGATGGTGATTAATGAAAAAGGACTGATCATAATCTTTCATGGTATCGGATTAGATTACGATCCTCTCAAACCCTAGCCATATTTTTTTTTCTTCCTACCTCCTAAACTCCATAATTATTTCTTCTTCCATGGATGGAAAATTTCATCCTGCTCTTTCCATCACCAATGTCAAATCCTTGATTCTAATCACATTGGATAATGAGACCGGACTAAATCATTCGTGGGCAGTTTTATTCAAGGTATAAGCTTGCATCATATAATTCTTCCTACGGAGGAGAAAGCCAAGGCAAAATATAATGAACATAAAGCAGCAGATCCCAAGCTTTGGGGTCGTCTTGACGCAGTTGTGCAGCAATGGAAGCATGCCACCATATCTCAAGAGTCAAGACCTCCTCCACGTAGTTCTCTTCAAAGATAACTTGGCCGAGAGGGTGTGGAAACGGTTGGAGGCACAATTCCAAGCCAGCAAAGCCTCTCGTGCAACCTATCTTGAGGAGGAATCGGCTCATGCCAAATTTGATAGTTTTGGCTCGATTGATGCCTATTGCAATCATATCAAGTCTCTTGTTGACCGTCTTGCAGATATTGATGCTTTTGTCATGAATAACCGCCTTGTTTTGGAGATGACTGGAGGTTTACCAGATTCCTATGCCAACACAGTGGATTTCATTCAAAATCATGCCCATTACCTCCATTTGAAAATTATCATTCATGGTTGAAAATAGCGAAGTAGACCACCAAAAACTGCCTTGCTAAGGAAGGAAACACCATGACTAAACCTACTGCTCTTCTCACCGCAACCTCCAACGACAGTAACCATGGACATTCTACAAATTATCCTCGCCAAAATCATAATAAAAAAATAATAACGGAAAGGAAAATCACAAGAATCCCGACAGGGGAAGCTTTGTCAGAGTAAATGGTGGTGGGGGACAGGTAACCGACAGCAACAACGGACAACAGTCAGGCCGCAGTGTTAAGGCTGGTGGCAAACTGCAACAACAGCAATGGGAAGTTTGTCCTCCCCCATCATGGATGCATGGTACTGTTGCTCCATAGGGAGGTTGGACTCGGAAATGGGGAGGGACATGGAGGCTTCCACCTTGCCCATACCCATCCACAAACATGCAACAACAAAGATCTCAACAAGTAAATATGCAATATGGACCTTTGGACACAAAACCCTCACAAGCCTATACCGCCCAATCGCCTCATGGTTAAATCGGCTACACACCAACTGACATCGAGGCCACAATGCATGCTCTTTCCTTCTCTCAACCAAATGAAAACTTTTACATGGATGTCGGTGCTACATCTCATATGACAGCAGATCAAGGTATATTATCCTCTTATTTCAATTCAAGCAATTATAATCATAACATTGTAGTTGATAGTGGTCATTTGATCCCTGTTTTTGGTCACCGTAGCACTAACATGCCTCCACCATACTGAAACACCCCACCTCCGTTAAGGTCACTCACAAAGGGAATGCCTTAACTTCGGTGGAGCATTTTAGGTAAAAGATACAGATAATTTACAAGACAGACATATAAACAACGGAAAGACTAAATTTATTTCATAAGTACGTGGTTTAGTTAAAACATTACAACAATTGTCTCAAACCAAATTCCAAATTATTACAACAAAATCTCTGTCTTCAATTAAAACATAAAGAAGCATTGAAAATAACTATAAGGCAGCATAAATCTCAATAAGAGAGTATGCAAAGCCATAGCCCAAGGAAAGAGAATCCAAGCAATACATATACTCTCTTCAAGCTGGAAATGATCCGAACTAAGCTGAAGTATTCCCTCCTTGCAGACCTAGGGGGAGGGGAAACGGAAGAAAGAAGATGAAAGAAAAAATGGGTCAGACATGAGTCTGGTAAGTCCAGTGATTATTTAGCATGTAAATAAGAAAAAGGTGACATGAATAAACTGAACCTAGGACAACACCCTAGAAATAAGATAATAAAACTGAATATGCTATCGCACTCATTACTATTTCTCTGCACCCACTTACAAGTGTTTCAAATAGCACCATGTGTTTAAGATAAATGATCCCCTTTTTCGATCGGCTCCTACTCGCATATGTTTACTACTTCCGCCATTCAGCCCCGCATGATTGTAGATACCTGTGCTGGTCCCACCATGGGGTGTATCAAATCCTATGGTGGCAACCCGACACAATTCAAGATGCACAGTGTATAACTACTAATGCCCAGTGCCTGCTTTTTCCCACTCCGGAGTACGTGCACGCCCGCACTCCATTGGAACCTAAACTGACGCACCACCCTCCATTGTTTTGATTGCTTATAATCAGCCCAGCAATCGTGCCACATCCTACCTAGTTCAGGGTACCATGATACATCTATGTGGGTTACTGCTGAAATGGGTCGCCGTTACTAGCGTTTCCTAATCAACATGTTAAAATGGTTAATTGTTCTCAAATTAACCTAACCCCACCCATCAGTTTAGTTAACATTTTGTATTGGTTAAGTGTTGCCTTAATTAACTTAACCCTACCATTCCTGTCTTAGCTTTAATTCATTTATTAAAGCACCAACCACTCACATTAGATGTATATTGTTGCATTCGCTGGATGTGCTGGTCGGTTCCGGACAGTCTTACACCGCAACTCAATCTAACCTCGGGTTCTTTTGGGCTTGATGCGCTAACCTCTCACATTAGATCTATATTGTTACGGTTGCTGGATGTGTCGGGCGGTTCAGGGCAGTCTTACACTGTAACTCAATCTAACCTCGGGTTAGGCATATTTGTCTTTTACTTAATTTACATATTTCCCCTTCATATTTATGTGTAAATTATGCACAATTATCTCCATTCAAGTCTTGCCTCATTTTCCCTCTAAATTGTATTCAACATTTTTAGGTATATAAATTATACCATTTTTATGCCACTAATCATTCATATATTTATGCACCAAATTATGCCAATAATACGAAATTAAAGGTTTTCCCAACGTTACCCCGTTATACGTTCGCAAAATTCACATAGAATGTTAGACTCGCAACTTAGCCTAACTTATATACAAAAGGGGAAAGAAAGGAGCATGTACCATTCATACAACATAATAAGGATCTAACTAAACATGTGTCATATAAATTTGGCATGTACAATGAACTTGCATTTTCGGATCCAATTAACATGAATCTTAAGCATATAAATTACACAAATCCAACTAGGCATGTAAATGTAAACTTTTTATTTTAGATCCAATAAACATGAATCTTAAGCATAGGAGAATGTAGATTTAAACATATATATAACTTAGCCTAAAAACTTGCATGTAACATAACATGAAAAAGTCACCAAATTTACATAGTACACGATTGGTTTAACATACAACATAATAAGTCCTATAAACCACAATAGTCTCATAAGCATATATGATAGAATCGTTTCAAGAATAGGCATGAATTGGCATCACCATTATCTTACAACTAGAGATAAATCTAGTTTTCACTTTATTACAAATCATAACTTTTAATCATTCACATCTAAATAATAACAGGACTTATAAACAAAAGAAAGTCTTGTTTACTGGAATCTGTTTTCTGAAACTGAAAAGCAATCCCTTGACGAAGACTATCGATTCTCGATATTAGATTTGATTCGTAGCTTGTAACTTGTTTTCTAGTTTGAGAAGAAATGGTGGCTAGGCTAGGACGATCATGGACAGCATGATGGCTCCTTGGAATGAATTTGTGTGATTTAGAGTTGAGGATTTGGGTTGCTTTTATAGAGGTTTAGACTTATGTGAACCGTTAGATCAAACTAGGAGCAATCACAACCATCCAGACAAGATAGAGCTATCCAGAAATTGCCACCTCTGCCCTAGTGACTCAGCAACAACTCAGAAATCGTCACTGTTTGGATCTGGGCGAGGGGGTCGACCCCTATAAGGGGTCGACACCCCAATCGACACCCCTCTTGGGGGGTCGACACCTATATCGCCCCCCGGGGGGTGTCGACCCCTACAGGTTTTTTTTTCGCCCAGCTGATCTACGTGATTTTTGAAATTCGAACACTTTTGTTTATTTAATTATTTAATTATATAATTTTCTGTTTAAACTTAAAATCTTCTGAACTCCATAACTTCTTCATACGGAGTCCGATTTACGCAAACTCGAACTCAATCTCAAGCAGAATTCCGAGACGAAAGCAATGGCTAACCCGTTTCCCTTAATTATCACTTTTACATTTTAGTGTTCTATAATTCGTTACTTTAATAAACATAGAAATACAGGGTGCTATATTCTCCCCTCCTTAAAGGATTTCATCCCCGAAATCTTCAAGTCACGAAGAATGTATATTCTACCATCCAATCGTCCATCTACTCAACCATCAAACAGCGGCATACATTATCCTTAAAAGATTTTGAATGCTTTCATGATTTTATGCATAGTGTGTGTTTATGTCCTTATCTAATGCAAAATCAGGCGGTCTACTGATTCAATTGACCTCCTTAATGCAAATTATGTCAGTGCCATGAGTCCATTATGCATGCAATTATTCCTAATCATACTCTCTACATGAATGCACAATCATTCATACAAGTGCAACGTCCATATGCTAACATTCCAAGTTTCAATCTATATACAAATACATGTATGCATATGCAATATGAAAGTGACTGAGCCGATCTAGTACCTAATGTGTGTGTATATGCATCCACGAGCAATCACTAACAACCACTTGCAACCATCAATCATAACATGTTTCAAATACATGTTTACAACTATTGGTTTCTACCTAATGATAAAGAATAGGACCGAGGAGATATACTTAAAAAGATAGATATAAGCATGTATAAATTTATGGAAAAGAGATCAAGGATGTACCCTCAAAAAGAAAAGGGTAGGCGGCGCGTATCTTTCTCTCAGTTTCCCAAGTTGCGTCTTCCTCAGTGTCACTCCATTGAACTTTAACAAGCTTGACTTCACGATTGCATAGACATCCGTACCTAAGATACGAGTTAGAACCCTTCTCACAGTCGCTTCTCGTTCCACTTCTACTTACTCTAGTATACTCAGCTCCACAACTTCCGCAGACTCATGTAAGCACTTTCGTAGTTGAGAAACATGAAAAACATTATGAACTCCAGCCAGTCTTTCGGGTAGCTCTACTCTGTAAGCCATCGTCCCAATCCTTTCAATGATAGGAAATGGTCCTACAAATCTTGGTGCCAACTTTCCTATGGACCCAAAGCGAATGACATTCCTCAAAGGAAATACTTTAAGGAACACCCTATCTCTAACCTCAAACTCAAGGTCGGTCCTTCTTTTATCTGCGTAGGACTTCTGTCTATCTTGTGTAGTCTTAATCCGTCTTCTTATCAAGTCCACCTTTTTTGAAGTTTCTCTAATCATGTATGGCCCAAGTACGAGCTTGTCTGTAAACTCCCACTAACAAGTTGGTGATCAGTATGGTCTTCCATATAAAGCCTCGAAGGGTGCCATGCCTATGGTGGCTTGGTAGCTATTGTTGTAAGCGAATTCCACCAAAGGAAGATGATCCTCCCATGTTCCTCCAAAGTCAAGAATGCACAATCTCAAGAGGTCTTCTAATACTTTGTTCACCTTTTTCATCTGACCACCGGTTTGGGGGTGATAGGTCGTGCTTAAGCATAGTTGTGTGCCTACAGCCTCCTGCAAACTCTTCCAAAACTCGCTCGTAAAGATAGGATCTCGATCACTCACTATGCTGGAGGGTATCCCATGAGTCGAACTATCTCTTTAAGATAAATGGATGTTAAAGACGAGGTAGTCCTTCTACTCTTAACGGGTATAAAGTGAGCGCTTTTAGTGAGCCTGTCCACTATTACCCAAATACTGGTATTGCCCCTTCTTGACCTAGGCAGCCCATCAACAAAGTCCATCGAAATTGTATCCCATTTCCATTGTAGGACCTCTAGAGCATGAAGCAGACCACCAAGCTTCTTCTGCTCTGCTTTGACTTGCTGTCATATCAAGCACTTAGCAACAAACTCAACTACATCCCTCTTTATGCCATTCCAAAAGAAAACCCTTTTTATATCTTTATACATCTTGTCTCTACCTGGGTGTATGGTCAGCTTAGAACGGTGTGCTTCTTCGAGAACCGTCTTCACCAAATCCCTTGCTTATGGGACGCATAGTCTTCCATCCCATCTCAATCAACCCTTATCATCGATGGAGTATCTATTGAGGTGACTAGAAGTCTCACCCCTAATTATCTTATCCATCATATCAACTAGCTGAGGGTCTTCACGTTGCGCGGTTCCTATTGAGTCCAAAAGAGTAGGCCGCAACTCCAGCGATGCTAACAAACTAGGTACAAATTCATAGGAGGGTCTAAAGTCAAAGTTTGCTATGTACTCCAGGCTTTGCCTTTCTACAAAGAGAGGACTGAAGGTTAGCTTCTTTCTACTCAAGGCGTCTGCTACTACATTGCCCTTGCCAGGGGTATAGGAAATCTCAAAATAGTATGAGGCTAGAAATTCCATCCACCTTTGTTGTCTTAAGTTAAGATCTTTCTGTGAGAAAAGGTACTTTAACGATTTATGGTCAGTAAACAATTCAAACCTTTCTCCTAGTAGGTAATGACGCCATGACTTAAGAGCAAAAACAATGGCAGCTAGCTCCAAATCATGAGTTTAGTAGTTCTTCTCATGTACCTTCAATTGCCTTCCCCCATAACAAACTACCTTGCCTTCTTGCATCAAGACAACACCTAATCCTGTACCGCATGCGTTTGTGTATATGGTAAACATTTTGTTCCCATCAGGCAATGTCAGAACTGGGGCTGTTGTTAGAGCCCCTTTCAAACATTGGAAAGCAATATCGCAATCCAAATCCCAAACGAAAGTTAGGTTCTTCTTTGTCAATCTTGTGAGTGGGGCTGAGATTTTCGCAAAGCCTTTAATGAATTTTCGGTAAAAGCCCGCTAGCCCGAGAAAGCTTCGGACTTCGGTTGCATTCCGTGGAACCTTCCAATCTTGCACCGCAACTATTTTTGCGGGTCCACAGCTATCCCCTCTTTGGACACCACATGTCCAAGAAATCTTACCTCTTCTCTCCAGAAATGACATTTGGAGAATTGGGCTTTCAGCTGATGTGCATGAAGAGTATACATGACTTCCCTTAAATGCAAAGCATGCTCTTATCCATTCTTCGAGAAAATCAAAATGTCGTCTACGAAGACCACCATAAACTTATTAAGGAACTCCCTGAACACCCTGCTTATCAAGTCAACGAAATAAGCAGGTGCGTTTGTCAAGCCGAAAGGCATGACAAGCTATTCGAAGAAACCATCCGGGGTTTTGAACGCGGTCTTATCAATGCTATCTTCAGCCACTCTTAGCTGATGAAACCCGATAGTTAGATCTAGTTAGGAGAAAACCGATGCACCTACAGGCTGATCAAACAAGTCATCTATTCTTGGAAGTGGGTGCCTATTCTTCTTGGTCGGCTTGTTTAGCTCGCTATAGTTAATGCATAGGCGAAGTGAACCATCCGCTTTGGTTGTGAATACTACTGGAGCACCCCATTCAGAAATACTCCGCCTTATGAACCAGTTTTCGAGCAGCTCTTTAACTTGCTTGCTGAGCTCTTTCCTCTCCCTTGGATCCATGTGTCTAACGGGTAGAGCTACGGGTTTTGCATTATCAACAAGGTATATGCGGAAGTCTATCTCCCTCTTCGTAGGTAAGCCCTCCACTTCTTCAAATACATCTGAGTATTCAAGGAGTACTCTAACAGACTGGAAGTTTTCAACAGAGCATCAAGAGATTCTAGGTATCTAAGCATAACAGAATGCATGGGATTACAAGAGATTTCGAGAGTGTTACCAAGGCGAGTCATAAGTCTAACCACTCTCCTTTCACAATCGAGGATGGCACCATTACTGGATAACCAATCCATGCCTAGAATCAACCCATAGCCCGTGAAGCCCAAAACATAGGCATTACATCTAAACCCAACGCTTAGTGTAGAAATTACCAAATCCAAACAAATCATTGACAAATAAGCCGAGCCCCCAATTGGATTTGAAACAACCAAGGGATCCTCTACTATACTGGTGTCTAGGTGCAGAGATTCAACTAAAGCAGTAGATATAAAAGAGTGCGATGCGCCAGAATCAAAGAGTGTACGAATAGGATTATCAAAAAGATAAACTAAACTCTCAACAGAAATATTTCTACCTCGTTCTTGTGGAGGTGCTATGAGAGCGTGAACCTGCCCTCCAGAAGTAGATCTAGTCCTCTGCCCTTGCCCTGGCTTTCTTGGGAAGTCCTTAGCCATGTGTCATGTCTCTGCGCAGTGAAAACAACCACCCATCTTCCTCTTTTTCTTTCTACAGTCCTAAATCAGATGTCCAGGAATGCCACAAAAATTACACTTCCTCTTGTCACGGGTTTTGTTGTTCTTCCCGCCCTTCTTTGAATATGTCTTCTTATTCTGCGATCCCTCTACTTTCTTATCTTGAGGTACATCCACCTTTGCCTCTTTCTCGCCATCCTTGTCTTCCTCCTGTAACAGTGCCATGTCCACTAGTCTCTCATAAGTTGCACCCATAGGTATATGGGACATAGCTAGGCTGTGCAGTGGCTCATTCAACCCATTAACAAAACGGAGAGCCTTCTTATAGGGAGTGTTCACTAACTCCAGTCTGAATCTAGCTAGCTGGTTGAATTGGTTGACGTATTCCTTGACTGACATACTTCCCTGTTTGAGAGCTAAGAACTTCTCCATATATAGGCTACGTTCAGCTTGTGAGAGAAATTTCATTTCAAACGTTACTCTAAAATCCTCCCAAGTTTCAACTGGTCTCTCAGCATTAGTAACTTCCCACCAATAAGAGGCTTCGTCTTTAAGCAACCACATGGCCAATTGTATCTTCAGTCTGTCGTCCACTTCGAAGATAACAAACAAGTCCTCGGTTTCTTTGAGCCAGTTTCTTGCTTCTACAAATGACTCGGTCCCATTAAAGTTCTTTCCAACCATGGCTCGAAAACCCTTACATATCTTTGAGAAACCATTTGCACGAGGTGGAGGAGGAGGAACAGCTGCAACTGGGGGAGGAGGAACAGCTGCTGGGCCTGCATCATTAGTCGTAGCCTCTAGGTACCTTTTGAACCAGCCAGGTACCGGTACGCCCTCTGAAAGGTTAAGATCCCCAGCCATGCTGAAACGAAAAAAGAAAAGATTCAAAACAAAGGATAGAAAAGATAATGCATATGGCTTTGGGAGGATTATGCCTTTTAAAACAACACTTTTTCTTCAAAATGCTTCTTTAAACTTCTTTTTGAAAATTAATTTCCAAAAATTTTATCTGATTTGGCAACCATTAGCTCTGATACCAAGTGAAACACCCCACCTCCTTTAAGGTCATTCACAAAGGGAATGCCTTAACTTCGGTGGAGCGTTTTAGGTAAAAGATACAGATAATTTACAAGACAGACATATAAACAGCGGAAAGACTAAATTTATTTCATAAGTACGTGGTTCAGTTAAAACATTACAATAACTATCTTAAACCAACTTCCAAATTATTACAACAAAATCTCTGTCTTGGATTAAAACATAAAGAAGCATTGAAAATAACAGTAAGGCAGCATAAATCTCAATAAGAGAGTATCCAAAGCTATAGCCCAAGGAAAGAGAATCCAAGCAATACATCTACTCTCTTCAAGCTGGAAATGATCCAAACTAAGCTGAAGTATTCCCTCCCTGCAGACCTTAGGGGAGGGGGAACGAAAGAAAGAAGACGAAAGCAAAAACGGGACAGACATGAGTCTGGTAAGTCCTGTGATTATTTAGCATGTAAACAAGAAAAAGGATCATGACATGAATAAACTGAACCTAGGACAGCTCCCTAGAAATAAGATAATAAAACTGAATATGCTATCGCACTCATTACTATTTCTCTGCACCCACTTACAAATGTTTCAAATAGCACCATGTGTTCAAGATAAATGATCCCCTTTTTCAATCGGCTCCTACTCGCATACGTTTACTACTTGTGTCATTCGGCCCCGCATGATTGTAGATACCTGTGCTGGTCCCACCATGGGGTGCATCAAATCCTATTGTGGCAACCCGACACAATTCAATATGCACAGTGTATAACTACTAATGCCCAGTGCCTTCTTTTTCCCACTCCGGTGTACGTGCATGCCCGCACTCCGTCGGAACCTACACTGACCCGCCGTTGTTTTGACCTCTTATAATCAGCCCAATAATCGTGCCCCACCCTACCTAGTTCAGGGTACTATGATACATCTATGTGGGTTACTGCTGAAATGGGTCACCGTTACTAGGGTTTCCTAATCAACATGTTAAAATGGTTAAGTGTTCTCGAATTAACCTAACCCCACCCATCAGTTTAGTTAACATGTTGTATTGATTAAGAGTTGCCTTAATTAACTTAACCCTACCATTCATGTCCTAGCTTTAATTCATTTATTAAAGCACCAACCACTCACATTAGATGTATATTGTTGTGGTCGCTGGATGTGCCAGTCGGTTCCGGGCAGTCTTACACCGCAACTCAATCTAACCTCGGGTTCTTTTGGGCTTGATGCGCTAACCTCTCACATTAGATATATATTGTTACGGTTGCTGGATGTGCCGGGCGGTTCCGGGCAGTCTTACACCATAACTCAATCTAACCTCGGGTTAGGCATATTCGTCTTTTACTTAATTTACATATTTACCCTTCATATTTATATGTAAATTATCCACAATTATTACCATTCAAGTCATGCCCCATTTACCCTCTAAATCGTATTCAACATTTTTAGGTATATAAATTATACCATTTTTGTGCCACTAATCATTCATATATTTATGGGCCAAATTATGCCAATAATATGAAGATATCCATTTGCTCCAATATAAATTGTAGCTATCTGTTCTTCCACAGTAAGGGGGTCTGATTGGGATTGTTTAAGCAACTCGCGTAATCGTTGACCTCTTGCCAATTGATTTTGGACTTCTAGCTGGTAGAGAAGGAGACTTTCTCAGGTATATTGAGAATGCTCATTGAATGAGCAATTCAATAACAGATTTCGGATCTAATCAATATTGATATATCGAGTATCTTATCTGTTGATACGAAGTATTCCGGCGATCCCCACAATCCGAGTTTGAGCTGTTGGAATTGGAACAGGTTCGGCAGCAGATCACGAAATCTTGGTGATCTTCGCTAGATTTTATAGTTCCATCATTTGATTTGCTTTAGTTTCCTCGTCGAGACAAAGCATAATGATAAGCAATGGAGATTATAGCGAGTAGACTTAAAGTGGTTCTTCCTTCTATAATTTCGAAGAATCAAGCAGCCGGGTAGGAGCGTTCTTGACAACGTGCTCTTGTCGCACGAGTTATTGCATGGATACGGAAACAAAAATACAAGTCCGAGAGCTATGTTCAAGCTTGATATTATGAAGGCTTTTGATATGTTACAGTGGGATTCGATAATAAGTGTTTTGAGTTATATGAATTTTCCGGCTACATTCATTACTTCGATCTACTCGTGTATCTCTACCCCCATGTTTTCGATATTGCTGAATGGTTCTCCGGTTGGTTTCTTTAAAAGTAAGCAGGGTATTCGGCAAGGCGACCCCTTATCGGCGTATCTTTTTATCATCATACAATACCTCAGGTCCGGTCAAATAAGGTCTCAAAGAAGACAGTATGAACACGATACCAAGGCAAACCCATGGAAATACCCCTTTCTCAAAGAAAAATAGAAACTATGTAACTTTATCGCATTGCAATAGACTTTATTTAGCTAATCTTTTCCGCGAATTCTGTATGAGAAAAGGTTACTTTTTATTGTATTCCGTTGAAAATAATGGCTGAATTCTGTTTGGGCGGTCGGCAAATATTTTTATAATAGAAAGTCAAACAGTGCTACAGCTCAGCCTGACCTGACGATCGAGAAACTTATTCACTAGCGGTGTAGAGTTGGAAAGGTGGATTTTACATCGAAGTTAGTTATTAGATAATATTTAAGAAATCTTTCTTATTTGAAACCCAATGGGCCAAGCGAAGGTTTTCTGGCTTAACGAGAGCTGAGCCAATTCGTTAACATACCACCGAGCCATTTTTTATTAACATAATAACATCGAGCCTTTGTTGCAGCTGAGACTACTAAATCCGCTGCTTTATTTTTGGTACCAACTATTAAAAAGGTTTTCCACGACGACCACAAGATTCCGAAGAGAGACAAGACGAACCTCAAGGATCTTTTATTCATTGAAGATTTGAGTAGATTATCTTACCATTAATTTTACAACTTCCATGATCTCTTCCCGAACCAAACATGAATCTTTCGATTCATTTGTCTCTCACGCTCAATTTTTTATTTTATGGGCACTTTCATATCTTTTTATTTAATGTAATGAGCCTATCCTCTCTAGTTCTGTTTTGTTTGTATGTAAACATATCAAAACCGATACAAGACCAGAATATTATAAGGACTCTTCCGACCAGACAAAAATCCCTAATTGTCAGCAAAGTTGTTTCTTTATTTAAATTTCAATGAAATTTTTATTCAAATCCAAAAATTTATCTTTTTTATACATAGGTCGTCGATTCGGCATTGATAATAAAAGAGCGCCCTTTTATTTATTCTAGTAAATGGTTCAAGTGATTTTATTGATATGAGTGTTATATATCAGAAAAATTACCAACTATTCGTTTTTAAACCATTTCAATATTCACGTAATGGTAGAAGAGTACCATGTTGTGCCCGGACTTCAAACAGTTTAGCTTTAACCATGTTAATGGTCTCACTTTATTGGTTGATAGAGAATCAAAGTTGACTTACCAATAAAGAACAAAATGCTATAATTCTTACATATGATTTATTAATTTATTCAGAAGGAATTCGTCGAGATTGTACACTTTTTTCCTATTTATCTTATTCTAAAAAAAATGTATATAAATAACACAAATAAATAAAGTGCAGCCGGTTGGGTCCAACCTATTCTTGAAATATACAACTCGCACACACTCCCTTTCCAAAAAAAATCAATACACCAAGCACTACACTCCCTTTCCAATAAACATGAATCTTAAGCATAGGAGAATGTAGATCTAAACATATACATAACTTAGCCTAAAACCTTGCATGTAACGTAACATGAAAAGTCACCAAATTTACATAATACACGATTGGTTTAACATACCACATAATAAGTCCCATAAACCACAATAGTCTCATAAGTATATATGATAGAATCATTACAAGAATAGACATGAATCGGCATCACCATTATCTTACAACTAGGGATAACTCAAGTTTTCACTTTATTACAAATCATAACTTTTAATCGTTCACATCTAAATAATAACAAGACTTACAAACAAAAGAAAGTCTTGTTTTCTGGGATCTGTTTTCTGAAATTGAAAAGCAATCCCTTGATGAAGACTATCGATTCTCTAAATTAGATTTGATTCGTAGCTTCTAACTTGTTTTCTAGTTTGAGAAGAAATGGTGGCTAGGCTAGGACGATTATGGACAGCATGGTGGCTCCTTGGAATGAATTTGTGTGATTTAAGGTTGAGGATTTGGGTTACTTTTATAGAGGTTTAAACTTATGTGAACCGTTAGATCAAACTAGGAGCAATCACAACCATCCAAACAAGATAGAGCTATCCAGAAATTGCTACCTCTACCCTAGTGACTCGGCAACAACTCAGAAATCGTCACTGTTTGGATCTGGGCAAGGGGGTCGACCCCAATAGAGGGGGTCGACACCCCTCTTGGGGGGTCGACACCTATGTCAACCCCCCTGGGGGGAGTCGACCCCTATGGGGGGATTTTTCCCACCCAGCTGATCTACGTGATTTTTGAAATTCGAACACTTTTGTTTATTTAACTATTTAACTATATAATTTTCTGTTTAAACATGAAATCTTCTAAACTCCATAACTTCTTCATACGGAGTCCGATTTACGCAAACTCGGACTCTATCTCAAGTAGAATTCCGAGACGAACACAATGGCGTAACCTGTTTCCCTTAATTCTCACTTTTACAATTTAGTGTTCTATAATTCATTACTTTAATAAACATAGAAATATAGGGTGTTACACATACCCTCCATTAACCTTAAACAATATACTGCATGCTTCGAAACTTATTAAAAAGCCTTGTATCTATTCGTAAATTTACCGCTAATTATATGGTTTCGGTTGAGTTTGATCCTTTTGGGTTTTCTGTGAGTGATTTACAGACAGGAACCAAACTAATGAGATATGACAATACTAGATATTTTTATCCTATTTTCCAAAATAAGCAAGACACGTCCTCATTCAATCCATCAACTTTTACTACCGCATCGTATGATCTTTGGCATAGTTTCCTAGGTCATCTTGGAGATGTTAATCTTAGCTTTCTTCATAGTAAACACATGATTGATTGTAATAGTTCTCATAAAACATTTTGTTCTACTTGCCCTCTTGGAAAACACTATAAATTGCCTTTTTATAATTCTATGTCACATACTTTATAGCCATTTGATATTATTCATAGTGATTTGTGGAAATCTCCTGTCATCCGTGCTTCTGGTCATTGTTACTATGTTTTGTTCCTTGATGGCTATAGTATATTTCTTTGGACTTTTCCTGAAACACCCCACCTCCGTTAAGGTCACTCACAAAGGGAATGCCTTAAATTTGGTGGAGGTTTATAAGTAAAAGCCACAGATAAACACAAGACAGATATAAATACACATATTTTAAACAGCGGAAACCAAACAGACTTTTATTCCATCAATACGTGTTCAAACAAAACATTTCCATAATTGTCTCAAAATACTTCCAACATTACAACCTCATTACTGTCTTGATTATTAAAGAAGCATAAAACATAAATAAAGTAACAAAAATCCCCATAGTGCTATCCAAAGCCATAATCCGAGCAAAAGAGATCCAAACCATACACCTACGGTCATGGATCTTGCAAAGAGTCTGACTGAGCTGAGTTGTTTCCTCCCTGTGGACCTGAGGGGGGGGGGAACGAAAGAAAAGAAGATGAAAATAAAATAGAGTTAGACATAAAGCCTGAGTAAATTTAGTGACTCTTCAGTACGTGAATAAGAAAAAGGACATGATAGATATAAACTGAAAACAGGCAAGTATCACAAGCTAAGTGTTGTTTAGAATCGAATGTACTATCGCACCCACACTATATCTCTGCACCTACTTGAGCTTATTATAACTAGCACCCCATGCTGAGGGTGAAGTGATCCCCATTTTCTAAAGATCGGCTCCTACTCGCGTAAACATGTGTCATACGGCCCCCAAGAATTGGAGATACCTATGCTGGTCCCACCATGGGGTGTATCAAGACCCATGGTGGCGGCCCCGACACAATTCTAGAAGGCATAGGTTATACTACTGGGGCCCCCAGTGCCATGTTTGTCTGCTCCGGAGTGTGTGCACGCCCGCACCCCATTAGAACCTACACTGTGCACCCACCGCCGTCGTTTTGACTGCTTGCAATCAGCCCAGTAATCGTGCCCCACCTTGCCTAGTTTCAGGGTACCATGATAACTAACTTAGGTTACTGCTGAAACGGGTCCCTCGTTACTAGGGTTTTCTAGTCAAACATGTTAAGTGGTTAAGTGTTCGTATTTACCTAACCTCACCCATCAATTCTTGTTAACATGTTGAATTTGGTTAAGTGTTTATAGTTGACTTAACCCTACCATCTGTCCTTAGCCTCTTAAAGCACCTGACCACTCACATTAAACAGATAATGCTACGGTTACAGGATGTGCCGGTCGGTTCCGGGCAGGTTTACACCGTAGCTCAGTCTAACCTTGGGTCCTTATTGGGCTCAATGCTTAACCACCCACATTGGATAGGTATTGTTGTGACTACTGGATAGCCGGGCGGGTCCGGGCAGGTTTACGTCACAACTCAATCCAACCTCGGGTTAAGCATACCGTGTTTTCTAAATTTACATGTTTTATCACTTCTCAATTATATGTAAATGTCATGTCCTTTATTCTTGGGTATAACAATTCATACCGCTTAAATGTCATTGTCGTTGGCATGTGCCAACCATGCCAACATATATTTTTCATGTTTTACACCCAACGTTATTACCCCCATTAGTACGTTCGCAACATTATAACAAGTGTTGGGCTCGACACAATTCAGCCCAACTTTATAAACGTGAGAAAAAGGGGAAAATCAAGAACATGTAATATTTTACAATACATAAAGGTGTGTGGCGCATGAACTTGCAATTTAGCGATTCAACTAACATAAATTTTGGGTCATGTGAACTTGCATTCAAATCAAAGTATAACTAAGTAGGTGACATATGAAATGGCATAGTTTAGGCTTATACAAACTTGGGTTAAAACATGTTTAACTTGGCATAACGTCAACCACAAAACTAACATGTTGTATATTCACCAAAATGTCCAATTTTAACATCTAATCATATAGCCTATTCCAACATGAACTTGCATAGTTTATGAAACCCAAACGATACTTAACACAGATCCAATTATACTTGCAAATAAACATAAGAATGTGTTCATAGGTTTTGGGTCATGTAAGCATAAAAGGTCTCAAATCTAGAACATGTTTACATAAGCCTTAATTTAGACTTAGAGAATGTATATAGTCCATGCCATAGACATAAACATAAAGGGATCAAATTCTAGTTTTTGCCACAAACTTGCAAGTGCCATTGTTTTCATATACAATTGTTCAATAGGATTGCATCAATCAATTTAGGCTACAAATATCAACACATAAGTCATGACAGAATCATTACAATACACAGAATTTATATCATTATCATACAATAACATAATTCTATTTTCATTTACATCGAATCACGTCACAGTTTTTATTCATATTCTGAAAGTTCACTATACTTACAACGAATGCAGAATCTTGAATTATGGATTCTGAATTCTGAAATTGAGATGCGTTCCTTAGGGTAGATTAACGTTGCGTTGATTAATTTGATTAAGCTTTAGTCTTCTTCTTAATTTGATTCGTCCCTAAGCTCCTCTCCCTTGAGGGCTACGCTCAATTCCTTCCTGGCAGCATGACGACTCCCATCTTATTTTTTTTGTGTGAATTTTAGTTGAGACTTAGGGTACATATATAGATTTTTAAATTGTTTTGAGCCGTCAGATGAAGACAGGAGAAATCTAGACCATACAAAGTTCAAAGAGCCAATCAAGAGGTGACATGTCAGCCCTAATGACACACCGAGCCATAGAAATTCGAGCTAGAGCCAGACCCAGCCAGCCAGGTCGACCAGGTAGGTCGACTGGCAGGTCGACACCCTGGTCGACACTATGGTCGACCTGGGGTGACCAGGTCGACACCATGGTCGACCCTATGGTCGACCTAGTCCCTAGGCGGGAGTTTTCCCGCCCAGCCCAGTTTGAACCTGTTTTTCGAATTTTGAACTTGAAACCGAGCTGTTTTAATTTTAAATTTTATTCTGAAACTTCCGAAGGTCATAACTCCTTCATACGGAGTCCGATTCATGCAAACTCGGACTCTATCTCAAGCAGAATTCCGAGACGAACGCAATGGCATAACCCATTTCCTTTAATTCTTTCGTTTAGAATTAATTACACTTTAATTTGTGAAGCTTAATGTTATAGAATTCATGGGGTGTTACATTCTCCCCCCTTAAAAGGATTTCGTCCCCGAATTTTTCAAGTTAGGAAGAATGTATATTCTACCATCCAACCGTCCATCTACTCAACCAACAAACACGGGCGTCCACTGTCCTTAAAAGACTTCTAATGCTTCATGATCATATGCATAGTGTGTGTACGTGCCCTTATCTAATGCAGAAATCTGGCGGTCTACTGATTCAGTTGACCTCCTTAATGCGAATCATGTAAGCGTCGTGAATCCATTATGTATGCAAATTTTTCCTACTCATAATTCTACATGAGTGCACCACTTATTCATACAAATGCGACAACCATATGACAGCATATCAAGTTTCAACCATAAACAAATGAGAATGCATATATGCATATGCAATATGAAGTGATTGAGCCGATCTAAAACCTAGGGTGTGTGTGTATATGCATCCATGGGCAACCACTAGCAATCACTAGCAACCATTTGCAGCCATCATCCATAACATGTTTTCAAATACATGTTTGCATCCATTTGTTTTCTACCTAAGGAGTTAGGAAAAGGACCGAGGAGATATACCTAAAAATATAGATAAGGCATAACTTAAGGAAAAAGAGAGATCAAAGATGTACCTTCAAAAAGAAAAGGGTAGGCAGCGCGTATTCTGTCCTCAGTTTCCCAAGTCACGTCTTCCTCGGCGTCGCTCCACTGAACTTTAACGAGTTTGACTTCGCGGTTGCATAGATTTTTCACTTCAATTCCTAAGATGCGGATTGGAACTCTCCTCACAGTTGCTTCACGTGCTAGTTCGGCTTCTTCTAGAATGCTAGGTTCCACCACTTCTGCAGACTCATGCAAACACTTCCGGAGGTGAGAAATATGAAAGACGTTGTGAACTCCGGCCAGTCTCTCGGGTAGCTCTAATCTATAGGCCATCTTCCCAACCTTCTCGATGATAGGAAACAGACCTACAAATCTTTGTGCTAGCTTTCCTGCGGATCCAAAGCGAACGACGTTCCTTAAAGGAGATACCTTAAGGAAAACCCTATCCCCAACCTCAAACTCAAGGTTGGTCCTTCTTTTGTCGGTGTAGGATTTCTGTCTGTCTTGGCCAGTCTTCATTCTCCTTCGTATCAAGTCCACTTTCTACAAAGTCTCTCGAATCATGTCCAGCCCAAGTATAAGTTTATCTGTAGACTCCCACCAACAAGTTGGTGATTTGCACGGTCTTCCATACAAGGCTTCGAAGGGTGCCATGCCTATGGTAGCTTGGTAGCTGTTGTTGTAGGCAAATTCCACTAAAGGAAGGTGATCCTCCCATGTCCCTCCAAAGTCAAGAACGCAAAGTCTTAAAGGATCCTCTAGAACTCTATTCACTCTTTCCGTCTGGCCACCGGTTTGGGGGTGATAGGCCGTGCTCAAACATAACTGTGTGCCTACAGCTTCTTGCAGACTCCGCCAAAACTCGCTTGTGAAGATAGGGTCTCGGTCACTAACAATGCTGGAGGGTATCCCATGTAGTTGAACTATTTCCTTGAGATAAAGATATGCTAGAGATGAGGCAGTCCTTCTACTTTTGACGGGTATAAAGTGGGCGCTTTTAGTAAGCCTATCCACTATTACCCAAATGATAGTATTGCCTCTTCTCGATCTAGGTAGTCCATCAATGAAGTCCATTGAAATGTTATCCCACTTCCACTGTGGGACCTCTAAAGGATGAAGTAGTCCTCCAGGCTTCTTCTGTTCCGCCTTGACCAGTTGGCAGGTCATGCACTTAGAAACGAAATCTGCCATGTCCTTCTTCATGCCACTCCAAAGAAAGTCCTTTTTATATCCTTGTACATCTTATCACCGCCAGGGTGTATAGTCATCTTGGAATGATGCGCTTCCTCGAGAACCTTCTTTGTCAACTCCCTTGCTTGTGGGACGCATAATCTTCCATCTCGCCTCAGCCAACCCTTATCATCGATGGCGTATCTACTGAGGTGACTAAAAGTCTCACCCCTAATAAGTTTATCAATCACATCAACAAGCTGAGGGTCTTCAAGTTGTGCAGCCCTTATTGAGTCCAAGAGAGTAGGGCGTACTTCGAGAGATGCTAATAAACCCGGTACAAAATCCGAGGAGGGCCTAAAGTTAAAATTGGTTATATACTCCAAGCTTTGCCTTTCCACAAAGAGAGGGCTTAAGGTCAGTTTCTTTCGGCTCAACGCGTCTGCTACTACGTTGCCTTTGCCGGGAGTATAGGAAATTTCAAAGTCATACGAGGCAAGAAACTACATCCATCTTTGTTGCCTCAAGTTAAGATCCTTCTGCGAGAAGAGATATTTCAACGATTTATGGTCAGTGTATAAGTCGAACTTCTCACCTAGGAGATAATGGCGCCAAGACTTAAGCGCAAAGACGATGGCGGCTAACTCAAGATCGTGGGTTGGGTAGTTATTTCATGAACTTTCAGTTGCCTCCTACCATAAGCTACTACCCTCCCTTTTTGCATCAAAACAGCGCCTAGCGGCGTACCACAAGCATCCGTATATACTGTGAACATTTTGCTTCCATCTGGCAAAGTCAGAACCGGGGCGGTGGTGAGAGCCCTTTTTAATCGTTGGAAAGCAAACTCGCAATCCAAATCCTAAGTGAATGCCAGATTCTTCTTTGTTAGCCTTGTGAGTGGAGCTGAGATTTTCGCGAAATCCCTAATAAACTTTCGGTAAAAACTGGCTAGCCCAAGAAAGCTTCGAACTTCGATTTCATTTCTTGGTGTCTTCCAATTTGCACTGCCACCACTTTCGCAGGGTCCACAGCCAACCCCTCTTTGGACACTATATGCCCCAGAAATCTTACCTCCTTTCTCCAAAAGTGGCACTTGGAGAATTTGGTTTTTAGCTGATGTGCTCGGAGAGTATCCATGATTTCTTTCAGATGCTGAGCATATTCTTCTTCATTCTTTGAGAAGATTAAGATATCGTCTACGAAGACAACCACAAATTTGTTGAGGAATTCTCTGAACACCCTGCTCATTAGGTCTACGAAATAAGCGGGTGCGTTTGTCAAGCCGAAAGGCATGACAAGCCACTCGAAGAAAGCGTCTGGGGTTCTGAACGTCGTTTTATCAATGCTGTCTTCAGCTGCTCTTAGCTAATGGAACCCAGTTGCCAAATCAAGTTGGGAGAAGACCGACACACCTACAAGCTGATCAAACAAATCGTCGATTCGGGGAAGAGGGTGCCTATTTTTCTTGGTCAATTTGTTTAACTCCCTATAGTCGACGCAAAGGCGAAGCGAACCGTCTACTTTGGTTGTGAACACCACTGGAGCACCCCATTCCGAAATGCTCCGTCTAATGAACCCCTTTTCGAGAAGTTCTTTAACCTGCTTACTGAGCTCCTTTCTCTCCTTTGGAGCCATGTGTCTGACAGGTAAAGCTACAGGCTTTGCATTATCCACAAGATATATGCGGAAGTCTATTTCCCGCCTCGGAGGTAAGCATTTCGCCTCCTCAAAGACATCCGGATATTCCCGGACTACTCTAACTGACTGCAAATTCTCATCAGAAGCATCAAGCGACTCTATATAACTAAGCATAACAACATTCAAGGGATTACAAGAAATTTCTAGAGTGTTACCAAGCCGAGTCAAGAGTCTAACTACTCTTTTCTCACAATCAAGAATGGCACAATTACTGAATAACCAGTCCATGCCTAAGATCAAACCATATCCCAAGAAGCCCAAAACAAAGGCATTACAACTAAACTCAACGCTGAGAATAGAGATTTTCAAACCCAAACTACCCATTGACAAATAAGCGGAGCCCCCAATTGGATTTGAAACTACTAAGGGATCCTTTACCATATTAGTGTCTAGATGCAGAGATTCTACTAAGGCAGATGAAATAAAGGAGTGTGATGCGCCAGAGTCAAAAAGTGTGCGAACTGGATGATCATAAAGATAGACTACACTTTCTACAGAAATATTACTACCTCGTTCCTGCGGAGGTGCCACTAGCGCATGAACCTGACCCCCTGAAGTGGATCCGGCTTTCTGTCCCTGTCCTCCCTTCTTTGGGCAGTCCTTAGCTTGGTGCCCAGTCTCTCCACAATGGAAGCAACCACCCATCTTCGCCTTCCTTTTTCGGCAGTCTTTTGATATATGTCCCACAATGCCACAGAAATTGCACCTTCTCCTCTCATGGGGCTTATTGTTCTTCCCTCCTTTCCTGAAGTCTGTTTTCTTAGCTTGTAAACCCTCTTTCTTCTCTTCCACCTTAGTCTCTTTCTTGTCGTTGTCTTCCTCGTGTAGCAACGCCATGTCAACCAAGCTTTCATAAGTCGCTCCCGTGGATACATGGGACAAAGCAAGGCTGTGCAGAGGCTCATTCAAACCTTTGACGAAGCGAAGCGCCTTCTTGTTTTGGGTGTTTACTAAGTCCAGCCCAAATCTGGCCAGCTGATTAAACTGATTGACGTACTCCCTGATCGTCATGCTTCCCTGTTTAAGAGTTAGGAACTTCTCCATTTGCAGGCTTCTTTCAGCTAGGGAGAGGAATTTCATCTCAAATCTTGTCCTGAAATCTTCCCAAGTTTCCACTGGCCTCTGAGCATTGGTAATCTCCCACCAATAGGAAGCTTCATCTTTAAGCAACCACACTACTAGCTGTATCTTTTGCCTGTCATCAACTCCGAAGATGAGAAACAGATGCTCAGTCTCCTTTAGCCAGTTTCTTGCTCCTACAAAGGATTTTGTCCCATAAAAGTCTTTTCCACCCATAGCCTTGAAGTCTCTACATGTTTTTGCGAAGTCATTTCCACGAGGAGGAGGAGGAACCGCGGCCACTGGAGGAGGAATGTCTGCTGGGCCTGCGCCATTGGCCCTTGCTTCTAAGTACCTCCTAAACCAGCCGGGTATCAGTACTCCTTCTGGAAGGTTAAGGTCTCCAGACATGCTGAAACAGAAAGGAAAGATTCAAAACGAAGGATAGAGAGAGATAGTGCACATGGCTTTGGGGGATTATGTCTTTTTTAAAATATAACACTTTTTCTTGAAAAATGCTTCTTTAAACTTCCTTTTTGAAAATAGTTTCAAAAACTTTTATCTGGTCTCGTAAACCTATGCTCTGATACCAAGTGAAACACCCCACCTCCATTAAGGTCACTCACAAAGGGAATGCCTTAACTTTGGTGGAGGTTTATAAGTAAAAGCCACAGATAAACACAAGACAGATATAAATACACATATTTTAAACAGCGGAAACCAAACAGACTTTTATTCCATCAATACATGTTCAAACAAAACATGTCCATAATTGTCTCAAAATACTTCCAATATTACAACCTCATTACTGTCTTGATTATTAAAGAAGCATAAAACATAAGTAAAGTAACAAAAATCCCCATAGTGATATCAAAAGCCATAATCCGAGCAAAAGAGATCCAAACCATACATCTACGGTCTTGGAGCTTGCAAAGAGTTTGACTGAGCTGAGTTGTTTCCTCCCTGTGGACCAGAGGGGGGAAACGAAAGAAAAGAAGACGAAAAGAAAACAGAGTCAGACATAAAGCCTAAGTAAATCTATTGACTCTTCAGTACGTGAATAAGAAAAATGGCATGATAGATATAAATTGAAAACATGCAAGTATCACAAGCTAAGTGTTGTTTAGAATCGAATGTACTATCGATCCCACACTATATCTCTGCACCTACTTGAGCTTATTCTAACTGGCACCCAATGCTGAGGGTGAAGTTATCCCCATTTTCTAAAGATCGGCTCCTACTCACGTAAACATGTGTCATACGGCCCCCAAGAATTGTAGATACCTATGCTGGTCCCACCATGGGGTGTATCAAGACCCATGGTGGCGGCCCCGACACAATTCTAGAAGGCATAGGTTATACTACTGGTTCCCTCAGTGCCATGTTTGTCTGCTCCGGTGTGTGCACGCCCGCACCCCGTTAGAACCTACATTGTGCACCCACCGTCGTCGTTTTGGCCGCTTAAAATCAACCCAGTAATCGTGCCCTACCCTGCCTAGTTTCAGGGTACCATGATACCTAACTTGGGTTACTGCTGAAACGGGTCCCTCGTTACTAGGGTTTTCTAGTCAAACATGTTAAGTGGTTAAGTGTCTGTATTTACCTAACCTCACCCATCAATTCTTGATAACATGTTGAATTTGGTTAAGTGTTTATAGTTGACTTAACCCTACCATCTGTCCTTAGCCTCTTAAAGCACCTGACCACTCACATTAGACAGATATTGCTACGGTTACTGGATGTGCCGGTCGGTTCCGGGAAGGTTTACACCGTAGCTCAGTCTAACCTCGGGTCCTTATTGGGCTCAATTCTTAACCGCCCACATTGGATAGGTATTGTTGTGACTACTGGACAGCCGAGCGGGTCCGGGCAGGTTTACGTCACAACTCGATTCAACCTCGGGTTAAGCATACCATGTTTTCTAAATTTACATGTTTTATCACTTCTCAATTATATGTAAATGTCATGTCCTTTATTCTTGGGTATAACAATTCATACCGCTTAAATGTCATTGTCGTTGTCATGTTCCAACCATGCCAACATATATTTTTCATGTTTTACACCCTACGTTATTACCCCCGTTTGTACGTTCGCAACATTATAACAAGTGTTGGGCTCGACACAATTCAGCCCAACTTTATAAACGTGAGAAAAAGGGGAAAATCAAGAACATGTAATATTTTACAATACATAAAGGTGTGTGGCGCATGAATTTGCAATTTAGCGATTCAACTAACATAAATTTTGGGTCATGTGAACTTGCATTCAAATCAAAGTATAACTAAGTAGGTGACATATGAAATGGCATAGTTTAGGCTTATACAAACTTGGGTTTAAACATGTTTAACTTGGCATAATGTCAACCACAAAACTTACATGATGTATATTCACCAAAATGTCCAATTTTAACATCTAATCATATAGCTTATTTCAACATGAACTTGCATGGTTTATGAAACCCAAACGATACTTAACATAGATCCAATTATACTTGCAAATAAACATAAGAATGTGTTCATAGGTTTTGGGTCATGTGAGCATAAAAGGTCTCAAATCTAGAACATGTTTACATAAGCCTTAATTTAGACTTAGAGAATGTATATAGTCCATGCCATAGACATAAACATAAAGGGATCAAATTCTAGTTTTTGCCACAAACTTGCAAGTGCCATTGTTTTCATATACAATTGTTCAATAGGCTTGCATCAATCAATTTAGGCCACAAATATCAATACATAAGTCATGACAGAATCATTACAATACACAGAATTTATATCATTATCATACAATAACATAATTCTATTTTCATTTACATCGAATCACGTCACAGTTTTTATTCATATTCTGAAAGGTCACTATACTTACAACGAATGCAGAATCTTGAATTCTGGATTCTGAATTCTGAAATTGAGATGCGTTTCTTTGGGTAGATTAACGTTGCGTTGATTAATTTGATTAAGCTTTAGTCTTCTTCTTAATTTGATTCGTCCCTAAGCTCCTCTCTCTTGACGGCTACGCTCAATTCCTTCCTGGCAGCATGACGACTCCCATCTTATTTTTTTGTGTGAATTTTAGTTGAGACCTAGGGTGTATATATAGATTTTTAAATTGTTTTGAGCCGTCAGATGAAGACAGGAGAAATCTAGACCATACAAAGCTCAAAGAGCCAATCAAGAGGTGACATGTCAGCCCTAATGACACACCGAGCCAAAGAAATTCGAGCTAGAGCCAGACCCAGCCAGCCAGGTCGACCAGATAGGTCGACTGGCAGGTCGACACCCAGGTCGACACTATGGTCGACCTGGGGTGACCAGGTCGACACCATGGTCGACCTGGTCCCTGGGCGGGAATTTTCCTGCCCAGCCCAGTTTGAACCTGTTTTTCGAATTTTGAACTTGAAACCGAGCTGTTTGAATTTTAAATTCTATTCTGAAACTTCCGAAGGTCATAACTCCTTCATACGGAGTCCGATTCATGCAAATTCGGACTCTAACTCAAGCAGAATTCCGAGACGAACGCAATGGCATAACCCGTTTCCCTTAATTCTTTTATTTAGAATTAATTACACTTTAATTTGTGAAGCTTAATGTTATAGAATTCACGGGGTGTTACATTTCCCATCTCCAAAAAAATCTCAAGTCAAATAATTATTCATATCTTTTCAAACTTGCTCAAAACACAACTCAACCCACTATCCAAACTTGCTCACCGCAACATTAATCCTAAACTGGGTCCTGTCTCACACGCTCCCAGTTCTCTCTTCTCAAACTGGGTTGCACTCACCTGCAGGCTCAGCTCTTCATGATACTCCTGCTGTCACACCAAACGTAAGCTCCTCATTGCTCAGCCAACTCCAATTTGTAAATGATGCACCTCATCACACTCACTAGCTCCTCAAGGCCTAATAATCCCATGTTATACCGTATGACAACCAGCGCATTTAACAACATTATTAAACCAAACCTGAAACATGCTACCAATCTTTTCACGACCACCACTACAACCATCTCTCCTATGCCAAAGGACCCGATTAGTGCTCCTCGTGATCAAAATTGGAAAACTACAATGTTGGATGAATTTAATGCTTTAATTGATAATAAAACATGGGAGTTAGTACCTATGCCACCTAATGTGAATGTAATTCAGTCTATGTGGATTTTTCATCATAAACGTAAATCTGATGGTTCATTTGAGCGACATAAAGCCCGTCTTGTAGGCGATGATAAAACTCAGCAACAGGGTGTCAATTGTGATGAAACTTTTAGCCCAATGGTCAAACCTGCTACTATCCACACTGTTCTTAGCATTGCTCTCTGCAAATCTAGGTTAATTAATCAACTGGACGTAAAGAATGCTTTTCTACATGGTCATCTTAATGAAACAGTCTATATGCATCAATCTATGGGTTTTCGCAACAATAGTCACCCTAATCATGTCTGCTTACTGAAGAAATCTCTATATGGTATGAAACAAGCTCCTCTAGCATGGTATCAGTGCTTCGTCGATTTTGTTGCCTCAATCGATTTCACTCACAGTAAATATGATCATTCATTGTTTATATACAGGCAAGGATCTGATATTGCATATGTTTTGCTTTATGTTGATGTCATTATTATTACAACTTCTTCAGGTAATTTACATAATAATTTCATGGCTCTTTTGGGTTTGGAGTTTGCAATGAAAGATCTTGGACCATTGAGTTTCTTTCTGGGTATTGCAGTTACTCACCATGCAAATGGCATGTTCTTGTCCCAGAAACAATATGCTACAGACATCATTAGGCGGGCTAGCATGTCTAACTGTAGAACTTGTCCCACACCTATTGACATCAAATCTAAACTAAGTGCTACTAATGATGATCCATATGAAGATCCCACCAAGTATCGTAGTCTTGCTGGTGCTCTTCAGTATCTTAACTTTAGCAGACCTGATATTTCTTATGTAGTGCAACAAGGGTGTCTCCATATGCATGATCCACTGAATGAACACATTAATGCTCTTAAGCACATTTTGCGCTAAATTCAAGGTACCTCGTCTTATGGTGTCCATCTGTACAAGTCATCGTTGGGAAAACTTGTCTCATACACAAATGTTGATTGGGGTATATGCCCAGATACCAGATGCTCCACTTCTGGTTATTGTGTCTTTCTTGGGGACAACTTGATTTTTTGGTCCTCTAAACACCATCCCACCTTGTCTAGATCCATGGCAGAAGCTGAATATAGAGGAGTTGCTAATGTTGTGTCTGATTCTTGCTGGATCGAGAATTCACTACTTGAGTTACATTGTCCTAATGAAAAAGCTACCCAGTCTACTGTGACAATGTGAGTGCAATTTATTTGTTAGGAAATCAAGTTCAACATCAACACACTAAACACAATGAGATGGACATTCGTTTTGTCTGTGAAAAGGTCGTTAGAGGCAAAGTCTGGGTTCTTCATGTTCCATTCCATTATCAGACTGCTGATATTTTTACAAAAGGTCTTCTGTGCGTATTATTCGATGATTTTCGGGACAACCTTAGAGTACGCCAGCCTCCCACTGCGACTGCGGGGATATGTTAAACTATATATGTAAATATATGTTATTGTATCCATTTTGATTATTCAGTCTGTAATTATTTAGGTAACTACTATATTAGTGTTAAACTATATATGTAAATATATATTATTTTATCCATATATGTAAACCTAAAACTCCCTATTTAAGGTTTGGTGATTATTGAAAGAAGCATCAATCATAATCTTTCAAACACACAGTATACCTATTATGAAAATAAGCACCCGTCAAATTGATTCGGATGTACGCACAGTAAGTCTTCAATGTTGCAGTTGGGAATTCAAAACGCACTGTTATATGCTAAAGGAAGACTGGAAACTATACACCAATGCTATGAAAGACTTACATAAATACTTGTATGCCCCTACTATTTTTTAATACTCAATTCTCATGTCACCATGTCCAATTTTTCATGTCGATACATGATAAATGGACCATTGTGCGCTCAATCTTGATTATGCCATGTGTATTAGACAATTGGCTCATGTGGCATCTGAGAGGTAGTAGGAATATGCAATAGGTATATAAACTAATAGATTCAAACACACATCAAGACTGCATAACACATTGTAAGGTGAATAATCCCACAACTCTAAGTGCAACCTCCATATATGGGCCACTAGGGTAGACTACTAGCCTCAAGGTCATAAAACCACAAATGGTAACCAAATGAACATCATATGAGTATCTCATACCTATTGTAAAAAAACCATAGGTGCTTCAACCCATAAGTGTTATATAACCACAAACAATAACAAACAAACACTACAGAAGCTCATCGATATACTAGAACTTACTAAGTGCTAGTAAACTATATTCCACCATGAGTACATTACACTTAATCGGTCATCAAATAGCCGATAAGGTGTTATCAAAAGTTTTATACCGGTTAGTATTGCGAAATCATTTATCTAAATTTCTCATAACATAAAAGAGATCTTATCTTTTAGAACCATTAGGAAGGATCTTAGATATATCTAAAATATTGAATTTATAATTTACTAAATAATATTTCAAAGATAATTAATATGTATGTAATGCTCTTTTAGTCAAAATACACTTCTTTAAATAAGCCATCAACTCAAGATATTTCTATAAAGATTCTTTATTTATGGAGAGTTCTACTAAAGTCATTTAAATCCTTTAAATAATTTTATAGAAATAAAATTCCTTTTCCATATGCATGAAACCCCTTAAATTTACTTATAATCTTTTTTACACAAAACAATTAAGAATAAGACATTTTCATTTTAGACAATACTATGTTTGTAATTCTTATATAACAGAAAGAGATCTCTATCTATTTAAAACTATACAAAAACTTATAGTTATTTCAAAAAGAAATTTATATTTTACAAAGATTAGAAAACCCTTTCAAAAAGCATTTAGATAGCCTTTATAATAAAAATTACTTAAATGAAATTGTTACTTTCAAAATATATTTCATAAAATAATAATATATTTTATTACACTTTTAAAATATTTCCAAATTTATAACATGGTTATAAAAATTATTTTTAAAATGTTTTGTGATTGAAAGAAAACTATGTCAATAACAAAAAATAAAATTTTGAATACAAAAAAATAGTTGAACAAATTTTAGTAGATCGTCTACAAAATACTTTTAATAAGACTTAGAACCCTTTAAATAATTTTCCAATTTTTTAAAAAATATATCTCAAAATAAGTAAAATAAAAAAAACATCAAAAATTATTAATCATGGTGTAAAATTGCTTCGATCATATTATAGTCGATCAACTTTATAAATTCACCATGTTTCTCGAGTCAAGCGCCATCAAATTCCAATCATCCATGAAATACACATAAAATGACATATAAAAAAGATATAAAGTTCAATTTCCAATCAAATAGAGTTCTATTTGCAAATTGGCACTTTCAATAATGTAGTCAATCAACTAACCAAATATCAATAAACTCGAAATAATTCATGCAATAAATAGGATAAATTCATAACACACAGTGACATATTGGTAAAATTGAGTATAAAACTCACTGTTATCCTAGAGGTATCTTTTTTCCCCACCCCAAACAAAAATGAAGCCAAAAAAATCATTCCTCTGTTGCCTCTGTTAATTTAGTCGCCTACGAGTCTCCAACAGCGGCTTCACAACACCTGCATCTTTGCCTGCAATATGTAGCGACATCTGTTCTCACCAACCACCGCTATCTCAAAATTCCTCTAAACCGCAATCTACAATTTCATGGTCCCCAACCGTATTTCATCGCAATATCTCCCTCATTGCATACAGCCTATCCACCCTTGCTGCGCTACTGCCTCCTAATGTGTGCCTACGCATCATCATCGATTAAAGAAACATATATTTTATTTCTCTTTCCTTCTGTTGGCTTAAGGACCTGAGATATAGGATGGTAACGATTTTTGGGAAATGAGGTGTTAAATAATATGGTTTTGAAATGGGCCAGTGGGAATTATATTTGTCAAAGACTACACTTCAGGCCAAAAAGAAAAGAATAATTCAGTTTGCCACTTTACTTTTTATTTTATTTTAAAGGCAAACGTGAATTTTTTTTATTGATCAACAAAACATTACAATATTTACATCACACAATTATAAACACTACAACACATAACCTAATCTCTATATACTTACCAAAAAAACAATCACTCGCTAAGCAACTTCACTTACATCAATTAAAATCTAAAATAAGATCCACTAAAAAAGCAATACAACTTACACTAAACTTCACTTCACAATAACTTCCATAATAACTCTACATGAACTCTCTAGCGTCAGAAGAACAGTAGCTTCGGACAACCAATAGTTATTCAAAAGCCAAGCAGAATCTTTTACAGTGTAACCCAGCACCTTGTAATGTAAATTTTACAAGCATTCCATCAAAGAACATTGTTATTTCAGTGTATTCAAGCTCCTTAAATCTATTACTTCAAGAACCAAACCTTCAGTCTTATAGCTTTGCACCGCAGATTAAAATCAAACTGTCAAGTAAATTTCTACCAAAACAACCATAACAGTAGCATGAATTCAAACAACGCCTTCGGTATCATCAATGCTTATGACCCTCATTAATGTTTAATTTTAGTACTTATGATAGTAGCATAGCACACATTACAACAAGAATCAACAAGAAATCACAGAGAAGGAAAGCAATGTAACCAAAACCCGGTCATATGTTGCAATGATACGAGAGTACAATCTTACTATAACCAATTCCATATGTTTCATGAATGATCTATTCAGCTTGAACGAGGGCCAAACAAATCCTACTATGTATCATAACATACCCATTCATATGTTCCTTATGTTGCAAGAAACCCAGTCAGAGCAGGAAAACAATCTATTCAGCATGAAAAAGAACATAACCTTTACCAATTTCGTATGTTGCAACTTATCAAGCTTAACCAGAATTAATAGGAAAACAAATCCTGAATATGAATTATATTATAGATTTCTTTCTGAATGCATCAGAATGCAATGCACATTTCCTTGCAGATTTAGTAGAAACAATAAGCAGAAAGATACTCATGAAAGCCCTTTTTATCAACATAAATGTAGATTTCACACGAATACACCATCTAGATCTTCACTAACTTTTGGACCATCTGAGCATATGGACTTGAAATCAATTGTAACAACCGTGCAGAGGTAAAAGTGATAGGATAATTTCTATAATAAGACTAACTTATGGAACAAAGGATTTCACACACGCACGCTCTAAATCAACCAATCATTAGCAAGCTGTAATCATCAGCCTCAGACAACATCAAGACACGTACCTCCGACTAGAGACAGACACCACAAACACTAAAAGCCTAACAAGACCTATGAAACACCCCACCTCCGTTAGGGTCACTCTCAAAGGGAATGCCCTAATTTTGGTGGAGGTTTATAAGTATAAGTCACAGATACACAAGACAGATATAAATACACATATTTTTGAATAGCGGAAAACAACAGCAACTTTTATTTCATAAAAATACGTGTTTCACAAACCATGCCATAATTGTCTTACAATACTTCCAAAAACATTACATTTTCATAACTGTCTTGATTACATAACTTAAAGAAACATAAAAACAAAAGTAAACTGCATAAGTCCCCATAGTTGCAATCCAAAGCCATAGTCCAAAACGAAAGAGATCCAAGCAATACATTCTTTCTCTTCAAGCTGGGTGTGGAAACTGGTCAAGCTGCGGTATTCCCTCCCTGTGGACCTGGGGGGAAACGAAAGAAAAGGACACGAAAGAAAAGTAGAGTCAGACATAAAGCCTGAGTAAGTCTAGGACTATTCAGTCTATGAATAAAGAATTGGGCATGATAAGTATAAAACTGGAAATGGGAAAGCACTATAAACTAAGTTAAGTTGTCTAGAGTCGAATATACTATCGTACCCCATATTAATCTCTGCACCCCTATAAACTAGTTCCCAACAGGCACCCCATAATCAGGGTGAAGTGATCCATTTCTAATGATCGGCTCCTACTTGCATAGTTACATGTGTCTTACGGCCCCCGATGTTGTAGTTACCTATGCTGGTCCCACCATGGGGTGTATCAAGTCCCATGGTGGCGGCCCGACACAATTCTAGAATGCAAAGGTATACTACTGGTGCCCAGTGCCTTGTTTTTCTGTGCCGGAGTGTGTGCACGCCCGCACCCCGTTAGAACCTACACTGCTGCACCACCGCCGTCGATTTGACCTCTTACAGTCAGCCCAGAAATCGTGCCCCACCCTGCCTAGTTCAGGGTATCCTGATACACCTTGTAGGGTTACTGCTGAAAAGGGTCCCCCGCCACTAGGTTTTCTATTTCTAGCCAACATGCTAAGTTGGTTAAGTGTTTTGTAAACCTAACCCCCAATCAGTCTGTATAGTTTAGCATGTTCCATTTTGATTAAGTATTAATTCAATTTACTTAATCCTATCAATCCTGACTCAGCCTTAATTGTCTTATTAAAGCCTCGACCACTCACATTAGACAGGTATTGTTGTGGCTGCCTGTTTCCGGTTGGGTCCGGGCAGTCTTACGCCACAACTCAGTCTAACCTCGGGTCTTTATTGGGCTCCGTGTTTAACCACCCACATTGGATAGGTATTGTTGTGACTACTGGACAGCCGGGCGGTTCCGGGCAGGTTTACGTCACAACTCAATCCAACCTCGGGTTAAACACAACGTATTTTCTAAGTTTACATATTTTGTCTCTTTTCTTTTTATATGTAAATATTTGCGGCCCACTATTCAAATTCATCTTTATTGGGTAAAATTTATTTATACCACTTAATTGTTTTCAAGGTCGTTGGCATGCGTCAAACATGCCAACACATATGTTTATATTTTAACCCAAGCGTCATTACCCCCGTTTTATACGTTCGCTACAATATAACATATGTTGGGTTTAACATTTAAACCCAACTTAGCCACATGAAAAAGGGGAGGCTTAGAACATGGTGTTTATATATTCTAAGTAACATAAAAAGGGGTGTGAACGCATGAACTTGCAACATAACGATCTAATTAACATAAATTAGGCACTTGTGAATTTGCATTGTAATAGCATATAATCATGGCATAAAACATACCTAAACATGAATCATGTTTTTAATCTATTCATGTAATCATGGCATACACATACCTAAACATGAATCATGGTTTTTAATCTATTGATGTAAACTTGCAATTGAAATGTAAATCTAACGTAATTATGTGTCACATATATCATCATATGATTTTGATAACAACATAGGCCTAACACATGTTTTCAATTAGGCATAACACCAAACATAGTTTAGTCATGTTCATAGAATTAATACAAGTTCACAAAGATGCTTGCTTTTGTCACTAAAACAAAAGTATGGTTTTTACACTTGAACCATGATGCCAATTCCAACGTAAATTCATATAAACCATAATACTTAATTGAATCCAACTACACACTAAAAGTGATCATAAAAATATGTACATCATGTTGGCATAATAGTGAATCATATACTTGCATGAATCTCAAATAAACTACCACAAACATATATTCGTTAACATGAATCATATACTTGCAAATATCCAATAGGCCTAACATCGTTATACCACAATATCCCAAATCGATTCAGAATTAGAATCATAGCAACATACAATTATGAATTATTATCAACACAAATTAAGTACAATTCCATTTCTCATTTTACATAAATCAAAACTCAATTGTTCATTCACATCGGAATAGCACTCTACTTACAACGTATGACGAATCTTCAATTCAGGAATCTGAATTCTGAATTTGGAGATGCTATCCTTTGTTGTAGGCGTTGTTTTGATTTAATTGACGTTGCTTTAAGCTTTCGAATTGCCTCCTAATCGTCTCTCAATTTTGACGGCTACTTCTAGTCTTTCCTTAGCAGCATGATGGTCTCATTCTAATTTTTATTTGTATGAATTAGGTGGAGTCTTAGGTCCTTTTTATAGAGTTTGTGAATTGATTAGAACAGTCGATGGAGCTTGGATCAATATCAGCCGTTTGTTTGAAGGAGAGCCCAATCAGGAGCTGACACCTAGCCCTAGTGACAAGGCAAGGCTCAGAAATTCGGCCAAACACAGACTAGGCCAGCCAGGGGGGCTGGGTTCGACCTGGCTCAGGGGCCAGGTCGACACGCTAGTCGACACCGTGTCGACTTGGTAGTCGACCTGGGTGCCCCAGGTCGACTACCCAGTCGACCTGGGTAGCCCCAGGTCGACTACCCAGTCGACCTGGGTGCCTTGGGCGGGAAAATTCCCGCCCTGGCCAATCCGGCCCGATTTTTGAATTTTGAATTGGTTTTTCTGAGCTGTTTGAATTTTAACTGAATTCTGAAACTTCCGGAGGCCATATCTTCTTCATTCGGAGTCCGTTTTACGCAAACTCGGACTCTATCCCAAGCAAAATTTCGAGACGAACGCAATGGCGTATCCCGTTTCCCTTAAGTCTTTGATTTGAAATTAATTATACTTTAATTTGTGAATTTCACTGTTATAGAATACACGGGGTGTTACATTCTCCCCCACTTAAAAGGATTTCATCCCCGAAATCTTCAAGTTCAGGAAGAATGTATATCCTAACATCCAAACGTCCATCTACTCATCCATCAAACACGAGCATCCATTGTCCTTAAAAGACTTCTAATGCTTCATGATCATATGCGAAGTGTGTGTACATGTACTTATCTAATGCAAAATCAGGCGGCCTACTGATTCAGTTGACCTCCTTAATGCAAATTATGTAAGTGTCATGAATCCATTATGTATGCAAATTTTCCTATTCATGATTCTACATGAGTGCACAATCATCCATATATAAATGCAACATCCACATGACAACACATTAAATTTCAACCATATACGATTGCAAACATATATATGCATATGCAATATGAGGTGACCGAGCCGATCTAAAACCTAGATTGTGTGTGTATATGCAACCACGAGCAACCACTAGCTATCACTTGCAACCACTTGCAACCATCATCCATAACATGTTTCAATTACATGTTTTCATCCAAAGGGTTTCTACCTAAAAGATAAGGTTGAGGAGATATACCTAAAAAGATAGATAAAAGCGCAACTTAAGGAAAAAGAAAGATCAAAGATGTACCCTCAAAAAGAAAAGGGTAGGCTGTGCGTATTCTAGCCTCATTTTCCCAAGTTGCGTCTTCCTCGTCGTCGCTCCACTGAACTTTGACGAGCTTGACTTCGCGGTTGCGTAGCTTTTTCACTTCAGTTCCTAAGATGCGTGTTGGAACTTTCCTCACGGTTGCTTCGCGTTCCACTTCAGCTTCTTAAAGGATGTTTGGCTCTACCACTTCAGCAGATTCATGTAGACATTTTCGGAGGTGCGAAACATGGAAAACGTTGTGAACTCCGGCCAGCTTTTCGGGTAGCTCTAATCTATAGGCCATTTTCGCAATTTTCTCGATAATAGGAAATGACCCTACGAACCTTGGTGCTAGCTTTCCTGTGGTTCCAAAACGAACAACGTTCCTTAGCGGAGATACCTTAAGAAAAACTCTGTCCCCGACCTCAAATTCAAGGTCGGTCCTCCTCTTGTCGGCGTAGGATTTTTGTCTGTCTTGGGCTGTCTTCATCCTTCTTTGTATTAAGTCTACTTTCTCTGAAGTCTCTCGGATCATATCTGGTCCAAGTATGAGCTTATCAGTAGACTCCCACCAACAAGTGGGCGATCGGCACGGTCTTCCATATAAAGCTTCGAAGGGCGCCATTCCGATGGTGGCTTGGTAGCTGTTGTTGTAGGCAAATTCCACCAAAGGGAGATGGTCTTCCCACGTCCCTCCGAAGTCAAGGACGCACAGTCTTAAAAGGTCCTCCAAAACTCTGTTCACTATTTCTGTCTGGCCGTCGGTTTGGGGGTGATAGGCTGTACTCAAGCATAACTGTGTGCCTACCGCTTCTTGCAGACTCCGCCAAAACTCACTTGTGAAGATAGGGTCTCGGTCACTAACAATGCTGGATGGTATTCCATGGAGTCGAACAATTTCCTTGAGGTAAAGAGATGCTAGGGATGAGGCAGTTCTTTTACTCTTGACAGGTAAAAAGTGGGCGCTTTTAGTAAGCCTATCCACTATTACCCAAATGCTAGTGTTGCCTCTTCTAGACCTAGGCAGCCCATCAATGAAGTCCATTGAGATGCTATCCCACTTCCACTGCGGGACCTCTAGAGGATGGAGCAGACCGCCAGGTTTCTTCTGTTCCACCTTAACCTGTTGGCAGGTCATACACTTAGAAACGAAATCTGCCACGTCCTTCTTCATGCCGTTCCAAAAGAAAGTTCTCTTTATGTCCTTGTACATTTTATCTCCGCCTGGACGTATCGTCATCTTGGAGTGATGTTCTTCCTCGAGAACCTTCTTTACTAAATCCCTTGTCTGTGGGACGCATAGTCTTCCGTCTCGCCTTAGCCAACCTTTATCGTCGATGGAGTATCTGTTGAGGTGACTTGAAGTCTCACCCCTAATTAGCCTATCAATCGTCTCCATAAGCTGAGGGTCTTCGCGTTGTGCTGTCCCTATTGAGTCCACTAAAGTCGGGCGTATTTCGAGAGATGCTAGCAAGCCTGGTACAAAATCGGAGGAGGGCCTAAAGTCAAAGCTGGCTATAAACTCTAGGCTTTGCCTTTCAACAAACAGCGGGCTTAGGGTCAGTTTCTTTCGGCTCAACGCGTCTGCCACTACGTTGCCTTTGCCCGGAGTGTAGGAGATCTCAAAATCGTACGAGGCAAGAAACTCCATCCACCTTTGTTACCTCAAGTTAAGGTCCTTCCGCGAGAAGAGATACTTCAAAGATTTATGGTCAGTGTAAAGTTCGAACTTCTCACCTAGGAGATAATGTCGCCAAGACTTAAGTGCAAAGACGATGGCGGCTAGCTCAAGATCGTGGGTCGGGTAGTTCTTTTCATGAACTTTCAATTGCCTTCCACCATAGGCTACTACCCTCCCTTCTTGCATTAAGACAGCGCCTAGCCCTGTCCCACATGCATCTGTATAAACTGTGAACATCTTGCTTCCATCTGGCAACGTCAGAACTGGGGCTGTTGTAAGAGCCCTTTTTAGTCATTGGAAAGCAAACTCGCAATCCAAGTCTCAATTGAACACTAGATTCTTCTTTGTCAGCCTAGTAAGCGGAGCTGATATTTTTGCAAAGTCTCTGATGAATTTCCGATAGAAGCCTGCTAGCCCGAGGAAGCTTTGGACTTCTGTTGCATTCCTTGGTGTCTTCCAATCCTGTACCGCTACTACCTTAGCAGGGTCCACAGCTAACCCTTCTTTGGATACTATGTGCCCAAGGAGCCTTACTTCCTCCCTCCAAAAGTGGCATTTGGAGAATTTTCCTTTTAGCTGTTGGACTCGCAGAGTTTCCATGATTGCTCTTAAGTGTTGAGCATGTTCTTCTTCACTCTTTGAGAAGATCAAGATATCGTCTACGAAGACCACTACAAACTTGTTGAGGAATTCTCTAAACACCCTACTCATCAGGTCCACGAAGTAAGCGGGTGCGTTTGTCAAGCCGAAAGGCATGACAAGCCAGGGTTCTGAATGTTGTCTTATCGATGCTATCCTCAGCCACCCTTAGCTGATGAAATCCGGTCGCTAAATCGAGTTGGGAGAAAACATACGCTCCTACAAGCTGATCAAACAGATCGTCAATTCTGGGGAGAGGGTGCCTATTCTTTTTCGTTAGCTTGTTGAGCTCCCTATAGTCAACACACAGACGGAGTGAACCATCTGCCTTTGTAGCGAATACCACTGGAGCGCCCCATTCTGAAATGCTCCTTCTAATGAACCCCTTCTCTAGGAGCTCTTTAATCTGTTTACTGAGCTCTTTCCTTTCCCGTGGAGCCATGTGTCTAATGGGCAACGCAACGGGCTTTGCATTATCTACAAGATATATGCGGAAGTCTATCTCCCGCTTCGGAGGTAAGCCCTTCACCTCTTCGAAGACATCCGGATATTCACGGACCACTTTAACCGATTGCAAACTCTCAACAGAAGCATCTAGCGATTCAAGATAACTAAGCATAACCGCATACGAGGGATTAAAAGTAATTTCCAGGGTGTTACCGAGTTGGGTCAGAAGCCTAACCACCCTTCTCTCACAGTCAAGGATGGCACCATTACTGGATAGCCAGTCCATGCCCAAAATCAAACCATATCCGGAGAAGCCCAAAACAAAAGCACTACATCTAAATTCTACGCTTAGAATAGAAATTTTCGATCCCACACAGATCATAGACAAATGAGCCGGGCCCCCGATTGGATTTGAAACAATTAAGGGGTCCTCTACCATACTAGTTTCTAGGTGCAGAGATTCTACTAAAGCAGATGAGATAAAGGAGTGTGATGCGCCAGAATCAAATAAAGTGCGAACTGGGTGATCAAAAAGATAAACTACACTTTCTACAGAAGTATTTATACCTCGCTGTTGCAGAGGTGGCGCTTTTAGCACATGAACCTGTGCCCCTGAGGTGGATCCTGCCCTCTGCCCCTGCCCTCGCTTCTTTGGGCAATCCTTAGCCATGTGGCCTGTCTCACCGCAAGAAAAGCACCCACCATTCATCTTGGCCTTATTTTTCCGGCAATCTTTCACCAAGTGCCCCACTTTGCCACAGAAATTACACTTCCTCTTCTCTTTGTTGTCTTTCCCACCCTTCTTAAAGTTTGTCTTCTTAGGCTGTAAACCCTCTTTCTTCCCTTGAGAGCTTTCTGCCTTTGTCTCCTTCTTGCCCTTATCCTCTTCGTTCAGCAATGCCATCTGTACCAATCTTTCATACGTAGCTCCCATGGGTATGTTGGTCATGGCCAAACTGTGTAATGGCTCATTCAACCCTTTGACAAAACAGAGAGCCTTCTTGTGCGGGGTGTTGACTAGGTCCAGTCCGAACCTAGCCAGCTCATCGAACTGATTAACATACTCTTTGACTGTCATATTCCCTTGCTTAAGAAATAAGAATTTTTCCAACTGCAGACTCCTTTCAGCTTCTGAGAGAAATTTAGCCTCAAACCTCGCCCTAAAGTCCTCCCATGTTTCCACTGGTCTTTCTGCATTGGTGACTTCCCACCAGTAGGAAGCCTCGCCTTTAAGTAGCCACACTGCCAGTTGTACCATCTGCCTATCTTCTACCTCAAAGATGACGAATAAGTCCTCGGTTTCCTTTAGCCAGTTCCTGGCTGCCACGAAGGACTCAGTTCCATGAAAGTCCTTCCCTCCCATAGCTTTGAAATCTTTACATATCTTATCAAAAGCATTACCACGCGGAGGAGGTGGAGGAGGAGGTGCTGATGCAGCTGGATGATTTCCTGCAGCTGGATGATTTCCTGCAGCTGGATGATTTCCTACAGCTGGGGGAGGAGGAATAGTGGGACTTGGCTGATTGGCCCTTGCTTCTAAGAATCGTCTGAAACAAACAGGTATTGGTATACCCTCTAGCAAGTTAAGTTCTTCGGACATGCTGAAACAAAAAGGATAGATTCAAAACGAAGGATAAAAGATAGTACCTATGGCTTTGGGGGACTATGCCTTTTTAAAATAAAATAACATTTTATCTTTAAAAATGCTTCTTTAAATTTTCTTTTGAAAATAAAATTTCAAAACTTTTTATCTTATCTGGTAAACCTATGCTCTGATACCAAGTGAAACACCCCACCTCCGTTAGGGTCACTCTCAAAGGGAATGCCCTAATTTTGGTGGAGGTTTATAAGTATAAGTCACAAATACACAAGACAGATATAAATACACATATTTTTGAATAGCGGAAAACAACAGCAACTTTTATTTCATCAAAATACGTGTTTCACAAACCATGCCATAATTGTCTTACAATACTTCCAAAAACATTACATTTTCATAACTGTCTTGATTACATAACTTAAAGAAACATAAAAACAAAAGTAAACTGCATAAGTCCCCATAGTTGCAATCCAAAGCCATAGTCCAAAACGAAAGAGATCCAAGCAATACATTCTTTCTCTTCAAGCTGGGTGTGGAAACTGGTCAAGCTGCGGTAATCCCTCCCTGTGGACCTGGGGGGAACGAAAGAAAAGGAGACGAAAGAAAAGTAGAGTCAGACATAAAGCCTGAGTAAGTCTAGGACTATTCAGTCTATGAATAAAGAATTGGGCATGATAAGTACAAAACTGGAAATGGGAAAGCACTATAAACTAAGTTAAGTTGTCTAGAGTCGAATATACTATCGTACCCCATATTAATCTCTGCACCCCTATAAACTAGTTCCCAACAGGCACCCCATAATCAGGGTGAAGTGATCCATTTCTAATGATCGGCTCCTACTCGCATAGTTACATGTGTCTTACGGTCCCCCGATGTTGTAGTTACCTATGCTGGTCCCACCATGGGGTGTATCAAGTCCCATGGTGGCGGCCCGACACAATTCTAGAATGCAAAGGTATACTACTGGTACCCAGTGCCTTATTTTTCTGTGCCAGAGTGTGTGCACGCCCGCACCCCGTTAGAACCTACACTGCTGCACCACCGCCATCGATGTGACCTCTTACAGTCAGCCCAGTAATCGTGCCCCACCCTGCCTAGTTCAGGGTATCCTGATACACCTTGTAGGGTTACTGCTGAAAAGGGTCCCCCGCCACTTGGTTTTCTATTTCTAGCCAACATGCTAAGTTGGTTAAGTGTTTTATAAACCTAACGCTCAATCAGTCTGTATAGTTTAGCATGTTCCATTTTTATTAAGTATTAATTCAATTTACTTAATCCTATCAATCCTGACTCAGCCTTAATTGTCTTATTAAAGCCTCGACCACTCACATTAGACAGGTATTGTTGTGGCTGCCTGTTGCCGGTTGGGTCCGGGCAATCTTACGCCATAACTCAGTCTAACCTCGGGTCTTTATTGGGCTTCGTGTTTAACCACCCACATTGGATAGGTATTGTTGTGACTACTGGACAACCGGGCGGTTCCGGGCAGGTTTACGTCACAACTCAATCCAACCTCGGGTTAAACACATCGTATTTTCTATGTTTACATATTTTGTCTCTTTTCTTTTTATATGTAAATATTTGCGGCCCATTATTCAAATTCATCTTTATTGGGTAAAATTTATTTATACCACTTAATTGTTTTCAAGGTCATTGGCATGCGTCAAACATGCCAACACATATGTTTATATTTTAACCCAAACGTCATTACCCCCGTTTTATACGTTCGCTACAATATAACATATGTTGGGTTTAACATTTAAACCCAACTTAGCCACATGAAAAAGGGGAGGCTTAGAACATGGTGTTTATATATTCTAAGTAACATAAAAAGGGGTGTGAACGCATGAACTTGCAACATAACGATCTAATTAACATAAATTAGGCACTTGTGAATTTGCATTGTAATAGCATATAATCATGGCATAAAACATACCTAAACATGAATCATGGTTTTTAATCTATTCATGTAATCATGGCATAAACATACCTAAACATGAATCATGGTTTTTTAATCTATTGATGTAAACTTGCAATTGAAATGTAAATCTAACGTAATTATGTGTCACATATATCATCATATGATTTTGATAACAACATAGGCCTAACACATGTTTTCAATTAGGCATAACACCAAACATAGTTTAGTCATGTTCATAGAATTAATACAAGTTCACAAAGATGCTTGCTTTTGTCACTAAAACAAAAGTATGGTTTTTACACTTGAACCATGATGCAAATTCCAACGAAAATTCATATAAACCATAATACTTAATTGAATCCAACTACACACTGAAAGTGATCATAAAAATATGTACATCATGTTGGCATAATAGTGAATCATATACTTGCATGAATCTCAAATAAACTACCACAAACATATAGTCGTTAACATGAATCATATACTTGCAAATATCCAATAGGCCTAACATCGTTATACCACAATATCCCAAATCGATTCAGAATTAGAATCATAGCAACATACAATTATGAATTATTATCAACACAAATTAAGTACAATTCCATTTCTCATTTTACATAAATCAAAACTCAATTGTTCATTCACATCGGAATAGCACTCTACTTACAACATATGACGAATCTTCAATTCAGGAATCTGAATTCTGAATTTGGAGATGCTATCCTTTGTTGTAGGCGTTATTTTGATTTAATTGACGTTGCTTTAAGCTTTCGAATTGCCTCCTAATCGTCTCTCAATTTTGACGGCTACTTCTAGTCTTTCCTCAGCAGCATGACGGTCTCATTCTAATTTTTATTTGTATGAATTAGGTGGAGTCTTAGGTCCTTTTTATAGAGTTTGTGAATTGATTAGAACCGTCGATGGAGCTTGGATCAATATCAGCCGTTTGTTTGAAGGAGAGCCCAATCAGGAGCTGACACCTAGCCCTAGTGACAAGGCAAGGCTCAGAAATTCGGCCAAACACAGACTAGGCCAGCCGGGGGGGCTGGGTTCGACCTGGCTCAGGGGCCAGGTCGACACGCCAGTCGACACCGTGTCGCCTTGGTAGTCGACCTGGGTGCCCCAGGTCGACTACCCAGTCGACCTGGGTGCCTTAGGCGGGAAAATTCCCGCCCTGGCCAATCCGGCCCGATTTTTGAAATTTGAATTGGTTTTTCTGAGCTGTTTGAATTTTTAAATTGGCCAATCAGAACCAATTTAAAATTTTTAAATTGGCTAAAATAATGGATTTTAAATATTTAAAATAAATATTTTAAATAATGGCGATGAAAACTGAGGTTGAATCGACATTTGAAAACGAATATAATTAATTATAATTATATATAGAATTGAAAATAGCGCGGTAGTTCGATAATTCGATTTCAAACTTCAATTGAATATACCGGGTGCAAAACAATCTGGATTTTAGTGAAACCAAAAACATTAGGATCTAATTGATGATATCTTTCCAACGAATCTGACCAATCGAAATTTGATAGAAGGAATCAAAAGATATGTCCAGTTGAAAATTCTGAATAGTCGCTATGGAATTCAGGCCCTTAAAAATGGACATTTTGCAAATGACCTCGGATTTCGACGAAACCACTTTTGTTGGATCCGCAGGGTCAAGTTATTGTTAGGTTTCAAATTTCATAATTTTTCGAATCAATATGTGAGCGTGGCAAAAGGAAAACGCGTTTGACCAGCTTCAGTTGATTTTAATCGACTGAAAATTGACCATTTTTCAAACGGTCTCAGAATTCGACGAAACTAGTTTTGTTAGGACCGTATCGTCAATACGAAGCTAGAAAATATTTTTCGAGAATTTTTCTAGTTAGTATGTGGCCCCAGTAATTTGAAATGTACGTTTAAAATTCAATATAATGATTTAAATGAAAATTCAAAAGGAAACTGATTGTAACAATCAAATCGGCTTGCGATACATATCCCATTGTGTTCGGAATGGGGGTAAAACGCTATGGACGACAGGCGGTGGGCCTCGTTTCGAGGTCATATGTAAAAGTCAACCTTTGTGCAAAATATAATAATTAAATAATAAAAAATATATATACTCTTCCCTCCTTTATCTCCTTCTGCCCCCCCCCCCCCCCGATTCAGTTAAACAAAAAAATAAAAAAAATAAAAAGAAAAAGAAAACCTAACCTAGACATCGCCGCCCCTCTTACCCTCGACGTCGACGAACATCATCGCGCCGCCCTCACCTCGAAGCCGCCGACCTCCTCCTTCCAACGCCTTCATCGCGACGCCCCCAGTTCGAGCCCCGAAGCCACCGCCTCCCAGTTCGAGCCCCGAAGCATCGCCACCACCGTTCGAAACTCCGAGCGCCGCCGCCCCACCTCCAGCTCCGTCGATCTGCGAAACCCCCCCCCCCCCCCCTGTAAGTTTTTTTTTTCGTTTTGCTATTTTATTTTTAATGATTAAAAACTGATTTTAAAATGATTTTTAAAACTGATTTTAAAAGGGGTTTAAAACTGATTTTTTTTATAATAGTAAAAACTGTTTTTTTTAGAAAATAAAAACTGTTTTTGTTCAAAAAGAATAAAAACTGTTTTTGTTTAAAAAGAATAAAAACTGATTTTGTTTAAAAAAAATAAAAACTGTTTTTGTTTAAAAAAAAAACTGATTTGTTTAAAATAGTAAAAACTGTTTTTTTTTGAAATAGTAAAAACTGTTTTTTTGAAATAGTAAAAACTGTTTTTTTAGAAGAGTAAAAACTGAATTATGTAAAAGTAAAAAACTGTTTTTTTTAGAAATAGTAAAAACTGATTTTTTATAAAAGTAAAAACTGATTTTTTATAAAAGTAAAAACTGATTTTGTTTTAAAGGAAAAATCAGATTTTTATATATTGATAGTAAAAGTAAAAATCATATTTTTATATATTGAATAGCGTAGTAAAAATTCGATTTTTACATATGTAGAGAATACGGGCAACAAAGCGACAAAAGGCGAAGATTTTATGCAAGGAAGTGTTGTGCAGTTGGATAGCTATTGGTGAGATTTCTGTTTTAAAAATATTATATATGTGTGAAATGAAAGTGAATTGCTATCTATAAATATATATCTATATATATATATATACGCCCCCTCGTCCACAAACCATGGATGATATTTATTGGTTGAAATTGTTGTGAAAATTGAATGATTGTTTGGGATTGTTTGTGATTGATATTGGTTGATTGCGGTTGAAAAATACCCATTGGTGGTTGTGAAATATTTGGTTGAAACCACATAGGATTAGTTTGTGGAAATGAAATAAATATATACATGCCGCCTGCGTGCGAACTAGATGCATGATCCCCATTGTCAAAAACCGCGAGGTTTTAAGGTAGAGCGAGGAGCCGTACTAGGGACGGTGCCGGTGTAACTACCCTGCCGTTATGCTGCCGAAATTTTGAATAATATTCGTGTGTTTGAATTATTTTCATTTGCTTAAACTATATTTATTCATTGAATAGAAAACATTCGTGTGTTGAATTGATATTCATTCGTTGTTTAGAAATTCATGTGTTGAATGGTATTCATATTTTGAAATAAATTGTTCGATAATAAAAATCACATTTTTATCTATATATAAAAACTATTGAAAACATTCATGTGTTGAATTGATATTCATTCGTTGTTTAGAAATTCATGTGTTGAATGGTATTCATATTTTGAAATAAATTGTTCGATAATAAAAATCACATTTTTATCTATATATAAAAACTATTGAAAACATTCATGTGTTGAATTGATATTCATTCGTTGTTTAGAAATTCATGTGTTGAATGGTATTCATATTTTGAAATAAATTGTTCGATAATAAAAATCACATTTTTATCTATATATAAAAACTATTGAAAACATTCATGTGTTGAATTGATATTCATTCGTTGTTTAGAAATTCATGTGTTGAATGGTATTCATATTTTGAAATAAATTGTTCGATAATAAAAATCACATTTTTATCTATATATAAAAACTATTGAAAACATTCATGTGTTGAATTGATATTCATTCGTTGTTTAGAAATTCATGTGTTGAATGGTATTCATATTTTGAAATAAATTGTTCGATAATAAAAATCACATTTTTATCTATATATAAAAACTATTGAAAACATTCATGTGTTGAATTGATATTCATTCGTTGTTTAGAAATTCATGTGTTGAATGGTATTCATATTTTGAAATAAATTGTTCGATAATAAAAATCACATTTTTATCTATATATAGAAACTATAGAAAACATTCATGTGTTGAATTGATATTCATTCGTTGATTAGAAATTCATGTGTTGAATGGTATTCATATTTTGAAATAAATTGTTTGATAATAAAAATCACCTTTTATCGACTATATGAACTATATAGAAAAATAGTGTTATGAAATGAATCGTTTTACAATAAAAATCGCATTTTTATTGTATGCATAAATCGTTGAAATGTGAAGTGTTAAGAATAGCCACTTGTTCAAAATAAACATATATGAGTTGAAATATTCATTAATTAGCTAATGAAATGATTTGCACCTATTTATGTAACATTAGAACGAATGGAGTTTTTAAACCAAATAGAAATCAAATATGAAGTCGAATAGAAATTGATAAATGATAAGAACTGTATATATATGTACATGCAATATTCATTGAACAGGTTATAGCAAAGGGGCTAGAGAAGAGGAATAAAATTTTGTGCCCGACAAATAGGTACACATTTACTGATTTGTTTGGGTGATGATTTTGAGCCTGTTGGCTAGCCGCTTGGTTTTTTCTTTTTCTTTTTGAGATTAGAAGGACCGGGAACGCTATTTGCGATTTCCCGATGCTCCCGGTGCAGGGGAGGTTATGGCGAAATTTTTCCAAAATTTAAGGCGTTAGAAAAATATTTGAAGTTAAAACGATATGGAAATCATTGAATGAACTATATTTATATAAATATAAATAAAATTAAAATGAAACGAAGCCGTGCAGTTCGTGTTTTGAAACCGTGTTTTCAAACAACTAGTACGGGAAATCCGACCATTGGATTTTCCCGAAACCTCAACCGTCGGGTTCGCCTTGGAATAATCTTTCCAACGGCACCAACCTTGTAAAAATCCAACGGTTGGATTGTCTGGAATGTTTAATTCAAATTTGAAGAAAAACAGCGCCAGAATCGATTTTATTTATATATAAATATAAATAGAATTATATTTAATCGAATAACGACGCTGCAGTTCGTATTTTGAAATCGAAATTTCAAACGATTGTACCGGGAGATCCGACCGTCGGATTTTCCCGAAACTGGAACCATTGGATTCGTTTTGAAAAGACCTTTCTAATGATGTAAATTTTGTGAAGATCCAACGGTTAGATTTTCAGATATGTGTAAATCAAATCTGAATAAAAACAGCGCCACGGCCGCCTTATGGCCCGAAGCGTCGTTTTGAATAAAATGGCTATTTTAAAATAAATAAAAATAGCGATAAATCGTTATAAAATATCATAAGCGATATGGAATAGAAATAAACTGAATTTGCTCGATTTATGTGGCTTTTGATGGTTGAATGTGTTTGGTGTGAAAATTACATTAAAGAACAATATTGGTGTTGTCGAATAATTTAACCATTGAAATAAATCGATTTGAAATTCTAAATATACGTGAATTATTTGAAAAGGCCGAGTTAATTCTCATTTCAAATAATTGGCCGACGATTGAAAGTCGAAGATGAAGACGATGGTTGAAGACCGGAGATCTTCACCTCGTTTGGATGGTAACCGAGGTCCTGATTGGGAGGCATCCCGAAATATGGATAATGAGTGGTGATCGTCCAGACGTACGTGGTGATCGATGGGTTTGCGAGGTATTTAGTGCCTCCGGTTTCGTTCAGACCCAGAACGGACTTGTAAATGGACTGTGTGTCTGACATTGGAGTTTATTCTGTGTTGATTGATTTCTGTTAAATATACATCTGTTTGGCGGCAGAGAATTTATTCTTTTGCTTAACGCCCTTCTCTGAGACGCACGAGCTCAGAGGTTGTATATCGATGGACATCAGTCGCATGGCATGAATTGCCTGTGTGGCATGCTAAGATGCAGTGATCAGGGCTTCTGTTGAAAAGCAAAGTCTTGTGGTGATGATCAAAGCACCGCCTGTGTGGCGTAGCTTTGTGTATAACGTGAATTCGCGAGCCTCACACCTAGGTATGAACCTAAAACGGGAGAGGACATCAGGGAGGGCATGCGTTTCTTTCTAGCTAAGGTGGTGTCAGTGACCTACCAGCCCTGACATTTATATATTTTTCACCTATGTGGTTGTTGCTGTTGCGAGGCGCCTCGGTTTGATCGGACGATCCGGGTCCGATGGAGTCATTCGTTGGCTCGTTTACGCCCCAAAGGGCGGGGAAACGTATTGTTCAGGCATAATAATCCACATCGGTGGACCGGCCCTGACGATCTAAAGGTTTGCCTGCGCGCTTGCCTGTGGCTCGGGCTAGAGAGTCACGAATTCGGTAAGGACTATCTTTTGCCTTGGTTCATGACGGAAATCCAATTTCCAGATACGACATCGTGCGGTTTTGATTGTATACCTATATATGGCGACATAGTGGTATGGGGCATTAATGCCATCTATGATTGATAGTTATGATTTGAAATTGTTTTCAAAACATATAAACACTAGCAATAATATCAAATGCCTTTGTTTTATTCGTATCAAGCATATTTTGGCCGTTATAAGGTAAAAAACTCTATCCTCCGGTTTGCGTTGCATTGTGTGATGGGAACTGAGTCTTATAACGGTTTCATTTTTATAAAAAGCATAGCGATGTTTAAAAGAAAGATTTGTTTTAAAGTACTGGCAATCCAATGGAGTAAACCCGTTCCACGAAAGTGGCGTGGTCCTGTGATTAGCCAATTATATATGTGTTGAGTGGATTTCTCATACCAGTCCCATGGCTGACTCGTAGTTTGTTTCACTCTCAAACTCGAGTGCCCCTTTTTCTACACGGGCAGCCTTGTATTCAGGTTTAGCTGGTTCTTTCTGGATAGCTGGAGCTGAAGATGGATTCTATCATTTATTTCTTTTTATGCTGTTCAGCTCCTATTGTACATATTTTGTTTATTTCCGCTGTAGACATTTATGTATAGCTGAACTGTATTTGTACTAAGTAAGATCCTGTATACTGTGTAACTCTGATGATTACTTTTATCCAGTATATTTTGTTGTTCATATCTGGTGTATTTATTTAATTCTGTTCTGCTATTATATGTTTCTGTGTTATATTCCAAAGATAACCTTGTTTCCGTGAGAACGGGAAATCGGGTCGTCTCATCGTGGTATCAGAGCTTTGGTTAAGCTTAGTTCTGGAATATAACATTTGAACGAACTCGTCAGAAATAGAACCAGTAGTGTTCTAGGACGGGCGACTCCATACAGATAGGATCACTAATATCCTAGTATGAGTAAAGCAGAATGAAATTTCACCTCGATAGACACATTTACATTTAAAGTATGTGTTTCTATATTTTTAAAATACCTTTTCTGTGACCTAACACTTGATCTGCCATTTGCAGAAGTACTAGAAAAATGAGTGTCAGAAACAGAAGGAATACAGAACCCGATCTAGAGGCTCTATTCAAGAGATATCGAAATCTGGGTGGAGAAAAATTCTCGGGCAATGAATCTATTATTCAAACTCAAGCTTGGATGAGTTCTGTCGAAAAAATCTTTGAGCATATCCAGCTGAGAGATGACCAGAAACGGTTAGTAGCATCTTGGGCGCTCAAAGAGGAAGCTTTAATCTGGTGGGAAACAATCATCAAAAATAATCCAGAAGGTGATATCACCTGGGACAGATTCAAAGTGATTTTCTTAGAAAGATTTACTCCTCTCGAAGTAACCGAGAGATTATGTGATGAATTTTCTTATCTAATACAAGGTGATATGACCATTCCCGAATATCATAAGAAATTCAATGAACTTTCTCACTTTGCCCCTCATCTAATTGAAAATCCGAAGAGGAAAAATCTGAGATTTATTCACGGACTTCAAAGGAAATACCAGAATAGAGTATTGGGGCATGTGAAGCTTCCTTTTCCAGAAATGATTTACATGGCCTATCAGTATGAAGATCTCCATAAGAAAGGAATGTTACGCGACGAAGAAGAAGTCTGTTCTAGTGACAAAGAAAAGTCGGAAACTGATATTCCTGAAGCCAGTAAGAAGCCCAGTGCCAAGAGGAAAAGGGCCAAAGCTGAGAAGAAACCAGTAACGGCAACTGTATGCTCTAACTGCAATAAGCAAGGACATCTCTCGATAAGTTGCCGATCTCTAAAGAAACCAAAAAGGGATGAGTCTAAATCCAAGGACAAGTTTCAAGTGACCCGGGAGTGCAATCTTTGTCATAAGATGGGTCATATAAAGAGAGACTGCTGGATGTTGAAAAAGACCAAAACAGTTCAGGTAAATGAAATGGCAGAAACTTCGGGGCCCGCAGATGTTCTGGAAAGGCCCGATGTGTTAGAAGGCACGCTTACTGTCAAAAACATTCCAGTCAAAGTACTGTTTGACACAGGCGCGTCCCGAAGCTTTATTGCCAAGAGTGCCGCTAAGAAACTTGATTTGAACTTGAGGAAGCTTAAAGAGCCAATGACTGTTCAGAATCCGGTCGGGGGTTCTATCAATCTCAGTTGGGTTTGTGCAGTACCCGTCTCTTTTTCTTGCTATAAATTCCCTATTATCTCTGTCGTCATGAATTTTGATGAATTCGATCTTATTCTGGGATTGGATTGGTTAACCAAATATGAAGCAGAAGTTAGATGCGCCGAGAGAGTTGTTAGAGCTAAGATTAAATCAGGGAGTTATATAACTATACCGTGTGAAGGTCAGAATGCTAATAGAAAAGACTTCTGGGCAGCTTTGAATGTTTCTCCAGCCCCAATTGAAAATGTTCCTGAAGTTACAGAGAATATTCCTGACCTCATCAAAGACATTCCTGTCGTCAAGAATTATGTGGATGTGTTTGAGGAAGTCGTTCGCTTACCTCCGCAAAGAGAAATAGATTTCAAGATTGCTTTGATTCCCAATGCAAGGCCGGTAGTTCACGCTATTCGAAGAATGTCCTTGAAAGAGAAGGAAGAATTAGACAATCAAACACGACAGCTAGTATGGAAGGGTCTAATCAGACCTAGTTTCTCTGATTGGGGTGCAGCAGTAGTATTTGTCCCAAAATCTGACGGTACTCTACGGTTATGTGTGGATTATCGTGATCTGAACAAACAGACGATAAAGAACAAATATCCATTGCCGCGAATAGATGATTTGTTGGATCGATTAAATGGAGCACAAGTATTCTCACGAATGGACCTAGCTACAGGTTTCCATCAACTTCGAATTGCCGAAGAATGTGTTCCAATGACAGCGTTCAGAGGCCCCAACTTATTCTACGAGTGGTTAGTAATGCCGTTCGGCTTATGTAACGCTCCAGCCTATTTCGTCGATCTAATGAACAGAGTATTCAGAGGAGTATTGAATAAATTTGTTCTGGTTTTTATTGATGATATTCTAATCTTCTCTAAATCAAAGGCCGAACATGAAAAGCATCTGGAACAGGTTTTAGAAATTCTCAGACGGAATGTATTAAAAGCCAAATTTTCCAAATGTATCTTCTGGCAAGATGAAGTAAAATTTCTGGGCCACGTCGTATCGAAAGAAGGAATTGCTGTGGATCCAAGTAAAATCACAGCTATTCAAAATTGGAAACAACCCAGTACTCCCACTGAAGTCCGCAGCTTTCTCGGATTGGCTAGTTATTACCGGAAATTCATTAAAGACTTTTCGAAGATATCTGGCCACTTAACGAAGCTTACAAAGAATCATTCTAAGTTCAAATGGACTCAAGAGAGTGAGGAGGCTTTCGAAGAGCTAAAGTTGAGATTAACGACAGCTCCAGTGTTAACCATCATCGATGGCAACCAAGATTTAAAAGTCTGGACGGATGCTTCTAGAGAATGCCTTGGCGCAGTGTTAATGCAAAGAGGCCAAGTAATTGCTTATGCTAGCCGTCAACTGAAGCCGCACGAGAAAAACTATGTAACTCATGATCTTGAGTTATTGGCTATCATATTCTCTTTGAAAATCTGGAGACACTATCTTCTGGGCGAGAGATTTGAACTGTTTACAGATCACCAGTCGTTAAAGTATATGTTCACTCAGAAGGACTTAAATCTGAGACAGCAACGTTGGCTGGAGTTTCTTGCGGCATATGACTTCGAAATTATATATACTCCAGGGAAAGCCAATGTCGTGGCCGATGCGCTGAGTCAAAAGAATGTAATGATCGCCAGCTTTATTATCACGACTTCCTTGATTGACAAAATATCTATTCTTCAGAAGGAGGATAACTTTATTAAAGATATGATCAAAAGGATTCAGAAAGGCGAACCCTCGTGTTTTCAAATAGATAACGACGAGACCTTGAGATTAAAAGGAAGGATTTGTGTTCCTGACATCCCAGAGTTAAAAAGGGAAGTGTTAGACGAGTGTCACAAGTCCAAGCTGAGTATCCATCCTGGCGTGGCCAAAATGTATAACGATCTCAAAAGAACATTCTGGTGGAAGGCTATGAAGAGAGACGTTTCTATATACGTTAGCCGATGCCCTACTTGCCAGCTAGTTAAAAGCGACCAACAGAAATTGGCTTGATTATTACAACCACTGGAAGTTCCTGGTTGGAAGTGGGAGCATATTTCTATGGATTTCATTGATGGTCTGCCTAGAACCAGAAAAGGAAATGACAGTATTTGGGTGATCGTAGATCGCTTCACGAAGACCGCCCATTTCATACCTGTCAGATCAAATAGAACCGCTCAGAGTCTGGCGCAGATTTACTTCAGGGAAATAGTTAGACTGCATGGAGTGCCGCTCAGTATAGTAAGTGATAGAGATACAATATTCACTAGCAAATTCTGGGAAGCATTTCAAGTCGAGCTGGGAACGAAGTTGAACTTGAGCACCGCTTATCATCCTCAGACAGACGGTCAGACTGAGAGGGTGAATCGCATTTTAGAAGATCTATTGCGGGCTTGTGTTCTAGATTTCGGTGGATCATGGGAAGACCATCTGCATTTGGCTGAATTCTCTTATAACAACAGCTACCAGGCGAGTCTGACAATGTCGCCATTCGAAGCATTGTATGGTAGACCGTGCCGATCTCCTACTTGTTGGGTCGAGCCTGGAAATAGACTTGTGTTGGGTCCCGATATGATTCGAGAAGCGGCCGACAAAGTCGATTTTATTAAGAAGCGATTACTCGCCGCTCAAAGCCGACAAAAGAGCTATGCCGATAGAAGAAGAAGAGATATATCCTTTGAAGTTGGCGACTATGTATATTTGAAAGTATCGCCGATGAGAGGAGTAATCCGGTTCGGTAAAACTGGAAAGCTAGCGCCCAAATTTATTGGTCCGTTCCCTATTCTGGAACGGATCGGAACTCTCGCTTATAGGGTCAAACTGCCTGACTGGTTGCCTGGAGTTCATGATGTATTTCATATATCTCAACTTCGAAAGCACGTTCATGATCCAGACTTGATCGTGGAAGAAGCAGCTCAACAGGACATTGAAATTACTCCAGAATTAGCCGTGAGGCGAGAGCCGCTAAAGATTATCGGCAAAGAAACAAAAGAGCTGAGGAACAAGAAGGTTCACTTAGTCAAAGTGCAATGGAGTGGAGATCCGCGAGATTGTACTTGGGAAACTGAGGAGAGCATTCAGAAAGCTTATCCCAGATGCCGAGTAGATATCTCTGATTGACTCCGGTGCAAGGTACATTTACCATACTTTGCATTACCATTTAATTCTCTACTCTATTGTTATTTTCTTTTCATAGATGTGCACTTTTAATTATATGATCTGAATGATTTTAAAAGAGTATAGGATTTGATTAGTATATTTTTGAAAGTTAAAAACAATTGGATGGGTTGTTGTGTTGTGTGATTGTACATTTATCAAACCACTTTCGACTTTATTCCTTTTCGGGGACGAAAAGTTTTAAGTGGGGGAGATTGTAACGACCCAGAAAATCAGAACCAATTTAAAATTTTTAAATTGGCTAAAATAATGGATTTTAAATATTTAAAATAAATATTTTAAATAATGGCGATGAAAACTGAGGTTGAATCGACATTTGAAAACGAATATAATTAATTATAATTATATATAGAATTGAAAATAGCGCGGTAGTTCGATAATTCGATTTCAAACTTCAATTGAATATACCGGGTGCAAAACAATCCGGATTTTAGTGAAACCAAAAACATTAGGATCTAATTGATGATATCTTTCCAACGAACCTGACCAATCAAAATTTGATAGAAGGAATCAAAAGATATGTTCAGTTGAAAATTCTGAATAGTCGCTATGGAATTCAGGCCCTTAAAAATGGACATTTTGCAAATGACCTCGGATTTCGACGAAACCACTTTTGTTGGATCCGCAGGGTCAAGTTATTGTTAGGTTTCAAATTTCATAATTTTTCGAATCAATATGTGAGCGTGGCAAAAGGAAAACGCGTTTGACCAATTTCAGTTGATTTTAATCGACTGGAAATTGACCATTTTTCAAACGGTCTCAGAATTCGACGAAACTAGTTTTGTTAGGACCGTATCGTCAATACGAAGCTAGAAAATATTTTTCGAGAATTTTTCTAGTTAGTATGTGGCCCCAGTAATTTGAAATGTACGTTTAAAATTCAATATAATGATTTAAATGAAAATTCAAAAGGAAACTGATTGTAACAATCAAATCGGCTTGCGATACATATCCCATTGTGTTCGGAATGGGGGTAAAACGCTATGGACGACAGGCGGTGGGCCTCGTTTCGAGGTCATATGTAAAAGTCAACCTTTGTGCAAAATATAATAATTAAATAATAATAAAAAAATACTCTTCCCTCCTTTATCTCCTTCTGCGCCCCCCCCCCCCCCCCGATTCAGTTAAACAAAAAAGAAAAAGAAAAAAAGAAAACCTAACCTAGACATCGCCGCCCCTCTTACCCTCGACGTCGACGAACATCATCGCGCCGCCCTCACCTCGAAGCCGCCGACCTCCTCCTTCCAACGCCTTCATCACGACGCCCCCAGTTCGAGCCCCGAAGCCACCGCCTCCCAGTTCGAGCCCCGAAGCATCGCCACAACCGTTCGAAACTCCGAGCGCCGCCGCCCCACCTCCAGCTCCGTCGATCTGCGAAACCCCCCCCCCTGTAAGTTTTTTTTCGTTTTGCTATTTTATTTTTAATGATTAAAAACTGATTTTAAAATGATTTTTAAAACTGATTTTAAAAGGGGTTTAAAACTGATTTTTTTTATAATAGTAAAAACTGTTTTTTTTAGAAAATAAAAACTGTTTTTGTTCAAAAAGAATAAAAACTGTTTTTGTTTAAAAAGAATAAAAACTGATTTTGTTTTAAAAAAAAAAAAACTGTTTTTGTTTAAAAAAAAAAAAACTGATTTGTTTAAAATAGTAAAAACTGTTTTTTTTTGAAATAGTAAAAACTGTTTTTTTGAAATAGTAAAAACTGTTTTTTTAGAAGAGTAAAAACTGAATTATGTAAAAGTAAAAAAACTGTTTTTTTTAGAAATAGTAAAAACTGATTTTTTATAAAAGTAAAAACTGATTTTTTATAAAAGTAAAAACTGATTTTGTTTTAAAGGAAAAATCAGATTTTTATATATTGATAGTAAAAGTAAAAATCATATTTTTATATATTGAATAGCGTAGTAAAAATTCGATTTTTACATATGTAGAGAATACGGGCAACAAAGCGACAAAAGGCGAAGATTTTATGCAAGGAAGTGTCGTGCAGTTGGATAGCTATTGGTGAGATTTCTGTTTTAAAAATATTATATATGTGTGAAATGAAAGTGAATTGCTATCTATAAATATATATCTATATATATATACGCCCCCTCGTCCACAAACCATGGACGATATTTATTGGTTGAAATTGTTGTGAAAATTGAATGATTGTTTGGGATTGTTTGTGATTGATATTGGTTGATTGCGGTTGAAAAATTCCCATTGGTGGTTGTGAAATATTTGGTTGAAACCACATAGGATTAGTTTGTGGAAATGAAATAAATATATACATGCCGCCTGCGTGCGAACTAGATGCATGATCCCCATTGTCAAAAACCGCGAGGTTTTAAGGTAGAGCGAGGAGCCGTACTAGGGACGGTGCCGGTGTAACTACCCTGCCGTTATGCTGCCGAAATTTTGAATAATATTTGTGTGTTTGAATTATTTTCATTTGCTTAAACTATATTTATTCATTGAATAGAAAACATTCATGTGTTGAATTGATATTCATTCGTTGTTTAGAAATTCATGTGTTGAATGGTATTCATATTTTGAAATAAATTGTTCGATAATAAAAATCACATTTTTATCTATATATAAAAACTATTGAAAACATTCATGTGTTGAATTGATATTCATTCGTTGTTTAGAAATTCATGTGTTGAATGGTATTCATATTTTGAAATAAATTGTTCGATAATAAAAATCACATTTTTATCTATATATAAAAACTATTGAAAACATTCATGTGTTGAATTGATATTCATTCGTTGTTTAGAAATTCATGTGTTGAATGGTATTCATATTTTGAAATAAATTGTTCGATAATAAAAATCACATTTTTATCTATATATAAAAACTAATGAAAACATTCATGTGTTGAATTGATATTCATTCGTTGTTTAGAAATTCATGTGTTGAATGGTATTCATATTTTGAAATAAATTGTTCGATAATAAAAATCACATTTCTATCTATATATAAAAACTATTGAAAACATTCATGTGTTGAATTGATATTCATTCGTTGTTTAGAAATTCATGTGTTGAATGGTATTCATATTTTGAAATAAATTGTTCGATAATAAAAATCACATTTTTATCTATATATAAAAACTATTGAAAACATTCATGTGTTGAATTGATATTCATTCGTTGTTTAGAAATTCATGTGTTGAATGGTATTCATATTTTGAAATAAATTGTTCGATAATAAAAATCACATTTTTATCTTTATATAGAAACTATAGAAAACATTCATGTGTTGAATTGATATTCATTCGTTGATTAGAAATTCATGTGTTGAATGGTATTCATATTTTGAAATAAATTGTTTGATAATAAAAATCACCTTTTATCGACTATATGAACTATATAGAAAAATAGTGTTATGAAATGAATCGTTTTACAATAAAAATCGCATTTTTATTGTATGCATAAATCGTTGAAATGTGAAGTGTTAAGAATAGCCACTTGTTCAAAATAAACATATATGAGTTGAAATATTCATTAATTAGCTAATGAAATGATTTGCACCTATTTATGTAACATTAGAACGAATGGAGTTTTTAAACCAAATAGAAATCAAATATGAAGTCGAATAGAAATTGATAAATGATAAGAACTGTATATATATGTACATGAAATATTCATTGAACAGGTTATAGCAAAGGGGCTAGAGAAGAGGAATAAAATTTTGTGCCCGACAAATAGGTACACATTTACTGATTTGTTTGGGTGATGATTTTGAGCCTGTTGGCTAGCCGCTTGGCTTTTTCTTTTTCTTTTTGAGATTAGAAGGACCGGGAACGCTATTTGCGATTTCCCGATGCTCCTGGTGCAGGGGAGGCTATGGCGAAATTTTTCCAAAATTTAAGGCGTTAGAAAAATATTTGAAGTTAAAACGATATGGAAATCATTGAATGAACTATATTTATATAAATATAAATAAAATTAAAACGAAACGAAGCCGTGCAGTTCGTGTTTTGAAACCGTGTTTTCAAACAACTAGTACGGGAAATCCGACCATTGGATTTTCCCGAAACCTCAACCGTCGGGTTCGCCTTGGAATAATCTTTCCAACGGCACCAACCTTGTAAAAATCCAACGGTTGGATTGTCTGGAATGTTTAATTCAAATTTGAAGAAAAACAGCGCCAGAATCGATTTTATTTATATATAAATATAAACAGAATTATATTTAATCGAATAACGACGCTGCAGTTCGTATTTTGAAATCGAAATTTCAAACGATTGTACCGGGAGATCCGACCGTCGGATTTTCCCGAAACTGGAACCGTTGGATTCGTTTTGAAAAGACCTTTCTAATGATGTAAATTTTGTGAAGATCCAACGGTTAGATTTTCAGATATGTGTAAATCAAATCTGAATAAAAACAGCGCCACGGCCGCCTTATGGCCCGAAGCGTCGTTTTGAATAAAATGGCTATTTTAAAATAAATAAAAATAGCGATAAATCGTTATAAAATATCATAAGCGATATGGAATAGAAATAAACTGAATTTGCTCGATTTATGTGGCTTTTGATGGTTGAATGTGTTTGGTGTGAAAATTACATTAAAGAACAATATTGGTGTTGTCGAATAATTTAACCATTGAAATAAATCGATTTGAAATTCTAAATATACGTGAATTATTTGAAAAGGCCGAGTTAATTCTCATTTCAAATAATTGGTCGACGATTGAAAGTCGAAGATGAAGACGATGGTTGAAGACCGGAGATCTTCACCTCGTTTGGATGGTAACCGAGGTCCTGATTGGGAGGCATCCCGAAATATGGATAATGAGTGGTGATCGTCCAGACGTACGTGGTGATCGATGAGTTTGCGAGGTATTTAGTGCCTCCGGTTTCGTTCAGACCCAGAACGGACTTGTAAATGGACTGTGTGTCTGACATTGGAGTTTATTCTGTGTTGATTGATTTCTGTTAAATATACATCTGTTTGGCGGCGGAGAATTTATTCTTTTGCTTAACGCCCTTCTCTGAGACGCACGAGCTCAGAGGTTGTATATCGATGGACATCAGTCGCATGGCATGAATTGCCTGTGTGGCATGCTAAGATGCAGTGATCAGGGCTTCTGTTGAAAAGCAAAGTCTTGTGGTGATGATCAAAGCACCGCCTGTGTGGCGTAGCTTTGTGTATAACGTGAATTCGCGAGCCTCACACCTAGGTATGAACCTAAAACGGGAGAGGACATCAGGGAGGGCATGCGTTTCTTTCTAGCTAAGGTGGTGTCAGTGACCTACCAGCCCTGACATTTATATATTTTTCACCTATGTGGTTGTTGCTGTTGCGAGGCGCCTCGGTTTGATCGGACGATCCGGGTCCGATGGAGTCATTCGTTGGCTCGTTTACGCCCCAAAGGGCGGGGAAACGTATTGTTCAGGCATAATAATCCACATCGGTGGACCGGCCCTGACGATCTAAAGGCTTGCCTGCGCGCTTGCCTGTGGCTCGGGCTAGAGAGTCACGAATTCGGTAAGGACTATCTTTTGCCTTGGTTCATGACGGAAATCCAATTTCCAGATACGACATCGTGCGGTTTTGATTGTATACCTATATATGGCGACATAGTGGTATGGGGCATTAATGCCGTCTATGATTGATAGTTATGATTTGAAATTGTTTTCAAAACATATAAACACTAGCAATAATATCAAATGCCTTTGTTTTATTCATATCAAGCATATCTTGGCCGTTATAAGGTAAAAAACTCTATCCTCCGGTTTGCGTTGCATTGTGTGATGGGAACTGAGTCTTATAACGGTTTCATTTTTATAAAAAGCATAGCGATGTTTAAAAGAAAGATTTGTTTTAAAGCACTGGCAATCCAATGGAGTAAACCCGTTCCACGAAAGTGGCGTGGTCCTGTGATTAGCCAATTATATATGTGTTGAGTGGATTTCTCATACCAGTCCCATGACTGACTCGTAGTTTGTTTCACTCTCAAACTCGGGTGCCCCTTTTTCTACACGGGAAGCCTTGTATTCAGGTTTAGCTGGTTCTTTCTGGATAGCTGGAGCTGAAGATGGATTCTATCATTTATTTCTTTTTATGCTGTTCAGCTCCTATTGTACATATTTTGTTTATTTCCGCTGTAGACATTTATGTATAGCTGAACTGTATTTGTACTAAGTAAGATCCTGTATACTGTGTAACTCTGATGATTACTTTTATCCAGTATATTTTGTTGTTCATATCTGGTGTATTTATTTAATTCTGTTCTGCTATTATATGTTTCTGTGTTATATTCCAAAGATAACCTTGTTTCCGTGAGAACGGGAAATCGGGTCGTCTCAGCTGGGTTCGACCTGGCTCAGGGGCCAGGTCGACACGCCAGTCGACACCGTGTCGCCTTGGTAGTCGACCTGGGTGCCCCAGGTCGACTACCCAGTCGCCTGGGTAGCCCCAGGTCGACTACCCAGTCGACCTGGGTGTCTTAGGCGGGAAAATTCCCGCCCTGGCCAATCCGGCCCGATTTTTGAAATTTGAATTGGTTTTTCTGAGCTGTTTGAATTTTAACTGAATTCTGAAACTTCCGGAGGCCATATCTTCTTCATTCGGAGTCCGTTTTACGCAAACTCGGACTCTATCCCAAGCAGAATTTCAAGATGAACGCAATGGCATATCCCGTTTCCCTTAATTCTTTGATTTGAAATTAATTATACTTTAATTTGTGAATTTCACTGTTATAGAATACACGGGGTGTTATAACCTAACTCACATCCAATAAGCCAATCAAGCTAACATAACTCACCAAGTAAAAGCGGATGATCGTAACTTCTTGGTAAATAACTGAAGGCAAACCAGGAAAGAGTCTACCATAGATCAAACAAAAAATGCTGCAAATCCGACTGCATCTAGAAGTACACTCCCCGATGAAGTAGAGAAAATGCTGCATCCAAAGAAAATTGAACCAACACCCATTGCTGTTGAATCCCATTGCCCTTTTTATGATAGGAGAATCAGCAGATCCCATCTATCCCAACTCCACTTAGTAAGAGGCCAAAAATGTCGAAAATCGCCAGGTAATGTAGATCAAAATCACTTGGATTCGAATGGCATATTACAGAAACCTGGAGAGAAGTATCTCGATGCAAGAATTGCAAGGGCGAGCAGCGGACGGCTAGAAGTAGTTAAGCTTCGTGCTATGGAAATAAATCTGAGGACTGAAGCAAGGTAGCAAAAAGACGATGGACCAGCAGCGGATCGATGAGGATTATCAGCCAGATCTAAAGTTAAAATTAGGGTTTGGGAGAACCCACGCACAATGTAAACAAGTGATATACGAAAGTTAGAAGGTGAAAGAGAAGAAGAAAACAATGAAGAGTAAGAAGAAGAGGAGAAAGAAAATTCGCTTGATGCCATTTACAAGCTTCGCCCAAACCTAACTGCAAAATCACCCACCACTTTATTTATTATATATATTTCTCTTTTGTTTAGACAACACCTTTATGTAATTGTAAGTTGATTTCAATCCAATTTATTTAATTCAATACTTGTTTATTTTTATTTAATTATTTATGGTATTAACGTAATTTTTTAATATTATTTTTCAACTATTTCAACAATATGAAATTTTATTTGCACTATAGAAATATCTTATAGTTATTACAATCATTTTATTAAAATTCAATATGGTTTCTGAAAAGAATTTATCAATTAATTATAATTATTAAAACAATATTTTTATTAAGTAGGCTTCAATAAAGTAAAAAAATATTTTTAAATTAATAATTATCAAAAATTGTTTTACTTAAACTCACGTTTGACCATCTTTTTGGCAAAGCAGTCACACATCAAGATTATGGTCAGCCACACGCTCAAGTCTCGAGAACGTCGTCAGAAAATACAAAGCAATTTGGTCGAAGTCGAGACGTATTCAGAAAAGGTTAGAAATAGTGTCGATTCGCGAAATCATTGTTATTAAATTGGGAAAAGACGACGTGGTAAAAATACGTGATCGACTCGGTCCGATCAGCTCAAAATCCTTGAGCGTATCAGCCTGGTCACGTGGCAAAACTCATCGTGGGAAAATATATGGAATGCGGTAAATTCTATATTCACGGACTCAAAAACAGCTGATCGGCATGGTAAGATCAGGGAAAGTGGGTTGCGTAACACACGACATTCAAATCTAGCATTTGGGAAAACTTGAGTTCGACACACAAAAAAGGTAGATTGACACATGAAAATCGCCCAAAATCGAATGTGCCACCCTACCCAAGGCAGCTTTGAAAAATTGGCTTAGCATAAGGGAAAAATCATCCCCCCTTCCTTCACATCACCAGGGATATGGAAAAACGCTGAATTGCATCATTGGGGGATGCGAAATTCCTCGGTTGAGGATCGCAGATTTTGGGATGCGAAAAGTGGTAGAGGGGCGGATACGAAATTAGCATATCGAATGGAAGGATCGGAGCGGGCAGTGATGCAAAATCCCCGAGTTCGCATCACGGATTTGGGATACAATTTTTGGCTTTGGCATGGGATTTGAAATATGGTATTTGCTAAGGCAAATTACCAAGCGTGCAGGGGACATGCGGATTTGTCACTTTTGCTTGAGCAACGAGGGTTTGGCAAGTCCTTTCTGGGATGCAAAAATGTGTTTCAAGCACCTGGGTTTGAAATCTGGATTTTGGCAAGAATATTTGGCAACATGGTTTTGACATGTAGATCACATGAAAATGCTTGATCAGCACGTATCGATCAGCTACTTTTCAGGATTCGAAATTTCACACTTCAAGGATGCGATTTTTTGTGAATGACTTGGTTTTTTTGGCTATCTTTTTAGGATGTGAATTTTGCATCCCCTCAGGACATGAAATTTGGGCTGATGCTCCCAAAGCTCACCTATAAATACCACAATGCTTGGCATTCAAAGGGGTTGGTTCTTGATTGACATTTTTGGAATTTGCCTACACTTTGGAATATGAGGTTAGAGCTCTCAAGCAACATTAATGGCTACCATCATCTTCATGACTTTGGACATCTCCATGGACTTGTAGACGTTGCATAAACGTTTGCCTACAACTTTAGGATATTCAATTGGACATTTGGCTTCCTTTTGAACATATTTTCATATTTTTGGACATTGGAGCTATTTCTTGGAAATTAACACACTTTGACTCAATGAAGAAGAAGGGCATTTTACTAAAAATTTAGAATTGACAAGTTACTTGTTGTTCTATTATAGAACTTTGTGCACATAAATTGTCCGAACTTGTATAGACATTGTAATTGTCTATACTATGATGAATGATTACTATAAAGTGGACGTAGGCGGTAGTGCCGAACCACTATAAAAGTTGTGCATCCCTTTACATTTCTCATACTTTTGATATTCAAAGTACAAGTTTACTGCTAAACTTAAACTTGGGGGTTGGCGTTCGCAAATCACCAATTTTCCATGTCAACGCTTTGGCGTGCCAGGAAAGGGACGCACATCTTCGACTTCTGCTTTTGATTTGATTCTTGGATTTCATTTTCGGATTTGGTTTTGGGTTTCGACTTCAGTTTCAGTTTTTGACTTTGACTTTGTCTCTTGCTTTTCATCGTGGTTAATCCTAAAAAGCTTGACGCTATTGTTGAAGCTCAAGGTACCAGAGGTGAAGAAAGTCAAAAACTTTTTTCGATCGGAATTCCCTCAAACTACGTCACTTGAGATGACGTCGACGGGATAATTAAGAGTTTTGCTACGGATTTGAATGCTCGACTCGAGCGATAGGAGGAAGTGATGGCTACTTTTCTCGCTCGGATTGAGGCTAGGATCAGAAGTATTGGAAAGCCAATAAGCTAGTCAGATATTATTGGAACAAACACTAGTGCTCTGCAGGCTGCGACTCGGGATTTGGGGCGACCCCGGAAACTAATCAGTAGGGCGATGATAATCCTCAAACCGGTGTTGTTCTCGCTACACTCGAGGTAACCCTAATCTCGATGTTGCTCCAGCTCGTGATGCTTTGGTCGGTCAAGTCGCGGGTTCCGCCATTGGTAATGTGGTTCAAGCGCCAATGCGCGCAGCTTTGGTCGGTCAAATCGTGGATGTTATTTGTCGATTCACTCAAGGCGGTGCCACTTCTTTGGATTTGCATTGTGCTACTCGTGGTCCTTTCTCTTTGGATATGAGGAATTCTCTCAACCCACCGAACTTTAAACTACCTATGTTGGAAGCCTACGATGGTCGGAAGGATCCAACTGCTCACTTGATGCACTATGTGCGACATGTGGAAGTTCTTTCTACTTTAGAAAGTGTCATGGAAAAGTGTTTTTCGCTTTAATTGACAGATATTGCTATCATGTGGTTCAAGCAACTAGGAACAAATTCTATCCACTCTTGGAATGCTTTGATTAGGAAGTTTTCTGAGCAGTTCAGAGCTTACATCACTCCTTCGAAAAGCGTTATGACTCTAATAGTTATTAAGCAGAAGTTCGGAAAGACTCTGCCTAAGTTCTTAAAAAGATTCAACGTGACGGTGGCGGCAATCGATAGACTTGATCCGTCCATGATTTTAATGGCCACAGTCTCAGGTGTTCGGGATAAGTCAGACTTTAAAACTTCATTGCATCGAGACCTGCCGATGGATCTCAATTAATTCTATTTTGAAGTTGAAAGGTTTCTTCAAAAAGAAGATGCGAAGACTGATAAAAAGGTTCTCGATGATAATGTGATTAAGGGTGGGAAACCGTCCGACTCTTGTAAGGCTGAAGATTTTGGTACAAGTAAACCTCCTTCGGGGAATGATCGTAATACAGCTTGGAGGCCACTTAAGTTCTCGACTTATTCGGAGCTTACCTGCACCTCTTAGAAGATCTACTTGGAGATTCATCCCACTGCACCTTTTAGGAAGCCTCTTATAAGGAAATTGACTTAAACTGAAAAGGATATTGGTCGACATTGGTTGTTTCAAGATCTTGATCGTCATAATACAAACGATTATCATCATCTCAGGGATAAGATTGAGGAGCGTGTCAAACATGGTGAGCTATCATGATTTGTTCAAACTCGGGTTGTGATGCCAGGATAGGCACAACCCCCTCATGCTAATCAGGATCAGCCCAAAACCAGCACTCGTCTTGGTGGCATTATTATCAACTAATTTCATTAGGGCTCTGATATCTCAGATGCATGCCTCGCGAGTGTAACAATCCATAATTTTAAAGAGAACTATAATGATAAAATAAAGAATATTTAATAAAATATTAGGAATTAAGGGAAATGGACTGTACCATTACGTTCATCTTGGAATTATGCTTAAGATAGACTCTGAGTTTGCGTAAAACGGACAACGTATGAGGAAGGTATTAAGCTTAAAAGTTTGTATGCTAATAGGAGAATTATATATAAATAAATCAAGCCCAGAATTCCAAATAATTCAAAAAATCAGAGCAGGAAATCAAAGTAGGATTCTGGCCCGTTAGGGGTCGACCCACACCTCATAGGGGTCAACCCTAGGGTCGACACACACAAGAGGGTGTCGACCCTACGATCGACCCCAGGGTCGACCCACCCCAGATCCGTGCCAGATTCCTACCCTGCACTTGGATGTATTTCTGGATGAGATTCGTTGGCGGTAGGATATAAATAGGACAGCATATCTATTGTTTTATTCACCCAAAATAATGGAGACACCGAGATGGTGGCTCAGTTTGGATTGAATTAGCCTATTCTTCTGCAATAACAACTTATACGTATTCAAGAATCTTTGCTTCAACATCAACATTCTTTTCTCTGTCCTTTAGATCTAGTCTCGGTGAGTTCATGTTATTTTTAGATATAAACATTTAACAAGTAATCCTAACATGTAAATAAATCTTGATCTAAACCTATGCCTGTTAAGAATCTGATTCATACCTAAACCGATCTGCCATTACAAGTACACCTGATCTACCATTCAGTTCTCTTATGCCTAATTCTGTCATCATATGCCCATTTTGTTATTATGCCAATTTTTGTCATCATATGCCTATTCTGTTAAGATGCATATTTATTTTATCATATGTCTGTTTTGTTATTATGCCTACTTTTTCTCTGTTATCTCCCTCTTTCCCTTTTTATTTTTATATCCTAGGCTACCTTCGAGCCTAGGCCTATCGCTGAAATATGTGAATGGACGAAATTGGGAACGGTTGGGAAAGATAAATTAGGGGATAACATGTATCGTGAATCAAGAGTGGAATTTGGGGGAATAACCTATGATGAACATGAATAATTGTTTAAGAATGAATAGGCCTAAATTTACAGTAAATAGAAATTATAACCGCACTTAGACACGAGGTTAAATTCGACTTGTTGTAGAAGTTTGCCCGGAACTACCCGGCAAATCCAACATCCACAAGTGGTTAAATTAATGTGAGGGGTCTAGTGTGTAAATGTACAAATAACGGTTCTAAGACGCGTGGTTAAGTCCAGCTTGTGGTAGAAGTCTGCCCAAAACCTCCCAGCATATCCAGCATCCACATGTGGTCAACTTAATGGAGAGGTCTGGTGCATTAACATACATGAACGGGGAATGATAATAATCTATTAACCTGTAATACTTAAACTGTTTAAATCCATTGGGGTTATATAAACCTACCAAATTGTGTATGGGTTAAGTAAACTTGTTTGAATAAACGGGAAGGTAAATAAATCTGTTAAATCTGTAGGGGGTCATACGAACCCGACAAACTTAACATGTTTTATATGTTAGGATTATGCGGGCTTGTTAATCTATTAGGCATAACCTATCAAAATCCTAGTAGTAGGGATGCAAGCTTAAGGGGTGGCTTATATCATATGTTGTGTGGGACCAGTATTAGTCATTAACTCATACTGGTATCCAAAGGGGGACCCCGAGGTTCATATGGTTGAAGGTGTCTGATGGCGTGTTCCAACGAGTTCATGTGCGTGCATGGATCCACCTACTCGGGAAAATAAGACACTATAGCACCAGTAAATATGGTTATGCTTATCTGTGGGTTGCCACTTTAGGAAGTGATACATCCTACAGTGGGGCCGACACAGGGTATTTACGGAATAGGGAGCCGATCGATTGGGGTAGTAATTAGGGTACACCAAGTCCTGCCTGTTTTTTTTTTTTTTTTTTGAGCAGACGGATGTGTAGCATGATGCTACGCAGCCAGTTAATATAATATTAATATAGATAATATCCAGTTGACAAACCCAACTGGTGGCCAAAAAGCAAGAGATTCAAGAAACTCAATGACAGCTACCCATATACATACAACTAGTCAAGCCACTGGACAACTAAAACCATAGCATAATATGATTTACATATACTGCAGCATAATAAGCAGGCTACCAAGGAAATCAAACAGCATCAGACGAGCTCACGACTTGAATTAACAAAGTTGTTACCCACTGATTCAGCTGGAGATGGCTGTGGCAAAGCAAGATTAAGGGGAACAACCTGCAATCCTGTCCAAAGTCGATAAAAGTAATCAATTTGCCTGCAAACACTTAGAACATTGCCTTTTCTTTTGTTAAAAACAAAATCATTGCGTTGCTTCTAAATACACCAACAATATATCACAATGAAAGTATCCTTCTGTGTATCAATTGATGCATATTGCCAGTAATCATAAAGTGATGTTATAATTGGCATGAGACCCAATAGATGAAAACTAGCAGCTACCCAAATTGGATAAGAGAAATCACATTCAAAAAACAAGTGCTGAACAGTTTCATCATGTTCATTACAGAAGACACAACTAGAATTGGGGACAATACAACAACAAAACAATTTTCTATGAGTATTGATTTTGTTGTGAATCAAGCAACACTGAAGAAACAACATTTTAGGAGAAGTTTTGCATTTCCAAAGTCTAGCAAAAGAAAAACATCTCCCAGTATGACTTAAAAACCGATAGCATGAAGCAACAGAAAAACCTTTAGAAGGAGAGAGCGCCCAAAAATAGTTATCTGGTGAATCAACAGCTTGGATACCAGAAAGCACATCATTGATAGAAAACAAGTTTATGAGAACAGAGGTGCCAAATGAACCTTGTGGACAAAGCCCAATAATACCAGCATCAAGGGTACTAGCCACCGAGAGGAGAGAGTGGTTAATATGTGAATAAAGAGTTGAGAACACAGATGATAAAGGGAGCTGGCCATAACAAATATCATGCCAAAATAGACAGTTTACACCATCTCCAATAGATACATGAAAGAGATTACGAGTACGGGGAAGGGATGCAAGTACACCAGACCATAAAGGGGACACTTTAAAATCAGGCTTGATATGAAGAACAAGGAATGGGTTAGACCTATAATAACGAGTTAAAATCCATTCTTTCCAAATGTAATACCCTGGAGTAATTAATCTCCAAATCAATTTTGATAGCAATGAAAGGTTGAATAAAGAAAGATTTATAACACCCAAATCCCCCTGATTCTGATGAAGGCAAACAGTTTGCCAGTTAACCAATTTCTTGCATTTTCTACCATTCCATAAAAAGGAGCTTCAAACTGAATCAATTTTATTAATTACTCAAGCTGGTAATTTATGAAATGACATCCAATAAGTAGGGAGAGCTGAGAGAACCGATTTAACCAACACCAAATGACCCATGGATGAAAGAGAATTAGCTTTCCATGAAGCAAGTCCTGCCTGTTTTTATGCTCGTTATTATCGTTTGGGGTAACACCCGTTATTTTCATTGAGCTTCATGTTATTATCTTTGGGGGTAAAACCCGTCACTAGTAGTACACCTAAGTCTACCATTATGTTTCTATTGGGATCATTCAGTTTCTGTTATACTAGTATTGGTGCAGAGAAAAGAATTTGAGAAGCGTAATCTATTCTGTTCTGTTTATTCTTCTTGTCCTGCTCAATCTGTTATACTTGTCTTATGATACTATTATCTCTCTCATCCATTTTATATGCCTGTCATGATACTTTTACTTATTTATATGCTAAAAGTAACTGGACTCGCCGGACTTTATGTCTGACCTGTTTTGTTTCCTTTTCTCTCTCTTCTTTTCCCCCTCCCCCAGGTTCTCAGGGTGGAAGTACTCAGGCTTGATTAGGATTCCCCCTTCTGTTTCTAATTGGAGTTGCTTAGATGTACCGCTTTGTTTACCTGTCTACCTTGTTATGGATACTTTTGGGGACTATGATTTCATTTACTGTACTCTGATGATTTTAGTACAAGACAAATATTTTAATTTGATGTAACAGGTTTTCTGTATTTCATACTTATGCTGTAACTGGATTTTGGACCACAATGTTTACTGTTTGAAAAATAAAGTTTTAAATTCCGCTTCTACTTTATATCTGTCTTGTGATGTTTTTGTTTCTATTTACCTATGCTTCATAGAACTAAATGCATTCTTTTAAAGAGTGACATTAACGGACGTGGGCGTGCCACATTTGGTGTCAGAGCCGAAGTTTACAAGATCAGATAATAGGTTTTGAAAATTGTTTTTAAAAATAAAGCATTTTCAAAAGAAAAGTATGTATTTGAAAACATATTCCCCAAAGCCGTATGAAATATCTTTCGATTCTCTATTTGAATCGCTTTTTACTTTCTTTTCGTCATGTCTGGGAACCGAATATTCCCGAGGGCATTCAAAGACCATCTTGGTTTCGTAGATATCTCGTGGTTATGACATCAACCGGAGGCCAAGAAAACGCCATCCCCGAACTGCAGCCGATGTCCTGCTCCTCCGCGAGCGGATAATTTCTCTAAGATATGCAAGGATTTCTGTGCTATGGGAGTAAAGCCTTTCCGAGGGACTGAGGCTTTTGTAGAATCAAGGAATTGGCTTAAAGAGACGAAGGACTTGTTTGAGATTTTAGAGGTTGAAGACCGTAGGAAGATTCAGTTGGTCGTTTGGCAGCTGAAGAATGAGGCTTCGTTCTGGTGGGAAGTGACGCAAGCAGGGCATCCAGTTAAGACTTGGAATGATTTCCGATAGAGATTCAAGATGAAGTTTCTTTCGCAAGCTGAATAGAGTATGCAAATGGAAAGGTTTCTGGCGCTTAAGCAAGGAGGCATATCTGTCAAAGAGTATGTTAATAAGTTCAATCAATTGGCAAGGTTTGGAGCTAGTGAATACCCCACACAAGAAAGCTTTGAGCTTTGCAAAAGGGTTGAATGAACCCCTTTATGGGTTGGCAATGTCCCATATTCTGATGGGGACAACTTTTGAGAAACTCGTTGATATGGCATTGATGCACGAAGAAGATAAAGGAGAAAAGAAAGAGGCTAAGATTGATGAGACACAAAATAAGAAAATGTGACCCAAGAAAGAACAACAACAACAAAAGAAGGGCGGAAAGAACGATAAAACTCGAGACAACAGGAAATGTCATAATTGTGGACGAGCGGGTCATTTGAGCAAAGAGTGCAGAAAAAAGAAGAATGCTTGTTTCAACCATAATGAGGTCAGACACTATTCTAAGGAGTGCCTGAAGAAGAAAGGACAGGGCCAAAGGGCATGATCTTTTAGAGGGTTGGTGCATGCTCTCGTGGCCAGTGTACCGGACAGAGGTAGGAAAGTTTATGTTGAAGGTTTGATTTCTCTTTCTGATCATCTTGTTAGAACTCTTTTTGATTCTGGCGCTTCGCATTCTTTTATATCTGATTCTATGGTTGAGTCTCTGCACCTTAGTACTAGTATGGTTTTGGATTCTGTTGTTGTCTCAAACCTCATTGGGGGCACGACTCATCTGTCTATGATTTGTCGGGGTTTGAGGATATCTGTGTTGGGCATCGAGTTTGAGTGCGACGCGTATATGCTTGGTTTCATATGCTATGGTTTGATTCTAGGGATGAATTGGCTAGCCATGTATGGTGCCATCCTAGATTGTGAGAAGATGGTCGTTAGTCTTTTGACTTGTCATAGGAGGACTCTCGAGATTTCTTATGACACTAAGGGGTCTGTCATGCTTAGTTTCCTAGAATCGCTTGATGCTTTTGTCGATGATTTACGATCTGTACCAGCAGCCTGTGAGTATTTGAATGTTTTTGAGGAGGTTAAGGGCTTACCTCCAAGGCGCGAGATTGATTTCTGGATATACTTGGTGGATAATGTGAAGCTAGCTGCATTAACTGTGCGCCACATGGCTCCTAGGAAAAGGACGGAGCTCAGTAAACAAGTAAGGGAGCTACTTGAGAAAGTATTTATTAGGCAAAGCATATCTGAATGGGGTGCTCCAGTTGTATTCGCAACTAAGGCAGATGGCTCTATATGCTTATGTGTGGATTACAGGGAGTTAAATAAGCTCATTAAGAAGAATAGGCACCCACTTCTGAGGATAGATGATTTGTTTGACCAGCTTGTTGGTGCATCTATTTTCTCCCAGTTAGACTTAACCACAAGGTTTCATCAGTTGAGGGTGGCCGAGGACAGTATAAACAAGACCGCTTTTAGAACTCTATATGGTTTCTTCGAGTGGCTCTTCATGCCTTTTGGGTTGACGAATGCACCTACTATTTTGTGGATCTGATGAATAGGGTGTTTCCGGAGTTTCTAAATAAGTTCCTTGTGGTCTTTGTGGATGACATCCTGATCTTCTCGAAGAGCTAGGAAGAGCATGCTCTACATTTAAGGGAGGTTTTGAAGACTTTCTGAGCGCACCAACTTAAGGCAAAATTCTCCAAATTTCATTTTTGGAAAAGGGAAGTGAGATTTCTAGGGCATGTGGTCTATAAGGATGGGATAGCACTGGATCCCGCGAAAGTAGTTGCAGCTCAAGATTGGCAGATTCCAAAGAATGCAACAAAGGTGAGGAGTTTTCTTGGTTTAGCGGGCTATTATAGGAAGTTCATTAAGGACTTCGCAAAGATATCAGCACCACTCACCAGACTAACAAAAAAGAATTTAACCTTTTCTTGGGATATTGACTGTGAGGATGCTTTTCCGCGATTGAATAGGGCTCTGACAACAGTCCTAGTCTTGACTTTGCCTGACGGGAAAAAGGTGTTCACGGAATACAATGATGCACGTGGCACAGGGCTTAGTGTTGTTTCGATGCAAGAGGGAAGTGTAGTATGTTACGGTGGTAGACAGTTGAGAGTTCATGAGAAGAATTGCCCTACCAATGATTTAGAGTTGGTGGCCATAGTATTTGCGCTTAAGACGTGGTGTCATTATCTACTTAAAGGGAAGTTTTAGTTGTATACCAATCATAAATCTCTCAAGTATCTGTTCTCATAGAAGGATCTCAATTGGAGGCAACATATATGGATGAAGTTCTCAGCATCCTATGATTTTGAGATTTCTTATACCCCTGGCAAGGTAATGTGGTGGTGGATGCGTTGAGTAGGCAGAGGATGACTTTGAGTCCACTATTCGTAGAGAGGCGGAGCTTGGAGTACATATCGACCTTTGATTTTAGGCCATATACGGATCTTTTACCTGGTTTGTTGGCATCCCTAGAGGTGCGACCTACTCTTATGGATCAGATAGGAACTTCGCAGCCAGAGGACCCATAGATAGCAGACATCTTGGATAGGCTTAGTAGAGGGGATACTTCTAGTCACCTCAGTAGATATTCCACGGATGGTAGAGGATGGTTGCGACGAGATGGAAGGCTTTTTGTTCCCCGAGTTGGGAGTCTGTTGAAGACAGTCCTTGAGGAAGCCCATCATTATAGGATGACTATCCATCCAGGTAGTGATAAGATGTATAGAGATATGAAGAGGGTTTTCTTTTGGGCTGGAATGAAGAAAGACATAGCGGAGTTTGTTTCTCAATGTTTGATTTGCCAGCAAGTCAAATTTGAGCAAAGGATTCCCAGCGGTTTACTTCATCTCTTAGAGGTACCACAGTAGAAGTGGGAGAGTGTCAGTATGGATTTCAATGATGGTTTACCTACATCGAGGAAAGGCAACACTAGTATTCGGGTTATAGTTGATAGGCTTACAAAGATTGCTCATTTCATTTCTATTAAGAGTAAGAGAATGACAGCATGGTTGGCAGCAGTTTATCTTCGTGAGATAGTCTGTCTACATAGGGTACCTTCCAGTACAATGAGTGATCGTAACCCCATATTCACCAGTGAGTTTTGGAGGAGCCTACAGAAGGCATTATGTACATAGTTGTGTTTGAGCACCGCTTATCATCCTCAGACCAATGGGGAGACGGAGAGGGTGAATAGAGTTCTTGAGGATCTTTTAACATTGTGCATCCTAGACTTTGGAGGGACATGGGAGGAGCATCTTCCTTTGATAGAGTTTGCCTACAACAATAATAATCAAGCTAGTATTGGCATGACACCCTTCGAGGCATTGTACGATCGACCTTGTAGATCACCGAATTATTGGTGGGAGTCTACAGATAGGCTTCTACTTGGACCTTAGATTATTAGGGAAATTTCAGAAAAGACTGATCTTATCCTCAGACGCATGAAGACATCTCAGGACAGGCAGAAGTCCTACGCAGATAAGAGAAGAACTGATATTGAGCTTGAGGTGGGAGACATGGTTTTCATCAAGGTATCACCTTTGAGGAATGTGGATCGCTTTTGATATGTAGGGAAATTGGTGCCAAGGTTTGTAGGGCCATTTTCCATAACAGTCTGGATTGGCCAAATGGCTTATAGGGTGAAGCTACTAGAGATATTGGCACGTGTTCATGATGATTTCCACGTTTCTCATTTGCGGAAATGTCTGCACGATACATCAGAGGTAGTTGAGCCAAGTATGTTTGAAGAAGTAGAGGTAGAACGAGAGGCGACAGTTAGACAAGTACCTACTTGTATTCTTGGATCAGAGGTTAAGAAGTTATGCAACTGAGAGGTCAAATTGATGAAAGTTCAATATGGAGAAGACCATGAGGATGCAACTTGGGAGACTGAAGACAAGATTCGCGCTTCGTACCCTTTCCTTTTCAAGAGTGTGTTCTTGACTTCTTTTTCCAAAACTTTTATTCATACTTGCTTTTATCATTTAAGTATATCCTATCGATCGAATCTTCAACCTTTAGGTAAGTAAATAGTGGACGTAAACATGTCTTTGAGACATGTTATGTTTGATGGATGCAAGTGGACGCAAGTGTTTTCTAGTGGTTGCTCGTGGATGCATATACACCCACATTAGGCATTAGATCCGCTCAATCACTCTCATACTGCATATGGATGTGTGTGCATATTTATTTTTTATGGATGGAAATGGGTGTATCATCGCATGAATGTTGCATCTGGATGGATGATTGTGCACACGTATAGCATTTACATGATATACTAGGACTATTTGCATACATGTTGGATTCATAGCACTGGCATACATTGCATTAAGGAGGTCGACTGAATCAGTAGACCGCCTGATCTTTCGCATTAGTGTAGGGACATATACACACACCTTCGTATATGTTCATATAAGCATTAGAAGTCTTTTTAAGGACATTAGATGCCTGTGACTAGTGGATGAGTAGATGGATGATGGATGTTAGGATATACATTCTTCTTATCTTGGAGATTTTGGGGATGAAATCCTTTAAGTAGGGGAGAATGTAACACCTCGTAATTTTAAATAGCATTATAATGATAAACTAAAGAATACTTAATTAAATATTAGGAAATTAGGGAAATGCACTATGCCATTACGTTCTTCTCAGAATTCTGCTTAATATAGACTCCGAGTTTGCGTAAAACAGACAACGGATAAGGAAGTTATTAAGCTTAGAAGTTTGTATACGTATAAGAGAATTATATATAAACAAATCAAGTCCAAAATTCAGAATAATTCAAAAATCAGAGTGGGAAACCGAAGCGGGATTCTAGCCCATTGGGGGTCGACTCGCACCCCTAGGGTCGATCCCGGGGTCGACCCACCCCAGATCCGGGCCGTATTCCTACCCTGCACTTGAACGTATTTCTGAACAAGATTCATTGGCGGTATGCTGTAAATAGGACAACAATTCTATTGTTTTATTCACCCGAAACAATGGAGACACCGAGATGCTGCCCTAGCTTGGATTGAATTAGCCTATTCTTCTGCAACAACGATTTATACGTATTTAAGAATCTCTGCTTCAACATTAACATCCTTTTCTCTGTCCTTTAGATCTAGTCTCGGTGAGTTCATGTTATTTATAGATATAAACATTTAACAGGTAATCCTGACATGTAAATAAATCTGGATCTAAACCTATGCCTATTAAGAATCTAATTCATACCTAAACCGATCTGCCATTACATGTACACCTGATCTACCATTCAATTCTCTTATGCATATTTCTGTCATCATATGCCTATTCCGTTATTATGCCTATTTCAGTCATCATATGCCTATTCTATTATTATGCCTATTTCTGTCATCATTTGCCTATTCTATTATTATGCCTATTTCTTTCATCATATGCATGTTTTGTTATTATGCTTACTTTTGTTCTCTTATCTCCCTTTTTATTTTTATAGCCTAGGCTACCTTCGAGCGTAGGTCTATCGCTGAAATATGCGAATGGACGAAATTAGGAATGGTTGGGAAAAATAAATTAGGGCATAATTTGTATCATGAATCAGGAATGAGATTTGGGGGAATAACCTGTGTGAACACGAATAATTGTTTAAGAATGAATAGGCCTAAATTTACAGTAAATAGAAATTGTAACCACACTCAAACACGAGGTTAAATTCGACTTGTGGTAGAAATCTGCCTGGAACCGTTCGGCAAATCCAACATCCACAAGTGGTTAAATTAATGTGAGGGATCTAGTGTGTAAATGTACAAGTAACGATGCTAAGACACGAGGTTAAGTCCAACTTGTGGTAGAAGTCTGCCCAGAACCGCCCGACATATCCAGCATCCACAAGTGGTCAATTTAATGTGAGAGGTCTGGTGCATTAACATACATGAACGGGGAATGATAATAATCGGTTAACCTATAATACTTAACCTCCAAATTGTGTAAGGGTTAAGTAAACTTGTTTGAATAAATGGGGGGATAAGTAAATCTTTTAAATCTATGGGGGTTAATACGAGCCCGACAAACTTAACCCATTTTATATGTTGGGGTTATGCGGGCTTGTTAATTTGTTAGGCATAACCTGTCAAAATCCTTGTAGTGGAGATGCAAGCCCTGGGGGTGGCTTGTATCGTCTATTGTGTGGGACCCATATTAGTCAGTAAACAATATTGGTATCCAAAGGGGGACCCCGAACTAGGTAGGTGTCCAGGCACGCTTACTGAGACGATTATAAGAGGTCCATATGGTTGGAGGTGTCTGATGGCATGTTCCAATGGATTCATGTGCGTGCATGGATCTGCCTGCTCGGGAAAATAAGACGCTATGGCATTAGTAAATATGGTTGTGCTTATCTGGGGGTTGCCACTTTAGGAAGTGATACATCCTACTGTGGGGCCGACATAGGGTATTTACGGAATAGGGAGTCGATCGATTGGTGTAGTAATTAGGGTACATCTAGTCATGCCTGTTTAGGTGCCCGTTATTATCATTTGGGGTAACACCCGTTATTTCTGTTGAGCTCCCTGTTATTATCATTGGGGTAAAACCCGTCACTTGAAGTACACCTAAGTCTACCATTATGTTTCTGTTGGGATCATTCTTGTTCTATTATACTAGTATTGGTGCAGAGAAAAGTATTTGGGAAGCGTAATCTATTTTGTTTTGTTTATTCTGCTTGTCCTGCTCAGTCTGTTATACTTGTCTTATGATACTGTTATCGCTCTCATCCAGTTTATATGCCTGTCATGATACTTTTACTTATTTATATGCTAAAAGTAACTGGACTCGCCAGACTTTATGTCTGACCTGTTTTGTTTCCTTTTCTCTCTCCCTTCCTTTTCCGCCCACCCCGAGGTTCTCAGAGTGGGCTTGATTATGATTCTTTCTTCTGTTTCTGCTTGGAGCTGCTTAGATGTATGGCTTTGTTTACCTGTCTACCTTGCTATGGCTACTTTTGGTAACTATGATTTTATATTATTGTACTTTGATGATTTTAGTACAAGGCAGATATTTTAATTTGATGTAATGGTTTTCCGTATTTCATACTTATGTTGTAACTAGATTTCGGACCACGATGTTTTCTGTTTGAAATATAAAGTTTTAAATTCCATTGCTACTTTATATCTGTCTTGTGATGTTTCTGTTTACCTATATCGCTTTACAGAACTAAATGCGTTCTATTAAAGAGTGACATTAACGGACTTGGGGTGTCATAGAGAGCATCAGTATCTTTGGCCTGTGGTTTCTGGTCTTCTGGTGTTGTGAACGTTTTGGTTACTTGGCCCTTGGTTTTTCTTGGTTTTCCGGATTTTGATCTTTCCTTTTTGGTATCTTGGTTTTGGCTCTTGTGGATTCTTTGGTCTCTTGATTTTGGTCTTCTTCGGCTTCTTGGATTTGGTTGTTTGACTTTTGGGTTAGCTTTTGGATGACGATCATCTCATTATGGATTTTTTACTTTTGGTTCTTCGGCTTTCGGATCTCTTGGATATTTCGGCTTTTGGTCTTCTTGGCTTTCTCTAGATATGGATATTTGTAATTAGGCCCATGGTTATGGCTTTGTAAGCACCATCCCTCTGGATTTACCTTTTCTGGCTTTCTAGATGTAGATGGTTGAGTCGACCTACCCATGTACGGGAGTTGTTATAATCTATAGGCATGCTCTTTGCTCGACGACACACCATTGCCCCTGGTTATTAATAAAATGGATATGTTCTGGCTTTTCTTGGTCATCTTACACTGATAAGGCCGCCTTGAACAATTTGTCTTATTCTTGGTCATCTTACTCCGGTAAGGACGCCATGAACTTTTCTGGCTACTCTTGGTCGTCCTGCTCCAGCAGGGCTGCCTTGAGAAAACTCTTGTTTTGGAACTCGAACGACTAAGTTTACCTATCTATGTATGTGAACAAGCATCCCTAGGCATGCTCTTTGCAAAGGATAAACCATTCGGTCCCCATCACGAATGAATTTGAACTAAAAAATGACAAAGTTTGCATACCTATGTACGGGAACAGGCGAGTCCCTAGGGATGCTCTTTATGGATGATAAATCGTTAGATTTTTCGTTTGAATTTACTAAAAACTCCAAAGTTTTATAACTTTAATGAAAAATCATTTGTTTGTCGGGGCGCCGGCGATGGGGTAAGGAAATCTAAAACTAGATTGCAGACTCTAAGGACTCTAGTCTGAATTTTCTGGCTTATCCTTGGTCGTCTTTCTTTGACAAGGCCGTATTAGAATTTTCTGGCATATCCTTGGTGCTCTTGCTCCAGCAAGGCTTCCTCGGACTGCTCTGGCTATTCTTACTCATCTTGCTCCAACAAGGCCGCCTCGAACATCTGGTTATATGTTTATTAGATACTAGATTTACGGATTTTAGGTTTCTCAATTTCCTGGCTATGGTTATTCCAGTTATTCAGATTCTCGGACTCCTGCAGTCTCTCGATTATTCGGGCTACTTCGATTATTCTGGTTATTCGGATATTCTGGTTATCTCTCAAGAAACGATCCGAAGTGATCATCGGCTTTCATTGGATTTTGGGCTTTTCTTTTTTTTGGCTTCATGGTTATTGCAAACTTATGTGATCATGGATTTCTAATTCATTAGATTTGGTTTTCTGATTAATAATATGGCATGATCATGTCTCTTCAGTTTTCTTGTTAAAAAGTTCACTTCCGGCTTCTCCCAGCTTTATTGTCATATTTTTGGATTTATGGTATTATCGCAAAACACATCTTCCTTCATTCAAGAAAGATATATTTTGGGAGGCAAAGTATTGACTAGCTTTTTGGTCAAAGCAGTCACACGTCAAAATTATGGTTAGCGACGCGCTCGAGTCTCGACAGCATAGTCAAAAAACACAAAATAATTTGGTCGAAGTCGCGACATGTTCGAAAAAGGTTGGAAATAACATCAATTCGTGAAATCATTGTTAATAAACTCAGAAAATCGATCATGGTAAAAATATGTTATCGACTTGGTCTGATCAGCTCAAAATCCTTGAGCGTGCACGTTTCGAAAAAAGTTGGGATTTGGCATAATCATGTGTCGATCACTCAAAAAGTGTTGCGCGACACGTTTCGATCACCAAAAGAGGCTTGCGCAACTCACGGGCTCGTAATCTAGCAATTTGGCGAAGTCATGTGTCAATCGTTCAAAAAGTATTGCGCGACACATGTCGATCACTAAAAATCAACTGCGCAAACTCAAAGATCAATCACTGTAGCAAAGTACCAAATTTGGCACTCAAAAAATGCTGATCAAGATGGCATAATCTGTTAAAATCACATGCACGCATTAGGCCTGGAACGGTCCAAATTTTGGCAAAACTGAGAGTCGAAATCTAGGATGCGAAATTGGCTCCTTGAAATGGCTTGATCAACCAGGGATATGATGCGAAATCACGTGTGCAACATAGGGATTGGGATGTGAAATCCTTGTCATGGCAGGGATGCAAAAAAATCCAAGAAATATGGCAAATTGGAAAATACATGCAGATCACTCGTTTTTGCTCGCGCGATTCAGTTAGATCATGGACTTTGGTGATGTGAAAACAAAGATTTGGCAATTGGTTTAGAAAGTGCCAGATCACCCCATAACCATGTCGGTTACTATTTTTTAGGTGATCGACACATGCCGACCACCATTTTTTCTAGATTTTTCTAGAATGCAATATTTTCCACTAGGGTTCGATTTTGGCTATCTTTTTGAGATGCGAATTTCGCATCCACTCGGAATTCAAAATTTGGGCTGATGCCTCCAAAACTTACCTATAAATACCCCCTTGCTTGGCATTGTAAGCTGTTGATATTTTTGGACTTCTACTACACTTTTCCATACAGGATTAGAGCTCTCAAGCACCATTAATGGCTGTCATCATCATCTTCATGGCTATTTGACATTAGTAGTGCTTCTAAACGTTACACAAATGTTTTCCTACAACTTTCGGACGTTTAGTTGGACTTTTGGCATGCTTTTGGACTATTTTTTCATCTTTTAGACATTGAAGCTATTTCTTGGACATTAATGCACACTTTGACTCAACAAAGAAGAAGAAGGGCATTTTTGTCAAAGTTTTGAATGGCAATTAAAACTTTTATTCCACAACAATTATTACAAAGAATATTACAATTTGCAACGCATTGCTATACATCTAACAAATTTCACTCAACTAAACAATGATGAGAAAAAAACAATGATATTATACATCAAAACAGAAAAAACTCAAAATTGTTAGCTGTATCCATCACCATGACCAAAAAAAGAACCACCTTGCATGCTCCAAATGCCAAAATTACCAAAAACCCAACATTCAATCTGAATGAAACCAAACTGAAAACTCCAATCCCAACCATCAAAATCACAAACAACCAAATTAACAATTATACCATTCAGAAGCCATGGCCAGTCAACATCAAAGAAAAACATTGCCAAACTCGAAACATGAATTAGCTGCAAATCTCTAACTTCATAGTCCAAAGACAATAGCATTTAAATTGGATTCCTCCTCATATGTCGCTTCCCAGATTTCAAACCACTACTTAATGGCATCACTTCTTCAGGTTTGTAATCGTGGCCATCATCAAGATCAAGATCCACATTAGGATCTTGCCAAAACTTTCCTTTCAATCTGCTCTTCTTAGATTTTGCAGAAGGAGTAGAACTGTTAGGCACAGTAGTAGATAACAAAATAGGATTAATTATAGGAAAAGTAATACCGCAACCAGAAACAAATTGGCAGAAGCAGAGTTACAAGAAGAAGGCAGAGATATATTAGGAGGAGAAGAAAGCTTAGCATAAAGAGATAAGGAAGTATTGCTCATAAAAATAGCAGCAGATATTGATGAAGTACCATAACTACTAAAAGTAGATGAATAAGACTTTGTTCCAATAGAAATACCAACAGTATTAGCAGAAGAATTGGCCTTAATAGTAGCAACAGAATGAACAGTCTGAGTCGATTTAGAAACGGCAGTAGAGGAAGTACGCTCTGTTAAAGAAACAAAATTGTCCCTAGACACATCATCAAATAAGTTGTCAAAGAGATTTTCCTCCTCGAACAAAGGTGTGTCCATACTTCTCTATGCATCTCTATTCTTACTTGCTTCACTAATATCATTGACTGGATTAGTAACTTCTTTAGCTTGAACATGCTTATCATCCGTAGGAACTTGAATATTGCTTCCAACATCATAACCTTTAACATTCTTACCCGTGTCATCACCACCATTTGCTACCTTATTAATATCATCCTTATTAAGACCATTAATAACTTCATCATTTGAGCACTGGTCTTCCCCTATATTTCCATCATTCACCTCAACATCTAGAACACCAAAAGGATTAGAATCCACATTCTTCACAGCAGGTTGAACAACATCATCCTGTTTACCTCTACTCTCATTTTTCCTCCAAAATTTTCTGGACTTTACATTATTCCAATTATTATGATTAACTTGAGAGCTATTCTTATTATTATGTTTAACAGAAGCAACATTTGTTATACATAAACATGCTCTAAGCAATTATCATTAATATCCCCATTTTTCATATGAACTTCAGTATTAATATCACACTGAAGAGAATCATTCCCAAACACCCTGCAAATGGTGCAAATCCTTGGTTTCCAATCATATGTTACCTTTACAGGTAGGCAATTTGTTCCTAACTCATCAATAACAATCATCTCAGGAAGCTCAAAATTAGCAGAAACTTCAATTAAAGCCTTAGCATATCTAAATTGTTGCATTCTCTATGTACTAGTATCCAAACAAATTAATTTCCCAATATTACATGCAAGCCAATTAATACTTAATAGTGTCCAAAGAATGATCGGTATTCTATAGAAATGAACCCAAACAGGGACTTTCTTGATTTGAGCTTGAGCATTTCCAATAGAGGGAACCCATTTGGTAATGATAAACATACGACCTATAATGAAGATAGGATCAAATTTAAGAATTTTGTCTCTATCTAGATCATTAGAAAATCGGAAGTAAAAATGTATACCATCAGACCTAACATTCACATATCCTTGTAATTTCCAAAAACATTTGAGAAAATTTACCACATATAGATAAGGAAGAGTGCTATCCAAGAAAAAATCCACCAAGAAATTACTTCAATCCCTCGATCTTGACAATTTCTGGAATCTTTTTCGACAATCCAACTCTGGGAATTTCAAAGTGTCAAGGTTTAAAAACACCATCGTTCCTCGGCAAGGAATTGAACAGCGAAGCATAGTCCAATTTCATGAATAATGGAAAAGAATCTTTTGAAAAAGGAGGAATCTCCGAATTAAGAGGGACATTAGATGGTCTGGACCCAAGATTTGCTAAAAAGGGGTTCGCATATGAGGAATTGACTTGAGAGGGAGGTGGATTAGGGGGAATACGTGGAGAAATGCTAGAGGAAAGAGGAGGAAAGGCGGAGTCGAAAGCAGAAGAGATGGAAGAAGAAGGAATAGAGGATGTCGCGGTCGCCATTACTCAATTATCTGACGTTTAACAAGCTATTTGTTATTCAATTGTACAACTTATTAAACACAAATTGTCCAAACTTGTACAAACTTTGTAATCAATAATATTATCATGAATGATTACTATATAGTGGACCTAGACGTTAGTGCCGAACCACTATAAAAGCTGTGTTTTTCCTTTATATTTCTCGTACTTTGGATATTCGGATTATAAGCTTACATGTAAACTTACACTTGGGAGTTTGACATGTGCAAATAACCAATTTCCCATGTCAACAATTTCTATTTGATGTTGTGAAATGACTCAAGTTGTCGTGAGTCCCTTTGAGAATTGAAATTCTTTTTTTCTTTTTTAAAAGCTTGAAACATTCTTAATATTAATATTTACTAGTACTTTTATGGATCAATCATTTTTATTCTAGATGTTTTGAATATTATCAACATATTAAATATTCTAGTTTTCCAGATTAAAATTTTTTAACAAAATATTTAAAGATACATTACTTTCGTTCCCATGATTTAATATTTCCAATTTAATTTAGGATATTTAAGCTGAGGAAAAAAATTAGAAAAGAAAAGCATCCAAGTATTTAAAGCTATTCATGTTATGCTTATGTTACTAACATGACTCATCATAGATTTGTATGGTACAAACAACATAGATTTTTCTCATATCTCAGTTCATTTGATGTGTTAGGATTTTACATGTTGTAAAAACTATTTTATTTCTCTATCACTATTCAAAATCAATAAAAATTTAACTCTCAATTAATTAATACATGCCTATATGTATTATAACATTACGTGTTTGACCCAGTAATCAAGGAAAAACATTACCTCAAATTTATAATTAATAGTTTAGTTACTTAATTGAATTTTACTCTTAAATAATGGCAGCAGTAATAACTTATACCCTTTCATACTTGAAATGATTAACAATATTTTCACTACTTGATCTTCTAATGTTGTTGCAATATATCGTATTTTGTAGTTGTTGCACACATTGCTCAGATCTTTATCTACCTTCCCATTGAAATTATCATCATAAAGTGATAAGTAATAATTAGCTTCAAAATGAAAAATCATTAATAGCCATTAACTACAAAAGTTATTTGTTTGATTTTCCTCCCGTAATCCAATCATTATCATAGCATCAAAAGATATTATTATTAGCGTGATTTTTTTCACATATCTTAGCACTTATTCGTAGCTTATCCGTTCCAGTTTATTTCGTATTAAGTTGGAAATACAAATGGAAAATCTTGAGTTTACTCGCAAGTATAACGAAGAAGAAGACTAAATTTATCTCAAAATTTTGTCAAACTCATAATCACAAAGGCATTTCAGTGAACCGTGTATATATAGCTAAATTAAACTTGGAATTTTGTCAATTAAGGGAATATAAAGACATCATATTAGGATGATAATTTGTAATTATAAGAAAGAAATATCTAAACAAATGACGGTATATACAACAAAAAGCACAGTAAAAAATACCTCTTTAACAAAGGTAGAAGAGACGAAATCGAGATTGTAAAGAATAAGAAGAATATAAAAGATATATATTAAAATTAAAGTAAATCTGGATAGTGGAGGAATTATCCAAATAGTTATTAGTGCAAAACAGCCAATGGAATAAGGCATGTTAAATCAAAATCATCACCTGATGTACAACTGGTTAAATTTTAAAATAGTTACTGGATGTTGGTGGGGATGTTAGGAAGAAAATGAGAAATTATTCCGTGGCGGTACCGAGGACTATATAGGCAAATGGAGGACAACAATTAAAGGTGTAAAAAGCCATCTATATACAGTGCTGCTGCCAGTAAGAAACAATTAATTTGAGGAGAACGTAGCCGGTTATAGCACAAGAAATTAGAGATGTGTAATAGGGTTCTATTTAATTTGATTTTTTTTCGTAGAAAAGAAATAATCATAACACAGAAGGAGAAAAAATGCTTTTCTCCAGTGGCTCACAAAAACAGACAACAGTGATAACCAATCACTGAGCCCGAAGCTAAAACCAAAACAAAATATGTGGTTCTATTTAATATGTGGTTATTGCGTTTGTAAAATGTAAACGCTGAATGCAACTAAACGACTAAATGTATTATTTCAAATGCGTGCGAATGAAGTACTTAAGGTGAGAACAAAATACTTGCTAAGAAAAATAAAAGACCCATCAATATCCGTTGCTTGCATCAAGAAGCAATTGATTTGGAGAAGATATAACTGATTCTAGCATAAGAAATTAAAGAGACGTTGGTTTTATTTAATATGTTGAATTCATAGAATGTAAGTATTAAACACGGATAAACTGATAAATATATTTCAAATGCAGAAGAATAAATATATTGTTATAAAATATAACAGAATGCATAATAAAAGAGAAGCCGTTAGAGAAAACAGAAGAGATAAGGAGAGACTTTTATTTCTATTGAGTCAAGTGTATACAATTTCTATTACATTGGCTCCTTTATATATAGTTTTGGAGCTGATGTTAAACTTATCCCCATGATGTGAGACTAAACGAAACATTACAAAAGCATATTCACTTTAATATATTACAACACTCCCCCTTGAATATGCGTCTTCAAAATCTTGAATGCTCTGCTAACTAGAAGTTGCCCTTTTAAAACATACATGATGATTGCTCCCCCTTATTATTACCTTACTTGCATATATTCATTCAGTCGATACAACTATTGTCTGTTGCCTTCAAAACTTTATCAGGAAAACCCAATGGGGAAAATCTTAAATGAGAAAAAGAGTACAACATTTGACATTATGGATATCATATTAAAATGTTATTCCTTAAAAGAGTTTGATGCTTTAGAATCAAAACAATGCCTCGTTAAAAACCTTTTTATGAAAAACCATGTGGGAAAAATCATAAACAAAGAAAAGAGTGCAAATTTATTTCATCTTTAGGTAACATGTTTTACAATGTTACAATAAGGGTTGATACTTCAGGATCAAGATAATGCCTCATCAAAAACCTTACTAACAAAAACTCGGTGGGAAAAATATTAGTGAAGGAAAAGAGTACATTATAGCATAATATTATATGCTCACCCTTATTTATAACTCATTATTCAATTAGTCTATTGATGTAGTCGACGCATGTCAATTTTGTACATCTTCTTCTAGAATGTTGATTTGGAAATTGTCTTTGAGAACAGATATACCCGCTTTTCATGAACTGAATTTGTTTCTCCTTTTTCTTATTACCCTTTCATGCACGTGTGAAGAGAAATTTAGAAGAAATATGCTCCATCCTATCACCCTTGATATAGTTCACTTGAATCTGAGCCATGCAAACTGCCTTGTCTTCATAAATAATAGTTTATTGCATCAAAAGATGTTTGATACTTCTGGATCAAAATGTTGCCTCGTCAAAACCTTACTCAGAAAACCCGATAGGAAAAATCTTAGCGAAGAAAAAAGAGTACAATATTTAAAATGTCATATTTACTACATCAAAAGGAGTATGATACTTCTGGATCAATGTCATGCCTCGTTAAAACCTTAATAAATAAAAAACCTATGGGAAAAAACTTAAATAAAGAAAAAGAGTACATTAATAACTTTTTTTCAATGTTACTTCTGGGTTGATACTTCTAATTCAAGATAATAACTCATTAAAAACTTACTAAGAAAACCGAATGGGAAAAAAGCTTAGTTAAGGAAAAAGAGTGCATTATAACATACTTATGGATGCTCCCCCCGATGTATAATTTCCTATGAATTTGTATTATTCTTTCAATAACTCAAATTATTTACAGATACTTCTGAATGAAGTTTTTCTTTAAAAATTTCATGTGTATTTACATGATTCAGGCATGTTTTCTTATTTAAAACGCCTTCTTTTTGTGATTTGTATGCTAGTAATATTCATTTATGAATACACTTCATGTGCTTACAATTTTGTGTTTCAACCATTCTTGCATATTGGAATACACATTTGATGAATAACACAAATTTGACTACAACAACACTAAGAAGGAAGTAATCTACTCATCTTGAAGTATATCAAGATTTTCATTACAACAATACTTAGAAGAATGAAGTATAACAAGATTTTCATTTCAACAACACTAAGCAGGAAGTAATCTATTTATCTTGAACTATATCAAGATTTTCATTACAACAATGCTTAAAAGATTGTTGTTATCTATCATTCATGCTCTTGGTATTCTTTATAATAATAAATGTAATTATATTCTTCATGAACTTATATATTGTATTAAGTTTTACATATCGCAACTACCACTACAATGGATATTAAGAGTTTCATTACAAAAATTCTTGAAAGCAGGAAGAGATCTACTCATCATGGATTATGTTAGCCTACTTTGTGAACTAGGCTACACAAAGAGCAAACAGTGAGAAAGCAACTAATCGGCTCGGATAGGAAGGAGATAGCACAAGAAAAAAGTAGAGATCAAAGACGCAGAAATCATATCAGTTCGAATCGGTGATACATCAGCAACACTAGAGGATAGCGAGTGGTCTCATCGGTTCGGATCAGAGAGATACGTCAGCAACATCAGAAACTAACAAGTGGCCTCATCGGATCGGATCGGAGGAATATGATAGCAACATCATAAAGCAGGTGGCTTCATCGGATCGGATCGGAGGCAGCCGATCCGAACCCTTTTTCTCTGAGCTTGTGACCGTTGCTGCACACACTTCCTGAAGACTCGGACCAAGCATGACCATTTCTCCCACGACCTCCTGCCAAATCAATGCATTGTCACCATCTGGAAGCCTCCGAACCCGACTCTTATGGGATGGGTGCCACGCAATTCCGAACCGAAGCCACTTCGAGGAGATTTTTCGCCTATAAATACACCATCTAGAGGCATTTGAAAGGATCTTTTGGCAAATTCTCAGTTCTAACTTCCTCCATAGCCGAATTCTACAATCATATTCAGATCAAAATCATCTCTTAAAGTCTATAATTGAGAGATCTGAGTGAGTTTATGCATTGTAATTGTGAAGTTGAGTGAGAATCATTGCTGTATTTGCATTCTAATCATCAATAAAAAGAATAGAAAGTGGACGTAGGCTCGTTAACGCCGAACCACTATAAATCGTGTGTTCTTCTTTGCTTTTTAATTCTATTTCATTGAAATCATAGCTAATTTGGGTGTTATAACCAATTTTTCGTCTAACATTTTGGTGCTTTCACTGAGAAACCTTCGAATTCTCAGCCTTTTCAGGATTATCATTCTATTATTTGGACCTTCAAGTTCAAAGAAGTTAATCCCTTCTCTCTGACATCTTTCAGTACTTGTTGACTAACCGTTGAAGAATCAAGTGTTATGACTAAGACCAAAGGAAAAGAAGTGCAAGGTGCTAGGGGAAATGATTCCAGAGAAGATCAGCAAGCTATCGTGTTAACAAGGTCACGCGCTCAAAGCTCTGGAGCAGATGACTCCAACCAGGAGGATCCGAACCGGATTGGAGGTGCCGATCCGAACCGGGTGGAAGGCACCGATCCGATCCGATCTGATGAGGTCAGGGGCGCACACTCTCTCCATCCGAACTGCACCGACCAGGCAGCTGTGAACCAATCCGAACTAGAATGAAGCTGGAACTTCTACTCGAGCTCCCTCCAATGCTCCGATTCCAGCCACGATGACTAATGTTCAGCCTGATCCATCTGTACCCATTACTCAGGGAGACTTTTCACGTTTTCTTGACATGCTTCAGAGTACCAAAGAAGCATTGGAAGCCCAAAGGCATGACAACCTTCGCATGCAGGAAAACATGATCACTATGGATAGAGAACTATAGGAGCTCCGGAGGCAGAAGTCTCCTTCCCCGACACGCCTTCTTACTACAGATGATTCGTCTTCTTCGGAGGAGGAACGCCCTCGCGAGAGGAGCCCGCTTGAACGACCTCATAACCTGGATCAATTGACTTTTGGATCTTTGGGATCCCGAGAAGACGTTGCTCGTGCATTGGGCCCTGATGACCCGAGCCTACAACAGCCTATGTTGCTACCCTACGCGGATCTCACGTCTTGCCCAGAGATCCTAATATTACCAACCCCACGCAACAACATCTTCTCCAACCTCTACCTCCTGAGATCGACCGGGAACACAGAGAGCAACGTAGAGCAGCTGCCGCCAGAAACAGGAGGTTATCCCCTGACCAAGAACCCAGGGGCAATCCGAACATCAGCTCAAGTGAGCCTGTGCAGACATTAACAAATGTCGATGTATGGGCAATGGTGCGCAAGATCATGTCCGAAAGCCGACACTATACTAATGAAGATTGGGGCATTGAACGAAGTCATACCCCCTTCACAGATGACATATTGAATTTCCAGTTCCCCCGACGATTCAACTTGCCTCAGATGGATCGATATTCAGGAAGAACAGACCCAGGGCAGCATCTGATGAGATATGCATGGTTCATGAATGCGGCAGCAGCCCCGGATGCCGTAAAATGCAAAGCTTTTCCAATCTATCTGGAAGATGCAGCGTTGATGTGGTTCACCCGACTCCCTCCTCGGTCGGTATCAAATTTCATAGAGTTGAGTGAGCGTTTCATGAATCAGTTTCGACTTCATGCCCAAAAGTCCAAGACCGTCGTAGAATTGTCACGAATTAAACAAGCCCCAGGAAAATCTTTGAAGTCATACCTAGATCGCTTCAACCTGGCCGTCACCGAAGTTAGTGACCCCCATGAGCCCACTATCCTAATGGCCTTGATAGAAGGGGTAGATCCTGACACAGAGTTTGGGGATTACTTAGCTGGAAAACCACCTCCTACTAGAGAATTGTTCTATGAAAAGGCTAATGTCCGCTTAAGGCGAGAAGAAGCTAAGGCAAATCGAAAGAGAAAGTCCGAAGGGACCTCGAAGGAGGGTGTCCAGAGTAACAATGCTGTGAAACAATCTGGTGACAGTTCAGGGAAGGTGGAAGTAAATGTTGGCAACCAGAGTGGTGGCAATAGCAACAGAAATGGGAACGACAATAGAAGGAATGGAAACTGAGGGAATAGCTCTAATAAAAGATCCAAATTCCAAACTTTTGAAAATTACACGCCGTTAAATGATACGTTGGAGAACATTTATTTAGATTCATACAGCATATTGCAGTACAAAAAACCACCACCCAGAGATTCTACTGAGAAAGAGATTGAAACAGGAAAGTTTTACTTGTTTCATGGTACACATGGTCATTCCACCAATGAGTGCTGTCATTTGAGGGATATCGTCGAAAAATTGCTGCGAGAAGGGAAGTTGGATGAGTACAAGGCCGCCCCAAGGGACAGGGGGCAAGGGGGACAAGCCCCGAACCAAGACCTGCCTGCTTCAAAACCCACAGCTCAGCAGAAAGGTAAGAGGATCATCATTAACTCTATTATAGGAGGACCTCACTTAGTTGGTCGTAGTTTTAAAGCAATGGACCAGTACGTCAACGCCGCCAAGCATTTTGAAGTAGGAGAATGTAGTAGCCTTGAAGATGTCACTCCAATAAAACAACAAAAAACAATGTCAGATGATGCCGTGTTCCGCAATAGAGATGATTCTGGAGTTCAATCTCCAACCGACGATCCACTAGTGATTACCACAACAATTGGCCCCGCTCTAGTCCATAAGGTGTTAGTGGACAACGGAAGCTCGGTCAATATCCTCTTCAAGAAAACTTTCTAATAAATGAGGCTCGAAGCAAAAGACTTAAAGCCATGTCAAGGATGGATACGTGGCTTCAACGGAGCATCTACAGCTCCGATGGGTTTTGTGGAATTACCAGTCACACTAGGGCAGGGAGATCGCCAGAGAGTAAGGATCCTGCTGTTTGTAGTTTTGGATTTGGAGTCACCTTACAATGCCTTCCTAGGCGGACTGGCCCTTTCCGAATTTAGGGCATGTATTGCGCCTTGGTGCTTGCTGCTTAAATTCCCGACTGACTCAGAAGTAGGGACGATGAGGGGCGACCAAGCTACGGGACGAGCTTGTTACGTGGCAGAGTTAAAGATGTTAATGAAGGGGTTGAATATAGATGCTAAAGATGATTCCGCCCCTCCAAAGGAGGCCCCAGCATAGCAACTAAGGGGTCCTGCCCTAAGAGAGTCGCCCTCAGACATGCTTGAGGATATAGATCCCAGAGAGGATAGAGAACCTGGAGACAAGAAGGCAACTCCCAACGAAATAACAGTTGATATACCTATTGACGAAACGGACCCAACAAAAGTACTCGCAACTGGATCCGGTTAGAGCGAGGGAATTGACTGTTTTCTTAAAGGCAAATCTGGATGTGTTTGCCTAGACTCACGCTGATATGTGTGGGATTTCGCCTACCATCATGAGCCACTCTTTGTGTATTAATCCAAAGCACCCACCAGTCAAGCAGAAGAGGCGGATGTTGGGCCCAGAGCGGTCAGCAGCTTTGAAAGAAGAAGTAGAGAAGTTAAAAGGTAATGGATTCATTAAGGATTCGAAATATCCCGACTGGATATCAAATCCTATCCTGGTCAAAAATTCAAACGGGAAGTAGAGAACGTGCATCGACTTTTCTGATTTAAACAAGGCTTGCCCGAAGAATAGCTTTCCTCTCCCCAGAATTGATCAACTAGTAGATTCAACTGCCGAGCATGAACTTTTATCCTTTATGGACGCTTATTCCGGGTACAATCAAATTCCCATGCACAAACCAGATCAAGAGCATACGAGCTTTATCACAGACTTGGGATTATATTGTTACGTGGTAATGTCATTCGGGTTAAAAAATGCGGGAGCCACGTATCAGCGCCTAGTCAACCGCATGTTTTACAATCAAATCAGGAAAACCATGGAAGTTTACGTGGATGATATGCTCGTGAAATCCAAGCAATCTCCCGATCATACGAAGGACTTAGCAGAAATTTTCGGCATACTACGAAGGTATGGGATGAAGTTGAACCCCTTGAAGTGTTCTTTTGGCGTGGCATCAGGAAAGTTCCTTGGCTTTATCGTGAGTTCCAGAGGAATTGAAATTAATCCGCACCAAATAGCAGCAATCCGGAATATAGAGGAGTCACGGAAGATCAAGGATGTTCAAAGCTTAGCTGGGAAGGTTGCGGCACTGGGAAGGTTCATCTCCAAAGCAACAGACAAGTGTGTACCTTTCTTCGATCTTATAAAACGGGGAAAGCGAAATTTTGAGTGGACTCCTGACTATGTGGAGGCATTCCAGTATCTATTAGACTTCTTAGAAAAGCCTCCAATATTATCAAAGCCTGTGGAACATGAGGATTTGTTCGTCTGCTTAGCGGTATCATCTCACGCTGTCAGCGCAACATTAGTACGTAAGGAGGATAAAGTCCAGAAACCTGTGTATTACGTAAGAAAAAAACTGGCTACCGCAGAACGTAACTATCCAAAGATAGAGAAGCTTTCTTATAGCCTCCTGATTGCCTCCCGCAAACTCCGCCATTATTTTCAAGCACACCCAATAGTTGTGTATACCAACCAACCTTTGAGACAAGTATTGCAGAAACCTGAAGCATCAAGGCGGTTACTTAAATGTAATATCGAGCTGAGTCAATTTGATTTTAACTTTCAGCCGCAGAGATCAATAAGGGGGCAGGTCTTGACTGACTTTATAGCAGAATTTACAATTCCTGAAGAGGAAACGGTGGGTGACAAGTTAGTTGCTTTTGATCGAGAATTAGAGCTTAGTCCGTGGAAATTATATATGGACGGGGCTAAGAATGATAGAAAGTCTGGCGCCGGAGTTGTTTTAATAACTCCTGAAGGACAATCTATCTACTATCCATTATGGTTGGAATTCGCTGCTACTAACAACGATTCCGAGTATGAAGCCCTGATTGCTGGGCTGAAACTCGTCAAAGATTTGGGAGTGAAGACACTAGATATATATTGCGATTCCAAGATAGTTGTATGTCAAGTTCGGGAAGAATTTGCTGCTAAAGGACCTCGACTCGTCACTTATCTCAAAAAGGTAAAGGATTTATTGGAAGGTTTGGATCATTATAGCATAACACACATCCCAAGAGCGGAAAATCATAAAGCAGATCGACTGGCGAAGCTAGCAAATTCTGATAATCTCAAACAAACCGAAATGGTTCCGATAGAGTGTTGGATTCACCAAGTTTCGACCTAATGGAAACAGAGCTAGCCTTGGAAGTTGAACCAGAAAGAGAATCCTGGATGACATCAATTAGGAAGTTTCTCAAAAGTGGAACCCTCCCATTGAAAAAGAGAGAAAGACGAGCTGTAAGACGTAAGGCTGCAAGATATGTTTTACAGGACGACGTCCTTTATCGTCAAGGGTTTTCAATGCCCCTACTACGGTGTATCGCACACGACGACATCAAACGTGTACTGCAAGAGGTGCATGAAGGTGAGTGCGGAGATCACACTGGGGGCCAAACCCTAGCAAAGAAAGTGCTATGGTACGGATATTTCTGGCCTACCGTGAACAAAGACGCGGCTGATTATTCACGACGCTGCGATAGATGTCAAAGATATGCCAAAATTCCCAGAGCGCCTCCGACTCAGCTCAAGTCAATGGTAAGTCCATGGTCGTTTGCCATGTGGGGAATGGACATTATTGGAGTGCTACCTATTGCCAGAGGAGGAGCTAAGTACGCGATCGTTGCCGTGGACTACTTCACAAAATGGGTGGAAGCTGAACCTCTAACAACCATCACGGCAAGGAAGGTGATCAATTTTGTGGTCAGAAACATTATTTGTCGATTTGGGATTCCGAAGACCATCATAACCGATAATGGGACGCAGTTTGACAGCATCGAGTTAAAAAACTTCTGCCAGAAATATAAGATTGATAAACGATACACTGCAATAGCTCACCCGCAGTCAAATGGCTAGGTCGAAGCCGTAAATAAAGTCATCAAATCAATTCTCAAGAAGCGGTTGGAGCAAGCCAAAGCTAGATGGGTAGGTGAGTTGCCATTAGCTTTATGGGCCTACAGGATGACCTTTAAGATGGCTACCGGCCATACTCCCTATTCACTTTCCTTTGGGTCAGAAGCAGTGATCCCGGTAGAATTGGAAGTCCCTTCTCATCGAGTTGCGTACTATGACCTGATGATGAATAAAGCACTCCTCCAAGAATCTCTTGATATGATTGAAGAAAAAAGAGATGAAGCCGACTTGCATGCCTCAAGACATCGACATCAAGTGGCATGTTATTATGACCGGAAGGTTCGCCTCAAAACCTTTGAACCAGGAGACCTAGTACTGAAACGATTCTTCCGCCTTCGACCCAATTGGGTCCAAAATGGGAAGGGCCATACACCATCCAACGACAGCTTGATACAGGAGCATTCAAGCTAACGACCGTGGACGGTGAGGAGATTCCCAGAGCCTGGAACGCTCAGCACCTACGACGATATCTGAGCTAAACATGAAATATCATTTCTTTTGTTTTCATAAGCTATGTAAAAAGGCACGACTTGCCTTAAAAATTCTGTTTATGTGAACAAAGAATTATAAAGTGGATGTAGGCTACGACTTAGCCGAACCACTATAAAAATATCGTGTGTCATTTACTTTCCTGCATTACTTGTATCTTCGACAATTATTCTATCATGACTGTGAAACATGAAATGTTAAGTTAAATTTGGAAAGTTGGAGATAACCTATGTGCGGGAGCAAATAAAATGACTGTTTGTGTGATAAAACACAGAAGAATGGGAAGACGACATTCTTAACTCTAACTCTCAAGAATCGAGAGTATAAAGGACGGGAAGACGACGTCCTCTGAGGCATGAAGGTGCACCCAGATGAGAGACCGCCTCAACGAAAACTCTAACCTGGATATGAGACAGGAGAGTATAAAGATGACAGAAAGAACAGGCTTCAATGACGAAAGGAATATGGCCCCGTCAGAGAATCGGGGACATTTGGATTTTTTAATTTAATTTAATCTTGAATAGTTCTTGCTCAGTTATCCAAGATTGACTGGGGGCATACATGTGCACACATATTCCCCTCAACCATGATGTAACACCCCGTGAATTCTATAACATTAAGCTTCACAAATTAAAGTGTAATTAATTCTAAATGAAAGAATTAAGGGAAATGGGTTATGCCATTGCGTTCATCTCGGAATTCTGCTTGAGATAGAGTCCGAGTTTGCGTGAATCGGACTCCGTATGAAGGAGTTATGACCTTCGGAAGTTTCAGAATAAAATTTAAAATTCAAACAGCTCGGTTTCAAATTCGAAATTCAAAAAACAGGTTCAAACTGGGCTGGGCGGTAAAATTCCCGCCCAGGGACCAGGTCGACCATGGTGTCGACCTGGTCACCCCAGGTCGACCATAGTGTCGACCTGGGTGTCGACCTACCTGGTTCGACCTGGCTGGCTGGGTCTGGCTCTGGCTCAAATTTATGTGGCTCGGTGTGTCATTAGGGCTGACATGTCACCTCTTGATTGGCTCTTTGAACTTTGTATGGTCTAGATTCCTCCTGTCTTCATCTGACGGCTCAAAACAATTCAAAAATCTATAAATACACCCTAAGTCTCAACTAAAAATTCACACAAAAAAATAAGATGGGAGTCGTCATGCTGCCAGGAAGGAATTGAGCATAGCCGTCAAGAGAGAGGAGCTTAGAGACGAATCAAATTAAGAAGAAGACTAAAGCTTAATCAAATTAATCAACGCAACAATAATATACCAAAAGGAACGCATCTCAATTTCAGAATTCAGAATCCAGAATTCAAGATTCTGCATTCGTTGTAAGTATAGTGACCTTTCAGAATATGAATAAAAACTGTGACGTGATTCGATGTAAATGAAAATAGAATTGTATTATTGTATGATAATGATATAAATTCTGTGTATTGTAATGATTCTGTCATGACTTGTGTATTGATATTTGTGGCCTAAATTGATTGATGCAAGCCTATTGAACAATTGTATATAAAAATAATGTCACTTGCAAGTTTGTGGCAAAAACTAGTAATTGATCCCTTTATTTTTATGCCGATGAGATGGACTATATACATTCCCTTAGTCTAAATTAGAATTTATGTAAACATGTTCTAGATTTGAGACCTTTTATGCCTACATGACTCAAAACCTATGAACACATTCTTATGTCTATTTGCAAGTATAATTGGATCTATGTTAAGTATCGTTTGGATTTCATAAACTATGCAAGTTCATGTTGAAATAGGCTATACGATTAGATGTTAAAATTGGACATTTTGGTGAATATACAACATGTTAGTTTTGTGGTTGACATTATGCCAAGTCAAACATGTTTAAACCCAAGTTTGTATAAGCCTAAACTATGTCATTTCATATGTCACCTACTTAGTTATACTTTGATTTGAATGCAAGTTCTCATGACCCATATTATATGTTAGTTGAATCGCTAAATTGCAAGTTCATGCGCCACACACCTTTATGTGAAATATTACATGTTCTTGATTTCCCTTTTTTCTCACGTTTATAAAGTTGGGCTGAATTGTGTCGAGCCCAACACTTGTTATAATGTTGCGAACGTACAAACGAGGGTGATAACGTTGGGTGTAAAACATTAAAAATATATGTTAGCATGGTTGGCACATGCCAACGACAATGACATTCTAGCAGTATGAATTGTTATACCCAAGAATAAAGAACATGAAATTTACATATATAATTGAGAAGTGATAAAATATGAAAATTTAGAAAACACGGTATGCTTAACCCGAGGTTGGATTGAGTTGTGACGTAAACCCGCCCGGACCCGCCCGGCTGTCCAGTAGTCATAACAATACTTATCCAATGTGGGTGGTTAAGCATTGAGACCAATAAGGACCCAAGGTTAGACTGAGCTACGGTGTAAACCTTCCCGGAACTGACCGGCACATCCAGTAACCGTAGCAATATCTGTCTAATGTTAGTGGTCAGGTGCTTTAAGAGGCTAAGGACATATGGTAGGGTTAAGTCAACTATAAACACTTAACCAAATTCAACATGTTAACAAGAATTGATGGGTGGGGTTAGGTAAATACAGACACTTAACCACTTAACATGTTTGACTAGAAAACCCTAGTAATGAGGGACCCGTTTCAGCAGTAACCCAAGTTAGGTATCATGGTACCCTGAAACTAGGCAGGGTGGGGCACGATTACTGGGCTGATTGTAAGCGGTCAAAGCGACGGCGGTGGGTGCAACAGTGTAGGTTCTAACGGGGTGCGGGCGTGCACACACTCCGGAGCAGACAAACAGGGCATTGGGGGCACCAGTAGTATAACCTATGCCTTCTAGAGTTGTGTCGGGGCCGCCACCATGGGTCTTGATACACCCCATGGTGGGACCAGCATAGGTATCTACAATTCTTGGGGGTCGTATGACACATGTTTACGCGAGTAGGAGCCGATCTTTAGAAAATGGGGATCACTTCACCCTCAGCATGGGGTGCCAGTTAGAATAAGCTCAAGAAGGTGCAGAGATATAGTGTGGGTGCGATAGTACAATCGATTCTAAACGACACTTCCTTAGCTTGTGACACTTGCCTGTTTTCAGTTTTTATCTATCATGCCCTTTTTCTTATTCACATACTGAAGAGTTACTAGATTTACTCAGGCTTTATGTCTGACTCTATTTTCTTTTCGTCTTCTTTTCTTTCGTTCCCCCCCCCCCCAAGTCCATAGGGAGGAAACAACCCAGCTTAGTACTCTTTTGCAAGCTTTAAGACCGTCGACGTACATGGCTTTGGATATCACTATGGGGATTTTTGTTACTTTTATTTATGTTTTTATGCTTCTTTAAATATCACGACAGAAATGAGGTTGTAATGATGGAAGTATTTTTAGACAATTATGGAAAGGTTTTGTTTGAACACGTATTGATGAAATAAAAGTCTATTTGGTTTCCGATGTTTATAATATGTGTATTTATATCTGTCTCGTGTTCATCTGTGGCTTTTACTTATAAACCTCCACCAAAGTTAAGGCATTCCCTTTGTGAGTGACCTTAATGGAGGTGGGTTGTTTCACTTGGTATCAGAGCCAGGTTTGCCAGACTAGATAAAAGTTTTTGAAATTGTTTTCAAAAGAAAGTTTAAAGAAGCATTTTTCAAGAAAAAGTGTTATATTTTTTAAAGAGGCATAATCCCCCAAAGCCATGTGCACTATCTCTCTCTGTCCTTTGTTTTGAATCTTTCCTTTCTGTTTCAGCATGTCCGGAGACTTTAACCTTCCAGAAGGAGTGCCGATACCCAGCTGGTTCAGGAGGTACTTAGAAGCAAGGGCCAATGGCGCGGGCCCAGCATACATCCCTCCTCCAGTGGCCGCGGTTCCTCCTCCTCGTGGAAATGCCTTCGCAAAAACATGTAGAGACTTCAAGGCTATGGGTGGAAAAGACTTTTATGGGACAGAATCCTTTGTAGGAGAAGGAAACTGGCTAAAGGAGACCGAGGATCTGTTTGTCATCTTCGGAGTTGATGACAGGCAAAAGATACAACTAGCAGTGTGGTTGCTTAAAGATGAAGCTTCCTATTGGTGGGAGATTACCAATGCTCAGAGGGCGGTGGAAACATGGGAAGATTTCAGGACAAGGTTTGAGATGAAATTCCTGTCCCAAGCTGAAAGAAGCCTGCAAATGGAGAAGTTTCTAACTCTGAAACAGGGAAGTATGACAATCAGGGAGTATGTTAATCAGTTTAATCAGCTGGCCAGATTTGGGTTGGACTTAGTAAACACCCAATACAAGAAGGCGCTTTGCTTCACCAAAGGTTTGAATGAGCCTCTACATAGCCTTTCTATGACCCATGTATCCACGGGAGCGACTTATGAAAGCTTGGTGGACATGGCGTTGCTACATGAGGAAGACAACGGCAAGAAAGAGACTAAGGTGGAAGAAAAGAAAGAGTGTTTACTAGCAAAGAAAACAGACTTCAAGAAAGGAGAGAAGAACAATAAGCCCCGTGAGAGGAGAAGGTGCAATTTCTGTGGCATTGTTGGACATATATCGAAAGACTGCCAAAGAGGAAGGCGAAGATGGGTGGCTGCTTCCATTGTGGAGAGACTGGGCACCAAGCTAAGGACTGCCCAAAGAAGAAAGGGCAGGGACAGAAAGCCGGATCCACTTCAGGGGGTCAGGTTCATGCGCTAGTGGCACCTCCGCAGGAACGAGGTAGTAATAGTTCTGTAGAAAGTGTAGTCTATCTTTATGATCATCCAGTTCGCACACTTTTTGACTCTGGCGCATCACACTCCTTTATTTCATCTGTCTTAGTAGAATCTCTGCATCTAGAAACTAGTATGGTAGAGGATCCCTTAGTAGTTTCAAATCCAATTGGGGGCTCCGCTTACTTGTCAATGGTTTGTTTTGGTTTGAAAATCTCTATTCTCAGCGTTGAGTTTAGTTGTAATGCCTTTGTTTTGGGCTTCTTGGGATATGGTTTGATCTTAGGCATGGACTGGTTATCCAATAATGGTGCCATTCTTGATTGTGAGAAAAGAGTAGTTAGACTCTTGACTCGGCTTGGTAACACTCTAGAAATTTCTTGTAATCCCTTGAATGCTGTTATGCTTAGTTATCTAGAGTCGCTTGATGCTTCTGATGAGAATTTGCAGTCAGTTAGAGTAGTCCGGGAATATCCGGATGTCTTTGAGGAGGTGAAAGAAACAGACTTCCGCATATATCTTGTGGATAATGCAAAGCCTGTAGCTTTACCTGTCAGACACATGGCTCCAAAGGAGAGAAAGGAGCTCAGTAAGCAGGTTAAAGAACTTCTCGAAAAAGGGTTCATTAGACGGAGCATTTGGGAATGGGGTGCTCTAGTGGTGTTCGCAACCAAAGCGGACGGTTCGCTTCGCCTTTGCGTCGACTATAGGGAGTTAAACAAATTGACCAAGAAAAATAGGCACCCTCTTCCCCGAATCGACGATTTGTTTGATCAACTTGTAGGAGCGTCGGTCTTCTCCAAACTTGATCTGGCAACTGGGTTCCATCAGCTAAGAGTAGATGAATACAGCATTGATAAAACGACGTTCAGAGCCCCAGACGGTTTCTTCGAAAGGCTTGTCATGCCTTTCGGCTTGACAAACGCACCCGCTTATTTCGTAGACTTAATAAGCAGAGTGTTCAGAGAATTCCTCAACAAATTTGTGGTTGTGTTCATAGACGATATTTTGATCTTCTCGAAGAATGAGGAAGAGCATGCTCAGCATCTGAAAGAAATCATTGAAACTCTTCGAGTTCATCAGCTAAAAGCCAAATTCTCCAAGTGCCACTTTTGGAGAAATGAGGTAAGATTTCTGGGGCATATAGTGTCCAAAGAGGGGTTGGATGTGGACCCTGCGAAAGTGGTGGCAGTGCGAGATTGGAAGAAACCAAGAAATGCAACCGAAGTTCGAAGTTTTCTTGGGCTAGCCGGTTTCTACCCAAAGTTTATTAGGGATTTCGCGAAAATCTCAGCTCCACTCACTAGGCTAACAAAGAAGAATCTGGCGTTCACTTGGGATTTGGACTGCGAGTTTGCTTTCCAACGATTAAAAAGGGCTCTCACAACAGCCCCAGTTCTGACTTTGCCAGATGGAAGTAAAATGTTCAAGTATATAAGGATGCTTGTGGTACGGGGCTAGGCGCTGTTTTGATGCAAGAAGGGAGGGTAATAGCTTATGGTGGAAGGCAATTGAAAGTTCATGAAAAGAACTACCCAACCCACGATCTCGAGTTAGCCGCCATCGTCTTTGCGCTTAAGTCTTGGCACCATTATCTCCTAGGTGAGAAGTTCGAATTATACACTGACCATAAATCGTTGAAATATCTCTTCTCGCAGAAGGATCTTAACTTGAGGCAGCAAAGATGGATGGAGTTTCTTGCCTCGTATGACTTTGAAATTTCCTATACTCCCGACAAAGGCAACGTAGTAGCAGACGCATTGAGCTGAAAGAAACTGACCTTAAGCCCTCTCTTTGTAGAAAGGCAAAGCCTGGAGTATATAGCAGTTTTAACTTTAGGCCCTCCTCGGATTTTGTACCGGGTTTGCTAGCATCTCTCGAAGTACGCCCTACTCTCTTGGACTCAATAGGGGTTGCACAATGTGAAGACCCTCAGCTTGTTGATGTGATTAATAAACTCATTAGGGGTGAGACTTCTAGTCACCTCAGTAGATACGCCATCGATGATAAGGGTTGGCTGAGGCGAGATGGAAGATTATGCGTCCCACAAGCAAGGGAGTTGACAAAGAAGGTTCTCGAGGAAGCGCATCATTCCAAGATGACTATACACCCTGGCGGTGATAAGATGTACAAGGATATAAAAAGGACTTTCTTTTGGAGTGGCATGAAGAAGGACGTGGCAGATTTCGTTTCTAAGTGCATGACCTCCCAACAGGTCAAGGCGGAACAGAAGAAACCTGGAGGACTACTTCATCCTTTAGAGGTCCCACAGTGGAAGTGGGATAGCATTTCAATGGACTTCATTGATGGACTACCTAGGTCGAGAAGAGGCAATACTAGCATTTGGGTAATAGTGGATAGGCTTACTATAAGTGCCCACTTTATACCCATTAAAAGTAGAAGGACTGCCTCATCTCTAGCATCTCTTTATCTCAAGGAAATAGTTTGACTCCATGGGATACCCTCCAGCATTGTTAGTGACCGAGACCCTATCTTCACAAGCGAGTTTTGGCGGAGTCTGCAAGAAGCTGTAGGCACACAGTTATGTTTGAGCACGACCTATCACCCCCAAACCGTTGGCCAGACGGAAAGGGTGAATAGAGTTTTAGAGGATCTTTTGAGACTTTGCGTTCTTGACTTTGGAGGGACATGGGAGGATCACCTTCCTTTAGTGGAATTTGCCTACAACAACAGCTACCAAGATACCATCGGTATGGCGCCCTTCGAAGCCTTGTATGGAAGACCGTGCAAATCACCAACTTGTTGGTGGGAGTCTACAGATAAACTTATACTTGGGCCGGACATGATTCGAGAGACTCTGGAGAAAGTGGACCTGATACGAAGGAGAATGAAGACTGCCCAAGACAGACAGAAATCCTACGCCGACAAAAGAAGGACCGACCTTGAGTTCGAGGTTGGGGACAGGGTTTTCCTTAAGGTATCTCCTTTAAGGAACGTCGTTCGCTTTGGATCCGCAGGAAAGCTAGCACCAAGATTTGTAGGACTGTTTCCTATCATCAAGAAGTTTGGGAAGATGGCCTATAGATTAGAGCTACCGAGAGACTGGCTGGAGTTCACAACGTCTTTCATGTTTCTCACCTTCGAAAGTGTTTGCATGAGTCTGCGGAAGTGGTGGAACCTAGCATTCTAGAAGAAGCCGAAGTGGAATGTGAAGCAACTGTGAGGAGAGTTCCAACCCGCATCTTAGGAACTGAAGTGAAAAAGCTACGCAACCGCGAAGTCAAACTCGTTAAAGTTCAGTGGAGCGACGCCGAGGAAGACGAGACTTGGGAAACTGAGGACAGAATACGCGCTGCCTACCCTCTTCTTTTTGAGGGTACATCTTTGATCTCTCTTTTTCCTTAAGTTATGCTTTATCTATCTTTTTAGGTATATCTCCTCGGTCCTTTTCCTAACTCCTTAGGTAGAAAACAAATGGATGCAAACATGTATTTGAAAACATGTTATGGATGATGGCTGCAAATGGTTGCTAGTGATTGCTAGTGGTTGCTCGTGGATGCATATACACACACCCTAGGTTTTAGATCAGCTAAGTCACTTCATATTGCATATGCATATATGTATTCTCATTTGTATATGGTTAAAACTTGATATGCTGTCATATGGTTGTCGCATTTGTATGAATAAGTTGTGCACTCATGTAGAATTATGAGTAGGAAAAATTTGCATACATAATGGATTCATGACACTTACATGATTCGCATTAAGGAGGTCAACTGAATCAGTAGACCGCCTGGTTTCAGCATTAGATAAGGACATGTACACACACTATGCATATGTTCATAAAGCATTAGAAGTCTTTTAAGGACAGTGGACGCCTGTGCTTGTTAGTTGAGTAGATGGACTGTTGGATGGTAGGATATACATTCTTCCTAACTTGAAGATTTCGGGGACGAAATCCTTTTAAGGGGGAGAATGTAACAACCCGTGAATTCTATAACATTAAGCTTCACAAATTAAAGTGTAATTAATTCTAAATGAAATAATTAAGGGAAATGGGTTACGCCATTGCGTTCATCTCGGAATTCTGCTTGAGATAGAGTCCGAGTTTGCATGAATCGGACTCCGTATGAAGGAGTTATGACCCTCGGAAGTTTTAGAATAAAATTTAAAATTCAAACAACTCGGTTTCAAATTCGAAATTCAAAAACAGGTTCAAACTGGGTTGGGCAGGAAAATTCCCGCCCAGGGACCAGGTCGACCATGGTGTCGACCTGGTCACCCCAGGTCGACCATAGTGTCGACCTGGGTGTCGACCTGCCAGTCGACCTACCTGGTCGACCTGGCTGGCTGGGTCTGGCTCGAATTTCTATGGCTCGGTGTGTCATTAGGGCTGACATGTCACCTCTTGATTGGCTCTTTGAACTTTGTATGGTCTAGATTCCTCCTGTCTTCATCTGACGGCTCAAAACAATTTAAAAATCTATAAATACACCCTAAGTCTCAACTACAAATTCACAAAAAAAAAATAAGATGGGAGTCGTCATGCTGCCAAGAAGGAATTGAGCATAGCCGTCAAGAGATAGGAGCTTAGAGACGAATCAAATTAAGAAGAAGACTAAAGCTTAATCAAATTAATCAACGCAACGATAATCTACCCAAAGGAACGCATCTCAATTTCAGAATTCAGAATCCAGAATTCAAGATTCTGCATTCGTTGTAAGTATAGTGACCTTTCAGAATATGAATAAAAACTGTAACGTGATTCGATGTAAATGAAAATAGAATTGTGTTATTGTATGATAATGATACAAATTCTGTGTATTGTAATGATTCTGTCATGACTTGTGTATTGATATTTGTGGCCTAAATTGATTGATGCAAGCCTATTGAACAATTGTATATAAAAACAATGGCACTTGCAAGTTTGTGTGAAGAACTAGTAATTGATTCCTTTATGTTTATGTCGATGGCATGGACTATATACATTCCCTTAGTCTAAGTTAGAATTTATGTAAACATGTTCTAGATTTGAGACATTTTATGCCTACATGACTCAAAACCTATGAACACATTCTTATGTCTATTTGCAAGTATAATTGGATCTATGTTAAGTATCGTTTGGGTTTCATAAACTATGCAAGTTCATGTTGAAATAGGCTATATGATTAGATGTTAAAATTGGACATTTTGGTGAATATACAACATGTTAGTTTTGTGGTTGACATTATGCCAAGTTAAACATGTTTAAACCCAAGTTTGTATAAGCCTAAACTATGTCATTTCATATGTCACCTACTTAGTTATACTTTGATTTGAATGCAAGTTCTCATGACCCATATTATATGTTAGTTGAATCGCTAAATTGCAAGTTCATGCGCCACACACCTTTATGTGAAATATTACATGTTCTTGATTTCCCTTTTTTCTCACGTTTATAAAGTTGGGCTGAATTGTGTCGAGCCCAACACTTGTTATAATGTTGCGAACGTACAAACGGGGGTAATAACGTTAGGTATAAAACATTAAAAATATATGTTGGCATGGTTGGCACATGCCAACGACAATGACATTCTAGCGGTATGAATTGTTATACCCAAGAATAAAGAACATGAAATTTACATATATAATTGAGAAGTGATAAAATATGAAAATTTAGAAAACACGGTATGCTTAACCCGAGGTTGGATTGAGTTGTGGCGTAAACCTGCCCGGACCCGCCCGGCTATCCAGTAGTCACAACAATACCTATCCAATGTGGGTGATTAAGCATTGAGCCCAATAAGGACCCGAGGTTAGACTGAGCTACGGTGTAAACCTGCCTGGAACCGACCGGCACATCCAGTAACCGTAGCAATATCTGTCTAATGTGAGTGATCAGGTGCTTTAAGAGGCTAAGGACAGATGGTAGGGTTAAGTCAACTATAAACACTTAACCAAATTCAACATGTTAACAAGAATTGATGGGTGGGGTTAGGTAAATACAGACACTTAACCACTTAACATGTTTGACTAGAAAACCCTAGTAAGGAGGGACCCGTTTCAGCAGTAACCCAAGTTAGGTATCATGGTACCCTGAAACTAGGCAAGGTGGGGCACGATTACTGGGCTGATTGTAAGCGGTCAAAGCGACGGCGGTGGGTGCAACAGTGTAGGTTCTAACGGGGTGCGGGAGTGCACACACTCCGGAGCAGACAAACAGGGCACTGGGGGCACCAGTAGTATAACCTATGCCTTCTAGAGTTGTGTCGGGGCCGCCACCATAGGTCTTGATACACACCATGGTGGGACCAGCATAGGTATCTGCAATTCTTGGGGGCCGTATGACACATGTTTACGCGAGTAGGAGCCGATCTTTAGAAAATGGGGATCACTTCACCCTCAGCATGGGGTGCCAGTTAGAATAAGCTCAAGTAGGTGTAGAGATATAGTGTGGGTGCGATAGTACAATCGATTCTAAACGACACTTCCTTAGCTTGTGACACTTGCCTATTTTCAGTTTATATCTATCATGCTCTTTTTCTTATTCACATACTGAAGAGTTACTAGATTTACTCAGGCTTTATGTCTGACTCTATTTTCTTTTTGTCTTCTTTTCTTTCGTTCCCCCCTCCCCCCCCCCCCCCCCCCAGGTCCACAGGGAGGAAACAACCCAGCTTAGTACTCTTTTGCAAGCTTCAAGATCGTATACGTATGGTTTGGATCTCTTTTGCTCGGGTCATGGCTTTGGATATCACTATGGGGATTTTTGTTACTTTTATTTATGTTTTTATGCTTCTTTAAATATCAAGACAGAAATGAGGTTGTAATGATGGAAGTATTTTTAGACAATTATGGAAAGGTTTTGTTTAAACACGTATTGATGAAATAAAAGTCTGTTTGGTTTCCGCTGTTTAAAATATGTGTATTTATATATGTCTCGTGTTCATCTGTGGCTTTTACTTATAAACCTCCACCAAAGTTAAGGCATTCCCTTTGTGAGTCACCTTAATGGAGGTGGGGGTGTTTCACATGACTTCATTACATAACTTTAGTATGACATACTTTTGTATTTTCATTTGAGTGCTGAACTAACGACTATCAGACATTGCAGGAAATAAACTATTTTTATTTGCAAACATGTGAGTTTGTCCAAGGAAAACAAGCAAAAAGGAAGATGTGAGGGCCGCACTCGCTGCAACAATTGCTGGCCAATTAAATGCCAAAACACAACAAAGCACTCCGTCACTTGGGCTTTGGATCGGACTTGGATATTTTGGCAGCTTTCTGAGCAGCCTTAGCTTCCTTTTCAGCATCGGTCATAATGCTCTTTCCCGTAACCGAAGTGCTAGAATCGGTTGACTTTTTCCCCAGGAGTCGGAACACTGGAATCAAGAGAAGACTTTTTAGCAAGCTCTTCTGTAATAGATCTAGTGGAAAGCTTAACGACTAACCTTGATTCAGGATCCACCACTGCAAGAGGCTTTAGGCTTTCAGGATTCAGGTCTTCAACTTTTAGCTGCATACGTTTATCTTGTTCGGCTTTCATTTCAGCCAAAGTGATGTCATCGGCGCTTTTTGTATCCCCGATTATAGCCACATCAGGGTCTTCCTCATGTCCCTCGCTACCGCCATCGTCTTTCAAGGCGTCTATCATCTAGTCATCACGAGGAGCATCAGCCTTAGACAGTTCAGCTCCCCCTCCTGACTCTACCGTGGCAGCCTTATCCCTTTCTCCTTGAGCCTTCTCCGCGGATTTTGCTCCGGTGGTGGTTCCCTGGGGCATGTCTGTCTTCTCGGTCGGTTCAACACCTACAGAATGAGAAGCAACAGTTATCAACTCAGGAGAAAATAAAGGATCCTTTATCGATTGCCCGATTATGTGATGAAAAGTGAAGACAGCTTTGACGAATTGGGGTGAAAAGGTAGAAATACCTTAAGATGATTTCTCAGCTGGAGTGGCTGATTTCTCAGCTGGAGTGGCTGCCGTCTCTGATGCCGTCTCGGGTATGGGGGATAAAAGAGATGCCTGAGGGATCCCCGGGTTCTCGGGGTCATATCCCTCAACTTCAGAAGTTTCAGCGGTAGTAGAAGAAGAACCAGCCTCGGAGATATTCTTTTGTTTGGCCATCCGCTTCTCCTCCTCCATAGCAGTTGCGATGAGGCGACGCCCCTCGGCCAGACGTGTCGGCTCATCATCTCTTAGATATTTTTCCATAAGCTTGTCTTTTTCGACGGTGTCTACCTTGAGTTCCTCTTTCTCCCATTCGACAATTTGACTCCATATGTGAACCAAGGTAGTTCGATAATCTTCAATCCAAGAGTTGTTTCGGTGACGAATTATATGCGCGAAGAATTCGATCAGTAATTCGCCGAAACTGTGCACTTCCTCCTGGGCCTCTGACAGCTGTTTGCGGGTCTCTTCGGCGGACTTAATAACATTTTCCACATTACCCTCCGCTAGGACGGTCCTGTTTTCGGCCTCCATCAACTTGGAAGCCAAGTCAACGTTTCTCCTCTCCAATTCAGCATTCTTTCTCGCTAACTCGGCTTTTTCTCGCTCAAGAGTATTGTAAGCAAGTTGCATTTTGGCGTTATCCGACTTAGCATCTTCTGCTTTCTTTTTCAACTCCAAGCGCTCTTTACTATGAGATTCTAGCAAGTCATGATAACACTTCTGTAACTCTTCAAATTGCTGTTTAAAGTTGGCAGCGTCTCGTTGAGCGATAACAAGTTGGGCCTGTGTGTCCTCGAGGTCCTTCTCCAAAATTTTCAAGGCTTTTGCATCGGCGTCTGCAGTCTTTTTGATCGAGTTAATATCCGTGATTAAAGTACGAATGATTCTGGAGAGGTTACATGAATACTTGAACATGTCTGAATATTGTTTTTCGACTGCGTCAATCTTCGCTTTGGCCTCGTCTGCCCACCTCGAGAAAATAGGCTCGAGAGCAGGTAAGAAAGTCAGATTTTCAGAATAGTGGTCGGGGAATTGTTTCTCTAGATATGCCTGTTTAAATTTAGACTCAGCATCCAGCAGTGGAGGTTGGCAGTACGTTAGCTTAGCATCCTTATGTGTAGTGGGCACAATGGCTGCATCGCCCTTTCTAGGCCGCCTATCAGAAACCTTATGTTTGCCATGCGAGTCGGTATCTTTCGGCGGGCTCCTTTCCCGACCGTGTTTGTCTTGAGGAGAAGTTCGGTCTTTGGGATGCGATGTGTCTTCTCCTCGACGACCCTGGTAGCTTTTATACCGGTCCGGATCCGACCGGACGGGGGAGCGAGAGCGCGAGGTGCGCGACTGATAAGAATCATGGGGCCTTCTGTCCTCTCTACCCCGGCTTTCGCGGCGATCATGCTCGACATCGGAAGGGGGTCTAGTCATGTTGCGACGTATTTTCCTGACGTCATAGTAAGGGCGAGACATTGTACCTGCGCAACAATGTAAGTGGAATTCAGAATCAGTATTCTCATGAGAAGTAAGTGCTGTGAAATGTGGTGCTATTGTGTTAAGTGCATCCTAAGTGGTGTTCCCCCCGACAAACCCGAGTCCGAAGCCAAGCCAGCGCGAGTGGGATCTTTGGCCTTAACGAGAGTAGTCTCCTCTGAAGAAGTAAAAACTAAAGGATTTGTGCCAAAATCTTCCCAAGTATAGATAGTTTCAGGTAGGAGGAGATCTCATAAACCCTGAAATGTGGGATCGTCGCTAGTAGGGACATCTCCTTGAGAAGCGTCTATTGGCAGTTCTTTAGGAGACACTGACTTCTCAGGAGAAATAGCATCCCCAGGGACGATGTACCCTTCTCGGTGCTTTTCGGCTATATTGGCCAATTCATCGTCTTGAGTTGAAGATGGAGAAGGTGAAGTCCGAAGAGGTATTGTTGGACTTTTCGAGCCCTCGCCCGTTCCTAGAATTATGTCCACTGGGGGGATGTATACATATGGACCCGACCCATGACCTATGCTATGGGTAATGGACAATAGCCCGTGATGATGGAGGTATTCATCCTTAAGGACTTCATCGATGGTAAGAAATTTTTTATTTCCATTGAGGAGCCGATGCACCCGATCAAAGTACACTTGATCCGATATTTGTTTTGGATTATCAACTGCAAACAAAAAAGAAAGCGGATTAATGTGTTGGCGTGAACATTCAAAATGGAGATCTAAAAAATCGACGCCATACTTGATTTTTTCCATCTCCTGGCGCACCCCGGCTGTTGCCTTATATAAAATCATTCTAGCTTGGAATCGCCGGCCTTGCTGCTAAATGGGGCTGAAATAATCTTCCTTTTTGGGACTGATTCAAAGTAAGAGAAGGAAGGAGTTTCCCGAGTCCGATGCTTGAAATTATAAAAAAAAAGTGGACGTCGTCAAAAGTGAGCTCTGTACCTAAAATCTCTCGGTATGCTATATATCAGGTATATAAGTAAGCATAGGAATTGGGATGTAGCTGCATGGGGGCAATCCACGTCTGTCTCAGAAAGTCGACAACGAAAGGCGGAAATGGTGGAATAGCCCCAACCATACACATCAATCGGGTAATTGCCATAAATCCTTCTGGGGGATTGTGAGGACGGTCAGTTTTCGAAGGTACCAGGGTATCCCTTTTCAATATCCCGTGCTTTAAACATATGCGAACAAGTCTGTCGTCATCAATTGTTGATTCAACAGAGTCTATGGTTGACTCCAAGATAATGGCGGACTCAAACTCGTCAGGAGCTCGATTATCTCCTATCCTTCCTTCCCCTTCATCGCCCAAAGAGGCTTCACTATCGGAAGGTGTTTCATTGTTATGTGTTCCTACTTCATAATCCGGGCCCTCATCGTCCCACTCAGGGTCTGAAGAAGAAGATATGTCATCAATAGTAACTTTCTCGGAAGTTCCCGCAATTTCCATCTTCTTTGCTAACCTAGATGAACGTCTCTCGGCCATGGTCGCTAGACTATTGAAGAAACAATAGCAAAGATTAGAGTAAAGTTGCCCGTGTCCCCCGTATGTGTATGTAAGCTAAGGTGTGTGCTACATATAACAAAAATGCAAAGCAAACACATGAAAGCGTGATTTGAAGATTCAAAGAAATAATAATGTTTCAGAATAGTTCTTGATGTTTGTTATGTTCATAAGGCGCTATCCTAACTGTTCACCAAGTTGAAGGTTATGCCAAGCATTGATTAAGATAGTTGGATAAGCTCTCGTGTATTGAGGTGGACTGTTTTGGTTCGGTTCGGGCATGTGCATTGGGATCGGATCGGAGGGAAAAGTGATGTTTCAATCTGAAGCAGATATACACCCAGTAATTAGAACCGGATCGGTTCAAATGTAGGCCACCGGATCGGTTCAGATTGATTTGAATAATAAAGCCTCTTTCCCTCCGTCTTTTACTCCGATCCGACCCGGTCAAGTAGGCTTTGTTTTCCCTTTCTTTTTGATTTCTTTTGCTCCGACCTGATCCAATCTTGTAAACACCTTCCCTTTCCTTCCTTCCAACATTTCTTCACCCGAAACGATCCCAGTTCCTCTCCTCTTCTTCATCTTCCCCAATTTCCACCTCATCTAACCCATACCGAACCAAACTCCATTTCACAAATCCCTATTAAGTCCAAGCACTTACGTGCTCAAATATACTGTAGAACCCAAATTCTTCCTCTCAACGCCTCGAGGTGGTGACAAGAGCCACCAACAACGACGGCGAAGAAAGAGCGGGCGGCGGCGTTGGAATTAAACGCACACCATGATCGAATCATCCAGTTTTACCATAAATTTAAACCAAAATCGATTACAGCAAAGTGATTCGAGATATTAAACCTACCTAGTTGTTTAATTTAAGGAAGAACGAGAGAGTTTCGGGGTTTTTGGAGTTTTTGGGTTTCGATGCAGAATCAGTTTATGCGAGAATGATAAAAGAAGAAGAGAAAGAAGAAGATGGGAGGCGGATTTATATGAAATTAATGTGACCACTCGTATTCCCGTTCGGACCGGAAGTCAGGCCCACTAGTGCATTATGGCCTATTAGCCCACTAATGAGCAGTACTGAAGGAAATCCATTCGGATCGGGATCCGAACCGAAGGGGATCATATACACAGATTTACCACACAGGGAGAATTTAAGGAAAAGTAAAAAAAAAAACTCATCTGAAAGAATCATTGGACATTGAAAAGAGCTCTCAAAATTGTTTGAAGATGAAGAAAGTGATTCATATGGTTTGTCAGTATATATAAGCAGCAAAAGCCACGACTTTATGGAGCGACATGACGCTACAAGCAAATGGAGGCGATCATTCAATGGTTCTAATTCAAAGGATGTTTTGTAAATTGCTTCGAAGCATGCTTTATTTTAAATAAGAGTGTACTTCGAGGGGGCAAAATGTTATCCTACTTTGTGAACTAGGCTACACAAAGAGCAAACAGTGAGAAAGCAACCAATCGGTTCGGATCGGAAGGTGATAGCGCAAGAAAAAAGTAGAGATCAAAGACGCAGAAATCATATCGGTTCGGATCGGTGATACGTCAGCAATACTAGAGGATAGCGAGTGGCCTCATCGGTTCGGATCGGAGAGACACGTCAGCAACATCAGAAAATAACAAATGGCCTCATCGGATCAGATCAGAGGAATATGACAGCAACATCATAAAGCAGGTGGCTTCATCGGATCGGATCGGAGGCAGCTGATCCGAACCCTTTTTTCTGAGCTTGTGACCGTTGCTGCACACACTTCCTGAAGACTCGGACCAAGCATGACAATTTCTCCCACGATCTCCTACCAAATCAATGCGCTATCACCATCTGGAAGCCTCCTAACCCGACTCTTATGGGATGGGTGCCACGCAATTCCGAACCGGAGCCACTTCGAGGAAATTTTTCACCTATAAATACACTATCTAGAGGCATTTGAAAGGATCTTTTGGCAAATTCTCAGTTCTAACTTCCTCCATAGCCGAATTCTACAATTATATTCAGATCAAAATCATCTCTTAAAGTCTATAATTGAGAGATTTGAGTGAGTTTATGCATTGTAACTGTGAAGTTGAGTGAGAATCATTGCTGTATTTGCATTCTAATCATCAATAAAAAGAATAGAAAGTGGACGTAGGCTCGTTAACGCCGAACCACTATAAACCGTGTGTTCTTCATTGCTTTTTAATTCTATTTCATTGAAATCATAGCTAATTTGGGTGTTAGAACCAATTTTTGGTCTAACAGATTATATCAAGATTTTCATCTCAACAATATTTAGAAGAATGTTATAATCTACATTTCATGTATTTTGCATTCTTTATTACTACCAAAGTTATTTAAATTCTTCTGAAATTTGTATACTTTCATCATTTATACCTTCAGGGTATTGTAAGCGTTTTAAACACTTTCACAATTTTATTCAATTTTATTATCTCTGAAAGTACAATGCTCATAACATGTTGTTTACATTTTAAGGTGCTTTAGTAACTTTAGTGTGCTTATCTCATTTTATATATTTCTAATTTTATCTTATGGGCTACAGGTCCATATTTCTTATGTAGGAGAATTTCATGATGGTCAATCATGTTTCTCCCTAATATGGGATTTTTGATCCATTTATAAATATAAGCGCTTTATTATTTATTATTTTATCATCGATGATTATTATTTTTTAGTTCTATACATGATTTATTGATATCTCAAAACTTATCACGCTTTAGTTACCTAAACCACTTCTAGGGTTATTTGAGAATCATGTCACGGGTTTCTTTCAAAGCAACCTTATGTGTTTCTTCAAGAACACTCACCTCCATTATTTGGCATCTTTATGGCCTATTCCAAAAATATTTTGAACTGACTTTTATACCATATTTTCAGCTGTGATTTACATCTTTTGACCCTTCGGGGATTCAAATCCATATCGGAGAAAGTCTATTAGAGACATAATTGATAATTTATGCAAGTCACTTAATACTTTGCATAATTCTATATGTTAGCAAATATTTAACATTGATGGTTCCTTTATCCTCCCCCTCAATGTTGACAAATATTGTCACTTTAAATAATAAGCCTTCTTTGGATTCTCATTTTTGACCAATTATCGCATTATAGCTAGCAAATATATTAGATGTATTTCAATTGTAGGAGGATAATGCTCTTATTAGTTAATAAGATGCATTTATATTGTGTTGCTTATTCCCTTTTATTGATTGATAACTTGGAGGAAATTTCTGTCATTTGAATATGCACATGACTTCAGGTCATTCAATATTCATGTCAATCGACTTTCTGAAATATTAAATAATATATGCATAATTTATAATATGAGTTCATGACAACTTCAGGTTGTTAATTAAATATTCGCATATATGTGTATATACGTGCGTCCACGCATTCCATATGTAATTGATTTGCATATTCTTTCTCATTCGAGTTATCTATTTTGGAACAAATTGTTTATAAGGTTCCAATCATTAGTTTTTGCTTATCAAGCAATGTCAATGTGAATCTTAAAGATTGTATCATAATGTCCAAAACATCTGATTTGGAGCCGTATTGAACTTCTGATTCAAATAAAATATATAAACAACTTCAAGCTGTTAAACTGTATTGAATTTCTGATTCAAATAAAATATATAAACAACTTCAAGTTGTTAAAATTTATTCTTCAACACAATATGTAAATATAATATAAGCAAGATACAACTCATTTTGAAAATTATGAAATATTTGGATGCATTATAATTACCACATATGATGTAATTTATTTAAGAAGTACAATGTTATTATTTCACACAGTTTCAATAAAGCTTTAGCTTTTCAATTATGAAGTATTTCAAGTTCACTGATTAAGGAACTTCATGTTCCTATGCATGTATATACACATACATAGAAGTTTATTAATTTATAATGAACTTCTGGTTCTCAATCTTTTAACATACTTCCAATTTAGAAGCTTTTACATTCTTGCTAATTGTCAAGATTTCAAACTGCAAACTTCATCAAAAAGTTTCTTTTTTCATAATTCAAGATTTCAGCTCTCAGATCTGAGTTATACAACTTCTTCCATTACACTAGATATTACTTGCTAAATACATCGAATAATAATACATATATCTATTCTTATTCCAAACACAAACATACATCATCTAACTTACAATAACCATGCCTTTGATACGTTTATAATAATATGGCAATACAATATATATTACCCTAATGATACATTTAATTCATGTAACGACCCGCATTCCATGCATCGGATGATCGTAGAATATTTATTTCATTTTCATACGTGGTTGTATAGTCGTGTAACTTTGGGGAATGACTACTGGGGTCATTTCCCATGTTCACGATTTTTGTCGATTTTTAAATGATTGTTTTGCCCATGTCGAATCTTTTTTCGCCTATAACTTTTGATTGGTAAGAAGTTTTGATTTGAAACCACTTCCATTGGATTCCGATGATGATTTACCTTTCCGTAGAGTGGTCACATTAGTCAAAGAGACGTACCATTTGGGAGATATGGCTGAAATAAGGTTTGGAAGGTGAAAATCAGCTTAACCGAGCCTAATTAAGGTGATTAGCAGCTAGGCTCATAACCCATTTCAGAATTAGGGTTATGAGAAGGCTGGTAGGGTTAGGAAATTCAGTTTTTATTCATTTTCCGGCCGCCACTTACCTCTCTTCAACCCTAACAATGGCCTCCACCTTCTAAATTCATCTCAAATCGCTTTCTAATCGTGTATTAGCTTAATCTACACCAAATCAAGGAAGATTGGTGTCAAATCAGAGTTGGAGCTACTGTGTTACATTGGAAAACGTCCCAAAACAGTAGAGTTTCAGATCTAAAGTTTTATTTGTGGCTAAGGTGAGTGATTTGCACATTTTTACACTAATTACGGCTAATTAGGGGTGATTAGTGTTAATTAGCGGAATTATGCATGTTAAAATTCTGGAAAAATATGTAAAAATTCTTAAATATTATTTTAGGGCTCTGATAAAAATTGGGTTAATTTGGATATGTTTTGTTAATCCTATCATTAGACATGGTTAAACATGATTAAGGGGAAAACCATGGGTTTTGGGTACGTTTGATTTAAGATAACCTATATGCTTGATGTTTTGACATTGTTGATTGACCCTATATGTTACTATGACTGTTTGGAATGTTAAGTAATCTTGTAGGAAAGTTAGAATGGTTGAAAACCCCGTCGCATGGCGAAAATGGACGATATATGCTCGTTGGAAAATGTGGAGGGTTTCGGATTGGATCGGATAGGAGAACCGGGTAAGGAAATTCGAACCGGACCGGAACTTGGCATAAGAGGCTTGGCAAGAAGGAAGGCCATTTGCATAAGAGTTGGGGTTGGGTTCGGATCGGAAGCGAGGGCGAGGGGATAAGATCGGAAATGGTGAAGTACAAACCGAACCGGGCCAGGATCGCAAGCACCGAACCGGATGAGGGCACCCGGACCGAACGGAAGCTGGAGCAAGGAAAGAAGGGCCGAACCGACTCAATGACCACACTGAGTCCATGACCACCGAACCGAACCGGATATGGAAGCCAAGCCGAACAGGGTTTGAACCTCTATTACTACTATGCGACAACTCCTCTGAAGACCAACTCCAATTCGACCAAAACCCGAGATGCAAAGGAAGTCCAAATGGGAAGTTATTACCCAGGATCCAAATGGGGATCAACGAGTTAACTTCATGGGTTCGGCTTTGCTACGGGACGTGTGTAAAGGGGTTATCGATGTGTATAGCTTTGACTCACCACTGAGAGACAGACTATTGGCTATGGATCAGTGCAGTGGACTCTCATGACTCTGTGGGGGCAAAGTGATCGTGGCAGGGCTATGATCCCGTGCAGTGGAGTTGTCATGACTCCATGGGACATAGTGGATATAGCAAGGTATTAGTGGTTACGAATCAGTGCAGTGGAGCCGTCATGACTCCATGGGGCAGAGTGATCATAACAAAGAATTGGGTGCCCAAAGTGATGGATATTGTATACTTTACGCACTGAGTGAGAGATGTAAGGATGATTGCTATGCTCGATGTTTTGCTATCACCATGACATGCACACCCCCTCCCCATTATTTTCACACCATGTGTTAGTGTCACCTTAGAGTATTGTACATCTTGTTGTGCTAACTCTTTGATTACAGGTCCAGGTTCAGGTATAGATACATATACCTGTTATTGTTCTGTTTTTGCTGCTTATCGCTCATATCAGACTTTGGTCTGAACCAGAGTTTTATGTCTCTTCTTATTACTCTTGGTGCTCCTAAACGAGCAGATTAGAGACAGGTTAGCTGGTCATGCACGAGTCGCTGTCCGGGGACGAGCATGAGGATTACACGTATCATTTCCATATATTCTACCTGTGCTGTTGTTGGTCACTACTTTGGGCATTAGTAGTGTACCTTCCTATTTTTCTTTAGAGACAGTTTTTAAAGTTGTAACAATGATGGTTTGGATCATAAGCTGTATTTGAATTTTTCGCTGCTATGATGGTATAGTTTTCAGCTTATGCACTGTCTCGCCTGTTTTATATCAAGTTATATTTTATTTCATGTGTTGTGAGATATACTACAGGTTCTTTGATGGTTCACTGTTCAAATTTCTTCCCTTTTTCCTTTCCTTTGATGACCGTCCATGCTGGTTGGACGTTGGCACCACGCATTTCATTGGAAATGTCAGCTAGTGCGGGGTGGGCCGTCACACTTGGTATCAGAGCTCTAGGTTGCGCAGTTAACCTAGGAAAAGACACCAGGGAGAGATAATAAGTATATGAGAGCGCGTATTTGTTATATATTGGGTTTTCAAAAGTTATATATATACTATTAGTATATCTAAGGATGAAGTTGCACTGGCACCACTGAAGAGATGGTTAATCGTTTTCTCCTTACAGATTGAACGATGAGCTGATACATGAGGAATACTGGTTCAGGAGCCAATAATAGGAATGCTCCTGATATGAGGATGATGTTCACTGACTTCATGAGAGATATGCTTAGGGATGTTCAGAGGGTAGTTCCAAATGCTGCTAACAGTGGTGGCGCAGTAGTGCAGGCGCCTAGAGCCGATTTCGCCAAGCTTAATAAGGATTATACTAGTCTTGGTGGGAAGTCGTTCCATGGAACGGAATCGGCCACAGATGTTCAAGATTGGCTTGATAGTTATGAGCACATCTTTGAGGATTTGGGGATCGAAGATGCAATGAAGAGAAAGCTAGCATCCCGTCAGCTGCAAGGACGGGTAATGAATTGGTGGAATGCCATTAAGGCAATTACCCTTGAGGATCAAGTTACTTGGAATCAGTTTAAGACCCGATTCAGTGATAAGTTTATCCCAGCTGTCCAAAAGTCAGAGTTGTTTAGGAAGTTCTTAGAGCTTAAACAGAATGGTAGGGCAGTCTCGGAATACATTACTAAGTTCGATACTTTATCGAAGTATGGATTATCTCTTATTGATATTGCCGAGAAGAAGAACGAGAAGTTCATAACTGGTTTAGATTAGTACTTGGGAGAAAGGCTTATAAACCATATTGATGAGACTTTTGAATCGATTGTGGGGGAAAGCATTGAGATCGGAGAGCCTTTACCCCGAGCCCAAGACTGAAGTCGTTGTTGCATCTGCAGGGGAGCCAAAGCTGCAAGCAAGTGGCGGAGGCAAGGATAATTCCCAGAATAAGAGGAAGCAGAACCAAGTTAAGGATGGTCAGAAAAAGAATAAGAAAGACATTGAGTGCTTTAGCTGTGGCAAGAAGGGCCATCATGCTAAAGAATGTTGAGCAAAGCCAGCGGACAGGAAGTGCTTCAACTACGGCCAAGTGGGGCATCATAAGGAAAAATGTCCACAACCTCCTAAAGAGAAGCAGATTGTGAAAGAATACGCTATTAATGATGTTCCTTCTTCGTCGAATGCCCCCAACTGCGGTGGAGAAAGGAAAGAATGTCATCATTCAAGGTATGCTTTCTATTTATGATGTTCCTTTTCGAGTATTGTTTGATATTGGGGCTTCTCATTCCTTCATATCTAGTGACCTGGTAGATAGGTTGGGATTGGAACCCGAGATTGTCGATAGACCTTTAGTAGTGACGAACCCGATTGGTGGTTCGACTAGCCTTAGCATGACTTTTTGAAATTTGGTCTTATCGAGTCATGGATGTATGTTTGCTTGTGATTGCTTTGTTTTGGGCTTTACTGGGTATGGAATTATTTTGGGAGTCGATTGGCTCCAAAGGTACGGGGTGGTGGTAGACTGTGAGGGATTTTCGGTGACTATTAGGGCAGATGATGGGCGGAGGGTAGTGTTTGGTGGCTTACGTAGTGATGAGGTGATGGCTAGTTTTCTAAATTCCCTCGATATTCTGCAAGACGAGTTATCAGGGGTTCCCATTGCTGGCCAGTATCCGGATATCTTCGAGGAAGTGACCAGACTTCCACCATACCGAGAGAATGAGTTCCGTATTGATTTAGTGAAAGATGCCAGACCTATAGTGATGCCACTTCGTCGTATGGCACTAAGGGAGCAGCGAGAGCTCGGGGTGCATGTGAGTGATCTTTTAAAGAAGAGATTTATCCAAAGGAGTGTTTCCTAGTGGGGAGCACCAGTTGTATTTGCCACTAAGGTAGATGGTTCCCTCTGTTTATGTGTGGACTATCGCAAGTTGAATAAAGTAACTAGGAAGAATAAGTATCCTCTTCCGTGGATAGATGATTTTTTGATCAACTGGAAGGAGCAAGAGTGTTCTCCCAGTTGGACCTCGCGACAGGATTTCATCAGCTCCGAGTAGCAGCTGAGAGTATTCCTAAAATGAAATTTCGGACGCCGTCTGGATTCTATGAGTGGTTGGTTATGCCATTCGGGTTTACCAATGCACCAGCATATTTTGTGGATCTTATGAATAGGGTATTCAGGGATCAATTGAATAAGTTTGTTCTTGTGTTCATGGACGATATCCTTGTTTGCTTGAGGACAAAGGAAGAACACAAGGAACATTTGAGAGTAGTGATGGAGGTGTTGAGAAAACACCAATTAAAAGCGAAGTTTTCTAAGTGTCACTTCTGGAGGAGGGAAGTGAGATTCTTGGGCCATGTTGTTTCAGAGAATGGTATTGTCGTGGATCCTGCGAAGGTCGTTATGGTACAAGATTGGTCTACGCCCAAGGATGCAACAGACATAAGAAGTTTTTTGTGATTAGCCGGATATTATCGTAAGTTTATCCAAGACTTCTCCAAGATAACGGCATTGTCAACTCAGTTGACCAAGAAGAATCAAGCTTTCGTTTGGGATGGAAATTGTGAAAATGCATTTAAGATTCTAAAGGAAAAGTTGACATGTGCACCAATGTTAGTTATTTCTAAAGGGAATGAAGAGATGACGGTATATACGGATGCCTGTGGTACCGGACTAGGTGTTATATTGATGCAAAGAGGTAGGGTTGTAGCTTATGCTAGTCGATAGCTGAAATCGCATGAGAAAAGATATTCTACCCATGATTTGGAATTGGCAGCGATCGTGTTCGCGTTGAAGATGTGGATACATTCTCTCTTGGGAGAAATATTTGAGTTGTTTACCAATCATAAATCATTAAAGTATTTTTTCTCTTAGAAGGATCTAAATCTTCGTCAGCAGAGATGGCTAGAATTCTTGGCTTCCTATGATTTCAACATCGCATATACACCATGAAAGGGCAATGCAGTAGCTGATGCATTGAGTAGGAGACATGCCAGTTAAGGTGCTATGTTTCTTGAATGGAAGCAACTGGAGTATATCGCAGGGTATGATTTCAGACCAAAGTGCGAATTGGATCTAGAGATGTTAGCAAGTTTGACGATCAGACCCACTTTGATTGAGCGGATTGGTTCCAGTCAGAGGGACGATCCTAACCTATTGGAAATCATCTCCAAGTTAGAGATGGGTATCGACGAGGAGATAAACAAGCATGGTCTTGATCGAGATGGATGGATTAGAAAGAATGGGAGATTAGTTGTACCCAATGTTAATGGATTGAGAGATGAAGTGCTTAGAGAATGTCATCATTCGAAACTGACTATACATCCCGGTGGTAACAAAATGTATCGAGACATGAAGCAGACCTACTACTGGGAAGGCATGAAGAGAGACGTTGGGAAGTTTATATCCAAACGCATGAATTGCTAGCTTGTTAAAGCCGAGTAAAAGAAGACTAGTGGGTTGTTACAACCATTGGAAATTCCAGAATGGAAATGGAACAAGTCTCAATGGATTTCATTGATGGGTTACCAAGGACTAAACCGGGCCATGATAGCATTTGGGTGATTGTAAACCGATTGACCAAGAGTGCAAGGTCTATACTTGTCAAGTCGAATAGAACAACAACTAAGTTAGCAGAACTGTATATGAAGTGGTGAGTGACCGAGATCCGTTGTTTACTAGTGAATTTTGGAAGAGCTTACAATAGGCTTTAGGGTCAAAATTACATCTCAGTACTGCGTACCATCCTCGGACCGACGGTCAGACAGAGAGGGTGAATCGTATATTGGAGGATCTCTTGAGAGCTTGTATATTGGATTTTGGTGGATCATGGGATGACCATTTGCATCTAGTGGAGTTCACATATAATAATAGTTATCAGTACAGTATTGGTATGGCTCCATTTGAAGCTTTATATGGAAGACTATGCAACTCACCATCATATTCGTTAGAAACCGGTGAGAAATTTGTGCTTGGACCGGATGTGATAAGAGAAACCTCAGATAAGATCAAGGTTATCCAACAGCGAATTAAGGCTGCCCAAGATAGGCAGGAGAATTATTCTGATAAGAGACGAAGAGAATTGGAATTCTACGTTGGCATCTTGGTATTTGTCAAGATTTCTCCGTTAAAGAACATGATTCGATTTGGTAGAAAAGGCAAGTTAGCACCAATATTTGTTGGTCCATTCCCAGTTCTCGAGCACGTTGGGAATTTGGCATATAAAGTTGAGTTGCCTGACAAGATGGCGAAAGTTCACGACGTATTTCATGTTTCCCAGTTAAGGAAATTCGTGCACGACCCCGATATGACTATTTCACCGGATCAGTTGGATGACATCGAAGTAGAATCTGAGGCGGTTGGGAACCGTAAGCTAATCTGTATTGTCGAATACGAATAAAAGCAACTTCAAAGGAAGGCGATGAAACTGGTCAAGGTTCAGTGGGGGCGAGAACGAGAATGACTGTACTTGGGAAACAGAGGAGAGTATAAGCAAGTTGCATCCAGAACTCTTTGCCTAGTAAGATTTTAATAACGATAGTTATTTTCTTGTTAGTAAACCGCATGCTAAGATAGACTTGTTGTGTTATTATGTGTGTTTAATTGTTTATAAATGAATGTTAGGTATGCGGGACCCATTGTATGTTTTGATTAAGGAATTTCGGGGGCTAAATTTCTTAAGGGGGGAGAATGTAATGACCTACATTCTACGCATCGAAGGATCATAAAATATTTATTTCATTTTCATACGAGGTCGTATTGTCGTGTAACTTTGGGGAACGACTATTAGGGTCATTTCCCATGTTCACGTTTTTTGTCGATTTTTAAATGACCGTTTTGCCCCTATCAAATATTGTTTCGCCTATAACTTTGGATTGGTAAGCAGTTTTGATCTAAAACCACTTCCATTGGATTCGGATGATGGTTTACCTTTCCGTAGAGTGGTCACATTAGTCAAACAGACTTACCATTAGGAGATATGGCTGAAATAAGGTTTGGAAGGTGAAAAACAGCTTAACCGGGCCTATTTAAGTGATTACCAGCTAGGCCCATAACCCATTTCAGGATTAGGGTTATGAGAAGGCTGATAGGGTTAGGAAATTTAGTTTTATTCATTTTCCAGCCGCCACTTAGCTCTCTTCAACCCTAACAATGGCCTCCACCTTCTAAATTCGTCTCAAATCGCTTTCTAATCGCGTATTAGCTTAATCTACACCAAATCAAATCAGATTAGTGTCAAATCAGAGTTGAAGCTACTATATTGCATTGGAAAATGCCACAAAACAGTAGAGTTTCAGATCTAAAGTTTTATTTATGGCTAAGGTGAGTGATTTGCACATTTTTACACTAATTACAGTTAATTAGGGGTGACTAGTGTTAATTAGCGAAATTATGCATGTAAAAATTCTGAAAAAATATGTAAAAATTCTTTAATATTATTTTAGGGCTCTAATAAAAATTTGGGTTAATTTGGATATGTTTTGTTAATCCTATCATTAGATATGGTTAAACATGATTAAGGGGAAAATCATGGGTTTTGGGTATGTTTGATTTAAGATAACCTATATGCTTGATGTTTTGACATTGTTGATTGATCCTATATGTTATTATGACTGTTTGGAATGTTAAGTAATCTTGCAGGAAAGTTTGAATGATTGAAAACGTCGTCATATGGCGAAAATGGACGATATATGCTCGTTGGAAAATGTGCAGGGTTTCGGATCGGATTATAGCGCTCGGATCGGATAGGAGAACCAAGTAAGGAAATTCGAACCGGACTGGAACTTAGCATAAGAGGCTTGGCAAGAAGGAAGGCCATTTGCATAAGAGTTGGGGTTGGGTTCGAATCATAAGCGAGGGCGAGGGGATCAAATTGGAAATGGTGAAGTACAAACTGAACCAGGCCAGGATGGCAAGCACTGAACCGAACCAGATGAGGGCACCCGAACCAAACGGAAGCTGGAGCAAGGAAAGCAGGTCCGAACCGATTCAATGACCACACCGAGTCCATGACCACCGAACCAAACCGGATATGGAGGCCGAGCCGAACCGGGTTTGAACCTCTATTACTACTACGCGACGACTCTTCTGAAGACCAACTCCAATTCGACCTAAACCGAGATGCAAAGGAAGTCCAAATGGGAGGTCATTACCCAGGATCCAAATGGGAATCAACGAGTTAACTTCATGAGTTGGGCTTTGCTGCGGGATGTGTGCACAGGGGTTATCGATGTCTATAGCTTTGACTCACCACTGTATGGATCAGTGCAGTGGAGTCATCATGACTCCATGGGGTAAAGTGATCGTAGCAGGGCTATGAGCCAGTGTAGTGGAGTTGTCATGACTCCATGCGGCAGAGTGGACATAGCAAGGTATTAGGGGTTATGGATCAGTGCAGTGGAGCCTTCATGACTCCATGGGGGCATAGTGATCGTAACAAAGAATTGGGTGATCAATGTGATGGATATCGTATACTTTACGCACTGAGTGAGAGATGTGAGGATGATTGCTATGTTCGATGTTTTGCTATCACCATGACATGCACACCCCCTCCCCGTTATTTTCACACCATGTGTTAGTATCACCTTTGAGTATTGTACATCCTGTTGTGCTAACTCTTTAGTTGCAGGTTCAGGTATGGTTACGTATACCTGTTATTGTTCTGTTTTTGCTGCTTATCGCTCATACCAGACTTTTGTCTGACCCAGAGTTATGTCTCTTCTTATTACTCTGGGTGCTCCTAAACGAGCAGACTAGAGACAGGTCAGCTGGTCATGCACAAGTAGCTGTCCGAAGACGAGCAGGAGGCTTAGACGTATCATTTCCATATATTCTCCCTGTGTTGTTGCTGGTCACTACTTTGGGCATACCTTCCTATTTTGCTTTAGAGACAGTTTTAAAAGTTTTAACAATGATGGTTTGGACTACAAGCTGTATTTAAATTTTCCGCTGCTATGATGGTTTAGTTTTCAGTTTATGCACTGTCTCGCCTGTTTTATATCAAGTTATGTTATTATTATATTCTGTTTCATGCGCTGTGAGACATACTACAGGTTCTTTGTTGGTTCACCGTTCAAATTTCTTCCCTTTTTCTTTTCCTTTGATGACCGTCCCGTGCTGGTTGGAAATTGGCACAACGCATTTCATTGGAACTATTGGGTGGTGCGGGGTGGGCCGTCACAATTCATTTGTTATAAAAATAACGGAAATGACCATTATACGGCCTAAATATATGAATCAAATAAATAATTTTGACTTAAACCAAAAGAATAAAATTTGGATCTAGCAACAATATTGATCAATGACAAAACTGAAATAAACAACTTACAGTTATGCTGCATTTCTCAATAATCAAATTTTCTAAAATACCATATATATGCGTAATATCTGACCGAGAATTGAGTAGAAATGCATAATTATAGAACCAAGATTTTACATTTTTTAATATGAATGATTCGAAAAACTTACAGATCTATACACAAAATTAACAAATATAAAAATTACATGCTTTAGATTCAAATTATACAATCCATATATAGATCTTTTACATATTTCTTTTTTCATCCAAACTATCTCTTACCATTATAGAAACCACAGGTTCTAAAATTTCCATTTTTATAACAAAATTTGCTTCTGCATTCACTTCTGGTGTGCTAAATTAAGATCAATATTTAGATCTTAACTAAATATGATCTTCGAGATGCATATTTTCTTTTTAATATAGTTTTTCTAAGAAATGATAAAATATTTCTTCTGGAAATATGATATGTTCTAAAATTATTGTATTAAAACTTCATGTTTTATTATAATTTACATATTATCATTGTATATTTTAAACTGAAGCAATTCCTATAAATTGTTCTATTATTCACATATGAGAGTCATTTTACTGTTTTCCTTCAAGAAACTAGTATTCTTTTTTAATGATCTTTTCTAACAATAAATTTCTTCAAGAAATTATGTGCGGCACAAAATTGGAATATATGTCTTTTGCCTTCTGTTGAAACTTTTCCTTTCATTGATTTTTCAAATCCTTTCCTACTACTGGTCATTTGCTATAAGCAAATATTAAATGCAACTATATGCTTTAGCTTTATTTCATGTTTCTCATTTGCATATGAACTTCAGGTTCCTTGTTTGCATATGAACTTCAGGTTCCTCGTTTGCAAATGAACTTTAGGTTCCTCACACTACGCCATAGATGGCCTATCGCAACAAAAATCCATGGTGTTGCTAGCTATAATGTAGCCATTGCTATGCTGTTTTATGTCTATTGCAACGCACACTTAAATGTGTCAGCATTACATCAGCATGTGTTGCAGTAGCCGCGTGAATAAAATTATCAATCTGCGTCAACACGATCCAACGGTACAGGTTAGCGATCCGCGTGAAATATTGTTTAGTCCAGATTAGCAATCCACGTGTGAAATAATGTTTACGGCGGGAAGCAAAAATGAAGGAGGAAAACTAACAAAATGTTGAAAGTTCCAATCGAAATTTAACAAAATACTTTGTCGCTCAACCTCTCAAACACTCACTCTCAGGCTCAATTAGGGCTAAAAGTTCAAGTTTACAAGCTTAATTAGGGTTCAATTAGGGCAGGTTTAAGTTCAAGTTCAGTTAGGGCTTTGGTGTTTCAATTAGGTCTTCAATTGGGGTTCGTTTGGGTTTCAGATTTTACTTAGGGCTTCGATTTAATCGGCTGCTTAAGTTATCACTAAAAGTATATTTCAATTTTTTCTGATTTGATTGTTGTATTGCATAATGTACTGCTTTACTTGTGCCTAATTTGTTGTTTAAGGTATCACTCAATGAACGACGAGGAAAAACTATGGGCAGAACTTCTTATGTTCAGTGAAGGGTACATCAGTGGAGTGAAACTTTTTATTCGAAATACATTTTCTAGATTTGCAGTAAGTGATGAAATTACATGCCCTTGCAAAAAGTGTCATAATCGCAAGTGGCATTGTCAAGAAGTAGTCTACAACCATCTGATTTGGAATGGTCCATCTGAATTGTATATGAAATGGATTTGTGAGGTTTCATGTTTAGACCCTGAAAGGAGCGATAACGATATGAATTGTGAAGCAGGAATAAATTTTGTAGATAAGCTCGATGAGTTGTTGCAACATACTTGTGGAAATATGCAGAACAATGAAGATAGTTCTTTTGATGGATCAAATGGAATAGACGTCGATGCTAGAAAATTTCATCAACTTGTTGAAGAGGGAAAATAACCATTATATCCCGGGTGTACTAAATTTTCGCGATTAAGTTTCAATGTCATGCTTTATTCTTTAAAATGCCTACATAGAACCACTGAGTCTGCATTCAGCGATTTATTAGAGTTGATGAAAGAAGCTTTTCCACAAGCCCACATCCCTTTATCTTTCAATGCTACCAAAAATATCATTAAAGATTTAGGTCTCGATTACCAAAGAATACATGCATGTCCAAATGACTTCATGCTTTATTGGGCAAAAAATGAAAAGGAAAAGAAAATAACTGCATAAGTTGTGGTTCTTCAAGGTGGGTTATACCGAAAGAGAAAGTGGCTATTGACAAAGATTCGGAGAAGCGGATTCACAAAGTACCAGCAAAAGTGATGCGTTATTTTCCACTAAAACCAAAGTTGCAAACGATGTTCATGTCCAAAGAGTACGCATAGCTTATGTTATGGCATGCAGTGGGATGAAAAAATGATTGCAGACTACGACATCTAGCTGATGGCGAGGTATAGAAGACGATGGATGCCAATTATCCTCATTTTTCATTAGAAAGCAGAAAAACTGTAGGCACAACTGATGTCCAAAGAGTACCAGCAAAAATTACTTACATGGCAAATTCATAGATGTAGATCTAGAAGATTTCAACAAATAGCTATAATAGAATTTCGTGTTGATAACGTGTTATAAAAAAAAAAAAAAAAAAAAAAACACACACACACATAATAAAAGAGGAGCCATTAGAGAAAAAAGAATAGATCAAAGAGAGACTTTTATTTCTGTTGAGTCAGGTGTACATAATTTTTATTACATTGGCTCCTTTATATATAGGTTTTGGAACTGATGTTAAACTTATCCCCATGATGTGGGACTAAACAAAATATTACAAAAGCATATTCACTTTTATATATTACAACATATTTGAGCTAGAAACAAATTATTTGCTAGGAAGATGTAAAAGAACGTTTATATACACGACTATCATTAAGAAGCAATTAATTTCAGGAAAACGTAATTGAAGGAACGTCATTGGGTTCTATTTAATATGTGATTACTAGATCTGCAAAATGTAAATGTTGATTATGTTAAATTGCTAAATGTGTTTCAACTACCTAAGAATAAAATATTTGAACTGTGAACAAATCTCATGCAATAATAAAGTCAATCTATGTTGGTTTTCTTACATAACAGAAACACATACACTGCAAGATAGATAATATTTTTTTCTTTTCCAATTTCCAATTCCAAGAAATTATGGGATGGGGAGCTCAAATCTTGAGCTGGGCCTGACTGTGCTGGCCCTGCTGAGGCTGGGCTGGACTCGGCTGCAAGTCTGTAGAAATAGTTAAGGCCCATTAGTCAAAACAGGTCGGGTCCAATTGTATTTGCTATGCAACAAAGGGATAAGATAGATGACGTCATCATCTCCAGCTTCAAGAGCACAGTATCCATTTCCAACGCAGTAAAAATCGAGACATCTTATTCCTTCTTGATTAAATTAACTCAAAGCCTTGCAACATTTAATTGTTTATTTATTTGCCAATTCAGAGAAACAAATAACAACCCTGTAAACGATTCATCCCAACTGCCAAGCTCCGATATTTACTCTCATTATTCCCTGAATTCATAATTTTTTATTCAAGTTCACTCTTTCCAGTCGATTCCAAGGATAGTCCGATCGATGAATGGAAATCAACGGAATCAAACCGCAAAAGGTAAGCCCTAATTTTCTCCTATTTTTTCTCTTTATAACGACTTAACCATTTGAGCTGAAAAACTGTAGGCATAGCTGAATGTCGTTGTGATGATTTTGTGCTGTTGGGTTTGTGAAAATTTGGCTTACCTTTTGTAAGACCGTGTTAATCGATTCCGAATTTAGTAGGTATTGCCGTCGAGGAAAACATGAATTTTGAAGTTTGCTGGACATGGAATCAAATCTAGAATTTAGATAAAATGAACCAATCTGCAGTAGTCTAAGCTGTCGGTTCTTGCTCCAACAATTATAGTATTTGTATTACAAGGTTACTTTGGTTAATATGCGGCAAATATCAACAATGATATACTGGGAGATAAACTGTTTTGTAGAGCGATCCAAGTAATTTCACATATGCAAAAGGTATACCATTATTTATGTTTGTAATATTGAAAGCAAGGGCGGACCTAGGAATTAAAGTAAGGATGGGCTGACTTTATAACTTACATTTTTTAAAGTTTATATAACTAAGCTCTATCAATACTGCCAGTAACAACCTTTAGCCAATGATTAAAACAAATACGTCAAAACTCTCATAACTTATACAGTTATACTAGCTGCAAAACTGACAAGAAAAGAAAAATACAATGGGATAAAACTAACAAGGGCCAAGGCTAACGAACAGCAACAACCTTTATGATATTGAGGCACATGAACGCGAAAAGGGTTGCCAATGTAAAATAAAGCATCAACAAAAACAGACTAATGCGACGTACAAAATCAAATAATCTGCAGCCGAACAGAATAAAATCAATTAGCCTTCCAAAAGAATATTCATACAGTAACGGAAACCGCAACCCAAAATTGAGATTTGGGATTTGAGAAACCCCTAAATTTGTTTTTTTTTTCTTTTTTCTTTTTTCTTTTTTTGCCCTTCAAAGAACTGATCTTCTACCTAGAAAGCAAATGAAAAATCACCTGAATTGATATACGATATTGATCGACTGAATTGAAAATTCATCCTCGAATTAGAAATTTAGAATAGGCTCTCGACTGGCCTTTTCACGTGAATGAATGTGTCCCGCAGGAATCTGACATGAAGAACAAAATGAAGGATGAGACGGACTTTTGCTTTTCTGCTTCCATTAAAGGTAGGGCCTGGGTAGTACTTCAAGGATATTTATGTTTAGAAAAAAAATCCCCTGGGCTGCAGCCCAGTTGTGCCCAGGGATGGATCCGCCCTTGATTGAAAGGTAACATGAAAGAATATAGCTAGTTCAGAAATATGGCCGCGAAGCATGAAATCATGTTGCAATTATGTGAAGGAAAGAGTGATCTACCATTAGCTTCCATATGTTACCATCATTCCTTGTTATTAGGTTCCTTTACTAGAATGGAGAATTTAGTACTCAGAGTATGATACTTAAAACGTAGTAGAAGGCGACAGTGAATTATTAGGTATATATTACCATCATTCCTTGTTATTAGGTTCCATATAGTATGTTTCTAGCAGTCAATGAGATGTTAGACCGCTCGAAGACAGTAATCTTGTCACCCTAGTGTGAGCGTGTAAAGTACTAGCAGGTTGCCGGAAATATGAATTATGTAAAATAAGTTCAATGGATAACATATCACTGGAAATATCATTTCAATAGCAACCTATTTCAGTACCAAAGCTTTTGAGAAGCAAACTCATATATTGTCCCATTCTCATCTTATTTGTTAGAGGTTAATCTGAGTGCAATATCTATGTGCGAAGCCAGGACATTGTAATATGATTGTAATAAGCATTTGTGTACAAGGAGGTTGAACAGGCTATCGCATTGCTGGGGTGATTTGTTGGATCCTTTCCATGCACCATATCATTTGCTCCTATGTGAAAAATTCAGTTAAACCTATCAAGAACAATTTACTACTGTGCAGCAAATATACGAGCAAGTTTTTTATCATTGCACTTATTTGTTTTATATGCTTCTTCTATCTCTCAAGCTTGGATAAACAAAATAGATTGTGTTTTGGAGCAGAAAATGTGATAGCAAACATTGTCTGGTTATTGTTATCTTAATCGCGAAGTTTGGATTAGCACTGTATTATACGGATGACTTAATTTTTTTGGTTTAACATTTTGGGGGTGGATCCTGTTGCTACTTTAGCAGTTGAAATTATTGCTGTGCCATCTCTTTACACATTTTGCATGATGAAAATCATATTCCATAAATTTTGCAACGAATTTCAGGACTACTACAAAGTGTTAGAAGTTGATTATGACGCAACAGACGAGGTTATAAAATCTAACTACCGTAGGCTGGCTTTGGTAGGTATTTCTGAACTTTCTTAGTGGAACTTTTAACCTTTTTGGCAAACATTTATATCATATACAAATGTCATGCATATTTATATAGCGCTTTAATTAACTCATTTCCCCCCATTAATTGCTAGAAATGGCATCCTGATAAGCACAAAGGAGATAGCGGTGTTACTGCAAAATTTCAGGAGATAAATGAAGCCTACAAAGGTAAATTGACTTCGTTTTACTCCCTTGGAAGTTACATTTACACACCCAATCAAATACAACAATTTGTTGTTTCATACAAGGATATGCATGTTATCTTTTTATTGGCTTATCCCTGAATTGCAAGGGAGATATCGATACTGAACAACTAATTTTTCATTTGCAGTGCTTAGTGACCCAATAAAACGTCTTGATTATGATATATCTGGGAGTTACGAGATAAACAGATATAGTTTACGGGTGAAAACTACTTCTGATTTGCCATTTTAATCTTCAAAAATCATGTTGTTGGTATTGATTTCATGTTTATTGCTCACAAGAAGTCAGATTTCACAACTGACATATTTTATTATAATCAGGAATACCTCTCAAGATTTAAAGGAATGATACTTACTTGCAATGGTCTTGGCATGAATCATTCATCAGCATGGAGGGTATGCTTCTCATTTTATTTTTCTGTGTACTTTCGTTTGTGATTTAGTGTAATCAATGTCACATTATAGTTCAAGTGCATGTTGCAGGACAAAGCAGTTGATGGTTGATTGAGCAAAGGCCAGGTTTTAGTTTATTACTCACTCTTCCGTTTTTTTCTGTCATAGAGTTGATTGTAAAACAGGGTCCATTTTCGATGATCCTTCTGAAATACCCTTTTTAATTTTATGTTTTATGTTCATTGCTTTGGAATTAGAAGATAGGTCTTGTACATTGAAAACTGCAAAAATCAAAGGTGAATATACAATTCAAACGTTGTTTTGCACTAGTGTTAACTTTTTGATTCAGTTGAATGGTATATTCAACGTGTTATCTTACATGTATGACTGTTTAATGCCATTCTTACATTTATTTTAGGTAGTATACATGTTTCTTGTATGAGCATTGTATATCTTGAACATTTTTTAAAGTTAAATGCTGATTCAATATTTACTTAAGTCATCAGGTTCTGGAGTTTTACTTTTTTTTTTCTCTGAAAATATTTGCAATTTTCAATTAAAACTGTGAATATTTATGGTAAAAACTTGTAACAATGAAACTGCAAATGCTGATTCAATATTTACTCAAGTCATCAGTTTCTGGAGTTTTACTTTTTTTTCTCTGAAAATATTTGCAATTTTCAATTAAAACTGTTAATATTTATGGTAAAAACTTGTAACAAATGAAACTGCAGTTCATATGAAAATAATTTCCGCCTGAAATGCTTTTGGAAAGGAATGGAAGTAAATGGTTTGTGGAATGGTATTTTGAAACATAATATATATGGGCTGTTTTTAGTAATGTAATCTTTTAATGCAAGACATTTAACTGGCTGTAAATTATTATTATGTGGAAATTAAGTTGAAGTGCTTCCTTTTTCAATGCAATTAGTTTTAAGGATAACATTTTAAAAAAATAAATTTTAAGGGGAATTTTGTATTTTTTAAGTTATAGAGGAAAATGATAAATTCATTTATCATTATTTTTATATAACTGAAAATGATTAAAAAAAAGGATTTTACTGTGAAGGACAAACTTCATAACTTTTTCAAACTTAAGAACAATCCATTAAAATTTATTTTATTTTCAAGGGCAATACACACTGTAAAACTATTTCTTAAAAACTGATAGCTAAATTCTGATATCATGCACATCACAACTTTAACGTATCTATGTGTGTTTATACATATCATAGACATATTTGTTTTCTATTGCACTGATTCAACTTTGTCTTACTGCACAAATCAGCACTGTATCCTGCAAAATTTTGTTAAAGAATTTCTCATGGTGCAGTTTTATAATGAATATAAGAGTAATCAAAAGAACGAATTTTTTTTCATAATGTACTTTTAAAGGAATTTGGTAGCGCATATTCAAAATGGATCACCAGAAAATGTTTAAATCAACAACAAAGTTAAAAGCAATTCTGTGTCTGTAATATAATTTGAATAAATTAAAATTGCTATGTGTTTTGATGAGTGGCATAAATCATAGACTAGTTTATCTTCAACAAAAGGATGTGAATGAGAATCAATGACGAACCTCTAAACCAACAATTTTTGAAGTTGCCACTTTTCCAATTGTCATCTGAGAGGTGTGGGATGGAATTTACTAGCACGCGAGGAACGGTAGTACTGCATTTGATTGAGATATTTGAGTGGGGGAAGATTGATGAACGGGCTATGCTTTTGCAGATACAGGCCAGACATTTAAGCAGCGAGGTATTTAATTTTGATTTTCTAATTTGATTGATTTATAGTTATTAATTGATTTTTATTGTATAATATGCGTTTGGTAATTAAAAATAATAAAATCACAAATTACTTGTTTTTCTTAGCAATACATTTTGAATTCACATGCAAGCAAATAAAATAAAATAAAACAATTAATGGCGACTACGGAATATGCCCAGACAATAACTCATATACTTCAGCAACTTCTCTTTAGACATTGTTTACGCCACATTCAGCATAGTTGAATTACCGCAAAAAATTTATATAATCTCACCTTTGAATCGGTATTGCAAGGGAGAGAGAGGGAAAAAAATAAAAAATAAAATAAAATAAAAATAAAACAACGAAGTGCAATGTTATTGAAACACTCTCTCTGAACAAACAACCATTTGTAACACCCCACCCTGAGATCCACTCTAATAAAGAGTATTAACGAGTAATGTTGTCTATTAGAGCGGAGAATAGGGCTGGTTGGGGGCAATAATCTGTAATTTCATATTATACAAGCATTGGGTACGTCGATTGAGTGAATGATTTTTTCTTTTCTTTTCTTGTTTCAAGTGGATGACATACCCGATACTTCTAATAAGAAACTACGATGACTAAGGATCGTTTCAGAACAATATATAACAATTCACGTATCGTAGATCACAGAACAGATACATATAAATACAATCACTGTGTACAACATATACATGTGCTACATTTCAAAAGAATATACAATACATAATATAATAATGTCAAATGGAACAATTACTCTATAACACAAGTATACTAAGGAACAACTGGAATAAGTTCTCAAGATAGTCCAAGTTACATCAGCAAACCCACGAATCAATAGCAACTAAACCTGAAACAACTTGGTCTGAACTAAGTATTACACACACAGATCAGTTTAGCTTAAACATATCAGTAAAAACATGATAAGTGAAACAAAATGTCACTAGACACTGATTTCTTTTCATAATACACGGATTGTCATGAAACTCGGATTCAGCTATTTCTTTCCTATCAAAATGGAATGCCATACACTGAAGTCAACAAAGGACATCATTTATAAATATGTTTGACAAAGTAACTATTTTATCTATAGAAACATCTCTATTTTATTTGAACAAGAATTACTTCTTATAATTAAAACATTATTTTAATGGTTTAATAATTATTTCAACCAACAGTTTATCACTAATATTGATTTTTTCCCCCTAAATATTGACTCTCAATCAATATTATATATTTTCAATATCCTCAAAATCTTTTAATTATGATCTCAAGATTTTACATATATGCATTAGAGAAAAGAAGATGTTGATCCATCAACACATACGAATGCCATGAGATTTGGAGTAGAGGCGCTGGAACATCTCAGCAACATCATGTCAAAATTTGAGGATTTTTTGAAATTTATTTGATTTTTTAGGGAATGTTTGTGTGTTGATGCATGCAAATTCAGGATGTTAAGGTGAGTTGTTACAGTAACATATTCTAATTTAAACATTTATCTTTGCATGTGGCTTGAGTTTGGTTGCATTTCATGTTGATGTTTAGTTTCAATGAAACTGAGTTTGGTTGCTATTTTGCATGTAGTTTTCTCTCAATCCCGACAACGAAATGTAGTCAGATTTTCTTCTATTGATAGTCCATATGTTGTGGTATAGATATGTAAAAATTTATCTGCATAACTACTTCGTTTGATACTTGAAATCTTTTTTACAAAATTATTAACTTGAGAAACGAAGTTCATATTTTAATAATTCGAACTTCGAATTCTCGGGGAAAGTTTATGTTGATTCATTATTGAGACTTTTGATGAGATTTTCGATGACATGTGCCCGGGTTTAACTAGTTTTCCAATATATACATAAATATCGATTTCACTATAGTTGTGAGGCTAAATGAGTTTTATAATTTTAGTTTTAAAGTTAAATGACCGCTACAGTTATTTTCGTAAATATATTGTTTTCATAAAGAGAGCAATTAATTTTGGGGAAATCGTTTCATAAACTTGTTTTGTTACGTTCAAGTATTTTCAGTAAAAATACACGAATTTGCATTAGTCGAGCGAATGAGGAAAACTAAATGATTGAGTAAAACATGTGGTATGGGACACGTGCATTTATCTTATCAGTTAGTTCTCGACTTGTCCGTTTGATCAATTTGACCTTTGTGGCCCTTTGTGATATCCAATGTTTTGAGATGTTGCCAAATTTTGACGAAGACCATTGGTTCTAGAACTACTCAATTGGAGTATGCTGGATGATGAACCAACGATGTTATGTAAACTTGCCAATGAGACGAGGCAAGTTATTCTACGATGAATTCATGATGTTTTAATGTTTATGAAATTATGATTTTTTGATGTTTATGATGAATTTTTAATTGTCGATGAGATGAGACAAGTTAGATTGTCATTTAGTACTCATCAGAAAGAGAGAAAGACGAGATGGGTCTGGTATCTTTACACTCGCCGATGAGATGAGGTGACATATGTTTGATGATTCTATTAATGTAATATCGACTAACGGCTAGTAAACCATTAGGTGCAAACGTATGGTATGAGACATACGTTGATGCCTTATGGATTCCTAACTAAGAGGTTGAGATACATTCAAGATGATTACTAGTACTATGACTGAGTACTCGATTGGAGTCATCACGATGTTTCTGGCTATAGCCATCACGATGATCAAGATGTTTGTGACTTCGATCACTACGATGCTTGTTACTTGGGTTTTTGTGACTTTGGGGCATGACGATGTTACCGGCTATAGTCATCACGATGATCATGATATTTGTGTGCCTAGTCATCACGATGAATGGTACCAAATAATAGTAGTACTAGTCAAGATGTTAAGCATGTGCATACTTATTTGTGATAGATCTGCAACAACCCGCCCGGAGTGAGACTAAATTTCGATCCAGAAAAGGCCTGTCGAAACTTAGAGCTATTCTAAACGGGTCGCTGGTTCCTATAAGATTTACATTTGCACAGATAACACTAAACATATGCTTCGAATGGAAATCTCATACAGCAGAAAGAGAAAATATAATATTCAAATAAGGTATACCATTATTTCAAAAATCTCAAAAATACACAGTCACTGTTACATTTAATCAAAATGTACATCTAATAATTCATTTTCATAAAATTCCAAAAGAAGCACAACAATAACAGCTAATAATATCATAATAACTTCATCTTCTCCGTTGTCTTCAATCAGGACTTCATCCGTGGCTATACCCCAGACCTGTTTGGATGTTAAGGAGAGGGGGGCAGAACATAAAAGTTCTGTGTGACTGGAATATGGTGTTTCTTAATGTCCATACCATATATTTTTAGCAGGCTACATATGTCAAAGTATGTCTATGCAACACACATGATTTTACACAAACACAAATATCTAGCCAATAAGGTGGATATCTAAGTCAATCGCCCATTAGTGTTTTTAGGCTAAAGACCCAACGGGTGCCCCTATTAAAGGTGGATTCTTATAATCTCATATAATCCTGAGGCATACCCCTTGCCCTTTAAGAACCCCCCTAGTACGTTAACATTCTAAGTCTATTCTCTCATTTGTAATATGAGAAGTAATATTGCGAACGTTACGACTTAACTGATATTACTTGGTAGGATACATATGTCACTTAAGACTTCCCTTAGGCAGCTGGTGAGCATGCAATGACCACATATCTTTCAATTACCAACATGTCCCCAGTTGAGCCCTAACAAGCTTCTAGAGGAACTGGACATCCCCGTGAACTACCTTACTCCGTTCACCGTTTATGCCTTAACCACTTTTAAAGGAGGAGGATCCAAAGACCTACCTTAATACTAATAAGGGTAGGTCCCATGACTTTGGTTCCTCTCCAAGGAATAAACCATCGGAGGGGCCCTAATCCTAACCACTTAAGACCCAAACTAGATAAAAAAGTGAGTCAGCCACTTAAGACCTTCTTAAGGCGTCGTAAATCTATTTATTTTCAAATATCAACTTATACACACACACGACCTCTCACATTAATCCATATACCTGTAGATGTTGGATATGCCGGTTAGTTCCGGGCAGGCTTTTACTATAAGTCGGTTTAACTTCGTGTCTGGTGTACTAAGTTTATGAATGGCCCATTGTAACGACCCACACTTCCACTCACTTCAAATCGACCAAAAACCGAACTTACGTCGATTCAAGGTAAGCAAAAGTACATTTCGTTTGGGTTTATCAGAGCAAACAAAGCGAAATACAAAGCTCACAGCGAAAACAGAGAAAATATAAAAAGAATATATTATTGCAGCGGAAACATTTTTGAATACAAATCTGATTTTACATACCATTACTCCATGCAGATTTAACACAATATACCGATAATAGAGTACGTTCGGCCTTCATATGAAACTCCAGCTCTCTCTAGAACTCCAAGTCTTCAATCTTGAGCTCGATCTCGAAAACTGAAAAACAAACTAACGGACTGCCCATGTGGAAATTATGGGCACCCGCAGTTTGCAAGGAAAAAAAACCAAACTACGAGTCAGTCATGGGACTGGTGTGAGAAAACTTTTATTAACTAATCTAATACTTAGCCTTAAATTAAATAAGGTATCTCGGGACCACGCCGCATGTCGCAGAACGGGTTTCCTCCCAAGGATATGTGCACAACCATAGCAACCAGAATCAAACATAGCAAACATAAACCAGGTTTTGAAAACATGACTTTAGAAAAATGAACGATTATAAGCCCCAGGTCTCATCACACAATGCAAGCGCGCACCAGATGACATAGGTTTGCCTTATAATCGCAAAATATGCTTGATATAGTTCAAAACAAAAACATTTAATATTATTATAAAGACTTGGGTGTGAAAATCCTTTCGAAAATAAACTTATGAATCTTATCTTGCATAGTGCCCCATCCCACTATGTTGGCTACATAGGTGTACAACTTGAAAATCGTAAAGGGTTTCGTATTGGAAGTTGTATTTCCATCAATGAGTATGGGCTAAGGGTCTTCCCAATCTGATTTGGAAGCTCCAGTTAAGTTCTAGGATCCCGTCTGGTTCCTCTAGAGCGGCAGGGTCAGTCCACCCTACTTCATGGATTAAAGTAACAGCCTGAACATAACGTCCCTCAGTCTGTGTGTAGACTGTCATCTAGGTATATTGACCTAGTCTGAGGCGCCTCATCCAACAAATCACATAAGTAAATGTCTGGGCTCCATACCATGGCGTTACCTTTTGCTAGATGGAACGTTAAGTCCCTACCCCTGCAGTGTATAATCCTGTTTCGGTTCATCTCGGGTTGTGAGGCCCACGAAGTCACGCCATACACAAAGCTACGCATTTAAGCCATGCTTTGGTCTTTAACCACAAGGCCTTGCTTTTCAACAAAAGCCTTGATCATTTACACTTATCATGCCACACTATCATTCTTTAAAACACAAACTGCTATTTACCAACATACAACCTTTGAGCTCGTACGTCTCAAAGAAGGGTGTTAAGAAAGAGAATAAATTGTCCGCCACTAAACAGAAGCATGTTTAGTAAACGTCAGTCCGTATTTTATAAAATACGGTGTCAAACAAGAAATCCATCAACAAGTCCATTCAGGGAATAGGAACGAAACCGAAGGCACTTGATTCCACGTCCCCGCTTGGGAGTGCAAGTCCTTGCAAACCAAAGCGCTTCAAGTACGGCCAGATTGTGCCGTCACTTTAACCTTATATAGGCCGTCGCCCAGGGCATCAACAGGTCATCCATCCGATGTGAAGAAATTTGGGTCTTCCACCATTGTCATCGATATCTTGACATCAACATCACGTCGTATAATTATTCGGAATGGGTAAAAACCCGGTCTTTCCAAATAATTAGCTCATCTTTAAAACCAATAGGTATACAGGATTTCCTGAACCTCATTCCATTTCAGAATATTCTTCTATTCATTAAATTGGGAATTATTCCTACAAATCTTATCAAAGATCTAATTCATTTAAACCTCTTGTTTAAATCTTTCCTTGAAGACCATTGCAAAAAAAATTACAATATCTTTTTATAATCTAAACCGAATTAAGGTTTATCAAGTAGTCGGGATTAACGAGCCTTACCGAAGTAATCATTCATTTTATTATCCCAATCCCTAACCTATTCATCCCCATGGAGCAAAACTGGTAGTCTTCCATATCTAACACCCATGACGTTACTGGTAAATTCAACTACCATCCAATGTTTAAATCTAATTAAAGATTTAACTATCGCATGGAGTAAAACTGCTTGCACCCCATTCTCGAACGCTTCTTGAATTCGGTAAATTTGATTACCCTATTCTCATTTCAATCTAATTAAGGATTCACTAAAATTCCACTTAGTTTTCATCTGAAAAATCATTACTTAATGATTATTAAACTTTAGGAAAATCAATCATGTCTTTAACTGGGTTAAAGAACCAATGTCAATTAAAATCATCTTTCACTTAATATGGAACCTTCACGGAAATCTGATAGTCGTAATCGATACAAATTTCCGTATCAGACTAATACTATAAACGGAATAACGACAAGGCCTCTTAATTTCCATAAATAGTAACGATCTTTCTTCACAGAAGCTCATCTCGATTATTAATAAATCGAATTCCACTCAATCCCAGTTTAATTTATTAAATTGGAATCCTTTACTTTGGAAATTCCATTGAATCTTAATTAAAAGATTTATAAATTCCAAATCATATCTTCACGGTTAACTGGGTTTAAGAACTAGTGTCATTTAAAACACAGTTCACAATAAACCCAAAATCATCTTTCATTTAATATGGAACCTTCACGGAAATCCGATAGTCGTAATCGATATAAATTTCCGTATCAGACTAATACTATAAACGGAATAACGGCAAAGCCTTTTAATTTCCATAAATAGTAACGGTCTTCCTTCACATAAGCTCATCTTGATTATTAATAAATCGAATTCCACTCAATCCCAATTTAATTTATTAAACTGGAATCCTTTACTTTGGAAATTCCATCAAATCTTAATTAAAAGATTTATAAATTCCAAATCATAACTTCACGTTTAACAGGGTTTAAGAACTAGTTTCATTTAAAACACAGTTCACAATAAACCCAAAATCATCTTCCATTCAATATGGTACTTTCACGGAAATCATATCTGCTTACCGTTGATATTAATCTTCGTATCCAACTAACACTATAAGCGGAATATTGGCTAGCGCCTTTCAAATTACTCAAATAGTCTAAGTCTTCATCTATGGAGACTTATCTCAACCGTTAACCAATGCAATTTCCATTTAATTCTAATTTAATTTAACTAATTGGAAAATTCCAGTTTTCACTTATCTTCAATTCGGATTCATTAAACAAAGATGAATATCTTTCTTACATTTAACGTTAATGAACTGTTAAATGAACATCCGGACTTTCCTTCCGATCCATTCCGATCCTCTCCCAGATCAATAAACGTTGGTCAGGTAAGTTCAGTGCACTGGCTGCAGCATTCCTTACCTTGTTAAACACCTCGTTTATCTTTCCGGATCTCACAATCGGGACAGACTTACTCGTGGTTTCCGCATATTCATCCAAAATAGGTGTTTATTATTTAATCCATTATTCATTCATCTAAAATACTTTCATTTCTCTTGATTATTTTATTATTAAAATAATCATTTCAAATCCAAATTTCTGGAATGATACTCATTCAACTTCTGTATATCCGAAAATTTGGGTATATACAAACATTCAATAAACATAAACAAGATGTCATGTGTCTAACGAGTTGTAGCTAAACTCATTGGTTATTTAAGATCAGATGTCAGTGTCATCATTGGGTTCCATTTTACTAATTAACAACCAAATGGTATTCATAACCATTTCCAATACAGCCAATACAACCATTCCAACCACCAAACATTCAAACCAAAATATGCAAACATGGACATTCCAAACCAATAATATTCACACATGAATAATAATTAAGTAATGATCACAAAAGATGATTTCATGTCCATTAGTTTATGTTCCACAAATATACACATCCATGAGACTAGGATCTCTAAATTTCAAATGAATCCAAACATAAAGAAGGTTCCTTTATGTCTTTGACTAAATTTAGGTCGTGTTTTACTTTCCTAACCTTCACCAAACCAACCTATATTATCGACAAGTTTTGCTAATCACAAAATAAGGAATTAGCTTGCTAAGTTTCCAAAAATTAGGCTCATAACCTAGACATGGTGACATGTATACTACATAATGGTGTTAAGGAACTAAATTCAATCCTAATCCATAAAGATTTCCTCACAAAATCCCTTTAGATTTCTTTGAGACATTTTAACAAACATGTTGTGTGCATGTTTTACATCAAACTTAAAAGCCCCTTTTACAAATTAATTTCTCGTACAAACTCCATCTTTACACATGAGGATCAAAACCTTAATGGTTCATCATCTTTTATCACACCGAATAATTTAGCAAACCCAACCAAATCATGTATACCCCTAATATTCCACAAAGGTGAGATTTTGTGAACTGTACTTAAGAGTTTCATCCCCAAACCTAACTAACATTTACTTAGAAACCATTAGTAATCATTTCCCAACCATTTACATAATAGTTTTCTTTTAGGCATTTCATCGAACACCTTATGTGCATATAGGTTATCCTTTATATAATGGTGAATTCATAATCAAAATTACATCTTTATGTGAATTAATCCATAAAGAATGAAACCTTTAAGAGTTTATCATCATTTTCTAACCCAACACATCACAAAAATTAAATCAAGTCATGTATGTTTATGATATTTCATAAAGGTGCAATCTTATGAACCTAACATAAAGGTTTTCACTCCAAACTCCAAACAATTTGCCAATTTTTATTTCATGAACCTATTTAAGAATTTTTAGCAATCATATACCATCCAATCATCCGTGAATGCACCACAAAAACTCTAAGAAACATTTCAACAAACACCTTACATGCAATCATTAAATCAAGCCACAAAAACCCTTTAAAAGTTTAGTTTTTCTCACCTAAAAGCTTCTAGAACTTCACCTAGGATGTAAAGATCCTTCTCCTAGCTTTTCTCTTTCCTTCTTTATTTTCTTGAAAAATCTTTTTTTTAATAAGGGGGAAAACGTGATGAAATATGAGGAGAGAGGAAGAAGGAGATTTTCAAGGGAAGAAAGGAAATGAGATGGTAAGGAGATAAGGGTGGAGGTATTTATAAGGTTGAAAAGAGTGTGGATTGCTTATGTGTCTTAAATCCAAGGGTAGGAAACGTGTGGCTTATATTCATCCTTATCCATTTTCATCCTTATCTTTTTGAATAGTAAAGTATGTTTTCTCATGCACTTTCCAGCTTCGAATCGGAGTATCAAACGATAACGGTTTTCAGAAATTCTTTAACCATATCGTCCGGTTTCTAACGTACTTCAATCCTATATGTTTAGATCCAAAATCGGATGGAAAATGAATGGATATAATTCATCCTTATCCATTCAAATAGTAAAGTGTGTTTTATCAAGCACCTTTCGCCCTCGCGTAAGAGTATCAAATGATAACCGTTTTTAGAAATTCTTTCACCGTATCGCTCGGTTTCTAACGTACTTCAATCCTATGTGTTCAAATTCAAAACCGGAGTTCGTTTGAATTTACAAATAATTTATTTTAATTTTGTTTTCTTAATAACTTTCTATATCCGTTATAGAATTTTCCCAAACTTCATACATAGCTAATATTCTATGTTCTAAAAATTTTTGGATAGGTCTCAGGTTCTGGTTTCGCAGTTAGGACTATCAAATTCCAATTTTCGTCAAAATTTAGTTTAAGTTTTAGCCTTTTATTTTATTTTTCTCCCCAAATGGATGTCGTTTTACGCGAAACTTCCCTGAGTACTAAAATTCACTATTCCGGATCCAACGGAGGTGGTCTCATGATCTAGCGATATTCTGTTCTCAAGATATCCCCAAAATCATCCGTTTTTAGTTCAAATTTTGAATCTTTTGCAAATTTAACATATCTAACGGATGCTATTTTTGGCATAACTTGGTTGGTTACCTAATTTCATCATTCTGTATTTAATGAAACTGATTTCATCGAAATCCGAGTTCGCTGGCTACTATTTCCTTTGTAAACGTACAAATTTTAATCCAAAATTCATTCTTTTTGGACTATTCTAATTTTATTCCTGTCGAAATCCAAATTAACTCTACTCTTTATGAAATTTGGAAATTTTAAATTGGTTCCAAATTTCCGGGTCGTTACACCCATGGTACCTAGACATCTCACACTTGTTGGGCCTACTTGTGGTTGCTGGATATGTTGGTCGGTTCCATGCAGGTTTCTACCATAAATGACAACTAACCTCGTGTCTATGTGTCATTTATTTATATATATTTAAGTCATTCTAAATATATGCACACACAAGAAAACAAATATATGTATGTATATTTGTTAAGGGGACATTTCAAATTCAAACTCTAACCTAATCGCATTTATTACGCTAATATACCGTTAGTTACATTAATTACGTTTAAATAAATAATATAATAATAGCGCCTAATTAATGTAACACTCGTATTAACGGGAAACGTTCTAATTGGGATGGTAATTGACACTTATCAAATTAAGGCATACAAGTTTAGGTCTTTCCATGTTTTACCGCTACAACATAACATGATGACATAATGAACATATAGCAAATAGCAGTGATGGAAAACATACACATAACAACTACAACTTGTATCCTAGACACATAGAAAAAGTTTCAATATTAAATTAAAAGTTGAGTATTTGATACATTAAAACTATAATTCACCCAGTCCACCCTTTTTGTGGTGTTATACACCTAAAATGTTCGCATTTGACTTATTCTAATTTATGAATGCGTTTACACCCGAATTAGGATCCAAACCCAATTCAATCATGAAACAATTCAAATCTCAACCTTTTTAGGCTAAATCAATTGATAATAGCAATGAATTGCATAAAATATAAATAATAATACAATACTCATGTTTACCTTTAATTCAATACAAAACCACAATTCTACAAACCCAATATTACATGACAATTCCTACGTGATTAAAAAGTAGAAGATTTAGGGATTTTTCATGTTATATTATCGCATAGCCAAATATTCATAGGCATATCAATCCATATAGCAAACTATTAAAAATAAGAATATGCCTTTAAGCAAAACTAAATTCCGCTCATAAATCAAGTGAAGATGTGATAGACATCTCAAGATCTGCGACAGTTCTTAATGTTCAAGCAAGCTCTGATTGATCCCCTAACAAATATAAATATAAGAAACATTTAGTTAGATTCTTATATATATTGTTTATTCTAAATTACAATTCCCTAAACATATATAAATTTGAAATAGAGAGATATATAATGGAGGTAGAAAAGTAGAAGAACTTTCACCCTTTTTCTCTTTATTTTCTAATGGATTTCAGCAGCATTGATGCAGAGGTTTAGAAGATTAGGTTTTCTAGTGTGGGGTTTGAGGGGTTATTTATATTTCGTGTAAGCAAGAGCCGTCGGATTAATGAGATTAAATCCGGGCCTTTAATATAAACACAACCTCTTAAAGAACCCTAATCGCAGTAGGCAGAATTGGGCATGCCAACTGACAAGCAGTCGACCGACGGTCGACCCTCCGTAAGGGGGAGCGGTCGACCCCCCTTCGATTGAAAAGACCAATTTTTCCTCGTTGATGAGCTGTTAATTTAATTTAGTATGTTCTTTATTTGCTTTATTTCTTTCCATATATCTAATATTCTTTGTCCACTTGGTATTATCTTAATTTCAAATTTTCTCTCTATATTTTGAATTATCTTGGACATATACATGTATGCATATATATATATATATATATATATATATATTCTACTTAATTATATATATTTTTCTGCGTTAAATGTCCAATTTTCATTTGTATATAACTTCTTCATACATTGCCGTTTTTAACATATTATATATGAAAACGGTGTAGAATCTCGCCACGAATTCAAATAAAAGAATTTTGTAGCCAAATTCCTTATCATGCAAAAATTCCATTTTCTAGCATATTATTAAATTGCTTATTTTTAATTATTTAATTTGTTAGTAATACTTATAAATTTTACAGTGTGTTACATTCTTCCCCCTTTAAAATAGATTTCGTCCCGAAATCTGTTTGAGGGGCGAAAAATACAACTCGCACGAAACATCCATGTTATTTATAATTCATCCATAAGCATCCATGATTCGCAGTGATTATGAACTGCAGACTTATTAAAGTAGGCTCTTTCCTAGCATGTAAGTGTAATAAGTGATGCAGTATGTATGCAAACAACCTAAATATGCATATATTTCTGTATGAGTGTTTGGTGTGATCCATTCCCTAATATCCAATCTAGCAATCACGATGCATCCGTAAATGCAAATTTAAGGGAAAAATTACTCGTGAAAAGTTCTGGGTGAGTCTGTCTCATCTTATCCTTGGTTTCCCATATGCTTTTCACAGGGTCATTTCCCCATTGTACACGGACGAGGCGAACGATTTTGTTGCGGAGTCTCTTGATTCCGTGCTCTATAATCTTTGTAGTTGTATGGGGAGTTTCTCTATGTCCCGAATTTCATCAAGCTCGAGTCTGATAGCAGAATCATGAAGGCATTTCCTTAGATGAGATACATGAAAAACATTATGGATTTCTGATAGACGCTCTGGGAGATCCACTTGATAAGCCAAAGATCATATCTTCTCGATGATACTAAAATGCCCAATAAATCTAGGAGCCAACTTCCCAGTCTTTCCAAACCATACAGTCTTCTTAAGAAGGGACACTTTCATGAACACCAAGTTTCCAACATTAAATTCTAGTTCCCTTCTACGCTTATCGGCATACGATTTCTAATGGTCCTGGGCCGCCTTCATTCTCTGCCTAACCAAATATATCTTCTCTGTGGATTCACGGACGAAGTCTGGTCGGAGTATATCATTGTTGGTGGTTTCCTACCAACAAGTTGGTGATTTGCATGGCCTCCCGTATAGCACTTCGAAAGGGGCCAAACCAATCATCGCTTGAAAACTATTATTATACGTGAACTCCACAAGTGATAGGTGATGCTCCCGAACTCCTTCAAAATCGATGATGCAAGCTCTGAACAAGTCTTACAAGATTCTACTTACTTTCTCTGTCTGTCCGTCGGTCTGCGGATGGTAAACTGTTCTTAAGCTAAGGGTCGTTCCCAATGCTTCTTGTAGGCTTCTCCAAAATTCGCTTGTGAATAAGGGATCTCTATCACTCACGATACTTGATGGAATACCATTGAGTCTAACTATCTCTTTAACATATAATTGGGCTAACGAGGCTGCAGTCCTTGTCTTTTTAACTGGTATGAAATGGGCGCTTTTGGTTAAATGATCAACCACAACCCAGATGGCCTCATTCCCTTTTTGGCTTCTTGGAAGTCCATATATGAAGTCCATGGAAATATGTTCCCACTTCCATGTCGGGATCTCTAAAGTTAACAACAATCCTCCGGGCTTCCCTTGTTTTGCCTTGACTTTTTGGCATGTCAAACATTTGGCCACGAACTTGGCTATGTCTCTCTTCATTCCTTCTCAATGGAGATTCCTCTTCATATTCTTGTACATTTTATCCCCACCGGGATGTATGGTCAATCTCGACCTATGACACCCTTCTAAAATGTCTCTTCCCAACTCTTCATCCTTAGGTACGTAAAGTCGTCCATCCCAAAGTAAACTCCAATCATCATGGATCGAATACATAACCAATCAGGGAAAGGTTTCTTTCCTTTCCACTTTCCCTTTTAGACTTCTTATTTCCTTGTCAAGGTCTTGTGCACTTCAGATTCTTTCCCTTATGGTATGTCTAATTATCATAGCCCCAAGAAAACCATTGGAAGTGGTCAGTGAGTGTTGCAAATTAAAATTGGCGAGGAACTCTAATTGTTTCCATTCTATCATCGCATTCAATGTCGCATGTTTCCAACTTAAAGCATTCGCCATAACTTTCTCTTTGCCTAGGGTATACTAAATCGTAAAGTCAATGAGGCAATATATTTCATCCATCTTTGTTGTCCCAAGTTTAGCTCACGTTGAGAAAATAAATACTTAAGGAAATTATGGTCAGTAAACAATTCGAACTTCTCCCCTAAGAGATAATGCCTCTACATCTTAAGGGAGAACACCACTACGGCTAACTCAAGGTCATACACTGTATATCTTTTATTTGGATCCTTGAGTTGTCTACTAGCATAGGCAACTACTCTTCCTTCTTGCATAAGGATTGCTCCTAAAGGTCCTACATGCATCAGTTTAAATGGTGAATGATTTTGAACCGTCGGGTATAATTAGGACTGGTGCGCTAGTCAATGCTTCCTTTAATTTCTTAAAGGTCATGTCACTTTTATTACTCCAAGTGAGTACCAAATTCTTTCTCATCAATCAGGTTAATGGAGTAGCAATGTTTGCGAATTCTTTAATGAATTTTCTATAATATCCGGCTTATCCAAGGAAACTCCTTACCTCTGTAGCATTTCGAGGTATCCTCCACTCCTTAGTTGGCTCAATCTTCGCGGGGTCTACAATCAAGCCTTTATTTGACGCAATATGTCCAAAAAATTTCACTTCTTCTCTCTAGAAATGGCACTTCAAGAATTTTGCTTTCAGTTGGTTCTTTCTTAATATCCCTAACACTTGTCTTAAGTGTTTTCATGCTCTTCACAATCTTTCGAAAATATAAGGATACCATCTACGAAGACTACCACAATTTTTTGTAGAATGCCCCTAAACACTCTATTCATGAGTTCTACAAAGAAAGCGGGTGCATTCCTTAATCTGAAGGGCATAACTTCTCATTGGAACAATCTGTTTGGTATCCTGAACGTAGTTTTGTCCTTGCTGTCCTCCGCAATTCTCAACTGGTGAAATCCAGTAGCAAGGTCTAGTTGGGCTCCCAAGTGGTCAAAAAGGTCATCAATTCTTAGTAAAGAGTACCTGTTCTTTTAGTTCAATTTATCAAGTTCTTTATAGTCCGCACAAAGTCTCAACGATCCATCTGCTTTGGTGGCAAATACTACAGGTGCACCTCATTCTGAGATACTTCGGCGAATAAAATCTTTTTGCAACAACTCTGAAATCTGTTTATCTAACTCCCTTCTTTCCTTAGGAGCCATATGCCTCAAGGGCAGTGTTATAGGTCTAGCGTCCTTCTCTAGGTCAATGCGAAAGTAGATTTCTCTATGGGGCGGAAGCCACGTAACTTCCTCAGAAACGTCCAAGAACTCACAAATTATAGGGTTCGAAGATGGTCCTTTAGAACTAGGGGACAAGGAATACAATAGGGCTTTGTCCTTGTTTCTAACATTACAAAGAATATTTAGGCCATGTCCTCCTCGGCTCCTAAGACAAACAAGTCTCTTATCGCAATATAGGACGGCCTCATAAAACGATATCCAGTCCGTACCTAAGATAAGGTCATACCCCGTAAAATCCAACGCATACGCTTCGCATTGGAACTCGAAAATGTCGACCTACAATGCTAGGTCTTTACACAACATATCAAGATACTTAGATCCTCCGATAGGGTAGGCCACCTCAATCTGACTATCCGAGATAGATATGAAAAGGTTCAACAGATTTACTAATCGCTTGGAGATAAAATAATGGGTAGCTCCAGAATCAGACAAGGTGTATGCTGAATTTCCTAAAATAGAGATTATACCTTCAAGTGCGGGCTGCCCTTGATCTATCGGGGGTCGACTTTGAAATGGGTTTGCTTCAATTGCGTAGTTTTGACCACTATTGGTAGCTTTGGGCTTTCGGTAGTCTCTGGAAATGTGTCCTTCTTCATGGCAGTTGTAGAATTTTCCCTTAAACTCCTTTGCCAATGAGGTCCAACAATCCTTGGCCTCATGGTCCTTGCGGTTGCATCTTATACAACTCTTTGTATCCATTTTGAAGTTCTACTTCTTATTTTTCCACCATTCCTTCCTCTTATTTTTGTTGGAGTTTTCTCTTTTTTCACCCTCCTTGCCCTCCTTGGAGCTTTCAGCCTTGCAAAGGGTAGCCGAATCAATTAAAGTCTCAAAAGTCGCCTTACTGCTGCTTGGGCTAACAAGGTTTCCTTCATCGGGGAGTTCAGTCCTTTCACAAACCTAAGGGCTTTATTCATGGGGGTGTCTACCAATCCTTTACCAAACTTACATAACTGAATGAATTTGGGTACATATTCTTACAAACTCAAGCTTTCTTGCTTGAGGTAGGTGAACTTCTCTAGCTGTATAGTCATTTCTTCCCCTGGCAAAAATTTCGCTTCAAATCGGGTCTTGAATTCGGTCCATGTGAAGATTCGACCCTCGTTCTCCATTGATATTAAGTTCCACCACTCTAAGGCTTCATCCTTCAAATGCCAGACTGATATCCTTTTTCTTACTTCATTGGGCCAAGGGTAGCCTTAAAGATTCTTTCACAGCCTATGACCCAAAATTGGAAACTAGCAAAGCCTTTCTTTCCAAAAAACAGTTTTCGTCTAAAATTCATAAAGACCATACATAAGAGGAAAAAAAATCAAAGGCCACATCAGTTGCAGGAGCTACGGGAGCCGCCGGGGCAGGATTAGCTATAGGGACCTGCTCCACAGTACAGAGGTGCTGCTGGAACCATTCTGGCAGGTAACGGGGTCTTGCCTAGTTGCTCTGCTCTTTAGGATTTTCAGCCATTCTACTATCTGAAAAGAAAAGGAAGAATCCCTTAGTGGATGCTCATGAGATAGTATTTAAGCTGAAAAAGGAAGAAACGATAAAGGTGCCTAGTATAAATGTGTTTGCTTATTAGGGTAAACGTATATTATATATATATATATAGTTCAAAATATCTTTTCAAATTACAAATACGCCTCTCATACGTATATTTCCCTTATAATCGGGTAACCTATGGCTCTGATACCAAATATAACAATCCACCCGGAATGGGCCTAAATTTCGACCCAGAAAAGGCCCATCGAAACTTAGAATCATTGTAAATGGGTCGTTGGTTCCTGTAAGGATTACATTTGCATAGATAACACTAAACATGTGCTTCGAATGGAAATCTCACACAGTGGAAAGAGAAAATATAATATTCAAATAAAGAGGTACCATTATTTTAAAAATCTCAGAAATACACAGTCACTGTTACATTAATCAAAAGGTACATCAAATAATTCATCTTCATAAAATTCCAAAAGAAGCACATCAATAACAGCTAATAATATCATAATAACTTCATCTTCTCCATCATCTTCAGTCAGGACTTCATCTATGGCTTTACCCCATTTATTGACCTGTTTGGATATTAAGGAGAGGGGGTTAGAACATAAAATTTTGTGCGACTGGAATATAGTGTTTCTTAATGTCCATACCCTTTATGTTTAGCAGATTACATATGTCAAGGTATGCCTACGCAACACACAAGATTTTGCACAAATACAAATATCTAACCAATGGGGTGGATATCCAAGTCAACCGCCTATTAGTGTTTTAAAGTAAAGACCCAACGGGGTGGCATTCTCGGTCACTTATGGCCCTATTAAAGGTGGATTTTTATAATCACTTATAGCCATGAGGCTGAATCCTAGCCCTTTAAGAACTCCGCCCTAGTACGCTAACGTTCTAAGTCTATTCTCTCATTTGTAATATGAGAAGTAGTATTACAAATGAAAGAACCCGTAACTTCCCCGTGAAGGAAAGCACGAATACTTTGAGAACAACACACATCGGAACACAGACGGAAGAACATTTCATTGTTATTACAACAATTCCATCAGATAAGAATATACAGAGTATAAATGAATAAATTACATTCGATAAATATCAGAGATTACAATAAATTACACAGCAGCAGAAAAATAATACAAAGCACAATTGAAGGTGATATACGGATACAGAGCTTTCCGGATATCATTCCAGCTGTAGACCAGGATCCTGTGAATATAAATCTGCAAAACCAAAACTACTAGCTGCCCGTGTGGAAAATAGGGGCACCCAGAGTTTAGGTTAAAACAATAAACTCCAGGTCAGTCATGTGACTGGTGTGAGAACTAAAACAGTTATTTAAAACTTTACTTTAAAAGAGAGTAATTCGAGGGACCACGCCGTATAACACGGAACGGGTTTCCTCCCAAGAATACTAGTGCATATAACAAAACAGCGCAATGCTTTTTGAAAAAATGAAGCTATTATAAGACCCAGGTCCCATCACACAATGCAACGCAAGCCGGAGGATAGGGTTTTCCCTTATAATAGCCAAATAATGCTTGGTACATTTAAAACAAATCATTTGATACTATTATAAGTGTATAGTGTCAAAACAATTTCAATCATAAATATCAATCATAGGCGGCATGGGTACCATCTATCATGTCGCCCTACTAGTTCTACAATTAAAACCGCAATATCACGTATTGAAAATTGGATTTCCGTCATGAGCCGAGGCAAGGGGCAAGCTCCTCTCCGCGTTCGAGACACTCTAGCAATGCCTCAGGACCCCACTCTGATCCTTTGGAACCTCCAAGGCCGGTCCTCTCTTACTTTTGAGGATTAGTTATTCCTGAACACACGTTTCCCGGTCCTTACAAACCTATATCCGAGGCGCCTCATATCCAACAACCACACAGGTGAAAAGTATATAAATGTCAGGGCTGGTAGGTCACTGACACCACCCTAGCTAGAAAGAAACGTCGTGCATTCCTTGGGTCCGTATCCCGTTTTTAACTCATACCGAGGTGTGAGGCTCGCGAATTCACGTTATACACAAAGCTACGCCACACAGGCCGTGCTTTGATCATCAACCACAAGATTTTGCTTTTCAACAGAAGCCTTGATCAATTGCCACTTACGCGTGCCACACTGGCAATTCACTCGATGCGACTGATGTCTATCGATATACAACCTCTGAGCTCGTACGTCTCAGAGAAGGGCATTAAGCAAGAGAATAAATTCTCCGCCGCCAAACAGATGTATATTTAATAGAGATCAATCAACACAGGATAAAATCCAATGTCAGACACACAATCCATTTACAAGTTCGTTCTGGGTCTGAACGAAACCGGAGGAACTTTCCTCGCATATCCATCCATCCTCAAGTACGTCTGGACGATCACCAACTGTTTCCCTCATCTTGGGTGTACAGCCCAATCGAGATCATCAGTAATCACCCAAACGATGTGAAGACTTCTGGTCTTCAACCACCATCTTCTTCTTCGACATCTCGTCGAATCGGTTATTTAGAATGGGTATAAACCCGGCCTTTCTGAATAACCCACGTATATGATAAACAAATGTTATACAAACACAACAAACGCCTCATTCCAGTTCAGAATATTCTTTTATTCACAAAATCACATCCTTAGGGAAAGGTTCCCATTAATTTTATCCAAGATAAATTCTTCTAAATTTATTCTTTAATCTTCCTTCGGATATCATTTCAAACTAGTCGGGATAAGCGAGCCACATCGAAGTAATTATTTATTTTATTTCCCAATCCCAACCTATATATCCCATGGAGCAAAACTGGTAATACTCCATATCTAACACCACGGTGTTATCGGTAAAATTAATTACCATTTCACGTTCAAATCTAATTAAAGATTTAACTATCGCTTTGGAGCAAAATTGGTGGTACTCCATTCTCGATCACCTTTCAAATTTGATAATTTAAATTATCAATTCACATTTTAATCTAATTAAAGATTCATTAAAACCCCACTTAGTTTTAATCTTTTCAAAAGTCAACATCTTGCCTTTAACTGGGTTAAAGAACCAATGTCATATAAAACACGATTCACGATAAACCCGAATCACATTCGATATTAAATACAAGGCTCTGAATAGAAAATATACCGGCTTATATTCAATATCAAATTCTGAAACCAACAAATATCGTATTGGAGATAACGATATAAAATATATCTTTCAAATTCCCATAACAATATCTGTATAGTCACGAAATCCAACATCGAAATATTCCGAAGATAATTTCGATTCAACTCCAGTCCAATTCACGTATTGGGAATATTGATTATTTTTAAAATCACTTTCAAATTAAATTTATTTATTTTAAAAATAAACTGATTTTAATTCTAATTCAAAACTAGTTCATTTCGATAAAAATCTATTTTTATCTTTTCAAATGTGGAATTTTTCATCCCAACTTTTCCCAAATCATTTCTTATGATTTTACACAAATTATAGATATTTTTAATAATTTTATCAAGGCCCGTACAGTCGATTTCCATCAACGGCCATCGAACTGCACTTACAATGACCTTTTCCAAATTTGATTTGGATATAATTCCAAATCCAACCGTTAGATTTCAAATTTCTAATATTCGTTGGAAAGCTCTTTTCGATACGAACCCAAGGGTTCCGGTTTTAGGAGAATCCGACGGTCGGATCTCCCGCAACGTCAATTCAAAGTCAATGGTCGAAATTCACGAACTGCCGCGGCGCGGCGCGTTCTATTCAGGCCATTATATAATATATATATATATATATATATTATATATTTCGTCGATTTCCTTTTTAAAACGTATTTTATAAATCGTTTTAAATTCGTTTTCAAAACCATTTCAACGCTACATTCAATTTCAAATCGATTTGATTTCAATTCAATTCGAATTCATTTCAATTTTATTTAATTCGAATTCAAATTCGTTTCAATTCAATTCTAATTCTAATTCGTTTTGATTCAATTCAATTTGAATTTACCTTCTGTTTAATTCAATTCGAATTCATTTCAAATTGATTTCAATTCAATTTCAGTGCGTTTTAAATTTCATTCAAAACGATTTCCATTCGTTTTAATTCAATTTCAATTTAATTCAATTTGAATTCATTTCTATTCAATTCAAGTTCAAATTCACTTTCTATTCAATTCGAATCGAATTCATTTTCTATTCGATTCGAATTCATTTCAAATTGATTCAATAAAATTTCAATTTGAATTTTAATCTAATTTAATTTGAATTTCATTACAAAATATTAAATTTTGAAATCACTTTTCAATATTCATTATAAAACGAATAAAATCGATATAAATATCGTTCGCGTCAAAATAACGCATCTCTAATTAACACGGCTTTATATTTTTCAAAAACTTCGTTATTCTATTCAATGAATGAATATTTATTCTATTCAACACATGAATCTATATTTCTTTCAACACACGACTAATCTCAACACATGAGTACTGTCAACACATCATTATTTTTGTTATGTAAAATATTTTATAAAACTATGGTATCTATCGTTTGATTTTAATTAGACTCCACCGTGAAGTAGTTCTAATTTTAAATATGATAAAGATGTAATTTTTATTATATAAGATATTTTACTCAACACCTGAATAGTTTCAACACATGAACATCGTCAACACATGACTATTTTTATATTCAACACATGAGTTTTCTTTTATAATATTCATTATTTTTCCGATTGGAATGAGGCCTAATCAATCACCATATAATGTTAATTATATGGATTCCATACAACACATGTATATAATAGCAATGATAAACAATCAACCTTCATCCAAGGTGCACCACACAACTGCATAAGCATCAAATATAAATAATTAACGCTTACATAGCCTGTCGACCAATCGATCGACATACAATTAAATAATTGGGATTAGTGTACGCCAAATATCATCCCAACACCCGTATGGGGTTTCAAATCAACGAACACATATTTTTATTCGTGCAGTTGGGTGATGTGTAAAATTTATCATCCCAATCAATATCAGTCAAATTAGTGTATATAAACAAATCGGCCGATTCGTTTATAAATATTTATTTATTCACTTTCACGTTAAAAATTATATTTTTAACGATAAAATATTTTTAACTATATAAATATTTTATTTCCTTTCAACACATTAATTTATATTATCGATTTCACATCAACAACACAAACAAATTTCACAACACATCAATTAAACAAACAAGCCATCCATGGTCTGTGGATGACGGGTGTCAGGTGCTACTAAGCACCGTCTGCATCCTAGTATATATATAACTAGAAAAAGAAATTTAGAGTAAGAAGTTCTCACCGATAGCTAATCCAATCATCTCGACTCTTCAAAAGTAGAAGTCTTCGCCGTTCTCGCCTTTCGTCACTTTCGTTACCCGTAGCCACTACATATATAAAAATCACATTTTTATATTGTTGCCATATATATAAAAATCATATTTTTATAATCACTCCATATGGATAAAAATTCTATTTTTACATCGCTATTCTTTATACAAAGATTTCGATTTTTCAAATATAAAGATTTTGCCTTTTCAAATATAAAGATTTCGCATTTTCAAATATAAAGATTTCGCTTTTTCAAATATAAAGATTTCGTTTTTTCAAATATAAAGATTTCGATTTTTTCAAATATAAAGATTTCGCCTTTTCTATTTCATCACTATAAAAATCACATTTTTACTTTGCTACATATATAAAGATGATATTTTTACTATCTATAAAATATAAAAATCGTATTTTTATACTTTTTATACTATAAAAATCATATCTTTACATTGCTACTACTATAAAGATCACATCTTTATTATTCTACATTATATAAAATCATATTTTTATTCTTCTAAAAATACAAAAATCTTATTTTTAATTCTTCTACTTTATAAAAATCATATTTTGATAATGGCACTTCGTATAGGAAAATCATATATTTTTACAACGCGAATTCATAAAACAAAAATGGATTTTTTTCAACATTATATATATATAAATCAATTAAAATTACCTTTTAGCACGGAGAGGGGGTTCGTTTGCATCGCTGGAAGGGGAGAGAGGTGCTGACGGTCGGTGGGGGTGAAATGGTGGTGGTCGGGGAGGGCTTCAGCGGGTTTAGCGGTGAATGGGGGTTTTGGGTTCGAGGGGAGGACTGGAAGAAGGAGGAGGTGGAGCGGAAGTGGGAGGGGGGCGACGGCGGAGGTGGGGAAGGGGGTCGCGGTTCGGTGGAGGTGGGTTTGGGCGTCGGCGTCGATGAAGGTGAAGGGGGGCGCGATGGAAAGAGGAGGGCGCGGTGGAAGGAGGAGGGGGCTCCGCCCTGGTGGCGGCGCGCGGTGGCGCTGCTGGGAGGAGCGGCGGCTCCTCCTGTTGCTTCGTCTTTTTTTTTTCTGTTTCGATTTGATTTTGAAGATGGGGGGGGCAGAACGAATAGAGGGAGAGAAGAGGGTTTATTTTATTTTTTTAATTATATAATTATTTTATTTTTCATTAAAAAGCAACTTTTATTTTCGACCTCTAAACGAGGCCCACCGCCTGTCGTCCCTAGCGTATCACCCCCATTCCGAACACAATGGGATATGTATCGCAGGCTGATTCGGTCGTTACGATCAGTTTTCGTCAAAATCAACATATAACTCTATATATTGAATTTGAACACGCATTTCATTTTACCGGGGTCACATACTGACTCGAAAAATTCCCGAAAAATATTTTCTAGCTTCGTATTGACGATACGGTCCTAACAAAACTAGTTTCGTCAAATTCTGAGACCGTTGGAAAAATGGTCATTTTCCAGTCGATTAAAATCAACTGAAACTGGTCAAACGCGTTTTCCTTTGCCACGCTCACATATTGATTCGAAAAATTATGAAATTTGAAACCTAGCAATAATTTGACATCACGGACCCAACAAAAGTGGTTTCGTCGAAATCCGAGGTCGTTTGCAAAATGTCTATTTTTAAGGGCCTGAATTCCGTAGTGACTATTCAGAATTTTCAACTAGACATATCTTTTGATTCCCGCTATGAAATTTCGTTTTTTCGGATTCGTTGGAAAGATATCCTCAATTAGATTCCATTATTTTTGGTTTCACTAAAATACGGATTGTTTTGCACCTGGTACATTCAATTGAAGTTTGAAATCGAATTATCGAACTACCGCGCCATTTTCAATTCTATTTATAATTATATATAATTATTTATATTCTAACGACGATGTATATAATATATACATTCGAATTCTATTCAAAATAAATTTCTCGTCGATATTATTTAAAATAATTCATTTTAAATGTTCAAAATTCGCTAAAATTGCCAAAATAAAAATTTTAAACTGGCCCAGATTTCCGGGTTATTACAATCTCCCCCACTTAAAACTTTTCGTCCCCGAAAAGGAACAAAGTCGAAAGTGGTTTGATCAGTCAACTCTACGTTCGATCTGGCTTCCATTCTCCAACTTTTCAGTTTTTGAGAATTTTCAAATTCTTCAAAAATTTGGCTAACACCCTAAATTTTCGAAAAATTTCGCCATAACCTCCCCTGCACTGGGAGCCACGGGAAAATCTCGAAATTGCCATACAGACCTTCTGATCTCAAAAAGAAAAAGAAAAAGCCAAGCGGCCAAACAAAACAGTAAATTATAGTAAATATGTACCTATTTGTCGGGCAAACAATTTTTATTCTCTGCTCTAGCCTCCTTGCTATGACCTGTTCAATGTAAGTACATGTATATGCAAGCAAATGCGACCAATTTTCAACACAATTCAAGATTTGATACAATTAGGAATAATGGTTCAAAATTATCAAACAAATAAACAAACAACACAAACATCAATCAATTAGTGGATTAGAGTTTCAAATTCATAAATTTGATATATACAAAAATCATGTTTTTGAGGCCAATTCACAACAATGTATTCTAGCTATATTAGTTTTGGTTCTTACACCAGTCTAATGGAAATATATAGATATCACACCTTCGAAACACGAACATAAATATTGGTGATGGAGCTCCATCATCAAAATCATCTCCGAGCGACTAGAGTGTGATTCTATATCTATCCAGTATATTAAAACTTCGAATATACGTTCATGACGCGTATATGCAAAATAATCATATACTAGATTGTCCATATTCAAAATAGATAAATATTCAAATACGTATAAAGCGATTTAAATTTCAAAACAAAATTGTTTTCATTTGAAAAATATACTATTCACACTCGTTCTAGGATACTACCGATCCTATCTCTAACGAGCCATTCTAATTGGATATTACTAATCCAATATCTGATGAATTCTTTCGTATGGTTATAATGTGTCTTGTTCTCGAGCTCTGTAAACTAAAGCTCTGATACCAACTGAAAGAACCCGTAACTTCCCCGTGAAGGAAAGCACGAATACTTTGAGAACAACACACATCGGAACACAGACGGAAGAACATTTCATTGTTATTACAACAATTCCATCAGATATAAGAATATACAGAGTATAAATGAATTAATTACATTCGATAAATATCAAAGATTACAATAAATTACACAGCAGCGGAAAAATAATACAAAGCACAACTGAAGGTGATATACGGATACAGAGCTTTCCCGATATCATTCCAGCTGTAAACCAGGATCCTGTGAATATAAATCTGCAAAACCAAAACTACTAGCTGCACGTGTGGAAAATAGGGGCACCCAGAGTTTAGGTTAAAACAATAAACTCCAGGTCAGTCATGTGACTGGTGTGAGAACTAAAACAGTTATTTAAAACTTTACTTTAAAAGAGAGTAATTCGAGGGACCACGCCGTATAACACGGAACGGGTTTCCTCCCAAGAATACTAGTGCATATAACAAAACAGCGCAATGCTTTTTGGAAAAATGAAGCTATTATAAGACCCAGGTCCCATCACACAATGCAACGCAAGCCGGAGGACAGGGTTTTCCCTTATAATAGCCAAATAATGCTTGGTACGTTTAAAACAAATCATTTGATACTATTATAAGTGTATAGTGTCAAAACAATTTCAATCATAAATATCAATCATAGGCGGCATGGGTACCATCTATCATGTCGCCCTACTAGTTCTGCAATTAAAACCGCAATATCACGTATTGGAAATTGGATTTCCGTCATGAGCCGAGGCAAGGGGTAAGCTCCTCTCCGCGTTCGAGACACTCTAGCAATGCCTCAGGACCCCACTCTGATCCTTTGGAACCTCCAAGGCCGGTCCTCTCTTACTTTTGAGGATTAGTTATTCCTGAACACACGTTTCCCGGTCCTTACAGACCTATATCCGAGGCGCCTCATATCCAACAACCACACGGGTGAAAAGTATATAAATGTCAGGGCTGGTAGGTCACTGACACCACCCCAGCTAGAAAGAAACGTCGTGCACTCCTTGGGTCCGTATCCCGTTTTTGACTCATACCGAGGTGTGAGGCTCGCGAATTCACGTTATACACAAAGCTACGCCACACAGGCCGTGCTTTGATCATCAAACACAAGACTTTGCTTTTCAACAGAAGCCTTGATCAATTGCCACTTACGCGTGCCACACTGGAAATTCACTCCATGCAACTGATGTCTATCGATATACAACCTCTGAGCTCGTACGTCTCAGAGAAGGGCGTTAAGCAAGAGAATAAATTCTCCGCCGCCAAACAGATGTATATTTAATAAAGATCAATCAACACAGGATAAAATCCAATGTCAGACACACAATCCATTTACAAGTTCGTTCTGGGTCTGAACGAAACCGGAGGCACTTTCCTCGCATATCCATCCATCCCCAAGTACGTCTGGACGATCACCAATTGTTTCCCTCATCGTGGGTGTACAGCCCAATCGACATCATCAGTAATCACCCAAACGATGTGAAGACTTCCGGTCTTCAACCAACGTCTTCTTCTTCGACATCTCGTCGAATTGGTTATTTAGAATGGGTATAAACCCGGCCTTTCTGAATAACCCACGTATATGATAAACAAATGTTATACAAACACAACAAACGCCTCATTCCAATTCAGAATATCCTTTTATTCACAAAATCACATCCTTAGGGAAAGGTTCCCATTAATTTTATCCAAGATAAATTCTTCTAAATTTATTCTTCAATCTTCCTTTGGATATCATTTCAAACTAGTCGGGATAAGCGAGCCACATCGAAGTAATTATTTATTTTATTTCCCAATCCCAACCGATATATCCCATGGAGCAAACCTGGTAATACTCCATATCTAACACCACGGTGTTATCGGTAAAATTAATTACCATTTCACGTTCAAATCTAATTAAAGATTTAACTATCGCTTTGGAGCAAAACTGGTGGTACTCCATTCTCGATCACCTTTCAGATTTGATAATTTAAATTATCAATTCACATTTTAATCTAATTAAAGATTCATTAAAACCCCACTTAGTTTTAATCTTTTCAAAAGTCAACATCTTGCCTTTAATTGGGTTAAAGAACCAATGTCATATAAAACACGATTCACGATAAACCCAAATCACATTCGATATTAAATACAAGGCTCTGAATAGAAAATATACCGGCTTATATTCAATATCAAATTCTGAAACCAACAAATATCGTATTGGAGATAACGATATAAAATATATCTTTCAAATTCCCATAACAATATCTGTATAGTCACGAAATCCAACATCGAAATATTCCGAAGATAATTTCGATTCAACTCCAGTCCAATTCACGTATTGGGAATATTGATTATTTTTAAAATCACTTTCAAATTAAATTTATTTATTTTAAAAATAAACTGATTTTAATTCTAGTTCAAAACTAGTTCATTTCGATAAAAATCTATTTTTATCTTTTCAAATGTGGAATTTTTCATCCCAACTTTTCCCAAATCATTTCTTATGATTTTACACAAATTATAGATATTTTTAATAATTTTATCATGGCCCGTACAGTCGATTTCCATCAACGGCCATCGAACTGCACTTACAGCGACCTTTTCCAAATTTGATTTGGATATAATTCCAAATCCAACCGTTAGATTTCAAATTTCTAATATTCGTTGGAAAGCTCTTTTCGATACGAACCCAACGGTTCCAGTTTTAGGAGAATCCGACGGTCGGATCTCCCGCAACGTCAATTCGAAGTCAATGGTCGAAATTCACGAACCGCCGCGGCGCGGCGCGTTCTATTCAGGCCATTATATATAATATATATATATATATATATTATATATATATTTCGTCGATTTCCTTTTTAAAACGTATTTTATAAATCGTTTTAAATTCGTTTTCAAAATCATTTCAACGCTACATTCAATTTCAAATCGATTTGATTTCAATTCAATTCGAATTCATTTCAATTTTATTTAATTCGAATTCAAATTCGTTTCAATTCAATTCAAATTCTAATTCGTTTTGATTCAATTCAATTTGAATTTACCTTCTATTTAATTCAAATCGAATTCATTTCAAATTGATTTCAATTCAATTTCAGTGCGTTTTAAATTTCATTCAAAACGATTTCCATTCGTTTTAATTCAATTTCAATTTAATTCTATTTGAATTCATTTCTATTCAATTCGATTTCAAATTCACTTTCTATTCAATTCGAATCGAATTCATTTTCTATTCGATTCGAATTCATTTCAAATTGATTCAATAAAATTTCAATTTGAATTTTAATCTAATTTAATTTGAATTTCATTTCAAAATATTAAATTTTGAAATCACTTTTCAATATTCATTATAAAACGAATAAAATCGATATAAATATCGTTCGCGTCAAAATAACGCATCTCTAATTAACACGGCATTATATTTTTCAAAAACTTTTTATTCTATTCAACGAATGAATATTTATTCTATTCAACACATGAATCTATATTTCTTTCAACACACGACTAATCTCAACACATGAGTACTGTCAACACATCACTATTTTTGTTATGTAAAATATTTTATAAAACTATGGTATCTATCGTTTGATTTTAATTAGACTCCATCGTGAAGTAGTTCTAATTTTAAATATGATAAAGATGTAAATTTTATTATATAAGATATTTTACTCAACACCTGAATAGTTTCAACACATGAACATCGTCAACACATGACTATTTTTATATTCAACACATGAATTTTCTTTTATAATATTCATTATTTTCCCGATTGGAATGAGGCCCAATCAATCACCATATAATGTTAATTATATGGATTCCATACAACATATGTATATAATAGCAATGATAAACAATCAACCATCATCCAAGGTGCACCACACAACTGCATATGCATCAAATATAAATAATTAACGCTTACATAGCCTGTCGACCAATCGATCGACATACAATTAAATAATTGGGATTAGTGTACGCCAAATATCATCCCAACACCCGTGTGGGGTTTCAAATCAACAAACACATATTTTTATTCGTGCAGTTGGGTGATGTGTAAAATTTATCATCCCAATCAATATCAGTCAAATCAGTGTATATAAACAAATCGGCCGATTCGTTTATAAATATTTATTTATTCACTTTCACGTTAAAAATTATATTTTTAACGATAAAATATTTTTAACTATATAAATATTTTATTTCCTTTCAACACATTAATTTATATTATCGATTTCACATCAACAACACAAACAAATTTTACAACACATCAATTAAACAAACAAGCCATCCATGGTCTGTGGATGACGGGTGTCGGGTGCTACTAAGCACCGTCTGCATCCTGGTATATATATAACTAGAAAAAGAAATTTAGAGTGAGAAGTTCTCACCGATAGCTAATCCAATCATCTCGACTTTTCAAAAGTAGAAGTCTTCGCCGTTCTCGCCTTTCGTCACTTTCGTTACCCGTAGCCACTACATATATAAAAATTACATTTCATATCGTTGCCATATATATAAAAATCATATTTTTATAATCACTCCATATGGATAAAAATTCTATTTTTACATCGCTATTCTTTATACAAAGATTTCGTTTTTTCAAATATAAAGATTTTTCCTTTTCAAATATAAAGATTTCGCTTTTTCAAATATAAAGATTTCGCTTTTTCAAATATAAAGATTTCGCCTTTTCTATTTCATCACTATAAAAATCACATTTTTATTTTGCTACATATATAAAGATGATATTTTTACTATCTATAAAATATAAAAATCGTATTTTTATACTTTCTATACTATAAAAATCATATCTTTACATTGCTACTACTATAAAGATCACATCTTTATTATTCTACATTATATAAAATCATATTTTTATTCTTCTAAAAATACAAAAATCATATTTTTAAATCTTCTACTTTATAAAAATCATATTTTGATAATGGCACTTCGTATAGGAAAATCATATATTTTTACAACGCGAATTCATAAAACAAAAATGGATTTTTTTCAACATTATATATATATAAATCAATTAAAATTACCTTTTAGCACGGAGGGGGGGTTCGTTTGCATCGCTGGAAGGGGAGAGAGGTGCTGACGGTCGGTGGGGGTGAAATGGTGGTGGTCGGGGAGGGCTTCAGCGGGTTTAGCGGTGAATGGGGGTTTTGGGTTCGAGGGGAGGACTGGAAGAAGGAGGAGGTGGAGCGGAAGTGGGAGGGGGGCGACGGCGGAGGTGGGGAAGGGGGTCGCGGTTCGGTGGAGGTGGGTTTGGGCGTCGGCGTCGATGAAGGTGAGGGGGGTGCGATGGAAAGAGGAGGGCGCGGTGGAAGGAGGAGGGGGCTCCGCCCTGGTGGCGGCGCGCGGTGGCGCTGCTGGGAGGAGCGGCGGCTCCTCCTGCTGCTTCGTCTTTTTTTTTTCTGTTTCGATTTGATTTTGAAGAGGGGGGGGGGGGGGCAGAACGAATAGAGGGAGAGAAGAGGGTTTATTTTATTTTTTTAATTATTTTATTTTTCACTAAAAAGCAACTTTTATTTTCGACCTCTAAACGAGGCCCACCGCCTGTCGTCCCTAGCGTATTACCCTCATTCCGAACACAATGGGATATGTATCGCAGGCTGATTCGGTCGTTACGATCAGCTTTCGTCAAAATCAACATATAACTCTATATATTGAATTTGAACACGCATTTCATTTTACCGGGGTCACATACTGACTCGAAAAATTCCTGAAAAATATTTTCTAGCTTCGTATTGACGATACGGTCCTAACAAAACTAGTTTCGTCGAATTCTGAGACCGTTGGAAAAATGGTCATTTTCCAGTCGATTAAAATCAACTGAAACTGGTCAAACGCGTTTTCCTTTGCCACGCTCACATATTGATTCGAAAAATTATGAAATTTGAAACCTAGCAATAATTTGACATCACGGACCCAAAAAAAGTGGTTTCGTCGAAATCCGAGGTCGTTTGCAAAATGTCTATCTTTAAGGGCCTGAATTCCATAGCGACTATTCAGAATTTTCAACTGGACATATCTTTTGATTCCCGCTATGAAATTTCGATTTTTCGGATTCGTTGGAAAGATATTCTCAATTAGATTCCATTATTTTTGGTTTCACTAAAATCCGGATTGTTTTGCACCCGGTACATTCAGTTGAAGTTTGAAATCGAATTATCGAACTACCGCGCCATTTTCAATTCTATTTATAATTATATATAATTATTTATATTCTAACGACGACGTATATAATATATACGTTCGAATTCTATTCAAAATAAATTTCTCGTCGATATTATTCAAAATAATTCATTTTAAATGTTCAAAATTCGCTAAAATTCCCAAAATAAAAATTTTAAACTGGCCCAGATTTCCGGGTTATTACAAATGTTACTACTTAACTAATATTACTTGGTAGGACACCTATGTCACTAAAGACTTCCCTTAGACAGTTGGTGAGCATGCAATGGACACATTTATTTTCAATTACCAACCTGTCCTTAGTTGAGCCCTAACAAGCTTCTAGAGGAAGTGAACATCTTTATGAACTACCCTACTCCGTTAACCGTTTGTGCCTTAATCACTTTTAATGAAGGAGGACCCAAAGACCTACCTTAATACTAATAAGGGTGGATCCCATGGTTTTGGTTCCTCTCCAAGGAATAAACCCTCGGAGGGACCCTAATCCTAACCACTTAAGATCCAAACTTGATAAAGAGGTGAGTCAGTTACTTAAGACCTTCTTAAGGCGTTGTAAACCTATTTATTTTCACACATCCACTTATATATATAGTCATATATACACGCTAGACCTCTCACGTTAAACCATATACCTGTAGATGTTGGATATGCTGATCAGTTCCAAGCAGACTTTCCACTACAAGTCGGTTTAACCTCGTGTCTAGTGTACTAAATTTATGAATGGCCCATGCTACCTAGACATCTCGCTTTAGTTGGGCCTACTTGTGGTTGTTGGATATGCCGGTCGGTTACGGGCAAGCTTCTACCATAAATGGCAACTAACCTCATGTCTATGTATCATTTATTTATATATATTTAGTTCATTATAAATACACGTACACACAAGCAAACAAATATATGTATGTTTATTTGTTAAGGGGACATTTCAAATTCCAACTCTAACCTATTCGCATTTATTACGCTAATATACTGTTAATTACGTTTAAATAAATAATATAATAATAGCGCCTAATTAACATAGCATTCGTATAAACGGGAAACGTTCTAATTGGGACAGTAATTGTCATTTATCAAATTAAGACATACAAGTTTAGGACTTTCCATGTTTTACCGCTACAACATAACATGATGGCATAATGAACATATAGCAAATAACAGTGATGGAAAACATACACATTCATAACAATTACAACTTGTATCCTAGTCATGCAGAAAAAGTTTCAATATTAAATTAAAAGTTGGGTATTTCATACATTAAATCTATAATTCACCCAATCCACCTTTTTTGTGGTGTTATACACCTAAAATGTTCGCATTTGACTTATTCCAATTTACGAATGCATTTACATCCAAATTAGGATCCAAACCCAATTCAATTATGAAACAATTCAAATCCCAACCTTTTTAGGCCAAATCAATTGATAAAAGCGGTGAATTGCATAAAATATAGATAATAATACAATACTCATGTTTACCTTTAATTCAATACAATAACCACAATTCTACAAAATCAATATTACATGACAATTCCTACGTGATTACAAAGTAGAAGATTTGGGGATTTTTCATGTTATATTATCGCATAACCAAATCTTCATAGGCATATCAATCCATATAGCAAACTATTAAAAATAGGAATATGCCTTTAGGAAAAACTAAATTTCACTCATAAATCAAGTGGAGATGTGATAGAAATTTCAAGATCTGCGATGGTACTCAACGTTCAAGCGGGCTCTGATTGATCTCCTAACAATATAAATATAAGAAACATATAATTAGATTATTATATATATTGTTTATGCTAAATTTCTATTTCCTAAACATATATAAATTTGAAACAGAGAGATATAGAATGGAGATAGAAAAGTAGAAGAACCTTCACCCTTTTTCTTTTTCTTTTCTAATGGAATTAAGCAACATGGAGGCAAAGGTTTAGAAGATTAGGTTTTCTAGTGTGGGTTTTGAGGGGTTATTTATACTTGCTCATGTGAGCAAGAGCCGTCGGATTAATAAGATTAAATCCGAGCCTTCAATATAAACAAAACCTCTTAGAAAATCTTAATCACAATAGGCAGAATTGGGCCTGCCAGCCGACTAGCGGTCGATCCCCCTTCGATTGGAACTACCAATTTTGCCTCGTTGATGAGTTGTTAATTTTATTTATTACGTTCTTTATTTTCTTTATTGCTTTTCATATATCCAATATTCTCTGTCCCCTTGATATTATCTTAATTTCAAATTCAAATCTTCCCTCTACATTTTGAATTATCATGGACACACACACACACACACACACACACACACACATATATATATATATATATATATATATATATATAATGCTTAATTATATATATGTGTGTGTGTGTTTTTGTACATTAAATGTCCAATTTTCATTTGTATATAACTTCTTCATATATTGATCATTTTTAATATATTATTTATGAAAACAGTGTAGAATCTCGCCACAAATCCAAGCAAAAGAATTTCGTAGCCAAATTCCTTAAGCTCCAAAAAATCCATTTTTCAATTATACTATTAAATTGCTTATTTTTATTTATTTAATTTATTAGTTATACTTATGAATTTAACGGGGTGTTACATTTTTCCTCCCTAAAAGTAGATTTCGTCCCGAAATCTGTTTAAGGGGCGAAAAATACAACTCGCACGAAACATACATGTTCTCATTTTATTTTTAATTCATCTACAAGCATCCATGACTCGCAGTGATTATGAACTGTAGACTCATTAAAGTGAGCTTTATCCTAGCATGTAAGTGTAACAAGTGATGCAGTATGTATGCAAACAACCTAAGTATGCATATATTTCTATATGAGTGCTTGGTGCGATGGTGTTGCATCCATTCCTTAACATCCAATCTAGTAATCACGATGCATACATAAATGGAAATTTGAGGGAAAAATTACCCGTGAAAAGTTCTGGGTGAGTCTGTCTCATCTTATCCTCGGTTTCCCATGTGCTTTTCACAGGGTCATTTCCCCATTATACTCGGACGAGGCGAACGATTTTGTTGCGAAGTCTCTTGATTCTGTGCTCTACAATCCTTGTAGTTGCACGAGGCACCCCAGACTCCAACTCGAGTTTCTCTATGTCCCTAATTTCATTAAGCTCGAGTCTGATAGTAGAATAATGAGGGCATTTCCTTAGATGGGATGCATGAAAAACATTTTTGATTCTCGACAGACGCTTTGGGAGATCCACTCTATAAGCCAAAGATCATGTCTTCTCGATGATACTAAAAGGTCCAATAAATCTAGGAGCCAACTTCCCAGTCTTTCCGAACCGAACAGTTTTCTTAAGAGGGGACACTTTCACAAACACCAAATCTCGAACATTAAATTCTAGTTCCCTCCTGCGCTTATCGGCATACGATTTTTGATGGTCTTGTTGTGACACCCTATGTCTGTTAATGTCACTCTTTATCAAAATGCATTAAGTTTCGTGAAGCGTTATACGTAAGCAGAAACAGAAACGATACAAGACAGGTATAAAATAACAATAGAACTAAAACTTTATTAAATAGAAAAGCTTTGTGGTTCAAACCCAATTACATAATAAGTCTGGGATACCGAAAACATAAAACTTCTACCTTGTACAAAAATCATCATCAAAGGTATAATAATACATAAAAAGAGCATAATCCCCAAAATATAGCCATAGTCGAACATATATGAAATCGAGCAATACATTTAATGAAGGAAAGAAGAATCCTGATCAAGCTTGAGTATTCCCACCATGAGAGACTGAGGGGGGGGGACGGGAGAGAAAGAGGAGGAAACAAAATGGGTCAGACATAAAGTCTGGCGAGTACAGTTACTTTTAGCATATAAATAAGTTAAAGCATCATGACAGACATATAAGTTGGAGAGAGATAACAGTGTCATAAGGCATGTATAACAAGGTAAATAGGATAAACAGAACATGCATTGCGCTTCTCTAATCTTTTCTCTGCACCAATACTAGTATAACAAAAGCAAGATGATCCCAACAAGTACAAGATGATAGACTTAGGTGTACTTCTAGTGAGAGGTTTTACCCCCATACAATAACAGGTAGCCCAAATAGAACTGACAGTTGTTAACCCCCAACGATAATAACGTGCTCCTAAACAAGAAAGACTAGATTTACCCTAATTACTGCCCCCAATCGATTGGCTCCCTAACTCGTAGATACCATGTGCTGGCCCCACAGTAGGATGTATTACTTCCTACATTGGCAACCTGTTGTTTACAAGATGTGCACAAACCATATCAACAGGTGTCACTGCGTCTTAACCTCCCTGGACCGGACCCATGCACTCACATGACCCCGTTGGAATGCGCCGCCCACACCGTCCCTTAGATGGACCTCTTACAACGAACTCAGTAAGCGTGCCTTGACCCCGACCTAGTTCGGGGTTCTCCGTTTGATACCAATATAGGTTACTGACTAATATGGGTCCCACATACCGGATGATACAAGCATCCCCCTAGGCTTGCATCCCCGCTACTAGGATTTTAATAGGTTATGCCTAACGGTTTAACAAGGTTGCATAACCCCCACATGTAAGACAGGTTAAGTTTGTCAGATATATATATGTATGTGTGTGTATATATATATATACCACGCTCCCATAGATTTAACAAGATTAACTTAACCTCCCTGATTCAAACAAGTTTACTTAACCCTTACTCAATTTGACAGGTTCATGTAACCCCCATATATTTAACAGGTTAAGTATTTATTACAGGTTATCCCATTCACATTGACTTCTCTTCAAGTTACCAAGTTCCTTTTGCTTATTAATTTCATATATATATATATATATATATATATATATATATAACTCAATCCATTTAAGTTTATTAATAAGTCCATCACATGTTATTCTCTAGATTGTAATTAACGAAAGTAATCTACAATCCCTTTATATTATTCATTGTCTGATTCCATAGTTACAATAACATGTTTTACTTAATATGTGATTAAGTATACTTTATCTCAATTCACTTGTTTTCTATTTAACATGCCACTACAAATTGTCGTTGTTTACTTATTAACTTAGTTCTCTTAACTAAGGTTCACTAATAAGTTTCCTTTCTTTTAATTTTAACTTATGTTATAATTCCCACTTATCCCTAGGACAAGCATATCTATTATATAACATTCTCATTAATGTAATTAATTATAATAGGATGTTATCATTCCCCATTTATTCCCATTTCATTTTTATTAATCACAGTTAGTGCCATTTATTTCTATCCTTTTATATACATATATTCATATATATGTTTATGCACTAGAACTTTCACTTTAAGCCGACCACTTGTGGATGTTGGATTTCCGGGCGGTTACGGGCAGACTTCTACCACAAGTGTAATCTAATGTCGTGTTTAAGTGCGGTTACAGTTTCTAATTAATGTAAATCTAGGCATATTAATTCTTAAACAATTATTCATGTCCATCATATGTTTTTCAGCTATAGTATTCAGTTTCAACAGATTGGTCATTTTGACAGATTAAACATCTCCGCAAGCTACAGTAGGTTACTCGCAGTTTTATTATCTTATTCTGCTAAATCTTAAATTAAGCCTATAGATTTATATACCCCAAATTACGGTCATAATTCACAATGTAACATTTGCCCCAAGTTTTTATCAAACTGTACAGTATAGGTTACGCCCTCAAAAATCCCCAATCATGATTCATAATACGATTTGTGCCCAACTTATAGCTTTAGATCAATGTATAGATTATGCCCCCAAAAATCCCAATATAAGTTATGCCCTAAAATACCAATACAAGTTATGCCAACGTTCCCCATCGTTCCCAATTTCGTGCGTTCACATATTTTAGTGGTATGCCTAGGCCCGAAGGTAGCCTGACTATAAAAATAAGAAGGGAAAAGAGGAAAGGAAGAGAACAAGAATAGACATAATGACAAAATATGATTATGATGATAAAATTGATCATAATAACAAGATAGTCATGTGATGGCAGAATTGGGCATATGAGAACAATAGACCAGGTGTACAAGTAATGGCAGATCTATTATGATTCAGGTTATTAATAGCCATAGGCTTAGATCCAAACTTGCAAACATGTCAATATTACTTTTTAAATGTTTATATCTAAAAATAACATAAACTCACTGTGATTGGATCTAAAGAACAGAAAATTGATTGTAGATGTTAAAGCACAGATCCTTGAATACGTATAACTTGAAGAGTAGGGTAGATCAAACTGAGTTAGGGCAGCACCTCGTTGTCTCCATTGTTTTTGGTGAATAAAATAATGAGAATGAGGTCTTATTTATAGCCTAGGGTCAACGAATCTAGTCAAGAAACGAGTCCACGTTCAGAAACTAAATTCTTCCCACATCTCCCGGGGGGTCGACCTCATGTGTTGGTGTCGACCCATGGGTCGACACCCTTAGGTTGGGGTCGACCCCTAACAGACCGAACTCTCGCCCTACCCTGCATCTCTGATTTTGAATTAATTTGAATGTTTTGATTGGTTTTGTATATACATGATTCTCTTGTGCGTATACAAACTTCTAGCCTTAATATCTTCTTCGTACGATGTCCGTTTTACGCAAACTTGGGGTCTATCTTAAGCAGAATTCCGAGACGAATGCAGTGGCGCAGTCTGTTTTACTTAATTCTCAATGTTTAATTAAGTATTCCTTAGTTTATCATTATAGTGTTGTAGGAATTATGGCGTGTTACGTTCTCCCCTACTTAATGGATTTCGTCCCTGAAATCTCTAAGCTAAGAAGAATGTATATCCTAACATCCATCATCCATCTACTCATCCACCAACCATAGTCATCCATTGTACTTAAAAGATTTCTAATGCATATATGAATATATGCAAAGGTGTGTGTGTATTTTTCCCTATACTAATGCGAAAAATCAGGCGGTCCACTGATTCAGTTGACATCCTTAATGAAATGTATGTTAGTGTTATGAATCCAACATATATGTAAACAATCCTAGTACATCATGTGAACTATATATGTGTGTACATTCATTCATCCAAATGCTATCATTCATATGATGATACACCCATTTTCATCCATAAAAGAGGGAAAATGCACATACACTGTATGTAGTATGAGAATGATTGAACCGATCTAGTACCTAATGTGTGTATATGCATCCACGAGCAACCACTTGCGTCCATCAAACATAACATGTCTCAAACACATGTTTACATCTATGTGACTCCTACCTAAAGGTCAAAGATTCGATCGATAGGATATACTTAAACAATAGAAACAAGCATGAATAGAAGCTTTGGAAAAAGGAGTTAAGAACATACCCATGAAAAGAAAAGGGTACGAAGCACGAATCTTGTCTTCGGTCTTCTAAGTTGCATCCTCGTGGTTATCTCCCTACTAAAATTTCATCAACTTGTCCTCTGGGTTGCTTAACTTCTTAACCTCTGATCCAAGAATACGGGTAGGAACTCGTCTAACTGTCTTCTCCCGTTCCACCTCTACTTCCTCAAGCGTACCCGGCTCAACTACTTCTGTGTTATCATGCAACCACTTCCGTAAACGAGAAACGTGGAAAACATCATGAACGCTGGACAGTTTCTCTAGCTTTACTTTATAAGCCATTTGGCCAATCTCTTTTGTTATGGGAAATGGTCCTACAAATCTTGGTACCAATTTCCCTACAGATCCAAAACGAACCACATTCCTCAAAGGTGATACCTTAATGAAAACCATGTCTCCTATTTCAATCTCAACATCGGTCCTTCCCTAATCTGCGTATGACTTCTGCATGTCCTGAGTTGTCTTCATGCGCCTGCGGATAAGATCAATCTTTTCTGAAGTTTCTCTAATCGTCTCTGATCCAAGTAGAAGCATATATCTACTGCATCAATTTGAGATCCTTTTGCGAGAACAGATACTTGTGCGACTTATGGTCCATGTATAACTTGAACCTCTCTCCAAGAAGATACTACCATCAAGTCTTAAGCGCGAATGGTATAGCAGCTAATTCCAAAACATGGGTAGGGTAGTTCTTGTGAATTGTCAGTTGTCTACCTTCATAACATACTACCCTTCCCTTTTGCCTCAGAACCGCACCAAGCCCTATACCACATGCATCAGTGTATACTGTGAACACTTTGTTCCCATCAAGCAAAGTCAAAACTGGAGTTGTTATCAGAGCCTTCTTCAATCGCTGAAAAGCATCATCAGAATCTATATTCCAAGAAAATGTTAGATTCTTCTTCGTCAAGAAGGACTTAACCTCATGTTTTAGCAGTGTTACATGTACATTTACGCACTCAACCCCTCACAATAGATTAACCACTTGTGGATGCTGGATTTGCCGGGTGGTTCCGGGCAGACTTCTACCACAAGTGTAATCTAACCTCGTGTCTAAGTGCTGTTACAGTTTCAAATTACTGTAAATCTAGGCATATTCATTCTTAAACAATTATTCATGTTCATCGTATGTTTTTCAACTACAGTATTCAGTTTCAACATATTTCAGCAGATTGGTCATATTAACAGATTAAACGTCTCTGCAAGGTACAGTAGGTTACTTACAGTTTTATTATCATGTTCTGCTAAATCTTACATTAAGCCTACAGATTTATATACCCCAAATTACGGTCATAATTCACAGTATAACATTTGTCCCAAGTTTTAGTCAAATTGTACAATATAGGTTACGCCCCCAAAAATCCCCAATCATGATTCATAATACGAGTTATGCCCAAATTATATCTTTAGATCAATGTATAGATTATGCCCCCAAAAACCCCAATATAATATGCCCCAAAATCCCAATACAAGTTATGCCCCAATTTTAACGTTCCCCATCGTTCCCAATTTCGTGCATTCGCATATTTCAGCGGTATGCCTAGGTCCGAAGGTAGCCTGGCTATAAAAATAAAAACGGAAAAGAGGAAGGGGAGAGAACAAGAATATGAATAATGACAAAACAGGAATATGATGATAAAATTGATCATAATAACAAGATAGACATATGATGACATAATTGGGCATTGAGAACAATAGATCAGGTGTACAAGTAATGGCAGATCTGTTATAATTCAGGTTATTATTATGCATAGGCTTAGATCCAAACTTATAAGCATGTCAAGATTACTTTTTAAATGTTTATATCTAAAAATAACATAAACTCACTGTGACTGGATCTAAAGAACAGAGAATTGATTGAAGATGTTGAAGCACGGATCCTTGAATACGTACAACTTGTTGTTGAAGAAGAATAGGCTAGATCAAACTGAGTTGGGGCAGCACCTCGTTGTCTCCATTATTTTTGGTGAATAAAACAACGAGAATGAGGTCTTATTTATAGCTTAGGGTCAACGAATCTAGTCAAGAAACGAGTCCACGTTCAGAGTCTGAATTCTTCCCAGATCTCGAGGTGGGGGTCGATATCGGTGTCGACACCCCTGTGTTGGTGTCTACCCATGGGTCGACACCCTTAGGGTGGGGTCGACCCCTAATGGGCCAAACTCCCGCCCTACCCTGCGTCTCTGATTTTGAATTAATTTGAATGTTTTGATTGGGTTTGTATACATATAATTCTCTTGTGCGTATATAAACTTCTAGCCTTAATATCTTCTTCGTATGATGTCCATTTTACGCAAACTTGGGGTCTATCGTAAACGAACGCAGTGGCATAGTCCATTTTACTTAATTCTTAATGTTTAATTAAGTATTCTTGGTTTATCATTACAGTGTTGTAGGAATTACGGGGTGTTACACTTGGGTTGCCTTCATTCTCCGCCTAATCAAAGATATCTTCTCCGTGGATTCACGGAAGAAGTTTGGTTCGAGTATAACCTTGTTGGTGGTTTCCCACCAACAAGTTGGCGATTTGCATGGCCTCCCATATAGTGCTTCAAAGAGGGCCATACCAATTGTCGCTTGAAAACTATTATTATACGTGAACGCCACAAGCGGTAGGTGCTGCTCTCAAACTCCTCCAAAGTCGATGATGCAAGCTCTGAGCAAGTCTTCCAAGATTCTGTTTACTCTATCTGTCTGCCGATCTGCGGAAGATAAGTTGTGCTTAAGTTAAGGGTCGTTCACAATGCTGCTTATGGGCTTCTCCGAAATTCGCTTGCAAATAAGGGATCACTTTCACTCACAATACTTGACGGAATACCATAGGGTCTAACTATCTATTTAACATATAATTGGGATAACGAGGCTGCAATCCTTGTCTTCTTGACTGGTATGAAATGGGCGCTTTTGGTTAAACGATCTAACACAACCTAGATGGCCTCATTCCCTTTTTGGCTCCTAGGAAGTCCATCTATGAAGTTCATGGAAATATGTTCCCACTTCCATGTGGGGATCTCTAAAGTTAACAACAGTCCTCCAGGTTTCCCTTGTTCTGCCTTGACTTTTTGACATGTCAAACATTTGGCCACGAACTCGGCTACGTCTTTCTTTATTCCTTCCCAATGGAGATTTCTCTTCACATCCTTGTACGATTTATCCCCACCGGGGTGTATGGTCAATCTCGACCCGTGGCACTTTTCTAAAATGTCTTTTCTCAACCCTTCATCATTAGGGACGTAAAGTCATCCATCCCAAAGTTAACTCCCATCATCAAGGATCAAATACTTAACCATTCGGGGAAAGGTTTCTTTCCTTCCCACTTTCCCCTTTATACTTCTTAATTGCTCGTCAAGGTCTTGTGCACTTCAGATTCTTTCTTGTAGGGTAGGTCTAATTATCATAGCCCCAAGCAAACCATTGAAAGTGGTTGGTGAGTGTTGCAAATTAAAATTGGCGAGGAACTCTAATTGTTTCCATTCTATCAACGCATTCAATGTCGCATGTTTCCTACCTAAAGCATCTACCACAACTTTCCATTTACTTGGGGTATACTGAATCGTAAAGTCAAATGAGGCAATATATTCCGTCCATCCTTATTATCTCAAGTTTAGGTCACGTTGAGAAAATAAATATTTAAGGGATTTATGGTCAGTAAACAATTCAAACTTCTCCCTTCAGAGATAATGCCTTCACATCTTAAGGGAGAACACCACTATAGCTAACTCAATGTCATGCATCGGATATCTTTTCTTTGGATCCTTGAGTTGTCTAATAGCATAGGCAACTACTCTTCCTTCTTGCATAAGGATTGTTCCTAAACCGGTCCCACATGCATCAGTGTAAACAGTGAATGATTTTGAACCGTCGGGTATAATTAGGACTGGTGTGCTAGTTAATGCTTCCTTTAATTTCTTAAAGGCCAAGTCACTTTTTTTACTCCAAGTGAATACGAAATTCTTTCTCGTCAATTGGGTTAATGGAGTAGTAATCTTTGCAAAATCTTTAATGAATTTCCTATAATACCCGACCAATCCAAGGAAACTCCTTACCTCTTTATCATTTCGGGGTATCCTCCACACATTAATTTCCTTGATCATTGTGGGGTCCAAGGCCAAGCCTTTACTTGACACAATATGTCCTAAAAATCTCACTTCTTCCTTCTAGAAATGGCACTTCGAGAATTTTGCTTTCAGTTGGTTCTTTCTTCATATCCCTAACACTTGTCTCAAGTGTTTTTCATGCTCTTCACGATTTGTCTAAAGTATAAGGATATCATCTACGAAGACTACCACAATTTTATTTAGAATGCCCCTAAACACTCTACTCATGAGGTCTACAAAGAAAGTGGGTGCACTCGTTAATCCAAAGGGCATAACTTCCCATTGGAACAATCCGTCTGGCGTCCTAAATGCAGTTTTGTCCTTGTTATCCTCCGCAATTCTCAACTAGTGATATCCAGTTGCAAGGTCTAGTTGGGAAAATACTCGGGCTCCTCCCAAGTGGTCAAAAAGGTCATTAATTCTTGTTAAAGGCTACCTGTTCTTTTTGGTCAATTTATTAAGTTCTCTATAGTCCACACAAAGTCTCAACGATCCATCTTCTTTGGTGGCAAATACTACAGGTGCACATTCTGAGGTACTTCGGCGAATAAAATCTTTTGGCAACAACTATGAAATCTGTTTATCTAACTCTCTTCTTTCCTTGGGAGCCATATGCCTCAAGGGCAGTGCAACAGGTCTAGCGTCCTTGTCTAGGTCAATGAAAAAGGAGATTTCTCTGTGGGGCGAAAGCCCCGTAACTTCCTTAAAAACGTCCAAGAACTCACAAACTATAGGGATCGAAGATGGTCCTCCAGAACTAGGAGACAAGGAATACACTAAGGCTTTATCATTGTTTCTAACATTACAAGGAATATTTAGGTTGCGTCCTCCTCGACTCCTAAGACGAACAAGTCTCTTATCGCAATCTAGGACGATCCCATAAAACGATAGCCAGTCCATACCTAAGATAAGTTCATACCCCATAAAATCCAATGTATACGCTTCACAATGGAACTCGACAATATCAACCTCCAATACTAGGTCTTTACACAACATATAAAGATACTTAGATCCTCTAATAGGGTTGGCCACCTCAATCGGACTATCCGAGATAGATATGGAAAGGTTCAACAGATTTACTAATCGCTTAGAGATAAAAGAATGGGTAGCTCCAGAATCAAACAAGGTGTATGCTGAATTTCCTAAAATAGAGATTATACCTTCAAGTGCGGGCATCCCTTAATCTCTTAATAGAGTTCTATTTTGCAGATTTTTTTATATTTGATTTCATCATAGAGATTATTATTAATTATGGTGATTTTGTTCATAGTTTTAAACTCTTAGTAGAGTTCTAGTGATTCAATTATCTTGTGATTCGGTGAATTTGTGTTTTATGTGGTTTTATGATTTTATCCTATCATTTCGATGGTTCTAGAGTCTTCCATTCATGTTATACGATTCTAAGTGTTGATTACACTAACCATCTGGTTTGGGTAATTTTTGTTATGGTGGTGTTAAATCCATATTCGAGTTTCCATTCTCAAATCATATACTGATCTTGTGGACTTATAAATGATGTGCTTTGTTGACTTCAGTGTATGGCATTCCTTTCTGATATAAAAGAAATAGCTGAATCTGAGCTTAATGACAATCTGTGTATTGTGATTCCTTTTTTTATGAAAAGTAACTAGTGTCTAATGACATTCTATTTCACTTATCATGTTATTACTGATATGTTTAAGCTAGACTGATCAGTGTATGTAATATTCGGGTCAAACCGAGTTGTTTCAGGTTCAGTTGCTACTGATTTGTGGGTTTGCTGATATAGCTTAGACTATCTTGAAGACTTATTCTAATTGTTCCTTAGTATACTCGTGTTGTAGAGTAATTGTTCCATTTGACATTATTATATTATGTATTGTATATTCTTTCGTGATGTAGCACATGTATATGTTGTACTCAGTGATTGTATCAATATGTATCTGTTCTGTGATCTGCAATCTATGAATTGTTGTACATTGTTCTGAAATGATCCTTAGTCGTCATAGTTTCTAATTAGGAGTATTGGGTATGTCATCCAATTGAAATAAGAACAGAAAAAAATCATTGATTCAATCGCAATACTTGCCTAATATGAAATTACAGATGGTCTCCCTCAACCAGCTCTGTTCTCCACTCTAATAGATAACATTACTCGTTAATGCTCTTTATTAGGGTGGGTCTCGGGGTGTGGTGTCACAAATATGAACCATTGTTTTATACACATTCCTTCTCGAGACGCCTTACTCGGTTTATTAGTTACATCTGAGCTAAAAGGTTGTGGTGTTATCGGTCATCAAATCGTCATATAAAGTTGTATCGGTAGAGGTAAAAGACTGAGTTGGTGGAGCTGGTGGTGTTGGATATCTGCATAAGTCGTTTATTATACAACCTCCAAAAATCTTATTAGACTCCTTGAATTTCTTAAGGATATGTCTCTTATATTTCATGTATCAGCGTACATGACCGTTCCACCACTTCTTTGTATCGTCTAGCCATGGTTTACGACATCTCAGTCTTCATCTTTTATCCGTAACAGTTTGTCCAATTCATACCAGGTTCACTAAATACTGTCTCATTTGTTCTTTTTCTATGCCTAGAATTAGTCGAGATAAGATCTATCATGTTATTGCGTATTACAGCCACATACGTAAATCATGCCAACAGAATGCACTTTGTTCGGCAGGAAATCTAGGCATAAATTAACGAAAGCTTTCTCTCAATCGTTCATTCGTAAAGCTATGAGATGAAAGAAAGTCGAACCAATAACAGAACTAGAAGAGCGCCATAATATTGAAAATGAAAATTTCAAAACATTGAAAAAATCAAGAAAAATATTAATGATAGATGTAGAAAAAAAATAAACATAATAGAATATTACCTAAAATCAAGGTTGGACGGGTAGGATTTTTAAAAGGGATGAGTTGTGTTGGATGTGCGGGGTGAAGAAATGGAGGAAGGGAGTGGTGGTTATAATACATAGGGAGTAGGAAGCGAAAAGATGTGGTTCTTTGGTTGTAATGTCACGACGTGTTAGACGTCAATTGTAACACCCCGTAATTTTAGAACATGACATAAAAGATAATTAAAGAATAATTAATTATTAAAAGAAGAATTAGGTGAAACGGGTTAAGCCATTACGTTCGTCTCGGAATTCTACTTGAGATAGATCCGAGTTTGTGTAAAACGGATGCCGTATGAAAGAGTTACGGATGATAGAAGTTGGGTAGAAAATTCAGGAAATGGACCAGAATGCACTGGCACACTTGGGAAGTGGGCTAGAACAAAAATACATTGGTGCACTTGGGAAGTGCGCCCATGCCGAGGGCAGAACTGCACAGAATTCTGGAGAGTTCTGTGATGACGTGTCTTGCAGGGATTGGCTGGATGACGTGTCTTTTGAGTTGTGTGGTTATGATGATCTATTAGCTAATCTGAAGGTCCTAATTAACTCACTACACCTATATAATCAAATCTAAACCTAAACCTAATTCCATTACACTAACTCATACGCCTCCATGCTGCCACAACCTAAACTAATCTTTCGTCTACACTAAAGCAAATCAGAATAGAGTATTCATATTGGAAGAAAAGAATAGAATTCTACAAAAACGGTTTAGCTAATCGAATTCAGAATATAGATCACTTTCTCTTCTTTTCTACCACTGTGAGTCCATGTTACTTTGACATGTAATTAATTATAAGTAATTGTGATAAGTTGTGAATTGGACTATATGAATATGCCTAATTAGATCTATTTTATGTGATGATGCCAGTTTATGCTCAAATGCCTAATTAGATCTATTTTATGTGATCATATGCCTAATTAGATCTAATTTATGTGATGATGCCAGTTCATGATCCATATGCCTATTAGATTTATGTCATTATGCTATGTCAGTTCATGATCCATATGCCTATTAGATCTGTGTCATTATGCTATGCCAGTTCATGATCCATATGCTTATTAGATCTATGTTATTATGCTATTCCAGTTCATGATCCATATGCTTATTAGATCTATGATATTATGGTATGGCAGTTCATGATCCATATGCTTATTAAATCTATGATATTATGCTATGCCAGTTCATGATCCATATGCTTATTAGATCTATATTATTATTCATACCCAAAGTTTATATTCCATATGTTACTGGATCTATTTTATGAGCTGTGCCAGTTTTGGTGCTTTAATTCTTTCCCCTTCTTCTCATCTTTTCCTTTTTATGAGATTAGGCTAACTGCGAGCCTAACATTTTATTATACATATGAATGACGTGGGAACGTTGTGGGAAACGTTTGGGAAAATGTTGAATAATGTGTAACTGGCATAAATTGGTTTGTAATCATGTAATTGATTTGGGGCATAATTCTGTATAACTTGTATACATGAATTTGGCATAAATTGGTTTGGGCCTAATTTGGCATAACTAGTACATACGAGACTATAAGCATAATTTGGATTCAAATTATGAACATAATTTAGGTTTGAAATTATGGGTACATATTATAATCCAAGAACTAAAATTGGGGACATGAAGTAAGAAAGTGGTAATGAATGCCTAAGACACGAGGTTAGACTTGGTTTGCGGTAAAAGAGTGCCTGGAACGACCTTGGCACATCCAGTAACCGCAAATGGTAGTCTAATGTGAGAGTTCAAAGGCAGAAATTAGATGCGTAATAATTCAAAGACACGAGGTTAGATTTAGATTGCGGTATAAGACTTCCCGGAACCGCCCGAAAATCCAGCAACCGCAAAACGGTAATCTAATGTGGGAGGTCTTGCAAGATTACGGTTAAAATGAATTAAAGAACACTTAACCAAGATAAGGCATGTAGTAAGACATGGGAGGGTTAAGTGGGTGACATGGGTGACATGTGAAATATAATTTGAAGCACTTAACCATGGTGAAACATGTAAGAAGACATGGGAATAAGAAGGGGTTAAGTGGGAATTCCTAGTGGGGACCAAGCTTAGGAGGGAAGCTTGTGTCAAGTGTGTGGACCCTTTTCAACCAGTAACCCATTATGTATCTATGTGAGCTCGAACCAGGTCGAGGACGGGACATGCTTACTGGGTTTGATTGTAAGAGGTCAAAAGAGTTAGCGGTGGCAACACAAGTCCCACGGAGTCATGTGCGTGCGTGGGTCTGGGTTGGTAGGTAAGACGTTGTTGCATCGTGTAGGTATAAGCCGTGCATTTTTAGTAGTATTGGTTTGTCATTTTAAGGAGTGATACACCCTACTGTGGGACCAGCACGGGTATCTGCGAGTTAGGGAGTCGATCGAATGGGGAGGGTAGTGGGTACAACTAGTGGAGACAGAAGCAGGCGACACATATGACCGCAGCTAGTAGTACACGAAACTACCATTATTATTATTATTAGTAGTAAGAGGGATCAACTTTTAGTATGGCACTAGTAATGGTGCGGTGTAATTAGTAATGGTGCGATGTAATTAGTAATTATCTTATAGTGATTAGAAGCGCAATCAACGTTATATCTTGTTTACCTTGTTCACCTTATCATATCTATTTATGTTACAGTCATTTCTTATACCCAGTTTATGTCCTATCCTGTTACTTTACTAATTATATAGTTAAAGTCACTGGACTCGCCAGACTTTATGCCAGATCTCATTTTGTTTCGCCTATTTCTTTCCTTCCTCCCTCCCCCCTAGGTGCTTAGGGTGGGATTAGTGGAGCTTGACTCAGATTTCTTTCTTGTTGAAGTGCTCAGAAGTGCTGAAAGTAATGCTCAGCTTTATCTCTTTTTCATATGGCTATTTGGAGTGGGATTATGCTTTTGTTTTTATGTACTCTGATAATAAATTGTCCAAGATGGATATTTTTGTACTTGACTTTAGTATTAGGTTTTGATGTTGTAACCAAACTATGTTCAGTTTTCGCTGCAATGAACTTATTTTAAATTTTGAAGTACCATTTTATATATTTGTCTTGTGATGTTCTGTTCTATACACTCTTAATGCTTCATGAAAGTTAATGCATTCCCTTTATGAGTCTCATTAATGGACGTGGGGTGTTACGCGTGGTATCAGAGCTGAAGGTTACCAGAACAGATAAAAGATTTTGAAAACCGTTTTCAAAAAACATTTTTTTTAGGAAGTATTATCAAAAACATGTTTTAAAGAGAATACTTTTAAGAGAAATGTTTTTTTTATGAAAAACATAATCCCCAAAAGCCATATATCTATCTTTCGATTCTCTGTTTTGAATCTCTTCCTTTTTCCTTTCAGCATGTCTGGAGAACCCGTTATACCCGAGGGCGTACAGATACCAGGCTGGTTCAGAAGGTAATAGAGGCTAGGGCTACTGCCGTGGGCCCAGCAGACGTTCCTCCTCCCCCAGCTGCAGCCACTCCTCCTCCCCGCATAGACGCTTTTTCTAAGATATGCAAGGACTTTCGGGCGATGGGCGGAAAACCTTTTCATGGGACTGAGATGTTCGTCGAAGCTAGAAAATGGCTCAACGAAGTGGAGGGCTTATTTGGTGTCTTTGAGGTAGATGATGGAAGAAAGGTTCAACTAGCTGCTTGGTTAATGAAGGACGAAGCCTCATTTTGGTGCGAGGTCACGAATGGGGAACGTGCAATGGAAACATGGATTGATTTCAGATAGAGGTTCGAGTTGAAATTTCTTTCACGATCAGAGAAAAGTTTATACATAGAGAGGTTCTTGGATTTGAAGCAAGGGCGTTTGTCTGTGAAGAAGTACGTTCACAAGTTTAACCTGTTAGCGAGATTCGGCTTAGAGTTGGTGAATACACCGCATAAGAAGGCTTTAAGATTTGTCAAGGGCTTGAACGAACCACTTCACGGATTGGCCATGTCCCACATTCCTATTAGGGCTACTTTTGAGAAACTTGTTGACATGGCGCTTACGCATGAAGAGGAGAAAGGTGCTAATGTTAATAAGGCACAAGATAAGAAGATGGATCCAAAGAAAGCACAGTAACAACAAAATAAAGGTGGTAAGGACAACAAGGGAAAAGGGAAGAAAAGGTGTTTTAATTGTGGAACACTGGGACATGTAAGCAAGGACTGTAGGAAGAAGAAGAAAACTGGTTGCTTCCAATGTGGTGAGGCAGGACATCTGATTAAAGACTTCCCAAGGAGTCAAGGACAAAGGCAAGAGCAGAGGGAAGGATCTACTTCTGGAGGGCAGGTTCATGCTCTTATGGCACCTGGATAGGAGAGAGGTATAAACATTTTTTTTGAAAGTCTGATTTTCCTTTTTGATCATCCTGTTTGAACTTTGTTTGATTCTGGTGCTTCACATTCGTTTATATCTGCTTCGTAAGTTGAAACACTGCACCTAAATACTTGTCTGGTTATGGATCTCATTGTAGTCTCGAATCCTATTGGGGGTACGGCTCATCTTTCTATGTTATGTCGGGATTTGAGAATATTTGTGTATGGCTTTGATTTCGAATGCAACGCTTTTGTACTTGGTTTCACTGGCTATGGGTTGATTCTAGGAATGGATTGGCTAGCCAGATATGGTGCCATTCTCGACTGTGAAAAGAGGGTAGTTAGACTGTTGACTGGTTTAGGTAATACTCTCGATATCTCATGCGACCCTAAGGGTTCTGTTATGCTTAGCTACCTAGAATCTCTTGACACATCTATTGATGATTTGCTATATGTTCGAGTAGTCCGTGAGTATGCAGATGTCTCTGAGGAGGTTAGAGGCTTGCCTCCAAAATGTGAGATAGATTTCCGTATATACTTGGTGGACAATGCAAAGCCAGTTGCATTGCCTGTGCGCCACATGGCTCCAAGAGAAAGGAGGGAGCTTAATAAACAAGTCAAAGAGTTGCTTGAGAAAGGGTTCATAAGAAGAAGTATCTCAGAGTGGGGTGCTCCGGTTGTTTTTGCCACGAAGGCTGATGGTTCGCTTAGATTGTGCGTGAACTATAGGGAGCCAAATAAGCTCATGAAGATAAACAAACACCCATTGCCGAGGATAGATGATTTGTTTGATCGGTTGGTTGGTGCTTCGGTTTTCTCGCAGTTGGAGTTAGCTACAGGATTTCATCAGTTGATGGTAGCTGAGGATAGTATAGATAAGACTACCTTTAGGACTCCCGACAGTTTCTTTGAATGGCTCGTCATGCCTTTTGGTTTGACAAATGCACCCGCATATTTCGTAGACTTGATGAGTAGGGTGTTTAGGGAGTTTCTAAACAAGTTCGTGGTGGTCTTTGTGGACGATATTTTGATATTTTCTAGAAACGAGGAAGAGCATGCCCTACATCTTAGGGAAGTCTAAGAGACCCTTCGAGCACATCAACTCAAAGCTAAGTTCTCCAAATGTCATTTTTGGAGGAAGAAAGTGAGGTTCTTAGGACATGTAGTCTCTAAGGAGGGGATAGCAGTGGATCCCGCAAAGGTGGTAACAATCCAAGATTGGAAGTTTCATAGAAATGCAACGGAAGTAAGAAGTTTTCTAGGGTTGGAGGGCTATTATAGGAAGTTGATTAAGGACTTCGTGAAGATATCAGTCCTACTTATTCGGTTGACAAAGAAGAACTTGACTTTTTCTTGGGATATTGACTGTGATGATACTTTCCAACGATTGAAGAGGGCTTTGACGACAGCCCCAGTCCTAGTTTTGCCGGATGGGTGTAAGCCATTCACAGTGTATACCAACGCTTGCGGGACAGGGCTTGGCGCAGTTTTGATGCAAGAGGGAAGGGTGATATGTTATAGTGGAAGGCAGTTGAAGGTCCATGAGAAGAATTACCCTATCCACGACTTAGAGTTAGCCGCTATAGTTTTTGCGCTTAAGTCTTAGTGCCATTATTTGCTTGGTGAGAGGTTTGAGTTGTATACAGATCATAAGTCACTAAAGTATTTGTTCTCCCAAAAAGATTTAAATGTAAGGCAACAAAGGTGGATGAAGTTCTTAGCATCCTACGATTTCGAGATTGTATATACCCCTGACAAGGGTAACGTTGTAGCTGACGCCTTAATTAGAAAGAAGTTGACTTTGAGTCCTTTGTTTGTCGAGCAGCAGAGTTTAGAGTATATCTCTACCTTTGACTTTAGACCCTCTATTGATTATGTGCCCGGTTTGTTGGCATCGTTCGAGGTACGACCTACAATTTTGGGACAAATAGGTGCGACACAGCGAGATGACCCACAGTTGATAGAGATAGTATACAAGCTCATAAGAGGGGAATCTTCGAGACATCTTAGTAGGTATACCATCGATGACAAAGGTTGGTTGCGTAGGGATGGGAGACTTTGCGTATCTCAAGTCGAGAGTTTGAGAAAGACAATCCTTGAAGAAGCACATCGTTCTAAGCGGACCATACATCGCGGTGGTGACAAGATGTATAAGGACATGAAGCGATTTTTCTTTTGGGCCGGAATGACGAAGGATGTGGCTGAGTTCGTTTCTATATGCTTAGTGTGCTAGCAAGTCAAGGCAGAGCAAAAGAAGCCTGGTGGTTTGCTTCGCCCTTTAGAGGTTCCATAGTGGAAGTGGGGAAGTGTTTCCACGGATTTCGTCGACGGGTTGTCGAGATCAAGAAGGGTAATAACGGGATTTGGGTAGTAGTAGATTGGCTTATCAAGAGCGCCCATTTCATTCCCGTCAAGAGTAAAAGAGTAGCGGCATGGTTAGTATCTGTTTATCTTCGAGAGATAGTTTGTCTACACGACATACCTTCTAGTATCGTGAGCGATCGAGATCCCATTTTCATTAGTGAGTTTTGGAAGAGCTTCCAAGAGGCGGTAGGAACACAATTGTGTTTGAGCACCGCTTATCACCCACAGACGAACGACCAAACAGAAAGAGTGAATCGGGTTCTAGAAGATCTTTTGAGATTATGCATCTTGGACTTTGGAGGGACATGGGAGGAACATCTTCCATTAGTAGAGTTCGCCTACAACAACAGCTATCAGACTAGCATTGGTATGGCACCTTTTGAAGCTCTGTATGGATGACCTTGCCGATCACCAACTTGTTGGTGGGAATCTACGGATAAGATTTTACTTGGACCCGATATGGTGAGAGAAACTTCAGGGAAGATAGACTTGATTCGGAGACGTATGAAGACAGCACATGACCGACAAAAATCTTATGCTAATAAGAGAAGGACCGATCTTGGGTTCAATGTTGGAGACATGGTCTTTATTAAAGTATCACCGTTGAGCAATGTAGTTCGGTTTGGGTCTGTAGGGAAATTGGCACCAAAGTTCATAGGTTCATTCCCCATTACAGAAAGAATTGGACAAATGGCCTACAGAGTGAAGTTGCCTGAGAAGCTTAGTGGTGTTCATGACGTATTTCATGTGTCGCATTTGCGGAAATGTTTACATGATACCGCGGAGGTAGTAGAGCCGAGCATGCTTAGAGAGGTGGAAGTAGAGCGAGATGCCACGTTTAGATGAGCTCCTACATGCATCCTTGGATCAGAGTTCAAGAAATTACACAACCTAGAGGTCAAGTTGGTTAAAGTCCAATGGGGAGATGATCAAGGGATCGCGACTTGGGAGATGGAAGATAAGATGCGTGCATCGTACCCTTTCCTTTTTGAGGGTATGTTCTTAACTTCTCCTTTTTCTACTGCTTTGTTTATACTTGTTCTACCGTTTAGTATGTCCTCTCGTTTACATCTTCGATCTTTAGGTGGGAAAAATCCTATGGTTGTAAACATGTGTTTGAGACATGTTATGTTTGGTGGATGCAAGTGGATGTAAGTGTTTTCTAGTGGTTGCTCGTGGATGCATTTACACACACATTAGGCACTAGTTCGGCTCAATCACTTTCATATTGCATAATAAGTGTGCATACTTAAATTTATGGATGTATATTGAATGTGTTATCATATGGATGCGACATTTGAATGAATGATTGTGCACTCATATAGAAATGATATGTATCATTAGGATTCTTTTGCATACATAATGGACACATAGCACTATCATGTTTTGCATTAAGGAGGTCAACTGAATCAGTAGACCGCCTGAACTTTGCATTAGATAAGGAACATATACACATACTTTTGCATATGTTCATAGAGCAGTAGAAAGCTTTTAAGGACAATGGATGCTTGTGGATGATGGATGAGTAGATGGATGATTTGATGGTAGGATGCATTCTTCATAACTTGAAAATTTCAGGGACAAAATCCTCTAAGGAGGGGAGAATGTAACACCCCTTAATTTTAGAACATGACATAAGAGATAATTAAAGAATAATTAACTATTAAAATAAGAATTAGGTGAAACGGGTTATGCCATTGTGTTTGTCTCGGAATTCTACTTGAGATAGAGTCCGAGTTTGCGTAAAACGGATGCCGTATGAAAGAGTTACGGATGACAGAAGTTGGGCAGAAAATTTAGGAAATGGACCAAAATGCACTGGTGCACTTGGGAAGTGCGCCAGAACAAAAATGCATTGCCGCACTTGGAAAGAGCGCCCATGCCAAGGACATAACTGCATAAAATTCTGGAGAGTTATGACGTGTCTTTTGAGCTATGTGGTTCTGATGATCTCTTAGCTAATCTGAAGACCCTAATTAACTCACTACACCTATATAATCTCATCTAAACCAAAACCTAATTCCATTACACTAACTCATACGCCTCCATGCTGCCACAACCTAAACTAATCTTTCTTCTACACTAAAGCAAATCAGAATAAAGTATTTATATTGGAAGATAAGAATAGAATTCTATAACAACAGTTTAGTTAATCAAATTCAGAATACAGAATTCAGATCTACTTTCTCTTCTTTTCTACCACTGTGAGTCCACGTTACTTTCACATGTAATTAATTAAAAGTTATTGTGATAAGTTGTGAATTGGACTATATGAATATGCCTAATTAGATCTATTTTATGTGATGATGCTAATTTATGTTCATATGCCTAATTAGATCTATTTCATGTGATTATATGCCTAATTAGATCTAATTTATGTGATGATGCCAGTTCATGATCCATATGCCTATTAGATCTATGTCATTTTGCTATGCCAGTTCATGATCCATATGCATATTAGATCTATGTCATTATGCTATGCCAGTTCATGATCCATATGCCTATTAGATCTATGTTATTATGCTATGCCAGTTCATGATCCATATGCTTATTAGATCTATGATATTATGCTATGCCAGTTCATGATCCATATGCTTATTATATCTATGTTATTATTCAAACCCAAGGTTTATATTCCATATGTTATTGGATCTATTTTATGTGTTATGCCAGTTTTGGTGCTTTAATTCTTTCCCCTTCTTCTCATCTTTTCCTTTTTATGAGATTAGTCTAACTGTGAGCCTAACATTTTATTATACATACGAATGACGTGGGAACGCTGTGGGAAAAGTTTGGGAAAATATTGAATAATGTGTAACTGGCATAAATTGGTTCGTAATCATGTAATTGATTTGGGGCATAATTATGTATAACTTGTATACATGAATTTGGCATAAATTGGTTTGGGCCTAATTTGGCATAACTAGTACATACGAGACTATAGGCATAATTTGGATTATATGAACATAATTTGGATTGGAAATTATGGGTACATATTATAATCCAAGATCTAAAATTGGGGACATGAAGTAAGAAAGTGGTAATGAATGCCTAAGACACGAGGTTAGACTTGGTTTGCGGTATAAGACTGCCCGGAACCGCCCGACACATCCAACAACCGCAAACAGTAGTCTAATGTGAGAGTTCAAAGGCAGAAATTTGATGCGTAATAATGAAAAGACACAAGGTTAGATTCGGATTGCGGTATAAGACTACCCAGAACCGCCTGGTAAATCCAGCAACCGCAAAACGGTAATCTAATGTGGGAGGTCTTGCAAGATTACGGTTAAAATGAATTAAAGAACACTTAACCAAGATAAGACATGTAGTAAGACATGGGAGGGTTAAGTGGGTGACATGGGTGACATGTGAAATATAATTTGAAGCACTTAACCATGGTGAAACATGTAAGAATACATGGGAATAAGAAGGGGTTAAGTGGAAATTCCTAGTGGGGACGAAGCTTAGGAGGGAAGCTTGTGTCAAGTGTGTGGACCCTTTTCAACCAGTAACCCAATCTATATCTATGTGAGCTCGAATTAGGTCGAGGACGGGACACGCTTACTGGGTTTTATTGTAAGAGGTCAAAAGAGTTATCAGTGGCAACACAAGTCCAATGGAGTCATATGCGTGCGTGGGTCCGGGCTGGTAGGTAAAACGTTGCTGCATCGTGTAAGTATAAGCCGTGCATTTTTAGTAGTATTAGGTTGCCACTTTAGGGAGTGATACACCATACTGTTGGACCAACACGGGTATCTACGAGTTAGGGAGCCGATCGAATGGGGAGTGTAGTGGGTACAACTAGTGGAGATAGGAGCAGGTAGCACCTAGGACAACAGCTCGGAGTACACGAAACTACCATTATTATTATGTTTAGTAAGAGGGATCAACTTTCAGTATGGGACTAGTAATGGTGCAGTGTAATTAGTAATTATCTTATAGTGATTAGAAGCGCAATCAACGTTATATCTTGCTTACCTTGTTCACCTTATCATATTTGTTTATGTTACAGTCATTTCTTATACCTAGTTTATGTCTTATCCTGTTACTTTACTAATTATATAGTTAAAGTCACTGGACTCGCCAGACTTTGTGTCTGACCTCGTTTTGTTTTGCCTCCTTTTCTTTCCTTCCCCCCCCCCCAAGTGCTTAGGGTGGGATTAGTGGAGCTTGACTCAGATTTCTTTCTTATTGAAATGCTCGGAAGTGCTGAAAGTAATGCTCAGCTTTATCTCTTTTTCATATGGCTATTTGGAGTGGGATTATGCTTTTATTTTTATGTACTCTGATAATAAATTGTCCAAGATGGATATTTGTGTACTTTACTTTAGTATTGGGTTTTGATGTTGTAACCAAACTATGTTCAGTTTTCGCTGCAATGAAGTTATTTTAAATTTTGAAGTACCATTTTATATATCTGTCTTGTGATGTTCTGTTCTATACACTCGTAATGTTCCATGAAAGTTAATGCATTCCCTTTGTGAGTGTCATTAATGGACGTGGGGTGTTACATCAATGGTTCATTACTAAAAATTGGATCGTTGATCCATTCAACACACCAAAGTTAACGTGACAAAATTGGCTGCGAACGACTCCTAATATAGTTCCATGACAATTAACACATAAGTTGTGACCTCTGAACTAATTTAGTTGGAGCTTTGTATGTCAGGTCTCTATTTTTGAAGTTGTTATAGTAGAAATCTCTTTTGCAATAAATATGTAAATAAGGTACCTATTTTTATGAATTAATAAGCATAAATCAGCTTGCAATTTTCTAGTAAAAAAAATGTAAGTTAACTTGCATTTTCAAAAAAAAAAAAAAAAAAATTGATAAATCAAATTTTGCATTCCTATATAATTATAATTGTTTTTTAAAGTATAACCTTCGTAAATAACTACAATTTTCACCATTACTGAATTTTATTAAATTTTATATTTAGTTCTAAATTGCAAGTTCATTTGCATTTTGGTTAAAAAAATGTATCACATCTTGCATTTTTCATTGGTTATAAAATAATGACCTAATTTACAATATCATTTGCGAGGGGATTTTTTTTTTAAATACCATCAAAACTAGAGATCTATAGTATTTTTCTTAAATCTTGAATCTGGTATTGCATGAATTTTGGCATTCTTTGTGGATTTTGAATTGTTAATATTTCTAGGCTTTTTTAAATATCATTTTAAATTGTTAATCTTTCTAGGCTTTTGAGGTACCTTTTCTAATAATAATGATGTGGAGGTTTCCGTGATAATTAGGATTATAAAAAATTTGCAGAGCTTTCACTCTTAGTTCTTTGGCAAGCTTGAGCCCAACAATAAGGGCTTCATTTTCAATTTTGTTATTAGTTGCAGGAAAAGTAAGTTTCAGGATGTAATAAATTGAGTGTTCCTAAAAAATCGTTAACACAACCCTGACGTAAGAGTACTGATCGTTGGATGCACCATTCGTGTACAACTTCCACTTGATGGTATACTTTCCATTGCTTTCTGGAAAGTCATCAGTGTAGTGAATTCAATGATGAAGTTCGCTAGGGGCACTAGCTCTCTGAGGGAGAAATGATGTCCAACTGACTCAATTCGGTATTCCATTTTAATAAACACCCAAATGTTTTAGGTTATTGTCGAACATGTTATAACTGCTTATTAGTGTAAATTTTATTAGGTGAGCATGGAAGTATGAGGGAACTTTATGGATGTTATCAACAAGTAGTAAGCAAGCTTTTTCTTTCTCGGATAGTTTCTTTATATGCCTGTTAATCCTTTGTTGATGTAATAAATTAGCCACTGGATCCAATTAATTAAATATACAAATGTAGAGCTAATTGAGATTGCTAGGTAAACGTATGAGTCCTTGTGATCCAACGGATTTAACAAAATGGTAGGTCTCTCTAAATGATTCGGGAAGTTTTCAATGCACTTTTGTGTCCATGTAAAGTTCTGTTTTCCTCTCTTGATCAAATCTAAGAAAGGAATATATTTATCTATAGTTCTAGAAATAAAATACATAAGGCAGACATTGAACGTCTTTACTTATTTTCGGTCTTTAATATTTTGGATGGTAGCGGTCTTCTTGGGTGTTGGCTTTAATATAGAGTTAACAATGAACCTAAGAAATCTCCGATGCAATGCAAAAAGAGCATTTGAAGGGATTGAATTTCATTCTAAATTTATGGAGAATATTGAGCATCTCCATCAAGTCATTGATATTGTTGTTTGACCAAATATGACTTCACTAGCTTATCACCTACATAAACCTCTATGGATCACTCAATATGATCCTTGAACATTCGGTTAATGAGGTGTTGATGGGTAGCTCCATTATTCTCTAATCCGAAGGGAGCGACGATGCAATAGTATATCCCTCAATCAGTAATGAAGCTAGTGCACTTTTGGTTAGGGATGTGCATCGAAATCTGGTTGTATCTGGAGTACTTGTCCATGAATGTCTTTTGGATATGTTTTATTCAGGTTGATGTAAATGATTCAGGTCCTCCCTTTTCGATTGACTTTCTTCACAAGAATCGAATTTGAGTCCCTCTTTGGATAAAGGGCATCACAGATGAAGCCGTAGTTCATTACCCTATTCATTCCCTCTTTGCGTGCAACTAGTCTTTCTGGACCCATTATGTGGTATTTTTTTATTAATTGAATTAGACTTTGAATCTAAAAGCTGATTAATTCCACACATTTCGGTATAAGTTCAAGCGAACACATCCAAATTAGCTTGGAGAAAGTTAGCATATTCCTTCATCAATTTGGTTTGAACTATGGTCTGATCTTTAAGGCTCATGTTTGATTATCACGGATAACAAAAAATGTCGATCGTTAACTCATCAGCGGAAGCCCTCAAATCTGTTGGCTCTTTTTTGTAGGTCCTTGGATCCATGTCTTTGCAGAACCGACTATGTTTCCTAAGTCAAGACTCAGACGTTAACCACTATGCATCAACATTTGCAGAGAGCAATCTTTACACCTTTCCCATTTTCTCTGTGATAAGCGTTTCTATGTGACAAGCTCTTCCAACTTCTCAATCACTTCTTATAACTCTGACGACGTTCACGGTCGAAAACTTCAAAATAAACACATAAAAGTGAGGAATACTAGGAAAACAACAAGGGGCAGTTAGCATGAAAATGCTTCGTACAAGGAATATATGTCAATCACAACAAATGGTATGATCTGCACTCTCCGATAGTTTCCCTCTTCAAAATTTACTGGCAACCCCACAATTTCTACGGGTGGTTAGTTGTTCATACAAAACCACGCATGTTGGTTGTGCATAGCTTCAAATCTTGGGCCTCTAGCATCATCTAGTCGTAGACCTTCTAGAATAGGATGTTTAACACAACAACCAGAGAAAACCAGGACTCTCATTACATGTGGGGGGTCTGAGACGACCCGAACTCCCGATCCCCCGAAGAATAAATGACCTTGTAGGATATAAGACATCATATATAACAACAGAAAGTAAACATAGCATAACATTATTAGAATTGTATCAAATATTACGTCAGAGTTTTCATCATAATAAATACTTCCCAATGGATCCAAATATTGTACATTACAAGGATAATAAGATAACAAAGGCATAGCAGAATTAAAGAAATATTATGATGGAGTCCTATGGAGAGTCCAAAAAAATTCCCATTCCTATTCCTATTCCAACTCCAATTTCAAAACCAGCTTTCCCATATAGCTTCCATATATATGAAGTCACAACTTCCAAAAGTGCTCTAACTAAACTTGTTTAGTAGCCTGCCCATGTGAAAATAAGGGCATCCGAGTTTGCAAGGCAAAAACAAACTACGAGTCAGTCATGAGACTGGTGTGAGAAACTCTAATCAGTTATTATTAACTTTACAAAAGTAAGGTATATCACGGGACCACGCCGTATAACACGGAACGAGTTTCCTCCACATGAATACCAGTGCATAATATCATTAACCAAGATTTAAAACTTTGAAATTCATGCTTTTGTTAAAATGAAACCATTATAATACTCAAGTCACATCATACAATGCAACGCATACCAGAGGAAAGATTTTTACCTTATAATCGTCAAATATGTTGATACCCTAAAACAAATAATTTTATATTATTATTAATGTCTAAGTGTTGAAAATCACATTCGAAAATAAATGTTTAAATCTTAGCTCGCATAATGCCACATCCCATAATGTTGGCTACATAGTTTACAACTAAAACACGAAGTCACATATTGGAAATTGGATTCCATCAATGAACCAAGGAAAAGGATCTTCCTTGACCACATTCGGAACATTTTAGCAAATGTCACAGGAGTCAACCACTGAGTTCTTCATAGCGACTGAGTAGGACAGCACTAAACGTGACTGATTGGAATTTTTTCTGAACATAACTTTCCCTCGGTCGTATTTGACCATCATTCGAGGCACCGCCCCAACATCCACATAAGTAAACCTGCCTGGGCACCATACCATGGCATCACTTTTCAGCTACAAGGGAATGCTAGCCCATATCCCAACCGTCCATCATCTTATTTGCGGCTCATTCCGGGGTGTGAGGCCCTAGAGTCAACGCCCACAAAGCTCTGTTTTTCGATAGAAGCTTTGATCTATTTACCAACAGCACTTAGCATGCCATATTGTCAAGTTACAACATATGATCGGTATCTCTTAATATATAACCCTCTAGATACCGAAGTCTAAGAGGAGGGCATTTATTGAAAGAATAAATTCTCAGCCACCAACTGATACAACATGAATAGAAACCAATTGGTTACGTTGTGAAATACAACGTCATACACACATCCATTTACAAATACATTCTGGATTTGAACGAAACCGAAGGCACCTTATTCCTCGTCCAATTAAGGAGAGAGGCCATTGCACATCCGGACTATCAACAAGTACGTTCGGACTACTGCCACTATAACCCTTCAATGGTAGAAAACTGTTTCAAGGCATCAGCAAGCAATCTATTCAATGTAAAGATTTTCGATCTTCCACCATCTTCGACTTTGAAGTCGTCGTATAGTTATTCGAAATGGGTTAAACCCGGTCTTTTCGAAATAACTAGCATATAAACATTATCCTTATCGGATTATCAACCTTCAACCAATTCTCCTTAAATTGGAAATCATCTTTACAAATTTTACTTACCTTATAAAAAGGTTTACCAAAAGGTGGATTCGTTTTAAGAATCCAAAAAAACTTTATCTTAAATTCTTACTTAAAACCCGTTATATAGAAGCGTTGCAACTAGCTGATTTCTACCTAACCGGTTTTTATCATTCAAAACCATATGTATTTGGTTCTAACCCTTTTCAGATCATTTATTTTAAATTATAATATTTTTTCGCTATTTTTATTTATTCAGTTAAATGACATTTCAGGCCATTAAATTGTACTGGCATTGTTTTTATTGAAATTTAATTTGGAGATATTTCAAGTTCTAACCATTGAATTTTAAAACTCTAGCTATCATTTGAGAGCTCTTTTTATTTTTAATCCAATATTTGCAGTTTTGGAAAGATCCGATGGTCGGATCTCCCGGTATATCAGTTTGAAGTTACAGATTGAAATTCATGAATTGCCGCTACGGGGTGAGTTCTATTCTGACCGTAATTCAATTTCCATTATTAACTACTTCAAATTGCTTTAAAAATAGTTTAATTATTACATAAAATATATATAATAATTTCTGAAACAATATTTTCAAATTTTCTCTTCAAATTCAAACGCTCATATTATAATATTATTAAAATAATAATATTTTTCCAACTTAATTATTTTAAATCAAACTTTTCCCAACTTCCGTAAAAAGAAGTTTTGTAATAGAAATTGTTTCAAAACCTTTCCTAGATTCCCTAACTGAACTTCATTTTTTTTAGTTAATGTTCATTTAAAAATAAACATTTGACAGACCCTAACCTACCGATAATTTTTTCGAAACCATTTATACCTTTTGCAAAAGTTTATCGTACCGAATTATACTTTATGTTCATCCAAAATCGAAAGTCAAATTTTGACTTTTATTTTTCACCTATTATTATATTCATTAAAATTGATTTTTATAAATGGAGACTTAACCAATGGGCTAATAATTATAATTTTTAGCCACAATTAAATTTGTTAATCAAATATCATGTTATTAATAACCATGACAACATTCATTCACAACTATCGTGGGATAGTATACAATGTATAGGCCTTAAACAATTAACGCATACATGTTTTTTTCAATAAACATATTAACCACAATCAATCAACATATGGATTTTACATCAATGGGATTTATACCCATATACAACAACCAATATCAAGTTAATTTTCATATCAATGTCCATTTAAGGTTCAAACCCATCCCAGTGTCCACAATAACTATCCTACATGTCATATGTACAAGTGATATAAAAAAAATCCCTTAAAGATCCAATCTTTTTCACACTACACCATATTAAACCATCCCAATCATTATCAAACCACAATGTGAACTTATATAGACTATCATATGTCAATATATATGCAAATAAGTTCATACACATTAATTAATTATATAGTTAGTTCTATTTCATTCATCATTTCTCACCTTGGTTTCCACCCCATCTACCTTTGTTTGTAATATGCCCTAGCTACCCTGGAAAAATTTTGCTGCCTTCCAGCGTCATTGAACTATTTAAGGAGAAAATTGGACAGAGGTTCGACGTGGTATGGGTTTCGTAAATACGGGCGAATAGAGAGTTGTTATAAACTTGGTTTTTCGGATGAACAGAGTATAATTTTTGGGTAATCAGAGTTTTTCCTTGAGGAGATGGGGCCATGGAGTGCTGGTGCGCGCTAGGTGGGGCCGAGGAGTGTGATTTGGGTGCGGTTTGGGCTAGAAAGGAGTGAAGGAGGGTTTCTTTAGTGATTTTAAGGGCGGAGGAGGTGTTTAAATGGAATTTTAAGGTATTAGGAAGGTTTAAGGAGAAGGGTACCCTACGGCCACTGGGTGTTAATGTGGAGGGGCTGGAGGTGGTTTAGGGGGTTACTGCATTAGGGAGGGGGTCGGTGGAAGAAGGTAGGAGAGAGAGGAGAGGTAGAGAATGGAGATAGGGATGAAAAGTGAGAAAAATAAGCTAAGGGTGCTTGTATATATAGCCAAATTATGTTCACATGGATTAGTGAGTTGTCAACCATCTAGCTCAATGGAGAAAGCATACTTAGTGTCATTGGATGCATGAAAACCATAAATAAACACAAATAGTAATTAACTAGATTAAGGTGTGAACACAAATTAAGGCACATGTAGTTGATCTTCAAGCTATTTACTCGTGCGATCACATACTGGTTTCGTTTCCGACGAAATTTGGAATCCCAACATATTTTTCCGTTACGGTTCCAACAAACTTATATCGTCAAATTTCGAGTCCGCTTGCTTAAAATTTGCTCGTTCGAGCATAATTCAAGTTCAAATTAGCGACCTATTTAAACTTAAACTTCGCCCAATCTCATACTAACTCTGAATGACACGAAATTTGTAATCGGTCATTTTTCGACGTTTCGGATCTGAGAAAAGTGGTTTCATTGGATTTCGAGATCATTTGCAAAATTTTCATTGTCTAGGCTATGTAAAATATTATTAAGATATCAATTTTAATTCAACTAAAACTTGTGTATAAACTGTTAAACTTTCAATTTAAAAGTTTTAAACTAGTTCCAAAATTTTAAGTCGTTATAGGGTCATAACCGATATTACTAATGGGTCAATGGTTGGAGATCTACCCCATCTACGTCATGGTCTACAAAAATGACGTCGTCTATCATTATTGCCAACTGCTTCGTTGGAGCTTCATATTCCACGGCTAAGCACTCTTCATATTCTACGTATTTTACTACATTCACGTAATCTTGCATTTTCCTCGAGTTTTTTTCAGCTGGATGAGGTCCACATACAATGATGTTTACCATGGTTCATTTTTCTAGTCTACGAGGCTCGGCGGCTTTAGATGTCGCTTTGTCTCAGTTGGGATTAGAAGTCCTTTGTTCGATATCCTGCAAGGCTTGAATATGTCATATCGTTGCAACTTCTTTTCTTTGATCGGTTTCCAAATTACAAATTTAGGAGACGACATTATTGGTATCGTAGACATACATCTAATGGAACCTACAATACATTCCTGACTTTTTACTTCTCCATTGATTCTCTAGGAGCAGGTTTTATGTGCTAAATTGTGTTATAAGTAGAAAGGTAAATGTTTTCGATCGAATTGTTGAGTGGGGTGTAAATATCGAATGAAGGGAACCTTGCTTGCTTACATGGGTCACTCTTTCTATTGCGACCTCTATCACTATAGCCGCCTCTATGCTAGTCGTTCGGTCTGTTTTGAACTATAACATTCACTTTATGAGAACTCTCCCCAGTTAACATTATGTCGAATTGTCTCTGGTTAATGGGTTGTCCCTTCTCGGGCTCTATTTCTTCTTGGCTTATCTCAGCTTAGGTGTTGGGACGCCTTGCTGTAAAAACGTTCTATTATAATAGGAGATTCGTTGAAGTCAGTATCAGCGTGAATGCATCTTATCAGTGCCATCAAGACAATGTCTTTTTTAGTGCATTATGTGTAACAACCCAGATTTTTGGTCATTTGGATTAGAATATCTAAACCTGTTTTATATATTATATTGAAATATCAATGGATTTTTATATATAATTTGTTAATAAATGAACTTTGAACGTATAAATTTATATTTAATTTAAAACAAGCTCGTAACGGAATTTTAGTTGAATATATAAGATTCGATATAAGTCGAAGTTCTTTGAAACAAGAGACGCTTGAATCTATTTGATTATAATTTTATAATCAAAGAGAAAAAATCGAGATTTCATATTACAGATTTTTAGTTATGTCCAAATCAAATTTTGAAATAAGCGTTATGAAATCGTTTATAAACCATAGCATTTATTTAATAAATTTAAATAGGATTTCTATATAATTTTAATATCGTTTAACCCAGAAATGTTAATGTTGAGTTTGAAATCCATATTGGTTTATATTAAAGATAAATATTATTCCATTTGGTTATATAATAATTTATCATTATTATTAAATTGAACTATTTTGTAATAAAATGTATTTTATCAATATTATATAAGCCGTAGAAATAGTAGTTTTTCAAACGACCTTCGTTTTCGATGAAATAAATTTTATTAGAATATGTGTAGCTATCTATTGTTAGATTTCTAGTTGGGGCCAATCAGAGTTGTATTGCAAGCGCGTGAAATTTAATTGCTAACCGGTAAAGAAATTGAAATTAAAATAACGTCGTTTATGCAAATGGAGTCAGATTTCGACTAAACAAAATTCATTAAGACCGGAACGTCAAGATGTAGCAATACGTCTATTTTCATTGCGTTTGGAGTTCGTGAATATCGGTATGAATATTAAACACCCAATGTAAAAAGCGGTAAATAGTTATATATAAAATTTAACTGTATAAAAATAATATTATATATCGAATGCTACCACCCTAAGCATAACAAAAATATATGCAGCCTACCCAAAACATTAAAATAAAATCTACAGCGCCATTGTGTTCATGCCCATGCTACCCTACCCTGCATTTTATAACGCAAGCCTAAACATTGAAATGTGTTGTCCACCAACATACGAGCCTATATTTTTATACCATGCTAGCCTACTCTTTTATACCTAACGTGTGTTGCCTATGTTTTATTTTCAGCCTGATAGCACATGCCTAGCTACCCTAAACGCAGTCCTATGGAATGCAACAATACATGCTACTCCTGTACATAATATAACAACGTGCTTTCCTACGCCAAATTCCTATACTATATACACAGGCTTACCTTGTTCTTTCTCCCGCCTTCGATACAAACTCACTATTTATAAAAAAAACTAGTACCTCTCCATATTATTTCCACTCGGCAATGGAAAATCAAAAACCATTCGAACCTCTCATGCATAAAAAAATATCTCTTCAACGAATGGAAGTGGGTGCGTATTTTAATGGTGATGGGATATTACTAGAAGAGGGCATCGGGTTCAGGCGAGAGGGGACTGCGTTGTTCGTATTTCGAGGAGGAGTAGGAGGTCGGAGCTGCGGTGTCGTAGGGTTGGGAACTCATGCATGGTGTCATGGGCTTTTTGAATGAATAAGTCCGGAATCAACAGGAGATGGAAGGTGAAGCAAAATCGCGTAGGGAAGAAAAATATAGGGATATGTGGTTGTATCCTTTGGTGCATGGGCAAGTGGGCTTCGGAAATAAAAAAAATCAGGAAAAAATATATGAAAAGAACGAATTTAAAGAAGACATAATGAGGCGGAGTTTGGATTCAGGGGAGAATGAATACGGCAGGAAGGAGGTGATTTAAAACTGCCTAAACCTATTATAACATGCCTAATATTTTATTCAAATATGCCTAATATTATAATGTGGCTACTCCTTGTTAATTTATAATGTGATTTACGTCAATTAAGGATTTATAACTGGATAATTATGAATTACATGGCCAATTAGTATAAATCATATAATTAGTTAGTTAACTAAAGTTCTAGTTAAGGTTTTATTTATTTAATTCAGACCAATACATATAAATTATGTAATGTACTCATACGTTATCAGAATTCGACAAGACCGGAAGCGTTGGAACTGTATCAACGAGTGCTTCATTATAGAACTAGTTTGGTCAGAGTTGGTAGCTACTTGAAGTTTTAACTAAATTAAATGCTTGCTTAATTTAATTAACAAATCGTTTTGACCATGAATGGAAATTCAAGGTGAGTTTACTCACTCAGTTTGTCCCACTTATATTTTATATAATTTAGGTTTTTAATGTGTGTTTTATGGTTGCTAATTGTTGGATGTTTGTTAGTTATATAATTATATATTGAATGAATTTATGAATTTAAACATTGTATAATTTCAGTGAAAAACCAAATCGTTATTCTAACGGTTGGAACCAATTGAGATAATTTACCTTATTGGTAACGTTTAAAATATAAACGTGTTTATTTTTATGAATTGTTATTGTTAGTGTTAAATAGAAGGGTAGATATTAATTTATTGTTATTGGATATTATAAAATTATCAGTTAAATAGAATTGAATGAGTTTATATGAGGTAACCTATTTGGATGCAGGGATTAACAGGTTGGAGGGATCCAAATGGATTCCTCCCCAGTAGTTGTTAAATTTTATTACGGATCCGACTGGATTCCTCCCTAGTAGTTGTTAAATTTTATTATCTTATAATATATGATGAAAATATGAAATTGTGATGAAGGAATTGACAGGATGGAGGAATCCAGTAGGATTCCTCACTAATATTGATAATGTTTATCAATATATTTTATTGTGTTCGTTTAAATGTGAAATTGGTTGGTAAAACATTTATTTCACCTATTTGGTATTTTAGTAGACATTTAGCTCTTTAGATCGTTGATAAAATAAAAGATTTTGGAATCGACGTTAAATCGATTTTGAACGTTTTCAAAGTTACATTTATATATTTATTTGAAATACGACGTTTGTTTTAAAAAGTAAACGTCGAAGTTTTATTTACTATTTATAATCTTTTAAATTATAATTAAATGGAAATTCCAAGATATTATTAAATAAATAATAAAGTGGTATAAACTAGGATGAGTGATATAAACTGGGATGTTAAAAGGGTTTTGTAAAAACTTAAGTGTCATTAAGGAGTTTATAAGATTTTTAAAAGTGTTGAAATGGTTTAATGGGATTGCAAATATACGAGAATTGATTTAAAAGAGTCGAAAAGTGATTTTTTGTAATTAAGGAACTTTTTTTGAAAATGTTGTTTATAAATATATGAAATGTGATTAAATAACATTTTGTGAATAAGATTAGCAAATAAATAGAATTGGAAATGGAATATTGATTTGGAATATAACTGGATCTGGGAAAATACTTAATTATTAAGTTTTCAAGTCAAAATTCGCGAAAAGGAGTTATAAATCGGAATGCGTATATAAACTGAGTTATACGGGGAAAGAGTTGTGAAATGGATTTCTGTAATATAGGAATTTGTAAATAGGAAGCATATTGAAATGATAGGTTAAGTATATTGAAATGGAAAGTTAAGAGTTTTAGAAAAGGTTAATAGATTTAATGAATAAAAGGATAAATGGTTTTGGAAATGACATCTGTAACATGTATTTACAAAAGTTAAGTTGAACTATTTTAATTAATATTATGAAATGATATTTAAAATTTGAAATGCTCAACGATATTACAAAGGAAGTTAAGAAGTTTGAGAAATAAACCTAAATGGCTAAGTTATTGAAAAACATAAATTTTAATAATAAAGATTATTGTTTTCATATATAATAAGGAATTCATAGACCATAACACTATTGTTATGAGAAATGATTTCCGAAGGAATACGATGTGGTTTTAAGAAATTGGAACTTGTTTTACGTTGGTTGAGTCGAGTAACTTTTGAGGTGTCAATTTAATTTTGGTCTCGGCCTTTGGGGTTGTATACTTAGAGATTTATTCAATTACCAACTTATAATAAGGAGCTAATAAAGTAGAAGTGAAATGATAATTGAATATTCTTATTTTAAATAAGAAAAAGTGAAATGTTTTCCTAACATTGGAAGATTTAGAAGTTTTAATTAACGAATGGTTAATTAAAGGGGCTAAATGATGTTCAGTATTGAATCAATGAATTCATTTTCTTTTTTATGAGTGAATGGTTGTTTATTTGATAGTTAAATAACCGACTATCAAATCTGGCCTATATGATTGTTGGTACGGAAGGTCTAGGATCGAATTTATGTTCGAAAACAATTCTGAACTAACAAATACGTGGAAGATGCAAATTGAAGATAGAGCAATTGAAGATCATGGATCTTCATAAGCGGAAGGGCTAGATGATAGATTTCCCTGGTTTGCAACTAGAGGGTTTTTGATGGTACTTCGGTTTTGGTTAGAATCTGCATATTTGCAAGGACTACTCGCTACCAATCTATAGGGTGATTCCTAGGATGTGGTAGGAGGGTCTATTCGGTTTATCCAGTCCTAGGACAACTTGTATGGATGATATCTGACAGAGTATTTCCAAAAGGGTCACAAACATTGATTTCCTCAAACATATTTCAGTGTGTGGCGGAGGAGACACTTTCTCTTAGCTTAACACCCAGAATATTTTTATGGACATCAATTAGTGATTTTCTGGAGGATCTGACGATGTGGCATTCAAAGTGAATAATGGCCAGATGTTCTAAAAAGGTAATTGTAACTTCAAGCCTCATCAACCGGGAAATGATATAAAATCGGATAGGTCGCATGGCTATGTGGGTCTCTCCTATTAGGGTCTATTATCAACATCCAGAGATTTGTTCTTCTTTCGCTTCTATATCTCCAAGAAATAGTGGTTGGCCAACCGTTGGTGATAATAAATTCTGAACACTCAAAAAAAAAAAATAGTTGTCGGTCATGATAAGCCAGGGTTGCAAGATATTCTTGCTGAACCCTAGTGTGTTTTATCTAGAGGTACACTATCGGAAGGTGGTCCCATACCTTGCCGTAGTTGGAAATCCATTCTCCAATAAGGAAGCCACGGTTTTTTATTATAGACTATGTATGTAGAGCGTGAGATGCAAGCGTTCTGCTAGATGCTTATTTATTTAATTTAGACATTATTATAATATCAGAATAGATATGATTTCAAATGTTTTAGGTTATCGTAAGGTAGAAATCGTCTGTATTTATGTGTGGACTAGTCTTGCCATTATCCTTTTCTTTTGAAAAGATTTTACGTTAAAATCAACTTGGTTATTGCCTTTAAATGTATTGACTCCTCTCTCGCTGGTTCACCAGACTAATCCTGGCGTTCGCAATGCTCGGGTCAGACCGAGTTTTACAGGTTCAGGTTCTCGGATGTTGTGAAGTCCAAAGATGAGCTGGAGAAGTCCAGATGTATGGTACGTATTCAGTATTTATTTCGTTATGTGTTGTATTTAAGGATATGATGTTAAAACTGTCCAGATTGCATTATATGTTGTACTCTGATGATTGTAAGCATTTTATTAAGCTCTCAATAAAGATTTGTTTCTATATTATCTTTTTTTCCGCTGCGATGTGAGACCCTGTGCATTGTTGATTACTTGGTTCTTCTTCTTTTCTTCTATTCTAACATTTTTTCTTTTCTTTTCACACCCTTTAATTTCTTTCTAATAACTATCTGGTGTTTTCGATACTTGGAGTTTGACAAGTAATACAAGTTTTATGTATTATTGTCAAAATTCAGGCGTTGAATTTCGCCAAGTTATTACAGTGGTATCAGAGCTAACGATTTAGTAACAACCTTTAGATCTGTAGCGTAACTCGATAGAGATAGGGCTAGTAATACCCTAGATATTGAATGTATATATATATATATATATGAAAGCGTATTTGTAGATTTTATAAAAATGTTTTGTATTGTGTTGTTTGATCGGTTTAAGTAGAATTGACATAATATTGTTTTGTAAAGAGGGTAAATAAAATACTTTTGCCCAAATTATGTTTTTATATATAAAAGCAATAATTTTATAGTACTGTTGAGATATTGGTATGATTGATTGATTTGAATAGAATTAAAATTGGATAATTAAAATTTGAATGGTTTAATATAACCAGAAAAATTTCACATATATGATTTGTAAAGAGAATTTTAGCATGGAATGATTGCTTAGAATTTAACTTAAATATGAGTTAAATGAAACCGAAAGAGATAATTACTGATTTTTGAATGATAATCAAAACATGGAAGTGAACTAATTAGAAAATCAATTAGTTAAATGAATATGGAATTGGAACTTAACTTGGTTAAGTGGAGATAATTTCAGAATAGGTGATGGAATTAAATAAATTTAGTATTTGGAAATCGAATAAATAAGAATTGAAAACTAAGGAAAAATATTCTAGTATAATAAATTTGAATAAGATTCGCTTATGAAATGAAATTAAATAATTTAGTCATGTATATGTTACTTCCATTAAATTGAATTAAGTACAGGTTGGAAGAAGAGGTTGTTAGTTACTTTGCTTGGTTATTAGAGTTTGGTGGCCCGACAAATAAGTAAACCTTAATATTGTTGATTGAGTGATTGATATATCCTTGAGTTGGGTAGCCGCTTAGATTTTATTTTCTTTTGATTGGTGTGAGGCTCAGAAAGGAGTTTGTAGTTGCTCATATCGAACTGTGTAGCGGAGATGCAACAAAATTTTCATAAAATTTTAAAACATAGAGAAATTTTTGTTGACAATTTTAAAATAATTAATATGAAAATAATTGGGTTTGGAGCATTCTCCTTACTTAGTAATTTCGGGAACGAAATTCTTTTAAGGGAGGAAGAACGTGCCTACCCAAATTTTTTAGTCATTTGGATTTGAATATTTAAATCTTTTTTAAATATTATATTGAAATATCAATGGAATTTTTTATAGAACTTATTAATAAATGAAGTTTAAATGTATAAATTTATATTTAATTTAAAACGAGCTTTAAGCAATGTGGTAGTTCGTATTTTTGAGTTTTGAACTTTAGTTGAATATACAGGATCCGATATAAGTCGGAAATCTTTGAAACAAGAAATATTTGAATCTATTTGATTATATTTTTCTAATGAAAGAGAAAAATCGAGATTTCATATTATAGATTTTTTTGTTATGTCCAAATCTAATTTTCAAATAGTCGCTATGAAACTGTTTATAAACCACAGTGTTTATTTAATAAATTTAAATAGGATTTCTAGATAATTTTAATATCCTTTAACCCAGAAATTTAATGCTGAGTTTGAAATCCATATTGGTTTATACTAAAGATATATATTATTCCATTTGGTTATATAATAATTTGTTATTATTATTAAATTGAATTATTTTGTAATTAAATATATTTTATCAATATGGTATAAGCCTTAGAAATAGTTGTTTTCCGAACGATCTCTGTTTTCGATGAAACAAAATTTATTAGAATACATATAGCTAATTATTATTAGATTTCCAGTTTGGGGACAATCAAAGTTGTTTTGTGAGCGAGAGAAATTTAAATGTGAACCGATAAATAAACTGGAACTAAAATAACGCCATTTGTGCAAACAGAGTCGGATTTTGACTATATGAATTTCATTAGGACCGAAACGTCACGACGTAGCAATATGTCTATTTTCATTGTGTTTGGAGTTCGTTAATGTCGGTATAAATATTAAACACCCAACATAAAAAGCAGTAAATAGTAGTAGATAAAATTTAACCATGTAAAAATATTATTACATATAGAATGCTTCCACCCTAAGCATAACAAAAATATGCGCAACCTACCTTAAACATTAAAGCAAAATGTATAGCGCCATTGTGTTCATGCTCATGCTACGCTACCCTACAATTCATAACGCAGGCTTAAACAATAAAACGTGTTGTCCACAAACATACCAGCCTATATTTTTATACCATGCTAGCCTACTCTTTTCTACCCAACATATGCTGCTTATATTTTATTTTCATCCTAACAGCATATGCCTAACTGCCCTAAACGTAGTCCTATGGAATGCGAAAACACATGCTACCCCTGTATGTGATTTAACTTGTGCTTATCCCACCCCAAATTCCTACACTATATATAGGGTTACCTCGTTCTTTCTCCTCCCTTTGATACAAACTTTCCATTTCAAAACAAAACAAATACCTCTCCGTATTATTTCCATTCAGCGAAGCTAAACCAAAAACCATTGGAACCTCTCATGCATTAAAAAAATATCTCTTAAACAAATGAAAGTGGGTACGTATTTTAATGGTAATGGGTTGTTGTTGGAAGAGGGGCTTCGGTTCAAGCGAGAGGGAGATTGTAACACCTCGCATTTTTAGTTAAATAATTAAATAAGAATAACTTAATTTTGGTTCAGGTAGACCCCAAGTTTGCGTAAAGTGGATAACGTATGAAGAAGTTATGAGCATTAGAAGTTTGTATACACACAAGGGGGTTATATATATGCATAATTCAAATAAATCCAAACAGACTCAGTCAACGCGGGGTGGGTAGACCTATGGGTCACCCCCTAAGGAGTGGGTCAACTTAGGGGTCGACCCCCTAAAGGGTGGGTCGACCCCCTAAGGGGTGGGTAGACCAAGGGGTCGACACCTCCCAGATCTGGGAAAATTTTGGACTGTGAATTTGGACTATTTCATGGCCATATTCGTTGATGACTCAGCGTTGCGTGTGCAAGAACACCTATAAATAGGCTAGTAGAGCCTAACCTAAATCTCATATTATTTGAGAGGATGCCTAAGCTCTACCATTCTTCTTCCTTCTCAAATCTCTTTAGAAAATAGAATAATTAGTTTAAGGAAATTTTTATTCAAGTTCTGGAGGAAAAGAATGTATATCTGCAAATAGGTGTTCAGAACTCTAATCAAAGTGAGGTAGATTTTTGGATCTGGTCAATTTAGATCTCTCTTCTTTCTTCCCTTGTTCTTTTATTTTGAGAAAGGTGAATCCATGGTTATTTAGGTTCTAGACTCGGTTAGGGGGGCCATGGAATGCTAGGTCTGGACCAGATTCATGAATTCGAAAGCTATTAGGTGAGTGGGTTCAAGCTATAAATTTTTTATAATGGTATATTTATTGTTTGGCATTCCTCGTTAATATGTATAATAAACCAGCTGAAATGTTTAACCTGTTGTAAATCTACTAAAATGTATGAACATGCAAATCTATAGGCTTAATTCACGATTAATTGGAAAATTGTGTACTTTAGGACATGTTAAAAAGATTATTGTTGTATATAGAACCATCCTAAGAACCTATTAATTGACATATTATGTACATGAACCCTTTACTACAAGAATTGGGATAATTGCATGTTAATCTGTTAGGCTGGAATAATTACATGATTGGATAATTACATGTTATTCCTTTAAAGTTGGGTTAACTTACATGTTAGGAAGAACATGCGACATGATAATCAGTTAGAATGGACTTAATATGATATTCAGTATGACATGTAAAAATAGAATTATAGTAAAAATTTGGAAGAATGAATATGCCTAAATTATATGGAAAATTTACAGTAATTAAGAAGTTGTAACCGCACTTAGACATGAGGTTAAATTCAACTTGTGATAGAAGTTGTAACAACCCGCATTTTACGTATCGAAAAATCATAAAATATTTTTATTTTATTGCCTGAGGGTTGGATCATTCTCATCTTTTAATATGTTTCTTACAGGGATGTTAGACATGTCCATAATTTTTACTGATTTTGTTTGTGACCATTTTCCCCTTTAAGTCTTGTACAGGGAATAACTTTTGACTCAGATCGAATAATAGGGTGAGACCTGTGCCACTGGAAAGGAATTGATGATTTCCTTTTCGTAGAGTGGTTATATTAAAGATTTGGCTTAGCGGTTTGGAAGGAATCATTGTTTTAAGGTTTTTCAATTGGCTTCTTAGGTTTCGGGAGCCTAATGGGTTGATTTGGGGAAGGTCCATTAGTGGGCTGGTGGAAACTATAAATAGAGGGTGGGAGGTATGGGAAATAGTTTACTTTCCCATTCTCTCATTCGGTGGCCTTGTGCTCCTCCTCCCTATAACATCTTTCCACCATTATAAATCAAAATCTAACCAGGGAAATTGAAGATCTACAACATTGGAGGCTAGATCTACATCAATTAAAGGGCGAATTCATCAAATAAAGGAGTTCGGATTCAATTGCTTGGTGTTCGGAATCTTATTGCATTGATTTTTGCTTGTTTGGGAGGATTAGTGAGTGACTTGCATCTCTCACATGGATTCAATGAAGTATATGAATGTTTGATCATGTTTTTCATCAAGTTCATGTGTTTTACCATAGATCTATACCATTATAAGTCTATTTTCATATGAATCACCTTATGATCCAATTTAGCAAGTTTAAATCGGTAATTCCTATGCATTTCATATGTTTATGCAAGCTAAATCCTCAATTTAGTTCATATGTACACATATAATGATTTCGGTGAATTTTACATAATTATTGATGGGATTGCCATGTTGGTGTTGTTATTGATTTCATAACATGCTTGTGGTCGTACTTGATGAATCAGATGTGTCGATTGTGTCGATTGGAGGAGTTTTGGTCGAAATTGGAGTTGCATTAGCCAATTACTGGTTTTGGGTCGCACGTGGTAGGGTCGCACATGATGGGGTCGGTCAAACCATGATGTTTGTCTTAGATAACAAGACAGGATTGGGTCGATCGCACGTAAGCTACAGGACCAGGTCGAGCAGTACAGAGAGCCAGTGTCTTGGTCGGTCAGGAAAAGGTGGGTCAGTCATGCATGTTTGGGGTCGAGTCGAGCAGGCCTAGGTTGAGCATCTGAAACAGGGTCAGTCATGTTCTGGGTCGAGCATAGCTTGGGCTTGAGCGAGCTGGCCGGACATGCAAGGGAAATTGGGTTCGGTCGAGTAGTGGTCGGTCGAGCAGTGGGTCAGTTGAGTGGTGCGGGTCGAACACGAAGTGTGGTCGGTCAGGCTTGGTTGTGCAAGGTTTGGGTCGGTCGCACCAAGGAGTCGGTCGTGTATAAAAGGGTCATTTCTGAGAAATTTATTTTTCGGGTACTGTGATGACCCGCCCCACACCAGCCGGCATTTCCAATGAATGTGCGTTATGCCAATGCCCGACTAGCACAGGACGGTCGTCAAAGCAAGGAAAAGAAAGAAATTTGAACTAACAAGGAACCTCTAGAATGTCTCACAGCGCATGGGATAAAATATAATAATAACATACTTGACATAAAACAGGCGAGAAGGTGCATAAACTGAAAACTAATCCTTAATCATCGTAGCAGCGGAAATTCAAAATATAGCTTATTACAACCCCAACATACTGTCTCTAAAGCAAAGAAAAAGGCGCATTACCAATGCCAAAAGTAGTGACCAGTAACAACACAGGGAGAATATTTATATATGAATCATACGTTGAAGCCTCATGCTCGTCTCCAGTACAGCTACTCATGCACACCACCTAACCTGTCTCTAGTCTGCCCGTTTAAGAGCACCCAAAGTAATAAGAAGAGACATAAAACTCTGGGTCAGACAAAAGTCTGGTTTGAGCGATAAGCAGCAAAACAGAACAATAACAGGTATACATAACCATACCTGAACCTGGACCTGCAACCAAAGAGTTAGCACAACAGGATGTACAATACTGTAAGGTGACACTAACATATTGTGTAAAGATACGGGGGAGGAGGTTTGCATGTCATAGTGATATCAAACAATCAAGCATAGCAACCATCCTCTCATCTCTCACTCAATGCTTAAAGCATACGATATCCACTGCTTTGACCACCCAAATCCTTTGTTATACTCACTCTACCCCATGGAGTCATGATGGCTCCACTGCACTGATCCATAGCCACTAATCCCTTTCTATGTCCACTCTGCCCCATGAAGTCATGACGACTCCACTGCACTGGCTTATAGCCATGCTACGATCACTCTGCCCCATAGGGTAATAACTACCCCGCTGCATTGATCCGTAGCCTAACATCCGTCTTGGTGGTGAATCAAAGTTATGGACGTTGATAACCCCTTAGCACACGTCTCGCAGCAAAGCCAAACTCATGAAGTTTACTCACTGGTTCCCAACTGGATCCTAAGTAAAACTTCCCAATTGGACTACCTTTGCGTCTTGGGTTTTAGTCATCATCTTGGTTCGATCTTCATCCAGTCCGGTTCGGTTCTCTAAAAGTGGTTCGGCTCATGGTACCCACTCTGGGTTGGTTCGTGGTACTCTGGTATCCATGGGTTCGTGATACACACCTGTTTGTGAGCTCCTTCATCAGTTTGGGTCCTGGAAGCGGTTCAGTTCATGACTTCCCTTCGGTTCGATTCGGAGCTGGCTTCCTGGTTCGTGGGGCTTCTTGTTCAGTTCGTGAGTGCATCGGTTCGAGTTCGTGATGAAGCAACCAGCTCGGTGAAGCTTCGTTTCGTGGAGGGCATCCGGGTCAGTTCGGTCATGGTCTTGCAGTGCGAACGGGTCGGTTCGTGACCATCATTCACAAGCGGGTCGGGTCGTGAGATGCTCCATGAGTGGGGTCGGGTTTGATCCGATCCCATTTCCTGCACTTTTCCTACACCTTTTCCAGCAACTGTTTTACGCCACACGACGGTGTTTTCGATCATTTTAACTGTTCTATGCAATCAAAAATCATACCAAACAGTAATAGCAACATGTATAATCATCCACAAACATCAAAACAACAATTTAACATGTATATACGAATCAAACATACCCAAAAACCCATGTTTTCCCCTTAATCATGTTTAAGCATAACTAATGATAGGATTATCAAAACATATCCAAATTAACCCAAAATCCTAACAGAGGCCTAAAATAATATTTTAGAATTTCTAAATATTTTTCCAGAATTTAATAATGTCTAATTTTGTTAATTAACACTAATCACCCCTAATTAGGCGTAATTAATGTAGAAACAATGCTACTCACTCACCTTAGCCACAAATAAAATTTAAATCTGAAAGTATCTCTGATTTGGGTTGAATTCTAATGCCTAGCAGTAACTCCAACTCTGATTTGGTGCTATTTCTCCTTGATTTGACGTAGATTAGCTTAATCCTTGATTCGACGGTGATTAAAGATGATTCTAGAAGGTGGAGGCCATTGCTAAGGTTGAGAGGATGTTAGTGGCGGTTGAAAAATGACAAATAAAAGGTTTCTCTAACCCTAATCAGCCCTTATATAGCTCTAATCCCGAAATACCCCAATGGGCCTAGCTTCTAATCACCCGGTTAAGCCCAATTAAGCTATTTTTCACCTTCTAAACCTTGTTTCATCCATATCTCCCAAACAGTGAGTCTGTTTGGCTAATGTGACCACTCTAGGAAATGTAAACCATCATCGAAATCCAATGGAAGTGGTTTCAGGTCAAAACTCCTTACCAATCAAAAGTTATGGCCGAAACAATATCAGTTAGGGGCAAAATGGTCATTTAAAAATCGGTAAAAATTGTTAATATGGGAAATGACCCCAATAGTCGTTCCCTAAAGTTACACGACTACACGACCTCATATGAAAAAGAAATAAATATTCTATGTTCCTTCGATACGTAGAATGCGGGTTGTTACACAATCCCCCCTTAAGAAATTTCGCTCCTGAAATTCCTCAATTAAGAAAAAACCAATGAGTCCCGCATACCTACCAGCCATATCTCGCAATTAAATATACAAAACAAACAAAACAAACCTATCCTAGCATGCGAAAAGACTAAATCGAAATGAAAACCTTACCAAGCAAAGAGTTCTGGATATGTCTCCTTAATGCTCTCCTTTGTCTCCCAAGTACAGTCATTCTCATCCCCGCCCCACTGAACCTTGACCCGCTTTCCTTCAAAGTTTCTTCGTATCATGCTCGACAGTATGAATTGGCTTGCTGTTCCCAACCGCCTCGGGTTCTACTTCGATATCATCCAACTGATCGGGTGAAATAGCCACATTGGGGTCGTGCACGAATTTCCTTAACTGGGAAACATGAAATACGTTGTGAACTCCTGCCATCTTGTTAGGTAACTCAACTTTATATGCCAAATTCCCAACTTGTTCGAGAACCAGGAATGGACCAACAATTATGGGTGCTAACTTGCCTTTCCTACCAAATCGAATTACGCTCTTTAACGGAGAAGTCTTGACAAACACCAAGTCACCAATGGAGAATTTTAAATCCCTTCTCCTCTTATCAGCATAACTCTTCTGCCTACCCTGAGCAGCCTTCATTCGTTGTTGGATAACCTTAATATTGTCTGAAGTTTCTCTTATCACATCTGGCCCAAGCACAAATTTCTCACCGGTTTCTAACCAACATGATGGTGAGTTGCACGGTCTTCCATACAAAGCTTCAAATGGAGCCATACCAATACCAAATTGATAACTGTTATTATATGCAAACTCTACTAGATGCAATGGAGCAAAACCAATACTGGATTGATAACTGTTATTATATGCAAACTGTTATCATATCCCCTAGTTCAATTCTGCATCAATCTGTCACTGATCCATCATTGATTCGTCACTGACCGATCCGTCACTGACCGTCCGTCCGATCCATCCCTCACAGATCCATGACCGATCCATCACAAATCCGACCGATCCATCCCTTCATGACTGATCCCTCACAAACTCGATCGATCCATCACAAATCTGTCACTGATCATTCCGTCACAGATCCATCACAAATCTGACCAATCCATCACAAACTCGACCGATCCATCCCTCCATGACCGATCCATCAAAAATCTGTCACTGATCATTCCGTCACAGATCCATCACAAATCTGACCGATTCATCCCTCCATGGTCGATCCATCACAAATCCGTCACTGATCATTCCGTCACAGATCCATCACAAATCTGACTGATCCATCACAAATCTGACCGATTCATCCCTCCCTGGCTGACCCATTCTGTCACTAATCCATCGCAGATCTGGACCGATCCATTCCGTCATAGATCCATCGCAGATCTGGACCGATCCATTCCGTCACAGATTCATCGCAGATCTGGACCGATCCATTCCATCACAGATTCATCGCAGATCTGGACCAATTCATACCTATTGCCGAGCCAACTCCTGCATATTGCAATTCAGCTCCGATTTCGACCAAAACTTCGCCAAATGACAAATCCGACGAAATTAACTCAACCTAAATCATGAAACACAATCATAAACATATCATAACAATACTAACGACATGAGTATGACGATTACCAAAAAAATGATGTAAATCTCACCAAAAACCATTTAAAATGAACATATGATCAAAACGAGAGATCTAACTAAATAAACATGTAATATGACATGAAATTAACGAGTAAAACTTGTTAGATTAGATCATAGGGTGATGCATATGAAAATGAACTTGTAATGGTGTAAATTTATGGTAAAACATTCCAATTTGATGAGAAACATGCACAAACACTCATATACTTCATTGCATTCATGTGAAAGATGTAAATCACTCACCGATTTGCCGAAACAACCTAAAACGATAGAAATAAGGATCCAGACAGCGAGCACTTTGAATCAAACTCCTCGATCCGATGAATTCGCCTTTGAAATGATGTAGATCTTGCCTCGAATGGTGTAGAACTTCGATTTCCTCCCTTGGATTTGGATTTTAATGGTGGAAAGGTGTTAGAGGAAGAAGGAGATCAATGCCTCCAAATGAGAGAATGGGAAAGTAAACCTTTTCCCTCCACTCTCGCCCCCTATTTAGGATTCCATTAAGGCTCCAAAACCCGAATTGCCAACTGAAAAACCTTAAAACAGCGATTTCTCCCAAACCGCTAAGCCAAATCATTAATGTAACCACTCTATGGAAAGGCAATCATCAATTCCTTTCCAATGGCATAGGTCTCACCCTCTGATGCGACCTGAGTCAAAAGTTGTTCCCTATACAAGGCTGACAGGGGAAAAATGGTCACAAACAAAATCGGTAAAAATTATGGGCATGTCTCGGATCCCCATAAGCAACATATTAAAAGATGAGAATGATCCGACCCTCGGGAAATAAAACAAAAAATATTTTACGATCGTTCGATACGTGAAATGCGGGCTGTTACAAATAATATCACAGATATGTATGTATATGTGTGTATATATATATATATATATATTCATTCAAAACTCACAACGGAAGTAATAAAATATAAATCAACAAATGTACCATTTATTCCATAATTGTTAAAAATTTCACATTACATCAATCTTTCATAAAACTATGTTTTTTTATCATTATCTCAAGGTATAATCAAAATAATAATCATATAATAAATGCTTCTAGTACAATCCCTCATGTATCCATGCTCTATGTCCTTATCCATTGTGCTAACCTTTGTTGTTAATAGGAGGGGTTGGAACAACAAGTCTTGGTATATAAAATCTTAAGCTTTACCGTTTATGTGTACTTGGACAATGTAATTTTTAAATAAGGATATGTCTACGGCATAACTATAAGTACATAATGACCAACTACTTAATATGGAAAAAACAGGTTCTATGATCACTTAATACCAAGGCGGATCCAACGATCACTTAATATTCAAAGGCGGATCAACTACTTAATACCTCAATTTCCAACCAAACATCATAACCCTTTCCCGAGACATATTCAACTAAATAATGTAAGAGATAGTGAGCAGTCACTTATTACCTACATGATAGGTAGTTGACATATGGTCATTTAAGACCTTCCCTCGATAGACCCTTTTGTTAGTACTTTGCGAACATTATGTGTAACAACCCGTATTTTCAATAACCTGTAATAACATAAATCGAGGCAGAATTTAATTCTAAAATGGGAATCAAGGGAAACGGGCTATGCCATTGTGTTCGTCTCGGAAAAATACGCGAAATAGAGTCCGAGTTTTCGAAAATCGGAGTCCGTATGACCAAGATATGGCCTCGCGAAGTTTCACGAAAATTCCCAAATTAAAGTATACTTAATTAAGTGAAATGGGTTGTGTAGATATATATATATATATATATATATTGATATATATATATATAATTGAAAATTTAATAAATAAATATGCAAAAATGCTCAAAACAGCGAATTGGGAGAGGGGAATAACCGAACCGGCCGATTTTTGAAGTCGACCCGAGCCCGCTGGGTCGACTAGGGGTTAATCCAGGGTGTTTGGCTGTCAACCCGTGGGCCGATTCGCTCAAGTGCAGATTTTGCATTTGAATGGTTCTCATGGTCCATCTTTAATCTAAAGGCCCTAGATGGTTCCTACACTTGACTTCTTCCCCAAGACATGCTTTGATGGCTTGGATTGAATCTAGGGTTAATCCTATGGCCTAAAACACTTGCCTAATCTATAAATAAGACCCTAACCTACCCTAATTCATTCATAATTAAACCTAGTGACTAAACTATGGCAAAATGCTAGCTCTCATGGCCTCCACTAATTTTATGAAGAGGGTTGCATACTAATCACTCTCTAATCAACTTCTAATCCCTTCTTAGCATCTTAATCTTCTTCATTTGGTGTTCAAAGTTGCTAGTTGTGAGTTTCTATCACTTTGATGATCTTTTGGTAAACTAATTAGATGAGATGTGATGAGATTTATGGTTTTGTATGTGGGTTAATGAGCTTTGAATCATATGATATGATGTTAGCATTAATCTTATGTTTATGCATGTTGAGTATGTAAGCTTATGCAAGTTTAATATGATGTATGTTATGTTTGCATGATGCTAAATATGCAAGTTGTGGGCTATGTAATCATATGCATGTTATGCAAGTTCATGGTAATATGCTATGCAAGTTACATGTTTGTTAATATGCAAGTTACATGTTTGTTAATATGCAAGTTACATGTATGTAAATATGCAAGTTACATGTTTGTTAATATGCAAGTTACATGTTTGTTAATATGCAAGTTACATGTATGTAAATATGCAAGTTACATGTTTGTTAATATGCAAGTTACATGTTTGTTAATATGCAAATTACATGTATGTAAATATGCAAGTTACATGTTTGTTAATATGCAAGTTACATGTTTGTTAATATGCAAGTTACATGTATGTAAATATGCAAGTTACATGTTTCTTTATATGCAAGTTACATGTTTGTTAATATGCGAGTTACATGTATGTAAATATGCAAGTTACATGTTTATTAATATGCAAGTTCATGATGACACATTATGCAAGTCTATAAGCTAATATGCAAGTTTGTTATGCAAAATGAATATGTAAGTTATGTGACATATTATATGCAAGTTATGTGACATGTTATGCAAGTTCATATGCAAGTTATGTGTTTGTTAATATGCAAGATGGCACCTTTGAAACATGTTCATTCATATGCAAGTTGACACCTTTTATATGTGTTATATCATGAACGAAATTACGTGGGAACGATGGGGTAATTAAATGCATAAGTTAATAAGATTGTGTGAAATTAATATAATTATGCATAACACAAAATAAATAAACATAGTATGGGAATTTGCCTATTTGGTTAGGTGTACCCATACTATGTGTTGGGAATTTACCTATTGAGTTAGGTCTACCCCATGGGAATTTACCTATTAAGTTAGGTCTACCCATGTTAAGAAAACTTGATTAATTAGGGATAATTAATATAAAATTATGAGGGTGATTAATTAGGTGTAATTAATTGACTAAGACACGAGGTTGGACTCAGTTGTAGCGTAAAACTGCCCGGACCCAACCGGCTTAACCAGTTGCTACAAATGTTAGCCCAATGTGAGAGGTCTTAGGCACAAACTAAATACGTAATTAATGTACAGACACGAGGTTAGACTCTGTTATGACATAAGGCTGCCCGGACCCAACCGGCTTAACCAGCGGTCATAAAAGACAGTCTAATGTGAGAGGTCTTTACAAAGGTTACGTTCTTAATTAATTAATTAAGAAACACTTAACCACATTAGCATGTAGAGGGACATGAGGGGTTAAGTGGGTGCCTCGGGTGGCATGAGAAAATCTAGTGGTTGCCTTGGGTGGCAATAGAAAATACGATTAGAATACTTAACCAAAATAGAACATGTAATTAAAACATGATTAAAGGGTTAAGTGGGATATACTAGAAAAAGGGACAAGCTTAGGTGGGTAGCTTGTGGAGGCCCATTTCAACCAGTAACCCATACGTATCTTTGTGGGCTCGACCCATGTCGAGGACGGGACACGCATACTGGGCTTGACTGTAAGAGGCAAACGGGTTAGCGGTGGCAACGCAAGTCCAACGGGCTTCATATGCGTGAGTGGGCCCGGGCTGGTAGGTAAGCCGTTGTTGCATCGAGTAGATATAAGCCGTGCACCTTTAGTTTCATCAGGTTGCCACATTGGGGAATGATACATCCCACGGTGGGGCCAGCACGGGTATCTACGTTAGGGAGCCGATCGAATGGGAAGTAGTGTGTACACCTAGTGGATTGTAGGGCCCCGTGGCGCCTACTTGGTCACCTAGGGGTACGCAGGTACTAATTAGTAAATTTTATAAGTCCTTGGGTGGGATCAACCTTTAAGTTAGGAACGACTGGTGTGGTGCAGTTTAGTAATTTACCTTAGGGAGGGTAGATGCGTCTTTATCCTTTATCTTCGTTTAGTTGACTGCTTAGGGTAGCCATTCATCCCTATATGTTACCGTATATCAGTTTATGTCTTCTCTGGTTACTTTAACGATTGTATTGTTAAAGTTATAGGACTCGCTCAGACTTATGTCTGACCCTGTTGTTTTTATCTTTTTCCCAACCCTCAGGTCCTACGGTGGATCCTAGCAGTAGTGGAGCTTGATCGGATTGCTGTTCCAGTCTTTAGGAGCTTGGATAGATGTAAAGCTCCAGTTATCCAGTTATCTTTTCTTTTGTTTGGCTATTGTATGAGAGTGGGATTATGTACTTCTTTATTTTGATGGATATTGTACTTGACCTTTATTGTGGTTTTATGATGTAACCAGACATGTTTTACTTCCGCTGTTATGAGATGATGTTTTAAAATTTCAAGTACTATTTATATCTGTCTTGTTGTAATTTTTCTGTTCTATATTCACTAAAATACTCCACCGATGCTATGGCATTCCCTTAGTGAGTGATCATAGCGGGAGTGGGGTGTTACACGTGGTATCAGAGCTTAAGGTTACCAGAACAGATAAATTTTTTTTTTAGAAAAAACTACTTTCTAAGAGTATTTTCGAAGAAAGTATTTTTAAAAGCATGTCTTCTAAGAGAAAAAGTTTTTGAAAAAGAAAAGCATAATCCCCAATAGCCATATCTTTATCTTTCAGAATCTCCTTTTTGAATCTTTCCTCTTTCGTTTCAGCATGGCTGAAGATCTTAACATCCCGGAGGGTTTAGTTATACCACTATGGTATAGGAGGTTGCAAGAGGCTAGGGCCGCGGCTGCGGGTCCGGCCAATGCTACTACACCAGAGACAACCGCTCCTCCTCCTCAGCCTAGAGTGGATAATTTTGCTAAGGTTTGCAAGGAGTTCAAGGCTATAGGAGGAAAACCTTTTCTTGGTTCAGAGACTTTCGTAGAGGCTAGAGATTGGCTTAAGGAAGTGGAAGAGTTGCTAGATATCTTTGAAGTGGAAGAGGGAAAGAAAGTCAAGTTGGCGGCTTGGTTAATGAAGGGAGAGGCCTCATTCTGGTGGGAGGTCACTAATGGAGAACGCCCTGTTGACTCTTGGGCAGATTTTAAGCAAAGGTTTGGGGCTAAGTTTCTCTCAAGGGCGGAAGAGAATCTGTTTATGGAGAAGTTCTTGAATTTGAAGCAAGGGAATCTCACGGTGAAAGAATATGTCAACAAATTCAATCAATTAGCAAGGTTTGGCATAGAGTTGGTGAATACACCGGAGAAGAAGGCTTTGAGGTTCGTTAGAGGCTTGAACGAACCATTGCAAGGAATAGCTATGACTCACATTCCTATGGGGGCCACTTTTGAGAAGCTTGTCTACATGGCACTTATGCATGAGGATGATAAGAATTCTAAGGCACCAGAGAAAAAGGGGGATCAGAAGAAACCGCAACAGCAACAACAAGGCAAGGGCGGAAAAGGCAATGGTGACAAAAAGAAGACGAAGAAGAAGTGCTTCAATTGTGGAACACCAGGACACCTTAGTAAGGATTGTCGCAAAAAGAAGAAGACCGGTTGCTTTCATTGTGGTGAAGCAGGGCATCTTGTGAAAAACTGCCCAAAGAAGGGGCAGAAGACGGGGTCTACCTCAGGAGGCCAGGTGCAAGCTCTTATAGCACCACCTCAGTCAGGGGGGCAAGTTCAGGTTCTCTCAGTTCCACCGATTCAGCAGAGAGGTAGAACTATTTCCGTTGAAAGTCTGGTTTTTCTGTTTGATCATCCAGTTCGTACTTTGTTTGACTCTGGCGCATCGCATTCTTTTATCTCATCATCGTTAGTTGAGTCACTGCACTTAGACACCAGTCTAGTTGATGATCCCTTGGTTGTCTCAAACCCAATTGGGGGCTCCATATATCTGTCTATGATATGTTTGGGTTTGAAGATTTCTATACTTAGCGTTGAGTTTAGATGTGATGCTTTTGTATTGGGCTTCACGGGCTATGGGTTGATCTTGGGCATGGACTGGTTATCCAGTAATGGTGCCGTTCTTGATTGCGAAAGGAGAGTTGTCAGGCTCATGACCCGCTTGGGTAACACTCTCGAGATCTCTTGCAATCCCATGGAATCTGTTTTGCTAAGTTATCTTGAATCGCTCGATGCTTCGGTCGAAAGTTTGTGTTCTGTCAGAGTAGTCCGGGAATATCCGGATGTGTTTGAAGAAGTAAAGGGTTTGCCTCCGAAGCGGGAGATAGATTTCCGAATTTATTTGGTGGATAATGCCAAACCAGTGTCTTTGCCAGTACGCCACATGGCTCCTCGTGAGAGAAGAGAACTTCATAAGCAAGTAGGGGAGTTGCTTGAGAAGGGGTTCATAAGGCGAAGTATATCGGAGTGGGGAGCTCCAGTAGTGTTTGCCACGAAGGCGGATGGGTCCCTCAGACTTTGTGTGGATTATAGGGAACTTAATAAGCTCACGAAGAAGAATAGACACCCATTACCGAGGATAGATGATCTCTTTGATCAGTTGGTTGGTGCGTCAGTATTTTCGCAGATGGACTTAGCTACAGGGTTTCATCAGTTAAGAGTGGCGGAGGACAGTATAGAGAAGACTGCTTTTCGGACTCCGGATGGTTTTTATGAGTGGCTAGTGATGCCATTTGGGTTGACAAACGCCCCCGCATACTTTGTTGATCTCATGAGTAGAGTGTTCAGAGAGTATCTGAATAAGTTTGTAGTAGTTTTTGTGGATGACATCTTGGTCTTTTCCAAGAATGAAGAAGAGCATGCCTTACATCTCAAGGAAGTGTTGGAGACTCTTCGAGCGCATAGTCTTAAAGCTAAATTCTCTAAATGCCATTTTTGGAGAAGAGAAGTGCGATTCTTAGGGCATGTGGTCTCTAAGGAAGGGATAGCTGTGGATCCCGCAAAGATAGTATCTATCCAGGATTGGAAAGTTCCTAGAAATGCTACCGAGGTAAGAAGTTTCTTGGGGTTGGCAGGATATTATAGGAAGTTCATCAAAGACTTCGCGAAGATATCAGCCCCATTAACCCGCTTGACGAAGAAGAATCTGGTTTTCTCATGGGATGTAGATTGTGATGATGCTTTCCGACGGTTAAAGAGAGCTTTGACCACCGCTCCAGTTTTAGTGCTTCCAGATGGGAGTAAGCCGTTTGTTGTTTATACCGATGCTTGTGGAACAGGATTAGGCGCAGTCTTGATGCAGGAGGGAAGGGTAATAGCCTATGGAGGGAGACAATTGAGAGTGCATGAGAAGAATTACCCTACCCATGATCTAGAGTTGGCCGCGATTGTTTTCGCACTTAAGTCTTGGCGCCATTATCTTCTTGGTGAGAGATTCGAGTTGTTCACCGACCATAAATCATTGAAGTACTTATTCTCTCAGAAGGATTTAAACTTAAGACAGCAAAGGTGGATGGAGTTCTTAGCATCCTATGATTTCGAGATAGCGTATACCCCTGGTAAGGGTAACGTGGTGGCAGACGCCTTAAGTAGAAAAAGGCTATCTTTGAGTCCATTGTTCGTGGAACGACGAAGCTTGGAGTTTCTTTCTTTGTTTGACTTCAGACCTTCTGTTGATTTTGTACCTGGTTTGTTGGCATCCTTGGAGGTTAGACCTACTCTTTTGAGACGGATTGGCGAGGCTCAGCGAGACGACCCACAGTTGGTTGTGTTGGTAGAGAAGCTTATAAGAGGGGAGTCGTCCAGCCATTTGGGTAGATACACCATAGATGATAAGGGATGGTTGCATAGAGACGGTAGACTTTGTGTACCGCAAGATGAGGGTTTGAAGAAGGCTATTTTGGATGATGCACATCGTTCAAGAATGACTATTCATCCCGGTGGAGACAAAATGTACCAAGACATGAAGAGAGTTTTCTTTTGGGCCGGTATGAAGAAAGATGTGGCCGAGTATGTGGCTAGATGCTTAGTGTGCCAACAAGTTAAAGTGGAGCAAAGGAAACCCGGTGGGTTGCTACACCCATTGGAAGTTCCACAGTGGAAGTGGGATAGTGTCTCGATGGATTTCATCGACGGGTTACCGAGATCGAGGAAGGGCAATACGGGAATTTGGGTTGTGGTAGACAGACTTACAAAGAGTGCCCATTTTATACCCGTAAAGAGTAAGAGGACCGCTCCATGGCTTGCTTCAGTCTATGTTAGAGAGATTGTTAGATTGCATGGCGTACCATCCAGCATTGTGAGTGATCGAGATCCTATTTTCACTAGTGAGTTTTGGAGAAGTTTGCAAGAGGCGGTAGGGACTCAGTTGTGTTTGAGCACCGCATATCATCCTCAGACGGACGGTCAGACCGAGAGGGTGAACCGTATCTTAGAAGATCTTTTGAGGCTTTGTATCTTGGATTTTGGAGGTACATGGGAAGAACATCTTCCTTTGGTGGAGTTCGCATATAATAACAGCTTTCAGTCCAGTATTGGTATGGCTCCTTTCGAAGCTCTTTATGGAAGGCCTTGTCGATCTCCTACATGTTGGTGGGAATCTACGGATAAGATCTTGCTTGGGCCGGATATGGTTAGAGAGACTTCAGAGAAGATTGATTTAATTCGAAAAAGGATGAAAGCAGCGCAAGATAGACAGAAATCTTATGCGGATCGGAGAAGGACGGATCTTGAGTTTGAGGTTGGGGACATGGTTTTTGTCAAAGTATCTCCATTGAGAAATGTTGTTCGCTTTGGGTCCGTAGGGAAGTTAGCACCGAGATTTGTTGGGCCGTTTCCTATTAAGGAAAGGATTGGACGGATGGCATATAGGGTGGAGTTGCCCGACAGACTTAGTGGTGTTCATGATGTATTCCATGTATCACATTTGAGGAAGTGCTTACATGAGACCGCGGAGGTGGTAGAGCCGAGCTTGCTTAGAGATGTAGAGGTAGAGCGTGATGCGACGATTGGACGAGCTCCTACTCGCATCCTTGGGTCAGAAACTAGGAAGTTGAGGAACAGAGAAGTTCAGCTAGTTAAAGTGCAATGGGGAGATGACGAAAGCAATGCTACTTGGGAGACGGAAGCAAAGATGCGTTCTTTGTATCCATTTCTTTTTGAGAGTATGTCTTTTAACTTCTCCTTTATTGCTTGTCTAGTACTTATCTTATCTTTAGTATATCCTCTCGCTAATACCTATGACCTTTAGATAGGGTAAAACCTATGGTTGAGACATGTGTTTGAAACATGTTATGGTTGATGGATGCATATGGATGCAATTGTTTGCTAGTGGTTGCTCGTGGATGCATATACACACACATTAGGCACTAGATCGGCTCAGTCACTTCATGTTGCATATTGCATAAATGGATGTGGTAGTTAGATTGATGGATGTATCATGGCTGTGTTATCATATGGATGATGCATTTTTGTGCATGGTTGTGCACGCATGTAGAAATTTGTATGTGTCAATAGGGTTTCGCATACATATTGGATGCATGGCACTATCATGGTTTGCATTAAGGAGGTTTACTGTATCAGTAACCGCCTGATTTTCGCATTAGGTAAGTACATATACACACACTTTTGCATATATCCATCCAGCATTTAGAATCTTGTAAGGACAATGATTGCTCGTGGATGATGCTTTGAGTAGATGGATGATTGGATGGTAGGATACGTTCTTCCTAACTTGAAGATTTCGGGGACGAAATCCTTTAAGGAGGGGAGAATGTAACAACCCGTATTTTCAATAACCTGTAATAACATAAATCGAGGCAGAATTTAATTCTAAAATGGGAATCAAGGGAAACGGGCTATGCCATTGTGTTCGTCTCGGAAAAATACGCGAAATAGAGTCCGAGTTTTCGAAAATCGGAGTCCGTATGACCAAGATATGGCCTCGCGAAGTTTCACGAAAATTCCCAAATTAAAGTATACTTAATTAAGTGAAATGGGTTGTGTAGATATATATATATATATATATTGATATATATATATATATATATATATATATAATTGAAAATTTAATAAATAAATATGCAAAAATGCTCAAAACAGCGAATTGGGAGAGGGGAATAACCGAACCGGCCGATTTTTGAAGTCGACCCGAGCCTGCTGGGTCGACTAGGGGTTAATCCAGGGTGTTTGGCTGTCAACCCGTGGGCCGATTCGCTCAAGTGCAGATTTTGCATTTGAATGGTTCTCATGGTCCATCTTTAATCTAAAGGCCCTAGATGGTTCCTACACTTGACTTCTTCCCCAAGACATGCTTTGATGGCTTGGATTGAATCTAGGGTTAATCCTATGGCCTAAAACACTTGCCTAATCTATAAATAAGACCCTAACCTACCCTAATTCATTCATAATTAAACCTAGTGACTAAACTATGGCAAAATGCTAGCTCTCATGGCCTCCACTAATTTTATGAAGAGGGTTGCATACTAATCACTCTCTAATCAACTTCTAATCCCTTCTTAGCATCTTAATCTTCTTCATTTGGTGTTCAAAGTTGCTAGTTGTGAGTTTCTATCACTTTGATGATCTTTTGGTAAACTAATTAGATGAGATGTGATGAGATTTATGGTTTTGTATGTGGGTTAATGAGCTTTGAATCATATGATATGATGTTAGCATTAATCTTATGTTTATGCATGTTGAGTATGTAAGCTTATGCAAGTTTAATATGATGTATGTTATGTTTGCATGATGCTAAATATGCAAGTTGTGGGCTATGTAATCATATGCATGTTATGCAAGTTCATGGTAATATGCTATGCAAGTTACATGTTTGTTAATATGCAAGTTACATGTTTGTTAATATGCAAGTTACATGTATGTAAATATGCAAGTTACATGTTTGTTAATATGCAAGTTACATGTTTGTTAATATGCAAGTTACATGTATGTAAATATGCAAGTTACATGTTTGTTAATATGCAAGTTACATGTTTGTTAATATGCAAATTACATGTATGTAAATATGCAAGTTACATGTTTGTTAATATGCAAGTTACATGTTTGTTAATATGCAAGTTACATGTATGTAAATATGCAAGTTACATGTTTCTTTATATGCAAGTTACATGTTTGTTAATATGCGAGTTACATGTATGTAAATATGCAAGTTACATGTTTATTAATATGCAAGTTCATGATGACACATTATGCAAGTCTATAAGCTAATATGCAAGTTTGTTATGCAAAATGAATATGTAAGTTATGTGACATATTATATGCAAGTTATGTGACATGTTATGCAAGTTCATATGCAAGTTATGTGTTTGTTAATATGCAAGATGGCACCTTTGAAACATGTTCATTCATATGCAAGTTGACACCTTTTATATGTGTTATATCATGAACGAAATTACGTGGGAACGATGGGGTAATTAAATGCATAAGTTAATAAGATTGTGTGAAATTAATATAATTATGCATAACACAAAATAAATAAACATAGTATGGGAATTTGCCTATTTGGTTAGGTGTACCCATACTATGTGTTGGGAATTTACCTATTGAGTTAGGTCTACCCCATGGGAATTTACCTATTAAGTTAGGTCTACCCATGTTAAGAAAACTTGATTAATTAGGGATAATTAATATAAAATTATGAGGGTGATTAATTAGGTGTAATTAATTGACTAAGACACGAGGTTGGACTCAGTTGTAGCGTAAAACTGCCCGGACCCAACCGGCTTAACCAGTTGCTACAAATGTTAGCCCAATGTGAGAGGTCTTAGGCACAAACTAAATACGTAATTAATGTAAAGACACGAGGTTAGACTCTGTTATGACATATGGCTGCCCGGACCCAACCGGCTTAACCAGCGGTCATAAAAGACAGTCTAATGTGAGAGGTCTTTACAAAGGTTACGTTCTTAATTAATTAATTAAGAAACACTTAACCACATTAGCATGTAGAGGGACATGAGGGGTTAAGTGGGTGCCTCGGGTGGCATGAGAAAATCTAGTGGTTGCCTTGGGTGGCAATAGAAAATACGATTAGAATACTTAACCAAAATAGAACATGTAATTAAAACATGATTAAAGGGTTAAGTGGGATATACTAGAAAAAGGGACAAGCTTAGGTGGGTAGCTTGTGGAGGCCCATTTCAACCAGTAACCCATACGTATCTTTGTGGGCTCGACCCATGTCGAGGACGGGACACGCATACTGGGCTTGACTGTAAGAGGCAAACGGGTTAGCGGTGGCAACGCAAGTCCAACGGGCTTCATATGCGTGAGTGGGCCCGGGCTGGTAGGTAAGCCGTTGTTGCATCGAGTAGATATAAGCCGTGCACCTTTAGTTTCATCAGGTTGCCACATTGGGGAATGATACATCCCACGGTGGGGCCAGCACGGGTATCTACGTTAGGGAGCCGATCGAATGGGAAGTAGTGTGTACACCTAGTGGATTGTAGGGCCCCGTGGCGCCTACTTGGTCACCTAGGGGTACGCAGGTACTAATTAGTAAATTTTATAAGTCCTTGGGTGGGATCAACCTTTAAGTTAGGAACGACTGGTGTGGTGCAGTTTAGTAATTTACCTTAGGGAGGGTAGATGCGTCTTTATCCTTTATCTTCGTTTAGTTGACTGCTTAGGGTAGCCATTCATCCCTATATGTTACCGTATATCAGTTTATGTCTTCTCTGGTTACTTTAACGATTGTATTGTTAAAGTTATAGGACTCGCTCAGACTTATGTCTGACCCTGTTGTTTTTATCTTTTTCCCAACCCTCAGGTCCTACGGTGGATCCTAGCAGTAGTGGAGCTTGATCGGATTGTTGTTCCAGTCTTTAGGAGCTTGGATAGATGTAAAGCTCCAGTTATCCAGTTATCTTTTCTTTTGTTTGGCTATTGTATGAGAGTGGGATTATGTACTTCTTTATTTTGATGGATATTGTACTTGACCTTTATTGTGGTTTTATGATGTAACCAGACATGTTTTACTTCCGCTGTTATGAGATGATGTTTTAAAATTTCAAGTACTATTTATATCTGTCTTGTTGTAATTTTTCTGTTCTATATTCACTAAAATACTCCACCGATGCTATGGCATTCCCTTAGTGAGTGATCATAGCGGGAGTGGGGTGTTACATTATGAGATAATCTCCTAATCACTTAGTATTTCACTTTAGACGGGCAGTTGGTACTCACGTGACGGTCATTTAATATCTTACTCTTAGACGGACCCTAACCTCGTCACTTACTACATAATAGGTAGCACACTCTTTCGGATGCACCCTTCAAAATCCATTTTTGATCGTTTAATACTTTATTGATGAAAAGTAGGCTCAATGATCACTTAATTCCATGATGGAGCCAACAGTCACTTAATATCTAATGAAGAATCTGGTCTCTTAATACCTTATCCCTAAAGCAGGCCCTTATGCCACTAAATGACTTATAACATTACGGCATCTCATATTAATCCTACTTTTCCAAATGGTGATAGTTAGGTTGATTGGGCATACTTATCCTACAGAAGGAAACTAACTTTGTGTAACAAACCAACTCCGAGCATGCCTAAATTTCGACCCAGAAAAGGTCCGCCAAAACTTCGAACCTTCCTAAAATAAGACATTGGTTTGTACAAAAAAATAATATCATATAGCTATGCTAATACGATTAGAATTACAATGGATGGATAAAATATAATAGCAAATAACATACCCATTTCATTTTATAAACCTAGATAAAAGATGTCTAAATACAATAATTGTCCCAATAACATGGATACGGGTTACATCCATAATAATCACACACACAACATTAAAAACTAGTAAACAACTTCCTCCAACACCACGCCTTATTCCTTTTAACCTTTCCTTCATGTTCATCCAACCTAACATGTGTTGTTAATAGGAGAGGGTAAGAATAATGATCTCTATTTGATCCTTTTGTCTATATTTTGGCAGTATGAATATTATCAAGAGTATGTCAAAGGCTTTGACACACAAATATGAATTTTGTCTACTATTCACACATAAGGAAAGAGGCGGGCCATTTGATCACTTAATACCAAGGCAGATCCCATGATCGCTTAATATCCAATGGCAGATCCGGCCAGTTAATACCTAATTTTGAGTAGACAACACGATCTCACAAAATATTTAAATAAGCGAGAGATGGTATGCATCCACCTATTAGCCGAAAGGAATGCGGTAATTTTCTCATTTACTACCTTACCACAGGTGGAGAACTCATAACTATCTAGTTGACATTTTTGGGTAATCTCCTAGCCACTTAGTACTTCCCATAGCTGGAAAAACCCTACTTGTGAGGCATTACTTAACTAATCTAATACCGAGGCAGACCCCAACCCAGTCACTTTACTAACCTATAGAAAATCAGACACTTCTGAAGATTTCCCCATTAATCCAAATAAGTGACTATTTAATACTTCAATACTAAGGAGAGGCGGACACATTTATCGCTTAATACCTAATAATAGTGCTCCCATGACTACAACTCGTACTCCTTAGGATAAATCCATAAGAAAAGGGATGAGTCCTAACCACTTAAAACCCCATAAAGGTGGATCAACCACTTAATACTTAACCTCTGAAAGTAGTTCCTCAAATCGCTAAATGACACATGACCCTAGGCGTCTCACATTAACTCACCTTTTCGTAGTTGTTGGTAGCTAGGTTGTCTTGGTAGACTTCTATTATAAAAAGAGGTTAACCTCGCATCCTCATGTCATTAAAGAATAAATAAAGGCTACACAAAAATACACAAATTCATAGTACGGACTTTTTAATTTGAAATTTAAGATCCTAATTAATATGCCTTCGGTATGTATTCTGTGTTGATTACACTATATTTAGTAAGTAATAATTATGCCTTTAATAACATGCTTGGAGTGACGTCCTAACATGAGAAGTGTCGATCCTCACTCAAATTATAAAATTACAGGCCTTTGTCCCCACGGTCCACACTATCATCACAAAATATCTAAAAATCGAGTTTTTCCCATATATGAAACCTTTCAAATAGAACTATGGAAATAATTAACATTCACTAACATATGACTTGTAACTTAGGGTTCAAATTACTTCTGTAAACTAAGGGACTTTCTTATAAATAATTTATATAATTTTCTTTTTGTCTTATTTCACATTCCTTTACAATATTGACAAACTTGGATGAAAATAAAGGATTCAAATCACATTTTTTATTACCTTTAAATTCACGAATAATAGAAAAATTAAATAAAGTGGAGGGAAGGAAGTGAAATACCCTAGGTTTATATGTGGTTTTCAAGAAAAACAAAGAATCCCGTTTGTTTTACATCCATGATAAATTCCACACACATACACGATTTTAACACCTTTAAATTATAGAGTTTTAAGGGAAAGTTTTTCTTCATATAACCTCAAAACCCTTTAGGCATACACACAAATTTAGTACTAGACAACTATAGATAAAAAATAAACTCTAAATATCCACTTGCAGCCTTGAAGATCAGAAGTTGTGTCCACTCATGTTTGGAGTCCTTCTTGAATTTGGTTACCTTGATATTTGTGTCCGAGATCCCTTCCTTTCATATTTATATATGTATATTCTAAAGAGAACCGGATACATATACCAATGTCATATCCAGAAAAATAAATAAAATAAAAGTTTGGTGGGAGAAGAAGAAAATTAACCTTAATCCTAGCTGGGTATGAGAAGAAAGAGACATAACTGGGGAGCGTCGTCACATGAATTGTGATTTGGAGTAAGGGATTTATGGTCATATTTATAGATGCTAAAACTAATGTGAACCGTTATATTCTTAAATAAAATCTAAATTATATAACATCCTTATCCTATTCTTTTTTCTCAAAACCCTTAGCTACCACAACCAATATTGACATAAAGCGGTCGACTTCTGCCTTGAGTCAATCGACCATGCGATCAATCACTATATATATATATGAGCGGTCAACGGCTTCTTTCCTGAGCATAGTTTTGAAATGTTGCACATGCTTTTTAGTTATAAGTTTAGTGCTAATTCAATGTTGATTAATATCATAACGTTAATCGCCTGCTTATATACATACACACACACACACACACACACATATATATATATATATATATTCAAGTTTGAATTTAGAATCATTTCTTTTTATTTAAATTTAAGCTTTAAACTTTATTTATTTTAAATCTGAAACTACATTTACTTGTAACTTCTACATACAAACTCTGTTTTCAACATTCTTTATTTGAAAACATATCTTAATTTTTAGGTCTAATCCTAAAAATACTAAATTTCTGTTTTATGAAATAATATTAAAATTTAATCCTTATGTTTTTTATGTCTACGTAGGGTTGATTTTATGAGGTTTACATCTTGCGTCCTTATGCTCCTTATTATAGGAAATTTTTTCTATAACTTATCCATTTTGTCTACATATCTCACCAAAGAAAGTAAAAAATACATGCATAAGGAAATCTTCTTTAAATAACCATATAATACACATAAATTATTCTAATATGGGCAATAAATTCGAAGTAAAAACTCCTAATTAATTATGCATTTGTTCGTATTAATTGTATATTCGATATATTTCAAAATAAGAGATGAATATTGTGCATAAATACGTGCATTTGAATTATGTCCTAAATTATTCATAAAAAATGCTAATCTTAGCACAATTTGAAATTACAAATCTTTTTCCCACAATCAGAATCATTCCCAACAAGAATAGGGATTTGCAACATTTATTAAAATATTAAACTTGTAATTTAAATTTCAAATTATGTTATAAACGAAATGGAATATTCAGTAATTGGCATTTATATTTTTTCCATGTTTCTTCAAATATAGATTTTTTTTGTGAAAATTACGGATTTGAGTTATGCATATTTTCCACTCTTTAATTGAACTTTTAATTTTATAGTATTGTAGTACTTTAAATAAGTAGTTTAGTGATATAATACAAAGACATTTGTTGCAAATAGATCTAATTTTATTGAAAACATAAAATTTACTATACAAAATTTCTACAAACATGAATTTATTTTTTTACTTTGAGTGAATTCATCATTTAAATAATAATACATCCTCCAAGTTTGGTTACTAGCTGAATTAACCGAAATTAATTCGGTTCGGTTCGGATTGGAAAATTAAGGTTCCTATTCGATTTGAGTTTTCTAATCTCAAAACCAACTAAACCGACAGAACACTCACCCCTAGGGTGTAGATTCCAAGTTATGATCAAATCTATTTTCAAAATAAAATCGCGGTTTTCATGTTTAGTGATCGTAATAGAAACCGATTGAAATGGATTTATAAAAATCCTTAAAAATATGGAAAATAAATCATAATAAATTATTTAAAAGTGATTTGAATTGAAATTATTAAGTTTTCGATAATTAAAAGGTTATTTTTATCAAAGTAGCTTATTTGAAATATTTTTGTAATGTTTTTGCAACTTTTTACCAACATTGAAATATAATGGATTTAACTTAAGAATTATTATCTAAAACTTTTGTGAACATTTTTAAATGGATAAAGAAAAGTTTTAATGATAATCTGGATATTATATTTGAATATATAACCTTAACATTATTAAAGTTTTCCATTTATAAATTGGATTTGGATGGAAATGATCTTCGTATATTTAATATTCAAATCCAGAGATGAACTTATACTATTCGAGGAATTTAAAAGGTTTATACTGATATTTCTTTATAGTATTGATTGACGGTGACAATTGGTATTAAATATAAGTTGATCTGATTTCCATGCAAATCTTATATTTGACATCAATCTGTTTAGTTTGGACATGAATGACCTTGGAAGTAATTTTCAAAATCAATGAAGGTTTAAAACATCGGTTAATGTAAATAAAGCTATAAGGGAATGTTTATTAAGATTAACATGGTTTTATTATTCTCAATTTAAAGAATATATTTGAATTTGTAAATTTATGAAGTAAATCTTTTAGTTGAGATTTAAATCAAATTATGAATTTAAAAGGAACCCAGGTTAAGTGGATTTTTGGATTAACAAGTTTTCTCAAACAAGGACTTTGTTATAAAGAATTGTTTTAAGAAGGTTTTGAATTAACTAAACTTAAGTGAAGGGAGACTTAATTGAAATACTATATAATCCATAATTGTTTTAAAATTTGCGCTGATTATTTTGAAAGACCGGGATTGGATTTTTGTTCGAAAACCATTTCGAATAATGATACGACGAAATAGAGCAAATAAAAATATTGAAGATGGTGGTTGAAGACTGGAGATCTTCACATCGAAAGGACTGCTTGTTGATGTTTCTACTGGGTCGTTCACCCAATGAAATTATTTATTGCAGTTGCCCCGACGTACTTGAAGAGGTTCAGGATTTACATGGGATTCTCTCCTTTATTGGATGAGGAATAAAAGTGCCTTTGGTTTTGTTCAGACCGAAAACAAACTTGTATGGATGTGTGTCTGACATTGTATATTGTAACGTATTGGTTGATCTTTACTAAACATTTTTATGTTCAGGTCAGAGAATATGTTCTCTTAGCTTAACATCTTTCTTTGAGATGTACGAGCTCAAAGGTGATATGGTTAGTGATTATCAATTATATATTATGAAATTACAGTGTGACATACCAAGTGATGGCTGCTGATGATCAAGCATGGCTTTATGGTAAAGCGTACCTTTGTGTAATGAGACTTCATCAAGCCTTACACCCCGGAAATGACCGAAACGGGAAAAGATATGACAAGGTTATGAGTGTGGTCATCTCCTTTTAGATAAGGAGTGTACCATGGTACGGAGCATAGGCATTACTTATGTGGCAACATCTACTTATGTGGTTGTTGATAATACGGGTCCCCGGTTAAAGTTAGATAACGACCGAGAGATGGCATACTTAGGCATGCTTAAGTTAACCAGTTGAGGTAAAACTCGCCTTGTGTTGGCATAGAGTCGGTTGGCTCTCGGAGCATCCCTCTAGAGGTGTAACCATCAGATAAGGAAGTTCCTTAGCTTGGTTATTTGTTGCAAATTCATTCTCCACTACGACCCCATAAGATTTTTGTTGTATACCTATGTCAGCATAATAGTATGAGATATTGTGCTGGCTAAGATTGATACATTTTCTTGTGAAATGATTTTCCATACTATGCACTAATAATAATATTATAGGATTTTCCATGTATCAAGCATTTTTGGTTATCATAAGGAGAAACCTCGCACAAGTCTACGTTTGCATTGTGTGCGTGCCACGAGACCGTATGGTATCTTCATTTTCCAAAAAAAAACTTTGTGAATTTTCTGCACTGGTATTCATAAAGGGAATCCCGTTCCATGTTTATAGGCATGGTCTTATGAATTACCTCACTTTAAAATAAATTTAACTATTTTTAAGTATCTTACACCAGTCCCATGACTGACCTAGAGTTTGTTGTTATTTCGTCTAAACTCTGGGTGCCCATATTTTTCCACACGGGCATCAGCCTGGTTGTTATGTTTTGTAGATTAGTCTTAGAGTCAGTTTAGAGCAGGTGTTGGATTAGGATGGAGCTATAATTGGATCATATTTATATTTTTCTGCTGTGCTTTTGTATTTTCTGCTGTGTGATCATTGTACTCTAATATATCTTGTAACTCTGGAAAAAAAAAGGTTGTTACAGCAATAGAAGTTCTTTTTTTCTGTTCTAATGTGTTATTATTCCAATAATAATTTGTCTTTGTGAATGGTTTGATTTGGTTTAATTGTCGAATTAAAGCGATCAAAAAGAAAGGTCGTTACAAAAGATATAACATGTATAAGATGGAAGATCATTATAATAGTTAAATAACAAATGTAATTAACACATAAACTAATTACTATTTTCCCTCTTTCTTCCCTAAATAGAACCTTGTGCATGCTTAGAGGTGCCAAACCCATAGCCATGACCTTGGATGGTCTATTCCACCTAAACCGCTCAACGAATTCCTTCCCACTTTCGCATATGTGCTAGATTCTTCGTCCTCTCCGCAATGATCACCTCGGAGTAGCACTCTATCCACCAGAGCGAATTTCGACCTGGCTGAGCTCCATGCGACTAGAAAATGTTGCATTCATCTCTTGACATCCGTGTGTCATCGCATTTTAAGGAGAGGTGCTCCTTGCTTTAAAGTCAATGCAATAAATCTCGATCACTCTAGTGGCTTAAATTGCGAGATAATTGAAGCCCTAGGATTCAAGCTCCTCAAGACCATTCCAGGATTTGACACCGAGTTATAGGTAATCACCCTACGATCCCAACGAAGGTGATATCTGGATTTTTCGTTGATTAAATCATCTGATTCGGATTTTTAAAGAAAAATGGAAGTGGCTCCTTCCATTCTCAATGGAACTATAAACATGGTTTTTGGAAGGTGAGAATGAACTGTGATAGGTTCAATCACATTTAGGAGTTATGGATAATTATAATGTTATATTCATTTATTCTAATATAGGTTCAAAACCCGCAAACTCCAATCGAGACATGCTACCTGCCGACTTTTATGTAAAAAGGTCTTCTGAAAACAATGAGACTTGTCTCGAGACCTAAACTGATCGTATGAAGAAGTTAGCATTTAGACTCAAATTATACAATTATAGTTTCTTACAGAAATGACACACGTTCTATTTACACATGATTAAACGGTACATCCTGTTGAGTATAACAATATGATTTTTGTTTAATGACAATGAACATACATATTATTATATAAATGTGTTCGTAATTGTATTACTCTATATTACAATCACATATAGAAATAAATATCTAGATTGAACATAATATTATTGCATACATTTCGGTATTCAAGCAGTATTTTTATTCAAATAAATATTTTATTTCAACGTTTGAATTAGTACAAATTTCTGACTCCACTATTGTTCAATTTCATATACATAATTTCCCCACTACAGTTCACTCATTTCACACAGTCATATACACTTACATATACTTCTCACTACATAACTCTACTCACCCAGTTAATTTCAGTCCACACACTGAGTCTTCAATTGCTTCAAATCCTGTCCATTCACCTATATATGTAACAACCCGCCCGGAGTAGGCCTAAATTTCGACCAAAAAGACCCATCGAAGCTTAGAGCCACTCTAAATGGATCATCGGTTCCTATAAGGAATTACACTTGCATAAAATAATAGATAATATAACATGATGGAATCCCACATAGCAAAATGAAAAAGTATAATAACAAAATAAGATGCACCATTGATTAAAACCACTAATTCAGATAAAAACTGTTAAATACATTTATTCAAAATGGTACATCATCATTGTTCATAATTCAGAGTTTCCATAAGTAAAAGAGCAATAATAGCTAATAGTAACATAATTGTTCCATCGCCTTCTTCAGGATCCATCAGCGTTTCGTCCATCGAGTCGCCACACCCACCTATTAACCTATTGGATATGTCAAGGAGAGGAGTCAAAACATAAAGTCCTGTGTGATTGAAAACAACATCTACTTAAAGACTATACTCTAGATTTGGCAGGTTATATATGTTAAGGTATATCTACGAAACAAATAGGCACACACATACAAAGAAATAGTTTAATCAATGAGGTGAATATCTGAATCAATCTCTTGATACATTCATTGATGCATTTAGGGTGAAGACCCAACGAGGTGGACATTCTCGGTCACTTAATCCCCATTCTAGTATATTTATTAAGGATGGATTCTTATGATCTCTTATGACCATAAGGCGGACCCTAGCCACTTAATACCCCGTTCTAGCAAGTCAACGTTCTTATATATATACTCTCACAAGTAATATAAGAAGTAGTATTTCGCCGCTTAGTACCGGCTTAGGGTAGGCCCGTATAGAGACCTTTAAGTCCCTCCGGCGGACGCCTCATGTTACTACTTAACTGATATTACGGTAGAACACCTATGCCACTTAAGACTTCCCTTAGATAGTTGGTTAATTAAATAACATGCTGCATCCCACGTATACCAAATCTATCCATAGGTTGGCCCTCCCTAAACTTTTAGAGGAAGTGGACATTCTGGTAAACTACCCTACTACGTTATCGCCATGACTAAACCACCTTTAGAGAAAGAGAACCCATAAACCATTTCAAATCTAATAAGGGAGGTTCCTAAGACTTTGGTTAAAATCCAAGGAGTAAACCTTCAGGGTGGTCCTAATCCTAACCACTTAAGGCGCAACCTACATATAAAGAAAGTTTGCTACTTTAGACCTTCTCAAGGCATAGTAAGCCTGCCTATTTGCACATATAATAGGTATATATACACAAACTAGACCTCTCACATTAAACCGTCTAGTTGTAGATGTTGGATATGCTGGGAGGTTCCGGACAGACTTCCACTACAAGTGGGCTTAACCTCATGTCATCGTGTACTAAATTAAAAGGCCCATGGCACCCGGACCTCTCACATTAGCCAGACTCAAATGTGGTTTCTAGATTTGTCGGTTAGTTCCGAGCAGACTTCTACCACAAATGATGAATAACCTCGTGTCTATGTGTCATTATTTAATATATAAATAAGCCATTTTATACGCACACAAAAGCAACAATTCATATGGGGACATTTCAACTTCAAACACTATTCTAACGTATTTATAACATCATTATTACATTTGAATATGTTTATGTTATATAAGTATAATATTAAATACGCTAATATTCCTTCAAATGAAGAAACATTTTAATGGTGTAAATTGTCAATCTGATCCATATTAAAGGTATACAATCTAATTCCCATGTCAAATTACTAAATACATGACATAACAAATGATAGCAGTAACAGAAAAAATAACAACATATATATCAAAACTAGTATTCCTAGGCTTGTTAGAAAAGTTATGGTAATGAATTAGGAACAATGTGTTAATTTCATACATATATACGTATTTAACATATGTACATACATACATAAATACATAGACCTCTATTTAATCCAATTTACTCTTTTCTATGTTGTACATAAAAACATTAACATTTGATTTGTTTCAAATTTGAATACGTTCAATTTATCCCTTTTAGAATGGAAATCTAAACCTATTCAGATAGTAAAACCAAATCAAATCCCAATTTTTTTACATCACAATCACTTTTAAATAAAAGAGATAAATCAAACTAAATAAAAGTGAATCACCAAACTATTCTTCATACATAACCCAAACAATTCACAAACCAAAACATTGATTGACAGCTTTGCGAGATATAAAATAAAAATATGAGATTTTGGGGTTTTGTAATGTGATGTTATCGTGAAACCAAATCTCCCTAGGCATACAAATCAATATAAGGATCTACAAAATGTAGAGTTTAGCTTGTATTTTCACTCACAAAGATTTTGGAGAAGATAGATGATTTGAAATGCTGAAATAGTCGTTCTTTGAATTCTAATGCAGGTCTATACAAGATAATCGTATAAAATTGAATCTCATATATAAATCAATGGAATTCCAGAATATAAACTAAATGGAATTAGATTAGAAATGAAATAGGTTAGGGACAGAAGAAGAAACCCAAATTCTAGGAATGTCTGCAGCATAATGGACGCACAGAGAATGAAAGGGTTTATAGATTTTTGAGATGAGTTGGGTGGTATTTATAGACGTGTAGATGAATAGAAACTGTTAGATTAACTTAGAATTAATCTAGGCTATTCATTTTATATAAACCAACCTAAAACACCTTCCAAACTAGCCCTCTCTGGGATTTGGTCGCAACAGGCGGTCGACCTCTCCCTTTGGAGGGCGGTCGACACCCCTTCTTGAGGGGTGGTCGACTTCCTGGTCATAAATACAGGCAGTGGCCTGATGGCAGAGAAGTATATTTGTCTATAACTTACCTTTTAAAAAATATTCTTGTCCCCTGTTGTATGCTTATATATGTACACAATTTTGAATTGAATGGAATATTATAATTAACCATTAATTTGTTATATTTTATTCCATATATTTATATAACAATTCAAAATTCAAACATTATTGCATATATATTAACTTACAATGTCTTTAAATGTAAATCCTTCATACAATCGCTGGTTTAAACATATTATATATGGAATTTTACCAAAATTTCACCATGAATACAACTACGATATTTTCGTGGCTAAATTCCTAATTCTTAAAAATTCCATTTTCAACCCATTAATGTATTATTATTTTATTGATGATTTTCATTACTTATTATTATTTATTTTGATTTAGATTATCTTAAGTCTACTTAGGTATATTTTTACGGTGTGTTACATTCTTCCGCTTTTCATATAGATTTCGTCCCGAAATATGTTTTAAGGGGCGAAAAAGACAACTCGGTCTAAACATCCATGTTATACACCCATGTTGTTTTTAATTCATCCATAAACATCCATGACTCCCAATGATTATGAACTGTAAACTCACTAAAGTGAGCTCAACTCTAGTATGTATGTAAAATAAATGACGCAATATGTATGCAAAACATCCTAGTATGCATATATTTCTATATGAGTGTGTTGTGCAATTATGTTGCATCCATTTCCCTAACAACCACAATGCATCCATAAACGTAATTTAAAGAAAAATTACCTGAGAAAAACTCTGGGTGGGTTTGTCTCATCTTGTCCTCAATTTCCCATATGCTTTCCGTAGGGTCATTCCTTCATTGTACTCGGACAAGGCAAGTGGTCTTACTGTAAAGTCTCTTGATTATGTGCTCTACAATCTTTGCAGTGGCACGGGGAACCATGGACTCCAACTCGAGTTTTTCTATGCCCCCGATCTCGTTAAGCTCGAGTCTAATAGCAGAATCATGAAGGCACTTCCTCAGATGTGATACATGAAAAACGTTATGGATCCCCGATAAGCGTTCAGGAAGATCCACTCGATAAGCCAAAGATCATATTCTCTCGATGATACAAAAAGGCCCAATAAATCTGTGAGCCAACTTCCTAGTCTTTCCAAATTGAACAGTCTTCTTGGGAGTGGAAACCTTCACGAATACCAAATCTCTATATTGAACTCTAGTTCCCTCCTCCTCTTATCCGCATATGATTTTTGGCAATCTTGGGCTGCCTTCATCCTCTGCCTAATCAAAGAAATCTTTTCGTGGAACCACGAACAAAGTCTGGTCTAAGTAGAACCTCGTCGGTAGTTTACCACCAATAAGTAGGTGATTTATATGGCCTCCCGTAAAGCGCTTCAAAAGGGGCCATACCAATCGTTGCTTGAAAACTATTATTATATGTAAACTTCTCGAGTTGCAGGTGTTGCTCCCAAACTCCTTCAAGGTCGATAATGCAAGATCTGAGTAAGTCATCTAAGATCTGATTTACTCTTTTCGTTTGGCCATCGGTTTGTGCGTGATAAATTGTAATTAATTTGAGGGTTGTCCCCAATCCTACTTGTAAGCTTCTCCAAAATTCACTCATGAATAAAGGGCCTCTATCTCTCACTATAATAGATGGAATACCATGAAATATGACTATTTATCTGACATACAATTGGGCCAATGAAGCTATAGTCTATTCTTCTTGACTGGTATAAAGTGTGCACTCTTGGTCAAATGGTCCAATATAACCCAAATAGCCTCATTTCCCTTCTGACTTCTAGGAAGTCCATCCACAAAATCCATGGAAATATGCACTTCCATATGGGAACTTCTAAGGTAACGGTAATCCTGTGGTCCTTCCTTGCTCCACTTTTACTTTTTGGCATGTTAAGCACTTGGCCACAAACTCATCTATCTCTCTCTTCATCCCTTCCCAATGGAGATTTCTCTTCATATCCTTATACATTTTATCTCCACAGGGTTGTATGGTCATCCTCGACCTATCACACTCTTCTAAAATTTCCATTCTTAAATGCTCATCTTTAGGGATGCAAAGTCATCCTCCCTAAGCAAACTTCCATCATTGCCCAATAAATATCTAACTAAATGTGGAAAAGTCTCCATTTTCCCCACTTTTTCCTTCAAGTTTCTTATCTCATCGTCAAGGTCTTGCATACTCCGAATTCTTTCTCTTAGAGTGGGTCTAATAAGCATTACTCTAAGAAAACTACTACAAGCTACTGGCGGTTGTTGTAAGTTAAACCTAGAGAGAAACTCCAACTGTTTCCATTCCAAAATTGCATTCAAATATGCATGCCTTCTACTCAACGCATCCACACGACGTTCCTGAATCATGAAATCGAAAGAGGCAATGTACTCCATCCACCGTTGTTGTCTTAAATTCAGGTCCCGTTGAGAGAATAAATACTTTAGTGAATTATGGTTAGTGAAAAGCTCAAACTTTCCTCCTAAAAGATAATGCCTCCACATCTTTGAGGCAAACACTACTGCATCTAACTCTAGGTCATGAACTGGGTATCTCTTCATAGGGTCCTTGAGTTATCAACTGGCATAAGAAACAACCCTTCCTTTTTGCATGAGAACTACTCCTAAACTGGTTCTGCAGGCATTAGTGTAAACAGTGAACATCCTCGAACCATAGGGTATAATAAGAACTGGCGCATTAGTCAGTGCTTCCTTTAATTTCTTAAAGCCACGTCGCATTTACTACTCCAAGAAAATACCAAGTTCTTCTTCGCTATTTGAGTTAAAGGGGTAACAATCTTTGCGAAGTCTTTAATAAAATTTTGCTAATATCCTGCTAATCCAAGGAAGTTCCTCACCTCCGTAGCATTTCAAGGTATTCTCCATTCCTTAATTACCTCGATATTTGCGGGGTCTATGGCCAAACCTTTGCGTGACACGATATGTCCCAAAAATCTAACTTCTTCTCTCCATAAATGGCACTTTGTAAACTTGGATTTCAACTGGTTCTCCCTTAGTTTTCCCTAGGACATGTCTTAAGTGACTTTCATGCTCTTTATGGTCCTTAGAAAATATGAGGATATCGTCTACGAAAACTGCTACAATCTTATTTAGAATGCCCCTAAACACCCTGCTCATGAGGTCAACAAAGAAGGCAGGTGCATTCTTTAGTCCAAAGGGCATAACTTCTCATTGGAATATACCATCCGGCGTCCTAAATGCTATTTTATCCTTACTGTCCTCCGAAATTCTCATTTGTTGAAATCCAGTTGCAAGTTCTAATTAGGAAACACTCGGGCTCCTCCCAAGTGATCGAATAGATCATCAATTCTGCATAAGGGGTACCTATTCTTCTTAATTAATTTATTAAACTCCCTATAATCCATGCAAATTCTTAGAGATTCATCAGCTTTGGTAGCAAACCCAATAGGTGCACCTCATTCGGACGCACTTCGTTGAATGAAGCCTTTCTGTAGCAATTTCGAAATCTGTTTATCCAGCTCTCTCCTTTCCTCTGGCACCATATGCCTTAAGAGTAAAGCGACAGGTCTAGCATCCTTCTCTAGGTCAATATGAAAATCAATCTCTTTATGGGGTGGAAGTCATGTTACTTCCTCAAAGACGTCCAAGAACTCACATACTACAGGGGCCGAAGATGGTCCTTCTGAAATAGAAGATACGACACATAATAGGGTTATATCCTTGTGTTTAATATCACAAGGGATTTTTAGCCTATGTCCTCCTTGGCTCCTAAGATGAACATCTCTCTTATCGCTATCTAGGATGGCTCCATAAAATGATAGTCAATCCATACCTAGGATAAGGTCATACCCCATAAAATCCAATGCATAAGCTTCGCAGAGGAACTCGACATCGTCGATATCTAATACTAGGTCTTTACAGATCAACTTTAGATACTTAGCTCCTCCAAAATGGTTGGACACATCTATCAGATTACTAGTGATAGATAAGGAAAGATTCAAGAAAGCAACTAGTCACTTAGAAATAAAAGAATGGGTAGCTTCAGAGTCAAACAAGATGTATACAGCAATTCCTATAATAGAAGATATACCTTCAAGTGCGGGTTGATCTTGATCTTTGGGAAGTTGGTTCTATATCGGCGCCGCCTCCAATGCATAATCCTGACCGTTTGAATAACTCTAGGCTTTGGGCAATCTCTAAACAAGTGTCCTTCCTCGTGGCAATTGTAGCACTTTCCCTTAAACTCCTTCTTCACCAAAACAGTCTTGTAGTCTTTGACCTCATGGCCCTTACGATTGCACCTTGTACAAGTCTTAAATTCTTTATTAAACTTACTCCCCTTCTTGTTCTTCCACCATTCTTTCTTCTTATTTTTATTAGAACTAGAATTGTCTTCTTCCTTATCACCATTCTTGTTTTCCTTAGATCCTTCAGTTGTGCACAAAACGGATATCTCCACTAGTTTCTCAAAGGTCGGTATGAATGTTACTTGGGCCAACAAAGTGTCTTTCAATGGGGAGTTCAACCCCCTAACAAACCTTGAAGCCTTGTTCATTGGGGTATCTACCAAACCCCTACCAAACTTACATAACTCATTGAATTTAGCCATATGCTCTCGCAGATTCATATTTCCTTGATTGAGATGGATAAACTACTCTAATTGGATCGTCATCTTAGCATTGGGTAGAAACTTTTCTTCAAAGCGGGTCTTGAATTCAGCCCATGTAAATACTCGTCCCTCGTTCTCTCCATATACTAGGTTCCACCATTAAAGGGATTCTCCTTTTAAGTGTCAGGCCACAATTCTTCCTTTAACTTCATCTGACCATCCAGTGGCCTTAAAAATCCTTTCACAGTCCATTATATAAGCTTGAGCACCAACAAAAACTTCATGTTCCCAAGAACAGTTTTTCACCAAGGCTAGCGAAATTCTGACAGAGTCGAGAAAAATCAAAGGCTACCTCTGCGGTAGGAGCTGCAGGCTCTGCTAGAATGGGATTAGCGACAGGGACTTGCTCCATAATGTAGAGATACTGATGGAACCATCTTGGCAAACACCGAGGTCTTTCCTGGTTTCCCTGCCGGAAGGATTATCAATGTAACAACCCATATTTTTTGAACTAATTTAAAATTTTAATTTAAGCTATTTTAAGAAATTGAAATATAAATTGGTTATTTTTACTAAATAAAACTTGAGAATAATTTTAAAATTAGTTTTTATATTTTATTTGATTTAAAACAAACTTGGTAAATTTATTAAATTGATTAATTATCTTTGTATTTGAAAATTTGATTTTTAAAATCATCGCATAGCCCTTAAAAAGTAAAATTATTCTAGCGAGCTCAGAATTCGACGAGACCAATTTTGTTGGATTCGAAACAATAAGTCATGGCTAGATTTAAAATTTCACGCGAAACGGAGTTTGTATGTGGTCGTGCGAGATAAACACATTCGCTAAAATTTACAAAGTAATATTATTGAGATGATCTCTGTAACACCTCATGTCCATTAATGTCACTCATAAAGGGAATGCATTAAGTTTCGTGGAGCATTATAAGTAAACAGAATGGAATATTACAAGACAGAAAAAGTAGTACTTTAAAATTTTGTAATTTTATTGCAGCGGAAACAGAAATAAGTTTGATTACATTTCCAAATACCAAAATCAAGTACATAATATCAGTCTTGTACAAAACCTTCAGAGTACATAATTTTAAAGCCATAATCCCCAACAGAAAAATGCCATATGCAGAATCAAAGCCAACAATACACCTTTCAACTTCAAGCTAGAAGAAAGAGATATCTGAACTAAGCTTGAGTATTTCCTCCCTAAGAACCGGGGGGGGAACGGAAGAAAAGAGGCGAAACAAACTAGGTAGACATAAGTCTGGTAAGTCCAGTGACTTTAACAATATAATCATTAAAGTAATAGGATAAGAACATAAACTGGAAAGCAAGAAATGACTATAGAATAAATAGGCATGACAAAGCTGACAAGATGAACAAGATATAACGTTGATTGCGCTTCTAGTCACTACAGGATAATTACTACACTACACCAATGCTAGTAACACCGTATCATTACTAGTTACACCGCACCCTTACTAGTCCCATACTAAAAATTGATCCCTCTTACTAACCATGATAATGGTAGTTTCATATACTCCTAGTTGCTATCGTAGGTGCCCCTTTTTGCTCCTACCCCCATGAGTTGTACCCACTACCTTCCTCGTTCGATCGGCTCCCTAACTTGCATGTATTCATTACTTGCATCATTCAACCTCGCTTGTATGTATTCATTACTTGTGTCATTCGACCCCGCTTGTATGTAGATACCTGTGCTGGCCCCATCATAGGGTGTATCAATTCCCATGATGGCAACCTAACACGATTCAGGATGCATAGTGCATACTATTGATGCCCAGTGCTTGCTTTTTCCACTCCAGAGCACGTGCGCGCCCATACTCCTTTGGAACCTACACTGCTTCACCACCCGCCGCTATTTTGACCACTTATAATCAGCCCAGTAATCGTGCCCAACCCTGCCTAACTCAGGGTACTATAATACATCTATGTGGGTTACTGCTGAAATGGGTCCCCATTACCAGGGTTTCTTAATCAACATGTTATAATGGTTAAGTGTTCTCAATTTAACTTAACCCCACCCATTTGCTTAATTGACATGTTGTACGGGTTAAGTGTTGCCTATTCATATGTTACTTAACCTTCTCACTGATTCACGCATGTTTATTTAATGGTTAAGTTTGTGGGCCTATATATACCAATATTACCCACTTACCCAAGATTTGCTTAAACCTTCCCCTTATCAAGTCCATATGTATTATTGGTCAAGCTTGCCTTAACCTTATCCACTTTGTTCATGTACTATTGGTTAAGTTGTCTTCTTGTCCATGTTAACTTAACCCACCCACCTAACAAGTTGTATTGGTTAAGAGTCTCATGTTCATATGTTACTTAACCTTTCCATTCTTAGCATGTCTGTTCCTTAGCTTTAATTTATTCATTAAAGCGCCAACCTCTCACATTAGAACTATTGTTTGCGGTTGCTGGATGTGCCGGGCAGTTTCGTGCAGACTTCTACCGCAAACTCATTCTAACCTCGGGTTTTTGGGCTTAATGCGCTAACCTCTCACATTAGATCTATGTTATTGCGGTCGCTGGATGTGCCGGGCGGTTCGGGGCAGTCTTACACCGCAACTCAATCTAACCTCGGGTTAGGCACGTTCATCTTTTAGCCAATTTACATATTTACCATTCATGTCCAAGTTTATATGTAAATTATCCATAAGTGTGGTCAATTCAAGTTATGCCACATTTTCTAGTTATGCCCAAAATTAATTATATGAATACAACCCTTTTTATGCCAATTACATAATATTCAACCTTTACCTAAACTTTTCCCCAACGTTCCTACGTCGTTCGTACATATAGTTCATGTGATACGTAGGCCCGCAATTAGCCCAACTCATAAAAAACGGAAAAAGGAAGAAACACATGACATCATAACTGGCATAAACAATATAGATCTAAGACGGCATAAATCTGGTAAACATATAAAAATAGATCCAATCAACATATTGAGTGCGAACTAGCATGGATCTAAACATAAACTTGCACGGATTTAAACATATGAACATATAATTCTAAACATATGGACTGATATGGATCTAATCATATAAACATGTAGATCTAAACATATGAACATATAGTTCTAAACATACTTACCGATATGGATCTAATCATATAAACGTGTAGATCTAAACATATGAACATATAGTTCTAAACATATGGACTGATATAGATCTAATCATATAAACGTGTAGATCTAAACATATGAACATATAGTTCTAAACATATGGACTGATATGGATCTAATCATATAAACAGGTAGATCTAAACATATGAATATATAAAATATGATCTTACATGTATGAACATGACTTGCATATAATCTTTCATAACTTGCATAGATCGAGCAAACTTGCATACATAACTTGCATACGTAATTAGGCATATGAATTAACATAGAACATAACTTGCGTATAATGAATCAAATCAAGCATAAATCAAAACATAGTTTGCACAGACATAAACTTTATATGATTTACAAACATTTTCATACAATCCAATTCATAAGTCATCACAATTACATTTAAACAATTATCTTGTGAAAGTAACTGCACTCGCAGAAAACGGATCTTGAATTCTGGGATCTGATTTCTGAAGTTACTAAGCTAATCCGTTGATGTAGGCGTAGATTCGTTCGTTGTTTTTCTAGAATTCCTTTTCGCATTTCCTAGGCTTTGAATCTTTATCTCTTATCTTTTTATCTTTAATCTAGAATTTGATTTGTTATGGTGGCGGCTAGGTTAGTTTGTAGATGAACAACATGACGGCATCATAGTTTACGATTGTGAGGTCTAGGGTTGAGGTTTGGGATGATTATATAGAAGTTTAGGATTAATATGGGCCTTTAGATCAACCTAAGAGTCATCAAAGCCATCCAAACCCAAGAGAGCCAACCAGAACATGACACATATGCCCTAACGCCTCAGAAAATCATCATTGTCTAGATCAGTTCGCAAGTGTCGACCCTACAAGGGGGGTCAACACCTATGTCGACACCCCTTGGGGGGGTCGACACCCCTGACCGGGAAATTTCCCGCTCAGCTGTTTTCTGAAGTTTTGAAATTCGAATCTGCTTTAGTTATTTAATTATTATTTTAATTTAATTTCTGCATAAACTTGAAAGCTTCTAACCTCCATAACTTCTTCATACGGAGTCCAATTCATGCAAACTCGGACTCTATCTCAAGCAGAATTCCGAGATGAACGCAATGGCGTAACCCGTTTCACCCAATTCTTCTTTTAAAGATTAATTATTCTTTAATTATCTTTTATGTCCCATTTTAAAATTACGGGGTGTTACAATCTCGGAATTCGATTCCACTTTTTGGAATTAGCATGTGGGCGTACAAGACGAAAAGGTACGCTAAAATCGCATTTATTAGCCTAGTTCAAACATGATCGAAAAATAAAATGGAGGGTCAAACGAACTCGGAATTCGATGAAACTAGTTATGTTGGATCGGAAATTACGTTTTATAGTAGATATCAAAATTTCGTAGCAAATGGACTTAATTTGTAATCGTGCGATTAAAAGAGGTGGAGGCTAACTAGTACACTTTCATAGACGAGAAGTTATAAAACTTAAAACAAATACGGAGGTCGGGCAAGGTGGTTTTGTTGTGAGCCACAGGATTGCGCCACCTCAGCAATCTATGTGCTTTGCTTTGGCAAATATGCCAAAACACCCTCCTTCTCTTTCCCTCTTTCTTTCTTCCTCCTCCACTTTTCATTTACCTCCTTCTCCTCCTCTTTTCTCCTTTAATGGCTGCCATCGTCTTGCTTCCCTCCTCCACCTAAATCCGTGCATTCCTCCACTACCCCCCTCCATGCGCAACAACCCTTCCCCATTCTCCTCCTTGCCATGGCCTCTTCTCCCCTTAAATACACCAAAAATTCCAGTTTTACTCACTTTTTGCACAAAACAACCGCTAAGCTTCCTCCTTTCTTTCTCCTACCACCTCCTACACATCCTTAGCCGCTGCCACCACATTCCCCGATTCCTCTCAGGCCTGCACCAGTCCAGACAGCGACCCCGCGGGCTCCACGTGTCCGCAAATCCATAAAAATCACATTTTTCTCAAAACACATTTTGTAAAAACCATCCTTTTCCTTCTTTGCTTAATAAGTTTCGATCCATGCATTTTTGGCCGTTGTAGATCTCGTTTTTCTCTACAAATTTGACATATCAATATCAAATTTTGAAGTTCGGAGCTGCTCGAAAAACGCGTTTAAAGATCGCTGACCTGGACCAAAGATTCGCGATTTCAGGTGAAATCGAGCGTTTGGGAAGAAAGTCTATTAGGCGAAAGTTTTCCAGAAAGACGTTTTTCTGCTAGTGACAAGGTTTTGTGAAGACTGGAGGTTGTATGAAAATTCTGGAGCCAGAATAGTGAATTCGAGTGCGGAGAGCGACAAACGTTGAAAGCGCGATAAAGAAATTCCTACATTGGAAGTGTCGTGGTATTTGGTTTATCTTATGGGTGAGAACTCGCTCACTAAATTATTTTGTTAGGTTATTATGTCATGATTTGTTTTGTGGTTAAGTTGTAAATTAGATATTTGTGTTATATTACAATTAGAACGACATGTAAACTTTGCATGTAGTTATATCACCCATTTCGTGTAATATCTCTTTTGGAGTTCAACACATGAACTCTTCACAAATCATTTGCATTAGAAGCGTTGTGTGAATGTGTGACACTCGCATTTCATACTTCATGGATTTACACTTGTAGAGCCGTAAATGACATTGGATAATTGAATATTTATTTATTTATGACTACGGTGTGTGCATTGTATGCGGGTAATGATTCATTAAATAAGTGTAGTTGGTTGAAAACCCCACATGGGTCTTGGGATGATATTTGACTCACACATCTCTCTTGTGTGAAATTTCGGTTAATCGGTTGATTGACGGATTTATATAAGCGTCAATTATGTGATTGAAGCTTATATGACAAAAAAATGCACATTGGATGTCATTTTGGATATTGATGGTTGTTTGCAACTATTGTTAGGTGCATATGATGAATGTAGTCCACATAAATTTATTTACATGGATATTGGATGAAATTTTATTCCAATAAATGTGAATATTTTTATAATGCAATATTCAAGGAAAATTGGAAGTTGATTTCGATGTCCGATTTTGGATGGAAACGAAAATATAAAAATGAGAAGCCGAGTTAAGTATATAAACGCTATTTTGACTTGAACGGATTTCTATATCGATTTTATTCATTTTTATAATGAATATTGAGAAGGCTAAATTTCAAAATATAACATTTTGAAAATATTATCATTTCGAGATCATAATAAAATGCAATTTCAAGTATAATTTAAATTGGTAATGGAAGTTGGAATCTTTTTTAAAAGGAATGTATAAATGTTTTATAAAATATGTTTTTAAATGAAATTGACGAAATATATTATATATATTTAAATGGTTTGAACAGAACGTATCGCACAACGACAGTCGGATTCTCCTAAAACCGGAACCATTCAGTTCGTATCGAAAAGATCTTTCCAATGAATATATGAGATTTAGATTTGAATAGTTAGATTTTAAAATATGTCCAGATCAGTTTTGGAAAAGGTCGCTATGAATGTAGTTCGGAGGCTGATATTGGAAACCGATTGTAAGGGCCTTATTAAAAGTACTAAACATATGAATAAATTATGTAAAATCATAATAAATGATTTGGAATGATTTTGGATGAAATATTCCCCATTTGAAAAGATAAAAGGTACTTTTATCTGAATGAACTAGTTAATAACTAGAATAACAATCCATTGATTTTTAGAAATAATAAATTGGATATGTGAATGGTTTCGCAATAACTAGAAGTTTCCAACATATAAATTGGAATCAAATGGAGAATGAGACTTTTGGGTTTGTCGTGAATGGTATTTTCATTAATACTATTCTTAAACCCTATTTGTGAATGGAATGAACTTTTTGATTGAGATTTAGAGATGTTTTCCAGTTTATTTAATTAAATTAGGATTGAATGGAATTCAATTCATAATAATTGAAATAAGCTTCTGTGAAGGAAGACGTGTACTATTTATGGAATTTAAAAAGGCTTCTTCGCTATTCCACTTATAGTATTAGCCTGATACGGAAATTTATATCAATTATAAATGGTTTAGATTTCTGTGAATTCCATATAAAATGGAAGATGGTTTTGGATTTATCGTGAACGGTGTTTTATATGACATTTGTACTTTAACCCAAGTAAAGACACGATTAATTTCCAAAGGTTGAATAATCATTAAGTAATGATTTTTTATATTAAAACTGAACTAGAGTTTATTGAATCATTAAGTAGATTAAAGTGAGAATGGGATAATTGAATTTATCAAATTCAAGAAACATTCGAGAATGGAGTACCACCTCCAAGCGATATTTAAATCTTCAATTAGATTTGAACGTTAAGTGGTAATTAAGTTTACCGATAACATGGTGGGTGTTAAATATGGAGTACTACCAGTTTTGCTTCATGGGATGAGTAGGCTGGGATTTGGATAACAAAATGAATGATTACTTCGGTAAGTCTCGATAATCCCGACTAGTTTTATAAACCTTAATTCGATTTAGGATTGTTAAAAGATAATACCAAATCTTTTGCAATGATTTTTAAAGAAAGATTTAAACAAGAGGTTAAATGAATTGAATCTTTGATAAGATTAGTAGGAACCTTTCCTAGAGTTATGAATATTTGAACAAAAGAATATTTTGGATTGGAATGAGGCGTATGATGTGTTTATATATCATTTGATTATAAGATGCGTGAGTTATTCGGAAAGAGTGTGTTTAACTTGTTCAGAATAACTATTACGATGATTAAAAGTCGAAGGTATTGAAGACGGTGCAAGGTCGACAATATTCACATCGAATGGATTGCTACTGATGTCTTTGATTGGATTTGCTACCTTGAAGGGGTTATAATGGTTGTTGTCTGGACGTATTTATTGATTGTCCGCATATGTGAGGGCATCTCTCCTGTATTGGACATATGAGACGAGAAATAAGGTGCTTCTGGTTTTGTTCAGACCAGAACAACTTGTAAATGGATTATGTGTCTGACACTGGATTTTATTCTATGTTGATTGATTTCTATTAGATATATATCTATTTGGTGGCAGAGAATTTATTCTCTTGCTCAACACCCTTCTCTGAGATGTACGAGCTCAGAGGTTATATATTGGTAGACATCAATTGTATGCTGAGATGCAATGATCAAGGCTTTTATTGAAAAGCAGGGTCTTGAGGATGATGATCAAAGCATGACTTTAATTAGCATAGCTTTGTGTATGGCGTTAATTCGCGAGCCTCACACCTCGGTATGAGTCAAAAACGGGATAGTGACTGCAGGGAGTGCATGCATTTCTTTCTTGCTAGAAGTGGTGTCATGGTATGGAGCCCAAACATTTTTATTTATGTGGTTGATGAATTGCAAGGCGCCTCGGATATGTTTGGTCGACAATGGCCATTTTCGAGGTCTGATAGGACCGGGAAACGTATTGTTCACGAATAAATAATCCAAAAATATTAGGTGTGGACCGGCCCTGACGCTAATCAAGGGTTGCCTATAGGTGTGATCATGAGGCATTTGTTAGAGTGTCTCGAAATCAGTGAGGATGAACCCTTGCCTCGACTCATAGATGGAATCCAATTTCCAATATGACATCTTTCGGTTTTAGTTGGAAACCTATATGGCGATATAGTAGGATGGGGTACTATGTCATCTATGATTGATACATGTATATCTGAAGTTGTTTTGACACTATGCACTTATAATAATATCAAAGATATTTATTTTAAAAATGTACCAAGCATGTTTGGCTATTACAAGGTAAAACTCTATCCTATGGTTTGTGTTGCATTGTGTAATGGGACCTGAGTCTTATAATAATTTCATTTTTTCGAAAAGCATTACGTTGTTTACAAATTGTTTTATATTGGATTATTCATGGGAGTGAACCCGTTCCACGACATATGACATAGTCCCGTGATTTACCCTATTTTAAAGTAAAAGTTTTATAATTGTTTTAAGTTCTCGCACCAGTCCTATAACTGACCTGGAGTTCATTGTTTTCGCCTAAACTCTGGGTGCTCGTATTTTCCACACGGGCAGCTATTAGTTTTGGTTTTGCAGATTTCTATTTAACAGGATCCTGGTTTACAGCTGGAGCTATATTCGGAAAGCTTTGTATATGTGTATTTCTTTCAGTTGTGTTAGTTGATGTATTTCTGCTATGCATTGTATTTATACATTTTTATTTCTGATGTATGTGTTTTATTAATCTCTGATATTATTTTTCCACTGTGTATATTATTTATTCATACTTTGATATTCTTGTACTATGATGTAAATTATTGTAATAGCAATGAAAAGTTTTGTCGTTCTGTGTTTTGATGCGTCGTGTTCCCACGCAATCCGCGTTCTCGTTCGGTCTAGACCGGATGGGGATTTCTGGTCATGTCAATCAACCATTCTACTATTTGAAAATGAAAGGAAGGATTCTTCAGTGGATATTCCTGAGATTGTATTTAAGCTGAAAAAGGAAGAAAACGATAAAGTTGCCTAGTATAGTTGTGTATGCTTATTAGGATAATATATATATATATATATATAGTTTGAAAACTTTTTTCAAAATACAAGGACACCTCTCATACGTATAATTTCTCTATAATCGAGTAACCTAGGCTCTGATACCAAATGTAACAACACTCCGAGAGTGGGCCTAAATTTCGACCCAAAAAAGGCGCATCGAAACTTAGAGCCACTCTAAATGGATCATCGATTCCTATAAGGAATTACACTTGCGTAGAATAACATATAATATAACATGACGGAATCTCACATAGCGGAACGAAAAAATATAATATCAAAATAAGATGCACCATTAATTAAAAGCTATTGATTTGGATACAAATTGTCAAATACATTATTCATAATGGTACATCATCATTGTTCATTATCCAGAGTTTCCATAAGTAAAAGAGCAATAATAGCTTGCAGTAACATAATAGTCTCATCACCTTCTTCAGGCTCCATCATCTTTTCGTCCATTGAGTCGCTACCCCACCTATTGACATGTTGGATATGTTAAGGAAAGGGGTTAGAACATAAAATCTTGTGTGACTGAAAACAATATTTGCTTAAAGACTATACTTTAGATTTGGTAGGTTATATATATCAAGGTATGTCTACGAAATACATAGGTACACACATACAAAAACTAGTTTAAACAATGAGGTAGGTATCTGAAACAATCACTTAAGACCTTCATTGATGCATTCAGGGTGATGACCCAACAAGGTGGACATTCTCGGTCACTTATAGCCCACTCTAGTATGTTTATTAAGGGTGGATTCTTATGATCTCTTATGACCCTAAGGCGGACCCTAGCCTCTTAAGATCTCGTCCTAGCATGTCAACGTTCTTAAATATATACTCTCACAAGTAATATGAGAAATAGTATCTCACCGCTTAGTACTGGTTTAGGGTAGGCATGTATTTAGCCATTTAAGAACCCTCAGGAAGATGCCTCATGTTACTACTTAACTGATATTATGGTAGAACACCTGTGATGCTTAAGACTTCTCTTAGACGGTTGGTTAAAATAGCATGTTGTATTCCATGTATACCAAATCTATCCCTAGGTTGGCTCTCCCTATACTCTTAGAGGAAGTGGACATTTCAGTAAACTACCCTAATCCATTATTTCCATGACTAACCACTTTTAGAGAAGGAGGACCCATAGACCATTTCAAATCTAATAAGGGAGGGTCTCGTGACTTTGGTCCAAATCCAAGGAATAAACATTCGGAATGGTCCTAGTCCTTACCACTTAAGACCTTAACTAGATAAGAAGAAAGTCAACTACTTAACACCTTCTCAAGGCATAGTAAGCCTACCTATTTACATGCATACTATATATATATATATACACATATATACAATAGGCCTCTCATATTAAACCCTCCACTTGTAGATGTTGGATATGCTGGGCGGTTTCGGCAGGCTTCTACTATAAGCAGACTTAAACTCATGTCATAGTGTACTAAATTAAATGGCCCATGGCACCCAGACCTCTCACATTAGCCAAACTCACTTGTGATTGCTGGATTTGCTGGTTGGTTTTGGGCAGTGTTCTACCATAAATAACAACTAACCTCGTGTTTGTGTGTCATTATTAATATATATATATATATATATATATATACATACATATATATATAAACCATTTTATATGCGTGTAGAAGCAACAATTCATATGGGGACATTTCAAAATTCTAACCTTATTCTAACATATTTATTACGTCATTATTTCGTTTAAATGCGTTGATTACGTGATACAAATATAATATTTAATACATACTATAAATGCTAATTTCCATTCAAATAAAGAAACATTTTAACTGTGTAAATTGTTAACCTGATCCACATTAAATGTATACAAGCTAATTCCCATGTCAAAGTACTAAATACATTTCATAATTAATGATAGCAGTAATGGGAAAAATAATAACATTCTATCAAAACTTATATTCCTAAGCTTGTTAGAACAATTCAGGTAATGAATTAGAAACAAGGTGTTAATTTCATATATATATACACATATATATACATATATAACATACACACACACACACACACACATATATATATATATATGAATATACATACATATATACATAGATCTTTATTTAATCCAATTAACCCTTTTCTATGTTGTACATAAAAACATTAACATTTGATTTATTTCAATTCTGAATACGTTCAAATTATCCAAATGAAAATCTAAACCTATTAAAATAGTAAAACAAAATCAAATCCTATTCTTTAACATCACAATCATCTTTAAGTAAAAGAGATAAATCAAACTAAATAAAAGTGAATCACCAAAATATTCTTCATACATACCCAAACAATTCACAAACCCAAACATCAATTGACAACTTTGCGAGATATATAATAAAAATAGGAGATTTGGGTGTTTTATAATATACTGTTATCGTGAAACCAAATCTCCCTAGGCATACAAATGAATATAAGAATCTAAAAAATGTAGAATTTAGCCTGAACAAGTATTATTTCCACTCACAAAGATTTTGGAGAAGAGATAATACTGATTTGAATGCTGAAACAGTCATTCTTCGAATTCTACTGTAGATCTATACAAGAGAATCATATAGATTTGAATCTCATATATAAATTAATGAAATTCCAAAATATAGACTAAATAGAAATGGATTAGAAATAAAATTGGTTAGGGATAGAAGACGAAACCTAAATTCCAGGAATGTCAACAGTAGAATGGAGGAACAGAGAATGAAAGGGTTTAGAGATTTCTAAGATGAGTTTGGTGGTATTTATAAGTGTGTAGATAAATAGGAACTGTCAGATTAACTTAGAATTAATCCAGGCTATTCATTTTATATAAACCAACCTAAAACATCTCCCAAACCAGCCCTCACTGGACTCTGGCCGCACCTGGTGGTCGACCTCTCCCCTAAGAGGGTGGTCGATCAACGGTCAACACTCCTTCTAAGGGGTCGATTGACCTCCTGGTCATTAATATGTCCAGTGGCCTCTTGGTTCTTGGTTTTAATTGTCAGCCCTTTAAGACCGAGTTTGAGAACAAGTTCATTCCTATCGTCCAAAAGTCTATTTTATTTAAGAAGTTTGTTAACCTGAAATAGAAAGAACATACGGTCTCTAATATGTTTTAGAATTTGAAGCTCTCTCAAAATATGAGCCTTCATTTATAGATACTCCCTTGAGGAAAATAAGAATTCATAATAGGGTTGGACGAGTATCTAGGAGAAGCTTATGGATCATATTGGTGTTTCTTTAAAGAAATAGGTTGAGAAGGCCTTGAGGCACGACAGTATGTTCTCCAAAAGAACTATTGTTGATGCTACTGAGGAATCAAAGCTGTAGCAGAGCAGTGGAGGTAAAAGGAAGTGGAATGGGAAAAAAAGAAGCAACGAGGCAAGGATGGGCCCAATAAGAAGAAATTCTTGTGCGAGGTGGTCTGATTCAACTGCAACAAAAAGGTGTACTTTTGTAATAAGTGCAGAGCTATCAATATAGAGAAGAATTGCTATAACTACGATAAGACAGGACGTCTGAAGAAGGATTGTCCGGATCCTCTTATGGATAAGTAATTGGTGAAGACTTATGCCTTGGACGCAGTTTTAACTTCTTCTAATGCAACAACTGCTAAGAATAAGGTAAAGAGTATCATGGTACAAGGTATGCTTTCTATCAGAGATGTTTCTATTAGAGTTTTGTTTGATATTGAGCTACACGTTCTTTTATCAGCAAAGATTTAGTGTGTAGATTGAATTTGCACCCTGAGATCATAGATGAGTTTGTGATTGTGACTAACCTGGTAGAAGGATCTATTGGTCTCTATGTGATTTGTCGTGGTCTTATTTTACCGCGTAGTGGATGCTCCTTTGTTTGTGACTGTTTTGTTTTGAACTTTACAGTGTTTAAAATTATTCTGGGTATGGACTGGCTTAGGAAGTATGCGGGTACAATGGATTGTGAGAGGCTTAAGGTGACAGTTGGAAACATGGAAGGGTAAGGATTTGTGATTGACTGTTTACCGAGGGACAATGTATAAGTCAGCCTTTTGTATCGCTTGTGATTTCATAGGTAGGATTGTCATCTATGACTATTGTTTGTGAGTAATCAGACATCTTTGTGGAAGTGATGGTTTTACCATTACATCGAGGGATTGGATTTAGGATTGATTTAGTGGATGGATCTAGATCGATTGTTAAGCCTTTAAGGCAAATATCACCTATGGAGCGGAAGGATTTAGAGGTGCAGGTGGGAGACCCATTGAGAAAGGGACTCATTCAGAGGATCGTATCTGAGTGGAGTGTACCTATTGTGTTCATAATAAAAGAGAATGGCTCATTGAGATTGCATATGGAATATTTTGAGCTGAGTAAGGTGACTAAGAAGAATAGGTATCTATCATCGACGACTGATGACTTTTTCAATGAGTTTCAGATGCTAAGGTGTTTTCCCATAAGGATTTGGCTACTAGATCTCACCAATTGATAATGGCAAGTGATGGTGTGTCGAAGGCTGCTTTTAGGGCACCACTGGGTTTCTTTGAGTGGTTAACAATACTGTTTGGATTGGTCAACGAAAATACGTACTTTGTGGATCTTATAAATAGGATATTCAAAGATCAGTTGAACAAGTTCGTACTTGCATTCGTGGATAATATTCTTTTACTATTAGACGAAAGAGAAAGAAAAGACGCACTGAGGATTGTGCTTGATATTTTGAAGAAGCCCAAGTTAAGAGTTAAGTTAGATCATGTAGTACTCAGAGAGGGGATCGCAATAGATCCTACAAAGATAGTAGCAAACCAAGATTGGAATTGACCTAAGATTGCTATAGACATTAGGAGCTTCCTTAATCCAGCTGGGTATTATAGGCGTTCCATAAAGGACTTCTCCATCATAGTTGTTTTGTTAACAACTTGATGAAGAAATATCAAGCTTTTGTTTGGGGTGCTAGGTGCAAGCATACTTTTGTGGTTCTGAAAGACAGACTGATGAGTGCACTGGTATTGGTTATTCCAAGTGGGAACGAATGGATGATTGTATACAAGGATGCTTGTGGCACGAGGCTAGGTGCAGTATTGACAGAGAGGGAAGGTTGTCGTTTATGTGAGTTGATAGTTGAAGTCGAGCAAAAAAAAGTACCTTGCTCCTAATTTGGAATTGACGATAATTGTCTTCACTTTGAAGATATTGAGGCACTACTTCTTGGGAGAAAAATTTGAGTTGTATACGAATCATAACTCCTTGAAGTACCTTTTATTTCAAAAGGATGTCAATCCACGACAGCAAAAGTGGTTAGAGTTTTTGGATTTATATGATTTTAATATTTCTTATACTCTGAAAAAGGGTAATGCAGTAGCAGTTGCCTTAAGTAGGATTAATGCTGGACTTGGAGCAATTTTTTTAAGAGTGGAAGCAATTGGAGTATTTGGCCGAGTTTGATTTTAAACCCATTGTGAGTTGGAGCCTAAAATGTCGGCGAGCTTATCCATCAAAACCACTATCATCAAAAGGATTGGAACAAGCTGAAAGCGAGATGTTAAGCTAGTGGAAATTGTAAAAAATATTGAGATGAGAGTTGATTCTTAGGATTTAAAACAATATGAGATTTACCGAGATGGTTGGCTTTGCAAGGATGGAAGATTGTATGTTCCATATGTCGATGGGCTTCGAGAAGAAGTTTTAAGGGAATGTCATCATTTTAAGCTGATTATCCATCCTGGTAGTAATAAGTTGCATCAGGATATGAGGTAACTTATTATTGGGAAGGTGAGAAGAGTGATGTAGGAAAGCCCATCTCGAAGTGTATAAACTGCTAGTTAGCGAAAGCTAAACAAAAGAAGCCACGTAGATTGCTTCAACCACCAAAGATCCAAAATGGAAATGGAATTAGGCATCTACGGACTTCATTGATGGATTTCCACAGACCATGGTAGGTTATGATAAGATTTAGGTAGTAGTTGATAGGCTAGCCGAGAGTGCATGGTTAGTACCTACCAAGTCCACTAGGACGACTTCCAAGTTAGGCGAGCTATATATTAGATGGACTGTTCGATTTCATGGTGTACTAAAGGGATTGTAAGTGGCAGAGATCCATTATTCACTAGTGGATTCTGGAAAAGTCTGCACAAGATGTTAGGGAACGAGCTACATTTGAGTACAACTTATCATCCTTAGACGGAACGAAAGACTGACAGGGAGAATCGAGTTTTGGAAGATCTCCTCAGAACTTGTGTTTTGGACTTTGGACGATCTTGGGATGATCATCTCCATTTTGTGAAATTTTCTTATAACAACAATTATCAACCAAGTATCGGCATGACACCTTATGAAGCATTGTATGGCAGACCTTGTAATGGACTATCTTTTTGGTGGGAAGCGAGAGAGAAGACGATACTTGGGCCATAGATGATTCGAGAGACTTTGGAAAAAGTAGTGATCATTCTTCATTGAATGGAAGCCACTTAGGATCGTCAAAAAGAGCTATGCAAATAAAAAAAAACAGATTTGGAATTCTTTACTAGAGATATGACATTTATGAAGGTTTCTTCTCCTAGGAATGCAGTCTATTTTGGTAGGAAAGGAAAGTTGGCATTAAGATTTGTTAGACCATTTTCGATCGTTGAGAGGATTATGGCTTTAGCTTATAAGCTGGATCTATCTTAGAAGATAAAAGATGTGCACAATGTTTCTCGTGTTTCCTACCCACGGAAGTTTGTGCACGACTCTAGCATTGTAATGGCATAGGATCAGCTTGAATACATAGATGAAGAGCCACAAGTTTCAAGGCCTCGTAAGTTGCTGCTTCATATTGTGTGGAATGAGATGAAAAGCTTAGGAGGAAGCCAGTTAAGCTAATTAAGGTGCAGTGGGCAAATGATGATGGCAATTGTGCATGGAAGATGGGAAAGAATATGAGGGAGGGAGGCGAATCCATTACTTTTTGGGTGGTATATCCCATTTTCCGAATAAACTTGCATTATTGTACCTACACTATTAAAGTTCCATATGCTAAGATAGGAAATTACTTACATGGGTTGTTGGATTCTAGGTTGCATGTTAGGTTGGATGCTCGTAGATGGTAGGCAGAATGTTGTGTTTGCTACTGGCTATTTTGGGGATTTCAAGGGCAAAATTCCTAAAGGAGAGAAGAATTAATAACCCACATTTTACATACTACAGGATCATAAAATAATTATATTTTATTGATAAAATGTCGTATCATTATAATGTTCTATAGTATGGTTTTGTGTGATATTTTACATATCTATGATTTTTTGAATTGTTGTGTGACCACTTTTAACCTTGACTATCTTGTTCTGGCCATAACTTCTGACCGAAGTAGAATTAGATGGTCTAACCGAGCCTATTAGATTAGAATGACGGTCTTCCATTTCATAGAATGGGCATATAAGCGATTTGGATAAGGGATTTTATAAAGAAATGGTAGTTTCAAGTTTTTGAGACCGTTGGAATGAATTAGAGACAACCATTGGGATGAGATTAGCTAGCCAATTAGACAAATGACTTGTAGTTATAGATAAGGGATGAAGTAGAATAACCCAGTCTTTTCTCCTCGTCTTCCATCAACCCTAGAACTATGATCTACTTTAGTTCTTCCCCTCAAACCCTAAATCACACTTAAGCTACTTCTAATTGCCTAAAAGAGATTAGATATTCACAGATCTACACATTTTCTTTACTTAGAAGGTTGTTTACATCAATTCCTCACTATCCTAAATTATCTCATATGAATCTATTTAGGTTTGTTTATTTAGTAAGTATTTTTGATGTCTTATTGTACTATGTTGCATTATATGCTTAGGTTAGGAGTTTCTGTCACTTATGTATTTAAATCACCCAAAAGTATGAATTTATTTGTTAATTTCATATTTTAAATGCTAGATTAACTGAAATAAACATATAATGGATTAAAATGATAAAATTAGATTGAATTGTAAGTATATTTACCCTAGATCTATGCATACATGTGATAGATCATGTTTTCTATGTGCTCGAGTGTTTTCTTATGAATGATGTTCATATGCTTTGCTGTTTGATTTTTCAAAATGCTTTTTTAGATGTTATATCGGATTTTGTGCTAGAATTGCTTGCCATTAGGACTTAGATTGAAGATTGGAGGATATTAGGATCAAAGTTCATCGGAACTACACGAAACTAGAGGATAGGCTCTAGAAGGCGTCTTTATCATGCCTAAAAATTTTAGTAGAAAATTTGCTAAGTGCATGGATCGGTACCGATCCATGGGCATCGATCCATCATACTTCAATGAAATGACATGCGATCTCTGGTGGAGGAATGTGAGGGCATATGGAAGGCTTTGGCAAAGTTTGCTGAAGTTTTGATGAAGCAGGTGGCTAATGATGGATGGATTGCCATGTTTGCAGTCACATATGATAGGGAAATGTAATGTTAGACCCAGGAGAAGCTGGAGGGAAGCTTAAGAAGGGCCAAGAGCACTTAGCCAAAATATGGCTAAGCAAATGGATCAATATCGACCCATATGGTATGGATCGGCACCGATCCATACGTAGAGCTGTCAATTTCCTACACGACACCAAACCTGTATGGTAATTAGCAGGTTTACCCGACCCATTTAGTTGGCGAATCAATTTCGGGTTAACCCGAATTTGACCTGTTTATAAACAAGTGGGTTTAGGGTTGATCCGCTAACCGGATTTTGACCCGCCAAACACAGTTATATGTTGTATCCCTTCCATACTGTTAGTCTTTTATGCATGATGTTAGTGTTTGTCTTTTATGTATGCAGTAATCAATATGCTCATATATTCTTGTGTAAGCTGTTATATTTTACTAATTTATTCTTGTATGCTATTAGTTATATTTTACTTATTACAACTGTTTCTCTTCCATACTGTTAGCCTTTTATGCATGCAATATGCTCATATATTCTTATGTACGGAGAATGATTGTTGGATATAGTGATTTCACGCTTTATATATGTGTTGTCTATTGGTGATTTTTTAACTTGTTTGTTGGTGATTTTATAACTTGTTGCATGTTGGTAATTTAATAACTTGCTACATGTTGGTGATTATATAATAGTGCTTCCTGTTAGTGATTTGGTTCTTTTGTTGTTTATATCAATGGGCAGTATTTGTCAATGGGTCAAACAGGTAAATGCAACATAACCCGTTTAGTTAAATGGGTTGGGTCAAACCACTTATAAACGGGATGGGGGGAAATGGCCCATTTAATAAACAAGTTAACCTGAGCCATTTATAAATCAACACGAACCCTACTCGACTTGATCCATTGGCAGCCCTATCCATAGGGGTGAATCAACATCGATCCATAGGGGATGGATCAACACTGATCCATCAGGGAGACGAGTTAGGTCGTGCGATCGATGGAGGATGAAAAGGGGCTCTTCATAATCATGCTAGCGATTGTGGCTTGTTGATTGCTTTTATGGATTGGAAGTTATAGCACGATGAAGTTATGACTCTTCAATGGAAGACCCGGGCGAGAGTGGGTTCGAAGGGAGATGATAGACATCACATGGTGAACGTGACTGTATGGTAAAGGCAGTTCATGGTGCAATGAGACTACAAGGCAATAGGCACTGCTCGCAGTGTTTGCTAGAGATTTAGAACAACTTATGGCGTTATAAAGCTGCAAGTGAATGAAAGTAGTTTGTGGTGTAACAAAGTTGCAGGGAAATAGATTGGCTAAGGTAAATTCCAACTTATGATAGAGTGATGGAACTATGATAATTGGGAGTACTAAGAAATCGTTGATAGCTCAGAGTTTTCTAGTTGACTCAAAGCAAGGGTACCATGAGGAAAGCAATTAGGATCGTGGAGACTTTGTACCTTGGAAGGGTGTAACTTAGTGGTGATGTAAGAAATGTTTTGGTGTAAACATGGAATTCGACTAGAACTGGGATTTCCACTAGTCTCTCGCTAAGCAAGGGTTTACATACGGGTTATTAATATATTCACAGCTTTAGAAGGTGATAGTTAGGATCTGGATGATGGATGCTATATTTTTTATGATTGCTTTTGTTTATACTTCGTTGGATAAACTACGACCGAGGCCGGTGTAAGCTATGCATATTCTTCTGTCATATGATTATGTCTATCATTATTATTATTTTGAATAGCATTTTTTATCTGATTACTATGTCCTGACTCTTTGGCTGCAGGGATGGGTTAGGTATAGGGCTAAAGCTGTCTATTTTCATCTTTTATAGTATAGCTACTGATATACCTTATCGCTCACACCGAACTTTTGCCTGACCCAAGGTTTTATATTTTCTCTTATTATCTTGGGTGTCGTTAGGTATTATCATTAGGTGTACATTGATTTTGTTGATGAGTAAACTAGATTTCAGGTCAGGTTACGATAGTGTCATAGCAAATATGAGCTTGGTAGAGATTTAGTGTATATTATACATATATATATGTGTGTGTGCGTGCGTGTGAGCGAGCGCGCGCACTTTCTATTATGAAATATTGTGAGTGTTGTAGTGAGGATGAGATGTACCCAAATATTTTTATTCCATGCACATGGCTCGGTGATACGATGCTATTTTGTTCACTCTGTTATGACTCACTACGTTATTGTCTATATTTCTTATTATAATTTATCTGTGCATTGCGAGACATATGATAGATTTTACTTCGTTTCTACCCTCGATAGTCGTCCCATATAAGCTTGGACATTTTCAGCACATTATTCCCTTATTTACTTGCAAGTGATATGGGTGGTAGTAACATTTCACCAGCTCCATATCGAATTGGTATTTTCATATTCGACTGGAGTTTGAACTTGATTTCATATTCGATTGAAGTTTGACACTTTAAACTGCTGGAACCAAGTTCATTCAAATTTGAGTGAGCGTATCATGAACAGTTATGCTTAAGAAAACACATATTTACCTCTTGCTCTTTAATTTTTCATTGAATTAATTGTCGCTGCTTATTTATAGAATACGTGATAGCTAAATTACTTAATTTTCGATTATTTAACTTTTTTTCTTTATTTAATTTTCGATGACCAGCTTTTTTTGGTCTAAATTTGTTTCTTAGTTCAGTTAAATTTAAATAAACAAGCCTACACACACTAACTCATATTAACGTAACACGAAAATGTGATAGTTGTGTATTCACATGATTTTTAAACTTTATTTTTTGAGGATTATTTTGGATTCTACTATTTGTTAGTTTCAGTGTAAACAAGTAGAATTATTATAGTAAACAAGTGTGAATTTGTGCTATGCACATGGTACGAAAATAATTATATAATGTGAAACAATCAGCTAATTGATGTGATGTTTCGCAATAATGATTTAAAATAAAAATAAAAAAATCGTCATATAATTACAATTTTAAATGGTTTTGGATTGAAAATATAGCATTAAAGCGGTTTTTATAATATTAGTACGTTATAAAGTCAATGAGACTAAATTTCAGGAAGGCGGTTGTTAGTCAAAAGTATGGATAGAAAATCCATATTTAAATGGTAAATATGGTAGTGAAGAAACTCCATTTAATACCAAGAGTATTGATCAATTGATACTCGTTTCATAAAGAAAAGTAAAATATTGATTAGTTAAGAATTATATTCAGTTTATCTATTTTTGTTAAAATTGTAGATGAAACAAAGAGTGAAATAAAAGTAGGAGGTTAAGAATATAAGACCTGATTGGAACTAAAATAGGATGATCAAAAGAAACTGCATATAGGTAGGCAAACAAATTCATAATTTTTCCGTTGCCCACATATTAACCTTTTTTTTGGGCCCAAATTAGAAGCTATTATTTTTATGGAACATTGAGAAGTTCGGATCCCCTTTTAATTGTAAGAAAATAAATAAGTTAGGTTGGGTCCAAAATCATGTAATATATAGCATTATAAAAGCTCATTCAATTTTACACTTTTCATATTTTTTAATTTTGAATAAAAACTGAAGTTCAAGCAATAATATCAATGAGCGCGCTTTATATCTTATATTTAAAAAAGATGACAATGATGGTAAGCTTTATTTTTTTTTAGAAGTGAATAAAAGAAATAAGTTAAATTAATAATCATTCACCATGTCATGACGATATCTGAAATTCATGATCATTTTGTTTGGATTAATGCTTACTTACTTATATACTATTAGAGTCCATGAAACTCAAATATCACATAATGTTGGTTATTTAAAATTACTCCCTGGATGAATGGATTTGGGTAAACCAAGTCAAACTCTTGTATATCTTATACATTAGATAGTTGATTTTGTTAACAAAGTTTAAGCTAAAATTATAACACATGTATACACGCACATTCGCACGTGCATGCACATATGCACAGACATACACACATATAAATCTATATAGCTTTTATTTCAATTTATTGCCATGTATTTATTTTACTTATTAGTACTATCATAAATGGTCAAGATTTTTTATATATCCAACAGCTCGTAGATGCCACATAAGAAAATCAATGAAATTTGGCAAAGATCACGATTATAAAGTGAAAATATGTATAAAATATAAGGTTATTGGATTTGATTTAGGATTTTAATTGAAATTTATGAGTAATAAGGTGTTTAGTAGAAAAAAGTTAAGTTTTATAAGTTAACAGAGTGATTTCAAAATATATTAGGTAAAATAAGGCTAATAAGACTCAAATTTAAGTGATTGGAAATAAAATTATTCAAGGGAAGTGAAGTTATTTAAATATATAATAGATATGCAAATGGTTAATTCTAACTCGATATCTTATTAAGAGCATGCTAAACCAAGCATCCAAGAGTATATTAAATAAGCATAGCTTAACATCTAAAATATTAAATTAAAGGAGGAAAAAAATTGAATGAAATTCAATAATGACTATCATGCTCTTAACCTTTGGAGTATATTCAAAAAGTATAAAACATAACTATATATCACACACGTAACAGTCATTTCTTGCTCTATAAAGCCATATACAAATTTTCAGCAACACGTGCGCTCCAAAGATCAATCAAATGGAATCATCCAAATGACCTTCCATGTGTATTGCATACATGCAGCATTAAACAATTTTTATTACGATTACTTATGATGTCTTTGTCAGCATTGTGGATGAATGAACAGGGAATACATTTTCTAACTTACAAAGATGCATCGATCACATATATAGTAATTATTTTATATCTATTGTACTGTAGCTGACAACAAACAATAAAGTGAATTTAGCGCAAGCAAACGTAAAATTGTACTTTTCATTACTTGAGAATATTTTAATCTATGAATATTTACTAGCGAACGTTTTATTCTTCAACAAAAGCGAACACTGAAAAGCATGCTCAATTATCTTGAACTTAGAGAACATGTTAAAAATAACCATACAAAATTATATAGTACTGTAACACCCCGTATGTTGAATAAATTGTTATAATATAAATCAGGGCAGAATTAAATTTTAAGAACTGAATCAGGGGAAACGGGCTATGCCATTGTGTTCGTCTCGGAAAAATACGTGAAATAGAGTCCGAGTTTTCGAAGATCGGAGTCCGTATGACCCAGTTAAGGCCCGAAGAAGTTTTCAAAAAATTCAAGTTCAAAACAGATTTAAAATTCAAGTTCAAAATTCAAAAAATAGGGCTGGGCGGGAAAATTCCCGTCAGCCACCCCAAGTCGACTTGGGAGTCGACTTGGGAGTCGACACAGCCGAACCCAAGTCGACTGCCCTATCGACTTGGGAGTCGACACAGGTGGCCGGGCAGTTTTGCCTGGTGCACCATTTGAGTGAATTGGTCAGGTTTGGGCTGTGTTTTGGGGCTTGTGACGAAATCTGACGGCTCTAACCTAAATTAGGGTTAATCTAAGGGCCTAAATTACATCCTAAATCTATAAATACATCCTAAGACTACCCTAATCCATACTAAAAATAGTTACAATGTCATCATGCCGTCAAAATGCAACTTAGAAGGAGCCTCCACAAATTAAAGAGGAAGATAGCTTCTCAAATCAAGTTCTAATCAACTCTAGCAACTTAATCTTCTTCATAGGAGTGCTAATCAACAAGTTGTGAGTTTCTATGCCTTTAGCAAGCAATTGCTAAACTAATTATGATAGGATGTAATGAGGTTATGGTTATGAATGTGGATCAATGCAAGTTATGTTATCATATGCTATGTGCTCATGATGTTAGTTATGCAAGCTTTATGCTATATGTCCATGATGCTAGTTATGCAAGTTTTATGCTATATGTTCATGATGCTAGTTATGCAAATCACTATGATAAACATTGATCCATTATGACACCATGATATGCAAGTTTGGTGTTTGATTATATGCAAGTTCATATATGACATGTTATGCAAGTTTGGTGTATGATTATATGCAAGTAACATGTGCAAGTTTACACCTTTGTATGATATGCATACATATGCAAGTTTACCCCTTTGTATGTCATGCATATATATGCATGTTTACCCCTTATTATGATATGAGGAACATATGCAAGTTCATCCCTTTTTAGACCTATGACATGTATGCAAGTTTATCCCTTTATGATAGGTCTATGACATGAACATCTATGCAAGTTACCCTCTTTATGACATATGTGATTCATGCAAGTTTGGGTTGATTATTTATGCTAGTTGGGTTTGATGCTATGGTCATATATGCAAGTTGACACCTTTAAAATCCATGTTGATGCTAATGTTATGCTAAGTTTAACCCATTGTATTGGTGATGAATCTTCCCTTTTAAGTATGTCATGTTAGCGTATTACATGGGGAACGATGGGGTTAATATTCATGTTAACAAAATTGTGATGAAATTGGTATGATGTGGCATACCATAAGTGGATGGACATAATTGAGTCAATTATGTACATCATTAAATTGGAATTAATTAGGGAAAATTAATTCAAAATATGGGGGCGATTAATTAGGTGTAATTAATCGACTAAGACATGAGGTTGGACCCTTTTGTAGCATAAGACTGCCCGGACCCGACCGACAAATCCAGCGGCTACAAATGATTGGCCCAATGTGAGAGGTCTTAGGCATAAACTAAATATGTGACAAGTGTAAAGACACGAGGTTAGACTCTGTTATGGCGTAAGGCTGACCGGACCCGACCGGCAAATCCAACTGCCATAAAAGACAGTCTAATGTGAGAGGTCTTTACAAAGGTTACGTTCTTAATCAATTAAGAAACACTTAACCAGATAAGCATGTAGTGGGGCATGAGGGGTTAAGTGGGTGCCTTGGGTGGCATGTGGAAATCAAGTAAGTGCCTTGGGTGGCATGTGGAAATCTAGTGGGTTGCCTTGGGTGGCAATAGAAAATACGATTAGAATACTTAACCAAGTGGAAACATGTAATTAAACATGGTTAAAGGGTTAAGTGGGATGCACTAGAAAAGGGACAAGCTTAGGTGGGTAGCTTGTGGGGGCCCATTTCAACCAGTAACCCATATGTATCTTTGTGGGCTCGACCCATGTTGAGGACGGGACACGCATACTGGGTTTGACTATAAGAGGCCAAAACGGGTTAGCGGTGGCAACGCAAGTCCAACGGGTTTCATATGCGTGTGTGGACCCGGGATGGTAGGTAAGACGTTGTTGCATCGTGTAGGTATAAGTTGTGCACCGTTGGTTGTATCGGGTTGCCACTTGGGGAGTGATACACCCCACTGTGGGGCCAGCACGGGTATCTATGTTAGGGAGCCGATCACTTGGGGAGTAGTGGGTACACCTAGTGGAGATAGGGGCAGACGACACCTATGTGGTCAGCTAGGGGTACACGAAACTACTAGTTATATTTTATAAGTCCTTGGGTGGGATCAACATTTAAGTAGGAATGACTGGTGTGGTGCAGTGTAGTAATTACCCTTGGTTGGGTAGATGCGTCTTTACTGATATCTTAGTTCATCCTATGTCTAGTTGGCTTCTTAGTGTAGTCATTTATCCCCAGTCATTACCGTACCAAGTTTATATCATACCCTAATTACTTTAATGATTGTATTGTTAAAGTTATAGGACTCGCTCAGACTTATGTCTGACCCCGTTGTTTTTATCTTTTTTCCCAACCCTCAGGTTCTCAGAGTGGGCCTAGCACTAGTGGGCTTTGATCAGATTGCTTTATCTATTTTTGGAGCTTGGACCGTTGATGTAAAGCTCAGCTTATCTTTTCTATTATGGTTATTAGTTATGTAGTGGGATTATGTACTTATGTTTTTATCAGGATGGATATTTAGTACTTGACCCTTGTTTTAGTTGGTTTTGGTACTGTAACCAAACATGTTTATCTTCTGCTGCAATGAAATGATGTTTTAGATTTTCAAGTATTATTTATATCTGTCTTGTTGTAATTTTTCTGTTCTATATTCACTTAAAATACTCCACCGAAGTTAAGGCATTCCCTTAGTGAGTGACCTTAGCGGGTGTGGGGTGTTACAAGTACACGACAAGCACATTATCCAAACTGGTTATGACATTTGGAATGGTGTAGGTGGTCATGGGTTCGACTCCCACCATGTACGGTCGAACCCACTTACCATGTAGTATGTTATATATTACATAAATTTGTATATAAAGCATAACAATTTTAAATATACACACACACGCGCGCACTCTATAGCAAATACATAGACCAAAATTTGTACGGTTCATTCAAAAAATTATCCATCCAAGCATCGAATATTATAATAAATTCAAAGACAGGAATGTTGTTTAAAAGACATGATGCATATGACACAATTGACAAAATGATCTATCAAAGCATCAAATATCATAACAAATTTGAAGATAGGAACATGCACAATACATACAGCGCATCTAACAAATTACCTATCCAAGCATCAAATTTTATAATAAACTTAAAGACGGGAATGTTGTTCAAAAGGCATAGCATATTAAAACACACATGATAAAGAGGAATGATTGCAATAAAGCATATTATACTATTTAAGTTCAACTATTCTTATATATTTTATTATATTTTGGTAGTACCAATATGTTATGTCAATCAGTGAGAAGAAAATGACACAAATTTCTAGCAAACAACGCAATCATGTTAATGCAATATAGAATTGAAATATATAAGCAAGTAGCAAAATTGAACAGTACATAAATTTGTGATTTATACTCATGATTAGCTAAAGTGTATGTAAAGCATTATTTAAGTTATGAAGTTCAAATATCTACACAGTCCCATCCTTAGTCGTAGATGTTATAAGCTTGACTTGTTAAAAGCATAATGGTTTAAGCATTGATAACACATAGCACACAGACTTATATTAATTACAAAATAGCTCTCTATATGAGACATTGTGAGGTATGAATGATTAGTTATATGCATCCCATGTTTATCTGTAACCAAGAATCGAGGGGGGGCAAACTAGACTATTATTTTCCTTAACTAACTCATATACACACACACATACACACCCCCCCTTTATCGTTTTTTCCTATGTCTATGTCAAACATTTGTTTTCGAATATTGTCTTTGAATTTGAGTTAGTAAAGCTATTGTTATATCATTTTGCATTATTTGTATCTTATCGCTTTTCCATGGAACATCATCTTTATTGTATCCTACATTTATATTTGGGTCAATGACTATGTATCTCTAGAGGGGAATACACTAGGTTATGTTCTTCTCTCGTTCTGTAACTACCACCTGCCGATAGTGTATCTCTAGAGGGGAATACACTGGGTTCAACAAGAACATCTTGTGACCTGGCCACACATGACCGACCACTTATTTGTTCTTCCGTCACCTTGTCATAGTTGGAAATCCAATCTCCAATAAGAGCCCACGATTTTTGATTGTATGCTATGTATATGAAGCGTGAGATGCAAGCGTTCCACTAGATTGCTATTTATTTGTGTTTAGACACTATTATAATATCAGACAAGATATGATTTTAAAAATGTTTTGGGTTATCGTAAGGTAAAAACCATCTGTATTTATGTGTGGACTGATCTTACGGTTATCATTTTCTTTCAAAAGGAATGTTTTGGCCTCAAAAAATCAAGTCGGATGTTGTTGTAAACTTAGCGAGTTTTCTCACTCTGGTTCATCAGACTGATCCAGCATTTGTAATACTCGGGTTACACCGAATTTTACAGGTTTAGGTTATCGGATGCTGTGAAGTCCGAAGATATGCTGAAGGAGTTCAGATGTATTAGTATTTATTCCGCGGTGTGATGTATATGAGCACAGGTTATTATACTAGTCCAGATGTGATGATGTACTCTGATGATTGTAAGTTGTATTTTAATATCTCAATAAAGATTTATTTCTATATTTTATTTTGTTCCGCTACGATGTGAGACTCTGATTATGTATGTTGTGTTCTTTTTCTTCTTCTATTCTAATATTTCTATCTTTCTTATCTCACCTTCTAATTTCTTTCTATTAACTATCTGGTGTTTTCGATACTTGGGTTTTGGCAAGTAATACGGGTTTTAAGTATTCTTGTCAAAATTCGGGGATCAAATACGCTAGGTCTTTACATGTTCAACATAATAGCATTCTTAACATTCATTGCTATCAAGCTATAGCTCTCCAATATTGTTGCATAGGCATGTAACAAACACTTTCAACATTATCGTATTAGTTTTAAGCATTGGAAATTGCAATTAGATATTTATAATATATACGTTTGCGTTTTGTTTTTACTAATAAGTTATTAAATGAAAATGATTTTAAGCTTTTAAAATGTTATATCAAGGATACACCATAAAACAAAAAGTTGACAATGAGTGTATGATTTAAAACCTAGATGCATAAATAATGATCAAGTATTGTACAATTTTAGGAGCAAAATTTCAGTGTTTAAAAACTAGTCCTGCATCTTTAAATTAAATGGTATAAAATAACTTGTAGAGTAAAATCTTTGAAAAAGACAAACTACCTTCATTTTTAGTAATTAACAATGTTACAAAAGCTATACTAATTATGAACACCGGAAATTGGACTAATTATAAATGTATGTTTTTTAAAGCAATTAAATGAGGATGTTTCAGCTTTTGAAGATGTTTTACTTTTACAGGTGGTATGATGTAAACATAGATAAGTAAAGAAAAGGGAGAAGATAAAATTTAAAGCAATGTTTTCTATTGTATCATAGATATCTGCTATTTTCTTGCGGTTTATTAAATAGTTAATGGTTACAATACGTATTTGGAATTGCAGCATTGACTTGAAATTTTAGTTTGCTAACATAGTAAAATGGAATCCTTATTTTAAATTAAAAAATGTAGATCATAGACGACCATGTTCATCACAAGGATATTATCTATTAAAAAGGTTCAATTAATGCATTGGAAATAAGATAATTAAACTACTAAGATTTTCATATTAAACCTCTATTTCTTCAAAAAATATTGTTTATAGTTGAAATATAGCAATATAAAATTGCACTATAAAAGTAATATAAGACAGCCTGTAGACAAAATTTACTTCATTTTTTATCAAATACAACAAATAAACAAACCAAAACAGACATATCAACAAAATCATAGATGCTTAATTTGGGTTGTTGCCCTTTCTTTGATAATATTATTTTGGATTTTAAAGCGTTATCATCAAAGCTAAGAATCATAACACGCCTTATTTCATGAGATCGAACCATTAGATATTAAAATATACATAAATGAGCCAAACAACATTCTTGATGGTTTTGTTTGTTGATGTTTAAAACCAGAGTAAGAAAATGAGTTGAAACAATAAGTTATAGACTTTATATAACAAAATTACACGTGTAAATAAACATGGCCGCAAATTGATTGATACAATTTCAGATTCGATGTTAGTTGTAAGCAACGTAAGTTAAACTTATAAATAGACAACAAATATATTTGTCCAAGCAACAAACAAATATGGCATTTTCTATGGTTGCAACCTGTTATTACGGAATCAAAACATATTTAACCCATTTTATAGTGTGGTGCTAAGGGCACCCCAATTTCCTCTTCCTATTACCACAATTAAAAATTAAAATACATTAAATTCTTTATGCTTCCTAATACCAAACTGATCTTAGAACAAATAAAGTCAACTGAACGAACAGTGATCAATCTCCGACGAAATAATATACGTACGACGATTAACCACCGTTCGAAAATACTGTTTGCGGCAATAAAGCGTTGTTCCATCAATTTCATTCACATCAAGTAACACTTAATGCAATCTTCAACCAAACCGAAATTAGGGTTAATAACTTACTTGATTGAGTTGATTGGGTTGAGACGATGATGCATCTGCAGCTTTCTTCTTCCTCAGCATTAACGACATCAAACGATTTCATGATGATTGGAGGTTAAATCTATGGTTTTTGAAAGAAAGAACGAACAAATTAAAACTAAGAAGGAAAAATAGGTATAAACTGTGGTAGCCCGTATTTGTTAATGTAAGGTATTAGGAAGAGTGGAAGAGATATTTTTGTGGTATTTTTTAGTTGTGGTATAGGTGCCCTTATTGTTAGGATTGTCTCGCATGTTGTTAAGGAGGAATGATGGTTTGGAAACAATAGTCCCATATCACGGAATAAATTGAAGGAATTGTGTACAAATATGAGTTGGTAGGCACGTAACATCAGAGATTCCTTTTGTTATATGGGAGTTGTGTGCCGGCTCATATGCGTGCAAGGAAGGAAGCTTTGTTCAGACCGTCGTTACATAACAGTGGTGTCGGAGCCGAAGGTTCGGACTGGGCCATGCAGGCAAGGCAGTGCTATCAAAAGATACTCGTAGGATGCGAGTCAAGGGGGAGACTGTTAGGATTGCCTCGCATGTTCTTGGGAGGAATGATGGTTTGGATACAACAGTTCCACATCACGGAATATATTGAAGGAATTGTGTACAAATATGAGCTGGTATGCACGTAACATTAGGGATTCCTTTTGTTATATGGGAGTTGTGCGTCGGCTCATATGCGTGCAAGGAAGGAAGCTTTGTTCCGACCGTCGTTACATAACACTAATCACCACACTTTAATTATGTAGAGCGGTAGTTGAAGCTTCAGTTGAACTCTAACATAAAGAAAGAAGAATAAAAGAAGAATTAAGGCTACTAAAATAGGTTAACCAAAGCCAATAATTGGTATTATGAAGCATGAGCGGTCATAGTCGTTACATGCTAATCAACATTAGTAAATTGCAGCCGAATTTAATTAATAGTGGAAAATAGACTCCTGACGGATAACAAGTAGGTGATTACCTGAACCTAGTATGGAGAAGACTGCCATTTGGCCATCATAGGATATGGAAGATGGAAAGGTTCCTCATTGTTGTTGTAGGTGTAAGTGAATTCTTGGATTTGAACTGAACCCAAAGACAACTACTAATCGACGAAAATGAATTTGCTAGATCACAATCTTCTAGGTGGTGCGTGATGCCACAAACTGGCATGATGCATGGATATGGAGAAGGCATATTAGGCAAGCGTCTTTGGGGGAGAGAAGGGCATGAGGCTGAAAATGGGTAAAAGAAAAGTGGAACGATTTAGAGAAGAAAATCTTAACATGCAAAAGCAATACTAGTTGTTATAGTTTTAATCAGGACAAGAAATTTAGAGGCTCACGTGCTTTTAAGTTTTACTGCTCACTAATTATAGTATATAGTATAGATTACTCTTTCTCCTAACTATTAACATTTATTCGAAAATCAAAACCATATGCTAAAACAATTGTTCTTGGAGTAGTTGATTGGTTTATGACCTCAACAACTTCATGTCGGTACCCTTGATCTACCACTAGTGGCACAACTGAAAAATGAGTTATTATTTTTTGTTTGAAAATGTTTTTTCTTCGTTATATAATTTTAAAAAAAACATATCGTAGAATAATCTTTTCAATACTTACCATATTACATTTTTGGATATCTTACAATGTCAGTATTTTCTATATATTTCTGTTAAGTTTTTTCTAAGGCTTAATGTTTACATTTAAGAATTAGGAGAATCTTATGAGAAAATGATTGGTTTGAAAGCATAACTTAATTTAATGATGACTTAGAGTGAAAAATCAAGCATATCCTAAAAAAATACTTGAAAGGTTTTTCATATATAATATAAACAATGCCAAAAATAATTTTTACTTACTACTTTGGTTGTTTCAATTGTTTGTTCATAGAAATCATTCTTTCTTTACATGGATAAGATTATACATATTTTCTTCCTTTCAGAAGTTACACAAATGACTATTTTATGTGAACATGAATTTCTACCATTGCATGCTTATTTCCATGTGCAATATATTTCCTTTCCCACAATCTTGATTCACTTGGGTTGCTTCCTACAATATATTGTTAGTAGATTAAATGTGCAAACCACTATCTATGCCGCCGATAATCAACAATTATAGTATTATCTAATCTCTGTATGTTGATGAAATAGAATTGAGGCAATACCGTATGTGTACAGTCCACATGTGTGTGATTTGTCCGAGTCCAGTAAGCGATATTGTTCCCTTAAAGCGATATTGCTCCCTTATTGACGTGCAGGAGTTGATCAGCAATTCGCCACCCAAGTTTGAACAAACCGTACTCTGCAGTATATGGAAGAGTCTCCGACAAACTCAAGAAAGCTTGTGTAAGAACAGAGCAAAGTATAGGAGAAGAGAGCAGTAGTTATTCAAATTAAACTTTTCTCCTTTGTTTGTCTTCATATATATAGGTGTAGGAGGATGTCTATTCGGGAAGAGGTGCAGCTTTTGAATTCGAATCGCTATGATTGTTGGAAAGATTGCGACCTTTACCAACAGACACTACCATTGGCATTTTGAAAACGCTCGACCAGGTTTTAAAAATAGTTATTTCTTAGTGCACAAGCCCAGCGGCAATCGGAGGCCCAATTAATCACGAGACCCCAAGCGCCCCAAGGCCTTAATTGACCATTTTAATATTAATAGCAAAAGTAATCATCCATTGCTCATGCCATTACCCTAATTCACCCCTCTCCTCTTTCATTTGATATTGTTATCAAGACATTATATATATATATAGTCGCATAGGTTTTATTATTTCCCGACGTGGGGCTTAAAAACTTCCCAAAAACCACTTATACATTTTCAACAATCCCCCACATGAATGAGTGGTCATTTATTCTGTTCTTAAAATCGCGAAACATTTATCATATCAGTAAAAGTAGCACAAAGGCCTTGAAATTTTCCTAGTGTTTTATCATTATAACTAACTGGCGAATTAGTGGACTAGACTGTCCTTGAACTGTAAGCCATTTATGTAAGTCTATAAAGATAACACATGATAAATATTCTTTAACTCATTGGTTCTCTGTTTGTGTTTGTTTTTGCCATGAACACTTCATTGGTTTCATGAGTGCTTGGAGAATTCGACCTTACAATTCTTCTTGAAGCGGTGCCTTCACACTTACATTGCTGGTTCTATAAAGAGTATCTCGTAATACCCCACTTGGTTCTTATAACATCACAGTATAGACATCGTTAAAAGGCAAGCTTATCCTATTCTCCGACAAGTTGTCCACGGATTTATCTTAGGAATGGTTGTAGTGTTTATTTCAATGCTACCATGTTTTATCTTAAACTTTGTTATCCCTGTGAACCTAGATCTTGGGATCTCCAATCAACTAGGTTGGGTTCCTGTTTTAGAAAACTTTTAGTTTATAGGTCTTAAGCCCATTCCCATTGATATGGTTTGAACTTTCTCCTTTGGCATGCCTTTTGTTAGTGGATCCACTATGTAACACCCCGAATTTCAATTAATACTAATGGTTAGAAATTAAAGTATAATTAATCTCAGATGTGAGAACCAGGGGAAACGGGCTGCGTCATTACGTTCGCCTCGGAAAAATACGCGAAATAGAGTCCGAGTTTTCGAGAATCGGAGTCCGTATGGCCCGGTTATGGCCCAAAGAAGTTTCCAGAAAATTTAAATTTAAAAACAGATTTAAAATTCAACTAAAACAAGTTTGGAGCCAAAAGAGGAAAGGGGGGAAAAATTCCCGCCTAGCCCCGTGTCGACAGGGGTGTCGATAGGGGTGTCGACAGCCCTGTCGACAGGGGTGTCGACACAGGGTGTCGGCTCTGTGGATCTGGGTGCACCAGGTCTGGTCTTGGCTGAGTCTAGGGCTATGTTCTAGAGGGTTCCGAAATCTAAGGGTCCTAATCTAATCTAGGGTTAATCTAAGGGCCTAAAACACTTTCTAATCCTATAAATAAGACCCCAACCCTACCCTAATTCATTCATAATTAAACCTTGTAATTAAACTATGGCAAAATGCAACTTGATCATGGCCTCCACAAATCAATGAAGAGGGTTGCATGCTAATCACTCTCTAATCAACCTCTAATCCCTTCTTAGCATCTTAATCTTCTTCATTTGGTGTGCAAAATTGCTAGTTGTGAGTTTCTATCACTTTGATGATCTTTTGGTAAACTAATTAGATGAGATGTGATGAGATTTATGGTTTTGTATGTGGGTTAATGAGCTTTGAATCATATGATATGATGTTAGCATTAATCTTATGTTTATGCATGTTGAGTATGTATGTTTATGCATGTTGAGTATGTAAGTTTATGCAAGTTTAATATGATGTATGTTATGTTTGCATGATGCTAAATATGCAAGTTGTGGGCTATGTAATCATATGCATGTTATGCAAGTTCATGGTGATATGCTATGCAAGTTACATGTATGTAAATATGCAAGTTACATGTAAGTAAGTATGCAAGTTACATGTTTGTTAATATGCAAGTTACATGTTTGTTAATATGCAAGTTACATGTAAGTAAATATGCAAGTTACATGTTTGTTAATATGCAAGTTACATGTTTGTTAATATGCAAGTTACATGTAAGTAAGTATGCAAGTTACATGTTTGTTAATATGCAAGTTACATGTTTGTTAATATGCAAGTTACATGTATGTAAATATGCAAGTTATATGTTTGTTAATATGCAAGTTCATGATGACACATTATGCAAGTCTATGAGTTAATATGCAAGTTTGTTACGCAACTGAATATGTAAGTTATGTGACATATTATATGCAAGTTATGTGACATGTTATGCAAGTGCATGTGCAAGTTATGTGTTTGTTAATATGCAAGATGGCACCTTTGAAACATGTTCATTCATATGCAAGTTGACACCTTTTATATGTGTTATATCATGAGAACGAAATTACGTGGGAACGATGGGGTAATTAAATGCATAAGTTAATAAGATTGTGTGAAATTAATATAATTATGCATAACATAAAATAAATGAACATAGTATGGGAATTTGCCTATTTAGTTAGGTGTACCCATACTATGTGTTGGGAATTTACCTATTGAGTTAGGTCTACCCCATGGGAATTTACCTATTAAGTTAGGTCTACCCATGTTAAGAAAACTTGATTAATTAGGGATAAGTAATATAAAATTATGAGGGTGATTAATTAGGTGTAATTAATTGACTAAGACACGAGGTTGGACTCAGTTGTAGCGTAAAACTGCCCGGACCCAACCGGCTTAACCAGTTGCTACAAATGTTAGCCCAATGTGAGAGGTCTTAGGCACAAACTAAATACGTGATTAATGTAAAGACACGAGGTTAGACTCGGTTATGACATAAGGCTGCCCGGACCCAACCGGCTTAACCAGCGGTCATAAAAGACAGTCTAATGTGAGAGGTCTTTACAAAGGTTACGTTCTTAATTAATTAATTAATTAATTAAGAAACACTTAACCACATTAGCATGTAGAGGGACATGAGGGGTTAAGTGGGTGCCTTGGGTGGCATGAGAAAATCTAGTGGTTGCCTTGGGTGGCAATAGAAAATACGATTAGAATACTTAACCAAAATGGAAACATGTAAGTAGACATGATTAAAGGGTTAAGTAGGGCATACTAGAAAAAGGGACAAGCTTAGGTGGGTAGCTTGTGGAGGCCCATTTCAACCAGTAACCCATACGTTTCTTTGTGGGCTCGACCCATGTCGAGGACGGGACACGCATACTGGGCTTGACTGTAAGAGGCAAACGGGTTAGCGGTGGCAACGCAAGTCCAACGGGCTTCATATGCGTGAGTGGGCCCGGGCTGGTAGGTAAGCCGTTGTTGCATCGTGTAGATATAAGCCGTGCACCGTTAGTTTTATCAGGTTGCCACGTTGGGGAATGGTACACCCCACGGTGGGGCCAGCACGGGTATCTACGTTAGGGAGCCGATCGAATGGGGAGTAGTGTGTACACCTGGTGGATTGTAGGGCCCTGTGGCGCCTACTTGGTCACCTAGGGGTACGCAAGTACTATTAGGTTAATTTTATAAGTCCTTGGGTGGGATCAACCTTTAAGTTAGGAACGACTGGTGTGGTGCAGTTTAGTAATTTACCTTAGGAAGGGTAGATGCGTCTTTATCCTTTATCTTAGTTTAGTTGACTGCTTAGGGTAGCTATTCATCCCTATATGTTACCGTATATCAATTCATGTCTTCTCTGGTTACTTTAACGATTGTATTGTTAAAGTTATAGGACTCGCTCAGACTTATGTCTGACCCCGTTGTTTTTATCTTTTTCCCAACCCTCAGGTCCTGTGGTGGATCCTAGCAGTAGTGGAGCTTGATCGGATTGCTGTTCCAGTCTTTAGGAGCTTGGGTAGATGTAAAGCTCCAGTTATCCAGTTATCTTTCCTTTGTTTTGGCTATTGTATGAGAGTGGGATTATGTACTTCTTTATTTTGATGGATATTGTACTTGACTTTTATTGTGGGTTTATGATGTAACCAGGCATGTTTTACTTCCGCTGTTATGAGATGATGTTTTAAAATTTCAAGTACTATTTATATCTGTCTTGTTGTAATTTTTCTGTTCTATATTCACTAAAATACTCCACCGATGTTATGGCATTCCCATTGTGAGTGATCATAGCGGGAGTGGGGTGTTACACACTATGTTATCCTTTGACCGTACATAGCCTATAATGATAACTCCATTAGAGAGAAGTTGTCTTATGGTTTTATAATTACGACGAATATTGAAGATACTGGTTTTTCCCAATTTGGAATGTCTTCAAAAAAACTCCTAAGCCAATCTGCTTTTTGTACGGATTTATCCAGAGCGATGAACTCCGATTCCATTGTTGACCTTGTTATGCAAGCCTGTTTGGATGATTTCCATGAGATTGTTCCGTTTCCTAATGTAAACACATATCCACTTCTGGATTTTGTATCATTTGAGCCATTTATCCAATTGGCATCACCATATCATTCTATCACTGAAGGATACTTCTCATATTGCAACACATAGTTTTGTATGTACTTTAGATATACTAAGACCCTGATTGTTGCTTTCGAGTGATGTTTTCCAGGATTACAAGTATATCTACTCAACTTGCTTATAACGTATACGATATCAGCTCAAGTGCAATTCATGACATACATAATACTCCCTAGTATACGAGAGTATTCAGGCCGATATATTCCATCACTGGTGTTCTTCACCCAATTTTGATTCATATCCACTGGTGATTTGCAATGGTTATATTATACCGCTTGAACCTTTCAAGTATTTTGGCAATAAAATGTGACTTAGATAAAGCATATCCTTATGATGTTTTTATAACTTTTACACCCAAGATTACATCAGTCACTCCTAGGTCTTTCATGTCGAATCTAGAGGATAACATATCATTTGTAGATTTTATTATGGCCTTATTATTCCCTAGGATCAATAAACCGTCAACATAAAGAAAAACAATGACATATCCAATATCCGTATATTTTATATACACACATTTATCTGATTCATTTATTTTGAATCCATTTGATAACATAGTTTCATCAAATTTCTCGTGCCAATGCTTTGGTGCTTGATTAAGGCCATAAAACGATTTTACTAACTTGCACACCTTATTTTCATTTCTTGGGCTTAGAAACCCTTTAGGTTGCTATATATATATATATATATATATATATATATATATATTCAAGAATGTAGTTTTCACATTCATTTGGTGTAATTTCAAATTTAATATGGATGCGATTGCAATAAGCATTCTAATCGATCTTATTCTATTTACCGGCACTACAACAAAATATGTTATTAATAACATCATTTAGTAACGCGATAGCCTCAAGTGTTATTATCTACAACTAATTTTATATTTCTCAAGTCAATTTGGTTTCGCACTTGTTGTAACGCTCTGGCGTACTGTAAAATTTTGGTTTCCCTCCAAAACCATTTTATTTCCCTCCCGTCATACGATTGTTTTCTGTCTACCGTCTCAAAAACTGACCTAAGAGCACAACCAACAATGGCTTGTTCAGTTACTAAACAAGCCACGGAGCAACCAGGTGTGGCTTGTTCACTCACCCGTGGCTGGTCTGTGGCTAGTTTTGAGCTCCTCCGTGGCTGGTTCACCCAACAGAGGCTGGTTCTTATAACGGCAAACTGTTTGCCGTTATAAGATTATAACGGCAAACACTTTGTCGTTATAAGATTATAACGGCAAAGTGTTTGTCGTTATAATCTTATAACGGCAAACAGTTTGCCGTTATAAGAACTAGCCGTTGCAACCAAACGGCTAGTTCACTTCCTCCCTATAAACCACCCTATCTCCTTCTTCTTCCTCCTCCACACAACCACTCCACCTTCCCAACTTCTTCATCAACAAAATGTCTTCGTCTGCACCCAAGCGAAGCGGGAAAAAAACCATAAACAAGAAACTCATGTCCCAACCGCACTCGTCATCGTATGCGATGCAACGGTCAATCCAACAACAGCAATCGTTGCAGCCATCTCACGAATATGGCTACTCGCCGTATTCAAATTATCCATACCGTCCACCGTACCAACCGCTCGGTCCTCCTAATTTTCCTCCCATCCAATCGTCCGTTCCGCCACAGTTTTACCAACGACCGCCCGGGGTAGGCGTGTACGACGATCATTCGTCGTATATGTCAATGATGATGCAGACCGAGCAAAGTCAACAACCTCACCTAACTCCGCAACAGACCGAGGTTCGTGACCGCGAAGCGATGCAAAATCTGCAAAGACAGTTTTCGTATGGGTATGTCTCTCCTACTACCGAAGAAAATGTTGGGACTTCTACGGAGGAGGAGGAGGAAGATGCAAATGAGGAAGTAAATGTTACAAATTCTGAAGAATTGAATGAAGAATACGTTGCACCTATCAGTCCCGAATATAACCAAAAGAAGAAGAAGAAGGTGAAGTCTTTAAGGAGCATTTTCAGTAAACGACACCAAACCGAAGTTGAATCGGAGCCGAATCACGGAATAGAAGATATTGGGGATGATAATGCTGAAGGGGAAGATATACCAGCGGATGGAAGAAGAAAACAATGTAAGTTTACTTCCGAGCAGTACGTTTCACTTGCTAAATCGTGGATACGCATTTCACAAGACAGCATTGTTGGAAATAATATGAAAGGTGAGAAATTTTGGGAAAGAGTAGCAGAGTTCTACAATTCCTTGGAAGCGAGGAATAGAACATGGGCATCACTTAGAGGCGGTTATAGAGTTATGAATGCCGCGTGTCAGAACTATCTTGCAATACTGATAGCCTTGGAGAACAGACAGCAAAGCGGTGTTGCACCTTATGACGTTGTAAGTAGCGTAGATTACTTTGAAAAATAACTTACTATACTATGATCGATTAGTTAGAAATGACATACGCTCATACAATATCCACTTTGTGTTACAGATTGAAGAGTCACGAAAGGCCTACCAGCAAAAGTATGGTCATCCATTTAAATTCCAAGACTGTTATGAGCTTCTATCTAGGTTGCCGAAGTGGAAGAACCCCAGCAACTTCATGTTTGAGCAGCAGAACAAAGCTAGAAGGATGAACTACTCTGATTCTAGTCCAGGAAGTGGCCCGAGTTCGCAAGAAAGAAACCCTTTATTTGGAAGTAGTGATGGACGACCTGTCGGCAGATCCAAGGCAATTCAGCTGGAGCAACGAGGTGCAGAGTTTGCTAGATTTATGGAAACAATGGAGAGTTCATCTAAGGCAACAAAAGAGCATAGAGCTCGATTTTCGGTGGAAAGAAACCGTAGCGACGAAGATTTCCAAAAGGCAGTTAGGGATGATCGAGAGCTCCGCAGACAAGAACATGCGGAGAAACAAGCCATGGAAGAAAAGAAGCTGGAGGAGCAGAAAGCTTTGGCGCGAGAGAATAATTATGTTAAAATGATTACATGTGATTTTAGTAAGCTTACCCCTCTACAGCAAGAACTAGTAGCCGAGCAGATTGGAGAGTATAGAAAAAACAAAGGAAGCAGAAGCGGAAGCGTTAGTGGCTCGTATATGGACTAGCTATGTATGTTGGGTTAAGTTGTAATATGATTGTGAACTGTTTGTAGTATTTATGTGCTGGTGGGTGTTTATGTACTAGCTATATATGTTGGGGTGAGTTGTAATATGATTGTGACATGTTTCTAGTATTAATGTAGTAGTTGTTGTTTATGTACGAGCTGTATATGTTGGGTTGAGTTGAAATAATGATACAATCTACAATATGATTGGAAACCACATTTATTGACTCAAGTACGCACTGATAGATAGTTCAAATGATACATAGTACACGACTACACACTGATACATAGTTCTAGTACCAACTACTGATTCCGACTATTCCTTCCTTTATGCGCCCACAAATGTTCCACCAACTGGTCACGCAATTGGAAGTGTGCAGCTTGATCTTCAATGTGTTGAACCATATCAACATATTCTTCCATTGAGTTTACATCTTTATGGGGTTTTGCATTTGAGCCCGTAAACATGTCAGGATAATTAGACTTTTGATTCTTATATCCTCCTCTTTCAGACTCCACAATCATGTTATGTATTATTATACAAGCATACATGATTTCTGAAAGCACTCTTACATCATGAAAACGAGTAGGATTTCGTAAAATATGAAATCGGGCTTGTAAAACACCAAACGTACGTTCGATGTCCTTTCTGTAGCTAGCTACTTTTTCAGTGAAATACCTTTCTTTATCATTTGATGGAACTTTGTACCCTTGCATCAAAGTTCTCCACTTTGGGTATATTCCATCGACTAGGTAGTACCCAGTTTTGTGTTCGATATTACCAAGTTTATATGAAACATCTGTTGACAATCCGTTAGCAAGTTCTGTGAAAAGATATGATTGTTTTAAAACATTTATATCATTCAATGAACCTGGGACTCCAAAAAAAGCATGCCAAACCCATAAATCGTCTGTTGCTACTGCTTCAAGGATCATTGATGGCACTTTCTTATGTCCGGTGAACATTCCTTTCCATCCCGTTGGGCAGTTTTTCCAAGCCCAATGCATGCAATCTAAACTTCCAATCATACCTGGAAATCATCTGGCTTCTGCCCTGCGTAGTATCCTGGTTATATCGTTAGGTCCAGGCGTCCGTAGATACTCCTTCCCAAACTCTGCAACAACTGTTTTACAGAATTCTTTCAGACACTCTATTGCTGTTGATGCTGTGATTCTGAAATATTCATCCATTTGATCGCCAGATGTTCCATAGCTTAACATCCTCAACGCCGAGGTGATTTTGATGTGTGGTGAATGGTCGATTTCTTGTGCTCCGTTCAGTCTATAAGTGAAATATGGATTTGACTGGTGAAGTTTAAGATATATTTTTGAGAAAATAGCCGGACTCATACGGTAACGACGGCGGAACAAAGTTATATCAAAGGTTGGATTGTCGATGAAGTAATCCCTCATTAGTCTTTCATGTCCATCCTTGTAGTCTCTCTTATACCGTCGGTCAATCCGGCCATGCATGCTACCCCGATGGTTGCTAGTTGAGCCTTCAGCGAAATAATTGGAATACGCAACCATTGCGTGCTGTTCCAGCTCCTCCTCCGTCTCTTGCTCCACTTCTATTTCGGAATTATCAGTTTGATTCTTCTTGTTTTTGTAGTAATGGTAGTATAGATTTGGATCCATTGCTTGCTTTTTTATAAGTTGAGTTTCGTTGTTATCTCTAAGCGTATCCGAACGACAGATATATATATAAGCAGGGATGGTAAACTAAATATCTCTGACATAGAGTACATGTAGGCAATAATGGGTGGCAATAATGGTTCCAACATGATGGTTCTGTCATTGAGTAGTCAATTCCGATAGTTGTTGTGATGTGAAAGGTTGGCACTAAATGGTTGGCAATAATGGTTCTGTCGTTGAGTACTCAATTCGGACTGTTGTTGTGATGTGAAAGGTTGGCACTAATTGGTTGCCAATAATGGCTCTGTCATTGAGTAGTCAATTCGGCCAGTTGTTGTGATGTGAATTTTGGACATTTAAAATAGAATATTTTAAATAATATCGACGAGAAATTTATTTTGAATATAATTCGAACGTATATATTATATACGTCGTCGTTAGAATATAAATAATTATATATAATTATATATAGAATTGAAAATGGCGCGGTAACAGTCCTGCGACCCCCTCCTTACCCGCCAAGTGTGCATGATAATATCTAAGTGTGGTCGCTAACGTACCACGTGGACGTATATTCCGCGACTGTTAACGGTTCAACAAAATGTTATACCATCTACCCAATATATAACACTCAAAGAATACTATGTAAATAATACTAAAAATACTTACAGCCAAACTCGACTGCGTGCTAACGTGTACTTCGTCATCTGGAAGAATGCGAAAGTTGGATAGCGCAGGAAGCTTCGCGGCGCTGAGGTTCATATCCACATAGCCATCGAGTTGGCCCTCTCTAGCGGCAACTGATCCAACACCCCTACGTGCCCTGCCTGCTCGTCCGCCTCTACGCCCGCCACGTCCCCGATGACCGCCTCCCTGTTGCACCTCTGCTTCTTCGTTCTCCATGTTTTCGGCGGCTACAAGTAAGTCTTCTATTCCGAGCACTGGCTGTTGGCCACTACCACCTTCACCACTCCCGCCGGCGCCACGATCGTCGCCGTGCATGAATTTTTTGGCGAATTTTTTTAGTAATCTAGCCATATTTTCGAACTAATATCTCACACAAGCTAGTTAATTTGGTTAAAAACTGACGGATTGGTGAATTGGTGGAGAAAATTGGGTGAAAAATGGGGGAGGAAAATGGGTTTTCGGGTTTGAAGAAGGGGAAGGAGAAATGAAGCTGAGGGGGGTGGCGGCGAGGGTTTTGAGGGGGGGACATTATAACGGCAAACACTTTGCCGTTATAATGTTATAACGGCAAAGTGTTTGCCGTTATAATATTACAACGGCAAAGACTTTGCCGTTGTAATATTTATAACGGCAATATCTTTACCGTTGTATCCCCTGCTCCCAACCAGTCCGTGGCTGGTTCTCCCCTTCTGGGTGCTCGGCTCGTTGGACCAGTTTCAGAAGATGAGAGAGAATAACCGAACAAACCGATGGTTGGGTATGGCCTAATCTATTTCGTGGCCGTAGTCTTTCTCTTTCTCTTCAGGTAAAATCGCAGCTTTCTCTTCAGGTAAAATAGCGATTTTTTTGTTTCTTTCGTGTCACCTTTGATTCAATTAAATTAGATCATCATGTTTTTTTATTTAGTTCCTCCTCTCCCGCATCGGCAACAGTTAGGGTTTTTCTGATTCAACTGTTGTAAGGTAAATTCTATCGATCTATAACTATTGTATGCGTATATAATTACTAGAAATAGAAGTTGAAGATTCCGCTCTAGTTGAGAAAAGTGAATCTGCTGAAAGAGGTATATATACGTGTTTTTACTTACTGTTGTTGTTCTAAAACTGTACGTTTGTTACACTTCCAGAGGCAGTACTTACCCATATCGAAACTGAAAAGAAAACGACCTTGATCAGCGTTTGGGAAGATAGTGAAAAGAATAAAGCTGAGAATAGGTGATTGGTTTGCGGATTTATTATAATCTATTACCAAATCTACAAGTTGAATTTAAACATATAAGCCATCTTCTTAAATTTTTATTCTTATTTCTTTCTTTCTTTCATGAAGAGCGGTTAAGAAGCTATCAGCTGGCACTTACATTATACACAAGAATCCATCTTTTGAAGAGGTTTGGCTTAGGAAAAACTCAGAGCACAGATCAGCTGGCATTTCCCTTTTCTCCAAGGTATCACCTGCACAAGTATTGATACTACTGGCCATTTAGTTGTGCTGCTTTATTTTGTACACCCAAAAATTTGTTGCAAGTATTTACTGCTTTATTTTGTGCATTTTTTTAAATCAACATTATTATTTGGTAAATTGTAAATTCTCATTTGGCAAAGTAATAGCCAATTTACACTCAGCTAACAACAAGAGCATTTATTGGTGCTAACTTGAACATATGCACACATTAAATTTTAATGAATATATACCTAATTAATTAAAATACATGTTGTAATAAATATGTATTTCCTTGTTATTTTATATACTAAGCCTTGATAATGATAATGATTTATTTTGTAAGTTATAAAGCATTTCTTATGCTTGAAAGTATTCCTAAAATCAATAGAAATTAGTACCAGTATTTTGAAATTTTGTCATATAGGCAGGCAATGTTATTTATAATGTAGCACAAAAATAGAAAGCAGGCAACTATTATAATGCACCTATAATTCCATATAAATAAGAGGAAGGGGAGAGAAAGTCCACGGCTTCCAGGAACACTATAATATAAAATAAGATAGAGAAAAGTAACATGCTCATCCATTTTAGCTTGGTTAAACAAGCGACATTTACATGTTTGGCATCTATGTCACGTTACATTAAAAAGCAAGCATGGTGTACACACGGTACATACATGATGCAGCAGGGTCAGTTAAGAAAACTGTATTTTAATATTCCTACCTGATTCACAATCCGTCTTTGCATCTTTCTGTGCGCGTAAATGCCTATGCACAAATTATGTGAACACTATTAACATTCCATTGACTAACTTCACTTATTAGCTCTGAACAAGTGAGAATATACTTTTCGGCGTACAAGGTTTATGCTATTTCCATTTGTTCTATGTTTGAATATAAAAGACAACCTTTTCCTTTGAAATTCCAATTTAGCCAACCGAAGAAAACAACAATCATCAGATTTAACTAATTTTTTATTTTTCTGTGGGATAATCGTTGTCATTCCAAGGCCAAAGGGAATGGAAAACAACAAAATATGTTTTGATATTGAGAAGGAAGATTAAAAATGTATTTTTAATTTTATATGTTAAAATCATTTTTTAAATGGAACATCTGGATATTTTCTCCTCTTCGTGATTAAACTCGAATGAAAGAATCGAGATAGATGCATATTACTCACTGTGTAAAACCAGCACAAAACAAGTGTGAGCCCGAAACATATGCAGGTCGATGCTAAGTGCAGCTTTAAGGCTCTTCAAGATTTAAGAGTGCACTCTTTGAGTAGTAAAACATGTTTATAATATGTCTCACATTTAATTATTATTACAAACTCTGCATGTATGTTGAGTTATATCAGGACACTGGGTTAGGATTATATTGAGACAAGATGAACAAGGCAAATTAATACTACGGAATTCTGTAATTCAGTATCGAGTGAAGGTAAGCCCTTTTAAGAAGCCCGACCGAGCTTATAGTCTCATACACCTCCCAGTCTTTCAGGACTAGTTGCAAGCATTATATTATTTTGATTAGTAGATATACTATGAAAGCTATACCCCATTTTTTATCAACCAAATTTCCTTAGTATTTAGGATTGAGTCACCAGGTGCATGTATGCTATGGACTAGAAAACTCTATATTTGATGAAAGCTATATTCCATTTTTTATCAACCAAAAATCCTTAGTATTTAGGATTGAGTCACCAGGTGCATGTATACTATGGATTAGAAAACTCTATATTTGCCTTCAGCATTTGTTCATTGCAGGTGGTATATTTTCTTTGTATTATTCTATATGCAGGCATGCAAATATCAGTCTTTTGCCAAAAAGACAAGTGATAGATGAGGTGCTTTCTACGTACATACTTGAAAGTCCACCAGAAGATAAGGATAAATCTTGAATTAAAAGTTTGCTTGAAAAACATAGGTATTTCCATGTTCCTCTTCTAGTCATTGTCATGCTTGGTGCTTGCATGGTGATCGCTGATGGAGTTTAAGCACCAGCTATACCAGGTAACTTTGTTGATTGATCATAAATTATTTTTAGTCTTGGCAAGGGGAGCAGATATAAGTGAAGAGACAGAAAGCTACAGGCAATTTTAATCCGCAAGCTAGTTTCATTTTAAAGTATAAAATTATGTGGAAACCTGAAGTGTATACAGTTTTAATTGAAGTGTTAGTTTAAAAGAAAATAAGCTGAAAGATATATGCTCCAAATTTTGTCATGATACCTTGATTATTTATTTTTCAATTCTTATCTAAGTATGAAACCAATTATAATTTTGCTCCCAAGCCTAAAATTTAATAGCTTTGATATGTATCGACCTCGCAGCTAGTGCTTTTATGAACCCTTTGTTGTATATTTCAATTTGGGTTTATAGAATATAGTTCCCGTCTTTCATTGTAGAATTCATGTTGTATTACAACTTACTATGAATTGAATGGATGTCTTGTATTAATATTCAATGTGTCTTAGGATTAAAATATGTAAAGTGAATGTAGAAGAGTACAAAGATTCGCTTGAAAAAACGAATAGTTGATGCTAGCTTCATCTTTTTGCATTTTAAATAAGCGTAAACAAGCTAAAATATTTTCATTGTATAGTAAAAGATTATATTCGTTATTTCGGTACATACATCCTTAAGGCCACATTATATTTGTATGCACCTGCGTATGCATCTATATAAAAAAATCACCGATTGCAGATTATGAAACTAAATATGAACAAAAATTGGGCCTGAACAAGTCATTGAGAACTAAGTTGAGACGTACGCCATATTATAAATTTATAGTAGCCTTTACGAAGCGAAGCAGTTGTTTTTGGTTGTACTTAGATTAGATATTTTGTAATAGCATACTGCAAATCAACAAGAAAATCAAGTAGAATCATAAATGGTAAAATGTTGATTGAAGTAAAGTTAGACTAAGTTTTAAACTTACTACATTTTGTTTTGAATGCAAACTAAATATAAGCATAAACATATCTTATGATTTATTTGATTTTGTTTTGAAAATAAGTCAAATTTAAATAGAAACGTAATTAGAATCACAACATATCTATGCTAAGGAAGAGGTGAACTGAGGCAAAATGCAAAAAGACACCTCAATCTGAATCACTGAAAATGGATGTTGCATTGATCCATCAGCCCGCTAACAAACTGAACTGAGTCCCGCTCAACGAAAGATACATGGTTTGAAAAGGAAGCCCAAAATATTTATTATTTTTCTCTCATTTTATTATTTTTGGCTGAAATCGCTGCTACTAGAGTCCTTTTAATAGTAGTTTCATAAAAGCAACATTATTCAGCTTTAATTGTAATAATTTATACATTGAAATTGAATAATGCACTGGCATTTAAGCATTCTTCTGTTACACTCGAATTAGTAGTATTCTTAAGAGCTGCACAAAATAGATATAAAGTTCATATTTTTTGTCCTGCAAATACGAAATAATGTTGCAGGAATTTTAGTAGGCCATGAAGTTGGTTACATGGCAACTTATATATCAACCAAGCAGGCATATTAAAAATATAAATTAGAATGTACGCAAATAAAAACAAATATAAATTAGCATTGTTCAAATAATTATGAGGCTCATGATTCATTGATGGATGATTCGGATAGCTTGACAAGTAATATTAGTAGTATTAAAAGAAGGAGAAATAGAATTAAAACAAGTAAGATTACAGGAGGAAATAATATGTTAAGTGACGACCCTTTGGTTGAAACGAACCCGGAATGGATTAAATTAGTGTCCCAAATCCAAACTAGATCAAAAGCTAAAAAAGCAAAGGAAGTAGGTGTTAATCCTTGTGGAGGTGATTTAATTGGAGGGATTTTTAAAAAGTAACTTCTTATATTTGATTTCTCCTTGTTGTTTAGTAGTTTTTCTTCCTGTTTGTTCTTTGGTTTATTTTCCCTTCTTAGCCTCATAATTCAGTTTTGTCAGTGGATTTTTTTGGGATTTTCCAGTGCTTGGTGTACTGTTCATTTGCTCTCAAGAACAGCAATGGTTATTGTAGTGGTTAGTCTTCAACATGCTGTGATGGATCTGAATCTCAACAGTGGTTTGATAGTCCAGTTCTTTATATGTTCCATAGGATATTCTCTCTTTCAATTTTCTTGCTGTTCGAAGTTGATGGCGAGTAGAGTGTGTTTGTTGGGTTTTAACTTTAAATTTTCAGGTAGTTCATTTTGTTAGCTGTTTGGTCTTGGTGATCTCCATTTGTTGCTGCGTTGTGTATGGAGCTTGCTGTTCCTTGGTATGAAGTTTAGTGGCCTTGCAGTTGTTTGTTTGCTGTGTATTTGTATTCTGGAACATTCTCCTGCATATCTAGAAGATTCTCCACTTCCATGTATTCTGGAAATCCCCCTGCATATCAGGTCAAATTAATCATACAAAGCTGGAACTTGGAGGCCTTAAGAGTTTGGTTATGATATGCAGTTCCTTTAGTTACCTGATGTACTCAAATTTTTGTTCATTGCCATGCAAAACAATAATTTCGGGTCATTCATCTTCTGCATAATATATTATTAAGAACGTACATGCATTATTGAATCTAAACGGCTTGTATTGATCCATGCTTGAACTATTCATGAGGCTAATGAGGAGTGGGGAGTGGTCCCTAGATGAACATACTGCTACATTTAATAATAGGATATATTTTTTTCAACTCTGTATTGATCCATTCTAAAAGATACACAGCTCAGAAGAGTCTTCTGGAGTAGTTTGGAGCAATAGAATTCTTTATAGTTTTTTTTAGTTTGCTGCCTTAGGTGCATTGAGCAATGAAGTTACCCCATGCTGGATTGTCTATAATATATTTTTCCATATTAAGTATTAACATTGGCATAGCTCATTGAATTAACTACTTCTGACTTTTCTTATTTTTCTAGTTACCCTAGATGTATTACTAATGTTACCTTCTCCTATTTGCAGGTCAATCAGGGATGAAGATGATCTCCTAAATTTGTTGAGATCGGATGGATAGCATGGCTGTGGAAGTTTGATGGAGGAGAGTGGTTGGTTGAGGTTTTACTGTAGACTTTAAATTTGAATTATGTTTTATTTTTTGTTAACTCATATTGACATATTATGAAATTGAAAACATATGTATTGAATTTATTTTTTGTTAGTTGATCCTTTATCTTGATATCATGAATGTGTTACATTTGTTGTATATTATAATTTTTTTGGGTCATATACTGCTTTTGAAATTGTTATGAAGATTCATTTGATTGATATTATTATAATATATTGAAAAGCATTATAAAAGATAATATAATACGAGAGCTTTGGCAAAGGATATCATCGAATAGGTGTTATACCTACATATAGTGGCATATGCAGGCTGTAAAAGGATATAGAAATGCTATCATGTTGGTTTATAGTGCGATTAATCTGCTATTGAATTAATATTTATAGCATCTATACAGTGTTATAGAAATTTGTTAGTTTCATGAAAAATTACACGTTTTATAGCGGCAATAGTGAGCTACTATCCTCATGTATCATAGCGGCATGTAGTCGTTATAAAATCATCCCCTTTTATAACGACAATTTCTATGTTAAATTATTCAACTGTTTTCAATAACATGTCGATATATAGCGCTTTTCGAACCGCTATGGTATTGATTAATAGCGGCTAAGTGCCACTATAAAAGACTATTTCTGTTGTAGTGTGGTGAATGCATATCAAAGTAATCTAGATCTTCCGTCTGTCTAAATCCTTTTATTACAAGTCTTGCTTTATACTTGTCCATTGAGCCGTCAAATTTTAGTTTTTTCTTAAATATCCTTTTATATCCTAGTGGCTTTGATCCTTTCGGTAGATCCACTAGTTCCCACGTACGGTTTTGTAAAATAGATTCTATTTCACCGTTGACAACCTCCTTCCAGTATGGAGCCTCGGGAGATAACATTGCTTGTTGGTAAGTAAGAGGTTCATTTTCTATCATATATACATAGAAATCGGGTTCAAAGGTTTTAGAGGTCCTTTGACGTTTTCTCCTTCTGGGTTCCTCTATGTAACAACCCGCATTTTACGTATCGGAAGATCGTAAAATATTTTTATTTTATTCCATGAGGGTTGGATCACTCTCATCTTTTAATATGTTGCTTAAAGGGATGTGGGGCATGCCCATAATTTTTACCGATTTTGTTTGTGACCATTTTGCCTCTGTCAGTCTTGTACAGGGTATAAATTTTGATTCAGGTGGAATTAGAGAGTGAGACCTATGCCATTGGAAAGGAATTGATGATTGCCTTTCCATAGAGTGGTTACACAAAAGATTTGGCCCAGCGGTTTGGGAGTAATCGCTGTTTTAAGTTTTAACAGTTGGCTGTTCAGGTTTGGGAAAGCCCATTAGTGGGCTGGTGGAATCCTATTAATAGGGGGTGAGAGAGGAGGGAAAAGTTTACTTTCCTATTCTCTCATTTGGTGGCCTTGTGCTCCACCTTCCTCTAACACCTTTCCACCATTAAAAATCCAAATCCAAGGAGGGAAATCATAGATCTACACCATTGGAGGCTAGATCTACATCAATTAAAGCAAGGATTCATGGGATCAAGGCGTTTGGTGTGAGTGCTTGCTGTCCGGATTCCTATTTCATTGATTTTTGCTTGTTTGGGAGAATCGGTGAGTGGATTACATCTCTCACATGGATCCAATGAAGTGTATGAGTAGTAGATCATGTTTTCCATCAAATTCAAGTATTTTTCTTTAGATCTATGCATTGGTAAGTTCATTTTCATATAGAACATCCTATGATCTGATCTAGCAAGTTTAGATAGGTAATTTCTATGATATTTTATATGAATGTGCAAGTTTAAATCCATGGTTTTGTTCATTTGCATATTTGTGGTGATTTTGGTGAATTTGACATTATCATTGATAGAATTGTCACATTGGTGATATTGTTGATTTCATAACATGCTTGTAGTCCTTTTGGATGAATTGGATGAGTAAGTTTCGTTGAACGAATTGTTTTGGCGAAGTTTGGTCGAAATTGGAGTTGCATTGAAGAATGCAGGTTTTGGATCGGTCCCAAGTAGTTCTGGTCGGTCCCAAACAGTTCTGGCCAGCCTCAATTAGTCCTGGTCGGTCTCAAACGGTTCTGGTCGGCCTCAAGTTGTTCTGGTCGGCCCTAAGTGCCTCTATTTAGTTCTAAGTGGTTCTGGTCGGTCCTAAATGGTTCTGGTCGGTCCCAATTAGTTCTAGTCGGCCTCAAGTTGCTCTGGTTAGTCTCAAGTTGTTCTGGTTGGCCTCAAGTTGCTTTGGTCCATCCCAAGTGGTCTGGTCGGTCCTAAATATTCCTAGTCGGCCTCAAGTCGCCTGGCCCTAAATGGATCCGGTTGGTCCGAAATGAGTTCGGTTGGCATTTCTGGTGGAAATTTCTAGTCGGACATTTCTAGTGATGTCGTGACTTCGAGGGGACTTCAAGGGGGAGTATTCGAAGTGTTGAAGGTGTTCGTTGATTGGTGTAGAACAACGAATGTGGTAATGACTCAAGGATGTATTGAGTTCATATAAAAGGTCGACTCAAGGATGTATTGAGTTCGTGTGAAGTAATTGCTCTAAAGTGTTATGAGCTAATGAATAGTCGTAATTGATAACGACTAGAAATAAGAAGGCTGAGGAATTTCTGTTGTCTTAGGTTCCAGCGGACTCAAAACAGGGGTACAATTAAAGACCAATTGTAGGTCTAGTGCCCTTGGCGTCGTGTATGACCTAAATATGTGTTGTGTATAGCGTGTGGGGCCTTGCTAGAATCGGGGCATCGTGTGTGGTCCTTGACAATTGACGGCAAGTTGTTAGCCAGTTATATGATAACAAGGGTTCCAAGGTAAGGTTGGCGGTGATAGCCAGAGTCAGTCATGGATGTTTGAATGCTTGTCGTAATAATGGCTGAGTTGTTATTTCTATGTGTGAATAATCGTTCCGGTTGTCGTGGCTGAATTGTTATTCCTTTGGATGTATGGATCGTAAAGGCTATCACTGTCGTATTGCGGGGAAGGCAGGTATAAGTTCTTCTCTGGAGCTGGGTAGATTAGTTGTTTATTTACACATTCTCATATACTTTATTGATGAAGTTTGTAAGTTGTTTTATCGCTTACTAAAACTGTTGTCTGACTCAAGGTTTTATGTTTCCTCTTATTACCTTGGGCTGTTCATCCAGTTGTGGATGGGCAGACTGAGTAGCAGGTGACATGTGATGCTTTAGTGTGAACGACGATGCTTATCGATGGCAAGCAGGAGGCTCATGTACCAATTTTACTATTATCTAGTATTTGTTTTTGCTGTTTTCTATTTCTCTAAGTGTCGTAGTGAGGCAAATTGTACAAACGCTATTATTGTTATCCACTTGTATGAGAAATACTTTCTAGTTGTTATGAAATTTAGTGTTTTCTGCTTCAATATCACTACATGTTGTATATGTTCTATTATATTTTATCCTTGCGCTGTGAGTTCACGACAGGTTCTGCTTATGTATCATACCTTGATGATCGCCCATAGATGCCTAGCACACCTTTCAGTGCATTATCCCTCTTGTATAGTGCAGGGATTGTGGGTGGTCGTCACATTTAGTATCAGATCTCTAGTCAACGATTGTGGACAAAGTTCTAAGACGTAATTACGTATGAGAGACGTGTTTGTAGATTTCGGTTGGATGCTTACTATATATATTAGCATATATAGTAGTAGCATTTGTACTTCCTATAGCAGATTTTCTTGAAAGTGGCTAATCATTCTAATTTGCAGATTTAGAATGAGTCGACGCTATACGAGACATTCTGTTAAGGAAGAAGCTTTGTCTGGAGGGGGTAATGGCGGGGCACCTGATAACCCGGCCATATTTGAAGCTATGGTTGAAGCGTGCCTTCGAAGGAACCCCGCTCTAGTAGTAACTACAGTTGATGTTGAAGTTCCAGTGCCTAGAGCGGTAGAATTTGCAAAGCTATGCAAAGACTTTTCCTCATTGGAGGAAAACAATTCAAGGACAACGAACCAGTTGAAGAAGTCCAGAGGTGGATGGATACTTGTGTTCGAATCTTCAAGGACTTGGGCATTGATGATGTAACATAAAGGAAACTTGCATCAAGGCAGTTGGTGGGCAGAGCAATGGACTGGTGGAACTCTATCACACTTGAAACCCCTGAAGAGGATATTTCATGGGAATTGTTCCAAGCTAAGTTTGAAGCAAAATTTATCTCCATCGTGCAGAAGTCTTTTCTGTTTAAGAGATTCGTAGAGCTTAAACAAAATGGTCGCCCAGTTCTTGACTATATTTCTAACTTCGAGGCCTTGTCGAAGTATGCTCGTTCATATGTGGATACTCCTTATCAAAAGAACGAGAAGTGTGTCTTGGGATTGGATGAATATCTTGGGAATCAACTTGTGGATCACCTCGACGATAGCTTTGAGAAGGTCGTCGAGAAGGCTTTGAGGCATGAAAGTCTGTTTCCTAAGAAGGTGTATGTTGTTGCAGCTATTGAAGAACAGAAACCACAACATGGTGGTAATAACAAGAAGAGAAAGAAGCAACAACAGAAAGGAAAGGATGGCCAGAAGAAGCAGAAGGGAGAAGTGACTTGCTTCAATTGTTGGCAGAAGGGCCATTTTGCCAGTGAATGCAAGAATCCTAAATCTGAAAATATGTGCTTCAAGTGTGGGAGGCCGGGACATGAGAAGAAAGATTATCCAGAATCAGGTCAAGGGAAGCAAGTGGTTAAGGCTTATGCTTTAGGGGCAGTGCCGTCTTCTTCAAAAGCTCCTACTGCATAGGAGAAGGGAAAAGGTGTCGTGGTGCAAGGTACTCTTTCTATTCATGGTGTTTCAGTTCGGGTTTTGTTTGATACTGGAGCATCGCATTATTTCGTTTGCAATGAGCTTGTGTGCCGCTTGGGTTTGGAACCCTAGATATGTGATAGACCTTTCGTAGTAACTAATCCAGTTGGGGGTTCGTCAAATCTTTGCATGATTTACCATGGTCTAATGTTGTCTAGTCATGGTTGCACTTTTGTGTGTGATTACTTTGTCCTTAACTTTGCTGGGTTTGGGATCATCTTGGGCATGGATTGGCTCAAGAGGTGTGCGGAAAGGGTGAATTGCGAGAAGCTAGAGGTGAGAGCCGGGGATGTGGAAGGTCGAAAGGTGTTGATAAAGTGTAAGCGCGAAGAGGGTATCTTCATTAGCTATCTATGTTCGCTTGTGATTCCACAAGAAGACTCGTCATCTATGCTGATCTCTAATGAGTATGAAGTTGTCTTTGACGAGGTCAAAGGGTTGTGCCGCATCGTGAGATCGAGTTTAGAATTGATTTGGTCGAGGGTGCTAGACCAATCGTCATGCCTCTTAGGTGGATGGCGCCTAAGGAACAACGAGAGTTGGAGGTGTAAGTTCGTGACCTTTTGGGAAAAGGATTCATTCGGAGGTGTGTATCCGAATAGGGTGCACCGGTCGTGTTTGCAACCAAGGCAGATGGCTAGTTAAGGTTGTGTGTAGACTATCGTGAGCTGAATAAGGTGACTAAGAAGAACAATTATCTGTTGCCAAGGATTGATGACTTGTTCGATCAGCTTCACGAAGCCAAAGTGTTTTCTCATATGGATCTGACAACCGGATTTCGCCAGTTAAGGGTGGCTAAGGATAGTGTGACAAGGACTGCTTTTAGGACACCGTCCGAGTTCTTTGAATGGTTGGTGATGCCATTCGGGTTGACTAACGCGCCGACGTATTTTGTGGATCTTATGAATAGGGTATTCATAGATCAGCTGAATAAGTTCGTACTTGTGTTCATGGATGACATTTTGGTCTATTCACGGAATGAGGAAGAGCACAAGACGCACTTGAGGATCATGTTGGAAATCTTAAGAAAACATAAGCTGAGAGCCAAGTTTTCAAAGTGTCACTTCTGGAAGAGTGAAGTGAGATTCTTAGGTCATGTAGTCTCCAGTAGTGGGATAGTAGTTGACCCCGCTAAAGTGGCAGCAATCCAGGACTGGGATAGACCTAACAATGCGACAGATGTGAGAAGTATCCTTGGGTTGGATGGTTATTACCGACGGTTTATCAAGAATTTCTCCAAAATAGTTGCACCGTTGACAGGATTGACGAAGAAGAACCAAATGTTCACATGGGATGCAAAGTGTGAACACGCGTTCGGTCCTGAAAGAGAACTAACAAGTGCTCCTGTGTTTACCATTCCAAATGGGAATGAATAGATGGTGGTGTATACCGATGTGTATGGTACTGGTCTTGGAGCAGTGCTGATGCAAAAGGATAAGGTGGTGGCTTACGCTAGTCAACAACTAAAGTCGCATGAGAAGAACTACCCAACTCATGATTTAGAGTTGGCAGCAATTGTGTTTGCACTAAAGATGTGGAGACATTACCTATTGGGAGTGCGGTTCGAGTTGTTTACGGACCATAAGTTGTTGAAGTATCTTTTCTCCTAAAAGGATTTGAATCATCGACAACAACGATGGTTGGAGTTTCTGGCATTATATGATTTTGGTATAGCCTATACTCCTGGCAAAGGTAACGCAGTTGTAGATGCGTTGAATCGAAGATACGCAAGTTTAGGAGCGATGTTTTCGGAATGGAAGAGCCTCGAGTAATTGGCAAGGTTCGATTTCAGGCTATGATGCGAGTTGGAACCTGAAATGTTGACAAGCTTATCGATAAGACCTACTCCTATCGAAAGGATTGGCGAGAGCCAAAAGAGAGATGTGAAGATTGTCGAGTTTATCCGGGGATTGGAACCAAAGGAAAACGAGTTTGAAATCGATCGAGAAGGTTGGCTTCGAAAGCGAGGGCAATTAGTTGTTCCTGATATTGACAGATTGAGAGATGAGGTTCTGAGAGAATGTAATCACTCGAAATTGACGATTTATCCCTGTGGTAATAAGATGTATCAGGACATGAAGTGAGTCTACTACTGGGAGGGGATGAAGCGAGATATTGGAAAGTTCATTTCCAAGTGTATGAATTGTTAGTTGGCGAAGGCTGAACAGAAGAAGCCAAATGGTTTACTTCAGCCATTAGAGGCTCCTACGTGGAAGTGGGAGCACATATCGATGGATTTTATCGATGAATTACCCAGAACCAGGACAGGAATCGAAGAGATTTGAGTCATTGTAGATCACTTGACCAAAAGTGCAAGATTCATTCCTGTCAAGTCGACCAGAACGGCGTCGTAGCTGGCTAAACTTTGTATGAAATGGATAGTTCGATTCCATGGTGTCCAAAGAGTATAGTGAGTGATCGAGATTCATTGTTCACAAGCGGATTTTGGAGGAGCATGCAAGAGGCTTTGGGAACCAAATTGTGCTTGAGTACGGCTTATCATCCCCAAACTGATGGTCAGACCGAGAGAGTCAATCGAGTTTTAGAAGATCTCCTAAGGGCTTGTGTGTTAAACTTCGGAGGATCATGGGAAGACCATCTACATCTGGTTGAGTTTGCTTATAACAACAGCTACCAGCTGAGCATTGGGATGGCACGATACGAGGTGTTGTATGGAAGACCGTGCAATTATCCAACATGTCGGTTAGAAACTGGAGATAAGTTGGTACTTGGGCCAGAAATGATAAGAGAGACCTCAGATTGTATCATAATCGTTTGGCAACGAATGAAGGCAGCCCAAGATCGTCAGAAGAGTTACGCCGATAAGCATCGTAATGATTTGTAATTTAACGTGGGTGATATGGTTTTCGTGAAGGTTTCACCATTAAAGCATATAGTGAGATTTGGTTGTAAAGGAAAGTTAACTCCTAGGTTCGTTGGACCATTTCCGATAGTCGAGCGAAATGGAAAGCTCGCATATAGATTGGAGTTACCCGAGAAGATGTCAAGTATGCATAATGTGTTCCATGTATCGTTTCTACGGAAGTACATGCATGATTCGAATGTGGTGGTATCTTCAGAGCAGTACGAAGACCTAGAAGTAGAGATCGCAGTTGTGAGACCTCGTAAGCCGCTTCGTGTTGTGGGAAATGAAACAAAAAAGCTTAGGAGGAAAACGGTGAAGCTAGACAAGGTGCAAAGGAGTGAGGATGGTGATGATTGTACGTGGGAGACGGAAGAGAGTATGAAGGCGACTCATCCAGAACTCTTCGTCGGTAGGACCCTTTGATATCGTGTAATCGTTATATCGTTGTATCTTGTTGTTATTTGATAGAATTTCGCGTGCTAGGATATGACTATGGATGTATGGCTTAATGGTTGCTAGTTTGGATGAAAGAATTGGCTTCTCATGGATGATAGGCATGCAGAATTATTGTGATTGCTTGTGTTTGTTTGGAATTTCGGGGGAGAATTCTTAAGGGGGGAGAATGTAACAGCCCACATTTTACGTATCGAAAGATCGTAAAATATTTTTATTTTATTCCCTGAGGGTTGGATCACTCTCATATTTTAATATGTTGCTTATGCGGACGTGAGACATGTCCATAATTTTTACCGATTTTATTTGTGACCATTTTCCCCCTATCAGTCTTGTACAGGGCATACCTTTTGACTCAGGTCGAATTAGAGGCTGAGACCTTTGATATTGAAAAGGAATTGATGATTGTCTTTCCGTAGAGTGGTTACATTAAAGATTTGGCACAACAGTTTGGGAGGAATCGTTGTTTTAAGGTTTAAAAATTGGCTGTTTAAGTTTGGGAAAGCCCATTAGTGGGCTGGTGGAATCCTATAAATAGGGGGTGAGAGAGGAGGGAATTTTTTTACTTTCCCATTCTCTCATTTGTGGCCTTGTGCTCCACCTTCCTCTAACACCGTTCCACCATTAAAAATCCAAAACCAAGGAGGGAAATCATAGATCTATACCATTGGAGGCTAGGTCTACATCAATTAAGGCAAGGATTCATCAGATCAAGGCGTTTGGTGCGAGGTGCTTGCTGTCCAAATTCCTGTTTCATTGATTTTTGCTTGTTTGGGAGAATCGGTGAGTGGATTACATCTCTCACATGGATCCAATGAAGTGTATGAGTAGTAGATCATGTTTTTCATCAAATTTCAAGTATTTTTCTTTAGATCTATGCATTGGTAAGTTCATTTTCATACAGATCATATTATGATCTGATCTAGCAAGTTTAGATAGGTAATTTCTTCGATATTTCATATGAATGTGCAAGTTAGATCCATGGTTTTGTTCATATGCATATTTGTGGCGATTTTGGTGAATTTGACATTATCATTGATAGAATTGTCATATTAGTGATATTGTTGATTTCATAACATGCTTGTAATCCTTTTGGATTAATTGGATGAGTTAGTTTTGTCGAACGTATCGTTTTGGCGAAGTTTTGGTCGAATTTGGAGTTGCAGTGAAGAATGCAGGTTTTGGATCGACCCCAAGTAGTTCTGGTCGGTCCCAAACAGTTCTGGTTAGCCTCAATTAGTCTTGGTCGGTCTCAAATAGTTCTGGTCGGCCTCAAGTTGTTCTGGTCGGTCCTAAGTGGTTCTGTTGAGTTCTAAGTGGTTTTGGTCGGTCTTAAATGGTTCTGGTCAGTCCTAATTAGCTCTGGTCGGCCTCAAGTTGCTTTGGTCGGTCTCAAGTTGCTCTGACCGGCCTCAAGTTGCTCTGGTCGGTCCCAAGTGGTCTGGTCGGTCTCAAATTAGTCTGGTCGGTCCCAAACATTCCTGGCCGGCCTCAAGTGGTCTGGTCGGTCGGTCCGGTTGGTCCAAAATGAGTCCGGTTGGCATTTCTGGTCGGACATTTCTAGTGATGTCGTTACTCCGAGGAGACTTCAAGGGGGAGTATTTGAAGTGTTGAGGGTGTTCGTTGATCGGTGTAGAACAACGAATGTGGGAATGACTCATGGATGTATTGAGTTCATATAAAAGGATGACTTTAGGATGTATTGAGTTCGTGTGAAGTAATTGCTCTAAAGCGCTCTGAGTTAATGAATAGTCGTGATTGATAACGACTAGAAATAAGAAGGTCGAGGAATTTCTGTTGTTGTAGGTTCTAGAGGACTCAAAATAGGGGTATAATTGATGACCAATTGTTGTTCGAGTGCCCTGGGCGTCGTGTATGGCATAAACATGTGTTGTGTATAGCGTGTGGGGTCTTGCTAGAACCGGAGTGTCATGTGTGGTCCTTGACAATTGACGGCAAGTTGTTAGCCAGTCATACGATAATGAGGGTTCCAAGGTAAGGTTGGCGGTGATAGCTAGAGTCAGCCATGGATGTTTGGATGCTTGTCGTAATAATGGCTGAGTTGCTATTGCTATGTGTGAATGACCGTTCTGGTTGCCATGGCTAAATTGTTATTCCTTTGGATGTATGGATTGTAAAGGCTATCACTGTCATATTGTGGGGAAGGCAGGTGCAAGTTCTTCTCTGGAGCTGGGTAGATTAGTTGTTTATTTACACATTCTCATATACTTTATTGATGAAGTTTGTTAGCTGTTTTATCGCTTATAAGATTGTTGTCTGACTCAAGGTTTCATGTTTCCTCTTATTACCTTGGGCTGTTTGTAACACCCCACCTCCGCCAAGGTGACTCTTGCAAGCACTTTGACTTTGGAGGGGCGTTTGAATCAGGTAAACATGCATAATGATATATCAAGGCAGAACAAGAACATATGTATATATGTAAACAGAGTAAATAACATAGATAAAACAGCGGAAGATTTTAAACCATTTCAAAACAAGTCTGGTACAACATAGCTTTCCAAATAAACAAGTCTAGATAAAACAACATCAACTGAAAAACTGAAATACATAAGTACTAATCCCCCAAAAGAAGTGATAGCCATAGCTAGCTTCATGTCAAACCGTACATGAGCTAAATCCCACAAGCAAGCAATCCGAAATCCAAGCTAAGCTCCAATATTCCCTCCCTGAGAACCTGGGGGGGGGGGGGGGAACGGAAGAAAAGAGGCAAAAGAAAACAGGTCAGTCAAAAAGACTGAGTAAGCCCTACTACAATCAATGTAAACTGATAAAGTTAACTGGCATGAGCAGCAGGTATGATCATAAGGATACTAGCATGATGGTATACTAACAAGGTAGATAAAGGTGTCATCGCATAATCAGGATTAAGGTTTTGCACCCCAGGTGTACTAGCAAACTAACATGACTTGAATAAACAAGTATTGATCCCTTGGCCCATGCTTTGGCCCAATAACATGAAATGACCCTAATACAAGGTCCAACCCAACGGTCTAGTCGATCGGCTCCCTAAGCCTAACTCGTCACGTGTTGGTGTCAATACGGCCCAAACTTAATTGTAGTCGAACTGTGCCGGGTCCACCCTTCGGGTGTATCAAGCCCTAGAGTGCCAACCCCTGGACACCATAAACATGAGTGCACAGTCTCGATCTACTGGTACCCATGGGTGACTTCTCCAAACACGGACTACGTGCACGACCATAGTCCGTACGGAACTACATCGACGTACCACACGGCCGTCGTTTATTGGGTCGCTTACCTCCAGCCCAGTAATCGTGCCCCCTCCCTAGCCTAGCCCCTAGGGCCTTAATGATACGATTTTGGGGTTACTGCGGAGTGGGCCCCCCATTGCTAGTATTTTCTGGTGGGTTAAGTACGGTTTAACCCTCTTGATAATCATGGATTAACTTGGTTAAGTGTAACGATAAGTTCACGACTTAACCCCGATTAATCTACCAAGCCCAAGTTGGTTAAGTATTAAGTGGACCATGACTTAACCCTAATCACGAGGCATTAATTAATTTAATGCGCCTTAACCTCTCACATTAGACCTTGTTGTGGTTACTAGTTAAGCCGGGCGGGTCCGGGTAGCTTTACACCACAACTTGGTCTAACCTCGGGTTCAAGGTACAACCTGACCAACTTCTCACATTGGGTCCTATTGTTTGTAGCAACTAGTTACGCCGGTCGGTTCCGGGTAGGTTTACGCTACAAACTCAACCCAACCTCGAGTTGGCCACACTTATCTTTTCTAAGTGTCATGTCCATCATGTTTCCAAAACATGTTACAAGTTTTCAAGCAATTGGGTAGACCTAACTTAATAGGTAAATTCCCAATGGGTAGACCTAACTTAATAGGTAAATTCCCAAGCTTATGTTTTTATGTCTTTTACTTTTACCCAACCCCAAACGCAGTCCCATCGCTTACATATCGCAATAGCGCATAAAGGATAGAAAGAGAGAACTTGGCATAATCATGACATAAAAGGTGTTGAAGCCACAAGTTCAACATGGTGGCATATGAAATGTACATATGTCCATATACTTGCATATTACATTTTGGCCCCAAAAGCATGCATAAAACCAAACTTGGCATATTGGTGATACATGGTGCTAAATGACATGTAGAAATGGCCATAAGTTCGCATTTAGCCTCACATGCAAGTTATCATAAGAGATATGATAACTTACATGTTGCCAAAATGCAACCTTTGGCATAAAGCTTGAAGCTTTATGTTCATAAACCCAAGATAAGCTTGCATAACATGATAGCATGAACCAAATGATCATCCCAAACTTGCATAACACAACTTGCATAACATAACATGATGAACTTGCCTTTCATATCATAGCATACTTGCATAACATGATAAACTTGCATATTATAACATAACAAACTTGCATATAAACTTGCATATCACAACATGATAAACTTGCATATAAACTTGCATATCACAACATGATAAACTTGCATATAAACTTGCATATCACAACATGATAAACTTGCATTTCATAGCATAGTAAACTTGCATATCATAGCATAGTAAACTTGCATATCATACATTTAACTTTAGAGTTTAAGTATGAAAGTAGAATAGGGCTTACAATGCTTATGAAAACACACAAAACTATGACAAAGCCCTTATGCAACCAATTAGACCCAAAATGCAAGCTTCCAATCAATAAAAATCCTTTCTTTATGATGCAAATATAAGAACTTGACTTGAATGCAAGCTAATGATGCTCATACAAGTTTGAAAACACTTGTATGCATGGAAAATCACTTAGAAATTTATTTAGGAATTGTATGAAGAGAGTGGAGGCCATGAGAGGATTGATTTTGCCATAGTTTAGTTGTAGGATAGATTAATGATGATTTAGGGTAGGTTAGGGTCTTATTTATAGATTAGGCAAGTGTTTTAGGCCATAGGATTAAACCCTAGTTGCAATCTCAGCCCTTAAAATCGAATCTGGCCCCCAAGCTCAACACAATCTCAAAATGGTGCACCAGGCTAAATAGCCCGGCTGGACCAAGTCGACAGCCAAGTTGACAGGGCTGTCGACTTGGGTCCAAGCAAGTCGACTTGGGTACTCTGGCGGGAATTTTCCCGCCTGGCCCAAACTGGCCCAATTTTCAAATTCAAGTTTTAATTTGAAATCTGTTTTTACTTAGAAATTTTCTGAAAACTTCGTTGGGCCTTAATCGGGTCATACAGACTCCGATTTTCGAAAACTCGGACTCTATTTCGCGTATTTTTCCGAGACGAACGCAATGGCATAGCCCATTTCCCTTGATTCATATTTTAGAATTAAATTCTGCCTCGATTTATGTTATAACAGGTTATTGAAAATACGGGTTGTTACATTCTCCCCTCCTTAAAGGATTTCGTCCCCGAAATCTTCAAGTTAGAAAGAACGTATCCTACCATCCAACATCCATCTACTCAAAACATCATCCACGAGCAATCATTGTCCTTACAAGATTCTAAATGTTGTATGAACATATGCAAAGGTGTGTGTATATGTCCTTATCTAATGCAAATATCCTCAATGCAAATTATGTTAGTGAAATGAATCCATATGTATGCAATTCCTAACATAATGTATAACATCTATATGTGTGCACATCACATACATCCATATGCAACATCCATGTGATAACACACAAAAAATTTCATCCATGAATAAGCATAAACACTCATGCATATGCAATATGAGGAGTGCGTGAGCCGATCTAGTGCCTAACGTGTATAATGCATCCACGAGTAACCACTTGCAAACACTTGCAACCACTTGCAACCATCAAGCATAACATGTTTCAAACACATGTTTCATCCAAAGGGTTTCTACCTAAGGTTCTCATGACCAGATCAAAACGATAAACTAGATAAACATGGATAGCAAAGAGAAAGATATGCTAACAAAGAAAAGAGATTGAGAGTGTACCCTCAAAAAGGAATGGATAAAGCCCACACATCTTCTCCTCGGTTTCCCAAGTTGCGTCTTCTTCGGCTTCACCCCATTGAACCTTCACCAACTTGACCTCCCGATTCCTTAGCTTCTTGGTTTCTGTCCCAAAGATACGAATCGGAGCTCTCCTCAAGGTAGCTTCTTTCTCCACTTCCACATCTTCCAGAACACTCGGCTCAACCACCTCAGCTGATTCATGCAAACACTTCCGGAGATGCGAGACATGAAAAACATCGTGTACTCCGGCAAGCTTCTCGGGCAACTTCACTCTATAAGCCATCTGCCCGATCCTCTCTATAATAGGGAATGGTCCAACAAACCTCGGTGCCAACTTCCCAACGGCTCCAAATCGGACCACATTTCGCAAAGGAGAAACCTTCACGAAAACCATATCCCCAACATCAAACTCCAAATCAGTTCTCCGCTTATCAGCATAGGATTTCTGTCGGTCTTGGGCCGCTTTCATCCATCTCCGAATCAACTCGACCTTCTCGGATGTATCTCTGATCAGATCAGGCCCAAGTATAAGCTTATCTGTAGTCTCCCACCAACATGTAGGCGACTTGCACGGCCTCCCATATAAAGCTTCGAATGGTGCCATCCCTATGCTTGCCTGATAGCTGTTATTATATGCAAACTCAACAAGAGGAAGATGGTCTTCCCAAGTACCACCAAAATCCAGAATACAAAGCCTCAACAGATCCTCGAGTATCCTATTCACCCTTTCGGTTTAACCGTCCGTCTGTGGGTGATAGGCCGTACTTAGATTCAACCTTGTGCCCATAGCTTCCTGCAAGCTATTCCAGAATTGACTTGTAAAGATTGGGTCACGGTCACTGACTATACTAGAAGGGACTCCATGTAGTCTCACAATCTCACGAAGATATACAGACGCTAGTCAAGATGCGGTCCTCTTGCTCTTCACCGGAATGAAATGAGCACTCTTCGTAAGTCTATCCACAATAACCCAAATGCTCGTATTCCCTTTCCTTGACCTTGGTAGCCCATCGATAAAATCCATGGAAATACTCTCCCACTTCCAAAGTGGAACGTCTAGAGGATGCAATAGCCCACCGGGCTTCTTCGACTCGGCCTTAACTTGCTGGCAAATGATACATCTAGAGACAAACTCTGCCACATCCTTCTTCATCCCAGGCCAAAAGAAAATGCGCTTCATATCTTTATACATCTTATCTCCGCCCGGATGTATAGTCAACTTAGAGCGATGCGCTTCCTCTAGAACTCTTCTTACTAGATCTTCTACCATAGGAACACATAATCTTCCGTCTCTCCTCAGCCAACCCTTGTCATCAATAGAATATCGAGCGAGATGACTAGACGTCTCTCCTTGAATCAGCTTATCCATAATCTCAACTATCTGAGGGTCTTCTCTCTGCGAAGCCCCAACTTGATCAAGAAGGGTAGGTCTGAGTTCCAGAGATGCTAAAGAACCGGTCATCGACTCAACCGCCAAAGAGAAATCAAAGGTCGCCACATACTCTAAATTCTTCATCTCAACGAATAGAGGACTTAGGGTCAACCTTCTTCTACTCAATGCATCTGCTACCACATTCCCCTTGCCAGGGGTATAAGCGATCTCAAAATCGTAGGACGCCAAGAATTCCATCCATCTTTGTTGTCTCAGATTCAGATCCTTCTGAGAAAAGAGATACTTCAATGACTTGTGATCGGTATAAAGCTCAAATCTTTCTCCCAGAAGATAATGGCGCCAAGCCTTGAGTGCATATACTATTTCTGCCAACTCTAAGTCATGAGTGGGATAATTCTTCTCATGCACTTTGAGTTGTCTACCGCCAAAGCATATCACCCTTCCTTCTTGCATAAGAACAGCTCCTAACCCCGTGCCACATGCATCGGTGTATACTGTAAATAACTTTCCTCCATCGGGCAAAGCTAGAACAGGTGCTGATGTGAGAGCTCTCTTGAGCTTCTGAAAAGCAAGCTCGCATTCTATGCTCCAAGCAAAAACTAAATTCTTCTTCGTCAATTTAGTAAGAGGAGAGGAAATCTTCGTGAAGTCCTTGATGAACTTCCGGTAAAAACCCGCAAGACCTAGAAAACTTCTCACTTCGGTTGCATTCCTTGGAGTCTTCCAATCCTGAACTGCAACTACCTTAGCAGGATCCACCGCTAAGCCTTGCTTAGATACTATATGCCCAAGGAATCTAACTTCCCTTCTCCAAAAGTGACACTTAGAGAACTTGGCCTTCAACTGATGTGCTCTAAGCGTATCCATCACCTCCACGAGATGCCTTGTGTGCTCTTCCTCATCCTTAGAGAAGATCAGAATATCATCTACGAAGACCACGACAAACTTTTTCAAGAACTCCCTGAACACCCTACTCATCAAGTCCACGAAATATGCGGGTGCATTAGTCAAGCCGAACGGCATGACAAGCCATTCGAAGAATCCATCTGGAGTCCTGAACGCAGTCTTGTCTATACTATCTTCAGCTACCCTGAGCTGATGGAATCCAGTAGCAAGATCAAGCTGAGAGAAAACAGAAGCACCGACAAGCTAGTCAAAGAGATCATCAATCCTCGGTAACGGGTGTCTGTTCTTCTTAGTCAGCTTATTCAACTCTCGATAGTCAACACAAAGTCGGAGAGAACCATCTGCCTTGGTAGCAAATACCACAGGCGCTCCCCATTCAGATATACTTCGTCTAATGAAGTTCTTTTCAAGCAACTCCTTCACTTGCTTACTTAGCTCCCGCCTTTCACGCGGAGCCATGTGCCGAACGGGCAAAGAAACAGGCTTTGCATTATCCACTAGATAAATGCGGAAATCAATCTCTCGCTTAGGGGGCAACCCCCTAACTTCATCAAAAACATCCGGATACTCACGAACCACTCTCACAGACTGAAGAGTTTCCATTGACGAGTCGAGTGATTCCAGATAGCACAACATGACGGGACCTCTCGGATCACAAGAAATCTCTAGGGTGTTTCCGAGGCGAGTCACGAGCCTCACAACCCTATGCTCACAATCAAGAATGGCTCCATATCTGGACAGCCAATCCATGCCCAATATCAATCCGTATCCCCTAAAACCAAGAACATAAGCACTGCACAAGAACTCTACACTCAATATAGAGATCCTCAAATCCCCACATATCATAGACAAATGGGCGGAACCCCCAATAGGATTTGAGACACAAACGGGATCATCTACCAAGCTAGTACTAAGGTGCAAACTATCAACAAGATCAGATGAGATAAAGCTATGCGATGCACCAGAATCAAACAAGGTACGAACTGGAAAATCAGAAATATATACAAGGCCCTCAACAGAAATACTACCTCGATCGGGAACTGGAGCGGTATTGAGAGCATGAACTTGCCCTCCTGAAGGTCCAGCACGCTGAGTCTGACCCTGGCCTTGCCCTTGCTTCTTCGGGCAATCCCTACTGAAATGTCCAGTCTTACCGCAGAAAAAGCATTCACCATTCTTCCTTTTCCTCTTCTTACAATCCTTAATAAGATGCCCAACTGAACCGCAATAATGGCACTTCTCCTTGTTGTTCTTGCCCTTGTTGTTGTTCCCCTTGTTGCCTTGACCCTTGTTCTTGTTCTGATTGCCTTGACTGCTTTGACCACTTGGATTACCCTGATTTCCTTTTCCCTGGGAATCAGTCTTCTTGGCTTGAGTATCATTAATCTTGGTCTCTTTCTTGACATCTCCCTGAAGTAACGCCATATCAACCAAACTCTCAAACGTGGCCCCATGGGGAATATGTGACATAGCCAATCCCTACAACGGCTCATTCAATCCTCTAGCAAAACGAAGAGCCTTCTTCTGAGGAGTATTCACCATATCCAAGCCAAAACGAGCTAACTGATTGAACTTGTTCACATACTCTTTGACAGACATATCTCCTTGTCTCAAAGTTATGAACCTCTCCATTTGCAGATTCTCCTCAGCAGAAGATAGAAACTTAAGCATGAACCTTGCCCTGAAATCGGCCCAAGTCTCAACAGGCCTAGTACCATTGGTGACTTCCCACTAATAAGCAGCTTCATCCTTCATAAGCCACACCGCCAACAAGATCTTCCTCTGATCGTCTATCCCAAAGATGGCAAATAAATCCTCGGTCTCTTTCAACCAATTTCTAGCCTCTACAAAAGTCTCAGTGCCTTGAAAGTTCTTGCCACCCATTGCTTTGAAATCTTTGCAAGTCTTTGCGAAGTCAGCTTGAGAATGCTGAGGGGGAGGAGGAAGAGGAACCTCAGCGACAGGAGGAGGAGGAACATTAACTACCGGAGGAGGAACATTAGCGACAGGAGGAGGAACATTAACTACTGGAGGAGGAGGAGGAACATCTGCGGGGCCGGCTTCGGTCGCCCTAACCTCCAAAAGTCTCCTATACCAAACAGGTACGTGCACTCCCTCCGGAATAGCAAAGTTATCGGCCATACTAAAAACGAAAAAAAAGACAGATTCAGAATGGAGAAAAACGAGGGGATTTTGCTAATGGCTTTTTGGGGAATAGCCTTTAAAATAAACTAGACTTTTCTTTGGAAAATACTTAGTTTTGAAAATAGTTTTCCAAAAGTTTTCTAAAAACCTTTTTGTTCCTTCCCGTAAACCATATGCTCTGATACCAAATGTAACACCCCACCTCCGCCAAGGTGACTCTTGCAAGCACTCTGACTTTGGAGGGGCGTTTGAATCAGGTAAACATGCATAATGATATATCAAGGCAGAACAAGAACATATGTATATATGTAAACAGAGTAAATAACATAGATAAAACAGCGGAAGATTTTAAACCATTTCAAAACAAGTCTGGTACAACATAGCTTTCCAAATAAACAAGTCTAGATAAAACAACATCAACTGAAAAACTGAAATACATAAGTACTAATCCCCCAAAAGAAGTGATAGCCATAGCTAGCTTCATGTCAAACCGTACATGAGCTAAATCCCACAAGCAAGCAATCCGAAATCCAAGCTAAGCTCCAATATTCCCTCCCTGAGAACCTTGGGGGGGGGAACGGAAGAAAAGAGGCGAAAGAAAACAGGTCAGTCAAAAAGACTGAGTAAGCCCTACTACAATCAATGTAAACTGATAAAGTTAACTGGCATGAGCAGCAGGTATGATCATAAGGATACTAGCATGATGATATACTAACAAGGTAGATAAAGGTGTCATCGCATAATTAGGATTAAGGTTTTGCACCCCAGGTGTACTAGCAAACTAACATGACTTGAATAAACAAGTATTGATCCCTTGGCCCATGCTTTGGCCCAATAACATGAAATGACCCTAATACAAGGTCCAACCCAACGGTCTAGTCGATCGGCTCCCTAAGCCTAACTCGTCACGTGTTGGTGTCAATACGGCCCAAACTTAATTGTAGTCGAACTGTGCCGGGTCCACCCTTCGGGTGTATCAAGCCCTAGAGTGCCAACCCCTGGACACCATAAACATGAGTGCACAGTCTCGATCTACTGGTACCCATGGGTGACTTCTCCAAACACGGACTACGTGCACGACCATAGTCCGTCCGGAACTACATCGGCGTACCACACGGCCGTCGTTTATTGGGTCGCTTACCTCCAGCCCAGTAATCGTGCCCCCTCCCTAGCCTAGCCCCTAGGGCCTTAATGATACGATTTTGGGGTTACTGCGGAGTGGGCCCCCATTGCTAGTATTTTTTGGTGGGTTAAGTACGGTTTAACCCTCTTGATAATCATGGATTAACTTGGTTAAGTGTAACGATAAGTTCACGACTTAACCCCGATTAATCTACCAAGCCCAAGTTGGTTAAGTATTAAGTGGACCATGACTTAACCCTAATCACGAGGCATTAATTAATTTAATGCGCCTTAACCTCTCACATTAGACCTTGTTGTGGTTACTAGTTAAGCCGGGCGGGTCCGGGTAGCTTTACACCACAACTTGGTCTAACCTCGGGTTCAAGGTACAACATGACCAACTTCTCACATTGGGTCCTATTGTTTGTAGCAACTAGTTACGCCGGTCGGTTCCGGGTAGGTTTACGCTACAAACTCAATCCAACATCGAGTTGGCCACACTTATCTTTTCTAAGTGTCATGTCCATCATGTTTCCAAAACATGTTACAAGTTTTCAAGCAATTGGGTAGACCTAACTTAATAGGTAAATTCCCAATGGGTAGACCTAACTTAATAGGTAAATTCCCAAGCTTATGTTTTTATGTCTTTTACTTTTACCCAACCCCAAACGCAATCCTATCGCTTACATATCGCAATAGCGCATAAAGGATAGAAAGAGGGAACTTGGCATAATCATGACATAAAAGGTGTTGAAGCCACAAGTTCAACATGGTGGCATATGAAATGTACATATGTCCATATACTTGCATATTACATTTTTGGCCCCAAAAGAATGCATAAAACCAAACTTGGCATATTGGTGATACATGGTGCTAAATGACATGTAGAAATGGCCATAAGTTCACATTTAGCCTCACATGCAAGTTATCATAAGAGATATGATAACTTACATGTTGCCAAAATGCAACCTTTGGCATAAAGCTTGAAGCTTTATGTTCATAAACCCAAGATAAGCTTGCATAACATGATAGCATGAACCAAATGATCATCCCAAACTTGCATAACATAACATGATGAACTTGCCTTTCATATCATAGCATACTTGCATAACATGATTAACTTGCATATTATAACATAACAAACTTGCATATAAACTTGCATATCACAACATGATAAACTTGCATATAAACTTGCATATCACAACATGATAAACTTGCATATAAACTTGCATATCACAACATGATAAACTTGCATTTCATAGCATAGTAAACTTGCATATAAACTTGCATATCATAGCATAGTAAACTTGCATATCATACATTTAACTTTAGAGTTTAAGTATGAAAGTAGAATAGGGCTTACAATGCTTATGAAAACACACAAAACTATGACAAAGCCCTTATGCAACCAATTAGACCCAAAATGCAAGCTTCCAATCAATAAAAATCCTTTCTTTATGATGCAAATATAAGAACTTGACTTGAATGCAAGCTAATGATGCTCATACAAGTTTGAAAACACTTGTATGCATGGAAAATCACTTAGGAATTTATTTAGGAATTGTATGAAGAGAGTGGAGGCCATGAGAGGATTGATTTTTCCATAGTTTAGTTGTAGGATAGATTAATGATGATTTAGGGTAGGTTAGGGTCTTATTTATAGATTAGGCAAGTGTTTTAGGCCATAGGATTAAACCCTAGTTGCAATCTCAGCCCTTAAAATCGAATCTGGCCCCCAAGCTCAACACAATCTCAAAATGGTGCACCAGGCTAAATAGCCCGGCTGGACCAAGTCGACAGCCAAGTCGACAGGGCTGTCGACTTGGGTCCAACCAAGTCGACTCCCAAGTCGACAGGGCTGTCGACTTGGGTACTCTGGCGGGAATTTTCCCGCCTGGCCCAAACTGGCCCAATTTTCAAATTCAAGTTTGAATTTGAAATCTGTTTTTACTTAGAAATTTTCTGAAAACTTCGTTGGGCCTTAATCGGGTCATACGGACTCCGATTTTCGAAAACTCGGACTCTATTTCGCGTATTTTTTCGAGACGAACGCAATGGCATAGCCCGTTTCCCTTGATTCAGATTTTAGAATTAAATTCTGCCTCGATTTATGTTATAACAGGTTATTGAAAATACGGGTTGTTACACTGTTGATCCGGTTGTGGATGGGCAGACTGAGTAGCAGGTGACAGGTGATGCTTTAGTGAGAACGACGATGCTGATCGATGGAGAGCAGGAGGCTCACATACGTACCAATTTTACTACTATCTAGTATATGTTTCCGTAGTTTTCTATTTCTCTGAGTGTTGTACTGAGACAAATTGTACAAACACTATTGTTGTTATCCATGTGTATGGGAAATACTTTCTAGTTGTCATGAAAGTTTAGTGTTTTCTGCTTCATTATCAACCTGTTGTATATGTTCTATTATATTTTATCCTTGCGCTGTGAGTTCACGATAGGTTCCGCTTATGTATCATACCTTGATGATCACCCATAGCTGCCTGGCACACCTTTCAGTGCATTATTCCTCTTGTATAGTGCGGGGGTTGTGGGCGGTCATCACACTCTACCTCTGTTTCAACATTTCTTTCATGCAACTATTGACTAACATTATCCTCAAGAGTATCTGTATCTCTTGATCTCTTTTGAACAATAGTTTCAATAGAGGTTTTTAGAGGATAAATGTGTTCAAAGAATCTAGCATTTCGTGACTCGATAATGGTGTTTTCATAAATGTCATCAATTTCAGATTTGTACACCAAAAATCGATATGCAGTACTATTATGAGCATATCCAATGAATATGTAATCTATAGTTTTGGTCCAATTTTGACCTTTTTAGGTTTTTGTATTTCTACTTTAGCAAGACACCCCACACTTTCAAGTATTTGTAAGATGGTGTTCTGTTTCTCCAAAGTTCATGGAGAGATTTAGATGTTTTCTTTTGTGGTATTTTATTTTAAATGTGGTTTATCGAAAGAATAACTTCTCCCCAAAAATTATCTGGCAAGCCCGAGCTAATAATTAAGACATTCATCATTTCTTAAAGAGTTCTATTTTTACATTTGGCTATACCATTGAATTGAGGTGAATACGGGGCTGTAGTTTGATGTATAATTCCATGCTCAGTACATAATTCCTCAAATGGAGACTCGTATTATCCTCCTCTATCATTTCTTAAAGATTTTATTTTCTTGTTAAGTTGATTCTGAACATCTGCCTTATACTGTTTAAACATTTTGAATGCTTCGTCCTTACTTCTAATGAGATATGCATGATAATATCTCGTACAATCGTCAATAAAGGTAATAAAATACTGTTTTCCACCTCTAGTTTGACACATTTTTAAGTCGCACACATCTATGTGTATCAAGTCTAGAGGTTTTGTATTCCTTTCAATTTGATAAAAAGAAGTTCTAGTTAATTTTGATTCAGCGCATGTTTCGCATTTGTAATTGGAATCCATCATAAACCTAGGTATAAATTTTAAGTTTATCATTTTTCGCGATGTATCAAAGTTAACCCGGCCCAATCTGGCATGCCATATATTAAATGACTCGGTGGTATAAACAGAAGAATCTATTTTATTATTAATATCTTTTGGCATAATAGTCATTACATTCATTTTGAATAGACTATCACTCACATACCCTTTTCCAACATACACTCCATTCGAAGACAATACAAAATTATTAGAAACATAGACCAATTTGAATCAATTTTTACTTAATAATGATCCCGAAACTAAGTTCTTACGGATATCTGGAATGTGCTGAACATCTTTAGAGTAATTTCTTTTCCAGAAGTCATTTTATTAACCACTTTTCCTTTGCCTTCAACCTTCGACGTAGAAGAATTTCCCATAAAGAGTTGCTCTTCTTGTGTAGCAAGTTTATAGTAGAAAAACATCTACTTGTTGATGCAAATATGTATCATGGCGTCAGTGTCCACGAACCATTCTTTCGGGTTGCCAACTAAGTTGCATTCTGAAATCACTGCGAGCAAATACATTTCTGAGACATTATTCGAAAGCATTTCAAATTCTGTAACATTGATTTTGTCTTTCCATATGTTCTGATTCTTTGGACCTCAACATTCATTTGCCTTATGTCTTTCTTCCCGCAGTTATGGTAGTTTCCCTTGAAATTCTTCACCTTATTTGTGTTTGGGTTGTTTTTCTTCTTTCTTTTGTTGTTCTTTTCGGTTTTGATTACATTTTCCTTTTCCACCATGCCATTAGTTGCTTTCTTTTCAGATTTTCGGTTGTCTTCTTCAATTCTAAGTCGAACAGCCAAATCTTCCATTGTCATTTCTTTGCGTTTGTGCTTTAGATAGTTCTTAAAGTCTTTCCATAATGTAGGTAATTTCTATATCGTGGCGACCAATTTAAATGACTCATTTAGAGGCATTCCTTCATCACGTATCTCACGTATAATAACCTGCAACTCTTGAATTTGACTAATCACCATCTTGGAATCTACCATTTTGAAGTCTAGAAATTTACCAACAATGAATTTCTTCATGCCAGCATCTTCTGTTTTACTTCTTGTCCAGAGATACCCAGAGTACCTTTGATGTCTTCATTACACAATAAACATTGTATAGATTGTTGTCTAGTCCGTTGAGTATGTAATTTTTACATATGAAGTCAGAACTCTTCTATGCAGTGAGTGCCTTGACTTTGGTAGCGTCAGGCTCTAGTTCATCAATGATAGGAGGATCCTCTATGAGGAATTTTGCCAAGCCTAAAGTGGTTATGTAGAACAACATTTTTTACTGCCAGCGTTTAAAGTCAACAAAGGTAAAAAATTCTGGCAGTTCTTCATGGGAAAATGTGATAGTCGGAGAAACCAATGTTCCGGTCTGAGAGGTGGTCACAACAGTTTTGTTTGCAGAAGTATTGCTTTCTTGAGCCATTGCCTAAAAGCAAACGCAGATACACAGAATAAAATCAGAAATATCGCATTAAGATTTTTATTTATGCCACTGATAATCAACAACTATAGTATTATCTAATATCTGTAAGTTGATGAAACAGAATTGAGGCAATACCGTATGTGTACAACCCGCCTGTGTGTGATTTGTTCGAGTCCAGTAATCGATACTGTTCCAGTAAAGCGATATTGCTCCCCCACTGGCGCACAGGAGTTGATCAGCAATTTGCCACGTAAGGTTAAACGGAGCGTACTGTGCAAGGCATAGTCTTCGACGAACTCAAGAAATTATGTGTAAAAACAGAGCGAAGTATAGGAGAAGAAGCAATAGTTATTCAAATTAAAATTTTCTCCTTTTTATGTCTACATGCATATAGTTGTAGGAGGATGTCTATACGGAAAAAGGTGCCGCCTTTGAATTCGAATGGCTGTGACCGTTGTAAAGGTTGCAATCCTTTACATGCAGATATCACCGTTGGCATTTTAAAAACACACGGCCAGATTTTAAAAATAGTTGTTTCTTAGCACAGCAAGCCCAGTGGCAATCAGAGGCCCAATTAATCAGAGACCTCAAGACCCCCAAGGCCCTATCTTCGACCCTTTTAATATTAATAGCAAAGGTTATCACCCATTGTATGTCATTTCCCCAATGCAACCCTCTCCTCTTTCTTTTGATATTGTATATCAAGACATCTATTACCTATAATAGGAAACAAAAAATCAAAAACGCTAACGTGGACAGCCTAGAATCGCTCCTTCCTTCCATCTTTACTCATTTATGTAACACCCCACGCCCGCTAAGGTCACTCACTAAGGGAATGCCTTAGCTTCGGTGGAGTATTTTAAGTGAATATAGAACAGAAAAATTACAACAAGACAGATATAAATAATACTTGAAAACTAAAACATCATTCCATTGCAGCAGAAGGTAAACATGTTTGGTTACAATATCTAAACCATAAAACAAGAGTCAAGTACTAAATATCCATCCTGATAAAATAAAAGTACATAATCCCACTACATAAACTAATAGCCATAGATAAAAGATAAGCTGAGCTTTACTTCAGCGGTCCAAGCTCCAAAAGATAGAAAATAAGCAGTCTGATCAAAGCCCACTAGTGCTAGGCCTAACCTGAGGACCTGAGGGGGGAAAAGATAAAAACAACGGGGTCAGATGTAAGTCTGAGCGAGTCCTATATCTTTAACAATACAATCATTAAAGTAACTAGGGTAAGATATAAGCTTGATATACGGTAACGAATGGGGATAAATGGCTACACTAAGCAGCCAACTAGACATAGGATGAACGAAGATAACGGTAAAGACGCATCTACCCACCCAAGGATAATTACTAAACTGCACCACACCAGTCATTCCTAACTTAAAGGTTGATCCCACCCAAGGACTTAGAAATTTCACTAGTAGTTTCGTGTACCCCTAGCTGACCACATAGGTGCCGTCTGCCCCTATCTCCACTAGGTGTACCCACTACTCCCCAAGCGATCGGCTCCCTAATGTAGATACCCGTGCTGGCCCCACAGTGGGGTGTATCACTCCCCAAAGTGGCAACCGGATACAGCTTAAGAGTGCACGGCTTATACCTACACGATGCAACAACGTCTTACCTACCAGCCCGGGCCCACACACGCATATGAAACCCGTTGGACTTGCGTTGCCATCGCTACCCCGTTTTGGCCTCTTATAGTCAAACCCAGTATGCGTGTCCCGTCCTCGACTTGGGTCGAGCCCACAAAGATACGTTTTGGGTTACTGGTTGAAATGGGCCCCCACAAGCTACCCACCTAAGCTTGTCCCTTTTCTAGTGTATCCCACTTAACCCTTTAATCATGTTTAATTACATGTTTCCACTTTGGTTAAGTATTCTAATCGTATTTTCTATTGCCACCCAAGGTAACCCACTAGGTTTCCACATTCCACCCAAGGCACTTACTTGATTTCCACATGCCACCCAAGGCACCCACTTAACCCCTCAAGCCCCACTACATGCTTATCTGGTTAAGTGTTTCTTAATTGATTAAGACCGTAACCTTGTAAAGACCTCTCACATTAGACTGTCATTTGTGGCAGCTGGATTTGCCGGTCGGGTCCGGGCAGCCTTACGCCATAACAGAGTCTAACCTCGTGTCTTTACACTTGTCACGTATTTAGTTTATGCCTAAGACCTCTCACATTGGACCGACATTTGTAGCCGTTGGATTTTCCGGGCGGGTCCGGGCAGTCTTATGCTACAAAAGGGTCCAACCTCGTGTCTTAGTCGATTAATTACACCTAATTAATCACCCCCATATTTTGAATTAATTTTCCCTAATTAATTCCAAATTAAACGATGTACATAATTGACTCAATTATGTCCATCCATTTATGGTATGTAATATCATACCAATCTCACCACAATTTTATTATCATGAATATTAACCCCATTGTTCCCCACGTAATACGCTAACATGACATACATAAAAGGGAAGATTCATCACAAATACAATGGGTTTAACTTAGCATAACATTAGCATTAACATGGGTTTAAAAGGTGTCAACTTGCATATATGATCATGGTATTAAACCCAACGAGCATAAATAATCAACCCAAACTTGCATGAATCACATATGTCATAAAGAGGGTAACTTGCATAAGTGTTCATGTCATAGACCTATCATAAAGGGATTAACTTGCATACATGTCATAGGTCTATAAAGGGATAAACTTGCACATGTTATTTATGTCATACAAAGGGGTAAACTTGCATATGTATGCATGACATACAAAGGGGTAAACTTGCATATGCATGTATGTCATACAAAGGGGTAAACTTGCATATGTTATTCATGACATAAAAGAAGCAAATTTGCATATGTTATGCATATCATAAATCCCAACAACTTGCATATATTATGCATATCATGAATCCAAACAACTTGCATATCATAACTCCAAACAACTTGCATATATTATGCATATCATAGATCCAAGCTCATAGGTTAAACTTGCAAAATCATGTCACTTACTTCACATGTAATTCTAGCATAAAATCAAACACTTAACTTGTATAAACATAGTGTCATAATGGATCAATGTTAAACATAGTGATTAACAAACTAGCATCATAACATATGACATAATATCCATTGACCCGCAAGCATAACCATATGATCTCATTATATCTTATCTAATTAGTTTAGCAATTGGGTTATTAAAGGTATAGAAACTCACAAACTCCAAGATTAGCTCCTTAGAAGTAGATTAGAAGTTGATTAGAGGTGGATTAGGAGGAGTTGATTAGCTATCTTCTTCCTTGATTTGGCGGCGGCTCCCTCTAGTTGCAATTTGACGGCATGCCGATGTTGTCTCCACTTTTAATGAGTTTTAGGGTAGGATTAGGTTGTATTTATAAGAGTAGTTAGGTGTTTTAGGCCATTAAATTAACCATAAATCAGATTAGAGCCATCAGATCTCGTCACTAGCCACCAAAACACAGCCCAGATCCCAAATCAGTGCACCTAGGTCACCTGGGCTCGACCAGGGAGGTCGACACCCATGTCGACCTGGTGGGCAGGTCGACCCCCAGGTCGACCTGGTCTGGGCGGGAATTTTCCCGCCTAGCCCATCTTCTGCATTTTTGAAATCTGTTTCGCTTTCTGACTTTTCGTGAAACTTCTGAAGGCCATATCTCGGACATACGGACTCCGATTCACGAAATTTCGGACTCTGTTTCGCGTATTTTTCCGAGACGAACGCAACCGCGAAACCCGTTTCCCTTAATTCTCACGTCTGTGATTAATCATTCTTTAATTACTAAACATTAATATTAAGTGAAATTCGGGGTGTTACATTCTCCCCTACTTAAAGGATTTCGTCCCCGAAATCTCTAAGTCAAGAAGAACGTATCCTACCAACCAAACAACCATCTATTAAACCATCAAACACTGGCATCCATTGTCCTTAAAGTTTCTAATGCTGTATGAACATATGCAGGAAGTGTGTGTATATGTTCCCTATCTAATGCAAAATCAGGCGGTCTACTGATTCAGTTGACCTCCTTAATGCAAACCATGATAGTGCCATGCATCCAATATGTATGCGAAAGAACCCTATCGACACATACTATTTCTACATGTGCGCACAACCATACACCAAAATGCATCATCCATATGATAACACAACCATTATACATCCATCAATTTAGCTACCTACACACAGTTATATGCAATATGCAACATGAAGTGACTGAGCCGATCTAGTGTCTATAGTGTGTGTATATGCATCCACGAGCAACCACTAGCAAACACTTGCATCCACACGCATCCATCAATCATAACATGTCTCAATCACATGTTTCAACCATAGGTTTACCCTATCCAAAGGTACTAACGAGAGGACATACTAAAGATAAGATAAGATAAGTACTAGATAAGCGATAAAGGAGAAATTAAAAGACATACCCTCAAAAAGGAAAGGTTACAATGAACGCATCTTCGCTTCCGTCTCCCAAGTAGCGTTGCTCTCGTCATCTCCCCATTGTACTTTGACTAGTCGGACCTCTCGGTTAATCAACTTCCTAATCTCTGACCCAAGGATGCAAGTAGGAGCTCGTCGAATCGTCGCATCACGCTCTACCTCCACTTCTCTAAGCAAGCTCGGCTCTACCACCTCCGCAGTCTCAAGTAGGCACTTCCTCAAATGTGACACATGGAATACGTCATGTACACCACTAAGTCTCTCGGGCAACTCCACTCTATATGCCATCTGTCCAATCCTTTCCTTAATAGGAAACGGCCCTACAAACCTTGGTGCTAACTTCCCAACGGACCCAAAGCGAACAACATTCCGTAATGGAGATACTTTGACAAAGACCATGTCCCCAACATTAAACTCAAGATCCATCCTCCTCTTATCCGCGTAGGATTTCTGTCTGTCCTGCGCCGCTTTCATCCTTATTCTAATCAAATCAATCTTTTCCGAAGTCTCTCTAACCATATCGAGCCCAAGCAAGATCTTATCCGTAGATTCCCACCAACATGTAGGTGATCGACAAGGCCTTCCATAAAGAGCTTCGAAAGGAGTCATGCCAATACTAGACTGAAAACTGTTATTATATGCGAATTCCACCAATGGAAGATGCTCTTCCCATGTACCTCCAAAATCTAAGATACATAGCCTCAAAAGGTCTTCTAGAATACGATTCACCCTCTCGGTCTGGCCGTCCGTCTGAGGATGATATGCGGTGCTCAAACACAACTGAGTCCCTACCGCCTCTTGCAAACTCTTCCAAAACTCGCTAGTGAAGATAGGATCTCGATCGCTCACTATGCTAGAAGGTACACCATGCAATCGAACTATCTCTCGAATGTAGACTGAAGCTAGCCATGGAGCAGTCCTTTTACTCTTCACGGGTATGAAATGGGCGCTCTTAGTAAGTCTGTCTACCACAACCCAAATTCCCGTATTACCCTTCCTCGATCTCGGTAACCCATCGACAAAGTCCATCGAGACGCTATCCCACTTCCATTGCGGAACCTCCAATGGGTGAAGCAGCCCACCGGGTTTCTTTTGCTCCGCTTTCACTTGTTGGCACACCAAGCATCTAGCGACATACTCGGCCACATCTTTCTTCATACCGGCCCAAAAGAAAACTCACTTCATGTCTTGGTACATCTTGTCCCCACCGGGTTGAATGGTCATCTTCGAATGATGTGCATCATCAAGAATAGCCTTCCTCAAACCCTCGTCTTGCGGTACACAAAGTCGACCGTCTCTACGCAACCACCCCTTATCATCTAGGGTGTACCTACTCAAATGGCTGGACGACTCCCCTCTTATGAGCTTCTCTACTAACTCAACCAACTGTGGGTCGTCCCGCTGTGCCTCACCAATCCGTCCCAAAAGAGTAGGTCTGACCTCTAAGGATGCTAGCAAACCGGGTACAAAGTCAACGGAAGGTCTGAAGTCAAACACCGAGATAAATTCCAAGCTTCGTCGTTCAACGAACAATGGACTCAAGGACAACCTTTTTCTGCTTAAGGCGTCTACCACCACGTTACCCTTGCCAGGGGTATACGCTATCTCAAAATCAAAGGACGCTAAGAACTCCATCCACCTTTGTTGCCTTAAGTTCAAATCCTTTTGAGAAAACAAGTACTTCAATGATTTGTGGTCAGTGAACAATTCGAACCTCACGCCAAGAAGATAATGGCGCCAAGACTTAAGCGCAAAAACAATAGCGGCCAACTCTAGATCATGCGTAGAGTAATTTTTCTCATGCACTTTCAACTACCTTCCCCCATAGGCTATTACCCTTCCCTCTTGCATTAAGACTGCGTCTAGTCCTGTCCCACAAGCATCAGTATAAACAACAAATGGCTTACTCCCATCTGGCAACACTAAGACTGGAGCCGTGGTTAAAGCTCTCTTTAACCGTTGGAACGCATCATCACAATCTACATCCCCTGTGAAAACCAGATTCTTCTTCGTCAAACGGGTTAATGGGGCTGATATCTTCGCGAAGTCCTTGATAAACTTCCTATAGTAGCCGGCCAACCCCAAGAAACTTCTCACCTCGGTAGCATTCTTAGGAACCTTCCAATCTTAGATGGATACTACCTTCGCGGGATCCACAGCTATTCCTTCTTTGGAGACCACGTGCCCTAAGAATCGCACTTCCTTCCTCCAAAAGTGACATTTAGAGAATTTAGCCTTAAGGCTATGCGATCGAAGAGTTTCCAACACTTCCCTAAGATGTAGGGCATGCTCTTCTTCGCTCTTAGAAAAGACCAAGATATCATCCACAAAGACCACCACGAACTTATTAAGGTACTCCCTGAACACCCTACTCATCAGATCAACAAAGTATGCGGGGGCGTTCGTCAAACCAAAGGGAATCACAAGACACTCATAGAAACCATCCGGAGTCCTAAAGGCAGTCTTATCTATGCTATCATCGGCCACTCTCAACTGATGAAACCCCGTGGCCAAATCCAACTGTGAAAACACTGAGGCGCCAACCAATTGATCAAAGAGATCATCAATCCTCGGCAATGGGTGTCTATTCTTCTTTGTAAGCTTATTGAGTTCTCTATAGTCCACACAAAGTCTGAGGGACCCATCCGCCTTCGTGGCAAAAACTACTAGAGCACCCCACTCCGATATACTTCGTCTTATGAACCCCTTCTCAAGCAACTCCCCTACTTTCTTATTGAGTTCCCTCCTCTCACGAGGATCCATGTGGCGCACTGGCAAAGATACTGGTTTGGCATTATCTACCAGATATATTCGGAAGTCTATCTCCCGCTTTGGAGGTAAGCCCTTCACCTCCTCAAACACATCCGAGTATTCCTGGACCACTCTAACAGATCGCAAACTCTCGACCGAAGCGTCAAGCGATTCAAGATAACTTAGCATAACAGAATTCATGGGATTACAAGAGATCTCAAGAGTGTTACCCAAGCGGGTCATGAGTCTAACAACTCTCCTTTCGCAATCAAGAACGGCACCATTACTGGATAACCAGTCCATGCCCAGAATTAACCCATAGCCCGTGAAGCCCAAAACAAAAGCATCACATCTAAACTCAACGCTAAGTATGGAAATCTTCAAACCCAAACACATCATGGACAAATAAGTGGAGCCCCCAATTGGGTTTGAAACAACCAAGGGATCATCTACTAGACTGGTGTCTAAGTGCAGTGACTCAACTAATGATGATGAGATAAACGAATGCGATGCGCCAGAGTCGAATAAAGAACGGACAGGATGATCAAACAGAAAAACTAGACTTTCAACGGAAATAGTTCTACCTCTTTCCTGAATCGGTGGAACTGCGAGAGCCTGAACTTGCCCCCTTGCCTGACCTGGTGCCATAAGAGCTTGCACTTGTCCTCCTGAGGTAGATCCCGTCCTCTGCCCCTTCTTTGGGCAGTCTTTCACTAGATGCCCTGCTTCGCCACAGTGGAAGCAACCAGTCTTCTTCTTCTTTCGACAATCTTTGCTTAGGTGGCCTGGTGTCCCACAGTTGAAGCACTTCTTCTTTCCCTTACCACCGTTGCCTTTCCCACCCTTGTTTTGCTGTTGCTGTTGAGGTCTCTTCTGATCTCCTTTCTTCTCGGGTGCCTTATTAGCATTGGGGCCCTCCTCTTCCTCATGCATGAGTGCCATGTCTACTAGCTTCTCAAAGGTGGCCCCCATAGGGATGTGGGTCATAGCCAATCCATGCATCGGTTCATTCAAGCCTTTAACGAACCTCAGAGCCTTCTTCTCCGGCGTATTCACCATGTCTATGCCAAACCTTGCTAGCTGATTAAATTTGTTGACATATTCTTTCACTGATAAGTTTCCTTACTTTAATGTCAAGAACCTTTCCATATACAGATTTTCTTCCGCTCGTGAGAGAAACTTTGCCACAAACCTTTGCCTGAAATCCGCCCAAGAGTCAACAGGGCGTTCTCCATTAGTGACCTCCCACCAGAACGAGGCCTCTCCCTTCATTAACCAAGCAGCTAACTTGACTTTCTTTCCTTCTTCCATCTCAAAGATATCTATCAATTCTTCCACCTCCTTAAGCCAATCCCTAGCTTCCACAAAAGTTTTTGATCCTTGAAAAGGTTTCCCTCCCATAGCCTTAAATTCCTTGCAAGTCTTAGCAAAAGTATCCGCACGAGGAGGAGGAGGAACGGGTGCATCTGGTGGAGGAACATTTGCTGGACCCGCAGCGGCGGCCCTAGCCTCCATCAACCTCCTATACCATACTGGTATCGCTACACCCTCCGGAAAGTTAAGATCTTCAGCCATGCTGAAACGAAAAAGGAAAGATTCAAAACGGAGAATTCGAAAGATAAAGATATGGCTATTGGGGATTATGCTTTTCTTTCAAAAACTTTTCTCTTAAAAGACATGTTTTTGAAAATACTTCTTCAAAAATGTTCTTAGAAAAATAGTTTTTCTAAAAGTTTTATCTGTTCTGGTAACCTTCAGCTCTGATACCACGTGTAACACCCCACGCCCGCTAAGGTCATTCACTAAGGGAATGCCTTAGCTTCGGTGGAGTATTTTAAGTGAATATAGAATAGAAAAATTACAACAAGACAGATATAAATAATACTTGAAAACTAAAACATCATTTCATTGCAGCAGAAGGTAAACATGTTTGGTTACAATATCTAAACCATAAAACAAGAGTCAAGTATTAAATATCCATCTTGATAAAATAAAAGTACATAATCCCACTACATAAACTAATAGCCATAGATAAAAGATAAACTGAGCTTTACTTCAGCGGTCCAAGCTCAAAAAGATAGAAAATAAGCAGTCTGATCAAAGCCCACTAGTGCTAGGCCCAACCTGAGGACCTGAGGGGGAAAAAAGATAAAAACAACGGGGTCAGACGTAAGTCTGAGCGAGTCCTATATCTTTAACAATACAATCATTAAAGTAACTAGGGTAAGATACAAGCTTGATATACGGTAACGACTGGGGATAAATGGCTACACTAAGCAGCCAACTAGACATAGGATGAACGAAGATAACGGTAAAGACGCATCTACCCACCCAAGGATAATTACTAAACTGCACCACACCAGTCATTCCTAACTTAAAGGTTGATCCCACCCAAGGACTTAGAAATTTCACTAGTAGTTTCGTGTACCCCTAGCTGACCACATAGGTGTCGTCTGCCCCTATCTCCATTAGGTGTACCCACTACTCCCCAAGCGATCGGCTCCCTAACGTAGATACCCGTGCTGGCCCCACAGTGGGGTGTATCACTCCCCAAAGTGGCAACCCGATACAACTTAAGAGTGCACGGCTTATACCTACACGATGCAACAACGACTTACTTACCAGCCCGGGCCCACACACGCATATGAAACCCGTTGGACTTGCGTTGCCACCGCTACCCCGTTTTGGCCTCTTATAGTCAAACCCAGTATGCGTGTCCCGTCCTCGACTTGGGTCGAGCCCACAAAGATACGTTTTGGGTTACTGGTTGAAATGGGCCCCCACAAGCTACCCAACTAAGCTTGTCCCTTTTCTAGTGTATCTCACTTAACCCTTTAAACATGTTTAATTACATGTTTCCACTTTGGTTAAGTATTCTAATCGTATTTTCTATTGCCACCCAAGGCAACCCACTAGATTTCCACATTCCACCCAAGGCACTTACTTGATTTCCACATGCCACCCAAGGCACCCACTTAACCCCTCATGCCCCACTACATGCTTATCTGGTTAAGTGTTTCTTAATTGATTAAGACCGTAACCATGTAAAGACCTCTCACATTAGACTGTCTTTTATGGCAGCTGGATTTGCCGGTCGGGTCCGGGCAGCCTTACGCCATAACAGAGTCTAACCTCGTGTCTTTACACTTGTCACGTATTTAGTTTATGCCTAAGACCTCTCACATTGGACCGACATTTGTAGCCGCTGGATTTGCCGGGCGGGTCCGGGCAGTCTTATGCTACAAAAGGGTCCAACCTCGTGTCTTAGTCGATTAATTACACCTAATTAATCACCCCCATATTTTGAATTAATTTTCCCTAATTAATTCCAAATTAAACGATGTACATAATTGACTCAATTATGTCCATCCATTTATGGTATGTAATATCATACCAATCTCACCACAATTTTATTATCATGAATATTAACCCCATCGTTCCCCACGTAATACGCTAACATGACATACATAAAAGGGAAGATTCATCACAAATACAATGGGTTTAACTTAGCATAACATTAGCATTAACATGGGTTTAAAAGGTGTCAACTTGCATATATGATCATGGTATTAAACCTAACGAGCATAAATAATCAACCCAAACTTGCATGAATCACATATGTCATAAAGAGGGTAACTTGCATAAGTGTTCATGTCATAGACCTATCATAAAGGGATTAACTTGCATACATGTCATAGGTCTATAAAGGGATAAACTTGCACATGTTATTTATGTCATACAAAGGGGTAAACTTGCATATGTATGCATGACATACAAAGGGGTAAACTTGCATATGTATGTATGTCATACAAAGGGGTAAACTTGCTTATGTTATTCATGACATAAAAGAAGCAAACTTGCATATGTTATGCATATCATAAATCCCAACAACTTGCATATATTATGCATATCATGAATCCAAACAACTTGCATATCATAACTCCAAACCACTTGCATATATTATGCATATCATAGATCCAAGCTCATAGGTTAAACTTGCAAAATCATGTCACTTACTTCACATGTAATTCTAGCATAAAATCAAGCACTTAACTTGTATAAACATAGTGTCATAATGGATCAATGTTAAACATAGTGATTAGCAAACTAGCATCATAACATATGACATAATATCCATTGATCCGCAAGCATAACCATATGATCTCATTATATCTTATCTAAATAGTTTAGCAATTGGGTTATTAAAGGTATAGAAACTCACAAACTCCAAGATTAGCTCCTTAGAAGTAGATTAGAAGTTGATTAGAGGTGGATTAGGAGGAGTTGATTAGCTATCTTCTTCCTTGATTTGGTGGCGGCTCCCTCTAGTTGCAATTTGTCGGCATGACGACGTTGTCTCCAATTTTAATGAGTTTTAGGGTAGGATTAGGTTGTATTTATAAGAGTAGTTAGGTGGTTTAGGCCATTAGATTGACCCTAAATCAGATTAGAGCCGTCAGATCTCGTCACTAGCCACCAAAACACAGCCCAGATCCCAAATCAGTGCACCCAGGTCACCTGGGCTCGACCAGGGAGGTCGGCCCCCAGGTTGACCCTAGGGTCGACACCCATGTCGACCTGGTGGGCAGGTCGACCCCCAGGTCGACCTAGTCTGGGCGGGAATTTTCCCGCCTAGCCCATATTCTGCATTTTTGAAATCTGTTTCGCTTTCTGATTTTTCGTGAAACTTCTGAAGGCCATATCTCGGACATACGGACTCCGATTCACGAAATTTCAGACTCTATTTCGCGTATTTTTCTGAGACGAACGCAACCGCGAAACCCATTTCCCTTAGTTCTCACGTATGAGATTAATTATTCTTTAATTACTAAACATTAATATTAAGTGAAATTCGGGGTGTTACAATTTAAGCACTCTCCACTTTTCTTCTTTCGCTTCTTCCAAAATAAACCGCTCCCTACCCCACGTTCTGCCCCCTTCCATCCCAACCGCTATAATCTTGGCCCTTCTCCCATTTTCATTTCCCCCCTTTTCCTATGTATTAACTTCCTGCTCCAATTTCACGCTCCTACGTTTGATTTCTAATCTCTGTGTCTCTCTATTGTTTTCCCAAACTAAAGATATATTTTATACGATTTGTTCCCACACCCACTCCATTTAGTCACCAAACCCTAATTCCTACGACTAACTGCTAATATTCACCCGCTCCATCCCCTTTGTGATTTCTCTAACCTAACTCGAATTCTTTTATAATTGTTCAACCCTATTGTCTTCAGGCTCTAATTCATATTCGATGTTGTACAAATTTCAATCAATTAATATCGATAGCAAGTTATCGTATCTATCATCCCCGTCGTCATACCTTGACTTGGGAATAATAGTACACAGATAAGAGAGCAGAAGAGGGAACATAAATCATAAAACGGAGAAAAAAGATGCTACAACTGGGTGTGCTACTGCTTCTTTTTGCTCTTCGTCTTTTCCCCTATTTTTGTCCCTGAACTACAATAGCGGTGCTGAATCGGTGCTCCTTTAGTTTTGTTTCAAATCAAAGTTTAAGTTAAAATAGAAATCAATTATGAGAACTCAATCCAACTTTTAGATTCTGGCAGCTTGCTATTTTTTTTCAATATTTAGTCATGTAACATGGAATTGTTCGGTAACATATGGTGATATAATTTGTATTAAGTGCTGATTTTTCATAGCAAAATAATCTGCATTACTCATGTACATGCACACAAGTAAAATTTAATGAATTTATGCCACTTGTCTTGGCAGATATGTGTGGATATTATAATGTTTATGTACATGCTGGTGATAGGTAATCTTATTTGAGTATGTTTGTTTCTGTATGTATAACTACATGAACACATACATGAATACATATAAATATGTATATATGTATTTTAATATTTATGTATATGTTCATGTATGTATGTTTTAAAAAATATTTCTATTTTTCTTAATTTACTAAATATATATATGTGTTTAAAATTGTCTGGAGTTGCACCTGGAGTGTAGACAGTGCATTGTTTTGTGCATGGGTTTAAAATTTCTGAACATCAATGTTTTCTCGGTATGTGATTATTATTTTGTATTCCATATAGTTATATGATTTTTTTTCTTTTGGTGGCCACCCTGTGTATTTTTAATTTAACATTTATTTGCAATCATACATCGGTGCCGTACATGCTGCAATCAATTTCTTGAACTACAATTTAAAATTAACCTTTGTTTTTTCCTAAGATGAAACCTAATCAGGCTATTCACATCAGGTAGGTTGAACATCAGTCGCCTACCGTTGCAGCCTAAACCATCGTCAATCTTTCGAACTATGGTAAGAAACAATGAATTTCACAGTTTCTGTGCTCTTTATCTTCTTTTCAACCTATATTGCATAATGTCACATCGTAGCCAGCTAGCTAAAACCATAGGCAGTTAACTTACTGTCTACTATATCTTCAACTTTTATCGTCCCTTTATACATTCGCTGAATGTAATGTCTACTGTAATAAATGACATTCGGTATGGTTAAACTTGATCTCATGGTTTTTTTGGTAACTACTGATGATACAGGCTTATTGGAGGAAATTTTGTAGAATCCAACTTTGTTTCATCTTAATTTCTCATGCATGTATTGATGTATTTATTTAACATTTAATATGTCAGAAAGTTACATTAAATGCAAATCTTCATAGCAGTGATTAAAAAATTAACGACTATGATGTAGAATTCTAATGTAGATTTTCCAATAAATGTCTTTGGTAATTACTATCTTTAATTTTATTTTTATTATCAATACATACAACTGATAGATTAAGAGAAAATGGCAAGAGCAAATGAACATGAAATAGCCTTGAAGATGGCCAACTGATAACCTATCTGTTTACTTCCCTTTTCTACTTTCCAATTTGTGAAAAAAAATTGATAGCCGAACTGATAACCTATCTGTTTGTGTCATCTCCTTGCATTCCTGAAAGCAACATTCATGCTAACAGTTAGCTATTCAACACAACTAATTTTTTTCCATGCTATGGATTTTAACAAATTTCCAAAAAATTAAATGAACGTGACATTTCACTTATTGTTTGCCTTATTTTTACCATGTGAAATTTACATTCTATACTAAAGCTAATTAAACCTTTCTCTTGTAGTTCCAATGACTGCTAGAGCTAATTGCTTTGAACTGATAATCATGCCTCTTTATTAACTACTAAAATTTCACACAATTTATATGTGAATCACTTTTTTGTTTTCATCTTAATGACAGGTTTCCCATACTAAATCCTAGCTCGCCGGTTCATATAACAGGTCAAATCATTCGCTTCCAATATTCGCCCGATCCGATTAGTGGTGTGACAATCCATATAACGACTCTAACTTCCCCGTGAAGGAAAACCCGGATTGTTTTGAGAACACGACAAATCAGAACAAAACCAGAAGAACATTTCATTGCTTATTACAACTATTTCATCAGAATACAAGAATATACAGAATATGAATAAATATTACACATTTACTAAATATCAGAGATTTACAATTTACAATGCAGCGGAAAATAATACAAAAAAACAACTGAAAGAGATAAACGGATACATAGCTTTCTGAATATCATTCCAGTTGTAAATCAGGATCCTGCGAATATAAATCTGCAAAACCAAAACTACTAGCTACCCGTGTGGAAAATAGGGGCACCCAAAGTTTAGATTAAAACAATAAACTCCAGGTCAATCATGTGACTGGTGTGAGAACTAAAACAGTTATTATCTTGGTTTTAAAGTAAGGTAAATCAAGGGACCACGCCGTATAACATGGAACTGGTTTCCTCCCAAGAATACCAGTGCATAAAAACAATAACACAATGCTAAATAAAGAACAATTAAGCTATTATAAGACCCAGGTCCCATCACACAATGCAACGCAAGCCGAAGGATAGAGTTTTACCTTATAATAGCCAAACATGCTTGGTACGTTTAAAACAAATCATTTTGATACTATTATATTGTAAAGTATATGAAAACAACTTCAAATATAAATGTAACAATCATAGACGACATGAGTGCCCCATCCAACTATGTCGACATACTAGGCTCTATAATCAAAACCGTAAAAGGTCGTATTGGAAGTTGGATTTCCATATGTGAACCAAGCCAAGGGATCGTCTTTACCGCTTCGAGACGCTCTAGCCCGCCCCTCAAGATCAGAGCTCGAGTGACTCTTGGATCATCAGGGCCAGTCCACACAGAGTGGATTAAAATGCCTGAACAATGCGTTTCTCCGCCCTATGGGGCGTAAATTGGTCATACCCCGACCAAACCATCAGCTCTGGAACGACCGATATAACCGAGGCACCTCGCTATCCATCATTCACATAAGTAAAACGTCAGGGCTTGCAAAACGCTGACACCACTCCTAGCTAGAAGGAAACGCATGCCCTCCTTGAAGTCCTCTCCCGTTTCTAGTTCACACCATGGTGTGAGGCTCGCGAATTAACGCTACAAAAAGGTATGCCATATTAAAGTCGTGCTTCGATCATCAACCACAAGACTCCTCATTTTAACAGAAGCCTTGATCATTTGCATCTCAGCATGCCACACAGACAATTCACGCTATGCAACCGATGTATTACAATTACAAAGAATGGAATCCAATGTCAGACACACATACACTTACAAGTTCGTTCTGGGTCTGAACGAAACCGGAGGCACCTTAATCCTCGCCCCGTATGTCCAATACAGGAGAGAGGCCCTCGCATATCTGGTCGATCTCCAAGTACGTCTGGATGATCACCACCTACTACCTTGTCTTGGATGTACAGCCCAATCAAGACATCAGTAATCATCCAAACGATGTGAAGGCCTCCGGTCTTCAACCACCGTCTTCATCCTCGACACATCGTCGAATCAGTTATTCAGAATGGGATAAACCCGGTCTTTCTGAATAACTCACGTATATAATAAACAAGTGCTATAAAAACACAACATACGCCTCATTCCAATCAAGAATATTCCTTTATTCAAATATTCTTATACTTTGGGAAAGGTTCCCATTAATTTTATTAAAGATAAATTCTTTAAATTTATTCTTTAATCTTCCTTTGGATATCAATTCAAACCAAATTATGGTTTATTCAAACTAGTCGGGATTAGCGCACCTTACCGAAGTAATCATTTGTTTAATTTCCCAATCCCAACCTGTTCATCCCATTAAGCAAAACTGGTAACTTCATATCTAACACCACGGTGTTATCGGTAAATCCAATCACCATTTCATATTCAAATCTAATTAAAGATTTAACTATCTCCTGGAGCAAAGCTGGTGATAATCCATTCTCGATCATTTCTTGAATTTGATAAATTTAGTTATCAAATTCATCTTTCAATCTAATTAAAGATCCATTAAAACTCTAATTCAGATTTAATTTCCAAAAATCATTAGTTAATGATTTTCTTCAAAGTTAAGAAATTAATCTTATCTTTAACTGGGTTAAAGAACTAATGTCATTTAAAACACATCTCACCATAAACCCAAAATCAAATTCCATTAACCATGGAATCTTCATGGAAAACAGATCAATATATATAATCGATATAAACTTCCATATCCAACCGATAATATAAATGGAATAACGGCAAATCCTTTTAAATTCCATATATAGCAGTAGTCTTCCTCCATAAAAGTTCACTTCGATTATTACCAAATCAAATTCCATTCAATTCCAATTTAATATGTTAAATTGGAAAATTTTACTTTGGAAAATCTCCTTTAAATCTTAACAAAAGATTTATAAAGTCCAAATCACAATTCCCTGTAAATTGGGTTAAAGAACGAATGTCGTTAAAACATAGTTCACGATCAACCCAATTCACATTCCATTCTATTCCAGTTAAATGTTGATTAACTGGAAACTCCAATAATCTTAATTAAAAGATTTATTCTTCTTATACTGGGTTTAAGAATGGTATCATTTAAAACACAGTTCACGACAAACCCAAAATCCAATTTGATATTAAATACAAGGCTCTGAATAGAAAATATATCGGCTTATATTCAATATCAAATACTACAACCAACAAATATCGTGTTGGAAATAACGATATAAATTTATCATTCAAATTTCCATAACAATATCTATATAATCACGAAATCCAACATCGAAATATTCCGAAGACAATTTCAATTCAAATCCATTCCAATTTATATATTGGAAATTCTAGTTATTTTTAAAACCATTTAAAATCCAATTTATTTATTTAAAAATATTGTGCAACGACCCGGATTTTTCAAACAGTTGATTTTAAATATTTAATATTTGTTTTAAATATTGAGTTGAAAATATAAATGATATTTTATATTGAGTTATCGATTTAATCGTCGAATATAATTTAATTTAGAATATATCGAATTATTGGAATTCGAAATATAATTGAAATCGAAGTTAAAAACTGAATCAAAATGATTCAGATGATAAGTAGGAATTTCATTTGATAAAAATGATAATAATAATAATAATTTATTATCGAGAAAATGTTTAGTTATGAATTTAAATTATATTATATTAATTTAATATGGTATATACGATCAAACTAAATTTCAAAATATATACTGTTCAATTCATAATAGCGTTATAACATTTAAACGTCAGTCGTTATGGTAAATTAGTGGTTCATGAATTCATGTAATGAACCCTGAGATGTTTTAACAGATAAGATCGAAGTTGAATCAACATCAAATCAAAATCCATTTAAAAAGAATAAAAATCTCTTTAATCAAATCAGAATTAAATACCATGTACTTAAGCCACCCTAATTTTTGTACTACCTCAGGCCTATTACTTCATCGCGAAGTATTCTTCATTATATAAATGCAATTACTTCCCCTTCCTCTCGTTTGTTTACTCGCAATGTTCATTTCATTCAGAAGGGACAAGTAAAATCAGAATGCTTTCCTTTTTAAGATTCTCAAATAAAAATTAAACTCAGTTATATAAAGAAAATGGGGAGAGATCGAAACAGAAAACCGCGATACATAAATCCCCAAAATACGATCCTTCAAAATCGCAAAGACCGGAGCTTCGATTGAAAGGAGCAGCATCGCGCACCTACTTCGAAATTGAAGTGGAAGCTCGACACAATATTGGTAGTGCGATTTTGGTGAAGTCGAGGCTCACTTGGGGTCGATCTGGAAACTGTCGCGATAAAGGGGGTTTGGTAGATTCGAACTCGTAGTGACTGATCAGGTGTTGGCTGTCGCTGGAGGAGGTAGGGCAACTTGCAGTGATGGGATTTTCGAAGGATTTAAGAAGAAAAGATGGTGAGATGCTTCCTATGGCAAAGTTAGGGTTCAGAAATCATGAAATGGGGATCATGACAGTAGCAGCAACATGGAGGTTAGGGTTTGGTTCGTCTGCAGTTTTTGGGATGGCTGTCGCATGGAGCTACAATGATGAGGATGCCTACAGGCTGCGTTTTCACTAGAGAAAGAATTTAAAGTGGGATTAAGGTAAAAAAATTCAACTAGTTTAAATTAGTTATCAATATTTATTATATACATATAACCGAGAAAATATATGTACTAATAACAGTGGAAAATGGAGCAGTAATGGAAGAGTGATAGGGTGATGATGGTAATCTGAAGGCTTCGATGCAAGGTTTAATGTTGTACGGGGGAAAAGGCCATATAAGAGGGATTTAATAAGGTAACTAATTTTATAATATTATTTAGTCCATGTTTCTTTCATTTGAATTGAATTAGTTGATTTATATACAAACTCATAGGGAAATTATATAGCTTATATAATCCACATGTTTTTAAAATACTGTATTTAATATATACGAGATCCAAATAATAATGCAAGCCGAGCTGGACTCGTAACGGGATATGGAATTCACTTGGAAATATTAGAAATTGACTGGAATCAGAATGAATCGAAAATTATAAGAAGAAAATAATCAGGTGAGTAAATCTCACTCACCTCTTTATTTAGAATTATTTTTATTCGTTAAAAATAATTGTTGTTGCTTGTTTGAATGCTTTCTGGTTGATTAAAAATATATTAGTTATTTAGGGTTGACTATTATATATATATATATATATATATATATATTGGGTTGATGGTTGGATTGATTCCCGCAGTATCATTAGCGGATGCCCGCGGTACCATTAGCGGATGATTGCCCTATACGCCCCCACGCTATGATAGTGGATGACCTTTTATATCGCGATATCCTGCCTCGAAGCAGGATGGGTATTATTTTTGTTAACTAACGTCTGTGGATGCAGGAAAAACAGGTTGGAGGGATCCAACTGGATTCCTCAAAAATATATTATCTGTTTGTTTATTTATTTGCACATATACTGTCATATATGATTTGTTAGAAATCCTGAAATAAATAATTGGCTGTGTGATGTTTAAATATCACTAGGCTTAAATGTTGATATTTTAAAAATATCGAAAAAGGAAATTTCCAGAGTTAAAAAGGGAAATTCTATTTTTCTAAAATAGAATTTGAAATTTGAATATAATAAAAATATTAAATTATTTTAAAAGAATAAAAACAAACAGTTCTTTTATAAACAAAGCTTATAAATGAAGTGAAAAGAATTATCATTGGATTATTCGGAAATAAAAACACAAGTGTGAAATTGAAAAGGGAAATCTATTTTCGAAAAGTAGAAATATCTATTTCAAAAGAAATTGAAATCGAGACTTATTTAAGAATGAATATAGAAAATTCAAATAGAAATTTAATATAGGAATTCAAATGTAATTCAAATATAGAATTTGAATATAGAAAATATAAATGTAATGACCCGGGTTTTTGTCGACTTTGGTTATCGCCATAAACTCAATGATGACTAACCAAACATCGAAAAATACCGGTCATTAATGAAAGAAATTAGAGGGTGAGGAAAGATAAGATAAAAACTTAGAATAGAAGAAGAAGAAGAACACAATATCAGAGTAACACGAATCTCACAGCGGAACGAATAAATATATTTCATAACATAACTTTGAAATACAAATCTGTACTTGAATATACATATCATTATCGAAGTACAGCACTTACAACACAGCGGAAATAACTATAGCTATATGATCCTAAAGCCTCCTGCTCCAGCTCTTCAAGTATCTGTAAATCCCGACTACTTGACTGCCCATACAAATTTAGGCACCCAAGAGTTTAGGGAAACAAACAAATAAACTCCAGGTCAGTCATGGGACTGGTATGAGTAAAACAGTTTAAAACAGTTTGAACAAGTAAACGATATCTCATAAGATCACGCCATATAGCGGAACGGGTTTTTCCCTTATGAGAATCCAAATTTATCTTTATATCAAAACCCTTTTGATATTATAATAATGTCTATCAATCACAATATAATAATCATCTAGCAGAAACGCTTCCATCTCACGTTCTACATATATAGTATACAATCAAAACCGCAAGCATGTATTGGGTAATGGATTTCCAACTATGAAAAGGTATGGAACCACCTTTCGCTAGTGTACCTCTAGAGAGGAATACACCGGGTTCAACAAGAACATCTTGCAACCCGGCCACACATGACCGACCACTCATTTCGCTTGAGTGTATCGAATGTATATCACCAACGGTTGGGATCAGCAACCGTTTCTCGAATGGGACAACATCAACAATAGATTTTTAGAAGTAAATGAAACTCTAGATCAGGTGATTATACACCCTACTTCGGTGCGACCGACTTAGCCATGCTGCCTGCCCGATTTCTGTCATTTACCGGTTGTGAGGCTAGAATCTACACTTTATCATCACACCAGATTCACTTTGAATGCCACATCGTCAAATCCATCAAATCACCGATTGACATCCTCAACCATACATTATGTGTTAGCTAAGAGAAGTTTCCTTCTCCGCTTCCACTCTTGGTACGGTTGGAGAAATCAATATACGTGATCGTCTTGAAATACTCTGTCAGACATCCGTCCATACAAGTCTCCAGGAACAGGATGAACCGAAGGCACTATTCTGTAAACAGGATAGCCCTTGCATAACTCCGTCTTCAATTTCCTTTGGCATATATGATTCACATCGCTTATGCCGATACAGAGTGGTTCTTTGGATTATAATCCAACCGGTCTCTCCATATTAACAACGTTAAAATGGCCAAAACTTCGATAGTCTGTGATTTAACTATCGAAGAAAAACAGGTGTGCAAACAACAATATTGTTTCCAAATGGAAATTTATATCGATCAAATATCATTCAACATTTATCTCTTTATTTCATTAATTTACTTATCTCCTATTTCCCTATATTCAGTATTTCTTATTTTCTAAATTTGGAAAATATACGTTATTAACAATGGAAAACATTTCCATTTCTTGTTTTCTTTATTAGAAAACATTTCTGGTTTCTTATTTGGAAAACATTTCCAAAGCTTCTTCATTGGACTTAGATAGATGTTTAAACAAACCATCGTGATGCCAACTCAAATCATTTCCTTTAATTACTAAATTCACTTAACCATCCTTTACTATCGAACCTTAACCATTCCTTAGTTAAAAATGAAGTCAATCAAGTTGGGGTAATACTACCTCTCAGACCTTAACCGAACAACGTTTATAACCTTGAAATAGACAAAATTCACCCTTCTAATTCTTTAACAAACTTCCTTACATAACTCTCTTTCAAATATTTTCTATTCGATAATTCTTTCCTTCAATAAGGTATATTCGATAACTCTATTCAATTTATTCTATTCACTTAACTCTTTTGATTTAACTCTAACTCTATTCACTTAACTCCTGGCGAATAAACTATATTCGATAACTCTTTTAATTCTATTTGAATAAACTATATATTCGATTAACTCCTTTTACTCTATTCGAATAAACTATATCCGATTAACTCCTTTATTCTATTTGACTAAACTATATATTCAATTAACTCCTTTTACTTTCTATTCGAATAAACTATATTCAATTAACTCCTTTTACTTTCTATTGGAATAAACTATATTCGATTAACTCCTTTATTCTATTCGAATAAACTATATTCGAATAACTCCTTTTACTTTCTATTCGAATAAACTATATTCGATTAACTCCTTTTACTTTCTATTCGAATAAACTATATTCGATTAACTTCTTTTTGCTTTAACTCTAATCGATTAACTCCAACTGGTTTAACTCTAACTGGTTAACTCTAATTGATTAACTCCATATGGTTAACTCTAATTGATTAACTCCATCTGGTTAACTCTAACTGGTTAACTCTAACTGGTTTAACTCTAACTGGTTAACTCTAATTGATTAACTCCATCTGGTTAACTCTAACTGGTTAACTCTAAATGGTTTAACTCTAACTGGTTAACTCTAATTCGAATAACAAATATTCGATTACTCTATTCAGCTGACTCGACTCGACTAACCCCTTTCGAATAACTAATTCGATTTACTACTTTCGAATACCATATTCGATTTAACTCCTTTCGAATACCATATTCGATTTAACTCCTTTATTCGCTTTATAAAGATTTCCTTTTTAAGAACATTTATTCATTTTAAAGATTTACTTTTAGTAACGGTTCTCCACCTTAAAATGATTTCCTTCTTATAACAGTTTCCTTTTTATAATGTTTTCCCTTTTTCTAAATATCTCCTATTTATAAATATTCCAATTTATAAATATTTCTTATTTATAAATATTCCATTTATAAATATTTTATTTTCAAATATCACTTTGAAAATATTCCCTTATCAACATTTCGGTATGTTATGGTATACAACATATCAAATCACGATGATCAGTATCGTCCAAACACATATAATCGACAACAGACTATATATCACAATATATGAAAAACAGTAAAAATAAATGTTGAGGAACCCCGTTGGGTTCCTCCAACCTGTTTCCCTGCATCACAGATGTTAAACAATATAGATAACATCTCTTTCAGTTCCATATGATATATTCTGTTAAACAGAATCAATATAGAAATTCAATCAAACAGTCAACACACAGTCAATCAAACAATATTTAACAGTTCTAAAAATACAACATGAAATTATAAACTGTTCAGAGTTAGTGAGATTTACTCTTGTTTGATTTAAATCAAACAATTTATTTCTCCATAAATTCAAACGAGCCCCAATCCACTTCCAGTCAGCTTCATTGTGAAGCTCTCGTCCATACAGTCCCAACGCAACTTACGGTTCGTCAATCTGATATCGTATGGTAGAGTAATACACATTCGAAGTTAATACATTTTTAAATAAACAAAACTTGAATTAAAATTATTATTGGGCCTTAACTCTTTTGCAAAGCCCACTTCCATCACCAAGTTACCCAGACCGACTCCAACCCTTCTCCCCAAACCGTCGATCTCCAGTAAATCCTCCAACCCCGTTTTGAATTGCTTCCCTCACCAAATGCTCCTCCATCCCTTCACGTTAAACCACCAAACCACCACCATTATTCATCACTTCGAGACTTCAACACCTCCATACCCGAAAACCCGAGCTCGCACCCCGTTTACCACTCTCCGACATCCGCAGAAGTACCAGCAACATCGACATCATTCACTACTGTACTCCACCAAAACCCCACAACTAAAACTACTTCCTACCACAAGTTCAAATACCAACACCGAAACAAACATTATAGCTTCAAACATACCCAAATATCGAACCCTAGTTTACTGCTCGCAACTAAGCACTGCATCGCACTCGACGAGAATTGGACGAGCTTGAAGCTCAGGCCAAATGGAGGTGATCGAAACTGGTTTCAGCATTTATGGAATTTTACTTTGATTTCTAAACTCAAGATGTTTACTGTATATTTTATTACTGAGACAACGACGCAATGTTTGACCTCAGAAGAAAAATGAAATTAGGTTTAGAGGAGTGGAAGAGTATTTATAGGAAGATATTTTGAGATATTTATAGGAGTGGAAGAGTATTTATAGGAAAATTTGTTTCGTCGAATTCCGACTTCGTTTGCAAAAGTGACTATTTTTAAAGTCCTAAATAACACATTTAAATATATAAATATATTTAAATATAATTAAATTATATAATTAAATTTATATTATCATATATATTCATAGTGGAATACCATACAGTTCAGAATATTCTCATATGAATTTCTAACTCGATATTCACTTCTGGGTCAACTCGATATTCGATTTATATTGAAATCCCTTTTTAAAATATAAATAATTCCTTTATAAATTATAAATGAATTCCACGTCGACTTTTCTAGAATTTGTTTTGGACATAAATCAAAATCTACACGACGAAATCCCGATTTTTCTCTTCCACTAGAAAGATATCCTCCACCAGCTCCACACGTTTCTTGTTTCACAGAAATCCGGCTTAAAACGAATCATGTATATTCAGTTGAAGTTCAAATCGTCAAATTACGAACTGCAGCGCCATTTCGAGCTTGATTTTAATTGTAATATAATTATACGTTCAAACTGTCATTCAAATAATATATTCGTTATTCTAATTCAATTCTAAACTGAATTAAATATCACAGATGATCCAGTTCACACCATATCGCCATTTCAGCCAATTCTGATTATTTCAGAATTAAATATATTATTTAATTTATTATTTTAATTAAATATTCACCATTATTTAATTCCACGACCATTTAATTCACTATATCACTATTTATATAATTAAATAAATTAATTATAATACATCTGCCAATGCGGGTCATTACAATAAAGGAAATTCAAATATAGAATTTGAATATAGGAAGTGAAATGGAATTTGAATAAAGAAATTTTAAATATAGAATTTGAATATAGAAATTCAAATGGAGTTTGAATATAGAGAATTTGAAATAGAATTTCAATATAGGAAATTCAAATAGAGTTGAAAGGGAAATTTGAATATAGAATTCAAATAAAGTTGAAATGGAAATTGAATATAGGAAATTTAAATAGAATTGAAATGGAATTTAACATAGAAAATCAAAGTGTATATAAATATATAACCGAGTAACGAAAAATCGACAATTATAGATAATCGAAAATATTATGTTGGATTGGGGAACTGATTTGATATTTATGTTAAAAATATATTAGAATGGAGTTAGAATTTATATATAAACGAAGTTCAAACGTTTATATATAAAAATATAATTAAAACGAACTCGCCGCAGCGCGGCAGTTCGTAAATTTTCGTTTTGAACTTCAATTGAGTATACATAACTCAATTGAAGTCGGAATTCTTTGAAACAAGAAACATCAGGGCCGATTTGATAATAATTTTCTAATGGAGAAGAAAAATCTAGATTTCGTTGAGTAGATTTTGAGTTATTCAAAATCAAATTATTTAGAAAAACAGCGCCAGAACCATTATAAAACCATAACGGTTTATTTTAATAAATAAAATGATTTTGAGCAAATAAAATACGAATTTCATTTAGGAAAAATCGAGATCTAAGTTATAAATAATATCTGAACTTGAGTAAAGTAATGAAATGATTTTTGAAACAAAATCAAACCAGATGTTTAATTGTTGAGTAGAATTAACTAATGTAAGGAAAAATTAGTTAATGGAATTTTAAATCGAAATTGGACTTTGGATTAGAGAAAATAAGGTTTGTAAATTCATATTCGAAATCGAATATGAAACTTGAATTAGAAATGGCATTCGATTGTTTTGAAAATTAATTAATTTATAATTGAACGTGATATGTTCAAATAACAAGTGAAATAGGCTAAATAGCTAATTAAAGAATAAATGGGCGAAACTGAATTCAAACGAATGGATTGAGTTAAATTGAATTGAAAACAGGTGAACATGTGTTAGACATGTATGAGATGAAGTATATGAAGATTTTAATATATGTGCCCGACAAAAAGGTACATGTTTAAATTCTATATGAGGTTTTATGCGCCGTATCGGCTAGCCGCTTGGCTTTTTCTTTTTCTTTTTGAATGGAGAGGCCTGTGTGGCAGTTTGGGGATTTTCCCGATGCTCCCGGTACAAAGGAGGTTATGGCAAAATTTTCGGAAAATTTAAGGAGTTAGAATTTTTTTAAGAAAATTTGATAGTTAGAAATCAATGTATCGATATATATAGAATTCGATAAGTAAATGAATTTAAAAATAGAATATTACAAACAAAAAAAAAATCATTAAATTAGATTTGTTAAAAATAAAAAGAGAAGCATATCCATGTTTTAAAAATGAACAATTGGTTTTTATAATGTTGATTCTTCGAGAATAATGGTCTTGTCTGTTTTGAAGTTGAGGATGTTTTCAGTCAAGGTCTGAGAGGTAATTTTACCCCAACTTGATTGATTTCATTTTTAATTGATAAATAGCAAGATCCAGTCTCGAAGAGAAGCATTTGAATAAGAGTTAGTTGAATAAATTATTTTGGTTGTTGTAACGATGTTTTACACAGCATTTGTTTTAACCCAAGTGGTGGAATTTTGGAAGTTTAAGAGTAAATATTTCCTGAGTATAATTAAAGTAGTCGGGAAAGAGATAAATGATTGAAATTGTTTTCAATTGCAAATAGAATATATTTTCTAAGTACAGAAAATAAAAGAAGGAGAGATATAGAAATATTTTCCAAATAGCAAAAAGGCCAAGATGATAATTGGAAATATCGTGTTAACAAATATTGATAAGGAAATGGAATAGTGATTTAATTAATGAATATTAATTAAAGTCCCCGTGATTTGCTTGATGTTGTGGATGAGTGTTGTTTTTCTTCGATAGTTAAATAACCGACTATCGAAGTATTTACTAATATCGTTGTCAATATGGAGAGACCGGTTGGACTGTTATCTGAGAATCACTCTGTATTGGCAGTAACATTGCGAATCAGATTATATGAAGGTAATCGAAGATGGAGTAAAGTGAAAGGGCTTTTTTCTATTAATAGAAATTATGCCTTCGGTTTCGTTCAAACCCAGAACAAACGTATATGGACGAATGCCTGACAGAGTATTTCCAATAATCGAATATGTTGGTCTGTATAAATATACATGGTGGCAACGGATTTATTCCCTTAGCATAATATCCAGAATATTTGTGCAAATCAATTAATGATTAACGGATCTGACAATGTGGCATTCTAAGTGATTGTGTTATAAATGAATGGCAAGTAATCGTAGCTTCAGGCCTCAACAACCGGGAAATGACAAAAATCGGGCAGGCAACATGGCTATGTGGGTCGCTCCCATTAGGGTGTATAATCACCTATCTAGAGAAATTCATTTAATTCCTTATTCTATTCGATGTTGTCCCATTCGGGAAACGGTTGCTGATCCCAACCGTTGGTGATATACATTCGATACACTCAAGCAAAATGAGTGGTTGGTCATGTGTGGGTCGGGTTGCAAGATGTTCTTGTTGAACCCAGTGTATTCCTCTCTAGAGATACACTATCAGAAGGTGGTTCCATACCTTGTCATGTTGGAAATCCAATCTCCAATAAGCGCCATGCGGTTTTTGATTTTATATTATAAATGGAGCGTGAGATGCAAGTGTTCTGCTATATTCTATTTATTTGATGTAGACATTATTATAATATCACTGGATTTGATACCAAAGATATTTTTGGTTATCGTAAGGTAAAAACCATCCGTGTTTATGTGTGGATCGGTCCTACGATTATCATTTCTTTTGAAAGGATTTTGAAAGTTAAACAAATGGTTGGAGTTTACTCACACCAGTCCCATGACTGACCCAGAGTTTATTTTGTTTTGTTTTCCCTAAACTCTTGGGTGCCCAAATTTGTACGGGCAGTCAAGTAGTCGGGGTTTTTCAGATTCATTTGGAAGAGCTGGAAGCAGGAGGCTTCTCCAGTTAACTATAGAATACCATATTCCGATGTGTACTATGTTGTATCTGGAAACAGGTGTTTATAACTGTTCTAGGAATAACTGTTGTGCTCTGATAATGGTATGTATGTCCAGTTACTGATTTGTATTTCAAAAGTTATGTTATATAATATATTTTATTCGTTCCGCTGTGAGATTTGGCTTCTATATTTTCTTCAATTCTAACATTTCTTTCTTTCTATTTCTCATCCTCTAACTTCTTTCTAATAATGATTCGTATTTCTGTGCAATTTGGGTTGGACGTGTGGTGTTATTAGTCAACTTAGATAGTACAGATTTGTGGGTCGTTACAATTGGTATTAGAGCTTAGGTTGAGCGAATACCTAGGCTTGGGTGGGATTGTGCTCATTAGAGATAGGGTCAGTAGTACCCTAGAATGAGTTGAGCGTATATATATGAGAGCGCGTATTTGTTAATTGATATAAAAGCTATTTTATATTGTGTTGGCTAGTCTGTTGAGTGGTTTATGAATTCTGATCGAATCGTGGGACGCCACGAAGTCGATAGGAATTTCCAAACACTTAACAGAGAAATTTGACACAATATTGTTTTAAGTGGGTAAATGAAATAAATTTACTCAAAAATTCTATTTTGATAGAAAAGAAATAATTTTCTAGAATTATTATATTATATGGATGAGTTGGGTGTTAATATTATAATCAAATGAGATTATAAAAATTGAAATGGTTAAATATAACCAAATAAAATTTGTATGCGAATGAGATATACAAATGAAATGAATTAAAATTGAATTCAAACCAGAATTTTGAATTTTAAATCCTGGGAAGTTTGAAATATATTTTCTGAATTATATTAGAACAATATAGCTTATGTTTGAAAGATTCTGAATAAAATCATTTTAAGATGGATTTTGAAAGTGATTAAGCACTGAACTCACTTCAGTGGCTGGGAAATAATTCTGATGATGGTCGCGACATCATCAGTGTTCATTTTCGAGTTTCTAAGTGATGGATTGCTACCTTAGAAAAGTTCTTGGTCGAAATTTGTTTTGAAAGAAAACAAGTGGTTTGAAAATTCAAATGTTTGAATTTGAAATGGAAATAAACAAATATGTATATATTTATGTGATTTCAGAAGGATTTGAAAGGAAAACCCAGGAATTTGAATTATGAAGTTTAAATTTAACTTAAGCAAGTTAAATGGATCAAGGTAAATAAATTAATGAAATTCAATTTGAATAAGATTGAATGGAATTTGAATTGGGTGTAAATCATTCAGATTAATTGAATGGGAGCATATATGGTGTGCAATGTAAATGGAAACCAAAATTTTTTGATAGAACTAAAATTGTTGAAATATAAAGTGTAAAGTTTCAACATAAGTGAATTTTGAAAGAGATAATGGGCTTATAGCATTTTTCCTACCTTAGTAATTTCGGGGGACGAAATTCTTTTAAGGGGGAAAGAATGTAACGACCCGGATTTTTCGAACAGTTTATTTTAAATATTTAATATTTGTTTTAAATATTGAGCTGAAAATACAAATGATATTTTATATTGAGTTATCGATTTAATCGTCGAATACAATTTAATTTAGAATATATCGAATTATTGGAATTCAAAATATAATTGAAATCAAAGTTAAAAACTGAATCAAAATGATTTGGATGACAAGTAGGAATTTTATTTGATAAAAACGATAATAATAATATTTTATTATCGAGAAAATGTTTAGTTCTGAATTTAAATTATATTATATTAATTTTATTATTTGATAAAAACGATAATAATAATATTTTATTATCGAGAAAGCGTTATAACATTTAAACGTCAGTCGTTACGGTAAATTAGTGGTTCATGAATTCATGTAATGGACCCTGAGATGTTTTAACGGATAAGATCGAAGTCGAATCAACATCAAATTAGAATCCATTTAAAAAAATGAAAATCTATTTAATCAAATCAGAATTAAATCCCATGTACTTAAGCCATCCTAATTTTTGTACTACCTCAGGCCCATTACTTTATCGCGAAGTATTCTTCATTATATAAACGCAATTACTTCCCCTTCCTCTCATTTTTTTACTCGCAACGTTCGTTTCATTCAGAAGGGACAAGTAAAATCAGAATGCTTTCCTTTTTAAGATTCTCAAATAAAAATCAAACTCAGTTATATAAAGAAAATGGGGAGAGATCGAAACAGAAAATCGCGATACATAAATCCCTAAAATACGATCCTTCTAACCGGACTGTTGGATGATAGGTTATACATTCTTCCTAACTTGAAGATTTCGAGGACGAAATCCTTTTAGGGGGGAGAATGTAACACCCTGTAAATTCTATAACGTTAAGCTTCACAAATTAAAGTGTAATTAATTCTAAACAAAAGAATTAAGGGAAATAGGTTGCGCCATTGCGTTCATCTCGAAATTCTGCTTGAGATAGAGTCCGAGTTTGCATGAATCGGACTCCGTACGAAGAAGTTATGGCCTTCGGAAGTTTCAGAATCAAATTTAAATTCAAACAGCTCAGTTTAAAATTCAAAAATCGAATTTCAGGTTCAAACTGGGCTGGGCGGGAAAATTCCCGCCTAGAAGACCAGGTCGACCATAGGATCGACCATGGTGTCGACCTGGACTCCCCAGGTCGACCTCACTGTCGACCTGGCCCCCCCAGGTCGACCATAGTGTCGACCTGGGTGTCGACCCGCCAGTCGACCTACCTGGTCGACCTGGCTGGCTAGGTCTGGCTCTGGCTCGAATTTTTGTGGCTCTATGTGTCATTAGGGCTAACGTGTCACCTCTTGATTGGCTCTTTGAACTTTGGATGGCCTAGATTCCTCCTATCTTCATCTGACGGCTCAAAACAAATTAAAAATCTATAAATACACCCTAAGTCTCAACTGAAAATTCACACAAAAAAATGAGAAAGGAGTCGTCATGCCGCTAGGGAGGAATTGAACATAGCCGTCGAGAGAAAAGCCTAGAGACGAATCAGATTAAGAAGAAGATTAAAGTTAAATCAAATTAATCAACGCAGCGTTAGTCTACCCAAAGGAGCGCATCTCAATTTCAGAATTGAGAATCCAGAATTCAATATTCTGCATTCGTTGAAAGTATAGTGACCTTTCAGAATATGAATAAAAATTGTGATGTGATTCGATGTGAATGAAAATAGAATTGTGTTATTGTATTGTATAAAATTCTATGTATTGTGATGGTTATATCATGACTTGTGTATTGATGTTTGTGGCATAAATTGATTGATGCAAGCCTATTGAACAATTGTATATGAAAACAATGGCACTTGCAAGTTTGTGGCAAAAATTAGAAATTGATCCCTTTATGTATATGTCGATGGCATGGACTATGTATATTCCCTTAGTCTAAATTAGAATTTATGTAAACAAGTTCTAGATTTGAAACCGTTTATGCTTACATGACCCAAAACCTATGATATCATTTTCATGTTTATTTGCAAGTATAATTGGATCTATGTTAAGTATCGTTTGGGTTTCATAAACTATGCAAGTTCATGTTTATTTGCAAGTATAATTGGATCTGTGTTAAGTATCGTTTGGGTTTCATAAACTATGCAAGTTCATGTTGAAATAGGCTATGTGATTAGATGCTTTAATTGGACATTTTGGTGAATATACAACATGCTAGTTTTGTGTTTGACATTATGCCAAGTTTAACATGTTTAAGCACAAGTTTGTATTAGCCTAAACTATGCCATTTCATATGTCACCTACTTAGTTATACTTTGATTTAAAGGCAAGTTCACATGACCCATCATTTATGTTAGTATCGCTAAATTGCAAGTTCATGCACCACGCACCCTTATATGTTGTAAAATATTACATGTTCTTGATTTCCCCTTTTCTTACGCTTATAAAGTTGAGCTGAATTGTGTCGAGCCCAAAATTTGTTATAACGTTGCGAACGTATAAACAGGGGTAATAACGTTGGGTGTAAAACATTGAAAACATATGTTGGCATGTTTGGCACATGCCAATGACAATGACATTTAAGCGGTATGAATTGTTATACCCAAGAATAAAATATATGACATTTACATATATAATTGACAAATAATAAAATATGTAAATTTAGAAAACACGATATGCTTAACCCGAGGTTGGATTGAGTTGTGATGTAAACCTGCCCGGACCCGCCCGGTTGTCCAGTAGTCACAACAATACATATCCAATGTGGGTGGTTAAGCATTGAGCCCAATAATGACCCGAGGTTAGACTGAGCTACGATGTAAACCTGCCCGGAGCCGACCGGCATATCCAGTAACCGTAGCAATACCTGTCTAATGTGAGTGGTCAGGTGCTCCTAAGAGGCTAAGGACATATGGTAGGGTTAAGTCAACTATAACACTTAACCAAATTCAACATGTTAACAAGAATTGATGGGTGGGGTTAGGTAAATACAGACACTTAACCACTTAACATGTTTGACTAGAAAATCCTGGTAACGAGGGACCCGTTTCAGCAATAACCCAAGTAAGGTATCAACGGTACCCTGAAACTAGGCAGGGTGGGGCACGATTACTGGGCTGATTGTAAGCGGTCAAACGACGGCGGTGGGTGCACAGTGCAGGTCTAACGAGGTGCGGGCGTGCACACACTCCGGAGCAGACAATGTAATGACCCACATTTCCAGCGGTATAATAATTGATTTATTTAATTATTTAAATAGTGGTATTAGAGAATTTAATGGTCGTTAATTAAATAATGGTGAATATTTAATTAAAATAATAATTAAATAATATATTTAATTCAGAAATAATCAAAAATATTGGAAATCACAATATTCTGTGAACTGGGTCATCCCTAAGATTTTATTTCAGTTTAGAGTTGAAATATATTAGCGAATATATTTAAATAACGACAGTTTAAACGTATAATTATAATATAATTATAATCGAGCTCGAAATGGCGCTGCAGTTCGTAATTTGGCGATTTGAACTTCAACTGAATATACAGAGTTCAATTTAAATCGGATTTCTGTGAAACAAGAAACGCGTGAAGCTGGTGGAGTATATCTTTCTAGGGAAAGAGAAAAATCAGGATTTCGTTGTGTAGATTTTGAGATATGTCCAAATCAAATTTTAAAATAGTCGCTATAGAATCGTTTATCGACCGTAACGGTTTATTCGATATAACTAGAGATCGGGTTTGAATTTAGACAAGGTTCTTTTGGGAAGTAGTGATAATTTAATTTTTAGAATTTTATGGAAAATTTTAATTAATTAAATAAGCAACTTTTTTATTTGGAGTATTTGGCACCCTGTATCGACATTTCGGGGTTTCACAATATGAGTTCATCTACCGGTATTATTACACTTTTGGGACCAGACCACATCACTCATTTCAATGGTGTTTTTGTTTCTGTCCATAACAGTCCCTACGTGAACAGAATATTTCATAGTACGGTACACTATGTTTTTAACTTAAAACAAACTAAACTGAATGGTTAACTGGTCAAACGAACTCGAAATTCAACGAAACAAGTTGCATACGAAACCTTAGGAAGAGGTCTAGTGAAATGTCAAGGCCTCATATTTTTAGGATTTTTTCTGTAAATTTAAGGAATTAATGCTCTGTGTTTTTCATCGATATTTTCTAAAGGATTTTCGCAAACGGTGTCGGAATTCGATGGAACCTGTCCCATTGGATCCGGGATATTTTTCTATGCTAGGAATAGCTTAGTTTGTCAAAAAAAAGAGATCGTATGAACTGATTTTAAGGTGGTACTTCGTAGTTAAGTTATAATAGAATTTAATATTCATTAACTGGTCCAAATTCCTCTATAAATACACCACCCTTTAACACTAAAACCTAATTTAACCCCTCTATTAGTCAACAAAATGTAGGCCGCCGGATGTCTATCTTCCAAACATGGAAATCAGCCTTCAAAATTCCCACAAATCAAAATAAAATTTCATAAATCTTATCACTATATATTGGCATTCCTGAGGACAATCTCTACGTTCTGGTATCTGCTTTGATGGGTTCGGTTTCAGGCTTGTACACTGGAAAAGTATGCAGCGTGGCCTTTTGGGTTCTCGGGTAAATCGATTTGAGGAGTAGGGGGTAGGGATTCATGTATTTAAGTTCGATCTGGGATGTTGGCAAGGGGATGTACGAGGGGTATGAAGTGCGGCCAGGCGGAGTTCGTTCCAGGCATTCGAACTGCAGTTGAGTATTCGGGGGAAACTCGATCTAAAAGCTGTCGTGACCTTCTACGGGTGTTGCGCGTGACTGTTGAAGGCTATTCGAAGGTTTAGAGTGGGTTTTGTATGATTTATATGAGATAAAGGAGATGCGGGAGAGGAGAGTGTACGTGGTATGTGTTTGTTGGACTCGTGGAGCCAGGATGTTTCAATGGTCGGATCTTGGAAGTCATTTGGTCAAGAGAATTGTAGAAACGGTGAAGGGGGGATGGTTTGATGGTTTCATAATATATGAAGATGGAGATTTCGGTATGGGTTGTTGAGAATTCTGGAGATCACGTGACAAAAAGATGATGAGGGAGCACTGAAAAGCTTAAACAATTGGACAGAACAAGAAATGTTGGAACAGTATAGATGAGAGATACCTAATGGGACTGACTGGGAGAGAATTCGACCTCGTTACAATTTATAGCGAAATAAATTGTCCGTCGGAATCAAGCGATGGTTATCGTTATTAACGATGATCGTCCAACGTGAGTAAAACTCACCAACTCTGAACAGTTATATTTTTATAACGTATTTTTAGAACTATTAATTATCTGTTGATTGATGTGTGTTGATTTGGTTGATTGAACTGCTAGTCAGTTAGTTGAAATTATATATATATATATATATATATATCGTGTTATATATATATATTGATGTTGCTTATCAGAACATTTCATACTGAAATGAAGTTGATATTAATTTTATGGTTTAACATCTGTGATGCAGGGGAATAGGTTGGAGGAATCCGACGGGATTCCTCAACATTAAATTTACCGTTTTCATAGATTGTGCTATATGTTGTGCTATAAAATCTGTTGTTGATTTTGTATGTTTGAATGATATTGATCATTTGTTATTCGATGTTTTAAATATCATAAGAAACCCTGGGATGTAAAAAGGAATATTTCAATGTATATTGAAATAAAGGAATTTTATAAAATCAATCGATTTTATAAAAAGGAAATAAATTTGAAAATAAAGCATTTATAAAATCATAGGATATTATAAAGGAAGATATTTGTTTAGAAACTAAATAGGATATTATAAAAAGGAAACCGTTATAAAAAGGATAAACGTTATTAAAAGGGAATCTGTATAAGTGGAGGAACGTTGTTAAAAAGACATTTTTAAAGTGAAGAACCGTTAGTAGAAGTAAATCTTTATAAATGGATAAATGTTATTAAAAGGAGTAATCGAATATTAGTTATTCGAATAAGATTAAATCAAATAGAGTTAAAACAATATTAGAAACTGACTAGAGATTATTTAAGTCGAATGGTTTTCTGAGTGTGCATCTGATGTTGGTTTCGGCCTTCGGGATTTATACTTTGAGAATTGTTCTGTTACTAGTTTACAGTTAGGGACAGATGGTTGTGGAAGAATAGTGATACGTGAATAAGCTATGGAAATGTTTTCCTGTGTTAATAACGTATATTTTCTAATCATAGAAAATAAGGAATATGAATATATATATATATATGTTGGATGATTTGATCGATAATTCCATTTGGAATTAAGATCGTTGTGTGAACACCGACTTGTTTTCATTTGATAGTTAAATCACAGACTATCAAAGTTTTGACCCTTTTAACGTTGTTAATATGGAGAGACCGGTTGGATTCTTATCCAAAAAACCACTCTGTATCGGCATAAGAGTTGCGAATATGCCGAAGAAAATTGAAGACGGAGTAAAGTGGAAGGGCTGTTGTACAAGTCTTAGATAACATGGACTAAGACGGATGTACTGAATAGTACCTTCGGTTTTCGTTGAATCCCAGAACGAACGTAAATGGACGAATGTCTGACAAAATATTTCCAATGATCGAATAGGTTGGTCTGTATAAATATATATGGTTGCAAACGATTTATTCCCTTAGCATGAAATCCAGAATATTTGTGTAAACCAATTATTGATTAACGGATTTGATAATGTGGCATTCAAAGTGATCGTGTTATCAATGAATGGAAAGTAATCGTAACCTCTGGCCTCAACATCCGGAGAATGACAAAAATCGGGCAGGCAGCATGGCTAAGTCGGTCGCACCGAAGTAGGGTGTATAATCACCTATCTAGAGAATATTCATTTGCTTCTTTAATCTATCAATGTTGTCCCATATATATACGGGAAACGGTTGCAGATCCCAACCGTTGGTGATATACATTCGATACACTCAAGCGAAATGAGTGGTCGGCCGTGTGTGGCTGAGTTGCAAGATGTTCTTGTTGAAATCCAATGTATCGTTCCTAGAGTACACTGATCGGGAGGTGGTTCCATACCTTGTCATAGTTGGAAATCCATTATCCAATACGTGCTTGCGGTTTTGATTGTTTACTATATATGTAGAACGTGAGATGAAAGCGTTTCTGCTAGATGATTATTATAGTTGTGGTTGATAGACATTATTATAATATCAAAAGGTTTTTGATATAAAGATATTTTGGATTTTCATAAGGGAAAAACCCGTTCCGTTATACGGCGTGGTCTTATGAGATATCGTTTACTTATTCAAACTGTTTTACTCATACCAGTCCCATGACTGACCCGGAGTTTATTTGTTTGTTTTCCCTAAACTCTTGGATGCCTAAATTTGTACGGGCAGTCAAGTAGTCGGGATTTCACAGATACACTTGGAGAGCTTGGAGCAGGAGGCTTCAAGATTCTATAGCTATTATTATTTCCGCTGTTGTTGTAAGTGTTGTACTCTGATAAGTGCTGTTGTATACATATACTGTTTGTATTTCAAAAGTTATGTTATATTTCATTCGTTCCACTGTGAGATTCGTGTTTACTCTGATGGTGATGTTCTTCTTCTTCTTATATTCTATAAGTTCTATCTTATCTATTCTCACCATCTAACTTCTTTTTATTAATTTCTTGAATTTCCAGTGCAATTTGGGGTTGGACTTGTGTTATTTGGTCAGCTCAAATTGGACCGGATTTTCGGGTCATTACAGACAACCAGGGCACTGGGGACACCAGTAGTATAACCTATGCCTTCTAGAATTTGTGTCGGGGCCGCCACCAAGGGTCTTGATACACCCCATGGTGGGACCAGCATAGGTATCTACAATTCTTGGGAGCCGTATGTCACATGTTAACGTGAGTAGGAGCCGATCTTTCGAAAATGGGGATCACTTCACGCTCACCATGTGGTGCCAGTTAGAATAAACTCAAGTAGATGCAGAGATATGGTATGGGTGCGATAGTACATTCGACACTTCCTTAGCTTGTGACACTTTCCTATTTTCAGTATATATCTATCATGCCCTTTTCTTATTCACATACTGAAGAGTTACTAGATTTACTCAGGCTTTATGTCTGACCCTATTTCCTTTTCGTCTTCTTTTCTTTCATTTCCCCCCCCCCCAGGTCCACAGGGAGGAAACAGCTCAGCTCAGTCAGGCTCTTTACAAGCTCCAAGAACGTAGATGTATGATTTGGATCTCTTTTGCTCGGATTATGGCTTTGGATATCACTTTGGGGATTTTTGTAACTTTATTTATGTTTTATGCTTCTTTAATAATCAAGACAGTTATGAGGTTGTAATGATGGAAGTATTTTGAGACAATTATGGAATGTTATGTTTTGAACACGTATTGATGAAATAAAAGTCTGTTTGGTTTCCGCTGTTTAAAATATGTGTATTTATCTGTGGCTTTTACTTATAAACCTCCACCAAAATTAACGCATTCCCTTTGTGAGTGACCTTAACGGAGGTGGGGTGTTTCACTTGGTATCAGAGCATAGGTTTACTAGATAAGATAAAAGTTTTTGAAATTATTTTCAAAAAGAAAGTTTAAAGAAGCATTTTTCAAGAAAAAAAGTGTTATATTTATAAAAAGACAAAATCCCCCAAAGCCATGTGCCCTATCTATCTCTCTCTATCCTTCGTTTTGAATCTTTCCTTTCTGTTTCAGCATGTCTAGGGACCCTACTTCTCAGCTACAGATGCTTTTACTCCTCTTCCTCCTCCTCTACATGAACCAGCAAACGGGAGAATCGCCGAACAAGAAGACGGATAATTGTCGAGGAGGAAAGGACCACAACAATAATAACAAGACACGTGGGAAAAGGAAATGTTATTTCTGTGGCATTGTTGGACATGTGGTGAACGACTGCAGAAAGAAGAAGAGGAAGATTAGTGTGACTTGCTTCTATTACGGTGAAGCTGGACACATGGCTAAGGACTGCCCTAAGAAGCAAGGGCAAGGGCCGCAAGCAGGACCTTCTGGGGGTACCTCTTTAACCTCTTCTCCTAGATGCTTTGTTCTATCCTGCTTATCTTCTCAATCCTATCTTGACAACTTTAGGTAGTAATATTTCTATAGAAAGTGTAGTCTATCTTTATGATCATCCAGTTCGTACACTTTTTGACTCTGGCGCATCACACTCTTTTATTTCATCTGCCTTAGTAGAATTTTTGCATCTAGACACTAGTATGGTAGAAGATCCCTTAGTAGTTTCAAATCCAATTGGGGGCTCCGCTTACTTGTCAATGGTTTGTTTGGGTTTGAAAATCTCTATTCTCAGCATTGAGTTTAGCTGTAATGCCTTTGTCTTGGGCTTCTCGGGATATGGTTTGATCTTAGGCATGGACTGGTTATCTAATAGTGCCATTCTTGATTATGAGAAAAGAGTAGTTAGACTCTTGACTCGGCTTGGTAACACTCTAGAAATTTCTTGTAATCCCTTGAATGCTGTTATGTTTAGTTATCTAGAGTCGCTTGATGCTTCTGATGAGAATTTGCAATCAGTAAGAGTAGTCCGGGAATATCTGAATGTCTTTGAGGAGGTGAAAGGCTTACCTCCGAGGCGGGAAATAGACTTCCGCATATATCTTGTGGATAACGCAAAGCCTGTAGCTTTACATGTCAGACACATGGCTCCAAGGGAGAGAAAGGAGCTCAGTAAGCAGGTTAAAGAACTCCTCGAAAAAGGGTTCATTAGACGGAGCATTTCGGAATGGGGTGCTCCAGTGGTGTTCGCAACCAAAGCGGATGGTTCGCTTCGCCTTTGCGTCGACTATAGGGAGTTAAACAAATTGACCAAGAAAAATAGGCACCCTTTTCCCCGAATCGACGATTTGTTTGATCAGCTTGTAGGTGCGACGGTCTTCTCCCAACTTGATCTGGCAACTAGGTTCCATCAGCCAAGAGTAGCTGACGATAGTATTGATAAAACGACGTTCAGAACCCTAGACGGTTTCTTCGAGTGGCTTGTCATGCCTTTCAGCTTGACAAATGCACCCGCTTATTTCGTAGACCTAATGAGCAGAGTGTTCAGAGAATTCCTCAACAAATTTGTGGTTGTCTTCATAGATGATATCTTAATCTTCTCAAAGAGTGAGGAAGAGCATGCTCAGCATCTGAAAGAAATCATGGAAACTCTCCGAGCCCATCAACTAAAAGACAAATTCTCCAAGTGTCACTTGTGGAGAAAAGAAGTAAGATTTCTGGGGCATATAGTGTCCAAAGATGGGTTGTCCGTGGACCCCGCGAAAGTGGTGGCAGTGCAAGATTGGAAGACACCAAGGAATGCAACCGAAGTTCGAAGCTTTCTTGGGCTAGCCGGTTTTTACCAAAAGTTTATTAGGGATTTCACGAAAATCTCAGCCCCAGTCACAAGGCTAACAAAGAAGAATCTGGCATTCATTTGGGATTTGGATTGCGAGTTTGCTTTTCAACGATTAAAAAGGGCTCTCACAACAGCCCCAGTTCTGACTTTGCCAGATGGAAGCAAAATGTTCATAGTATACACAAATGCATGTGGAACAGGACTAGGCGCTGTTCTAATGCAAGAAGGAAGGGTAGTAGCGTATGGTGGAAGACAATTGAAGGTTCATGAAAAGAACTACCCAACGCATGATCTTGAGTTAGCCGCCATTGTCTTTGCGCTTAAGTCCTGGCGCCATTATCTCCTAAGTGAGAAGTTTGAATTATACACTGACCATAAATCGTTGAAATATATCTTCTCGCAGAAGGATCTTAACTTGAGGCAACAAAGATGGATGGAGTTTCTTGCCTCGTATGACTTTGAAATTTCCTATACTCCCGGCAAAGGCAACGTAGTAGCAGACACGTTGAGCCGAAAGAAACCGACCCTAAGCCCACTGTTCATAGAGAGGCAAAGCTTGGAGTATATAGCCAGTTTTAACTTTAGGCCCTCCTCAGATTTTGTACCGGGTTTGTTAGCATCTCTCGAAGTACGCCCTACTCTCTTAGACTCAATAGGGGCTGCACAACATGAAGACCCTCAGCTTGTTGATGTGATTGATAGACTTATTAGGGGTGAGACCTCTAGTCACCTCAGTAGGTACACCATCGATGATAAGGGTTGGCTGAGGCGAGATGGAAGATTATGCGTCCCACAAGCAAGGGAGTTGACAAAGAAGGTTCTCGAGGAAGCGCATCATTCCAAGATGACTATACACCATGGCGGTGATAAGATGTACAAGGATATAAAAAGGACTTTCTTTTGGAGCGGCACGAAGCAAGACGTGGCAGATTTCGTCTCTAAGTGCATGACCTGCCAACGGGTCAAGGCGGAACAGAAGAAACCTGAAGGACTACTTCACCCTTTAGAGGTCCCACAGTGGAAGTGGGATAACATTTCAATGGACTTCATTGATGGACTACCTAGGTCGAGAAGAGGCAACACTAGCATTTGGGTAATAGTGGATATGCTTACTAAATGCGCCCACTTTATACCTATCAAGAGTAGAAGGACTGCCGCATCTCTAGCATCTCTTTATCTCAAGGAAATAGTCCGACGCCATGGGATACCCTCTAGCATTGTTAGTGACCAAGACCCTATCTTCACAAGCGAGTTTTGGCGGAGTCTGCAAGAAGCTGTAGGCACACAGTTATGTTTGAGCACGGCCTATCACCCTTAAACCGATGGCCAGACGGAAAGGGTGAATAGAATTTTAGAGGATCTTTTGAGACTTTGCGTTCTTGACTTTGGAGGGACTTGGGAGGACCACCTTCCTTTAGTGGAATTCGCCTACAACAACAGCTACCAAGCTACCATCGGTATGGCGCCCTTCGAAGCCTTGTATGGAATACCGTGCAAATCACCATCTTGTTGGTGGGAGTCTACAGATAAGCTTATACTTGGGCCAGATATGATTCGAGAGACTTCAGAGAAAGTGGACTTGATACGTAGAAGGATGAAGACAGCCCAAGACAGACAAAAATCCTACGCCGACAAAAGAAGGACCGACCTTGAGTTTGAGGTTGGGGACAGGGTTTCCTTAAGGTATCACCTTTAAGGAACGTCGTTCGTTTTGGATCCGCAGGAAAGCTAGCACCAAGATTTGTAGGACCGTTTCCTATCATCGAGAAGGTTGGAAAGATGGCCTATAGATTAGAGCTACCCGAGAGACTGGCCGGAGTTCACAACGTCTTTCATGTTTCTCACCTTCCGAAGTGTTTGCATGAATCTACTGAAGTGGTGGAACCTATCATTCTAGAAGAAGCTGAAGTGGAACGTGAAGCAACTGTGAGGAGAGTTCCAACTCGCATCTTAGGAACTGAAGTGAGAAAGCTACGCAACCGCGAAGTCAAACTCGTTAAAGTTCAGTGGAGCGACGCCGAGGAAGATGCGACTTGGGAAACTGAGGACAGAACACGCGCTGCCTACCCTCTTCTTTTTGAGGGTACATCTTTGATCTCTCTTTTTCCTTAAGTTATGCTTTACCTATCTTTTTAGGTATATCTCCTTGGTCCTTTTCCTAACTCCTTAGGTAGAAAACAAATGGATGCAAACATGTATTTGAAAACATGTTATGGATGATGGCTGCAAATGGTTGCTAGTGGTTGCTAGTGGTTTCTCGTGGATGCATATACACACACACACCCTAGGTTATAGGTCGGCTCAATCACTTCATATTGCATATGCATATATGTATTCTCATTTGTATATGGTTGAAACTTGATATGTTGTCGTATGGTCGTCGCATTTGTGTGGATAGTTGTGTACTCATATAGAATTATGAATAGGAAAATTTTGCATACATAATGGATTCATGACACTTACATGATTCGCATTAAGGAGGTCAACTGAATCAGTAGACCGCCTGATTTCTACATTAGATAAGGACATATACACACACTATGCATATGATTCATGAAAGCATTAGAAGTCTTTTAAGGACAGTGGATGCCTGTGTTTGTTGGTTGAGTAGATGGACTGTTGGATGATAGGATATACATTCTTCCTAACTTGAAGATTTCGAGGACGAAATCCTTTTAGGGGGGAGAATGTAACACCGCGTGAATTCTATAACGTTAAGATTCACAAATTAAAGTGTAATTAATTCTAAATGAAAGATTTAAGGGAAATGGGATGCACCATTGCGTTCATCTCGAAATTCTTCTTGAGATAGAGTCCGAGTTTGCGTGAATCGGACTCTGTATGAAGAAGTTATGGCCTTCGGAAGTTTCAGAATCAAATTTAAATTCAAACAGCTCAGTTTAAAATTCAAAAATCGAATTTCAGGTTCAAACTGGGCTGGGCGGGAAAATTCTCGCCTAGAAGACCAGGTCGACCATAGGATCGACCATGGTGTCGACCTGGCCTCCCCAGGTCGACCACAGTGTCGACCTGGCCCCCCCAGGTCGACCATAGTGTCGACCTAGGTGTCGACCTGGCTGGCTAGGTCTGGCTCTGGCTCGAATTTTTGTGGCTCTGTGTGTCATTAGGGCTGACGTGTCACCTCTTGATTGGCTCTTTGAACTTTGGATGGCCTAGATTCCTCCTATCTTCATCTGACGGCTCAAAACAAATCAAAAATCTATAAATACACCCTAAGTCTCAACTGAAAATTCACACAAAAAAAATGAGAAAGGATTCGTCATGCCGCTAGGGAGGAATTGAACATAGTCGTCGAGAGAAAATCCTAGAGACGAATCAGATTAAGAAGAAGATTAAAGTTTAATCAAATTAATCAACGCAGCGTTAGTCTACCCAAAGGAGCGCATCTCAATTTCAGAATTCAGAATCCAGAATTCAAGATTCTACATTCGTGGTAAGTATAGTGACCTTTCAGAATATGAATAAAAATTGTGATGTGATTCGATGTGAATGAAAATAGAATTGTGTTATTGTATTGTATAAAATTCTATGTATTGTGATGGTTCTATCATGACTTGTGTATTGATGTTTGTGGCATAAATTGATTGATGCAAGCCTACTGAACAATTGTATATGAAAACAATGGCACTTGCAAGTTTGTGGCAAAAATTAGAAATTGATCCCTTTATGTATATGTCGATGGCATGGACTATGTATATTCCCTTAGTCTAAATTAGAATTTATGTAAACATGTTCTAGATTTGAAACCTTTTATGCCTACATGACCCAAAACCAATGATATCATTTTCATGTTTATTTGCAAGTATAATTGGATCTATGTTAAGTATCGTTTGGGTTTCATAAACTATGCAAGTTCATGTTTATTTGCAAGTATAATTGGATCTGTGTTAAGTATCGTTTGGGTTTCATAAACTATGCAAGTTCATGTTGAAACAGGCTATGTTATTAGATGCTTTAATTGGACATTTTGGTGAATATACAACATGCTAGTTTTGTGTTTGACATTATGCCAAGTTAAACATGTTTAAACACAAGTTTGTATTAGCCTAAACTATGCCATTTCATATGTCACCTAGTTAGTTATACTTTGATTTAAAGGCAAGTTCACATGACCCATCATTTATGTTAGTATCGCTAAATTGCAAGTTCATGCGCCACATACCCTTATATGTTGTAAAATATTACATGTTCTTGATTTTCCCTTTTCTTACGCTTATAAAGTTGGGTTGAATTGTGTCGAGCCCAACATTTGTTATAATGTTGTGAACGTATAAACGGGGGTAATAACGTTGGGTGTAAAACATTGAAAACATATGTTGGCATGGTTGGCACATGCCAATGACAATGACATTTAAGTGGTATGAATTGTTATACCCAAGAATAAAAGATATGACATTTACATATATAATTGACAAATAATAAAATATGTAAATTTAGAAAACACGATATGCTTAACCCGAGGTTGGATTGAGTTGTGATGTAAACCTGCCCGGACCCGCCCGACTGTCCAGTAGTCACAACAATACCTATCCAATGTGGATGGTTAAGCATTGAGCCCAATAATGACCCGAGGTTAGACTGAGCTACGGTGTAAACCTGCCCGGAACCGATCGGCATATCCAGTAACCGTAGCAATACCTGTCTAATGTGAGTGGTCAGGTGCTCCTAAGAGGCTAAGGACAGATGGTAGGTTTAAGTCAACTATAACACTTAACCAAATTCAACATGTTAACAAGAATTGATTGGTGGGGTTAGGTAAATACAGACACTTAACCACTTAACATGTTTGACTAGAAAATCCTGGTAACTAGGGACCCGTTTCCGCAGTAACCCAAGTTAGGTATCAACGGTACCCTGAAACTAGGCAGGGTAGGGCACGATTACTAGGCTGATTGTAAGCGGTCAAACGACGGCGGTGGGTGCACAGTGCAGGTCTAACGGGGGCGGGCGTGCACACACTCCGGAGCAGACAACCAGGGCACTGGGGACACCAGTAGTATAACCTATGCCTTCTAGAATTTGTGTCGGGGCCGCCACCAGGGGTCTTGATACACCCTATGGTGGGACCAGCATAGGTATCTACAATTCTTGGGGGCCGTATGACACATGTTTACGCGAGTAGGAGCCGATCTTTCGAAAATGGGGATCACTTCACCCTCACCATGGGGTGCCAGTTAGAATAAACTCAAGTAGATGCAGAAATATGGTATGGGTGCGATAGTACATTCGACACTTCCTTAGCTTGTGACACTTTCCTATTTTCAGTATATATCTATCATGTCCTTTTCTTATTCACATACTGAAGAGTTACTAGATTTACTCAGGCTTTATGTCTGACCCTATTTCCTTTTCGTCTTCTTTTCTTTCGTCCCCCCCCCCCTCCAGGTCCACAGGGAGGAAACAACTCAGCTCAGTCAAGCTCTTTACAAGCCCCAAGAACGTAGATGTATGATTTGGATCTCTTTTGCTCGGATTATGGCTTTGGATATCACTTTGGGGATTTTTGTCACTTTATTTATGTTTTATGCTTCTTTAATAATCAAGACAGTTATGAGGTTGTAATGATGGAAGTATTTTGAGACAATCATGGAATGTTATGTTTTGAACACGTATTGATGAAATAAAAGTCTGTTTGGTTTCCGGTGTTTAAAATATGTGTATTTATATCTGTCTTGAGTTTATCTGTGGCTTTTACTTATAAACCTCCACCAAAATTAAGGCATTCCCTTTGTGAGTGACCTTAACGGAGGTGGGGTGTTTCACCACACGTTTTTAAAATACTGTATTTAATTTTTACAAGATCCAAATGATAATGCAAGCCGAGCTGGACTCGTAACGGGATATGGAATTCGCTTGGAAATATTAGAAATCGACTGGAATCAGAATGAATTGAAAATTATAAAAAGAAAATAATCAGGTGAGTAAATCTCACTCACCTCTTTATTTAGAATTATTTTTATTCGTTAAAAATAATTGTTGTTGCTTGTTTGAATGCTTTCTGGTTGATTAAAAATATATTAGTTATTTAGGGTTGACTATTATATATATATAGGGTTGATGGTTGGATTGATTCCCGCAGTATCATTAGCGGATGCCCGCAGTACCATTAGCGGATGATTACCCTATACGCCCCACGCTATGATAGTGGATGACCTTCTATACCGCGATATCCTGCCTCAAAGCAGGATGGGTATTATTTCTGTTAAATAACGACTGTGGATGCAGGAAAAACAGGTTGGAGGGATCCAACTGGATTCCTCAAAAATATATTATCTGTTTGTTTATTTGTTTTCACATATACTGTCATATATTATGTGCTAGAAGTCCTGAAATAAATAATTGGTTGTGATGTTTAAATATCATTGGGCTTAAATGTTGATATTTTAAAAATATCGAAAAAGGAAATTTCCAGAGTTAAAAGGGGAAATTATATTTTTCTAAAATAGAATTTGAAATTTGAATAGAATAAAAATATAAACTTGTTTTAAAAGAATAAAAACAAATAGTTCTTTTATAAACGAAGCTTATAAATGAAGTGAAAAGAATTATCATTGGATTATTTGGAAATAAAAACACAAGTGTGAAATTGAAAAGGGAAATCTATTTTCCAAAAGTTGAAATATCAATTTCAAAAGAAATTGAAATCGAGACTTATTTAAGAATGAATAAAGATAATTCAAATAGAAATTTAATATAGGAATTCAAATGTAATTCAAATATAGAATTTGAATATATAAAATATAAAGGAAATTCAAATATTGAATTTGAATATAGGAAGTGAAATGGAATTTGAATAAAGAAATTTTAAATATAGAATTTGAATATAGAAATTCAAATGGAGTTTGAATATAGAGAATTTGAAATAGAATTTCAATAGAATTTCAATATAGGAAATTCAAATAGAGTTGAAAGGGAAATTTGAATATAGAATTCAAATAAATTTGAAATGGAAATTGAATATAGGAAATTTAAATAGAATTGAAATGGAATTTAATACAGAAAATCAAAGTATATATAAATATATTACCGAGTAAGGAAAAAATCGACAATTATAAATAATCGAAAATATTATATTGGATTAGGAAACTGATTTGATATATATTAAAAATGTATTAGAATGGAGTTAGAATTAATATATAAATGAAGTTCAAACGTTTATATATATATAAATATAATTAAAACGAACTCGCTGCAGCGTTGCATTTCGTAAATTGTCGTTTCGAACTTCAATTGAGTATACAGAACTCAATTGAAGTCGGAATTCTTTGAAACAAGAAACATCAGGGTCGATTTGATAATAGTTTTCTAATGGAGAAGAAAATTCTGGATTTCGTCGGATAGATTTTGAGTTATGTCAAAATCAGATTTTTAGAAAAACAGCGCCATAACCATTATAAAACCATAACGGTTTATTTAAATAAATAAAATGATTTTGAGCTAATAAAATCCAAATTTCATTTAGGAAAAATTCAGATCTGAGTTATAAATAATATCTGAACTTGAGTAAAGTAATGAAATGATTTTTGAAACAAAATCAAACCAGATGTTTAATTGTTGAGTAGAATTAACTAATGTAAGTAAAAATTAGTTAATGGAATTTTAAATCGAAATTGGACTTTGGATTAGAGAAAATAAGGTTTGTAAATTCATATTCTAAATCGAATATGAAACTTGAATTAGAAATGACATTCGATTGTTTTCAAAATAAATTAATTTATATTTGAACGTGATATGTTCAAATAACAAGTGAAATAGGCTAAATAGCTAATTAAAGAATAAATGGGCGAAACTGAATTCAAACGAATGGATTGAGTTAAATTGAATTGAAAACAGGTGAACATGTGTTAGACATGTATGAGATGAAGTATATGAAGATTTTAATTTATGTGCCCGACAAAAAGGTACATGTTTAAATTCTATATGAGGTTTTATGCGCAGTATCGGCTAGCCGCTTGGCTTTTTCTTTTTCTTTTTGAATGGAGAGGCCTGTGTGGCGGTTTGGGGATTTTCCCGATGCTCCCGGTACAAAGGAGGTTATGGCGAAATTTTCCAAAAATTTAAGGAGTTAGAATTTTTTAAGAAAATTTGATAGTTAGAAATCAATGTATCGATATATATAGAATTCGATAAGTAAATGAATTTAAAAATAGAATATTATAAACAAAAAGAAAATCATTAAATTAGATTTGTTAAAAATAGAAAGAGAAGCGTATCCATGTTTTAAAAATGAACAATTGGTTTTTATAATGTTGATTCTTCGAGAATAATGGTCTTGTCTGTTTTGAAGTTAAGGATGTTTTCAGTCAAGGCCTGAGAGGTAATTTTACCTCAACTTGATTGATTTCATTTTTAATTGATAAATAACAAGATCCAGTCTCGAAGAGAAGCATTTGAATAAGAGTTAGTTGAATAAATTATTTTGGTTGTTGTAACGATGTTTTACACAGCATTTGTTTTAACCCAAGTGGTGGAATTTTGGAATTTTAAATATTTCCTGAGTATAATTAAAGTAGTCGGGAAGAGATAAGCGATTGAAATTGTTTTCAATTGTAAACAGAATATATTTTCTAAGTACAGAAAATAAAAGAAAGCGAGATATAGAAATATTTTCCAAATAGCAAAAAGGCCAAGATGATAATTGGAAATATCGTGTTAACAAATATTGATAAGAAAATGGAAAAATATCGTGTTAACAAATATTGATAAGGAAATGGAATAGTGATTTAATTAATGAATATTAATTAAAGGCCCAGTGATTTGTTTGATGTTATGGATGAGTGTTGTTTTTCTTCGATAGTTAAATAACCGTTTATCGAAGTATTTGCCAATATCGTTGTCAATATGGAGAGACCGGTTGGATTGTTATCTGAGAACCACTCTGTATTGGCAATAGCGTTGCGAATCAGATTATATGAAGATAATCGAAGACGGAGTAAAGTGCAAGGGCTTTTTTCCATTAATAGAAATTGTGCCTTCGGTTTCGTTCAAACCCAGAACAAATGTATATGGACAAATGTCTGACAGAGTATTTCCAATAATCGAATATGTTGATCTACATAAATATACATAGTGGCAATGGATTTATTCCCTTAGCATAATATCCAGAATATTTGTGCAAATCAATTAATGATTAACGGATCTGAAAATGTAGCATTCAAAGTGATTGTGTTATAAATGAGTGGCAAGTAATCGCAACCTCAGGCCTCAACAACTGGGAAATGACAAAAAGCTGGTAGGCAGCATGGCTATGTGGGTCGCTCACATTAAGGTGTATAATCACCTATCTAGAGAAATTCATTTAATTCCTTACTCTATTCGATGTTGTCCCATTCGGGACACGGTTGCTGATCCCAACCGTTGGTGATATACATTCTATACACTCAAGCGAAATGAGTAGTCGGTCATATGTGGGCCGGTTTGCAAGATGTTCTTGTTGAACCCAATGTATTCCTCTCTAGAGATAGACTATCGGAAGGTGGTTCCATACCTTGTCATGTAGGAAATCCAATCTCCAATAAGCGCCATGCGGTTTCTGACTTTGTATTATATATGGAGCGTGAGATGCAAGGGTTCCGCTAGATTATATTTATTTGATGTAGACATTATTATAATTTCACTGGATTTGATATCAAAGATATTTTTGGTTATCGTAAGGTAAAAACCATCCGTATTTATGTGTGGATCAGTTTTACGATTATCATTTCTTTTGAAAGGATTTTGAAAGTTAAACAAATGGTTGGAGTTTACTCACACCAGTCCCATGACTGACCCAGAGTTTATTTTTTTTGTTTTCCCTAAACTCTTGGATGCCCAAATTTGTACGAGCAGTCAAGTAGTCGGGATTTTTCAGATTCATTTGGAAGAGCTGGAAGCAGGAGGCTTCGCCAGTTAACTATAGAATATCATATTCCGCTGTGTAGTATGTTATATCTGGAAACAGGTGTTTATAACTGTTCCAGGAATAATTGTTGTGCTCTGATAATGGTATGTATATCCAGTTACTGATTTGTATTTCAAAAGTTAAGTTATATAATATATTTTATTCGTTCCGCTGTGAGATTTGGCTTCTATGTTTTATTTTATTCTAACATTTCTTTCTTTCTATTTCTCATCCTCTAACTTCTTTCTAATAATGATTCGTATTTCTGTGCAATTTAGGTTGGACGTGTGGTGTTATTAGTCAACTCAGATAGTACGGATTTGAGGGTCGTTACATATTGGATTATAATTCTAGTTAATAACTAGTTCATTTCGATAAAAATCTATTTTTATCTTTTCAAAAATGGAATTTTTCGTCCCAATTCTTTCCAAATCATTTCTTATGATTTTACACTAATTATCGATATTTTTAATAATTTTATCAAGGCCCGTACAGTCAATTTCCATAAATGGCCATCGAACTGCACTTACAATGACCTTTTACAAATTTGATTTGGACATAATTCCAAATCCAACCGTTAGATTTCAAATCTCTATTATTCGTTGGAAAGCTCTTTTCGATACGAACCCACGATTCTGGTTTTAGGAGAATCCGACGGTCGGATCTCCCGTAATGTCCATTCGAAGTCAATGGTTGAAATTCATGAACTGCCGCAGCGCGGCGCGTTCTATTCAGGCCATTATATAATATATATTTCATCGATTTCCATTTAAAATGTGTTTCGTATATCTTTTTAAATTCGTTTTCAAAGCAATTTCAACTTCATATTCAATTTCCAATCAAAATTGAATATTCCATATCATTTATATATAAATGATAATATTTTCAAAATATCAGATTTTGAAATCAATTCCTTTTCAATATTCATTATAAAAATGAATAAAATCGATATAAATACCGTTCGCGTCAAAATAACACATATCTAATCAACACGGCTATATATATTTAAATATATCCGTGTCCATCCCAAATCGGACATCAAAATCAAATTATGATCTTTTACTGAATATTATTTTAAAAATATTTGTTATTTGAAAATATTCGTTATTTTAAAATATTCATTCGTTCTGAATTGGAATCAGACACAGTCAATTACCATATAATATTGCTTATATGGATTTCATACCACACACGTATATAACAACCATAATCAACAATCATCCATCATCCAGGGTGCATTCTACACTGTATAAGCATTAAATATAAAGATATTCAATGCTTACACAGCTTGCCAACTAGTCGATTGACATACAACTAAACAATTGGGACTAGTGTACGTCAAATATCATCCCAACACCCGTGTGGGGTTTCAATCCACAAACACTGAATATTATTTGTGCAGTTGGGCGATGTGCAAAATATATCGTCCCAATCCGTATCAGTAAAATGGGTGCTCATAAACAAATCGTCTGATTTGTAAATGAACATTTATTTTATTCATATCAACGTTAAAAATTATATTTTTAACGATAAAATATTTTATTCAACATATGAATATTCTATTCAGTTCATTTATACAATAAAAATGATATTTTTATTGTTCTAACATATTTTAGAAAATTTTGACGGCATAACGGTGCGATATCGAAATCGGGTAATGTCTAGCATTACCCCTCTCCTGATATTGGCTCACGTCATACACACATAACAATTCTAATCAATTCATCTCACCCAAACAACCAAATTCAACCAAATAATCTAATCAACCAAACCAAACCATCAAACAAGTCGTCCATGGTCTATGGACGACGGGGAACAGTTCATACATGCAGTTATAAATAAATAACTGTATAATAAAATTAAAGTGAGGAGTTCTTACCTTTGGGATCTACTCCGCCATTCTTTATTTCTAAATTTCAGAACAGTCCTGACTTGCCTGAAATTCAAATGCAATCTCCTTCATGATGTTCATAGTAAAAATCACATTTTTACTTCGCTATATACATAATAAAAATCATATTTTTATCCCTACTTCATATATATATATATATATATAAAATCGAATCTTTATTCTTACTTCATATATATAAAAGTCTAATTTTTATATGTCATCTTCTATATGAAAATATATTTTTAAAACGATGTTTATATTATAAAAAACATATTTTTAAAACGATGTTTATATTATAAAAATCATATTTTTTAAAAACCTTGTCATAAATTAAAACCTATATTTTTCCATGTTTAAAAATATAATCTTTCTTCTTTTAAAAATCTAATCTTTCTTCTAGTTAAACTAAACTAATCTAAATAAATAACTTTATTATCTAAATAAATTAATTTAAAACTTACATTCGTTGTTCAAAGGGGGGGGAAGAGGGTTCCTCATCGTTGTTGGTGGTCGGAGGGACTTCCGGTAGCGGCGCAGGCGAGGCTAGGGGTTCGGAAGAGGAGCTGAGGTGTTAATTGCAAACAAGAAATATTAAAAATCAGATTTTTAATTGGTGGAGGACCCGGGGTCGGAGATGGAGGTGCTGGGGGTGGTGCTGGGCTGTGGGTGGCGGCGCAGGGTCGGGGAGGTGGTGGTGTGGGCCTAGGCTGTGGCGGCTTTAGGGGTTTCGGGTGGGGGTTTTGGGGATCGCGTTCATTTGAGGAAGAGGGGAGAGAGGCGCGAGGGAAGAGGGATGGCCGGAGCTGTTGGGGGGATCGTCGGAGGGCGCGCGCGATGGTGGTCCCTTCCCGGAGGCGCAGTGGCGCGACGAGTTATGGAGCGATGGTCAACAACCATTTTTTTTAATTTGATTTGGGGAGGATGGGTTCTGAACGAGAATGAAAGGGGAGGGGGTGATATGTTAATAAATTTATTTTATTATTTTTAATTCTCAAAAAGTAACTTTTTATTTCGACCTCCAAACAAGACCTATCAACTATCATCCATAACTAATTACCCTCATTCCGAACACAATGGGATATGTATTGTGAGCCAGTTCGGATGTTATGATCAGTTATCGTCAAATTTAAAATACAAATCAATATATATTCAATTTGAGCATACGTTTTACTTTACCAAGGCCAAATACCGACTCTGAAAATTCCATAAAAATTATTTCTAGCTTCATACTGACGATACGGTCCTAACAAAGCTAATTTCGTCAAATTTAAAGACCGTCTGAAAAATGGCCACTTTCTGGTCGATCCGAGTTGACTAAAACTGACAAAACACGTTTAACTTCGCCACGCTCACATATTGATCCCAAAAATTATGAATTTTGGAATCTAGCAATAACTTGACATCTTAGATCCAACGAAAGTGGTTTTGTAAAAAACGGAGGTCGTTTGCAAAATGGCTATTTTTAAGGGTTATATTTCCATATCGACTATTCTAAATTTTCAACAGGGCATAACTTTTTATTCCCGCTATGAAATTTTGATTTTTCAGATTCGTTGGAAAGATATTTTCAAATAGATTCTAATATTTTTGGTTTCGCTAAAATCCAGTTTATTTTGAATCCTGTACATTCATTTGAAATTTGAAATCGAATTTTCAAAGTACCGCGCCATTTTCAATTTCTTTTATGATTAAAATATAATTATTCATTTTAACTTCGTCGAAAATAAATTTTACGTCGTTATTATTTAAAATAATTCATTATAAATATTCAAAATTCATTAAAATTGCCAAAATAAAAAAATTTAAATTGGTTCTGATTTTCCGGGTTGTTACAATCCAAGTCCAATGCCATTTCCTCTTGAAAGACCAAAATAGTATGCAGTTATTTTACGATTATATCCAGTCCGATTGGATTGCTTCACTACGCGTGAAAATAGAAAAGAAGCTTCTTTGTCATTGAAGGAGGTGGGGAAAGGGATGAAAGCGACACAGATTGAGACTCTTAGGACGGATTTGAGGTTGATGGATAAAGATCAGTTTTTCTCCAAGGATTATATGAAGATTTGCAGCAGGTCTTGGGGTTTAGATGAGGGTATTTCTATTGCTAAGTCCATTGATGAATCAGGCGATGATATTTTCTTGGAATACGTCATTTTTTCTTCGTCCCGGTCAGGTTAATTAATCGTCTACTTAAATCTTTTTATTTGGTCCTTCTGCTATGATTAAAAAAAAGATACTCAGTTCATTTTTTTTCCTGGTCTATCAACTATCATTTGTTTTATCACTTTCATTTTTGGAGTTACATCTTAAGTGTTTACCGTGCTTTCATTTAAGTGTGAACTTTTTCTATATGTGAGGGTGATGTGTGAAATTACATTGTTTTTATATATAAAATTGTTACTTTATTTGACAAGAAAGTTTTTGAACATAATGAGTCGAATCTTCTATTACCTATAATAGAAAGCAAAATACAACGAATGCTGACGTGGAACGTTGTATTTATTGTAAATCTGACATGTCGCTGTTATACAACTCCAAGTACGCTCCTCACTCGAAAATACCGCACTTTGAAAAATCAATTCCAACCGCACAGTAACTTCCTCTACTTCTCAATTTCGAAATCTCAATTCCCCAAAACCCATAACTTACTCCATCTCTCAATTTTGAGATCTCAAACCACAAAACCACCAAAGGTTAACCTAATTTTTCGATGCAAAATTGAGTACCACAATTGTGAACTTCCACGTTCGCCGGATCTACTAACTTCGTTTAGTTCGACCTCGCTGGGAAATTCGCCACGTATACGTTGGCGTCGTCTGGTTATTCGTCCGCCAAGCCAATATCAACTGCAGCAGGAAGAAAAACGTCATTTCTCTTTCGACCATTTCTGTTTCTCCGCTTACCTCATGGTTTCACGCTATTCGAATTTAGTACAAACTCTCTCTCCTTACTTTTTATACATGTCTGCAATACAACCGCCCTTTCCCATACAATAATCTGCACTGTTTGCCAAATTGAATGATGTACAAATTTTTGTAAGCATAATAGGTAGATTTTGCACAAATTGATATGTGTGGCTACTATAGAGGAGTCGTGGTAAAATGGATTCGAAATCACACCCCAAAACTGTAAACTTTAAGTTTGAAATCAAATCCACAAATACGAATCCACTATAGAGGAGTCATGATAAAATGGATTCGAAATCACATCCCAAAACTGCCAACTTAAAGGTTGAAATCAAATCCATAAATTAAAACAACCAGATTCATAGTCAATCCTTGAAAAACCGGAAGAAATCGAAAACGAATGGTTCATTGTATGCATTGTTATTTTGATCGAGGTAACCACTATTTACTCGCTTCATATGTTGGTTTTCTAAAAATGCTTCTTTATGTGTAATTTTCAGATTATGTAAGTAGTTCTACATTTAAATCATTATTTTGCAACTTGGTTATGTGGTTAACGTATTCACTTGATGATATATTAGCTGAATGATAGTGGTTTTTTTTTTTAATCTTGATATTGTTTGGTTGTTGCTTCCTAAATTTAGACATCGATCGATAATACACATATTTGTTAACAGTTATTCACTTCGCGTTCAATGGTTTCCACTGTTACACGATACAATTAAGTGAATACTTGGGTGTAGAGAGAAGGTAACATTTCTACTAATTTTCTTAGCTGAACTGGAAAGCTTCACGCAACGTCTTAGAACATCCAACTATTTATTACTTCCGAAAATTACTATATAAGTTGTCAACATGTTAGAACAGGCGGTGATTGGGTATTTGAACATTAGAAGTACATGTGTCTTATAACTCAAATCTGACGAAATGTAAAGTTAATATGATATTCGCTTTATTATATTTTATATAAAATCTTCATTCACATATCATACAAAGGAATTCTTTGACCTGGCGATAACAATACCAAACTTCTTCCACAAAAGTGATCACAACTTTACATATATGTATGCATGTGTGTGCGTGTTTCTATATATATATATATGTATATATACACACACACATATACGTATACATATACACATATATACATATATATGTAAATATGTACATATACAAATTGTCATAATGATTCTTCCTACTTTGAGACATTTTGATATTATTACATGTTAATGAACTATATTTTTTTCCTATTCATGGTGAAGAATATATTTTTTTACCTTGGACCATTGATGTTTAGAGAAACTGTATATGTTAAATATATAACATACAAGTTATATTGCAGTTAACTATGGGCATAAACAATTGTAGCCTACCACTCATTATCAGGACCAGTAGTTAGAGACTTTGACGTCTACATGCTTCTTCACTGTCAACGAATCGTTGTTGAACATTTCCTTCAGCTGTAGGTACATTACTTTTGATGCTTAAAGTACTTCTTTCAAAATAGACTTTCTTCCTCATGCTAATATATTTCTTATAGCATGGTCATGGTTAGATTTTTTTTTTTTGGTTTAGTCAGCTTGGTATAGTATCTTATATCAAATTTTAAGGGGTTATACCTTATCTTCTTTAGAATATTAACCACAGAAGCCTAGATTTAGAGTTTATGGACTTTTCATGTAATTAAGAGGAGAGCTATATCCTATCTTCTTTGAAAATCAAACAATAGAAGTCTTGATTTAGAGTTTATGGACTTCTCATATAATTAAGAGGATCATTACTAACATTTGTTCTTTTCCATCTCTATAATTTTTTATTTGATTGTTACTAACTTTGGTATAGATTTTTCTTTCTTTATGAAATGTGGTTTTTACATTCCTATTACTGCATATTTCATCTACTTTTATACATTTTTCTGATTCATTCCATGTCATATAGTCATAATTTTTATTACCTATAATGAAAAATTATATATCAGGTGGTTATATTGTTTATAGTTTCATCAACTACTGTTTACACTCATCTTTACTACTAATAATGATGGTTAAGTGGACACAAAATCGACCGTATCTTTTCATATTTCCAAAATTGCCCTTCCCACGTTTTGACCCTGTATCGCTTCTTCCACCCAAACCAAAAAAAAAATCTGACTTCAGATCCCGGCAATCCCACACACCATCCTCTCCAAAGCCCAGGATTATTTAGTGAGAGCGGTTCCAGTTCCAACGTCTTATTTAGCGCTATTTAAATTTTGATCCAATAATTTATTAGACTACTATTTGAATTACTCGCATTACATCTAATGATATAATGATCTAAGTGCATAATTAGAAGCTTTTATTATAATATACAAGCCTTTGTTACAGAATATATTATGATACAATCTCATAATAGCTGAAAGCCAAAAGTTTATGTAACTGAAATTTGATTTACCTTTACAGTTTACACATAAAATGGGAAATCCATCCATTTTGTGTCACTTAAGATTTTAACTATTTGTTTATTTTTTAAACTAACTTCATATATTGATAATAATAGCTTAGAGGTTTACTTAATTTAAATTTAAATATTTGATATGTTGATGAAGATTACATCTCCTACTTGATTGTTTTCGCTATCATAATTAAAGGCAAGTATTTCAAACATTTTTCTTTATTCTCATCAAGTTATTAGTGAAATGCTTTGTAAATGAATTTGAATAATCATGTTGGCATATTGCATTGATCATTTCAAAGTATGGAACCCTCACCGAACAACATAAATTGAAACGTGTTGTATATAATGTTTCAATTACAGAAAAGTTAAAATAAATAATTTATTGTTACTATGATTATTATCATTGTTATTTTCGCTTCACTATAAGTAGATGCATATGGAGAGAGAGGGAGTCTCTGTGTGTGCGCACACTCCGTACATTACTCTATATTTTAGTTCCATTATTCCTTTTACCGTAGCTTTGATATTCCAGATGAGCATTCAAATTAATCAGTAATAATCATAGTAAGCAAATATTCTATTCCATTTTCTAAAATATTATAAATCATATAAATATTTGTATACGATAACAGCAAAGTTCCCAAAAAAGGGTTAAGCATGTCTTTAAGCACAATTATTCATATGATCTTATTCAGATTCAGTTTCTTTCAAAGTATTACAAAACTTCCACGAGAAAGGCATACCTTAATATCCATTCATTATTATTATCAATTAAACCGTCATGAAGGAGATTATGATGTCGATCAAATAATCAAAATGTTGGCTGAATAGTAATTAGTCAACCATCTAAAAATTTATAGCTTGCACAATAATTATAAGGACCCGTAACTTCCTCAGTAAGGAAAGCGCGGATTCTTCGAGAACAACACACAAAAGAACGAAGAGAGAAGAACATTTCATTGTTTATTACAACAATTCCATCAGAATACAAGAATATACAGAGTATGAATAAATATTACACAACAGAAAAATATCAGAGATTACAATACATTACATGGCAGCGGAAAATATTATAAAGCACAACTGAAGGAGATATACGGATACAGAGCTTTCCGAATATCATTCCAGCTGTAAATCAGGATCATATGAATATAAATCTGCAAAACCAAAACTACTAGCTTCCCATGTCAAAATAAGGGCACCCAGAGTTTAGGTTAAAACAATAAACTCTTGGTCAGTCATGTGACTGATGTGAGAACTAAAACAGTTATTAATCTATATTTTAAAGTTAGGTAAATCAAGGGACCACGTCGTATAACGCGGAACGGGTTTCCTCCCAAGAATACCAGTGCATAAAACAATAGCGCAATGCTAAATAAAGAACAATGAAGCTATTATAAGACCCATGTCCCATCACACAATGCAACACAAGCCGGAGGATAGGGTTTTACCTTATAATAGCCAAAGAATGCTTGATACGCTAAATTTCATGTTTTATTATTACTATAAGTGTATAGTGTCAAAACAATTTCAATCATAAGTATCAATCATAGACGGCATGAGCGCCCCATCCCATTATATTGCCATATATAGGATTACAACTAAAATCGAAACGTCACGTATTGGAAGTTGGATTTCCATTTGTGAACCGAGGCCAGGGATCGTCCTCAACCGATTCGAGACGCTCTAGCCCGTGTCTCAGGCAAGCGCGCAGGCAAGCCTTTGGATCGTCAGGGCCGGTCCAGCGATGTGAATTAAAATGTCTGAACACTGCGTTTCCCCACCCTATGGTGTGTCAATGAGACAACAAATGACTCCATCGGCTCCACATAGTCACCGATATATCCGAGGCGCCTCGCAACAACAACAACCACATAAGTCAAACTCGTCAGGGCGTGTAAAACCACTGACGCCACTTCTAGCTAGAAGGAAACACATGCCCTCCCTGAAGTCCTATCCCGTTTCTGGTACACAACCGGGGTGTGAGGCTCGCGAATTAACGCTACACAAAGCTGTGCCACACAGGCTGTGCATTGATCATCAACCACAAGACTCTGCTTTTCAACAGAAGCCTTGATCATTTGCATCTTAGCATGCGACACAGGCAAACCACTCCATGCAACCGATATCCGTCAATCACACAGAATGATATCCACTGTCAGACACACAGTCCATTTACAAGTCTGTTCTGGGTCTGAACGAAACCGGAGGCACCTTGTACCTCGCATATCCATCGATCTCCAAGTACGTCTGGACGATCACCAACTGATTCCCTCCTCTTGGGTGTACGACCCAATCAACATCATCAATAATTATCCAAACGACGTGAAGACCTCCGGTCTTCAACCACCGTCTTCATCTTCGACTCATCGTCGAATCAGTTATTCAAAATGGGATAAACCCGGTCTTTCTGAATAACTCGTGTATATAATAAACAAGTGTTACACAAACACAACATACGCCTCATTCCAATTCATCAGTCACTAACCATAAATTAGCAAGAGAATAATTCCCCAAACATTAACCCCGAAGGCCGAAACCAACATCAGATCAATACCCAGGAAACCATTCTTCTTAGCTAACCTACAGTTGGTTTCTAAATTTCACATTCTTAGGGAAAGGTTCCCATTAATTTTATCAAAGATAATTTTTTTTTAAATTTATTCTTTAATCTTCCTTTGATTATCACTTCAATCTAGTCGGGATTAGCGAACCACAACGAAGTAATTATTTATTTTATTTCCCAATTCCAACCTATTCATCCCAAGGAGCAAAACTGGTAATACTCCACATCTAACACCACGGTGTTATCAGTAAAGTTAATTACCATTTAACGTTCAAATCTAGTTAAAGATTTAACTATCGCTTGGAGCAAAACTGGTGATACTCCATTCTCGATCTTTTCAGTCTAATTAAAGATCCATTAAAACTCCACTTAGTTTTAATCTTTAACCGGGTTAAAGAATTGATGTCATTTAAAACACGGTTCACGATAAACCCCAAAATCACATCCCATTCTACCAGCTTTTAACCATAAAATAGCAAGTGAGCAATTCCCTAAGTGTTAACCCCGAAGGCCGAAACCAACATCAGATCAATACCCAAGAAACCATTCAACTTAACTAATCTCCAGTTAGTTTCTGATTTTCTTAACTCCGTTGGGTCTAAGAACAGTATTATTGAAGATACCGTTCACGACAACCCAAAATCACATTCCATTAATTATCGGGTTAAAGAACAAGTGTTATTTAAAACACCATTCACGATAAACCCAAAAATCAATTCAAATTCAATTCCAATTAAATACCATTTAATTGGTACACTTCATTAAATCTAAATAAAAATATTTAATCTTTTTCTCAACTGGGTTTAAGGACAGTATTAATGAAGACACCATTCACGACAAACCCAAATCACATGTGATATTAAATACAAGGCTCTGAATAGAAAATATATCGGCTTATATTCAATATCAAATTCTATGACCAACAAATATCTTATTGGAAATAACAATATAAATATATCTTTCAAATTTCCAGAACAATATCTGTATAACCACGAAATTCAACATCGAAATATTCCAAAGAAAATTTCGATTCAAATCTATTTCCACTTTATATATTGGAAATTCTGGTTATTTTCAAAACCATTTCAAATTCACTTTATTTATTTTAAAAATAAATGGGATTATAATTCTAGTTCAAAACTAGTTCATTTCGATAAAAATCTATTTTTATCTTTTCAAATATGGAGTTTTTCATCCCAATTCTTCACAAATCATTTCCTACGATTTTACACAAATTATTACTATTTTTAATAATTTACTCAAGGCCCGTATAGTCGATTTCCATCAACGGTCATCGAACTGCACTTACAGCGACCTTTTCCAAATTTGATTTGGACATAATTCCAAATCCAACAGTTATACTTCAAATTTCTAATACTCTTTAGAAATCTCTCTTCGATACGAACCCAATAGTTCTGGTTTTAGGAGAATCCGACGGTCGGATCTCCCGTAATATCCATTCGAAGCCAATGGTCGAAATTCGCGAACTGCCGCGGCGCGGCGTGTTCTTTTCAGGCCACTATATATAATATATATATATATATATTATATTTCGTCGATTTCCTTTCAAAACGTATTTTATAAATCGTTTTAAATTCGTTTTCAAAACGATTTCAACTTCATATTCAATTTCTAATCAAAATTGAATATTCCTCATCATCGATATACCAATGATAATATTTTCAAACATTATATTTTGAAATTATTTTCTTTTTAATATTCATTGTAAAAAACGAATAAAATCGATATAAATATTGTTCACGTCGAAATGGCGCATCTATAAACAACACGACTTTATATATTTCAATAACATCGTTATTTTATTCAACAAATGAATATTTTCTTCAACACATGAATATTATTTTATTCAAAACATGAATTCATTTTCAATTCAACACATGAATTTTTATTTTTCTATTCAACACATAAATATATATTTCTTATTTTCCCAATTGGAATGAGGCCCAATCAATAACCATATAACGTTAATTATATGGGTTCCATACAACACATGTATATAATAGCAACGATAAATCATCAACCATCATCCATAGTGCACCACACAACTGCATAAACATTAAATATCAATAATTAACGCTTACACAGTCTGTCAATCCATCGACTGACATACAACTAAACAATCAGGATTAGTGTACGTCAAATATCAACCCAACACCCGTGTAGGGGTTTCAAATCAACAAACACAAATTTTTATTTGTGCAGTTGGGCGATGTGTAAAATTTATCGTTCCAATCAATATCAGTGAAATCAGTGTATATAAACAAATCGTCCGATTTGTTTATTTCTATTTATTTTATATACACGTTAAAAATCATATTTTTAACTATAAAATATTTACCACTATAAAATATTTTATTTTAATTTCAATCACACGATCAATTTTCATAACACATCAATCAAACAAACAAGCCGTCCATGGTCTGTAGACGACGGGTGTCGGGTGCTACTAAACATCGTCTGCATCCTAGTGTATATTTCAAACTAGAAATTAAAATAAAGGTGAGGAGTTCTCAACGACTAGCTAAACCAATACACCACGACTCTTTATATGTAGAAATCTTTGTCGTGCTTCTAACGAGATCTGTTTCACGCGGTATATGTTAAAAATTATATTTTTAACAACACTACTTCCTATATAGAAATTATATTTTTATTTCACTTCATATACTGTGAAGATTACATTTTTGAAACGCTTTCTTCTATATAAAAATTCGATCTTTCACTATATAAAAATATCGTATTTCTCTATATAAAAATATGATCTTTCACTATATAAAAATATGATCTTTCACTATGTTAAAAATCAAATCCTTAACTCGCTATTTCATATAAAAACTGATTTTATACTTTCCTATAACTAAATACATTAAATAAAATAAAAGAAACAAAATGAAATAAAAAAAGGAAGGCTTACAGTAGTTCAAGGGGGGTTTCCGGTTGGGGGAGGCTCTAGTAGTCGGCGCTGCAGCCTAAGGAGGTGGCGCAGAGGCCCACATTGGCCGGATGCAGCGATTGGAGGGTCTGGGCGAGATCGACTTGGTGTTAGGGCTTGGGAAGGGTTCGGTTTAGGGTTTGGGGTACATCGGAGAAGGGGGTGCAGAATCGAGCGGAGGGGGGGAGAAGAGAACTGGAGGGAGGAGGAGGTGGAGGCGGCAGCTAGGCGGTTGCGGTGGGCGATGGCGGCTGCGAGGGGAGCGGCGGTTGCGATCCGTATATTTTTTTCTTTTTTATGGAGTGAATGACGTGAAGAAAGAAGGGGGTTAACTAGAAAAGGGGAAGAATATATATACATATATATATATATATTTATTATTTTTAAATTCTAAAAAGCAACTTTTTATTTTGACCTCGAAATCGAACCCACCGACTGTCGTCCATAGCTAAGTACCCGCATTTCGAACACAATGGGACATGTATCGTAGGCTGATTTGACCGTTTCAATCAGTTTTCATCAAAATCAAAATATAACTCTATATATTGAATTTGAACGCGCATTTCAATTTACCGGGGCCACGTACGAACTCTAAAAATTCCTGAAAAATATTTTCTAGCTTCGTATTGATGATACGGTCCTAACAAAACTAATTTCGTCGAATTCTGAGATCGTTTGAAAATGGCCATTTTCCAGTCGATTAAAATCAACTGAAACTGGTCAAACGCGTTTTCCTTTGCCACGCTCACATATTGATTCAAAAAATTACGAGTTTTGGAATCTAGCAATAATTTGACATCACAGATCCAACAAAAGTGGTTTCGTCAAAAACCGAGGTCGTTTGCAAAAATTCCATTTTTAAGGGCCAGAATTCCATAGCGACTTTTCGGAATTTTAAACTGGACATATCTTACAACTTTTAAAACAAAATCTCAGTTTCTTACATCCATTAGAAAGATATCGTCAAACAGATTCAAATATTTCCTGTTTCGTTCAATTCTGACTTATATTGAATTCTGTACATTCAATTGAAATTCGAAATCGAATTTTCGAACTACAGCGCCATTTCAGGCTCGTTATATAATTAAAGTAAATTATTTATATTCTAGCGAAAATTCGAATAAATATATACGTTCTAATTCTATTCAAAATAAATTTCTCGTCGTTATTGTTAAAAATAATTCATTTTAAATATTTAAAATTCATCAAAATTGCCAAAATAAAATTTTTAAATTGGCTCGAATTTCCGGGTTATTACAATCTCCCCCACTTAAAACTTTTCGTCCCCGAAAAGGAACGAAGCCGAAAGTTGTTTAACTAATCAACTCAACTTTCACTATTTCCATTACGGCTCAAGTTCTTCAACTTTTCAGTTTCTAAGAACTTTTCAAATTTTTAAAAAATTTGGCTAACACCCCAAATTTTGGAAAAATTTCGCCATAACCTCCCCTACACCGGGGACTTCGGGATATTTCAAATAGCCTCCCATGCCCTCATCAATCCAAAAAGAAAGAGAAACAACCAAGCGGCTAGCCAATCGGCTCATAAAATCATCAAATCCCAATAAATTAGTAAACATGTACCTATTTGTCGGGCAAACAATTTTATTCTTCTTCTCTAGCCTCCTTGCTATGACCTGTTCAATGCAAGTACATGTATATGTATGCAAATGCGACAAGTTTTCAATATGATTCACTATTTGGCTCAATTTGGCTAAAGGTTCAACATTTAATTAATTAAAAATAATCAAACAACACAACCAGCAATCAATTAGTTGATTAGCTTTTCAAATTCATAACTTTGATATATAGTCAAAAACACATTTTTGGTGCCAAATCACAACAATAAGCCCTATCTAATTTTGGTTCTCACACCAGTCAATTGGAAATATATTAAAATCACACCTTTAAAACTCAAACACTAATTTTGATGATGTAGCTACAATCATCAGAATCATCTTCGGGCGACTATAGTGTGACTCTATATCTATCCAGTATATTAAAACTTCGAATTCACGTTTGCAAGGCGTATATGCAAAATCTTTATATACTGGATTGTCCAAATTCAATACAAATAAATATTCAAATACGAATAATTGAATTAAATTTCAAAACAAAACTTGTTTTCACTTTTATTTCAAAAACACTACTCTTCACACTCGTTCTAGGATACTACTGATCCTATCTCTAACGAGTCATTCTCGTTGGATATTACTAATCCAATCTCTGATGAATTCTTTCGTTTGGTTCTAACATGTCTTGTTCTCGAGCTTTGTAAACCAAAGCTCTGATACCAAATATAAGGACCCGTAACTTCCCCGGTAAGGAAAGCGTGGATTCTTCGAGAACAACAAACAAAAGAACGTAGACAGAAGAACATTGCATTGTTTATTACAACAATTCCATTAGAATACAAGAATATACAGAGTATGAATAAATATTACACAACAGAAAAATATCAGAGATTACAATACATTACATAGCAGCAGAAAATACTACAAAGCACAACTGAAGGAGATATACGGATACAGAGCTTTCCGGATATCATTTTAGCTGTAAATCAGGATCCTGTGAATATAAATCTGCAAAACCAAAACTACAAGTTGTCCGTGTCAAAATAAGGGCACCCAGAGTTTAGGTTAAAACAATAAACTCCAGGTCAGTCATGTGACTGGTGTGAGAACTAAAACAGTTATTAATATTTATTTTATTTTAAAGTTAGGTAAATCAAGGGACCACGCCGTATAACACGGAACGGGTTTCCTTCCAAGAATACCAGTGCATAAAACAACAACGCAATGCTAAATAAAAAATAATGAAGCTATTATAAGACCCAGGTCCCATCACACAACGCACACAAGTCGGAGGATAGAGTTTTACCTTATAATAGCCAAAAAATGCTTGATACACTAAATTTCATGCTATATTATTACTATAAGTGTATAGTGTCAAAACAAATTCAATCATAAGTATCAATCATAGATGGCATGAGAGCCCCATCCCACTATGTCGCCATATATAGGATTGCAACTAAAATCGAAACGTCACGGATTGGAAGTTGGATTTCCATCTGAGAACCGAGGCCAGGGATCGTCCTCAACCGATTCGAGACACTCTAGCCCTTGTCTCAGGCAAGCGCGCAGGCAAGCCTTTGGATCGTCAGGGCCGGTCCACCGATGTGGATTAAAATGCCTGAACACTGTGTTTCCCCACCCTATGGGGTGTCAATGAGCCAACAAATGACACCATCGGCTCTACATAGTCACCGATATATCCGAGGCGCCTCGCAACAGCAACAACCATACAAGTCAAACTCGTCAGGGCGTGTAAAACCATTGACGCCACTTCTAGCTAGAAGGAAACGCATGCCCTCCCTGAAGTCCTCTCCCGTTTCTGGTTCACAACCGGGGTGTGAGGCTCGCGAATTAACGCTACACAAAGTTGTGCCACACAGGCTGTGCTTTGATCATCATCCACAAGACTCTACTTTTCAACAGAAGCCTTGATCATTTGAATCTTAGCATGCCACACAGGCAAACCACTCCACGTAACCGATATCCATCAATCACACAGAATGATATCCAATGTCAGATACACAGTCCATTTACAAGTCCGTTCTGGGTCTGAACGAAACCGGAGGCACCTTGTACCTCGCATATCCATCGATCTCCAAGTACGTCTGGACGATCACCAATTGATTCCCTCCTCTTGGGTGTACGGCCCAATCAAGATCATCAGTAATTATCCAAACGACATGAATACCTCCTGTCTTCAACCACCGTCTTCATCTTCGACTCATCGTCGAATCAGTTATTCAGAATGGGATAAACCCGGTCTTTCTGAATAACTCGCGTATATAATAAACAAGTGTTACACAAACACAACATACGCCTCATTCCAATTCATCAGCCACTAACCGTAAATTAGCAAGAGAATAATTCCCCAAACATTAACCCCGAAGGCCAAAACCAACATCAGATCAATACCCAGGAAACCATTCTTCTTAGCTAACCTACAGTTAGTTTCTAAATTTCACATTCTTAGGGAAAGGTTCCCATCAATTTTATCAAAGATAAATTCTTTTAAATTTATTCTTTAATCTTGCTTTGAATATCACTTCAAACTAGTCGGGATTAACGAACCTTACTAAAGTAATCATTTGTTATAATTTCCCAATCCCAACCTATTCATCCCATGAAGTAAAACTGGTAATACTTCATATCTATCACCCCGGTGTTATCGGTAAATTCAATTACCATTTCACGTTCAAATCTAATTAAAGATTTAACTATCGCCTATAGCAAAACTGGTGATACTCCATTCTCGATCTTTTCAATCTAATTAAAGATTCATTAATACTCCACTTAGTTTTAATCTTTAACTGGGTTAGAGAACCGATGTCATTTAAAACACGGTTCACGATAAACCCCAAAATCACATCCCATTCTATCAGCTTTTAACCGTAAAATAGCAAGTGAGCAATTCCCTAAGTATTAACCCCGAAGGCCGAAACCAACATCAGATCAATACCCAAGAAACCATTCAACTTAACTAATCTCCAGTTACTTTCTGATTTTCTTAACTCTGTTAGGTCTAAGAACAATATTATTGAAGATACTGCTCACGACAACCCAAAATCACATTCCATTAATTATCGGGTTAAAGAACAAGTGTTATTTAAAACACCGTTCACGATAAACCCAAAAATCAATTCAAATTCAATTCCAATTAAATACCATTTAATTGGTACACTTCATTAAATCTAAATAAAAAGATTTAATCTTTTTCTCAACTGGGTTTAAGGACAGTGTTAATGAAGACACCATTCACGACAAACCCAAATCACATTTGATATTAAATACAAGGCTCTGAATAAAAAATATATCGGCTTATATTCAATATCAAATTCTTTGACCAACAAATATCGTATTGGAAATAATGATATAAATATATCTTTCAAATTTCCAGCACAGTATCTGTATAATCACGAAATCCAACATCGAAATATTCCTAAGACAATTTCAATTCAAATCCATTTCCACTTTATATATTGGAAATTCTAGTTATTTTCAAAACCATTTCAAATCCACTTTATTTATTTTAAAAATAAATGGGTCTATAATTCTAGTTCAAAACTAGTTCATTTCAACAAAAATCTATTTTTATCTTTTCAAATATGGAGTTTTTCATCCCAATTCTTCACAAATCATTTCTTATGATTTTACACAAATTATTACTATTTATAATAATTTTATCAAGGCCCGTATAGTCGATTTCCATCAACGGTCATCGAACTGCACTTACAGCGACCTTTCCCAAATTTGATTTGGACATAATTCCAAATCCAACAGTTAGACTTCAAATTTCTAATACTTCTTAGAAAGCTCTTTTCGATACGAACCCAACGGTTCTGGTTTCAGGAGAATCCGACGGACGGATCTCCCATAATATCCATTCGAAGCCAATGGTCGAAATTCGCGAACTGTCGCGGCGCGGCGCGTTCTATTCAAGCCATTATATATATAATATATATATATATATTATATATTTCGTCGATTTTCTTTCAAAACGTATTTTATAAATCGTTTTAAATTCGTTTTCAAAACGATTTCAACTTCATATTCAATTTCTAATCAAAATTGAATATTCTTATCATCGATATACCAATGATAATATTTTCAAACGTTGTATTTTGAAATTATTTCCTTTTCGATATTCATTATAAAAAACGAATAAAATAGATATAAATATCGTTCACGTCGAAATGGCGCATCTCTAATCAGCACGACTTTATATATTTCAATAACTTCGTTATTCTATTCAACAAATGAATATTTTCTTCAACACATGAATATATATTTTATTCAACACATGAATTTATTTTCAATTCAACACATGAATTTTAATGTTTCTATTCAACACCTGAATATATATTTCTTATTTTCCCAATTGGAATGAGGCTCAATCAATTACCATATAACGTTAATTATATGGGTTCCCTACAACACACGTATATAATAGCAACGATAAATCATCAACCATCATCCAGAGTGCACCACACAACTACATAATCATTAAATATCAATAATTAACGCTTACATAGTCTGTCAATCCATTGATTGACATACAACTAAACAATCGGGATTAGTGTACGTCAAATATCATCCCAATACCCGTGTGGGGTTTCAAATCAACAAACACAGATTTTTATTTGTGCAGTTGGGCGATGTGTAAAATTTATCGTTCCAATCAATATCAGTGAAATCAGTGTATATAAACAAATCGTCTGATTTGTTTATTTCTATTTATTTTATATACACGTTAAAAATCATATTTTTAACTATAAAATATTTTATTTTAATTTCAATCACACGATCAATTTTCACAACACATCAATCAAACGAACAAGCCGTCCATGGTCTGTGGACGACGGGTGTCAGGTGCTACTAAGCACCGTCTGCATCCTAGTGTATATTTCAAACTAGAAATTAAAATAAAGGTGAGGAGTTCTCACCGACTAGCTAAACCAATACACTGCGACTCTTCATATGTAGAAATCTTTGTCGTGCTTCTAACGAGATATGTTTCACGCGGTATATGTTAAAAATTATATTTTTAACAACGCTACTTCCTATATAGAGATTATATTTTTATCTCACTTCATATATTGTGAAGATTATATCTTTAAAATGCTTTCTTCTATATAAAAATTCGATCTTTCACTATATAAAAATATTGTCTTTCTCTATATTAAAGTATGATCTTTCACTATATAAAAATATGATCTTTCACTATATAAAAATATGATCTTTCACTATGTTAAAAATCAAATCCTTAACTCGCAATTTCATATAAAAACTGATTTTATACTTTCCTATAATTAAATACATTAAATAAAATAAAAGAAACAAAATGAAATAAAAAAAGGAAGGCTAACAGCAGTTCAAGGGGGGTTTCCGGTTGGGGGAGGCTCTAGTAGTCGACGCTGTAACCTAAGGAGGTGGCGCAGAGGCCCACATTGGCCGGAGGCGGCGATTGGAGGGTCTGGGCGAGATCGGCTTGGTGTTAGGGCTTGGGGAGGGTTCGGTTTAGGGTTTGGGGTACATCGGAGAAGGGGGTGCAGAATCGAACGGAGGAGGGGAAGAGAAATGGAGGGTGGAGGAGGTGGCGGCTAGGTGGTTGCGGTGGGCGATGGTGGCTGCAAGGGGAGCGGCGGTCGCGATCCGTATATTTTTTTCTTTTCTATGGAGTGAACGACGTGAAGAAAGAAGGGGGGTTAACTAGAAAAGGGGAAGAAATTTTTTTTTTTAATTCTAAAAAGCAACTTTTTATTTCGACCTCGAAATCGAACCCACCGACTGTCGTCCATAACTAAGTACCCCCATTCCGAACACTATGGGATATGTATCGTAGGCTGATTCGACTATTTCGACCAGTTTTCGTCAAAATCAAAATATAACTCTATATACTGAATTTGAACGCGCATTTCAATTTACCGGGGCCACATACGAACTCTAAAAATTCCTGAAAAATATTTTCTAGCTTCGTATTGACGATACGGTCCTAACTAAAACAAATTTCGTCAAATTCTGAGACCGTTTGAAAAATGGCCATTTTCCGGTCGATTAAAATCAACTGAAACTGGTCAAACGCGTTTTCCTTTGCCACGCTCACATATTGATTCAAAAAATTACGAATTTTGTAATCTAGCAATAATTTGACATCACGGATCCAACAAAAGTAGTTTCATCGAAAATCGAGATCGTTTGCAAAATTTCCATTTTTAAGGGCCGTATTCCATAGCGACTTTTCAGAAATTTAAACTTGACATATCTTACAACTTTTAAAATGAAATCTCAGTTTCTTACATCCGTTAGAAAGATATCGTAAAGCAGATTCAAATATTTCCTGTTTCGTTCAATTCTGACTTATATTGAATTCTGTACATTCAATTGAAATTCGAAATCGAATTTTCGAACTATAGCGCCATTTCAGGCTCGTTATATAATTAAAATAAATTATTTATATTCTAGCGACGATTCGAATAAACATATACGTTCTAATTCTATTCAAAATAAATTTCTCGTCGTTATTATTTAAAATAATTCATTTTAAATGTTCAAAATTCATCAAAATTGCCAAAATAAAATTTTAAATTGGCTCGGATTTCTGGGTTATTGCAATAATCACCTCTATGAGTCACTTTCCGCATAACACATTTTGTAATAAAAGACATGGAGTATTTGTATTATTATAATATATCTTTATGGTACAATGAATATCCTTCATTTGGGACTCTTAATAGAACACTATTTAATTACACTGATTGAGTCACTAGATCTTGTGGGCATAATTCCTATAAGATTAGAAAGTGAATTCAGTGTTCTTATTAACAAAAACATTTTTATATGGAGTTTTGGACTTTTGGTCATAAAATTCAATGCTTTCAGTTTACATAATCAGTGATTCTTTTGGTCTATGTGGAATCAAGTTCTTTGTGAAGTAGATAATTATTAGGATGTGAATTCAACCCATTTGGCCTAAGTAATCAAGTTTCTTACCATCATTAGACTTAGTTGGAGAACAGATATCGAGCCTTATTTCGAAGTACAAAAAATTATGGGGCCAAATATAGATAGACCTATAAAAGTTTCAAGAATTTGGCATGTAGTAGCATTTTCACTTATCATATTTTCTTTAACTGTAAAATTATTGCACTGATATGTTTATGCAGGAGGAATTCTCTACAATTTGCGCTTAGGCTGTCAAGAACATTGAAAAAAAAACTAATATAGTGCTATAAATAATTATGTTAACAACTAGAAATTACAGCAAAATCTCCTTATTTTAATTATATATCTTATATTTTAGGAGATTATACTGAATCAAATATAAGCCTCGAATTTGTACATGTTGATTACAAATGGGGATTACTTCAACCTTGGATGATCCTGACCATCAAGTTTCAACAAACACAATAATTATATGCATGCAGTGAAATTTTATTATGACCTGGAGAGATGTAGAATCTATTTCTTCATTGCTATTTTTCTTTCATAATAATGGTATGTTATTTGTATTTCTTTATCTAAGTTACAACTGATTCTGTAAAACTGAATTCGTGCATCACATGTTGTGCAAAAATTGCACAAATGCGGAAGCAATACAAAATACAAGATCTAGCTTGTCGATTAGTTATCAACCACTAACTCAATAAAAGTAATCACCAAACAAAAGAAAAAAAATAGAAGAGAATAAGAAGACACAAAGATTTAACGTGGTTCAGCTATGCCTACGTCCACGGACCCAACAACTATTCTTTATTTCACTGAAGAAATGAGTACATAAGAGAGGAATACAAAAACACTCAATATATTTCTCACCCTATAATTTATACAGAAATAGGGATCTTATTGAGGATATGAAGAAGAGAGCACTATTGGCATGTTATTCAAAAGATGAGCATGCCTCTCTATTTATATAGAGGGATTTCTTGACCTCCAAATAAACTTGGCACCCAAGTTTTCTTGTCCTCCAAGTAAACTTAGCACCCAAGTTTTCTTGACCTCCAAGTATACTTCATGCCCAAGTTTCCTTGACCTCCAAGTATATTTCATGCCCAAGTTTTCTTGACCTCCAAGTATACTTCATGCCCAATTTTTCTTGACTTCCAAGTAAACTTGGCACCCAAGTTATTCCATATAAAGCTAATTACTTGATTGACAATCAGTCTTTTCTTCTCCACAAATATTTGAATCATCAATTTTAACACTTTACCTTGATTCAAATATGACAGTCTTTCTTCATCATCTCATCTCAACAAATTGTTAGGTCTACACCATCAAGCTCAATGTGAACTACTTTGGGCCATATTACCCAAACAGAGCTTCCAAATCTTTCCCAAGCATAAGAAAGATAATATGCACATCAACAAACATGATGCATATGAGAGAATATCAAAACTCTTCAATATATCCGATGTAGGAGATAAACATGTATAATTTATGCTTTGAGAGACCAATGGAGATTCAACAAGATGGTTCGCCTTCTCCATTCCAAATTGAGTGAGGACATACTCAATATTATCTACTCTAATCTCCTCCTCAATAACTTTACTCGATTTCACCAGGTCTACCTTATCAAACTCAATACCAAGCTTCGCAACATTCAAAGCATAAGATGAATAATCATCATTACAAATATGCTTACCAATAAGGCCAACTGAACTAAAAGGCCTTAACTGCGACTGAGCTCCACCTAGAGTCTGAACCTCTGAAATCTTTTCATCAACCATGGTACCATTGGAAATACCACTTTCTCTCTGAATATGGAAACAATCCGATGACACCAAACATGTTTGGAAATTTTGTGTCCTCCTAACGTCATCACTTGATAGAGGCTCCACCTTCAATAAAGACCTCTCATCAAATATCGCCTGCCTACTAGTCACAATTCTCTTAGTTGTTTTGCACCGCAACCTATACTTCATTCCTTCTCCATAGCCCAACAAAATGTACTTGCTTCCCCTAGGCTTCAGCTTATCATGTCTTTCATCTTCTAAATAAGTTGAACAACCAAACACTTTAAGGAATGAATAATCAACAGGCTCTCTTTTCCATACTTCTTCTGGGATCTTCATATCTATGGCAATAGAAGGTGTACGGTTGATGAGAAATACCGCCATAGATATTGCTTCTGCCCAAAATCCCTCTTTTAGACCCGCAGTCAGTCTCAAGCTAATAGTTCTTTCCCATAATATCCAACATATGCTCTCCGCCACTTTAAAAGAATGTGACTTCGTAGAAAAATCTCTAAATACATGCTCGGACGCACAATAGTTAGCGAATTCTTGTGACACAATCAACAAAGATTTTCCACGTTCGAAATCAGGCAAATATTTCGGATCTAGTCTTCATGAAATAGACCCAAACCTTATGCGAGAAATCATCCACAAATATGACGAAGAAACTGGCTCCACCTAAAGATGCAATTGGGGTGGGTCCCCACACATAAGAATGAACATACTCTAGAAACTCTGTAGCTCTAGTTCTTCCAATATCAAATGTGACATGCTTCTTCTTTCCAAAACAACAATCTTCGCAAGAGCTAGGCTTTAATTGAGAATTAACGGCAATTAACCTACGCTTCTTCAATACTTCCAGGCTCTCCTCATCAACATGACCTAAACGAAGGTGCCACAACTGAGCAGAATCTGCAGTACTAGAATCAGCATGAATAACTGAATCTCCCAAGACTGTCTCTCCACAAAGCATATAAATATCATCGACTCGCACCCCTTTCATCACTACTAAGGAACCCTTCGTCACTCTCAAATTCTTACCATCTATTATTATCCTCATGCCAAGTCTACTCAAAGCTCCAACTGACAATACGCACTTTTGCAGCATCAGAACATGTCGAACATCCGTGATAGTCCTAATAACACCATCATGCAACTTAAACCTCACACTACCAATGCCCACAACATGACAAGATGTGTCATTCTCCAAATGAACTGCTCCGCCATCAATCTACTCATAACTGACAAAACAGCTCCTATCTGGCGTCATATGACAAGAGGCTCCAGAATCAATCACCCAACTTGTAGTCTCTAATGGTGAAATACTATCTGAAAATAATGATGTATCACTATCACATCTATCTGCATTTGATCTAACCGCTATCAAAATTGAAGCTTTCTCTTTCTTCTCTCTCTTCTTTCTAAGAGCTGGACAATTTCGTACGAAATGTCCCTTCTTCTTACAATAATAGCAAGGACCTCTTCTAGAATCCATGAAGTGGGTCCTATGCATATCTCCTCCAAGGCGCATCTACATCTTATCTCTTCCTCTAAGTGAATGAAGTTGTTGCTGAAGAACACCATCATGAGTCTTCACTTTAATCTTCAATGCCCCAAAAACATCTCTTTTAACAAATTTGGTGACGCCATAATTTTTCATATTACTACCAAAAGAATTAGCCATTGGTAACTGATCTAGAACAAGACAGCTAGCTCTGATACCAAACTGTTGTGCAAAAATTGCACAAATGCGGAAGCAATACAAAATACAAGATCTAGCTTGTTGATTAGTTATCAACCACTAACTCAATAAAAATAATCACCAAACAAAAGAACAAAATTAGAAGAGAATAAAAAGACACAAAGATTTAACGTGGTTCGGCTATGCCTACGTCCACGGACCCAACAACTATTCTTTATTTCACAGAAGAAATGAATACATAAGAGAGGAATACAAAAACACTCAATATATTTCTCACCCTATAATTTATACAGAAATAGGGATCTTATTGAGGATATGAAGAAGAGAGCACTATTGGCATGTTATTCAAAAGATGAGCAAGCCTCTCTATTTATATAGAGGGATTTCTTGACCTCCAAATAAACTTGGCACCCAAGTTTTCTTGTCCTCCAAGTAAACTTGGCACCCAAGTTTTCTTGACCTCCAAGTATACTTCATGCCTAAGTTTCCTTGACCTCCAAGTATATTTCATGCCCAAGTTTTCTTGACCTCCAAGTATACTTCATGCCCAATTTTTCTTGACTTCCAAGTAAACTTGGCACCCAAGTTATTCCATATAAATCTAATTACTTGATTGATAATCAATCTTTTCTTCTCCACAAATATTTGAATCATCAATTTCAACATCACACAGTGGTTATGTCAAAAATGAGAAAGCAACATGTTCCTTACAAGAGATATTATATGAAAATATATGAGTTCCCCACTTCACTTATCATGTTTACCATCACAACGTGTAATTAAAATCTAAGATTCTGACCGTTTATAGATCGATAAATGAATTTGTATACCATTGAAATGTTGAATGCCACATGCCAATTAAAATAGATATCTTTTATATATGTGGTGATACTAATTTTTTGGTACTCAAATTTATCTACTTTAGTCTTACTGTCTATATGCCAGAGCATATGATATCTGGTATATCATGGTTATCATTTCGTTAATCTAACCAAAAAATTGGTCAACTGGCAATTTTCAGAAATTTGAACCTTATATACTACTGGTTCAATTGGTTGTGTATATTTATTCTCGTGAATCCATTTAATCTAATCTAAATACTTACCTAGAACATTCAAACAATATATTTTTTATAATTGTAGCATAAAGTTTTTATCATAGGTAGCTATATAGATGGATATATTGTTTTTACTCTACGACTTTATGGAAATATAAGCTAAGCAAACTTGTGGAAATATGAATTTCTAAAATCCAGCACTTTTTGGGAAGTTTTCTAATTTTTTACGTGTAAAGGTAAACTATTTTTAGGATTTCATTGCTGCATTCTTTTAAGGTTACTACTAGACTCACTTGAATGAAAGCAACAGATTCTTCAAAATGTAAAAGCGTTGGGACTACATTTCAGATAAAATAAAAAACATATTTTTAAATATTACATGATCAAAATGATGGGGATTCCTTTTTACCGGAATCTATTTATCTTTATCACTTGACCTAAAACCAATTTCGAAATGACGTGGCAGTCTTTTTTTATGTCATTAAGAATAAAAAATGCAATTTATTCATTGAAGGTTTTACTGATATGGATCCAAATATGGATAAAAACAAAGGAACTGTAGATAAAAAACCAAACTTTACAATTCTAAATTTGACAATATATTTGAATATAACCTCATACTATATTTAACCAGTAACTAGCAATAAAAGCATTTTAAACATTGCAAAAAAGAATAGCCAAGGAAATAATAATTTACTTACATTAACAGATGATTACATTATTTTCTTTGGTATACTACACTCTTCATGTCATTTAATATTAGCATGCAAATTTATATATATAGCATATACTTAGAATTATAATGTTAGTTTCTCATGAACATTCATGTCAAGTACCCATCTATTTGAATGTTGGAATAAACAACCTTCAAACATCAATATTTCTACTTTACATTAAATCTGATGAATACTGCAATATATAATCAGTACTGTATAAAAATTTGACTACCTTTGAAGATAATTTTACAATTTGCCCATCTATTTGAGTACTAGAGTAAACAACCTTCAAACATCAATATTTGTACTTTACATTAAATTGGATGAATACTGAAATATATAATCAGTACTACATAAAAAATTGAATACCTTTGAAGATAATTTTACACTTTGCCATAATAGTCAGATGATTAACCATTAAGATATGCTCTTAATCAATGCATGTGCTATTAATTTTTGTTTCCATATATGTAATTAATCTATGGTCATCAAATCTGCAAGACAAATTTGTGATCTACAAAGTTCGCATTTGCTAATTTATACTTCAAACTGGATGATCACTTACAGTTGTCTTCCATTTCCAGCCATTGTTTCATGTATAGAGGTTTGATTTTTGTTTTTTAAATTAGGCCATCTTAGGCAATAGATGCCACGGAAAAATTGAGAACATACCGAAGGTGAATTTCAATATCAGGTGTTGAGAATATTTTAAACAAGAAAGGTAATGTCTTTATTGCTCTTCCTACAATAGAAACAACGTTGATAAAATTTGCAATAGTGAAATAACAGTTGGTTATACAAGGTTTTTCTTTCTTTCCCTTTATCATTTTTTATGATAATGGTCCTCGCATTAACGAAATTACTCGTGTTATTGTTAAATTAGAACAAATACAACGCAAATGTTTGATAGAGTTAGGTTATTAGTTATTGCATCTATGTGAGATGATCAACGAAAGAAAATGTGATAAAAAATATCTGTGCTGAATAAAATATCTCTAACATCAATGCAAGGAAAAAAAATGTGGCGAAAAGACTTCAAAAATGGTGGTAATCTGCTTTCCATTACTTGTTGTATGTAGAACTGTGCTATGCATTATTGCTACAGGAGTAAGTTGATACTGCAATGCAACATTCTGATATTGCAGATGCAAAAATAGTGAAGGAAGCTACTGTTGCACGTTAGGAGAAAGGGGGTTTTTATAGGCTATAGCGGTTAAGCAAGCTGCCATGAATATTCCGAGCTTATGTGCTAATGATAATTAGCAGATACTTATGTGAGGCAACACAAATCAGACTGAGCTTGTGATTTGTGATGAATGCACTCATATTAAAACATGTTCTGAAGTTAAACTACATGTAATGAGTTGACAGTTGTAAAGATGTTGTGAATGTGCTAGGAAGAGAGCCACTGGGATGGACAGAATTTACTATTCTACTCGTATATATGTCAAATTAGACTAAGATAGTTTGGATGTGATGTGGTGAAATGAAGAGAGCCATCAAAGGAAAAGTGAGATGAAGTGTTGAACAGTTGGTGGCCTGAAGGTTAAAATTTGTTGATTGTATTCCCTGGGGGAAGGGCTGTCTCTTTGCTCATGAAAGAAGGAGCTATGTAATGCATGATGCAAAAATATAAATAAGTGTCGTTCTACTCTTCAAAAGGTTGTTGGAATATATAGGAAAACAAAGGTGTGTTCTTTTATATTAATGTAATTTTTCATTCACATGGTGATGAGTACTTGAAGCAAGTAATATGAATTTAGGAGATACTGGATGATTCTCATGGAAATTAAGCATTAATGTCAGGGATGAGAATAAATTTTAGTATCTCACTAATTCACGTATATGAATTTTTTGAAGTCATTTGTTTGTATATTTGATCTGTGAATCTGTGCTGATTATTAATTTTTGGTTTACGAGCTGTTACTGATATATACATGTCTTTTTTGCTGAATTTATGTGCCTATATTGCTTTTAAATAAATCTTTAATAGGGACTGCTTTATCCGATATGTTATTGCAAGTGCTAGCTATTAGTAAGTTGGAAATTCCCTTGGATGGAACTGGCATTGAGAGTGTTATAATACATAAAAGATATGTATCTTAGATGTAAAGCATTATAATTAAAAATCCATTGCCACATGTTACTGGCTTTTAACTAACATCGTAAACTAGACAAGTGACAACATCATTTACTGATATGTTCAGAATAAGCTTCATATATACATTCAAAATCATTTTTGAATACTAGATATCTGCATACGCGGATACAAATGAATATCGAATAATGGACTATCCTCCAACGATAGATAAATCAATAAATGCAAATGGAAAAATTTTATTTAGTATGCTTTTTTTATTCGCATTAATGATAAAAATATGCAAAATTAACAAATATGTTGTTATGGAAACTGCGCCTTTGCGGAAGCGTCCAGGCTCTTCTTCACCCGATTACTTAAAGATGATTTCTATGGAAGCAAACATAGATATGAAATCACATGCGCAAACACAAAATATTCCACCCAACCACCGTCTTTATTCATTCTCAAAACGAATTTTGTTTGCACTCACTGGTTCAACAACCAACTATAAACAAACTACAAGAATCGATAACCTTATTGAGAAAGGGAAAAAATATCTAGATGACTACAACTCTTGTTGGAGAAGGAGAACAATGAAAAACGACGGCTAACCCTTGGATTAATTGGAGGCACCAATCCTCTCTAGGGTACCAAGCCCTAGAGGCACGCAGCCGCCACTCTATTCGGTCATACATTAATCCAACCCTATGTGCTGCTTTTATAGGAGAATAGAAGACCTAGGCAAATTCCCAATTTCCCCCTTCAATACTTGCAGAACAAGTCACAGAAAGACCAAGTCAAAACCATAGAAAACCCGCTTAGACGTCTGACCAATATATGTCAGACGTCTGTCCATGCTCTCGGGTTACCAAAACCCTGACAACAGACGTTTGACCAAATGCTATCAGACATCTGTGCTGAAGCTCGACACAGAACTGCTCGTCCTTGCCTTCTTTCTGCTTCTACACCATCTCCACTATCACCAAGCACATCTATGCCTCGTCTCCATCAACATATGTGATTTCATTTCACAAATCACAACACTCCACCTTGATATGAAATCGCATCACATCAAACGAACTTCCAACACACAAGTCATCTAGCTCTTTCAACGACACCTTCTCTCAATTAAAACCAACCTCGATTTCCAGGCAACGAGATACACCCCATCTTTTCCGAGTACAGGGACTCAATTGATTTCAGGGCAACAATCACACCCAGTCGATTTGAAAGGACTACGACCACACCTCAATTACAAACACAACCCACCGCCTGCAAAAGATGCATCTACCACCTGAGTTGCACCGTGCATAGACCAACGGTCTAAAAGTGCTTGCAATACTATCGACACCCGTCTAACACTTGATCTGAACTCCTTCCTTGATCACCCCGGTTCCCTCGAGCATCATCAACGTGAAGACCCCTGTCGAACACAACAGCAGTGACCAAATTAACCTCTCCACCTAGCTGTGGACTAGGTTCTTCAACCGTCACTCGCCTTCCACATCGACACCCGTCTACCACTTGACCTGAGATCCTTCCTCGATCACTCCTGATCCCTCGAGCATCATCAACGTGAAGACCCCTGTCGAAAACATGAACCGAATCACCAAGATATAGGCAAATCAAACCAATTGCCAACATCTTCGTCTTCTTCCATATTCCCTCATCTACATCGGAGGGCTTCTCTTCATCTCCATCAACCAAACCATTGAGGCCTTCAAACCCCCAATCAAAATTATTCATCACCAACAGCGCCATCATATCCGACGTCAAAAAAATCGATTTTTTCAACAAAAATCAATTTTTTTCAAACAAAAATCAAATTTTCCAATCCAAAATCACTCTAAGCTTTGCGATGATCTAGCTCTAATACCAATTATTATGAAAAATTTGCGTCTTTGAGGAAGCGATCGGGATCTTATTCACCCAATTACTTAAAGATGATTTCTATGGAAACAAACACAAATATGAAATCACACGCGCAAACACAAAATATTCCACCCAACCACCCTCTTTATTGATTCTCAAAATGAATTTTGTTTACACTCATTGGTTCAACAACCAACAATAAACAAACTACAAGAATCAATAAGCTTATTGAGAAAGAGAAAGAATATCTAGATGACTACAACTCTTGTTGGAGAAGTGGAACAATGAAGAACGACAGCTAACCCTTAGATTAATTGGAGGCACCAATCATCTCTAGGGCACCAAGCCCTAGAGGCACGCATCCGCCAATCTATTCGGTCGTACATTAATCCAACCCTATGTGCTGCTTTTATAGGAGAATAGAAGGCCTAGGCAAATTCCCAATTTGCCCCTTCAATACTTGTAGAACAAGTCACAGAAAGACCAAGTCAAAACCACAGAAAACCCGCTCAAACGTCTGACCAATATATGTCAGACGTCTGTCCATGCTCTCGGGTTACCAAAACCCTGAGATCAGACGTCTGACCAAATGCTATCATACGTCTGTGCTGAAACTCAACACAAAACTGCTCCTCCTTGCCTTTTGTAACAACCCGTAAAATCTGAACCAATTTAAAATTTTAAATTGTCTATGTTAGTGGATTTTAAATATCTAAAATATATATTTTAAATAATAACGATGAAGAGTAAGTTTGAATCGACGTTTGAAAATGAATATAATTAATTCTAATTATAAACAAGGCCTGAAATGGCGTGGTAGTTTCAAAATTTGAATTCAAACTTTGACTGACTGTACCGGGTGCAAAATAAAATAGATTCTAGTGAAACCAAAAATATTTAAATCTGTTATGAATATCTTTCTAACGAATCTGAAAAATCGAAGTTTCATAGCGGGAAGCAAAAGTTATGGCTAAATGAATTTTCAGAAAGGTCGCTATAAAGTTTATATAGCCCGTGAAAATGGCCATTTTGCAAACGACCTCGGAATTTGACGAAACCACTTTTGTTGGATCCGGGATGTCAAATTATTGTTAGGTTTCAAATTTCATAATTTTTGAAGCTAGTATGTGAGCGTGGCAAAGGAAAATGTGTTTGGTCAATTTTTGTTAAATTGGATCGACCAGAAAAGGGCCATTTTGCAAACGACCTTAGAATTCGACGAAACTGGTTTTATTGGGACCATATCGTCAAAACATAGCTAGATTTATTTTTTGGGAATTTTTAGAATTAGTATGTGGCCCCGGCAAATTGAAATGTATGTTCAAATCAAATATTGAATGTTTTATATTTTAATTTGAAGGAAAACTGACTGAAACAGTCGAATGGGCCTACGAAACATATCCCATTGTGTTCGGAATGGGGGTATTTAGCTGGAGACGACAGTCGTTGGGTTTGGATTGGTGTTCGTGTGTGACAAGGGGTATTTTTGGATTTTTAAAATTTATAAATATAAAAAAAATCCTATTGGGCCACATCATTATTCTCTCTCCCCGTAATGTAATAACCCGGAAAATGTGAACCAATTTAAAATTTTTAAATTAGGTTATTACCAAAGAATTTGAATAATTGAAATAGCCTATTTCAATAAAATATAACATTGGGTATGGTATGGCAGTTTGAAATTTAGAATACAGACTTTGTCTGACTGTACCGGGCGGAAAATATAACGGATTTTAGCGAAACTGAAAATATTTAAATCTGTTTATGAATACCTTTCTAACGAATCTGAAAAATCAAAGTTTCATAACGGAAATCAAAAGTTATGGCCAAATGAATTTTCAGAAAGGTCGCTATATAGCATATATAGCCCTTGAAAATTGATATTTTGCATACGACCTCGGAATTCGACGAAACCACTTTTTTTGGGTCTGGGATGTCAAATTATTATTAAGTTTCAAATTTCATAATTTTTGAAGTTAGTATGTGAGCGGGGCAAAAGAAAATGTGATTGGTCAAATTCTGTTAAAATGGGTCGACCTAAAAATGGCCGTTTTTCAAACGAGCTCAGAATTCGACGAAACTAGTTTTGTTATGACCGTATCGTCAAAACAAATCTAGATTTATTTTTCTGGAATTTTTCGATTTAGTTTGTGGCCCTGGCAAATTGAAATGTACGTTTAAATTAAATATCGAATGTTATATATTTTAATTTGAAAAATAACTGACTGTAACTGTCGAATCGGCCAACGAAACATATCCCATTGTGTCCGGAATGGGGGTATTTAGCTAGGGGCGACAGTCGTTGGGTTTGATTTCGAGTTCGTGTGTGGAAGGGGGTATTTTTGGAAATAAATTAAAAATTAAAATAAAAAGGAGCGGCCAATCAGAATCCTTCTCCTTCATCGTAACCTCCAGACGCAAGGCGGAAAAAGGCTCTGAACTTCTCTCTTCAATTTCTCTATGACCACACAACGAAATCAAGCAAACTAAGATCCATTTTGAAGAGCGTTCAGAGATCTTCAAATCCATAGCAACTTGAAGATTTATCGTCAAGTATTGAGGGAGATACAGAGCCGAGAAGGCTCGAACTTCGCGCCGCCGCCGTGGTCGCTAGGGACCATCGATTCGACCATCTCGGGTAGCGCCGGGAAGCTCTTCCCTTCCTCTTCGACGCAGCACTGGCCGTTCGTCCTATCGCTTCACGGTTTAACCGAAAAATTGAAACCTAGTTTCGAGCGCAAAGGAGGTATACGGCTTAATCAATTTTCAACTGATTTTTACACTATAAAGCATTGCAAACTTGTAAAAATCGTATCTTTTTGCTATGTGATCGAAATTCGATGAAACAGGAGACACCGTGACCGTAAGGAGGTTCTCTACATTCTAGAAGAAGCCGCGGATTTTTTTGATCTTCCTACGATTTTTAGCACTACAATAACCAATGTGAGGAATCTAAACTAATTGTGTGAATGAAATCGTGTTGTATAAATTATATAAGCGAAGTGTAAATTATATACGCATTGTATACCTCATGTACATGTGTTGTATAAGTTATATTAGCGATGTATAAATTATACAAGCGTTGAATGAAACATATATGCTTTGAATTGTGATGAAATGCAAGTGAATTATTATATTATATATATATATACTCCCCTCGTCCACAGACCATGGACGATATTTATTGCTTGTGATTGACGTGATATTATATGGTATGACGAATGGTTGGAAATAATTGTTTGTGGTTGATATTATGGTTGAAAAATACCTTTGTGGTTGAAAAATACCCTCTTGTGGTTGAAACAAATTAGAATAGGATTGTGGAATTGAAAATAAAACATGTCACCTGCGTGCAAACTAGATGCATGATCCCCATTGTCAAAAACCGCGAGGTTTTAAGGTAGAGCGAGGAGCCGTACTAGGGATGGTCCCGGTTTTAACTACCCTGCCGTTATGCTGCCGAAATTTTCTGAAATATTCATGTGTTAGAATAATTTTCATTCGTTGAAATAAATTACATATGTTATATCGAATATTCATGTGTTGAGTTGCAATTCATTCGTTGAGTTGAAATTCATGTGTTGAATATTATTTGAATTTAAACAAATAGCTTTAGCGATAAAAATCACATTTTTATATATATACAAACTATATCGAATATTCATGTGTTGAGTTGCAATTCATTCGTTGAGTTGAAATTCATGTGTTGAATATTATTTGAATTTAAACAAATAGCTTTAGCGATAAAAATCACATTTTTATATATATACAAACTATATCGAATATTCGTGTGTTGAGTTGCAATTCATTCGTTGAGTTGAAATTCATGTGTTGAATATTATTTGAATTTAAACAAATAGCTTTAGCGATAAAAATCACATTTTTATATATATACAAACTATATCGAATATTCATGTGTTGAGTTGCAATTCGTTCGTCGAGTTGAAATTCGTGTGTTGAATATTATTGTATTTTAAAATAAAATGAATAGACAATAAAAACTACACCTTTATTGTGAATATGAAGTGTTAAAAACATTCACGTGTTGAATAAATATTTTTGACAAAAAAAAATTTCTTTTATCATGTATATGCTTTGATAAAAATACACACGTGTGGAAATAAATAATAGTTTGCTAGAAATATTATTATTAGCTTTGTTCTGCATATATATACATGTGTTGAACAGGAAAAATGGATTAGCTGTAGAGTAAAGAAATTATTTGCGTGCCCGACAAATAGGTAAACCTTGATGAGTTGGCTGCGCAATTTTATTTATATGTCAACTCCTGTGAATGCCATTGGATGCGGAGTGCTGGTTATTCTGTGTGAAATAATAAACGTCGCAATAGGATAGTAACAATTAATTTTGAACTACACTACATGGCATACTTCATGACGAGAGGCATACTTCATCATATTCCACATAAGCAATTGGAGCTTGTGTGACGAGGTGGAAGATTTACCATACGAGCGAGAGGCTTGTTTGGCGATGACTATATACTACAGGTTGAACTGAGGACTGATATGGACTATATAAAATATAACGATAAATTGCCAGATTAATAAAAACCCCACACGGGTCTGGAGTTGACAATAATCACGTCGCTCTAGTTATTAGATACGACACATGGACTATTTATTTCCACATGGAAACGGGGTGACGAGAATTTATTCTCTGGAGTGATTATCTATACATGCTCCCCCGTAAACACCAGAATATATCACTATAAATAAGTGAATGCTTTTTAGGATTTATTGGGTACCTAACACGACCCAATAAATTTTCAAACCCCTCCCCGTACAAAGGAGGTTATGGCGAAATTTTTCGAAATATTAAGGCGTTAGTGAAATATTTGAAGTGAAAACGAAGTCGGAAAAATAGAATGGACTATAGTTGAAATTATAGAATGAACTATATTTATATATATATAAATATAAAAATAATTAAAAGGAATAGAGGCCGTGCAGTTCGTGTTTCGGAATCGTAATTTGAAACGATTAGTACGAGAAATCCGACCATCGGATTTTCCCGAAACCGCAACCGCTGGGCTCGCCTTGGAAATATCTTTCCAACGGCACCAACCTTATAAAAATCCAACGGTTGGATTGTCCGGAATATTTAATTCAAATCTGAAGAAAAACAGCGCCAGAATCGTTTATATTTATATATAAATATAATTAAATTAAATCGAATAGCGACGCTGCAGTTCGAATTTTGAAACCGTAACTTCAAACGACTAGTGTGGAAGATCTGACCGTCGGATTCTCACGAAACTGGAACCGTTGGGTTCGCTTTGGAAATATCTTCCCACTGATATAGACTTTGTAGAAATCCAACGGTTAGATTTTCCGATATGGGTAAAACAAATTAGGGGAAAAACAGCGCCAGTGCCACGGCACGACCTGAAACGTCGTTTAATTAAATATGGCCATTTTTAAATAAATAAAAATGGCGAAAAATCGTTATAAAATATTATAGGCAGCATAGATTGCAAATAAACCAATTGGGCTCGAATTGTTTGATATTTGATGGTTGTATGTGCTTAACACAAAAATAACACTAAAAAACTGAAAGATGGATGTCGAATAATATAACCATAGAAATAATCGATTTAAATTCTAATGACGTGAATTATTTGAAAAGGCCGAGCTAACCCTCATTTCAAATAATTTATCGAGCGATTCGAATTGGAAAATGCAAAGACGATTCAAGACCGACGATCTTCGTATCGGTTGGATGAGCGCTACTGAGGTTCCTGACCGGAGTAGCTACCGGAAGGGGACGGAAGTAGTAGCCGTCTGAATGTATGTGATGATTGTACGGGTATGCGAGGAATTGACGCCTCCGGTTTCGTTCAGACCCAGAACGGACTTGTAAATGGACTGTGTGTCTGACATTGGATTTTGTTCTATACTAATTGATCTCTGTTAAATATATATCTGTTTGGCGGCGGAGAATTTATTCTTTTGCTTAACGCCCTTCTCTGAGACGTACGAGCTCAGGGGTTATATATCGATGGAAATCAATCGTATGGAGTGGACTGCCTATGTGGCATGCCAAGATGCTGTGATCAAGGCTTCTGTTGCAAAGCAAAGTCTTGTGGAAGATGATCAAAGCACGGTCTACGTGGCCTAGCTTTGTGTATTTCGTAGATTCGCGAGCCTCACACCCCGGTATGAGTTAAAAAAGGGATAAGGACCCAAGGAGAGCATGACGTTTCTTTCTAGCTATGGTGGTGTCAGTGACTTACCAGCCCTGACATTTATATCTATTTTTCACCTATGTGGTTGTTGGAATGCGAGGCGCCTCGATTATAGGTCTGTAAGGACCGGGAAACGTGTGTTCAGGAATAACTAATCCTCAAACGTAAGAGAGGACCGGCCTTGGAGGATCCAGGGTTACCCAGAGTGTGTAGTCCTGAGGCATTTGCTAGAGTGTCTCGAAGCAGAGAGGAGCTTGCCCCTTGCCTCGACTCATGACAGAAATCCAATTTCCAATACGAAGTAACGGACTTGATTGTAGAACTAGTATGGCGACATAGTGGTATGGGGCACTTATGCCGTCTATGATTGATATTTATGATGTTATTCGCTTTTGAAACATATATGCACTAGTAATAATATCAAATGATTTTGCTTTATACGTATCAAGCATATTTGGCTATTATAAGGTAAAACTCTATCCTCCGGCTTGCGTTGCATTGTGTGATGGGACCTGAGTCTTATAATGGCTTCATTCTTTTTAAAAGCATTGCGTTGATTTAAAAGAATTTACTTTGTTTTAAATGCACTAGCAATCACTGGAGTAAACCCGTTCCGCGAAAGCGGCGTGGTCCTATGATTTGCTTATTACCGTTGTTTAAACTGTTAAATAGATTCCTCATACCAGTCCCCATGACTGACTCGTTGTTTGTTTCACTTTGCAAACGCGGGTGCCCTTATTTTCACACGGGCAGCCTAGTACACAGGTGACAGGTTGTTTTTGGCTCTGCACTGCTGCATAGAGTGCATTTTTGGCTCATGGCGAGGCTGACTTCACAGAGATGACTTTGACATTTTCCGCCATTATTGTTCTTATATTATGATTCCGCCACGGGCGATGCAGACTGATTTACTTTCTGTACTTCTTATTGTATGTATATGTACCGCCTTCGGCGATGTAGACTGATACCCTTGTTATGTCTCACTGCATGTATGTATTCCGCCTCTGGCGATGATGACTGATCACTTTCCTTTTTATTTACTAAGTTATATCCTACGCTATGCTATTCTGATGTTATTACATGCTATGATTCCGCTGTCATAGCCATGTAAACTTATTCTATTTATTGTTTCTGCTATTATCTGTACTCTGCTATGATGATTAATGTGTTATATTCCAATGATTATCCTTAATACTGCCCCTCGGATTTTGGGATCGTCACACGTAAGCTCCAGATCGACGACGATAATAGCTTCCATCTTTCCCGTTCATTTTCTGGCCAATCCACTGGCGAGCTCTTTAAATCCATATGAAGTTTGGATTTTTTCGTGACCTGTAGAGCTCGAATCGAGCTCAAGAAGTCACGACGTTCAAGTCGCCGCCGCCTCAGGCAATCGAACGCCACCGCACCCCTCTGCGCAGGTGCGCCGCTCCTCTCCCTCCGACGCTGCAAAGGCCGACCAACGAATAGCTACATGGATTCGAAGAAAAATCGAAACCTAGTTTCAAACCCTTCAGCTGAGGTACGGTTGAAATTATTTTATACTATATTATAGCACTTTAAAGCGCTACGGTTTTTGATTTCACTGTAAAAATCATATTTTTTTCGTTTCTTGACGAAATTCAGTGAAACAAGAGACAGTGGACTCGTGTGAACGTCTTCTACATTCTAGAAGAGACCGCATATTTTTCTGAGCCTCCTGCTATTTTTGGTGGAGTGGAACCCAGTGTGAGATTTCTAAATTATAAACGATACGAAAAACGACGATGTATAGATTATATAGTCGATGTATGAGTTATATAAGCGTTGTACACCACATGTATAAGCGTTGTATAAGTTGTGCGTTCGATGTATAAGTTATACATGCATTGTAAAAATTATATATGTGTTGAATAGAAGTGAAATATACTTATATAAATATATATATATATATATACACATACGCCCCTCGTCCACAAACCATGGATGATATTTATTGGTTGTAATTGTTGTGAAAATTGGTTGATAGCGAATGGTTGATTGGAATTGTTTGTGGTTGAAATTGATTGATTGTGGTTGAAAAATACCCGTTTGTGGTTGAGAATTATTTGGATGAAACCACATAGGATTAGTTTGTGGAAAAGAAATAAAAATAAACATGTCGCCTACGTGCGAACTAGATGCATGAAATCCCCATTGTCAAAAGCTGCGAGGCTTTAAGGTAGAGCGAGGAGCCGTACTAGGGACGGCCCCGGTTTTAACTACCCTGCCGTTATGCTGCCGAAATTTTGAATAATATTCATGTGTTAGAATTATTTTCATGTGTTGAAACTATATTCGTGTGTCGAACAGAAAACATTCATGTGTTGAATAGAAATTCATTTTGAAATTCATGTGTTGAATGGTGTTCGTGTTTTAAATAAATTGTTTTAACAATAAAAATCACATTTTTATTTTATATATACGAACTATAGAAAACATTCATGTGTTGAATAGAAATTCATTCGTTGAATAGAAATTCATGTGTTGAATGGTATTCGTGTTTTAAATAAATTGTTTTAACAATAAAAATCACATTTTTATTTTATATATACGAACTATAGAAAACATTCATGTGTTGAATAGAAATTCATTCGTTGAATAGAAATTCATGTGTTGAATGGTATTCGTGTTTTAAATAAATTGTTCTAACAATAAAAATCACATTTTTATTTTATATATACGAACTGTATTCGTGTGTTGAATAGAAAACATTCATGTGCTGAATAGAAATTCATTCGTTGAATAGAAATTCATGTGTTGAATGGTATCCGTGTTTGAAATAAATTGTTTTATAATAAAAATCATATTTTTATCATCTGTATGAACTATATAAAATAGTCGTATTTTGAAATAAATTGTTTTACAATAAAAATCACATTTTTATTATATACATGAATTGTTAAAAATAGTGAAGTGTCGAAATAAATGTCTGTTGGATAAAAATAGCGTTTTTATCAAATGTATGAAAAGAATATGGTTTTGAAATCGAAGAATCGATTATATTTATATAAATATATATATAAATATAATTAAAATATAGCGAATAACGAAGCTGCAGTTCGTGTTTTGAAACCGTGATTTCAAACGATTAGTGCGGGAGATCTGACCATCGGATTTTCCCGAAACCGAAACCGTTGGGTTCGCTTTGGAAATATCTTTCCAACGACACCAACTTTGTGAAGATCCAACGGTTGGATTGTCTGAAATGTTTAATTCAAATCTAAAGAAAAACAGCGCCAGAATCGATTATATTTATATATATATAATTAAATTAAATCGAATAACGACGCTGTAGTTCGTATTTTGAAATCGAAACTTCAAACGAGTGTACCAGGAGATTCGACCGTCGGATTTTCCCAAAACTGGAACCGTTGGATTCGTTTTGAAAAGATCTTTCTAATGATATAAAATTTGTGAAGATCCAACGGTTAGATTTTCAGATATGTGTAAATCAAATCTGAAGAAAAACAGCGCCACGACCGCGTTATGGCCCGAAGCGTCGTTTGAATGGATTGGCTATAAATAAATAAATAAAAATAGCGATAAATCGTTATAAAATATTATAAACGATATGGAATGGAAATAAACCGAATTTACCCGGTTTATTGAATATTTGATGGTTGAATGTGAAATTTATAAACTAACTGGAGGTTAGCTAAGTCGGATGGTTTCCTGGGTTTTGATCTAATGTTGGTTTCGGCCTTCGGGGTTAATATTTGGGAAATCGTTCTCTTACTAATTTATGGTTACTGAATAATGAATTGGAATGAAGCGTATGTTGTGTTTGTGTAGCACTTGTTAATTATATACGCGAGTTGCTCAGAAAGACCGGGTTTATCCCATTTTGAATAGCTGAATCGACGATAAGAAGTCGAAGATGAAGACGGTGGTTGAAGACCGGAGATCTTCACCTTGGTTGGATGATAACTGATGTCCTGATTGGGAGGCATCCCGAAATATGGATAATGAGTGGTGATCATCCAGACGTACGTGGAGATCGATGGGTATGCGAGGAATATAGTGCCTCCGGTTTCGTTCAGACCCAGAACGGACTTGCAAATGGACTGTGTGTCTGACATTGGAATTCATTCTGTGTGATTGATAGCCATCAGTTGTATGGTGTGAATTGCCTGTGTGGCATGCTAAGATGCAGTGATCAAGGCTTCTGTTGAAAAGCAAAGTCTTGTGGTTGATGATCAAAGCACAGCCTGTGTGACGTAGCTTTGTGTATAACATGAATTCTCGAGCCTCACACCCCGGTATGAACCAGAAACAGGAGAGGAACTCCTGGAGGGCATGCGTTTCCTTCTAGCTAGAGGTGGTGTCAGTGCTTAGACTGTCTGACATATATATTATTTTCACCTGTGTGGTTGTTGATGTTGCGACGCGCCTCAGATATATCAGTGACTATGTGAAGCCGATGGAGTCATTCGTTGGCTCATTTACGCCCCAAAGGGCGGGGAAACGTAGTGTTCAAGCATTTTAATCCGCATCGGTGGACCGGCCCTGTCGCTCCAAGGGTCGATGCATTCTGATCCGGAGACATGGGCTAGATCATCTCGAAGTCGGTAAGGACTATCTTTTGCCTTGGTTCATGACGGAAATCCAATTTCCAAATACGTGACTGTGCGGTTTTGATTGTATACCTATATATGGCGACATAGTGGTATGGGGCATTAATGCCGTCTATGATTGATACTTATGATTTGAAATTGTTTTTGAAATATATAAACACTAGTAATAATACCAAATGCTTTTGTTTTATTCGTATCAAGCATATTTTGGCCATTATAAGGTAAAAACTCTATCCTCCGGTTTGCGTTGCATTGTGTGATGGGAACTGAGTCTTATAATGGCTTCATTTTTATAAAAAGCATTGCGATGTTTAAAAGATTTACGTGTTGTAAAGCACTAGCAATCCAATGGAGTAAACCCGTTCCGCGAAAGTGGCGTGGTCTTGTGATTAGCTATATTATTAAATGTGTTAAGTAGATTTCTCATACCACTCCCATGACTGACTCGTAGTTTGTTTCACTTGCAAACTCGGGTGCCCCTTTTTCTACACGGGCAGCCTTGTATTCCGGTTTCAACAGGCTCTTTTTGAATAGCTGGAGCTGAAGATGGATTTTTTATCTCTTTTTATGTTGTTCAGCTCCTATTGTACATATTATGTTTGTTTTCCGATGTAGACATTTATGTATAGCTGAACGGTATTTGTACTAAGTATGATCATGTATACTGTGTAACTCTGATGATTACTTTTATCCAGTGTATTATTTGTACATTATCTGGTGTATTTATTTATTTCTGATCTGCTATTATCTGTTTATGTGTTATATTCCAAAGATTACCCTTGCCACCGTCACTACGGGGTTTGGGGTTGTCACAACGTGGTATCGGAGCTTTGGTTAAGCTTAGTTCTGGAATATAACATATTAACGAACTCGTCAAAGGTAGAACCAGTAGTGTTCTAGGATGAATAACTCATTACAGATAGGATCAGTAATATCCTAGTATGAGTAAAGCAGAATGAAATACACCCTAATATACACATTTACATTTGAAGTATATGTCTCTATGTTTTGAAATATCTTTCCTGTGACCGGACACTTGATCTACTATTTGTAGAAGTACTAGAAAATGTGTGTCAGAAACAGAAGGAATGCAGAACCAGATCTAGAGGCTCTATTTAAGAGAAATCGAAATCTAGGTGGAGCACAATTTCGGGCAATGAATCGATTATTCAAACTCAAGCTTGGATGAGTTCTGCTGAAAGAATTTTTGAGCGTTTCCAACTGAGAGATGATCAGAAAAGATTAGTAGAATCTTGGGTGCTCAAAGAAGAAGCTTCAATCTGGTGGGAAACAATCATCAAGGATAATCTAGAAGGTGATATCACCTGGGATAGATTCAAAGAGGTTTTCAGTGAATGATTTATTCCTCCCGAAGCGACTGAGCGCTATGTGATGAATTTAGTTACCTGATACAAGGAGATATGAATATCCTAGAATATCAAAAGAAATTCAACGAACATTCTCACTTTGCCCCTCATCTAATTCAAAATCCGAAGAGGAAGAATCTGAGGTTTATTCATGGCCTGCAAAGAAAATACCAAAGTAAAGTTATGGGGCATGTGAAGCATCCTTTTTCAGAAATGATATACATGGCTTATCAGTATGAAGATCTTCATAAGAAAGGTATGTTGCGCGACGAAGAAGAAGTCAATTCTAGTATCAAAGGGGAGTCAAAGACTGATAATCCTGAGGCCAGTACTATGCCTAAGGTCAGCGAGAAGCCCAAAGCCAAGAGGAAAAGGGTTAAATCTGAGAAAGAACCAGTAACGACCGTTGTATGCAATAACTGCCATAAGCAAGGGCATTTGCAAGGAAATTGCAGATCTTTGAGGAAACGAAAGAAGGATAAATTTAAATCCAAGGACAAGTTTCGAGAGAATAGGAAATGCAGTCAATGCCATCAGACTGGTCATCTTGAAAAGGATTGCCGGCTATTTAAGAAATCCAAAGTAGTGCATGTAAAACAAGTGGCAGAAGTGCCTGCATCTTCGTCTGCTCAGGAAAGGTCTGATGTTTTGGAAGGCATGCTTAATGTCAAAAATATTCCAGTTAAAGTATTGTTTGATACAGGCGCGTCACGAAGCTTTATCGCAAGGAACGCAGTTAAGAAGTTGGATTTGAATTTGAAAAAGCTTAAAGCACCAATTGCTGTTCATAATCCGGTTGGGGGTTCCCTCGATCTCAGTTGGGTTTGTGCGGTGCCTGTCTCTTTTTCCTATTATAAATTCCCTACTATCTCTATCATCATGAATTTTACTAAATTCGATCTTATTTTGGGATTGGATCGGTTAACCAAATATGAGGCAGAGGTTAGATGCGCCGAGAGAGTTGTTAAGGCAAAGGCCCAATTAGGGAATTATATAACCATACCATGCGAAGGTCCGAATTCCAATTGAAAAGACTTCTGGTCAGCTCTAGATGTTTCTCCTGCTCAAATAGAAAATATCCCGGTAGTCACAGAGAATGTTCTCGACCTCATAAAAGATATTCCTATCATCAAGAATTATGCGGATGTGTTCGAAGAAGTTGTTGGCTTACCTTCGCAGAGAGAAATTGATTTCAAGATCGCTTTAATTCTGAATGCAAGGCCAGTCGTGCATGTTATTCGGAGAATGACTCTAAAGGAGAAAGAAGAACTAGACAATCAAACTCGACAGCTTGTATGGAGGGGCCTGATCAAGCCTAGTTTCTCTGATTGGGGGGAAGTAGTGGTGTTTGTCCCAAAGTCTGACGGTACTCTGCGACTATGTGTGGATTATCGTGACTTGAATAAGCAGACAATAAAGAATAAATATCCACTGCCGCGAATCGATGATTTATTGGATCGTCTGAATGGAGCACAAGTATTTTCAAGGATGGACCTAGCTACAGGTTTCCATCAGCTTCGTATTGCCGAAGAGTGTGTTCCTATGACAGCATTCAGAGGTCCAGACTTATTCTATGAGTGGTTAGTAATGTCGTTCTGCTTATGTAACACTCCTGCCTGTTTTGTCGATCTAATGAATAGAGTGTTCAGAGGGGTCCTGAATAAGTTTGTTCTAGTTTTTATTGATGATATTCTAATCTTCTCTAAGTCAAAGGCCGAACATGAAAAACATTTGGAACAAGTTCTAGAAATTCTGAGAAAGAATGTATTGAAAGCTAAACTTTCCAAATGTATATTCTGGCAAGATGAAGTAAAGTTTCTTGGCCACGTCGTATCAAAAGAGGGAATTGCTGTGGATCCAGGTAAAATCACCGTTATTCAAAATTGGAAACAGTCTAGTACTCCCACAGAAGTCCGAAGTTTTCTTGGATTGGCTAGTTATTATTGGAAGTTCGTTAAAGATTTTTCGAAGATATCTAGTCACTTAACAAAGCTTACAAAGAAGCACTCAAAATTCAAGTGGACTCCAGAATGTGAGGAGGCTTTTGAGAAGCTAAAGTTAAGATTAACAACGGCTCTAGTGTTAACAATAATCGATGGCAATCAGGACTTGAAAGTCTGCATAGATGCCTCCAGAGAAGGCCTTGGTGCGGTATTAATGCAAAGAGGCCAAGTTATTGCTTATGCTAGCCGTCAGCTGAAGCCAAATGAAAAGAATTATGTTACTCATGATCTTGAGTTGTTGGCTATCGTATTCGCTTTGAAAATATGGAGACACTATCTTCTGGGTGAGAAATTCGAATTGTTTACGGATCACCAGTCGCTAAAGTATCTGTTCACCTAGAAAGACTTGAATCTGAGGCAACAGCGGTGGCTAGAGTTCCTTGCAGCATACGATTTTAAAATTTTGTACACTCCAGGGAAAGCCAATGTCGTGGCCGATGCGCTAAGTCGAAAGAATGCAATCATCGCCAGCTTTATTATTATGACTTCCTTGATTGACAAAATATCTATTCTTTAGAAGGATGATAATTTTATTAAGGATATGATCAGAAGGATTCAGAAAGGTGAACCCTCGTGCTTTCAAATAGATAACGATAGGACTCTTAGATTGAGAGAAAGGATTTGTGTTCCCGACATCCCCGAGTTAAAAAGGGAAGTATTAGACGAGTGTCACAAGTCCAAGCTGAGTACCCATCCAGGTGTGACCAAAATGTATAACGATCTCAAGCGAACATTCTAGTGGAAGGCTATGAAATGGGACGTTTCAATATATATTAGCCGATGCCCTACCTGCCAGCTAGTCAAAAGCGACCAACAGAAACTTGCTGGATTGTTGCAACCGCTGGACGTTCCAGGTTGGAAGTGGGAACGTATTTCCACGGACTTCATAGATGGTTTGCCCAGAACCAGGAAAGGAAATGACAGTATTTGGGTGATCGTAGATTGCTTCACGAAGACCGCCCATTTCATACCTGTCAGATCGAATAGAAAGGCTCAGAGTCTAGCGCAGATGTATTTCAAGGAAATTGTTAGGCTACATGGAGTGCCACTCAGTATAGTTATTGATAGAGATCCAATATTTACTAGCAAATTCTGGGAGGCATTTCAAGTAAAACTGGGAACGAAGCTGAATCTAAGCACCGCCTATCATCCTCAAACAGATGGTCAGACTGAGAGGGTGAATCATATACTCGAAGATTTATTGTGGGCTTGTGTTCTTGACTTTGGTGGATCATGGGAAGACCATTTGTATTTAGCTGAATTCTCATACAACAACTGTAACACCCCACGTCCGTTAGTGTCACTCGCAAAGGGAACGCACTAAGTTCTGTGGAGCATTATGGGTAAAAGATGCAGATAAATTACAAGACAGACAAACAATTAACAGCGGAAAATAAAACTTTGCTTTATTGATAAAATAGATTGTACAAGATTGCTTTACAATATCAGAGTATCATCTGTCTTTACTAGATAAAGAAGCATAAAAAATACATTTATATTCCCCAATGTAGCATAAGCCAGCCATAGCATCTGAAAGAGAATTCAAGGACAACTTCGTCAAATCTTCAAGCTGGGAAAGAGCAACGGTCCAATTTAATCCTGAGTTATATTATTCCCTCCTCAACTACCTAGGGGGAACGGAAGAAAAGAAGCGAAAGAAAAACAGAGTCAGACATAAAGCCTGAGTAAGTCAGCAATTTCTAGCATGTGAACAGGGAAAACATAACGACATGAATTAACTGAATACAAGATAATACCATGATGATAAGGCTAACAAGATAAGATTCACACAAGACATGCTAAGACAAGATAAACTGGATATACTACAATACTTTCTCCGCTTCGCTTTTACCGCGATATACTCGTTTCTATATCTCTGCACCACCTAACTAGTGTTCCAACTAGTAACGATAACGTGATCCCAATCCCTGTAGTTTCCGTCGCCTTCAGGCGTACCTTGATTATTTATTACCTAGATCTAGTCTAGGTTTTATATCAAGTGCTTTCTAGATTCAATTAGAGTTTACGCTATCTGTTGAACGCTTCTTGTATTCAGGATTTATGCCACCTAGTTCCAAACTAGGGATTATGCTACCTGTCGAACGATGCCCTTTAGTCTAGGATACACTACCTAGAGTATTATATGTTCCTAGACTTTCCCCACGCATGTATCGCGAATCGTTATCGCTTGTCTAGATGCACATGTCATGTAATGTGCTACCCGAGTCCCGTGTCAGGGCTACTCTAGAAATACAGAACTCGGTCGGGAGCTTTCAATATCTGCCGATGCAGATGTTAAGGTCTGTTTTTCCAGTGGCTATGGTCCCACTCGACTCTTCCCTCAACTAATGGAAGGCCACCCTTGTAAAATGAGAATTGTACGAAGGCCCCTATCTGCCCCACTAATTCTATGGCCAACAACACCCCGCAACCACAACTAGATAGCAAGTATGTGGTCTGTATGAGTCCTCCAGCCTTCCCGCGTCACGTGTCTCGCTTGACTGAAGATGGTAGGTAGACGACGAGTTGCTATCACAGGGCTTCCGTCTTCTCGCCGAATCACGCTGGTCCATCCTAGTCTTTTGGTTGCCATATATTGCAACCAAGGCATACCCTTGGCTCTTCTACCGCAGACCTTAACCTCTGTGCGCCCAGGCGGATCATCTGCAGCCTCACAGAGGGATACCAAGAGTACCCTCACGTCCCCTCGAAGCCTCGGGCTTCGTATCCCAATTCGTTGGAGTCTTCTTTAAAATCAGATGGACGTCCGCTCCTTCGTGTTATACTAAGAATTACTACTTAGTTCTACTAACTAAGTTTTACCACTTAGTTTCCAGGATCATTGTCTTCTTAACTAAGTTTTACTACTTAGTTCTCTTTCCCGTTAAGTTGGATTGGTTAAGTGTCTTTAGTCAATTCAAGCTAACTTAACCCTCTTCCCTTATCCTGTTAAACTGGTTAAGTGTTGTCAGTATTCATGTTGACTTAACCCCACCACAAACCAAGGCATATTGGTTAAGTATTTCTTAACCCTACCCATTCATCCTGTATTGGTTAAGTGTTCCCTTTTTAACTTAACCTTTCCCACCGGTTTTAACTAAACCTGTTATTAGTGGTTAAGTATCATCTCTTCGTGTCTTAGACTTAACCCTATTCATTTATCATATTCTGATGGTTAAGTGTTCAAGTTTACTTAACCCTACGGTCTAATCCAGCTAACATATTAAATTGGCTAAGTGTATTACTTAACCCCAACCTCTAGTCTAATTAACATGTTAAATTGGCTAAGTGTATTAACTTTACTTAACCCCACCTTCTAGTCTAGTCAACATGTTAATTTGGTTAAGTATTCCCATGGACTTAACCCTCCCATTCTAGCTTTAACTGTGTTAAGTTGGTTAAGTGTTTCTATGGACTTAATCCTACCATTCTAGCTTAACAGTGTTAAGTTGGTTAAGTGCTCCTATAGACTTAACCTTCCCATTCTAGCTTTAACTGTGTTGGTTAAGTGTTCCTATGGACCTATATATAGCTTTAAAATAAAAGTATGATTGTATTTATATTACAATGCGTAAAAAGGGTGATGTTTATTATATATGACTTTGTTTTAAAATTTTAAAAAGTATTGTTTTAAAAATGAGATTTTTATATACAAGAACATTGAAAATAAAAATACGTTCTTTATATAAATGGAAAATATACAGTGTGATTTTTATAAATAAATATCATTGGTTTTAGAACGCGATTTTTGAAATGAAAACATTTGAAAAGAAAAATATGATTTTTAGTGGATAAAAATATGAAGTAGAAAATAAAAAGACTATATTTTTACAAACAAAAAGATGTGATCTTTGGGAAAAATATAGGATTTATTTATATATAGTTTTCAAATAAAAATATATGAATTTTACATGTATGTAGCTGAATAAAAAAAATACGGTTTTTCTATATAGGAATGTGAAATAAAAATTCGATTTTTATATATTGAATGTGAAATAAAAATTCGATTTTTATATATTGAATAACTGAATAAAAATTCGATTTTTATATATTGAATAACTGAATAAAAATTCGATTTTTATATATTGATTAGCGAAATAAAAATGTGATTTTTATTTATATATAAACAGCGGGAAAGGAACTGCATTGGAATTTCAAACAGACCAAGACGGTTCAGCAATTCAAAAGCAAAGCACGGCGAATGGAAACCTCTGTGAGAATTTTTCACTCTTCAATTTCTTTTTCTAGTTATATATATATACAAGGATGCAGACGGTGTTTAGTAGCACCCGACACAATCGTCCACAGACCATGGACTTGTTTGTTTGATTGCAAAAATTAGTTAGATTATTTGGTTTGAATTGAACTGTTGGGTGAATTGAAATTGATTTGATTGATGTGTGAATGGCGTGGGCCTTCACTAGACCGGGGATAAGGCTAGGCCTTGTCCCGTTTCTAGTATCGTGCCGTTATGCCTCCGAAATTTTCTAAAATATGTTAGAAAAATAAAAATATCATTTTTATTGTGTAAATGAACTGAATAAAAATTCATGTGAGAAGATAAAATGTTTTATCGTTAAAAATATAATTTTTAACGTAAATTTGAATAAATAAATATTCATTTACAAACCGGACGGTTTGTTTATGTACACCTATTTTAAGGACATTGATTAGGACGATAAATTTTACACATCGCCCAACTGCACAAATAAAATCTGTGTTTGATTGTTTGAAACCCCACACGGGTGTTGGGATGAAATATGAAGTTCACTCATCCTGATTGATTAAATATGTCGATCGATTGATTGACAGGCTGTTATAAGCGTTAAGTATCTACATTTGATGCTTATACAGTGTAGTGCACTTTGGGTGATGGTTGATTATTTTTCAATGCTATTATATACATGTGTTGTATGAAAATCCATATAATTAATTTTATATGGTGATTGATTGGGCCTCATTCCAATTTAGAGAATAAAGAATATTATTAAGTAAAGGTCCATGTGTTGACTGTACTCATTCGTGAGATTAGTCATGTGTTGAACGTAATATTTTAACAATAAATTTTATATCTTTATCTCTATTAAATAAAGGTTCATGTGTTGACTGTACTCATCCGTTGAGATTAGTCATGTGTTGAACGAAATAATTTAACAAAAATAGTCACACGTGGACAGTACTCATTCGTTGAGATTAGTCGTGTGTTGACAAAAATAAATATTCATTTGTTGAATAGAGTAAAGGAATATATGAAGCCGTGTTGATTAGATTGACGCCATTTTGACGTGAACGATATTTATATCGATTTTATTCATTTTAAAATGAATATTGAAAAGTGATTTAGAAATCGAATATTGAAAAGTGATTTAGAAATCGAATATTGAAAAGCGATTTCGAAATGAATTGAATATAAAACGATTTCGAATTGAATCGAATAGAAAACCAATTTGAATTGAATCGAATTGAATTGAAAACGAATTGAATTCAAATTAAATAGAAAACGAAATGAATTTGATTCAAATAGAAAACCAATTTGAATTGAATCGAATAGAAAACCAATTTGATTTGAATCGAATAGAAAATCAATTTGACTTGAATCGAATAGAAAACCAAAATGAATTGAATTTGATTTGATTTGAAAATGAATTGAATTGAATAGAGAATGAATTGAATTTGATTTGATTTGAAAATGAATTGAATTTGAATTGAATAGAGAATGAATTGAATTTGAATTGAATAGGAAAACGAATTCGAATTGAATTGAAAAGAAAACGAATTCGAATTGAATTGAACTGAAAAGAAAATGAATTCGAATTGAATTAAAATCGATTTGAATTAGAATCAAATAGAAATGAAAGTAAAAAGGATTTATAATAGAAAATTCGATTTCGATTTGAATTTGAAATAAAGGTTGAAATTGTTTTTGAAACGAATTCAAAACTATTTATAAAATTCGTTTTAAATAGTAATCGACGAAATATATATTATATATATAATATAATGGCCTGAATAGAACGCGCCGCGCCGCGGCAGTTCGTGAATTTCGACCATTTATTTCAAACGGACATTACGGGAGATCCGACCGTCGGATTCTCCTAAAACCGGAACCGTTGGGTTCGTATCGAAAAGAGCTTTCTAACGAATATTAGAAATTTGAAATTTAACGGTTGGATTTGGAGATACGTCCAAATCAAATTTGAAAAAGGTCGCTGTAAGTGCAGTTCGATGGCTGTTGATGGAAATCGACTGTACGGGCCTTGATAAAATTATTAAAAATAGTAATAATTTGTGTAAAATCATAAGAAATGATTTGGGAAAAATTGGGGTGAAAAACTCCATATTTGAAAGGATAAAAATGGATTTTTATCGAAATGAACTAGTTTTGAACTAAATTTAAAACCCAATTATTTTTAAATAAATAAATTAGATTTAAAAAGGGGTTTTAAATCATCGGAATTTCTAATATATTTGATTGGATTTGAAATGAGTTTATCGTGAACGGTGTTTTAAATAACACTAGTTCTTTAACCCGATAACAAATAGAATGTGATTTGGGTTTGTCGTGAACTGTGTTTTAAATAACACCTAGTTCTTTAACCCAATAAAAGGAGTTTTAATGAATCTGCAATTAGGTTGAAATGTGAATCTATAATCTAAATTATCAACTTTAGAAAATGAGCGAGAATGGAGTATCACCAGTTTTGCTCCAAAGCGATAGTTAAATCTTTAATTAGATTTGAACGTGAAATGGTAATTAATTTTACCGATAACACCATAGTATTAAATATGGAGTATTACCAGTTTTGCTTCATGGGATGAATAGGTTGGGATTGGGAAATAAAATAAATAATTACTTCGGTATGGTTCGCTAATCTCGACTAGTTTGGAAAACCATAATTTAGTTTGAAATGACATCCAAAGGAAGATTAAGGGATAAATTTTAAAGAATTTATCTTGGATAAAATTAATGGGGACCTTTCCCTAAGAATTGAAATTTAGAAACTAGCTGAAGGTTAGTTAAGAAGAATGGTTTCCTGGATATTGATCTGATGTTGGTTTCGGCCTTCGGGGTTAATATTTAGGGAATTGCTCTCTTACTGATTTACGGTTAGTAACTAATGAATTGGAATGAGGCGTATGTTGTGTTTGTGTAACATTTATTTTTAATATACGCGGGTTGTTCGGAAAGGCCGGGTTTATACCCATTCTGAATAACCGATTCGACGATATGTCGAAGATGAAGACGGTGGTTGAAGACCGGAAGTCTTCACATCGTTTGGATAATTACTGACGATCCTGATTGGGCTGTACACCCAAGAGGATGGAAATAGTTGGTGGTCGTCCAGACGTACTTGGAGATGGATGGATATGCGAGGAAAGTGCCTCCGGTTTCGTTCAGACCTAGAACGGACTTGTAAATGGATGGTGTGTCTGACATTGTATTCCTTTATATTGTATTCGTTGATCTCTGCTAAATATATATCTGTTTGGCGGCGGAGAATTTATTCTCTTGCTTAACGCCATTCTCTGAGACATACGAGCTCAGAGGTTATATATTGGCAGAAATCAGTGGTACGATATGGATTGATAATGTGGCATGCTGAGATGCAGTGATCCAGACTTTTGTTGAAAAGCAAAGTTTGGTGGATGATGATCAAAGCACAGCTGATATGGCATGGCTTTGTGTATAGCGTTGATTCGCGAGCCTCACACCTCGGTGTGAACCAAAAACGGGGAGGACCTCCGGGAAATGGACATATGCTGGTTTCTAGTTAGAAGTGGTGTCAGTGCTTAAACTGGCTGGCATTACTTATGTGGATGTTTCTTATCATTTCTTATTGCCCAGCGGGGCGTCTCGGTTAACGGTGGTTGCAGAGGCTTACGGGTCCCAGATCACTATGAGGTTCCATAGAACCGGCTAGCATATCGTTTACGGCATTACTAACCATCGACGGGTGGCCGGCCCCGTCGTTCCGGGTGCAGTCGCGGCTGCAACCTGAGGCTCGGGCTAGAGAGTCTCGAATTAAGCACAAGATATTCCCTTTGCCTTGGTTCACAGGATGGAAATCCAATTTCCAATACGTGTATTGCGGTTTTAATTATAGAACTAGTATGGCGACATGATATATGGTACCCATGCCGTCTATGATTGATATTTATGATTGAAATTGTTTTGACACTATACACTTATAGTAGTATCAAATGATTTGTTTTAAACGTACTAAGCATGTTTGGCTATTATAAGGTAAAACCCTATCCTCGGCTGCGTTGCATTGTGTGATGGGACCTGGGTCTTATAATAGCTTCATTTTTAGAAAAGCATTGCGTTGTTTACTTATATGCACTACCATTCTTGGGAGGAAACCCGTTCCGTGTTATACGGCGTGGTCCCTTGATTTACCTATCTTTAAAATAAAGATTTATAACTGTTTTAGTTCTCACACTAGTCACATGACTGACCTGGAGTTTATTGTTTTAACCTAAACTCTGGGTGCCCTTATTTTCGACACGGGCAGCTAGTAGTTTTGGTTTTGCAGATTTATATTCACAGGATCCTGGTTTACAGCTGGAATGATATCCGGAAAGCTTTGTATCCGTATATCTCTTCTAGTTGTGTATTGTATTATTTTCCACTGCGATGTATTTAAATGTAATTTGAATCTCTGATATTTCTATGTAATATTTATTTGTTTATACTCTGTATATTCTTGTAATCTGATGAATTGTTTTAATTAACAATGAAATGTTCTTCTGTATGTGTTCTATTGTGGCTTGTTCTCGAACTATCCGCGCTTTCCCAACCGGGGAAGTTACGGGTTTTCACACTAACCCTCCCCTTCTTGTTCTAGCTTTAATTAATAAATTAAAGCCGCAACCTCTCACATTAGACAGATATTGCTGCGGTTACTGGATGTGCCGGTCGGTTCCGGGCAGGTTTACACCGCAACTCAGTCTAACCTCGGGTTAGGCATATTCATGTTTTCTAAGTTCAAAGGGTTTTCTGATTAATTTCCAAACCTGGTTTTGAAAGCAACCATCCCGTTCGTCGGATCAGTTAGGGATAGCCAGGGAGGGCAGGAAACTTATATTTTCCAAACCCAAGCCTAGACACTATCCTCTCTGTCACCCTAGAACTTTCTGGTACGAGTTATAAAAAGGGGTGTTATCAAAATATCTTTCTTTTGTTTATAAATTGTTAACAATTTATCTTACAGCCCATTTCCCCCTTTTTAAACAAATTTGGCCTATATTCATTTGTCGCTAACAGACTTATATTCTAGGCCCAAATCTTGATTTGCCTAACCTACAGTTCATAGCAATTTAGATCTATCATCTTTATTTTCATTTTATGCTAAACTAGATTTTATATGCCAAACTAGATTTTCTATTCTAGTTCACTGTTTATGCCCAAACTAGATTTATTCTTCTAGTTTACAGTCTACATACAAACTAGATTTATTATTCTAGTTTTTCAGTTTACAGGCCAATACTAGATCTAAATTTCATAACCTATAATCCATGTCAAATCTACCCAATTCACATGTCTTAACACATGTTCTAAAATTGTATAAATCAGAATCATGTTCGCTTCCAAACTATGCCAATTTCAAGCTTACAACTATATTTATGTTTATTTTTGTGTTTTCCCAAATCGCATTCCCACCGTTCGTATAATCATGATTCAACCTAGATTGTAAATAAATCTAGATTCGTAGAATATAGGGAATGAACCAAAGATGCTATGAAAAAGGGTGGACATAATAATTGGCATAAAAATATTTTGAATAACGACGCAGGTTCAAGAATATGGGTAGACCTAACTTAATAGGTAAATTCCCATGGTCTAAAACCAAGAATAGACAGAATAGGTTCGAGAACATGGGTAGACCTAACTTAATAGGTAAATTCCTACAGTCTAAAACCAAAGAAAATCAAGAACAGACAGAATAGATAAATCGGGTTTTAGACCCAATTCATAGTCACAAAACCTAAGCAACAATTTTCCTAGTCATGAATCATAGGCGTTTAAATCACCGTTGTTATGTCAAAGGTAATAATTTATGTCCAAATCAAAGGCTTGTGTTCATAGTCATAGGCAAATGTCCATAGTCATAGGCAATATTCATAGTCAAAAGGGAAAATAATTCCCACAGTCATAAGTCACCGTCATAGGCAATGTTTTATGTCCCAAAATCAGAGGCTTCTGTTCATAGTCCAAAGGCACATGATCTCAGAATCCATAGTCATAGGCAACGGTCTTAGGCAAAGTCTTATTTGTCCTTGAATCATAACAGTTCTTAATTTAGTCCAAAACACAGATTCGAATAGAGAGAGAGAGAGAGATTTGGCATATTCTTTTATTCCTTTAATTTCATGTCACAAAATAAAGCAAAAACGTTCAAATCTAGAAACAACTGACTTACAGAAATTAGATCTAGAATAGAAAAATGGCGATGCTAAGATTCGTATGTCGTTGCTCGAGGTTTGTTGATTTAGCCTTTGAATTCTTCACTTTGATTTGAATCTTCTCTTGAACAGATTTGAGCAGCATCTCCATGTCTTGAATTTATATTTTATTTTAATTATTTAAGAAAATTTAGAGGAGGGGAAGAAGCCATGAATCTTAGCAGCATAAGAATAGAAGAGAATTGGTGCAAAGAGAATGAAGACTAGGGTTGTTTATATAGCTGCTCAAGACCTTATCGTACACGCAGCGCTGAGTCAGCATTGAACCTAGTTAAGAAAATAGTCCAGGTACGTAGATGAATCTAGCCAAACCTTATCATACACGCAGTGCTGAGTCAGCATTGGGTCCCACTATTTTGGCGTAGAAATTTGAATTTCGAATGAATTGTTTTTGGCGTAGAAATTTGATTTTCGAACTTTTGAATTTCTGGAATTTATTTAACTGTTTTATTCACATGAAATATTCTTGTATGTATACAATTCCTCTAACGACCATTTTACGCGTATATATATACGCACAACTTTCATTTTATTTTCAAAATTCAAATGATGTTGTCATATTTCATTGACTGTAGCCTTATCTTGAATTTTATCTTTCGTATACATATATTTTTGCATATATATATGTTTATATTCTCATATGTATATATATATATATATTCTTTATTTCCTTATATGTACGTTCTTATCCTTTCAAATTTTGAATTTGTATACGTACATATATTTGCATGTTCAGTTGGCCCTCTTTAAAACAGAGATAAAAATTATGCTGCCGCCGGGGTTCGAACCCCCGACCTCCATGCTACAAGTCCAATGCCTTAACCAACTGAGCTACAGAGGCTTTTGTTAATAAGTCTTAGAACAATAATAATTATTGTTCTCTCCTTACTTCTCTTTTTCATGTTAGTTACAATACTTAAATTAAACAACTGCATGGGTCTTTTTCTTTTAATTTTTCTTTTAAAAATTAGTTATACTTTAATTTGAGAATCTTAATGTCACAGAATTACGGGGTGTTACATTCTCCCCCACTTAAAAGTATTTCGTCCCCGAAATCTTCAAGTTAGGAAGAATGTGTCCTACCATCCAATCACCCATCTACTCAGCCATTCAATCACAGGCATTCATTGTCCTTAAAAGATTTCTAATGCTTTCATGTTCATATGCATAGTGTGTGTATATGTCTCTATCTAATGCAAAATCAGGCGGTCTACTGATTCAGTTGACCTCCTTAATGCAAATCATGTTAGTGCCATGCGTCCAATCATGCATGCAAACATCCCTAGTCATGTAAATACTACATGTGTGCACAGCCATTCATCCATATGCAACGTCCATATGATATCATATCAAGTTCAACTTATAAACAAATGCATATATGTAAATGCAATATGAGAGCGTCCGAACTTGATCTAGTGCCTAATACGTATGCATATGCATCCACGAGCAACCATTTGCAACCACTTGCAACCATTCAACCATAACATGTTTCAAATACATGTTTACATCCATTGGCTTCTACCTAAGGATCGCAGATACGACCTAGAGGATATACTTTGGAAAGAGAGAAACAACTACGCGTAAAGCTCCTAAACAGAGAAATCAAGGATGCACCCTTAAGGAAAAAGGGCATGTTGCTAGTATCTAGCCTTCTTGAGCCTTACTCCACTGTATCTTAACCAATTTATCTTCACGATTGTGAAGTTCCTAACCTCCATTTCCAAAATAAACAGATGTCAATCACGGTACCAAATGTATGATTAGAGGTCTCTCCCTTATCCACCATGCCATAACTATAAGGGTTGAAAGATCACCACGCGCTTTTTAGAGCGCCTGTCACAACTATTCATCTCTCACGCAAACCATCCTAGTCGAACTCGTCATTCCTCAAGTACAAGCCCCAAAGGCCTAAACCAATATCAGATAAGTATCCAGGGAATATCTCCTCCGATTTTAGATGATCGACGGGATATGATATAAGCAAACTCGATAGCTATTCAAACCCCTACTAACCAAAAATAAACGGGTCGAACCACCCACTGGGTTTGAGACTGACTGGGATCTTCTTACTATACAAGTACTAAGGTGTAGAGACCCAACTATGGAAGCAAATATGAACAAATGCGAAGCGCTAAAAGGGAAAGATTACGAACAGAAAAACTAGACTCTTCCAACAAAACTTTTACCACCTATCTCCTAGGTACGCTCAGCATGTACTTTCCCTTCTGAAAATCTTGTCCTTTGTCCTTAATTATATGCCCTATCATACCATAGTAAAGACACTTCTTCTTTTATAATTTTCTTCCTCCTTCGTGAGCTAAACCTACATCCATGATTTCCTCATCCTGGGGTTGTGCTCCCTTTTGCCAAACTCCTCACTTTTTTCTGTGTATAACCATGTTGGCAAATCCCTCGAAAGCTGCTTCCATCATACTGAAGACCCTACTAAGCTTGAAAGAAGACTGGTCGTAAGTGAAACAACTACGGCTATAGATGGAAGTCGGGCACTACTTCGCCCTTCAATGAGGTTACCTCCCAGAAAGCCAGGAGCCCCAGAGAATCAAGAAAGAAGGAGACAAGAATTCAAATAGAGGAAGAGAAGATAGTGCGTATGGCTTTGGGGAATATGCCTTTAAAACAAAACTTTTCTTTTGAAAATGTTACTTTAAAGACCGTTTTGAAAAATATTTTTTTAAATCTTTTATCTGATCCGGTAACCTTCAGCTCTGATACCACGTGTAACACCCCACGTCCGTTAGTGTCACTCGCAAAGGGAATGCACTAAGTTCTGTGGAGCATTATGGGTAAAAGATGCAGATAAATTACAAGACAGACAAACAATTAACAGCGGAAAATAAAACTTTGCTTTATTGATAAAATAGATTGTACAAGATTGCTTTACAATATCAGAGTATCATCTGTCTTTACTAGATAAAGAAGCATAAAAAATACATTTATATTCCCCAATGTAGCATAAGCCAGCCATAGCATCTGAAAGAGAATCCAAGGACAACTTCGTCAAATCTTCAAGCTGGGAAAGAGCAACGGTCCAATTCAATCCTGAGTTATATTATTCCCTCCTCAACTACCTGGAGGGAACGGAAGAAAAGAAGCGAAAGAAAAACAGAGTCGGACATAAAGCCTGAGTAAGTCAGTAACTTCTAGCATGTGAACAGGGAAAACATAACGACATGAATTAACTGAATACAAGATAATACCATGATGATAAGGCTAACAAGATAAGATTCACACAAGACATGCTAAGACAAGATAAACTGGATATACTACAATACTTTCTCCGCTTCGCTTTTACCGCGATATACTCGTTTCTATATCTCTGCACCACCTAACTAGTGTTCCAACTAGTAACGATAACGTGATCCCAATCCCTGTAGTTTCCGTCGCCTTCAGGCGTACCTTGATTATTTATTACCTAGATCTAGTCTAGGTTTTATATCAAGTGCTTTCTAGATTCAATTAGAGTTTACGCTATCTGTTGAACGCTTCTTGTATTCAGGATTTATGCCACCTAGTTCCAAACTAGGGATTATGCTACCTGTCGAACGATGCCCTTTAGTCTAGGATACACTACCTAGAGTGGTATATGTTCCTAGACTTTCCCCACGCATGTATCGCAAATCGTTATCGCTTGTCTAGATGCACATGTCCTGTAATGTGCTACCCGAGTCCCGTGTCAGGGCTACTCTAGAAATACGGAACTCGGTCGGGAGCTTTCAATATCTGCCGATGCAGATGTTAAGGTCTGTTTTTCCAGTGGCTATGGTCCCACTCGACCCCTCCCTCAACTAATGGAAGGCCACCCTTGTAAAATGAGAACTGTACGAAGGCCCCTATCTGCCCCACTAATTCTATGGCCAACAACACCCCGCAACCACAACTAGATAGCAAGTATGTGGTCCGTATGAGTCCTCCAGCCTTCCCGCTTCACGTGTCTCGCTTGACTGAAGATGGTAGGTAGACGACGAGTTGCTATCACAGGGCTTCCGTCTTCTCGCCGAATCACGCTGGTCCATCCTAGTCTTTTGGTTGCCATATATTGCAACCAAGGCATACCCTTGGCTCTTCTACCACAGACCTTAACCTCTGTGCGCCCAGGCGGATCATCTGCAGCCTCACAGAGGGATACCAAGAGTACCCTCACGTCCCCTCGAAGCCTCGGGCTTCGTATCCCAATTCGTTGGAGTCTTCTTTAAAATCAGATGGACGTCCGCTCCTTCGTGTTATACTAAGAATTACTACTTAGTTCTACTAACTAAGTTTTACCACTTAGTTTCCAGGATCATTGTCTTCTTAACTAAGTTTTACTACTTAGTTCTCTTTCCCGTTAAGTTGGACTGGTTAAGTGTCTTTAGTCGATTCAAGCTAACTTAACCCTCTTCCCTTATCCTGTTAAACTGGTTAAGTGTTGTCAGTATTCATGTTGACTTAATCCCACCACAAACCAAGTCATATTGGTTAAGTATTTCTTAACCCTACCCATTCATCCTGTATTGGTTAAGTGTTCCCTTTTTAACTTAACATTTCCCACCGGTTTTAACTAAACCTGTTATTAATGGTTAAGTATCATCTCTTCGTGTCTTAGACTTAACCCTATTCATTTATCATATTCTGATGGTTAAGTGTTCAAGTTTAGTTAACCCTACGGTCCAACCCAGCTAACATATTAAATTGGCTAAGTGTATTACTTAACCCCAACCTCTAGTCTAATTAACATGTTAAATTGGCTAAGTGTATTAACTTTACTTAACCCCACCTTCTAGTCTAGTCAACATGTTAATTTGGCTAAGTATTCCCATGGACTTAACCCTCCCATTCTAGCTTTAACTGTGTTAAGTTGGTTAAGTGTTTCTATGGACTTAATCCTACCATTCTAGCTTAACAGTGTTAAGTTGGTTAAGTGCTCCTATGGACTTAACCTTCCCATTCTAGCTTTAACTGTGTTGGTTAAGTGTTCCTATGGACTTAACCCTCCCCTTCTTGTTCTAGCTTTAATTAATAAATTAAAGCCGCAACCTCTCACATTAGACAGATATTGCTGCGGTTACTGGATGTGCCGGTCGGTTCCGGGCAGGTTTACACCGCAACTCAGTCTAACCTCGGGTTAGGCATATTCATGTTTTCTAAGTTCAAAGGGTTTTCTGATTAATTTCCAAACTTGGTTTTGAAATCAACCATCCCGTTCGTTGGATCAGTTAGGGATAGCCAGGGAGGGCAGGAAACTTATATTTTCCAAACCCAAGCCTAGACACTATCCTCTCTGTCACCCTAGAACTTTCTGGTATGAGTTATAAAAAGGGGTGTTATCAAAATATCTTTCTTTTGTTTATAAATTGTTAACAATTTATCTTACAGCCCATTTCCCCCTTTTTAAACAAATTTGGCCTATATTCATTTGTCGCTAACAGACTTATATTCTAGGCCCAAATCTTGATTTGCCTAACCTACAGTTCATAGCAATTTAGATCTATCATCTTTATTTTCAGTTTATGCTAAACTAGATTTTATATGCCAAGCTAGATTTTCTATTCTAGTTCACTGTTTATGCCCAAAAACTAGATTTATTCTTCTAGTTTACAGTCTACATACAAACTAGATTTATTATTCTAGTTTTTCAGTTTATAGGCCAATACTAGATCTAAATTTCATAACCTATAATCCATGTCAAATCTACCCAATTCACATGTCTTAACACATGTTCTAAAATTGTATAAATCAGAATCATGTTCGCTTCCAAACTATGCCAATTTCAAGCTTACAACTATATTTATGTTTATTTTTGTGTTTTTCCCAAATCGCATTCCCACCGTTCGTATAATCATGATTTAACCTAGATTGTAAATAAATCTAGATTCGTAGAAAATAGGGAATGAACCAAAGATGCTATGAAAAAGGGTGGACATAATAATTAGCATAAAAAGATTTTGAATAACGACGCAGGTTCAAGAATATGGGTAGACCTAACTTAATAGGTAAATTCCCATGGTCTAAAACCAAGAATAGACAGAATAGGTTCGAGAACATGGGTAGACCTAACTTAATAGGTAAATTCCCACAGTCTAAAACCAAAGAAAATCAAGAACAGACAGAATAGATAAATCGGGTTTTAGACCCAATTCATAGTCACAAAACCTAAGCAACAATTTTCCTAGTCATGAATCATAGGCGTTTAAATCACCGTTGTTATGTCGTAGGTAATACTTTATGTCCAAATCAAAGGCTTGTGTTCATAGTCATAGGCAAATGTCCATAGTCATAGGCAATATTCATAGTCAAAAGGGAAAATAATTCCCACAGTCATAAGTCACCGTCATAGGCAATGTTTTATGTCCCAAAATCAGAGGCTTCTATTCATAGTCCAAAGGCACATGATCTCAGAATCCATAGTCATAGGCAATGGTCTTAGGCAAAGTCTTATTTGTCCTTGAATCATAACAGTTCTTAATTTAGTCCAAAACACAGATTCGAATAGAGAGAGAGAGAGAGATTTGGCATATTCTTTTATTCCTTTAATTTCATGTCACAAAATAAAGCAAAAACGTTCAAATCTAGAAACAACTGACTTACAGAAATTAGATCTAGATTAGAAGAATGGCGATGCTAAGATTCGTATGTCGTTGCTCGAGGTTTGTTGATTTAGCCTTTGATTTCTTCACTTTGATTTGAATCTTCTCTTGAACAGATTTGAGCAGCATCTCCATGTCTTGAATTTATATTTTATTTTAATTATTTAAGAAAATTTAGAGGAGGGGAAGAAGTCATGAATCTTAGCAGCATAAGGATAGAAGAGAATTGGTGCAAAGAGAATGAAGACTAGGGCTGTTTATATAGCTAGGGCTGTAAATTTTGTCCGAATGTCCGACGTTCGTTCGTGTCCGTGACCGAAATATGTCCGTCCGAGTCCGTCCGATTTTCATTTAGGACACGGGTTAGGACAAAAAAATTCGTACGAGAAAAAACCATGTCCGGTCCGGGCTCGTTCGAATTCGTCCGAATTACTCGTAATTCGGCGTATAGTTGGGAGAAAATCTAGTAAAATGTACAAAATGTGATATAAATAGCCATGTCCGACCGAGTCCGATCGTGTCCATGTCCGACCGATTTCATTTAGGACACGAGTTAGGACAACGAAATTTGTACGAGAAAAAATTTGGTCCGGTCCGTGTTCGGTCCGATTTTTTTTAGGACAGAAACCGAACACACCTTCGTCCGGTCCGGTCCGACCGATTTACACCCCTATATATAGCTGCTCAAGACCTTATCGTACACGCAGCGCTGAGTCAGCATTGAACCTAGTTAAGAAAATAGTCCAGGTACGTAGATGAATCTAGCCAAACCTTATCATACACGCAGTGCTGAGTCAGCATTGGGTCCCACTATTTTGGCGTAGAAATTTGAATTTCGAATGAATTGTTTTTGGCGTAGAAATTTGATTTTCGAACTTTTGAATTTCTGGAATTTATTTAACTGTTTTATTCACATGAAAGATTCTTATATGTATACAATTCCTCTAACGACCATTTTACGCGTATATATATATATACGCACAACTTTCATTTTATTTTCAAAATTCAAATGATGTTGTCATATTTCATTGACTATAGCCTTATCTTGAATTTTATCTTTCGTATACATATATTTTTGCATATATATATGTTTATATTCTCATATGTATATATATTTTCTTTATTTCCTTATATGTACGTTCTTATCCTTTCAAATTTTGAATTTGTATACGTACATATATTTGCATGTTCAGTTGGCCCTCTTTAAAACAGAGATAAAAATTATGCTGTCGCCGGGGTTCGAACCCCCGACCTCCATGCTACAAGTCCAATGCCTTAACCAACTGAGCTACAGAGGATTTTGTTAATAAGTCTTAGAACAATAATAATTATTGTTCTCTCCTTACTTCTCTTTTTCATGTTAGTTACAATACTTAAATTAAACAACTGCATGAGTCTTTTTCTTTTAAAAATTAATTATTCTTTAATTTGAGAATCTTAATGTCACAGAATTACGGGGTGTTACAACAACAGCTACCAGGCGAGCCTGACAATGTCACCATTTGAAGCATTGTATGGTAGACCATGCTGATCTCCTGCTTGTTGGGTCGAACCAAGTAATAGGCTTGTATTGGGACCTGGTATGATCCGAGAAGCTGCGGACAAAGTCGATTTCGTTAAGAAACGATTACTCGCCGCTCAAAGCCGATAGAAGAGCTATGCTGATTCGAGAAGAAGAGATTTGGCTTTTTCTATTGGTGATTATGTATATCTAAGGGTTTCTCCGATGAGAGGAGTGATTCGATTTGGCAAAAGTGGGAAGTTGGCGCCCAGATTTATTGGTCCATTCCCTATACTAGAACGGATTGGAACCCTCCCTTATAGAATTCAATTTCCTGGAGTGCATAATGTATTTCACATATATCAACTTCGAAAGCACGTTCATGATCCAGGCTTGATCGTAGAAGAAGCAGCACAACATGATATTGAAATTACTCCAGAATTGGCTTGAGAAGAGAGCCGCTAAAGATTATCGGCAAAGAAACCAAAGAACTGAGGAACAAGAAGGTTCATTTAGTCAAAGTACAATGGAGTGGAGATCTGCGAGATTGTACTTGGGAAACAGAGGAAAGCATTAAGGAAGCCTATCCTAAGTGCAGGGTGGATATCTCTGATTGACTTTGGTGCAAGGTACATCTACCATATTTTGCATTTCCATTCTGTTCTTTACTTTGCTGTTGTTTTCTTTGCATTGATGTAAACTTTTTAATTCTATAGTCTGAATGTTTTCAAAAGAGTGTTTGAATTAATTTGTATGATTTTGAAAAGTTAAAAATAAAATTGATTGTTGTTTGTATTATGTGATAGTGTATTTGATTAATTAAATTATTAGAACGATAGTTAATTTAATCAATAAGTGAATGAATGGTAGAATTTATTCGATTAAATCACAAATTGAACTGAGTTAAAAATAGATAGAAATATATACATGTGCATTATATATATTTCAATAGGTAAATGGATTAGCTTTTGAGTAAAGAATTTATTTGCGTGCCCGACAAATAGGTAAACCTTAATGAGTTGGATGTGCATTTTATTATTATATCAACTCCTGTGAATGCCATTGGATGCGGAGTGCTGGTTGTTCTGTGTGTAATAATAAACGTCGCCATAGGATAGTAACAATTAATTTTAAACTACACTACGTGGCATACTCCTTGAAGATAGGCATACTTCATCATATACCACATAAGCATTAGGAGCTTGTGTGACGAGGTTGAAGATTTACCATACGAGCGAGAGGCTTGTATGGCGATGACTATATATTACAGGTTGAACTGATGACTGATATGGACCATATAAAATGTAACGGTAAATTGCAAGATTAATAAAAACCCCACACGGGTCTGGAGATGACAATAAACACATCTCTCTGGTTATTAAGGCACAAAAACCATTTATAGGGTGATGAGAATTTATTCTCTGGAGTTATGATCTATGCACACTCCCCTGTGGACAGCAGAATATATCACTATAAATATGTGCATGCTTATTAGGATTTATTGGGTACCTAATACGGCCCAATAAATTTCCAAACCCCTCCTCGTACAAAGGAGGTTATGGCGAAATTTTTCGAAAATTTAGGGTGTTAGCCAAATTTTTGAAGAATTTGAAAATTCTCAGAAACTGAAAAGTTGGAGAATGGAAGCCAGATTGAAAGTAGAGTTGATTAATCAAACCACTTTCGACTTTGTTCCTTTTCGGGGACGAAAAGTTTTAAGTGAGGGAGATTGTAACAACCCGTAAAATCTGAACCAATTTAAAATTTTAAATTGGCTATTTTAGTGGATTTTAAATATTTAAAATAAATATTTTAAATAATAACGACGAAGAGTAAGTTTGAATCGACGTTCGAAAATGAATATAATTAATTCTAATTATAAACAAGGCCTAAAATGGCGTGGTAGTTTCAAAATTTGAATTCAAACTTTGACTGACTTTACCGGGTGCAAAATAAAACGGATTCTAGTGAAACCAAAAATATTTAAATCTGTTAGTGAATATTTTTCTAACGAATCTGAAAAATCGAAGTTTCATAGCGGGAAGCAAAAGTTATGGCCAAATGAATTTTCAGAAAGGTCGCTATAGAGTTTATATAGCCCGTGAAAATGGCCATTTTGCAAACGACCTCGGAATTCGACGAAACCACTTTCGTTGGATCCGGGATGTCAAATTATTGCTAGGTTTCAAATTGCATAATTTTTAAAGCTAGTATGTGAGCGTGGCAAAGGAAAATGTGTTTGGTCGATTTCTATGAAATTGGATCGACCAGAAAAGGGCCATTTTGCAAACGACCTCAGAATTCGACGAAACTGGTTTTGTTGGGACCGTATCGTCAAAACATAGCTAGATTTATTTTTCAGGAATTTTTAGAATTAGTATGTGGCCCCAGCAAATTGAAATGTACGTTCAAATCAAATATTGAATGTTTTATATTTTAATTTGAAGGAAAACTGATTGAAACAGTCGAATGGGCCTACGAAACATATCCCATTGTGTTCAGAATGGGGGTATTTAGCTAGGGACGACAGTTGTTGGGTTTGGATTGGTGTTCGTGTGTGACAAGGGGTATTTTTGGAGTTTTAAAATTTATAAATATAAAAAAATCCTATTGGGCCACATCATTATTCTCTTTCCCCGTAAGCTCCAGATCGACGACGACAATAGCTTCCATCTTTCCCGTTCATTTTCTGGCCAATCCACTCACCAATATCGAAAGACCCAGTTGAGGATTTTGAAGAGCTCGGCGAGATCTTTAAATCCATATGAAGTTTGGAATTATTTTCGTGACCTGTAGAGCTCGAATCGAGCTCACGAAGTCGCGACGTTCAAGTCGCCTCCGCCGCCGCCTCAGGCGATCGAACGCCACCGCACCCCCCTGCGCATGTGCGCCGCTCCTCCCCCTCCGACGCTGCAAAGGCTGATCGACGAATAGCTACACGGATTCGAAGAAAAATCGAAACCTAGTTTCGAACCCTTCAGCTGAGGTACGATTGAAATTATTTTAAACTATATTATAGCACTTTTAAGCGCTACGGTTTTTGATTTCACTGTAAAAATCATATCTTTTTCGTTTCTTGACGAAATTCGGTGAAACAAGAGACAGTGGACTTGTGTGGACGTCTTCTACATTCTAGAAGAGACCGCGTATTTTTCTGAGCCTCCTGCTATTTTTGGTGGAGTGGAACCCAAAGTGAGATTTCTAAATTATAAACGATATGGAAAACGACGATGTATAGATTATATAGTCGATGTATGAGTTATATAAGCATTGTCCGCCTCATGTATAAGCGTTGTATAAGTTGTACGTTCGATGTATAAGTTATATATGCATTGTAAAAATTATATATGTGTTGAATAGAAGTGAAATATACTTATATATATACGCCCCTCATCCACAAACCATGAACGATATTTATTGGTTGTAATTGTTGTGAAAATTGGTAGATAGCGAATGGCTGATTGGAATTGTTTGTGGTTGAAATTGATTGATTATGGTTGAAAAATATCCGTTTGTGGTTGAGAATTATTTGGTTGAAACCACATAGGATTAGCTTGTGGAAAATAAATAAAAATAAACATGCCGCCTGTGTGCGAACTAGATGCATGAAATCCCCATTGTCAAAAGGTGCGAGGCTTTAAGGTAGAGCGAGGAGCCGTACTAGGGACGGCCCCGGTTTTAACTACCCTGTCGTTATGCTGCCGAAATTTTGAATAATATTCATGTGTTAGAATTATTTTCATGTGTTGAAACTATATTCGTGTGTTGAATAGAAAACATTCATGTGTTGAATAGAAATTCATTCGTTAAATAGAAATTCATGTGTTGAATGGTATTCGTGTTTTAAATAAATTGTTTTAACAATAAAAATCACATTTTTATTTTATATATACGAACTATAGAAAACATTCATGTGTTGAATAAAAATTCATTCGTTGAATAGAAATTCATGTGTTTAATGGTATTCGTGTTTTAAATAAATTATTTTAACAATAAAAATCACATTTTTATTTTATATATACGAACTATAGAAAACATTCATGTGTTGAATAGAAATTCATGTGTTGAATGGTATTCGTGTTTTAAATAAATTGTTTTAACAATAAAAATCACATTTTTATTTTATATATACGAACTATATTCGTGTGTTGAATAGAATCATTCATGTGTTGAATAGAAATTCATTCGTTGAATAGAAATTCATGTGTTGAATGGTATTTGTGTTTGAAATAAATTGTTTTATAATAAAAATCATATTTTTATCATCTATATGAACTATATAAAATAGTCGTGTTTTGAAATAAATTGTTTTATAATAAAAATCACATTTTTATTATATACATGAATTGTTAAAAATAGTGAAGTGCCGAAATAAATGTCTGTTGGATAAAAATAGCATTTTTATCAAATGTATGAAAAGAATATGGTTTTGAAATCGAAGAATCGATTATATTTATATAAATATATATAAATATAATTAAAATATATCGAATAATGAAGTTGCAGTTCGTGTTTTGAAATCGTGATTTCAAACGATTAGTGCGGGAGATCCGACCATCGGATTTTCCCGAAACCAAAACCGTTGGGTTCGCTTTGGAAATATCTTTCCAACGACACCAACTTTGTGAAGATCCAACAGTTGGATTGTCTGGAATGTTTAATTCAAATCTGAAGAAAAATAGCGCCAGAATCGATTATATATATATATAATTAAATTAAATCGAATAACGACGTTGCACTTCGTATTTTGAAATCGAAACTTCAAACGAGTGTACCGGGAGATCCGACCGTCGGATTTTCCCAAAACTGGAACCGTTGGATTCGTTTTGAAAAGATCTTTCTAATGATATAAAATTTGTGAAGATTCAACGGTTAGATTTTCAGATATGTATAAATCAAATCTGAAGAAAAACAGCGCCACGGCCGCGTTATGGCCCGAAGCGTCGTTTGAATGGATTGGTTATAAATAAATAAATAAAAATAGCGATAAATCGTTATAAATTATTGTAAACGATATGGAATGGAAATAAACCGAATTTACCCGGTTTATTAAATATTTGATGGTTGAATGTGAAATTTATAAACTAACTGGAGGTTAGCTAAGTCGGATGGTTTCTTGGGTTTTGATCTGATGTTGGTTTCGGCCTTCAGGTTAATATTTGGGAAATCGTTCTCTTACTAATTTACGGTTAGTGAATAATGAATTGGAATGAAGCGTATGTTGTGTTTGTGTAGCACTTGTTAATTATATACGCAAGTTGCTCAGAAAAACCGGGTTTATCCCATTCCGAATAACTGAATCGACGATAAGAAGTCGAAGATGAAGATGTTGGTTGAAGACCGGAGATCTTCACCTCGGTTGGATGATAACTGATGTCCTGATTGGGAGGCATCCTGAAATATGGATAATGAGTGGTGATTGTCCAGACGTACGTGGAGATCGATGGGTATGCGAGGTATATAGTGCCTCCGGTTTCGTTCAGACCCAGAACGGACTTGCAAATGGATTTTGTGTCTGACATTGGAATTCATTCTGTGTGATTGATAGCCATCAGTTGCATGGTGTGAATTGCCTATGTGGCATGCTAAGATGTAGTGATCAAGGCTTCTGTTGAAAAGCAAAGTCTTATGGTTGATGATCAAAGCACAGCCTGTGTGGCGTAGCTTTGTGTATAACGTGAATTCACGAGCCTCACACCCCGGTATGAACCAGAAACAGGAGAGGACCTCAGGGAGGGCATGCGTTTCCTTCTAGCTAGAGGTGGTGTCAGTGCTGACATATATATTATTTTCACCTGTGTGGTTGTTGATGTTGCGAGGCGCCTCGGATATATCGGTGACTATGTGAAAGCCGATGGAGTCATTCGTTGGCTCATTTACGCCCCAAAGGGCGGGGAAACGTAGTGTTCAAGCATTTTAATCCGCATCGGTGGACCGACCCTGTCGCTCCAAGGGTCTATGCGTTCTGATCCTGAGACATGGGCTAGATTGTCTCGAAGTCGGTAAGGACTATCTTTTACCTTGGTTCATGACGGAAATCCAATTTCCAAATACGTGACTGTGCAGTTTTGATTGTATACCTATATATGGCGACATAGTGGTATGGGGCATTAATGCCGTCTATGATTGATACTTATGATTTGAAATTGTTTTTGAAATATATAAACACTAGTAATAATACCAAATGCTTTTGTTTTATTCGTATCAAGCATATTTTGGCCATTATAAGGTAAAAACTCTATCCACCGGTTTGCGTTGCATTGTGTGATGGGAACTGAATCTTATAATGGTTTCATTTTTATAAAAAGCATTGTGATGTTTAAAAGATTTACGTGTTGTAAAGCATTGGCAATCCAATGGAGTAAACCCGTTCCACGAAAGTGGCGTGGTCCTGTGATTAGCTATATTATTAAATGTGTTAAATAGATTTCTCATACCAGTCCCATGACTAACTCGTAGTTTGTTTCACTTGCAAACTCGGGTGCCCCTTTTTCTACACGGGCAGCCTTGTACTCAAGTTTCAGCAGGCTCTTTCTGGATAGCTGGAGCTGAAGATGGATTCTACCATTTATCTCTTTTTATGTTGTTCAGCTCCTATTGTACATATTATGTTTGTTTTCCACTGTAGACATTTATGTATAGCTGAAAGGTATTTGTGCTAAATATGATCATGTATACTGTGTAACTCTGATGATTACTTTTATCCAGTGTATTATTTGTACATTATCTAGTGTATTTATTTATTTATTTCTGTTATGCTATTATCTGTTTATGTGTTATATTCCAAAGATTACCCTTGCCACCATCATTACGGGGTTTGGGGTCGTCACACCTTCTTTCTGCTTCTACACCATCTCCACTATCGCCGAGCACATCCACGCCTCGTCTCCATCAACATATGTGATTTCATGTCACAAATCACAACATATGTTGATAATAAATAAATTTGAGAAGTCAATATGAAGTAAATGCGTATAATATAAACTATTGTCTTGATAAAACAATAAATAAATATATATCTTATTGTATAGACACAAAATAAGCTATAATCTTAAGAAAAAACTAATAGATATTCTCGAAATGTGGATATCTTCTTGTACGTATCCCTTATTTTCGATATTAGACATTTATCTTATTTTCAAATTGGACTACGGTAGGATTTTGGATTTCGTAGTTATCTAGGAGACTACCTAAGATTTTAGAGAAGAAGCTAAAACAAAGTTTGAGATCATACCAAAGCAGAACGAGGTTAATACAGGACAGTTGACCGAAACAGTTTTAAACAAGATCAAATATTGAAAGAAGCGATGATAATAATAACTATGTGTTCGTAAATAAGAATGATGGAGTATTTTGGTTAAACTCGGGTAAATTTGCATTATTCTTTGTATCTTACTCACAAAAATTCAAATGCATGCTATATTGTGTGATCGCATGGTTATTTTGATGATTATATAAGGTTTAAATATGAAGTATAGGGTAGTTCTTGTTGTTTGTAAACATGACATTATATGTGACAGTGCATGTGGCTTATATTGTGATTGAAAATTGTGGTGGAACTAAAGATATTTTGGAAATACTGTTTTACTCTCGGTCATTTCTAAAAGAAATCGGGTTCAACTTCAATTCCAAACTCTGTTTCTGATTTAGCTTTTAAATGTTTGAATTACATTGAAAATAGTAGATTAATCTAATACCATGCAAAAGTTTGTATAGACAACAAATCAAGGAACCTAAGAAAAAAGAAAAAGAAATACCCAAGTAGTTTTGAAAAAGACCGTGATACTGTTCTTATTTTCAACACAAATTCACTGAGCACGAATAAACAACAAATATCAATAATCAAATACAATTATTCTGTGTATGTTACATATGTTCTTCGAATATAAGTATGGGTTATCTGTTGATGTATTTTTATTGAAAATACACAAATCCAAAGCAGGATCTTAAGTGTAATTTACAAAATGAACCCAAAAAGAAAAAAGAAATAAATGAAATCAAGAATCATAAACCTAAACCAGCCGAACACTAATTAAATTGCATAAATGATTATATTACCGATCTTCAGTTAATATTTTTTATTACAACTATTACAGGTTACACTCTTTTTCATTCAAACATGTATTACAAAACCTATAATATAAATTTATGTCAATACTCAATGGATTTATATAAAAAAAAATCAAATTGTAAGAGGAATTCTTGAATTTTCAAAATAGGACTCAAAATTTCAAAATCCATCACTGATCAAAATAAAAAACGAAAGCACAATTTTAAATCGTAAAATTGACACATCAAGTCCATGTCACGACAATCAAACAACTGCCCGTGTGCGAAGCACGGGTTCCAACCTAGTTATATATATAGTGGCATAGGTTTTATTATTTCCCGATGTGGGACTTAAAAACTTCCCAAAAACCACTTATACATTTCCAACACAAACATGAATTTTTTAATGCAATATGTCAATTAAGACATAAGAGTTAACCAAAATATCCAACTCATTGTAAGAGAAGAAAATCAAGTGAGGCTTAGCAATTTTTCAATAAGTATTGTAATTTATTTTGTTATCATATCTTTTCTTAAACTAACACTTTTTATAGCCAAAAGTTTTCCATCAAATAAGGAAATTGGTAAAACACAACAAGGAAAATGATTTTTTTTTGTAGCGCCCAAAAACTGCCACAAAGCATTTTTGGTGTCATTTCGATGATTGTTACTAAAAAACATGCAACTAAAAATCATTGAGTATTAGTTGCACATTTAATAAATGCCACTAAATATATATTTTTAATAGCGTTTGTTAAACGTTACGAATGTTTATTCTGCAGTGTCTATAAAACGCCGCTAAAAATGTTTCTTCTCTACGATTTTTTTATTGGCGTTCACTCATCTTTTTGTAGCGTTTAGTGAATGCTACCACAAATATTCCTAATTACTTTAACCATTGAATTGTTGTGGTTTTTAAAACGCTACAAATAAAAATAATATTCTATAGCCTTTTTTCCCCACCATTTGTTCCCAATTTGTAGACTTACCCATAATTTTGCCTCTAATTATATAACGTAATACACAAACACGTACACTTCTTAACATAACATATTAAAGAACCAAAAAATACATACATTCAAAGATCAACAAGATACATACACATTCAAATATCCACAACATACATAAGTGTCGAGACAAAAAGTTAGTCGTACATTTACGCATCCAAACTACCATTAACAATGTCATAACCAAACTACATGCAGCCAAAATACATTAAACACTGAAATAAACATCTGAAATAACCAAGGTACCGAGAAGATATCATTAACAAGTGTTGTTATTGCCGATGTCTTCAAAAAGGTTGAACTACATGTAAACAAAGTACCAAACAAAAGACTGAGAAAATAATGAAAATTAATTACTAAATCAAAATTGTTAATAATCAATTTTACCTATAGTACTTCCCTATTATGCGCTTCACTGCTGCTTCTTCCCAGATCACTTTAACTCCCAACTATTTATTACTAGAACAAAACTTTTGCTCCATTGCTCCTTGTTTCAACTCAGATATGGAAAAAACGAGCACTTTTGCTTCATTGCCTACATTTTCACGGCTAAATAGGCCAAGTACCATCACCGCTAGTTAAATGGGAGGACATCTGCAAATACATATATTAGTGATTTAGTTCATCCTATAAAAGAAATAAATTACGTTTGAACTGAAAGAATAAAACATGATGATACAAAACAACAAGTCTGAGTAACCAGATTTCATATCAATAATGTGATTTCTCTTGTATTTATTTTCTATATCCACATGACAAACACGCATGCACAATTCAAAAAAACAAAAGGAAAATTCACCTGGATCGATAATGCTAAGGCAACAGACCTGAAAGTACTTTCCACGGGCAGTTCCTAGATCAACATTATCTAACACAAGGACATTTTAAATGACCTATTAGTCAAACTGTATACAGCAAAATGATCATCAGATTAAGCATAGGCTACCAATTGTTTATGTGAGAACTTGCTTCCATTGAAATGGTGAACTCAGCCATGTTTCTTGGTATCCACAAATTGATAAAGTACACACATACATGGAAAACATTTTTAAGTTGTAGGTCATATATTTTGAACAAAACCAATCAACAAAAAGTATTAAAAAAGTAAATGGTGTACCAGTAACTGATTTGGTGTGCACTTATATTATAACAGAACGCAAACCGGTTTAAGCAGCAGTAACTTTGGATTAGTTTTAGGATAAAATGTGCCAACATGCAGCAATAAGATATTTAAGGAATTACACAACCTCAAAATAACCAAAGTAGAGAGAGGAAATATGCTAAAAAAGGTCCAGGTTCTAATAAACGGATATAATCCAAGAAGAAATCATATCAAATTAGTTTGTCTCATAGAAAAACCAAGAGCGTAATAAGCAATCATAGCTATATAAAAGCAATCAAAATTCGTTAAGATATATAACAGTGGTAAATTAACAAAATAAACGAAGTTTTCGTAAGTAATAGGCAAGCCTGTAGAGTTCCCGGTGTTACGACAAACTTGTGACATTTGCATGAAGAGCCTTTTGAACTGCAGGCATATTCAGATAAGCATAAACATAATGTCCGAACAAGGATTGAAATCAACCATCTGAAAAATCAGTAGGAATATAGATATTATATTATCACAAATCAATGCTTGGCTGATAAAAATAAACATAATGGTAAATACTAAATACTCACCGCAATAGCAGTTGTATTTGTGCCATCACAACACCAGATTTTGGAAGTTGCACTAAGTTTACTGAGGAACAAAGGTAAGATCGGATCTCAAACTCCCCTGGTACTTTATAATCATTTCTTCTACAACACTACCTTTCTTTATAGGTTAAATACAAACTAAACCACCTATAAAATACTTAGAAGAAGGTGGGTTTCTCTGTTCAATTTCCCACATCAATTTAGGTGTATCTAGCCTCATCAATATTAATATCGAGATTGCAAATGCGGTTCAGGTTCAACTTAATCATTAATGGCCTAACACAAATTATGCAGTAACGATTATTAACATTAATGGGGTAAGAGCCTAAAATAAATTGTCGTCGTCCCCTTTGGGCGATCAGTTAAGAAGAAACTGAGTTGCCCTATGTAACACAAAGCTTTTTCCTGAGCCTACAGGGAAATTTTGTATGAAATGTATCGGTTATATAACATAGTCACAAACATGAAATATGTTATACAATCCTTGTGTTGTTTACCAATGCAACACTTGTATGAACATTTTTATGATAAGTACGACATTTTTATGATATGTGATATTCAACACTATAGGAAAAAAGGTACAGCCAAGATAAACTTTTGAAGATCTTGACACTCTTAAGTAGTACTGCCACTGTTAAGTAGTACTGCCAGAAAGTATATTCCAGAACCATGTCAACAAGGTGTTCAGTAACTTTAAGATACTACGACCAAATTCCATGAAGATGGTACATTCACGTTTTATTAAGTACTAAATCACGAGTTATGTTTGTATACCTGAAGATAAGAGAGGTATTGAAGAAGCATTTTGTCAGCTAGTTGAGGAAACACTTCAAAATGAAAAAGTTGATCATATGGACGAATATTTTTACCGCTTACTGTTTAATAATTTGGTCTGGTTAACAAACTAACTAACCTCGACTTATCTTAGGAGTTACTTAATTGATCCTTTGAAACTTATTGATCTTTGGAACTTGAGTTACTAAATTTCGAAGCTCTTTAATGACTGAAAACCTTATTTTAAAGTTTTCATTCATTTCGAAGTTTTTCCTCACTAGACTACAGAAAGCTAGGTCAATATCTCTCTCCATGTATGTGCATAGAACTCGTGATTTGTTTCTTAATAACACATGAATGTTCCATTATCATGGAAATAAATCATAGTATCCTAAAAATACTAAACACCTGCCGACATGGATCTGAAATATACCTCTAAAGGCACTACTATAAACTAACAATGAACTTTGATAGGAGATCCTACCATGTTAGTGTTACGTTTCAAATTAATTGTTAATCCATTGAATGTAGCCACTTAATTTAGTAACACCCGAGATAAATATTGAATGTAGTCACTTATTTAGTAACTCCCAAGTCAAATTAATTGTCATCTCATATACAATAGACCTATTGGCCATAAAATTAACTTGCTCATATTTCTTAGAAATCTCGAAATGTTCACACACACTTGATATATACACCCCTCGTAAACCAATGTGCTCATGCTTCACACATAGAAAACATAGTATCACCTGCACTATGTATGTATGTATGTATGCTCATAATAAATGTATGTTATATATACATGTGCATGCAGAAGTCCTACATTAAACACATATTTATCCAATTGTATTTACAACATAACATTCATATGAAAATTTAACTGGATCAGTATACCTAGATAATGTGCATATATAACAAGTTATCCAATTAAATGTCTAGAAGCAACTAACATATAATTAAAATAAGATAAATACCATTTGTAGATTCTAATGTCAAACGCAAGGAAAATAGGTATTGATAATTATAAAGTGACACTCTTTTAGCCTATCATTATTTAGCTCTATTTAAAAGCAGTAATCTTTCATGTACATCACTGTGTGTGTATGTGTGTGTGTGTGTGTGTGTATATATATATATATATATATATATATATATATATGTATGTATGTATGTATGTATGTATGTATGTATATATATGGACAACCTGGATTTAAATGTTCAATCACAACAGATATATGTAACATTTCAGTATTCATGTATACTCCTATACATGCAAATCAGATGAAATAAAATAAAATAAATTAACATACATAAACACATTCCGATTGCAAAGTAGGTCTACCTGTTTTGAACCTATTTCTCTGTTCAGTTCCCCACGTCAATTCACGTTTCTTTGGCCTCATTAATATCAGTATCGAGATTGCAAATACGGTTCATGTTCAACTTGATCAATGATGGCCTAACACAAAAAATTTCAATCTTGATAATTGACATTGATGGGACAAGAGCCTAAAACAAATTGTACTAATAATTATAAAGTGACACTCCTTTAGCTGCACAATTTCAGTATTCATGTATACTCCTATACGTGCAAATCAGATGGAATAAAATAAAATAAATCAACATACATAAACACATTCTGATATACTTGCATAATATCACATATTGCAAAATTCATATACTGCTTGAGTCATATGTTGCACAATTTATATATTGTGTAACTCATATATATAATTCATGCATTGCAAAGTTCCTATATATATATATATATATCAGTGTAATATGTTTGCTGTAAGTACTCAATCGAGCAATTAAAATGAACATGTTAACATTTAAAATCAATGCCCAGATTAAATTCCCATCCATATAATTCAGGCAATCAACATATATACACACACACTGTAACGACCCGGGAAAAGACGACCTTGATTATCCGATATACAAAACATATCGAACATCAAGGGTCGACAATTACCGAATAGTTAATGAAAGCATTTAGAGGGTGAGGATAGATAATTAAAACTTGATTTGAAATGGAAAGTAAACATTACTTCCCTTGATTCGATATAATCGAATTTCCATGTATGATTCACTCTCGAACAATCACTATCCGATAATTCTTTTTCGAATAAACTATATTCGATTCCCCTGTTCGAATAACTAATATTCGATAATCCTTTTCTTCGAATAACTAATATTCGAAAAATCTCACTTCGAATAAACCATATTCGAAAATTCTCTCCTTCGAATAACTATATTCGATTTAACACACTTCGAACGAACTATATTCGATTGCTCTTCTCGAATGAACTATATTCGATAACTCTACTTCGAATAGGTGATATTCGATTAATTCCCTTTTTGACTAACCCTACTTAATTTACTAATACTCGACTAACTCGACTTAATTAACTTCTATTGATTAATTACTATTTGATTTTAACACCATTTGCTTGACTCTAGATCGCAGCGATCACAATGGTTACGCCTGATTTCCCCAGGAAACATCTGACCGCCGTAGGCTATCCGCAGCCCTGCGAATTACGCTAGCAGTCGTGCTAAATGGAAATTCATCCTTAATAACTTTGTCTATTTTTAACTATATCTCGAATAATTAGATTCGATCAATTTTAATTGAATAACTAATATTCAATTAACCCTTATTCGATTTCTATATTTGAATAACTCTAGTTCGATTTGACTCAAAACGATTAACTCTAACTGATTAACTCTAACTGGTTAATTCTAACTGAATAACTCTAACTGGATAACTCTAACTGAATAACTCTAACTGGTTAACTCTAACTAACTAACTTTAACTGTTTAACTTTACGGTTTAACTCTGACAGTTTAACTTCAACGGTTTAACTCTAACAGTTTAACTCCAACTATTTAACTCTAACAGTTTAACTCCAACTGTTTAACTCTAACAGTTTAACTCCAACGGTTTAACTCTAGTTGATTAACTCTTTTGAATTAATCCCTTTGACTTTTCTCTTTTGAATAATTCCTTTGGAATAATTCCTTTGAATTACCTCCCTTGAATAGATTCTTTTTCTATTCGTTTACTCAACAAATAACTATTATCTTTTCGCTTCTATTTATTTAACAAATAAATATTCCCTTTAACTTTTCTATTTATTCAACAAATAAATATTTCTTTTAACTTTTCTATTTATTTAACAAATAAGTACTTCTTTCAACTTTTCTTTATTCCCTACATGAATATTCCCTTTTCAATTCCATTTGTAAATACTTTTACGAATGTTTCCCTTTTTATTTCTATTTGTAATCGTTTCACAAATATTTCCCTTCTATTTGATTTCACCAATATTTGTTTTTTTTTACAAATGCTTTGATTCTATAATCATTTTCTCTCATGAAATTCTCTTCCTTTTATATATAAAATCTATTGATTTTATATAAATAATTTATTTTCAAAATAAACTTTGAAAATCCCTTTTCACTTTCTAGTATCACTTATGGTATAAAAATACCAAATCAAAAGGTTCAATCATCATCCAAACACACAGGTTCAACAACAGATGATATAACACATCATATATCAGAATATATGAAAAACGATAAATAAATGTTGAGGAATCCAGTTGGATTCCTCCGAACTGTTTCCCTGCATCCACAGATGTCAGTCAACATAAATAACATGGAGGTAAAATATTCTGATAAACAGAATCAATATTTCGATACGATTTATATATATCGTTATCGATATTTTCAATCAACTGACTAGCAGTTCAACCAAACAGCCAATACACAGCAAATTAGCCAATATTTATCAATTCTAAAAATACTTTAGAGAAATATAAAATGTTCAGAGTTAGTGAGATTTACTCACCTTGGACGGTTTATCGTTGAATAACGATAATCGGTCATTGATTTGGTTCAGACGTTAAATTTCACCATAAATCCAAACGAGCTCCAATCCACTTGCGGTCAGTTCCATTGCGTAGTGCTCGTCCATACGATCCCAACGGATCCGGTTTCGTTAAATTTCGTTAATGTATGCAAAAGTTATGCTATTTACAATATTTACCTAATTTAAATGAATATATATTTAATTTAATTAATTAAATTATTTTTATCTTAATTAATTTCTAATTGCGTTATTAGCCAAATTACCTTCCCTGCCCTTCTAAAAAATCCTACTTTCCCATCTCTAGCCATATCCAATTTTCTTTAAAATTGAAAAACCATTTTAATATTAATTAAATTTAATTTTCAAATAAAATATTTAAAAATATTCATTTAATTATAACTTAAAAATTTTAACCCGGATCAAAAATCTGCTTCTACTCTTTTTAAAGTATTTTTCGATAAGAATCCAACGGTCCTTATTTCGTGGAAATCCGACTTGTTTTGAAAAAGTTATAAGCTTTTAAAGTTTATGGTTAAAAATTACGAAAATGCCCCTGGTCTGTTTTAAATTCAAATTAAATTCAAATTAAATTTTAAATTTAAATTTAAATTAATCATCCCATCCGTCGGATCAGTTAGGGATAGCCAGGGAGAGCAGGAAACTAGATTTTCCAAACTCAAGCCTTAGACACTATCCTCTCTGTCACCCTTAGAATGTTCTGATATTTATTTTTACAAATTCTATTTTAATTATAATATATATATATATATTACAAAAATAAATAAATAAATAAATATTATTTAAAAACTTAACCCGCGAAGCCCAAGCCTCTGCCTAAAAGTCCCTAGCTCCCCGTCTTGCCCTCCTTTCTCCCTTCCTTCCCTTTTCCCTATTTCCTAATATTTTATTATTATTTCTGCCATTGCCAAAGCTTGAAAGAGGAGGAGGAGGAGGAGTGATTTTAAAATGAGGGGGGGGGCTATTTATAGCCGAAGGAGTCACATGGATTGCTGAGGTGGCGCGAATCCAACGGTCGAAAATGGATGGCTAGGATTAATCCTTAAATTAATTAAATTATAAATAAATTTAATAATTTATGAATAGTAAAGTGTGTTTTCTCAACCCTATTCGGACGTTAATTTGACTTACTTATTGATACCTTATCCAAAATCTTTTTCAACCATGTTGTTCAATTTTTCTTGCTCTTCAATAATATATAAAAATATTTAAATTTTGAATTCGTTTGAACTTTCAAATAATTTAAATTCAAATTCAAAATAGTGCTTTGTGTTAGTTTCAACACCTTCCGGTCTCATGTTGGAATATCAAACGATAACGGTTTTCAGAAATTCTTCCACCATCTGGTCCGGTTTTTAACGTACTTCAATCCTATGTATTCAAATCAAAAATCGGAGTTCGTTTAGATTTTCAAATAATTTATTTAAATTTTGTTTCCTTAATAACTTTCTATATCCGTTATAGGATTTTTCCAGATTTCATATATAGCTAATATCCTATGTTTAGAATTTTCCTGGATAGGTCTCAGGTTCCAGTTTTGCCGTTAGCATTAGCAAATTCCAATTACCGTCAAAATTTAGTTCAAATTTTGGCCTTTTATTTTTTTTCTTTTCCACATACGGATGCCATTTTTGACGTAACTTGGTTGGTTACCTAATTTCATCATTTCAGATTTAATGAAACTGATTTCATCGAAATCCGAGTTCGTTAGCTACTACATCCTTTGTAAACGTACTATTTTAAATTAAAAATTTATCCTTTTATACTGCCAGTTCACATTATATTGCAGATCCACTAAATTTCTATCATTTCGGAATAAAATAAAATATTCAAAATTATTGAAATTAAACCATTTAGAATTCCAAAACAATAATAAAAAAAACATTTTTAAATAATAACTAAATGGTCAAAAAATCTGGGTCGTTACATTCTTCCCCCCTTAAAATAATTTCGTTCTCGAAATTGCTAAGGTAGAAAAATGAATTTTATAACTAGGTTAAAATTATTTGGTTACTCTGATTTCACTAAACCAATCTATTCTAATTAATTTATTAATTTATTTCTATAAACGAAAATTTTCAAAAATTCTGAAAATTTTCTAACACTCGAAATTTCTGAAAAATTTCGCCAGCACCTCCTTTGTACTGGTCAATAGCTCAAACTCCAACTCGCCTCCCTAGGCCTTCTTCAACCCAAAAGAAAATCAAACAGCCAAGTGGATTGCCCAACAGGTTCATAAATCTAATCAAACTCATATGAATATATATGTGTACCTTTTTGTCGACATTCAATTCTGCTATCAATTTAGCATATACCACTATCATCCCAATCAAGCTCCCAATCACTTTTATCTTCAACACGACCATCCGCGTATAACCAAGCCAAATTTCAATCAAACTGCAATTCCAATCTCAATTCAAATTTCTTGCTCGACCATCCATTTCTATCCCAGATTATCTCTAATCCAGTCCAATTCTACTTGGTACCATTCTATTTCAATTCAACTCAATTTCCACTGAACTGCCTTCAATTCAATTTCAAATTTGCTTTCACAAATTTCTATTTAATTTGTGTTTATTTCAATAATCTGTACCTGGGAATTTCAAATAGCTTTTCCTTTTCCAAAAATCAAATATCCCTTTGGAATATCAAAACAACTCGGTTTCTCAAAACAATTCAAAAACAAAATCTTTGGTAGTAATCCGTCACTTACAAACTCGAAAATGAGCACCGATGATGTCCGGATCAACATCGGAATTTATTTTCCAGCTATCGAAGTGAGTTCAATACTATAGCACTTTCAAAACCCATTTTTAAACATTTTCATTTTGAAATTCATTTCAAAATATCCCTTTTCAATGCTTGTAACAAATTTAAAATCTCCCAGGATTTTAAAATTCACATATATTCAATTTAATTCCATTTACAACGCTTATTCAAATTTTAGCAATTTTAATTCCAATTCTGAAATTCAGATTTAATTCATCTAATTTCATATATTTCACTAATATGAATTTTGATTTGTTATTTACATAACCATTTCACATTTTATAATCTTATTCGATTATAATCACAACCAACACATCCAATATACTATAATAATTTCAAATATCTATACTTTGCTTATATCAAAATATAATTTGGGTAAAATTATTTCATTTACCCTTTTTCAAAACATACTATGTCGGTTCATCGTATTCAAGCGTTTAGAAACCCCTATCGATACAGTGGATCAAACCGATCGATCAGAATTCATAAACAACTCAACCAATAAATCTCCACAATATAAAATCATTTTATATCAAATAACAAATACGTTCACTCGTATATATACACTCAAACTCAGTATAGGGTATTACTAACCCCATATCTACTGAATCACGCCACATATCCAAGGTAAATTACCTAACCTTCAGCTCTGATACCAACTGTAACGACCCGGGAAAAGACGACCTTGATTATCCGATATACAACACATATCGAACATCAAGGGTCGACAATTACCGAATAGTTAATGAAATCATTTAGAGGGTGAGGATAGATAATTAAAACTTGATTTGAAATGGAAAGTAAACATTACTTCCCTTGATTCGATATAATCGAATTTCCATGTATGATTCACTCTCGAATAATCACTATCCGATAATTCTTTTTCGAATTAACTATATTCGATTCCCCTGTTCGAATAACTAATATTCGATAATCCTTTTCTTCGAATAACTAATATTCGAAAAATCTCACTTCGAATAAACCATATTCGATAATTCTCTCCTTCGAATAACTATATTCGATTTAACACACTTTGAACGAACTATATTCGATTGCTCTTCTCGAATAAACTATATTCGATAACTCTACTTCGAATAGGTGATATTCGATTAATTCCCTTTTTGACTAACCCTACTTAATTTACTAATACTCGACTTAATTAACTTCTATTGATTAATTACTATTTGATTTTAACACCATTTGCTTGACTCAAGATCGCAGCGATCACAATGGTTACGCCTGATTCCCCCAGGAAACATCCGACCGCCGTAGGCTATCTGCAGCCCTGCGAATTACGCTAGCAGTCGTGCTAAATGGAAATTCATCCTTAATAACTTTGTCTATTTTTAACTCTATCTCGAATAATTAGATTCGATCAATTCTAATTGAATAACTAATATTCAATTAACCCTTATTCGATTTCTATATTTGAATAACTCTAGTTCGATTTGACTCAAAACGATTAACTCTAACTGATTAACTCTAACTGGTTAATTCTAACTGAATAACTCTAAATGGATAACTCTAACTGAATAACTCTAACTGGTTAACTCTAACTAACTAACTCTAACTGTTTAACTTTACGGTTTAACTCTGACAGTTTAACTTCAACGGTTTAACTCTAACAGTTTAACTCCAACTATTTAACTCTAACAGTTTAACTCCAACTGTTTAACTCTAACAGTTTAACTCCAACGGTTTAACTCTAGTTGATTAACTCTTTTGAATTAATCCCTTTGACTTTTCTCTTTTGAATAATTCCTTTGGAATAATTCCTTTGAATTACCTCCTTGAATAGATTCTTTTTCTATTCGTTTACTCAACAAATAACTATTCTCTTTTCGCTTCTATTTATTTAACAAATAAATATTCCCTTTAACTTTTCTATTTATTCAACAAATAAATATTTCTTTTAACTTTTCTATTTATTTAACAAATAAGTACTTCTTTCAACTTTTCTTTATTCCCTACATGAATATTCCCTTTTCAATTCTATTTGTAAATACTTTTACGAATGTTTCCCTTTTTATTTCTATTTGTAATCGTTTCACAAATATTTCCCTTCTATTTGATTTCACCAATATTTGTTTTTTTTTTACAAATGCTTTGATTCTATAATCATTTTCTCTCATGAAATTCTCTTCCTTTTATATATAAAATCTATTGATTTTATATAAATAATTTATTTTCAAAATAAACTTTGAAAATCCCTTTTCACTTTCTAGTATCACTTATGGTATAAAAATACCAAATCAAAAGGTTCAATCATCATCCAAACACACAGGTTCAACAACAGATGATATAACACATCATATATCAGAATATATGAAAAACGATAAATAAATGTTGAGGAATCCAGTTGGATTCCTCCGACCTGTTTCCCTGCATCCACAGATGTCAGTCAACATAAATAACATGGAGGTAAAATATTCTGATAAACAGAATCAATATTTCGATACGATTTATATATATCGTTATCGATATTTTCAATCAACTGACTAGCAGTTCAACCAAACAGCCAATACACAGCAAATCAGCCAATATTTATCAATTCTAAAAATACTTTAGAGAAATATAAAATGTTCAGAGTTAGTGAGATTTACTCACCTTGGACGGTTTATCGTTGAATAACGATAATCGGTCATTGATTTGGTTCAGACGTTAAATTTCACCATAAATCCAAACGAGCTCCAATCCACTTGCGGTCAGTTCCATTGCGTAGTGCTCGTCCATACGATCCCAACGGATCCTGTTTCGTTAAATTTCGTTAATGTATGCAAAAATTATGCTATTTACAATATTTACCTAATTTAAATGAATATATATTTAATTAAATTAATTAAATTATTTTTATCTTAATTAATTTCTAATTGCGTTATTAGCCAAATTACCTTCCCTGCCCTTCTAAAAAATCCTACTTTCCCATCTCTAGCCATATCCAATTTTCTTTAAAATTGAAAAACCATTTTAATATTAATTTAATTTAATTTTCAAATAAAATATTTAAAAATATTCATTTAATTATAACTTAAAATTTTTAATCCGGATCAAAAATCTTCTTCTACTCATTTTAAAGTATTTTTCGATAAGAATCCAACGCTCCTTGTTTCGTGGAAATCCGACTTATTTTGAAAAAGTTATAAGCTTTTAAAGTTTATGGTTAAAAATTACGAAAATGCCCCTGGTCTGTTTTAAATTCAAATTAAATTCAAATTAAATTTTAAATTTAAATTTAAATTAATCATCCCATCCGTCGGATCAGTTAGGGATAGCCAGGGAGAGCAGGAAACTATATTTTCCAAACTCAAGCCTTAGACATTATCCTCTCTGTCACCCTTAGAATGTTCTGATATTTATTTTTACAAATTCTATTTTAATTATAATATATATATATATTACACAAATAAATAAATAAATATTATTTAAAAACTTACCCCTCGAAGCCCAAGCCTCTGCCTAAAAGTCCCTAGCTCCCCGTCTTGCCCTCCTTTCTCCCTTCCTTCCCTTTTCCCTATTTCCTAATATTTTATTATTATTTCTGCCATTGCCAAAAGCTTGAAAGAGGAGGAGGAGGAGTGAGTTTAAAATGAAGGGGGGGGGGCTATTTATAGCCGAAGGAGTCACATGGATTGCTGAGGTGGCGCGAATCCAACGGTCGAAAATGGATGGCTAGGATTAATCCTTAAATTAATTAAATTATAAATAAATTTAATAATTTATGAATAGTAAAGTGTGTTTTCTCAACCCTATTCGGACGTTAATTTGACTTACTTATTGATACCTTATCCAAAATCTTTTTCAACCATGTTGTTCAATTTTTCTTGCTCTTCAATAATATATAAAAATATTTAAATTTTGAATTCGTTTGAACTTTCAAATAATTTAAATTCAAATTCAAAATAGTGTTTTTTGTTAGTTTCAACACCTTCCGGTCTCATGTTGGAATATCAAACGATAACGGTTTTCAGAAATTCTTCCACCATCTGGTCCGGTTTTTAACGTACTTCAATCCTATGTATTTAAATCAAAAATCGGAGTTCGTTTAGATTTTCAAATAATTTATTTAAATTTTGTTTCCTTAATAACTTTCTATATCCGTTATAGGATTTTTCCAGATTTCATATATAGCTAATATCCTATGTTTAGAATTTTCCTGGATAGGTCTCAGGTTCCAGTTTTGCCGTTAGCATTAGCAAATTCCAATTACCGTCAAAATTTAGTTCAAATTTTGGCCTTTTATTTTTTTCTTTTCCACATACGGATGCCATTTTTGACGTAACTTGGTTGGTTACCTAATTTCATTATTTCAGATTTAATGAAACTGATTTCATCGAAATCCGAGTTCGTTAGCTACTACATCCTTTGTAAACGTACTATTTTAAATTAAAAATTTATCCTTTTATACTGCCAGTTCACATTATATTGCAGATCCACTAAATTTCTATCATTTCGGAATAAAATAAAATATTCAAAATTATTGAAATTAAACCATTTAGAATTCCAAAACAATAATAAAAAAAACATTTTTAAATAATAACTAAATGGTCAAAAAATCTGGGTCGTTACACACACACACAAAAAAAAAGGTTCAAAACCCATTCAATTCAGATGCAAACAACATGGAAGATATTATAAATAGTGTAAACACCATTTGCATTCATACATGCTATTATGAAACATTTATATGTATATCTAGATCTAAACTTGAAGCATACGGGGGTCATAAGCATATAAATTTAATCTAGTATACTGTCAAAACCCAGAGTTCGAAAGTAACTTAAAAACCCATATATAAAACCCATTTACAAACATTGTTTGCAGAAATCAACTATTTTGATTTGTGGTTGCAGAAATCAACACGCAACGGATTTTTAGCTGTTCAAACCCTAAACTATAGGATCCAAACAAAATTAGATAAATCAAGTTTGATTTTATACCTTTTCTACCTTTAGCAATTTCACGAACTTGAATATGATTTGGAATTGAATCAAATCGGTTTGAAGCGTCACTGAGATGCACCGCCTCTACTGGTATCCATACGAACGTTGACTGAGATCGTCTTTACGAAATCGTATTAAACTGAGAAATAATAAGCGGTGGATTGAAAGTGGATAGAAGCTAGGGTTTTTTATGGAAAAAGGAAGAAAGGGGAACGAGGGTTAAAAAAATTTAAGTCTGAGGGGAGAGGAATAGAGAATAGGTCGGTTATGTAACACCCCGCATTTTTAATGCAATTAAAAACATGGAAATATGTGTATATATATATAAATATATATATATATATTACATACATAGATATATTTAAGAGAAAAATTAAATAATGACAATAAAATTGCATGTAATAAGTTCATGCAGTGAAACAAAGGAAAAGGATTAATAAAAGAAATTACATGCAATATATGAAATGAGAAGAAATGCAATGTAATGCAACTAAAATTGCATGTGAACATTTAAAAAGAAATAAAAAGGATAATATCGAGCATTGTCATAAGTCTTGTTAACAAAAGACTTAGTAGCTCAGTTGATTAGAACATGTGACTTGTATACAAGAGGTTGAGAGTTCGATTCCCACCCGCGCTATATGTTTTTTTTAAGGTAATGGCTAAAAATTGGCTTAGTGTGAAAGCAGTTAAAAAGTGGCTTAGTATGAAAAGGGTTAAAAGGGGGTTTAATTGAGAGAATGTTTCAAAAGAGGAAAAATATATATTAATTGATTTGAAATTTGAAATTGTTCGCACATAAAAGATTAGCATATGCACAAGAGTTGAATACATATGAAAATAATTCAGAATAAGGGTTGTGCGCGAACAAAAGAGGATATTTGAAATTTGATTATTGATAAATCAAATTTCAAATAAATAATTAAATATATATATATATATATATATATGACGTATGGACACCCCCCGCTACTGCACATCATGTTGCACACTTGACACATTTTTATTGGTTAATGATTGTTTTTTTTGTAACATGGCTATTTTCTATTGGTCGGATGATGTGGTTAGCTTGGATGAAGTTTTAAATAAATCTAAAGGGCCAAATTCATTTACTCACACATATAAATAGATCACTAGAGCTAACCCTAATCTTCATAATTTTAATGGCGGCGCCATGATGCTGCTCCAACCTAAAATAATACAGATTTTTCTTCTTCCCCAAGCAATTCTTAGATATAATCTCTTCTCTTCCTCTCCAAATCTCTTCTTAAAATAAAAAGATAGATCTAGGATTCCTTTACTCCAAAATAAAAGAAAAAAAACCAGATGTCTAGATCTATGCTGCGCAAAAAGGGAGAAAACCATGGATCAAATCTAGAAGCGGGAAGTCATACAAGTGAGTGGATTTAAAATACATTTTTTATATAATAGTAGATCTACCATTCGCCAATTCCCCATTTATACACATAATAAACATATTGAAGAGATAATCTGATAAAGTGAGTTTATGGTACTTATATATTAAAATACCTAATAAGTAATTGGATCTAAGATTTGGACTAGAATCATATCAGTTCACCATAGTTTGTAGATCAGATCTAGAATTCACCTATGCCTAATTTTATCATCGTATATTTAACTTGTTATTATGAACAGTTGTTTATGCCTATGCTTGTTTTCCTCCTTTCTTTCTTCCCTTTTGTTTTTATAGCTAGGCTATCTTCGAGCCTACGTCTATTACGGATTTATGTGATTGAAATGATATTGAGAATAAAAGGGAAAAGGTTGATTTGGATATAACATGGGATTGGGAGGTTTGGGGCATAACTTATAATAGGGTTATGGCATAACTATGCTTGGAATCATGAATACAGCTACGGTGGGCTTTATAAATACAAATCAAATTGAAATTATGAATATGAAAATTGGGATTTTAAGTTAAATTGGGATTATTGGCATAATCTATTGATAGGATTATAAGCATAAATGTGAATTGGGGTGTACGGGTAATTGACATATATTATAATCCAAGATTTGAATTATGGGTATAAGTTATAATAAGAACTTATATGCTAAGACACGAGGTTAGATTCGGATTGCGGTATAATTTTTTCCGGAACCGCCCGACATATCCAGCTACCGCAAACGGTAATCTAATGTGAGAGGTCGAAGGCAGAAATTAGATGCATAATAGTGCTAAGACACGAGGTTAGATTTGGATTGCGGTAGAAGTCTATCTGGAACCGCCCAACATATCCAGCAACCACAAACGGAAATCTAATGTGGGAGTTCATGCACAATTACGGGTATAATGAATTAATGAACACTTAACCAAGATGAGACATGTGGTAAGACATGGGAATAATAAAGGGTTAAGTGGTAACGTGGGTAGCATGGATAATTCGTTAAATTGGAATACGTAACCTAATTAAATCTATAGCGGTATTACGAACCAATTCAAGAGTAGGGGTTAAGTAAACTTGTTAAAGAAATGGGAAGGATAAAGTAAATCTTAATTAATGCCAAAATAGGGAATGATAACAACCTATTATGAATAAACTTGAATAAGAAGAGGAAAGATAATAGGTAGGCTTGTCCTAGGGACAAGTGGGAATTATAACTTAAGAAATAAGGTAAGTTATAGTGAACGATAGAGGAAGATGAAATAACTTATGTAATAAAGTTGTATTTAATTGAAGATTAAGTAATTAGTGAGAATAAGAATAAATCCATAAATGAGGATAACATAGTTATATGAAGGAAAAGAGAAACTTATTAGTAAACCTTAGTTTAGAGAACTAAGTTAATAAGTAAATTATGATAAATTTTAATGATGCTGTACGACGAGATTATGATTAAATGAGAAAGAAGAAGGCAATCTTATGGAGATAATAAGTTGTATTTAATCATAAATGTTAGAAAACATGTAAATTAAGATGTACTTAATTATAAATTAAGTAGAACATGTTATGGCAACAATGAGATGGGACAAAGAGTAGTGTGAAGAGAATGAATTATGAATATTGAATATTGAATTACAATATAGAGAATAAAATGTTGTGGGCTTATTAATGAACTTAAATGAATTAAGTTATGAATGAGGTTAATAAACAAGAGAAACTTGGTAACGAAGAAGAAGTCAAGGGCAAATGGAAACAACCAAGTTAATGGGAAATCTGTCGAGGTGGAGCAAGCGCGTAATTGATGATTAGACATAGGATCTAATGACACAGTAAACTGAGGTGCTTGGAATAGTCTGTATGTTAGAGGATGAATAACCAAACGGGGTAGATCATCGTGGTGTCGTAAGACACGAGGGGAGCGCACATTAATCTGATTATTCTGGCGGCTCCGACGGACTGGAAGGGGAAGCACACGACTTCCTAAGACATTAAAGGTGCTCCTGGTAGTCCTCTGTGGTGGTGTAGTTTCGGACTGTGCTCACAGAGGTTGGGTCTGCGCGTAACTGTCAGGTGGATGGGCCTTGACTGCACAAGTAGGGGGCAGTCAGAATGCTGTGACGTGGTGACATTAAGGGTACCTCGGCGGCTGCCTCACTTCAGAGGCGGAGGGTCGGGAACAAAAAAGATACTATAGGTCATCGAGAACCTGACTTCAGCAGCCAGCAAGATGCGGAAAGACTACGCTAAACCCAAGAGGCCATCGACCTTTCACTATCGAGGCGGTGGTTAAGGGTAGATGCCACATGCATGTTTAGATTGTTTACTTAGGGGCTTGTCGCTTAGCTCTTGTAGTCTTTACTAGTTAAGGGAGGGGCCGAGGTGGGGCCATAGCCACCATAGAAAAACAGACCCTAGGGATATTTGTGTGAGAGACTCTTAAAGGCGGGCCTGCACAAATATAAGGAAAGCTCCCGACCGAGTTTCGTGTGTAGCCCTGCCACGGAACTCGGGCACGCACACATGATATGTGTGCGGGTTAGGCATCGAATACGTTTGGCGATACGTACGTGGGAAAGTCTAGGTACACACATGTCTGCTTTGAGTAGTGTATCATAGACTTGAGGGAACTATTCGATGATGGTGGTCATTAAGCCTACGTAATATAGTTATAGTGGTTCCATGCAGACGTAGCGTCGTTCTATACAGAGATCCGTACGTCACTCGGGCGTAGGATGAGCGACTGCATATATTCCTACGATGATACGGTGAGGACCGTGTGAGTGGGGTACCATGGGGTGTACCTTAATTTGGGGATAGCTACATATACATTATATTAGGTTAATCTACTAGGGAGTAGATGGGTACAATGAGTGTGTGTAAGCGTGGAGCGCTGTTGACACCAATAATCTAATAAATAAGAAAATGTAACTGAACGGTATATGTATGATATCCAAAGTGTGTACTTTAAATTCATTCACACAGAACTTATGTTCTGACCCCCTCCTCATAACACATTTGCAGGTTAGGCTTGAGATAGAGATGTTATAGCTTTGGATATTGGCTAGGCATTATTATTATTAAGGTAAAGCTATGTTTTGATTATATTATATTTTGTTCCTTCCGCTGTGAGATGTTTTCCGAACTATGACATGTTTTATATCTCTGTCTTTTTCTGTAGGATACCAGAGCAAACCAACACGAGTTTCGATGGATTGGGTTTTTGGAAAAAAAAAATCGGTCTGTCGAGATCCGGGTTGTTACATTTGGTATCAGAGCTTCGGTTTATGATTCCTATATAGATAATGAGTGAGCGTATTTGTATTTTTAAAAATATAAATATATATTATATATATAAACCTAGATCCATAAGGGAGCCCACTGGATAGAAAGAGAAAAATGTGGAAAGAAGTGGGATATCTGTTTTGTACGCTAAAGAAATGAACATAGAAATTTTGAGACCCACAGGTGGTTTGGGTGGAAAGCGTACAAAGAAATAGGTACTGGAGAAAGATGTATCCCATATGATAGAAACTTAAATGTTTGTATTTCAGATTAGTGGGTTTGGAAGCGCAACCTTATAAATTAGAAAAAGGCTAAAAAGTGGAAAATGGATTAGGAATATATATAGTTGAGAGAATTGACTTTGGGAAAGTGTCTAGGAAAGCCTAGTTGAGTTGGAGACCCACTTTGAGTCTAACCCAATAATTAACTTTTAAGAACTTGAAATTACAAAAGTTTTAGCTAAAGAGTTTGTTATGTTTTTCAACTTTTAATCTTAAAAGTATTTTTGAGGAAAATTATGCAAAGAATATATTTAGTGCATGTTGGGTTTTAAAGTAAAGTGGGGTATATTTTGTAAAACAATGATTACTTGTTTTAAAAAAATTCTCTCATGAAAAAGTGTACAACTCACTAGTTTTCATATTATAATATATGAAAGGATTAAGAAGTAAAACATACAAAGTTTTGCATTTTGTAAAAGAAGTTTTGAAAAGAAATTTGGTTGGGTGGACAAAATAAGTTGTAGAGAGTAAGAATGTAGTAGATGTTTGCACCTTGTAGATAGCAACCAAATTAACATTGTAAGCAGAAACAATGTAAACCCAATAGTTGTCCTTGTCTACTCCATTTTTATGATTTGAAAAAAAAATGTTTTACATTTTTATGTTGCAACATGTTTTACGGTTTGGCAAAAATAAGTTTCGGAAAAGAAAATAAAGTTTTAGTACTTTAAATTTTTGGAAGAAAAATGTGATGAAAAAAAAGAGAGGCCAAACCATGTTTTAAAGAGAATGAAGTAGGTAAGGAATAATGCCTATAAAGAATTGAGACAAGAAATTAAATAATTGGAACCAACTGGAGATTGATTGAGTTGAGTGATTATCTGAGTATCAATCTGATGTTGATTTGGTCTTCGGGGTTGATATTTAGGGAGTTATTCTCTTACCAATTTATGGTCAGAGATAAGCTAATGTTGAACTAATAAAAATTCCCGTAGAATGCATAAGCATTGTAAAGCCTAGAATTGTTGTTTGAGAGAAAAAGTATAGGCTAGTAATACACAAGGACTATTAGTAATTACCAGATAAGAAGGGCAAGTGAGCGTTGAAGGTTTGTGGTCAGACTTTTCTTTAGTGAAATAGTTTTATAATTCTTGGCCCTTAGTAGTAGTTGTGTAGGATGATGGAAAGGATTATTTGAAAATAAACTTAAATCATGGGACTAAGTAAAATAAGCTAAGAAAGAAAATAGCCTAACTAAAAAGAAAAACGATAAACTCAGAAAAGCAATAATGTAACAGGAAAAGAAAATGAAAAACTTAATAAAAGACGAATAAGAATGAATTTTTTTCCAATATAAGTTGAAAAAGAAAAAGAAGTTTTCTTATGTGGGTTGTGCTTGGATAGGACAGTAGGGGATCTTTATAGAATAGTTACATAAAATCCAAGTACAATTAAAAATGTACATAAAAGAAAAACAGAAGCTGTGAATTTTTCCGTTTTATACCTTTTTGTAACATAAGAAATTGAATTTAGAAAATTAGATTTTTCTGAATTTCGAATTTAATGATGGTTGGTAGAGTTTTGGATGCAACAATTGGATGAACTATGCTCTTATTCTGTAAGAGTGTGGGAAAATTTGAGTGAAAAATGTTTTAATTTTTCAAAAATATTGCATTCATATAGAACTGCAAGTATATTTAGGATGTGAGCATCATGTTTTGAAAGAGTGTTTGAAAAGTTTGCATAGATATAGGTGGTACAAATTAGGCATACATGCAATACTATGATGTATTTCACTTTGCATATGTGTACAATGCTTGCAAAAATTGGATGCACACATGATAGATGTATATTATACAAGGGATTACCTATTTAATCCCTATCAGATTTCGGAGATGAAATTTCTTAAGGGTGGGAGAATGTAACACCTCGCATTTTTAATGCAATTAAAAATATGGAAATATGTATATATATTATATACATAGATATATTTAAGAGAAAAATTAAATAACGACAATAAAATTGCATGTAATAAGTTGATGTAGTGAAATGAAGGAAAAAGATTAATAAAAGAAATTACATGCAATATACGAAATGTGAAGAAATGCAATGTAATGCAAATAAAATTGCATACGAACATTTAAAAAGAAATAAAAAGGATAATATCTAGCATTGTCATAAGTCTTATTAATAAACGACTTAATAGCTCAATTGGTTAGAACATGTGACTTGTATACAAGAGGTTGAGTGTTCGATTCCCACCCACGCCATATGTTTTTTTAAGGTAATGACTAAAAAGTGGCTTAGTATGAAAGTGGTTAAAAAGTCGCTTAGTATGAAAAGGGTTAAAAGGGGGTTTAATTGAGAGAATGTTTCAAAAGTGGAAAAATATATGTTAGTTGGTTTGAAATTTGAAATTGTTCGCATATAAAAGATTAGCATACGCGCAAGAGTTGAATACATATGAACATAATTCAAAATAAGAGTTGCACGCGAACAAAAGAGGATATTTGAAATTTGATTATTGATAAATCAAATTTCAAATATATATATATATATATATATATATATATGACGTGTCGACACCCCCCTGCTGCTGCGTATCATGTTGCGCACATGGCGTGTTTTTATTGGTTAATGATTGTTTTTTTGGCAACATGGCTATTTTCTGTTGGTCGGATGATGTGGTTAGCTTGGAGGAAGTTTTAAATAAATCTAAAGGGCCAAATTCATTTACTACACATATAAATAGACCTTTAGAGCTAACCCTATTCTTCATAATTTTAATGGCAATGCCATGATGCTGCTCCAACCTAAAATAATTCAGATTCTTCTTCCCCAAGCAATTATTAGATCTAATCTCTTCTCTTCCTCTCCAAATCTCTTCTTAAAATAAAAAGATAGATCTAGGATTCCTTTACTCCAAAATAAAAGAAAAAAATTTCAGATGCCTAGATCTATGCTGCGCAAAAAGGGAGAAAACCATGGATCAGATCTAGAAGTGGAAAAGCATACACGTGAGTGTATTTAAAATACATTTTTTGTATAATAGTAGATCTATCGTTCGCCATTCCCCATTTACACACATAATAAACATATTGAAGAGATGATCCGATAAAGTGAGTTTATGGTACTTATAAATTAAAATACCTAATAAGTAATTGGATCTAAGATTTGGACTAGAATCATATTATTTCACCATAATTTGTAGATCAGATCTAGAATTCACCTATGCCTAATTTTATCATCGTATATTTAACTTGTTATTATGAACAGTTGTTTATGCCTATGCTTGTTTTCCTCCTTTCTTTCTTCCCTTTTTATTTTTACAGCTAGGCTATCTTTGAGCCTACGTCTATTGTGGATTTATGCAATTGAAACGATATTGAGAATAAAAGGGAAAAGGTTGATTTGGGTATAACATGGGATTGGGAGGTTTGGGGCATAACTTATAATAGGGTTATGGCATAACTATGCTTTGAATTATGAATACAACTATGGTGGGCTTTATGAATACAAATCAAATTGAGATTATGAATATGAAAATTGGGATTTTAAGTTGAATTGGAATTATAAGCATAATCTATTGATAGGATTATAAGCATAAATGTGAATTGGGGTTTATGGGTAACTGACATATATTATAATCCAAGATTTGAATTATGGGTATAAGTTATAATAAGAACTTATATGCCTAAGACACGATGTTAGATTCAGATTGCGGTATAAGTCTGCTCGGAGTTGCTCGGCATATCCAGCAACCGCAAACGGTAATCTAATGTGAGAGGTCGAAGGCAGAAATTAGATGCATAATAGTGCTAAGACACGAGGTTAGATTTGGATTGCGGTAGAAATATGCCCGGAACCGCCCGACATATCCAACAACCGCAAACGGAAATCTAATGTGGGAGGTCTTGCATAAGTACGGGTATAATGAATTAATGAACACTTAACCAAGATGAGACATGTGGTAAGACATGGGAATAATAAAGGGTTAAGTGGGTAACGTTGGTAGCATGGATAATTCATTAAATTGGAATACGTAACCTAATTAAATCTGTAGCGGTATTACGAACCCATTCAATTGAGTAGGGGTTAAGTAACTTGTTAAAGAAATGGGAAGGCTAAAGTAAATCTTAATTAACGCCAAAATGCGGAATGATAACAACCTATTATGAATAAACTTGAATAAGAAGAGGAAAGACAATAGGTAGGCTTGTTCTAGGGACAAGTGGGAATCATAACTTAAGAAATACGGTAAGTTATAATGAACGATAGAGGAAGATGAAATAACTTATGTAATGAAGTTGTACTTAATCGAAGATTAAGTAATTAGCGAGAATAAGAATAAATCCATAAATGAGGATAACATAAGTTATTTGAAGGAAAAGAGAAACTTATTAGTAAACCTTAGTTAAGAGAACTAAGTTAATAAGTAAATTATGATAAATTATAATGATGGTGTACGATGAGATTATGATTAAACGAGAAAGAAGAGGGAAAACTTATGGAGATAAGTAAGTTGTATTTAATCATAGATGTTAGAAAACATGTAAATTAAGATGTACTTAATAATAAATTAAGTAGAACATGTTATGGCAACAATGAGATGGGATAAAGGTTAGTGTAAAGAGAACGAATTATGAATATTGAATTACAATATAGAGAACAACTTGTTGTAGGCTTATTAATGAACTTAAATGAATTAAGTTATGAATGAGGTTAATAAGCCAGAGAAACTTGGTAACTTGAAGATGAAGTCAAGGGAAAATTGAAACAACCAAGTTAATGGGAAATCTGTCGAGGTGGAGCAAGCACGTAATTAATGATTAGACATAGGATCTAATGACACAGTAAACTAAGGCGCTTGGAATAGTCCGTATGTTAGAGGATGAACAACCAAACAGGGTAGATCATCGTGGTGTCGTAAGACACGAGGGGAGCGCACGTTAATCTGATTATTCTGGCGGCTCCGACGGATTGGAAGGGGAAGCACACGACTTCCTAAGACATTAAAGGTGCTTCTGGTAGTCCTCTATGGTGGTGTAGTCTCGGACTGTGCTCACAGAGGTTGGGCCTGCACGTAACTGTCAGGTGGGTGGGCCTTGACTGCACAAGTAGGGGGCAGTCAGAATGCTGTGACGTGGTTATATTAAGGGTAGCTCGGCGGCTGCCTCACTTCGGAGGCGGAGGGTCAGGACCAACAATGATAGCATATGTCATCGAGAACCTGTCATCAGCAGCCAGCGAGATGCGGAAAGACTAAAGCAAAACACAAAGGGCCATCGACCTTTCACTATCGAGGCGGTGGTTGAGGGTAGACGCCACATGGATGTTTAGATTGTTTTCTTAGGGGCTTGTCGCTTAGCTCTTGTCGTCTTTACTAGTTAAGGGAGGGGTCGAGGTGGGGCCATAGCCACCATAGGAAAACAGACCCTAGGGATATTTATGTGAGAGGCTCTTAAAGGCGGGCCTGCACGAATATAAGGAAAGCTCCCGACCAAGTTCCGTGTGTAGTCCTACCACGGAACTCGAGTACGCACACATGATAGGTGTGCGGGTTTGGCATCGAATACATTTGGCGATACGTACGTGGGAAAGTTTGGGTACACATATGTCTGCTCTGGGTGGTGTATCGTAGACTAGAGGGCATTATTCGATGATGGCGGTCATTACGTCTGCGTAATATAGTTATAATGTGTAACAACCCGAAAATCTGGGCCAGTTTAAAAATTTTATTTTGGCAATTTTAGCGAATTTTGAACATTTAAAATGAATTATTTTAAATAATATCGACGAAAAATCTATTTTGAATATAATTCGAACGTATATATTATATACGTCGTCGTTAGAATATAAATATTTATTTTAATTATAAATAGAATTGAATATGGCGCGGTAGTTCGATAATTCGATTTCAAACTTCAATTGAATGTACCGGGTGCAAAACGAACCGGATTTTAACGAAACCAAAATTAATAGGATCTATTTGAGGATATCTTTCCAACGAATCCGAAAAATTGAGATTTCATAGCGGGAATCAAAAGACATGTCCAGTTGAAAATTCTGAATAGTCGCTATGGAATTCAGGCCCTTAAAAATGGAAATTTTGCAAACGACCTCGGATTTCGACGAAACCACTTTTGTTGGATCCGTGATGTCAAATTATTGCTAGATACCAAATTTCATAATTTTTCGAGTCAATATGTGAGCGTAGCAAAGGAAAACGCTTTTGACCAGTTTCAGTTGATTTTAATCGACTGGAAAATGGCCATTTTTCCAACGGTCTCAAAATTCGACGAAACTAGTTTTGTTAGGACCGTATCGTCAATGCGAAGCTAGAAAATATTTTTCTGCAATTTTTAGAGTTAGTATGTGACCCCAGTAAATTGAAATGCGCGTTCAAAATCAATATATAGAGTTATATGTTGATTTTGATGAAAACTGATTGTAACGATCAAATCAACCTACGATACATATCCCATTGTGTTCGGAATGGGGGTAAAACGCTATGGACGACAGGCGGTGGGCCTCGTTTTGAGGTCGAAAATAAAAGTTGCTTTTTGGTGAAAATAAAATAATTAAATAAATTAAAAATTAAAACCCTTATTTCTTTAACCCCCCCCCTCCCGGTCGAATTTCAGAAATAAAAAAGAAAAGAAAAAAAAAACTAAACCTAAATCCCCGTCGCCCTCGATCCTAGAGCCGCCGCACCACCTCCGCCGCCCACCCCAGCCCGCCGCCCCTCCTCTCCCCTCTTTCCCCTTCGATTCGAGAGCCTCCACCCTCCCCCTTGCCTCGGTAGAGCCCTAACCCCTCGAACCCGCGACCCCAAGCCTGAGCCAGCACCACCGCCACCTTAATGGCCCCGCCGCCGCCGTTCTGGCCTTACCCGAGCCAGCAGTCGTGCCACCCTCTGCCCCACCATCTACGCCCTCCGTCCATCCGCGAAAACACCCCCCAAGCCCCTGAAAACGACAGCCACCACCACCATTACGCCGTCGACGATCGTCTGAGCCCCTCCACTCTTCTCCAGGCCCACGCAACACCCCAGCCCTCCTCCATCTTCGATATACGGTGAGTATTTACTTTGTTTTCATCTTTACTTAAAGTAATTCGATTTAGAATTATAAAAATCAGTTTTAATGTATATTACATTGCGCAAAGATGTTATTTTTAGTATGTAGAAGACGTAAAAACAAGATCTTTAGTTAAATAGAAAAGATTAGATTTTAAAAATAGAAAAGATTAGATTTTTAAAATAGAAAAGGCGAAATCTTTATAATAGAAAAATAGAATTTTTATCTATATAGTAGCATTGTAAAAATAGAATTTTAATCTATATAGTAGCATTGTAAAAATAGAATTTTTATCTATATAGTAGCATTGTAAAAATAGAATTTATAAGTAAAAATTCGATTTTTATATATTGAATAGCGAAGTAAAAATTCGATTTTTATATATTGAATAGCAAAGTAAAAATTCGATTTTTATATATTGAATAGCAAAGTAAAAATTCGATTTTTATATATTGAATAGCAAAGTAAAAATTCGATTTTTACATATGTAGTGGCTACGGGCGACGAAAGTGATAAGAGACGAGAACGACGAAGATTTCTACTTAAGAAGTGTCGTGGAAGTTGGATAGCTATAGGTGAGAACTTCTCACCTTTCAATTTCTTTTTTTCTAGTTATATATATATACTAGGATGCAGACGGTGTTTAGTCGCACCCGTCATCCACAGACCATGGATGGCTTGTTTGTTAAATTGTTTGGTTGTGTAGTTGGTCAGTTTATTTGGTTCGAATTGAATTGTTTGGTGAAATGGAATGGATTTGATTGATGTGTGAATGGCGTGGGCCTTCACTAGACCGGGGACAAGGCTAGGCCTTGTCCCGTTTCTAGTATCGTGCCGTTATGCCGCCGAAATTTTCTAAAATATGTTAGAAAAATAAAAAATTTATTGTATAAATGAACTGAATAGGAGTTCATGTGTTGAAAATATTCGTGTGTTGAAATAAAATGTTTTATCGTTAAAAATATAATTTTTAACGTGAAAGTGAATAAATAAATATTTATAAACAAATCGGCCGATTTGTTTATATACACTGATTTGACTGATATTGATCGGGTCGATAAATTTTACACGTCGCCCAACTGCACAACTAAAATTTGTGTTTGATTGTTTGAAACCCCACAAGGGTGTTGGGATGAAATTTGAAGTTCACTCATCCTGATTGATTAAATATGTCGATCGATTGATTGACATGCTGTTATAAGCGTTAGATATCTATATTTGATGCTTATATAGTGTAGTGCACCTTGGATGATGGTTGATTGTTTATCATAGCTATTATATACATGTGTTGTATGGAATCCATATAATTAACATTATATGGTGATTGATTGGGCCTCATTCCAATCGGGAAAATAATGAATATTATAAAAGAAGATTCATGTGTTGAATATAAAAATAGTCATGTGTTGACAATGTTCCTGAGTTGAAAATATTTATGTGTTGAGTAAAATATTTTAATAATAAAGTTCACATCTTTATCATATTTAAAATTAGAACTACTTTACGATGGAGTCTAATTAAAATCAAACGATAGATTCCATAGTTTTATAAAATATTTTACATAACAAAAAATAGTCGTGTGCTGAAAGAGATATAGATTCATGTGTTGAATAGAATAAATATTCATTTGTTGAATAGAATAAAGAAGTTTTTGAAAAATATAAAGCCGTGTGGATTAGAGATGCGCTATTTTGATGTGAACTATATTTATATCGATTTTATTCATTTTACAATGAATATCGAAAAGTGATTTCAAAATATGATATTTTGAAATGAAATTCAAATTGAATTGGATAAAAATTCAAATTGAAATTTTATTGAATCAATTTGAATTGAATAGAAAGTGAATTTGAATTCGAATAAAATAGAAATGAATTCAAATTGAATTAAATTGAATTGAATTAAAATGAATTGAAATCGTCTTGAATGGAATTTAATACGAACTGAAATTGAATTGAAATCAATTTGAAACGAATTTGAATTGAATCAAATAGAAGGTAAATTCAAATTGAATTGAAACGAATTAGAATTTGAATTGAATTGAAACGAATTTGAATTCGAATTAAATAAAATTGAAATGAATTCGAATTGGATTGAAATTGAAGATGAAGTTGAAATTGTTTTTGAAACGAATTTAGAACGATTTATAAAATACGTTTTAAAAGGAAATCGACGAAATATATATATATATATATATATATATATATATATATATATATATATATATATATAATGGCCTGAATAGAACGCGCTGCGCCACGGCAGTTTGTGAATTTCGACCATTGACTTCGAATTGACGTTGCGGGAGATCCGACCGTCGAATTCTCCTAAAACCGGAACCGTTGGGTTCGTATCGAAAAGAGCTTTCCAATGAATATTAGAAATTTGAAACCTAACGGTTGGATTTGGAATTATGTCCAAATCAAATTTGAAAAAGGTCGTTGTAAATGCAGTTCGATAGCCGTTGATGGAAATCGACTGTACGGGCCTTGATAAAATTATTAAAAATATCTATAATTTGTGTAAAATCATAATATATGAATTGGAAAGAACTGGGATGAAAAACTCCATATTTGAAAAGATAAAAATAGATTTTTATCGAAATGAACTAGTTTTGAACTAGAATTAAAATCAATTTATTTTTGAAATAAATAAATTGAATTTGAAAGTGATTTTCAAAAATAATCAATATTCCCAATACGTGGATTGGACTGGAGTTGAATCGAAATTATCTTCGGAGTATTTCGATGTTGGATTTCGTGACTATACAAATATTGTTATGGGGATTTGAAAGATATATTTTATATCGTTATTTCCAATACGATATTTGTTGGTTTTAGAATTTGATATTGAATATAAGCCGATATATTTTCTATTCAGAGCCTTGGATTTACTATCAAATATGATTTGGGTTTATCGTGAATAATGTTTAGATGACATTGGTTCTTTAACCCAGTTAAAGGCGGGATGTTGATTTTTGAAAAGATTAAAACTAAGTAAAGTTTTAATGTATCTTTAATTAAATTGAAAAAGTGAATTGATTATTTAAATTATCAAATCTGAAAGGTGATCGAGAATGGAGTACCACCGGTTTTGCTCCAAAGCAATAGTTAAATCTTTAATTAGATTTGAACGTGAAATGGTAATTAATTTTTCCAATAACACCGTGGTGTTAGATGTGGAGTATTACCAGTTTTCTCCATGGGATATATAGGTTGGGATTGGGAAATAAAATAAATAATTACTTCGGTGTGGTTCGTTAATCCCGACTAGTTAGAAATGATATCCAAAGGAGGATTAAGGAATAAATTTAAAAGGATTTATCTTGGATTAAATTAATGGGAACATTTCCCTAAGAATGTGATTTTGTGAATAAAAGAATATTCTGAATTGGAATGAGGCGTTTGTTGTGTTTGTGTAACATTCGTTTGTTATATACGTGGGTTATTCAGAAAGGCCGGGTTTATACCCATTCTGAATAACCGATTCGACGAGATGTCGAAGATGAAGACGGTGGTTGAAGACCGGAAGTCTTCACATCGTTTGGGTGATTACTGATGATCTTGATTGGGCTGTACACCCAGGATGAGGGAATCAGTTGGTGATTGTCCAGACGTACCTGGAGATGGATGGATATGCGAGGAAAGTGCCTCCGGTTTCGTTCAGACCCAGAACGAACTTGTAAATGGATTGTGTGTCTGACATTGGATTTTATTCTGTGTTGATTGATCTCTATTAAATATACATCTGTTTGGCGGCAGAGAATTTATTCTCTTGCTTAACGCCCTTCTCTGAGACGTACGAGCTCAGAGGTTGTATATCGATGGACATCAGTCGCATGGAGTGAATTGCCAGTGTGGCACGCATAAGTAGCAATTGATCAGGGCTTCTGTTGAAAAGCAAAGTCTTGTGGTTGATGATCAAAGCACGGCCTGTGTGGCGTAGCTTTGTTTATAACGTGAATTCGCGAGCCTCACACCTCGGTATGAGTCAAAAACGGGAGATGGACCGCTGGGAGAGCACGACGTTTCTTTCTAGCTAGGGTGGTGTCAGTGACCTACCAGCCCTGACATTTATATACTTTTCACCTGTGTGGTTGTTGGATACGAGGCGCCTCGGATATAGGTCTGTAAGGACCGGGAAACGTGTGTTCAGGAATTGCCAATCCTCAAAAGTAAGAGAGGACCGGCCCAGCCGATTCCAAGGATCATAGTGGGGTCCTGAGGCATTTGCTAGAGTGTCTCGAACGCGGAGAGGAGCTTGCCCCTTGCCTCGGCTCATGACGGAAATCCAATTTTCAATACATGATATTGCGGTTTTAATTGTGGAACTAGTATGGCGACATAGTGGTATGGGTCATTCATGCCGCCTATGATTGATATTTATGATTTAAATTGTTTTGACACTATACACCTATAATAGTATCAAATAATGTGTTTTAAACGTATCAAGCATGCTTTGGCTGTTATAAGGTAAAAACCCTATCCTCCGGATTGCGTTGCATTGTGTGACGGGGCCTGGGTCTTATAACAGCTTCATTTTTCCTTACTTAGCATTGTGCTGTTTGTTTTATGTACTGGTATTCTTGGGAGGAAATCCGTTCCGTGTCATACGGCGTGGTCCCTTGATTTACCTAACTTTAAAAATAAAGATTAATAACTGTTTTAGTTCTCACACCAGTCACATGACTGACCTGGAGTTTATTGTTTTAACCTAAACTCTGGGTGCCCCTATTTTCGACACGGGCTGCTAGTAGTTTTGGTTTTGCAGATTTATATTAACAGGGTCCTGATTTACAGCTGGAACGATGCTCGGAAAGCTCTGTATCCGTATATCACTTTTAGTTGTGTTTTGTATATTTTTCCGCTGCTATGTAATTTATTGTAGTCTCTGATATTTATCAAATGTAATTTATTCATTTATACTCTGTATATTCTTGTATCTGATGGAATTGTTGTAATAACAATGAAATGTTCTTCCGTCTGCGTTCTGATTTGTCCTGTTCTCAAACGATCAGGGGTTTCGAACGGTCTAGATCGGTTTAACGACTGATTCGGATCGAGCGAAATTCCTTGCCGTCACAGTTGGTATCAGAGCTTTGGTTTACAGAGCTCGAGAACAAGACACATTAGAACCATACGAAAGAATTCATCAGATATTGGATTAGTAATACCCAATTAGAATGACTCGTTAGAGATAGGATCAGTAGTATCCTAGAACGAGTGTGAAGAGTATATTTTTCAAATGAAAACAAATTTAGTTTTGAAATTTAGACCATTTTAAACGTATTTGAATATTTATTTACTTTGAATTTGGACAATCCGATATATAAAGATTTTGCATATACGCGTCATGAACGTATATTCGAAGTTTTAATATACCGGATAGATATAGGATTACACTCTAGTCGCTCGGAGATGATTTTGATGATGGAGCTCCATCACCAAAATTTATGTTCGTGTTTCGAAGGTGTGATATCTATATATTTCCATTAGACTGGTGTGAGAACCAAAACTTATATAGATAGATTTATTGTTGTGAATTGGCATCAAAAACATGATTTTTTGTATATGTATCAAAATTATGAATTTGAAACTCTAATTCACTAATTGATTGCTGGTTGTGTTGTTTGTTTATTTGTTTAATTAATTTTGAACCATTTAGCCTAATTGAATCAAATATTGAATTGTATTGAAAATTGGTCACATTTGCTTGCATATACATGTACTTACATTGAACAGGTCATAGCAAGGAGGCTAGAGCAGAGAATAAAATTTGTTTGCCCGACAAATAGGTACATGTTTACTATATAATTTACTGTTTTGTTTGGGTGATGATGATTTTATGAGCCTATTGGCTAGCCGCTTGGCTTTTTCCTTTTCTTTTTGAGATCAGAAGGCCTATATGGCAATTTCAGGATTTTCCCATGGCTCCCGGTGTAGGGGAGGTTATGGCGAAATTTTTCGAAAATTTAGGGTGTTAGCCAAATTTTTGAAGAATTTGAAAATTCTCAGAAACTGAAAAGTTGGAGAATGGAAGCCAGATCGAATGTAGAGTTGATTGATCAAACCACTTTCGACTTTGTTCCTTTTCGGGGACGAAAAGTTTTAAGTGGGGGAGATTGTAACAACCCGAAAATCTGGGCCAGTTTAAATAATTTATTTTTGCAATTTTAGCGAATTTTGAACATTTAAAATGAATTATTTTAAATAATATCGACAAAAATTTATTTTGAATATAATTTGAACGCATATATTATATACGTCGTCGTTAGAATATAAATATTTATTTTAATTATAAATAGAATTGAATATGGCGCGGTAGTTCGATAATTCGATTTCAAACTTCAATTGAATGTACCGGGTGCAAAACGAACTGGATTTTAGCGAAACCAAAATTAATAGGATCTATTTGAGGATATCTTTCCAACGAATCCGAAAAATTGAGATTTCATAGCGGGAATCAAAAGATATGTCCAGTTGAAAATTCTGAATAGTCGTTATGGAATTCAGGCCCTTAAAAATGGAAATTTTGCAAACGACCTCGGATTTCGACGAAACCACTTTTGTTGGATCCGTGATGTAAAATTATTGCTAGATTCCAAATTTCATAATTTTTCGAGCCAATATGTGAGCATGGCAAAGGAAAACGCGTTTGACCAGTTTCAGTTGATTTTAATCGACTGGAAAATGACCATTTTTTCAACGGTCTCAGAATTCGACGAAACTAGTTTTGTTAGGACCGTATCGTCAATGCGAAGCTAGAAAATATTTTTCTGCAATTTTTAGAGTTAGTATGTGACCCCAGTAAATTGAAATGCGCGTTCAAAATCAATATATAGAGTTATATGTTGATTTTGATGAAAACTGATTGTAACGATCAAATCAACCTACGATACATATCCCATTGTGTTCAGAGTGGGGGTAAAACGCTATGGACGACAGGCGGTGGGCCTCGTTTTGAGGTCGAAAATAAAAGTTGCTTTTTGGTGAAAATAAAATAATTAAATAAATTAAAAATTAAAACCCTTATCTCTTTAACCCCCCCCCCCCCCCACCCCCTGTCGAATTTTAGAAATAAAAAAGAAAAGAAAAAAAAAACTAAACCTAAATCCCCGTCGCCCTCGATCCTGGAGCCGCCGCACCACCTCCGCCGCCCACCCCAGTCCGCCGCCCCTCCTCTCCCCTCTTTCCCCTTCCATTCGAGAGCCTCCACCCTCCCCCTTGCCTCGTTAGAGCCCTAAACCCTCGAACCCGCGCCCCCAAGCCTGAGCCAGCACCACCGCCACCTTAATGGCCCCGCCGCCGCCGTTCTGGCCTTACCCGAGCCAGCAGTCGCGCCACCCTCTGCCCCACCATCTGCGCCCTCCGTCCATCCGCGAAAACACCCCCCCAGCCCCTGAAAACGATAGCCACCACCACCATTACGCCGTCGACGATCGTCTGAGCCCCTCCACTCTTCTCCAGACCCGCGCAACACCCCAGCCCTCCTCCATCTTCGATATACGGTGAGTATTTACTTTGTTTTCATCTTTACTTAAAGTAATTCGATTTAGAATTATAAAAATCAGTTTTAATGTATATTACATTGCACAAAGATGTTATTTTTAGTATGTAGAAGACGTAAAAACAAGATCTTTAGTTAAATAGAAAAGATTATATTTTTAAAAATAGAAAAGATTAGATTTTTAAAATAGAAAAGGCGAAATCTTTATAATAGAAAAATAGAATTTTTATCTATATAGTAGCATTGTAAAAATAGGATTTTTATCTATATAGTAGCATTGTAAAAATAGAATTTATAAGTAAAAATTCGATTTTTATATATTGAATAGCGAAGTAAAAATTCGATTTTTATATATTGAATAGCAAAGGCAAAATTCGATTTTTATATATTGAATAGCAAAGTAAAAATTCGATTTTTATATATTGAATAGCAAAGTAAAAATTCGATTTTTACATATGTAGTGGCTACGGGCGACGAAAGTGATAAGAGACGAGAATGACGAAGATTTCTACTTAAGAAGTGTCGTGGAAGTTGGATAGCTATAGGTGAGAACTTCTCACCTTTCAATTTCTTTTTTTCTAGTTATATATATATACTAGGATGCAGACGGTGTTTAGTCGCATCCGACACCCGTCATCCACAGACCATGGATGGCTTGTTTGTTAAATTGTTTGGTTGTGTAGTTGGTCAGTTTATTTGGTTCGAATTGAATTGTTTGGTGAAATGGAATGGATTTGATTGATGTGTGAATGGCGTTGGCCTTCACTAGACCGAGCATAAGGCTAGGCCTTGTCCCGTTTCTAGTATCGTGCCGTTATGCCGCCGAAATTTTCTAAAATATGTTAGAAAAATAAAAAATTTATTGTATAAATAAACTGAATAGGAGTTCATGTGTTGAAATAAAATATTTTATCGTTAAAAATATAATTTTTAACGTGAAAGTGAATAAATAAATATTTATAAACAAATCGGCCGATTTGTTTATATACACTGATTTGACTGATATTGATTGGGTCGATAAATTTTACACGTCGCCCAACTGCACAACTAAAATCTGTGTTTAATTGTTTGAAACCCCACACGGGTGTTGGGATGAAATTTGAAGTTCACTCATCCTGATTGATTAAATATGTCGATCGATTGATTGACAGGCTGTTATAAGCGTTAGATATCTATATTTGATGCTTATACAGTGTAGTGCACCTTGGATGTTGGTTGATTGTTTATCATAGTTATTATATACATGTGTTGTATGGAATCCATATAATTAACATTATATGGTGATTGATTGGGCCTCATTCCAATCGGGAAAATAATGAATATTATAAAAGAAGATTCATGTGTTGAATATAAAAATAGTCATGTGTTGACGATGTTCCTGAGTTGAAAATATTTATGTGTTGAGTAAAATATTTTAATAATAAAATTCACATCTTTATCATATTTAAAATTAGAACTACTTTACGATGGAGTCTAATTAAAATCAAACGATAGATACCATAGTTTTATAAAATATTTTACATAACAAAAATAGTCGTGTGCTGAAAGAGATATAGATTCATGAGTTGAATAGAATAAATATTCATTTATTGAATAGAATAAAGAAGTTTTTGACAAAATATAAAGCCGTGTGGATTAGAGATGCGCTATTTTGATGTGAACGATATTTATATCGATTTTATTCGTTTTACAATGAATATCGAAAAGTGATTTCAAAATCTGATATTTTGAAATGAAATTCAAATTGAATTGGTTAAAAATTCAAATTGAAATTTTATTGAACCAATTTGAATTGAATAGAACGTGAATTTGAAGTCGAATAAAATAGAAATGAATTCAAATTGAATTAAATTGAATTGAATTAAAACGAATTGAAATCATCTTGAATGGAATTTATTGAATTGAAATCAATTTGAAACGAATTCGAATTGAATCAAATAGAAGGTAAATTCAAATTGAATTGAATTGAAACGAATTAGAATTAGAATTGAATTGAAACGAATTTGAATTCGAATTAAATAAAATTGAAATGAATTCGAATTGGATTGAAATTGAAGATGAAGTTGAAATTGTTTTTGAAATGAATTTAGAACAATTTATAAAATACGTTTTAAAAGGAAATCGACGATATATATATATATAATATATATATATATATATATATATATATTATATAATGGCCTGAATAGAACGCGCCGCGCCGCGGCAGTTCGTGAATTTCGACCATTGACTTCGAATTGACGTTGCGGGAGATCTGACCGTCGAATTCTCCTAAAACCGGAACCATTGGGTTCGTATCGAAAAGAGCTTTCCAATGAATATTAGAAATGTGAAATCTAACGGTTGGATTTGGAATTATGTCCAAATCAAATTTGAAAAAGGTTGCTGTAAGTGCAGTTCGATAGCCGTTGATGGAAATCGACTGTACGGGCCTTGATAAAATTATTAAAAATATCTATAATTTGTGTAAAATCATAATATATGAATTGGAAAGAACTGGGATGAAAAAATCCATATTTGAAAAGATAAAAATAGATTTTTATCGAAATGAACTAGTTTTGAACTAGAATTAAAATCAATTTATTTTTGAAATAAATAAATTGAATTTGAAAGTGATTTTCAAAAATAATCAATATTCCCAATACGTGGATTGGACTGGAGTTGAATCGAAATTATCTTCGGAATATTTCGATGTTGGATTTCGTGACTATACAAATATTGTTATGGGGATTTGAAAGATATATTTTATATCGTTATTTCCAATACGATATTTGTTGGTTTCAGAATTTGATATTGAATATAAGCCGATATATTTTCTATTCAGAGCCTTGGATTTAATATCAAATATGATTTGGGTTTATCGTGAATAGTGTTTTAGATGACATTGGTTCTTTAACCCAGTTAAAGGCGGGATGTTGATTTTTGAAAAGATTAAAACTAAGTGGAGTTTTAATGAATCTTTAATTAAATTGAAAAAGTGAATTGATTATTTAAATTATCAAATCTGAAAGGTGATCGAGAATGGAGTACCACCGGTTTTGCTCCAAAGCGATAGTTAAATCTTTAATTAGATTTGAACGTGAAATGGTAATTAATTTTACCGATAACACTGTGGTGTTAGATGTGGAGTATTACCAGTTTTCTCTATGGGATATATAGGTTGGGATTGGGAAATAAAATAAATAAATACTTCGGTGTGGTTCGTTAATCCCGACTAGTTAGAAATGATATCCAAAGGAGGATTAAGGAATAAATTTAGAAGGATTTATCTTGGATAAAATTAATGGGAATATTTCCCTAAGAATGTGATTTTGTGAATAAAAGAATATTCTGAATTGGAATGAGGCGTTTGTTGTATTTGTGTAACATTCGTTTATTATATACGTGGGTTATTCAGAAAGGCCGGGTTTATACCCATTCTGAATAACCGATTCGACGAGATGTCAAAGATGAAGACGGTGGTTGAAGACCGGAAGTCTTCACATCGTTTGGGTGATTACTGATGATCTTGATTGGGCTGTACACCCAGGATGAGGGAATCAGTTGGTGATCGTCCAGACGTACCTGGAGATGGATGGATATGCGAGGAAAGTGCCTCCGGTTTCGTTCAGACCCGGAACGAACTTGTAAATGGATTGTGTGTCTGACATTGGATTTTATTCTGTGTTGATTGATCTCTATTAAATATACATTTGTTTGGCGGTAGAGAATTTATTCTCTTGCTTAACGCCCTTCTCGGAGACGTACGAGCTTAGAGGTTGTATATCGATGGACATCAGTCGCATGGAGTGAATTGCCAGTGTGACACGCATAAGTAGCAATTGATCAGGGCTTCTGTTGAAAAGCAAAGTCTTGTGGTTGATGATCAAAGCACGGCCTGTGTGGCGTAGCTTTGTGTATAACGTGAATTCGCGAGCCTCACACCTCGGTATGAGTCAAAAACGGGAGATGGACCGCTGGGAGAGCACGACGTTTCTTTCTAGCTAGGGTGGTGTCAGTGACCTACCAGCCCTGACATTTATATACTTTTCACCTGTGTGGTTGTTGGATACGAGGCGCCTCGGATATAGGTCTGTAAGGACCGGGAAACGTGTGTTCAGGAATTGCCAATCCTCAAAAGTAAGAGAGGACCGGCCCAGCCGATTCCAAGGATCATAGTGGGGTCCTGAGGCATTTGCTAGAGTGTCTCGAACGCGGAGAGGAGCTTGCCCCTTGCCTCGGCTCATGACGGAAATCCAATTTCCAATACGTGATATTGCGGTTTTAATTGTAGAACTAGTATGGCGACATAGTGGTATGGGTCATTCATGCCGCCTATGATTGATATTTATGATTTAAATTGTTTTGACACTATACACCTATAATAGTATCAAATAATGTGTTTTAAACGTATCAAGCATGCTTTGGCTGTTATAAGGTAAAAACCCTATCCTCCGGATTGCGTTGCATTGTGTGATGGGACCTGGGTCTTATAGCAGCTTCATTTTTCCTTATTTAGCATTGCGCTGTTTGTTTTATGCACTGGTATTCTTGGGAGGAAACCCGTTCCGTGTCATACGGCGTGGTCCCTTGATTTACCTAACTTTAAGAATAAAGATTAATAACTGTTTTAGTTCTCACACCAGTCACATGACTGACCTGGAGTTTCTTGTTTTAACCTAAACTCTGGGTGCCCCTATTTTCGACATGGGCAGCTAGTAGTTTTGGTTTTGTAGATTTATATTCACAGGGTCCTGATTTACAGCTGGAACGATGCTCGGAAATCTCTGTATCCGTGTATCACTTTCAGTTGTGTTTTGTATATTTTTCCGCTGCTATGTAATTTATTGTAATCTCTGATATTTATCGAATGTAATTTATTCATTTATACTCTGTATATTCTTGTATCTGATGGAATTGTTGTAATAACAATGAAATGTTCTTCCGTCTGCGTTCTGATTTGTCCTGTTCTCAAACGATCAGGGGTTTCGAACGGTCTAGATCGGTTTAACGACTGATTCGGATCGAGCGAAATTCCTTGCCGTTACATAATGGTTCCATGCTGACATAGCATCGTTATATAAAGAGATCTGTACATCACTCGGACGTAGGATGAGGGATTGCGTGTATTCCTATGATGATATGGTGAGGACCGTGCGAGTGGGGTACCATGGGGTGTACCTTAAATTGGGGATAACTACATAGACATTATATTAGGTTAATCTACTAGGGAGTAGATGGGTACAATGAGTGTGTGTAAGCATGGAGCGCTGTTGACACCAGTAATCTAATAAATAAGAAAATGTAACTGAACGATATATGTAAGATTATCCAAAGTGTACTTTAAATTCATTTACACGGAACTTATGTTCTGACCCCTTCCTCATAACACAGTTTCAGGTTAGGCTTGAGACAGAGATGTTATAATAGCTTTGGATACTGGCTAGGCAGTATCATTATTAAGATAAAGCTATGTTTTGATTATATTATATATTTTTCCTTCCGATGTGAGATGTTTTCCGAACTCTAACATGTTTTACGCCTCTGTCTTTTCCTGCAGGATACCAGAGCAAACAAACACGGGTTCCGATGGATTGGGTTTTTGAAGAAAAAAATCGATCTGTCGAGATCCAGGTTGTTACAGGTTACGTTTACTTTGGACACGCAGACTTATGTTTACGAAGAGGCAGGAATGTGAAATATTTTTTTTGCGCTTATAATTATACTGAAAACACTTTTGCTTGCATTTGAGAATAAACGCCACCAATTTTTGCAACAAAAAACCATTTTCTTGTAGTGAAATGAGTTGATATGTATATAAGCCGGTGACGTTAATGGTGATGTTTCAATTATAGACTTTTTGTAATATACGTATAATATATTATTTTTTGCTTTGGCTCAATCACTATCCGCTAGCATAATATGGTAACAGCATGAATAAGAAAGAATATAGAGTTGGATTTGTTGAGCACATTGACCCACATATCTTGATTCTGCTACGATCAACATTTTGGGCATATAGATAATGAACTTGGATAATATAATGTAGATACCCATTAAGCCCGACCCATGGCTTTCTCTGTCCATGCATGCGATGTGATTCAGATATGATTTTATCCCTCTATATTAACCTTTATAACTTGCAAACATTAAACTCATCGATTCATTTGGTGCGCCCACTAGAATGGCATCACCGTTTTATTTTACTTTTCACTTATGAACATATGCGAGCTATTCGCCTCATTAATGGCATTATTTTGTTATATCATGTGAATGAAGGCCATCGCAAATGAGAGGCTTTTGAGTGTGAGGTACAAAGCTACAGTTAACTCTTTCAACCACGAACATCATAGTGTACATTGTTGCACCAGTGCCTTATGCATCAATAGCATCTACCAAAGAGATTATCACCTCAAATAGGCTGTAGAGTCATTTCATTAGACTCAAGGTAGAAATTCAAGACCCTGTCATTGAATTTGAAGGAAAAGAGATGGTTCTCATGGCACCTGGCTCGAACATCCAATCTGATGAATGACACAGATTGTATGTTTTATTTATATGCATGTGTAATACGTACACGGTCCCAAGAATGTGCATTCACTACAGGCTATAGCAATTGTTGTCTTACAATGTCGTAGCAAAGTTCCTAGTTATAATATTAGTAGTTCAAATAGTTTTTAATAACATTGCTAGTTCCCGATGCAGGAAAGCAGTTCTCTACTTGTATATATGACTAGACATGAAGTAAGCATTTAGGATAATTCACGTACTGAGGCCTGTTTGTACAAACAATCACGTAAATAGCCATGTTTCATAAAATATACAGGTTTAGACCTGTTTGTTTTATTGAAGGCGAGTTCTGGAAACTCACCTTCAGTAAAACACAAAGGAGAGTTTCCAAAACTCGCCTTCGATAAAACCCTGCATACATAATAACCCAACCCGAGCCCCTTTCTTCACCAACCAACCTCACTTTCCCTATTCCCTCTATTCTCATTTCAGCACGAAAAAAAAAAACCAATCAAACAAGGAAACCGAATGCCAAATAACCGCATGTACCAAATAATTATACATACGCTAGTTTTATCCAAAGCTAAGAAATACATTAATGTACCCAAACATAACAAATAATTACACAAAGACAACTACCCAATTGATTAGACAGATACCACTAATACGACCAATCAAACGTGCACTAGTTTCGCCTCGGCCGCCTGACTAGTGGTGTTGAAGTTGAAGACGAACCATTGCCGCTACTACTACTTCTAATGCATCGTGCACTGCTGGAATGGGATAATGTGGGTGCTGGTTGTGATGGGCCAGGCGCAATCTCCTCATGTGCTACTGGCTGAGGAGGAGGAGAACCTGCAGGAGGAGGACAAGGAGGACCTGCAGGAGGAGGAGGTGGTGGAGGAGATGGTGGTGTCGGCCGATCTAGCTTGTTCCTGCACAAAATCACGTCTAAAATCTTTTGTATGTTCGTGCACATTGTCCTTCCCTCATCATCTGCCTGCCTCTATCTTAGCTTTTCTGCTTCATCCCATGCACGGTTAATACCGGCAACCTGCAAATTTAAAAGAAAATTAGATACAATGAATAAATGAAACTGATTGTATTTAATAGTACACACATCAACTTACCACGTTCCTCTCCGGTGGTGCTCTACGAACATATGGTGCTAACGCAGAATCTACTCTAGGATTAAGGACGTAGCATCGTGTTATGTTCCAGTACCACCTCATGTACTGCGTCGTGGATATGGTGGGCTCCCTCTCGAACTCAATACGGTTCTCGCGGTCATTCCACATAACATGAAAGGTGTGAAAGTCCTGCGCACTGTAACCCGCAATGTAAGGAGGTGCATCATCCGGTATATGCTGCCTCAGGCTGAACTGCCTCATAACCCTATCGGGAAGGTGCCAAGCGGTGAAGCTGTAGGCTATCATAATACTCTAGCCGTCCAAATGTACCTATGAGCTCTGCACGTGATTGGTAGTGGGACAAGTACCTCATTAACGTACAGATACCATGTAACCTTTTCGTCTGTAAGGACATCCAACTTACTACGGTAAAAGGCCAACTCTCATCCCGGTGTATATCGCGTATCCATTTTTCCAACCCACGTGTTAACATGATAATAAAAGGTACATATATTGGAAATGGTATGTGTTGTGTTTAATAAAATAAACCATCAAATAAGTATACCTAGCTCCAAGCGGCATCGATGGGTCAATGGGATCAGGCGTCACTGCTAATCTTCCGACGGGGAGATAAGTCCAGGACCAAAGCCGTGTACACAAAAATATACTAGTAATACAAGAGAATGATGCATCACATTGTATAACAGTAAATTATAGAAATTTGGTTCATACCTGGACTAGTGTCGGACAACCAACAATACAGTTATACCGTTGCTGCGCGACCTTAGACAATTCCTGATATGCATAGGCCAACACTACACTACCCATGAATATGCATGGCACTGCCCTAGTTCAGCTAAAAACGGTAGCCATCTCAAATCTATACGGGTCTTGGCATGATCGACCATTATTCTACAGAAAATAATATGTAGTAAAATGCAAAGGGCCCGTTGCTCAACCTCTAACTGAGTGACATCTACAGAAATATCATCTGTCAACTAATTACGGAACCATCTGATATTAACGGACATGCCACCCCTAACTTGATGTCTGGCGGATCCAGCCCAACTAGGTCGCGAGATAGCCGCAAATAATCATATCTCACACCATCAAACGCAACAGCATTGCCTTCAATAGGCAATCCTAGCAAAACAGCCACATCTCCCTAGGTGATAGTCATTTCACCGACTGGTAGGTGAAACGTGGATGTCTCAGGCCTTCATCTATCGACTAAAGCACCGACAAGGCAATGATCGAGCTGGATGTAACCTAAGCGAAAAATATGCAAGAATCCAGCCCTCTAGATCTCGACAAATACGCGAGGATCCTCGGATGTCACTTTCGAAAGTGATGACGAGTGGTCTATGACAAACTCAGTACTGACACTCTGAAAATTTAACAGATAAAAAGAATGGGGGTTTGACGTTTAATGTAGAAAAAAAACTAAACATCAAAATATGAATATAGTTACAAATTGCTACCTCCGTACGAACGACATTCGATGTCCTATGTTGCGGCTGCATATGTAACCCGTTCAGATCTACTGGTCCAGGCTCCATCTCAAAATACTCTGCAAAAATGCAGGATTAACGGTTACAGACATTTATATAAGTATATTTTTCTAGAACATGCTATAATTTTCTGCTCGACTCTATAAACAAGGAAATTTATCTATGGCAACATCATGACATACTATATCCAATACATGACATCCAATAATTGCAATACCTCGATCCATACTATATCCAATACATGACATCCAATAACCATCATGTAACCAAAAAACCTAATTCAATAATGTGAACAATATATACACCAAAACCCCCAAATCGTAAATGCGAACAATGTACACAACAATGTACAAATGGAGGAAAATTAGGGTTTAGAATTTTACAATAATGTGAACAATTTACACACCAAAATCCCTAAATCGTAAATGATGAACAATGTACATAAATAGTAAGCCACAATCAGCTCCATAAGCAATAATTCTTGAACATGTATAACCTAATTTCAAAACTAAAAATTAGGGTTTAGAATTTTACCGATTTCGTGTTGTACGCTGGATGTGCTAGCCATTATAGTCTTTTAGGAACGGATTGGATGAAAAATGGATGGAAATGGAGTTGATTTGAGTTTTTTTTATTTATTTTCGCAGTAGTTTGTGAAAGAGGAAAGGGGAAGTGAAGTGGGATGCGGAAGAAAGGGGTCTCGAGTTGGGTTTTTGTGTGTGCAGGGTTTTACTGAAGGCGTGTTTTGGAAACACGCCTTCGTATTTTACTAAAAGCGTGCTTCCAAAACACGCCTTCATTAATCCAGTAGACCAAAACAGGTCTATTCGTGTTATTAAATCTGAAATAGGTCTGTTTGTGTTTTTTTTTTACAAAAACAAGCCTATATAGGTGAATTTTCCAAGCATTTAATACTTCTTAGTTATGCCAAGTATAACATTCTTGAGCTTTCAGAGTTCTAAATTGTCAATGTTGTACTTTTAGCTCATGTTACATGTTCAATTCACTGAATGTTATGTAGCATTATTAATAATACATTATTGCATATTGTCGAGGGTATGTAGTTTCATTGCCACTTTTTTGAAAGCGTCACTTTTATATATAAGTTTGTAGTATATAATATACCACATGACAAATAGTTAAATCTCGTTGATTGAAATCGAACTTTTGACCTCTTGCACCATGCCTATGTGCCTTTACCAGTTTGGACAAGGTGTTTGTCTTTCATTGCCACTTTTATATTACTTTCTTTTTCTATTTGTGATAGATTGTATAATATGTGTGGGGGGGGGGGAGGGGGGAGGGATTAATTAATTAACTTAGAATACTATTGGAAATGAACAATCTAAACTTATCGTTTTTTATGTTTGACGTAATGGATATAGGACCATTTCAAACAACTCATCTATCCAATTCACTCTTTTTCTTACTTTTGAATCGGATGAACAAATTATGCACATAGATAATCATACAACTGGCTATAGACTGGTTTTTACAAAAGGATGGCCAAGTTTTCACCATTTTATTTTCTACAATCCTAAATGTTGTTGTCCCATTTTACTTTTTATCTTCTTCCTTCCAATATTTTATGTTCAACCACAAGCAAGAAACAACCCCTTTCATCGATTTCATACCCCATACTCATAAATTCAAACATCCATTAACTAAAATTATTTTTAAAGTGGTGCGAAATGTACCTGTCTCATATTATTTTTTCTTTTGGAATTTAAAGCTTTGAAATTGACACTGTAATTATCAAAATTTTAATCTATAAGATTTTGATTCTTGCTATATAATCACCCTCATATCGTTTTCTTTTGTCTTTAATTTGCATTCAGTTTGTTAATGCGAATTATATGTACGATATATTAAATTGATTAACATGTAATTTTGATATTCATATTTCATAATTCAACCATGCTTCACTAAAGAGCCGTGCAAGAGATTTACTAGATTCACTAAAAAAATTTGTTCATTAGTTGTTTACTCAATGTTAATGGAAGAGTAGCACGGTCAATCTGATTGTAAGAAATTGCAAATAGAATGGGAACACTTTTCCCTTTCATATTAACAATGTTATGCTAATAATGGAATACAACGAGGAAAGGAAAAGGATCCAAACAATCATTATAGCAAAAAAAGAAAAAGAAAAAAAAGGCCTACTATGTTAACTATTTAAACAACTTTTGCTTTGGCATCATTTATCATTGCACCAATGAACCTCTTTGAATTCAAAGCTGCCCGCCTCCCCACATTAGTTATTTGATCTGAGCTTAATGCCAAATATTCAAATAATTATGTTGAATTCGCAAACTTATTAAATGTATGAATGGAGATTCTAATTTGAATAATATACCGACTTAATGACTGGGTGCTTATGTGTGTGGATGTACCGGTATTTTGCTATAAAGTGGAGATGGAAGTAAAAAAATTCAATAAGAGATTAAGCATTCTACGAAGCTAAGAATTGCGTGTAAAAGGATAAGGATAAACATAATGAAAGAGCATGCTTGCATTTAATGTCCAAGTACTAATTATGAATGCATGCACATTATGATTAAATCCAAACTCACATATAGGCATGCATATATACTCATATTAAATAATGTTTGCTAAATATGAATGTTTATGTACATGTGCGTCAATTAATAAAAATCAAGTATAGATAATTGTAAATACCATTTCAAATGACTTGAATTTAAAATCAAACGCGAATTTCAAATTTTAGATCTTGATCTCCGTAATAAATAAGTGGATATTTCAAATTAATATTAATATTTCAATGATATAAATATGTATATTACCATATATTTCAAAATAATGATAATAATTATTAATTCAATACATATTATATATAATAATATTTTGGAAATAAATACATATAAATAAGCTTTTGTATAAATGAATAATTAAGAAACCGTGTACATATAAATACTTGAAAATAAATAATTTTTTGAAATAGTTTTTGGTCAAAATTAAGTATTTATTTATTAAGATTTCTACAGGAAGTCATGATAGAAATGCATTTAAAAAAATATATTTAACAGTTATATATAATTTTATTAAATATTATATATTTCACAATATATATACAGTAGATAGAAATAAGTATAATAACTAAATGAGTCATATATAATATCCATATATAGATTTAAAATATAAATGTATATGTATAAAAAAAAAATTTTTATTTGTTTACAAAAACTATGTTGTATGATAGCTACATTTATAGTAATAAAATATACAAGAAAATAGGCACAAGGAAAATTTCGCAAAAGAAATATCGAGCTGATGAACATCAAGTTCATTTTTTGAATTGAAGCGCAAACATTGAAGAGACAAAAGACCAAAGAACAATGCTAACTATAACTAACATTTGTACAATATAAAGCTGAATATAATGCTAATTATAATTAGCATTTTGTATAATGTAAAAATTGAACATAGCGCAGCTATATCTAGCTAGCATATCCTTTGACATCAAAATGAAATCTGCTATCCTTCAACCATTTTTTTCTTTCAAAATTCGTCATTCTCCCTAATTACGCTTAAAATAAATATGCATATGTTTTATATAATGTATGTATTTCAAAATAGATACTTCCATGGCTATACAATAAGGTTCGATCTGGAACCCTTTATGCCTTAATGATCATGAGCAGTACACCGTCCAATATTTGTAGAGCATTGTGTATAAGGCTGTCAATGAGTCGTGTTGGGTCAAGCCGGGTTCGAGTTGATTTATAAATGGGTCGGGTCAACCTGTTTATTAAGCAAGTCATTTTTTTCCCAACTCGAACCTGATCTGTTTATAAATGGGTTGACCCGACCCGACCCGTGTAACCCGTTTAACTAAAGGGGTCGTGTCGAGTCATGCTTGCCCATTTGATCCATTGGCAAATATTGTCCACTAATATAAACAACAAAAGAACCAAATCATCACCAAGTAGCACTATAATATAATCACCAACAGACAACAAGTTACAAAATCACGAACATGCAACAAGTTACAAAATCACCGACAGGGAGCACATATATAAATCATGAAATCACCATACCCAAAAATCATTCTCCATACATAGGAATATATGAGCATACTTCATACATAAAAGACTAACAGTATGGAAGAGACACGGTTGTTATAAGTAAAATATAGCTAACAACATACAAAAATAAATTAATATAATGGCTTACATAAGAATACATGAGTATACTGGTTACTGCATACATAAAAAACTAATACTAACAGCATACAAAAATACTAACAATATGGAAGAGATACAGCATATAATCAGGTATGGCAGGTCAAACCTGAACCCACCCGTTTATAAATGGGTCAAATTCGGGTTGACTCAAAAATAACCCGCCAACTAAACATGCTAGGTTAACCTCCTAATTTACGTGCGGGTTTAGGGTAGTGTAGGGAATTGATAGCCCTAATTACGTATCATATGCTCAATGAATATGTTGACATTTAGTTTACATTTTAACTGAAAGGATTTAAAATGATATGAGCAATTTCATTGTAATAAATTGTTCATGATTACAATATTTTCTAACTGTTATCACAAACATATCATTTATTGATTTTATGTTAAATATATTTTAGATTAAATTAATTAATACGACACATCACGTCCGGAACAAAGTATAAAATAAAAACATTTTAGTTCGAATAAGGTTGGTTGTCGAGTTATATATATATATATATATATATATATATATATATATATATATATATATATATAAACTAAATAATTGCTTCTAGAACACATACCTAACTTTATCAGATTCGCCATTGAAGGATTGAACATGACAAACTTTACAATAGCTTGGGTGTCCATCAGTGTCCTTAGGCCTGTAAGATTACAATAGCTTGGGTATTTATCTATATCCTCGAGCCTTTAACTTTGTAGGCCAACCAGACCACGTTCGATAGCTGTAGTAGTGTCACAAAAATGTCATATTATCTCGTTAAAGGAAAGATTGGCTAGATAGCACCATCGAGAGTGTTGCCGGTGGTTTTGTGCTTATTGACGATGTTACGTTCGACTAGGAGATTATTACACATGGTAATAGGTCGGATCACATATTTGTAAAATAGAAGTACAAAATAGGGTGAACCATTTTTTTTAGTGCCGAAATATTAATGAGATAATTGACCAACCTAAAAATTAGACCAACGCGCAAATGTTATTTACATACACTGGTTAAAAAAAAGGGAAAAGTGTGAACGCTTAAACTAAATGACAATAAATATAGATTGGTTCAATAAAATTGCTTATGTCCACTGTGAAAACCTTTTACTATACATCTCTCTTACAATCATTGAGGAATTAATTTTTCTTAGCAAGGCTAAGTTGGTTTTTATAACGGCCGCAACCAATTTCATTATAAAAAATAATGAATACATGTAAAACAAGAGTTAGGCAATTTGTCTAACTGCTACAAGGCCGGTTGATGTGCCATGACACAGAAAAATAAAAAATAGGAGTGAAGCATAGTGCTTCGACTACTAATAACAACACAACTAATCCCCAACAAAGGAGGATTCCGGTTGTGAAGATTCCATAAAGAACATTGATCGATTCAAACAAACTTGAAGACTATCTCCTAGTTGCCACACCTTTGCACAATGTTCTCTGACAACCGAGTTCAGTGTCAGAGTATCTAGGGAAAACCCAACTTAGGTACCTGCATAATAATTCGTCTTAGGTTCTTGCATGGTAATCCCGCTTAGGTGGTTGGTCTATTACTTAAGAATGAAATGGAATTAAAGTCACCAAAAATTTGGCTAAGATGGTGCTATGATGGATGCAAGGCACTAGGGGGCTACTCTATATCAATCGTGGGCGATTTTACTGAAGCCGAACAAAGCACATGACATGCTCGAACCAGTCCTGTCAAGTAGGCTGATTGCCTGAGGTAGCATGGAGTGGTGCCTGCAAGTTTGAAGCAACTCTAAAGTAGAAGAGCTAGCTTGGAGTTGAGGTCCAAATGAGAGAGGATCGATGTAAAGGAGCCAACTGTCATCAAGTCGATCCACAATGGATCGATAATGGTCAAACTTCCATAAGTGCAAGAATTAGTTTGTACCAACATGAGTTTAATGGTTCTATGAGGGGTGACCATAAAATAGGTGACCCGACTTTGATTGGATCAAACTGACTTAACCGTTCCGCTAATTATACTTGTGAGAAAATTGAGCACCAACTAGGTTTCAAAAAACTTGCAATTAAAAAGCGATTTCACTTTTGATTGAATTATGAAGGCATTTATTCAATGTAGTTAAATCATGCAGTTATATCATATTTAATAGCATTTTATTAATGCAATTGAGTATAAAATGCATTAGTACCAAATAAAACTATCAATTGCTTGATATAAACGCATTTAAATAAATTCATAGAACACAGTTAAAGTACAACTACATATAGTTAAAACATTTAAATTTAATTGCATTAAGTTAATGTCGTTAAGTAATGAATGTATTAAAATAGAATAAAAAACATAGAATGCAGCCAAATTTACCACCGCATAACTTACATGCATTTTAGTCAATTCAAAAATGCTATTAAATGTAATTGCATTTTCTCAAAGTATTTAAATATAGTCACATTTTCTTAATGTGGTTAAACTATAAAATGCATTAATATTGAATAAAAATATCAAATGCAACGTGCATCACATAAACAATGTTTAATTGATTTGAAAAATGCTATTAAATTACATGTGTATTTTCTAAATGATATAACTGCATATTCTTAATGCAGTTGAGTTACTAAAGATACATGCTAGCGACACGCTGTATCTGTTATAGCAACCTATATTTGCTATTGGATCGACTGAATTTAGTTATTTCATTTTACGTTAAACACAAGAGGCTTTTCTGTCACTTAGCTGGCCAATCAATAGAGCGAATGACAATCCACACAAGGAATAGTAGGGGTGGGCATAAACCGCACCGCAATGCGGAAACCGCCTAGACCGAACCGCAAAAACGGTGCGGAAAACCGCACCGGATTCTCTCTCTAAAGCAAACAACCCAAACCGAACCGACTCACATGATACGGTTTGATTGCGGTTTGAACTTTTACCAAACCGTATTAAACCGAACCGAACCGCATAGCTACACCAACAATGTTATGATAAAAAATATAACAAATTCCTATCTAACTTCTAATTTAACGCTATATATTCTATTTTCAACGTATGATGTAGTTATATTAATTAAAGATTACACTATGTGTTTTAACCTTCAGATGACAAACGTCATACAATCGTAAATTGATTGTTAATGGAAGTAATTTTCTTGTTTCATATTTAATACGGGTTCAAACCGGCCCGAACCAAAACCGGACCGTATTACATCGAAACCGAACCGAAACCGAACTGTTTGAACGGTTAGTATAATGGTTTGTATTTTTGATCAACCGTTTGATGCGGTGCGGAAGCGGTTTGAAGCTGCACCGAACCGGACCGCGCCCACCCCTAAGGAATAGACGACTATAATTATTTCAAACGTCTAAAACTAGATATTACACTAGACGATGTCAAATAAATTCGTTACCTAAGTTAATATTCAGTTTGACCAATTATATTTCCACCCCTCTATTTGCCTTTCACACCCCAATGGTTTATTTTAAACTCAGTGACCTTTTTACCCTTATATTAGTTAACTGAAATGAATTGAGCATCTATTCACGTTTCTTCATTCATCACATGTTTCATGTATTGTAAACTTTCTTTTATTTTATGCAAACAAGTGCAAATAAAAGTAATTCTTTTGAAGTGGATGATATATATGAATCAAAAAATATCAATTGCAAAGAAGAAACATTAAGTTTCGTATTTTTTTTGTTCAACAGTTTACGTATATTTTTGTATGGTTTTTTAATCATAAAACAGACATAGTAACAATTTAGTTCATATGTAGTTTGGAATTGTTACATTCAAAGTGCGTATTGTACCAGGAATTATTCCTAATCAAGTTCGTTGAATTACATTGAACAACGAGTAACGTTTGTACTGAAGACAAGGAAAATGAATTAAAGACATTTTTGGAATAAATTGGGGTGAGAAAAGAAGATAATGAGGTGTATGTCATTTTTTTAAAATGGTGGAGTGAGAAAGGCAAAGAAAGGGGTGTGAATAGAATTTGCCATTCAGTTTTGCCTTCTAAGAAACATGAAACGAGCAGCTGCCAATTGCAAGAATTAAGTTATGCAACTCATCTCCGTCGTCCATCTTTTCTCTATTAAATAAATGCCAACCCCAAATTAGGCAAAGAATAATACCGCGATTTTTTGGAAAATTCCGAAATCTAAATCCCAAAATTTTGTTCTGCCGCCATCCCACGTCTTCAAATCTTACAAATACTAGTCACTTCCCCCCAATTTACTTCATCTCTATTCTGTCAAAGTCAAAACCCTAATTTAATTTCCTCCCAATCCGCGATTCGATCGCGACAAACCCTAATTTACAGAATGGAGGAATCCCTAACACAGCCTTTGATCGTAAGTTCAACTCGCTTCTAGTATTTTTATTGGATCTATATCCGTTATTCTTCGTATATAACTATGTAATCTGTGTTTTCATTGAATTCAGCGTTCTAGTATGTTGCCGTCCGATCATGAGTCCAGTCTGGATCCATTTTACGACGAGGTAAGAAATTACATTATTTTTGATATTGAATCTATAGAAGATATATTTCCATTATTCTTTTGCTCATGCTCATATTATATTTCTTAGATGGCCGAAGAAGACAAAGCAACGAGTTCCGTATCTCCAAGCCACACGGACAATCTTGATTTTGTGGTAAGAAATTGTTGGTTAAAAATAATAATAGTGCGGAGCTAAGCTTAAGGCGGAAAATGTTAGGGACTACCACCGAACTGCTGGCCAAACAGTGTTTGGCCAGTGGCTGCCGGCCGAACACGGCAAAAAAGGAAAGAACTTACTTTTTTTGTTTGGTGGTAGTCTCTAGCAGTTTTTGGGGTGCCCTTAGCATCACATATAATATATTATTTTATGTAAATCTTGGTTGTTTTCATCTGGCAAGATTTTTTATTTTTATTTTTCTTTGATTTTATTTTAGGGAGTTGGATTAGTTAATAACCATAACACTTGCTACCTAAATTCGGCGCTCCAGATACTATTTAGCACTGTTCCGCTAGTATCAAAGCTGAACGATGTTACTTGTCACAGGCATTCAAGTACCGGTAAACGTTCAATTTTCCTGTTTGTTTTTTAGATTAAAAAGTCATGTCTAAATAGTTGAGTTCATTGCTATATTACATGGATAATTTTTGCAGGCAGTGTTGATTTCTGCTATCTAAAAGCTTTGAAAAAGCTTTTCAAGTTGTGCATGATGTCCAATAGTGCCGTAATCCCTGAGGAGTTCATAAAAAATCTGAACAGTATGATTTCTACCTTTTCCTTGTTACTTAAGAAAATTATAACGAGGGTTGTAAAACTGAATAGCTTACCATTTACAAAATAATAGTTTTACTATAGAAACGGAAGCCAAATGACTGGGCCCATTTTATTGCTGAATTATCACCAACAGAATCCAAAATATTGCATCTACATTGGTGCAGTCTTAAGTTGTACCCATTTTTGCTGGCAAGCCTTTGCAGAAGATTATTTCTTTTGTGGACAGTTTTTTAATAAGCATATTTATCATCAATTTTGCAAAGTAGTGCAAAATGAGTAAAAACACATGGAATGCACATTTCCGTTCAATTAAAAAACAAAGTTTAGAAAAGTTTAAATCCTTAAATGGCAATACAAGAGATTTTAACTATTTAGATATCACTTAATTCCCACTTTCCATATAATGGTAAAAAGGTTAAATGGTCTAGATCTATTGTATTTCATTTTGCATCCAAAAGGCTGGCCTGTTATATTCCTTAAACAAATTTACATATGCTATATCAAAAATTATCATTGTTTTTGTTCTATATCAATTAAGCTGTATAAATCCCCTATTTATGCATCTTTATTTTGTTTTTTGGAATTGGATTTCTATTCATTTTTATACAAAGAGTATTATGTTTGCTAAATGATATCTTTAAAGCTATGAAATACTATAAGTAAACAGTAAACCATAAACATGGGTTGCTTCATTTGTGTTAAAAATGTATGTTATAAAGGGCATTGTTATTCACACTCCAAATTTGGTTAAGGGGTGATCAATTTTACGGACTCTCCAATCATATTTAAAATTGTTATGGGGAGTTTTGAAAAAAAATAATAGTATACGGAAGTACTGCTGCTTTACTTCTTCAAATCTCCTTTTTTTCAAGAGATTGCAACTGACACTCCAAACATGATTTAGAAGGGAAACAATCAAAAATAAAATTAGGTATACAATACCTTTTTTTTTTTTTGATGTTCGACGGCCATTTGCCGAATTCAAGGGTGAAGCTCAACCACACCTCACTGAATTTCGTGAATAAATATGACAAAGTCTTGCTGAATTTCATTCATGTCTCCTACCCTAACCACTTTTGGAGTGTCAATAACAATGCTTTAAAGGGTGGTTTGGTCATATTATAGTTAAGTTTTAAGAGGGGGTTACATTCTAATGTCCTTCCTTAGTAAATTTAAAAAAATTAAAAATGAGTCACCTCTTAACTACATTTGGGGTGCAAATAACAATGCCTGTTTTAAATGCAAATTAGTTTTCACCAAGGTTCAAAAACTCGTCCGGCACCGCGAGATTTCGGGGTTATTGGATCGGTTTCGGAGGGTTACGGTCTGGAATTGTCCCAAAATTGGGATCGGATTAGGGCACAAGAAAAAGAAGAAGAAGAAGCTCGATCATATTATTTCGATAGAAGCAGCAGGAATAGTACACTGAAGGCATAGATCGAAGAAAAGAAATGGATAAACTTATCTGTTAACTTGACCGATTAGCTTCAAAGAACGATCTTCGTGAGTTATCTCTACTCCCTTTATCTTTGAACTCGATCGAAGACTTCGAGACTGATCGATTTTATTTTTCGATGTTGTTCAATTCATTTACTTTGAAATTGACTTTTTTTTCCCATTTGTTTTGCCTGTTTCTGAAGAGTGGGCTAATGGGTTAGGAGAGGTATTTGTTTTGTTTGTTTCTGAATAGTGGGTTAATGGGTAGCAGATGTGTTTCTGGAGGGTGGGTTTGGGTTATGGAAATGTGGAATACTGTCACAACATGTTCTAAACTGTACGCACTTTCTGGGTTGAAAGAAAAGCCAGCCCACACATGTTCGAAACTGTATCCAAACATTCCATCTTACGTCTATATTTAACTAATATTTTATTTATCATTAACAAGTTCATTAGCAAAATACTGAAAATCAAAACCTAGACTAAAACCAAAACAAAACCGAAACTATCGAAATTTACGAAACCTATCGAAATTAACAAATTTTCAAACGATTGAAACTGAGTTCTCAAACCTTGGTTTTCACCTTGACAAACATGAAAAATAAATTTGTATTAAATAATTTGAAGGGTAACTGGTGGCATTAATACTGCAGATGGTGAAACTGCATATGGAAAAGTTGAAAAACTGCATAAGCATACATGTGTTTGCGTGTAAAACCTTTTTACTGGGCATTCATAGCTGGTACTCTAAATTGAGTGTTTACTTATAAGGACATGAAACATGGTATATTAACTTAGACAATCTGGTTCTCTTTTGTCCCTGGTTTTGCTCTGAAAATCAGATAATGGTAGTTGAATTAGGACCACATTCTGTTGGTTTAATAATCTGTCAGTTATTGTTTGTTATTTTTATAATATAATTACAAATGGAACGATTTATTAATGTGGAGCATCGCCTAATACCAGGACTGGCACTGCATTCATTGAGACCTGATGCGAGGTCTTCAAAAGTGGTCTGAACAAAATTGAACTCGATTAGCACACAAGTCTACCAAATTTAAACATAAAGTACATGCAGTTTTCTGTGTGAACTTATATATATATATATATATATATATATATATATATATATATATATATATATATATATATATATATATTTGTGTGTGTGTGTGTGCGCGCGCGTGTGTAGGTAGGTTGCAAGGATAGAAATTACTTCTGCTAGGAATCAATCCTGGAACAACAGCATTAGCAATCTGAAAACATAACCACTGAACCATAATTCTTCTCATAAATATGTAGCAGAGTAAATTCCGGTAAACTATAAGTTCTGGTGATCATCATCTTCCTCCTCCTCTATGTTGCCCCCTGCCTGGGGGGTTGTCCTAGGCGGTCGCCTGACCGGACTTGCCCTGAAACCGGGCCCCTCTCTCTCTCTCTCTGTGTGTGTGTGTGTGTGTATAGATAGATAGATAGGCACGCTTTATTGCATCCCCTTTGATATTATCATAGCAGATGAACTTTTTTTTCTTTTTTCTTTTATGGAACTAAATTTTGTTTGCTGGCTTATGCTGCATATCGTTTAATATCTTGATGAAATCGGGAACTCATATTGCAATTTATTGTATTCCTGCTCAACAGAGATATCCCCGAGTCTCCAGTTAGGATACCACGAGGATTCCCATGAATTCCTTCTTGATTTGTTAGAACGCATTGATGAATTTTGCAAAGATGAAACATCTACTGATAAGAGGAGCCTTGTCAGAGAAGTATTTGGAATTACCTCTATACTTCAGGTTACATATTACATGTCAATGCTACAAACTTTGAATATGATTTATATCATAAACTATGTATTGTTTTTGTTCTCCACTTCTCCTTCCTTACAGTGACTTTAATTTCAGGACATTTGTTGCAAATGTGGCCATCAGTCTACTACACATGATCCCATGTTCTTCCTCACTTTGCCTGTTTCTGGTGTAAACACCCTTAGAAGTGCTCTAGAGTCATATATTAATACTGAAGAGCGTGAAGGGGTAAAGTGTGAGCAATGTAATGAATTTGGAAGGATAACCCAGACTAAGATTGGACAAGCTCCGGAAGTCATCTCCCTTCATTTTAATAGATATGATAACAATGTGCAAAAGATCTATACTGCTATGGAGTATCCTTCGGAGCTTGATCTCAGGCCATTTATCAAAGACCCCAAAGATGATGTGAGTGGAATATATTATTTTTGTTTTATTTTTGATCAGTTTATCTCACTGCATTGTTCATAGCTAAATTTGTTGAGAAATTAAATGAAGTATGAAATTAAACTCAAATCTCAGCTTTGTTGAGTGCAATTAAACCCTTGTCAATTTTATTGTTTCTGCTTTTTTACTCAGCAAACGAAATGTTAAAAATATCTGACAATGCTGTTAAATGCCATTTCATATCGCAGGAGCAAACTATTTATGATTTATATGCTGTTGTGGTTCACTCTGGTTCTACTACATTCGGTCACTACCTCTGCTATGTTAGGTCATCTCCAACAGCTTGGTATCAAAAGAATGATAACATTGTATGTGTTTTGCAATCCTACTTGCATACGTAGATTAACTTTTTTGGGTTAAAAGCACATGAAGCACAGCTTTTGACCCTCTTTTTTCTTTGTTTATTTCTGTTCCAGGTATGCAGAGTTACAGAAGCTGAAGTCCTGAACAAAATGGCATACATGCTTTTCTATGTTAAAAAAGGCACACCTTGGTTTTCAGACCTAGATAAGTCTGAATTCCTGTCCTCGCCTAAATCAGTTCTGTCTCCAAGCAGTGGCGATGTAGAAAAACTCCGAAAGAAAGCCAAAGTTGATGCTTCCATAAACGAGCAAGAAAAGAGTGGTTCTCATGATGATTCTCCTCCCCCTAACAAATACCCTGGCATTGAGATCCGTCCAAGAACCCCTCTTAGTGCTCCTCCAATTGCTCAAGTAGCAGTACAGTCTCCAAAAAGGGCATACTGTGATACAACTGATTCTCCTTCCACTTCTCACAAATTAGATACCTTTAACAATCATAAGAAAGTCTCTCTCACTGCCCCTACTACTAAAATTGAAACTCCAGCCACAAAAAGATTGAAATTTGACGAACATGCAAGCAAGATTGAACACGTGTTTTTTGATGAGAAATTTGGTAAGTTTATTCTAAAATCATCAATATCCAGACACATTGGGTATTTTTCAAAATATAATTCTTTTCCTAATTGACAGACGATGATGAAGACGACAAGGAGAACTTCCAAATTCTTCGTGCTAATGAAGGACAAAGGAGAATCGCAAAGAACGACACTTCACAGTTGGACCCTTCTTTGAAAAATTTACTGAAAGGCAAACCTAAAAGCAGGCAGGCACAGCTCATCGCTTGTATCGCAGAAAGGAGGAATACTCCTTTTTCTTCGAGGTCTGCTCCGCATGTTAAAAGGCTACCTTTATCACCATCAAAAGCACACCAAAATTTCAAGGAGTCTTCATGCAGAAACAAACAAGCCAGAACGGAGCCATTTAAGAAGTCTTTTACTGATAAGACCATCAGCCCTACTTTGGGTCGGAAATTATTTTAAAATGCCGTTACCATTCATCTTATGTCGTTAAGCAATACGTACTCTTTTTCTCGTGGAGAATTTTGCGTTATCTACCGCCTTTTTCTGTTGAGGAATTATTTTGCTTTATTGTGTAATTATCATCACCTCTTTATATTGAAACACTTAAAATTTAAAATCATTGCTTTTATCTGCAATGCTTGGTTTTCTTTGTTGATGTAAGCGCTGGTCATATATGTATCTTCCATACGGTAAATGTGCTAGGTGTCCTTATTTTGAATAGATATTCGTTTAGTAAAATGGGTGTGATATGGCCCAACCTAGTCTTTAATTTGTTTTAAATGCTCATTCTTTCATGTCATGCGAGCATGCATGTGCTTGCTGAGATAGTCATGTTTTTATGTCTTTCTTTGTCTAATGGTAATTATAATAGGATTTACGTTTTTATGTATGAACATTTTTTTATATTCTATTATGTTGGATTATTTATATTTTGAAGGCATTTAATGCTTTACTTTTTCAATAAAATGCTCAATCATTTTTAACAATCCTCTACATGAACGAGTAACTGTTTAATTTGTTCTTAAATTTTGTGAAACATATATTGTGTTGCTCAAAGTAGTGTTTTGGCCTCGAACTTTTCTATTATTTATCCTTTTGTCTTAGTGGCAAATCAGCAGGCTTGGATTGTGTTTAACTGTTGGTTTTTTGTGTAATTTTAAGATAGACTTATAATAAATATTTCTAATTTCTTGACTTTTTTTTTTTTTTTTTTTTTTGTTTTTTTGTTTTTTTGTTATGATTATCAATTTGGTTTTACGAGTGCTAGAAGAATTTGACTTTACAATATTACTTGAAGTAGCGTTTTCATGCTCGTGTAAATGATTCTATAAAGAGTATTCCATAACATTCTATTTGGTTCTTTATAAATCCACAATACGAAAATCATTAAAAACTAAGGTAGTGTTTCGTTAAAATATGTTTTAAGTTTTGATTTTTCAATATTGATAACAAAACATTAGAAAAATTAATGGATGATGGAGGAAGTGAAAGGGTGATGGATGAGACCATGTAAAGGAGAGAGGAACGACCGAATGATGTACTATTTCGATTTCTTGTGTTAATTATCAAAATAAATAAAACAAATAAAAGTTGTTTTCTATTTTGTGTGTCAACTTTGTTTTGTAAAACGACCATTTTTAAAGTTATCAATGTATCGTTTGTATTTTAGTTTTTAATTTTAATTTTTCGCCTATAGTTAAATAGATGATTCCCATGAAAATTTTCCATTTTCTAATATAAATACATATCCACTTGTGGATTTTGTGTTATTTGAATCCGTTATCGAATTTTTGTCACAATCCTTCTGCCGTTGAAATATATTTTTTATATTGTAAAACATAGTTCTATGTTTGTTTTAAATATCTTAGAATTTTGATTATTGCTTTCCAATGATTTTTACTAGGTTTGTTGGGATATCTACTCTACTTGCTTACGGTGAATATCCGGTTTAGTGCAACTTATGACATACATGATACTTCGTAATATGCTAGAATATTCAAGTTGATATATATCATCCTGGTGTTCTACAACCAATTTTGATTTATATCTACCGGTGATTTTGCAATAATTATATTACGTTGTTTGAACTTTTCAAATATTTTGGTAATGTATTGCGATTGGAATAATGCATATTTCAATGTTGTCTTCAAAATTTTGACATCCAAGATTCCATAAGTCACTCCTAGGTCTTTCATATCGGATCTAGAAGAGAACATATCCTTTGTTGATTTTATTACGGTCTTATTATTTTTTAGGAATGATAACTCGTCAACTTAAAGACAAACGACATATACACATTTATCAAATTCATTTATTTTGAATCTATTAACAACGTATTTTCATCATATTTCTCATGCTATTGTTTTCGCACTTGTTTAAGGTCATAAATGATTTTACTAACTTGCATACCTTATTCTCATTTTTGGGCTTAGAAATCCTTCAAGTTGATGCGTGTATATTTTTCTTTCTAGTTCACCATTCAAAAATACAGTTTTAACATTCATTTGATACATTTTTAAATTTGGTACGGGTGCGATTGCAATAAGCATCTAGTAGATGTTATTCTAGTTACTAGTGAGTATGTATCGAAATAATTTAGATCTTTCTTTTGTCTAATTTTTTTTAAGTGCAAGTCTTGTATTATACTCGTCCATTAAGCCATCGACTTTTTTCTTTTTTTCCTTAAAGATCCATTTGTATTTTAGTATTTTTTTATCCTTTAGGTAGGTCGACTAGTTCCCATGTATGGTTTTATAAAATGAATTCTATTTCATTATTAATGACTTCCTTCCGGTAAGGAGCATCGGGAGATGACATTGCATGTTGGTACGTTAGAGGTTCATTTTTATCATGTATGCATGGAAGTCGGGTCCAAATGTTTTAGAGATCCTCTATCATTTTCTCCTTCTTGGTTCCTCTAATTCTGCTTCAACATTACTTTCATGTGCTCTTTTATCAACATTATCCTCTAGAATTTTTGGATCTCTTGATCTCTTTTAATAAATAGTTTTCGAAATCTTTCCACGATGGAGGAATGTGACGACAGTCCGTAACTCCTACACTTATCAAGAGGAGTACTGCGCTGAAAGACGTGTCAGACAACTATGGACGATCATCAGGGTAGAACAATATACGCAGAACCTGTCACATAACTCACAGCGCGAGGATAAAATATAATAGAACATATACAACAAGCAGTAGTAGTGAAGCAGAATTGAGCAGAATCTTAAAACTTTCATATTAACTCGAAAGTATATCCATACAACATTGGATTACACAATAATAGTCTGTACAATAGGCCTTACCACAGTCTCTTAGAGAATACATCAAACAATGGAAAACAACAAAAGATAGTAAAAAAACTAATACGAAAGCCCCCTGCTCATCATCGCTCAGCAGCATTGTCCTCATCAAGATCTATCACCTGTCACCTGCTGCTCAGTCTGCCCATCCAAAACCGGATCCAAGGTAATAAAATGAAACATAAATCCTTGAGTTAGACAATAGTCTTAATGAGCGATAAACAACTATCTGACATCATCAATAAAGTATATGATAATAGGCAGATTAATCAACTAATCCACCATCACACCAGAGAAGAACCCAACCCGTCTTCCCCACATCCGACAGTGATAGCCTTTACAACAATCAAATAGAAACAAACAGTACATTCATAGAAATTGTTATCAAGCATAGACCATCTTAATCGATATCGATATCCCCCCAAGCACAAGTCCCGAAGGCCTAAACCAACATCAGACAAGCACCCAAGAGATATCTTCTTCAACGTTGAATAATCTACACAGGATGATACACGCAAAATAATCATCATCCATGACTCTGGCTATCATCGCCAATCCTGCTTTGAAGCCATCGTTATTCGTATGACCGGCTCAACACCTTGCCGTCCGTCAAGGGCTAATGGTAAACGCTGGCTCTGTCAAAACTCCATGCATCATCGTTCTCGTGTCTAGGCCCGTCGTGTTGCCCAGGGTACTCGAACAACCACTTCTAGTCTTCTGGGCGTCCCCATTATACCCCTGTTTTGAGTCCGCTAGAGCTTACGACAACGATAACTCTTCGGCCTTCAGTATCTCTTCCATCTAACCTAACGACTGTTCATAAGCTCAAGCAACTTCTCGAGCACCATTATCCACGAACTCACAACCTCGAGTCGCCTTCACTTCGTTGCATTACGACGATCAACGAACACTTCACACTACTTCGAACATCTCTCCTTCAAATCACTTCGAAGCCACAACCACTATCGAGCTGAAAACATACGTCATTTGGTCAATATTCGATTCATAGCGTTTCAGCCCAACTCATCAGGTCACAAATGACCCGGCTCATCGGGTTACAAATGACTGGACTCATTAGATCACAAATGACCCGACTCGTCAAGTCACAATTGACCCAACTCATCAGGTCACAATTGACCTGACTCATCAAATCACAATTGACCCGACTCATCAGGTCAAAAACGACCCGACCTTACTCTTTGAGTCAAAAACGACCTGACCTGACCCTCTGAGTCAAAAACGACCTGACATAACTCTCTGGGTCAAAACGACCTAACCTGACTCTCTGGGCCAAAAACGTCCAGACTCCAGATCTGACTAATTTATCCCCAATCTCGGCCAAACCACCACCAAACGACAACACCGATGCAAACAACTCACTCAAATCATCCAATTCAACTATCAACACTTTATGAAATCACCAACAACACTTAAAACAACAATTATTCATCATACAACCATGTAAAGCTCACAAAATCATGATAAATAAATGAATAAACAAAATAGTGGATCTAAACTTGCATATACCTATGAATTAACATAAGAATTACCGGTTTAAGTTGCTAGATTAGATCCTATGGTGATTCGAATAAAAATATACTTACCATGACGTAGGTCTAGGTGAAAATGACTAGAAATGATGAAAATAAGATCAAACAACTCATATACTTGATTGAATTCGTGTGAGAGTTGTTTATCACTCACCAATTCTTCAAAATAACTTGAAATCACTAAACTCCCAACCCGGACATCGAATAACACTCTTCAAACCTCTCAACTTGATGAGATCTTCCTTCACTTGATGTAGATCTAACTTCCGTTGACGTCGATCTTCTAGCGTAGATCTAGAATTTTAATGGAGGAAAAATGTATTTGATTGAGTAAGGAGGATAACGAGCTCAACCAAATAAGAGAATGAAGAAAGTAAACTATTCTCCATGCCTCCATTCCCGAACATCATTTTCTTTCCAATGAAACCGATCTTAGCATCTGATTCAATCCCAATCAAAAGTTATGCCCCGTGCAATTGGTAAAAAATATAGACATGTCTCACATCCCCATAACTAACATATCGAAATATGAGAATGATCCAACCCTCAGGAAATTAATAAAAATGTTTTACGATCCTCCGATACGTAAAATATGGGATGTTACATTCTCCCCCCTTAGGAATTTCTCCCTCAAAATTCCAAACAAGCACAAGAAAGCACAACAATTCTGCATGCCTACCTACCACGAGCAGCCAATTTTACCATCCAAACTAGCATCTACCAAGCCATTCATCCATAGCCTTATCCTTGCACGCAGAATTCTACCAACAATAGTACAAGCTACAATGATGTATGGTGACACAACATTAATGGGTCATACCGACGAAGAGTTCTGGATGAGTCGTCCTTATACTCTCTTCCGTCTCTCACATACAATCGTCATCATCCTCTCTTCACCTCACCTTGATTGATTTAACCGTCTTCCTCCTAAGCTGTTTTATGTCATTGCCCATAACGCGAAGCAGCTAACGAGGTTTCGTAACTACAGGCTCGACTTCTAGGTCTTGTACTATTCCGGAGATACCACCACATTCGAATCATGCACACACTTCCATAGAATGACACATGGAAAGTATTGTGCATACTCGATATCTTCTCGAGTAACTCCAATCTATATACGAGCTTTCCTATCCGCTCGATTATCGAAAATGGTACAACAAACCTTGGAGCTAACTTTCATTTTCTTTCGAACCGAACAACGTTCTTTAACGATAGAATCTTCACAAAAACCATATCGCCAACGTCGAGTTCCAAATCTTTTCGACGCTTATCGGCGTAACTCTTATGACGATCTTCAAATGTCTTCATTCGTTGCCGAACGATCTCGATACAATCTGATGTTTCTCTAATCATCTCAGGCCCAAGTATCAACTTATCTCCAGTCTCTAACCAACAGGACGAAGAATTACAAGGTCTTCCATACAATGCATCGTAGGTGCCATCTCAATGCTCGACTGGTACCTTTTGTTATACACAAACTCTACTAGATGTAGATGATCTTCCCACGATCCTCCGAAGTCCAATACATAAGCTCTTAGGAGATCTTCCAATACTCGGTTAACCCAGTCAGTTTGACGATCAGTTTAGGGATGATAAGCCGTACTCAAACACAACTTGGTTCCAAAGTCTCTTGCAAACTCTTCCAAAACCAACTCGTGAACAATGGATCTCGATCAATTACTATGCTCTTCGGGATATCATGGAATCGAACTATCCATTTAATATAAGGCTCAGCGAACTTCGATGCTGTCCTAGCCGATCTGACAGGAATAAATTTGGCGCTTTTGGTCAAGCGATCCACTATAACCCAAATTCCTTCGTTTCCTGCCCTGGTTCTAGGTAGCCCATCGATGAAATCCATCGATGTCTACTCCCACTTCCATGTCAGAACTTCCAATAGCTGAAGCAATTCACACGGCTTCTTCTATTCAGCTTTCACTAACTGACAGTTCATACACTTGAAAATGAAGTTTCCAACATCCCTTTTCATTCCTTCCCATTAGTAGGCTCGCCTCATGTCCTGATACATCTTGTTACCACCGGGATGAATCGTCAACTTTGAGTGATGACATCCCCTCAGAACCTCATCTCTCATTTCTTTCGAAGCCAACCCTCTCCATCAACCTCAAATTCCTTATCCCTTGGTTCCAACTTCTAGATAATCTCGACAAGCTTCGCATCACACTTTTGGCTTTCGCCAATCCTTTCGATAAGAGTAGGTCTTATCGACAAGCTTGCCAACATTTCAGGTTCTAACTCACACCTAGGCCTGAAATCTAATCCTGCCAAGTACTCGAGGTGCTTCCATTCCAAAAATATCGTTCCTAAACTTGCGTGTCTTCGACTTAACGCATCCGTCACTGTGTTACCTTTACGAGGAGATGGGTTATACCAAAATCATATGATACCAGAAACATTAACCACCATTACTTCCGAAGATTCAAATCCTTTCGGGAGGAAAGATATTTTAACGACTTGTGATCCGTAAACAACTTGAATCGAACTCCCAACAGGTAATGTCTCCACATCTTCAGAGCAAACACGATCGCTTCCAACAACAAATCATGAGTTGGATAATTCCTTTCATGCGGCTTCAGCTGACAACTCGCGTAGGCCACAACTTTATCCTTCTGCATTAGCACTGCTCCAAGTCCAGTGCCGCATGCATCGGTGTATACCATCATTTCTTCATTCCCTCTTGGAATCATCAAAACAGGAGCACTCATTAGTCTCTTTTTCATGATTCAGAAAGCTTTCTTACACTTCGCATCCCAAGTGAACACCTGATTCTTTTTCGTCAGTCCAGTTAATGGTGCAACTATCTTGGAGAAATCCTTGATAAACCAGAGATAATATTCCGCCAACCCAAGGAAACTCCAAAAATCCGTCGCACTCTTAGGTATATTGTAACACCCCGTATTTTCTATGAACGTATAAGTAACAAATAAGAGAATAATTAATTTTTAAAATAAGAATCAAGAGAAACGGGTTGCGCTATTGCATTCATCTCGAAATTCTGCTTCGAAACGAGTCCGAGTTTTCGAGAAACGAAGTCCGTATGAGGGAGATATGACCCTCCGAAGTTTCAGGAATTTTCAGAACCGAAAACAGCTCGAAATTCGAATTCGAAATTCGAATTCAAACGCCAGCGCAAACTGGCCGGGAATTTTCCCGCCTAGGACCAGGTCGACCTGGGGGTCGACACTATGGTCGACCTCCCAGGGACCAGGTCGACCCTATGGTCGACCTGGAGGTCGACCTGGTGACAGAACCTAGTTCTGAGCATGGGTTCATTCTGATGTATCTGGTCACGTTTTCTGTCTAGATTCGTCCGCGTAATCCTATATAAACAGCCTCCTAGCTTCATTCTCTTTACACCATTTCATTCTCTCCTTATGCTGCCTCTGAAATATTATAAATAAATAAAATAATGGCATCGTTACTTTGCTGGAATCAAAACTAGAAATAGTGCATCTTCTTCCAAATCCGAATAAGATTAAAAAGAGAACAACTGCAACTCTTCTTCTATAATCCAACCAAGGCAAGTACAGTTATTTTTAGATGTGAATTTTAATTATGATCGTGACATGGTTGTAAATCTGAATCTGAGGTTATGCATATTCTGTTCTGTTTAGATCTATCCTATTATAACTATTCTGTATCTCTCTTCTTTCTGTTCTATAGCCAGGCTACCACGAGCCTGTGCCAAATCTCATAAGAGATTGACACACGAATGCCAAACTTTTGAGGAAAATAATGAATGATGTATAAATTGGGCATGACTGATCTGTGACTGATTTGAGGAAAGAATATAGGCTGTAGCTAGAACATAAATCTGATACATATGGCTGGACATGTTTGAAACATAAAGTGTATTGAACATATGACTTGAGGCACAGAAGAATATTGGACATATGACTTAGGATTTGGGCGTAAATATTTAACTGTAAATAAGCAATTGATTTAGATGCATAACACATGTTGTAATTCAGGACATAAGTTGGAGGCATATTATATGAGATTGTTTATGACTTAGAATATAAAGGACATAAGTTGTAATTCTAGATCTGGACATACTTTATGTATTATAGTCTGAAATTTAGAAGAAGGAGAATTATTTTGTAGGCGTAAAGACCTATATTAAATAGGATAACCATTAATGTGAACACGCCTAAAAGTGTGTTTTTGGGCATATGACATGCATTGTAATCCATGGCTATATTTGGCATAATTTATATGTAAGGTTTTTGGAGAATATTCTGAACTATGCAAGTTTAACTAAAATTTGGGACATATGTTATATGGTGGATTATGACCATAATTTGGGCATATAAGTTTAGGCTTACTTTATGAATTAGGCAAGATATGTGAATAGGACTTTAAGGAATGTTTAAATCTACTAAAACTGTTATCTGCTTAATATGCTAAATTTGCCTATATCTGTTACCTGTTTAATCTGCTGAATCGCCTAAACTGTTTAATATGTTGAATTGCCTAATCTGCTAATTATGCCTGATCTGATAAATCTGTTGAGTTGCCTAATCTGCTAAATCTGTTGAACCGCCTGAGCTGCTAAATCTGTTAAATCTGTTGAAAAGCTGAATGACTATAATTTGTGTAAAACATGTTAATTTGTTTAGTCTGCTGCGACTTGAAAAGAAGTCAAATCTGTTCAATTGGCATAATTAGTCTGATATTTGTATCATTTGTAATGGAATAAACTGGTTATAATAAAAATGCTGAGACACGAGGTTAGACTCATGTTTTGCGGTAGAAGCCTACCCGGACTAACCGGCTTAACCAGCAACCGCAAACTACTAGTCTAATGTGAGAGGTCGTAGGCATAAATAAAATATGCTTAGACACGAGGTTAGGTCTGGCTTGTGGCAGAAGTCTGCCCGGAACCGCCCGGCTTATCCAGCGGCCACAAGCTACCGACCTAATGTGAGAGGTCTGCGCATTAATATTTAATTAATGCAAATCTGAGATAAATATGATGTCTAAAACGTGTTGGGTAGATAGGGCTAAACCAACTGGACTGATGAATTAATAAACCTGTTTCGTGAATCTGTAGGCCAAATACAAAGTTAGACAATCTGTAAGTCTGTTAAAACTTTATATCTGATCCGTTAGTCTGAAAAACCTATTGACTTGATTTTCTGGTCTGTGAACTAGTTGATTCTGAACTCTGTAGGCCTAAAACTTGTTAACAAGTTAATCTGAAATCTGTTAGTCTGGAGACACAAGGTTAGGAGGGAAAATACTTGTGTCATCTGTTGTTTGGGACCAATATTAGTCAGTAACCCTTTCTAGTATCAAAAATATGACCCAACAGTAGGTTGGGTCCGGGCACGCTTACTGAACTAATTATAAGCGGTTCATTCTGATAATGGCGAGGGGTGTTGATGGTGCTTTCCAACCGGGTAATGTGCGTGCATGGATCCCGGTCTGCCTCTGAGGATGTAAGACGCCGTGACATCTGTAAATAGGTCTGTGTCATTCAAAGGTTGCCACTTTAGGGAGTGATACACCCTTCTGTGGGGCTGGCACAGGGTATTTATGTATTAGGGAGCCGATCGCTTGGGGTAGATTTAGGGTACACTTAGTTCTGTTTGTTTCCGTTGGGGTACCGTCTGTTTCTGTTGGGTGGTAACACCTGTCTGTTCCTGCGTGGTATCGTCTGTTGGGGTGGTAAAGGCCCATTTACTAGTGTACACCTAATTCTAACATTCTGTTTCCATAAGGATTATTCTGTTTCTATTCCTGTACCTTCTGTTCGGGTGGTAAAGGCCCATTATTCTGTATCTGTTTAGACATTAGGGTAACACCAAATCCTGTTATACTAGTATTAGTGCAGAGAAGTGAAATATAAGCAAGAAGCATAACTTGGGCTATATCATTATGTTTCTTCTGTTTAGCTTAAGTATATTAGTAACTCCTGTTGATATTGTCTCTTATCCAGCTTTATTTTCATGTCATGATATTATTATCTGTTCAAATGCTGAAAGTCACTAGACTTGCCAGACTTTATGTCTGACCTTGCTTGTTTTCGCCCCTTCTCTTTCGTTTCCCCCCCAGTTTTGTAGGGTGGACATCTAGGAGCTTGATTTGGACTTTCTCTGCTTGAAGTATCGCTTGGCCTTGGCTCTATCTTTCCATGGCAGTTTATGTTGGGGATTATGATATTAAAAACTATGCATTCTTAAGGCTTTTGTACAAGACTGATATTTTTGTACTTGAATTCTGATATTGTGATTTAAAAAGATGTAACCAAATTTACTTCGGTTTCTGTTGTAATAAAGTTATAAAATTTTCAAGTATTGTTTTATCTGTCTCATAAATTTCTGTTCTGTCTACTAAAACGCTCCATCAAAGTTAAGGCATTCCCTTTGTGAGTGACCTTAACGGGGGTGGAGTGTTACACTTGGTATCAGAGCTGAAGGTTACCAGATTTGATAAAAAGTTTCGGAAAACTTTTTTCAAAAAGGTCTTTAAAAAGGAAGTATTTTCAAAAGTAGAGTTTATTTTGAAAAACATAATCCCCAAAGCCATAGCCTATCTTTCTATCCTTTGTTTTGAATCTTCCCTTTTTCTTTCGTTTCAGCATGTCTGGGGATCTTAAACTTCCTAAGGGCATACCGGTACCGGGCTGGTTCAGGAGGTACTTAGAGGCTAGGGCCAACGATGCAGGCCCAGCAGATATTCCTCCTCCAGCCGCAGCGATTCCCCCTCCTCCGCCCCCTCCTCGTGCAATTGCTTTCTCAAAGATCTGTTAATATTTTAGGGCCATGGGTGGAAAGGATTTCAAGGGAACTGAATCATTCGTAGAAGCGAGGAACTGGCTCAAAGAAACTGAGGATCTATTCGTTATCTTCGAGGTGGACGATAGGCAGAAGGTACAGTTGGCGGTATGGTTTCCCAAGGACGAAGCTTCCTATTGGTGGGAAGTCACTAACGCCGAGGGGCCGATTGAAACATGGATGGATTTTAGAACAAGGTTTGAGACGAAATTCCTCTCGCAAGCTGAACGAAGTCTACAACTGGAAAAGTTCTTATCTCTTAAGCAAGGAAGTATGACGGTCAAGGAATACGTCAACCAGTTCAACCAACTGGCTAGGTTCGGACTAGATTTAGTCAACACCCAGTATAAAAATTCTCTCCGCTTTGTTAAAGGATTGAACGAGCCACTGCACAACCTAGCCATGACCCATGTACCCATGGGAGCGACTTACGAGAGATTGGTGGATATGGAACTACTACACGAGGAAGACAAGGGCAAGAAATATGCAAAGAAGGAAGAACCACAGAACAAGAAAGCATGGCCCAAAAAGGAAACACAAAAGAAGGATGAGAAGCCTGAAGATAAGAAGGAGAAAAAGTGCTTTACTTGTGGAAGCTCGACTCATCTGAACAAGGATTGCAGAAAAAGAAAGGGCACTTGCTTCAACTGTGGTGAGACGGGATACTTCACTAGGGACTGCCCAAAGAAATGAGGGTAAGGACAGAGGGCAGGACCAACTTCTGGAGGGTAGGCGAACACTCTCGAGGCTAGTAGGTAGGATAGAAATAGGGGAACTTTCTGTAGGAGGTATAATTTCTTTATCTGGTTGTTGAGTTAAAGCTCTTTTCTGAGTCTAGCATTTTGATTCTGTAATCGATACTCTGCACTTTAATACTAGTATTGTTTCTGATTCCGCTGTAGACTCAGACCCATAAGGGTTATGACTCATCTAATTATGATAATTTGGGTATCTGTGTTGAGCGTTAAGTTGACTATGACGCATACATTCTGGGTTTTTATCATGCTTAGTTTCCTAAGAATCATTTGGTAATCTGATCTGTATCAGTAGTCTATATGTTTCTGAAAAGGATAGGAGTTTTTACTCAAAGTGTGAAACAGATTTCCAGCTGGACATTTGTTTAATGGGAGTAATTCTTTGAGTATTAATCTGATGTTGATTTCGGTCTTCGGGGTTGATAATTAGGAGTTATTCTCTTAAACCGATGTCTAATGGGAACCTAGCTTTAGTTTTAATTAAACTTGCCTCTATCACTCGACTTTATCCTCCGACCTTTAGGTAGAAACTAATGGGTGTAAACATGTGTTTGAGACATGTTATGTTTGATGGTTTCAAGTGGATGCAAGTGGTTTCTAGTGATTGCTCGTGGATGCATATACACACACTAGGCACTAAATCGGCTCAAAAACACTCTCATACTGCATATGAATGTGTGTGCATTTTTTTTGTGGATGCAAAATAATTGGCTCAGCACATGGATGTTGCATATGAATGAACGGTTGTTCATTCATATAGAAATGATATGTAACAAATAGGAAAATTGCATACGTGTGGAACTCATGACACTGACATAATTCACATTAAGGAGGTCAACTGAATCAGTAGATCGCCTGATCTTTGCATTAGATAAGGAACATATACACACACTTTTGCATATGTTCATACAACATTAGAAGTTTTCTAAGGACAATGGATGCTTGTGGATGATGGTTGAGTAGATGGATGACTGGATGGTAAGACACATTCTTCTTAACTTGAAGATTTCAGGGACGAAATCCTTTAAGGAGGGGAGAATGTAACACCCCATATTTTCTGTGAACGTGTAAGTAACAAATAAGAGAATAATTAATTTTTAAAATAAGAATCAAGGGAAAAGGGTTGTGCCACTGCGTTTGTCCTGAAATTCTGCTTGGAAACGAGTCCGAGTTTTCGAGAAACAGAGTCCGTATGAGGAGATATGACCCTCCGAAGTTTCAGGAATTTTCAGAACCGAAAACAGCTCAAAATTCGAATTCGAATTTCGAACTCAAACGCCAGCGCAGAATGGGCGGGAATTTTCCCGCCCAGGACCAGGCCGACCTGGGGGTCGACACTATGGTTGACCTCCCAGGGACCAGGTCGACCCTATGGTCGACCTGATGACAGAACCCAGTTCTGAGCCTATGTTCATTCTGACGTATCTGGTCACGTTTTCTGTCTAGATTCGTCCGCCTAATCCTATATAAACAGCCTCCTAGCCTCATTCTTTTTACACCATTTCATTCTCTCCTTATGCCGCCTTTGAAATATTATAAATAAATAAAATAATGGCGTCGCTACTCTACTGGAATCAAAACTAGAAATAGTGCATCTTCTTCCAAATCCAAATAAGATTAAAAAGAGAACAACTGCAACTCCTCTTCTATAATCCAACCAAGTTAAGTACAGTTATTTTTAGATGTGATTTTAATTATAATCGTGACATGGTTGTAAATCTGAATCTGAGGTTATGCATATTCTGTTCTGTTTAGATCTGCCCTATTGTAACTATTCTGTATCTCTCTTATTTCTGTTCTATTGCCAGGCTACCACGAGCTTAAGCCAAATCTCATAAGAGATTGACGCAGAATGCCAAACTTCTGGGGAAAATAATGAATGATGCATAAATTGGGCATGATTGATCTGTGACTGATTTGAGGAAAGAATATAGGCTGTAGCTAGAACATAAATCTGAGACATATGGCTGTACATGTTTGAAACATAAAGTGTATTAAACATATGACTTGAGGCATAGAAGAATATTGGACATATGACTTAGGATTTGGACATAAAGATTTAACTGTAAATAAGCAATTGATTTAGACACATAGCACATGTTGTAATTCGGGACATAAGTTGGAGGCATATTATATGAGATTGTTTATGACTTAGAATATAAAGGACATAAGTTGTAATTCTAGATCTGGACATACTTTATGTATTATAGTCTGAAATTTAGAAGAAGGAGAATTATTTTGTAGGCGTAAAGACCTATATTAAATAGGATAACCATTAATGTGAACACGCCTAAAAGTGGGTTTTTGGGTATATGACATGCATTGTAATCCATGGCTATATTTGGCATAATTTATATGTAAGGTTTTTGGAGAATATTCTGAACTATGCAAGTTTAACTAAAATTTGGGACATATGTTATATGGTGGATTATGACCATAATTTGGACATATAAGTTTAGGCTCACTTTATGAATTAGGCAAGATATGTGAATAAGACTTTAAGGAATGTTTAAATCGACTAAAAATGTTATCTGCTTAATATTCTAAATTTGCCTAAATCTGTTACCTATTTAATCTGCTGAATCGCCTAAACTGTTTAATATTTGAATCGCCTAATCTGCTAATTATGCCCAATCTGATAAATCTGTTGAGTTGCCTAATCTGCTAAATTTGTTGAACCGCCTGAGCAGCTAAATCTGTTAAATCTGTTGAAAAGCTGAATGACTGTAATTTGTGTAAAACATGTTAATTTGTTTTGTCTGCTGCGACTTGAAAAGAAGTCAAATCTGTTCAATTGGCATAATTAGTTTGATATTTGTATCATTTGTAATGGAGTAAACTGGTTATAATAAAAATGCTGAGACACGAGGTTAGACTCATGTTTTGCGGTAGAAGCCTGCCGGACCCAACCGGCTTAACCCGCAACCGCAAATTGCTAGTCCAATGTGAGAGGTCGTAGGCATAAATAAAATATGCTTAGACACGAGGTTAGGTCTGGCTTGTGGCAGAAGTCTTCCCAGAACCGCCCGATTTATCCAGCGGCCCCAAGCTACCGACCTAATGTGAGAGGTCTGCGCATTAATATTTAATTAATGCAAATCTGAGATAAATATGATGTCAAAAACGTGTTGGGTAGATAGGGCTAAACCAACTGGACTGATGAATTAATAAACCTGTTTCGTGAATCTGTAGGCCCAATACAAAGTTAGACAATCTGTAAGTCTGTTAAAACTTTACATCTGATCCATTAGTCTGAAAAACCTATTGACTTGATTTTCTGGTCTGTGAACTAGTTGATTCTGAACTCTGTAGGCCTAAATCTTGTTAACAAGTTAACCTGAAATCTGTTAGTCTGGGGACACAAGGTTAGGAGGGAAAATACTTGTGTCATCTGTTGTTTGAGACCCATATTAGTCAGTAACCCTGTCTGGTATCAAAACTATGACCCAACAGTAGGTAGAGTCCGGGCACGCTTACTGAACTAATTATAAGAGGTTCATTCTGATAACGGCGAGGGGTGTTGATGGCGCATTCCAACCGGGTCATGTGCGTGCATGGATCCCGGTCTGCCTCTGAGGATGTAAGACGCCGTGACATCTGTAAATAGGTCTGTGTCATTCAAAGGTTGCCACTTTCGGGAGTGATACACCCTTCTGTGGGGCTGGCATAGGGTATTTATGTATTAGGGCGATCACTTGGGGTAGATTTAGGGTACACTTAGTTCTGTCTGTTTCCGTTGGGGTACCGTCTGTTTCTGTTGGGTGGTAACACCTGTCTGTTCCTGCGTGGTACCGTCTGTTAGGGTGGTAAAGGCCCATTTACTAGTGTACACCTAATTCTAACATTCTGTTTCCGTAAGGATTATTCTGTTTCTGTTCCTGTACCTTCTGTTCGGGTGGTAAAGGCCCATTATTCTGTATCTGTTTAGACATTAGTGTAACACCTAATCCTGTTATACTAGTATTAGTGCAGAGAAGTAAAATACAAGTAAGAAGCATAACTTGGGCTATATCATTCTGTTTCTTCTGTTTAGCTTAAGTATATTAGTTACTCCTGTTGATATTGTCTCTTATCCAGCTTTATTTTCGTGTCATGATATTATTATCTGTTCATATGCTGAAAGTCACTAGACTTGCCAGACTTTATGTCTGACCTTGCTTATTTTCGCCCCTTCTCTTTCGTTCCCCCCCAGGTTTGTAGGGTGGAAATCTAGGAGCTTGATTTGGACTTTCTCTGCTTGAAGTATCGCTTGGCCTTGGCTCTATCTTTCCATGGCAGTTTATGTTGGGGATTATGATTTTAAAAACTATGCATTCTGAAGGCTTTTGTACAAGACTGATATTTTCGTACTTGAATTCTGATATTGTGATTTTAAAAGATGTAACCAAATTTACTTCGGTTTCTGTTGTAATAAAGTTATAAAATTTTCAAGTACTGTTTTATCTATCTCGTAAATTTCTGTTCTGTCTATTAAAACGCTCCATCAAAGTTAAGGCATTCCCTTTGTGAGTGACCTTAACGGAGGTGGGGTGTTACATATATCCCAATCCTGGATTGGTGCCACCTTAGCGAGGTTAACCGCTATTCCATTTCCAGAAACAACATGGCCTAAAAACCTCAATTTTCTCTTCCAAAAGTGGCACTTCGAATCTCAGCTGATGCTTTCGCAAGATTTCCAAAACAACTTGCAAGTGCGTCTTAAGCTCTTCCTCATTCCGGGAGAAGACCATAATATCATCCATGAACACAAGCACGAACTTGTTCAACTGATCTGTGAAAACCCTATTCATAAGATCCTCAAAATACGTCGGCGCGTTACTCAACCCAAATGACATCACCAGCCATTCAGAGAAACCAGATGGTGTCCTAAAAGCTGTATTCGACACACTTTCCTTTGCCACCCTTAATTGGCGGAATCCCGTTGCTAAATCCATATGAGAAAACACGTTGGCTTCGTGAAGATGATCAAACAAGTCATATATCCTCGGCCACAGATACTTGTTATTCTTGGTCGCCTTGTTCAACTCACGATAATCCACACACAATCTCAAAGATCCATCTACCTTTGTTGCAAACACAATTGTTGCACGTTATTCGGACATGCTCCTTCGAATGAATCCTTTTCCCAAAAGGTCACTGTCTTGCACCTTTAATTCTCGTTGTTCCTTAGTCGCCATCCGCCTAAGTGGCACGATGATAGGTCTAGCGCCCTCGACCAAATTGATTCTGAACTCAATATCGCGATGCAGCGAACCCCCTTTGACCTCATCAAAGACATCTCTAAACTCGCTTGGGATCGGCACCGAAGACACTTCCGTGGAATCACAAGCGAATATAAATAGCTTACGAAGATGCCATCTATGGGCTTACATCGAATCACAACCATTCGCTCTTCCACATTCCTACTGTCACCTCCAGCTTCTTGCAATCCACTTTTTCTGCATACCTCTTGAGCCAATCCATACCCAAGATAGACCCAAACCCAACGAAGTTCAAAACAAAGCAATCACACACAAATGAGCAACCATGACCTGATAACACCAAATCCCGACAAATCATACACAAACTGGGCGAACCCCCAATTGGATTTGTCACAATCAATGGCCTATCACAAATCTCGGGTTCTAAACCCAAGCGACAAACAAGCTCATTACAAATGAATGAATGCGATGCTCCAGTATCAAACAACACATGAACTAAAACAACTATAACAGAAAGAATACCTTGAACGACAACCCTATTCCCTTTCTCCTCTATCGTAGGAGCCCTTGAAGAAGATGTTATAACTTCCAAAGCATACGCCTTCACAACCAGCTTACCCTTAGCTAGTTCTGGATAATCCTTTTTGTCGTGCCCAGGCTTTCCGCACTTATAACACTTTCTTCTCAGCTTTTGGATTCTTACAATCCTTGGAATAATGACCCTTCTTCCAGCAGTTGTAGCAAGTCACTTCGCCTTTCTTCTTTTTCTGGTCATAATTTCCTTTCTATTGTTGTTTCTTCCTCATTTTGTTGTTACCACCCTGCTGTGGTTTCGGTTCTTCCTTAACTGCAACAACAGTCTCTTCCTTGCGAAACAAACTCTCATGCCTCACAGCTTTTTTGACGATCTTTTCGTATGAGTCATCTAAGTGATCAACAAGATGATTACAAAGATACTTGTCCAAGCCCATGACAAACTTCTCTTCTTCTAATATGGAGTCTTGACATATGAACGAGCATACTTCGATGAATCTTCGAAGTCAGAAACATACTCCAGCACTGCTCGATCGTTCTGCTTAAGCTAAACAAACTTCTTAAATATAATAGACTTTTGGACAATAGAGATAAACTTTGTCTCAAACTTGACTTGGAATTGCTCCGATGAAATCCCATCTTCTGGAGCCTCTAGAGTGACAGAGTTCCACCAGTCCATTGCTCTGCCTCTAGTTGTCTCGATGCAAGCTTCCTTTTGGTCGCATCATCAATTCCCAAGTCTTTAAAGATCCGAATGCAAGTATAAAGCCACTATTTAATCTCTACAGTCGGCTCCGTCCCTTTAAAGGCTTCCCTCCTATAGTAGTGAAGTCTTTGCATAACTTTGCGAAGTCCACAACCCTACGCACTTGCACCTGAACTCCTATATCTATCGCGAATGTCTCTTGAGCGGGTACCCTCCTCATGGTCGCTGCCATCATGGCCTCAAACATAGCTAGGTAGTCTGGTATACCGCCATTACCCCCTACAGGAACAGTCTCTTCCCTAGCAGCATGTCTCGATGGTCGACGACTCATTCTAAATCTGTAATATAGAATGATTAGTCCATGCACGAGAAAAACCGCAAGTGGAGTTCAAACGCTATTATACTATACACTAATATTTAGTATACATCAATCAAAAATCTAAAAAGTACGTCTCTCATACATAATTATGTCTTCGAACTTTGGCTAAAATCGATAACCTGCTCTAATACCAAATGTGACGACCGCCCATAACTCATATACTTATCAAGGGGAATACTGCGCTGAAAGACATGTCAAGCAGATATGGACAATCATCAGGGTAGAAAGATATGGACGATCATCAGGGTAGAATAATATACGCAGAACCTATCGCATAACTCGCAGCGCAATGATAAAATATAATAGAACATATACAAAGGCAATAATAATGAAGCAGAATTAAGCAAAATCTTAAAACTTTCATATCAACTCGAAAGTATATCCATACAACATTGGATTACACAATAAGAGTCTGTACAATATCCCTCACTACAGTCTCTCAGAGAATACATCAAACAGTAGAAAACAACAAATAGTAGATAATAGAAAACTAATGTGAAAGCCTCCTGCTCGTCATCGCTCAGCAACATCGTCCTCATCAAGATCTATCAGCTGTCACATGCTACTCAGTCTGCCTATCCAAAACCGGATGAATAGCCCATGGTAATAAGAGGAAACATAAAACCTTAAGTCAGACAATAGTCTTAATGAGCGATAAACTACTATCTAACATCATTAATAAAGTATATGAGAATAGGAAGATTAATCAACTAATCTACCATCACACCAGAACCCAACCCGTCTTCCCTACATCCAACAGTGTTAGCCTTTAGAACAATCAACTAGAAACAAACAATACATTCATGGCAACAATTATCAAGCATAGACCATCCTAATCGATATCTCCCTAAGCACAAGTCCCGAAAGCCTAAACCAACATTAGACAAGCACCTAAGAGATATCTCATTTGACGTCGAATAATCTACACAAGATGATACACACAAAATAATCATCATCCATGACTCTGGCTATCATCGCCAATCCTGCTTTTAAATCATCGTTATTCGTATGGACGGCTCAACACCTTGCCATCTGTCAAGGGCTAATGGTAAATCCAAGTTCTAGAAAAACTCCATAAGCCATCGTTCTCGTATTTAGGCCCATCATGCTGTCCAGGGTACTCGACCAACCACTTTTGGTCTTTTGGGCGTCCCATTATACCCCTACTTTGAGTCCGCTAGAACCTATGACAACGATAATCTCTCGACCTTCAGTATCTCTAGCCATCCAACCTGATGACTATTCATAGGCTCAAGCAACTTCTCAAGCACCATTATCCACAAACTCACAAACTTGAGTCGTCTTCACTTTGTTGCATTACAACGATCAACGAACACTTCACAACACTTCGAACATCCCTCCTTCAATTCACTTCGAAACCACGACCACCATCGAGCGAAAACATAAATCATTTGGTCAATATTCGATTCATAGCGTTTCAGCCTGACTCATCAGGTCATAAATGACCGGAGTCATCAGGTCACAAATGACCCAACTCATCAGGTCAAAAATGACCCGACTCATCAGGTCAAAAATGACCTGACCTGACTCTCTGGGTCAAAAATGACCTGACCTGACTCTTTGGGTCAAAAACGACTTGATCACTTGACTCTCTAGGTCAAAAACGACCTGACTCCAGATCTAACCAATCTATCTCCAATCTCGACCAATCCACTTCCAAAGACAACATCAATGCAAACAAATCACCCAAACCATCCAGTTTAACCATCAACACTTTATGAAATCACGAACAACACTTAAGCGACAATTATTCATCATACGACCATATAAATTCACTAAATCATGATAAATAAATGAATAAACAAAATAGTGGATCTAAACTTCCATATACCTATGAATTAACATAAGAATTACCAGTTTAAGTTGCTAGATTAGATCCTATGGTGATTCGAATGAAAATATACTTATCATGATGTAGATTTAGGTGAAAATGACTAGAAATGATGAAAATAAGATCAAACAATCCATATATTTGATTGAATCCATGTGAGAAATGCTTATCACTCACCAATTCTTCAAAATAACTTGAAAACACTAAATTCCCAAACCAAACAGCGAAGAACACTTTTCAAACCTCTCAATTTGATGAGATATTCCTTCACTTGATGTAGATCTAGCTTCCTTTGATGTAGATGTTCGATCTTCTAGCGTAGATCTAGAATTTTAATGGAGCAAAGAAGTATTTGATCGAGCAAGGAGGATCATGAGCTCATCCAAATGGGAGAATGAAGAAAGTAAATTATTCTCCATTCCTCTATCCTCCTATTTGGCTACACCAAATCAACCCATTAATGACTTATTAAACCTGAACAGGAATTGTGCAGGACTAATACATCATTTCTTCCAAACCGCTAAACCAAATCTTTAATATGACCACTCTACGGAATTGGAAACATCATTTCCTTTCCAATAAAACCAATCTCAACACTTGATTCGATCCCAGTCAAAAGTTATTCCCTATACAAAACTGATAGAGGCAAAATGGTCATAATTAAAATTGGTCAATATTATGGATATGTCTCACATCTCCATAACTAACATATCAAAATATGAGAATGATCCAACCCTTAGCGAATTAAATAAAAATGTTTTACGATCCTCCGATACGTAAAATGCGGGCTGTTACAGGGAAACATTTCAACGATGGTGACAACGTGAAAGGATTCAATTATTGTCATTCCATTATCATATATATAATTCGTGAATAATGACGTAATTCTTGAATGGTTGATCACTGTCTTAGCATCGATCATTTTGAAGTTAAGAAACTTTCCCTCGATTAATTTTTTCATGCTTGCATCTTCAGTCTTGTATTCAAGGTCATCCAGAGTTCCTTGGAAGTTCAAGCAGTACATTATACATTGTGTAGACTAATTTCGAGGACATTGAGGATGTAGTTCTTGCATATAAAATTAGTCCTCTTGCAGACATTCTGGGGTTTGACTTTAGTTCCATCGGTTTTTAGTTCTGTGACTACGGGAGCATCTTTAGTAAGAAATTTTGCAAGGTCCAAAGTCAATAGATAAAATAACATCTTTTGCTGTCAAAACTTGAAGTCTATCCTTATAAACTTTTTTGTCCTTTCTCTACAAGATAGTGCAATCATTGGAATCACAGTTGCAAGCTGAGTGTTAGTCACAGTATACGTTAATGCAGAGTTTGTGTTGCTAATTTTGGACATAGTCGTCAACAATAACCAACGATAAATGTTGATTCAAGGTTGTTAGAGGAAAAATTTGTTGAACAGAGTATTTGTTGGATACAATACCGCTTTGATCATTCCCTGATATGTGTTATTATAGTCGGAGTTTAGTTTAAACCATTTCCTTAAAATAATATTGCTAACTCTTCAATGCTTTAAGATGTTAAGCAGTTGTTTTCCAAAATGAAACAGACCCTTCTCGATGATGCTATGTTGCAATCGTAAAGCAACGACGAACTCAAGTGGATTTTTATTAAGAACAGAGTTGTGGGGAGAAGAAGGCAGAAATTTATAATGATTTTCTGTTATACTTCTGTCTATGTATGGCTATGAAGACATGTCTATGTGCTTGAACAATTGTTTTATAAGTAAAATAGTTTCGACGCTTGAGGAAAGGCTGCGACATTCTACTAAAAGACATGACTATTATATTTTTGTTGGTAAAGTGATTTTGAACGGAAAAAAGTAAAACTGTCTGATCATAGTAGCCTAGTATGGCGAAGTGCCTCTAATACGTCTCAACATGCATTGTGCTCCCGCCACGTGTGGACGCGCACGCGCGAGGCGCTACGTTGCACCACATGATAAAATGATAATGCTTTCATGTCTCTCTTTGTTTAGTGGTAGTTGCAATAGAGTCTACATTTTATCGTATATAAGCACATAATTTTCATTTTATTCTACAATGTGTAATTATATTTCAAGACTTATAATGCCTCACATTTTCCAATTGAATACTCATTCATTTCTAATAGACGTAAAAGTCATAGCGGCGATAATACGAAAAAGTAACGTAGAAATAACGGACAATTATAAAACAACATGTAAAACTCTATAATAATCAAATCTAATAGAATTTTAAATTATTTTTATTTCTTAAAATATATATTGAAAAATTCCATTAAAAAAATAATTTCATAAATTTTAGATTTTATAATTGTCAATTTTCAATTCATTTCTTTTATGGAAGTATAAGAGAAATAGCTGGATATATCGAGAATACATCAGAAGGTTTAGAGATAAAACTATATTTTAGAGATTGTTTTGGAAACTACATCAGTAGAAATCCGCTATCAGACTTAGTGCAAACAATATTTTAGAGATTGTTTGGGCCTTACGTCGTTTGCTAGTTGTGCAGATTTGGCTTTTTAGGTCTCTGATTTGGTCTGCTTGGAACTTGGTGGGACATTCTATCTTAGGATGATGGAGCAGGTACTGCTGAAGATTTGGAAGACCGACACACTTTGGGATCTTGGGGTTCCACTTTGGTAGAAGCTTTGGAAGCTCGCTGTTCTTGAGTTGTCAGTGTTCCGAGGTGGGCTATGGGTTTGTGCAGCCTTGGACTACTGACTTTCTTGGAGGCATGCACGATTCTCTTGCACTTTGATTCTCCTTCAGATATTTTGGAGATGATGATGCTGAGGTCTCTTCGCCTTTCACATGCTGTTGTGTTCACCTGCTGCGGTTGAGGATTTGTTTGGAGCTGTTTTTCTCAATTTTTTTGTTATTTCAGGTCTCGTTGTAGTTCGGTTTTTTCTTTCGTTTGTGTACGCACGATTTCTGTTATCCGGAAATCGTTTTTGTGGGCCGTTGGAGAATGAATTGATTATCCCTTTTGGTATAGTCATTTTATTTTGAAAGGAAAAAAACCTAAGTGCAGAGAATATAATACATTGAAACGACTTGTTAAGAAGCAAATGGCACAATTTATCTGTAACGAGCATGCAATATTTACACGTTACCTACACGCATGCATACATCTGTAGTCTATACGCATCTGATACACGCATGTAAGAGCAACTACCATTTCATGTACTACATCTCGAGACCTAAAATAATTTGCCTTTAAGTCAATGAGCGTTTATTAGTAAATTTTGCGTTTGTTACGGTGGATGTTTTTATAGGATTTGACCGACAAACATCTGGCAGGAAAACTAAACTAGTATTGGAATCTTTGTGAAAAATGGAAAATTGCAGTAATGCATACAGGACTGTCCACGGAATGCAGATAATGATATAATGCGAACGAATATCGAATAATTATCTGATCTGTCAACAATCGATAAATCATAGAACATTTTTTTTAATTTAACATGAAGTTCTTTAAACTCAATTGATTACTAATGTGCTAAAAATAGACAAATATGATGATAATACATAAAGTTTGATCAATTAACACATGTTTAGTCTGTATTATATAAACTTTCTACTTGATAAAATCATAAATTAACATATTAATTACAACAAAGTATGCTATTGATTACACTAATTGATAGCTCAATATGATAAAGTGTTATTAATTTACTTTAATTGTATATTATTTTACTTTTCTTCTTGTAACGACTTCCAAATTTACCATTAGAACATAATGACACTAGATTTATTTTGAAATAAAATAATTTCATTAATTTGATTATGAATATAAATTTAAAATTCATATCTTTATTTGAATATATGAAAATTAAAATGAACGTTTAATTCATCACTTATTTGTTTTGAAATTTAGACGTGAAATCGTTATATAAAATAACATTGAAATATTGACTTTTATAAAATGTAAATATTCTTTTAGAAATTTCTATAACAAAAACCACAACATTCGTTTCGTCAAATTCCAATTTCGCTAGCTTTGTTAAAATATTTATACGATCAATTTGCAGCATTGACAAATATAGGCTAACTTTTGCATGATGAGTGAAATATGTAATCATGCAAACTTATTTACATCAGTTGGAACTGTAATATAATTGTGTAAAGGTCCAATACGGCTTGGATAGTACCATATACAAAATATCAGATACTTGCTCAATATTCTTACATCAATTCACAATAAATAAATCTAAACAAATAACTGAAAATTTCTTATTTATATTAATTCATTTCGCCACTAAAAATAAATAAAAAAATCTGTGGGTATGATAAGAAATTTTATTTTAAGCATTAAATATAGATTTCATACGTGTATCAATTTTTTTTACCTATATAAAGTAGTATATTACAAGCATTTTATGTATTAAAAATATACGAAAAATAACTATAATATTGATTAAATCTAATAGATAATTATCGGATATGGACATGGCCATATTCACAAGAGTATTCTTTTCCGGAACATGGCCATTTTGGATGCATATTGCATATATCAGCTCGTTTGAGATTTTGAAATTCATATGCTTATACATGTACACGTACAATTTTGTTTGCAGTATTAGTTGGACGTATCCAAAATGTAAATTAAGTCAATTTATGGTTGAGTTGAGGTTCTTTTTGCACTGTAAAAACGTCATATTAGCTTACAAAATTGTCAAAAGAAGGTTGTTTTCCTTGCTGTTTAACAGGTTGAGCCATCTTCAGTTGTGAAATTTAATTTATTCACTTTTTCATGTCAGTTGAATTATATTATGGGGAAAGATTTATTAGAACATATATTGCTTGATAAATGTTTTTAGTTTAATTATATCAAAGGTAAAGTATTAGGGACAGTTTGACTCAGGTGCGATATAAGTTTCAAAATACAAAAAAACTCATTGTTTTAAAATTTCGTAAATTAGTTCTTTAAAAAAAAAATGTAAAAAATTGCCGAACTTCAAAATTCAATTCAACACATAATCATCCTCATATTCAAGCAAAAAAAAAACAACAACAAAAATAAAAACATTCACGTTCCAACGAATTTTAGCAATTTTCATAAAATTGAAGATATTGCAACAACTATTTCTAAACATTGCAGATTTTCATTTATATTTTGTTGATTTGCTTCAATATTTTAATTAAATTCAAAACCTACACTTATTTAAACATCGAACTTTTGTAGAAAATCATCAAAAAAAATAAAATAAAAATTGCATATAAATGAAAAATATTTCATTTTCAGAAAAATCACAGTAAAAGAAGTCATTATTTGCAATAATTGCTGACATTTCAGCAATTTTTTCACGCAGTAACACACATATACAATATATTGTACGATTATTGCAAATATACCAGCAATTATTCAGAATAATTGCAGATATTGCTGCATTTTTTTTCATTTTTATTATTAGCATTATACTATGTGAATAATTGCTGAAATACCCGTAATTTTTCATAAAAAGTGTTGATTTTTCAGTTTTTCTTTTTCTTTTTGCAGAATCTTTCCTTGAATGTTTACAATTTTTTGAATTTCAAAGCAACAGCGCAAAAAAATAGAAAACACGTTGCTATAGCATATATGGAACTGCTTTACATATAAACCTAGGGGAGGAGCCGCATTGAATAAAGTTTGAAAATAAAAATGCATTTCTAATTTCTACAAAATATTAAATCATAACAATAACATGAATGAAAATTACAAAATGTTTTGCACTTTGGAAAGTACACATGCATAATGATAGAAACAGAATAGATAACGACCAATAGTTGCAACGTCCAGTGACGGTCAAAATAAACAACCGCCATCAGTCGACGTTCGAATTTCCAAATTACACCCGCGAACCGAGAGCATATTTCATTATCTGCTTAAAAAAAACCGCGAACCAAAAAAATAAATAAAATCCAAACCTTACCTTCCACCGCTCCGCTACCGTCCCATGTCGCTTCCTCCAAATTGCTTCTCATTCCCTCCCCTCTACTATTTGATTCCTCTCCAGAACTCCATACAACTCTATTAACCCTTTTTCTATTTTTTTTTTCTATTTGTGCATTTGAATTTGTTGATTATACATTGTTAGATGATAATAGTAGATCGTGCTTGATTTGGGAATACGATTTAACCCGTAATTGAGAAATTAGTTAATTTTCAATTAGAAATCGATAAATATTGTGAATTAGCATTTAATAATATTATGTGTTACTTGGTTGAGTATGGTAATTAGTAGCTTGATTTTTAATATGTAATAAAAATTATGAGTGGTTTAAATTTTGAAAACTATCTTATAATTATTGAGTAATATGTGCGTTGATAAGTTTGTGCTAATGTAAGTCAAAAAATAATGTTTATTTTACATGAAAAGGTTAAAAGTTAAATGAGTTCTATACCTTTTAAAGTTCATATTTTAGGTTAAAAAATTAAAAAAAAAATATTATATTTAAATCGATAAGCTAAAAGAAAAAGGTTTAAAAACAACAAATATTGTACTGAAATCGATTTTCTATAATATTCATAAATGAATTTAAAAGAACAAATATTCTTCCAAAATCGATTTTTGAAAAAATTAAACAATGAACATGGTAATAACAAATAATCTACTAAAATTGATTTTTGAAAATTTTAAGAAATGAATATTAGAAGAACGAATATTCTAGCCAAATAGCTTTTTTTTAAGAAATGAATATACAAGAATAAGTATCCTACCAAATTCGTTTTTATTAAAAAAATTAAATGACTATAATTACAGCAAATGTTGTACTGAAATCGATTTTCTTAAAAGTTCAAAAATAAATATAATAACAACAAATATTCTACTGAATTCTAATAAATTAAAAAAATAAAACTAATAATAACAAATATTCCACTAAAATTGATTTTCTAAAAAGTTAAAAAATGAGTATACAAGATTAAATATTCTTTTAAAGTGGATTTGATTTTTTTTTTTTGAAATGCATATAATGTTGATTTGAAAATAAAAATTAGGTGCTATTTTAAGGAATAGAGCAATAAAAGTTAAAGGCCTTAGTCCCAAAAGGTTTAAATTTATTTTAGAAAATATAACCCTTGGAAGCAAAATTATGCGTTGAAAAGAAGTGAAATGATGTCAAAATACTGAAGTGTGGTGTGTGTGAAGCCTTTAGTCTCAAAAGGCTTTACCTTACTTCTAGAGAATACAGCAAATAAAATTATACCGCTTGAATGCAAAGTTAAGCATATAAGAGAAGTGAAGTGCCGCTGAAATTAGACAGAAGCATGGTGTGTGGAGCCATTAATCCTAAAAAGCTTTACTGCTTTTAAGAGTTTTGGTGTGTAAGGCCTTTAATTAATTAATCAATGTATTTTAGACAAAAGTTATACATGTATTATCCAAATTACTAAAAGATGTTTTTAAATTAGGAACAATATTCGATTATTTTGTAGACCGTAATTGGATGTATGAAATTAGAATTGGAATAAAAGGTTCAGTAAAAGCACATTGCTCTGACGATGTACACGAATTTATTAAATTCACAGTATCCAATAAGCGAAACAACGAGGAACTTTATTGCCATTGCACTAAGCACCAACCATTGAGGTTTTGAAAACAAGATACAATTTAAGTACACTTGTATAAATATAGTTTTGTGCCAAATTATTATTTTTAAGATTGTCATGGAGAACTTGTTGTACTTACAATAATTCCTGTAGTGTTAGAGGCCAAATTTGCTTGATGAATCCAGTTGAAGATATGGTACAAGTTGCAACAACATCAATGTTTCCTACCATTCAAATTGATAATGATGGTGTCAATGTCGAATAAGAACCAAATGTAAGAGAACTTTTATTTATGATTTATTGGATGTTGCGAAGAGACCGTTGTGGGATGGTTGTAATAGTGGATCCGAATTCTCAGTAACCGTTGTATAAATTACTATGAAATCAAAATTTAAATTTGCAGATGCTCGATTGACAGCAGTTGTACAAGTTGCAAAAACACACAATCACCAAATAATTTAATGTGTGATAATCATTATAAAATGGAAAAAATAATGTCAGCTTTCAGTTTGCCCTAACAAAAGGTAGATACTTGTGCAAAGTGTTGCATGTTGTATTAGAAATACGATATTAATCTTAGGAACTACAAAATATATAATGAGGAAATATACAAACCTAGAAAAAAGAAAGGAAAAGATGTTCTGTACAAAAGAATAAATTATTTAATTATCACCCCTAGACTACAAAGGTTATATGCGTCTTCGGTCACGACATGTTATATGTGGTGGTCCAGTGTGAGAACACAAGAAAATAAAACTTTGACACATCCATTAGATGAAGAAGCATGTAAACATTTAGATATGACATATCCTATATTTGCCACAGAGAGCCGCAATGTTTGATTTGGTTTATGAATGGATGAATTTTCACAATTTTCTCACTTTAGTAGTAAGTATTCATCTTAGCCTATTATCGTTACTTCTTATAATTTACCTTCATGAATGTGTATGAAAACCCCATATATGTTTCTCACTATTATCGTACCTCGCCATGATGATCCAACACAAGGAGTCGATGTTTGCCTACAACCATTAATCCAAAAGTTAAAAATACTGGGTTGAAGGAGTTGAAACATTTGACATTCAAAAAAAAAGAATTTTCGTACATACGCTTCTTTGTTACGGATTAATAGTGATTTTCTAATATATAAGAAGTTTTCAGGTTGGAGTGTGGTCTATCGACTAGCTTGTCCTCTGTGACGACCCGAACTTCCCGGCCGGCGTGAACCGAACAAGAAGGCGGATTGCTTTGAGAACACGACATATCAGAACGCAAACATGAGAATATTTCATTGTTATTACAACAATTTCCATCAGAATAAAAGATATCAAAGTTCAAATAAATAATATACAGCGGAAAATATCAGAGATTTAAATTACAAAACAACGGAAAATATAATAAATGTATATAATGTGTAGTGAAAAACATCACTACCACAACTGAAAGAAATACATGGATGCAAAGCATTCCGAATATAGTTCTAGCCGTAATCTAGGACCTATGAAAAGAAATATATGAGAAAACCAAAGCTACGAGCGGCCCATGTGGAAAATATTGGCACCCAGAGTTTAGGTGGAAAACAATAAACTCCGAGTCAGTCATGAGACTGGTGTGAGAACTAAAACAGTTATTTAACTTTATTTTTAAAGTTGGGTAAATCAAGGGACCACGCCATAACATGGAACGGGTTTGCTCCCAAGAATACCATAAAACAAAAAGTGCAATGCTAAAAGGAAAAATGAAGCCATTATAAGACTCAGGTCCCATCACACAATGCAAACACAAACCAGAGGATAGAGTTTTACCTTATAATGGCCAAATAAGCTTGATACGCGAAATCTATTTTTTATTATCATTAGTGCATAGTGAAGAAACCAGCTTCAAATATAAATGTATCAATCACAGACGACATAATACCCTATCTTACTATGTCGCCATATAGGTTGAAACTGAAATCGAAAGTCGCGTATTGGAAATTGGATTCCATCCATGAACCAAGGCAAGGGATCTTCCCTTCCGAATTCGAGACACTCTAGCCTGTGCCTTAGGACTCACCCATAAGTGCACCTGGAGTGGCAGGAGCGGTCCACACCTAACATTTGTGGATTGGCAATTCCTGAACAATACGTTTCCCTGCCCTATGGGGCATAAAATCTGGTCAGTATGTCGACCATCAAACGCCTTTTAGTCGGCCATATCCAAGGTACCTCGTTATCCATCATCCACATAAGTAAAATGTCTGGGTTCCATACCATCATATCATCCACATAAGTAAAACGCCTTTTGGTTCACACCGGGGTGTAAGGCTCGCGAATTAACACTATACACAAAGTTGCGCTATTTAAAGCTGTTCTTTGATCATCAACCACAAAACTCTGCTTTTCAATAAAAGCCTTGATCCATGCAACTCAGCATGCCACATTGTCAATCCATACCATACCATTGATTTCCACCAATATATAACCTCTAAGCTCGTACGTCTCAGAGAAGGGTGTTAAGAAAGAGAATAAATTCTTCGCCACCAAATAAATATATATTTAGCATAGATCAACGAATACAACGCAGAATACAACGTCAAACATACAATCCATTTGCAAGTCCGTTCTGGGTCTGAATGAAACCGGAGGCACCTTATTCCTCATCCCATATGTTTAATACATGAGAGAGGCCCTCGCACATCCGGTCGATCTCTAAGTACGTCTGGACGATCACCACTTATTACCTCATTTAGGGTGTACAGCCCAATCAAGACATCAGTAATCATCCAAACGATGTGAAGATCTCCAGTCTTCAACCACCGTCTTCTTCGACTTTTAGTCGTCGTATCAATTATTCAGAATGAGTTAAACCCGGTCTTTTCGAATAATTCGCATATCTTATAATCAAGTGTTATAAAAACACACCATACGCCTCATTCCAATCCATAATATTCTTTTATTCAAATATTCTTTTCATAATTTAAACCAAATTAAGGTTTATCAAACTAGTCGGGATTAGCGAATCTTATCGAAGTAATCATTTATTTTATTATCACAATCCCAATCTATTCATCCCATGGAGCAAAACTGGTAATACTACATATCTAACACCAATTGTGTTATCGGTAACTTCAATTACCATTTCTCGTTCAAATCTAATTAAAGATTTTACTATTGCATGGAGTAAAATTGGTGGTACTCCATTCTTGAACCTTTCTTGAATTTGGTAAATTTAGTTACCTCATTCACATTCCAATCTATTTAAAGATTCATTAATACTCTAACTTGGTTTTAATCTCAAAAATTATTACTTAATTATTATTCAACTTTAGGAAATTAATCCTGCCTTTACGTGGGTTAAAGAACAAATGTTATTTAAAACACAGTTCACGATAAACCCAAAATCATCTTCCATCAAAATGGAATCTTTACGGAAATCTGATCATTATATAATTGATATAAATTCCGTATCGGACTAATACTATAAGTGGAATAGAGGCAAAGCCTTTTAAATTCCAATAATAGTAACGGTCTTCCTTCACCGAAGCTCATCTCGATTATTACCAAATCAAACTCCATTCAATTCATTTTCAGTTCTTTACTTAAGTTGATAAACAACTTATTCAGATAAAAACATATTTTATCTTTACAAACTTGGAATATTTCATCCAAAATCATTTATTATGATTTTACATAATTTATTCATATTTTTAATAATTTTAATAAGGTCCTTACAGTTGGTTTCCAATATCGGCTACCGAACTGCATCCATAACGACCTTTTACAAAACTGATTTGGACATATCTTAAAACCTAACTGTTAGATTTCAAATCTCTTTTTATCATTCGGAAGCTCTTTTTGATACGAACCCAACGTTTCCGGTTTCAGGAGAATTCGACGGTCGAATCTCCCGTTATGTCAATTCGAAGTTAATGCTTGAAATTCGTGAATGGTCGCTGCGCGGTACGTTCTATTCAAACCATTTAACTATATATAATATATTTCGTCCATTTCCTTTCTAAAACGTTTATAAATTTGTTTTAAAAACGATTCCAATTTCTATTTCAATTTTAAATCAAAATTGAATATTCTATATCATTATAATATTAAAATGATAACATTTTCAAAATATCAGTTTTTTTTTGGCAAAGCCGACGAGGTTGAATGGGCCCCTACCATTTTTATTAATATACCGAAGACGATTACATAGAAACAAAGGCAGATAAAAACAAAGAGAAAATAGGGACAACACGATATATCAACGCTAACAGAAACTAAACATAACACGTAATTACAAAAACTGCAAGGGGCAGTAAAAGTTAGCTTCCAAAAATTCCTGGATCATAAGCAAATTTCAGAAATTTCAAACCATCTCTCAAGTCATGCCAAAGGATCTGCTTCAACTGAACACCATTCAAGGCTTGCGCATTATCAAAGATCTGCTTATTTCTCTGATTCCATATTCGCCATACAAATATTTTTAGCACATACAAATAAATTCTTGCTCTACTTGTTCTGCCTTTGGTTTTAGCTTTTATTTCCTCCCACTCAAGTTCGTTGGTGCATTGCATATTACTCATTCCAATATGTGCAAGCATACCACTCCATAGGTTGCGTATGAAGGTGCATTCGAAAAATAAATGGCAAGTGGTCTCAGCATCTGAACGACAGAAGCTGCAAATTGGCTCCACTAGCATTCCTCTAATCCGTAGCTTATCTTTAGTCAAGAGTGAATTATGAACAATTTTCCAGAGGCTGAAGTTGTTTTTAGCTGAGTTGTCCTTCCTCCACACAATTTTATGCCAACTGCATATAGGTAGAACTGAAGCACCAAAGAGAGAGTACTGTACATAAATTTAATAGAATAGTGTTCACCTTTTTATTTCCAGAGAGCTACAGAGCCAACGTCAGTTGCTTTCCAATTGCTCTTAATAGTGGCCCAAACATTTTGCATGTTTTGATTAGTAGTAACAGGAAGCTTCACATTATTATTTTGCATGTAGCTCTCCATCTTGCTGTTAAGACTAATGCCACTTTGTAACATGTCACAGTAAGTCATAGAGTTCGATAGAATAACTCCGTAATCGCCCCAAGGATCGTTCCAAAAATTGATCTTATGATACAATTTCTGGCCAAACTTGAAATATGGAAGGAAGATATGCCTAAGCTTAATTAAGCTCTGCCATGTCCAACTCATTCCACCTTTCACAGTTACAGTCCAAAAAGTTTCCTCTTTAAGCACATACTTGTAAGACCATTCCATCCACTGGCTATGTTTTCTAGAAAAAATAGCATTCATGTGTTTCCCTAGTGCAACCCTATTCCAAATATACATCTTAGTGATACCTACCCCCCCCCGGTCGATGGGATTTTCCAGAGTTTTGAAAGCGGTAGGCGCTAAGTATTTCATGTGAATATTACCCTTCTAGAGAAACCGCATGAAAGCGGTCCTCACCATAACTAGCAGTTTTTTAGGAAGAATATACGTACGTGCCCAGTACACGTGCAAAGCGACAATTACAGACTTAATCAAAGTAACTCTACCCGCTTGAGACAACATCCTAGTCGACTAGCATTCATGTCTGTCTGTAATTCTCGCACACAAAGGGGCACATTGACGAGTAGTAATTCTCGAAGTTGGAAACGGCAACTCGAGATAAGTCATAGTTGATTCACTGTGATTGAGGCCAGTTTGCGCAGTAATTTGCAAGATTTGTTAATTGGTAATTCTAGCAGCGAGGAATTCATATTTCTCAAGATTAATACACAAACCGGTCATTTAATAGAAGTTGTCAAGGGTGCTAAAAATATTAGACAGCGTGTCACTATCAGGTTTGCAGAAGATAATTAGTGCTAAAAACATTAGACAATGTGTCACTATCAGGTTTGCAGAGAAGATAATTAAATCATCGGCGAACATCAATGAAGTAATAACAGGCTCACTACATTTAGGAAAAAGTTTAAACTAACCCGAGCTAACCAGGCCATTCAACATTCCCGTAAGTAATTGCATGACAACGATAAAAAGGTACGCGGAGATGGGATTTCCCTGCCGAATGCCTTGCCTACTTTCAAAAAAACCAACTGAAGATCCATTGACGTTAACAGAAAAGTGCGCTGTACTAATACAAGCATAAATTCAAGCATTGAAAGTAGCGGGGAATTTCATATAACTCAAAATTCTAATTACAACAAACCATTGAACAGTGTAATGGCATATATTTATTATAAAATGTTTTTGATATTCATTATAAAATGAATAAAATCGATAGAAAATTCCGTTCGAGTTAAAATGGCATATATTTATTTAACTCGGTTTCATATTCATTTCAGTTATGAATATTTCAATATTTTCGTGTTTATCCAGAATCGAACATCAAAACCATATGTTGATTCTTTACTGAATAGTATTTTAAAATATTCGTTATTTCTGAATTGGAACCAGACTAATCAATTACCATATAATTTTATTTATATGGATTCCGTACATCGCATATCTTCAAAAATAGTGATAAACAATTGTTAAACATTCCATTCACATCCAGAGTGCAATTTACCACTGTATAAGCATTAAATAATTAAATAACGCTTATAACAATCTGTCAATCAACCAGTTGACATATAATTAAATCCAAGGGAGATGTGAATTAATTATCATCCCAGACCCATGTGGGGTTTTCAAACAACAATAATAAATTTAAATTCATTACTAAATAATGAATTTAATCATAAATAGTTCAGTTCGAGTTATTTTTCAAATAAACTAATTTTCACTGTTCAAATTATAAATGGATATTTATAATTTAATTTCAACTACCACAAATTTATTAACATTATTTTTAATATGTTCAGAACCACAGTCAGAACATAATACAGTCTATCAGATCATCCATGGGTTTTCAAACAATAGTGAGGTGAGCTAACAGGCATCGTACTACATTTGTGATAATTAAAACTGATAAAAATCAGCACTGGCAATTGCTACATTCAGTTATAAAATAAATAACTGTGCAAATATTTTGAGTGAGAAAGTTCTCACATTGATTTCCACTCCGTCAGTCTTTAGTTGAGGATTTTAATTTTAAACTGAATTAAACGAACGTTTAATTTAGATCAAAATTCAACTTGCTTCGTTTACGTTTTGGTCAGTTCCTGTTGTAGAGCTCGACTCCACGATTGCACCGCAACTGAAACCGTCAAATTCTGACGTAGGATTAACAAGTTAAGGTCTTTTATTCATTAAACAATTTAAATATATAATTAAAGTAAATTAATTAAATAATATTTTACTTAATTATATCCTAATCCTTCTTCGTTAACTTCTGCACCGTGAACCAAAAAATCCCGCTCCGATCCTTCCCTTGCACACCCTCCTCGAGGCGCTCTGGCGATGATCGACTACCACCGCATGAACAAGCTCCGGCTCCTCTCCCATCGCCGGTAGTCACAGCGGATTCGGTGGCCCCTGCGCCTTCCAATCAAGGCACGAACGGCGAACTAGTATGGCCTGAAATCGCTCAAACCACCGACCCATATTTGATCATACCCGTACCAAATTCAAGTGCTAAGGAATCTCTATAATTTTTGTTTATCGCCATGATCTAATTCACTCTAATTTGGTGGTGATTGGGGAGAGATGAATCAAAGGTTTTGGGCCATTAATTGGAGCCGGCGGTTGTGAATGTGATAAGTTAGGGTTGGCTAGGGTTTGGCCCTTTTATACCATAATTTATAATAATATTGAATTCATTTAATTACTTTTCTTTAAAATTTCGCGTCCGAACTCCAAACGAGACCCAACGACTGTCGTTCCTAACCAAACCCGCATTCCGAACACAATGGGATATGCTTCGTAAGCCAATTCGAATGTTTTGATCAGTTTTGGTCAAAATTAAAATATAAATTAATATAACGTTCAATATTGAATTTGAACGTACATTTTAATTTATTGCGGCCACATACTGACTCCAAAAATTATGAAATTTGAAACCTAGCTATGTTTTGACGATACGATCCTAACAAAATTAATTTCGTCGAATTTGGAGATCGTTTGAAAAATAGCCTTTTAATCAGCTTATTAAATTTATAACTGAAAGTCTCATTTAAATTTACCATGCTTACATATAAAATCCAATTGAGATGAAATTTTAAACCTGACAATAATTTGACATTCCGGATCTAACAAAATCAATTTTGTCGAAAACAGAAGTCGTTTGCATAATGACTATTTTAATGGCTATTTATAATACATATATATATATATATATTCCATAACGACTATTCTAAATTTTAAACTGGACATAACTTACAATTTATAAAGTGAAATCTCAATTTTTCACATTCGTTAGAAAGATATAATCAATTAAAGTTCAAAGTATATTGAATTCTGTATAATCAATTAAAGTTCAAAACCAAATTTTCAAACTACCGCACCATTACGAATTCGTTTTAATTAAATATTTAAGTTCATACATTCTATCTTCGATTTAAATAAAATTTAAATTGTTAATTCTCAAAATAAATCAATTTAAAATCCACTAAAATCAATTAATTTTTTTTAAATTGGTTCCAAAATTCCGGGTTGTTATAATCTCCCCCACTTAAAACTTTTTCGTCCTCGAAAAAGGAACAGAGCTGAAAGTCGTTTAACTAACCAACTCAACTTTCATTCTGGCTTAAGTTCTTCAACTTTTCAGTTTCTAAGAACTTTCAAATTTCTCTGAAATTTGGCTAACACCCTAAATTTCTGAAAAATTCGTCATAACCTCGTTTGTACGCGGGGGGGGGGGGGGGGGGGGGGGGGGGTGGAGGGTCTGAAAACTTTATTGGGCCGTATTAGGCACCCAATAAATTAATATATCGCATACAAATCAAATGTGAATTATCTATGCTCAAGGGAGATATGTAAAAAAATCATTCCAGTGATGCGAATTAGTCATAATCCATGTCCTGTATCTAAAACAAGGGAGATGTGTACATTTTTGTCATCTCCTGACTTGTGTAGGGTTTGTTATTAAATCCTACCATCTACTGCTATAGGTTATTAAGTCCATAATCAGTCCTCATTTCAACCTGTAGTTCTGTCCTCGCATCTCGCTCGTATGGTAATCCAAACATTGTCATATAAGCACCAAATGCTTATATGGAATATTATATGCTATGCTATCTTCCATGAAGTATGCCATGCGGTGTGGTTCATAATTTATTTTTTATTATCCTATGGTGTATGTTTTAATTTCACAAAGAACAACCATCGCACGCATCCAAATCACTCACAATAGTTTATAATAAATAAATTGCGCAACCAACTCATTAAGGTGCACTTGTTTGTCGGGCACACAAATTTATTTCTTTACTCAACTTTAACTCAACAACCTGTTCAATATATATACATGTACATATCTATCTATATATATAAATCCAATTTGAACTAAATTTTCAATTCAGATGTACATTATATTTGATTTGGCTTTATTTATCATTCATTCTCATATTGGTTTTATCATTCCAATATTTTAATTAGTCAAACTAACTATCATCCATCACGACAAGCAATTAATTAGATGATTAGCTTTTCAATTATATAGCTTTAATACACTTAAAATCATATTTTCAATGCCAAATCACAAACAATAAACTCTAACTAAGCTTTTGGTTCTCACACCAGTCAGTTGGAAATATATAGATATCCCACTTTCGAAACTCGAACATAAACACTAATGATGGCGCCCCATCATCAAAATCATCCCCGGGCGACTAGAGTGTGATTTTATATCTATTCAGCATATTTGAGACTTCGTATACACGTTTACAAGGCGTATGTGCAAAATCTACCTATACTCGATAGTCCAAATTCAATATAAAATAAAATACTTAAATACGTATAATAAGTTATAACTTTCAAAATTAAATTCGTTTTTTATTCATTTTAAATAACACTCTTCAAACTCATTCTAGGGAATTACTAACCCTCTCTAATGAGTCATTCTTATAGGATGTTACTAATCCTATCCCTAATGAATTCTTTCGTTTGGTGCTAACGGGTCTTGTTCTCGAGCTTTGTAAATCAAAGCTCTAATACCAAATGTGACGACCCAAACTTCCCGGCCGGCGTGAACCGAACAAGATGGCGGATTGCTTTGAGAGCATGACACATCAAAACGCAAACATAAAACATTTCATTGCTATTACAATAATATCCATCAGAATACAAGATATCAGAGTTCAAATAAATAATATACTGCGGAAAATATCAGAGATTTAAATTACAAAACAACGGAAAAATATAATACATGTATATAATGTGCAGCGGAAAATATCAAGTACCACAACAGAAATAAATACATGGATACAAAGCATTCCGAATATAGCTCCAGCCGTAATCCAGGATCCTATGAAAAGAAATATCTGCAAAAACGAAAATTACAGGCTACCCATGTGGAAAATATGGGCACCCAGAGTTTTGGCGGAAAACAATAAACTCCGAGTCAGTTATGGGATTGGTGTGAGAACTAAAACAGTTATTTAACTTTATTTTTAAAGTTGGGTAAATCAAGGGACCACGCCGTATAACACGGAACGGGTTTGCTCCTAAGAATACCATAAAACAAACAGCGCAATGCTAAAAGGAAAAATGAAACCATTATAAGACTCATGTCCTATCACTCAATGCAAACACAAACAGAGGATAGAGTTTACCTTATAATGGCCAAATATGCTTGATACACAAATCTATCTTTTATTATCATTAGTGCATAGTGAAGATACCAGCTTCAAATATAAATGTATCGATTATAGACGGTATAGTACCCCATCCTACTATGTCGTCATATAGGTTTACAATTGAAAACGAAAATCGCGTATTGGAAATTGGATTCCATCTGTGAATAAGGCAAGGGATCTTCCCTTCTGAATTCGATACACTCTAGCCTGTGCCTCAGGACTCACCCGCAAGTGCACCTGGAGCGGCAAGGCCGGTCCACACCTAACGTTTGTGGATTGACAATTCCTGAACAATACGTTTCCCTGCCCTATGGGGCATAAAATATGGTCAGTATGTCGACCATCAAAGGCCTTTTAGTCGGCCATATCTGAGGTACCTCGTTATCCATCATCCACATAAGTAAAATGTCTGGGCTCCATACCATGACATCACTCCTAGCTAGAAAGAAATGCATGCCCTCCCGGTGGTCCTCTTCCGTTTTTGGTTCACACCGGGGTATGAGGCTCGTGAATTAACACTATACACAAAACCGCGCTATTTAAAACTGTGCTTTGATCATCAACCACAAGAATCTGCTTTTCAACAAAAGCCTTGGTCCATGCAACTCAGCATACCACATTGTCAATCCATACCATACCATACCATTGATTTCCACCAATATATAACCTGTAAGCTCGTACATCTTAGAGAAGGGTGTTAAGCAAGAGAATAAATTCTCCGCTACCAAAGATAATATATTTAGCAGTGGTCAACGAATAAAGCGCAGCGTACAACGTCAGACATACAATCCATTTGCAAGTCCGTTATGGGTCTGAACGAAAGCGGAGCACCTTATTCCTCATCCCATATGTCTAATACAAGAGAGAGGCCCTCGCATATCTGGTTTATCTCCAAGTACGTCTGGACGATCACCACTTATTACCTCGTCTTGGGTGTACAACCCAATCAAGACATTAGTAATCACCCAAACGATGTGAAGATCTCTAGTCTTCAACCACCGTCTTCTTCGACTTTTAGCCGTCGTATCAGTTATTCATAATGAGTTAAACCCGGTCTTTCTGAATAATTCACGTATCTTATAATCAAGTGTTATAAAAACACATCATACGCCTCATTCCAGTCTAGAATATTCTTTTATTCAAATATTCTTTTCACCATTTAAACCGAATTAAGGTTTATCAAACTAGTCGGGATTAGCGAAACTTATCGAAGTAACCATTTATTTTATTATCACAATCCCAACCTATTCATCCCATGGAGCAAAACTGGTAATACTCCATATTTAACACCAATTGTGTTATCGGTAAATTCAATTACCATTTCTCGTTCAAATCTAATTAAAGATTTTACTATCGCATGGAGTAAAACTGGTTGTACTCCATTCTCGAACCTTTCTTGAATTTGGTTAATTTAGTTACCTCATTTACATTCCAATCTAATTAAAGATTCATTAATACTCCAACTTGGTTTTAATCTCAAAAATCATTACTTAATGATTGTACAACTTTAGGAAATTAATCCTGTCTTTACTTGGGTTAAAGAACAAATGTTATTTAAAACACAGTCCACGATAAACCCAAAATCATCTTCCATCAAAATGGAATCTTCAAGGAAATCTTGATCAGTATATAATTGATATGAATTTCCATATCAGACTAATACTATAAGTGGAATAGCGGCAAAGCCTTTTAAATTCCACAAATAGTAACGATCTTCATCACAGAAGCTCATCTCAATTATCACCAAAATGAACTCCATTCGATCTCTTTTCAGTTCTTTACTTAAGTTGATAAACAACTTATTCAGATAAAAACATATTTTATCTTTACAAACTTGGAATATTTCATCCAAAATCATTTCAAATCATTTATTATGATTTTACATAAATTATTCATATTTTTAATAATTTTAATAAGGCCCTTACAGTCGGTTTCCAATATCGGCCACCGAACTGCATCCATAGTGACTTTTTTCAAACATGATTTGGATATTTCTTAAAATATAAACGTTATATTTAAAATCACTTATTATCATTCGAAATCTCTTTTCGATACGAACCCAACGGTTCCGATTTTAGGAGAATCCGACGGTCAGATCTCCCGTTATGCCAATTTAAAGTTAATGATAGTAATTCATGAACTGTCGCTACGTGATACGTTCTATTCAAACCATTAAATATGTTATTTAAATTTAAGTTTTATAAATTACTTAAATAAAAATGACACAAATTGAGTCAGTTCAACAATTAAATTCTGGTTTGATAGTTGTTTAACTTCATTATTCTAATGGTAATGATTTTTGTTCGTATACTGAAATTCAAATTCATTTAGCTCATTATAATTAAGAATAAATTGGAATTTAAAATTAGTTTTTTAAATTCCAATCAAATAATTAAGTAAAATTCTATTTAAAATTTAGGTTGTTACATAATTAAGCCAAGAAATTTGCTTCTCACACCGTAAAGAAAATACTCGTGTTTCCTCTATACAATGAGGATGTAACAACCTAGAATTTTGGAACCAATTTAAAATTTATTTTTAATTGATTTTAATGGATTTTAAATATTCGAAAATGATTTATTTTGAGAATTAACGATTTAAAACTTATTTAAATCAAAGTGAACTTATAAATTTAAATATTTAATTAAAACGAACTCGTAATGGTGCGGTAGTTTGAAAATTTGGTTTTGAAATTTAATTGATTATACATATTTCAATATAAGTTGGATTTCTGTAAAACGAGAAACATTAGAATCTATTTAACTATATCTTTCTAAGAATGTGAAAAAGTGAGATTTCACTTTATAAATTGTAAGTTATGTCCAGTTTAAAATTTAGAATAGTCGTTATGGAATATATATATATATATATTAATATTATGTATAGCCCTTAAAAATAGCCATTTTGCGAATGACCTCCATTTTTGATGAAATTAATTTTGTTGGATCCGGAATGTCAAATTATTGTCAGGTTTAATATTTCAGCTCAATTGGATTTCATATGTAAGCATGGTAAATTTAAAAGGAATTTCAGTTATAAATTTAATAAGCTGATTAAAAGGCCATTTTTCAAATGGTCTCTAAATTTGATGAAATTAATTTTGTTAGCATCGTATCATCAAAATATAGCTAGGTTTCGAATTTCATAATTTATGGAGTCGGTATGTGGCCCCGGTAAATTAAAATGTACGTTCAAATTCAATATTAAACATTATATTAATTTATATTTTAATTTTGACCAAAGCTGATCAAAACAGTCGAATTGGCTTACGAAACATATTCCATTATGTTCGGAATGAGGGTATTTGGTAAGGAGCGACAGTCGTGGGGTCTCGCTTGGAGTTCGGACATGAAATTTTGAAGAAAAGTAATTAAATGAATTTAATATTATTATAAATTTTGGTATAAAAGGGCCAAACCCTAGCCAACCCTAACTTATCACGTTCACAACCACCGGCTCCAATTATTGGCTTGAAACCTTTGATTCTGCTTTCCCCAATCACCATCTAATTAGGGCGAATTAGATCATGGTGATAAAACCAAAACTATAGAGATTTATGAGCTCTTGAATTTGGTATGGGTATGATCAAATATAGGTTAGTGGTTTGAGCGATTTCAGGCCATATAGGGCTACTGTTCGTGCCCTGATTGGCGTAAGGGCCACCGGATCCGCCGTGACTGCCGGCGATGGGAAAGGAGTCGGAGCTCGTTCATGTGGTGGTAGTCGATCATCACCAGAGCGCTTCGAGGGGGTGCGCAAGGGAAGGATCGTAGCGGGATTTTTGGGTTCACGGTGTAGAAGTTAACGAAGAAGGATAAGGATATAATTAAGTAAAATATTATTTAATTAATTTACTTTAATTATATATTTAAATTGTTTAATGAATGAAAGACCTTAACTTATTCATCCTACGTCAAAATTCAATGATTTCAGTTGCGATGCAATCGTGGAGTCGAGCTCTTCAGCATGGAACTGGCCAAAACGGAAACGGAGCAAGTTGAATTTTGAGCTAAATTAAACGTTCGTTTGATTTAGTTTAAAATAAAATCCTCAATTAAAGACTGACGGTGTGGAAGTCAAAGTGAGAACTTTCTCACTCAAAATATTTATACAGTTATATATTTTATAACTGAATGTAGCGATTGCCATATCAGTTTTAATTATCACAAATGTTGTACGGTGTCGGTTTGCTCACCTCACTGTTAAAACCCATGGATGATCTGATTGAATGTATTATGTTCTGATTGTGATTCTGAACATATTAAAAATAATGTTAATAAATTTATGGTAGTTGAAATTAAATTATAAATATCCATTTATAATTTGAACAGTGAAAATTAGTTTATTTGAAAAATAATTCGAATTGATCTATTTATGATTAAATTCATTATTCAGTAAAGAATTTAAATTTATTATTGTTGTTTGGAAACCCCACACGGGTCTAGGGATGATAATTAATTCACATCTCCCTTGGATATAATTATATGTCAACCGATTGATTGACAGAGTGTTATAAGCGTTATTTAATTATTTAATGCTTATATAGTTGTAAATTGCACTCTAGATGTGAATGGAATGTTTAATAGTTGTTTATCATTATTTTTGAATGCACGCGATGCATGTAATCCTTATAAATAAAATTATATGGTAATTGATTGAGTCTGATTCCAATTCAGAAATAACGAATATTTTATAATAATATTCAATGAAGAATCAAAATATGATTTTGATGTCCGATTTTGGATGGCCACGAAAATATTGAAATATTCATAACCGAAAAGAATATGAAGCCGAGTTAAGTAAATATACGCCATTTCAACTCGAACAGAATTTTCTATCGATTTTATTCATTTTATAATGAATATCGAAAATTTGATTTCAAAATCTGATATTTTGAAAATGTTATCATTTAAATATTATAATGATATGAAATATTCAATTTTGATTTAAAATTGAAATGGAAGTTGGAATCATTTTTAAACTGGATTGAATTTGAATGGGTGTATTTAATTTTAGGAGGTAGATTTATTAAGTTGATATTATTTATTTGGTAACTCCCTTCTCGTGTAAATAAAAGGTTTTGCGTATTCTTCATTTCTCTTCAAAAATTCCTCTGTCTCCTTCTCTCTTTCCTTTCCGAGGCTAGATCTCAAACTCAATTAAAAATGAAAAATTCTCAAATCAAATTGCAAGAAAAAAATGATTCAAACAAAAGAAACAAAGAAATCAAGAATCGAAAGGAAAAATTCCTCTCTCTCCCTTCTCATTTGAAAGGAAGAAGTCACGTTCTTCTCAAAATCCCACCTCATTGTTTCGGTTATAACTTCTAAAACTCTAATCCAAATTATCTGATTGTTTTTTTGTTGGAGAGAAATCTCAAAATGGAAGAACTTTCCTTTAGATCACTTTCAGGTTTTTAGGTAGATGATTTTCGAAATTCTCATGGAAGAGAGGCAATTTTCTGATGCAGCATTTAAATTCCAAAAATGCATAACCTCGGTTTTTGAACCATAACTTTCAACTCATAATTCTAAAATCAATGATTCTTTTTCTGTTGGAAATCTGGTTCAAAACGGAACTACTTTTTTGCTTGCTACTTTTGCAAATTGGAAATCAGTATACCTAAAAATCTAGTAGAACTGAGTGGATTTTTTATTCTGGTCTTTGAGCCAGAAATTATTGATTTGTTTTCAACGACCATAACTTCCTGTTAGAAAACTCGAATCCACTTTTTTTTATTTCTGAAGTTGAAATAGCTATAACTATCATTTTGAACATTTTTTTAGATTTCAAAATTTTCTATGTTGAAATCGCAATGTTTTCAAGCACATTTTTGGGTCCTAATTTTTGATCCGAAAGTTTATATGTATCCGTTTTGGTCGTGTCTTCCTCATATTTTATCGAAAACTATTTTTCTTAAATAGAAGAGAAAAGAATTTTCAAAAAAAAATTTAGTTTATAACTTTTTCAAATTATGAGGTTAGCTGGTCCATAAATAAATTTCAAAATGATCAATTTTTTTATTTAGCTTTGTAGATTTTGGGAATAATTCAAATTCAACTTCCCAAGCCAAAATCTCTCTACCTCCTCCTTGCGCGCAACCAGGTTGCGCAACCCCTACTTCCGACCACCTTTGTCAACCCAGCCTTAAGCCTCGACCTGCTATGTATGTGTGTGTATGATGTGAGTAGCTGCATGTGCGTTTGTATTTTTGTTGTGTTTGGAATTAAGAAATATTGTGGTGAAGTGGTAGTGAAACCAACCAGAGCTGTGAAACCCCATAGTGCACCTAGCTTGGTCTGCAGGTACCACATAAGTGGCTGATCTTAGCGTATTTACATGGTAAAACCTCAGCATGCCATTCCGGGTTTCGAACTCGCATTGTTATTAACTCGACACAAGTCATTATCCGCTGGGATAATGCTGCGGACGGTTGGAGGTATATTTTGTTGTATGCAATATTTTATATAGTATATATATAATTTGCTCCACGCAAATGTATATACATATTTTGTAAAATAAGAAGGATTGTTGATATGGAATTGTTGTTGGCTTGTGATTTGATCGTCTGGAGTTCTCGTGGAGAAATTCGGATTCGAGATTGTTGCTTAGTTTGTGGTTTTGTTTGTAGTAGTTTTGATTCCGTTCGAGTTCCCATATCTATTCATCTTTGGTTGTCAATCTTATTTGCCACGCAAGGTGAGAATTCTTGCTCACGATTAACATTTTCATTTAGTAATTTAACACGCCTTGAAATACATATGAAATGTCAGGATTACTCTTGAAATCCTAATTTGTTTATTATAAATTTATGCGCATGTGATATGCACAATTTTGACATGTATGACACGAATTTCTTGCAAGCAATAATTGATTGTTGTGATAAATTATGATGTATTTATTATATCTGTAGTGTTGTATATATTTGGTCTCACACTGCAAGTTCCATATAGATATGTAAAATCACTATGGGTTGAAATGATATATACTCAAGCCACTGTATAAATTTTGGAAATAAAGCTGAATTTACTGAAATGCAGGTTGAAATGAAAAATACCCGTAAATTGAATATTAAATAAATTGAAACGATATATATATATATATATATATATATATATATATGCATGTATATTTCATTATCACTTGGCCTGGGTGGAAAATTATATATGCACATCGTTGTTCTATTTTGAAATTATTTTCTGAATTTATAAAAATATTCTGATTTGATTAAAGTATTTTAGAAATCTAAATTTAGAACTTTATTTAAGCTTATATTTTGATAATTTAATAATGCTTTAAATTTGGATTATATGTTATACAAATTTAATTTGTAAGTTAATATACATTTATATATACAAATTTAAGTTTTTTTTAAATTCAAATAATTTAAATTATTTTACAAGTAAATAAATAATTATTTTAACATAATTTAATTATTATTTAAAATATAGAACTATGTAAGTATAGAATTTTATAAAATATAAACATATAAAGGTTTTAATGAGAAGGTAGAAACTAACGATAACTTGATTTGTGAAATGACATAATTGAAATTTATCAAGTTAAAATAAACTGATTTTAAGATGTAAAGTTAAATTAGTGAATGAGTTTATGAATTTGTTATGATTTTGAAACTGAATAAATGGGCTATATTATAATTTATTAAGTGAATGTTTGAATCTAAATATAATTGAGGTTGAGATATTTATAATCAATTAAATTGAAAATAACTGATATGAAATTATTAAGATGTGACTTAAAGAAAATGTGAAATTTGAAGAATTTGATTTAAGTAATGAAATCGAAACCAACTCTAACATTGTTTTGAAATAGTTGAAATCAATAATATACTTTTTAAAGTTTAGACTTGATTTGATTCGAATTTTGAATCTAAATTAATGATAAGCCGAACTTTGACAAGTGGTTTAAATTCGACTATGTTAAATTATTTGAAATTTGTATTATCTCATGTTAAACTAATTTAAATTATGCTACCTAAACTTAACTATTATTTCATAACTATTTTAGTTACAACTATTTTATATTTAATTTAATAATTATATTTTCAATACCTATTTTAATTAAACAATTTTTTTCTTAAATTTAACTATTATACATTTTATATTTATTTCAAAATAAAATTATTTTATATAAATATAATTATTTTTTGTAAAGCAATTTTTTGCAAGGCAAATATAATTATTTTTGAAAGTGACTACTTTAAATTATATTAACTAATTTTAAATAAAAGTAGCGTCCAATCCGAGCTGTTAAGTCCGAAATGTTGAATATAAAGATTTCTGGAAATAATGATATTTGAGATATGGGAATTTGAAATCAAAATGTAATTTTGTAAATATGAAATCTGGATCCTGAACTTAATACAATAATGAACTGATTTGAATTATGATTTATGAATTTAATCAAATAATGAATTAATTTGGGTTATGATTTATGACATTGAAATATCTGAACGTAATTATTTGTATACAAACCAATATTTTTATTATTTGATTTATGATATTTTAAATATGATTTCAAATATACATGACCACGGTTTTAAATAAGCATTCAGTTGGTAAAACGACCGGAGTTGGTATCAACATACCCTCTGTCAATACTGATACCACTTTAACAACTATGCATATGATGGAGATTCCAAAATGAAGTAGGTTGCTTTAGTGAACGCCATTGGAATGAAGTAAGAGAACGATGATGGATAGCCTTGACCTTCAAATCATGATTAAAATGACTAAAACAGAATCTATACCATGATTAATAGAGGTAGCACCTCTTATTGGACACACTTCTTCGATACCATATCTATTACTTTTTGATTTGATTGGATCCCTTTAATTTTAAGACTATTGTTCGAAGTGGGTGATAGTTGCGGCTATGCGTTACCAACGGTCCGGGAGTGCAACTGGTAGATTCATACCATGGGTGCTGCTTCACTTGCCTTGTTGTAACGACCCGGATTTTTCTGATCGATTTATTTTGAATATTTTATTTTATTTTAAATATTGTGCTGATAATATAAATGAATTTTATATTGAGCTATCGATTTATTAATCGATACACGATTTATTTCGAATAAATATCGTAAAATCAAAAATCTAAAATAATTCAATCCGAAAATATAACTGAGTCAGAATGATTCAAATGATTTAGAGAAATAGTATTTGAATATAAACGATAATAATAAATAATTTATTATCAGAGAACTAACGGTTTTTGAATTTAAATTATATTATATTAATTTAATATGGTATATACGTTCAAATTAAATTCCATAGTATATTATGTTGAGTTCAGTATAACGCTATGATATTTAAACGTCGGTCGGTGCATTAAAATAGCGGTTCACATTTTCAAGTTACGAACCCCGTAATATAGATTTATGGAAAAGATCAAATCAAATCAGAATCCATTTAGATAAAATAAAAATCCCTTTGTGTCTAATCACATTAAATAGAAATCAAATTAGTATCTATTTAAAAAGAAACAAAATTTCCTTTAACTCAAATCACATTAAATATGATGTACTTTGCACAGACAAAATTCCTTATTGCTTAAGTATACTTCATTCTATAAATCGCGTAGAGATTCCTCTTCTATTGGGATTTTATGCAAATAAATGGATTGAAGTTTCAAAACTAAAATGACCACTGCCTCGTACCAAATCCGCCCCCTTCGTTTATACTGGCAAAATTCGACTTTGCATTCCACTAAATCAAAATCAAATAAATCAAAACCGTAATCCTTCAGTTCCTCATTTCAGAACAAATCGACCTCCGTAATAAGATTAAAAGGAAGAAGGAGAAGGGAACAGAATGAAAATCAGATCGCGATGTTGGTGGTGGGATTGAAGTTCGAACAAGTGATGTTAGGGTTCAGATTTGTCTTCGGCTTCAGCGTCAAAGGAGTTTAAATGGTTGCGATTGATACTTTGTCATTCGAATTATGTTAGCTTGAAGTCGCGATGACATCAAAGGACCGACAAACGAAGTTATGATAGTCTGGAATGGTAAGAACGAGTCGGGGTTGCCAGGTGGTTGAAGTCGAGACTTCGATGAAGGGATAAGGGGTCGAACAGGAGACAAAAGGTGATGGATGCAAACTAGATTTTGAGCGGTGATAGGCAGTGCGACTCCAGTAAGGTTGAGGTAGTGGACGAGGTGATTTGGGGTCATCGATAGTGGAGTCCTGTGGGTTTGATGTCGAACTGGAGTGATGAGGGAAATGGGTCTCTGATGTTGAATAGTTGAACTAGGCTGATCTAAATTTGACACTGGGTTTTGAACGAGGATGACGCTGATACGAAGGGAACCGTGGAGTTCGTGTTGTTAAGGCAGTAGGCGGAAGAGCATTTCATGAGTTTGCAAGCTTGGTGGATGAACTGGAAGTCGCTGGTGCAATAGTCAGTAGCACAGTGAGGTCGGTATTGACGATTCAATTAGGTGTTGGATGTGGAAGAAGTTCAAAAATGGCTGTGAAATATATGAGTGGTTCATTGGATAATCAGGGAATTAAGGTAACACATATTTCTTAACTAAATTTATTAGTTAATAATGTTCAGCTTATATACTGTACAATAAATTAAATAAAAAAAAGTATAATAACAACACTGTCATATTACTTCAGATTCAAGTGAATGAAGTGGGTTAGAGTCATATCACCAATATTTAAGCTTACAAAATTGATAGGGATTATTTCAGTGGAAGGGGATCATAAATTTGTGAGGATGTGCTCGTGGATTGGTCGAGAAATTTCCAAGGCAGCAAGGTATACGTCTTTTATAAAATTTAAAGATACGTAGAATAATATATTTAATTATTTTAGTACTTAATTGAGTAAATAGTTATTTGTAGGAGATTGATAAATTCAATTGAGACAAGCCTAGTCGATTCATAGACACAGAGATGGAATTTAGTTGAATATTCGGTGAAATAAGTCACGGTGAGTAAATCTCACTCATATTTTTATTTTGAATTCTTTTATCAGTTAAAAATAATTTTTGTTGATTGTTTGGGTGCTTTAAATATTATTTGTTGCTTTAAAAATATATTAGTTATTTAGGCTTGGTGGTTGCTATTATTTATATATTGGTGGTTGGATTCCCGTAGTTTCATTAGCGGATGCCGTAGTATCATTAGCTGATGATTTCCCTATGCGCCCCACAATATATATAGTGGATGACCTTCATACTGCGATATCCTGCCTCGAAGCCGGATGGGTATTATTTATGTTGACTAACGTCTGTGGATGCAGGAAACAGGTTGGCGGGATCCAACTGGATTCCTCAAAAATATTATTATTTGTTTGCTTTCACATATATTATCATATATGATGTATTGATTGATAATTGAGTGCTTTGATTGTTTAAATATTACTGGGGCCAAAATGTTAATTCATAAAAATATTGTGAAAAGCATTTGGAGATTTAAAAGGAAAATTCTATTTTTTAAAATAGAATTTGGATTTAGAATGTGCTAAAAATATTTACTTGTTTTAAATAAATAAAACAAGTATTGAATTTATAAACGATGTTTATAAATTGAATAATGTGGGGAATTGAAATGAATTTATAAATGATGTTTATAAATAAGGTGGAAAAATTATCATTGGATAATTTGAAAATTTAAATTCAAATGTGAATTTAAAAATAGAAATGGGGAAATCATTTTAAAGAAATAAACGATGGAATTTAGTCTGATGTTCAGAATATAAATTGAACTAAAATAAGTCCGTAAGGATTTATGATTTGAATTTGATTAATTCGAATTTATTTAAATAGAAGTTAGAATGAATATGAAAATAAATTGGATGATATATATATAAGTTATTATAAATAGAAATCTCCAAAATAAGATTTTGGTTTTAAATAGATTTCGAAATAGACTTGTTTAAATATAAACAAGGAAATTTATAAAATAGTGTTTATAAATATAATGAATTAATTATCAAGAGATAATTTGATTATTTAAATTCAAATGTGAATTTAAAAATGGAATTTGAATATCAAAAATTCAAATATAAATTGAAAATAGAAAGTTGAAATCATTTCGAAATGGGAACGACGAAATATATTTCAGAATGCGGATTTTCAAACAGAACAGGAATAAATCCAAAGGATTTATAACTTGTCAAAGGAATTGGAATTTAATATAGAAGATCGAAGTATAAATAAATTTATTTCCGAGTCAGAAAAAATCGACAATTTTAGAAAATCGGAAATATTATGTTGAATTGGAAAATTTGATTTGATATATACTAAATGTATATTAGAATGGAGTTGAATTTATTTTAAACGAAGTTTAAAATTTTTTATACGTATAAATATAATTAAAACGAACCCGCCGTAGCGCGGTAGTTCGTGAATTGGCATCTCGAACTTCGTTTGAGTATATAGAACTCAATTTAAGTCGGAATTCTTTGAAACAAGAATCGTCGGGACCGGTTTAATAATAGTTTTCTAATGGAAGAAAAAAATTTGGATTTCGTCTGATAGATTTTGAGTTATGTAAAAATCAAATTTTCAAAAAAGCAGCGCCAAAATCATTTAAACCATAATGGTTTATATAAATAAATATAAGGATTTTTAAGCAAATAAAATCTGAATTTCCATTTGAAAATCTGGACTTGAGTTATAAAATAAATATGAACTCGAGTGGAATAAATGGATTGATTTTTTTGAAACAAAATTAGTTATTTATTTTTAAATAGAATTAACTAAGTGGAAGAATAATTTGTTAATCGAATTTTAGATCGAGATATTTCTTTTGATAAGAAAATGAGACTTGTGAATTTCATATTCGAAATCGAATATGAAACCTGAAATGAAAATGGGATTCAATTGATTTATAAGCAAACTAAAATACGAACATGATATGTTCAAATAACAAGTGAAATAGGCTAAGAAGCCAATTAAAGAATAAATGGGTGAATCTGAATTCAAACGATTGGACTGAGTGGAATTGAATTGAAAACAGATGAACATGTGCTAAACAGGTATGGAATGAAGAGAATGAAGTTTATAAATTTAGTGCCCGACAAAAAAGGTACATGCTTAAATTCCATATGAGGTTTTATGTGCCGAATCAGCAAGCCACTTGGCTTTTTGATTTTCTTTTTGAATGGAAAGGGCCTAGAGAGGCGAGTTGAGGTTTGAACTATCGACCAGTACAAAGGAGGTTATGGTAGAATTTTCTGGAAATTTAAGGAGTTAGAATATTTTTAAGAAAATTGGATAGTTAAAAATCAATGTATTGATAAAAATATATAGAATTCAATAAGGAAACGAACTCGAAAATAGAATACTATAAATAAAAAAAAATCTATAATTAAATCTGGTCAAATTAGAAAGAAGAACTTATACGGGTTTAAAAATGAATAACTGGTTTTTATGATGTTGATTATTCGAGGTAAGTGGTCTTGTCCGTTTTGAAGTTAAGGATGTTTTCAGTCAAGGTCTGAGAGGTAGTTATACCCCTACTTGATTGATTTCCTTTTTAATTGATAAATAGCAAGATCCAGTCTCGAAGAGAAATGTTTGAAAAAGAGTTAGTTGGATGCAGTATTTTGGGTTGTTGTAACGATGTTTTACACAACATTCGTTTTAACCCAATAAGTCAAATGTTGGAAATAAAATAGTAAACATTTCCTAAGTCTAAAAAGGAATGGTCGTGAAATAAATAAATAATTGGAATGTTCTCCAATTATAAATAGGAAATATTTTCTATGTGTAGAAAATAAAAGAAGGCGAGATATGAGAATGTTTTCCAAATAGCGTAAGAGGCCAAGATGATTATCGAAAATATTTGGTTAACAAATATTGATAGAGAAATGGAGAAGTGTTTTAATTAATGAAATATTAATCTAAAGGGGCCCAGTGATTGTTTAATGTTTTGAATGGATGTTTGTTTTTCTTCGATAGTTAAATAACTGACTATCGAAGTATTTGCCAATAATCGTTGTCAATATGGAGAGACCGGTTGGATTATTATCTGAGAACCACTCCATATTGGCAGAAGCGTTGCAAATCAGATTATATGAAGATAATCGAAGAGGGAGTAAAGTGCAAGGACTTTTTATATTAATAGAAATTGTGCCTTCGGTTTCGTTCAATCGCAGAACGAACATATATAGACGAGTGTCTGACAGAGTATTTACAATGATCATATATGTTGGCTTGTGTAAATATGTATGGTGGCGGAGAATTTATTCTCTTAGCATAATATCCAGAATATATTTGTGCAAATCAATTAATGATTAACGGATCTGACAATGTGGCATTCAAAGTGATTGTGCTATCAATGAATGATAAGAAATCGTTGCCTCAGGCCTCAACAACCAGGAAATGACAAAAATCGGGCAAACAACATGGCTATGTGGTTCACTCCCATTAGGGTGTATAATCACCTATCTAGAGAAATTCCTCTTACTTCTTTAATCTATCGATGCTGTCCTTTTTGAGGAAACGTTTGCTGATCCCAACCGTTGGTGATATACATTCGATACACTCAAGCGAAATGAGTGGTCGGTCATGTGTGGGCTGGGTTACAAGATGTTCTTGTTGAACCCAGTGTATTCCTCTCTAGAGATACACTATCGGAAGGTGGTTCCATACCTTGTCATAGTCAGATTCCAATCTCCAATAAGCGCCCTACGGTTTTTGATTTTATATTATATATGGAGCGTGAGATGCAAGCGTTCCGCTTGATTTTTATTTATTTGGTTTAGAAACTATTATAATATCACTGGATTTCGTATCAAGGTGTTTTGGGTAATAGTAAGGTAAAAACCGTCCATGTTTATGTGTGGGCTGGTCTTACTATTATCCTTCCTTTCGAAAAGATTTTGAAAGTTAAACAAATGATTGGAGTTTACTCACACCAGTCCCATGACTGACCCAGAGTTTATTTTGTTTTTTGTTTTCCCTAAACTCATGGGTGCCTAAATTTGTACGAGCAGTCAATAGTCGGGATTTTTCAGATTCACTTGGAAGAGCTGGAAGCAGGTGGCTTCACCAGTTAGCTATAGACTATCATATTTCCGCTGTGTACTATGTGGTATCTGGAAACATGTGTTTATAACTGTTCCAGGAATGACTGTTGTGCTCTGATAATGGTATGTATATACAATCACTGATTTGTATTTTAAAAGTTATGTTATTTAATACATTTTATTCTTCCGCTGTGAGATTTATCTTCTTTGTTTTCTTCTATTATAACGTTTCTTTCTTTTTGTTTCTCATCTTCTAACTTCTTTCTAATAATGATTCGTATTTCCGTGCAAATTTGGGTTGGACGTGTGGTGTTATTAGTCAACTCAGATAGTACAGATTTGCGGGCCTTTACACTTGTCATATTATCCTGATCGATCTCCTTACGATTTTTATTGAACGTTGTCATATCACGGTGCATCCCTATCCATAGATGGTTTACTGGTGCGTTATATGCAAACCACACGACAATGGTATAAACGATGTAAGGGTAATAATGATAATCCTACTTACGCTATTTTCAATATAATATTTAACTACATACATTATTATAACTGTGTATTGTATTGTATAATATCTACTTTAATGGATCCTCAAAGAATGGAATTCCAAACATTCTTTAAGTTACTTATGAATTTCATTTGAGCATATCAATTGAGTGGATTTACTATTAAGAATGTTAATCTTGACTCAAGTATTAATTTTTTGGCTTGATGCTCGATTCAGACTTAGGAGTTCGGCTTTGGCGATTCAACCTTTGAGAATTGAAGGTCTATTGGAGATTCATCTTATTATACAGATACTATTGTTATCTTGGTGATTCGAATATTCAATTTCTATCATTTTTTCATATACCAAGCATTTATGTATCTAATATTTTTAATGTATTAATTATTACTCTGATATTATGTATTCTGATTTTGAGATTTTGTAGTTATCAACTTCATGAACTACTAAGTTATTTATTCTGCTGCGACTTATTCTGCCATTTAGTATATATCATCTATCCATGTTCTGTGATTTGATTCTTTTAAACCCTATAGTTAAAACATTCTACTATTTCGAAATCGGTTTCATTACCTACTTGAATGGTACGAAAAGCTAGGTCATTACAGATTATCATCGATGTTTAATACAATTTTCAATGTTAAGAGAAAAACAAAGGACGATCTGAATTCACGACTTAACATAACACACTTTTGTAGATGTCCCGAACCTCATATACCAATGACAACTAAAAACATAAAGCATGCATGCTATGAACTAGATAACGAGCAATAAAACGCACGCTAAAATGGGATGAAGGACTAAAATATTTTGATGAGATTTCTTCTAATCTCCGTATGTAGGTTGTCTTTACAAACAATAAATTGTGTAGGATGAAAAGTCGCGATTATCATGTCATAATTGAATATTTATTACCAGTGGTTTTCAAATAACTGTTGCTAATAATAATATGGTGTGTCATAACAGAGTTAATTCTGTTTTGTAAACATCTATGTTTAACAATGTTAAAAATCGATTGTCCTCGTAAATTTGAAGTAGAAATCCCAATACTACTTTGCAAAACGGAGAAAATATTTTCTTTAGGTTTTTTTTAATGTAACATAACTATCACCTTCCATCCAAAGCAATTCTTTGAGGTGTAGTTCTATATGGATGGATGTATCATTTTGAGAAGGAATATTAATTATCAATAATCTATGTTAGTTTAGAATTCAAATTTACATAAATACATTCAAATTGAATTAGTTTTGTAGTAGGTATTTGAATCATCTAAAGAATTTTTTTTGATTAATAGCACAAGGTTAAAGGTTCAATTTGCAAATCTTATCTTGAAGAAGAAGCTTCAGTCTTTTTTTCATATTATTTCAGTAATCGTATGAACTTAATTATCATTTGTAAGTGGTCTCTGATGGAGTCGTTAAAAAAATTGTCCAACAATGTTATTTATTTTTAGACAACATGCCGACCTGTTGGAAATTGTATGTAAATATATTTAGAAGATAGAGATCACCATGTAACACACACATATGTTCTTCTAAATTGTGCTGAAGTTGCACTAATTGTTAGATAACAACTTCATATTTATTTTAGTTACACTTACATTATTTGTTATTTAATAATAATGTAACAATCCGGAATTTTGACAATAAATAAATTAGTTATTTAATTAGATTTCCAAATAGGAATTTCTACAAAAGATGTAATTTGACAACGAAATTTGCACCGTTTCATTTGTTATGGCATTTTGGTCAACTTTTATATTTGGAGTTTCATGAACGAAATCAGTATGAAAAAGTTATGAACGAAATACGAAAACGGACAGAAAATGATATAGTATATATTTATTACCCCGCCACATCACGGCCATGTCGACCCAAGCGATCATATTTTTATGAAACTAAGTCTAACGATTTAGAGAAATTTCAACTCCTATAAATAAAGGGTTAGGTCCCCATTCTTTTCCATATATTTTTGAGAGCAGCAGCAAAGCTCTGCCATTTCTTTTCTCCTCAAACAATAATCAAACAAAGACAATATAGATTTGAGGAGATTAATCAGAATTAAGGGGAAAAAGGTATAGATTTACGTTTAGGTTCCTCTTCATCAGATTTCTTCCATCTCTTCTTATTTTCTTGCAAACCTACAAGTATGAAAGTATCACCTTTTCACAATAACTGTAGATCTGTAATAATTTAGGAATTGTAGGCCTAAAAGACTATTTAGATTCAGATTTGGATGATTTCAGGTGAGTGGAAAGTCTATATACATAGTTTACAAAAATCTGATTACTTCGTCTGTATTAAATATGAAATATATGCCTATGTGTTCAGCAGATCTGTTATAATTTTGTCAGATCTGAAAGAAGAATTATGGTTTAAACATATTATTTTGTAGGCTTATTAGATTGTTCATATTATTGCCTACAGTTGTGTTTAAAAATAATGTAGTCATTGTAAACACCATAAATCTGGAAATAAGTCCCATAAATCATTGTTAAAATGTAGTTTTATTCCAGATATGTAGTTTTGGTTTTGATTTGTGGTTCATGTAAATTTTGTTAAAAAGATATAAAAGCCAGTTTGTGTTTAGTTTTGTTTGGGTTTTAACTTGATTATTGTAATTATGCCTTTTTGTTCTTTTTCAATAAAAAGACATTATTTGAAATCAATAAGAAATATATATAAAAACAAAAAGGTTGTGTAAATTCATGTACAAACATAGATTTATGTGTGTTTGTGCTACATCAACCATTCCAGAAACATAAATATTTTACATTTTTTACGATTTAAATATGTTTACCCCCCCTTTTAAATATTTTATGCATAATTTACAATAATTGCAGTTAATGACCTTTTTGTAAGATTTGGAATCTAATTACAAAATTGAACGCAAAAATGATTATTTTGGTTTTTAGATCAGACCAAAACACTGAATTTAATAAAAATAAAAGAATAATAACTACGTTAACTGCGCGAATATATATATATATATATATATATATATACACACACACACACACATTATCCGTCCAAATCTACGTAAATAACGCAAAGATATATTATAATTAATGCTTGTTGTATATGTGTGTTTGAATGATTTCCATTTTATGGAATTACATATGGAAGTGTAATCTATATTAAATGGAAATATATATTATGGCCGGTGTAGCAATAAATGTGATTGATTTGCTATAAATAATGTCATAAAGGAATAATACTATTGTAACCATCGTTGGTTTGGGGGAAAATAAATTGAATTAGGTAGTTATGTCTAAATGGTTACGATTTAAAAACGATGACTAGGAATAGGAATTGTAATTCCATTTAAGTAAATAGGTAATTCTTATAACATACACACACACACACACAAAAGAATGAATCAAGTTAAAATAAAATAGAAAGATTTCAGGAGTTACAACAATAATGAGACTAGATGATATGCCAAAAAATAAACAATAATGAGACTAGAATAATAAGGGACTGATACAATAGGGACATTCATTGGTTTAATTAATGTCCTAAGAAATTATGATCGTTAGGTTCATAAATGACATTAATTGTAATTGATGATAATAAATGTCATTTAAAGGGTTTAATTAGTGCCTTAGGAAAATATGACTATTATAGTCATAAATGTCAATAACCCTAATAAATAGCAATAAATGGAATTAAAAGGGGATAAATGAGTATTGGTTGTTGTTTTAAATACCAAGTCCAATAAGGAAACAATTAATTAAACATCCTAGGACAGGAAATGTATAGATTTTCGTTATTCTATTCTAGTTAATCTAGAATTGATATAATTAGAAAATAAAATTGGACTTAGTAAGTTAATGATGCGAGGCCAATCGCCTTACTCGACAGAAGTCTGCACTTTTCAACAGCCAAATATATGTCTAACTGATGTGAGACATCGTTGACCATAGGAACCTGTGACGATAGTTAGTTTACATACGTGGGTTATTTCCAAATTTAAAGTTTGCTTCATGAGTGAGGTCTTAAGTGACTGTAGGGCCCTCCTCTCATTTGGAAGAAGAAACCGAAAAGGAAATAATTCAATGACGTGGCCTGCTTTTGGAATTAGGTCTTAAGTGGTTAGATCCACCTTTTAAAAGGTATTAAGTAATCGCATAGCCCATCTTCCATAAGTGAAGGCATTAAAGCATAATTGAGTACGAGTTTGATAATCTCTACGATTAGTCTGTTTCCCTTGGGTCTTAAGTGGCAAGGGTTGAGGGTCCACCCTGGGAATAGGTTTTAAATGACCACTACGAAGGTACCATAGGTCAACCTATCCTAAGGGAAAGTATTAAGTGATCAGGGGATCATCCAAATAAGGTCAGCTAGATGGTAACGAGGGGTCCACCATAGGGAGGTCTGAAATGGCGTGCAACGTCTGCCTATTCGATTGGTCTTAAGTGACTGCTTACTATCTCTCGCATTATGCAAGGAATGGGTTTATATGCATTAATGAAGGAATCCTTATATTAGTAAGAATTATAGCTAGTGTCCTATAATCTATATTAGTGTTGGGTGAACCATAGAAAAGGTATTAAGTGACCGATGGGACCACCTTGGGTCTTAAGTGATCAAAAGGATCCACCTTTATCTATCATTGATAATAAGGTCTTAATTGGCTATATAGAAATAAGTAAACCCCATATTAATAGTGAGTAGTTGAGAGCCCACCTCTTAGTTTTTGGTAATCGGTTGAACGATGGTTTAAAGTCTTCATAACTATGTGTAAATATTCTATCTCAGTATCGTTATCGGTTGGGGATGCTACCTTGGGTATGGTAGTTAGTGTCGTGCGCACGTTTTTACAAGATTAGGTTAGAATTACTAACCTTGGTAGACGTACGTGTCTAGTTGAACCAAACGGGATACATCTGTGTATTATAGACTGTGTTATGCTCTTTCTGCTCACTAGAACTTATTGTTGTAAATCAATTCATTACAACTCCCAGATTATCTCTAGAAGGTCAGGTTTCCACAAGTGTTTAAGTTTGGTTTTCGGTTCTCATTCTCTCTCATGCTCGGTACTGACGTGGAGACTTACTCTTATAAGGTAGTTACCCGTCTATCCTATTTCGTTTTCGCTACGAGTTATTTTATCGTACTCTAATTATGCTCACGCTCATTTATTTGTAGGTACCAAATTTACATGCTCCATGCTTGGATGGGTTAGAGTTTCAATTTTGTTGAAATTTAGGCTCAGAAGAGTGCAGGGTGTTGCAAATAAACTCATATATATTCGCAATATTTATGGATCACAACATCTATTTTGTAATAACCCGGAAATCTGAGCTAATTTAAATTTTTTATTTTGGCAGATTTAATGAATTTTGAATATTTAAAATGAATTATTTAAATAACAACAACGAGAAATTTATTTTTAATAGAATTAGAACGTATATATTTATATAGATTGTCGTTAGAATATAAATATTTATTTTTAATTATAAAAGGTATTGAAAATGGCACGGTAGTTTGAAAATTCGATTTCAAATTTCAAATAAATGCACAGGATTCAAAATAAACCGGATTTTGGCGAAACCAAAAAAATTAGAATCTATTTGAAAATATCTTTCTGACGAATCCGAAAAATTGAAATTTCATAGCGGGAATCAAAAGTTATGCCCAGTTGAAAATTCAGAATAGTCGCTATGGAATTCTGGCCCTTAAAAATGGAAATTTTGCAAACGACCTCTGTTTTTGACGAAACCAGTTTTGTTGGATCCGGGATGTCAAGTTATTGCTAGATTCCAAAATTCATAATTTTCAAATCAATTTGTAAGCGTGGCGAAGTAAAACGTGTTTTGACAGTTTCAGTCAATTTCGATCGACCAGAAAATGGCCATTTTTCAAACAGTCTTCAAATTTGACAAAATTAGCTTTGCTAGAACCGTATCATCAATACGAAGCTACAAAATATTTTTCGGGAATTTTTAGAGCCCGAATGTGGCCCCAGTAAATTGAAATGCGCGTTCAAATTCAATATAAAGATTTATATTTTGATTTTGACGGAAACTGATCGAAACAATCGAATCAGCTTACGATACATATTCCATTGTGTTCGTAATGGAGGTAATTAGCTAGGGACAACAGTCGGTGGGTCCGATTTCTAGTTCGAAATAAAAAGTTGTTTTTTTGGAATTTTAAAATAATAAAATATATATATTTATAATTAACCCCCTCCTTTTATCCTCTTACTCCTCACCCGTTCCTTCCTTCTCGGATAAAAAAAAATTCTCACGCATCTCGATCCATGCCGCACCGCCGTTCACCGCACCCGACCACCACGCCCGCCGCCACCTCTGACAGCGCCCTCCTCCCCTTCTTCTTCTCCGACGCAGGCCCCATTTCCCTTCTTTCTCGAAACCCGTAGTCCATGAAATCCCCTTGTTGATGCCACCGCTGTGACCACCGAAGACCGCACTGTAGCCGCAGTTACCACCTGGAGTCGACCACCGTGCCTTCCCTGGCCCACCACCGCCGAGCGCGAAGCACCCCTCCCCCTTCTCCTGATTTCAACTGTGAGTTGTATATATATATATATTTATGCTATTCTCTTTTTTAAAAAAATCAGCCTTTACTATGTAAAACCTTTTATAAAAAAAATCATTTCAAAATATATACATAAGATTTTTCTAAGATAAAAAGGTAAGATTTTTCTTAATAAAAAGGTTAGATTTTTAATGCGATAAAAAATGGATTTTTAATATGATAAAGATTGAATTTTTATATGTATGAAGGGATGTTAAAGATTAGATTTTCATATAAGAAGTAGTAATATAAAATTTTGATTTTTATATATGTTAAAAAATAAAAATATGATTTTTATATTATAGAAAGAATAAAAATTTGATTTTTACATATGTTAAAGAATAAAAATATGATTTTTATATATGTTAAAGAATAAAAATATGATTTTTATATTATAGAAAGAATAAAAATATGATTTTTATATATGTTAAAGAATAAAAATATGATTTTTATATTATAGAAAGAATAAAAATATGATTTTTGTATTATAGAAAGAATAAAAATATGATTTTATATTGGTAGAGTATAAAAGATATGATTTTTAATGTATAGAATGTCATATTAAAAATGTGATTTTGATATGAAAAGTGTGGAGACGACTGCGGTGGAAATACGGGCAGATCCAAACTGTTCTGAATTTCATAAATAAAATGGAGGAGTGGAACCCTCGGTGAGAACTTCTTACTTTAATCCTTGTTTTCTAGTTAGAAATATATACTAGGATGTAGACGGTGCTTAGCAGCACCCGACACCCGTCGTCCACAGACCATGGATGACTTGTTTGTTTGATTGATGTGTTGTGAAATTTTACACTACAACAAAAACACCATATTACAACTTTAATTTTACAACGGTAGTAAAATCACCATTGTAATAAATGTTTTTTTTACAACTTTTTTCTAGAAAAGTTGTAATAAACTTATTTTTAACAACTATGTTACTTTGACAGTTGTAATAAAAGCCTATCACAAATTTTATTTTTTGACTGTTGTAATATATGACTACACTAAAACAAAAATACCATATTAATAATTAATAAAAATTCGATAATTAATAAAAATATTAATACTCAATAACTATTGCTTAACAATAATAATAAATTAATATTTATTAATTCATACTAATTATTAATAATTACTAATTTTTATTAATAATTAAGAAGAAATTATTAATTGTTAAAACCAATATTTAATATTTACTATTTAATAATTAATTTTCAACAATGAATTATTGTAAATAATCTTCAATAATTGTGAAGTAATTATTATTATTATTATTTAACATTTAGTACTTATAGTTGATAATTATATTTAATATTTTGAAAAGTTTGAAATTTTCTTAATTAAATTTCAAATATTAATATAATTTTTAAATTTTCGCAAAAATCGAAAATAAAAACTAATTTTTTATATAATATGTTTTTTTACTAAATATTCAAAATTCCAAAAAACTTGTTAATTACCTCTTTTGCAAGTTTTCAGCATTTAGCTCTCTCTATTTTTTTTACAATAAATGAATTTCAAAGTCGAAGCCTTAATTTAAATGATGTAATCGACATGGCATAGAATAGTATAATCAATTTAATTATCAAGAGTCGTTAACCGATAAGTATAAAAAATTAATGTTATATATATTATCAGAAATATTGAAATATATCATATAAGCTCTTATTACATTGGTTGGTTTTTTTAAGGTATAGTTATGTTCGTTGGTTTTAACCTTTAAGTGTAGACCAATGTTATTTCGCATCACCACCGTTGTAATTGTTGCCCAATTTTTGGCGGTAGCCCAATTTTATGGCGGGGAAACCAATTTTATTTTGCTGCACCTCCTTCAACTTTCGCTAAAATTTCACTCCTCACTTTCCCAATGTCTCCACTTTCTAGAGAGAAGGAGTTTAACCAGGTGATAAATATTCAATAATCCTAATCCTTTTAGTCTTCTCTAAGCCTCCATCAAAATTCCAAATCTTATTCCACAGTTCTAAAATCAGTGATAATGGGTTTTACAGAGCTAATCACTTAAATAAAAACTGCCATGTCAATCCATCGTAATCATCGATTCATCCTAACTTTCTGAAGTTCGGATCTGGGAGGTTGCTTCATTAATTTGATTTTAAAAGGTTGACTCACCCAACGTTTCGTTGTTTATCAAATTCGCTTCTTCTACAAATTGGATTAGGAGCGCTGTTTGTTGGACAAGATAAGCCATTAGAGAATCAGGTTTTTAGTGAATATCGATCTCACATTTTCACATCGTATCACTCTTTTTATAGAAGGTAACACCACTACTTTTATGCTTACTTGATACGTTGAAGCCGGCTTATAATGCTGGCTTCCTTATGTTGTTTTGATTTATTTCTTTCTTCCTTTTTTTTCTTTCTTTTTGGTTCCACTGATTTCTCTTCTAGACGTATCCAATTTAGCGTTCGACTTAGGACATCCAAGTGTACACTTTCTAATACCCTGCTTCAGTAAGAAGCGTTTTAACTGACATATGTCATGTTTAGATGGTCATGGTATTTGGATGAAATTCAATATTTTTGCTTATATTTCTAGATCTGGTACTATGAAAGGTATTCCATTTGTTACATTAGCATTACGGAATAAATTTAATGGGACTCGTGATTTAGTAAGTTGTGCACAATGTTTACTTGGTTCTTTGTTAAATAGAGATTAGGAGGGGTTAAGAAACTATTTGTTATATTAAATCGTTTCTGACACCGTTTTCATGCAAAATTAATTATGGTTTCACCTTCTGATGCACAGTGTGCTCAACTAAGTAGATATAACTGTTGACTGCGTCTAAATTTATTATTGACGTTCCAAATGCCAGCTATTAATTGCTCCATCATATTGATATAGTGGGCATCTGATATTTTGCTGTATACTGTTTTTGCAGACATATCCTAAGTGCGTAATGAAGGGTAATGATGGGAAGAGGGCTAATGCAAAAAAGTCAAGGGCAGTTCATGTGGCTGTAATGTTTAAAGTTCTTTGTGGTTTTTCATTCTATCTTGGAGGAATCTATTCCTCTAGGAAAAACCAACTATCCACAAAAGTTACAGTTGATTCAGTAGCTAGGTTGGTTGAATCTAGAAAAGAAACTGCTATAGCTCCCCTTCAGATCAAGCCAACTGCATTTCCAGAGTGTGGCATTGAATACCAAGATTATACACCTTGCACTGACCCAAAGGCACGAAAAGATTGTATAAATTTTTGGATATAAAGATTATGTATCAAAGTATTCATCTAAACTCATGGTTATATTCAATAAGAAGTCATAGCATAATCAATGCATTCAGTTTATTTAATCCACTGTTATGGGAATATATAATACTTCAAATGCGAAACACTGCATGCATGTTACCAGTACAGGCTTGGTAAGTAGTTCGTGATGCCTGGGCTAAAATTTCCTTTTCATTCCCTGATGAGTCATAAACTGGTTATTACATACCATGTTATTGTTGTGACATTGAATAAGGACCGCCGAACCGAGAAGTTGTTTTCCATAGCTGTCTTCATACATTTCGGACCCTGTCACTACACACCCTTGCTTGCTTTAAGCCCTTGCCGTAGGATTTTGAGCACTCTAGATTTTCGAAGAGAATTTAGACTTCATTCCATGTTTCAGGTTATGCTAGACCTCTTGTTGACAAAATTGACGTGGACAAGAAGTTTATTCTTAGATTGTACCGACCGTCTACTGTAGCATGTAAGTTCAATGATTTTACGTCTGTGTGGTAATCTGAAATAAAACCATATTAGTATGTGCTTGTCGTAAATGCAATACGTTCCTTTATGCATCACTTCCTTATTAGACTGATCCCTGTATTTATTGTTTTATTAAGATAGTAGTTTATATTATATCTACTATGACAGCTGTCTGTTGTTTTAGTGAGGAGATGCAGTAAGCTTAAGCTACTTCTTTGTAATGTTCTGCTATGTAATATAGTATTAGTTTTCTACATTACTCTATGGTGTAAGTTTGGCAGTGAGGAGATGTAGTAACCTTAACATGTTACTGTTTTAGTTTGGCAATGTTTCATTCACAGGTTAGAAAGTTTGGATTAAATGACTACTTTGTTTATTAATGGATTTAGCTACCACATCAATATTATCATCTGCTAATTTGTTTTCTGAAAGTCCAAGTGCAGATGCTCTTTTTTTTAAGAAGTTGTGCAACATCCAATTGTTTAAAAAGGGGCTTTGGACCACATGCAGTTCATGCTATCAGGTACGTTAAGCATTATTGTTAAGTTTTGGTATTGTTGGCTTAAAAACACTTTTTGTTCTTTTTTCTAACAACAGACATATTCTTATGCAATAGGTTTGATCACTGCAGTGAACTTGCATCAAAAGGATAAATGGCGTAAAGATTTCCTTGTCTTCGACTAGTGTACTCTCGTAGGATATGCATTTTTGTGTGGATAACTTGTGCTTGTACTAAGTTGCTTTGTAACAGTCAAATATGTAATAATGTACGAAATGTTGTCTAAAACTTATTGTTTGTAATACTGAATATTTGAGTCTTTTAATAAATTAGTTTGCAAATAACTGTAATGTCGGATTTGCTTATGGAGTATTGCTATATTTAGTGTATTGTTCTTTTCAGTTGCAAAAGATATTTATTTTTTTTTAAAACCCAAATGTCAATCACAACGGTGCATAACAGTTGTAGTAAATTTTATTACAACGTTGCATAACTGTTGTAATAAAGTTTATTACAAAAGTGGAAAAAAGTTGTAAAATATACATATTACAACGGTGTTGCAACAGTGCAAAAAAGTTGTAAAAGATATTAGTCTATTACAACTTCTTAATACGCGACGGTTTGGCCACCGTTGTAAAATGTATATTACAACGGTGTTCCACCGTTGTAATAGGATCATTTTGTTGTAGTGTTATTGTGTGATGTGGAATGAATAAGTATTTTATAGTTAAAAATATAATTTTTAACGTGTATATAAAATAAATATTTATAAACAAATCAGACGATTTGTTTATGTACACCCATTTGACTGATATTGATTGGGACGATAAATTTTACACATCGCCCAACTGCACAAATAAAAATATGTGGTTGTTGTTTGAAACCCCACACGGGTGTTAGGATGATATTTGACTTACACTAATCCCAATTATTTAGCTGTATGTCGATCGATTGGTCGACAGACTGTGTAAGCATTAATTATTTATATTTAATGCTATGCAGTTGTGTGGTGCACTCTGGATGATGGTTGATTATTTATCGTTGCTATTATATACATGTGTTGTAGGGAATCCATATAATTAACATTGTATGGTAATTGATTGGGCCTCATTCCAAGTTGGAAAATAAAGAATATTCATGTGTTGAATAAAAGAAAATTCATGTGTTGAATAAAATATATATTCATGTATTGAATAAAAGAATATTCATGTGTTGAATAAAAGAAAATTCATGTGTTGAATAAAATATATATTCATTTGTTGAATAAAAGAATACTCATGTGTTGAATAAAAGAAAATTCATGTGTTGAATAAAATATATATTCATGTGTTGAATAAAAGAAAATTCATGTGTTGAAGAAAATATTCATTTGTTGAACAGAATAACGAGGTTACTGAAATATAGAAAGCCGTGTTGATTAGATATGCGCCATTTTGACGTGAACGATAAATAACGATTTTATTCATTTTTATAATGAATATCGAAAAGGAAATGATTTCAAAATATAATGTTTTGAAAATATTATCATTTATATATCGATGATATGGAATATTCAATTTTGATTTGAAATTGAATATGAAGTTGAAATCGTTTTGAAAACGAATTTAAAACGATTTTTAAAATACGTTTTGAAAGGAAATCGACGAAATATATATAATGTATATATTATATATATATGTAATGGCCTGAATAGAACGAGCCGCGCTGCGGCAGTTCGCGAATTTCAACCATTGACTTCAAATGGACATTATGGGAGATCCGACCATCGGATTCTCCTAAAACCGGAACCGTTGGGTTCGTAACGAATATTGGAGATTTGAAATCTAACGGTTGGATTTGGAATTATGTCCAAATCAAATTTTGAAAAGGTCGTTGTAAGTGCAATTCGATGGTCGTTGATGGAAATCGACTGTGTGGGCCTTGATAAAATTATTAAAAATAGCAATAATTTGTGTAAAATCATAAGAAATGATTTGGAAAGAATTAGGATGAAAAATTCCATATTTGAAAAGATAAAAATAGATTTTTGTCGAAATGAACTAGTTTTGAATTAGAATTATAATCCATTTCTTTTTGAAATAAATAAATTGGATTTGAAAGGATTTTAAAAGTAACCAGAATTTCCAATAACTGAATTGGAATGGATTTTAATCAAAATTGTCTTTGGAATATTTCGATGTTTGATTTCATGATTATACAGATATTGTTATGGAAATTGGAAAGATATATTTATATCATTATTTCCAATACGATATTTGTTGGTCGTAGAAATTGATATTGAATATAAGCCGATATATTTTCTATTTAGAGCCTTATATTTAATATCAAATGGGATTTGGGTTTGTCGTGAATGGTGTCTTCGTTAACACTGTTCTTAAACCCAGTTGAGAAAAATATTAAATCTTTTTATTTAGATTTAATGAAGTATACCAATTAAATGGTATTTAATTGGAATTGAATTTGAATTGATTTTTGGGTTTATCGTGAACAGTGTTTTAAATAACACTTGTTCTTTAACCCGATAATTAATGGAATGTGAATTGGGTTTATCGTGAAATGTGTTTTAACGACATTCGTTCTTTAACCCGATTTATAGTGAAATGAGATTTGGAATTTATAAATCTTTTGTTAAGAGTTAAAGGAGATTTTCCAAAGAATTTTTTTCCAATTTAATAAAATAAATTGGAACGGAATGGAATTCGATTTGGTAATAATCAAAGTGAATTTCTGTGGAGGAAGACAACTAATATATTTGGAATTTAAAAGGCTTTGCCGTTATTCCATTTATATTATTAGTTGGATATGGAAGCTTATATCGAATATATATATCGATTTGTTTTCCATGAAGATTCCATCGTTATTGGAATGTGATTTTGGGTTTATCGTGAACCGTGTTTTAAATGACATTGGTTCTTTAACCCAGTTAAAGACAGGATATGATTTCCCAAGTTAAACAATCATTAATATTGATTTTTGGGAAGATTAAAACCAAGTGGAGTTTCAATGAATCTTTAACTAGGTTGAAATGATCGAGAATGGAGTATCACCAGTTTTGCTCCAAGCAATAGTTAAATCTTTAATTAGATTTGAACGTGAAACGACAATTGAATTTACCGATAACACCATGGTGTTAGATATGAAATATTACCAGTTTTACTTCATGGGATGAATAGGTTGGGGTTGGGAAATTTAACAAGTGATTGCTTCAGTAAGGTTCGCTAATCCCGACTAGTTTGGATATACCATAATTTGGTTTAAATTGATATTCAAAAGAAGATTAAAGGATAAATTTAAAGAATTTATCTTTGATAAAATTAATGGGAACCTTTCCCAATGTATAAGAATATTCTGAATTGGAATGAGGCGTATATTGTGTTTGTGTAACACTTGTTTATTATATACGCGAGTTATTCAGAAAGACCGGGTTTATCCCATTCTGAATAACTGATTCGACAATGCGTCGAGGATGAAGACGGTGGTCGAAGACCGGAGGTCTTCACATCGTTTGGATAATTACTGATGATCTTGATTGGGCTGTGCACCCAAGAGGAGGGAATCAGTTGGTGATCGTCCAGACGTACTTGGAGATCGATGGATATGCGAGGAATGAGGTTCCTCCGGTTTCGTTCAGACCCAGAACAAACTTGTAAATGGACTATGTATCTGACATTGGATTTTATTCTGTGTTGATTGATCTCTATTAAATATACATCTATTGGGTGGCGGAGAATTTTTTCTCTTGCTTAACACCCTTCTCTGAGACGTACGAGCTCAGGGGTTGTATACCGATGGACAACAGTCGCATGGAGTGAATTGCCTATGTGGCATGCCTAAGTGGCATGCCTAAGTGGCAAATGATCAAGGCTTTTGCTGAAAAGTAAAGTCTAGTGGTTGATGATCAAAGCACGACCTATGTGGCACAGCTTTGTGTATAACGTTAATTCGCGAGCCTCACACCCCGGTGTGATCCAAAAATGGGAGAGGACGTCAGGGAGGGCATGCATTTCTTTCTAGCTAGGAGTGGTGTTAGTGTTTTACTTGCTCTGGCATTTTATTTATGTGGATGATGGATAGCGAGGCGTCTCGGTTAGATCGGACGATCCGGGTCCGATGGAGTTATTTGGCTCATTTACGCCCCATAGTCTAGGGAAACGCAGTGTTCAAGCATTATAATCCACATTGAGTGAACCGCCCCTGAGGATCCAAGGTGCAGTTGCGGCTGTTCCTGAGACATGGTAGGCTAGATTGACTCGAAGCGGTGAGGACGATCCCTTGCCTCGGTTCACAAATAGAAATCCAACTTCCAATACGTGACTTTGCGGTTTTGATTGTAGAGCCCAGTATGGCGACATGATATATGGTACCCATGCCATCTAAGATTGATACATTTATATTTGAAGTTGTTTTATACACTATGCAATTATAATCCGTGCTTTCCTTATCAGGGAAGTTCAGGTCGTTATATATTTGGTGATATCAGTAAATACCCTGCTAAATGATTTATGAACTATGTTTATAATCTAACAGATTGCGTCGTTGATGAAAGATTATAGCATCATGCGCTCGAACCAAAAAGAAATGCTAAGACTTATCCAATATTCTTCATCAATGGATTTAAATTCAACACCAAAGAGCATGGTATAGAAAAATTAACATATAATAGTAATGTATGTGTCAAATGTAGTGACGATCCAGATGAGTATGTAAAAGTCTTCTATGGCTATTAACAAAGGTGTTAGAGTTGACATATTATATGCAACATTTTGGAAAAGTTGTTTTTATTCAGGTGTATTTGTTTCGGCAATGTTCTTGGTTCAGAAATCAACAGGCACAAAGACTATAGACTTACAGAAATAAAACACACTCCACATTACTAGAAGTGTGATCCTTTCGTATTGAACAAGCAAGCATTGCAAGTTTATTTTTCTCTGAATCCATCTTTAAAAAGAGATAAAGCAATTTGGTTTGTTGTTTTTAAAACAAAGTTATGGTATACGTTTGATGAGATTAATATTCTGGAAGAAGTAGCGTATCTGTGACGTACCAAATCCTCTCGCCTTCTGAATCGACTATAAATTACACAAGTTCAGTTCAAAAGGTGAGTTCATCGGAATGTCCTGTGATAAACCAAATTTTCGACCTTCGATAATCGATACTTAACACATCCACGATGTTCATGTATCACAATATCAAATATTACAAACTCGATTCATCGGGGTCTTATCAGAGCAAACATAGCGGAAAAGAAATAAAATAAAATATTCAATATATCTTTACAGTGGAAACTTTTATAGTGGAAAAATGTTTACATTGTCAGTGTTGAACATACCATGGGTAGAATTAAACACTATCCTTCCATCATCCATCCATAACATCCAAGTATAGATAGTATAATACTCCCTGCCATTTGACGAATAACTCCGACTTTTATGAATCAATTACAAACTCCCTATCCACCTTCTTAGACCTGAAACACACTCAGATATGACCCGAGCGACAAATACTCGGGTCAGGCTTGGATTAACAAACTTAAGAACTAGATAACAAACCATAACCCATATTACACAATAATTAACAAAGTTTCAAAATTCATGTTTATGTACACCATTTTAACCATTTTCAAAGGAATCACGTTTACGAGAAGTAAAATATATATTGAGTTATCTAAGTAATACCAGAGACATCGGGCTTTTCTATCAGAAAGAATGCTCTTTCGAATTAGTATCCTTTAGTGATACTGATTTCAGGAAATCTCGAACCAATCGAAAAAGTACGAGTGGTATATGAAATTTTACTGGGAAATCACTAGTCTCATGGTTTAATAAGAAACAAAATTGTGTCTCACTATTGACATATGAAGCTGAATATATTTCTGCAGCTTTAGCTTGTACTCAAGTCATATACATGCAACAAACACTTAAAGATTTTAGAATAAACATATCAAAATTCACTATTTACTATGATAATATTAGTGCAATTAACTTATCTAAAAACCCGACTAATCATTAATGAACTAAACATATAGACATTCATCATCATTCCTTCACGATAATATTGAAATATTTATAAATGTAGATTTTATCTCTTCCGAAAAATCAGTTGGAACATATTTTTTTACAAAACCACTACTTGAAAATGTGTTTATAAAATTAAGGCGTGAACTTGGAATGATTTCATTTTAAAGTTTATAGTTTTCTCAAAAATATCTTCTTTACACAAATAATAATTCTATTTTCTGTGTTTACTGGTACTCGAACTCTGGTTGCTTGGTTGTAAGTCATGTATACTTATCATTTAGACACTTGTTGTATCTTATCCAACCCTGTAAATGTACTATACTTGTTTTAAATATTTTCGAAGTAATTTTTAACCACTCCTAAGCCATTTATTTATAAAACAAATTGAAGGTTTAGAATTAAAAGTAATTCTAAACCATAATCACTAATCCTACCTTTCAACATCTTACCACTATATATACCATACCTCGATCAAACAAATTACGAAGCTAATGAAAAAGAAAATAAGGAGTAAGGAAAATCTCCAATAAAGTCTTCTTCCGAATCTTAAAAATAAATTTTTGACATTTATTTTACTATAATAATTGACTCGTTTGTATAATATTGTATCTATCAATTTATAAATATATATGAACTATGAATAAATTTTTTTATATACCAAAACTAAGTTCATAGACAAATTCACCAAGAGTCAGTCGATTGGCTCAGAGGGTCAGTCGAGTGACGCAGAAACCTAGAATTTATCAACTTTAGATTCATTCGACTAAATCAATAGGTCAGCCGACTGAATCAGCTGGGTAATTATTCTCGGGAAATCGATCCAGTCGACTGACTCAGAAATCCAATCGACCGAATCGACAAAACTTCCCTATAAACCCACTTACCACTCCACTTCATCTGCTATCGTCACTTTTTTTTTTTTACCCTTTTACCTTCAAACCTCCCAAAATAATGAGGCATGGTACTTCTTCATCTCCAGACACTACAATTGAGTCACAAATGCAAAAATGGCTATTGAATGAAACAAATATCAAGAGATGGACAAAAACTCAAGGATCTTTGAAGGTTCCTTCATGAACTTCGCAGGCTTTGCACCTTATGGCCTTCAGAATTTGGCTAAAAGAAGAAGATTGGAATCACTAGTTGATTACAACTCTAACAACCTCTAGATCAATCATGTAATGGTGAAGTTATTTTATACGAATCTTAATCTTAGAGAAGCACCACTAATTAAAGATGATTGTGTATGGACATCCATGTATGGACGACAACTTTTCTTTGGATATAATGGCGCATATTTTACATTATGAAAATAAAGGAAGAAAGCTACATGAAGTAGAATGCGATTTTGTTGTGCGAGATAGAACAAGCTACGTGTTCCTAAATGATGATATAATTGACCTAAAATTCGTAGAGTTGCGACCCAACGCTCGAATCCTTCACCTTGCCCTTATGAAAATTATAACCCACGCACAGGAAGCTATGAGCTAGCTTATGGGAATAACTTTAAAGCGTTATACGGTATTTGGGGTAACATACATATGAATTGGCTTCGATTGCTACTAGATGAATTCCTCTTATTTAATCAAGGGAGATTGAACGTTATTTATTACGGTGAATACATCATGAGGCTGCTCAAAGACCGAGAAATACTAATGCCTGATTCAGAATACTTACCCACAAAAATAAGATACTACGCCTTATGAAGTTGCCAAAAGGTACCCCCCTTGATTAATGGCTTACGAAGATTCGTTACACCAAAGAAGATCAGGCCAACCACAACCAACCTCCCAAGATCTAGGACCACATCATCAACCTCAATCTATGACTGCTGAATCAAAAGATGAGGCTATTCTTGCAGATCCCGCATTAGGTCCTCACAGATATTTGGCAGTATTATGCAAAAATCAACAAATATTAGGAATCTATATAAGGAGAGTAGACAAGAAGTTAGATAAAATCAAGGGATCCTTTAATATTTTATGGGATGCAATATCATGCTCATCTAATGATTCCTCCAGCTACAAATTTTGACCCTGGTAAGCGACCCGTGCGAAGATTCACGTGGTTAACTTTTGATGAACAAGAAGCTAGTGACACAAGTTGTAATGGAGCAAGTAGAGGAGGAGGTGCTAGTTCTCAAAGTGCCAAAGGAAAGGGGAAGGAGATTATTGAAGAGTAATTACTTCTTTATGTGGGTAAGTTTGATAATTATCTTTTGCTACTTTGATTTCTGAAATTTCATGAACTATTTTTTTATTTAGGATTGTATGTAAATAGCCTAATGTAGTACTTGAAAAACTTTGCAATAGTCTGTAACTATCTGTGATATGTTGTGTGTATGTAATGGTTATGTTTTTCTTTAATTATGACACACACACATATATATATATATATTCATTTTTTCGATGACAAAGGGGGAGAAATCTTTCGTATACTAACCCTCTTATTTAGGAAAATATATGTCACCATATATTCAAGGGGTAAGTTTAAAATTTATATACAATATATCGTCGTATATTACATCTTCATCTACAGGTTGGCATCAATAAAAAAGGAGAATAATGTTGAATCATGATTTTGATTCATGACAAGAAACTTAACCTTCAACACGAAGATTCAATAATGACTAAAGTGACAAAAAGAGAGTCTCACAAATAAATGTAAACTACAATGAAGACAAGACTTCAAACTGGTGCTTAGTTCTATATTTCTATAGTTTTTGAGTCCTAAAGTATATTATTATCAAAATACATTCTCTACTAGTTTATGTCACAAACACAAAAACATTTTTATTCACCCATCATAGTATATGTGCACTAACCACACATTTCAGTCAACTGACATCCTAAGTCAGTCGACTGATCTGATAAAATTACACGTATATGTGTGAAGGAATATGAACTTTAGCCGATTTCCTTAGAAATTCATGCAATTGAGACAACTCTAATTGCCATATTTTTGAAGAGTCACTTCTATTCTTGAAGCTTTACGATCTTCCTAAATAGTGTTATATGCTTCTTTCTAATCAAAAATCCTTGTAACCTTTTAACTACTATATAAGCATGTTTTATTCACAATCCAAATCATTGACTCTAATCTTAACTTTTTAATTCTTTTGAAAATACTCTCTATATTATCTAAAAGCATTCATAGACTTAAAATTGCATGAATCCATACTTCACTTCTTAATTCTAAGCAATACTTACCCTTTTATATCTTCGTATACAATATATATATATATATATATATATATATATGAGGAAAATATTATAGGAAGGGTGTACTATAAAGTGGCATATTCGTGTTATAAAGAACACAAAGAGTCAAATCATCTTTTGCATTGGTAAAAGTCTTATTCCACTGCTTAGGCACATCAAATCCCTCTTCGGTTGCTAAGGCGAAATCCCGTTCTGCTACTTAGGTCTTGTTATGTTGCTCAGGTCATGTTCTACTACTCAATGTTGTAATATCCATACTTCCGGGTTAAGTGATGGTTGTCATTTAGTTGAAATTCCAAACGGATTCTGGTATGGACGTTGAACGGAGCTCCGAACCATTATAGAAATCTCTGGTGTCATTTTACTTCACTGCATTTATACACATTATTAGTGCATTAATTATTATGCATTACTATATCTCCATATTACATTTTCCTTAGCTACACTCTCTTCCATCGATAACTCTAGTGGTTGCATCAAAGTGCTTGGCTTCTTCTGCTCTGCTTTAACCAACGGGCAGTTGATACACTTAGAGATGAATAAGTCAACATCCTTCTTTATCCCTTCCAAATAGCATATCTTCTTTATATCTCAGTACATTTTAGCCATGATGTATAGTCAGTCGTGAGTGATGACACTTTCGAAGCATTTCATCTCTCAAACCATCCACCTCTGGGACAACCAGACTTCCCTTCTTACAGAGCCAACCACTTCGGTCAAATCCGTATTGCTTTCTACTCTCTGACTCAATCCCAGACTTGATTTTAGCGATGATCTTAACCAACTTAGGATCACAATTTTGCCTATCTCAAATTCTATTGATCAAATCCGTAGTGGCATGTCTTCGACTCAAAGCATCAGCGATTGCATTAACTTCCCTAGTTTATATTATATTCCAATGTCATAGGAAGCTAGAAACTCTAATTATCTCTTTTGGCTAAGGTTAAGATACTTTTATGATAAGAGGTACATTAACCACTTATGATACGTAAAAAAACTCAAGCCTCTCTCCTAGAAGATAGTGCCTCAATATCTTAAGCGCAAAAAGAATCCCTGCTACTTCCACCTCATGAGTTGGACAGTTCTTTTCATGTGGTTTTAACTATTTTCTGGCATAAGCTACAACCCTTACCTTTCTGCATTAGTACCGCTCCCAATCTGGTACCGGAAGCATCTATGTATACCGTCATCTTCTCGTTCCCACCTAAAAAATAACCCAACATTGGTGCATTTGCCAACCTTTCCTTTAGGCTCACAGACGCATGCTCGCATCGACCATCCCGAGTAATTGCCTGATTCTTCTTAGTTAAATTCGTCAACGATGCTCCTGTCTTAGAGAAGTCTTAGATGAACTTTCGATAATATCTTGCCATTCCTAAGAAACTCTTTACATCTATAGCATTCCTAGGTGTAGACCAATCCTGTACCATCGCGACCTTCGTAGGATCTTCCATAATACCTTATTTTGAAACAACATTACCCAAGAATCTCACTTCTCTCCTCCAGAAGTGACATTTGGATTTTTTTTCCTTTTAACAGATGCTCCTTCAATACCCTAAGGAAAATCATCATATGTGTCTTGTGTTCCTCCTCTGACTGAGAATAGATATCATTAACAAACATAAGCACAAACTTATTCAACTGATCTCTGAAGACACGTTTCATAAGATCAACAAAGTAAGCGGATGCATTGGTTTGCCCGAATGGCATAACCAATAAGTCATAAAATCCATATGACATTCGAAACGGCGTAATTGGCACACTCGCCCTGGCCACTCTAAGTTGGTGAAATCCAGTGGCTAGATCCAACTGAGAAAACACACTCGAACCATGAAGCTGATCGAACAAATCTTCTATACATGGTAGAGGATACTTATTCTTCTTGGTCACTTTATTTTGCTCACAACATTCAATACATAATATAAGGGAACCATCCGCATTCATTGCGAATACTACTGGTGCACCCCATTCAGATATACTCCTCCGAATGATGCCTTTCTCCAAAAGATTATTCACTAGCACCTCAATCTCTCTCTTCTCTATAGATGCCATCCTCCTCAAGGCATCACCATCAGTCTGGTGTCCTTTACCAGGTTAATACGGAATTAAATCTCTCTGTTAGGTAGGAGTCTGGTCACTTCTTCGAATACCTCCGGATACTCCCTAGCGACAGGTATTGTCGATAACCCATCGTTTGGAACCTTGAGCGTTTGCAAATAACCGTCCTTTACCTACTCAATAGGTAAGCATCCTACCACTACCCTACACTCATCGTTCTTCCCTATTGTCACCGACATCCTCTCAAAATCTACTATTGCTCCGTACTTATTCAGCCGGTCCAACTCAAGTATGATACCAAACCCCACAAACCCTAAAATAAATCAATCACAAACAAAAGAGCATCCATAACTCGATAAAAAAGAATATGACAAATCATACTAAGATTGGCAAGTCCTCCAATGGGATTTGTTACTTCCAAAGGTCTGTCAATGATTTTGGATTTTAATCCTAATATATCTGCATATCTCTAGATATAAAGGAACAGGAATCCCTGATATCAAACAAAACATGAATAGGAACATTTAAAATGGATAGCATACCTTGAATGATAATGCCCTTTCCCTTATCCTTCGTCGAATAGGCATTCGACGAACTGGGAACAACATTGATAACATATGCTTTTACAACTTGCTTTGCTGCCTCAGGGCAATCCTTTTTGCAGTATTTATTCTTGCTATAGAGATAGCGCTTCTGCTCACCGTTAGGAAATCGATTCTTGTAATCTCCCTCATCTTCCAGTTAAAGCAAGTTACTCTAGACTTTGACTTCTTCTTTTGTCCTCTCATAATCTGAGGTGGCTTCCTCTTGTTGTTCCATTTCCTCTTGCCTCCCTTGCTCACCTACGGTTTTGCCTCTTTTTTAGGAGAAACATCAGCTACAGTTTTAGATTTGGGATAACCAATCTCATGCCTTAACGCCTTCCTAACTACTAACTCAAAATTCTCCTCAATATGATTCAAGAGATTCTTTCCCAAACGATCATCTAAGCCAAGAATAAACTTCTCATTCTTCTTCAGTGCAGTGTCGATTAGAGACATCCCGTACTTAGATATAGTATCAAACTCAGCCACATACTCGAAGACAGTCATGTCCCCATGTCTCAACTCAAAACACTTCCTGAACATTGCCGACTTATAGGCAGTTGGAATAAACTTCCACATAAAATGAGTCTTGAACTAATCCCAAGTGAGTTCATCCTCTGGTATAGCAACCTTTACTGCATTCCACCAAATCATCACTCGTCCTTGGATTTGACATAATACCAACTTCCTCTTCATAGCATATTCCAAATTAAGATCAATAAAGATTTGCTCGTAAGTAACCAGCCAATCTTGTGCCTTATTCGCCGGCTTATACTATATATATATTATTATATAGTTTTGAAAACAAAAATATCTTAACAAGTATATGCTCATGTGTGTGTGTGTATATATATATATATATGTATATATACATATTTGTGTGTACTATCAATTTATCCCCTAGGTTAAAAATATCTAAAATGAATCCCAAAAATTAGAGTTAAAGATTCAAAATAGCAAACCACAATACCATAGGGTTATATAGAAGAAAAAATCTAACGGAAACTATCTCTAAGCAGAATGATAAAGAAACTAATAAGCACCACAGCTGTAAAAAATGATTTGAGATAGAGTACATATAATAATACGTGGATAGCCTCTTGCTGTTCCCTCGATTAGCTACTGGGGCTCACTCCTAACCTACCTATATTCTGCTCATGACATAGCACCTCGAGAAACGAGAAGCAAAGCATAAAAATCTATGTCAGTAAAAGTATAGTGTGAGCGATAAAATCTGAAGTACATAAAATAAATGGAGCACACGGTATAGTAAATCATAACTGAATCGTTATTGCATCCAAAGAGTTAGCACATAGAATTATACACTACTCTAATAAAATCTGTAATATGGGTGTACTTTATGTTTGAGCACTGGAGTGTCTAAAGATCTCCATCAACACTGCCTATATTTGTGTTCATGCCACCTACAACTAATGACATCCCTAAGGTTCCCAAAGATCTATGAATTAGTTCATGCTTGACTAGCCAATTAGATAAACGAACCTCTATCTTCTCGATTTCTCCCACATTTGTATTTGTATGAGTATTTAAAATTTCCAATTTCCAATTTCCAATTTCCAATTAAATTTTTGAAAGAGTGAATTGACCCACTCTTTCTTATTATGCACTTCTCCATCCTTACATTCACTCATTCAGTGCATTGGATATATAGTACGTTTAGTTTCATGGTAGTTGTTCCCTATCTGAGCCGAAACAGTCAATGTTTGACTGACAACCTACGCCTAGTTAAGAACGATCACAAGTGGTATTCAGGAGCCCCCTGGATTTATCACATATCTAATGGGAAGCCTTCGAACTAGCTTAAAACCTATAGCAGGTCAAAGACTCGACAACTGCTCATGCCTTAGCTCTTCAAGTACCCGCTCGAACTTACATACTAATGATCCATTTCCATATGCATCTCTATTATAAATCTACTATGGAATAGTCTTCTTACTCCGTATGAAGTTATCTTATCGGGAACTACCAAGACAACTACATATGTCATCCAACTCTGCTCCCTAACCTTCCCTTGACAATTTTATGATCTTAACTCATGGTCCACTGCTCTGCTCTAGGAGTTCAAATGGTGATTATTGGATTCATTTTTTTAAGAAGTAAGAATCGTCAATCTAAACCATCCCGCATGTACCATTCCAAAATGCTCAAATCCAAAGTTGTTCATATTCAAATTTACTCTCTTCTAGAATAGAGCTCGCCAATACGAGCCCAGTATAAAAAACGACGTCTAAAATGGATATCGTATGCAAAAATTATACTCATTTGAAGTTGACTTGGAACAAAGATAGTATACTGATCTGGATTTAAGGAAGGTCGATTCGGATTTTAAGGATGGCCGAACCAGAATTTGTTTTCACTATATCTCCTTTGTTTTTGATCCATTTGACTTGGAAATTTGAAATGTAGGTTCCTCTGGACATCCTCTAGTTCCCATAAAATTTCGTCTAATTCTGGGCACATTTGAGTTTTGGCCAATCCGAACCTATTCGACCATAACCCCAATGTACAAACTCCAAACGACTCCAAATTTCTCAAACATTTTGAGACCTTCTAGCTCGTGTCCTCTAAATTTGGTGTGGTTATAAGCAATTTTAATTTATGAACTTTTTCGCAAAATTCTTGTTGTAGGTCACAATTCATACGGATTTTTGAACATTAAAGCCACAACAAACCAAATATAACATCATCCAAAATGACATATACTTAACACAACATCAACCAATTAACCTGTATATTCTATAAACTCCAAATTAGAAATAAAAATAATAGATTTGACTAAATTTACAAGTGGTTTCATAAGAAAATGTTGTCACCTAATTATTAACCTTTAAATTTATGGTTTTTATAAAAAATATATGGTTCCTAACATGTTTAACTTTTTCCAAATGATTTTAAGATTATGAAATTTAGAATTTGATAAACAAGATTAAATCACTCAACAGTGTCTATGAAATCTAAAATCTAAAAGACCCATTGAATATGAATAAATCTTTCCTCTTAACAGTCACATATGTGTTTCTCTAGTCTGGGTCTATTTACTGTTTATTTAGATTTAAATTTTGTAGAGATTTTAGGTTTTGGATAAGGAAAAGTTTACTATAATAGGGGTAGAAGCTCTAGGGAAGAAAGAGAGGAAATGAAATGATAGAAATGAGTTATTGTAACTCATCCCAACCCTTTACCCTCCTAATCCCGAAATCCACACTGTAACTACCTAAAAATGGGCCTAGATGGCTGGAAATGGGCCCAGATGGCTGGAAATAGGCCCAGATGGCTGGAATTGAGATGTTTATGTTATAAAAATCCTTCAAATAGCCATATCTCCAAAATGATTTATCTGCTTTCAACATATAACCACTATAAGAAAAGGGACACCATATCCCAATCCAATGGAAATGAATCGGAATAAAAATTCCACTCTAATCAAAAATTATGGGCGAAATAAGAATTCATCTGGGGTAAAACGATCATAGTAATGTCGTTAATAGTCATCTCTCAAAATTACAGAATGGTACAACCTTGTATGAAAATGATATTTCATATTTATGCATAAAAAAACACATAAAACCATAGTTCGTTACACAGGTGGTGGGATAGTGGTTACAGATAATGAAAAAGTGGCAGAGGAGGAGAAAGAAAGGAAGTTAGCTGTTTTGTTCGGGTTCTGTGTAGTTATAGGTTGCAAGGTGGCTCAAGGTGGTTTTGGGGCGGCACGACGCCGTAGGGTGACTCAAGTCAATGGGGGTAGCGATTAGTATTCGTCGCGGTGGAGCTGGGTAGGAAAAAGTAGCAAGCGGAGGAGGAAAGCATCGAAAAAACTTGGTTTGAGTTTAAGAATATACAATTCTGGGTATTTTGAATGGAAAGGGTGTTGGAGTGGATGATAAGGTAGTTAGAGGTCTCCGGTGGCACGGCTAAGTAGGGGCGGCAGTTCGGTGGTGGGAGTTGAAGGAGGCATGGTGGGCTTTTAGTGGACGACGTTTAAAGATCGAGATCCTTGATGTTTTAGATGGAGGAATACTGTGTATCAACATAAAGGGAGGAAATAGAATTTACATATTTTGATTTTCTTGTTTTTTTAATCATTTTAAACTTTCAATTTGATTCGGGAAAATTTTCTTTTGAAATGAAATTAAGATCTAGATCAAGAAAGGAAAGAGAGATGAGAAAGTTTCTGAGAAGAAATGAGGAGTATGTGAATTTTTATTTGCACGAGAAAGGATTTACAAAATATTAAGTGCCAATTTAATCAAATATGTTCCTACCAATACAATACGCCCATTCAAATTCAATACCAGTATAGTTACTAGCAAGAATATCAAGGAAGATACAGATGATATATAAACAAATATACACGTGACAAATGTCATCCGTTTTGCGCTTTTTTACAATTAAGAACACGAATTCCGAATAAACGAAATCAAATTTTAACGAAAAGAAAAATGTCAGACACTCAAAATCAAATGTAGATTCAATAAAAGTATAGAATTTTGTATTTTTTTAAGTTTCTAGCTTGAATTCAAATTTAACCAATTTTGAAAAGATCCAATTCTTCATATTTTTTAATATTTTAATAGATTTAACAAATCAAAATACTCATTAGTTCAAATACGTTATTTAAATTTAAGTTTTATGAATTTACTTAAATTCAAATAACACAAATTGAGTCAGTTCAACAATTAAATTCTGATTTAACAACTACTTAATTTCATGAAGAAATCAAATTCATTTATTTATTATAATGTAGAATAAATTGAAAATTAAAAATTTAATTCCAATGAATCATTGATTTAAAAATCAATTTAAAATTCAGGTTGTTACAATCTCCCTCACTCAAACCTTTTCATCCCTGAAAAGGTACGAGACATGGAAAAAGAAATAAAGCAATACTCTAATACAAATTCAAGTCATACATATTTGTTAATCTTACTTAGATTAATATATTAGAATATTTTAATTTAAAATTTTAGATATTTTCAGACATTTTGAAATGGTTTCAAGTATCCACTCGGCTTCGTAATTGGCATTATATATGTCTCACTCTCAAAACCTGAAAATGAATGCTAGTGATGCTGTAACAATCCGCAAACTCATTTTCAAACGACTAGAGCGTGATTCTATATTCTATCTAGCACATATAGGATTTAACGGATATATTGATCAGACGTACACCCAAATCACTAATTATTCGGTAGACCAATTTTAATGTTATGTAAACGCTCCAAACTTTCCTTTTTAAAATAAGGTACATATAAAATTTCTAAATATAAATATATTTCAAATCATTTAATTATCATAAAATTTCAAATAGGGAAAATTTATATCTCCCTTACTCTTTTATTTCATTATATCTTGAACTCATGCAATGTTTTCAAATATAGCCAATTTATAATTATAAGGAGATGATATAAAATTTCTCAATTATGTATCCCATATGGTTCCTTAACTTATATTAATATTTCACTTAAGCTAGTACTTCTAATTCATACATTAAATTATTTTAAATCTTACTTAGATTCCAACTTTTAGTGAGTCCTAATATCAAGAATATATTACTAAGTTTCTATCTATAAATCAACATATTAACTAAATTAATTTTTGGTTAAAATCAATTACATAGATTTATATAAATATTTCTTATAAACATGCTCACTAATTTTTTTTCAGTTTATTTAAATTTGGTTCATATCACTATTATCCACTAATATCCTTAATGTTTCCACAGTTTTGAATTTTAGTTAATCTCTATTTCAAACTTTTCCCATATTCAAAATTTATATCCTTAAATCTTAAATTTATGTAAACATTAGTTGCTATCATGTCTTAGGGTTAGTACTTGCTTAATATTGTACTTATAGAGCCCAATTAACCTCTTGAGTTTGGTTTAAAAAAAATTCAAATCATCATTCTTTTATAACTTCCAAATCTATGTAAAACAACCTTTATAGTCAAATTATTTTAATTATATTCATTCATCATCAAATCTATATTTCATGCCTGTTTGACTTAACTTTCTCAATTTCAGAATAGCTTGCATATTATTACGCATAACAGGGAATTTTATTATTATCTCCAAAACCATTTCATATATTTGGTGAATTCAGTTAAATTGTTTCTTCACAAATCATCACCTTATAATGCTCATTTGTGTATATATATGCACACACACACACACACACACACACACACACACACACACACACACACACACACTTAATATAGTATCATCAAGTTTCAAAACATATATTTCTTTACAACATTTTTAAATGTCATCTATCATAGTTAAAATTATCCTTCTTTTTATAAAAATTAATATTTCTATTATTTACTCCAAACCAATTTGATATTTCATACCTATTAGATATGAAATAGAGTTAAAAACTTTCAAAACATCATGTTTTAAGTTCTATCTTGTAACCTTATTAGTATAGGTTCACTTAGTATATTATCTCAATTTTTAACATATATTACCATTCAAATGCTTATTTCACAAATAAATAACTTAGTGATTACCATCCTAGTTATTAACACATTCACATTTTCTCATTATTTCTTAACGTAAGTTATTCTTAAATTTTTTTCCATAATTAATTCAATTAGTTTAAAGAAAAGTATGAAACATGTGCTAGAAACTAAACCAATGAAAGAATATTACCAATGGAAATCCATAAAGATGGAGACCCCAATCAACATAAATTAAAGAATATTAAGGATTTCGAATGATATCAAATATAATTTTCATAGGATATAGATTAAAGACAAGGATCGAGATTTAAATTATAGAAATCCTAGTCAAAGAGAAATTTAACCAAGGAGAGAAATTAAAAAGAAAGGAACTGATAAAAAAGTTATATTTTAAAACAGATTTTATATCGAAAATCCCTTTTAAAATCATTTTTAAAACTATTTATACTTTTTAAAATACGTTCTCTCAAGAAAGATTCTAAAGCCGATTTTACTCATTTTAGTGTATCACTACCCTATCTTTAATGGGTTTTAAATCTCATAAGCTAAGGTTTTGACCAAACCAATGCTCTGATACCACATGTCACGACCTGCTTCTTCGTACCATTCGGGTCAATTATAAAACTAACTCAAACAGTTCAAAACATCAGACTGTTATGACTATGGGGCTTAATAAAATCAAATAACAGAACATAAATTGACCATAGATAAAAATAGCACAATAACTCATAGTGGAATAAATAATTTAATAGTTCATGAAGATACTAAACACAAAATCTCTAAATCAAAATACATAATATCAAAGTCATAATTTAGTACAGAAAAAACCCATAAGGAATGCAAAAAAACAAGCAACGATAAAAAATGGCGACCTTTCTCTCGTACACCGTATCCCTCTAATTTATCGCGTTCTGCTCATCTGTTAATCTCTTCTGCTTCTCGAGGTTATTCCCTTCAGCTGTTTCAGTCCGCAATTTTGCTGGTGGTTCCCTAATTTATAGGGCATGGTTTCTTTGAGTGAGTATGTGGTTTCAGGCACATTTTTATAGCCTTTCCCTTCATTCGAAGCTATTGCATCGTCGATTTTGGTTGTGTCAAAGGGTCCGATGTCGTTGACTGTCACCGGAATCTCATCGATTGAGGTTCGCTTCTTCTCACTGGAATCGTTTGCTAAGCTTCTTCACTTCAGATTTTTAGACGTTGAGGGCTCTTTTCTTGAGCTGTCTCCCTCCTTCGGCTCCGGGTTGGTTTCTAAATTGCCTGCTTGTGTTTTTCCTCCGTATGTGATGGAACAAGAGGTTTTGGAATTGCCTCGTCGACCAGTAGGCAGTTAAGAAATGAGGGATTTAACCACCCCCTTTCTCCTTTGTCTGTCCTTCAAGTCGTCGAGCTATTCACCAACTATGGCTTTCCATGGTATTTTAGTGCGTTCATTGGTTGTGAAGGGGTCTTCGGCCTGGATTTTAGTAATCTTATTGCGACAAAATTGCCTGTAGCTGGGGAGTTGATCACCCCGGGCAGATAAGTTAGTTCTGCTGATGCCATTGAGTTTTTTGGACCTGGAACATTGGTTCAGCACACTAGATCTCGATGTCATTGTCGTCGCAAGTCTCGACATCCGAGGATGCCAAGAACTGCAACATCGGTCCCGGGTCCTGATTTGCCTCTTTGGTTCAATGGTTCTTCGGATGTTTTGCTTCATGGTCCTCCTTCTCTTCAAAGTAGTGTTGATGATGAGGAGTGGCCTCGAACTGTGGTACAGGGGCTTTATAACTCTCAGCAAGCACTCGATAGGGCTATTCTGAGTCTCCCAGGATCTGTTAGCATGGACTCGGCAAGTATCGGCTTGGATTTGCATTGCTATCAGGTTCACAATTTTTTTTATTTTGCCTTGTTTTATATCCTTTTCAGCGGATTGTATAACTTTTTCTGTATCTTTTGGTGGCGGCGTATGTTCTTTAGTGAGCCATGTCACATGTTCATGTGAGCTCCCCATCATCGACTCTTCTTCATTGGATGAGTCTATGTTGGGTCATGGGTGTTTATCAGGTCAGGATGTGAGTGGTTTTTTTTTGCTTTGAGAGGGTGGTTGGGTTTTCGGTTGGACGAGCTGTTGCATTGGGTTCTCTGAAGATCCATTGCATGTAGTGGCAGCTTGTGTATCTTGGGTTTTTCTGGTTTCATTTATGTGGCTCCAGTTCGGCTGGCTATGTCTTTTGTTCCATTTACTTCAGCTTTATTGGTTGCACTACCCATACTATCTTCGGTTGGTTAGTTTTTGGGGCTTTGTTTCTTTTCTGGGCCTTTTGTAGGCTCACTCGTGTTTTTGTTCTTTCAGTCATAGCTAGGCATTCGCTCAACGACCCTTGTTGGTATGTCATGCTGCTGACAAAGGACTGGATAGATGTCAATTCGCTGCTGGTTGCTAGTGTGTTCATTTGCTTTAGTCTTGGCGAGGCCATTTCTGTGTCATTTGAGACTAGATCATTTAATCGTTTGGCTTTGTGGTCTTGTGTAGGATGTTCGAGATTTTTCAGGACTGTGTCTCCCTGGGATGGGTGGCCTCTCTGCCGTAGGAGTGTAGTGGACACTGTTGTGGATCTCTATACGGTGTACCGGAGAGGTTGCCTCCCACGTCTGAGTTGTCCTTCGGTAGGTCTCAGGCATTCCTACTTGCGGACTTCACCTTCCTTGCCGGATTGTCAATATGATGAAAAATCGACATTGTTGAAGTTCCTACAGCGATAAGTGTTGTCTTCATTGAGTAACCCCACATTTCCTTCTTGTCAGTCTGAGTCTTCCTCTGTGGTTGTGTCGGTTTCCCCTGGTTTTCCTTGTCTGCCGTCTAGTGTCTCCGTATCCTCTCCCCTTCTTAGTGAGGATGAGATAGCGATCATTAACGATCGTCTATCTCGTCTTACTAAGAATTCTTATTTGGCTAGAGCTGGTATTTCGGTCTCTGCTTCAGTCAGTGATGATTGCCACTCTCTTGAGTTCTCTTCTTCTATCGAGTCGCCCAGTAGGATTTCCTCTCGGGCCTCTACTCGTAAGCTTCGATCGATTCCCCGTACTCCCCGTACTATTCGCACACGCTCTATAGTGGTGTCTGAGCAGATCGTCAGATCTACTCGACACACCCTGTATCGTATCTGATCTGTGCGGTGTAATTTTGGTTGGTCACCTTCTTTCTCTGCATTTTTAAACTGGCCTTGATGGCGAACTTTCTCATCTGAAACGTTTGCGGCATAGGTAATGATGCTTCGATTGCTAGACTCAAGCGCATTGTTAAGAAGCACTCTATCAGGCTGTCACCAGTGTCGCCTCATCTCTTGGCTTCGGTGGTGCCTTAGATAATGTCTCTGACAAGATTTGGATCCTTTGGTCCAAAGATTTTGTCATCCACCCTATCTTTGATTTAGACTAGTTATTATCAGTAGCTTGTTCGTATCAATCCCTCTGCACTTCCATTCTGTTCTTTACGGTCTACGCTAAGTGTGAAAGGGTTGAAAGATTGACCCTTTGGGCTGATATTTTATATCTTTCTGCTTTGGGCTTCTCTGTTTTAGTTTTAGGACGCGACTTCAATGTCGTCGCCATCCAATCTAAAAAACAAGGAGGAGTTGCTGTTAACCGCTTGGCGGTTGTAGATTTCATTGATTTTATCATTAGCTTGGGCCTTTCTGAGGTATCTTTCAGTGGCTCGGCCTTTACTAGGTGTAACAACCAAGAAGGGCCAAACCGTATTCTCTCCAGGCTCGACAGAGTATTCACGTTTGAAGGATGGTTTAGCATACCTTTTTCCTTCTCCATTTCGCATCTTCACCGTACCTTCTCCGACCATGCTCCTTTGCTTCTTAGTTGCTCCCTCTATCCTTGTCAGGCCCTTCCTTCTTTAGGTTCCAGAGTATGTGGAGATCTCACCGTTCCTTCCATGGAGTAGTGTAAGACTCCTGGAACTCTCCTGCTAATGGCTCTCCATATGTGAAATTCTCTTGTAAGTTAAAACGACTTAAGGCTTGCCTCAAGGCGTGGAATATTCTGGTTCAAGAATATCTTCGACCGAGTTTGAGTGGCCGAAGAAACTCTTGTGCTAACAGAATTGAGTTATGATGAGGATCCCTCTGCTACTAACAAAGAGCTTGGGCGCTGGCCCAACTTGCCTTTTCTTTGGAGCTTCGTATTGAGCATGATCATCTTCGCCAAAAGGCGAGGATCAAATGGATTGTAGATGGTGATACGAACTCCAAGTTTTTTCATTCTTCCATTCGTAAGAAGAACAAAATTCTCATGATTCTCCAAATACAGCGCTCCAATCTCTCTTTGGCCTCTACCCCGATGAAAGTTAAAGAGACTACTCTGACTCATTTCTGGTCTTTTCTGAGCTCTCCATCTGTGTCTTTCTTGGATTCGTCCCTGCTCGCTTTCATCTCTCGATTGATTCTCCCCTCGAATAACTCTTACCTTGCTGCACCTCCTTCCTCAAATGAAATTCGTTCGTGCGTATTTGCTCTTAGCAAGGACATTGCAAGTGGGCCAGATGGTTTCAACAGGGTGTTTTATAGGAGTATGTGGCCGATTATTCAAGCGGACTTCTGCCTTGCCATTCAGTCTTTCTTCTCCGGTGGAGAGCTCCCTCCGGGTTGGACCTTCACTAACTTAGTCCTCATTCCTAAGTGCGATCATACTTTCTCTTATTCGGATTTCCAACCGATCAACTTGTGATTTCTCTAACAAGGTCATCTTAAAGGTTCTAACACCAGGTTAGCACCGTTTCTCGAGCATCTTATATCTTCATTGTAGGCTGGATTTGTGAAAGGTCGTTTGATTACTAATAACGTTTTTTTATCCCAGGAGGTGATTTCTTAGATTGATAAGAAGGTAAGAGGCTCTAATGTTGTATTGAGCTTGATATAGCTAAGGCTTACGACCACATGTCCTGGTTCTTCATCATAAAGGTTCTAAGGGCTTTCGAGTTCCGGAAACCTCTAATCGATGTTATTTGGAAGCTTATCTCCAACTGCTAATTTTCCGTTCTCATCAACAGATCGGCATCTGGCTTCTTCAGATCGGGGAGGGGTCTTCGACAGGGAGACCCCCTATCCCCTACCTTGTTTGTCATTGCATCCGAGGCTTTCGTTCGAGGTCTGCACTCTTTTACGATTGCTGGGCAGATTCATCGGTTCGGTATTTCTAGGGGTTGTCCTCTTATCTTCTCCTTATCATTCGCTGACTACATCATCGTTTTCACTAATGGTAGTCATCGGTCTATTCGGTGTCTGTTAAGTCTTATTCGGCAGTACGAGAGGTGCTGGGGCAACTCGTCAACTCGTCTAAAAGTTGCTTCGTGTCCTTAAAAGATCTCTCGCCGATCAGATCTTCCTAGATCGAGACTTGTTCTAGCTTCAAGGAAGCCTCCCTTCCCCTCCCTTATCTCGGTATAGTGTTATATCGAGGTAGGAAGCTCAACGCCATCTTCAATCCCCTAAATGATAAAGTTAGGGGAAAGATCATTCGGTGGAATGCTACTCTTCTCTCGTAGGCTGGCAGACTGGTTCTTATTAAGAGTGTTTTTGACTCTATGGGATCTCATATCTTCGCTGCTATGACTCCCACTGCGTCATTCTTCCGCTCTTACAAATCCTTGATTGCATCTTTCTTTTGGGGTTAACAAGGACAATGCGTCGCGCCATCACTGGATTTCTTGGAATTCCATTTTCTGTCCTAAAAGTGAGGGAGGATTTGGCCTCTGTAACCCTAAGGACATCATTTGTGGGCGAGGTTTGGAGAGAATAATTCCCTTTGAGCATTGTTTCTTCATGTCAAGTACCACAGGCTGGAAGGTACGAATTTCACCGATATCCCATCCTATGCAAGTGAAACGTGGAAATGGATGCAATCCGCAAAGTCCTTCTCGGATGCTCATGGGGGCGGCACAGTTTGGGATGGAAGTCCCTTCTCTCTCTAGGCTGCATGGAACTCTACTCGTTCTCCTAGTCGTCGTTTTCATCTTTTTACCTTGGTGTGGAATGTTCATATTCCACCAAAGGTTTCTCTATTTATGTGGAAATCCTTGCATAATGGATTACCAATATATGAGAAACTTCAGAGAATCTGCATTCCTTTGGTTTCTAGATGCAGGTGTTGCAGGTTTGGTAACTCTAAATCCTCTACCCACTTACTGATCTCCGAGTCTTCTGCCATATCTGTCTGGAATTACTTTGGAAACCTGATGGGTTATCGATGTAATGCTACCTCTCTTGAAGTTTTACTGAGCTTTTTGTGGTCTGGCATTTCTGGTAAGTCTTTTCGGTCGATCCTTGTTCATCTTATTCCTTGCCTTATCTGTTGGCATATTTGGTGCTTGCGTTATAGGGCTGTATTCTACGAAGTGGCTATGGATCCTCCTTCCATTATCCGGAAAGTAAGGAACGATGTGTTCCTAGCCTTTCGTGGTAGACCTTTTAGGAGAGTTTTCAGCTCCCACTCTTGAAGGTGGGCTACGACCTTTGATGTTTCATCAGTTTCAATCGCTCCCACGACCGGTATAGGTTGATTTTGGTTTTCTTGTTTTCTTGCCTTTGTTTATTTTCTCTGTTGTTTACCGATTTCCCACACTTCCCCCCTCCCTAATGGTTCTTATTCTGTTTTCCTGTTGTGTAGGTCTTGGAGTGCATGGTATCAATATGGTCTGTCAGGAGCTGGTTGGATCTTTCTTGTCTCGATACTAGGAGGGTTTGCTGGAGCGGGAAAAGTTAGAGCTATCTGTGGTTCAGGTGATTGGATGATCTCTCCAACATCAGATGATTCGCCGTACATGATGGAGCATGGGGATCTTGAGTTTTCAGAAGTTTAGTTCAGACATCACACTCTTGTATATGGTTTGACTTGGATGGATCGTCATCGGCTAAAGTCCTAGGTTCGTTTACTGTAGAGCTTGGGGTTTTCAGCACCGCCATTTTGTTTTGCCATCCGTTTGCTGAGACCTCTACGGCCATGTCTGCTGCTCGCCTGGTGTTCGATTTTGACTATATCTGGGTTTGATGGTTGTAGTTTTATGTCTCTGTTTATTTTGTGCTTGTGTTTGTGCGGTTTCTGCTTGCTGTAGAAACCATTTTTTGTGAACCGTTAGAGAATGGGTGGATTCTTCCATTTTGTTATATTATTTTATATTAAAAAACATTAGAAAAAACTCATATACAAAACTGCCTAGTATATAAGAAAATGATAGAAATAAAATAAAGAATCACAAAGTTATTAATAGGAGATAGATAATAAGCTAAATCTATAATAGATCTCATTTTCCCAATGTGTTAATCGCCAAAGCAGGACTCCTCAGTCTGACCCAGTCATAAAGTCAAAAAAAAAAAAAAAAAAAACTCGAGTTAGGATTAACATTCTCAATAGTAAACCAAAACAAATGCACAAGTAACTTAAAGAATGTTTTGTAAGGATTTGTTAAACTTGATATAATCTAACACTCTATTGTAATAATGTCAATGGTTAAATACAATATCGAAAATAGCATAAGCATGATTACGTTTTTACCCTTACACCGTTATAATGTCATAGTCCATACAGTACCGTAAACCCACCATAAACTGACAACATCAGAAGTCACTCCATAGGTATGGCACAAATCAAAATCATAGGGATCTTGATCATGACAACTTGACAAGGAACACGAGGCAATATCTAGGGTAGGATTCTACCAATTGCACGTCCACACCGGTGGTAACACATAACCGCAACCACCGCCCACCTCGAACAACACTCCCATAATCAAAGGTCCCCTATCAAATCACAAAGTAATATCTGGTATCGAAGAAGTTTCCCTATGAGAGATGAAATCTCTGTTAGTCACCGTTCAGCCCATGTTTTACATTTTAATTATGACCCGAAGGTCAAGGCTATCTATCATCATTCTCGTAATTCATTCTAGTAGCATTCACCAAACCAACCTGCTTCATTCTGGATTCTCCACCATGTGCTCATTTGCTAAAATGTTATTGGTATTGACAAAGAGTATGTTAATATCGACTCTGATCTATTTAAAAGCCAAACGCTTATTTTACGCCGTGATCATTTATATTTAAAATCATATCTAAAATATCATCAATCAAACAATAACAATATTGATTTATATTCCAATAATCAAGTTCAAATATTACAATGTCATAAAACATATTAAATCAATTCATTGTTTGATTAAGTTTAAAAAATTCAGATTTCATATTTACAAATGATTTGTTAACAAAATTACATTTTAATTTCGAATTCCTATATCTCAATTATCATTATTTCAAAATTCCTTGTATTAACATTTTGGAGTTAATAGCTTACACTGGAAACGACTTTTATTTAAAATAGTCAATATATAAAATAGTTATATTTAAAAATAATTATATTTATATAAAATAACTTGATTTAAAATAAATATAAAATACATAATAGTTAAATTTAAGATAAAGTGGTATAATTAAAAACAGTGGTAAAAAGTATATTGATTAAATATAATATAAAATAGTTACATTAAAATAAGTGCATGGCAATAGTTAAGTTTATGTTGTATAATTTAAATTAGTTTAATATAAGATAATGCAATTTCAAATAATTCCAACACAGCCCAATCTGAACTATATCCGTAATTCCAAAGTGCAACTTAAACTAATTTAGATTTTCAAAATTTCTATTCAATCAATTCAAATGTTAAACAGGATATCCTTAAGTTCAGCTTTTTTTTTTTCAAAACGGTATTTAGGTTAGGTTATCCTATTTTATTCTTTGAAATTCGCATTACCTTTAAATCCCATCTTATAGAGTTCATATCAATTAAACTTAAAATTTCAATTTGATCGATTATAAATATTTTAACTTCAATTATGCTTAGATTCAAAAGATTTACTTAACAATTTATTATTATATCAGTTTATTAAGTTCATAATAATAATTAATTTATATAAAACCTATTTCATTATTTTAAATTCACATCTTAAAATTAGTTTATTTAACTTGATAAATTTCAACTTAATTAAGTCATTTAAACAAATCAAGTTAACATTAAGTTTCCAACTTCTCTTTAAATCCTTTTTATATACTTATATTTTCTAAAAAATTATATTTATACATAATTTCAAATTTTAAGTAATGATTAAAATATATTAAAAGATTTATTTATCTACTTATAAAACAATTTATATAATTCAAAATTTAAAACTTAATAATATTATAATTTATAAACTTAAATTTTTGTTTAAAACATATATATTAAAATTTTATTTTAAAATCTACATTCAAAGATTTATTAAATTATCAAAATTTAAGTTTAAATAAAATTCTAAATTCAAATTTCTAAAATAATTTTATTAAATAAGAATACATGTATAAATTTAGGAAATATTTTTCAGTCCGTTTAATGTTCAATTTATGGGTATTTATCATTTCAATGCGCATCCCAAGAAATTCAATTTCAATTCCTAAATCTATACAATGATTATGTATGTATCATTTCAACCCATGACGATTTTACAAATCTATAGGGAATTACAGTGTGAGAACATATGGGTATAACACTATAAATAACACACATGCATCATAATATATCACAACTATCAAATATCACTTGCAAATAATTTGTGTCATATATGTCAAAAGTGTGTTTGTCGCATGTGTGCAAATTTATAATAGGCAAATCAGGTTTTCTTGAGCAATCCTAACATTTCATATATCATTTCAAAAGGTTCAATTCACTTATAAAAATGTTAATCGTGAGTGCGGGTTCTCACCTTGCATGATAAATAAAAAGAAGATGGATATGAGCTTGATACGGATATGACCAGAAAAGATCAAATCAAATAGCCATCCACACCAGTTTGAATCAAAATTCTTCACAACAAATCGAATCAATCGATACAAGATTCAAACCAAATTAAATATCAAACGCCACTCCTTTACTCAAACCAACACACATTTTTTTCTCAAAAGTTAAAAAAAAAGACAAAACTGAACTCAGCAAAAACGCCAAAAGAAAGCACGCTTGGGAAAATATCACACCTCACCATGGATCACACATCACAAAGCAAAAAAATACTTGCATGATTTTTTTAAATAAAGGAGCAATAAGAGATTTGCACACAAAATATTTCATCTAATAATCACCACATGTCGGCCAACACTGCTTGGCACAACAACAAGGTGGAGCACGACACAAATCTTAATCGAACACAGGTGGCAGGATAGCTGGTTACAAAGCATGGAAAAGTGGTGGAGTGGAGAAAGTAAGGGAAACATTGGCTTTTTTTGCTTGGGTTCTGCGTGTATGGAGGTTGCGAATTGGCTCGAGTGGTTACATTGTGGTAAGATATCAGAGCGTTGCTCAAGCCAACGGGCAAAGATTGGTGGTCGACATGATGAAACTAGGTGGGAGGAAGGGACAGGATGAGTGGGAGAGCATAAAAAAATACTGGGTTCTAGTTTAAGAATCTAGGGTTTTGGGTATTTTGGATGGAGAGGGTGCTGGAGTGGATGATGGGATTGTTGGAGGTCTCCGACGGCGAAGCTAAGTAGGGGCGGCGGTCCGGTGATGGGAGGTGAAGGTGTAGTGGATTTCCAGTTGGCGATGTTCGATCAACAAGATCTGAGTTTTTTCTGAAGGAGCAATATTGTGTATCAATGTGAAAAGAGAAAATATATACGTGACAAATGTCGTTCATTTTGTACATTTTTAATAGTTAAGAATGTGAACTTGACAAGTGAAATTGAATTTTAAAGAAATGAAAAACGTTGGACACTCAGAATTAATTGTAGATTCATAAAAAAATCGTATTTTGAAACTTTTAGCTTCAATTCAAAGTAAAATAACTTTAGCACGACTGACTTTTCATTAAAAACTTGTGTTTTAATAGATCTGACAAATTAAATTACTCATCAATTCAAATACGTTATTTAAATTGTATTTACTTAAATTCAAATAACATAAAATGAGTCAGTTCAACATCTAAATTCTGATTTGACCGCTGTTTAATTTCATTATCCAGATTATACTTATTTTTGTCCGTGTAAAGAAGTCAAGTTCATTTATTTTTCATAATTCAGAATAAATTAAAATTTAATAATTTAAATTTCAATCAATTGTTGATTTAAAAATCATGTTGTTATATCAAATTTTTTCGATGAGTATCCAAGCTCTGTTGGAGTTGATTTTAGTTTTTCAAACGAAAAAACTAAGGCTTGTTTAAGACCATAAATGGCTTTGTTCAATTTGCATACAAACTTCTCTTGTCCTCTTGCTTGTAATCTTGTGGATGCTTTATATACACTTCTTCCTGCAAATTAAAACACCATTTAGAAATGCATTATTTACCTTAAGTTGTTTGATGACTTATTCTCTATGCAATGCAATTCAAAGCATTTTCTGATAATTGAGGGTTTCACAACTAGTGAAAATGTTTCAATATAGTCAAAACCATTTTGTAGTGAATAACTCTTAGCTACCAATCTACCTTTATGCTTAGAGATTGAACCTGTTATGCAAAAATTGCTCTGATATCAAAATGTTGGGGTTGTGCGCAGCGAAAGTTTGACAAAACGCCTGAAAAACATGATCTTTATCACCCAATCACTTGAAGATGAATTTGATTGAAAAACAAAAAACAACACAAATAATATTGGAAATATGAGCACAAAATATTCCACTCAACCACCCTCTTTATTGATTCACTAATAAAAAATTGTTTACAATCGATCTCAACTATCGTTACAAATAATTACAACTTGAACCAATAACCTTATTGAGAAATAGGTAGAGAATATCTAATGGCTAAAAAATTTGAAAGAGAACACTCAATTTGGAATAGCTAAAATGATCACTCTTGGTGGCTCTCACCCACACCTAATGAAGATGTTAGCTGACCTTTTTTATAGAGAGAATTGCTTCATGCCCAAGAAAACTTGGCATCTAAATTATCTTCATATATGTTATAAAACTATTTGGATAAGCACCAAATATCCTTGCAATAAATGTCTACAAATATAGCAACCAATATCTCTCCATAAAATCTAGCACCAAATCTCTTCATCAAATCTTGCACCAAATCTCTCCATAAAATCTAGCAACAAATCTCTCCACAAAGAATGTTGGATTATTTGTTGCTCAAAATTGTGATTTGTGTATCACCAATTTCAACACTCAACCTTGATACCAAATCACAACATCTCTTCCACTCAAACAATAGCCACTTAGCTCTCACTTTCAACCTCTTTTTTCTCAATTAACACCATCTCGATTTTAACGGCTACGAGATAAAACCATCCCGTCTTCTCTTCAAGTCCAGGCTCAATTGATTTACAGGCTCAATCACACCTTCTTGATTTCATCAGGCCACAAGATTACCTAATTGATTTCCATGCTCAATCACACCTCCTCTTTATCAATATACGCCTACCACTTGATCTCTCTTCATCTACATGGATCCCTCGAGAATTATCAACGTGAAGACAATAATCGATAACATGATCCTCAACGGATCCTCAGCAGTGATCAAAACTAACATCTCCACCTTGCTGCAGACTAGGTTCTTCATTCCAAATTCTCAAAATCTCCTACTCCACAATAGCCAACCATGAAAGCAACATCATCTCCAACATCTACAATCTTCAATCCAAAATTACTCCAAGCTATGCGATGAACTGGCTCTGATACTAATCTTTTATGCAAAAATTGCTCTGATACCAAACTGTTGGGGTTTTGTGCGCAGCGGAAGTTTGATAAAACGCCTGAAAAACATGATCTTTATCACCCAATCACTTGAAGATGAATTTGATTGAAAAACAAAAAACAGCACAAATAATATCGGAAATATGAGCACACTATATTCCACCCAACCACCCTCTTTATTGATCACCGGTAAAAAATTGTTTACAATCGATCTCAACTATCGTTACAAACAATTACAACTTGAACCAATAAACTTATTGAGGAATAGGTAGAGAATATCTAATGGCTAAAAAAATTTGAAGGAGAACACTCAATTTGGAATAGCTAAAATGATCACTTTTGGTGGCTCTCACCCACACCTAATGAAGATGTTAGCTGGCCCTTTTTATAGAGAGAATTGCTTCATGCCCAAGAAAACTTGGCATCCAAATTATCTTCATATATGTTATAAAACTATTTGGATAGGCACCAAATATCATTGCAGTAAATGTCCACAAATATAGCAACCAAATCTCTCCATCAAATCTAGCACCAAATCTCTTCATCAAATCTAGCACCAAATCTGTTCAACAAATCTAGCACCAAATCTCTCCATAAAATATGTAAGATTATTTGTATCTCAAAATTGTGATTTGCGTATCACCAATTTCAACAGAACCATCTAGGTTTCTCTTTATTCTCTATGTCCAGTTGCAATCTATGACATTGTTGTCATCATGTAGATTGACCAGATCCCATCGTTTTTTTATAAGAGCATTATACTCCTCATTTATGGAAGTTTCCATTTTTTTTCTTGCACTTCTTGATAGCATGATGTTGATTCCTCACTACTACAACAACACTATAAGTCTTTGGCTTAAGGATGTCACTTTTGGCTTTGGTCATCATTTAATGGCCAATATTGCTAGTGGATTATGGTTGAGTTGTATCTGTGTCTCTTGTTATTTATTAGATGATTCCTAATATAATCTAATGATTGATGAGAGCTATTTCAAGAAATAACACTTTGCTAAGGTTCATGAACAGGTGTTGAGAATGAGCCAATGCTCTTGACTTGGTTCATTGTCGAACAATATGCGTTGGGAGCGGCTGTGTTTTCAGATGTGCCGTTGTGCCTTTTGAATTTCTCTTACCTATTCTTGAGCGGTCTACTTGGAAATTCAGGTATTGGTGGAATAGAAAATTTTGGATTGTAGATTTTCTTTTTCTTTTTTTGTGGTAATTTTAGTGTTTTTAAAAGGAAATACCTTTTCATTAAGTACTATATGTCTTGATATGAAAACTCTGCCAGTGCTATCTAAACATTTGTACCCTTTTTTATTATTGATGTACCATATGAATGTGCAAGGGTTGATCAAAAATTTAGTTTGTAACTATTATAAATTTTCAAATAAGGAAAACGTAGACATCCAAATACTTTTATACTTTTGTAGTATGGTTTAAAGTTAAACAACACCTCAGTAGGGATTTTATACTGTAAAACTTTTATGGGCAGTCTAGGAAAAATAGTTGTAGCAAAAAGTACAAATATAAGACAGTTGAACTTCTTCACAGCAGATACCATTTTCATTAAAATTTTCTTTACAACATTTTCATTTGGATTTTCTAATTTGTAATGCCAAATATCGAATTCCTTATAGTTTTCTTGTTCCAATTCAGGCATATTAGACTACTTTTGTTTACGTCTAGGATTTCTTGAATTTGTATAAACCTCTAAATTCTTTATCTTACAAAATAATTTCTTTGGTTAGAATGGCTTTAACCTAACAATGTTGTAGAAAAAATTCAATGCATACTTTATTATCTTTAGCAAATTGAGACGCATTTAACAAATTATTTTTAATTCGAGGAACTTTAGGTAAGTTATGTATTGCCCCTTCCAACTAAAAAACTTGCAAAGTGTTATTTTAACTGGTTTGCCATTACCCATATATAATAAATGTTTACTCTACACTCCTTGATTTCCAAATTCAAATTTCTTTAGACCATTCGTCATATGATTGGTCGCACCAGAATTTGGATACCATCTTTCATCAGTAATATCTTCAATCTTTACAGTTTCGTTTGCTAAGTTATTAGTCTGATTCTTGTTGCCAGTCTTTATGCTAATCATATTGGCACTTGGATTGAAATTTCTTGAATTGTTTTTGTTTTGCCGAGGAGTGTAGTTGGCATCAAATCTAAAGTAGCACTTGTTAGCTGCATGATCAAAATTCTCACATATTTGACATCTCAATTGGTTGTTATTAGTAAACCTTCCTCCTCTACCTCTTCCACTATAGTCCTGACCTCCTATCTGATTATCGTACTAAATTTAGATTTCTGAAATTGTTGTTGCTTTCTGCGATGGTTTCTTTTGTTCAAATCTCGCCTCATCCGCAAGAAGCGTTGAATTCAAATATTGTAGACTTGGTGTAGTTTCTTTAGATGAGATGACCGCTGTCGCAGCTTCGTATTCAATATCCAACCTGTTAAGCATGAACAATACTTGTTTGGTATCTAACACTTTGTCTCCAGTTGTTGCCAATCGATCACATAAAGTCTTGATTTTCACTAAGTATTTTTCTCATGGGTAAGCTTTCTTTCCTGAAATTCTATAGTTGCCTTTTATAGTGCATAACTTTTGTTGTGCACTATGTGTTGAATACTTGCTCTACAGTGGGTCAAATTTTACTTGCTGATTTACATCCAATTAGTTGTGACAACAGATTGACGCTAATAGTAGACAATAACCAAGAACTAATAATGTTGCCTTGTCTTTGACGGGTGATATGTTCGTGATTGCTTGTGAGCTTTCCATCAGTATCTACAATAGATCTTGGTGGTGTAATAATGGTTCCATATACATATTCTTCTAGAAGGTAGCCTCTGATGGCTGTTTCTATTTGAAATTTCCACAACATATGAAGTTATTCATATAATTGTACATCGATTAACTGACTTTGTGGTTTGGTAATTGCTTTGATTAAGTCTTGTGTTGCTGTTGCAGATCTATGACTAGTGGATTCAGTGGTTCTTTTGTTGTTTGAAGTATACTCATTTTACCCTTCGGCCATTGTTGAAGATCAAAATGGAAGGAAATGATCATAAATCATAGAAGTATCAACAATTTTGATGTTGTAGTGATATAAGTTACTTGGATAATTAAATCTTCATCGACTAACAGTGGCTTCTTGGCAAGGCACAATTAAAGCTTGGTCATGAATGGGTACTATTGGGAAACAATGGCTGAGTCACGTACTTGGTCGCTTTCTTTAAGACGATTCGGCGATCTGGTCGGTGGTGCAAAACTAGTTCGTACTTCTGCCGCCGCCTCCAGGATAAAACAGCCTCTGAAATTAATAACTGATTTGCTTTGCACGACAAATCAGTGCAGATTTGCACTTTCGAAATAAAGTTACTGCTCGAAAACTTCTGGATTATAATTATAATGGCGGAGGTAAGTTCTTTTTTTCTACAACAGAAGATAATATATAGATGGGGATTGGGGCTGAAAGAATATACTGTGCAGTAATAAAATCTGCTAAAATACCGAGTCAATAGTTTACCGCTTCAAAATAAAAGTCGGCTCAGAAATATTTTCGTATTTAAAAACATAGTCGAAAAATGCAGTGTTTTCTGGCCTAAAAATATAAGTGTTTACACCACAAAGCCAAGCCCAAGCCCAAGCCCGAGCCCGAGCCCGAGCCCGAGCCCGAGCCAAACCGAACCGAACCGGGCCGGGTCGAGTTGGTCAGTCGCGCGCGCGTGTGTGGTGGTCACGATGCATGGCCTCCCTCCTCACAACAAAGCATGTATTGGGAGCCCAAGGCCCAAACATGATTTCTTAGAAACAAGTATAAATACTTTCCTCTTCCATATAATTCCATGATATGGGACTATTCACATAAATGAGCCATTCATACACTTATCTCAATATTTTAATAATTCACCCAATATTTCCAACAATCTCCCACTTGAGTTTTTAAAATATTATCGAGCAGTTTTCTAGAAACATAAGACTGTGCATAAACAAAGGTGTCATCCGACTTGAACCTTTGCACAGTGAATAAGATTCAATTTTTACTAGAGTGACACGTAGTCTTGAACTCTATTCCTGACATCAAACCACACACAATCTTTTCTGTAGTGCAATCAAATAAGCCCGTGCATTTATGGCCATGCACGTCTATCCCAATTTAGTGAACGCTCTAGAAGTTTTGCCCAAAACTCCATATGAAACAGCCACATTTCCACATTCACATAGGTGAGTCTACCAAGAGTACTCCTGAAGGTAGGTACTCCACTCCAAATAGAGTATAGATCTCATTAAGAGTTATTATCAACTCATCCTCTAATCACTTCAGGAATACATGCTTCTTGGTTTATTAAATAGCATGTTTAACTCCTATCACTACACAACTTGTTTTTTCCATTGAACCTATTTCTTGGGATCTCCAGTCATTTAGGTCGGGTTACCATTGTGCGTGACTCAACAATCTAAGGGCAATAGTCCCATTCTTTTAGAAGAATTAAGGACTTTCTCTCTGGACAGTCCTTTTGTCAAAGGATCTGCCAAATTTTCATCACTACGTACGTAATCCACTCTAACGGAACCTGAGGAAAGTAGTTCTCTAACCGTGTTGTGCTTACGACGTATTTGTCATCTCTTACCATTATAATAACTGTTTTGAACTTTTGCAATAGCCGCGATACTATCGCAATGTATCAACATAGCTGGTATCGGTTTTTCCCATAAGAGAATCTCAGCTAGCAGATTTCTCAAGTACTCTGCTTCTTCACTAGTCGTGGCTAGTGCTATCATCTCAGACTCCATAGTAGACTGAGCAAAAATAGTTTATTTCTTGGATTTCCAAGAAACAGCTCCTCCAGCGATGCTAAATATATAGCCACTGGTCTCTTTAGAATCATCAGATAAAGTATTCCAATCTGCATCTTAAAATCCTTCAAGTACAGCTGGAAACTTCTCATAATGTAATCCAAGGTTCATAGTTCGTTTAAGGTATCTCATGACCCTTTCAATAGCATGCCAGTGCTCTATACTAGGTCTACTGGTAAACCTGCACAATAATCCCACGACATAGGCAATGTCGGGTCTAGTACAATCAGTGGCATACTGAAGGCTGCCAATGATGCTCGCATAATCAGACTGTCTTACACCTTCACCAGTGTTCTTAAATAACTTTACACTTGGATCATAGGGTGTACATGCAGGTTTACAGTCAAAGTAATTATATTTCTTTAGTATCTTCTCTATGTAATGAGATTGATCCAAAGAAATTAACTTTTCTGATCTAGTAATCTTAATACCAATGATTACACTCGCCTCACCTAGATCTTTCATATCAAAATTGGCACTTAATAAGGATTTGACTGAATTTATGGCATGAATGTTGGACTCAAAGATGAGTAGGTCATCTACATAAAGGCATATAATAGTGCAAATGTCATTCTCAGATTTGTAATAAATGCTTTTGTCACTTTCATTTACTTTAAAACCCTGTGAAATGATTAAGTTATCAAATTTTTCATGCCATTGTTTAGGAGCTTGTTTTAAACCATATAATGATTTATCTAATTTGCATACTTTATGTTTTTGACTATGTACTACAAATCCTTCAGGCTGGTCCATATAGATTTCTTCTTCTAATTCACCGTTTAAAAATGCGGTTTTAACATCCATTTGGTGTATTAGTAAATTATGAATGGAAGCGAGTGAGATTAATACCCGACTGGATGTTATTCTAGTTACAGGTGAAAAAGTGTCGAAGAAATCTATATTTCTTTTTGTCTAAAACCTTTAGCTACTAGTCGTGCTTTGTATTTATCTATAGTTCCATCAGGTTTTAATTTCTTTTTAAGCACCCATTTATAGCCTATAGATTTACAACCAGGGGTAAATCTGCCAAATGCCAAGTCTTATTGGATTCCAGAGAATCCATCTCATCATTTATAGCCTCTTGCCAAAAATCGGCATCTAAAGAAGATAAGGCCTCTTGAAGGTTTAGGGGATCCTCCTCTATAGTAAAAGCACAGAAATCCGAACCAAAATTTTTCTCGGTTCTTGCTCTTTTACTTCTTCTAGGTTCAGCTTCAGAACTTTTATTAAGTTCTGTTCTAATAGGCATACTTGAAGTGCCCCCACTATTCCTTAATTTAAAAGGAAATTTTGTTTCATAAAACTCGGCATCATTTGATTCAATTATGTTATGTGCATTTATATCATAAAATCGATATGCTTTGCTATTAATAACATAGCCTATAAATATACATTCATACGCACTACTTGCCAATTTTATTCTCAAAGGGTCTGGAATGTGAACATATGCTAGTCAACCCCAAGTTCTAAAGTATGACATATTGGGTTTATGATTCTTTAAAATTTCATATGGTGAAATTTTATTCTTAGATTTGGGGATTCTGTTTAGAACATCACATACAGTCAATAAAATATCCTCCCACCAATGTTTTGCTGCACCAGAATTTAGTAGGATGGAAACTATTAATTTGGTAGAAGTCCTATTTTTCTTTCTGCTTTACTGTTCATTTCAGGAGAATAGGGTGCAGTTCTCTCATGTACTATACCATGTAGTTTATAGAAATCCAGAATTGAGTTAGATTCATATTCTGTTCCTCTATCACTACGAAGTCTCTTAATTTTCCTATTTGTTTGATTCTCAATCTCAGTTTTAAATGTTTTAAACATGTCAAAAGAATCACTTTTATTTTTCATAAGGTATACATATGTGAAATCAGAACAGTCATCAATAAAAGTGATAAAATACCGATGTCCATGTCTAGTCAAAGTACCATCAAGTTCACATATGTCAGAGTGAATCAAATCTAAGGGTTCAGATTCTCTTTCAACAGATTTATGAGATTTCTTAGTGATTTTTGGTTGTGTACAGAATTCACATTTATCATATTCAGATTCTGACATCTTAGGTATCATATCTAGAGTGCTCATGTTATGAATAATCCGTTTATTAACATGACATAATCTAGAGTGCCAAATATCAAAATCACACAACATATAAGTAGAATTATTCACTTTATTAGATTCAACATTTAATTTAAACATTCCCTCACAATCATAACCCTTTCCTACAAAAGATCCCTTATACCCTATGGTATACACATCAGCCCAAATAAATTGAGTAAATCCTGCCTTATTAAGAAGAAAGCCAGAAACCAGATTCTTCCTCATCTCTGGAGTATGCAAAACATCTTTAAGAATCACAGTCCTTCCAGAGGTAAACTTGATCTCCACATTTCCAACCCCTGCAACTTTAGTGGTATGAGAATCTCCCAACAACACCTTTTGATCATCAGCAGCCGTGTATGTGGTGAACATATCACGATCATAGCAGACATGGCGAGAAGCACCAGTGTCTACCCACCAACCCTCTGATCCACCAATAAGGTGAATCTCAGTAATCATAGCCGTAAGAGGCTCTTCAGTCAGGTTCGCCTGCGGTGTAGAGCTTGGCCTGTTCCGACACTTTCGTGCCATATGACCTGGTTTTCCACAGTTGTAACATAGAAACAACTGTCCAGATTCATTCTTTTGGGCTGGTTTCTGCTGTCCTTTTGGGTTTCGTTGCGGATTCCCATTCTGTTTGTTGCGCTTATTCTGATTCTTAAATGATTTCTGATTCGGTTTCAGAACAGCGGATGTGGTCTTCTTAGTGCTGTTGTTTGAGACAACCAGCACTTCCTCTTTCTGGTCCTGTTTGCATGCCTCCTCCTCAATACGGAGGCGAGTGATCAGGCTCTCTAAGGAAAATTCCTTAGTCTTATATCGTAGGAAATTCTTAAAATCTTTCCAACCTGGGGGCAGTTTGTCAATAATAACAACAACTTGAAACTGTTCGTCCAAAACCATACCTTCGGAGATGATTGCATGAGCTATTTTCTGAAGCTCATGGGACTGCATCTCTACTGACCTATCGTCTGTCATTTGATACTTGAAATAGCGGCTCACAACATACTTCTTTGCCACTGCCTCCTCTGTATCATATTTCTTCTTCAGCGCTTCCCAGATCTCCTTCGCTGTCTTGTCATAGAGTTGTAGTAATCATACAGATCATCGCTAAGGCCATTGAGAATGAAATTTCTGCACAGATAGTCCTGCTCAATCCAGTTCTGTTGTTGTTTTGATTGTTCAGTCCAGGAAGCCATCTGCGCTTCATTAGTTATGTCAGGTTTGTCTGGGAACTGCAGTTTGTCAGTGGTCAGAGCAGCAACCGCCTTTCTCATCATCAGGTAAAACACCATCTTTTGATGCCATCGTTTGAAGTGCAGACCTTCGAAACAAAAGGGGGCATCAATCACTAATGGGATCTGGAAAGCAGAGGGAGGAGCAGCATCGTCCATGGTTGATGTCGAAGCCATTGTTTCAGATCGTCTTCAAATTGTTGGGAAACAATGGCTGAGTCACGTACTTGGTCGCTTTCTTGAAGACGATTCGGCGATCTGGTCGGTGGTGCAAAACCAGTTCGTACTTCCGCCGCCGCCTCTAGGATAAAACAACCTCTGAAATTAATAACTGATTTGCTTTGCATGACAAATCAGTGTAGATTTGCACTTTTGAAATAAAATTACTGCTCGAAATTTCTGAATTATAATTTTAATGGCGGAGGTAAGTTCTTTTTTTTCCTACAACAGAAGATAATATATAGATGGGGATTAGGGCTGAACGAAAATACTATGCAGTAATAAAATCTGCTAAAATACCGGGTCAATAGTTTACCGCTTCAAAATAAAAGTCAGCTCAGAAATATTTTCATATTTAAAAACATAGTTCAAAAAATGCAGTGTTTTCTGGCCCAAAAATATAAGTGTTTACACCACAAAGCCAAGGCCAAGGCCAAGCTGAAGTCGAGCCCGAACCAAGTCGAGTCGGTCGCTCGCGCGTGTGTAGTGGTCATGATGCATAGCCTCCCTCCTCACAACAAAGCATGTATTGGGAGCCTAAGGCCCCAACATGATTTCTTAGAAAGAAGTATAAATACTTGCCTCTTCCATATAATCCCATGATATGGGACTATTCACATATAGGAACCATTCATTCACTTATCTCAATATTTTAATAATTCACCCAATATTTCCAACAGATACGAACACTGCAGATCTCAAAACGAATATGTCTGTACTAAAGAAATAAAAATGAAGAGAATATTGATTCTCTAATGACCAAAAGTCGCTACCTTGGTTTTGATGATGATAACAAACTCTTGAGAAATTAACGACGATGCCATCTTCGCTGCTTGGCGACTTTAGATGGCCCTGATACCATAATAGAAAAATGATCAAAATGTTTTTACTGATTTTTATTTGTTTATGAGAAAGAATGATTGAATTGTGGAGAGTGCTTATACTAGTGTTTTGTAAACTAGTTTCATAATAATACGTTCTGTGTACAATATTATTTATATACAATATAAAGTAATGTTTGTTTCTAGTGAGCTGGAACGAGACAAGCTTTTGGAAGAAATTCCCTTATTGATGAATAAGAAATATGTTGTTAATCGATTCAATGTTAGGACTGTAAATTTTGTTTGAATGTTTGATGTCTGTTCGTGCCCGTGACGTTGGTGACAGAAATACGCCCGTCCGAGTCTGTCCGATTTTCATTTCGGACATGAGTTAGGACAACAAGATTTGTACAAGAAAAAAATCTTGTCCGGTCCAGGCTCATTCGAATTTGTACGAGTTACCTGTAATTCAGCGTATAGGTGAGAGAAAATCTAGTAAAATGTACAAAATGTGATATAAATAACCATGTTCGACCGAATCCGATCGTGTCTGTGTCCGCAAAGCATATATCCGCATCCGACCGATTTTATTTAGGACACGAATTAGAACAACGAAGTTTGTCCGAGAAAAAATTTGGTTCGGTCTGTGTTCGATCCGATTTTTTTTAGGATAGAAACTGAACACACCTCCGTCCGGTCCAGTCCGACCGATTTACACCCCTATTCAATGTACAATTATTCTCATTTTAATAATATATAATGTTGTTTTCTAGGTTGATCTCTTCATTTATAGAGACCCAAAAGAGGCAAAGGTAAACGAAGAGGCAAAAATTGTTTTCTCTGTTCCAAAGTACAGTGTGGTCAAACGCACATGAACAGAGCGTACAACGAAGAACCTACTGATGCTACTGATGCTGACTCGGTGGTTGTTTAAGGTTTGACATCATATAGTTTTTGATTGTATTATATATAGCTTATTCAATTGCAATTAGTTGTTAATCTTCTACAAGACAGCTTTTGAGTGTACCTGTGTTTCCTTATCCAAACTAAATTGTACTCTCTTTAAAGGCAGCACATACGAAATTGCAACTTCCCAATATTTTCTGCTCTTGAAATGTCCACTCTGTTCATATTTACATCATAAAACATTGAAACATTCTTTTTCATACTTTGAAAATCACACATTGGGCCTTGGAAAATTTGTGGTTCAGTATGATTCTGATGAAGAAAATATCGTAATTCTGATGTTAAAGGTCTATAGAATTAATTTTTTTCAGACAATAGTTCAACTCACCTGATATAAAAGCATTAAGGAACTATTGAATTCAGCATTTAGTGAAGCCTTGGAATAGTGTAAAAGGATTCAAGATTTATACGATCTTGATCTAACAAGAATACTTTATTTGGTTTCCGGCGATGCAAAAAATTCGAATGCAGAATAGAGTGGAGAAGAGGAAGAAACAAAACCTGCAATGTATCATTTTGCAATAACCTGTAGGCGTCATAAATCCATTTGAAGGGAAAATGATTTTGAACAATTCACTGGCATTGCAGTTCTTGATGTGAGCAGGAAGGACATGAAGAAAAAAACTTGGTTTGCAACTGATATGGCCGTCGCTATTTATAGCAGTGGAGGGAAGTATCTTTTATTAGTATCGCACCTTTTCCAACAGTTATGCACCGTTACAAATGGCGTGTCCATTCATCACCAACAGTTGTATCTCTTCAGATTCCTGATGGTCAAATATGTTGCAAACTTGTCATGCCCATCTGAATTGGATTTGAAATCTGGGCTGGTTCCATAATGAGCTAAAATTTGTCCTATTTAATATTTGCAGATTTTATCCAGAAATATGTTATTAGATCCGGACCCGAAACTCGTACTCTGACCCGACCCAATTCAGTTGAACGGACTGTGGCAGCGCATGCATATGTGACAGTTATGCATGATTCCCTCCTCGCAACAAAGAAAACATTTGATGCCCAAAGAGCCCAATCCTTGTATGAAAATCCCATATTTAAATAAGTATGGTCCTCACTATCCAAAGATGTGGGATTTTGTTCATTTCTTCCTCCCTTTTCCCTCTTCTTCTCTCTTAAAAAAAACAATGAAGGAAAAATGTTGAAAATTTCCAACATTTTCTCCTTATTTTCAAGATTGGATAATTTAAAACATTTTAAGTTTAAAAAAGGAATAGCCGGATCACTTGAGTGATTGCCTATAGATCCAAGTGGAATTAATTCAAACGTAGTTTAAAGGTCAAGAATTATCGTGAAAATCAATATGAAAATAAAAGGCATATTTTGGATTTGAACTTTTACTAAGTGTAAACCATTCAAAGCCTTATCGAGATTTTATGGTGAACGAATCATGAATCAAGTGTCCTTAACGATAATACTGAAAAAAATCACACATGTTGATTTTCTAAGGTAAATTGTTCTACATTGCCCAGCACGTTAATGGTCATGTGCTTTTAATCCTGGGTTCATAAGTCTACTTAAGGAAACGGTCTTACTTTCTTAGGAAACAACCAGATTTGTAATGACCTAAATTTTTGGTCAATTTAAAATTTGTTTTTTTAATTAATTTAACACGGATTTGTAGTCAATTTTAAAAATTCGATGATTTAACACTACTTCAATAACTTACAAAGGAACATTTTTCAAACGGTCTTGGAATTCAATGAAACTAATTTTATCGAATTCAGAACATTGAAAAATCGCAAGATTTTAATAATTTTTGAAGTTAGTATATGAGCATGCGAGAAATAAACTTATCCGGGTCAATCGGTTGAAATTTAGCGAAAACACGATAAAAAATAAAATAGAAGATCAAACAAACTCGGAATTCGACGAGATGTGTTCCGTTAAATCCGGAATTACGTTTTATGCTATAGTTCAAAATTTCTTGTAAAACGGAATTGTTGTTCGATCACATGAGAAAAAAATGCAACGTTGAACTAAAACACTTCAACACTTAAACAAATAACTTAAGCCTAAAGTGGCAAAACGAATTGTCAACTATCCAAGGCCTCAGAGTGTTTTTTTCTCAAGCTTCCTCCCTTTGACACCTCATCAATCCATGAGCTTTCCCCCTTTATAAAAAACCCCTTTTCTTTTCTTCTTCTCTTCCTTAACTCCTCCTCTCTCCTCCTCCTTGAAATCCATGGCCGACCTTCCTCTCTTCACTCCACCTGACTTTCGAGCCTCCCCACCCTCTCACCCACATGCTCCAGTGCTCCCCTTCCCCACCTTCCTTGTTGTGCTTCTCTCCCCCTTTAAATCTCACAAAAATCCAATTTTTACCTCTTATTTCAAATACCCCCTCCAAAATCTCATCTTTCCACTTCTTACCATCCATGCCCCACGCAATGACCCCCTTGACCTACGCCTCCACCCTACACCCCCACTCTGGACCCTACCTCCAAGTCGTGCCCATTGGACCCTACATGTCCTTCCCGTTAGTGTGTGTGTGTCTGCTAGGTGTAGGAACCCTATAGCCCTCGAATTTAGTCCCGCAGGCTTTCATAAAATTTCATAGACACTGTACAAGATTCGAGGTTGTGTGCTAGAGTTCGGAGTCCTTCCGTGCAAAGATTGGCAGAGTGGAATCCTACGGTGAGAAACCAAAACTCACTAAAAGGGGATAGTTAGAATTAACTATTTATAGTTAATTGATTGGGTTAAGTTTTTTATGATGTTAGTTGATTATTAATATGATAAAAATGTTATTTTTATTTGATATATGTGAAATCACTTTGGTATACGTCACTTAAATCACAAACAATGTCGGTTGGAAAGTAGTTGTACCTTAAATAGTTTTGGTTAAGTAATTTATTAATTACTGTTTATCTAATGTGATGTAAACCCCATACGGATATTGTGATGATAATTGACACTAATCTCAATTGTTTGAATTTGCGGTTAATCTGTTGATTGATGAACCCATGTAAGCGTTATTTATTTAGGGATTATATGGTGAATTCCAATTCGTACATGGATTGGATGTTGTTTGATGATTGATTGAGTGTTATATAATATTACTATTTTTAATAATTTTATCAAGGCCTGTACAGTCGATTTCCATCAACGGTCATCGAACTGCACTTACAGCGACCTTTTTCGAATTTGATTTGGACGTATCTCCAAATCCAACCGTTAGATTTCAAATTTCTAACATTCATTAGAAAGCTCTTTTCGATACGAACCCAACGGTTCCGGTTTTAGGAGAATCCGACGGTCGGATCTCCCGTAATGTCCGTTTGAAATAAATGGTTGAAATTCGCGAACTGCCGCGGCGCGGCGCGTTCTATTCAGGCCATTATATTATATATAATATATATAATATATATTTCATCGATTTCTATTTAAAACGAATTATATAAACAGTTTTAAATTCGTTTCAAAAGCAATTTCAACTTCCATTTCAATTCAAATCAAAATTGAATTCATCTTTATAAATTCGTTTTAAAATTCATTTCTATTCAATTCAAATTTCAATTCAATTTGAATTCATTTCCATTCGCTTTCAATTCAATTTGAATTCGTTTTCAATTCATTTCGAAATCGTTTTCAATTCAATTCATTTCGAAATCGTTTTCAATTCAATTCATTTCAAAATCGGTTTCAATTCAATTCATTTCGAAATCGTTTTCAATTCAATTCATTTCGAAATCGTTTTCAATTCAATTCATTTCGAAATCGTTTTCAATTCAATTCATTTCGAAATCGTTTTCAATTCAATTCATTTCGAAATCGTTTTCAATTCAATTAATTTCGAAATCGGTTTCAATTCATTTCGTTTCGAAATCGTTTTAAAATCGATATAGATATCGTTCACGTCAAAATGGCGTCAATCTAATCAACACGGCTTCATAAATTTCTATTTTCAAATATTCTATTTCAAATATTTCTTTTTCAAAATAGTTGTTATCAAAATATTTCGTTCAACACATGACCAATCTCAATGGATGAGTACTGTCAACACATGAACTTTTATTTTATATCGATAAAGATGTAAATTTTATTACTAAAATATTTCGTTCAACACATGACCAATCTCAATGGATGAGTACTGTCAACACATGAACTTTTATTTTATATCGATAAAGATGTATATTTTATTACTAAAATATTTCGTTCAACACATGACCAATCTCAATGGATGAGTACTGTCAACACATGAACTTTTATTTTATAATATTTTTTATTTTTCAAATTGGAATGAGGCCCAATCAATTACCATATAAAGTTAATTATATGGATTTTCATACAACACATGTATATAATAACATTGAAAATAATCAACCATCAACCAAAGTGCACTACACTGTAAAAGCATCAAATATAGATATTCAACGCTTACAACAGCCTGTCAATCAATCGATCGACATATTTAATCAATCAGGATGAGTGAACTTCAAATTTCATCCCAACACCCGTGTGGGGTTTCAAACAATCAAACACATATTTTATTTATGCAGTTGGGCGATGTGTAAAATTTATCGTCCCAATCAATGTCATTCAAATAGGTGTACATAAACAAACCATCTGGTTTGCAAATGAATATTTTATTTATTCACCTTCACGTTAAAAATTATATTTTTAATGATAAAACATTTTATTCCAACATATGAATTTCTATTCAGTTCATTCTTTAAATAAAATGCTATTCTTATTTTTCTAACTTATTTTAGAAAATTTCGGCGGCATAACGGCACGATACTAGAAACGGGACGAGGCCTAGCCTTGTCCCCGGTCTAGTGAAGGCTCACGCCATTCACACATCAATCAAACCAATTCATTTCACCACACAATTCAATTTTAATCAAACAATCTCTAATCTATGCAACCAAACAAACAAGTCCATGGTCTGTGGACGGTTGTGTCGAGTGCTACTAAGCACCGTCAGCATCCTAGTATATATATATAACTAGAAAAGAAATTGAAAGGTGAGAAATTCTCACATATAGCTATCCTAGCTCCACGGCACTTCAAATGCAGGAAATCTTCACTGTTCTCGTCTCTTATCACTTTCTTCGCCCGTATTCTCTACATATGTAAACATCGAATTTTTACTTTGCTATTCAATATTTAAAAATCGAATTTTTGCTTTTCTATTCTATATATAAAAATCGAATTTTTACTTTTCTATTCTATATATAAAAATCGAATTTTTACTTTTCTATTCTATATATAAAAATCGAATTTTTAGTTCGAAGTTCTATATATAAAAATCATATTTAAAATCATAACTTTTAAATCACTCTATATATATTTTAAAACTGCATTTACATATGTTAAAATAAATTAAAAAACTGCATTTCTATATGTTAAAATAAATTAAAAAAAACCGCATTTCTATATGTTAAAATAAATTAAAAAACTGCATTTCTATATGTTAAAATAAATAAATAAAACTGCATTTCTATATGTTAAAATAAATAAAAAAACTGCATTTCTATATGTTAAAATAAATTAAAAAACTGCATTTCTATATGTTAAAATAAATTAAAAAACTGCATTTCTATATGTTAAAATAAATAAAAAAAACTGCATTTCTATATGTTAAAATAAATAAAAAAACTGCATTTCTATATGTTAAAATAAATTAAAAAACTGCATTTCTATATGTTAAAATAAATTAAAAAACTGCATTTCTATATGTTAAAATAAATAAAAAAACTGCATTTCTATATGTTAAAATAAATTATTTTTAAAACCCTTACCATTTTTATTGCCATCGCCCGTTTTTCCAAAGTGCTCAGCCCCTAGGGTTTCAGATTGCGCCGCCATCTCCAAGCTGAACCTCGATCCGCCACCACCCTCCAACTCGCCTTGGCGTGCTCTTCCATCGCCAGCACTGGCGCGAAGTTCGAAGCCCCCAGCCACCCTGAAATTGACTTCGACCGCGCACCCTTTGAGGACGAATTCCCACCACCACGAAGCGATAGACAAGATCACCACCGTTGGATGAACAACCCTCATCGAGCTCTAGATGTTTGCCTTTAGAGATTTCAGGAATTGATTTACGAATTTACAGGAAATTGGGGACAAAATTCGGAGTGTATTCGCCATCGATTCCCTTAGGGTGGCGGCTGGACGAGAATGAGGACTTAGGGTTTAATGAAAGTGGGAGTTTATTTATATAATTATATTAATATTTTAATTCATTTACTCTTTAAATCTTGAATTTTAACGTTTGAACTCCATCCTAAATCCAACGACTACCGCCCCTAGCTAATTACCCTCATCCCGGACACAATGAGATATGTTTCACAAGCCGGTTCGGTCGTTTAAATCAGTTTCCTTTGAATTTACATTTAAATCATTATATTGAATTTTAAACGTACATTTAAAATTACCGGGGTCACATACTAACTCTATAAATTACAGAAAAATATTTTCTAGCTTCGTATTGACGATATGGTCCTAACAAAACTAGTTTCGTCGAATTCTGAGACCGTTGGAAAAATGGCCAATTTCTAGTCGATTAAAATCAACTAAAACTGGTCAAACGCGTTTTCCTTCGCCACGCTCACATATTGATTCGAAAAATTATGAAATTTGAAACCTAGCAATAATTTAACATCCCGGACCCAACAAAAGTGGTTTCGTCGAAATCCGAGGTCGTTTGCAAAATGTCCATTTTTAAGGGCCTGAATTCCATAGCGACTATTCAGAATTTTCAACTGGACATATCTTTTGATTCCCGCTACGAACTTTCGATTAGTCAGATTCGTTGGAAAGATATTATCAAATAGATCCTATGATTTCTGGTTTCACTAAAATCCGGATTGTTTTCCACCCGGTATGTTCGATTGAAGTTTGAAATCGAATTATCGAACTACCGCGCCATTTTCAATTCTATTTATAATTATATATAAATATTTATATTCTAACGACGACGCGTATAAATATATACGTTCGAATTATATTCAAAATAAATTTCTCGTCGATATTATTTAAAATAATTCATTTTAAATAATCAAAATTCGCTAAAATTGCCAAAATAAAAATTTTAAACTGGCCCAGATTTTCCGGGTTGTTACAATCTCCCCCACTTAAAACTTTTCGTCCCCGAAAAGGAACAAAGTCGAAAGTGGTTTGATTAATCAACTCTACGCTCGATCTGACTTACATTCTCCAACTCTTTAGTTTCTGAGAATTTTCAAAATTTCAAAAATTTGGCTAACACCCTAAATTTTCGAAAAATTTCGCCATAACCTCCCCTGCAATGGGAGCATCGGGGAATTTCAAATAGCTTCCCCGGTCCTTCAGATCTCAAAAAGAAAAAGAAAAAGCCAAGCGGCTAGCCAATAGGCTCACAAAATCATCATCACCCAAACAAAACAGGAAATTATGTAGTAAACATGTACCTATTTGTCGGGCAAACAAATTTTATTCTCTGGCTCTAGCCTCCTTGCTATGACCTGTTCAATGATATATATGTATATGCAAGCAAACGCAACCAATCTTCGATATAATTCAATATTTGGTTCTGTTAGGCTAAATGGCTAAAGATTAGCAAACAAATAACAAACAACACAAACATCAATCCATTAGTGAATTAGAGTTTCAAATCCATAACTTTGATACATACACAAAAAATCATGTTTTTGATGCCAAATCACAACAATAAGCCCTATCTAATTTTGGTTCTCACACCAGCCTAATGGAAATATATAGATATCACACCTTCGTCACTCGAAAATAAATACTGGTAACGCTGCAGCATTATCAGAATCATCCCCGGGCAACTAGAATGTGATTCTATATCTACCCAATATATTAAAACTTTGAATACACGCGGATCAGACGTATACGCAAAACCTATATATACTGGATTGTCCAACTCAATATAAATAGATAATCAAATACGAATAATTGATTTAAATTTTCAAAACAAAATTTGTTTTCACGTTAAAAATATACTCTTCACACTCGTTCTAGGATACTACTGATCCCATCTCTAACGAGTCATTCTAATTGGATATTACTAATCCAATATCTGATGAATTCTTTCGTATGGTTCTAATGTGTCTCGTTCTCTGCTTTGTAAACCAAAGCTCTGATACCAACTGTGACGGCAAGGAATTTCGCTCGGTCCGAACCAGTCGCTAAACCGACCCAGACCGCTCGAAACGCCCTATCGTTTGAGAACACGACAAAACAGAACGCATACTGAAGAACATTTCACTGTATATTACAACAATGCATCAGATTACAAGAATATACAGAGTATAAACGAATAAATATTACACAGAAATATCAGAGATTTAAATTACATTTAAATACATCGCAGCGGAAAATAATACAATACACAACTAGAAGAGATATACGGATACAAAGCTTTCCGGATATCGTTCCAGCTGTAAACCAGGATCCTGTGAATATAAATCTGCAAAACCAAAACTACTAGCTGCCCGTGTCAAAATAGGGGCACCCAGAGTTTAGGTTAAAACAATAAACTCCAGGTCAGTCATGTGACTGGTGTGAGAACTAAAACAGTTATTAATCTTTATTTTTAAAGTTAGGCAAAACAAGGGACCACGCCGTATAACACGGAACGGGTTTCCTCCCAAGAATACCAGTGCATAAAACAACAGCGCAATGCTAAATAAAGAAAAATGAAGCTGTTATAAGACCCAGGTCCTATCACACAATGCAACGCAAGCCGGGGGATAGGGTTTTCCCTTATAACAGCCAAAGAATGCTTGATACGGTTAAAACAAATCGTTTGATACTATCATAAGTGCATAGTGTATAAAACAACTTCAAATCATAAGTATCAATCATAGGCGGCATGAGCGCCCCATCCCACTATGTCGCCATATATAGGATTACAACTAAAACCGCAAAGTCACGTATTTGGAAATTGGATTTCCATCTATGAACCGAGGCAAAAGATAGTCCTCACCGACTTCGAGACGCTCTAGCCCGCCCCTCAGGATCAGAGCTCGAGTGACCCTTGGAGCCTCAGGGCCAGTCCACCGATGTGGATTAAACTTAAACCCTGGACATGCATTTCCCCGCCCTATGGGGCGTAAACGAGCCAACTAAATGACTCCATCGGTTCGAGAACGACCGATCAATCCGAGGCGCCTCGCAACAGCAACAACCACATAAGTCAAACTCGTCAGGGCGTGTAAAACCACTGACGCCACTTCTAGCTAGAAAGAAACGCATGCCCTCCCTGAAGTCCTCTCCCGTTTTTGGTTCATACCGGGTGTGAAACACGCGAGGTAAACGTTACACAAAGCTACGCCACAAAGGCCTTGCTTTGATCATCACCACAAGACTTTGCTTTTCAACAGAAGCCTCGATCAATTGCCACTTAGGCATGCCACACAGGCATTTCACTCCATGCGTTTGATATCCATCAATATATAACCCCTGAGCTCGTACGTCTCAGAGAAGGGCGTTAAGAAAGAGAATAAATTCTCCGCCGCCAAACAGATATATATTTAATAGAGATCAATCACACAGACTAAAATCCAATGTCAGACACACAGTCCATTTACAAGTCCGTTCTGGGGCTGAACGAAACCGGAGGCACCTAGTACCCCGCATATCCATCGATCTCCAAGTACGTCTGGACGATCACCAACTGTTTCCATCTTCTTGGGTGTACAGCCCAATCAAGATCATCAGTTATCACCCAAACGACGTGAAGACCTCCGGTCTTCGACCATCGTCTTCATCTTCGACTTATCGTCGTATCAGTTATTCAGAATGGGATAAACCCGGTCTTCCCGAATAACTCGCGTATATTTTAAATAAGTGTTACACAAACACAACATACGCCTCATTCCAATTCATCAGTCACTAACCGTAAATTAATCAAGAGAATAATTCCCCAAATATTAACCCCGAAGGCCGAAACCAACATCAGATCAATATCCAGAAAACCATTCTGCTTAGCTAACCGACAGTTAGTTTCTGAATTTCACATTCATAGGGAAAGGTTCCCATTAATTTTATCAAAGATAAATTCTTGAATTTATTCTTTAATCTATTTTTGAATATCAATTCAAACTAGTCGGGATTAGCGAAACTTACCGAAGTAATCATTTGTTTTAATTTCCCAATCCCAACCTATTCATCCCATGAAGTAAAACTGGTAATACTTCATATCTAACACCACGGTGTTATCGGTAAATTCAATTACCATTTCACGTTCAAATCTAATTAAAGATTTGACTATCGCCTGGAGCAAAACTGGTGATACTCCATTCTCGACCATTTCAATCTAATTAAAGATTCATTAAAACTCCACTTAGTTTTAGTCGTTAACTGGGTTAAAGAATCAGTGTCATTTAAAACACGGTTCACGATAAACCCAAAATCACCTTCCATTAATTATCGAGTTAAAGAACAAGTGTTATTTAAAACACTGTTCACGATAAACCCAAAAATCAATACCAATTCAATTCCAATTAAATATTATTTAATTGGTACCCTTCATTAAATCTAAATAAAAAGATTTAATCTTTTCTCAACTGGGTTCAAGAACAGTGTTAGTGAAGACACCATTCACGACAAACCCAAATCACATTTGATATTCAATACAAGGCTCTGAATAGAAAATATATCGGCTTATATTCAATATCAAATCCTACGACTAACAAATGTCGTATTAGAAATAACGATATATAAATATCTTTCAAATTTCCATAACAACACCTGTATAATCCCGAAATTCGACATCGAAATGTTCCGAAGACAATTTCGATTCAAATCCATTCCAATGCAATTATTGGAAATTCTGGTTATTTTCAAAACCATTTCAATATTCAATTTATTTATTTAAAAATAAATAGAATTATAATTCTAGTTCAAAACTAGGTCATTTCGATAAAAATCTATTTTTATCTTTTCTAATATGGAGTTTTTCATCCCAATTCTTTCTAAATCATTTCTTATGATTTTACATAAATTATTACTATTTTTAATAATTTTATCAAGGCCTGTACAGTCGATTTCCATCAACGGTCATCGAACTGCACTTACAGCGACCTTTTTCGAATTTGATTTGGACGTATCTCCAAATCCAACCGTTAGATTTCAAATTCCTAACATTCATTAGAAAGCTCTTTTCGATACGAACCCAACGGTTCCGGTTTTAGGAGAATCCGACGGTCGGATCTCCCGTAATGTCCGTTTGAAATAAATGGTTGAAATTCGCGAACTGCCGCGGCGCGGCGCGTTCTATTCAGGCCATTATATTATATATAATATATATAATATATATTTCGTCGATTTCTATTTAAAACGAATTATATAAACAGTTTTAAATTCGTTTCAAAAGCAATTTCAACTTCCATTTCAATTCAAATCAAAATTGAATTCATCTTTATAAATTCGTTTTAAAATTCATTTCTATTCAATTCAAATTTCAATTCAATTTGAATTCATTTCCATTCGCTTTCAATTCAATTTGAATTCGTTTTCAATTCATTTCGAAATCGTTTTCAATTCAATTCATTTCGAAATCGTTTTCAATTCAATTCATTTCAAAATCGGTTTCAATTCAATTCATTTCGAAATCGTTTTCAATTCAATTCATTTCGAAATCGTTTTCAATTCAATTCATTTCGAAATCGTTTTCAATTCAATTCATTTCGAAATCGTTTTCAATTCAATTCATTTCGAAATCGTTTTCAATTCAATTAATTTCGAAATCGGTTTCAATTCATTTCGTTTCGAAATCGTTTTAAAATCGATATAGATATCGTTCACGTCAAAATGGCGTCAATCTAATCAACACGGCTTCATAAATTTCTATTTTCAAATATTCTATTTCAAATATTTCTTTTTCAAAATAGTTGTTATCAAAATATTTCGTTCAACACATGACCAATCTCAATGGATGAGTACTGTCAACACATGAACTTTTATTTTATATCGATAAAGATGTAAATTTTATTACTAAAATATTTCGTTCAACACATGACCAATCTCAATGGATGAGTACTGTCAACACATGAACTTTTATTTTATATCGATAAAGATGTATATTTTATTACTAAAATATTTCGTTCAACACATGACCAATCTCAATGGATGAGTACTGTCAACACATGAACTTTTATTTTATAATATTTTTTATTTTTCAAATTGGAATGAGGCCCAATCAATTACCATATAAAGTTAATTATATGGATTTTCATACAACACATGTATATAATAACATTGAAAATAATCAACCATCAACCAAAGTGCACTACACTGTAAAAGCATCAAATATAGATATTCAACGCTTACAACAGCCTGTCAATCAATCGATCGACATATTTAATCAATCAGGATGAGTGAACTTCAAATTTCATCCCAACACCCGTGTGGGGTTTCAAACAATCAAACGCATATTTTATTTGTGCAGTTGGGCGATGTGTAAAATTTATCGTCCCAATCAATGTCATTCAAATAGGTGTACATAAACAAACCGTCTGGTTTGCAAATGAATATTTTATTTATTCACCTTCACGTTAAAAATTATATTTTTAACGATAAAACATTTTATTCCAACATATGAATTTCTATTCAGTTCATTCTTTAAATAAAATGCTATTCTTATTTTTCTAACTTATTTTAGAAAATTTCGGCGGCATAACGGCACGATACTAGAAACGGGACGAGGCCTAGCCTTGTCCCCGGTCTAGTGAAGGCTCACGCCATTCACACATCAATCAAACCAATTCATTTCACCACACAATTCAATTTTAATCAAACAATCTCTAATCTATGCAACCAAACAAACAAGTCCATGGTCTGTGGACGGTTGTGTCGAGTGCTACTAAGCACCGTCTGCATCCTAGTATATATATAAAACTAGAAAAGAAATTGAAAGGTGAGAAATTCTCACATATAGCTATCCTAGCTCCACGGCACTTCAAATGCAGGAAATCTTCACTGTTCTCGTCTCTTATCACTTTCTTCGCCCGTATTCTCTACATATGTAAACATCGAATTTTTACTTTGCTATTCAATATTTAAAAATCGAATTTTTGCTTTTCTATTCTATATATAAAAATCGAATTTTTACTTTTCTATTCTATATATAAAAATCGAATTTTTAGTTCGAAGTTCTATATATAAAAATCATATTTAAAATCATAACTTTTAAATCACTCTATATATATTTTAAAACTGCATTTACATATGTTAAAATAAATTAAAAAACTGCATTTCTATATGTTAAAATAAATTAAGAAAAAACTGCATTTCTATATGTTAAAATAAATTAAAAAACTGCATTTCTATATGTTAAAATAAATAAATAAAACTGCATTTCTATATGTTAAAATAAATAAAAAAACTGCATTTCTATATGTTAAAATAAATTAAAAAACTGCATTTCTATATGTTAAAATAAATTAAAAAACTGCATTTCTATATGTTAAAATAAATAAAAAAAACTGCATTTCTATATGTTAAAATAAATAAAAAAACTGCATTTCTATATGTTAAAATAAATTAAAAAACTGCATTTCTATATGTTAAAATAAATTAAAAAACTGCATTTCTATATGTTAAAATAAATAAAAAAACTGCATTTCTATATGTTAAAATAAATTATTTTTAAAACCCTTACCATTTTTATTGCCATCGCCCGTTTTTCCAAAGTGCTCAGCCCCTAGGGTTTCAGATTGCGCCGCCATCTCCAAGCCGAACCTCGATCCGCCACCACCCTCCAACTCGCCTTGGCGTGCTCTTCCATCGCCAGCACTGGCGCGAAGTTCGAAGCCCCCAGCCACCCTGAAATTGACTTCGACCGCGCACCCTTTGAGGACGAATTCCCACCACCACGAAGCGATAGACAAGATCACCACCGTTGGATGAACAACCCTCATCGAGCTCTAGATGTTTGCCTTTAGAGATTTCAGGAATTGATTTACGAATTTACAGGAAATTGGGGACAAAATTCGGAGTGTATTCGCCATCGATTCCCTTAGGGTGGCGGCTGGACGAGAATGAGGACTTAGGGTTTAATGAAAGTGGGAGTTTATTTATATAATTATATTAATATTTTAATTCATTTACTCTTTAAATCTTGAATTTTAACGTTTGAACTCCATCCTAAATCCAACGACTACCGCCCCTAGCTAATTACCCTCATCCCGGACACAATGAGATATGTTTCACAAGCCGGTTCGGTCGTTTAAATCAGTTTCCTTTGAATTTACATTTAAATCATTATATTGAATTTTAAACGTACATTTAAAATTACCGGGGTCACATACTAACTCTATAAATTACAGAAAAATATTTTCTAGCTTCGTATTGACGATATGGTCCTAACAAAACTAGTTTCGTCGAATTCTGAGACCGTTGGAAAAATGGCCAATTTCTAGTCGATTAAAATCAACTAAAACTGGTCAAACGCGTTTTCCTTCGCCACGCTCACATATTGATTCGAAAAATTATGAAATTTGAAACCTAGCAATAATTTAACATCCCGGACCCAACAAAAGTGGTTTCGTCGAAATCCGAGGTCGTTTGCAAAATGTCCATTTTTAAGGGCCTGAATTCCATAGCGACTATTCAGAATTTTCAACTGGACATATCTTTTGATTCCCGCTACGAACTTTCGATTAGTCAGATTCGTTGGAAAGATATTATCAAATAGATCCTATGATTTCTGGTTTCACTAAAATCCGGATTGTTTTGCACCCGGTATGTTCGATTGAAGTTTGAAATCGAATTATCGAACTACCGCGCCATTTTCAATTCTATTTATAATTATATATAAATATTTATATTCTAACGACGACGCGTATAAATATATACGTTCGAATTATATTCAAAATAAATTTCTCGTCAATATTATTTAAAATAATTCATTTTAAATAATCAAAATTCGCTAAAATTGCCAAAATAAAAATTTTAAACTGGCCCAGATTTTCCGGGTTGTTACAATCTCCCCCACTTAAAACTTTTCGTCCCCGAAAAGGAACAAAGTCGAAAGTGGTTTGATTAATCAACTCTACGCTCGATCTGACTTCCATTCTCCAACTCTTTAGTTTCTGAGAATTTTCAAAATTTCAAAAATTTGGCTAACACCCTAAATTTTCGAAAAATTTCGCCATAACCTCCCCTGCAATGGGAGCATCGGGGAATTTCAAATAGCTTCCCCGGTCCTTCAGATCTCAAAAAGAAAAAGAAAAAGCCAAGCGGCTAGCCAATAGGCTCACAAAATCATCATCACCCAAACAAAACAGGAAATTATGTAGTAAACATGTACCTATTTGTCGGGCAAACAAATTTTATTCTCTGGCTCTAGCCTCCTTGCTATGACCTGTTCAATGATATATATGTATATGCAAGCAAACGCAACCAATCTTCGATATAATTCAATATTTGGTTCTGTTAGGCTAAATGGCTAAAGATTAGCAAACAAATAACAAACAACACAAACATCAATCCATTAGTGAATTAGAGTTTCAAATCCATAACTTTGATACATACACAAAAAATCATGTTTTTTGATGCCAAATCACAACAATAAGCCCTATCTAATTTTGGTTCTCACACCAGCCTAATGGAAATATGTAGATATCACACCTTCGTCACTCGAAAATAAATACTGGTAACGCTGCAGCATTATCAGAATCATCCCCGGGCAACTAGAATGTGATTCTATATCTACCCAATATATTAAAACTTTGAATACACGCGGATCAGACGTATACGCAAAACCTATATATACTGGATTGTCCAACTCAATATAAATAGATAATCAAATACGAATAATTGATTTAAATTTTCAAAACAAAATTTGTTTTCACGTTAAAAATATACTCTTCACACTCGTTCTAGGATACTACTGATCCCATCTCTAACGAGTCATTCTAATTGGATATTACTAATCCAATATCTGATGAATTCTTTCGTATGGTTCTAATGTGTCTCGTTCTCTGCTTTGTAAACCAAAGCTCTGATACCAACTGTGACGGCAAGGAATTTCGCTCGGTCCGAACCAGTCGCTAAACCGACCCAGACCGCTCGAAACGCCCTATCGTTTGAGAACACGACAAAACAGAACGCATACTGAAGAACATTTCACTGTATATTACAACAATGCATCAGATTACAAGAATATACAGAGTATAAACGAATAAATATTACACAGAAATATCAGAGATTTAAATTACATTTAAATACATCGCAGCGGAAAATAATACAATACACAACTAGAAGAGATATACGGATACAAAGCTTTCCGGATATCGTTCCAGCTGTAAACCAGGATCCTGTGAATATAAATCTGCAAAACCAAAACTACTAGCTGCCCGTGTCAAAATAGGGGCACCCAGAGTTTAGGTTAAAACAATAAACTCCAGGTCAGTCATGTGACTGGTGTGAGAACTAAAACAGTTATTAATCTTTATTTTTAAAGTTAGGCAAAACAAGGGACCACGCCGTATAACACGGAACGGGTTTCCTCCCAAGAATACCAGTGCATAAAACAACAGCGCAATGCTAAATAAAGAAAAATGAAGCTGTTATAAGACCCAGGTCCTATCACACAATGCAACGCAAGCCGGGGGATAGGGTTTTCCCTTATAACAGCCAAAGAATGCTTGATACGGTTAAAACAAATCGTTTGATACTATCATAAGTGCATAGTGTATAAAACAACTTCAAATCATAAGTATCAATCATAGGCGGCATGAGCGCCCCATCCCACTATGTCGCCATATATAGGATTACAACTAAAACCGCAAAGTCACGTATTTGGAAATTGGATTTCCATCTATGAACCGAGGCAAAAGATAGTCCTCACCGACTTCGAGACGCTCTAGCCCGCCCCTCAGGATCAGAGCTCGAGTGACCCTTGGAGCCTCAGGGCCAGTCCACCGATGTGGATTAAACTTAAACCCTGGACATGCATTTCCCCGCCCTATGGGGCGTAAACGAGCCAACTAAATGACTCCATCGGTTCGAGAACGACCGATCAATCCGAGGCGCCTCGCAACAGCAACAACCACATAAGTCAAACTCGTCAGGGCGTGTAAAACCACTGACGCCACTTCTAGCTAGAAAGAAACGCATGCCCTCCCTGAAGTCCTCTCCCGTTTTTGGTTCATACCGGGTGTGAAACACGCGAGGTAAACGTTACACAAAGCTACGCCACAAAGGCCTTGCTTTGATCATCACCACAAGACTTTGCTTTTCAACAGAAGCCTCGATCAATTGCCACTTAGGCATGCCACACAGGCATTTCACTCCATGCGTTTGATATCCATCAATATATAACCCCTGAGCTCGTACGTCTCAGAGAAGGGCGTTAAGAAAGAGAATAAATTCTCCGCCGCCAAACAGATATATATTTAATAGAGATCAATCACACAGACTAAAATCCAATGTCAGACACACAGTCCATTTACAAGTCCGTTCTGGGGCTGAACGAAACCGGAGGCACCTAGTACCCCGCATATCCATCGATCTCCAAGTACGTCTGGACGATCACCAACTGTTTCCATCTTCTTGGGTGTACAGCCCAATCAAGATCATCAGTTATCACCCAAACGACGTAAAGACCTCCGGTCTTCGACCATCGTCTTCATCTTCGACTTATCGTCGTATCAGTTATTCAGAATGGGATAAACCCGGTCTTCCCGAATAACTCGCGTATATTTTAAATAAGTGTTACACAAACACAACATACGCCTCATTCCAATTCATCAGTCACTAACCATAAATTAATCAAGAGAATAATTCCCCAAATATTAACCCCGAAGGCCGAAACCAACATCAGATCAATATCCAGAAAACCATTCTGCTTAGCTAATCGACAGTTAGTTTCTGAATTTCACATTCATAGGGAAAGGTTCCCATTAATTTTATCAAAGATAAATTCTTGAATTTATTCTTTAATCTATTTTTGAATATCAATTCAAACTAGTCGGGATTAGCGAAACTTACCGAAGTAATCATTTGTTTTAATTTCCCAATCCCAACCTATTCATCCCATGAAGTAAAACTGGTAATACTTCATATCTAACACCACGGTGTTATCGGTAAATTCAATTACCATTTCACGTTCAAATCTAATTAAAGATTTGACTATCGCCTGGAGCAAAACTGGTGATACTCCATTCTCGACCATTTCAATCTAATTAAAGATTCATTAAAACTCCACTTAGTTTTAATCGTTAACTGGGTTAAAGAATCAGTGTCATTTAAAACACGGTTCACGATAAACCCAAAATCACCTTCCATTAATTATCGAGTTAAAGAACAAGTGTTATTTAAAACACTGTTCACGATAAACCCAAAAATCAATACCAATTCAATTCCAATTAAATATTATTTAATTGGTACCCTTCATTAAATCTAAATAAAAAGATTTAATCTTTTCTCAACTGGGTTCAAGAACAGTGTTAGTGAAGACACCATTCACGACAAACCCAAATCACATTTGATATTCAATACAAGGCTCTGAATAGAAAATATATCGGCTTATATTCAATATCAAATCCTACGACTAACAAATGTCGTATTAGAAATAACGATATATAAATATCTTTCAAATTTCCATAACAACACCTGTATAATCCCGAAATTCGACATCGAAATGTTCCGAAGACAATTTCGATTCAAATCCATTCCAATGCAATTATTGGAAATTCTGGTTATTTTCAAAACCATTTCAATATTCAATTTATTTATTTAAAAATAAATAGAATTATAATTCTAGTTCAAAACTAGGTCATTTCGATAAAAATCTATTTTTATCTTTTCTAATATGGAGTTTTTCATCCCAATTCTTTCTAAATCATTTCTTATGATTTTACATAAATTATTACTATTTTTAATAATTTTATCAAGGCCTGTACAGTCGATTTCCATCAACGGTCATCGAACTGCACTTACAGCGACCTTTTTCGAATTTGATTTGGACGTATCTCCAAATCCAACCGTTAGATTTCAAATTTCTAACATTCATTAGAAAGCTCTTTTCGATACGAACCCAACGGTTCCGGTTTTAGGAGAATCCGACGGTCGGATCTCCCGTAATGTCCGTTTGAAATAAATGGTTGAAATTCGCGAACTGCCGCGGCGCGGCGCGTTCTCTTCAGGCCATTATATTATATATAATATATATAATATATATTTCGTCGATTTCTATTTAAAACGAATTATATAAACAGTTTTAAATTCGTTTCAAAAGCAATTTCAACTTCCATTTCAATTCAAATCAAAATTGAATTCATCTTTATAAATTCGTTTTAAAATTCATTTCTATTCAATTCAAATTTCAATTCAATTTGAATTCATTTCCATTCGCTTTCAATTCAATTTGAATTCGTTTTCAATTCATTTCGAAATCGTTTTCAATTCAATTCATTTCGAAATCGTTTTCAATTCAATTCATTTCAAAATCGGTTTCAATTCAATTCATTTCGAAATCGTTTTCAATTCAATTCATTTCGAAATCGTTTTCAATTCAATTAATTTCGAAATCGGTTTCAATTCATTTCGTTTCGAAATCGTTTTAAAATCGATATAGATATCGTTCACGTCAAAATGGCGTCAATCTAATCAACACGGCTTCATAAATTTCTATTTTCAAATATTCTATTTCAAATATTTCTTTTTCAAAATAGTTGTTATCAAAATATTTCGTTCAACACATGACCAATCTCAATGGATGAGTACTGTCAACACATGAACTTTTATTTTATATCGATAAAGATGTAAATTTTATTACTAAAATATTTCGTTCAACACATGACCAATCTCAATGGATGAGTACTGTCAACACATGAACTTTTATTTTATATCGATAAAGATGTATATTTTATTACTAAAATATTTCGTTCAACACATGACCAATCTCAATGGATGAGTACTGTCAACACATGAACTTTTATTTTATAATATTTTTTATTTTTCAAATTGGAATGAGGCCCAATCAATTACCATATAAAGTTAATTATATGGATTTTATACAACACATGTATATAATAACATTGAAAATAATCAACCATCAACCAAAGTGCACTACACTGTAAAAGCATCAAATATAGATATTCAACGCTTACAACAGCCTGTCAATCAATCGATCGACATATTTAATCAATCAGGCTGAGTGAACTTCAAATTTCATCCCAACACCCGTGTGGGGTTTCAAACAATCAAACGCATATTTTATTTGTGCAGTTGGGCGATGTGTAAAATTTATCGTCCCAATCAATGTCATTCAAATAGGTGTACATAAACAAACCGTCTGGTTTGCAAATGAATATTTTATTTATTCACCTTCACGTTAAAAATTATATTTTTAACGATAAAACATTTTATTCCAACATATGAATTTCTATTCAGTTCATTCTTTAAATAAAATGCTATTCTTATTTTTCTAACTTATTTTAGAAAATTTCGGCGGCATAACGGCACGATACTAGAAACGGGACGAGGCCTAGCCTTGTCCCCGGTCTAGTGAAGGCTCACGCCATTCACACATCAATCAAACCAATTCATTTCACCACACAATTCAATTTTAATCAAACAATCTCTAATCTATGCAACCAAACAAACAAGTCCATGGTCTGTGGACGGTTGTGTCGAGTGCTACTAAGCACCGTCTGCATCCTAGTATATATATAAAACTAGAAAAGAAATTGAAAGGTGAGAAATTCTCACATATAGCTATCCTAGCTCCACGGCACTTCAAATGCAGGAAATCTTCACTGTTCTCGTCTCTTATCACTTTCTTCGCCCGTATTCTCTACATATGTAAACATCGAATTTTTACTTTGCTATTCAATATTTAAAAATCGAATTTTTGCTTTTCTATTCTATATATAAAAATCGAATTTTTACTTTTCTATTCTATATATAAAAATCGAATTTTTACTTTTCTATTCTATATATAAAAATCGAATTTTTAGTTCGAAGTTCTATATATAAAAATCATATTTAAAATCATAACTTTTAAATCACTCTATATATATTTTAAAACTGCATTTACATATGTTAAAATAAATTAAAAAACTGCATTTCTATATGTTAAAATAAATTAAGAAAAAACTGCATTTCTATATGTTAAAATAAATTAAAAAACTGCATTTCTATATGTTAAAATAAATAAATAAAACTGCATTTCTATATGTTAAAATAAATAAAAAAACTGCATTTCTATATGTTAAAATAAATTAAAAAACTGCATTTCTATATGTTAAAATAAATTAAAAAACTGCATTTCTATATGTTAAAATAAATAAAAAAAACTGCATTTCTATATGTTAAAATAAATAAAAAAACTGCATTTCTATATGTTAAAATAAATTAAAAAACTGCATTTCTATATGTTAAAATAAATTAAAAAACTGCATTTCTATATGTTAAAATAAATAAAAAAACTGCATTTCTATATGTTAAAATAAATTATTTTTAAAACCCTTACCATTTTTATTGCCATCGCCCGTTTTTCCAAAGTGCTCAGCCCCTAGGGTTTCAGATTGCGCCGCCATCTCCAAGCCGAACCTCGATCCGCCACCACCCTCCAACTCGCCTTGGCGTGCTCTTCCATCGCCAGCACTGGCGCGAAGTTCGAAGCCCCCAGCCACCCTGAAATTGACTTCGACCGCGCACCCTTTGAGGACGAATTCCCACCACCACGAAGCGATAGACAAGATCACCACCGTTGGATGAACAACCCTCATCGAGCTCTAGATGTTTGCCTTTAGAGATTTCAGGAATTGATTTACGAATTTACAGGAAATTGGGGACAAAATTCGGAGTGTATTCGCCATCGATTCCCTTAGGGTGGCGGCTGGACGAGAATGAGGACTTAGGGTTTAATGAAAGTGGGAGTTTATTTATATAATTATATTAATATTTTAATTCATTTACTCTTTAAATCTTGAATTTTAACGTTTGAACTCCATCCTAAATCCAACGACTACCGCCCCTAGCTAATTACCCTCATCTCGGACACAATGAGATATGTTTCACAAGCCGGTTCGGTCGTTTAAATCAGTTTCCTTTGAATTTACATTTAAATCATTATATTGAATTTTAAACATACATTTAAAATTACCGGGGTCACATACTAACTCTATAAATTACAGAAAAATATTTTCTAGCTTCGTATTGACGATACGGTCCTAACAAAACTAGTTTCGTCGAATTCTGAGACCGTTGGAAAAATGGCCAATTTCTAGTCGATTAAAATCAACTGAAACTGGTCAAACGCGTTTTCCTTCGCCACGCTCACATATTGATTCGAAAAATTATGAAATTTGAAACCTAGCAATAATTTAACATCCCGGACCCAACAAAAGTGGTTTCGTCGAAATCCGAGGTCGTTTGCAAAATGTCCATTTTTAAGGGCTTGAATTCCATAGCGACTATTCAGAATTTTCAACTGGACATATCTTTTGATTCCCGCTACGAACTTTCGATTAGTCAGATTCGTTGGAAAGATATTATCAAATAGATCCTATGATTTCTGGTTTCACTAAAATCCGAATTGTTTTGCACCCGGTATGTTCGATTGAAGTTTGAAATCGAATTATCGAACTACCGCGCCATTTTCAATTCTATTTATAATTATATATAAATATTTATATTCTAACGACGACGCGTATAAATATATACGTTCAAATTATATTCAAAATAAATTTCTCGTCGATATTATTTAAAATAATTCATTTTAAATAATCAAAATTCGCTAAAATTGCCAAAATAAAAATTTTAAACTGGCCCAGATTTTCCGGGTTGTTACATTAATGAATATTTTGATAATATAAAAATAGGCTGAAAATAAAACTTTGAATTTGATGTCCGATTTTAGATGCATGCGAAGATTATGAAATACTGGTGAATATTCGTAACTGGAACGAATGGATTTGGATTAATTTTCATCTAGTTATGGCGCGTTCAAGTTTTAATTTCAAAATGAATAGTAATCGATAAAAGTGAAGTTCGGTTAGGGTGTATGAGAAGTTTTTCGAAAAGAATTTCTTTTCGAAACTTTCTTATTTTATGAGGGTTGTTAGAAAAATTTGGACTTAAAATAACGAAGTTCGAAAAATAATATTATTTTAATAATAAAATAATATTATAATTGGAAATGTTTGAAATCAAAGTTGAAAATGGAAATATAATTTCCAGAAGTCATTAAATAGTTAATAACTATTTTGAATGGAATTTGATTTGGTTTTTAATATAAATCAAAGTTTGGTTTGAATACAACTCGTCGCACAACAACAGTTCGTGAATGTCGGCCATTAACTTCTAACTTATATACCAGGAGATCCGACTGTTGGATTCTCCCAAAACGGAAAAAGTTGGGTCCAAAATGAATCTAATATTGTCGAAATCCAACGGTTAGGTCATGAGATAAATCCAAATCAAACTTCAATAAAAATAGCGCTAGAACTTGTAATGACTTGTAATCAGAATTTATGAATATGGATTATTTTTATATAATTAAAAAATAAGGAAAAATTATGTTAAATCATAATAAATGATTAGAAAGAATTATGAACCAAATATGCTTGGTTTTTTATATTCATTGTTGTTGATTGATTGTTTGGATCGTGCTCGACCAGTTTATGAGTAAATATGCTTTTATATTTAACATTGGGTTGGGTAGAAATATTTGTATGCTAACACTTCGCGATTTATTTCACGATTTGACTATGAGGTGCTTAGCGATGTTGTTTGGTTCATTTCAATTTAATGAATGGTTTTTGAAATGAGATTTTCTTAAGTGAAAGGAATTGTTTTTTTTCCCGGATTTTTGGATAGGAAATGTTTTATAAAACAGAAAGAAATTTCGACGAATAAACCCGATATTTTCGAAATAATTTGGAAATGGATTGTGTGTTTGACATTGTATTTTATTACATAATCGATCAGTTGTTATTGATGATATATTTGTTTGGTGGCGGAGAATTTATTCTCATAGCTTAACACCCTTCTTTGAGGCGTATGAACTTAAAGGTTATATTATTAATATAAACTGATCATATGTGTGAATCGATAATGTGAAGTACTATGGTCTGAAAGTAATTGTGATTATTATTATTGTGAAATGGTTTTTCCCCACTTCGGGATATAAAATTGTTTAGTATGTGGCTAAAGATTCGGGTAAACCTGAGAACTAAAAGTATGGGTGTGACCCAGGTACCTTAAATGGTCAGTGGTCGGTGTAGTCCTGCTCCGTTAGTGGGAGGTACACAAACACACACACACATATGTGTGTGTATATATATATATATATATATATATATATATATATATATATATCGAGCGAATGAAGGTGCATGCCCTTTGCCTTGTTCATTGGAGAAACCTACCTATATTTGGTTGCATATGTTTTGTTATGCATTTATTATGATATTTTGGAATTTAAATTTCAAAGTGATTTGGTTTGAGATCCCGAAGTGAAAGCTAATATGATATGAAAGCTTGATATGTATTTCAAATGATTTGAAATAAGATTTTAGGAATAAAGTCCCAAAAAATAACTCTTGTAAAGTTAATTAGATTTTGAAAATCTAAGTTTGAGAATTAGGCCTAAATGGGTAGTTTAAGGAATTGCATATTATTTGGTGCATCGTAGGATCCATAAGTCTGTTACTGCTAATTGTTTGTGTACTGGAGTTCGTGTGGAGTGAACCCGTTCTGTGTTATAAGCCATGGTCCCATGATATGCCTTACTTTTGAATAAGTTAAGTATAACTGTAGGGTTTCTCATACCAGTTCCATGACCGACTCGTAGTCCGTTTTTCCCTTGGAAACTCGGGTGCCCGTTATTTCCACACGGGCAGCCGGGTAGTTTGTTTTGTAGATATTTTGAGCAGGATTCTGGATTGAAGCTTAAAGCTGTGTTCAGAGCATCGATAAGTCTTCTACTGATTGTAGTTTTGTATTTTCGCTATGTTTGGTAATTTACTATTCGTTGATTATTTGCGATGTACTCTGATATTCTGTACTCTGATGTAATATTGTAATACTATTAATGAAATGTTCTTTTGTTTCTGTCTGATGTGTTGTATGACCAAAGTTAACGGTTCGAGAATTTATGTCCTTTCAGATCAGACCTGTGTGGTTTACAGCTCGAGAATGGAGAAAGCTGTTTTGAATTTTGAATGAGAGGTAGAGAGAATAGAGTTGAACAGATAAATAAATACAGAGTGAATGGACACAACTTTTCTGAAAATAAGGACACCTTTATAGACCTTAGGAGTTGGTGAAAAGATGGAGGAAAGTTTGGAAGTTCAAACTTTTGAAATTCAAAATTTTAATTTCGATTACTGGCACATATGTCGACATGTCGATTCTAGTATGTCGACATATATGTGTGTTTCCAAAAGACATGTTGCTTTTTGACTTTGTTTTATTATTTTAGTATTTTATATTTTTGGGTTTATTATTTCCTGGAATAATATTAATCCTAACAAACATCTAAAATTAATTTTTATTATATTATTATTTTGAATTTCAAAATTCAAATTTCAAATTTGAATTTTAAAGTTTGAATTTTTAAATTTTAAATTCAAATAATGCAAGCAATCAAAAACATCCAAAATTATTCATTCAACCAATTCAATAAAAATTAATTAAGGCTTACCTGGTTTTTAGATCCATATCTTCAATATTTTCTGAATTCTGAATCGCTGTGAAGCACATATTCGAATTTCCTATTTCTAGCTCTTTATTGCTTAATGATGAGTCTGGATCATCTAAAGTTGTTGCATATGTCCTTTTCCTCTTCTTTGACGAATTATTATTATCTGTTTATTGATTTGATTTATTTGGATATGGACACGTTCTCTTTATATGGCCTGATCTTTTGCAGTTGTAACATCTGTCATCATTTCTTCTGAACTTCCTTGATTATTTCTCGGAAAATTATTTCTCCTTTTGTATCTTAGAATTTTTTTGAAATTCCTTGTCATTGAGGCAATTTCTTCATCATCCTCACTACTTGAATCAAAACCGCCAGTTGTTGCTTTGAATACTATAGATTTCATTTCTGTCGACTTATTCTTCTTTCTTTTCTGTAACTGAACTTCAAACGACATCAAATTTCCTATCAACTCCTCAATCTTCATTTCACTAACATTATTTGCCTCTTTTATGGCCAGTGTTTTATGATCCCATTCTGGAGTTAGTGAATTGAGATTTTTTTTAACTTCGTCCTCCTCAGAATAAGTTTTTCCCAAAACCATTAATGAATGCACGATTTCCTGAAACCTGTAGTACATATCGGAGACAGATTCATTCTGATTCATTTTAAATAATTCAAATTGATTAGTTAACATAAATATCTCGATTTGCTTAACTTTATTGGTTCCTTCATGAGTACTTGCAATGTTCTCCATATTTCATAGGCAGATTTACAAACTGACACTCTATTAGATTCATTTCTATTTAATGAACATATAACATATTCATAGACTTAGAATTACTTTGTGCAACAACCTTTTTGTTCATTAGCCCATTGTGCACAACATATGCAGTTTGTGTACTATTCTAAGTGTTTGATCCTACGAATTACAAATACATTTTCATCCTACATGCCCAATAAGAATAATTATTGCCATTAAATAATGATGGTCTAACAATGGACTGACCCTCTACAAATGAACTATTGTTATTAGCAATTCCATTGTTGGCTGCCATTTAATATTTCAAAAACCTAAATGATGAAATTTTGAAAACCTATGCTTAGATACCAATTGTTAAGGATGCAGAATAAGGATATTAAGGTAGAATTAACACTAGAGGGGGAGGGGGGTGAATAGTGTTTATAAGAAATTTATAGAAATCTTTAACTAACTTGAATTACTATATGAATCACACAATGATTATCACACAAGAAATGATCACAAACACAGAAACAATCACAGAAACAGATATATGTAAATATAAAATGCAGAAAAGGAAAGAACACATTGGATTTTATACTGGTTCAGATTACTCCTACGTCCAGTCCCACGCAACAGTGGATTGCACAGAGTTTTATTAATACTAGTATCAATCTTACAACAACCTTGATTTCACGGCTACAAGGTTAACACCAATTCCACCACCCTTGATTTAATGGCTACATGATTCATACCGCTCTTTTTCCTTGATTTTTGGGCTACAAGGAACACACTCTTTCCCAAACAATTCCCAGATGATTATAACAACCCTAGAACTCTTGAATAGTACTTCCAATTAGAGAGTATATGATAGAGATTGAGAAAAGAAGAAGTTTGATATAATTTGAGTAGAAATCGGTAGAGTATAAGTGTAGAAATCAAGCAATTAGGGTATTATAATTGCGGTCAGACATAGGATGAAGATGGAGAAGAAGAAGTGATAAAAAATTCGCAGTTATCCCCTATTTATAGTGTTTGAAAGGTTGCAATGTTTCTGAACCATTTCAAAATACGAAAATACACTTTCTTGGAATTTGAAAAAATGATAGTTATATGTCGACATGTTCAAACCTGTATGTCAACATATATTGGTTTTTTAAATTTTAAAACATTTTTAAAGTGTTTAGACTAATATATATATATATATATATATATATATATTCTGGAAATTTTTGAATCAAAACTAGTGTTTCAGATGAAGTTTCTAAAGTATATAAACATAGTGATATACAGTATAAACATATTTATAAACTTATACAATATAAAGCTATAAAGGATATATGTTATAAACATATATATTATAAAACTTTATAAACTATAAACATATATATATATATATATATATTTGAAATTGTAAGTAAAATCTTAATAATTTGAAAACATTTTAGAAAAGGAGTTTAAAATAATTTTAAAATCAATTTGAAAAGGAATTTGAGAACAGAAATTGAAAGTGCTAACTGTAGTTTTACATATAAACTAGACTCTATTACTTGATAATCTTGAGCTCTTGAAATTTTGATATCTTGATTCTCATGAGTCTTGAATTCCTTGATATCTTGAATCGCTAAAACTATATAGTACCCAATATTTATATTATGCATATATATATATATATATATATCCTGCATATACGTATATATACTCTGGACAAATATGTTAGTTTATATTTTATAGTTAATAATGTTATTAATTGAAACAAGGTTGTGGTCATCAAAATTTCGTTCTCCAACAAATATTAATTGAATTTAACCAAATCAATCAAATTTAATCAAAAAAATTGAATGGTTGGGTTAAGATTGGTTGTGCATTATTTGTTGATTGTATGTTAGAGGGGTTGAATATAATTCATCAACCGATTAACTAAGAGTTGAATGAATTGAAACTAAAGGAATAAATTCCTGTAAAATAAATTTGTAAATGTTATTTGAAATCTCATGTATTTGTTAGTTACGTGGTAAATTGAGTTAAATGCAGGTGCCAGAAGGATATATGGATTGGTTCTAGTTGCGTAGATTGCATATTAGTTAAGCAAGTATGCTTAATAAGCGCTCGTATATGGTACGCTTACGGGAAAATATAATTTTTGGTTTATGAATTGGGTTTTCTGACCGTGTGGGTCGATGTGTGTGTGTGTGTATATATATATATTGTTCTTGCAATATTGCAGAAGTCTTCCCGTATAGAGGGGACTCTGCCAAAAAGTTTCCAATTTTTTTAAAAAAAAAAATCAGAATTTTTGAAATTTTTTTGTTAACATAAATGAATTGGTTTTAAAAGTAATTGATCGGTCGAAACTAAAAGTTCAGAAAATTGGACGAATGGTTTTAACTGAATAGATTTTAGGAAAATTAATTGGTTTATATCAATTTTCCTACCTTAATAATTTCAAGGATGAAATTCTTTTAAGGGGAGAGGAATGTAACAACCCAGATTTTTACCATTAAGTTGAATAATTTAAATTTGGTTTTAAATTGTTTATTTGGAAATATAAAAACGAACTCATTTATTAAACGAAGTTTGAACGTATAATTTATATATAATTTGGAACCGAGCTCGTAACATCACAGTAGTTCGTAGTATTACGTTTTTAACTTCAATTGACTATATAGAATCTAGTATAAGTCGAAATTCTTTATAACAAGAATCGTCCAAATCTATTTGATTATAATTTTCTAATGAAAGAGAAAAATTAAGATTTCATATTGTAGAATTTGAGTTATGTCAAAATCAATTTTTCAGAAAGTCGCTATGAAATCGTTTATAAACCATAATGAGTTATTAAATAAAATAAAAAGGTTTTAAGACATTGATATCGTTATAACCTGTAATTTAATCAAAATGGTTTCTGAATAGTTATATAGACTATTGGAAAATTATGGAAGTTAATAGAGTTTTAAAATTTAGTTTAATGTTGATTTGGCGAAAATGAGAATTTTATATTAATTTAATCAAGTTAAAAATAGCCCATTATGAAAGAGTCACAGATTTCAATGCAATCAGTTTCATTGGATCCGTAATTTTAAATTATTGTGTGAGAATACATTCTGTGGCGATCCGATATCGTATGTCACTTCGGTAGACATAAACGCATAGCTGTTTTGCATAACATTTAATTAATGAATTTAATTTGAATGGAATTTGTACGTAACTTGTGATAACGATCAAATTTAGATGCGAGACTTGTTTCGTTGAATTCGTATTGACGTTTAGAGTCAGGATATGTATATAGTTCGTTATTTTTTGAGATCGGGTATTCTGGTGTGCAAAATATGTCGTTTTACGCGTAAAATATCATTCCAGAAGAACAATGTCAGAAATTGAAGAAACCAGTTCCATTGGATCCGCAATAGTAAACTATTGTCGGATTTCATGCTTCGTGACGTTTGGAGTTATTGATTGGCCATACGAATTAATAACGCTTATGAATAATTATCGATTTAAATCGTCGATTAAAAATTTATATCTTTCCCATATGTTCGAGTTAAACCTCGAAACTTGTTCCTCTGTTTTTGAAATAACGATTAAAGCTAGAAATGCCAGCCGCGGAGTTTTATTTGAAGCTCGGAACTGCGAGATATTTTATAAAATAGGGGACGTTTTCAAACATCGTTTTCAAGATTTTCAAACAAATCTAAACCGTATCTTTGTAAACCCTTAACATAATCCTAAAAAATCTTTACAAATTTTCTATGCTAAATCTAAATATATCCTACCCCAAGTCAAGCTAAATCTTTGCTAATGCGAAATTGTTAAAAAAAAGTGTACGCATATCACTTTCGAATCCAACAAAATCCCACACATCTCAGCACATGCAAATACTGAATGAAATCTTGGCGCAGTCTGCCTAAAACCTCAGCCCACACCGTTACATTATCTTATCTAATTCTAAAAAAAAATCAATGGTATGTACAAACCTGGAACAAAATCTTGTGCAAATCTTTATCTAATCTTTGAAAAGGAATGACTAAATTTGCAGCATGCCATGTGCAAATCTACACAACTGTTCCATTCAAACATTGCGGCCATACACAACAAAGCCATGTGAAAATTTGTACATGTGCAAATATGTAGACATCTTCGAAAATAAAAAAATTATCTTTGAAAATTTCTTCCATATCTAATCCCATCTTAACAAACAGTCTGTGTCTTTCAAAACATCGCACATGCTTCTTTCCATTTTTTTCTGATTGATATAGCGATTAGCATGTGGCGTTATAAAAAAGGGATAAAAGCCTATATAAGAAACACTTCAGCACACACTTTTCTTCTCGAAGCAAAGCATCTTCACTTCATTCCTCTATTCGAAACGCAATCTCATTTTCAATTCGTGGTCACATACATACATACATAAATACACACACACATACACACACACATACATATATATATATATATATATATATATATATCAAAATAATATGCTTGGTCAACTAAATATCTGCAAGTTGCCACCCTATATGCATTGAATGGATAGAATCTTCATATTTCCCCCCTCGAAATTCTTGCAATCCGTTCATTTGATTCGAATTCATCCAAGTACAATGTTTTCAAGCTCGGCGAGTGCTACAAAATGAACAGTGGTGATCAATTTCTGAGTGACGTGGTGGCTAGAAGCGGGGATTGAAGTGCTGGGAGGTTTTAGGCTTTTTCTGGGGAAAGATAGCATCAGATGAGGTGAGGTTTTGGTCGAAGGTGGAGGAGCTTGTGATGCATGTTCTGGTGATCGTGGATGAAGTTCCGATGGTCAGCCTTTGCAATGGCGCAGTGATGGATTGGTTGCGTGGGGTTAAGACGTGGTGTGGGCAGGAGTTTGGAATGAAGCATAGAAAGTTGGCCGGGGTTTATAAAATAAAGTATTTTATTTAAGCATTTAAGTGTAATCAAAATTAAATTAAGGAAATCATTAGTTAATATAAATTAAATTAAATTGTGTATAACTTTTATCCATGTTAACAGAATTGGACCAAACAAGTTGCATTGAGATCGTAGTGACGAACACTACATTTTGGAGCTAATTTGGACATAGCTAGAAGCAACCAAAATTTTTAGTTAAATTAAACGCTTGTTTAATTTCACTGAAACTGAACCGCTACAGTGATAAATGGAATCAGGTGAGTATAACTCACTCTGTTTGACCCGCTTATATCGGGATTTTTATTTGTGTGCTATGGTTGTTAATTATTTGATGTGTGCTAAATATTTATAAATGTGGTTAAATTAAACATTCGTTTAATTTAATTGGAATCAACCGTTGTTTCGACGATTATTACCAAATAAGGTAACTTACCTTGTTGGTCACATTTATTGTAATATAAACATGTCAAATTAAAAGATGGATGCTTGATTTTCTGTTATAGGTTGATTATTGAAATTATATCTATACATTGTATTGAATAAATTAATTTTGAGGCAACATATTTGTGATGCAGAGAAAACAGATTTAAGGGATCCAACTGAAATCCTCATCAACAGTTATTAAATTTCATATATAATGATATCTATTGAAATGTTGAATAACAATGCAGGGAAAGACGGATTGAAGGGATCCAACAAGATTCCTCGCTAATTCTGATAATGTTTATCATATATGTTGAATATATTAATTGAATATCAAATTGGATGAAATAAACCCTTATTTCACAGTTTGGTATTTTAACGGTCATTTGGCTCTTTAAATACCATCGATATAATAAGAATTTTTAGAATTGATTTTAAATCGAGTTTGAAATGTTTTAAGATTTATATCTGTTTGAGACGTTGAATTACCGTAAGGCGAATAGACGAAGTTTAAGTTATAAAAAACTATTTTTATAACTGGAGAATTATTTTCAATTGTATTTCATAAGATATTAAAAATAAAAGTTTTATAATTGTATTTTATAAAGTAATTATAAACTATTTTATGTAGCAAACTCTAGTGTTTATGCAAGTTTCATCAGCTAATAGTCAGAAATAAACCTAAGCATTAGTTGTCTGAGATAATTATGTTTATGAAACAATTGTGTATGATATTATAAAATTAATTAACTATTAATTAATTTAAGTGGGAAGGGTTAGTAGAAATCAGGTTAACTAAGTCAGCTGTCTAATTTGAGATTAGTTATTAGACTAATTTGTTTTCAATTTAAATATAGTTTTTAACAAACAGATGTTTAAACTTAAGAAGAATTCTTAAAAATTTATTTATCTTTAATTAACATTATTTAAAGGTGATTATCGAGTTGTTTATTATTAATAAAGTTAATTATTATTTTAATCACCCTTTTAAAAAGGACTAACTAATCTATCTTTAGTAAATAAAGAAGTTAACAACTTCTACGTTAGTCAATGACGAAGCAAACTATTTTTACTTCGATTAATATTAATTATTGTTTTAATTAATAATAATTAAAAAGGGTTTCCTTTTTAAGTGAAATCATTGAAGAAGGCAATCAAATTGAGATAAAACTTTAATTGGATCGAGTAAAGGATTTGTAAATAGATTTTATAATAAATCCAACTTATAAAACAAATAGTTTAAAGAAATCCTAAAGACAAGGATTTGTATGTATTAAATGAAAAGTAATTATAAGTTGATCTTTCAATTGAAATGAAATGGTTTATTAAACCATATTTTAAATTAAAGGAGATTTTGAGATTTCAAAATTAGAATCAGTTTGAGAGTTATGAACTTTTGTAACACCCCGTGTATTCTCTAAACTGTGAAATTTACAAATTAAAGTATAATTAATTTCAAATCAAAGAACTAAGGGAAACGGGATACGCCATTGCGTTCGTCTCGGAAAAATACGCGAAATAGAGTCCGAGTTTTCGAAAAACGGAGTCCGTATGAAGAAGATATGGCCTTCGGAAGTTTCTGAATTAAGTTTAAAATTCAAACAGAATAAAACAGCTCAGAAAAACAAGTTTTAATTCCAAAATCGGGCCCAATTGGCCAGGGCGGGAAAACTCCCGCCTAATGCACCCAGGTCGACTGGGCTGTCGACCTGGTCTAGCCAGGTCGATAGGGCTGTCGACAGGGCTGTCGACCTGGTCCAGAGCCAGGTCGAACCCAGCCCAACCTGGCTGGCCTATTCTATGTTAGTCGATTTTCAGTGGTCTGCTTTGTCATTAGGGCTAGGTGGCAGGCTCTAATTGGTCTCTCTTTCGAATGAATGGCTACGATCAATCCAAGCAACATCGATGGTCCTAATCAGTTCATAACCCCTATAAAAATGACCCTAGACTCAACCCTAATCTATTCATTCAAAAATAAGAACAAGGCCATCATGTTGCTGAGGAACGACTAAGAGTAGCCACCAATTGGAGAGAGAATTAGGAGGCAAGTTCTAAAGCATAAAGCAACTTAATCAAATCAAATCAACAAGGAATCGCATCTCCAAATCCCTAAATTGGAGAATTCGCCACACAATTGTAAGTAGAGTATTATTTTGGTATGAACAAATAACTGTGTTGGTTTGTATACTTGATTGTGGTAATAAATAATTCATATTTGTGCGTTACTATGATTCTTATCGATTTGGAATATTGTATAGCGATTGGATATTCGCAAAGTATGTTATTCATGTTTGCTGTAGTTTTATGCAAGTATACGTTTGGATATTCTCAAAATATGTAATTCATGTTGAAGCTACATGTATGTAGTTGTTTAATTGAATTCATGCAAGTTGAGGTTTTGCTACTATGCCATCATAATGTATATTTTTGTACAAAAATCATTTTGTGCGAAATTGGAACAAATTTGGATTATTATAGTTCATATGAAACTATGTTGAAATTTTGGCATCATGATCTATGTATTAAGCCATGCTTTTGTACTAGAAAACCTATTTGCAAACTTATGAATATGACTAGGCTATGATTGATATTTTTCATAATTGAAATCCATATTGTTAACAAGAATTATATGATGACATATGTGGTACATAGCTAGGTTAGATTCAAAAATCCCTTTTGCAAGTTTGCATGACTAAAGTAAAAATCATGATTTCATGTTAGGAATATTTATGCCATGATTTTGTGAATAGATTTAAAATCATGATTAAGTTGAACTATACTTTTGTTAGTAACAAAAGTAAGCACCTTTGTAAACATGTAGTAATCTTATGAACATGATTTGCTTATGTTTGACATTATGCCTGAATAAAAATATAGGTTTATGTTGTAGTTAAGCCTATGTGGCAATAGTGATATTCTTACCTCAACTACAAGTTTACATGCTTTGATTCATGTCACTTATGCTTTATGACCAAAGTATACATTACTATTATGCAAGTACACCAGTTTCTATTTTGTAGTTCCAACGTTATGTTGCAAGTTCATGCGTTCACATTCCCCTCCTTGTGTATGTAATCATGCTTTAAGCCTCCCCTTTTCACATGGCTAGGTTGGGCTTAAAAAGGCTAAGCCCAACATATATATAACAAACGAACGTGTTAAACGGGGGAAAATAACGTTGGGTTAAATTTATTAATAAATGAAAATATAAAGTAGAAGGGCCCAAATTCAAGTATGGGTTGGGCCCATGATCGGTGTAACCTTTACACCATTAACTTAATAATGGGCCGCAAATATTTACATATAAGAAAATAAAGAAGAAAGACAAAATATGTAAATGTAGAACATACGATGTGTTTAACCCGAGGTTGGATTGAGTTGTGATGTAAACCTGCCCGGAACCGCCCGGCTGTCCAGTAGTCACAACAATACCTATCCAATATGGGAGGTTAAACATGGAGCCCAATAAGGACCCGAGGTTAGACTGAGTTGTGGCGTAAGACTGCCCGGAACCAACCGGCAACAGGCAGCCACAACAATACCTGTCTAATGTGAGAGGTCAAGGCTTTAATAAGACAATTAAGGCTGAGTCAGGATTGTTAGGATTAAGTGAACTAAAGACTTAATCAAAATGGAACATGCTAAATTAAACGGACTGGTGGGGGTTAGGTTAGAAAACACTTAACCAACTTAGCATGTTGGCTAGAGATAGAAAACCTAGTAACGGGGGACCCTTTTCAGCAGTAACCCTAGAAGGTGTATCATGATACCCTGAAACTAGGCAGGGTGGGGCACGATTACTGGGCTGATTGTAAGAGGTCAAATCGACGGCGGTGGTGTAGCAGTGTAGGTTCTAACGGGGTGCGGGCGTGCACACACTCCGGCGCAGAAAAATAAAGCACTGGGCACCAGTAGCATACCTGTGCATTCTAGGATTGTGTCGGGCCGCCACCATGGGACTTGATACACCCCATGGTGGGACCAGCATAGGTAACTACAACATCGGGGGCCGTAAGACACATGTAACCATGCGAGTAGGAGCCGATCATCATAGAATGGATCACATCACCCTGATTATGGGGTGCCAGTTGGAAACTAGTTTATATGGGTTCAGAGATTAACATGGGGTACGATAGTATATTCGACCCTAGACAACTTAACCAAGTTATAGTGCTTTCCCACTTCTTGTTTATACTTATCATACCCAGTTCTTTATTCATAGACATAATAGTACTAGACTTACTCAGGCTTTATGTCTGACTCTACTTTTCTTTCGTCTTCTTTTCTTCCGTTCCCCCCTCCCCCCAGGTCCACAGGGAGGGAACACTGTAGCTTGACCAGCCTTAACATCCAGCTTGAAGAGGAGAAATGTATTTGCTTGGACCTTTTCGTTTTGAACTATGGCTTTGGACAACCACTATGGGGCTTTTGCAGTTTATCTATGTTTTCTTTATGCTTCTTTAAATAATGTAATCAAGACAGATTATAAAAGTGTTATGTTATGTTTTTGGAAAAGATGTAAGACAATTATGGTGATGTTGTTGTAGCACGTATTTGCTTTTATGAAATAAAAGTTGTTGATTTTCCGCTGTTTACAAATATGTGTTCTTATATCTGTCTTGTATATCTGTGACTTATACTTATAAACCTCCACCAAAATTAGGGCATTCCCTTTGAGAGTGACCCTAACGGAGGTGGGGTGTTTCACTTGGTATCAGAGCCAGGTTTACCAGATAAGATAAAAAGTTTTGAAAAAATTATTTTCAAAAAGGAAAATTTAAAGAAGCATTTTTAAAAGAAAAATATTATTTTTTTTTAAAAAAAAGGCAAAGTCCACTCCCCAAAGCCATAGGTACTATCTCTTATCCTTCGTTTTGAATCTATCCTTTTTGTTTCAGCATGTCAGAAGATCTTAACTTGCCAGAAGGGGTGCCAATACCTGGTTGGTTTAGACGGTTCTTAGAAGCAAGAGCCACTCAGCCAGGTCCTACCATTCCTCCTCCCCCAGCTGCAGGAAATCATCCAGCTGCAGCAGCACCTTTTCCTCCACCTCCTCCTCGGGGAAACACATTTGCTAAGATATGTAAAGATTTTAAAGCTATGGGAGGAAAGGCTTTCCATGGAACTGAGTCCTTCGTGGCAGCTAGGAATTGGCTGAAAGAAACCGAGGACCTATTTATCATCTTTGAGGTAGAAGATAGACAGAAAGTACAACTGGCAGTATGTATGGCTATTAAAGGGCGAGGCTTCCTACTGGTGGGAAGTCACTAATGCTGAAAGACCAGTGGAGACATGGGAGGACTTTAGGGCAAGGTTTGAGACTAAATTTCTCTCAGATGCGGAAAGAAGTTTGCAGTTGGAAAAATTCTTATTTCTTAAGCAAGGGGACAAGACATTCAGAGAGTATGTGAATCAGTTCGATGAGCTGGCTAGGTTTGGGCTTGACCTAGTCAACACCCCGCACAAGAAGGCTCTCCGTTTCGTCAAAGGGTTGAATGAGCCATTACACAGTTTGGCCATGACCCATATACCCATGGGAGCCACGTATAAAAGATTGGTGCAAATGGCATTGCTGAATGAAGAGGATAAGGGTAAGAAGGAGACAAAGGCAGAGAGCTCTCAAGGGAAGAAAGAGGGTTTGCAGCCTAAAAAGACAGACTTTAAGAAAGGCGGGAAAGGCAACAAAGAGAAGAGGAAGTGCAATTTCTGTGGCAAAGTGGGGCACTTAGTAAAGGACTGCCGGAAAAAGAAGGCCAAGGAGAATGGTGGGTGCTTTTCTTGCGGTGAGACAGGCCACATGGCTAAGGACTGCCCAAAGAAACGAGGACAGGGGCAGAGGGCCGGATACACCCCAGGGGCACAGGTTCATTTGCTGGAAGCGCCACCTCTGCAACAGCGAGGTATAAATACTTCTGTAGAAAGTGTAGTTTATCTTTATGATCACCCCGTTCGCACTTTATTTGATTCTGGCGCATCACACTCCTTTATCTCGTCTGCTTTAGTAGAATCTCTGCACCTAAAAACTAGTATGGTAGAGGACCCCTTAATTGTTTCAAACCCAATTGGGGGCCCAGCTCATTTGTCTATGATCTGTTTGGGATTGAAAATCTCTATTCTAAGTGTAGAATTTCAATGTAGTGCCTTTGTTTTGGGCTTTTCGGGGTACGGCTTGATTTTGGGTATGGATTGGCTATCCAGTAATGGGGCCATCCTTGATTGTGAGAAAAGGGTTGTTAGGCTCCTAACCCAGCTCGGTAATACTTTGGAAATTTCTTGTAATCCCTCGTATGCGGTTATGCTTAGTTATCTTGAATCGCTAGATGCCTCTGTTGAAAATTTGCAATCAGTTAGAGTGGTCCGGGAATATCCGGATGTCTTCGAAGAGGTGAAGGGCTTGCCTCCGAAGCGGGAAATAGACTTCCGCATATATCTTGTAGATAATGCAAAGCCCGTTGCGTTTCCCGTTAGACACATGGCTCCACGAGAAAGGAAAGAGCTCAGTAAACAGATTAAAGAGCTTCTAGAAAAGGGGTTCATTAGGAGGAGCATTTCAGAATGGGGCGCTCCAGTGGTGTTCGCTACAAAGGCGGATGGTTCACTCCGTCTATGTGTTGACTATAGGGAGCTCAACAAGCTAACGAAAAAGAATAGGCACCCTCTCCCTAGAATTGACGATTTATTTGACCAGCTTGTAGGAGCGTCTGTTTTCTCCCAACTCGATTTAGCAACCGGTTTTCATCAGCTAAAGTGGCTGAAGATAGCATCGATAAAACGGCGTTCAGAACCCCAGACGGCTTCTTTGAATGGCTTGTCATGCCTTTCGGCTTGACAAATGCACCTGCTTACTTCGTGGACCTGATGAGTAGGGTATTTAGAGATTTCCTCAACAAATTCGTAGTGGTCTTCGTAGATGATATCCTTATCTTCTCAAAAAGTGAAGAGGAACATGCTCAACACTTAAGGGCAATCATGGAAACTTTGCGAATCCATCAACTAAAAGCCAAATTCTCCAAATGCCACTTTTGGAGAGAAGAGGTGAGGTTCCTTGGGCACATAGTATCCAAACAAGGGTTAGCAGTGGACCCTGCTAAGGTAGTGGCGGTACAGGATTGGAAGACACCAAGGAATGCAACTGAGGTCCGAAGCTTTCTAGGACTAGCAGGTTTCTATCGAAAATTTATAAGGGATTTTGCGAAAATCTCATCTCCGCTCACGAAATTGACTAAGAAGAATCTAGTGTTCAATTGGGATTTGGATTGCGAGTTTGCTTTCCAACGACTGAAAAGGGCTCTTACAACAGCCCCAGTTTTGATGCTGCCAGATGGGAGCAAGATGTTCACTGTTTATACGGATGCATGTGGGACAGGGCTAGGCGCCGTCTTAATGCAAGAAGGAAGGGTAGTAGCTTATGGCGGAAGGCAGTTGAAAGTGCACGAAAAGAACTACCCAACCCACGATCTTGAGTTAGCCGCCATCGTCTTTGCACTCAAGTCTTGGCGACACTATCTCCTAGGTGAAAAGTTCGAACTTTACACTGACCATAAATCGTTGAAATATCTTTTCTCGCAGAAGGATCTTAACTTGAGGCAACAAAGATGGATGGAGTTTCTTGCCTCGTACGATTTCGAAATCTCCTACACTCCGGGCAAAGGCAACGTAGTAGTAGACGCGTTGAGCCGAAAGAAATTGACCCTAAGCCCGTTGTTTGTTGAAAGACAAAGCCTAGAGTTTATAGCCAGCTTCGACTTTAGGCCTTCCTCCGATTTCGTACCAGGCTTGCTAGCATCTCTCGAAGTGCGCCCAACTTTAGTGGATTCAGTAGGGACAGCACAACGCGAAGACCCTCAGCTTGTGGTAACAATTGATAGGCTAATTAGGGGTGAGACGTCAAGTCACCTCAACAGATACTCCATTGACGATAAGGGTTTGCTAAGGCGAGACGGAAGACTATGCGTCCCACAGACAAAAGATTTAATAAAGAAGGTTCTCGAGGAAGCACATCACTCCAAGATGACGATACACCCAGGCGGAGATAAAATGTACAAAGACATAAAAAGGAGTTTCTTCTGGAGCGGCATGAAAAAGGACGTGGCAGAGTTCGTTTCTAAGTGTATGGTGTGCCAACAGGTTAAGGCGGAACAGAAAAAGCCTGGCGGACTGCTACATCCTCTGGAGGTCCCGCAGTGGAAGTGGGATAGCATCTCAATGGACTTCATCGATGGGCTGCCTAGGTCTAGGAGAGGCAACACTAGCATTTGGGTAATAGTGGATAGGCTTACTAAAAGCGCCCACTTTTTACCTGTCAAAAGTAAAAGAACTGCCTCATCCCTGGCATCACTTTACCTCAAGGAAATCGTTCGACTCCATGGAATACCATCTAGCATTGTTAGTGACCGAGACCCCATCTTCACCAGTGAGTTTTGGCGGAGTCTGCAAGAAGCAGTAGGAACGCAGTTATGCTTGAGTACAGCCTATCATCCCCAAACCGACGACCAAACAGAGAGAGTGAACAGAGTTTTGGAGGACCTTTTAAGGCTATGCGTCCTTGACTTCGGAGGGACATGGGAAGACCACCTTCCTTTGGTAGAATTTGCCTACAACAACAGCTATCAAGCAAACATCGGAATGGCGCCCTTCGAAGCTTTATATGGAAGACCGTGTCGATCGCCCACTTGTTGGTGGGAGTCTACTGATAAGCTCATACTTGGACCAGATATGATCCGAGAGACTTCAGAGAAAGTAGACTTAATACGAAGAAGGATGAAGACGGCCCAAGACAGACAAAAGTCCTATGCCGACAAGAGAAGGACCGACCTTGAATTTGAGGTTGGAGACAGAGTTTTTCTCAAGGTATCACCGCTAAGGAACGTTGTTCGTTTTGGAACCACAGGAAAACTGGCACCAAGGTTCGTAGGGCCATTCCCTATCATCGAGAAAATTGGGAAAATGGCCTATAGATTAGAGCTACCTGAGAAGTTGGCCGGAGTCCACAACGTTTTTCACGTTTCACATCTCCGAAAATGTCTACATGAGTCAGCCGAGGTGGTAGAGCCAAATATCCTCGAAGAGGCCGAAGTGGAACGCGAAGCAACCATAAGAAAAGTTCCAACCCGCATATTAGGAACGGAAGTGAAGAAGCTACGCAACCGTGAAGTCAAGCTCGTCAAAGTTCAGTGGAGCGACGCCGAGGGAGACGCGACTTGGGAAACTGAAGCTAGAATACGCACTGCCTACCCTTTTCTGTTCAAGGGTACATCCTTGATCTTTCCTTTTCCTTAAGTTGCGCTTTTATCTATCTTTTGAGGTATACTTCCTCGACCTTATCTTTTAGGTAGAAACCCTTTGGATGGAAACATGTAATTGAAACATGTTATGGATGATGGTTGCAAGTGGTTGCAAGTGATTGCTAGTGGTTGCTCGTGGTTGCATATACACACACAATCTAGGTTTTAGATCGGCTCAGTCACCTCATATTGCATATGCATATATGTTTGCATTCGTATATGGTTGAACTCTAATGTGTTGTCATATGGATGTTGCATTTGTATTGAATGATTGTGCACTCATGTAGAATCATGAATAGGAAAATTTGCATACATAATGGATTCGTGGCACTTACATAATTCGCATTAAGGAGGTCAACTGAATCAGTAGACCGCCTGATTTTGCATTTGATAAGTACATGTACACACACACTTCGCATATGATCATGAAGCATTAGAAGTCTTTTAAGGACAATGGATGCTCGTGTTTGATGGATGAGTAGATGGATGATTGGATGTTAGGATATACATTCCTCCTAACTTGAAGATTTCGGGGACGAAATCCTTTTAAGTGGGGGAGAATGTAACACCCTGTGTATTCTCTAAACTGTGAAATTTACAAATTAAAGTATAATTAATTTCAAATCAAAGAATTAAGGGAAACGGGATACGCCATTGCGTTCGTCTCGGAAAAATACGCGAAATAGAGTCCGAGTTTTCGAAAAACGGAGTCCGTATGAAGAAGATATGGCCTTCGGAAGTTTCTGAATTAAGTTTAAAATTCAAACAGAATAAAACAGCTCAGAAAAACAAGTTTTAATTCCAAAATCAGGCCCAATTGGCCAGGGCGGGAAAACTCCCGCCTAATGCACCCAGGTCGACTGGGCTGTCGACCTGGTCTAGCCAGGTCGACAGGGCTGTCGACAGGGCTGTCGACAGGGCTGTCGACCTGGTCCAGAGCCAGGTCGAACCCAGCCCAACCTGGCTGGCCTATTCTATGTTAGTCGATTTTCAGTGGTCTGCTTTGTCATTAGGGCTAGGTGGCAGGCTCTAATTGGTCTCTCTTTCGAATGAATGGCTACGATCAATCCAAGCAACATCGATGGTCCTAATCAGTTCATAACCCCTATAAAAATGACCCTAGACTCAACCCTAATCTATTCATTCAAAAATAAGAACAAGGCCATCATGTTGCTGAGGAACGACTAAGAGTAGCCACCAATTGGAGAGAGAATTAGGAGGCAAGTTCTAAAGCATAAAGCAACTTAATCAAATCAAATCAACAAGGAATCGCATCTCCAAATCCCTAAATTGGAGAATTCGCCACACAATTGTAAGCAGAGTATTATTTTGGTATGAACAAATAACTGTGTTGGTTTGTATACTTGATTGTGGTAATAAATAATTCATATTTGTGAGTTACTATGATTCTTATCGATTTGGAATATTGTATAGCGATTGGATATTCGCAAAGTATGTTATTCATGTTTGCGGTAGTTTTATGCAAGTATACGTTTGGATATTCTCAAAATATGTAATTCATGTTGAAGCTACATGTACGTAGTTGTTTAATTGAATTCATGCAAGTTGAGGTTTTGCTACTATGCCATCATAATGTATATTTTTGTACAAAAATCATTTTGTGCGAAATTGGAACAAATTTGGATTATTATAGTTCATATGAAACTATGTTGAAATTTTGGCATCATGATCTATGTATTAAGCCATGCTTTTGTACTAGAAAACCTATTTGCAAACTTATGAATATGACTAGGCTATGATTGATATTTTGCATAATTGAAATCCATATTGTTAACAAGAATTATATGATGACATATGTGGTACATAGCTAGGTTAGATTCAAAAATCCCTTTTGCAAGTTTGCATGACTAAAGTAAAAATCATGATTTCATGTTAGGAATATTTATGCCATGGTTTTGTGAATAGATTTAAAATCATGATTAAGTTGAACTATACTTTTGTTAGTAACAAAAGTAAGCACCTTTGTAAACATGTAGTAATCTTATGAACATGATTTGCTTATGTTTGACATTATGCCTGAATAAAAATATAGGTTTATGTTGTAGTTAAGCCTATGTGGCAATAGTGATATTCTTACCTCAACTACAAGTTTACATGCTTTGATTCATGTCACTTATGCTTTATGACCAAAGTATACATTACTATTATGCAAGTACACCAGTTTCTATTTTGTAGTTCCAACGTTATGTTGCAAGTTCATGCGTTCACATTCCCCTCCTTGTGTATGTAATCATGCTTTAAGCCTCCCCTTTTCACATGACTAGGTTGGGCTTAAAAAGGCTAAGCCCAACATATATATAACAAACGAACGTGTTAAACGGGGGAAAATAACGTTGGGTTAAATTTATTAATAAATGAAAATATAAAGTAGAAGGGCCCAAATTCAAGTATGGGTTGGGCCCATGATCGGTGTAACCTTTACACCATTAACTTAATAATGGGCCGCAAATACTTACATATAAGAAAATAAAGAAGAAAGACAAAATATGTAAATGTAGAACATACGATGTGTTTAACCCGAGGTTGGATTGAGTTGTGATGTAAACCTGCCCGGAACCGCCCGGCTGTCCAGTAGTCACAACAATACCTATCCAATGTGGGAGGTTAAACATGGAGCCCAATAAGGACCCGAGGTTAGACTGAGTTGTGGCGTAAGACTGCCCGGAATCAACCGGCAACAGGCAGCCACAACAATACCTGTCTAATGTGAGAGGTCAAGGCTTTAATAAGACAATTAAGGCTGAGTCAGGATTGTTAGGATTAAGTGAACTAAAGACTTAATCAAAATGAAACATGCTAAATTAAACGGACTGGTGGGGGTTAGGTTAGAAAACACTTAACCAACTTAGTATGTTGGCTAGAGATAGAAAACCTAGTAACGGGGGACCCTTTTCAGCAGTAACCCTAGAAGGTGTATCATGATACCCTGAAACTAGGCAGGGTGGGGCACGATTACTGGGCTGATTGTAAGAGGTCAAATCGACGGCGGTGGTGTAGTAGTGTAGGTTCTAACGGGGTGCGGGCGTGCACACACTCCGGCGCAAAAAAATAAAGCACTGGGCACCAGTAGCATACCTGTGCATTCTAGAATTGTGTCGGGCCGCCACCATGGGACTTGATACACCCCATGGTGGGACCAGCATAGGTAACTACAACATCGGGGGCCGTAAGACACATGTAACCATGCGAGTAGGAGCCGATCATCATAGAATGGATCACATCACCCTGATTATGGGGTGCCAGTTGGAAACTAGTTTATATGGGTTCAGAGATTAACATGGGGTACGATAGTATATTCGACCCTAGACAACTTAACCAAGTTATAGTGCTTTCCCACTTCTTGTTTATACTTATCATACCCATTTCTTTATTCATAGACAGAATAGTACTAGACTTACTCAGGCTTTATGTCTGACTCTACTTTTCTTTCGTCTTCTTTTCTTCCGTTTCCCCCCCCCCCCCCAGGTCCACAGGGAGGGAACACTGCAGCTTGACCAGCCTTAACATCCAGCTTGAAGAGGAGAAATGTATTTGCTTGGACCTTTTCGTTTTGAACTATGGCTTTGGACAACCACTATGGGGCTTTTGCAGTTTATCTATGTTTTCTTTATGCTTCTTTAAATAATGTAATCAAGACAGATTATGAAAGTGTTATGTTATGTTTTTGGAAAAGATGTAAGACAATTATGGTGATGTTGTTGTAGCACGTATTTGCTTTTATGAAATAAAAGTTGTTGATTTTCCGCTGTTTACAAATATGTGTTCTTATATCTGTCTTGTATATCTGTGACTTATACTTATAAACCTCCACCAAAATTAGGGCATTCCCTTTGAGAGTGACCCTAACGGAGGTGGGGTGTTTCAACTTTTATCTATCTTAAGATAAGAACGTTGTCGATCAAGGTCAGAGAGGTAAATTGAATACCCCAACTTGAACGACTTCACTATTATCAAGAGATGATATTAGTTTGTAATGGTAAAATATATTGAAAATAGTTTATTATTTCCATAAGAGAAATATTGCAAGATTTTGAGATATAATTGGATCTATTAGATTTAAAGTAAACACTGTATACTTAGACATTGCTTGGCCAAGTATGAAGTGTGACTATGCTTATATCATTTGGTTAAATATATAACATTATTTTCTAAATAATGAAAATAGTGGGTTTTGCCAATGGTAAAGTTATTAATAGAATTACTTATACAAGTTTAATTATATAGATTTGGTTATAAATTTGATTTCTTATAATTAGAGAGATTTTCCAATAGAAGTTTTAATGTTGGCTAACCAAATGGAAGTATTTCAGAGGTTTGCAAAGTGTTGCAAAATTGAATATAAATGAATATTTTAATAAGGGTTAATGATATTGAAATGGAATCTATAACGTTGTTTTACGAAGGTTAGGTTGAACTGGTTTTGGAATAAATATATATTTTATAAAAGGGAATTTTATTCCCAGTTTTAGACAATGAACAATGGTTATAACAAGTGTTTTGCAAATTGATATTTATAATAAAAAATTTGATATGATATAATGGTTTTAAGAATACTCTTATGAGAAGTAAAATATCGTGTTCCAAATATTGAAAGATTTTGAAGTTTTTAATCTACGAATGGTAAATTAAAGAGGCCAACCGACACGGAACCAGTGAATTCATTTTATTTTCATGATTGAATGGTTGTTTATTTGACAGTTAAATAACCGACTATTAAATCTGGCCTATTATTGATTGTTGGTACGGAAAGATCTGGATCGATTTTATATTCGAAAACCATTCTGAACCAGCAAATACATAAACGTGGAAGATATCAGTTGATGGTCAAGGTGGAGCATTTAAAGACCCGTAGATATTCATTAAATGGAAGGATTACTTATAATCTCTAGGTCGCTTTCGTAGATACACTGTGATTTTGTCATGGTTGAAATATACGGTTTTGCAACGCTACAAGAAAATTGGTTTGGTTGTTTTCTCTTTCTTAGGTTAGAGATGACATGACGTGTTTTTAATGCCATTAGTTTAGGAAAAATTAGTTTAGTAGGGATTTTCCTCTTCTTTTTCCCATGTCTGCCTAATTCTCGTTTTTTCACATCTCTTCCAAGACTTCAACCCTAAATTCCCTTTTCAATTACCAATCCCTCTCAGTTACCAATCCCTCTTTACCGTGAAAGCTTTGGCATTTGAAATCTATGTGATGAAATCTGAAACAGGTCTTCCTCTCGCTTTTTTTCTCTTTTGATTCCATCCCTTCAAAGTTGGTGCCATGATTGTTGTTGGAACCGAGAGAGGCATCGCCTGATCTGCCGACGACGGTATGACCTCATGGTTTCCCTTTTGGTGATCAAGAAATCGTTTCTCCTTAGATGAACTAAGGTTTCCTCTCACTTCTTTCCTACGATGTTGTTATTGCTTTCATCAATTTTTATTTCGATATCTTAAATTACAATCAGAAAAGTAATTGTATTGTAATTTGAGCGATGGCAGGCTCTTCTGAATCTAGTAGTTTATTCATTAATATTTGAACCTCATAAGCCTCTTTTTCTAATTGAAGTTGTGTATAAAGGGCTAAACACTAGTATAATGGGTCTATGTTTCACAGTTTTCATGTAACAGTTCTTCCATTTAGCTCAAATACAACACACCAACTTTCACTTTTGTCAAGCTAATTCGAAGAATGGATGATTTCCTAGAACGTTTGTTGCGCTTTTATCTGACAGCGGATACTTTATCCAACTGTATGATAATATTTTGGGGCCAGAGAACTTATATAGCTGACATTGCTATATTGTAGCTTTGCTTCTACATCATAGGCATTTTTGTATATCAATTTCATTAGTTGTTTGAATAAATAAATAATCACACAACGTTTTAAACCATTTTTCAAGTAAAATTTTCCATTCATTGATGTTTACGGCTTTATACAAATTAGTGAAAAAGTAATGTACACTAATTATTTATTTAGCTAACTACTATTTTTTTTTAACTTTATCCCGTCCTTCTCTTAGTGGTAGTCAAAGAAATCCTAAAGCGTATTTAACCGTCTGTTTTCATCCTGATTCTATATCCAACTGGTTAGATGTTGATAGAATAAACTATTTATCAGTATATAACTATATATATTGAATATATTGGATAAGATTAACTCGTGGCTCAGAAGGATGAATATGGTCTCTACCCATCCGTCTTCTCCGCTGGTGTTAATTTTCGCCTCTATTTCAGCGTTGTCGTCCTACTTTTCTTCTGTTCTTGTTTGCTTAGGTTCTAATTTATTTGCAGCACCAATGGACCCTTTCAAGCAAGTTTGCACTTAGAAAAGAGGACTGAGATATACTATATATTGGGATTAATTTCAGTACAAGCTTGGTTCTTTGTTTCTTTTTCCTTTCGGACTTTCGTCTTCATGAGATTTTGGATAAATGCTTTCATAGATCTTGCTTTTGAAGTTGCTAACTATTTTAGCATCAAGTCAACTTGTGAAAATGTTTTACTGCAAAGTTTATATGATTAAACAACAGGTACTCGGAATTTTTTTTGAATATATTTGAGTTTCACATTATATCTAGAAGGGTCATGCTTTTATGTATTAGTAATTCATTGCATGTCACCTTCTTCACACCATTTTAGATTATGATTTGTAGGTTTGTTGTTTAATTGCTCTCTAATATTAATTGTTTTGTAACTATTTCCTTAAAAATTTGATTTACATATGCATGTTCCAACTAATAGTGACAAATGAAGTATGGTTATATCAAATGTGGCTTGGACATGCACCCTTGATCTATTTCAGTTCTGCTTAAATAAACTCACTTGTCACAACTTTTGTTGGCTTTTAGCTAAGTGTACTCATTATCGAAAGCCAGCTTACATCGAATCATTATTCTTGCAGGGCAATTAGTGAGAAGTTGAATATGCTATTTCCTTTCTTGTGAAGGCTGAAAATGTATGCTCCTTCACTTTCAGAGGTCTAGAATTTTTGGGTATCATGTATATGGTTGTTATTCAAAATTTCCAAGTACTTACAGTTCATGACAGCTTAAGCTCTCACCAAACGAATTGATAATGCTCTCTTATCAATTTAAAATCATTTGATTTAAAAATATGAAAGAAGTGCATGATGCTCACTGAATATCATTTTGATCAGTAATCACCTTTAGTTTACAGTTATTTGTCTTTTGAACTTGCAAGAGCATGTTTATCGTATTTTTGTTTGTCATGATTTCTTGAATTCTCTACTTAGCTTACACTTTGTTTTGTTGCATAAATTGGATTGTAGGCTACTTTGGAAACTGTGGTTGTTATTACTCATGACAAACCTAAGAAAAATGTTACTGCAGAGACAAAGTATGCCTAGTTCCGAAAACTATATTTATCATATGGACCTTGTAGGAAATTCTATCTATTCGTTGTTTGGCTAATCTGTTTAATATCCATGTAGTTCTTCCAAACCATTTCAAATTCAAGATGTTTTTTAAATGAATGGCGATGGTTCGGATGACACTACTTTGATTGACAAAGAGGTTTGCCTATTATTGAATAAATACCACAAATGAGAAAGGATGTCTAATAATAGTCTAAATTATCAACATACATGTTTTATTTTCTTTTGCCAGGATAATCTATTTGTGATGTCCAATCGCAAATCCAAATATCCAGTACTGCATGTAGATTTAAGGTAGCTTTCTCATCTTTGTGATCCATTTTTCAGCTAAGATTTGTGGTGAGTTGTGGCAGAATGCTTACATTTTCTTCATGCATTTTATCATTTTGTGCATGAAAAATTTATTTCAGGTTTATTTCAGATTTAGTAGTTGTAATTTTTCGGCTGCGATTGGCGGTATTGTATTCTCCTTTTTCCGCCAGCCGGTTAGTACTTGCACTATATTGACTCCGAGAACATTGTTAAAATCCATTTGCATGCGTTTCTTGTGCAAAAATATTGTCCTTCGATTCTTTTTTAAATTCCCTTTTTTGTGTATACCTTTGTTAGATTATTGTCGGTCACCTCCTTGTTGGCTCTCTTATTGGTCCTAGAGGACTAAATTTCATTAGTGAAATGGTCCAGGTTAGTATATACTTCGGTCTGTTGCTATCAAAACTTTTCTGATGTATTTACGCAGAATATCATTATTTTCCTACACCATCACAATATTTTGAGCACTAGTTACTGTAAATGTTGTCATATATAGATACTTTAAACATTGGTATTAATCTAAATTTTTGTTGTTGTTTTTTTAAATATATTTAAATATTTGTGTGCAATAAATCATGAAACCTTTTTTCAACTTTCATAGGAATAATAATAACATAAACCTAATCTTTGAGTTTTTACCTTATGACTAGATTTTTTAGGTCGATTAATGTAACTATCACATCTAAATTAATATATAAGATATTTTTATATTTGTTCAGGTCAAATCCAACTTGCTACCCCATTTTAATTGTAAGGTCGACATCTTGGTATCATGCTAATAAAGTAACATGTACATTATGCAAATCCATGTGGTTGAAACATCAATGATGCCATCTGGTTGTATATATATGGCCAAAATATCCAACCTCCTTCCCCTTTTCCTCCTCTTCCATTCTTCAAGCATTCTGTAAATAACAATTACCATTTAACATTGAAGTTGTCTGAGTCCAACATCAACGTCTATAGCTAAATAAATGTATTATTTTCGGGTGTCGTCTTTTAGTAATATATTGCGTCATGTGTCCTAACTATAATGAAAAGTTGAACTTCACAATTATAAAATTTAAAATATTCTAATAATATCAAGTTCAATATAGAATCTATTTTTTTGACGTAAATGTGAATCTGTTTTTAGATTGTGCCTGCTTCTTGCATTGATATGGTACAAACAATACTGACTGGATTCTATACTAGGGGTGGTCATTTATATGAACCCATTTTCCCATACTTTGGGCACATTTACATCGGTTTATAGTTATGGTTTATTTTTAGGATTGTGCGATGGACTTACTGTTTGTGCTTTTTTATTTTAGGTGATGGTAGCGGTATATTTCGAGGAATTATGTCCAATGCAAAGCTGTAAGCATTGACATGCATTTTTGTTTAATTTCACAACTTTGGAGAAATGAATCCGCTTTGGAGTATTGTAATTGTTTTGTTGTACACACACACACACACTCTCACATGCATATGTATATATATCTCTCCCCTCTCTCGCTCCCTCCTCCACCCCCTTGCACTCTCTCTCTCTCACATCGTTCATTAATGTCAACAAGTGTCGCTCTCAAGGATCAAACTCGTGACTTTTTCTTTCGTAGTCAGACCTACCAACTAACCGAGCCAACGTGTTCGAAGCGATTGCTTAATGTAAACATTATTTTGACTATATCATTAGTTCTGCTGTAATATTTCAGTCTTCTAAAATTAATTTTGCCCAATTGTTTTATTCAGATCTGAATTGTGTTGAAATATATTGATAGGCTCTTTATTATTTAATAATCTATCAGTTTTGCTCGCTTACAGATTGTTGTTGCTGTCAATATGTATAACTGCTGCATCTTTCCTTTTCTGGTCTTTTGTTCCTCGATTTTTGAAGCTAAGGTTGAGTTGTCATCTCAAGTAAGTTTTTACGAGAAAAAACTCATTTGTGATTATTATATAGTTTCTTGATTTTTTCCTCCTTGTTTTGATGCTATATAAAATTTCAATTTTGTTGAATTTATGCACACTATTGTATCATGGCAGCTATAAAATTCCTCACTTTTTCAATTTAATATTTATGAATGTTTCTAATAGGTTTCAACAATGAAACGTATTCGCCATCCAAATGTAGTACTATTTAGCGGTGCAGTCACAAAGTCTCCGCATATGTCGATAGTAACATAATATTTACTGAGATAATTGTTGTAAAGAGCAGGATGTTAGATTTTTTTATTCTTTTAATTCATTAAGATTCATTTATTATGCGGTTACATTTTCTGGATAATTTAATATAAATTTTGGATGCTTACTTGTTGTGGCTATAGAGGAAGCCTTTACCATCTTATAATTGAAGCGTCCTCTAGAGGACTTTTAGACAAGAGGCGCAGACTGCGTATGGTTTTAGGTACATAAATACACTTCCTTATAGTTATGTGATACATTTTTTTTTTTGATACCAATAGTTTGTATATTGGTTCTTCTTTTGCAATACCTGATCCATGTTTTACAAGTATAAAATGTATCATTTTACTTAAATTAATTTTTTGCATCAGGATATAATATAATTGGTTCTTTTGCAATACCAGTATCCTTCTTATTTCTTTTTTTGCCAGTTTTTGGATACTATTATATTGTTGAATAAACTGTGTGATGCGTGGCATATAGAAGTTATATTGAAGTGATTTAAGTCTTTCTCTTACTCATTTCTGAGAAAAAAACCTTTCCTTTTCTTTTGGTCATGTTTATAACTTTATCTTTTTGCTGACAATCGAGAAAGCATTGTAGCACGAAATGAGGTAAACAATTTTCTACGGTATTATTTTACCTTTTTTCCCACTAAGCTCTTCAGTTGACATATTTGTGATGTTTCATCATACTGAACTTATGTCGATATAAGAATACATGTCAACATTATCTCCATTTGTACACACAAAATATCGAATATACAGTACATACAAATCTCCGTTTGATACGGTAATATACTACGTATCAGTCTACTCTTTTATTTTGGGTTAGAAGTAGGCAATATCTGGTAGTCTTTTGAGGTTGTCAGTTAAGTGAGTGATTTAATACTAATGTTTGTTGCTAACCACGTTTTGGTGTATTTGTATGATAGGTGGTGTATGATGATGATGCTGGGATTGCTACAAGTTGGAAGGAAGAATGCTTGTGTTAATGTATTTTGTATTGATATTGGTAGATCATTGTTTTTAATATGTATCATTTTGGTTAGCTATGATTCATTGTATACATGGTTACTTTTAGTTAAAAATATTTATATGTCGAAAAGTATGTACGAATTATTATGGATATATATTGTGGTTTGGCTTTTGACTCCATTTGATTGCGTATGAATTTTAACATATTATTAGATCTGTAATTTATAAGCTTGACTTTGTATGACAATCTGAAATGATAATAGTTACGATGTTTTAATCATGCTATGAAAGACTGTTTTTTCATGCTTTCATATACTATAGCGTCATAAGGTTGCTATAAATAGTTCTCATAGCAAGTAAACAATGCTATAGAAGGTAGCCACGAACTATTCTATAGCATTTTTTGATGCTATAAAAAAACTAGCATGTCAACATATTATAGCATTAAATGGCATCATAAATGTTAGGGGCATCGTTTTATGTATCTGTTCTATAGCACGTGATGAAGCGCTATAAAAGGTATTCGAATGAGACATAACGTCTAAGATAGCAACAAACATGTTATCGATATAGTTTTTCATAGCGTTTCACTGAAGCTGTTGTATATTTCTGACCTATTATAGCTTGTAGATACATAGCGTTTATAAAATCGCTATATTTTTATTTTATAGCGGATATTGAACGCTATTAAAGTGTATATTTGTTGTAGTGCAAGGACTTCTCGCTACTGATCCTTGGGGTAATTCCTATATAGTATGCAGCAGGTGGGTGCCTTCGGTTCATCCTTTTTCTGGATGGCTTGTATGGACAAATGTTTGACAAAATATTTCCTAAAAGTCACGTACATTGATTTTTACAAATATACCAAGATTGGTGGTGGAGAAGGAAACTTCTTTTAGCTTAACACCCAGGGCATATTTGTGGACGCAATTAGTGATTTGTTGGATCTGACGATGTGACATTCAAAGTCAATGTGCAGTCTCTAAAATGTAATCATGACCTCAAGCCTCATCAGCCGGAAAGGAAAATGACAGAAATCGGGCAGGCAGCATGACTATTGTGATGACCCGTAACTTCCCCGGTAAGGAAAGAGCGGATACTTTGAGGACAAAACCAATCGGAATGCAAATAGAAGAACATTTCATTGCTTATTACAACAATTCCATTAGATTACAAGAATATACAGAGTATAAATCAATATTACACATTATAAAGTATCAGAGATTACAATACATTACATAGCAGCGGAAAATAATACAATACACAACTAGAAGTAATACACGGATACAGAGCTTTCCGAGTATCGTTCCAGCTATAAATCAGGATCCTGTGAATATAAATCTGCAAAACCAAAACTACTAGCTGCCCATGTCAAAATAAGGGCACCCAGAGTTTAGGTTAAAACAATAAACTCCAGGTCAGTCATGTGACTGGTGTGAGAACTAAAACAGTTATTAATCTTTATTTTAAAGTTCGGTAAATCAAGGGATAACGCCGTATAACACGGAACGGGTTTCCACCCAAGAACACCAGTGCATAAAACAACAGCGCAATGCTAAATAAAGAACAATGAAGCTATTATAAGACCCAGGTCCCATCACACAATGCAACACAAGCCGGAGGATAGGGTTTTACCTTATAATAGCCAAAGAATGCTTGATACGCTATATTTCATGTTTTACTATTACTATAAGTGTATAGTGTCAAAACAATTTCAATCATAAGTATCAATCATAGACGGCATGGGTACCATATATCATGTCGCCAATACTAGGCTCTACAATCAAAACCGCAAATGTCACGTATTGGAAGTTGGGTTTCCATCTGTGAACCGAGGCAAAAGATAGTCCTCACCGATTCGAGACACTCTAGCTCATGTCTCAGGATCAGAGCTCGAGTATCCCTTGGAGCGTCAGGGCCGGTCCACCGATGTGGATTAAAATGCCTGAACACTGCGTTTCCCTGCCCTTTGGGGCATCAATGAGCCAACAAATGACTCCATCGGCTTCACATAGTCACTGATATATCCGAGGCGCCTCGCAACAGCAACAACCACATAAGTCAAACTCGTCAGGGCGTGTCAAACCACTGACGCCAGTTCTTACTAGAAGGAAACACATGCCCTCCCTGATTTCCTCTCCCGTTTCTGGTTCACAACCGGGGTGTGAGGCTCGCGAATCAACGTTACACAAAGCTATGCCATGCAGGTCGTGCTTTGATCATCAACTACAAGACTTTGCTTTTCAACAGAAGCCTTGATCAATTGCCACTTAGGCATGCCACACAAGCAATTCATTCCATGCGATTGATATCCATCAATATATAACCCCTGAGCTCGTACGTCTCAGAGAAGGGCGTTAAGCAAGAGAATAAATTCTCCGCCGCTAAACAGATATATATTTAATAGAAATCAATCACACAGAATAAAATCCAATGTCAGACACACAGTCTATTTACAAGTTCGTTCTGGGTCTGAACGAAACCGGAGGCACCTTGTACCTCGCATATCCATCGATCTCCAAGTACGTCTGGACAACCACTAACTGATTCCCTCCTCTTGGGTGTACGACCCAATCAAGATCATCAGTAATCACCCAAACAACGTGAAGACCTCCGGTCTTCAACCATCGTCTTCACCTTCGACTTATCGTCGTATCAATTATTCAAAATGGGATAAACCCGATCTTTCCGAATAACTCGCGTATATAATAACCAAGTGTTACACAAACACAACAAACGCCTCATTCCAATTCATCAGTCACTAACCGTAAATTAGTAAGGGAACAATTCCCCAAATATTAACCCCGAAGGCCGAAACCAACATCAGATCAATACCCAGGAAACCATTCATCTTAACTAATCTTCAGTTAGTTGCTAAATTTCACATTCTTAGGGATAGGTTCCCATTAATTTTATCAAAGATAAATTCCTTAAATTTATTCTTTAATCTTCTTTTGAGTATCAATTCAACTAGTCGAGATTAGCGAACCACACCGAAGTAATCATTTATTTTATTTCCCAATCCCAACCTATTCATCCCGTGAAGTAAAACTGGTCATACTTCATATCTAACACCACAGTGTTATCGGTAAATTCAATTACCATTTCTCACTCAAATCTAATTAAAGATTTAACTATCGCCTGGAGCAAAACTGGTGATACTCCATTCTCGATCTTTTCAATCTAACTAAAGATTCATTAAAACTCTACTTAGTTTTAATCTTTAACTAGGTTAAAGAATCAATGTCATTTAAAATACGGTTCACGATAAACCCAAAATCACATTCCATTCTATCAGCCTTTAACCGTAAAATAGCAAGTGAGCAATTCCCTAAGTATTAACCCCGAAGGCCGAAACCAACATAAGATCAAATACCCAAGAAACCATTCAACTTAACTAATCTCCAGTTAGTTTATGATTTTCTTAACTCCGTTGGGTCTAAGAACAGTATTATTGAAGATACCGTTCACGACAACCCAAAATCACATTCCATTAATTATCGGGTTAAAGAACAAGTGTTATTTGAAACACCGTTCACGATAAACCCAAAAATCAATTCAAATTCAATTCCAATTAAATACCATTTAATTGGTACACTTCATTAAATCTAAATAAAAAGATTTAATCTTCTTCTCAACTGGGTTTAAGAAATGTGTTAATGAAGACACCATTCACGACAAACCCAAATCACATTTGATATTAAATACAAGGCTCTGAATAGAAAATATATCGGCTTATATTCAATATCAAATCCTACGACCAACAAATATCGTATTGGAAATAACGATATAAATATATCTTTCAAATTCCCATAAAAATATCTGTATGATCGCGAAATCCAACATCGAAATATCCCAAAGACAATTTCGATTCAAATCCATTCCAATTCAATTATTGGAAAATCCTGGTTACTTTTAAAACCATTTCAAATCCACTTTATTTACTTTGAAAATAAATAGAATTATAATTCTAGTTCAAAACTGGTTCATTTCGATAAAAATCTATTTTTATCTTTTCAAATATGGAGTTTTTCATCCCAATTCTTCGCAAATCATTTCTTATGATTTTACACAAATTATTACTATTTTTAATAAATTTATCAAGGTCCGTACAGTCGATTTCCATCAACGGCCATCGAACTGCACTTACAGCGACCTTTTCCAAATTTGATTTGGACATAATTCCAAATCCAACCATTATATTTCAAATCTCTAATATTCGTTAGAAAGCTCTTTTCGATACGAACCCAACGGTTCCGGTTTTAGGAGAATCCGACGGTCGGATCTCCCGTAATATCCATTCGAAGTCAATGGTCGAAATTCGCGAACTGCCGCGGCGCGGCGCGTTCTATTCAGGCCATTATATAATATATATATATATATGTATATATATGTATGTATATATATATATATATTTCGTCGATTTTCTTTTAAAACGTATTTTATAAATCGTTTTCAAAACGATTTCAACTTCATATTCAATTTCTAGTCAAAATTGAATATTCCACATCATCGATATACCAATGATAATATTTTCAAAACGTTAAATTTTGAAATCACTTTCTTTTTCTATAATCATTATAAAAACGAATATAATCGATATAAATATCGTTCACGTCAAAATGGCGTCAATCTAATCAACACGACTTTATATATTTTTATTCAACACATGAATATATTTTCTATTTAACACAAGAATATTTATTTTCTATTCAATACATGAATATTTATTTTCTATTCAACACATGAATATTTATTTTTCTATTCAACATATGAATTTATTTTCAATTCAACACATGAATTTATTTTCAATTCAACACATGAGTTTATTTTAAATTCAACACATGAATTTATTTTCTAAATTGGAATGAGGCCTAATCAATTACCATATAATGTTAATTATATGGATTTTCTACAACGCATGCATATAACAGCAACGATAAATAATCAACCATCATCCAGAGTGCACCACATAACTGCATAAGCATTAAACATAAATAATTAATGCTTACACAGTCTGTCAACCCATCGATTGACATACAACTAAACAATCGGGATTAGTGTACGTCAAATATCATTCCAATACCCGTGTGGGGTTTCAAATCAATAAACACATATTTTATTTGTGCGGTTGGGCGATGTGTAAAATTTATCGTCCCAATCAATATCAGTCAAATCAGTGTATATAAACAAATCGTCCAATTTGTTTATTACTTTTTATTTTATATACATGTTAAAAATCATATTTTTAACTACAAAATACTTTCCACTATAAAATATTTTATTTCATTCCACATCACACAATAAAATTTCACAACACAACAATCAAACAACAAGTCATCCATGGTCTGTGGACGACGGGTGTCGGGTGCTGCTAAGCACCGTCTGCATCCTAGTATATATTTCAAACTAAAAATAGAAATAAAAGTGAGGAGTTCTCACCGAGGATTCCACTCCACCGTTTCATTTCTGAATTTCTGAACCGTTCGAATTCTTTTTTTTTTTATTTCAATCCGTTCAATCACCCTCTGTTTCACGCATTTCATAATAAAAATCTCATTTTTATTTCAAATCTAAAAATTATATTTTTACTTCACTAAAGATTATATTTTTCTTTTGATGTAAACAATATAAAGATCGAATTTTTTTATCGCTACTTAATACATACAAAAATAGAATTTTTATCTTGCTAATGAATATATAAAAATCGAATTTTTACTTTGCTAATGAATATATAAAAATCGAATTTTTACTTTGCTAATGAATATATAAAAATCAAAATTTTACTTTGCTAATGAATATATAAAATCGAATTTTTACTTTGCTAATAAATATATAAAAATCGATTTTTTTACTTTGCTAATGAATATATAAAAATCGAATTTTTTACTTCGCTAATGAATATATAAAAATCGATTTTTTTTACAAAGTAAAAATCATATTTTTCATGACAAAAAAATACTAATCTTTCTTAAATATAAATCACGTTTGTACACTTCCTCTTTTCACACAAAAATCAGTTTTTTTTAATCTAATAATCAAAACTAATTAAAGTATTTAAAAACTGAATTAATTAAATAAATTAAAAACGCATCTTTTTCCGAGAGAGGGGGGGGTTTCACGGCTGAGGAGGTTGTGGGGTTGGTGGCGCCGGATCTCTGGTGGTAAAAGGGGGGTCGCGGTGGTAAAAGGTGAGGCCAGGGGCTTGGGGGTTGGGTTTTAGTTAGGGTTCGAGGGGAGGGGGGTTGGCACGTCGCTTTAGAGGAGGAGAGAGGGACCTGGGGGGAGGGACATCGGAGAGGAGGCCGATCAGAGGGAGGGTGGCGGCGCGTTCATCAACGGCGAGGGGCTGGAGCTTTTGCGCGACAGCGCGTTTTTTTCTTTTTCGATTTCGAACTGAAGAGAAGGGGGAGGGGGTCAACGGTGTATAGGAAGAGAGAGTGTGAGGTTTTATTTTTTTATTTATATAATTTCAAAAAGCAACTTTTAATTTCACATCGAAATTGAACCCACCGCCTGTCATCATTAGCTAATTACTCTCATTCCGAACACAATGGGATATGTATCGAAAGCTAATTCAACCGTTTCGATCATTTTTCGTTTAAATCAAAATTTAAATCTATATATTCTATTTTAAACGTACATTTCAATTAACCGGAGCCACATACGAACTCTAAAAATTCCCGAAAAATATTTTCTAGCTTCGTATTGACGATACGGTCCTAACAAAACTAATTTCATCGAATTCTGAGACCTTTTGAAAAATGACCATTTTCCAGTCGATCGAAATTAACTGAAACTGTCAAAACATGTTTTCCTTTGCCACAATCACATATTAAATCAGAAAATTACGAATTTTGAAACCTAGCAATAACTTGACATCACGGATCCAACAAAAGTGGTTTCGTCGAAAACCGAGGTCGTTTGCAAAATTTCTATTTTTAAGGGCCAAAATTCCATAACGATTATTCTGAATTTTCAACAGGGCATTACTTTTTATCCCCGTTATGAAATTTCAATTTTTTGGATTCGTTGGAAAGATATCTCAAATAGATTCAAATACTTTTGGTTTCATTAAAATCCGGTTTATTTTGAATCCTGTACATTCATTTGAAATTTGAAATCGAATTATCGAACTACCACGCCATTTTCAATTTCTTTTTTATATATAAATAAATATTTATATTCTAACGATGATTCAAATAAATATATACGTTCTATTTCTGTTCAAAATAAATTTCTCGTCGTTATTATTTAAAATAATCAAAATTCACTAAAATTGCCAAAATAAAAAATTTAAATTGGCTCAGATTTTCGGGTTATTACAATCTCCCCCACTTTAAACTTTTCGTCCCCGAAAAGGAACGAAGCCGAAAGTCGTTTAACTAATCAACTCAACTCTCATTGTTTTCATCATGACTTAAGTTCTTCAGCTTTTCAGTTTCTAAGAACTTTTCAAATTTTTTCAAAAATTTAGCTAACACCCTTAATTTTCGAAAAATTTCGCCCTAACCTCCCCTGCACCGGGGACTTCGGGATATTTCAAATAGCCTCCCATGGCCCTCACCAATCCAAAAAGAAAAAGAAATGGCCAAGCGGCTAGCCAATCGGCTCATAAAATAATCCAAACCCAATAAATTCGTAAATATGTACCTATTTGTTGGGAAAACAATTTTATTCTTCTGCTCTAACCTCCTTGCTATGACCTGTTCAATGTAAGTACATGTATATGTATGCAAATGCGACAAATTTTCAATACAATTCACTATTTGGTTCAATTTGGCTAAATGTTCAACATTCAATTAATCAAAACTATAATCAAAAAACGTAACTAGCAATCAATTAGTTGATTATCTTTTCAAATTAATAACCTTGTTATATAATCCAAAAATTCAGATTTTTGATGCCAAATCACAACAATAAGCCCTGTCTAGTTTTGGTTCTCACACCAGTCTATGGAAATATATAGAAATCCCACTTTCGAAACTCGAACACAACACTGATGATGCCATGGTCATTATCAGCATCATCTCCGGGCAACTAGAGTGTGATTCTATATCTATCCAGTATATTAAAACTTTGAATACCCGTGGATCAGACGTATATGCAAAATCTATATATACTGGATTGTCCAAATTCAATACAAATAAATATTCAAATACGTATAAAACGATTTAAATTTCCAAACAAAATTTGTTTTCATTTTAAAAATATACTCTTCACACTCGTTCTTGGATACTATTGATCCCATCTCTAACGAGTCATTCCCGTTGGATATTACTAATCCAACTTCTGATGAATTCTTTCGTACGATTCTAACGTGTCTTGTTCTCCGAGCTCTGTAAACCAAAGCTCTGATACCACTGTGATGACCCGTAACTTCACCGGTAAGGAAAGAGCGGATACTTTGAGGACAAGACCAATCGGAATGCAAACAGAAGAACATTTCATTGCTTATTACAACAATTGCATCAGATTACAAGAATATACAGAGTATAAATCAATATTACACATTATAAAATATCAGAGATTACAATACATTACATAGCAGCGGAAAATAATACAATACACGACTAGAAGTAATACACGGATACAGAGCTTTCCGAGTATCGTTCCAGCTATAAATCAGGATCCTGTGAATACAAATTTGCAAAACCAAAATTACTAGCTGCCCGTGTCAAAATAAGGGCACCCAAAGTTTAGGTTAAAACAATAAACTCCAGGTCAGTCATGTGACTGGTGTGAGAACTAAAACAGTTATTAATCTTTATTTTAAAGTTCGGTAAACCAAGGGACCACACCGTATAACACGGAACAGGTTTCCTCCCAAGAACACCAGTGCATAAAACAACATCGCAATGCTAAATAAAGAACAATGAAGCTATTTTAAGACCCAGTCCCATCACACAATGCAACACAAGCCGGAGGATAGGGTTTTACATTATAATAGCCAAAGAATGCTTGATACGCTAAATTTCATGTTTTACTATTACTATAAGTGTATAGTGTCAAAACAATTTCAATCATAAGTATCAATCATAGACGGCATGGGTACCATATATCATGTCGCCAATACTAGGCTTTACAATCAAAACCGCAAATGTTACGTATTGGAAGTTGGGTTTCCATCTATGAACCGAGACAAAAGATAGTCCTTACCGATTCGAGACGCTCTAGCCCGTGTCTCAGGATCAGAGCTCGAGTGACCCTTGAAGCGTCAGGGCCGGCCCATCAATGTGGATTAAAATGCCTGAACGCTGCGTTTCCCCGCCCTTTGGGGCGTCAATGAGCCAACAAATGACTCCATCGTCTTCACATAGTCACTGATATATCCGTTGGGCCTCGCAACAGCAACAACCACATAAGTCAAACTCGCCAGGGCGTGTCAAACCACTGACGCCACTTCTAACTAGAAGGAAACGCATGCCCTCCCTGATGTCCTCTCCCGTTTCTGGTTCACAACCGGGTGTGAGGCTCGCGAATCAACGTTACACAAAGCTATGCCACACAGGCCGTGCTTTGATCATCAACCACAAGACTTTGTTTTTCAACAGAAACCTTGATCAATTGCCACTTAGGCATGCCACACAGGCAATTCATTCCATGCGATGGATATCCATCAATATATAACCCCTGAGCTCGTACATCTCAGAGAAGGGCGTTAAGCAAGAGAATAAATTCTCCGCCACCAAACAGATATATATTTAAAAGAAATCAATCACACTGAATAAAATCCAATGTCAGACACACAGTCCATTTACAAGTTCGTTCTGGGTCTGAACGAAACCGGAGGCACCTTGTACCTCGTATATCCATCGATCTCCAAGTACATCTGGATCACCACTAACTGATTCCCTCCTCTTGGGTGTACGGCCCAATCAAGATCATCAGTAATCACCCAAACGACGTGAAGACCTCCGGTCTTCAACCACCGTCTTCACCTTCGACTTATCGTCGTATCAGTTATTCAGAATGGGATAAACCCGGTCTTTCCAAATAACTCGCGTATATAATAACCAAGTGTTACACAAACAAAACATACGCCTCATTCCAATTCATCAGTCACTAACCGTAAATTAGTAAGGGAACAAATCCCCAAATATTAACCTCGAAGGCCGAAACCAACATTAGATCAATACCCAGGAAACCATTTATCTTAACTAATCTTCAGTTAGTTGCTAAATTTCACATTCTTAGGGATAGGTTCCCATTAATTTTATCAATGATAAATTCCTTAAATTTATTCTTTAATCTTCTTTTGAATATCAATTCAACTAGTCGGGATTAGCGAACCACACCGAAGTAATCATATATTTTATTTCCCAATTCCAACCTATTCATCCCACGAAGTAAAACTGGTCATACTTCATATCTAACACCACGGTGTTATCGGTAAATTCAATTACCATTTCTCGTTCAAATCTAATTAAAGATTTAACTATCGCCTGGAGCGAAACTGGTGATACTCCATTCTCGATCTTTTCAATCTAACTAAAGATTCATTAAAACTCCACTTAGTTTTAATCTTTAACTGGGTTAAAGAATCAATGTCATTTAAATCACGGTTCACGATAAACCCAAAATCACATTCCATTTTATCAGCCTTTAACTGTAAAATAGCAAGTGAGCAATTCCCTAAGTATTAACCCCGAAGGTCGAAATCAACATCAGATCAATACCCAAGAAACGATTCAACTTAACTAATCTCCAGTTAGTTTCTGATTTTCTTAACTCCGTAGGGTCTAAGAACAATATTATTGAAGTTACCATTCACGACAACCCAAAATCACATACCATTAATTATCGGGTTAAAGAACAAGTGTTATTTAAAACACCGTTCACGATAAACCCAAAAATCAATTCAAATTCAATTCCAATTAAATACCATTTAATTGGTACACTTCATTAAATCTAAATAAAAAGATTTAATCTTCTTCTCAACTGGGTTTAAGAACAGTGTTAATGAAGACACCATTCACGACAAATCCAAATCACATTTGATATTAAATACAAGGCTCTGAATAGAAAATATATCGGCTTATATTCAATATCAAATCCTACGACCAACAAATATCGTATTGGAAATAACGATATAAATATATCTTTCAAATTCCCATAAAAATATCTGTATGATCGCGAAATCCAACATCGAAATATCCCAAAGACAATTTCGATTCAAATCCATTCCAATTCAATTATTGGAAAATCCTGGTTACTTTTAAAACCATTTCAAATCCACTTTATTTATTTTGAAAATATATAGAATTATAATTCTAGTTCAAAACTAGTTTGTTTTGATAAAAATCTGTTTTTATCTTTTCAAATATGGAGTTTTTCATCCCAATTCTTCGCAAATCATTTCTTATGATTTTACACAAATTATTACTATTTTTAATAATTTTATCAAGGCCCGTACAATCGATTTCCATCAACGGCCATCGAACTGCACTTACAACGACCTTTTCCAAATTTGATTTGGACATAATTCCAAATCCAACCATTATATTTCAAATCTCTAATATTCGTTAGAAAGCTCTTTTCGATACGAACCCAACGGTTCCGGTTTTAGGAGAATCCGACGGTCGGATCTCCCGTAATATCCATTCGAAGTCAATGGTCGAAATTCGCGAACTGCCGCGGCGCGGCGCGTTCTATTCAGGCCATTATATTTATAATATGTATGTATTATATATATTTCGTCCATTTTCTTTTAAAACGTATTTTATAAATCGTTTTCAAAATGATTTCAACTTCATATTCAATTTCTAGTCAAAATTAATATTCCACATCATCGATATACCAATGATAATATTTTCAAAACGTTAAATTTTGAAATCACTTTCTTTTTCTATAATCATTATAAAAACGAATATAATCGATATAAATATCGTTCACGTCAAAATGGCGTCAATCTAATCAACATGGCTTTATATATTTTTATTCAACACATGAATATATTTTCTATTCAACACAAGAATATTTATTTTCTATTCAACACATGAATATTTATTTTCTATTCAACACATGAATATTTATTTTTCTATTCAACATATGAATTTATTTTCAATTCAATACATGAATTTATTTTCAATTCAACACATGGATTTATTTTCAATTCAACACATGAATTTATTTTCTAAATTGGAATGAGGCCCAATCAATTACCATATAATGTTAGTTATATGGATTTTCTACAACACATGTATATAACAGCAACGATAAATAATCAACCATCATCCAGAATGCACCACACAACTGCATAAGCATTAAATATAAATAATTAACGCTTACACAGTCTGTCAACCCATCGATTGACATACAACTAAACAACCGAGATTAGTGTACGTCAAATATCATCCCAATACCCATGTGGGGTTTCAAATCAACAAACCCATATTTTATTTGTGCGGTTGGGCGATGTGTAAAATTTATCGTCCAAATCAATATCAGTCAAATCAATGTATATAAACAAATCGTCCGATTTTTTATTACTATTTATTTTATATACACATTAAAAATCATATTTTTAACTATAAAATTTTTTCCACTATAAAATATTTTTTTCATTCCACATCACACAATAAAATTTCACAACACAGCAATCAAACAACAAGTCATCCATGGTCTGTGGACGACGGATGTCGGTTGCTGCTAAGCACCGTCTGCATCCTAGTATATAATTCAAACTAGAAATAGAAATAAAGTGAGGAGTTCTCATCGAGGGTTCCACTCCGTCGTTTCTTTTCTGAATTTCTGAACCGTCTAAATTCCTTTTTTTTATTTCAATCCGTTCCATCGCCCTCTGTTTAACGCATTTCATAATAAAAATCACATTTTTATTTCAATTCTAAAAATTATATTTTTACTTCACTAAAGATTATATTTTTCTTTTGATGTAAACAATATAAAGATCGAATTTTTTTATCGCTACTTCATACATACAAAAATTGAATTTTTATCTTGCTAATGAATATATAAAAATCGAATTTTTACTTTGCTAATGAATATATAAAAATCGAATTTTTACTTTGCTAATGAATATATAAAAATCGAATTTTTACTTTGCTAATGAATACATAAAATTCGAAATTTTACTTTGCTAATGAATATATAAAAATCGAATTTTTACTTTGCTAATGAATATATAAAAATCGAATTTTTTACTTTGCTAATGAATATATACAAATCGAATTTTTACTTTGCTAATGAATACATAAAAATTAAATTTTTACTTTGCTAATGAATGTATAAAAATCGAATTTTTTTTACAAAGTAAAAATCATATTTTTCATGACAAAGAAAACTAATCTTTCTTAAATATAAATCACGTTTGTATACTTCCTCTTTTCACACAAAAATCAGGTTTTTTAATATAATAATCAAAATTAATTAAAGTATTTAAAAACTGAATTAATTAAATAAATTAAAAACGCACCTTTTACCGAGAGAGGGGGGTTTCACGGCTGAGGAGGTTGTGGGGTTGGTGGCGCCGGATCTCTGGTGGTAAAAGGGGGGGTCGCAGTGGTAAAAGGTGAGGCCAAGGGCTTGGGCGTCGTGTTTTAGTTAGGGTTCGAGAGGGGGGGGGCGCACGTCGCTTTAGAGAAGGAGAGAGGGACCTGGGGGGGACGTCGGAGAGGAGGCGTATCAGAGGGAGGGTGGCGGCGCGTTCATCAACGACGAGGGGCTGGAGCTATTGCGCGACCGCGCGTTTTTTTTTTTTTCGATTTTGAACTGAAGAGAAGGGGGGTCAACGGTGTATAGGAAGAGAGAGAGTGAGGTTTTATTTTTTTTATTTATTTGATTTCAAAAAGCAACTTTTAATTTCGACCTCGAAATCGAACCCACCGCCTGTCGTCATTAGCTAATTACCCCCATTCCAAATACAATGGGATATGTATCGAAAGCCAATTCGACCGTTTCGATCAGTTTTCTTTTAAATCAAAATTTAAATCTATATATTCTATTTTAAACGTACATTTCAATTTACTGGAGCCACATACGAACTCTAAAAATTCCCGAAAAATATTTTCTAGCTTCGTATTGACGAAACAGTCCTAACAAAACTAATTTCATCGAATTCTAAGACCGTTTGAAAAATGGTCATTTTCCAGTTGATCGAAATTAACTGAAAATGTCAAAACACGTTTTCCTTTGCCACACTCACATATTGAATCAGAAAATTACGAATTTTGAAACCTAGCAATAGCTTGACATCACGGATCCAACAAAAGTGGTTTCGTCGAAAACCGAGGTCGATTGCAGAATTTCTATTTTTAAGGGCCAAAATTCCATAGTGACTATTCTAAATTTTCAACTGGGAATAACTTTTTATCCTCGCTATGAAATTTCAATTTTTTGGATTCGTTGGAAAGATATTCTCAAATAGATTCAAATATTTTTGGTTTCTTTAAAATCCAGTTTATTTTGAATCCTCTACATTCATTTGAAATTTGAAATCGAATTATCGAACTACCGCGCCATTTTCAATTTCTTTTATATATATAAATAAATATTTATATTTTAATGACGATTCGAATAAATATATACATTATATTTCTATTCAAAATAAATTTCTTGTCGTTATTATTTAAAATAATTCATTTTAAATAATCAAAATTTACTAAAATTGCCAAAATAAAAATTTTAAATTGGCTCAGATTTTCGGGTTATTACAACTATGTGGGTCATCCCCGTTAGAGTGTATTGCTATCATCTAGAGAAATTCATTTTGTTCCTTCTTATGTTGATTCTGTATGCTTATGGATAACGGTGGTTTGAGCCTAACCAATGGTGACAATATATTCGGTACGCTCAAGTTGAATGAGTGGCTAGTTATTTATGACTGGATTGCAATATGTTCTTATTGAACTCTAATGTATTGCTCTTTAGAAATACAATATCGGGAGATGGTCCCGTACCTTGTCATAGTATGAATCTATTCTCCAATAAGTGTCATGCGGTTTTTGATTATATACTAAGTACGTGGAGCGTGAGATGCAAATGTTATGCTAGATGGTCAATTATTTGATATAAACATTATTATGATGTCACCGGATTTTGATATCAAAAATATTTTAGGTTATCATAAGGTAAAAACCATCTGCTTTTATGTGTGGGCTTGTTTTACGATTATCCTTTTTCTTTCAGAAAAAAATTCTACTTTAAATCACTTGGATGATACCCCTAAACTTAATGAGTTTTCTCATGCTGGTTCGCCAGACTGATCCATGGCGTTTGCAATGCTCGGGTCAGACCGAGTTTTACAAATTCATGTTAGGAAGCTACGAACTTCAGAAATACATGTTGGAGTAGTCCAGGCGTATGATATGTATTTGGTATGTATTCCGCTGTATGTTGTATATGAGGACAAATTATTATAACTGTCTAGATGTATTGGTTGTCTTCTATACTCTAATGAATGTAAATATTTACACAAGTTTTTTATAAAGATATATTTCTATATTAAATTTGTTCCAGTGCGATGTGAGACTCTGTGTTGTGTTGATTAGTTTGATCCTTCTTCTTTTCTTTTATTCTAATATTTCTTTCTTTTCTCACCCTTTAATTTCTTTCTATTAACTATCTGGTGTTTTCGATACTTGGGTTCGGCAAGTAATGCAGGAGTATGTATTATTGTTGAAATTTGAGCGTTGAATTCCTTCGGGTTGTTACATGAAGAAACTTGCTAAGGGGAACTCACTACTCCGGATCAGTACTGATCCGAGATGATGTCGAATCAGATTTTTTCCACTTTCTCTCCTCCTTAGCATGGTCTAACTCACTACCTCCACTACTTCAATTCTCCAGCAGCTACATTACGCCAAACCGGATCATTGTAGCACATATAAATATATGAGGATATGGTCATTTCCGGGATCAAATTCTATATTTTGGCACTTTTACGCGATCATTACTATTAGGATTGTCTCGCATGTTCTTAAGAAGGATTGATGGTTTGGATACAATAGTCCTACATCATGGAATATATTGAAGGAATTGTGTACAAATATGAGCTGGTAGGCATGTAACATAAGGGATTCCTTTTGTTATATGGGAGTTGTGTGTCAGCTCATATGCATGCAAGGAAGGGGGGTTTTGTTCCGACCGTCGTTACATAACAACTACTACCATACAAAACTCTTATCTCTACTCTTCTTACAATCAAACAGACTGTATTTGTAATCAAACAGTATACACAATAAGAATGCAACAGGTGGACGTAGGCAGGATTTGCCGAACTGTGATAAACTCATGTGTTACTTTACTTTTCTGCTCTTTATGATTGGTTTTGTTTCGCTATTGTTTGGAATCTTTGGATTTTGGTTGCTGTTTAATTGACCAAATCAAACGTCAACATACCCTATTATCAAGATGTATCATCTATTCAAACAAAGACACAAATATATAACCAAAAAGGCTTTTTTGAGTAATAATTTATTTTTATTACCAACATGAACATTGGAAAAAATGTTAGCACATTTTACGTGTACTGAGCGCACAAAAATGATAATGATTGTGAATGGAATGATAAAAGGCAGCTTGTTTTAGGACCAAAATATTCGCCTTCATAAAAAAACAAATATCATGTGTAATTGCATATTTTATTCCACTATTGGCCGGAATAAGTAAAGTTCATGTTAGTATGCCGTTACAATAAATTTTTAATGGGCTGAAGTGTGAACAGAGATAACATTAGCTGTATTTTTCTTAATCAAACGTAATGTGAACCCAAACGGCAATCCAGATAAAAGCAGGTTTGTCCTATTTCCTTTGATATTAAATGAATTCATTCACTGTCATACTACTTGGCTTTCCCCCTTTTCACATCCTGCCCCTTCCATATATAAATGCTGAGTGAAGTCAGGGCTTTTCACACTCCACCTTAAGTTGGAAAAAAAAATGTCCCCCACATTTCAGATCCTTATTTGGCTAACTGCTTTGTTAGGGTTCACATTTCCAAATTTCATCCTTGGTTGGGGGATTGATGGCCATTACATTATCTGCAAAATTGCTCAGGTTTGTTCCTTTTATTCTAGTTTCTTTCATTCATATTAGGATTATAATTATAACATAACCTTCTGCTTCTGAGATGCTATATAATTCATATCAAATCAGCACAAACATATGATTTTTGTTTACCTATCTTTCAACTGAATCTCTCTGTTCCATGTAAAATGAAATATCTGAAGACAAATGGATCTGGAATCTCTACAAATATGGCTTCCCCCAAGCTGCATAGAAATAGTGTTCATTAATTAAAGTTTGTCACTGAAGTTGAATATATACCATAGAGCATTTAGAAAATAATAATATATGTTAAATAATTTTTTTTTTTCTTCTGAATTATTGTTTTTATCTTATTGTAAGGATCGCTTGACTGATACCGCAAACAGTGCTGTAAATGACCTACTTCCAGATGGTGCACAGAACAATTTGAGCAGCCTTTGCTCATGGGCTGATAGAGTCAAATTCAGATACAAATGGTCTTCTCCTCTTCACTACATCAATACACCTGATGTTTGCAATTACAATTATGAAAGTCTGTACCTTTATTTTTTGTTTTTATTCTTATATAATATATGAGTTTTCTGAACTTGTTTTAAATGTATGTAGGAGACTGCAAGGATGAGAATGGCAATAAAGATGTATGTGTTTCTGGGGCAATTTCCAACTACACCAATCAGCTCATGAGCAAAACTCCATTTAAAGATTCACAATGTATGTCTAAATAAATTATGGCTAGTTCTATTCGTACACTAACAACCGCCGAACATACATCAATAAAATATAATAAATTACTATACATTAAATATTACTTTATTTACGCCGTGTCATTACAAGGTTACCCTTATATTCATGTTCTTTGTCTTCCCTCTTTCAAATATAAAACTCATTTATTCAAAATGAGATATTTCTTGCATCAAATTAAGTTAAATTTAACAAACTGAACTTTAATTTTCACACTAATATCGTAACTTTTTTTTTTCAAAAATTTCTCAATTTCAATGAAATAACTAATTTTGGGAAAATAACAACTTATAAATTGTAGCGATTACTTATAATTGTTTTCTTAATTGAAATTTAAGGTTTTATGATGAAATAGTTCATTTTTTTTCTAGTAAAACACATTATTTGGACCAAATTTCAATAATTCTAAGGTTAATTTGAGGAATCATGGGCCAAAGTCTAAAAAACCAATTGAGGAAAATAAGGGTATTTTAGTAAAAGATTTTTATGAGAAAAATAAAGGTGTATGGTAAGCTATTTTTTATGTATAAACAGAGTTTGTCATAAATTTATAAGCTTAACATAGCTTTAATATGGGACATTACAGTGATTAATCAAAGGAGTTAATTTTTCAGATAATCTTACAGAGGCTCTTCTGTTTCTTTCTCACTTCATGGGTGATATTCATCAGGTGATTTTTATTTTATTTCATTTTACTGTTGAAATTACATAATATAACAAAAAGGAAATACCCAAAATATAATAGAAAATGAATTGGTGGTTTCTAATTTGCAGCCTCTACATGTTGGATTTGCATCAGATAAAGGTGGAAACACAATTAATGTGCACTGGTATAGAAGAAAAGCTGTACTACATCATGTAACTTCCTGAACGTTTCATAATATTAATCAACTCCTAATCTCAAATTAGACTTTCACATTTCACATCATAATAACAAAATGCAAATTACAGGTCTGGGACGACAGCATAATTGAAACAGCACTAGAGGACTTCTACAGTTCTAACCCTGACCAATTTGTTAATGCTCTAAAAACAAATATAACTGTAAGATGCAGTTCTTGAATTTTATAACATTTCATAAAATGGGGAAAAGAAGAGTGAATTACACAATAATCTTTTTGTTTCTTCCTGTAGAAGGGAGATTGGTCAGATCAAATTACAAAGTGGGAGACTTGTGATAAGAACTCAACTACATGTCCTGATGTGTATGTGTATTTCAAAGTTCGCTACTGCTAATTAAACAATTGAGTATTGTGTTTTTGAGATGTTATGTATCTGAAATAATATTTGTGCATGTTTCCACAGATATGCAACAGAGGGTATTACTGCTGCCTGTGACTGGGCCTATAAAGATGCACCTGAGGGTGCTACCTTAGAAGGCAAGTAACTAAGTAACTTTCTTATAACATAAGAAACTATCAACATAGAGAGTTTCCTGCTTTATACAGATGCAAATTATTTGAAAAGCTGACAAATAAAAATTATCATTGTAGATGAGTATTTCGACAGTAGATTGCCGATTGTCAGTTTAAGGTTAGCTGAAGGTGGAGTTCGTTTAGCTGCAACTCTGAACCGAATATTTGGTTGAAGGACCCTAAGTAGCAACTGATACTCTGTTTTTACCACGTTGGGATTGTCTTGTTTTTTAGCAGGAATGTTTTGCTATTTGCACGAAGTATGGAAATGAAATTATGTTGATATATCAATCTTTAGAAGATTTGTACTATTGCAGTCCCCATTTCATCTTGCTTCAATTGTTATATCACACTCCATGTCATAAATTAGTACCAAAAAATCAAAATAAAAAACAAAACAATTATGTGCCCAAAATATACAAAAAGATTATAACACCATATAAAGCATTGTAATGTTTTTAATAGCTTGTTGGTCAAGTCACTAATGATAGGTGGAAATGAGTTTTCTTTCATTAATGCTCTTTTTAAATGCACCAGTAATAGCTTTTAACCAATATTGGAATATATCACTGTCTGCAAACGTGCAAAATTAGCTGACTACTTCATGTACAGATGATACCAAGCCCAATTTCCACAAATGTACATCCACATATATTAGGAGTTCAATCAATGATCGCTATCAATACTCAAATTTAAAATATCAACTTTTCATATAATTCATAGTGAAAAGCACTGGATATAGCTTTAATTAAATTCATTTTATATTTTTCTTTAACAAAATACTATTTCAAAATAAATTTGTAAATTACGAAATAAATTATATTCATTTCGAACTGTAGAATATAATTCAATAATTCCACTTATACTCAAACTAATTAGAAACAGTATAACATTTTCTTTTAAATTATACTATTTCTCAAATTCACATATTATGGAAAAGAGAATTTTATATATTCAAAACATATCCAAAACTTCACAAATTTTGCATAAAAAGGAATATATATTTCTCCAAATTTTGAAACCTTTTTTTAGAAGCATATGTAAAATTTCCCGTTATTAATGTTTTTTGTGACCCAAGAGAGAGGGAACAGGGAGGGAAGAAACCGTAAACATTATGGAATAATGTGTACAGAACGTTAAATGAACTTATATAATAGCGAATGGCTAAGTGGGTTGTTTGGCCCAAGCGAATATAGCCCGACTTATTACAATTCATACAGAAGTACAGATGTTTTTATTTTCTTTAACTCCTTCCCCTTATGAAAGCTAAGGTTTTCTTCGCCCTGCCTCCATTATCTTGAGCGATAAGCAGATTATTGAGAAATTATTAAAAGAGGCTTCAAAAGGCTACTGCTTCTCGAGAGATAGAGAGAGATCATGAAAACTTTAGTGATTTGAGGTAGCGTATCTGAAGATTCTCGGGAAACAAAAGAATTAGGTTATGAATTCACTAATAAATTCCAGATCCACCATGAGAGAGGACGATTGCAGTAACACAGAGACTCCAGAGGGTGATACAACTGTAGATCTGACTAATTAGAGCATCAAAGAGGAGAAAAATCACTTCCTTTTCTGGAGTCATCTCTTCTGTCTTGGCTTTGCCAGGCTGGTTAGCTACACAGGTATAATTCTGACCCTTGTAGATCGTAGTTGCAATATCACAGATGCTTACATTTTGTTTGAATCGATTGAAGTTAAGTGGCTGACAGTGATTTTGGTAAGAATATATGCTCTTTGGTGTGTGTTTGGCATATGATTGATGCGAATTTTTCCTTGTAGCACTTCTTCTCTTACAAATCATAAATCCAACTCCATATGTCTAGTTCGAGAGTGTAAAATAGGGTTAGTTGTAAGTGCCATAATACTCATGTTATCACACCATAGGGTAGTTGTCCTTATGTTGATGTTTAATTCACTCAGTAGAGACTTTATCCACATTATCTCCGCTGTATCACTTGCCATACTTCTGAATTCGACTTCAATTCTCGACCTTGACAAAGTAGCTTGTTTCTTAAAACACCATAAGACTGAATTCTGTCCTAGATATATGCAGTAGCCACTAGTTGTTCTTTTGTCATCCATATCACTTCCCTAATCAACATCTACAAAACCAAACAGATCAATATTGTTGCATGATTTAAATATTAAACCATGGTTTAGAGTCCCCTTGAGGTATCTTGGGATCCTTTTGATAACTTTCCGATGTTGATCTAAAGGATTCTTGTAATGACCCACATTATACGTATCGGAGGATCGTAGAATATTTATTTCATTCACATACGGAGTCATATGGTCGTGTAACTTTGGGAAACGACTATTGGGGTCATTTCCCATGTTCACGATTTTAACCAAATTTTAGATGACCGTTTTGCTCCTAGCGAATCTTGTTTCGTCTATAACTTTTGATTTATAAGTAGTTTTGACATGAAACTATTTCCATTGGATTTAGATGATGTTTTACCTTTCCGTAGAGTGGTCACATTAATCAAACGGATTTACTTTTGGGAGATATGGCTGAAATAAGGTTTGAAAGATAAAAAACAACATAATCGGGTTTAATTGGGTGATTAGTGGTTAAGCTCATAACCCAGTTCGAGTCTATGGTTATGGGAGAGCTGAAAAGAGTTGGAGAATGATTCTTTTTCATTTTTCCAACCGCCACTAACATTTCCTTGATCCCTAACAATGGTCTCCATCCTCTTAAGTCTCATTTTATTCGCTTCCTAATCGCTTTTTAACCACTAATTCACCAAATCAAGGCGGATTATGATCAAATCAAAGATAGAGCTGGTGCTATACATAGGAATCTGTGCCAAATCAGTGGAGTTTTCAGATCTGAAATTTATTTGTGGCTGAGGTGAGTGATTTGCACTTTTATTCACTAACTAGGTTAATTAGGGGTGATTAGTGATAATTAGCGAAATTATACATCATAAAAATTTGGAAAAATATGTAGAAATTATAAAAAAATATTTTATGCCTCTGTTGTAAATTTGGCTTAGTTTAGATTAAGTTTGCTAATCCTATAGTTAAAACATGGTTAAAGGGATTAAGGGGAAAATCATGGTTTTGGGTACATTTAATCCAAAATAACTCATATGATTGATATTTTGATGTTTGTGATTGATTACACATGTTATTACTGATGTTTGTTGTGCTTTGAGATTGTATAGAAAAGTTAGAATGGTCGAAAACGCCGTCGTATAGCGTAAATAGCTTGTTGGAAAGTTACAGGAAATAGCACCGGACCCCGATCGGGACCATCAACTCACGAACCGACCCCACTCGTGGAGCACCCCCTCACGAACAACTCCACCATGCGAGTCCGAACCATGAAGCAAGTCACGAACCAGATCCATACGAGGGGATGCACCACGAGCCGCAGGGGGAAGGTCACCACGAGCCGTGGAGGAAGGTCACCACGAGCCACCTGGGGGGGGGGGGGGAAATCACCACGAGCCGCCAGAGGGAGCATCACCACGAGCCGGACCCCAGGCAAGGATCTCGAGCCGGATACATACGAGGACCACGAATCGAAGAGTTGCGAACCGAGGCGCCGAGTCCGAACCGAACCGGAGGAGACCAAAGCCCGAGATGCAAAGGTGGTCCAAATGAGAAGTTAGCACTTGGGATCTAGATGGGAACCAACGAGTTAACTTCTAAAGTTGGGCTTTGCTGCAGGACGTGTGTAAAGAGGTTATCGATATCAATAACTTTGGTTCACCGTTGAAGAGATGGGGCATGTAGACGAACCAGAGCTAGGGAAGTGTGGACTGGTTGGCCCTTAACCTAGAGCCAGAGATGTGTGGACTGGGTAGGGTTATTGACTATAACCATGGAAGTATGTTCATAGCAATAATTGTTCAGAGTTGTCGTCATGGCCCCAATAGATTTGGTGATCAAAGTGGTGGATATCGTATGCTTTACGCACTGAGTGAGAAATGTAAGGATGATTGTTATATTTGATGTTTGTTATCACCATGACATGCACATTCCCATTTTACACTTTATGCTAGTGTTACCTTAGAGTACTGTACATCTTGTTGTGCTAACTCTTTGGTTGCAGGTCCAGGTTCAGGTATGGTTATTTATACCTGTTATTGTTTTACTTTGCTTCTATCGCTCATACCAGACTTTTGTCTGACCTAGAGTTTTATGTCTTTTCTTATTACTCTGGGTGCTCCTAAACGAGCAGACTAGAGACAAGTTAGGTGGTTATGCATGAGTAGCTATCCGAAGACGAGCAGGAGGCTTCCATGTACTATTTACGTATATTCTCCCTGTTGTTACTTGTCACTACTTTGGACATTAGTCGTGTACCTTTCCTATTTTGTTTGAGAGACAGTATTTTGAAATTGTAATAATGGTTTGGATCATAAGTTGTATTTTGGATTCCGCTATCTGATGGACATGGTTTAGTTTTCAGCATATGTACTGTCTCGCCCGTTTTATGTCAAGTTATGTTATTATTATATTTTATTACAAGCGCTGTGAGATATACTACATGTTCTTTGATAGTTCATAGTTTCAAATCCCTTTTCCTTTGACGACCGTCCCGTGCTAGTCGGGCATTGGTACAACGCATTTTAGGGAAATGTCGGCTGGTCCGGAGCGGGCCGTCACACTTCTGCATAAATTGGCAAACTTTATTAACACTATATGAGATTTCTGGTCTAGTAATGATCACATATTGTAATGTACCCATTGTGCTCCTGTATTTTTTTGGATCTTGAATTGGTTTTCCTTCATATTTAGACAAATACAATTTTTTTGTCGTAGGTGTAGGCAGGCTTTTGGCTTGATCCATCTTTGTTTTGGCCAAGATTTCTGATACGTATTTTCTTTGACTTAACATTATTCATGAATCTGATGTTATTTTGACTTCTATCCCTAGGAAGTAATTTAGCTGACCCAAGTCTTTGATAGAAAATTCTTTGTTCAGTTGTGAGACTAATGCATTTATATCATTATCACTCCTTCCAGTGATAATGAAATCATCCACATATATAAGCACAAAAATTGTCGATCCATTATGACTTTTTACGAACAAAGAATTTTTTGATTTTGATGGTTTAAACATCAGCTTGACCAAAGTTGATTTTAATTTTTCAAACCAAACCCCTGGAGCCTGTTTGAGACCATAAATAGGTTTATTTAGCTTTCAACCAAACACATATAACTAGTGTCTTTCTTATGAATGTAGGTGGGAGGTTATTCCATGAACACCTCTTGTTGAAGAACACCATTAAGAAATGCATTGTTGACATCAAGTTGTCTGATATTCCACTTGTTATAGAGGGCTAATGTATAATAATTCTTATGTGGTTGGTTTAAGAACTAGAGAAAATGCTTCAATGAAATCAAAACCATGTTGTTGTGAGAAGCCCTTTGCAACAAGCCTTGTTTTGTATTTACGTACTGTCCCATCAACATTCCTCTTTAACTTATAGGTTCACCTGCACCCAATCACATTTTTATGTTTTGGTACTTTGACGAAGCTCCAGGTTTTGTTGTTGATCAGTGCTTTATATTCCTTATTCATTACTACTTTCCAATTTGTATTTTGACTGTCTTATTGATAGTTGCATGGTTCTTCATTATCTAGGTTAACACTGTAGATTTTTGGCTTAAAAATACCAAACTTGGCCCTAGTCATCATATGGTACCTAGCTGGTTGATCTGTAGACTGAGGCACTGTCTGATTTATGGTAGAATTGTCCTCCTCCCTAATTTGAAAATTTTCTTTATCCTCATCTTTAGAAATTTGAGTAAGGTAGATTGATCTATAGAGTCACTGAGTGATGCAGTCTGATTATGCCTCATTTCTGAACTCACAGGATGTGGCCCTGTATCATTCAGACAACTTTTACCTATGTTAGTAGCATCTTGGTCATAAATCATAGGAATAGGGGAAATAAAGAAATTTTCAATATATTTTGTTGATTGTCTTTATGTTTTCTTCCTTGAATGGAAAAGCATGTGCATTAAATATGACATGTCTGAAAATTAAAACTTTTCCACTATTGTACAGGCATTTGTAGCCCTTAAAATTGTTAGCATACCCTATGAAAATACAAGGTGATGATCTAAAGTCTAGTTTATGTGACTTGTACATTCTAAAGCAAGGAAAACATAAGAAGCCAAACACTTTTGAATCCCTATACTTCGGTTTGCGACTAAACAGAATTCCAGTTGGACTTTTGAACTGCAGCACTTTAGTTGGAGGTTCATTAATAAGAAACACAACTGTGGCAAAGGCATCAGACCAAAGCTTCAATTACATCGATGCCTGTACAAGCAGTGTAAGCCATGATTCCATAATATGTTCATGTTTCCTTTCAATCAAACCATTCTATTTTGATGTGTGAGGAAAAATCATTCTGTGTGTAATACCATTATTTTGAAAGAAAAGTTTAAGTGGTTTAAATTCAGTTCCACCATCAATTTGAATGACATTAAGCTTATAGCTAGTTTGTTTTTCAGCAATGTACATGAATTATAATACAACATTATGAATTCCTTATTTACTTTTCAGAAAATATATCTATACAAACCTAGAGTATGCACGCTTCAATAAAAGAAACATAGTACATAGACCCATAATCAAAATCAATGGGTGTAGGACCCCATAAATCAGCAACAACTAATTCTAATGCTGGCTGATATTTAGTTTCGGAATTTCTAAAAGGTAGATTATGACTTTTGGCAAGTTGACAAAAGGTTCAAATATAAGACTTGTTAGATTCATCAACATGAATTTTATTACGTTCAAGTATATTCTTTACAATATCTAAACTTGGATTCCCTCGTTTAACATACAAAATATCAAAATCACTTAGGTTTTTGCCACTGTCATATATCTTAGAGACATTATGGCAATGCTTTACAATAGAATTTTCTTTTAAGTCATCAAAAGTAAACTTGTATAACCCCTTGTCATCTTTACCCTGCAACAATATATTTTAGTTAGAATGTCTCTAACAAGACAATAGTTAGGATAAAATTCGAAATACACATTGTTATAAAAAGGAAGTTGGGAAACACTAATCAAGTTTTTCTTAATTTGAGGAACCCTTAATACATTATTTAGAAATAACTTTCTATCACCTTGATTGTAAGCATTTCCAATATGTGTAATAGATGTGAATTGACCATTACCTATTTGAATACGTTGTTTACCATTGTATTCTTTGGTGCTAAGATTTAAGTTAGAGATATCATTACTTACATGATTCGTTGCATCTAACCTGGAAACCAAGCATCATCACAGATATCTTCATCTCTTGTTGTTTCACTATTTCTAGCACTGTCTGTTTGGTTTCTTGATTCTGACTGCAGATTTATTGCATTGGCACTGAAGTTATTATTCCTCTGATTATTCTGACTTGGGTTATAACTAGAATGAAATAAAAAATAGCACTTGTTTGTTGTATGTCCAAAATTTTCACATATCTGACATCATGGCCTATTATTGTTATTATTCCACCCGCCACCATCTCTGCCTTTTTGGGGCCAATTAAACTGATTGCCACTTTGATAGTTGTTGCCCCTTTATTGGTTTATTCCCTTGATGGTTGAGGTGAAGTTTACAGATAATCCGGGACAACAACTTCCTTTTGTTCTATTCTACCTTCTTGAGCAAGAAGAGAAGAGTGAACATATGAAATAGCCGGTGTAAGTTTTATAGAAGTGATGATAGCAACTGCTATTTCATAATCGTCATCAAGGCCATTCAAAATATATAGCACTTGGTCAGAATTTGATACAGTTTGGCCAATTGACTCAAGTAAGTCACATAAATTCTTTATTTTGATCAGATACTCTCTCATCAGCATGTTGTCTTTCTTTAGATTGTGTAAATGCCTTTTATAATTCATTGCCTTTGCCTAGGATTGTTGACCGAATACCTTCTTGATTGTAGACCAAGTTTCGTAGGTGTTGGAGAATGCAGTTTTGATGGCAACAACCTTATTTCAATGTTAATTGATTATAAAATATATACTAACACTTTTATCTAGAATACACACACACACACACATATACAGGAATTTATACTGAAGACTATACAGTTAAGAGTTTCTAGAGATTTAGATTTCAGAGATGATTCAAGACTAATGAATAATCAAGATTTCAAGAGTTCAAGATAAATATAGTAATAGAGTCTAGTCTATGTAAGACTCTGAATAGCACTCCAGGTTCAAATTCAAATTCAAATTCTGTTTTTCAATTTCTGATTTCAGATTCTATTTCCAAATTCTATTTCCAAATTCTATCTTCAATCTCTATCTTCTCTATTTTATTTTATTTACTTTACTTTTGATTTCAAACTCAAGTTTTATATATTTACACTTTTATATACTTATATTTATATAGTTTTAAACATTATAATTTTATATTTATGTTTTCATATGATTTTCTACTTTATAATATTCATATATAACACTATGTTTTAATTCAAGAATTTCTGGAATTATATATATAAACCTGAAAATTGCCCAAAATTCAAATTTACATAGTGATATATCGACATACATATATGTCTGTGTCGACATATAACTGTCATTTTTTTTATTTTGAAAAGAAATGTCTTTTCACTATTTGTAACGTTCCAGAAGCATTACAACTCTTCAAATCTTATAAATATGGGCTGATTTCGAATTATTTTATCATTCTTCTTCTCCATCTTCATCTCCTTTCTTTACATTATTATATATTCTTATTTTTATGATTTCTACACTTATACTCTACCGAATTCAAATTCGTTTACATAAAACTTCTTCTCTTCTCACTGTCTACTCATTACTCTCTAAATTAAAGTGCTATTGAAGAGTTATATGGCTATTGGGATATTGTAATCATTTGGGAAGTGTTTGGGTAATCGGTGTTTTCCTTATAGCCGTGAAATCAAGGAACATGAGCGGTGTTACCCTTTTAGCCGTGAAATCAAGGAGAGTATACTTGATCAAGTGTGCAGAATCGGTGTTACCCTTGTAACTGGGAAATCAATGAGGTTGTACTTGGATATTGATATAGTAATAAAACTCTGCGCAATTCAATGTTGCGTGTGACTGGACATAGGAGCAATTTCGAACCAATATAAAATCCGGTTTGTTCTTTCCTTTTCTGCATTTTATTTTTGTTCAATTTTGTATTTGTGTTTGATTCTGTGTCTATGATTGTTTCTGTGGTGTTTGATTCATGTAGTAGATCATATAAATTTTAGATTTTGGTTAAATTCTCAAAAACACTATTCACCCCCTCCCTCAAGTGTTAATTTTTCCTTATCGATCCATTCTACAATCCCTAACAATTGGTACCAGAGCAAGGTCTTTCAAAAAGTTCGTAATCTGATTTTTGAAAATAGTGATAATGGAAACCAACTCTGGTAGCAATAATAGTTCTTTTGTAGAGGGTCAATCCACTGTTAGACCACCACTTTTTAATGGTAGTAATTATTCATATTGGGCATGTAGAATGAAAATATATTTACAATCAGTAGGATTAGACACTTGGAATAGTACACAAATGAGCTTGTTGAACCCACAACTACTTTTGCACAATGGACAACTGAACAAAAGGCAGCTGCATAAAGCAATTTCAAGGCCGTGTATATGTTATTTTGTTTATTAGATAGGAATGAGTTTAATAAAGTGTCAATATGTAAAACTGCTTATAAAATTTGGAGAACTTTACAAGTTACTCATGAAGGAACTAGTAAAGTTCAACAAACTAAGATATCAATGTTAGTCAATCAGTTTGAGTAATTCAAAATGAACGAGAATGAGTCTATCTCCGATATGTATTGCAGATTTCAGGAGATAGTGCATTCGTTAACATCACTTGGAAAAACTTATTCTGAAGAAGATCAAGTCAAAAAAATATTAAGTTCATTGACTTCGGAATGGGATCAGAAAACTCTGGCAATTGAAGAAGCCAATAATGTCAATGAAATGAAGATTAAGGAGTTAATTGGAAATCTGATGTCTTTTGAAGTCCAATTAAAGAAAAGAAAAAGAAAACATGCCAACTGAGAAGAAATTCATTACATTTAAAGCAAAAACAAGTGATTCTGACTTGAGTAGTGAAGATGATGAAGAAACTTCCCTTATGACGACATTCCAGAAAATTTCTGAAATATATAAGGAAACATTATTTTCAAAATAATAACCAAGGAAATTCAAGAATAATGATCGATGTTATAACTGCAACAAACCAGGCCATATAAGGAAAATGTGTCCATATCCAGATAAGTCGACTCAACAAACAGACAACAGCAATTCATCAAGGAAGAGAAAGAAAGCATACACAACAACGTTAGATGATTTAGATACAACATCAAGTGATGAAGAGACATAAACCGGAAATTCAAATATGTGATTCATGACAATTCAAATTTTTTTTACAAGAAAAGGATCTAAAAACCGGGTACGTTTAGATTAATTTTTAAATTTTCTTTGATTGAATGGTTGCATTGTTTGTTTGCCTTGTTTTTGAATTTAAAAATTAAAACTTTAAAATTCCAACTTGAAATTTGAAATTCAAATTTTGAAATTCAAAATAATAATATAATAATAAATAACAAATAAAATAATAAAATAATTTTTTTGGATGTTTGTTAGGATTAGAATTATTTTAGGAAATCGTTAAACCTGAAATATAAATCTATAATTTAAATCACATTTCACAAAAAATCAAAATTCCTTTAAAATTAGGTACATATGTCTATATGTCGACATATATGACCAGAAATTTGAAATTTAAAATTTTAATTTCAAAGGTTTAAACTTAAACTTCCCTCCAGCTTTTCACTAACTCTCAAGGTCTGAAAAATTGTCATTGACTTTTGAAAACTTATGCCTATTTAATTCATATCCATTCGATTTATAGATATACACCTATTCTCTCTACCTTTCGTTCACAATTCCAAATAATATTCTTCATATCTATTCTCTTCAGAACTACCAATTCAATGGCTTCCTCAATTTCAACTCAGAAATTGAAGTTAACCAAAACCATCAGAGGTTATCTTCATAATGACAAAGAAGCTATCAAAACCTATGTTAACTATGTAGAAAACGCTAAAGTTAATATGGGTGCCTTCGCTATCATTAGTGATTTTCCTTCTTATGATCTCATCTTTCTCTTTCAACACAACGAAGTCTTGAGTCTAATTGACTCATGGGATAATGACGAAGTTTGTTATCCTAAGCTTGTCAAGTTGTTCTATGCAAATCTTAATTGTGAATTTTACGAAGGCAACAAAGACCAAATTTGGAGTAGCGTCAAAGGCACACAAATTGCTCTCGATACAATGTCTTGGGCAATATCTTAAATTGTAAAAGCATAGGCTCGGATTTTTCGTATTTCGTTATCGATGAAATCGATTTAGAGACCTATCACGACATATTCGAAAGCGACACTCAAATGGATTTCAAAAATCATTTTTTTCGTCCAAAAACAAGAATTGTCAACCTTCTTCTCCAAAATACCATCATTCCTCATTACAAAATTTTTAATAATCCAACTCTCAAAGTCCAAAAAGTCCTCTTTGCTATTATGGGTGGATATAACATCAATTGGTCCGATATGATCTTAAAAGAGATCAAACCCATATAATTGCCATCAAGAGAAAACACTCTCTACTATGGTGTTTATCTCACCTGCATTTTCAAATACTTTGGAGTTGATCTTCACGGAGAAGAATTTGTGCCTAGAATAGTGTTTGACTCATCAAACATACATCTCATGCAAATTCCTCTCACTTTCCAACCATACGAGACATTCAAAGCCAAAAAAGCTCGAATGCATTAAAGAACAAGCACCTATGGAAGTCAAAGAATAAGAAGAAGCTTCTTTAGAAAATGTTGAGTGTCCAACCAACACTAGACATATTTCCAAAGAGATGATTGTTCAAAATCAAGAAAAGATTGTCAACAATCAAAAGAAGCTTAAAAAGAACTTTTCCAAAATGACTAAGTTCATGGTCAAGATTGGAAGAAAGGTTGGAATCTCACCTTCCTCCTCATCATCCGCTGAAAAATATTTTATCTAATTTAAATTATCTTTATGTATTCGCTTGAATTTGCTTATATTTGCTTTCAAATCTCATATTTAGTGCGTCTTAATTAGTTGGATGTATTTGCTTTCTATGAAGTAATGAATGGAGTTTTATTTATGTCAAAATTATCTTTAAGTTAGTGTAAAAACTTTAGAATTAATTATAATATAATACAAGATCAAAGGATTCAAAATTTTCAATTTTTCAATTTTTTTATTGAGTATGTCGACATACATAATTGTATATGTCGACATATAACTGCCAGATTTCAAAACTTTTAAAATTTTAAAATTAGATAACTAACTCATATCCATTCAAAATCCAATGAATTCTAGACCCTATTTAAGCCTATTTCTTCCAGAAAAATTCATTATTCCGTTCCTCTTTCTTCTCTATTCATTTCTTACCAAAACCATGGAAAATCCAATTCAAAACATAAGTAAAAATCTTGAAGATTCTTTGAATTCCTTCAAGAAAATCCTCTTTATAATACTACGTAATCAGCACCATCTAGAGTTAATTCAGATGAGAATGATTGAATATCAATAATAACATTTTGACGTAATTCGTTGGTCAATCTCTTCTCAATTTAGAGATGAAAACAACTAAGCATCACTTAACAATGAAGAAGAATGGAAGGACATTAAGAAGAACCCAATAACTAGACAAGATAAATGGGTTGAATTCCCAAGAAATGTTTAATTGCTTGGTATATTGATATGTTTGAATTTGTTTGATTTGTTTGAATTTGTTTGATTTGGATTTTATGACTTAAAATTCGTATATATTAAACATATGGTGTGGTGTGCTTGAATTGTTTTGTGTGTACATGTGCATGTGTTTTATATATATATATATATATATAACTCATGACATACATAATTATATTACTTGATAATTTTGTTTATATAATTAGTATTGAGTATTGTCTAATCATAAATTTAAGGGGAGTACACTTCTTTAGCATAAGGATTATATACATGTATTTAGAATTAAGGAGAATAATTTACTTTAGTATAGGAATTATTTAGATAATTATAGGATTCAAGGGGAGTAGTTTTAGAATTTTTTTTGATATTGCTAAAGGAGGAGAAATTATAAAATATAGAATTAGTTTATAATATTCATATAGACAGGGGGAGTATTAGAAGGATCATCATCAACAGGTATGAACATGTATGAATATGTTTTATAAACTAAGGTTGTCATCAGGGAGATTGTTGGAGAATGGAGTTTTGATGACAACAATCTTATTTCAGTGTTAATTGATATTAAAATATATACTAATATTTTTATCTAGAATATATATACACACACACACATATGCAGGATTTATATACAATAATTTATATTGAAGACTGTACAATTTAAGAGCTTCTAAAGATTCAAATTTCAAAGATGATTCAAGACTCATGAGTAATCAAGATTTCAAGAGTTCAGGATAAATATAGTAATATAGTCTTGTTTATCTAAGACTCTAAATAGCACTCCAGGTTCAAATACAAATTCAAATTTTATTTTTCAATATTTGATTTCAAATTCCATTTTCAAATTCTATCTTCAATCTCTATCTTCTCTATTTTTTTACTTTACTTTTGATTTCAAACTCAAGTTTTATATATTTATACTTTTTATGCATTATATTTATATAGATTTAAACTTTATAATTTTATAAATATGTTTATATTTATATTTTCATATGATTTTCTACTTTATAATATCCATACATAACACTATGTTTTAATTCAAGAATTTCCAGAATTGAATATATATATATATACACACACACACACATATATATCAAAACACTTGAAAATTGCTTAAAATTCAAATTTACATAGTGATATGTCGACATACATATATGTCTATGTCGGCATATAACTGTCACTTTTTTGATTTTGAAAGGAAGTGTCCTTTCACTATTTGTAACATTCCAGAAGCATTACAACCCTTCAAATCTTATAAATAGGGGCTGTTCGATTTTTTTTAATTCTTCTTCTTCATATCCTTTCTTAACACCATTATACTTTCTTGTTTTATGATTTCTACACTTATACTCTGCTGAAATCAATTCTATTTACATAAAACTTCTTCTCTTCTCACTCTCTACTTATTACTCTCTGAATCGAAGTGCTATTGAAGAGTTATAAGGCTATGATAATCATTTGGGAAGTGTTTGGGTAATCGATGTTTTCCTTGTAGCCGTGGAATCAAGGAACGGGAGTGGTGTTACCCTTGTAGCCGTGAAATCAAGGAGAGTATACTTGATCAAGTGTGTGGAATCAGTGTTACCATCGTAGCCGTTAAATCAAGGAGGTTGCACTTGGATATTGGTATAATAATAAAACTCTGCGCAATCCAGTGTTGCATAGGACTAGACGTAGGAGCAATTCCGAACTAGTATAAAATCCGGCGTGCTCTTTCCTTTTTTGCATTTTATTTATGTTCATTTTTGTATTTATGTTTCATTCTGTGTCTGTGATTGTTTCTCTGGTATTTGATTCATATAGTAGATCATATAAGTTTTAGATTATGATTAAATTCTTAAAAACACTATTCATCCCCCCCTCTAGTGTTAGTTTTGCCTTAACGATCCATTCTGCAATCCCAACCAGTAGGCAGTTTGGAAAAAATCATTGAAAACATTTTCTTGATTGTTAAACGGAAATTTATAGAAGATGGAGTCTTCTCTCTAAGTGAACATATGACCTAAAAAAAATCATTGAAAATATTTTCTTCACAATGAAAACATATTCTCTTTACAATGACGGATTAGAGGTTTTAATTAAAGATTTCCTTCCTCCATTTTTTTACATGTGGCAATATTAGTGGATCAGATCAACATATAATATGTTATTTGGAAGGAATTTGATTTGAGATCAGTGATAACATTCAGATTTGTTGATGATGTCCAATAGAATCTTCTTATATATGATAATTTAGTATGAATGATTTGATCAAGTATCCGTAGACAAGTGTGCAACGTCCAGTTTCACTTTATTCAGAAAAGATAGGGCTTTGACAGGGATAGAACTCATCACACTTCATTCAAATTTTCAAGCCTTTACCAGTGAGCTACAACATCCTTTAAGATTGAACTTGTGTTAATATGGAAAAGTAGCCTTTTCTTAGCTGTTGGTCTTTATTTGAGACGAAGGAGAATTTTATTGAATAGCCAGTTAAAACGAATAAAATATCCAAAGTAATACTTATTTATCTACGGTAAATGTAAGAATTGAGCGTAAAGATAAACATTTTTACGTGTCAATCAAGTACTCCTGCATTTATCTTTTACTCGTCCACGAGTAAACAATTAAGATAAACTAAACTAAATAAATTGCTTTTCGTAGGAAACACGATTGCATTGAGCATATGCAACAAGCGTTAAACTTCTAGTTATTCCTAATAGGACGAGTGGTATCTCGTGATGATTTTTTAACGAATACCACCCACAAAATCCCAATGAAATATGCCATGGCCCTAATGCAGTGACATGAATGCAACTAATATATACAAATGAAAACATGACTTACTTCAAAAAAATTACAACATAGTAGTATACAAGTCGAAGTCAATTTCTAGAAATTTTTGGTTCCTTAACTCGTCACAAATTTCCGACATAATTCAAGTTTTTCTATGTTAAATTCAAGGTTGGCCAGTTGGTTTCGTTGATAACATGGTGCAGCCATGAAATAAATTCTATATTTGCTTTTCACAGGATCCAAAGTGGTATTTTTATTTCCTTTGTTATAACTAGTCAAACTAATATGGTCAATAAATGCTTGGCATCAACTGCTTACTCTCTCTATGAAAAAAATTGATGAATAATTACATACACCTATCTTAAAAGACCAAGGTATACCCCTCATGCAATGCCTCACGAGCTTACATGAGAGTCAGGTCAGAGCCTGGCGGATTATGCAGATCGACGTTGACTATGTCAACAAGATATCTGGAATCCTTAGGATGCCCAACTCATAAAATGAGAGCAATGCATGCCACCCATGCACTTCTTCGTAGGCTTACGTGAGAGTTAAGAAAGATATTCGCGGGTATGCGCAACAATGTTAGATTTACTAGCAATGTTGGATACCCTAGGATTATTAAGTTTTTTTAAAAAAAAATAAGAAAAGGAGAGAATTGTGCAAATTCAGCTTAAGACTACATGCATGTACTTTAAATCCACGACTCATTAAATAATTAATGTAATTTAGAATAAACTTTATAGTCATCACCTAAGAATCTCCCTATATATTGATTACACTATTATCAATCACCCTTAATTCAACTTTTTATTATATTTCTTATATGATCTTAGTTGAGAAAACAAAATTACCATTAGATGACTAAAAAGTGCTAATTACTTCATTGTACTAGTCTAAAATGAGTCTTGTTTAAGTAAAAAAAAAAGGGCATTTACTATGACGTAAAATGCATAAGGCTACTGTTTAAGTGCATGAAAATGAAAAGGAAAAATAATTAAAGAAAAAATATAATGCAATGCAGACCCTCCCCACTATCTACACTTTAAGAACGTTTCCAAAACGTGAAAGAGAGTATCCAAAGATGGATTATATAAAAAATTATTTATAAAATAAAATGCAGTTTAACAACTATATGTGAATACAAATCATATACAATATGAAGTCTGTGAAGCTGATGAATGTTTTGTGAAGTATTATATTTCTCGTTCCCTCCTGTAATTGGCTCTATTAAAAATGGTGCATGATGATTTCTTACCAAATTTGTAAGTACAACGTGCATGTCAATGAAATCTGAAATCATAATCCTTTCTATGAAAATTTTGTCGTGATAACGATTTACACCATGTAAATGAAGATTATTATAATTCCATAAACTTGAGTGTTTAACAATAATTTATTTTGATGATATGGAATTAAGTTTATCCTCGCGGCATTCCTCAGGTTAATTCTAGTTACTTATGAATTTAACATCATCTTCAAATAGTACTTCAAAAGACAGTGCATATGTCTATTGAGGTAGAGCAAGCTTTCTGAAGAGATAAATTTAATATGATATGTCATGTCCAACTGTTTCTATCAAATCAGCATCTCCTATTTCAAAATCTTTTAGTTGATTTTTTAAGATCAAAGATATTCGACTCCATGATTAGATGCCCAAAAGATAGTCGAAGTGGGATGCTTCTATGGTTTACGATGGCATTTGATGTGGCTAAGAAAGGAGACCTGGTACCAATGGGATTTGACCCCTAGGATTTCAAATAGCTACAGTTTCCAGGACTATGAAATCCAGGTAAAGTAGAATTGTTCAATTTGGATTAGCATATGCTCAACAATGCCCAAGGGTTTTTTGAAAGATTGATCAGCTAGTTGAATTATGATGTTCATCATGGGTTTTAATTCCTTTAATCCTCGTTGACACTACAAAATGTAAGGCAGAAGATTGGTGCTAGCCCCAAGATCAAGAAAGGCGTGGATAATGTGAGTATGGCATGTTCGATAGTCGACCAATGGTACAAGCAGTGTCCTTATACTTGATTGGTGAAGAATTTAAGAAAATAAAGCTAGTACCTAGACTTAAGAATGAAGTTTTAGGGATGTTAGTGGTTCATTTTCGGGTGCATAACACTTTGAGACATTTGGCATATTGAGGAATTTGTTTGATGATATCCAAGAGCGGAATATTGATGCGAACATGTTTTAATATTTCAGGAATTATTTTGAAATTTGCACCCTTCTTCTTATTGTTAAGTCTGTGAGGATATGGAGCAACTGGTTTATATTTTTTCAATAATTTGCTCGTTTGAAGGCGCAGGTGCCACCATGGAAAGTGAAGGTGGTAAGGGTGTGTAAGATGAGATATTGGTATTGCCACCATTAGAAGGAGAAATGTTTTCGGGTTCACAGACATTAGAGAAAAATACGTTGGGATAGCCAACATTTGAAATGGATGGAGATCTGGAAGATTTGGATGAACTTGGTTTGATTGCCATAAAATGAGTGTCAAGCCTTTGAATTGGGGTCAAATTCGAAGGGTGTCAGGATTGCCGACATTGTTGTCAATTCTCTTTCTGGATGTAAACGTGGCGATAACATTGACCAACTTACAGTTTTTGCCCTTACAAGAATTCACAGTACAATAGTTAGATTTTGGATTCACCTCGGGTTGACTAGGCAATTTCCCTTTCTCATTACTTTTCGTTAGCTCCTTCATCATGTTCATCGTTTGTTCAGTCTTGGCATCTTGATTGTTTATTTGTTTCTTTAAGTGAACAATTTCTTGTAAAGATTGAGAAGATTGAGTTGATGACTGGAAATTAGAATGCCAATATGGTTGACTTGGGTGCTTGGATTGAGGTGCAACTTGAGAAGTTTGAGGAATAGAAAACGAGCTTGGTAATTTTAATTTGGTATCATGGGTTCCATAAGAGAAGGGTTCACTGAATTATTAGGATTTAACCAAGAGAATTTTGGATGATTCCTCCAACTGGGGTTATACGTGGATGAGTAAGGACTATTTTGAGCAATAACATTAATTTGGTTTTGGGAGTTATAGTGGGGTAGTCCTTCTCCTATTTGAGAAGTTTGAGCTTCTAATGGAACATGATTTAGATCCATAACATGCACTCCTCTATTAGAAGCACGGATCGGGACACAAATTGAATCCCATTGCATGTCCTTTTTAGAATAATCCTCTAAGAGTTCCCAAGCTTTATCGGCTATTCTAGACATAAATTCTCCTCTACATATAAAGTATAGTTATGATCTAGTTTGATAGTTTAATCCTTCCTATGCAGTTTGACATAAGTAATGTTTAGGGATTGCATGATGAGGACAGCAATATAATAATTGATTAATTCTCTCAAAGTATTTTGAAAAAGTTTCTCCCTTTCGAGCGAACCTCTAACACCCCACCTCCGCCAGGGTCACTCACAAGAGAATGCACTAGCTTTGGAGGGGCGTTGTCTAGGTAAACATGCACATAAATATTACAAGACAGAACATATAAAACAACGGAAGAAAAACCAAATTTCATTACCTCATAAAATTATAAGGTCTAAAGCCTTTTACATCAAAATGCCTTTAAAAGCCATTACATTGAAAAACCTGTCTTGCAATAGTAAAAGAAGCATAAAACTACAGTCATAAAATATTCCCCAAGTAAAATGGTAAAGCAGCCATAGCCAAGAAAAATCCAAGCCATACATGATGACCTTGAAGCAGAAGAAGTCCGAGCTAAATAACAGTATTTCCTCCCTGAAAACCTGGGGGGGGGGGGGGAAGACAAAGAGGCAAAAGAAAACGGGGTTAGTCATAAAGACTGGTAAGTCCTATCTACTTCCAGCATAAAAACAGGTAAAGGTAACATAACATGCATAAACTGAAAGTAAACATAAGGATGATGACAAGATAGACAAGTTAAACTAAGGTAACAGGATGAACTACTGTATCAAGATAAACTACGGTCACTATGAATCAAGTATAACATCCCAAGGTTCTATCGAGTATAACACCCCAAGGTTCTATCGAATATAACACCCCAAGGTTCTATCAAGTATATTTGCCCTGCACCTTCCGTACTAGTATCCCAACCCATGTCATGTGTTAGCTACAAAATGTCCCTTGCCCAATGTCATGAAATGGTCCATGTCAACCTAATGTAGGTTTTCCCAACTTGTATGTTTCTTTCCATGTATATGTTTAGTCCTTTGCCGCAAATCCTACGGGCTTCCTCACGTAGTTCTATACTACTTCAACGTAGTTCCATTATCCTTGAAATCGTTTTGGACTGTCACCCTTGATCTAGCTGTATTTTCTTACCATGAATTCTCGAATGTTCGGCTAGGATTTATGCCACCTAGGACCATTAGGGATTACACTACGTACTAAACGTTTTCTAACTCGGTTTGGGTTTAAGCCACCTAGGGCCGCTAGGGATTACGCTACCCGTCAACCACGCCCTTTTTCCCACGTATGTATCGTGAATCGTTTTTCCATGTCTAGATGTACATGTATCTCAATGTGCCATCCGAGTCTCGTGACAGGGCTAATCAAGAAATACAGGACTCGGTCGGGAGCTTTAGGTTATCTACCGATGCAGATATCAAGGTCTGTTTTTCTACCGGTGGTTATGGTCCCACATGACCCCTCCCTCAACTACTGAAAGACAATCCAAGAAAATCATGCACGAGAACTATACTCCGGCCATCCATGCCCCACTTTCCTATTGGCCAACCTCACGCATAACTAGATAGCAAGTATATGGTCTATTGAAAGTTCTCTGCCTTTCCGCATACGTACACGATTGACTAAAGATGGTAGGTAGTCGACGACGTGCTATCATAGGGCTAAACTAAGTATCGCCGACTCCACGCTAATCCACCCCAGTCTTTAGGTTGCTCGCACAGCAACCAAGGCATACCCTTAGTTCTTCTACCGCAGACCTTAACCTCTGTGAGCCCAGGCGGATCATCTGCAACCTCACAGAGGGATACCAAGAGTACCCTCACATCCCCCGAAGCTACCGCTTCGTCACCCAGTTTGCTGGAGCCTTTATCTAAGTCAGATAAACATTCGCTCCTCCTCGTGTGTTCGTTTAAACGATGACCTACCGTATCAGGTTACTCATCTATTTGTGAACTGGTCCAATTCTCTTGACTAAGAATTATTACTTAGTTATCCTTAACTAAGGTTTATCACTTAGTTTCCCTTCGCGTTATCCTTATTAACTATTATTTTCCACTTAGTCCCCTGAACTAGGGTTTTGTCTAATGGGTAAAGTGTTGTCATTCGAGTTCATGAATTACCCCGCCTACGAATCATGTCAAAATTGGCTAAGTATTCAAGTTCAAGACTTATCCCTACAAACCATGTATCAAGTTGGTTAAGTATATCAAGAAGTTCATGACTTAACCCTAGATTATCGTGTCAGATTGGTTAAGTATAGGTTAGCTTAACCCTATCAAATTACCGTGTCAGATTGGTTAAGTATAGGTTTTCTTAACCTCATCAAGCTACCGCGTCAGATTGGTTAAGTATAGGTTGTCTTAACCTCATCAAATCATCGAGTAAAATTGGTTAAGTGTAGGTTAACTTAACCCCATTAAATTATCGAGTCGGATTGGTTAAGTATATTTAAGAGATTCGTGACTTAACCCTATCAAATTATCAAGTCAGATTTGTTAAGTGTAAGTTAACTTAACCACATCAAATTATCGAGTCGGATTGGTTAAGTGTAGGTTAACTTAACCCCATCCACTAGTCGTATTTATATTGGTCAAGTATCATTCTTGTGGGTTTACTTAACCCTACCACACATCGCGTTATCCAAGTCGGGTGTTATCAACCCATTTAGGTTAAACTAACCCATCCGCTAATCGTGTTATATGGTTAAGTGTCTTTAAGTAATCAAGTCCGATCTACTTAACTTACCCATTCATGTCATATTGGTTAAGTGCCATTAGTCATACTAACTTAACCTTATCATGTGGCATTAAGTAAATTAATGCACCCCAACCTCTCACATTAGACTTTGTTGTGGTTACTGGTTACGCCGGGCGGGTCCGGGCAGCTTTACACCACAACCTAGTCTAACCTCGGGTTTTGAGCGCGATATGACCAACTACTCACATTGGGTCTTATTGTCTGTAGCTACTGGATTTGCCGGGCGGTTTCGGGCAGATTTATGCTACAAACTCAACCCAACCTCGAGTTGGCCACTTTCATGTTTTCCTACTTGTCATGTTCATGTCAAATTTAGGCTATGACAAAGTCCACGTTTTCCACTTATGCCCATTGTCCCATTACTTAATTCATGTTAAGTTTCATAGCCCATCTCAAGTTTGCCTGAACTACCCAAGGCGTATTCCCAACGCAAGTGAAAGCGAGTCAACATAGTAGGAATAATATGACAACATATTGGCCTAAAACATGTATGATAGCATAAAGGGATTGGCCTCAAACATGTATGATAGCATAAAGGGATTGGCCTCAAACATGTATGATAGCATAAAGGGATTGGCCTCAAACATGCATGATAGCATAACACTAGGTTCATCATCATAGGCATGTAAATGGTCATGAGGGGTTTAGGTTCTTTTACATGCATAAGCCCCAAGTCAAGTTCATATGAATGTTCCACAAGTCAAATTGTTCTAAGGGTTCATTCCAACATTCGACAAGTCAAGATTCAATCTTGCATGATAAACTAGGTAAAACACAACATGAGTGGCATGATTTAATCACTAAGAAATAGCCCAAAGTCATAGGTTCAAGAGAGGGGCAAGACTAGATTCACATAGACTAACATACTTAGGTTTCATCTCATTTTATTCCATGTCAACATTAGAACTACCGTTTAGATCTAAAAGTAGCTAGAACTTACAAAGCGTGGCTAGAGATTTATGAGCAAGCATTTGTCGTAGAACGGTGTTGAGATGATGCTCTACTTCCTTGATTTGATGTAGAAAGCTTGCTCCTTTGACTTGAATCTAGTCTGCATGCTTAAGCCCTTGAAGTTGAAGATGGAGGCCATGATTCAAGAGACATTTGGGCAGCACTTTGTTGTTAGGATGGTTTGTAGTGAATTAGGCTAGGTCTTAGGGTGTTTTTATAGAAGTTAGGACTAGTTTAGGCCCTTAGATTAACCCTAGTTTAGATCTGAACCATCCAATCTCGTCACAGGCCAACATAACAGACCCAAAGGAGCAAGCAGGTGCACTAGGCCAACCTGGTCCGACCAAGGAGGTCGACCCCCAGGTCGACACCTAGGTCGACTGCCCAGTCGACCTGGTCCCTGGGGGGTCGACTCCCCAGTCGACCTGGGGCTGGGCGGGAAATTTTCCTGCCCAGTCTGTTTGGGGCTAAATTTGAAATTCGAAAATCTGTTTTCGTTTTCTGTTTTTTCATGAAACTTCTAGAGGCCATATCTCGGTCATACGGACTCCGATTTACGAAAGTTCGGACTCGTTTCCAACCAGAATTCTGAGACGAACGCAACAGCGCAACCCGTTTCGCTTGATTCTTATTTTATAATTTAATTCTGCCTCGATTCTTGTCTTAATACGTTATTAAAATTCGAGTTATTACAGAACCGAGTTATTTCAGTTTTGATATTCAAAGTCTTGTGGAATGGGAAAAACTTTTCAAGAATACCATGAAAAATTCATTCGAATTTCTTATTGAGTGGTTTGGAAGATGATTTAACTATCTTTTAGCACTTTTAAGTAATGCAAATGGAATTAGCCTTAGCTTGATTGATTCATTAGAAAATTGTTGCATTTCAGTTATGGATGCTTACAATTCAAATTCCCTGAGAAACTCACAAGCATTTTTAGAACTAGTGAACTTAGGTACCCCTTGAATAAAAGAATGTTTAAGCTCAAAATTATTTCCTTTAGTTGGTGGAAGTACTATATAGAAGGTTGAACGGTCCTAGTTAGGTAGCATTGATCTCGAAGAGATAAGGGTCTATCCTCAACCATGTTATGACTAGGAAAATTTAGGTTTATTTGATTGTGTTGATCCATCTCGTTTGAAAAGTTTTGATTTATTTGAGACCTCCTTGGAGAAATATGTTAGCTAAAGCTTTTTTCCACTCATTATCGAGAAATTTTTTTCAATAAGCAGCTTATACTTTAAAATAGTATAAAATACTAAGTCGTACTCTATTGGTTGACGGTCTCACTTAAAAGAGGAAGATGGTCTTTTGGTCATTCATGTATAGTGTGTGTGTGTGTGTGTGTGTATGTGTGTAAAGGGATACGACCAATGTTTTATGGGTAATGTGCAACCTATTTTGTTAATAGTTAAATAAATTGAACTACTATATATCCACAATTTAATTGCTTTAGACAGTCAAGTTCACAAAACACACCTTTTCAATTATAACTATTTTCTCCTATGAGCTCGTAGTTGTTCTAAGGTCAGCATCTAATGTCTTTTATAGTTGAAAAATGATGAGGGTGATGATTTTAGTTATTTTGGATCCAAGGAAAGGGTAGTGACTTCTCCACCTTATGTTTGTTATGTGAGTTTGCTCTTACCTAAATAGATTCAGAAATTGTAGCCAATATAACATCAGATAATAATAATCGCACAAACTAAAAATTTACATGCAAGCCGCTGTGCATGTAGAAATTTTTTTGAACAATTTTTGTACATAGGAGTGGGTACCTTTAGAGAAAGAACGACTTATAATGGGAAAGTTTACTGCTTCAGTTCTCGTCTTTCCTTTGACCTTTGGTTGAGTTTTTTTTTTAATAAAAGCAAGTTGAAGATAGAAGGGGGGAAAACAACTCAAGCATACCACAAAAGTCAATAAAAAAATAAGACGAAGACCAAACCTTTCTAGTTAAGTAAATAGAAGCATTCCCTAATAAATTAAAACTAAAAACATAAAACCACTCAAGCTAAACAAATAAATGCACTCAGATAAATACACTTAGACAACTAATCATGTTCTCTTATTTTCCAAAGAACATAGGCTAGCTAATTCTATTCACAGCCCGATTGTTGCCTTTGCCGCCCCATTGAAAACTTTAAAAAGTTAGATGACAAATTTACCATTGTATATTATTTAGGTTATCTTATTCATTCTATTATACACTTTATTTATTAAAAATTACAACGATATTAATATATTTTAAAAGGACAGGAAGAATAATGCTTTTTCAAAGAAAATAGTGTAAATTTCAAGTTTGCTCTTTTCTATTTTTTTTACATTTTTTTGCTCAGTTATTAGATTTTAGGATTTTTATTATAATATGTCGTTCAACTATTTTAAATTGAGCTGAAATATAATATTTTTGTAGATCGCTAAAAGTATGAATAAATAAATATATATTACAACTTTCCGTTTTGGATCTCATTGGTTATTTCTTTCCTTTATTAATGTAATGGTATTTGTTTTTGAATAAAATAAAGGGTAGTTCCAGGATCTTTTAGGGTGAAAAAAGTAAAAAGTAGGGTGTAATGTTGTATGTTTAGACGATGGGGTGAGAAATGCAAAGAGTGGGGTACACCATTTTTAGTTTTCGGTTTTCACCGGTACAAAATTGCAAACGAAGTATATAAACCGCTGAAAATGATCATTTTAGAAAACGGAGTTAAAACATAAAGAAGAAAATAATTTTTTTTTAATTTACCATGTTTTGGGAAATAATGGATGGATGGGACACAATTCATCCTTCCGTCGTCCTTCCAAACTATGTACCGTTCCTTCCATTTTCCTTCTATTGCCTCGTTCGTTCGTTCGTTTACTGTACCTATTTTTTCTAGTTATCGTTGAAAACTCAAAATACAAAACAAAACAAAATGAAACTATTGAAGATGCCTTTTTTTGGAATTAGGCAAGCGAATTGGGTTTTTTAGGCTATGATCTGGGATCAATCTTGATTATGAAGCGGGTTTTTTGAAGTAGCAGATTCTGACTACGAATTTGGGGGCGTGTTTTTGGTAATTTAGGCTTGGACGCGAACTTGGATTTTTGAGCTTGCGAATCAGGTTTTTGAATTGTATCGGGTTTCGGGATTTGGGTTTTAGATTGTATGGTTCAACTGTTAAAGATGGGGGGGGGGTTCGGCGAGGATGGAGGAGGTAGAAGAACAGTTTGTACTATGGAGAAGGTAGTTTGTAGTGGTGATTGGATTTGGGTATGGTGATTTGCTGGGTTGACTTTGGTTTGGTATATGCATTTGCGAGGTTGATAGGATGTGGCGGGGAAGATGTGGTTGCTGTATGTTTATGGGTTGTTCATGACTGCACAGGGAAGATTTGGATGCATGAAACCAAATTAGGGTTCGGCTTGTGATGAAGTGTATATGGTTGGTTGGTGGGGAGCTGATTTAGTGGGATGTTGGATGATGATGGATATAGGCTTTGGCTTTTTCCAAGTTCAAGGCTGGTATAAAGATAGGTGGCGTGATGATCGTTAGGTTTATGTAGATTTGGGTTGTGTTAAGCTATGCGGTTTTTGGATAAGGGTGTGGTGAGATGATGATCGGTTAACGATTTTTGTTATGGTTTTGGTGGCGTGGATGATGATGGTTTGAGGCAAGTTCAGCGCTAGCATGAAGAGATGGTTCAAGATGTAACATGTACTGTTTTGAGTCACTGAGGAAGATATATGATTGTAAGAAGTTTTTTCCCTAAAGGTTGCAAATAGAAAAGGAAAAAAAAGAAACAAATATAAAAAAACATAATAATCTATGACTATCTATTGTGTTGATTGTCCGTTGAGTACTTTAAGAATTTTGATAGGCACGCCTGATCAGCGTTATTGATTGGAATTTCTTAAACACTAGTAAAATTGTTTTGAGACAACTTATAGAATTGTTCTTTAAGTAAAGTTGTGTTTTGTAAAATGAAAGGATATAAATGTGCATATGCATATAAATCAAAATGTAATATAAAAGAATTAATATCCTAAGCATAGGCAATATTTTGTAAAACACACTCTCGGGTTTTAAATCTTAGATAACATACCATTATATCTTAATAATGATGGAAAAAGAAAATGGCGAAGAAACTTTTATTTCGTAATCAAATTCGCATGTCATTTTTTCGAATGATTAGTTACAAGTAGACGATGAGGCATTATCACTAGCTTATTGAGAATTGAAAATCCTAGTGTATATTTTAAAATATATGCTAGCGAAAGGATAATATGAGACAATTTAATATATTTGAGAGTATTTTTACTTTTTTTTGTGATGGGTGTTAAATTTTTGAATTTTTTATATTAAAGAATTTAAATAATATTTCTTTGAAAGGGGATAATTTGTAAAAAGATATCCAGAAATTGAAACTAACATGTGTAATCATAAGAAAACTAAGGGGATGCAATTTCTTTAAGACGAGAGGTCTGTAATGACTCTGATTTTGGTAACCTAGGTGAATAGATATTAATGAGGTTTGTAAATCAAGAGCAGAGAAATCAGAATGTGTACTCAAAGTGGAGAATTTATATAATCATTTAAGTTGAATAAACGGAGAATTTTAGGGATAATGTGAGTTGTTACATTGAGTTAAGAATAAATTAGACTTAGATGATGAGATAAGAAAATTTAATTCAACATTTGTTTGTTGAATAAACTTAAATATGTGGAAAATGAAGTTTAAGAATTTTATAATATGTATTTATTATAAACATGTTGTACAATATTTCATAAGTTAGAGATATTATATTGTAATTTTTCTTTGTAAAAAGTTGGTGTTAAAAGGTGCTAGATATTGTAATTTTTCTTTGTAAAAAGTTGGCGTTAAAAGGTGCTAGAGAGTGCAACATTTGTGTTAATTAGTGGTTTAAAGCCTATTTTTTAACACATAGCTCATTGGGTAGGTTATAGATGTAAACCCATTAACCAAAAAGGAATTAGAAGGGCCTGGAAGGGAATTACGTACTAATCTTCTTTCTCTTCATTTATGATACTCTGTAAAATACCTAAGAAGAAAGAAAAATAAAATCTTTGCAAAATCCCAAATTCAAGCCTCTTTAAATAAAAACCAAAGTGAAAAGTTTGTTGGGTACCATTTTACAAGAAAAATCAAACTTGAAAATTCAATCACTAAAATTTTGGAGCTAGAAAAGAAGTTATTGTGGACATTCATGTGGTTGCATCTTTCTGCTATTCAATTCTACAGGCCTTGGACACTCAAAATCATCATCTTGCTAGCTAAATTGTTGTAATTCATCTCGAATCCATTCAAGGTGAGTTGAAAACTCATATTTCTATCTTAGTGGGGTTTGCATATTGGTAAACCATAATTTTTGGTGTGAAATTCGTTTAGTGTAAAAAAATTTGGAACTTTATATTTAAAATAACAAAAACTGTTGTGATTTTATCATTAGAAACATATTAGTTGACCAGCCTTTTGGCAAGGCCGTCAAGATCGCGTATATGCCAGGAATCTTGGTTGAATCATCATGAAGAATAGTCTCGTTTTGACCAACAAATAGGCTCGATCAGGGACCAGTTAACCCCAAAGGAAATTCAAGCACCAAGCACGAATACGATTTGGAACAACTTTCGGTTCGACCAAGAAGTTAGCCGACCTAAGCCATTGCCACATAAGTCAACTGCCGGATGCCCATCAATGCCCGGCGCGATAAACATTTGGGTTGACCAAGACATCGGTTGACCTAAATCTAAATCCTCTTCATAAGAGTAAGGAGTCCGATATGAAAATGATTTGGTTCGAACAACATTTGGTTTGATCATATCGAACCGAGCCCATTTCTGTGTAAAATATCTTCTTGAAGACTTGCTCCTGCTCAGATTTGACTGCTTATAGCCATCCAAGATTGTCGGATCAGCTGCACCTGTCATTGTATAGCTAGGCTAGACCTTTCCACATGAAAAGAATGGTTCTCCATCTTTTCCTACGATCTCCGGATGAGCGACATGTGTCCTCGTCAACCTGAATCCAAAGCCTTTTCATTAGAGAAATGAAACCGATATGAAAATGATTTGGTTCGAACAACATTTGGTTCGATCATGTCGAACCTAGCCCATTTCTGTGTAAAATATCTTCCTGAAGACTTGTTGCTGCTCAGATTTTACTACTTGTAGCCTTCCAAGAACGTTAGTTCATCTTCCATGTGTAAACGTATAGCCCGGTTGGACCTTTCCACATGAAAAGAATGCTTCTCCAGCTTTTCCTATGATCTCGGGATAAGCGACACATGTCCTAGTCGACCCGAGAACTGTAGCACCTATAAATAGCCTCCCAAGAAATTAAAGAAGGGATTTTTTGGGCCATTCTCTTGTCACTTTATTATTATTACAACATAGTACTCGGGATTAGACATTTAAATTATCATTTGTAAGCAAAGTCTTAATATAATCCAATGATTATAAAGTGGATGTAGGCTCATTAATTCCGAACCACTATAAATTTATGTGTGATTGCATTTCTCCTCATTTACATTTACTTATCTTCACTTTTATTCTCTACATTCTTATTTCTTGGGTGTTGTGCCACTTTTTGGCGTCAACACTTTGGTGCTTTCATTGAGAAACTCGATTCTCGGCGTATAAAGGAATTTGCTCAACTTTTGGATCACCAAGTCCAAGATGAAGTCCTAAGTTTCCTTTAACCTCAACAACAATGGTTTCCAAGACTCCAACACATTCTTCCGAGAAATAACAACAACAACAGCAAGCTCCTACGCCTTTGGCTACGGCTCCAGCACTCGGTTCGACCCAAGTCGGGTCGATCGTTCCAGATTTTACATCGAACCAACCAAAGGCGCAACTTGCTTTTCCATCTCCTACACATCTGTCTACATCAGATCGGACTCCTCCCTTAATGTTTTCCACACTGATGGCTTCATGACAATACTTAATCAACTCTGAGAAACGATGGAAAAGCTGGTGCCCAAGCACGGGAGAAAGCTGCGATGAGACAAGCCATGAACCACATGACAAGACAACGATAGGAATTCAGAAATCAACAATCTTATCCTCCATTGTAGAACTAAAACTCGGAAGGCTCTTCGTTATCTAGGGGGAGTAGGGATCGGCCATGGCAATGATGTCTGCTTCAAAGGCCAAAAAATGTATGGTAGTTACGCTTAGAAGGACGCACAAGTCATCTCGACATGGCCAATCAGACCCGGATCGACTTGGCCGACCAGGAGGATGTCGACCCCACAGCCCAGCCAAACCAAAGCGCCTCTCCTCCATCCCACCGCAATACAACACGAACCACCCATGCTCTTGTTCTTCCTCTCGAGCATCCAACGAATGACCAGGACAATCGGGGACAAGGAAGTTCCGCTTAGATGGTGACTCACGCAATGTTGTAGGGAGTAGGGTAGGGGGGACCCGAGAAGTTGAGGACACTGATCGATACGTCTTCAATACTGCTGATTTGACTGTCATGGTGTGGAAAATCATGAATGACAGTGGAGGATACAGGAACAAAATTGCAGAATCGACCGTAGCCACACACCGTTTACAGATGGCATTCTATAAGTGAGATTTCAAAGAATGTTTAATATGCCTCAAATAAGCCACTATTCAGGTATAACAGACCCGTAGCAGCATTTAATGAGATACTCGTAGCACATGGATGCAGCCGCAACCCCTGACATAATTAAATGCAAAGCTTTCCCGATATTTCTTAGCAGGGTAGCACTTATGTAGTTCACGCGATTTCCCCCGATATCAATCCCAAATTTCAAAGATTTAAGTGAGAAGTTTCTGAATAAATTTTGCCTCCATGCCCCCAAGACAAACCATATTATGGATCTTTTGACAATAAAACAAGCAAGAGGTAATTCTTTGAGGGATTGCCTTAATCGATTCAACATGGTCATCGGCGGGGTGAGTAATCCCAATCATGAAACGGTCCTGATGGCCATAGTGGATGGAGTCGACAAGAGGACGTAATTTGGGAAATATCCAGTTGGAAGGCCTCCCATGACATCGAGTTGTTTTATGAAAAAAATAATATTCGACTATGAACAGGAAGATGCACAATTGGATGAAGAATTTGAACTGAATAATGCGTCCAATAAAGCTATTCAGAGCAATGTGGCGGTCAAGAAATCCGAAGACAATTCCAGGAAGGTGGAAGTAAATGTTGGAAATCGTGGCAAGCAAAAATAAAAACCAACAAAAAGGTGCTAATGGAAACCATGGTCAAAAAAGGGATCTAGAAAGTGACCCCGATTTCAGGTATTTGACAGTTACACAGCGTTGAATGACACGCTGGTAAACATCTACCTTGACACATTCAGTACAGTCTAATACAAGAAACTACCTCCATAGGAAACCATGGGGAAAGAACATGTAACCGAGAAGTTTTTCTTGTTCCATGAGATCTACGGACATGCATCTAATAAATGTCGTCATCTCAGGGATATCATCGAGAAACTGACCAGAGAAGGAAAACTCGATGAGTACAAGATTGCCCCGAAGGATGGGGGTAGTGGACCTCAGCGCCCAAACAAGGTCTGGCAGCTCCCAAAGCCACCACCCAAGAAAAAGATAAAGGGATCGTGATTAATACCATTGTCGGAGGACCACATCCGACATGACATAGCGTTAGGACTATGGAGCAATATGTAATTGCTGCGAAGCATCTCGATGTTGGAGAGTCAAGTATCCACGAAGCTACCGGTCTCATGAAATAGAAGAGGACAACGAAGGACGATATAGTCTTCTGCGAGAGAGAATCGGTAGGGGTGGAGATGCCGAGTATTGGCCCGTTGGTAATTACGACCATTATTGTCCCAGCCATATACGAAAAGTACTTATTGATATGGGAGTTCCGTGAATATTTTGTTCAAACAAGCCTATGATCAGATGAAGTTGGAGGTAAGAGACTTAAAGCCAAGCACAGAAAGATACGCGACTTAAATGGATCATCCACTGAACCAGTTGGTATCATTGAGTAGCCAGTAGAACTAGGAGTAGGAGAGCATGGGAGAGTGTGGATTCTCTTGTTCCTTGTGATAGAAATAATCTCTCCTTACAATGATATTTTGGGCCGACCGGACCTAGTAGGGTTCAGAGTTCAGAGCTTGCATTGCTCCTTGGTGCATGCTCTTGAAGTTCCCAACGGAGGTTGGAATCGGAACCGTACAGGGAGATCAAGTGAACGGACGGGGATGCTACTCAACAGAATGGAGAGAACTTTGAGACAAAGAGAGTACGAAGCCAGAATACAATCCACCTCATAGAAAGGAGATGGGGGCATAGCAATTAAAGTAAACATCCCAGTCGGGACCGTATGGTCGCCAGCTCGAGGGCATTGATCCAAGGGAGGACGAAGAGCTGGGATGTAGAAAGGAACTCCTAACGAAGCTACAATGGTGATTTCAATCGATGAAGGCAACACGACTAGGGTCTTGAAGATTGGATCCTATCTTGATCATCTCCGGACAAGGGAATTAACTTAATTTCTCCGAACAAACCTTGACGTGTTTGCATGGATCCATGCTGACATGTGTGGGATATCACCCTCCATCATAACTCACTCGCTTAACATTGACCCAAAGTACATTCTTGTTAAGCAGAAAAGACGGCTGCTTTGATCAGAAAGGTCAGCAGTTTTGAAGGAGGAGGTCGAAAAGCTTAATAATAATGGGTTCATCGGAGATGCAACATATCCCAAGTGGATAGCTAACCTGGTACTTATGAAGAAGGCCAATGAGAAATGGAGAATGTGTATCGACTATTCATATTTAAATAAGGCCTACGCCAAGGACAGTTTTCCACTCCGCAGGATCGACCAACTCGTCGACTCAACAGCTGGACACAAACCCCTCTCATTTACGGATGCGTGTTCGGGATATAACCAGATTGCAATGCATGTCCTAGACCAATAACATACTAGTTTCTTAATGGATCTCAGATTATATTGTTATGTAGTATTGCCCTTCAGACTAAAGAATGTCGAATCAACTTATCAGCACTAGTTAACAGCGTGTTCCATGATCAAATCAGAAAGACGATGGAGGTATATGTGGATCACATGTTGGTAAAGTCAAAGCAATCATCTAATCATGTTAGAGATCTGAAAAATATGTTCGGTGTCTTTCGTAGATATGGAATGAAGCTTAAACCTTTGAAATGCTCTTCTGGTGTTGCATCAGGGAAATTCTTGGGTTTCATCGTCAGTTTACGAGGAAAAGAAATCGACCCCGATCAAATCTTGGCAATCAAGGGTATTCAAGAACCTCAAAAAAATCAGAGATGTGTAAAGTTTGGCAGGAAAGGTAGCAGCCTTGGAACGGTTCATATCCAAAGCTACAGACAAGTGCCTTACCTTCTCTTAGTTGATAAAAAGAGAGAAACACAACTTCCATGGGATACTTGACTACGTCGAAGCCTTTCAAAATTTGCTTGATCATCTGGAGAAACCACTTATCTTGTCTAATTCAGTCGACCATAAAGATTTGTTTGAATACCTGGTAGTATCCATGCATGCTATCAACTCCGTGCTAGTCCGTGAAGAAGATCAGGTGCAGCGACCAGTTTACTATGTAATCAAAAAGTTGACAGGAGCAGAGCGTAACTATCCAAAATTTGAGAAAGTCGCCTATAGCTTGCTGATTGCGTCAAGAAAGCTTTGTTGTTACTTTCATGTTCACCCCATCAAAGTGTATACTAACTAGCCGCAATGACAGGTTCTCCAGCAACCTGAGGCATCCAGATGGTTACTCAAATGGAACATTGAGCTGAGTCAATTTAACCTCAGCCTCGTTCCATGGAAATCCATCCGAGGACAAGCACTAGCTGATTTTATAGCCGAGTTCACTTACTCCCGAGGATGACATTCCAGAGGCAGACTCTAAACTCCTTAGCATCAAACCGAGATTAGACACTTGGAAGTTGTATACAAACGGAGCTCGTAATGATCAACGTTATAGCGTTGGAGTTGTGTTATTAACTCCTAAGGGACGATCAATTTATTATGCCCTGAGGTTATATTTTCCAGCTACTGACAATGACTCCAAGTACGAAGCCCTGATTGTCAGCCTGAAGCTCGCGAGAGAATTGGTAGTAGCGGCATTAGATATTTTCTGTGATTCAAAATTTGTTATCTTTCAAGTTCAAAAAGAGTATCAAACCAGGGGGAACGATTTGCCACATTTCTCAAGCAGGTTGAGGAGCTATTGGATGATTTTGATCAGTATAGTATCTCCCATATTCCAAGGAAAGAGAATCAAAAGGATGATAGATTGGCAAAGATTGCTAGCTCCGATGACCAAAGTGAAGCAAAAATGGTCCCAATGGAGACCTTAAACACTCCAAGCATAGATCAAATAGAAATTGATCAATCCTTGGAGGCCGAACCTGAGAAAGAGTAGTGGATGATTTCTATCAAAAAAAATTCTCTAATATGGAACCCTCCCATAGAGAAAGAATGAAAAGGCAGCTCTCGTGCGCTAAGCCTCGAGGTATATCATTCAAGGAGATAAGCTTTACAAAATGGGGTTCTCAGTTCCCATGCTCCGGTGTTTGTCCAATGATGACATTAAGAGAGTGTTATGGGATATGCACAAGGGTGAATGTGGCGCTCACACTCGAGGGAAAACTTGGCTAAAAAGGTGTTGCGGTATGGCTACTTCTGGCCTAACATTAGCAAGGATGAAGCCAACTATTCCAAGCAATGTGACAAATGCCAGAGATTTGCCCAGATTCCAAGAGCTCGGCCAACAGAACTCACCCAAATGGTTAGTCCTTGGCCATTCGCTGTATGTGGAGTAGACATTAATGGATGCTTCCAATCTCTAAAGGCGGAGCAAAGTATGCAATTGTGGTTGTGGATCACTTTGCAAAATGGGACGAAGCCGAACCACTAACCACAATCACGACAAAGCGGGTGATCAACTTTATTGTCAGATATATTATATGCTGATTTGGGCTACCCGAACCATCACAACTGACAATAGGACCCAATTCAATAGCTTAGAATTTAGAGATTTCTGCCAATGATATCACATCGAGAAGAAATACATGGTGGTCGCACACCCGCAATCCAATGGACAAGTCAAAGCTATAAACAAGATTATCAAATTCATCCTTGAAAAATGTTTGGAACGGGCCAAAGGTGAATGGGTCAATGAATTACCTTTAGCTCTTTGGGCATACCGTACCACCCATAAGACTACAACAGGCCATAATCCTTTTTCTTTATCATATTGCTCAGAAGCGTTCATCCCGATATAACTCGAAGTCCCTTCTCATAGGGCGACATATTATGACCTGCTGACAAATGATCGACGCTAGAAAAGCGTGATATTTTAAATAATTACTGCAAGCATACAGGTGTGTAGCATACAGGTCGAACACAGGGAGGAAAAATTAAAAATTATTATTTATAGAATTTCGTGGGCGAGTTAGACAAATTTTCGAGGTTGGTTTTGAAAGCAAATGAAATTGAAACTGCAATTAAACTATTATTGAATTGAATCAGATCTGAATCTAATCAAATCTATATTAAATCCAATTGACCTAAGGAAGCAGTAAAAAGAACAGAAATTGAAATTGCAAAAATTAAAAATAACAACAGGAATTGAAACTTAGGATTACCGCTGAATCTAATCAGATGGTCAATCACTAATGAAAAGGTGTGCAAAATACAACTAGTACTCTACCAAACCTAATTGTGTAGATGGCACTAGTTTCTATGAAAATTAAAATACAGGAAAATAAAAGAGAACTAGAAGCTTTATTGATGAAGAAAAAGAGAAAAGAGGATACAGAATAGGATGGTGGCTACAATGAATTACAAGGGTATTTATAGGAGATAACCAAACCCTAACCCGAACCCTAATACAATGATAGATGGGCCTTAGGGAATTCACAAAAGAGTTTACAATGAGAATCTCAAATGGGCCTTAGTTAGACCTATTAAAATTTTGGCCTTTCTTCTTTTCCTCTTGGTTCTTTGACAAGCCTCCCTTGATTTGAGATGTGCATGGCCTTTTTATCAATCATTTTCTTGTCCAACAGCAACCAGATGTGGGATCTTCATCTACAATTCTTTAAAATGTAAATATATAACAATCTGATCTCCATTTCTCTACTTTTCTGGTTGCATGCGGGCTGGTTTGGAAAATCTGTAAAAGCAACAAAACAATACCCAAGTAATATTTATTTATATACAAAAGATAAGATATAAGAGCATAAAATAAACACATTTCTATGTTAATCAAATACCCCCAAACTTATCTTTTACTCGTCCTCGAGTAAAACAAGAAATGAAAAATTAAACTAGATAGGTCACACTTTCGTAGGAAACACGATTGCATTGAGCGTATGCAACAAGCCGTTAAACCTCTAGGTGTCCCTAGTAGGACGAGTGGTGTCTCGTGAGGGTTTTTAGCGGATACTACCCACAAAATCCAAATGCAGTATGTGTGGATCTAATGTAACTACATGAATGCAATGGTTATACAAAAAAACAAAAAACAAAAACAAAAAATGACAACATGACTTGTTTCAGGAAAGTGGTACAACAAATTAAGTTAACAATTTCTAGTCAGTTGATTTTATTTTAGATACCTCAACTTGTCACAAATTTTCAATATAAATCAAGTTTTCAAATGTTAAATTCCAGTTTGGCCAGTTAGTTCGGTCGATAACATAGTGTAGCCATGAAATAGATTCTTAGTTTGCTTGGCACAGTTTGCAAAGTGGTATTATTATTTTCTCATGTATGGCTAGTCAAATCAATAAGGTTAAGAAGTGTTTGGGCATCATCGCTTATTCTTTATTCTATAAAATTTTAAAATTTATTATTAAGTACATACACCTAACTTAGAAGACCAAGGTTTACCACCCATGCACTGCCTCGCGGACTAACGGACAGTGGGTAAAGAGCTTGGCGGATTGTGCAGGCCGACTTTGACTTTGTCAACAACGTGTCGGTAATCCTTAGGTGTCCAATCTCATAAAATGAGACCACGATATTCCATCGCTGACTTTGTCAACAACATGTCGGATAGAGCTTGGCGGGTTTGCACACCAACGCTTGATATACAAGCAATGTTGGATACCCTTGGATTACTATTATTATTATTGAAATTATAAGCACAAAAGAGAGTTACGCGAATTGAACTTAACACAACTTAGTTTTAAAGATTCGAAAAGCCAATATAAGTATTTTAAGTCCTCCACTTATTTAAACAAAGTCTACAATATAGAATAGATTTCATGGCCATCACCTAAGAATCTCCCAATATACTGGTTACACTATTATCCCTCAAAATTAAACTTTTCATTATATTTCTTATTCGATCTAAGTTGAGAGAAAAAAATACTATCAACTGATTAAAAGTTGTAAACTTATTTCGTGGTATCACTCTAAAATGAGTCGTGTCGATGTGATTGTGTGTTTTTTCTTCTTCTATTTTTTTTAAACAAAAATGAATAAGATGTGATGCAGACTTGACTCCCCCACACTAGATTGAGACAGTGTCCCAACTGTCTAAGGTATGCAGACCAAAATAAAAAAAATGAAAACTAAAAGAAAAGAACGTGTACCACCTGATTTCATGGTGGATGATTAGGCTCATGAAGATCGATAAGGTCATCGTCTTCGTATTGCTCGAATTCCAAAAATGGTTTCAGTCGTTGACCGTTTACTTTGAAGACTTTTCCATCCTTAGTATTTTCAATTTCAACTGCTCCATGAGGATATACTGTTTTCACAACATAAGGTCCAGTCCATCGAGATCTGAGTTTTCCTGGAAACAAATTAAGTCTAGAGTCGTATAAAAGAACTTTTTGTCCTACATTGAATTCCTTACGAAGTATGTTCTTGTCGTGTTGGGCTTTGGTTCTTTCTTTAAAGATTTTCGCATTTTCATATGCTTCATTTCTTAATTCCTCTAGTTCTGAGATCTATAACTTCCTATGTGAGCCGGCCTTTTCTAAGTCAAAATTCAAAATTTTAATTGCCCAAAGAGCACAGTGCTCTAATTCAAGAGGTAAGTGACAGGCCTTCCCAAAGACTAACCGATATGGTGACATTCCTAGATTGGTTTTGTAAGCAGTGCGAAACGCCCAAAGTGCGTCAATCAGTTTTATGGACCAATCTTTTCTATTGGAATTCACGGTTTTCTCAAGATTTTGTTTGATTTGTCTATTGGAAACTTCTACTTGCCCACTAGTTTGTGGATGGTAAGGGGTCAAGAGCTTATGTGTGATTGAGTATTTCTTGAGCAAGGACTCAAAAGCATGATTACATAAGTGAGTGCCATTATCGCTAATGATAGCTCGAGGTGTGCCAAAGGGCGAAAAAATGTTTTCTTTGAGGAATTTGATAACAACCTTGTTGTCATTGGTTTTGGTCGGGATGGCTTCAACCCATTTTTGAGACATAGTCTACCGCAAGCAAGATGTAAAGATTCCCAAATGAGTTAGGGAATAGTCCCATGAAATCGATGCCCCAAACATCGAATAACTCAATCACTAAAATGGGGTTGAGAGGCATCATGTTTCGCTTGGTGATTCGACCCGTTCTTTGACATCGATCGCATTTAGAGCAAAATTTGAAAGCATCACGAAACAGTGTGGGCCAATAAAAACTGCTTTGCAATACTTTTGCAGCAGTTTTTCTTGCTCCAAAATGACCGCCACAAGCATGGTCATATGAGAAAGAGAGAATACTTTGGTGTTCATGATCGGGTACACACCTTCGAATGATTTGGTCTGGATAGTATTTGAAAAGATATGGGTCGTCCCAATAGAAGTTTCAAACTTTAGAGAGAAATTTTTGTTTATCTTGTTTCGACCATTCAGCGGGTGCTTGTTGTGTGACAAGATAATTCACAATGTCAGCGTACCAAGGGGTGTTAGAGATGGATAGAATTTGTTCGTCCGGAAAATAGTCATTGATTTGGGTGTCGTCATCATTTTCGTGCACAATTCGAGAGAGATGGTCAACTACAACATTCTCAGAACCCTTTTTATCTCGTATTTCTACGTCAAATTCTTGAAGAAGAAGGATCTAACGAATCAAACGGGCCTTGGCATCCTTCTTAGAAAGCAAATATCATAAGGCAGCATGGTCAGTGTAAACTATGACTTTGGATCCTATGAGATATGGTCTGAATTTCTCAAGAGCGAAGACAACTGCCAAAAATTCCTTTTCAGTAGTTGAGTAATTCAATTGGGCCTCATTCAAGGTTTTGCTAGCATAGTAAATGACTCGAGGGAGTTTACGATTCGCTGGCCCAAAATGGCCCCAATCGCAAAATCAGAAGCGTCACACATAAGTTCGAATGGCTGAGTCCAAACAGGGGGTTGAATAATGGGAGTTGTGGTCAAGCTTGACTTAAGAGTTTCAAGAGATGTTTTGCAATCATTAGAAAATTCAAACTTGACGTCTTTGGCAAGTAAATTCGAGAGAGGTTTTGAAATTTTCGAGAAATCTTTAATGAATCTTCTATAGAATCCCGCATGGCCAAGAAATGAACGAACATCCTTAACAGACTTAGGAGAAGGTAGATTAGCAATCAAGTCAAATTTGGATTTATCGACTTCAAGGCCATCTTTTGAGACGACATGACCTAGAACTATCCCACTTTTTACCATGAAATGACATTTTTCCCAATTAAGCACGAGTGATTTCTCCTTACAACGTTTTAGGACGAGTTCTAGATGAGTGAGACATTGGGAAAAAGATGATCCGTAGATTGAAAAATCATCCATAAATATTTCCAAGAATTCTTCCACCATATCAGAGAAAATACTCATCATACACCTTTGGAAAGTCGTGGGGGCATTACAAAGACCAAAAGGCATGCGACGATAAGCAAAGGTTCCAAAGGGACAAGTAAAGGTGGTCTTATGTTGATCCTCTAAAGCAACAGGGATTTGGTTATAGCCAGAGTATCCATCGAGAAAACAATAGTACTCATGACCCGCTAAGCGTTCGAGCATTTGGTCAATAAAAGGCAAGGGAAAATGGTCTTTTCGTGTGACTGAGTTGAGCTTTCGATAGTCGATACACACACGCCATTTTGTTTTGTTTTTTGTTGGGACGAGCTCATTACTTTCATTTTTGATTACTGTGACTCCCGACTTCTTTGGTACAACTTGTACCGGACTCACCCAAGTACTATCATAGACGGGATAGATGATGTTGTTGTCTATACATTTGATTATTTCCTCCTTGACCACTTCTCTCATGTTTGGGTTTAATCGCCTTTGAGCCTCACGGGTGGGTTTAGCCTCATCAACTAAATGTATGCGATGTTCCACAATTGATGGGCTAATTCCTTTTATATCGCTCAGTTCCAACACCAAAGCATCTTTATTTTCCCGCAAAATTTCTAAGAGTTTTTCTTCTTGGTCCTCGGTATGATCAGAGGCCAAGATTACGGGAAGAGTTCTTGAGGAGTCTAAGTATGCGTATTTAAGGTCTTGTGGCAAGGGTTTGAGATCTAACTTAGGATGTTCTTGAGTGTTAACTTTGGTCAACATTCCTTGGTTAGATTCAGATGACGAAGGATTGGAGTCAAGAAGTTCATTCAGTTCAGAAATGTATTCAAGTTCATCGAAATGGCAGTCTAAATGGTCAAGACACATTTTCAAGGCTTCAGAAGTGTCATTAGAGGTTTCATCAACTATGGTTTGAATCATGTTGGTTTCATCGGTCTCAAAATCCCTAGGTTGTTTGTTGAGATTGAAGATGCTTAGCTCAATGGTTAGGTGCCCGAAGGAAAGTCGAAGTTGACCGTTCCTACAATTAATGACAACATTTGAGGTTGCTAAGAAGGGCCGTCCTAAAATCAAAGGTATATGAACATTGGGATTTGAGAGAGGCTCTGTTTCTAAAACTATGAAATCGACAGGGAAGTAAAACTGTTCGATATGTATCAAGACGTCTTCGATTATTCCTAATGGCTTTTTGATAGATCGATCAGCTAACTGAAGAGTGATGTTTGTTGGTTTAATCTCCCCTAGTCCAAGTTGACGATAAACAGTATAAGGAAGAAGATTGACACTGGCACCAAGATCGAGTAGGGCACGAGAGATGTGAGTGCTTCCTATTTTGCAATCAATCGTAGGGCAGCCAGGGTCTTTGTACTTGACTGGGGCAGGATTCGAAAGAACAGAGCTTGTATTCGCAGTTAGAAAGGCGGTTTTGGAACATTAGTCGCACGTTTTTGTGTGCACAATTCCTTAAGACATTTAGCATATCGAGGAATTTGTTCAATGGTGTCTAAAAGAGGAATGTTCACATGGACTTGTTTGAAAATTTCCAAAATTTTATCGAAATTCGCCGATTTCTTCTTATTATTGAGTCTATGGGGAAATGGAGCTATTGGTTTTTCGACTCTATGATCAGTTTCATTATTCGAAGAAGAAGGTTTATCCAAGGAAAAAGAAGGTGGTAAGGTTGCAGAAGATGGAATGTTGGTATTGCCAACATTAATTTTCGAAGGTGGGTCGGGTTTGCCGACACTAGGAGAGGAACTGTTGGGATTGCCAACATTTGAGGAAAATTGAGGTTTAGAAGAATTGGCATTCGAAGCCAATGGGTGTTCATCAAGATTTGGCGTTGGGGTCGAGTTATAAGGTTCGCCAGGGTCTGCCACGTTATTATCAATCCTCTTTCCAGATCAAAGGGTTGTAATAGCATTGACTGGATTATGGTTTTCGTCCTCATAAGAATTTACAGCACGAGAGTTATATTTTGGATTCACCTCAGGTTGACTAGGCAACTTTCCTTTCTCATTATTTTTCATTAGTTCTTTAATCATACTCATCATTTGGTCGAGTTTAGCGTCGTGTGAGTTCATTTTAGCTTCGTGAGAGTTCAACTGTTTCTCTAAACACACAATATCTTGTGGTGGTTGAGAAGGTTGAGAGGATTGGTTTGATGATTGAAAGTTGGGGTGCCTATAAGGTTGTTTGGATTGAGATGCTGTTTGAGAGGTTTGAGAAATTGGAGGTGGAGCTTGATAATTTGGATTTGGAATAAAGGGTTGCACGTGAGATGGGTTAGCCGAATTATTGGGGTTTGACCAAGAAAAATTTGGGTGGTTCCTCCAACCAGGATTGTATGTGGATGAGTAAGGATTATTTTGAGCTATATCATTGGCTTGGTCCTGAGAGTAGTAGTAGGGTAGCCCTTCTCCGGCTTGAGGAGTTTGATTTTCTAGGGGAATTTGACTTGGGTCCACGACGTGCACTCCTCTAGTAAAAGTACGAATGGGAACACAAATTGATTCCCACTGCATGTCCTTTTCAGAATAATCTTCTAAGAATTGCCAACCTTCATCGGCCGTCTTAGACATAAAGTCTCCTCCACACATTAATTCTAATTGAGTTCTAGTCTGATAGTGTAGCCCTTTATATGCAATTTGACATAAGTGGTCTTTTAGAATTCCATGGTGAGGACAACTATATAATAGTTGGTTGAATCTTTCAAAGTATTTTGAAAAAGTTTCCCCCTCATTTTTACAAAATTGATTTATTTCAGTTCGAATTTTTAGAGTTTTATGGAAAGGGAAAAACTTTTTCAAGAATGCAGTGACAAATTCATCCCAACTTCTTATGGAATGTTTTGGAAGAGAATTTAGCCATCTTTTAGTGCTTTCAAGTAGTGCAAATAGGATTAGCCTTAGCTTGATCGATTCGTGAGACAATTGTTGCATTTTTGTTGTGGACGCATACAATTCAAATTAATTAGAAATTCATAAGCATTTTCAGACCCAGTAAACTTTGGTACCCCTTGAATAAAAGATTGTTTAAGCTCAAAATTGTTTCCTTCAGCTGGTGGGAACACGATGACAGAGGGTTGAACGGTCCTAGTGGGATAACATCGATCACGAAGAGATAAGGGTCTATCCATTTCGATATTGAAATTTTGAAAATTTTGATTTACTTGATTTTGATCCCCAAAGTTTGGAAAGTTTTGATTCACTCGATTTTGATCCAACTCGGTTGGAAAATTTTGGTTGATTCGAGAACCCCTAAGAGAATTTTGTTGGCTAACACTTTTTTCACTCATTGTTGTTAAATGCACACACACAAAAAAAAATCCTAGACTTAAGGTTGACACAAGAAGCCCCTAATCAAAATAAATAACGAACACAAGTGTATCTTATTAGTTGATAATCTCGATATGAAGGGGGAAGAGAGTCTTATGGACATTCACGTATAGTATAAATACTAAGGCATACGACTAATGTTTTACGGGTAGTATGCAACCTCTTTTGCTAGAAGTTCAATAAATTGAACTAATATATATCCGCGATCAAATCTTTGAGAAGATCAATTTCACAACATACACTCTTGTAATTAAATATTTTGCAAATTAAATTAAATAAATAGATTGAAAAAGTTAATTTTCTAGAATGTCGAAGAATTTCTAATGTAATACGTATCACCGTCCTTTACAAAAGGAATAGAATGAATTCCACATAGCAAAATAAATTTTTAAATCTAAGAATTTTAACCCAATTTGTTTGTCCTATTGAGCTTGAATTTTGCTCCTAAGGCCAACATCTAATCAATTTTTAATTAGGTCCAGGGAGTATGCAAATGACTAAATTTAATTGTTTTGGAGCCAAGGAAAGGTAATGACCTCCTCACCTTATGTTTGTTAGGGCAGTGCTCATAACTAAATTTATTTCAGAATGCAGCCAAAACAACAATCAAACACAAATAATTGCAGAAATTAAAAGAATTTTACAAGCAAGCCGCTGCCCCTGTAGAATTTTTTTACAAGCAATGTCTATATTTTTTTCTTTGCAGCAGAGCACCTGTAGATTTAAAGAAATTTACAGTGGGGTATGGCAGTCCATCCAGAATAAATGAGCAATGCTAGCTAATCAACTCCGCTGCTTCGTTCGCTTTGCTTGACTCTGTTCTGGTCCTTGTTTCTTTTCCTTTGAGTGGTTTTTTTATTGGAATATAATAAACAACTAAGAAGCACAAGAAAAATAAAATAAAAAGAAAACTAAACTAAAAAAGAAAAGCAAAACACTAAACTAAAAGAAATATAGATTGTTTTACAAACCAAGAACACACACTCAAGGGAAAAGGGGCGCACCCAACTAGCCAAACAAACCCCGGCTAAAACAAACTAATACCATGGCAAAATAAAATCCAAGACATAATCAGAGAAGAAACAAATCAACACGCCTTGACCACACAGTAAATAAATCATGGTCCCCTTCCTATTCTTCCAGAACAACGCAATTCCTAAAAAAAAAATTGCAGTTAAACCGAGCACAGCTCTCTCGTCCCCCCTTTCCTCTCTATTCTTTTTTTCTTTTTCTGTTCGAAATTGAGTGGTTCTGTGTGATTCAAATTGGGGTATTCGGTAATTTAGGGTTTCGTAATTCTGGTGCGATTCAAGTATGGGTGTTTTGAATTCGAATAGGGCTTTTGCTGTAGTCGGAGAGATGTATGGGGGTGGAACTGTGATGCTGGAATTAGGTTTGGGATTTGTTGAATTTGCGTGAACTGTTGGAGTTTCAAATTGAATCGGGTTACTTTGAATTGGTGATGGATGGATGAAGATGATTGTCGTGAATTTGATGTGGCGGATTGTATGTGGAATGACCTGCGTTGGAGCTGGGATGCGTGAGGATGGCTGAAATGTTTTGGTGTGAGCAGGGATGTGGAGTTGTTCAAACTAGGACGATGATATTTGCAAGGAATTGTTGGTGAGATGTAGAAGATGCTGCAGTTTGATGAAGATTGTAAAGGGGCTGTTGGCACAAGACAATGATCAGGTTTGAACGGTGTATGAAATTGGTAGCTATTGGTTGAACGATGAAGAAAGGAGTGGTTTGAGTGATGAAGTTAGGTTTTGGCTTTTGTTTTGTCGAGGCATTGTGAATGGGTGTGGTTTAACAGCTGTTCGAAGTGGTTGGTTACTGGAAGTTGATGACCAGTGGTGAGCGGAAACTGGATGAGGGTTGAATTAGTATCAGTTTGGAGACGTGAAGACCAAAAGGGGATGTGGTACAGATGTTGAAAGTTTGAGGATGCAAACGTGGTTGAAGATGGATGGGCAGATGGCGTTGTGAAGTGATTCGATTTGGGTTTTGTAATTTTCGAATCGGGTACTTTTTTTTAAGGAAAGAAATCAGGTTGAAATGCAAAGGTAAGAAGGGAAAGAAATGAAGACAAAAAAGAAACTGAATAAAAATGGGCAAGTTTTTTTTCTGTTTAGTTGATGGCAGTACCAATCAATTTGATAAACCAAATCACTAAACCAGATATTTTTCTGTATATTAAAGAAAACAAAAACAGTAAAAACAATAATAAAAACTAACATGAATCAAAATTTAAAAATAGTAAAATTTAATCATTACCTCCCCGGCAATGGCGCCAAAAACTTGATTGACGCTAGAAAAGCGTGATATTTTAAATAATTACTGCAAGCTTACAGGTGTGTAGCATACAGGTCGAACACAAGGAGGAAAAACTAAAAATGATTATTTATATATTTTGGTGGGCGAGTTAGACAAATTTTCGAGGTTGGTTTTGAAAGCAAATGAAATTGAAACTGCAATTAAACTATTATTGAATTGAATCAGATCTGAATCTAATCAAATCTATATTCAATCCAATTGACCTAAGGAAGCAGTAAAAAGAACGGAAATTGAAATTGCAGAAATTAAAAATAACAACAGGAATTGAAACTTAGGATTACCGCTGAATCTAATCAGACGGTCAATCATTAATGAAAAGGTGTGCAAAATACAACTAGTACTCTACCAAACCTAATTGTGTAGATGGCACTAGTTGCTATGAAAATTAAAATACAGAAAAATAAAAGAGAACTAGAAGCTTTATTGATGAAGAAGAAGAGAAAATAGGATACAGAATAGGATGGTGGCTACAATGGCATTACAAGGGTATTTATAGGAGATAACCAAACCCTAACCCTAACCCTAATACAATGATAGATGGGCCTTAGGGAATTCACAAAAGAGTTTACAATGAGAATCTCAAATGGGCCTTAGTTAAATCTATTAAATTTTTGGCCTTTCTTCTTTTCCTATTGGTTCTTTGACAAGCCTCCCTTGATTTGAGATGTGCATGGCCTTTTTATCAATCATTTTCTTGTCCAACAGCAACCAGATGTGGGATCTTCATCTACAATTCTTCAAAATGTAAATATATAACAATCTGATCTCCATTTCTCTACTTTTCTGGTTGCATGTGGGCTGGTTTGGAATATCTGTAAAAGCAACAAAACAATACCGAAGTAATATTTTTTTATATACAAAAGATAAGATATAAGAGCATAAAATAAACACATTTCTATGTTAATCAACAAATAAGACGCTTCTCCTACAATCATTAGGTATGATTGACGAAAAAAGGGAAGAAGCTGACCTGCGAGCTGTGGCACATCGACGACGAGTAGCTCGATATTATAACAAAAAGGTTCAGCCTAAGGACTTCGACTTTTGCGACCTTGTCTTAAAACGAGGCTTCCCGGCTCCTGTTCATATGACCTAAAGTGGAAAGGACCTTATTTCATCCAACAAAAGCTTAATAATGGAGCCTTCAGGCCAGCGATTGTTGATGGCGAGCCTTTTCAAAGAGCATGGAATGCTGAGCATTTATGGTGTCATCTCTCTTAAAGATTTTATTTTATTTCGTTTATTCTAAGTACTGTAATAAGTCATGTTCTACCGCTTGCTATTGTTTATAAATAAAGGCTCTTTTCCGTGCTCCATTCTACTGCTCTTTTTTACTTTGACTATGTGTTGTGATTTGACCGACTTAAGTCAAAGTACGAATGAAGGGAGTGACGAACTCCCCAACAATGTCCATTGGCTCATGTTTTGATGAGCCACCCCAAATCTATGAGTGACCGGACATGGGAATAACTAAATGCGAGCTAGATATCGATGCTCAACATGGAGATCCCCACTTTGCAGACCAATGTGAGGGAATGATGCCTGCATAACGTATTCAACTCTTTCTCGTATTCCGATGGGATGATTATGAACAATGGGGGTGTGAGCTGACTATCCCAAACGGCGGCCTTTGCCCTTGACGAGAGGTAAAACGACGATGCCTGGACAAGCGTGACCCGACCACTTTCCCAACTAACTCTATTCCTCAGAGTTTGGAATGGAGTACCAACTAAGTTCGAGTTTGATATCGACATTCGAATCAGCGGACCTCACTTTATAGATTAAAGTGTGGGAATGATGCTAAGGCGAATGACATGACCGCTCGCCCAGCTAACTCTAACTCTCATGACTTGAGAAAGAGTATAAAACTACGGACAAGTGTGATAGGTGCACCCACACTAACGACAACTTGATCCCAAAAACTGTAATCCTGGTGATTAAGGAGAGCATATAAAAGTATTTCATGCCTTGACATGAGGCCACCTAGCTTACAAATTTAATCCGGGTCGATCTCGGGAAAGTATAAAGGAACGGATGCTCAAACAAATTTAAACATATCCCCCAAAGACACTGGGGATAAGTATAGGCTAATAAACTAACTTCGATCATAATTCAGACAAATCTTGTGGTTCAAAGTTAATTGGGGGCACCTAAGCTATGTCCCCGAACTTTGGTTATGATTCTGATAACAAGTTATTTATTACTTGACTTAGTAATACTTAATTTACTTGAGTTAGTAATACATAAACTTGCAATCAAATAACATTATTCACATCGATGGAAACTTTGTTTACAAATGCAGGTTTATACAAGGAAAACACGTGAGGGCTGCACTTGCAAGGACATCCAAAGGGCCTAAAACGATGCAAGGAAAAAGATCATTAAGCCTGAGGTGGCTTATCATTGGTATTCTTTCCCTCCTCCATCTCCTTCTTCTTTTGCTCAGCCAATTCTAATCCTCAACTGTCATGGGGCCTTTGTTTCTTGAATTTGCCACCGGAGGATCCAAAGTGTCCAGAAAATGGCGCATCATGCTTTCTTTTGCTTTGATTCGTCGAGATGAGAGAAGGAGTTTCTATAATTGACGAATCTGCAGTAGGAGGGCGATAAATTGGAGAGGCTTGACAAGAAGAGGCCCATAAATTGGTTCAACTTTAAAGAAGAGAAGTTTACCCTCATCTCTTGCTTTCATCTCTGGGAGGGTTAGTGGACCAGTTTTGTCAGAATCTCCAATGAACACCACTTTCTCCTTCTTCTGGTTGAGCATCCTTTCCATCTAACCACTTTAAAATGTCAATCATCTCCTCATCCTTGCCTGGTTTGATGGCAGGGGTCCCTTATTGCTCCTCAACTACTTTGGTCTCTAACTCAGTGGTAGTCTTCGCTGGTGTACCCATAGTAGGAAGATCAACAATTAGACCAGGCATAATGGTGTGATTCCCGACAAAAAGCCATGCCACTAGGCGATGAGTCATGAGTACTTTCTGAAATTGGGGGGAGAGAGAAGAGAGATACCATCGACTGAACAATCCTTCGGTGTGGCAGGAGTCCAAGCTTCTAGAATAGGAGTAGAGGTTTTCCCGAAAATAAAAGTGGATCGTCTTGACTATATTCATCCACATTTCCCGAAGACTGAGTTGAGAGGAGAGGAACGACTGACTGACCAACATTACGATCACTTGCAGGCTGAATAAGGGATGCATTACCTTTATTTGCACTGAGTTTCCCTTCCATGGTTGATTTTCCCTTAAGCTCATACCGCAAGGCGTCCTCCGCTTCCTTCAATAGCTTCTTTCCCTTAGTCAATGTCTTGGCTCATCACCTCGTAAAAACTGGGTCATCAACGCTTCCTCATCCAATGAGTGCCCAGCTACAACCCTCATTTCCTCTTCCATGAATACCTACCAAGCATCCAAAGTTCGTGGATAGTCATTAACCCAAGAAATATACCTGTTATGAAGAACTCAAGCGAAAAACTTAAGCATATTATTACCAAATTTTTGACGCATATCGTCTATTTTCGCTGCCTGGCCAGTTTTAAGAGTTTGGATCTCGATTTCATGTTGAAGCTGGGAGTTGGTGGAATTCTCTATCGCAGCATTGGCGTTATCTTCTGTTTGTTTTTTGCCACTTTAGAAGCGATAAGCTGAGCTTTATGGTTTTGCACCTCCAGTTCCAGACATCCCTTATCATTTCTTTGACTCTCATTCTCAACATTGAGAGACACGCATTGCTGCCCACTAATTTTACATCGTGCAAAGCCGTCCTTATAGGGAGTGACCAACGATCAAGTTTAATACAAAGTTGATCGGTTTTACTCTCCAAGTCCCTCTTGGTTTTGTCAAACTTTTCTTTAAGAGTGGCCAGCTCAGCCTCGCACTCCTCCAAGTCTTTCCTCGTTGACGCAAGATTGTTCTTTTCACAATCCCATTCCATTCACATCCCTTCAATTTTAACCTCCATGGCCCTGATAACTTCAGATAAAGTCCTTGAATACATATACATTTCATCATACTGAGTTAAAAAAAATCAATATCTGACCTAACCTGATTGCTGAAGTTTTTCGGGAACAGTTGAAGATTAGGAACGAATTTAATGCGAGCAAAGAGAAGATGGGGAAATTCTTCCTTAAGTTCCTTGACCCTTTTAGCGAAGGTCTTTTCTTGAGCTAACGAAATTGATATTTGAGGGCTCTTATCAGGACGTCTGGTAAGGGCACCAGGGTCTTGTCCACGAGAACCAGTTGAGTGTAACTTTCGAGGAGGATCAATGGTAAGTCTTGGGTGAGAGAGCCTAGTTTGAGAGTGTTCAGTGGTGGTCTTTCCATCACCACGAGAGGTCTTGTCTTGAAAATGGGCGTAAAGCGGTGTTTTTCCATTTCACGCTCTTTATCTTTTCCTTTTCTCGGGATACCTCCTTCTCTTTCTCCTTTTTATCATTCCTCTTCCTGTAATTATCTCTGTTCTCCTGCTCTTCTCTTTCCTCCCTCTCTCGTTCCCTCGCCTCTCATCACTTTCTCGCTCTTGCTTTCCTTGATAAGGAGTCAGACCACCCGGGCCACCTCTTTTCAAGAGGGAGCCAAAACAGTCATAATATTTCACACCTTTCTTTATGGCATCTGCAATATAAAAAGAAGATACCTTAGTAAGGACTTAGCATACGCAAGAGAAAATGGTGTTGTAACCTGCAGTACTTGTGATGTGTGTGTCCTAGGTGACCCCCCAAACGGACCAGAGCCAGGAGTTTGGCTTGTGGTCGTTGCCTCTTTGGATTCGACGGGAGTTACGTCTTCCCCAGACTTAGGGAATAATGAGGCAGAATCCATATCTTGGGAAGAAAGGATTTTTTTCGAAATATCCAAATCTTGTAAGCCCCGATAGGGGGAATCCACTTCTTCTGCTCGACCACCCTGAGCGGTAGAGGGCTCTTTCCTTACAGCAGAATCCCAGGACAGGAATCCCGAGGTTCCTTCTCGAACACTTTTTCGGGAGATCTCTTTTTCTTCCTTCTCATTAGACCTTTTCGAGGATTAAGCAGGTTAGCTTCCTACAGTCTTCCCTTTCGCCGAAGAGCAAGTTGCAATAGCCACGTTCCCTCTGATTAAGGTTGAACAGACCAACCCTTCGGTTGAAGGCACATTAGTAGTAGCAAATGAACTCTCCCCGATTAAGGGCATGCTTATCCATGGAGCAGCTACTGGTGGGACTCGCTTCCAAGAGATCCTAAAGTCCTGCCGATGTCGAGAAGGTGATCGCGATGTAGAAGTGCATTTGTCAAACACCTCTTGACACTTTAATCCTTTTGTTCAAGACCGGCTAGAATATTCATATGCTTTTGGAACATCTTGCCAATCGACATAGCTAGCTTATCACCTGCCGAAAAGTAGTTGATGTAAGAAATCTTTATGTGACCAATTTAATTGAGATACAAGACTTATTGCATTTAAGCCATCTACGGGCACATCCCGGTTGTTGTGGAACATAGAACCATTCATGTCCGATGTCTCCCTATTTACTGGGCACTTCCACAATAATCTTTTTTCCATAGGCAAGTTCAAAGAAAAATAAGGAGTATGATCTTATCTATGCTTGAAATTGAAGAGATATACTATATCCTCAAACATTGGAGCCTAACAAAGGTACTCCATGTATAGAACATACAAGGACATCAGGTAGCATAAGCGATTGGATGAAGTTGCATTAGTCCCAACCTCATACGCCTCAGGAAGTCAACGATAAAGGGATGGAACGGAGGAATGATGCTACAGTGCACATTTGACATGTCACCATCATAAAGCCTTTTGGTGTTTTGTGAGGGATTTTTTTTGGGAATCCGAATTTCACTCTAAGGAATGTTATTCTTAGCACTTTGTCTCTTTAACTACTTTTCACTCATTGTGCAACCACTGCTCCACCTGCAGCTTCTTCTTCCCCGTAGGATGATGGATTTTCTTTTTGAATATGAGTTTCGACCTCAAAACGGGGATTGTGATTAGTCTCTGATTTAATAGAAGAGTCATTCTCTAAGTTTGGGCGAGGAGGAAGAACCTTGCCCCTGCTGGCTCCATAGTCCTGTATCTGCCAGTCATTTTGGTTATGATATTCATGAAAGACTACTAGTTAGAAAATTATGACCATTACCCCTTAGTGTGTATATTACTGTATGTGTGTGTGCAGTGGAAATGTATGGAAATGATAGTAGAAATAAGAAGCATTAAAAGTAGAAGCATGCTTAAGTTTAAAAAGTCCAATTCATCATCAACTTTCAGTTTGTACGGCCGAGGCACTATCCTAACTGTCCAGAGTATGTAGGCAAATTGGGTTATTTGATAATGGAATGGAAACTTGTTTTTAATCCTAAGTATAGGGTTGAATAGTCACGGTTCGATCCTTTTTGTTTGATTCCTTCCGGGTCGATGTCTCTATGTTCAAAGAACCCGGTTGTGACCTATTTTAACGAATGCAAACAACTCTAAAATTTCAATTCGACTAACCGAATCACCTGTCTGAGAACTAGCAAACTGCTTCCCCAGCTTATGTCACTTCCTTTGGGCGGGTATTCTTTGGCTCGAACAGTATCTCCATCGACCCACAGCTTGGCTCCATCTTTAGAGCTTTTGGGTCGTTTGCCATTCCTGGTCGAACCCAATGTTATAACCTTTTTATTTTGTACCTCCTCACCGAATAGGTTCAACCCATGCCTCCATAAATCCGCACATTTTGACATCTCCACTCCATTACTCCAACCCCAGGGGTATTAGGGTCGACTGCCTTACTTCTTTGACCCAAAGTTGATTTCCTCTTCTTTCTCTGCCCATCAGCTTCTTGGGACCGCACACTTACCTGTCTAGATCCACTTCCTCCACATTATCCATTTCCCACACTAACCTTCTTATTCCATTATATTTTCTTGAGATCTGCGGTTCCCATCCATCTTCTTGCCCGAAAACAACTCCGTTTCTTATTCGTCCCTCGTCGCTCCTCCATGAGCATCGCTCATGACCGCTGTCTCGCGGTCCAACCTGCAACTTCGGTGAACTCATCAACGACTAATCTGACCATGGATCACGTCAGATACAGATGAAAACAAGAAGAAAAAGGGGAAAATGGATTTACAACCTAAATCATGTGAAATATAGGTCTAAAACAGGGAATGGGCGAATCGATCCCTACCTAAGGTTAGATCGGAAGGGATGTTGTTTAATTTCGATGAGATTGATTCTTGGTTTCTTGGAGTAAAGGTCGGGATCAGGAGGCAGTAAAGTTAAAAGTAAAATAATGAAGGTCGGCTAGCCTTTTATAGTAAAACGAGGGGACTCTTTATATTCCCTTGATATGATGATTCATAATAAGTTTTGGACAAACTTATTGACCCAGAGTATTCACTGAGCCGAACGGTTTATCAAACTGGAACGGGTCGATCCCTACTGTTCCCCAGGTCGGTATCGACCCCAAGAAGCTAATGGCAGGATTGTTGACATACGATTCTGGATAAATTGTTTGAAGGTTTCCGTGCTGACTTGCCCATAGTTTTCTGATCTAATTGGACCAAGTGCTCTATTGGCGTAAAGTGACAACGTCGTTTGATAACGACATAAATGTGCGACTTCACATTTGGGAGCTGACGACTGCAGACAGAATGATCTGGGTACAAAGATTACAAAGCACACCCCGTTTACAATGAAACGTACTTTAGGGGGAAAAATTTTGACCATCTTTTTGGCAAGGCCGTCAAAATCACATATATGCCAGAAATCGTGGTTGAATCATCATGAAGAATAGTCTCGTTTCGACCAATAAATTGGCTTGATCAGGGGATAGTTAGACCCCCAAAGCAAATTCAAGTGCCAAACACGAATATGATTTGGAAAAACCTTTAAGTCAACTAAGAAGTTGCCGACCCAATCCATTTCCACATATGCCAAGTGCCGAATGCCCATCAAAGCCCAGCTCGACAAACATTTGAGACGACCAAGACATAGGCGACCCAAATCCAAAGCCACTTCACAAGAGACAGGAGTACGATATGGAAATGATTCGGTACGAACAACATTCGGTTCGATCGTGTAGAACCAAGCCTGTTTCTACGCAAAATATCTTCTTGAAGACTTGATCCAGCTCCGATTTAACTGCTTCTAGCCTTCCAAGAATGTAAGATCGGCAACCACCTGTCAATGTATAGTCGTGGTGGACCTTTCCATATAAAAAGAATGCTTCTTCAGCTTTTCCATCAATCTTGGATGAGCGACACGTGTCCTAATCGACCCGAGCACTATAACACCTATAAATAGCCTCCCAAAACTTCAAAGAAGAGATTTTTTAGGCCATTCTCTTGTTGCTTTACTATTATTACAACATAATACTCGGGAATATCCATTTAAATCATCATGTGTAAGCAAAGTCTTAATATAATCCAAAGATTATTAAGTGGATGTAGGCTTATTAATGCCGAACCACTATAAATTTGTGCGTGATTACATTTCTCCTCATTTACATTTATTTATCTTCACTTTTATTCTCTACATTCTTATTTCTTCGGTTTATGCCACACTTTTTGGTGTCAATAATATAACTTCCTCAATTTGGATTATATTCATGTCAATCCTATTCTCAATTATTTTCTAATTGTTGTACTTTGATGTATGTTTGAAATCACCTATTGACATGCTTTTTTGTCAAAGATATCACATGTCAAGTATTTGGTGAGCGAGGCGCTCAAGCGTTAAAAAGTATAAAGCAGTTGGGTCGAAGTCGCGTCGCAAATGCAAGAAGACCCAAAGCCTCAATCAGGTGGCCTCTGTAGGGCCCAATGAACTCTTAGTCGAGCCATGCTCCGAGCCAAAGGCGAGCCGTCAAGCGGGTCTGGGCGCAACGCCGGTGGGGGTCTGGGGCCCCACGGTCTCGGCGGCGATCAACCTAGCCCGTTAGGTCGAAACTATGGGCACCGCCCGATTCATTTGATTTTCTCTTTGCCGGAAGCCCAGATGCCTTTAGTTTAGACTCATGAAAACTCAGATTCCTTCACTTTGCATTCAGGTATTTCAACTCCCTCGACAGTATGATCCCAATGTCATTCTCTATCAATTTCGAACCTCTTCAGGGTGCTCGAAATTTCGTACCCCCTGGTGGGGTTAAAATTTCGCACCCTACCAGGGTGTTCGAAATTTCGTACCCCCTTGGTGGGGTCGAAATTTCAAAACCCCTGATGGGGTCGAAATTTCGAACCCCCTGGGGGGGTCGAAATTTCGAACCCCCCTGGTGGAGTCGAAATTTCGAACCCCCCTGGTAGGGTCGAAATTTCAATCCTCACTGGTGAGTTCGAAATTTCGAACCTCCTGGTAGGGTCGAAATTTCAAACCCCACTGGTGAGTTCGAAATTTCGAACCCCCAGGTGGGGTCGAAATTTCGAACCCCACCTGTGGGTGTGAAATTTCAAAGCCTCCCAAGGTGGGGTGCGAAATTACGAACCCCGCGCTAGGGGGTGCGAATTTTCTATATATGGCCTTGTTTTGGGTGCGAAAATTGGCTTTGGTGGGTCCCGCTGTTCACTTACTCCCACCTAACCTTCTCCTATAAATACCCCAAGTCTTGGCCTTCAAAAGGATCCTTCTTCCTTGGAATTTTTGGACCTTGAGAGCTCCAAACACTCATTAATGGCTTCCAACACCTTCACCATGGCCATTGGAGATGGAATGGACAATTAAAACATGGCATACATGTTTTCCTTCAACACTTGAACATTAACAAGGATTGTTATGCTACTTTTGAACTTCATGGACATGAACACTAAACTTGGATATTATTGACCAAGTCAACGCTTCTCAACGAAAAAGAAGAAGGGTAATTTAGTCAAGTGTAGAACAAACATATATTTTGTTATTCTATTGTAACGCTTTGAACATAACTATTGTCCGAACTTGTACAACCTTGTAATCAACCAAAGATATGATGAATAAGGATTATAAAGTGGATATAGGCGTTAGTCCCGAACCACTATAAAAGTTGTGTCTCCCTGCATTTGCATACTTTACTGCTTATTTGGATAATTGTTCACACATACACATTTGGGTGTTGGCGTGCGATAATTTTGCCCGTTAACATCACCCTTAGAAACTTCCTGAAAATATGTTGAACTTTACTTCAAAAATCAGTACGAAGCAAATTTGTGCACCTGTAGAAAGCGCGATCATCTCGACCAGAGTGTGGGAGGGTCGACCCTATGAGAGATTAGATCGAGCATTGGGTCTCCTAAGCTTAATGCTAAGTCAATTTAGCATATAGAAAATTTATGCCAGTTCGAGCTCTTGTTTTTGCATCGTACTCCTATGTTATAAAATTTTAATGTTTTAGTTTGATGCATGTTTCCACTATGTTTTGTGATGATTCTGATATTGTTTTGGAACTAGTTTCAAAAGGCTATTTACTCTATATCAAGGAACAAACGTTTACATCAACCTATTACATAGATTAATAGTCTTCTTGTGTTTTTTAGTGTGCTGAGTTCATTGAATTCTATTTATTTTAGTGATATTGTGCACGCATTTTCCCTAAAGTGATTTCATAAGAATTTCTGAATAAACATTTTGCAAAATAAATTTACAAAATTATATATGTATATATATATATATATTTAGAAATATTTTATATGTAAATATTTTTCATTATAAATTGATTTTATTACAAATGATTTCTAAAGTGTTTTCGAACATAGCTTTTACACTCGTCTACTCGATTAAGTATTTCCTATATAAAATCAAACGTTTTAGTGCCCTTTTAGAGAACGAGAATGCGACCTAAATGATATAATAAACCACGTGGTATGGGACGCGTAGGTTTTCTATATCCGTTAATTCCAGAGTTTTCAACTGAAGCTACACTTATGTGAAGTTGACTAACTAGTAGTAAACCAACAAATGAGAACATGTGATATGGGATAAACTATTATCACTGTTTGGGTTACTATTTGGGGTTTTGTGATACATTCTACAATGTTTTCGGTACTTGGGTTGTTGGGTCATATTTGAGGTTGTAGCGTCTCTTAATCTATACATTGAGATGTTGGGTCCTATTTAAGGGTTTTGGGTCTCTTAGTTTATTCAATGGATTGTTAGGTCCTATTTGAGGCTGTCGGGTCTCTTAATCTATTCAATAGGCTGCTCGGGCCTATTTGAGGCTGTTGGGTCTCTTAATAAATAGTATTTGGCAGGTTGTTGATCCATTTATTGGGTTGTTGGGTCCTATCTTAGATTTTTGATGCTTTTATAGACTTCCTTACTTTGATTTCTAAAGTTTAGATGATTTTAAATGTTTTCACCATTACCGTTGATGTGGATTTTTTATCTATATAGCCTTAGATCTATAATGTTGCTTATGTAGGGTAATCCTGTTATTTCTATTTGTATTAGGGATATGCATTTATATTTTTTTATGTCACATAATAGACTACACATATATTTGTATTGGGTCCTATATTTGTTGCTTATCATGTGGCAATATGATAAGTGAAAAATATATCGTGTTATTTGGGTCTTATATTTACTGCTTATGTTAGAAAACAAAATACACATATATTGTTCCTGTTGAAGAATGGAGTTTTGATGACAATAACCTTATTTCAATTATCATTGATTATAAAATATATACTAACATCTTTATTTAAAATATTGTAACGGCCCGGAATTTTTGACGTTTTAAAATATGAAACTTTATTTGAAGTGATATAAGAAATTTATACTTGTTTACAATTTGGAACATAGCCTATTTTAATTTGGGTTTAGGTTGATTTTTGTATGCGTAAATTTAAGAATTTGGTATTTGAATCTAAGTTTTTTGATTTAAATCAAATGTTGGTAACATTCTTAAAACTATTGAATTTATTATTTGAAAAAAAAGAAAATGAAGTCAGTAAAGGGAAGGAAAGGATAATACAGTTAAAATGGAAAAATTCAAAACAAGTTAACCGAACAAAAGAAAAGAAAAAAAAACAGTTTAAAACACTTGTCTTCTATCATGTGAGAGGTGCTACACGTGTTATTGAATTTCTGGGAATTTTCACGCGTGTCCCCTTCTGTTTTTCACTATGTTTTATATCCGTCCGTCTCTTTTTTCTTTCATCAGCACTTTTCCCCTTTCATTTTAGCTCTGCCGAATTTCCATTCCTCAGCAAATGTTTATCCCCAAAATCGATTTTCCGCTAAACCAAACTTCCACAAATCAAAATCAGTTCAAACAAAATAATGTCCATCGGAATCAATTCGTTCCTCTCCGCCAAGTTCGATCCCTTCCGCCGTTAATTAAAACCGCAGCCATCGAGATTTCCACCTCGACCTGAATACCACAATCGCTTGTTGTTGTTCCTTCCCCTCACCGTTCGTACCCAGCTCCGTCTTCGCAGCACCCACCGGTGCTCTTCCGTTTCAGATCCAAGCACGCAAAACGAGACCCTCACAGCTCTCTCCCGTTGACTGTTGCGAACGTTGGACACCCCTTCTCGAAGCCGACGCCACCAACAGATCAGCCTGCGCCATGAAGCCATGGTTCTCCTCGCTAGCGCCACCTGAACGCCTTCGCTGACAGCAAGCTTTTCCCAGAATAGATGGAGGCTGGCTCTTACAGGACCGGTAGCCACCACCGGACGAGCCGCCGATGCCTCGACCAAACTCCAGCACCCTCTTTGATGATTGAAAGTAAGTCCTCTTACAGATTAACCTTTTTCCAAGTCCGCCACATCGATCTCACTAAGTGTAATGGTTGCTTGGCCATGCTACTTTTGCTTCCTTCCCTTTTCTCTTCATACATCTGTGTTCTTGCATATTTGACTTAAGACCCTTGCATGATTAAGTTAGCTACTGGAAATGTCGACATGCATTTCCTTTTGTTAGTCTTGCATGTTAAATAACTTGATTCACAGTAGAAGTCTTGCATAACTTGATTTACAGTAGAAGTCTTGCATGTTTAAATAACTTTATTTATAGTATACGTCTTGCATGTTTAAATAAAAGGATTTACAGTACTCATAATTGCATGAACTTGTTACCCTTAGTTATTTGGTTCATGCATGCCTTTTTAAGTCCTTGCATCCATGTTCTATACATGCATAAGTAAAAGCTTTGTTCAACTCATGCATGCAATTCCTATTGCATAGTCTATTGCACTAGGTCCATGAGTTTCATCCTCTCTGTATGTTTCATGCATACCACGTTTGAAACCATATTTGAGTTTGTGGTTGTAGTAAGCATCATAGCTTGTTATATTTGGACTTCAGTCCATTTTTTTCCCCATTACTGTACTTCACTTTAAACTTGGGTACTGACCTTTTATATTGGCGCCCATGAGTCACGATACTTCATTAGTATACTTCAGCCTTGCGTGTCTTTATCATTTCCCGACCTTGATTTGTCCTGCGCAAGACTATGGGACCCTTTGAATATTTGGAACCTGTCACCGCCTTCTATTCTTGGCCATGCTTGTATACACACCTGCGAGTCAAGACCTTGCTTGCCTTTCCATTTTTTATATTTGGCCATAGATATTTACTGTAATGTTTGTTACATATGCTTGGTTATTATTTCGATAGTCCACCACTAGTACACTCGGATTATTTTAACAAATTGGTTGGGATAAAACAATTATATTTAGTGTTTATCGAAGTGTGCTAACTTGAAATAAGTTTAATCCTGACTCGGGTGTTTTGTGTATTTTGCATGGGACACTCGGGTCAGGCCCCAAGTGTTCCAGGTTTAAGGATATCAGCTCGCAAATTGGAGAGGAACGTGAAGACGACACGTAGAGACGTAAACGCGCTAAGCTCGTCAAAAGTAAAGTTTTATTCTTTTAAGGCTATGTAAGAAATTTTGTATTCATATATAATTTTTCCGCTGTGCAAATTTATGTATAAACTCTGTGTAATGACCCGGATTTCGAGCGACTTTGGTTATTGACATAAGCACGATGTCGATAACCAAAACACCGAAAAATCCTGGTAATTAGTGAAAGAAATTAGAGGGTGAGGAAAGATAAGATAGAAACTTAGAATAGAAGAAGAAGAAGAACACAACATTAGAGTAGCACGAATCTCACAGCGGAACGAATAACATATAACAGATAACATATCTTTGAAATAAAAGATTTATATGTATACAATAACATTATCAGAGTACATCACTTACAACACAGCGGAAATAACTATAGCTATATGATCCTGAAGCCTCCTGCTCCAGCTCTTCAACTATATCTGTAAAATCCTGACTACTTGACTGCCCATACAAATTTAGGCACCCAAGAGTTTAGGGAAAACAACAAAATAAACTCCGGGTCAGTCATGGGACTGGTGTGAGTAAAACAGTTTAAAAACAGTTCAACAAGTAAACGATATCTCATAAGACCACGCCGCATAATAGAACGGGTTTTTCCCTTATGAGAATCCAAATATCTTTATATCAAAAACCTTTTGATATTATAATAATGTCTATCAACCACAACTATAATAATCATCTAGTAGAAACGCTTTCATGTCACGTTCTACATATATAGTATACAGTCAAAACCGCAAGCATGTATTGGGTAATGGATTTCCAACTATGACAAGGTATGGAACCACCTTTCGCTAGTGTACCTCTAGAGAGGAATACACTGGGTTCAACAAGAACATCTTGCAACCCGGCCACACATGACCGACCACTCATTTCGCTTGAGTGTATCGAATGTATATCACCAACAGTTGGGATCAGCAACCGTTTTCCCGAATGGGACAGCATCAACAATAGATTTTTAGAAGTAAATGAAACTCTAGATCAGGTGATTATAAACCCTACATCGGTGCGACCGACTTAGCCATGCTGCCTGCCCGATTTCTGTCATTTACCGGATGTTAAGGCTATAAGCTACGCTTTATCATCACACCAGATTCACTTTGAATGCCACATCGTCAAATCCATCAAATCACCGATTGATGTCCTCAACCATACATTACGCGTTAGCTAAAAGAAGTTTCCTTCTCCGCTTCCACTCTTGGTACAGTTGGAGAAATCAATATACGTGATCGTCTGGAAATGTTCTGTCAGACATCCGTCCATACAAGTCATCCAGGAATAGGATTAACCGAAGGCACTATTCTGTAAACAGGATAGCCCTTGCATAACTCCGTCTTCAATTATCTTTGGCATATATGATTCACAACGCTTATGCCAATACAGAGTGGTTCTTTGGATAATAATCCAACCGGTCTCTCCATATTAACAACGTTAAAATGGTCAAAACTTCGATAGTCTGTGATTTAACTATCGAAGAAAAACATGCAACCAACGATATTATTTCCAAATGGAAATTTATATCGATCAAACATCATTCAACTTTTATCTCTTTATTTCATAAATTTACTTATCTCCTGTTTCCCTATATTCAATATTTCTTATTTTCTACATTTGGAAAATATACGTTATTAACAATGGAAAACATTTCCATTTCTTGTTTTCTTTATTAGAAAACATTTCTGGTTTCTTACTTGGAAAACATTTCCAAAGTTTCTTCATTGGGCTTAGACAGATGTTTAAACAAACATTGCTATGCCAACCCAAACCATTTCCTTTACTGTCGAACCTTAACTATTCCTTAGTTAAAAACGAAGCCAATCAAGTTGGGGTAGAATTACCTCTCAGACCTTAACTGAACAACATTTCTAACTTTGAAATTAGCAAAGTTCACTTTATATTCCATTTACTAACTTCCTTACTTAACCCTCCTTCGAATAACTATATTCGATTGACTCTTATCAATTAACTCTATTGGACTAACACTATTTATTTACTCATTTCACTTACTCTTTTCGAATAAACTATATTCGATAATTCCTTTTACTTTCTATTCGAATAACTATATTTGATTAACTCATTTGCTTCTATTCGAATAACTATATTCGATTTAACTCATTTGCTTCTATTCTAATCGATTAAACTAACATTGATTAGCTCCTTTGCTTTAACTCTAATCGATTAAACTAACATCGATTAACTTCTTTTTTACTTTATCTCTAATCAATTAACTAACATCGATTAGCTCCTTTTGCTTTTCTACGTTTTCCGTTACAACTATTTCCCTTTTTTAACATTTACTTACCGTTATAAATATTTCCCTTTTTTAACGTTTACTTACCGTTACAAATATTCCCTATTTATAACTTCTATTTATTTTCTAAATAAATATTCCTTTTCTATTTATTTTCTAAATAAATATCCCTTTTATAAAACCGTGTTCGTTTTATAAATATTTCCTTTTTATAAAATCCTGTGATTTTATAAAATTCCTTTATTTCAATATACATTGAAATAAATTCTTTTTACATCCCAGGGTCTTTTATGATATTTAAAATATCGAATAAAAATGATCAACATCATTCCAACACCCATAATCCATAACAGATTATATAACACATCATATATCACAATATATGAAAACAGTAAAATAAATGTTGAGGAATCCAGTTGGATTCCTCCAACCTGTTTCCCTGCATCACAGATGTTAAACAATATAGATAACATCACTTTCAGTTCTATATGATATATTCTGTTAAACAGAATAAAAATAGAAAATTTAACTAACTGACTAGCAGTTCAATCAAACAGTCAACACACAGTCAATCAGCCAATATCTAACAGTTCTAAAAATACAACATGAAATTATAAACTATTCAGAATTAGTGAGATTTACTCACATTTGTGCGTTAGCCGTTAAATAACGGTTTGCGTTATTTGATTCAGTCGGACAATTTATTTTGCCATAAATTGTAATGACCCCTGTTTCTCTCCCGGTCAGTCTCATTGTATTGCTCCCGTTCATACGATCTCAACGTGACCGTCCGTTCTGAATTCTGATACAGTATGATCAAGTTATGGATTATACAAAATTGTATACATTCTTAATTAAAATAAACTAAATTAATTAAAGTGTTTTTGGGCTTTAACCTTTTCCTTATGGCCCAACCCTCCACTCTTTCCCTTTCTCTTAAACTACGGCCCAAGCCCAACACTAAACACCCATATCCGCTCAACTATATTGTCTTCCCCAAACAAGAAAAACAATCCGCTCCTCCTGTGACTTCAAGCTCCATTTCCCAAACTCCAACTCAAATCCGAACCTTCACCACTACAAACAGCCTGCGTTCAACTTCCATTGCATCATCCCCCTCTCAGCAATTAAAAACACAAGCAAGTCAAACTTCAAGGCCTAAGGCCCACGCCTTCATACCCACTCACGTTTTCATCACGGCCACCCACTCTGGTCCAATCACCAACACACTTGAAAGCTTCCTCCTGTGTTGAATGCTGAACCCTCCTACAAATTACAAAAATATGAACACACTGCTCCTATTCACAATGCCATCCTCAACATCTCGAGCTTCCATCTCGCTAGGCTCGAACGCCCTTGCTCGCTTCGACTTCCAGGTGGCTGCGCATGCTACAGTGAATCAACGACAGCACTTCCTCACTTCTCATGCACGCAATGGTGAAAGACAAACCCATGCAGTGCCTCACTCCTCTCCCATATAGATCCTTTCGCCCATCCACCCTCAAAAGATTTGTTTCCAACTTTTATTCAATTTTTTTCTTCTTCCACGGGTTTAGTTTTTTTGAGCAAAATGTGGCGGCTTGTTTAATTTATACAGAAGAGTCGAGATAAGGGTTTAGGGTGGTATGTTATATAGGGTTTTTAAAAAATGAAATGTGGCACCTGTGAACTCCTAACGTGGTTTTGTGGTTAATGGAATATGCCACACGGTTGAATAGTGGCCTTAGGAATTTAGTAGTGCAAATACGTATATATATTTAAGTTATAAAATACGGACACCTCAATATTCACTACTCCACTTATATATGAGCTGCTAGGGACAGAAATAAAAATACTGTTGTGACCAGCAATGTGCCACCGTCCCAAAAATATAATAATATCGGTAGGTTGACTCGTATTTTGAAACTTCTAAATGTTGATTTCAGGGTGCGAAATACTTTAAATAAAAAGTCGCTTATTAAATTAATTAAAAATTACAGTCAAATTCTAAAAATTAAATTATCACTATGTCTCTAAAGAACCTTATCTAAATTCCAACCCAATCTCTAGTTATATCGAATAAATCGTTACGGTCGATAAACGATTCTATAGCGACTATTTTAAAATTTGATTTGGACGTATCCCAAAATCTACACGACGAAATCCTGATTTTTCTCTTCCACTAGAAAGATATACTCCACCAGCTCCACACGTTTTCTTGTTTCATAGAAATCCGATTCAAAACAGCTCCTGTACGTTCAGTTGAAGTTCGAATCGCCAATTTACGAACTGCAGTGCTATTTCAAGCTCGATTATAATTATAATATAATTATACGTTCAAACTTCGTTCAAATAATATATTCATTATTCAAATTCAATTCTAAACTGAATTATATATTTTGAATTGCCCAGTTCACATTATATCGCCATTTCAGCCCAATCTAATTATTTCAGAATTAAATATATTATTTAATCTATTATTTAAATTAAATATTCACTATTATTTAACTCCACGACCATTAAATTCTCTAAACCACCATTTATATAATTAAATAAATTAATCATAATACCTCTGCCAATGCGGGTCATTACACTCTGATATTTATATGAAAATTTTATTCCGCTGCAATATTTGTACTCTGAAATTCTGTGTTAATTCTGTTTAAACCGTGTAAGCCAACAACAACCTGTCGTTTTGGACATTTCGAGTTGGTTTAAATTCCGACTTGGAGCGGGCAAAAAGTCAGGTCGTTACAAGTGGTATCAGAGCTTTGGTTCATACAAAGCTTGGCTTATCCGGTTTAAGGTAGAATAGACACTAGAATCAGCGGATTCTGAAGAATAAATATTTTTGAAAGGATTTTCGAAAATAAAGTATTAAAAAAAAGATTTGGAAATAGAGTATTTAAAGAAATATTTTCGAAAATAAAAACTTCTTTAGGCTCTTTGCGATAAAGGTCTCTCGAAGCCGTTCGCTGTGTTCGGAAGTATAAGGGAAAATAAAGGAAATTTTGAAAATTTCAAGATAATTGAAATGAAAGTTTCTGAACCCTTATGAAAGATACATATAAGGATGTAGTTAATTCAAAAATTTTTGATTTGAAAGAAATTAAAGTGTAATGAAAATAGTTGCAAGAATTTTATTTGACGTCAAGGCTAGACTATTGAGTACATGAAGATTTTATGGACATACGCCTAGCTAACGTATGTGCTAAATTCTTTGTGTGCTAAATAAATATAGATTCGCACTTTAGTTATTTGAGAATGATTCTGTTGATGAGCCGGACATCATCAGTGTTTGTTTTCATGTTTCAGAAGTGAGGAAGATGTATCTTTCCAGTTAAGACGTCGAGGTATATTTAAAAATGAAAAGAAAAAATGTATGTTGAGGATAACACCTTACTTCAAAGTTTGACAATCGAATTTAATCAAATTTTAACAAATGATCTAAGTAGGGGAGAAGGTTTAATCACCCCACTTGAAATTGTTATGGTTGAATTGGACGTAAATTACTTAATAAGTAATCGCTTGTGAGGCAAAGAAAATGAGATTTGAAATAAGAATTACCCAAGTGAAAAATTTAAAGAAGAAAAAAAATTGAGTATTCCATTATTGAACTGCAATACTTGTATCCATGTATGCATCGGGAATACATACATATGCTTAATCAGAGTGCGTAGCAGAAGCGTGATGGTATTTTTTCAAGAGTTTTCTTTCGACTAGTTGATAATGTAACCTTTTCAACAAGACATGATATTTGAAATAAGACTGAATAAGAAGTCCTATATTTTGTGGAAAGAATTTTGGGTGATAGGAAGGGTCATTCGACTATATGACTTGTAAATGATAACTAAGATATTGATTTGAATCTCTTGAACATTTTTTATCTTGGAAAGGTTTTGAAGCTATTTAAATGATATTTGATCTAATGAACTTATACGATTTTTATAAAGAGCTTTTAATGTGAAAATTTAAAGCTTACTTGATTTGAGAAGTTATTAAGAAAATCGTATTGATTAAATTGATTTCCAAGTTATTTTGGATATGGGAAAGTGGTTTATAAATAAAAGAAGTTTTGACGACTTGAATCCCGATATTTGAAATGTTTTGAAAAACAACAATACTATGATTGAAAGTATTTGCGAATTATTGTTGTGAAATGATTTATACCTTCGGGATATGAAATGATTTGATATGGACCATGGAATTGGGTAACCCGTGACTAAAGAAAGGGTGTGTGTGATTTGGGATTTTTGAGTCCTTATGATGGTCGGCTCCAGGGAAAGGAGAGACGTCATATATATATATACTATTTCGTGCGATAGGTCGTTCCCGAGTAACCTTGTCATGGGGAGAAACTTCTCGAGGAAATGGAACATATATATTGATATTGATTTTATCATAATATGTTTGAAGTTTTTGAAAGCGATTAGGTTTTTGAAATCCCGAGGTGAAGTATGATTCTATATGAAAGAAAGGTATAGTACTTCAATGTTTTGAAATGTAGAAATGGGATTCTAAGTTCGAAGAAATCATTTGGGGTTTTCAAATGTTTTGCAAATTATGATTTCGAAATATTGTACAAATTTCCATTATCCAGTTTCAATATAATGATTTAAATTTAAATTTAAGTGTTGATATAAAAGTTTACAAATTCAATTTTGTTTAAGTATTAATTTTACTACTCCTCTTTTCGAGGACGAAAAGCTTTAAGTGGGGGAGATTGTAACGGCCCGGAATTTTTGACGTTTTAAAATATGAAACTTTATTTGAAGTGATATAAGAAATTTATATTTGTTTACAATTTGGAACATAGCCTATTTTAATTTGGGTTTAGGTTAATTTTTGTATGCGTAAATTTAAGAATTTGGTATTTGAATCTAAGTTGTTTGATTTAAATCAAATGTTGGTAACATTCTTAAAACTATTGAATTTATTATTTGAAAAAAAAGAAAATGAAGTCAGTAAAGGGAAGGAAAGGATAATACAGTTAGAATGGAAAAATTCAAAACAAGTTAACCGAACAAAAGAAAAGAAAAAAAAAACAGTTTAAAACACTTGTCTTCTATCATGTGAGAGGTGCTACACGTGTTATTGAATTTCTGGGAATTTTCACACGTGTCCCCTTCTGTTTTTCACTATGTTTTATATCCGTCCGTCTCTTTTTTCTTTCATCAGCACTTTTCCCCTTTCATTTTAGCTCTGCCGAATTTCCATTCCTCAGCAAATGTTTATCCCCAAAATCGATTTTCCGCTAAACCAAACTTCCACAAATCAAAATCAGTTCAAACAAAATAATGTCCATCGGAATCAATTCGTTCCTCTCCTCCAAGTCCGATACCTTCCGCCGTTAATTAAAACCGCAGCCATCGAGATTCCCACCTCGACCTGAATACCACAATCGCTTGTTGTTGTTCCTTCCCCTCACCGTTCGTACCCAGCTCCGTCTTCGCAGCACCCACCAGTGCTCTTCCGTTTCAGATCCAAGCACGCAAAACGAGACCCTCACAGCTCTCTCCCGTTGACTGTTGCGAACGTTGGACACCCCTTCTCGAAGCCGACGCCACCAACAGATCAGCCTGCGCCATGAAGCCATGGTTCTCCTCGCTAGCGCCACCTGAACGCCTTCGCTGACAACAAGCTTTTCCCAGAACAGATGGAGGCTGGCTCTTACAGGACCGGTAGCCACCACCGGACGAGCCGCCGATGCCTCGACCAAACTCCAGCACCCTCTTTGATGATTGAAAGTAAGTCCTCTTACAGATTAACCTTTTTCCAAGTCCGCCACATCGATCTCACTAAGTGTAATGGTTTCTTGGCCATGCTACTTTTGCTTCCTGCCCTTTTCTCTTCATACATCTGTGTTCTTGCATATTTGACTTAAGACCCTTGCATGATTAAGTTAGCTACTAGAAATGTCAACATGCATTTCCTTTTGTTAGTCTTGCATGTTAAATAACTTGATTCACAGTAGAAGTCTTGCATAACTTGATTTACAGTAGAAGTCTTGCATGTTTAAATAACTTTATTTATAGTATACGTCTTGCATGTTTAAATAAAAGGATTTACGGTACTCATAATTGCATGAACTAGTTACCCTTAGTTATTTGGCTCATGCATGCCTTTTTAAGTCCTTGCATCCCTGTTCTATACATGCATAAGTAAAAGCTTTGTTCAACTCATGCATGCAATTCCTATTGCATAGTCTATTGCACTAGGTCCATGAGTTTCATCCTCTCTGTATGTTTCATGCATACCACGTTTGAAACCATATTTGAGTTTGTGGTTGTAGTAAGCATCATAGCTTGTTATATTTGGACTTCAGTCCATTTTTTTTCCCATCGCTGTACTTCACTTTAAACTTGGGTACTGGCCTTTTATATTGGCGCCCATGAGTCACGATACTTCATTAGTATACTTCAGCCTTGCGTGTCTTTATCATTTCCCGACCTTGATTTGTCCTGCGCAAGACTATGGGACCCTTTGAATATTTGGAACCTGTCACCGCCTTCTATTCTTGGCCATGCTTGTATACACACATGCGAGTCAAGACCTTGCTTGCCTTTCCATTTTTGATATTTGGCCATAGATATTTACTGTAATGTTTGTTACATATGCTTGGTTATTATTTCGACAGTCCACCACTAGTACACTCGGATTATTTTAACAAATTGGTTGGGATTAAACAATTATATGTAGTGTTTATCGAAGTGTGCTAACTTGAAATAAGTTTAATCCTGACTCGGGTGTTTTGTGTATTTTGCATGGGACACTCGAGTCAGGCCCCAAGTGTTCCAGGTTTAAGGATATCAGCTCGCAAATTGGAGAGGAACGTGAAGACGGCACGTAGAGACGTAAACGCGCTAAGCTCGTCAAAAGTAAAGTTTTATTCTTTTAAGGCTATGTAAGAAATTTTGTATTCATATATAATTTTTCCGCTGTGCAAATTTATGTATAAACTCTGATATTTATATGAAAATTTTATTCCGCTGCAATATTTGTACTCTGAAATTCTGTGTTAATTCTGTTTAAACCGTGTATGCCAACAACAATCTGTCGTTTTGGACGTTTCGAGTTGGTTTAAATACCGACTTGGAGCGGGCAAAAAGTCAGGTCGTTACAAATATATATGCATATATATGCAGGAGTTGTGTACAGGAATTAATACTAAAGATTGTACCATATTAGAGATTCAAGAGATTCGGAATTCAGAGAAGATTCAAGACTCATGAGTAACCAAGAAATCAAGAGTTCAAGATAAATATTGTAATAGAGTCTAGTTATATGTAAGACTCTGAATAGCACTCCCAGTTCATTTCAATTTCTGATTTTCAAATTTCAAATTCTATTTTTTAAAATTCAAATTCCAATTTTAATTAGTTTTTCTATCTTACCTTTGATTTTAAACTCAAATTTCGAAGCTTATTAGTTTTTATATATTTATATAGTTATATACTTTTATAATTTTATATTTATATAGTTTCACTACAACAAAAACACCATATTACAACTTTAATTTTACAATGGTTGTAAAATCACAGTTGTAATAAATGTTTTTTACAACTGTCATTTCCCTAAAGTTGTAATAAACGTATTTTTCATAACTTTTACAACGGTGGTAAAATCACTGTTGTAATAAACGTATTTTTAACAACTTTTTTGTTTTGTCAGTTGTGATAGATTTCTTTTACAACTGACATTTTTTGTCAGTTGTAATAAACATAATTAGTAAATAATTTTTAATATTTAATAATTAGTATAATAAATTATTATTATTAATTATTTAATAATTAGTCTTTAACAATTAATTAATAGAAAGTAATCATTAATATTAATAATTAAAAAAAATTCAAGAATTAATATTTAATATTTAGTTATTAATTTTTTTATAATTAATAATTAAAACTATTTTATTTGAAAGTTGTATAAATCTATTTTCAACGGTTCCTTTTTTACTTATTGTAGTAGAGGCCTGTTAAGTATAAATATTATCTAATATTTGATAATTAATAATATTAATATTAAATAATAATTAACAATTAGCAATAACCTTAGGAATCATTAATAAATAATAATTACTATTAAATAGTTAGTACTTAATTATTAATAAATAGTAATTAATTTTTAATAGTCAATGTTATGTGTTTAATAATTAATAATTTGCAACATATCCATAATAAACTTTTAATAATTAATATTCAATTATAACTAAGAAGAAATAAATAATAATTAATAATAACTATTATTAATAATTAAGTAATATTTAATATTTTAATAAAAATTAATTCTCAAGAAATCCATATCATATTTAATATATGTTTTTATTTATTAATTCAACTTATAACATTTAATTTTGTGTATTTTAGTGAAATTTTTATTATGATCAATGAAAAATTCACGGACATTAAATGTCAGCGCAGAAGAAAGTAGGCAACTTGAGTTGAAAAAAAATCAAATTTTGGCTCTCCTGTACTGCACCTAGATCAAAATTTAAGCGGGAGGATTGAAAATTTTGGCAGGCCGCGTCTAACGTGTTGGATCCTAGATCAAAAGCGAAACCATTTCATCTGGTCAACGCTAAACAAAATCACTTCAAATTCATAATCATTCAAAACCAAGCCTCTCAACCTTGGCGGCGGATCCCCCTTTCGCTTCAAACCCATCCATCCTCCTCGATAATCCCCCTCCTCCCCAAATTCCTGACCCACCTCCGATCCAAATTCCTCCACTGCCAGAACACCACCACCATTAACAGTCTCAGCTTCCCTTCCTTCCCGAAGATGGACCTCCCTATTCGAAGCCAAACCGAGGAATGATTCCTCATTCTCCAAATTAGATCCAAAAACAAAATCACTTTCAATTCGAATTAGTAAATTTGATTCGATTCGCTTTTGCTCCTTTTCCTGCTGATCTAGATATGACCTTTGGCACGCGATTTACTCTGCATGCTACGGTATGTCTATTTTGCTTTTTTCGATGGGTTTTTTGCTTGTTGAGTGGATTTTGGAATTGGTTTATTGAGTTATCGAGGATTTGAGGAACTGTTAGTTGGTTGTTGGTTTTGAGGAAGTTTCGAAGGGTTTGTTGTGGCTATATGGTTTTGCAGCCTTTTGGTTGTTGGAGCTGCTTGTTTTCTTTTGGGCCATTGTCTTGCTGGTTGGGATTATTGTGATATGTTCTTGCAAGTTTTATTTTGGTTCGTCTGTACATTTTGTGTTCTAATTCAAGGCACAGGAGGCTATTTTGCTTATAAACTTGATGAATATGTTGTTCATTTTCTCCTAGATTCAACAGCATTAAGAGTTGCTGCAAATGAAACGATAGTTAGTTTTACTTTAATTTTGTGTTTCGAATCACAAGTTGTCATATTCTTCTTAATTGCTAAGTTGTAATATTTATAATTAATATATGACAACTTGTGATTTTGCTTTGTATGAATTACATTTTTTCTTGCTTCTTACAGAATATGCTGTGTCTACATGTTTATTTCATTTTTGCTTGCTTCTTACAAAATATGCTGTGTCTGTTTGTGATTTTTGCTTGCTTGCTTCTTACAGAATATGTTGTCCAAAAATGAGTTAAAATAATATTAATATGGGTGCCAAAGAGAAGCACGATATAGTACTTTGGACTCGACACCTTGTTATTGAGCTTCCTTATGTATGTTCACTTCATAGTTTTGTGAATGTGCATGTGGTTGTGGAGTCTAACATGGTGACTTACAGAGGTCCTACTATGGTTGCAGCTTTTCTACATGGCGGTGCTCTTTTGCTTAAGATGTGCAAGTAATGGGATTGGTTCGTTAATCTAAGTGCCTCTGATTATCCTTTTGTTACTCAAGGTAGTGAGCAACGACCATGATTTATTTTTATTTTTAATTGGCAATCCTGAAGTGCAGACATGCTTTATGTGCTTTCTTATTTGCTGAGGAATATAAACTTTGTGGAGCACACTAGTCATTTGGGATGGAAAGAGTATGGTTGATTAATGTGGTCAAATATCTAACTGTACGTACTATTGGTACTTGTGTTTGTACTAAGTTGCTTTGTAACGGTCAAACATGTAATAATGCATGAAATGTTTTCTAAAACTTATTGTTTGTAATACTGAAAATTTGAGTATTTTAATAAATTCGTTTGAAAATAATTGTAATATCTGATTTGCTTTTGGAGTATTGCTACATTTAGTGTATTGTTCATTTTAGTTGCGAAAGGTCTATTTTTTAAAAAATGCAACTATCAATCACAACGGTGCATAACAGTTGTAGTAGATATTATTACAACGGTGTTTAACTATTGTAATAAAGTTTATTACAACGGTGGAAAAAAGTTGTAAAATATACATATTACAACCGTGTTGCAACAGTGCAAAAAAGTTGTAAAAGATTTTAGTCTATTACAACTTCTTAATACACGACGGTTGGCCCACTGTTGTAAAATGTATATTACAACGGTGTTCCACCGTTGTAATAGGGTCATTTTGTTGTAGTATTTTAAACTTTATAATTTTATAAATATGTTTGTATAATTTATATTCATGATTTCATATGATTTTCTACTTTATAATACTCATTTATATCATTATGTTTTAATTCAAGAATTTCCAGAATTATATATAGTAAAACACTTGAAAAATATTCAAAATTCAATTTTTTTAAACATATATGTCGACATACATAGGAGCATATGTCAACATACAACTGTCATATTTTTAGTTTTGAAAGGAAGTGTCTTTTCACTATTTGTAACGTTTTAGAAGCATTGCAACCTTTCAAATCGTATAAATCGGGGTTGATTTCGATTTTTTTACCATTCTTCTTCTACATCTTCATCCCTTTCCACCATTATTATTTCACAATTTTATGATTTCCATTCTTCTACTTTGCCGATTTCTATTCTAAATATATAAAACTTCTTCTCTTCTCACTCTCTACTCATTACTCTCTGAATTGAAGTACTAGTGAAGAGTTATAGGACTATTGTAATCATTTGGGATTGTTTGGGAAACGATGTGTTCCTTGTAGCCGTGAAATCAAGGAAAGGAAATGGTGTGAACCTTATGGCCATGAAATCAAGTGTGGTGAAATCGGTGTTAACCTTGTAACCGTGAAATCAAGGGGATTGCAATTAGATTTTGATCTAGTAATAAATCTCTACGCAATCCGGCATTGTGTGGGACTGGATGTAGGAGAAATCTGAACCATTATTAAATCCGGTGTGTTTTTTTCCTTTTCTGCATTTTATTTTTGTTTATTTCTGTGTTTGTGTTTGATTCTATGTCTGTGATCATCCCTGTGGTCTGTGATTCATATAGTAGATCACACAAGTTTTAGATTTTCTTATATTCCTTGAAAACACTATTCACCCCCCCTTTAGTGTTAGTTTTGCCTTAAGATCTGCATTCCGCATTCGCTAACAACTTGTATCAGAGCAAGGTTTTTCAAAAAGTTCATAATCTGATTTTTGAAAATATTAAATGGCAAATTTTGAATACTAGTTTAAATTCATGCATTACATCAATATTAGATGAGTCTGCAATCAATTTTATTGAAAAATCAAGTTACCATGATATGATTTCTTGAAAAGTTTAAATGGATATATCACAAATGTTATTATTCCAAATTACAATTAGTTATTTTGAAAAGTCACTTGACCTTTGAAAAGGTATGTTGTTTTGCAGGAAAATAAGTTATATTTGATGACGGTTGGCCAAAAGACACCAAGATGATCATTCATCAATCAAGAAAAGAAGAGTTTATGAAGGAATATGACTTTTGGACTTATAGTAATTGAAGTGTCCATTCATTCAAAAATTCAAATTCAAATTCAAAATTTTGATGCCAAAAATGAAGACAGATGTTATAATTGCAACATGTCAGGCCATATAAAAAGGATGTGTCCTTATCTAGATGATTCAGATTCATCATCAAGCGATGAAGAGCCAAAAATCGAAAACTCAAATATGTGTTTCACAGCGATTCAGAATTCAGAAAATATCGAAGAAATGGATCTAAAAATCAGGAATTCTTTGATTAATTTTTAAATTTTTTGGTTGAATGAATGCTTTGATTGGCTTGCTTGTTTGCTTTGCTTTGATTTTGAAATCTAAAACTTCAAAACTCAAATTTGAAATTTAAAATTCAAATTTGAAATTCGAAATATCAATAAAATAATAAATAATAAATAGAATAATAAAATAAATATTGAATGCTTGTTAGGATTAATATTATTTCAGGAAATAGTTAAACCTGAAATATAAATCGATAATTTAAAACGAAAGTCACAAAACCATATGTTCTTTGAAATTTATGCATGTATGTCGACATACATATGTCCTTATGTCGACATAAAGGCTTGTAAAATGAAATTCAAATTTTGAGTTTCAAAAGCATAAACTTTCAAACTTCCCTCAAACTCTTAAATAAGAAAATGTCAGTTCAAATTCTAGTTATTAACTTTGTCTGTCTACTTATTTTCATATATCTTGTTTGAAAATATATATAAATTAATAAAATTATATAGACATGTTAATATGATTGAAATAATTTAAAATTATCAAACATTTGATATTGTTATAAAATATAAGTTTATATATCTTTTATATGTAGTTTAAACATACATAGTTTAACTTATACATTTTTCACATATAATAACAATTTGGGGTTACATTATCATAACTATTTGTAACTTCATACTAATTTTGATTTCTTAAAAGTTTATAAAACTTGTATATTTTAATTAAAAATTTGGTATAAAGAAATATATATATAAATATATGATTTTATGTAATAAATATGTAGTTTAATATAAGAAGTTATAGCTTTATAGGTTACTTTATATTACCAATATTAATTTTTATATAACTATAAGGTTTTAACATATAAATGTTTTTTAAGAAAATTAATATGCTTTGATTTCTAAAGCTTAAATTTCAAATTGACTTATATCTCATAATAAATTAAAATTTAAGTTCTTTTTTAAATTAGTCTTTATATATACTTATGAATATATGCTTATATAAAAATGGTTTACTTTATATGATAAAATTTTATATTCTCTTTAAAAAAATCTTCAATATCTACTATATTAATTTTAAAAAGAAGCATCCTACTAAGATTATTTAACTCCATATTTATCATATAATTTCTTTGAATATTTTACTACCTATCATGAATATTTTTTAATTAAACACCTATCTTTAAGTAGTCTTTTAATCTCTTTCATTAGTATCATTAACCTTAGTCTAGAAATTAATGTATATAACCATTTTGATTCAAATAATTTATAATATATTTGTATATGCATAATAGATAGATATTACTTTAAAAATCTTCTTCAGTAATACATATCATTATCAAACCATTCTGCAAATTATTATCATTACCCTTCTTATTTCATATCATACATCATTATTACAAATTACAATGCATCTCTAATTAAAACCATTCACATCACAAGTTGCATTTCATTCAATACATCACTTCATATAGTTTTGCATATGACATACTGCATTATAACCAACGCACTGCATTACATGTTAACTTTAACTCCATACATAACAAGTATACAGTATGAGAAGTTTTTATCTAATTAGCAATATAAGATTATTAATCAAATACATAACATATTTACTTTGTCGACTTGTTTGGCTAGATTGAATAAATTGGCTTAATTGAATTTATTGGATTGATTGACTCGTTTGGTTTATTTGATTTGTTTGACTTGAATAACTTGATTGACTTACTTGACATAGTTAAATTTCATTAGTTGTTGATAGGTTTGTTAGAAAATACTTATGCATTTGTAGTTGATAGGAGCTTTATAAGTTTTTAGGAAAAATAGAAGTTACAAGAAATGTTTGGCTTTATATTGGTTGATTATTTGGATTAAATTGCTTGAATATTGACTTATCATTACTTGACTTATATTACTTTAAGTTGTATCATAGTCACTTCTTAGTCTAGATTCAAGTCCTAAGGGAATTGGAGTTTAGGCCAGGTCTAGTCTTGTATTAGATTAAGGGGGAGCTTTATAGTTTCAAGGATTAGTTGAAGTTTCAAGAAGTGTTTTTGAATTGACATATATTTTTGCTCTGGTTGATTTGATTTAGATTGTTTAGATTTATTGTTTGAATTGCTTGTTTATTTGAGTTGCTTGATTGGATTGATTTGCTTGCATTAATTGATTGGATTGCTTAGTTTATTATCCTTCAAATTTAGACTAGTATAGTCATAATTTTAGGGGGCGTTATAATATTTTAGGTTTAGAATCAAAAATTTAGAGGGAGATATAAGGTTATTTCATGTAATATTATATAGTCATTAGGATCATTTATAACATAGACTTAGTATCTAGTATTAGAATATATTAACACAAGGATATAATATAGGCATAGATTTAGGGGGAGTTCTATAAATATATATATATATATATATATATTAGCACTTTAGGATAGAATAATCATACGATATATATAGATAGATATAGGATTTAGGGGGAGTATTTTTAGAATTTCTTTCTGATAATTCCAATGGGGAGAAACTATAAAATATAGACTTAGTTTAAGTAGAGGATATAGGATTCATATTGACAGAGGGAGTACTAGAAGGATCAAAATCAACAGGTATGAATATATTATAAACTAAGGTTGTCATCATCAAAAAGGGGGTGATTATTGGAGAATAGAGTTTTAATGGCAACAACCTTATTTCAATTATCATTGGTTATAAAATATATACTAACAATATATGCACATATATGTAGGAGTTGTATACAGGAATCAATACCGAAGACTATACCATATTAGAGATTCAAGAGATTCAGAATTCAGAGAAGATTCAGGATCATGAGTAATCAAGAAATCAAGAGTTCAAGATAAATATAGTAATAGAGTCTAGTTTATATGTAAGACTCTGAATATCACTCTAGGTTCTAATTCAAATTCTGCTTTTCAAATTCTGATTTTCAAATTTCAAATTCCATTTTTCAAAATTCAAATTCCAATTTTAATTAGTTTTCTATCTTACCTTTGATTTTAAACTTAAGTTTAAAAGCTTATTAGTTTTTATATATTTATATTCTTATATACTTTTATTATTTTATATTTGTATAGTTTTAAAATTTATAATTTTATAAATATGTTTGTATAATTTATATTCATGATTTCATATGATTTTCTACTTTATAATACTCATTTATATCATTAGTTTTAATTCAAGAATTTCCAGAATTACATATATAGTAAAACACTTGAAAAATATTCAAAATTCAAATTTTTAAAACATATATGCCGACATACAATTGTAATATTTTCAATTTTGAAAGGAAGTGTGTTTTCATTATTTGTAACGTTCCAGTAGAATTGCAACCTTTCAAGTCTTATAAATAGGGGTTGATTTCGAATTTTTTAAACCATTCTTCTACTCCATCTTCATCCCTTTTCATTCCTCCATTATTATTTCATATTTTTATGATTTCTATACTTATACTCTGCCGATTTCTATTCTAAATATATAAAGCTTCTTCTCTTCTCACTCTCTACTCATTACTCTCTGAATTGAAGTTCTATTAAAGAGTTACAGGGTTGTTGTAATCATTTGGGATTTGTAACGACCCGGATTTCGAGCGACTTTGGTTATCGACATAAGCTCGATGCCGATAACCAAAACGTCGAAAAATCCTGGTAATTAGTGAAAGAAATTAGAGGGTGAGGAAAGATAAGATAGAAAATTAGAATAGAAGAAGAAGAAGAACACAACATCAGAGTAACACGAATCTCACAGCGGAACGAATAAATATATTTCATAACATAACTTTGAAATACAAATCAGTACTTGAGTATACATATCATTATCAAAGTACAGCACTTACAACACAGCGGAAATAACTATAGCTATATGATCCTGAAGCCTCCTGCTCCAAGCTCTTCCAGTATATCTGTAAAATCCCGACTACTTGACTGCCCGTACAAATTTAGGCACCCAAGAGTTTAGGGAAAACAACAAAGTAAACTCCGGGTCAGTCATGGGACTGGTGTGAGTAAAACAGTTAAAAACAGTTGAACAAGTAAACGATATCTCATAAGACCACGCTGCATAACGGAACGGGTTTTTCCCTTATGAGAATCCAAAATATCTTTTATATCAAAAACCCTTTGATATTATAATAATGTCTATCAACCACAGTATATATATAATCATCTAGCAGAAACGCTTTCATCTCACGTTCTACATATATAGTATACAATCAAAACCGCAAGCACGTATTGGGTAATGGATTTCCAACTATGACAAGGTATGGAAACACCTTTCGCTCGTGTACCTCTAGAGAGGAATACACTGGGTTCAACAAGAACATCTTGCAACCCGGCCACACATGACCGACCACTCATTTCGCTTGAGTGTATCGAATGTATATCACCAACAGCTGGGATCAGCAACCGTTTCCCGAATGGGACAGCATCAACAATAGATTTTTAGAAATGAATGAAACTCTAGATCAGGTGATTATACACCCTACTTCGGTGCGACCGACTTAGCCATGCTGCCTGCCCGATTTCTGTCATTTACCGGATGATGAGGCTAGAAGCTACGCTTTAACATCACATCAGATTCACTTTGAATGCCACATTGTCAAATCCATCAAATCACTGATTGACGTCCTCAACCATACATTACGCGTTAGCTAAAAGAAGTTTCCTTCTCCGCTTCCACTCTTGGTACAGTTGGAGAAATCAATATACGTGATCGTCTGGACATACTATGTCAGACATCCGTCCATACAAGTCATCCAGGAACAGGATGAACCGAAGGCACTATTCTGTAAACAGGATAGCCCTTGCATAACTCCGTCTTCAATTTCCTTTGGCATATATGATTCGCAACGGTTATGCCAATACAGAGTGGTTCTTCGGATAATAATCCAACCGGTCTCTCCATATTAACAACGTTAAAATGGTCAAAACTTCGATAGTCTGTGATTTAACTATCAAATAAAAATAGGTGTGCAAACAATGATATTATTTCCAAATGGAAATTATATCGATCAAACGTCATTCAACATTCATCTCTTTAGTTCATTAATTTACTTATCTCATGTTTACCTACGTTCAATATTCCTTATTTTCTAAATTGGGAAAATATACGTTATTAACAATGGAAAACATTTCCATTTCTTTGTTTCTTTATTAGAAAACATTTCTGGTTTCTTATTTGGAAAACATTTCCAAAGCTTCTTCACTGGACTTAGACAGATGTTTAAACAAACCATCGCGATGCCAATTCAAACCATTTCCTTTACTGCCGAACCTTAACTATTCCTTAGTTAAAAACGAAGCCAATCAAGTTGGGGTAGAACTACCTCTCAAACCTTAACTGAACAACATTTCTAACTTTGAAATAGGCAAAGTTCACTTTATATTCCTTTTACTTTCTTCGAATAAACTATATTCGATTAACTCATTTGCTTCTATTCGAATAACTATATTCGATTAACTCTTTTTACTTTCTATTCGAATAATTATATTCGATTAACTCATTTGCTTTCTATTCGAATAACTATATTCGATTAACTCATTTGCTTTCTATTCGAATAACTATATTCGATTAACTCATTCTTTTGATTTACTATATTCAACCTTTTTCTTTCGAATACGCTATATTATATTTCTCTCCTTTGCTTTAACTCTAATCGATTAAACTAGCATCGATTAACTCCTTTTACTTTAACTCTAATCGATTAAACTAACATCGATTAACTCCTTTTACTTTCTCTCTAATCGATTAAACTAACATCGATTAACTCCTTTTACTTTAACTCTAATCGATTAAACTAACCTCGATTAACTCCTTTTACTTTAACTCTAATCGATTAAACTAACATCGATTAGCTCCTTTTACTTTAACTCTAATCGATTAAACTAACATCGATTAGCTCCTTTTACTTTAACTCTAATCGATTAACTAACATCGATTAACTTCCTTTATCTTTATTCTCTAATCGATTAACTAACATCGATTAACTTCCTTTAACTTTATTCTCTAATCGATTAACTAACATCGATTAACTTCTTTTAACTTTATTCTCTAATCGATTAACTAACATCGATTAACTTCTTTTAACTTTATTCTCAAATCGATTAACTAACATCGATTAACTTCCTTTAACTTTATTCTCTAATCGATTAACTAACATCGATTAACTTCCTTTAACTTTGTTCTCTAATCGATTAACTAACATCGATTAGCTCCTTTTACTTTAACTCTAATCGTTTTAAAAACATTTTTCCCTTTTATTTACTTTCGAAATATTTCCTTTTATAAAATCTGTTGATTTTATAAAATCCCTTTTTTTCAATATACATTGAAATAATTCTTTTTACATCCCAGGGTCTTTTATGATATTTAAAATATCGAATAACAATGATCAACATCATTCCAACACACATAATCCATAACAGATTATATAACACATCATATATCTCAATATATGAAAACAGTAAAATAAATGTTGAGGAATCCAGTTGGATTCCCCAAACCTGTTTTCCCTGCATCACAGATGTTAAACAATATAGATAACATCACTTTCAGTTCTATATGGTACATTCTGTTAAACAGAATCAATATATAAATTTAACTAACTGACTAGCAGTTCAATCAAACAGTCAACATACAGTCAAACAGCCAATATCTAACAGTTCTAAAAATACAACATGAAATGATAAACTGTTCAGAGTTAGTGAGATTTACTCACATTTGCAGTTCATCGTTAAAGAACGATAAACTGTTATTTGATTTGAATCAAACAATTTATCTCGCCATAAATTCAACCTAGCTCCTATCCACTTCCAATCGGTCCCATTGTGGAGCTCTCGTCCACACAATCCTAATGGATCTTGTTTCGCTCAATTCTCACCATTAAATCGTTCCCAACTTGTTCGTTGAAACTGAACTACCAATTACGTTGTACCTCTTCCAAGACCCTTCTTTACACCTTAAATTTACCATGGATATTTAAACAAATAAACTTAATACCCACTCTGCCAATTAATACTCCTTCCTTCTTTCCACCTGAATACACAAGTCATGAACTCCAGCATTCACTCACCATTTTCTCACCAACCTTCCTTCCTCCCTCGATAATACACTTCGAAACAGGCCACTTCGAATCACCATCTTCACAAACCATTATCACGTCCTTAAACCTCACCCCACAACTCTACACCCATTCGCAAGAAACAACAGCTTGCACTGTCCCTTCCCAAATGCAGAAGTCGGTCCCTACACAATAGTGAATACCGCACTTTCATCCTCAACTCCCTCCACCCTACACTGTTTACACAGGAAACCAGTTCACCATTTAACCCAAACCGCAAGAAATCCTACCAACTAACTCAAATGCTTCACTCAAACCATACCCAAACATCACACATACATTCATGTACAGTTTCGCACTCACCATTTCAAAGCCGTTCTTCCCATTGTTCCCTGAAACCCACTACAGAAAATACGAACGCATCTCCACACAGTAACAAACAAGCACCCATACCACTACAATACCCGCACCTCCAAACACCACGAGATCACTGCAGACAGCTCCTTCGTACTCCCCAAAAACCTTCGAAATCTCAACCCTAAAACGATTTGAAGCTTCGTTGTCCTATTTTCAGGAATCCCAGCAGGACGTCGTACCCCCCCCCCCCAATACGTTATCCAGTCGAAGAGGAAGACTCAGGGAGTTCGAATATAAGGGTTTCGAGATTTGTATGAATTTATTTTGAATTTCTTGAGAGGATTTTTCGATCGGGCTTTTGTTTGCTGTTGGAATAAATTTGGTGGCGGTTGTAAACATTTTGACCTATGAGAATGGAAATAAGGGTTTTTAGTGGATACTTAAGTTATTATATAGGGTTCCTATGTGGTATCAGATGTGAGCTCGTGTCAAGAGGCATACTATGTATTCATTTGTGATATTTTTCCCCTCTACGTTCACCGACTGTGTGGCAAAAAGGATGGTGCGTGGCCATTTTATGTCCATGTGAACTGTATACCAATGTTTAGTTATTTGGTTTTTAGGTTTGAAAACTACTTGCACCGCTAGACACAATTTCATTCATTTATGAGTGTTGCACACTGAAATGAATATACCGTTGTGATGAGTAATGCCCCGCGATCACGAAAATATAATAATACCGGTAGGTTAGCTTATTCTGTGAAACCCCGAAATATCGATACAGAGTGTCAAATACTCCAAATAAAAAGTTGCTTATTTAATTAATTAAAAATTACAGTAAATTCTAAAAATTAAATTATCACTACTTCCCAAAAGAACCTTGTCTAAATTCAAACCCGATCTCCAGTTATATCGAATAGACTGATACGGTCGATAAACGATTCTATAGCGACTTTTCTGAAATTTGATTTGGACATATCCCAAAATCTATACGACGAAATCCTGATCTTTCTCTTCCACTAGAAATATATACTCCACCAGCTCCACACGTTTCTTGTTTCACAGAAATCCGGCTTAAAACGAACTCTGTATATTCAGTTGAAGTTTAAATCGCCAAATAGTGAACTGCCGTGCCATTTCGAGCTCGATTTTAATTATATTATAATTATACGTTCAAACTGTCGTTCAAATAATATATTCGTTATTCTAATTCAATTCTAAACTGAATTAGATATCACAGATGATCCAGTTCACACCATATCGCCATTTCAGCCAATTCTGATTATTTCAGAATTAAATATATTTTTAATTATTATTTTAGATTAAATATTCATCATTATATTCTTCCATGATCATTAAATTTCTCTAAACCACCATTGATATAATTAAATAAACTAATCATGATACCTCTGCCAGTGCGGGTCATTACAATCTTCCCCACTTAAAATAATTTCGTCCTCGAAATTGCTAGAAGGTAGAGGACGACCCTATCGATTGGTTAGAACATATTTGTTCACTTCTTATCTTCAGTTTCAACTGGACCAATTTAAATTCAATTAAATCATTAATTAATTCTTATCAACGAAAATTTTCAAAAATCTTGAAAATTTTCTAACACCTTAACTCTTGAAATTTTTTGCCAGCACCTCCTTTGTACTGGTCAATCGGTCAAACTCCCACTCGCCTCTCCGGGCCATCTCCAACCCAAAAGAAAATCAAACAGCCAAACGGCTTGCCTATTCGGCTCATAAATCTTATATCCAATAGAAATATAAACTTGTACCTTTTTGTCGGCATATCATCATACCCTTTACATCTGCTGTTAATTCGGCACATACCAATGTCATGCCAATCAAACTCCAAATCAGTTTTTATCTCCAACACAACCATTCGCTTATTTCCAAGCCAAATCCCATTTCAACTCAAGTCAAATCCTTGATTTTCAATTCCTTAACTCCTCAATCCAATACCATTTCGGAATTTAATTTCACCAATCCAATCTTATTCGATTTCAATTCAACTTCAGTTACCACTTAACTGAATTTACTTTAATTCAAATCTGCTTTCACAAATTTTTGTTAAAATGTTTTTAATTCAAACAGTCTTTCCCTGGGAATTTTTAAACAGTTTACTTTTTTCAAAAAAATCAAATTTTCCTTTTTGAAATTCAACTGAGCCCATAATCAATATTCCATTAGTTAAATCACTTCTCTATCTCTTTATCAATATTTGTTAACCAAATATTTCCAATAACCATATTGGCCTTTTATGTTATTTGGAAAACATTTCCAAATATCACCTTCCTTTATTTTCTAAACTTTAGAAAATATATGCTATTTATAATTGGAAAATATTCCAATTACTTATCTCTTTTCCGATCTCGTTTATTTCTATACTTAGGAAATATTCTATTATTCTATTTCCAAGCTTACACTTATTTGGGTTAAAACGGATGTTGTGTAAAACATCGTTACGACAACTCAAATACTATATTCAACTAACTCTTATTCAACATTGATCTTCGAGCCTGAAATCTTACTATTTATTTGTTAATAATGAAATCAATCAAGTTGGGGTATAACTACCTCTCAGACCTTGACTGAATAACATTTATAACGTCAAAACAGATATGACCACTTACTCGAATAATCAATGCCATACAATTACTTATTCACCTTTAAACACGTCTACACTTTCTCTTTCTATTCTTACTAGATTTTATTCTTAGTCTTCCTTTTTGATTATACTATCCTATTTCTAAGTTCGTTTCCTTATCGACTTCTATATATATCGATACGTTGATTTCTAATTATCAAATTGTCTTAAAAATATTCTATCTCCTTAAATTCCCGGAAAAATTCGCCATAACCTCCTTTGTACTAGGAACATCGGGATATTTCAAATAGCCTCCCATGGCACTCACCAATTCAAAAGAAAAAGAAAAAGCCAAGCGGCTAGCCGATACGGCTCATAAAATCTCATATATGAATTAAATACATACCTTTCCGTCGAGCATTCTATTTGTATACCTTCATACCTTATCCATACCTACCTCATGTATATCCATACATTTCTAATTCATTCCAGCTTAATCCAATCGTTTTAACTTAGTTTGTTAAGTGATTTTCAAATTACTGGTTTTCCCATTTCACCTTCATATTTGAGTATAACATGTTCAAATATATTTTAACTTGTTTATCAACTAATTGAATTCCTTTTCAATTCTATTTGAATTTCCTATATTCAAATTCCATCTCAATTCTCTTATTCAAATTCCATATTTGAATTCCATTATTCGAATCTATTTGAATTCTCTTTATTTCATTTTAATTCCTTTTGAATCTTCAATATTCAAATTTCAAATTCAACTCTATTTGAATCTTCTACATTCAAATTTCATTTTCAATTCTATTCGAATCCTCTACATTCAAATTTCATTTCACTTTCGATATTCAAATCCTATATTTGAAACCTCTTATATTTTCTATATTCAAATTCTATATTTGAATTTCATTTGAATTTCTATATTCAAACTCTATTTCAATTTCATTGAATTACATATATTCAAACTACCTTTGAATTTCTATATTCAAATCCCCTTTGAATTTTCCTTTATTCAAATTCCTTTTCAAACTTTCTTTATTCATTCTTTACATAAGTCTCGATTTCAATTCCTTTTGAAATCGATATTTCTGCCTTTGGAAAATAGATTTCCCTTTCAATTTCACACTTGTATTTTATTTCTGAATTATCCAATGATAATTCTCTTCACTTCATTTATAAACTTCGTTTATAAAAGAACTTTTTATAAACTTCGTTTATAAAGGAACTTCTCGTTTTATTTCTTTTAAAACAAGTTAATATTTCAAATCTATTTAAAAGTTCAAATTCTACTTTATAAATCCCAGTTTGAAATTCAACACAACTTGTCTTTCCCAAAACAATTTCAAAATAGTATCTCTGGTAGTAATTCGTCACTTACAACTCGAAAATGAATACTGATGATGCAGCTGTCATCATCAGAATCTATTTTCCAGCGATCGAAGTGAGTTCAATACTATAAAACCATTTCTAAACATTTCCACTTTGAAATTCATTTCAAAATATAATTTACACTGCTTGTAAAACAATTTAAAATCTCCCAGGATCTTAAATTTTCCTTATTTTTAATCCCAATCCATTTACAAACACTTATCCAATTCTCCAGAGTCTTAACTTCAATTCTGGTTTACATTTCAGATTTAACTTATCTGATTCACGTATTTCACTTATATGAATTCTGATTGGTTATTTACATAACCATTTAATTTATAATCTTACTCGATTATAATAACAACCAATGTATCCAATATATATCAAAATATACTTTGGGTAAAATTATTTTTATTTACCCTCTTTTCAAAACATACCATGACGGTTCATTGTATTCGAGTGTTTACAAAATCCCTACCGATACAGTGGATCAAACTGATCGACCAGAACTCATAAACGACTCAACCAATGAATCTCCACAATATAAAACAATTTTTATATCAATAACAAATACGTCCTCTCGTATATATACACTCAATCTCAGTCTAGGGTATTACTAACCCTATCTCTACCGAGTCACGCCACAGAGCCAAGTAATTCTTAACTTAAGCTCTGATACCAACTGTAACGACCCGGATTTCGAGCGACTTTGGTTATCGACATAAGCTCGATGCCGATAACCAAAACGTCGAAAAATCCTGGTAATTAGTGAAAGAAATTAGAGGGTGAGGAAAGATAAGATAGAAAATTAGAATAGAAGAAGAAGAAGAACACAACATCAGAGTAACACGAATCTCACAGCGGAACGAATAAATATATTTCATAACATAACTTTGAAATACAAATCAGTACTTGAGTATACATATCATTATCAAAGTACAACACTTACAACACAGCGGAAATAACTATAGCTATATGATCCTGAAGCCTCCTGCTCCAAGCTCTTCCAGTATATCTGTAAAATCCCGACTACTTGACTGCCCGTACAAATTTAGGCACCCAAGAGTTTAGGGAAAACAACAAAGTAAACTCCGGGTCAGTCATGGGACTGGTGTGAGTAAAACAGTTAAAAACAGTTGAACAAGTAAACGATATCTCATAAGACCACGCCGCATAACGGAACGGGTTTTTCCCTTATGAGAATCCAAAATATCTTTTATATCAAAAACCCTTTGATATTATAATAATGTCTATCAACCACAGTATATATATAATCATCTAGCAGAAACGCTTTCATCTCACGTTCTACATATATAGTATACAATCAAAACCGCAAGCACGTATTGGGTAATGGATTTCCAACTATGACAAGGTATGGAAACACCTTTCGCTCGTGTACCTCTAGAGAGGAATACACTGGGTTCAACAAGAACATCTTGCAACCCGGCCACACATGACCGACCACTCATTTCGCTTGAGTGTATCGAATGTATATCACCAACAGCTGAGATCAGCAACCGTTTCCCGAATGGGACAGCATCAACAATAGATTTTTAGAAATGAATGAAACTCTAGATCAGGTGATTATACACCCTACTTCGGTGCGACCGACTTAGCCATGCTGCCTGCCCGATTTCTGTCATTTACCGGATGATGAGGCTAGAAGCTACGCTTTAACATCACATCAGATTCACTTTGAATGCCACATTGTCAAATCCATCAAATCACCGATTGACGTCCTCAACCATACATTACGCGTTAGCTAAAAGAAGTTTCCTTCTCCGCTTCCACTCTTGGTACAGTTGGAGAAATCAATATACGTGATCGTCTGGACATACTATGTCAGACATCCGTCCATACAAGTCATCCAGGAACAGGATGAACCGAAGGCACTATTCTGTAAACAGGATAGCCCTTGCATAACTCCGTCTTCAATTTCCTTTGGCATATATGATTCGCAACGGTTATGCCAATACAGAGTGGTTCTTCGGATAATAATCCAACCGGTCTCTCCATATTAACAACGTTAAAATGGTCAAAACTTCGATAGTCTGTGATTTAACTATCAAATAAAAATAGGTGTGCAAACAATGATATTATTTCCAAATGGAAATTATATCGATCAAACGTCATTCAACATTCATCTCTTTAGTTCATTAATTTACTTATCTCATGTTTACCTACGTTCAATATTCCTTATTTTCTAAATTGGGAAAATATACGTTATTAACAATGGAAAACATTTCCATTTCTTTGTTTCTTTATTAGAAAACATTTCTGGTTTCTTATTTGGAAAACATTTCCAAAGCTTCTTCATTGGACTTAGACAGATGTTTAAACAAACCATCGCGATGCCAATTCAAACCATTTCCTTTACTGCCGAACCTTAACTATTCCTTAGTTAAAAACGAAGCCAATCAAGTTGGGGTAGAACTACCTCTCAAACCTTAACTGAACAACATTTCTAACTTTGAAATAGGCAAAGTTCACTTTATATTCCTTTTACTTTCTTCGAATAAACTATATTCGATTAACTCATTTGCTTCTATTCGAATAACTATATTCGATTAACTCTTTTTACTTTCTATTCGAATAATTATATTCGATTAACTCATTTGCTTTCTATTCGAATAACTATATTCGATTAACTCATTTGCTTTCTATTCGAATAACTATATTCGATTAACTCATTCTTTTGATTTACTATATTCAACCTTTTTCTTTCGAATACGCTATATTATATTTCTCTCCTTTGCTTTAACTCTAATCGATTAAACTAGCATCGATTAACTCCTTTTACTTTAACTCTAATCGATTAAACTAACATCGATTAACTCCTTTTACTTTCTCTCTAATCGATTAAACTAACATCGATTAACTCCTTTTACTTTAACTCTAATCGATTAAACTAACCTCGATTAACTCCTTTTACTTTAACTCTAATCGATTAAACTAACATCGATTAACTCCTTTTACTTTAACTCTAATCGATTAAACTAACATCGATTAGCTCCTTTTACTTTAACTCTAATCGATTAACTAACATCGATTAACTTCCTTTAACTTTATTCTCTAATCGATTAACTAACATCGATTAACTTCCTTTAACTTTATTCTCTAATCGATTAACTAACATCGATTAAATTCTTTTAACTTTATTCTCTAATCGATTAACTAACATCGATTAACTTCTTTTAACTTTATTCTCAAATCGATTAACTTCCTTTAACTTTATTCTCTAATCGATTAACTAACATCGATTAACTTCCTTTAACTTTATTCTCTAATCGATTAACTAACATCGATTAGCTCCTTTTACTTTAACTCTAATCGTTTTAAAAACATTTTTCCCTTTTATTTACTTTCGAAATATTTCCTTTTATAAAATCTGTTGATTTTATAAAATCCCTTTTTTTCAATATACATTGAAATAATTCTTTTTACATCCCAGGGTCTTTTATGATATTTAGAATATCGAATAACAATGATCAACATCATTCCAACACACATAATCCATAACAGATTATATAACACATCATATATCTCAATATATGAAAACAGTAAAATAAATGTTGAGGAATCCAGTTGGATTCCCCAAACCTGTTTTCCCTGCATCACAGATGTTAAACAATATAGATAACATCACTTTCAGTTCTATATGGTACATTCTGTTAAACAGAATCAATATAGAAATTTAACTAACTGACTAGCAGTTCAATCAAACAGTCAACATACAGACAAACAGCCAATATCTAACAGTTCAAAAAATACAACATGAAATTATAAACTGTTCAGAGTTAGTGAGATTTACTCACATTTGCAGTTCATCGTTAAAGAACGATAAACTGTTATTTGATTTGAATCAAACAATTTATCTCGCCATAAATTCAACCGAGCTCCTATCCACTTCCAATCGGTCCCATTGTGGAGCTCTCGTCCACACAATCCTAATGGATCTTGTTTCGCTCAATTCTCACCATTAAATCGTTCCCAACTTGTTCGTTGAAACTGAACTACCAATGCCGCTGTACCTCTTCCAAGACCCTTCTTTACACCTTAAATTTACCATGGATATTTAAACAAATAAACTTAATACCCACTCTGCCAATTAATACTCCTTCCTTCTTTCCACCTGAATACACAAGTCATGAACTCCAGCATTCACTCACCATTTTCTCACCAACCTTCCTTCCTCCCTTGATAATACACTTCGAAACAGGCCACTTCGAATCACCATCTTCACAAACCATTATCACGTCCTTAAACCTCACCCCACAACTCTACACCCATTCGCAAGAAACAACAGCTTGCACTGTCCCTTCCCAAATGCAGAAGTCGGTCCCTACACAATAGTGAATACCGCACTTTCATCCTCAACTCCCTCCACCCTACACTGTTTACACAGGAAACCAGTTCACCATTTAACCCAAACCGCAAGAAATCCTACCAACTAACTCAAATGCTTCACTCAAACCATACCCAAACATCACACATACATTCATGTACAATTTCGCACTCACCATTTCAAAGCCATTCTTCCCATTGTTCCCTGAAACCCACTACAGAAAATACGAACGCATCTCCACACAGTAACAAACGAGCACCCATACCACTATAATACCCGCACCTCCAAACACCACGAGATCACTGCAGACAGCTCCTTCGTACTCCCCAACAACCTTCGAAATCTCAACCCTAAAACGATTTGAAGCTTCGTTGTCCTATTTTCAGGAATCCCAGCAGGACGTCGTACCCCCCCCCCCCCCAATACGTTATCCAGTCGAAGAGGAAGACTCAGGGAGTTCGAATATAAGGGTTTCGAGATTTGTATGAATTTATTTTGAATTTCTTGAGAGGATTTTTCGATCGGGCTTTTGTTTGCTGTTGGAATAAATTTGGTGGCGGTTGTAAACATTTTGACCTATGAGAATGGAAATAAGGGTTTTTAGTGGATACTTAAGTTATTATATAGGATTCCTATGTGGTATCAGATGTGAGCTCGTGTCAAGAGGCATACTATGTATTCATTTGTGATATTTTTCCCCTCTACGTTCACCGACTGTGTGGCAAAAAGGATGGTGCGTGGCCATTTTATGTCCATGTGAACTGTATACCAATGTTTAGTTATTTGGTTTTTAGGTTTGAAAACTACTTGCACCGCTAGACACAATTTCATTCATTTATGAGTGTTGCACACTGAAATGAATATACCGTTGTGATGAGTAATGCCCCGCGATCACGAAAATATAATAATACCGGTAGGTTAGCTTATTCTGTGAAACCCCGAAATATCGATACAGAGTGTCAACTACTCCAAATAAAAAGTTGCTTATTTAATTAATTAAAAATTACAGTAAATTCTAAAAATTAAATTATCACTACTTCCCAAAAGAACCTTGTCTAAATTCAAACCTGATCTCCAGTTATATCGAATAGACTGATACGGTCGATAAACGATTCTATAGCGACTTTTCTGAAATTTGATTTGGACATATCCCAAAATCTATACGACGAAATCCTGATCTTTCTCTTCCACTAGAAATATATACTCCACCAGCTCCACACGTTTCTTGTTTCACAGAAATCCGGCTTAAAACGAACTCTGTATATTCAGTTGAAGTTTAAATCGCCAAATAGCGAACTGCCGTGCCATTTCGAGCTCGATTTTAATTATATTATAATTATACGTTCAAACTGTCGTTCAAATAATATATTCGTTATTCTAATTCAATTCTAAACTGAATTAGATATCACAGATGATCCAGTTCACACCATATCGCCATTTCAGCCAATTCTGATTATTTCAGAATTAAATATATTTTTAATTATTATTTTAGATTAAATATTCATCATTATATTCTTCCACGATCATTAAATTTCTCTAAACCACCATTGATATAATTAAATAAACTAATCATGATACCTCTGCCAGTGCGGGTCATTACAGGATTTTTGGGAAATGGTGTGTTCCTTGTAGCCGTGAAATTAAGGAAAGGAAATGGTGTGAAACTTATAGCCGTGAAATCAAGGGCGGTGGAATCGATGTCAACCTTATAGCCGTGAAATCAAGGGGATTGTACTTAGATTCTGGTCTAGTAATAAAACTCTGCCTAATCCGACGTTGCGTGGGACTGGACGTAGGAGCAATCCGAACCAGTATAAAATCCAGTGTGTTCTTTCCTTTTCTGCATTTTATTTTTGTTTATTTATATGTTTGTGTTGGTTCTGTTTTTGTGATCATTTCTGTGGTGTGTGATTCATATAGTAGATAACATAAGTTCTAGATTTTCTTGAATTCCTTGAAAACACTATTCACCCCCCCCCATAGTGTTAGTTTTGCCTTAAGATCTGCATTCCTTAACAGTTCCTTCCCTAATTGTGAGTACTTAATTTGAGTAGTCGAGTGATCATGTTATTTTTATATTCATTTTGGGACATGTATTTGTATTTTGGTTTCTGTAAACCATTCATGTATGTAGCACATGTAATTTTGTATTTCCACTATTTGTATATATGGTATTCTTTCTATGGCTTATCTTATGCGTTTGTGCTAGCATTCTATTTTAAATAGATCCTTTGCCATTGTAGTGTTGTATTAAACAAGAGTCGAGTAATCTTTCCACTTAAGGTTGGGAAAAAAAACTTGAGCACCCAATTGATGTATTCAGTACTCATTTGATACAAGTCTACAGATGGTCTCTCAAAGCAGTCCTATTCTCTGCACTAATAGACAATGCAAACATTATTACTTAGTAATGCTCTTTGTTAGTGTGGATCTCGAGGTGGGGCGTTAAAATGATGCTTGTATTGATCTTGGGAGAGGTTAAATATATTATTATTTCTTAAATTGTATTATTATTAAGTATACGCTAATCACTTTATCTTATCCCTATTGCATTTACATATATTCTTCCATGTTTATTATTTAAATAATACGCAGGTCAGGATGAGACATTTCATGTATTGAGACAACAAGACCAAATTTAATTTTACTAGGCGTAGAGAAGTATAATTATTATATATATTAGAATATTATCTTGTATATTAGGTGAAATTTGATGCATATACAAATGGGATGTATATTAAATATGTATTATATATCATGTACATATAATATGTTATTTTATCACTGCAACCAACTTTATGATTCCTATGTTATATATTATGCATTATTCAATCCTAATGGCATACGTGTTTATTGTTTTTTTACTAATACTGTGTATCCATAGGTGAGTTATATATTTGTTGTTTAATACACATTGTTAATTAAAGAGAATTTTCACATGTATGCCTTATTCATCATATTATCTAACAACATTACTTTATAATACTTATGGACAATATGAGTGCAGAGGTGGGTTTTTGATAATTTGATATCAGAGCAAGGTTTGGACCATTACGTAATATATTAGAGACACAAGTTTATACCTTAGAAAAGCATTAGTCATTGTCCCTATGGGTCTACCATAATTTTTATGTTTATAATTTTATAATGCAAAGAGTATACAATGATTATTGGGGCAATCATCTGATGATTTATTTGTTATTTTCTATAGTGCAGTAATATATTAATTATACTTCCCTTTCATTTCAATGTTTATCCTTAATTGGAATTTATATAGTTACGTACAATTAATGAATGAGAAGGTGCAAGTGTCGATATGAGTATCAAACAGATTTTTATGTGGGTTTTTATATAGTTATCTGATCCATTAGCAATCTGAATTGAGCAACGAAAATCAATATGTGACCTTCCGTTGAATGAGATATTTATTTGATGAATATATTGTTGAATTAAATGTAAAGTGCATTCTTAAATAACTATTATTTCTAGATAAACAAATAACTTAGAAAATAATAATAATAATAATAATAAGATAAATAAGAGATTACAAAAAAATTGAAATAATTTTAGTGTTATTTTTCTGTTTGGTGCTTTAAGAATTTTGGTTGATGCGCTTGACCAACATTATGATAGAGATTCCTAAACACTTTTATGAGGCATTTCGACACATTAATTTAGTTAAAAATAGTGCATGCTTGATATTGGTTTAAGGCGAAGAAGGATTTCTCAGTATTTGAGTATTACTATATAGTAGTTAAACTTCTAAGCTAAGGTATATTTATTTTTGAAATCCAATGTCACATCTGTTTTAGCTTTATTTAATATTATCAAGTATACTATATTTGTCAAATAAATATAGTCCACCTTCTTTTTATAATGATCAATTTTCTTCTTTTTAAATTTGTATGCTTTAGAAATTGACATGGTATAAGGGAACTTGAGTACTAAGCATTTTGTGTGATGGGGCCTGGTTGTAGTTATGTGTGTGTTTGTGTGAGCAAAGTGCATCCTAATGTGTGTGTGCGAGGGAAGTAATGAGTGTGTGTGGGTTACTTTGTCTATACGAATGAGTTGTATCTATTTACATGTCTGCAATTGTGTATGTATTTACATATCCTTGTATTTCATCTTCTTGCTTCTATGTGATTTGCGTACTTTATTTAGTATTGTAGTATTTCTCATGTTGATGGGCTCATAAGCCAATCCATTTCATTATTGCATTATTTATTATTTAACTTGTTGTTTTTATATAAACAACACTTTTCTCGACATACAACCATAAAATTCTCAGAAGTAAAAAAGATCGTTCAAGCTTGAAATAAAGTTGCCATAGGATGGTCAGTAACTTATTAGAAATTATTACTAGAGATCTTAAACACTAGAATTATAACACAAATACAAGTAGACTAAGTAAAAGTAATAAGATAATGTGATTGGTATATGTATTTTACAATCCCGGGTATATGGTATCGGGGTTGGCCCAAACACTAGATAATGTATATATAAACCATGTATCTAGGAATACTCTGTACAATTAGTTTCAGTTTTACAATATCAATTACAAATTTATTCCCTCACATTATTCTTGCATCATCAATGATCAAAAACATTTTATCATTTGAAATCAACAGATTTCCCACTTGGTATCAGAGCCAAAACAGAGTGCTTAACGACATCATCAAATTTTTTTCTTTACCCAGTTGATCTGTGATCAAATATCCATCGGAAAAAGCTTATCACTTGGACTCCTCTTATCCGAGAGTCTGGATCCTATCATTTGAGAGTTGTAGCCATCTTTAAAAAATAGTGCATCACCAATTATCAATATAGTTGTAATTGTTTACCTAAGAAAGCTTGCTGCTACTGAAATTCCAATATTCAGATAAAACCGATCAAGAATATCTAGAAATTTCACTATTGGAACAAGTGCATTAAAGAAAACTCATCAGAAATCAGTGCATTATCATTTCAAAAGGAAAGCAATAAAATCTTCATTACTTGAATTTTTCAAGACTGTCGTCTGACCCAATTGTATATTCTTCTCTAATCCTCAATTCAAAGTCACTGAGTTTAGAATTATATACCTGATTTGTTGCATACCGTTGATCTCTCAATGTAATTCATCATGTCAAATCAAGGAGACATCACCATCCCTAAAATGTTGAGCATTAGAGTGTCTCAAGGCAAATCTTAGTCAGATTCAGTGAATGACCTAATGAAAGCATTCATCAAACCCCAAAGTAAACTAATCTCTATTCAACTTGATGAGACAAATTTCTTACTTAGGAAACTGCAAGTGGAAACAACCATAAGAGGTTATGGATTAAAAGATTATGTTTTTGGTACAAAAGTTATTCCATCCAAATTCATTAGAGATAGTAAGGAAAAAACTGTGCCAAATCAAGAATATAATACATCACAGCCTTGTTTGTGCATGGATGATGTCACCCATTGGTGCAAGCATACTGCCTCAGCTGTTAGGCTGCAGGTCAGACCAAGAAGTATGGACAATTGTTGAAAGGAATTTTACTTCTCAGTCATCTACAAGAATTATGCACCATAGGAAAAATGATATGACTATGAATGGGTATATACTTAAGTCAAGAATTTGTGTGATCAACTGGGTTCAGCAGGATATAAAGTTCCTGAATCAGAACACGGGCTCTACTTAATCAGCGGCTATATCATGAGTATAAAGCAGTTGTGAAAATTATTTCCACAATGGAACTCACCCCTTCTCAACAATATGCATATACTGCACTTCTTTAACATAAAGCTAGAATAGAGCACAACAAGACCATAAGTTTAGATATATCAGTGAGTTACACCTACAATTGAGGAAAACAACAAGAAAAATATCAAGGATCTAGAGGTCAAACTAACAACTATCAGAGAGGGGATGCTTCCAACTGAGGCAGAAGGGGTGTAAGAAGCTACAACAACAACAATAGAATAAGATGCCATATATGTGAAAAGATTGGACACATTGCAAACAAATGCTATTTCATATTTAATTCGAATTACACTCCTTCACAATAGAACAACATTGCCAATGTCAATCTGGTTAATGTGCCTAAAGACAAAAACAAGGGAAATACAGAGATTTTGAATATTGAAACTGCTACAGCTAATGATGTGAGTGATGACTGCTGGTACCCAGACTTAGGAGCCAACAATCATAGGACCCATAGGACCAATAATCTTGACAATTTAAACTTGGGGAGCAAAGAATACAACAATATGTAAAATTTACTTATTGGAATTTGCAAAACTGTGCACATTACACACACTGGAAATGCAAGTACAGATGGACCTAAGCAATTAATTTTATGAAACCTACAAAGGGTACCATCATTAAAAGGAATTTGACGAGTGTTTGCCAATTAGCCAAAGATAAAAATGTTTACTTTGAATTTTACTCAAATGCATGTATAGTTGTAGATGTACTGACTCAAGAACTAATCTCGCAAGGTAAAGAAAACAAGGGGATATACAGATTTGATATTAATAATTCCAAAATTTCTGAAAATAAAGAAATTCTTATGTGATGGCTGTTATGAATGATTTTGATTGTTGTAAAAAGTTTGACTTGTGGCATTGTAAAATGGGATGCCCCAATGTAAAAATTGTGAAGCATGTTATGAGCAATAATAATATTTCTACTAATAACATTCCTGATTCATATATGTGCACCTTTTGTCAATTAGGAAATAGTCGTAAACCTGCATTTCCAGATTCACACACAAATTAGACAGAACTCCTTGAATTAATTACCACTGCCCTGTGGGGTCCAGCCCCAATTTGGTAAGACTATGGCTACAAATATTACATATCCTTTATAAATGCTAACTCAAGGTTTGTTTGGATATGCATATTGAAATCTAAATCTAAAACCAATAATGTAGTTGTGCAATTCATTAACAAAGCTGAAAATATGACTAACCATCATGTATGTACAATGTAGACAGATGGTGGTAGAGAATTCTTACCACTAAAATCTGAGGAAAACGGTATCAATCACAGAACTACTTATCCTTATACCTCATAAAAAAATGGCATAATTGAAAGAAAGCATAAACATATTGTGGAGACTGGTTTAACTTTAAATGCACGGGACTCAATGCCTCTAAAATTTTGTCCAGAGGCATTCAACACTGTTGTGCATTTGATAAACTTACTTCCAACAAAAATAATAAAATTCAAATGTCCACAAGAGGTGTTAACTTAAGGTAAGCCAGATTATAAATAAAGGTGTTTGGCTATCAATGTTTTCCCTGTTTAAGACCATATAATGCAATCTAGTAAGATTTTAGATCAACTTCATGTACATTTCTTAGGTTATATAACATTTAAAAACTATACAAATGCATATATAGCAAGGGAAAGAATATATATCAAGACATGTTGGATTCAATGAGCAAGTATATCCATATAGCAAAGTGGATATAAAAACAGCTAAAAAGGTAATAAATCCAAAACATGTTGTACCTGACTTTCATGATGAAGTAGAAGTGGTGATGCCAATTCAATATGTTGGAGATGACACCTACACAAATTCTCAATGCATTGTGCCCACAAGGAGGCCAGGTCAAGAGCAAAGTCGATCTGATAGCAACAACAATCAGGATGATCAAAGTCAAGCTATTTGCAGTGCGAGCCATGATCAGGCACCTGACATAGACAAAATCAATCAAATCACAAGAACAAGAGACGATCTTAATAGACATCCCATGCTAAATAGAGCTAAGTGTGGAGGGTTCAAGCCAAAACTCATCAACACAACTACTATGCAAGAAGAACCAGCTTCATACATAGAAGCTACACAATGTCACAAATGGAGAACAATAATGCAAGAGGAATACAGTGCATTGATCAAGAAAGGAACTTAGACCCTGGTTGAAAAACCAAAAAGGAAAAACATAATTGGGTGTAGATGGTCTTATAAAATAAAAAGGAATGTTGATGGTTCTATTTCTAAATACAAGGCAAGACCAGTAGAAAAGGGGTATTCACAATAGTATGGTTTTGATTTCTCTGGGACCTTTTCACCTGTTGTGAAACCAGCCTCAATCAGAATAATATTAACCATTTCCTTGTGTAAAATTAGAACATCATACAATTAGATGTTAATATTGCCTTTCTTAACCATGTTTTGCAAGAGGAAGTATTTATGGATCAACCTGAAGGATTCAGTAAAAATAAAGAAAGGAAACTTGGATGCAAGCTCAACATGGCTATCTTTGAGTTAAAGCAGACACCAAGAGTCTGATTGACAAGCTAAAATCAACACTTGTCAAATATGGCTACAAACACATAAAATTTGACAACACGATCTTCACTAAAATCAGTAACACACACTTATATTCTAATTTTTGTTGACGATCTTATTATTATAGGAAGTTGTGGTTTAGAGATAAAATATCACTGAAATGCTTAATTCAGAGTTCTCAATAAAGGATTTGGGAGACATAAATTACTTCTTGGGAATTGAAGTAAAGAGAACATCTTAATCAAAAATACATCTCAACTAAAGGAAATATATTTCAAAAATCTTGTCAAGAGCTAAAATGGACAAAACAAATTCTCTGCCAACTCCTATGATTACCAACAGTTAATTATCTAAGCATTAATTAGAAGATACTCAGAATGGAAAAAAAATACAGGAGCATTGAAGGTGCTCTTCAGTATGCTGCTATCACAAGGCCAAATATTACATACAGTAACAACAAAGTTAGTCAATACATGCATGCACCTTTAGACAATCATGGGAAGGTAGTTAATAGAATACGTAGATATCTGAAAGGAACTATAAATCATGGGAAGAAATCTAAAGTCAAGTGACTCGCTCAATATCAATGCATATAATGATGCTGACTAGGGAACAGACATCGATGACAGAAAATCAACATCAGGATATTGCGTTTTTTCAAGGAAAACCCCAATGTCGTAGAGTGCTAGAAAACAAAATATTGCGTTGAGATCCAGCACAGAGGATGAATTCAAATGTGTCGTAAGTAATGTAGTAGAAGTATCATGAACCGAGTCACTCCTAAGTGAACTCAAGGTGGAAACAAACAAAAAGACAACAATTTGGTTTGACAATGTTTGCATAATTTCTCTGTCGTCCAACCTAATTCTTTACTCAAAAACAAAACATATAGAACTAGATCTCTACTTTATCAGAGAACAAGCCATCAAAGAGAAACTGAAGGAGGGATACATACCATCTCAGCACCAAATGGTGGATATATGTACTAAACCATTGTCAAAGACAAACTTCATTAGATTGAAACAAGAGCTGAATGTTGATGATGAAGATCCAAGCAAACAATCTCAAGGAATAATCTATCTTCCAAATTGAGAGTGATTATGCACCAAATCATTGTCAAAGCAACAAATCTAGTCATATTTTAGCGTCAATTTGTGTATTATTTATAATCGCCCTTGGTCGCCACTGTTTTTATTTTCTTCAGCAAACCCTAACCCTAATCGGGTATGATGGAGGAGTAAAAGTAATAATATAATGAGGCTGCTATATGTATTTTACAATACTGGATACATGGTATTAGGCTTGACCTAAACACTAGATAATTTATGTATAAACTCATGTACGAGATATTAGTCTGCACATTTAGTTTTATTTTTACAATATCAATTACAAATTTCTTCCCTCACATTATTCATACATCGCTGTTGATCAACAACGGTTTGATTTCTGAAGTTATTAGATCAGATGATCTTGGTTATGCGACATGATTTTATTATGTAAATTTGTAGAGAAATTGCAGACAAGTTGTATTGAAGGAGAGTAGCTAAAATATTTTATTCCGGTAATAATAAACTATACAATAGGCAAAGCCTATTTATAATACAAACACAAATCATTGGGCTCGGCCCATTATTGCACAATGATAATATTATCATAGGTAATGGTAAGAAAAGAATACACATGATGTTCGGCCCAATGCCTTTGTGTCCATAGTATATATCATATCTTAGGGTTACATGTGTCTTATATTCTAAAACCCCCCCTCAAGCCAACATTAGGGTTTCCTCCTCTGAAATACCCAATTTGATTTTGCTCTCGATGTGTCGTATTTTTTTGATAGATTTCTTCTTAACATACTTGTTTGAGAGACACTTGCTTCTGAGTGATTCAATTTGGCTTCTAGAGTATGTGAGCAATTTAGCGATTATCCTGGAGTTTTTTTCCTTGGTCGAATAACTTCCATGTGGCTTCTCTGTCTTCCTAATGGCTTCTTTCTGCTCTTGAATGTCGGATTGGGTAGGTGAGTCGGGTAATTTCTTTTCCTTTAGTTCATCCCTGTATCTGATATAATTTGGTGCTGAAATTGATTTTGTTAGTGTGTCTGCACACCGATAATATGCCGGTATGTGGTTTATTTCTATGTTTCCTTTAGCCACTTGCTCTCTCACAAAGTGTAGATCGATTTCAACATGTTTAGTACTTGCATGCAACACTGGAATTGTTGCCATGTATATTGCACTTTGGTTATCACACCAGATTGTTGTTTAGCCACTAATTTGTATTTCTAGCTCTTTTAATAGCGACTTAACCCACATTACTTCAGCTATTGAATTTGCCATACTTATATATTCCGCTTCAGTGCTAGATCTAGATATGGTTTCTTGTTTCTTTGAACAACATGACATCAAATTTCCTCTCAAGTAAATGAAGTAGCCTACTGTAGATCTTCGGTCATCTATATTTGATGCCCAATCAGCATCCGCATATCTTGTGATGTTTAATTTCTTTGTAGCTTTCATAGATAGTCCATAGTTGATTGTTCCCTTCAGATACCTTAGTATTCTCTTTACTGCTTTCATATGCTCATACAGTGGTGCCTGCATAAATTGACAAACTTTATTATTGATGAATGATATATCAGGTCGAGTTATAATTGTGTATTATATTGCACCAACTATACTCCTATATTCATATATGTTAAGTGTTGGTTCCACCTGTTTTTGGAATATTGTGGTTGCTTATCATCGGAGTTTTTTGAGGATTAGGTTCAAGAATCTATGTTTTATTCAATAACTCACAGATGTAATTTCTTTGATATACAATTATTTTTGAATTTGATATCACCTTCACTTCTATGCCCAGAAAAAAAAAATTAATTCACCCAAAACCTTTGTAGAGAACTGCTTGTCCTGATACTGAACCAATTGATTTATTTATGCATTGAAGTCACATGTTACAATGAGATCATCCACATATATTAGCACATATATTATTGTGTTATTATTTTCTCTGATAAGCAGTGAGTTATCTGATTTGGCAGATTGAAACCCTAGTTTTACTAGAATGTTTTTCAGTCTGTCAAACCATATTCTGGGAGCTTGCTTTAGCCCATAAATGGCTTTGTTAAGTTTTCACACAAGTTGTGCATTCTTGTTGTATCCTTCTGGTTACTCAACGTAAAATTCTTCTTGTAAACTGCCATTCAAAAATGCGTTGTTTACATCTGGTTGTCTGGGACACCATCCCTTTTGAATTGCAACAATAAGAACTATTCAAATTGTTGTATGTTTTACAAAGAGGGAGTATGTCTCATTAAAGTCAAACCCTTGTTGTTGTTTGTAGCCTTTTGCTACCAGCCTTGCTTTGTATCTGTTGACAGTTCCATTTGGGTTTTTCTTGATTTTATAATTTCACTTTCAACCAATGATATTTTTATTTTTCGGTGGCTCAACTAATTCCCATGTCTTGTTTTTGATGAGTGTATGGAACTCTTCATTCATGGCTATCTCCCACTTGTCATTGTGATGGCTTGGCTGAATGTGGTTGGTTCATCATATGTTAGCACTGTTGAATATAGTTTTGGCTTGAATATCCCACTCTTGGCTCTTGTAATCTTTGGATGAGATGGTGCAGGAGTTTATCTGGTTTCAGGTTGTGCTTCTTCATTTATTTGTGTATTATCTCTCTCACTACTTTATGCTTCACTTTCTGCATTATCATCTTGCTACTGACTTTCTTGTCTTCATTCTTCCACAGATGGACTGTATGAAAGATCTGGTGGTTCATGTGCATCATGCATTGACTCATTAGATTCAGTTCTATCTTCGCATGTTTTCCTTTCAATAATTCCTGCATCTTCTACATTGGAAAGAACAGGTATATATGTCTCATACTCTTTGGTGTTGTACACCTTGTTTGTTTTCTTTACTTCCTTAGTTTTGAATGGGAATATAGTTTCATTGAATACCACATGTCTACTTACAATAAAACGGCCTTGATCTAAATTCTAGTTTATGTTTAATATAAGGCCTTAAGTATGGATAACATAAACATTCAAGGGTTCTCAAATAGTTGTAGTTAGGTTTGACTTTGTATAGTTTATCATAAGGGCTTTGACCATTTAATACATCAGTTGGTAATCTATTTATTAGAAAAACTGCAGTACTGAATGCATCAGGCCAAAATTTCACATTCATTGATGCTTTAGCTAATAAAGTCAGACCAGTTTCTACTATGTGTTCTTTCCACTAAGCCATTTTGCTCAGAAGTGTATGCACAAGTGATTCTATGATTTATCCCCTTCTTATTGAAATATACTGGTAGAGATTTATACTCTGTTCCTCCATCGGTTTGAACATTTTTACTTGTGTGCCTAACTGGTTTTCCACATGTGTGATGAACTGTGTCACAATATTATATGCTTTACCTTTTGACTTCATAAAGTATATTTATGTGTACCTTGTGTAGGCATCAACAAATTAAATATAATACTTGTATCTATAATCTGAATTATGGGTGCAGGACCCCACAAATCAATACCTATCATTTCTAAGGGTCCAGAATAACTTGTGATAGAATTGGGAAATGCCAATTTATGGCTTTTTGCCATTTGAAAAAAAAGTGCATATATAAGAATTGGGTATGCCAGAACATGCGATAGTACTATGATTATGAATCTTCTTTACAATGCTAATACTTGTATGTCCAAGCTTGTTGTGCCATACATCAAAAAATTCACTACATCTTTCTACATTGTTCACTATATGACTGTATTGTTCCTTTTTGTTGATATTGTTGCATTTCCCATGATTGAACTTGTACAATCCATTTTCTTGCTTATCCTGCAACAAAACATCTTTAGTAAGCATGTCTTTGACTACAAAGTATGTAGGGTAAAACTCAAAATAAACCTTGTTGTCACGGGAAATTTTTGATACACTCATAAGGTTTTTCTTAATTTTGGGTATTCTAAGTAAATTATTTAATTCTTTTACCATTAATTATACCCTTACCTATATGAGTGATAGGTAGGAATGGCAATGGGGTGGGTTGGGGCGGGTTTCTCGTGCCCCAGAACCGACCCGGACTTTTTAGACTTCGCCCCAGACCCGCCCCGTAGACCCGGTGCGGGTCTGGAATTTTGCCCCGTACCTGAAACCCGTACGGGTCAGGGTAGACCCGACCCGCCCCGTGACCCGGTGATTTTGTGTTCTAATGCACACAAATTTATATACTTATGTTTTTTTATCACTGAATGATAAATTATATACATATTATAATGTGTTCACAATGATAAGAGAATATAGTAAAATTAGTTGTATGATAATATTTCAAAATGTATGCATTTATTATTGTATTATTATCGTTGATGCAACCTAATACTATGAAAATTTTATAGTTTGTTGATTGAAAGAATAAAATATTCAAGTTACAACCATGTATATCTAAGAATTTAACACGTAATAATTATAGTTATAAAGTGTTTTAATGATGTTTCGATCATGCGGGTTAGGTTGGGGCGGGTTAGCCGTGCCCCAGACCCGACCCTAGACCCGGACCTCCAAAAGCGGGTCGTGGGTCTACCCGACCCGAAGACCCTATGGGGCGGGTCTAAATGGGTCAAAACAGGGGCGGGTCAAGCGGGTTTGGACCCTAGACCCGCCCCATTGCCATCCCTAGTGATAGGTATGGACTTACCGTTGCCCATGCACACACTTTGTTTACCTTTGTAGTCTATGTTCCCCAAGTTCAGGTTGTCCAGATTATTAGTTATGTGATTGGTTTCCCCTGAATCTGGGTACCAACTTTCATCTTGAATGGTTTCTTGATCTGCTGAATCATTCTGTTTAGTATTTCTGTTATTTCCACTGTTCTGCATGCTTTCATCATTATTGACTTATGCAACATTTGCATTGCTTTGATTTCCAGAATTTTGGCCTGCTGTATAGTTTTGATTAAATCTGAAGTAGCACTTTGTTGCGGTGTGACCTATTTTCTCACATATTTGACACTTAGGTCTATTACCACTATTGTTGTATCCGCCTCTTCCTTTTGATCTGTTTGAATTGTTCCCTTTTTGATTTTATTGTTCTCCTTTGTTATACTGCCCTTTGTTTTTATTAGTATCCGCATAATTGATAAACATTTCACTTTCTTGGGGTTTCTTGATTTTAACTCTTGCTTCGTGCGTAAGAAATATGTCATGAGCATCCTCTAGTGAACATATAACCTTTTGTGATGATATAACTGCTACAACAGCTTCATATTCGTCATTAAGTCCATTCAAGATTGTGACTACTTGTTCGTATTCACTTACTTTCTGCCCTGCGGCTTCTAGAATGTCACGCATAGTCTTGATTTTTCCTAAGTATTCTCTCATGGGTAGTTTCCCTTTCTTCACATTTTTTAGTTGCTTTCTATAAAACATTACTTTGGCTGCAGATGGAGAGTTAAAGTTTCTTTCTATAGTTGACCATATGTCATATGACTTTTACACCCAATTACTTGAGACAGTAGCCCTAGGCTAATAGAAGACAACAACCATGAGCTTATTAATATGTATTTCTATTGAATTTGTCGAATTTTTCATCACTGACTGTTTTGTTATCTCTGTCTGTGATAAATTTGGTTGGAATTAACAAAGTGCCATTGATGAATCCCTCAAGGCCATAGCCTTCAATAGCTGTTTGGACCTGCAACTTCCATAGAAGGTAATTGCCTTCTTCTAGTTTTACAGTAATAAGTTGACTCTGAGGGATTATTACCGTTTTTACTAAATGTTCTACACCTGTTTCAGTTTTTTGATTTATTGTACCTGTGTTTCCTGTAGTAGATGATTCGGTTTCTCCAGCCATGATTGGAGTTCTTGATCTGATCTGAAGAATAAATGATGAACAGAATCTGTTAGAGATGATTAATAAGTTGCAGTAAAGACTGGAATCTCAGTTTTTGGAGTAACAGGTAGGTACTTGATTCAAGATTGTGCAAGCTCTTCTCAGGTGATTTTATTGCAACTGATGAGATGCAAGCTATGGTACTATCTTGATCTTCTTGAACCACTTTGTTGCTTCTTTGATTGTGAATTTATGGATTTTTCTGTTTGCGTCGAATTTTGTTATGTAATTCATATGCAGTCTGGTTGCTTATTATGGCGAGGCACAGATTTGATTCTAATGTAGCCTAATCACAGATTATGGCAAGGCACTGAATTGTGTAGCTAAATTCAATAACTCTGATATGATGGGTTAAACCTAATTGGAGGAAACCCAAGTAATGATATCTCTCTGATGGGTTGAAATCAAAATCATCCAGTGGTGGTGCTGTTAAGAAAATCAACGCTCTGATACCAAGTTTGATTTTTAAGTTATTAGATCAAATGATCTTGATAATGCAACGTGATTTTATTATGTAAATTTGTAGTGAGAACAGACATGTTGTATTGAAGGAGAATATCTAAAATACTTTATTTCGATAATAATAAACTGTACAATAGGAGATGCCTATTTATAATACAAATACAGATCATTGTGCTTAGCCCATTATTACCCAATGATAATATTATAATTGGTAACGGTAAAAAAAAATACACATGACGTTCGGCTCAGTGCCTTTGTATCTAAAGTACATATCATATCTTAGGGTTACAAGTGTGTCATATTCTAACAATAACATTTTATCACTTTAAATCATCGTGATTTCCGACCGACTAAATTGATGCATTACATTTAATGAATCCAATTGCTGAATACTTCCATTACCTATCCTTAATCATAAATTGTGAAGACTCCACCTAGTGCTACATGAAAAATCAAGTTATTCATTTCCAAATAGTAAAAACAAAAATGAGTAATTATACTAATGCATTATCATTTGTATTAGCTATAAGACATAAGTTATCATTAGAAATTTTCATACTTAAAATATAGACTTTTTTTAATCTCCTTCGTATATTACTTCTGAATTCCTATCTTCTATAAAGCATTTACCTTTTTCAAAATTGATTTTATAGCCTTTATCGAAAAGTTGACTTATACTTAGTAGGTTGTGTTTTAGATTCCTAACTAATAAAACATCAGAAATAATAGGAGTTTCAGAATTACCGACATTGCTGATGCCAACTATATAACATTTAGAGTAATCACGGAAGTTGAATTTTCTTCCATCTTCATATACTAGACTATTCAGTAATTTTGGATATCCTATCATATTTCTTGAACAACCACTATCCAATATCTATTTGTCCCTTTTGATTTCCACCATTTGACCATTAGAATTTGAATTTTCAACAACCATGTAACACACCATTTCAGAATTTGAATTTTCAACAGCAATGTAACACATCTTTTTTCTGTTTTGGACAATAATTCTTTAGATCACTTGAATTTTAAACATAATTGAATGCAAACTTTTTAAACATTGATGCAATGCATGAATTATGATAAGTATTATAAATCATTTCAAAATTTTCCATTTAATATTTTCAAAAATCAGATTATGAACTTTTTGAAAACCTATGCTCTGATGCCAATTGTTAGAGAATGCGGATTGTGGTTCTTAAGGCAAAACAAACACTAGAGGGGGGTGAATTGTGTTTATAAGGAATTTATGAAAATCTTAAACTAAATTGATCTACTATATGAACCACACAATGATTATCACACCAGAGATGATCACAAGCACATAAACAATCACATGCACGGAAATAGATAAATATAAAATGCAAAAAAGAAAAGAACACATCGGATTTTATACTGGTTCGGATTACTCCTACATCCAGTCCTACGAAAAGTTGGATTATGTAGAGTTTTATTATAATTACCAATATCCAAGTACAACACCCTTGATTTCACGACTAAAAGGTTAATGCCAATTCCACCACCCTTGATTTCACGGCTACAAGGAGTACACCCATTCCCAAACAGCTCCCTAATGATTACAACAGCCCCATAACTCTTCAATAGCACTTTAATTCAGAGATTATTTGACAGAGATTGAGAAGAGAAGAAGTTGGATATAATTTGAGTAGAAATCGGCAAAGTATAAGTGTAAAAATCAAGAAAATAATGAGTATTAGTAGTGGTAAGTAAAGGGGCGAAGATGGAGAAGAAGAATGATTAAAAAAAATTGAAATCTTCACCTACTTATAGTGTACCAAAGATTGCAATGTTTCTGAAACGTTTCAAATAGTGAAAAGACAATTCCTTTGAAAATTAAAAATATGACAGTTATATGTCGACATGTCTAATTATGTATGTTGACATATGTATAACATTTTGATTTCTAAAATAGTTTTCAAGTGTTTAAACATATATATTATTTTGTAAATTCTTGAATAAAAACTTAGTAATTTAAATGAATACTCTAAAGTGTAAAATCATATGGAAACATTGTAATATATTATATAAACATATATAAAGTTATAAGATTTAAAAAAGGCTATAAAAGTATATACTATAAACTTATAAATATTTAAACTATATAAACATATATGTGCAAAATCATAAGTAAGATAATATTTTGAAATCATTTAGAAAATTATTTGAAATCAGGATTTGAATTTTGAAAATAGAATTGTAAATTTATTGAACCTGGAGTGCTATTCAGTATCTTACGTATAAACTAGACTCAATTACTATATTTTTCTTGAACTCTTGAAATCTTGATATCTCGATAATTAGTAACACATGAGTCTTGAATTTCTCTTGAATCCTGAATCTCTTAGAACTCTAAACACTGTACAGTCTTCAGTATTTAAGTCCTGTACACAAATTTTACACACATATATATATGTGTGTGTGTATATATATATATATATATATATATATATATTCTAGATAGAGATGTTAGTATATGTTTTATAATCAATGATAATTAAAATAAGGTTGTTGTCATCAAAACTCCATTCTCCAGCAGTACCGATTGACCTGTAAAAAGGAGGTTATAGCGAAAATCTTCGAAAATTTAAGGCGTTAGCCAAATTTCGAGAAATTTGGAGATTCTTAGAAACTGAAAAATTAAAGGAATTAAGTTATAACGAAGGATGAGTTGGTTAAATAAACGACATTCAGTTCCGTCTTCAATTTCGAGGACGAAATCTTTTTAAGTTGGGGGGAATGTAATGACCCCCAATTTATTAAGAAATATTTAATGGATGTTAAATATTTAAAATGACTTATTTTGAGAATTAACGATTTAGAATTTATTTAAAATGAAGTCTAAATGTATAAATTTATATTAATTATAAAATGAAGTCTGAATGTATAAGTTTATATTAATTATAAATGAACTCATAACGTCACGGCTGTTCAAAATATTTAGTTTTGAATTTCAATTGAATGTACATAATTCAATATTAGCCAGAATTTGCTAACACAAGAAACGTTAGGATCTTTGAACTATGGTTTTCTAATAAACGTGAAAAATCGAGATTTCGTGTTATAAATTGTAACTTATGTCCAATTAAAATTTCAAAAAGTCGCTATGGAATCATTTATAAATTATAACGATTTATTAAATAAAATAAAAGGATTTATTATAAAATTGAATGTCAGTTTAACCTGGATTTTGAAAATATCGAGTTATAAACCCAGGTATGTTTCTTTTGAAACTATAAGATATTTTGTTTGGATATATATGATAATATTAATTTATTATTATTAAATTGAATTGTTTTTGAATTTATTAATATTTTATTGGTTAAATTTATGCCTTAAAAATAGCAATTTTTCAAATGACCTCCATTTCAACGAAACTAGTTTTATCGATTCGGAATGTTGAATTATTGTTAGGTTTAAAATCTCAAGTCAATAAAAGTTAGTGAGTAAGCATACGTAATTTAAACACGTATTGAAAAATTAGTTAAAATTCTACAAAATCTAGAAATAAGGCCATTTTTCAAATGGTCTCCCAATTAGATGAGACTAGGCTCGTTAGAACCGTATTTTTGAAACGTAGAAGGGTTTCAAATTTCGTTTCAATTGGAGTTAGTATGGGGCCGTAGCAAATCAAAACACACATTGAAAATCAATATTAAACGTTATATTAACTTATATTTTCATTATAAGAAAAACAGTGAAGGAGACTATGCAACGGTATAGGATCGTGTAGTATGGAGTATAAATATAGAATGGTTAATAGTAGCTGTAGGTAAAATTACACAGCCGATTTTATACTGGTTCGGACCACTATCCTACGTCCAGTCCCAGATGCACTTCTGGTATTTCACTAACACTAAAACCCTCACTTTACCCGAAGGAATAGGTTCACAATTTCCCGAACACACGAACGGGATTTCTTACCTCAACCATTGAAGAGGTATTCACTAATACAGAATAATTATTGACTCTTTTGTGTTCTTGATAACAAAGATTGTCTAATATTAAGTATTCCCTTCCTATAGCCTAGCCTTGATGATAATCGTGAAGTATGTGAAGGAATATGGAAGTTTAAAAGTCTCAAGTATGAAAATAGATTTCTTTTTAGAACTTAGAGAGTTTTGAATAAGATAGAGAATTAGAATAAAATTCGGTGATTAGATCAATTAATCAACTCCTTATTTATAATATATAAAAAGATACAACTGATCACGAAAGGTTTTGATGAAGAGTTATGGATAAAATAGTTGTGTCTCTTCATAGAAGATGCAACCTTTCAGAACCAGATGTCTGAAAATTATTTTTAGATGTCTGTTTATATGTAAAGGCATAGTCAGCAAGGAAATAGTGCAATTCGGGATGAAATCAGACATCTGAAATATTTGAAACAGACGTCGGAATATTGTAGTGAAGAACAATCTGTTTCAGCAAACAGACGTCTGAAATTTTCAGACTGGACGTCTGTTTTCTGTAATCAGCATATTCCTTGCCTATTTTATAATGAATATATATATATATAACATGTGTGCGTGTAATCATCAAGAAAGACTTTAACATAAAATTCTAGGACTAGCAGATTCTTTCAATATATATGATCTATAATTTCTTGAATCAGATTATCGAAAACATCTTCCTGCAAAATAGAGTTAGTCAATAATATATATTAATGAGCTCGTATAGTTGTCATAGTCAAAATACTATACAGTGGGATTCAACATTCTCCCCCTTTTTGACTAATGACAACTATAGAAGCTCCCCCTGTCAATATGCATATAACGTTACTTATTTCTCCCCCTTTGTCATTTGACAAAATGGAATACTTATTGAAGAATTTAAGGATAGATGTAATACACAAAAACATACATAAACATAGATAAAGTACGATAATTCCAGACATCACACAGTTATGCACATAGTAGAGTTTTGTGCACAAATAAGACAAGTTGCAAAATATTACATATTATGAACTTAAATAAAAGCGTCATAGTCAAAATAGTTAACCATACCATCTTCAATACTTATATATCCTTGGAAGTAGATCCTAGATGTAACACCCCACACCCGCTAAGGTCACTCACTAAGGGAATGCCTTGACTTCGGTGGAGCATTTTAAGTGAATATAGAACAGAAAAATTACAACAAGACAGATATAAATACTTGAAAATCTAAAACATCATTTCATTGCAGCAGAAGGTAAACATGTTTAGTTACAACACCATAAAGAGTCAAGTATTAAATATCCATCCTGATAAAAAAACATAAGTACATAATCCCACTACATAAACAATAGCCATAATAGAAAAGATAAGCTGGGCTTTACATCACGGTCCAAGCTCCAAAAGGTAGACAAAGAAATCTGATCAAAGCCCACTAGTGCTAGGCCCAACCTGAGGACCTGAGGGTTGGGGAAAAAGATAAAAACAACGGGGTCAGATATAAGTCTGAGTGAGCCCTATAACTTTAACAACACAATCATTAAAGTAATTAGGGTATGATATAAACCTGGTACGGTACGACTGGGGATAAATGACTACACTAAGCAGCCAACTAGACTTAGGATAAACTAAGATAACGGTAAAGACGCGCCTATCCACCCAAGGATAAATACTACACTGCACCACACCAGATCTACCCACCCAAGGGTAATTTCTACACTGCACCACACCAGATCTACCCACCCAAGGGTAATTCCTACTTAAAGGTTGATCCCACTAAGTGTACTTAGTAATTTTTAATAGTAGTTTCGTGTACCCTAGCTGACTACATAGGTGTCGTCTGCCCCTATCTCCACTAGGTGTACCCACAACTTAGTAATTTTAATAGTAGTCTCGTGTACCCCTAGCTGACTACATAGGTGTCGTCTGCCCCTATCTCGACTAGGTGTACCCACTACTCCCATTCGATCGGCTCCCTAACGTAGATACCCGTGCTGGCCCCACAGTGGGGTTTATCACTCCCCAAAGTGGCAACCCGATACTATCAATGGTGCACGGCTTATACCTACACGATGCAACAACGTCTTACGTACCAGCCCGGGTCCACACACGCATATGAAACCCGTTGGACTTGCGTTGCCACCGCTAACCCGTTTTTGGCCTCTTATAGTCAAGCCCAGTACGCGTGTCCCGTCCTCGACATGGGTCGAGCCCAATAAGATACATATGGGTTACTAGTTGAAATGGGCCCCCACAAGCTACCCACCTAAGCTTGTCACTTTTTCTAGTGCATCGCACTTAACCCTTTTTAATAATCATGTCCACTTACATGTTTAAAGTTTGTTTAAGTCATCTAATCATATTTCCATTGCCACTCAAGGCAACCACTAGATTTCCCCATGCCACCCAAGGCACTTACTTGATTTGCACATGCCACCCAAGGCACTTACTTAACCCTTTAATCATGTTTAATTACATGTTCCACTTTGGTTAAGTATTCTAATCTTATCTTTTATTGCCACCCAAGGCAACCACTAGATTTTCCCCATGCCACCCAAGGCACTTACTTAACCCTTTAATCATGTTTAATTACATGTTCCACTTTGGTTAAGTATTCTAATCGTATTTTCTATTGCCACCCAAGGCAACCCACTAGATTTCCACATGCCACCCAAGGCACTTACTTGATTTCCACATGCCACCCAAGGCACCCACTTAACCCCTCATGTCCCACTACATGCTTATCTGGTTAAGTGTTTCTTAATTGATTAAGAACGTAACCGTTGTAAAGACCTCTCACATTAGACTATCTTTTATGGCAGCTGGATTTGCCGGTCGGGTCCGGGCAGCCTTATGCCATAACCGAGTCTAACCTCGTGTCTTTACACTTGTCACGTATTAAGTTTGTGCCTAAGACCTCTCACATTGGGCCATTCATTTGTAGCCGCTGGATTTGCCGGTCGGTTCCGGGCAGTCTTATGATACAAAAGGGTTTAACCTCGTGTCTTAGTCGATTAATTACACCTAATTAATCACCCCCATATTTTGAATTAATTTTCCCTAATTAATTCCAATTTTAACGATGTACATAATTGACTCAATTATGTCCATCCACTTTATGGTATGCATAATCATACCAACTTCACACCATTTCATTAACATGTATATTAACCCCATCGTTCCCCACGTAATTCGCTAACATGACATAAAAGGGAAGATTCATCACAAATACAATGGGTTCAACTTGCATAACATTAGCATCAACATGGGTTCTAAAGGCGACAACATGCATATAGCATCAAACCCAACTAGCATAAATAATCAATCCAAACTTGCATGAATCACATATGTCATAAAGGGGTAACTTGCATAAGCTACTTATGTCATTAAAAGGGGTAAACTTGCATATGTATGTATGACATACAAAGGGGTTAACTTGCATATGTATGCATATCATACAAAGGTGTAAACTTGCACATGTTACTTGCATATAATCAAACACCATACTTGCATAACATGTCATATGTGAACTTGCATATAATCATACACCAAACTTGCATACAAATCATATATGAACTTGCATATAATCATACACCAAACTTGCATAATCATGGTGTCATAATGGATCAATGTTTATCATAGCAATTTGCATAACTAGCATCATGAACACATAGCCTAACACTTGCATAACTTGCATAACATCATGATCATATAGCATATAACTTGCATAACTTGCATAACATCATGAACATGTAGCATATGACTTGCATAACTTGCATAACATCATGAACATGTAGCATATAACTTGCATAACATCATGAACATGTAGCATATAACTTGCATAACTTGCATAACGTCATGATCATATAGCATATGACTTGCATAACTTGCATAACATCATGTACACATAGCACATAACTTGCATAACTTGCATAACATCACAAACACATAGCATATGATAACATAATCTTGCATTGATCCACGTTCATAGCCATAACCTCATTATATCCTATCATAATCATTTCAACAATTGGTCATTAAGGCTATAGAAACTCACAACTTGTTGATTAGCACTCCTAAGAAGAAGAATAAGTTGCTAGAGTTGATTAGAAGTTGATTTGAGAAGCTATCTTCCTCTTAAATTTGGCGGAGGCTCCTTCAAGTTGCATTTTGACGGCATAACGACGTTGTATCTATTGTTAGTATGAATTAGGGTAGTCTTAGGGTATATTTATAGAGTAGTTAGGTGTTTTAGGCCATTAGATTAACCCTAAATCAGATTAGAGCCGTCAGATCTCGTCCTAGCCACCAAAACACAGCCCAAAAGCCAAACTGGTGCACCCAGGTCACCTGGGCTCGACCAGGGAGGTCGACCCCCAGGTCGACACCCTAGTCGATCTGGTGGGCAGGTCGACACCCCTGTCGACCCCCAGGTCGACTCCCTGAGTCTGGCAGGAATTTTCCCGCCACTTCTGAAATGTGAAATTTTCGTATTTTAAATCTGTTTTGAATTTCTGAAAACTTCTTCGGGCCTTAACTAGGTCATGCGGACTCCGATTTTCGAAAACTCGGACTCTATTTCGCGTATTTTTCCAAGACGAACGCAATGGCATAGCCCGTTTCCCCTGATTTAGATTTTAATATTTAATTCTGCCCTGTTTTATATTATAGCAAGTTATTCAACATACGAGGTGTTACATTCTCCCCTACTTAAAGGATTTCGTCCCCGAAATCTCTAAGTCAAGAAGAACGTATCCTACCAACCAAACAACCATCTACTCAAACCATCAAACACTGGCATCCATTGTCCTTAGAGTTTCTAATGCTGTATGAACATATGCAAAAAGTGTGTGTATATGTTCCCTGTCTAATGCAAAATCAAGCGGTCTACTGATTTAGTTGACCTCCTTAATGCAAACCATGATAGTGCCATGCATCCAATATGTATGCGAAAGAACCCTATCAACACATACTATTTCTACATGAGTGCACAATCATTCACCAAAATGCATCATCCATATGATAGCGCAACCATTATACATCCATTAATATAGCTTCCTACACACAATTTTATGCAATATGCAATATGAAGTGATTGAGCCGATCTAGTGCCTAGAGTGTGTTTATATGCATCCACGAGCAACCACTAGCAACCACTTGCATCCACACGCATCCACCAAATATAACATGTCTCAAACACATGTTTCAACCATAGGTTTACCCTATCTAAAGGTCAAAGGTACTAATGAGAGGACTTTCTAACGATAAGATAAGTACTAGACAAACGATAAAGGAGAAGTTAAAAGACATACCCCCAAAAAGGAATGGGTACAATGAACGCATCTTTGCTTCTGTCTCCCAAGTAGCATTGCTCTCATCTTCTCCCCATTGCACTTTGACTAGTCGCACCTCTCTGTTTCTCAACTTCCTAATCTCTGACCCAAGGATGCGGGTAGGAGCTCGTCGAATAGTCGCATCACGCTCTACCTCCACTTCTCTAAGCAAACTCGGCTCTACCACCTCTGCGGTATCATGTAGACACTTCCTCAAATGTGACACATGGAATACGTCATGTACCCCACTAAGTCTCTCTAACCATATCGGCCCAAGCAAGATCTTATCTGTAGATTGCCACCAGCATGTAGGTGATCGACAAGGCCTTCCATAAAGAGCTTCGAAAGGAGCCATACCAATACTAGACTGAAAGCTGTTATTATATGCGAACTCCACCAATGGAAGATGCTCTTCCCATGTATCTCCAAAATCTAAGGTACATAGCCTCTTGCAAACTCTTCCAAAACTTGCTAGTGAAGATAGGATCTTGATCACTCACTATGCTAGAAGGTACCCCATGCAATCGAACTACCTCTCGAAGGTAAACTGTAACACCCCACGCCCGCTATGGTCACTCTCTAAGGGAATGCCATAACATCGGTGGAGTATTTTGAGTGAATATAGAACAGAGTAATTACAGCAAGACAGATATAAGTAATACTTTGAAAATTTAAAACATCATTTCAATTGCAGCGGAAAATAAAACATGTCTGGTTACATCACAAAACCATAATAGAAGTCAAGTACAAATATCCATCCTGCTAAATAAAAATACATAATCCCAATACATGAACTGATAGCCATAATAGAAAAGGGTAAACTGAGCTCTACATCTAGGGTCCAAGCTCCAAGAGAGTAATAAAAGCAGCCTGATCAAAGCCCACTCGTGCTGGGCCCACTCTGAGAACCTGAGGGTTGGGAAAAAGATAAAAACAACGGGGTCAGACATAAGTCTGAGCGAGTCCTATAACTTTAACAATACAATCATTAAAGTAACCAGAGAAGACATAAACTTGACATACGGTAATGTCTGGGGATGAATGGCTACACTAAGCAGCTTGGTAGACTTAGGATAACTAAGATAACTGTAAAGACGCATTTACCCACCCAAGGATAATTACTACACTGCACCACACCAGTCATTTCTACTTAAAGGTTGATCCCTCCCAAGGACTTAGAAAATTTCCCCAGTAGTCTCGTATACCCCTAGCTGACTACATAGGTGCCGTCTGCCCCTATCTCCACTAGGTGTAACCACTACTCCCAAATGATCGGCTCCCTACCGTAGATACCCGTGCCGGCCCCACAATGGGGTGTATCACTCCCCAAAGTGGCAACCCGATACAAAAACGGTGCATGGCTTATATCTACACGATGCAACAACGTCTTACCTACCAGCCCGGGTCCACACACGCATATGAAACCCGTTGGACTTGCGTTACCACCGCTACCCCGTTTGGCCTCTTATAGTCAAGCCCAGTACGCGTGTCCCGTCCTCGACATGGGTCGAGCCCAATAAGATACATATGGGTTACTGGTTGAAATGGGCCCCCACAAGCTACCCACCTAAGCTTGTCCCTTTTTCTAGTGCATCCCACTTAACCCTTTAATCATGTTTAATTACATGTTTCCACTTTGGTTAAGTATTCTAATCGTATTTTCTATTGCCACCCAAGGCAACCACTAGATTTCCACATGCCACCCAAGGAACCCACTTAACCCCTCATGTCCCTCTACATGCTAATATGGTTAAGTGTTTCTTAATTAATTAATTAAGATCATGACCTCATAAAGACCTCTCACATTAGACCGTCTTTTATGACTGCTGGATATGCCGGTTGGTTCCGGGCAGACTTCTGTCATCAAAAGGGTCTAACCTCGTGTCTTTACTTTAATCACGTATTTAATTTATGACTAAGACCTCTCACATTGGGCCAATCATTTGTAGCCGCTGGATGGCCGGTCGGTTCCGGGCAGACTTCCGCTACAAAAGGGTCCAACCTCGTGTCTTAGTTGATTAATTACACCTAATTAATCACCCCCATAATTAATTATCCCTAATTAATTACACATTTTTCATAACATGGGTAGACCTAACTCAATAGGTAAATTCCCATGGAGTAGACCTAACTCAATAGGTAAATTCCCACTTATGTTAATTTATTTTTATGGTATGCTTAATCATACCCAATCATACTTTTAATAACATATTTATTAACCCCATCGTTCCCCACGTAAATCGTTCTCATTTCATGACATAATAAAGGGAAGATCCATCACAAATATCATGGGTTTAACCAAATCTTAGCATATAACTTTGTCATGGGTTAAGAGGATGTCAACTTGCATATATGAGCATATATTAACCCAACTACATTTAACCCAAACTTGCATATTATCATACACATGACTTGCATAACATGTTGCATATGAACTTGCATATTATCATACACATATCTTGCATAACATGTTGAACTTGCATATAAGCATTCTCATAACTTACATAACATGTTAAACATGCATTTAAGCATACACATAACTTGCATAAGCATTCTCATACTTGCATAAGCATGCATAACTTGCATATCATGTTAAACTTGCATTTAAGCATATACATAACTTGCATAAGCATTCTCATACTTGCATAAGCATGCATAACTTGCATATCATGTTAAACTTGCATTTAAGCATATACATAACTTGCATAAGCATTCTCATACTTGCATAAGCATGCATAACTTGCATATGAACTTGCATAACTCACTTGTTAAACATGCATAAACCCACTTGTTAAATATGCATAAACCCACTTATTAAACATGCATAAACCCACTTGTTAAATATGCATAAACCCACTTATTAAACATACATAAACCCACTTGTTAAACATGCATAAACCAACTTATTAAACATGCATAAACCCACTTGTTAAATATGCATAAACTTAGGAAAACATAGAGTAGCATATCATTACAAATGATTCAAACTCCCCGCATTCAAGACCATAAGTCTCATTACCCCTAATCTACTTACTTTAGCAATTGATGTTAAAGTGATAGAAACTCACCAAAACCAAGATTAACAAACTTATGGAGTAGAACTAGTTGCTAAATATGAAGAAGATGATGATTAGGGGTTGATTAGCTTGCAACTTCCTTCATAAACTAGTGGAGGCTCCTCTTAAGTTTGATTTTGGCGGCATGAGGCCATAATTTCTATTTTTAGTATGGATTAGGCTTGCATTAGGGTGTATTTATAGGATTAGGGTGTGTTTTAGACCATAGGATTAGCCCTAGGTTAGATTAGGTCTGTCAGATTTAGGAAATCTCTAGAACCCAGCCCAGCCCTAGCCAGAAAACCAGTCCTGGTGCACCCAGGCCCTCTGGCTCGACACGCCGTGTCGACAGGCAAGTCGACAGGGCAGTCGACTCCCCAGTCGACAGGCCTGTCGACAGCCCTGTCGACATGGGTAGGGCGGGAAGTTTCCCGCCTGGCCCCCGCTGGCTCCAATTTCAAAATCTGGTTTTGCATTTCTAAATCTGTTTTTAACTTGATTTTTCTGCCAAATTCATTGGGCCATAACTGGGCCATACGGACTCCGATTTACAAAATTTCGGACTCTATTTCGCGTATTTTTCCGAGACGAACGCAATGACGCAGCCCGTTTCCCCCAATTCTCATATTTGAGATTATTTATTCTGCAATTAGTGAATTTTAGCATTAACTGAAATACGGGGTGTTACATTCTCCCCTCCTTAAAGGATTTCGTCCCCGAAATCTCTAAGCTAAGGAGAATGCATATCCTACCATCCAAACAACCATCTACTCAATCCATCAAACACGGGCATCCATTGTCCTTAAAACAATTTCTAATGATGTATGAGCATATGCAAAGAGTGTGTGTATATGTTCCCTATCTAATGTATGAACATATGCAAACCATGATAGTGCCATGCATCCATTATGTATGCGAGAGAATCCTATCGACACATACAATATCTACATGAGTGCACAATCATTCACCAAAATGCATCATCCATATGATAACACAATCATTATACATCCATAAATATAGTTTCCTACACACAATTTTATGCAATATGAAGTGATTGAGCTGATCTAGTGCCTAGAGTGTGTGTATATGCATCCACGAGCAACCACTAGCAAACACTTGCATCCACTTGCATCCATCAACCATAACATGTCTCAAACACATGTTTCAACCATAGGTTTACCCTATCTAAAGGTCAAACAGTACTAACGAGAGGACATACTAAAGATAAGATAAGTACTAGACAAACGATAAAGGAGAAGTTAAAGACATACCCTTAAAAAGAAATGGGTACAATGAACGCATCTTCGCTTCCCTCTCCCAAGTTGCGTCGCTCTCATCTTCTCCCCATTGCACTTTGACTAGTTGAACCTCTCTGTTTCTCAACTTCCTAGTCTCTGACCCAAGGATGCGAGTTGGAGCTCGTCGAATCGTTGCATCACGTTCTACTTCCACTTCTCTAAGCAAGCTTGGCTCTACCACCTCTGCAGTTTCATGTAAGCACTTCCTCAAATGGGACACATGGAATACATCATGTACACCACTAAGTCTGTCGGGCAACTCCACTCTATATGCCATCCGTCCAATCCTTTCCTTAATAGGAAATGGCCCCACGAACCTTGGTGCTAACTTCCCAACAGATCCAAAGCGAACCACATTTCGTAACGGAGACACTTTGACAAAGACCATGTCCCCAACTTCAAACTCAAGATCCGTCCTTCTCTTGTCCGCATAAGATTTTTGCCTATCCTGCGCTGCTTTCATCCTTCTTCGAATCAAGTCAATCTTCTCAGAAGTCTCCCTAATCATATCAGGCCCAAGCAAGATCTTATCCGTAGATTCCCACCAACATGTAGGTGATCGACAAGGCCTTCCATAGAGAGCTTCGAAAGGAGCCATACCAATACTGGACTGAAAGCTGTTATTATATGCGAACTCCACCAATGGAAGATGCTCTTCCCATGTACCTCCAAAATCTAAGATACAAAGCCTTAAAAGGTCTTCTAGAACACGATTCACCCTCTCAGTCTGGCCGTCCGTCTGAGGATGATATGCGGTGCTCAGACACAATTGAGTCCCCACTGCTTCTTGCAAACTTCTCCAGAACTCGCTAGTGAAGATAGGATCTCGATCACTCACTATGCTAGAGGGTACCCCATGCAATCGAACTATCTGACGAAGATATACAGAAGCTAGCCATGGATCGGTCCTCTTGCTCTTCACAGGTATGAAATGGGCGCTCTTAGTAAGTCTGTCTACCACCACCCAAATTCCCGTATTACCCTTTCTCGATCTGGGTAACCCGTCAATAAAATCCATCGAGACACTATCCCACTTCCATTGCGGAACTTCCAATGGGCGAAGCAACCCACCTGGTTTCTTTTGCTCCGCCTTCACTTGTTGGCACACCAAGCATCGAGCGACATACTCGGCCACATCTTTCTTCATACCGGCCCAGAAGAACACCCTCTTCATGTCCTGGTACATCTTGTCCCCACCGGGATGAATGGTCATCCTAGAACGGTGTGCATCATCAAGAATAACCTTCCTCAAACCCTCGTCTTGCGGTACACAAAGTCTACCGTCTCTACGCAAGCACACCCTATCGTCCAGAGTGTACCTACTCAAATGGCTGGACGACCCCCCCCCCTTATGAGCTTCTCCACCAACTCAACCAACTGTGGGTCGTCCCTCTGTGCTTCTCCAATCCGCCCCAAAAGAGTAGGTCTAACCTCCAAGGAAGCTATCAAACCGGGTACATAATCAACGGAAGGTCTGAAATCAAACATCGAGATAAATTCCAAGCTTCTTTGTTCCACGAACAATGGACTCAAGGACAACCTTTTTCTGCTCAAGGCGTCCGCCACCACGTTACCCTTGCCAGGGGTATACGCTATCTCGAAATCATAGGATGCTAAGAACTCCATCCACCTTTGCTGTCTCAAATTCAAATCCTTCTGAGAAAACAAGTACTTCAATGATTTGTGGTCAGTGAATAATTCGAATCTCTCACCAAGAAGATAATGGCGCCAAATCTTAAGCGCAAAAACAATAGCGGCCAACTCTAAATCATGGGTAGGGTAATTTTTGTCATGCACTCTCAACTGCCTTCCACCATAGGCTATTACCCTTCCCTCTTGCATTAAGACTGCGCCCAGTCCTGTCCTACAAGCATCGGTATAGACCACAAATGGCTTGCTCCCATCCGGCAACACTAAAACTGGAGCAGTGGTTAAAGCTCTCTTTAACCGTCGGAACGCATCATCACAATCTACGTCCCATGCGAAAACAAGATTCTTCTTCGTTAAGCAGGTTAATGGGGCTGATATCTTCGCGAAGTCTTTAATAAACTTCCTATAATAACCCGCCAACCCCAATAAACTTCTTACTTCGGTAGCATTCTTCGGAACCTTCCAATCCTGAATTGATACTACCTTCGCGGGATCCACAGCTATCCCTTCCTTGGAGACCACGTGCCCCAAGAACCGCACTTCCTTCCTCCAGAAGTGACATTTAGAGAATTTAGCCTTAAGGCTATGTGCTCAAAGAGTCTTCAATACCTCCCCAAGATGTAGGGCATGCTCTTCTTCACTCTTAGAAAATACTAAGATATCATCCACAAAGACCACCACGAATTTATTAAGGAACTCCCTGAACACCCTACTCATCAAATCCACAAAGTATGCAGGGGCGTTCGTCAACCCAAATGGCATCACCAGCCACTCATAGAAACCATCCGGAGTCCTAAAGGCAGTCTTGTCTATGCTATCCTCAGCCACCCTCAACTGATGAAACCCCATGGCTAAGTCCAACTGAGAAAATACTGAAGCGCCAACCAATTGATCGAAAAGATCATCAATCCTCGGCAATGGGTGTCTATTCTTCTTTGTGAGCTTGTTGAGTTCTCTATAGTCTACACAAAGTCTGAGGGACCCATCCGCCTTTGTAGCAAATACTACTGGAGTACCCCACTCCGATATACTCCGTCTTATGAACCCCTTCTCAAGCAACTCCCCTACTTGCTTATGGAGTTCCCTCCTCTCACGAGGAGCCATGTGGCGCACTGGTAAAGATACAGGTTTAGCATTATCCACCAGATATATTCGGAAGTCAATCTCCCGCTTCGGGGGTAAGCCCTTCACCTCCTCAAACACATCCGAGTATTCCCGGACCACTCTAACAGATTGCAAACTCTCGACCGAAGCGTCAAGCGATTCAAGATAACTTAGCATAACAGAATCCATGGGATTACAAGAGATCTCGAGAGTGTTGCCCAAGCGGGTCATGATCCTAACAACTCTCCTTTCACAATCAAGAACGGCACCATTACTGGATAACCAGTCCATGCCCAAAATCAACCCATAGCCCGTGAAGCCCAACACAAAAGCATCACATCTAAACTCAATGCTAAGTATAGAAATCTTCAAACCCAAACATATCATGGACAAATAAGTGGAGCCCCCAATTGGGTTTGAAACAACCAAGGGATCATCTACCAGACTGGTGTCTAAGTGCAGTGACTCGACTAATGATGATGAGATAAACGAATGCGATGCGCCAGAATCAAACAATGTTCGGACAGGATGATCAAATAGAAAAACCAAACTTTCAACGGAAATAGTTCTACCTCATTCCTGAATCGGTGGGACCGCGAGAGCCTGTACTTGCCCCCTAGCCTGACCCGGTGCCATAAGAGCTTGCACCTGTCCTCCTGAGGTAGACCCCGTCCTTTGCCCCTTCTTAGGACAGTCTTTCACTAGATGCCCTGCTTCGCCACAGTGGAAGCAGCCAGTCTTCTTCTTCTTGCGACAATCCTTGCTTAGGTGGCCAGGTGTCCCACAATTGAAACACTTCTTCTTCTTGCCCTTGCCACCGTTGCCTTTCCCACCTTTATTTTGCTGTTGTTGCTGAGGTCTCTTTTGATCTCCCTTCTTCTCGGGTGCCTTATTAGCATTGGGACCCTTCTCTTCTTCATGCATGAGTGCCATGTCAACTAGCTTCTCGAAGGTGGCCCCCATAGGGATATGAGTCATAGCCAACCCATGCATTGGTTCATTCAAGCCTTTCACGAACCTCAAAGCCTTCTTCTCCGGTGTATTCACCATGTCTAGGCCAAACCTTGCCAATTGATTAAACTTGTTGACATATTCCTTCACTGAGAGATTTCCTTGCTTTAGGGTCAAGAATCTTTCCATATACAAGTTTTCCTCCGCCCTTGAGAGAAACTTTGCCACAAATATTTGCCTAAAATCCGCCCAAGAGTCAACGGGGCGTTCTCCATTAGTGACCTCCCACCAGAATGAGGCCTCTCCTTTCATTAACCAAGCAGCTAACTTGACTTTCTTTCCTTCTTCCATCTCAAAGATATCTATCAACTCTTCCACCTCCTTAAGCCAATCTCTAGCCTCCACAAAAGTTTCAGATCCTTGAAAAGGTTTTCCTCCCATAGCTTTAAATTCCTTGCAAGTCTTAGCAAAAGTATCCGTGCGAGGAGGAGGGGGAGGAGGAAGATCGGGTGCTACGGTTGGTGGAGGAACTTTTGCTGGACCCGCAGTGGTGGCCCTAGCCTCCATCAATCTCCTATACCATACTGGTATCGTTACACCCTCCGGAAAGTTAAGATCCTCAGCCATGCTGAAACGAAAAAGGAAAGATTCAAAACGGAGAATTCGAAAGATAAAGATATGGCTATCAGGGATTATGCTTTTCTTTCAAAAACTTTTCTCTTTAAAGACATGTTTTTGAAAATATCTCTTCCAAAAATGTTTTTAGAAAAATAGTTTTCTAAAAATTTTATCTGTTCCGGTAACCTTTGCTCTGATACCACGTGTAACACCCCACGCCCGCTATGGTCACTCTCTAAGGGAATGCCATAACATCGGTGGAGTATTTTGAGTGAATATAGAACAGAGTAATTACAGCAAGACAGATATAAGTAATACTTTGAAAATTTAAAACATCATTTCAATTGCAGCGGAAAATAAAACATGTCTGGTTACATCACAAAACCATAATATAAGTCAAGTACAAATATCCATCCTGCTAAATAAAAATACATAATCCCAATACATGAACTGATAGCCATAATAGAAAAGGGTAAACTGAGCTCTACATCTAGGGTCCAAGCTCCAAGAGAGTAATAAAAGCAGCCTGATCAACGCCCACTCGTGCTGGGCCCACTCTGAGAACCTGAGGGTTGGGAAAAAGATAAAAACAACGGGGTCAGACATAAGTCTGAGCGAGTCCTATAACTTTAACAATACAATCATTAAAGTAACCAGAGAAGACATAAACTTGACATACGGTAATGTCTGGGGATGAATGGCTACACTAAGCAGCTTGGTAGACTTAGGATAACTAAGATAACTGTAAAGACGCATTTACCCACCCAAGGATAATTACTACACTGCACCACACCAGTCATTTCTACTTAAAGGTTGATCCCTCCCAAGGACTTAGAAAATTTCCCCAGTAGTCTCGTATACCCCTAGCTGACTACATAGGTGCCGTCTGCCCCTATCTCCACTAGGTGTAACCACTACTCCCAAATGATCGGCTCCCTACCGTAGATACCCGTGCCGGCCCCACAATGGGGTGTATCACTCCCCAAAGTGGCAACCCGATACAACAACGGTGCACGGCTTATATATACACGATGCAACAACGTCTTACCTACCAGCCCGGGTCCACACACGCATATGAAACCCGTTGGACTTGCGTTGCCACCGCTACCCCGTTTGGCCTCTTATAGTCAAGCCCAGTACGCGTGTCCCGTCCTCGACATGGGTCGAGCCCAATAAGATACATATGGGTTACTGGTTGAAATGGGCCCCCACAAGCTACCCACCTAAGCTTGTCCCTTTTTCTAGTGCATCCCACTTAACCCTTTAATCATGTTTAATTACATGTTTCCACTTTGGTTAAGTATTCTAATCGTATTTTCTATTGCCACCCAAGGCAACCACTAGATTTCCACATGCCACCCAAGGCACCCACTTAACCCCTCATGTCCCTCTACATGCTAATATGGTTAAGTGTTTCTTAATTAATTAATTAAGATCATGACCTCATAAAGACCTCTCACATTAGACCGTCTTTTATGACTGCTGGATATGCCGGTTGGTTCCGCGCAGACTTCTATCATCAAAAGGGTCTAACCTCGTGTCTTTACTTTAATCACGTATTTAATTTATGACTAAGACCTCTCACATTGGGCCAATCATTTGTAGCCGCTGGATGGCCGGTCGGTTCCGGGCAGACTTCCGCTACAAAAGGGTCCAACCTCGTGTCTTAGTTGATTAATTACACCTAATTAATCACCCCCATAATTAATTATCCCTAATTAATTACACATTTTTCATAACATGGGTAGACCTAACTCAATAGGTAAATTCCCATGGGGTAGACCTAACTCAATAGGTAAATTCCCACTTATGTTAATTTATTTTTATGGTATGCTTAATCATACCCAATCATACTTTTATTAACATATTTATTAACCCCATCGTTCCCCACGTAAATCGTTCTCATTTCATGACATAATAAAGGGAAGATCCATCACAAATATCATGGGTTTAACCAAATCTTAGCATATAACTTTGTCATGGGTTAAGAGGATGTCAACTTGCATATATGAGCATATATTAACCCAACTACATTTAACCCAAACTTGCATATTATCATACACATGACTTGCATAACATGTTGCATATGAACTTGCATATTATCATACACATATCTTGCATAACATGTTGAACTTGCATATAAGCATTCTCATAACTTACATAACATGTTAAACATGCATTTAAGCATACACATAACTTGCATAAGCATTCTCATACTTGCATAAGCATGCATAACTTGCATATCATGTTAAACTTGCATTTAAGCATATACATAACTTGCATAAGCATTCTCATACTTGCATAAGCATGCATAACTTGCATATCATGTTAAACTTGCATTTAAGCATATACATAACTTGCATAAGCATTCTCATACTTGCATAAGCATGCATAACTTGCATATGAACTTGCATAACTCACTTGTTAAACATGCATAAACCCACTTGTTAAATATGCATAAACCCACTTATTAAACATGCATAAACCCACTTGTTAAATATGCATAAACCCACTTATTAAACATGCATAAACCCACTTGTTAAACATGCATAAACCAACTTATTAAACATGCATAAACCCACTTGTTAAATATGCATAAACTTAGGAAAACATAGAGTAGCATATCATTACAAATGATTCAAACTCACTAATCCGCATTCAAGACCATAAGTCTCATTACCCCTAATCTACTTACTTTAGCAATTGATGTTAAAGTGATAGAAACTCACCAAAACCAAGATTAGCAAACTTATGGAGTAGAACTAGTTGCTAAATATGAAGAAGATGATGATTAGGGGTTGATTAGCTTGCAACTTCCTTCATAAACTAGTGGAGGCTCCTCTTAAGTTTGATTTTGGTGGCATGAGGCCATCATTTCTATTTTTAGTATGGATTAGGCTTGCATTAGGGTGTATTTATAGGATTAGGGTGTGTTTTAGACCATAGGATTAGCCCTAGGTTAGATTAGGTCCGTCAGATTTAGGAAATCTCTAGAACCCAGCCCAGCCCTAGCCAGAAAACCAGTCCTGGTGCACCTAGGCCCTCTGGCTCGACACGTCGTGTCGACAGGCAAGTCGACAGGGCAGTCGACAGGCCTGTCGACAGCCCTGTCGACATGGGTAGGGCGGGAAGTTTCCCGCCTGGCCCCCGCTGGCTCCAATTTCAAAATCTGGTTTTGCATTTCTAAATCTGTTTTTAACTTGATTTTTCTGCCAACTTCATTGGGCCATAACTGAGCCATACGGACTCCGATTTACAAAATTTCGGACTCTATTTCGCGTATTTTTCCGAGACGAACGCAATGACGCAGCCCGTTTCCCCCAATTCTCATATTTGAGATTATTTATTCTGCAATTAGTGAATTTTAGCATTAACTGAAATACGGGGTGTTACATAAACTGAAGCTAGCCATGGAGCAGTCCCCTTGCTCTTCACGGGTATGAAATGGGCGCTCTTAGTAAGTATGTCTACCACAACCCAAATTCCCGTATTACCCTTCCTCGATCTCGGTAACCCATCAATAAAATCCATTGAGATGCTACCCCACTTCCATTGCGGAACTTCCAATGGGTGAAGCAACCCACCAGGTTTCTTTTGCTCCACTTTCCCTTGTTGGCACACCAAGCATCTAGCGACATACTCGGCCACATCTTTCTTCATACCGGCCCAAAATAAAACTCGCTTCACGTCTTGGTACATCTTGTCCCCACCGGGATGAATGGTCATCTTCGAACGATGCGCATCATCAAGTATAACCTTCCTCAAACCCTCGTCCTGTGGTACACAAAGTCTACCGTCCTACGCATCCACCCCCTATTGTCTAGGGTGTACCTACTCAAATGGCTGGACGACTCTCCCCCCTTATGAGCTTCTCTACCAACTCAACCAACTGTGGGTCGTCCCGCTGTGCCTCGCCAATCCGCCCCAAAAGAGTAGGTCTGACCTCTAAGGATGCTAGCTAACCGGGTATAAAGTCAACGGAAGGTCTAAAATCAAACATCGAGATAAATTCCAAGCTTCGCCGTTCCACGAACAATGGACTCAAAGACAACCTTTTTCTGCTTAAGGAGTCTGCCACCACGTTACCCTTGCCAGGGGTATACGCTATCTCCAAATCATAGGATGCCAAGAACTCCATCCACCTTTTGCTGTCTCAAGACTATGCGCTCGAAGAATCTCCAATACTTCCCTAAGAGGTAGGGCATGCTTTTCTCCACTTCTAGAGAAAGCCAAGATATTCTCCTACGCAAAATCGTCACAACTATCCATCTCTCACGCAGACCATCCTAGTCGAACTCGACATCCCCCAAGTGCAAGCCCCAAAGGCCTAAACCAATATCAGACAAACACCCAAGGGATACCTCCTTCGAATTCAGACGACCTACGTGAGATGATACTAGTAAAAACGGCTAAATGATTAAGCACTTGTCCAACTCTGGATGTCCTTGCCAGTCTCGCTCCAAAACCACCGTTGATCAAATAACTGGCTTTGCTTAACCCATTAAGAACATACGAAAACTTATTTCGCTCTTAGAAAAGACCAAGATGTCATCCACAAAGACCACTACCAAGTTATTTAGGTACTCCCTAAACACCCTACTCATCAAATCAACAAAGTATGCGGGGGCGTTCGTCAAACCAAATGGCATCACAAGCCACTCATAGAAACCATCTGGAGTCCTAAAGGCGGTCTTCTCTATACTATCCTCAACCACTCCCAACTGATGAAACCCCGTGGCTAAGTCCAACTGCGAAAACACTGAGGCGCCAACCAACTGATCGAAGAGATCATCAATCCTCGGCAATGGGTGTCTATTCTTCTTTGTGAGGTTGTTGAGTTCTCTATAGTCTACACAAAGTCTGAGGGACCCATCCGCCTTCGTGGCAAAAACTACTGGAGCTCCCCACTCCGATATACTTCGTCTTATGAACCCCTTCTCAAGCAACTCCCCTACTTGCTTATGGAGTTCCCTCCTCTCACAAGGAGCCATGTGGAGCACTGGCAAAGATACTGGTTTAGCATTGTCTACCAGATATATTCGGAAGTCTACCTCCCGCTTCGGAGGCAAGCCCTTCACCTCCTCAACCACATCCAAGTATTCCCGGACCACTCTAACAGATCGCAAACTCTCGACCGAAGCGTCAAGCGATTCAAGATAACTTAGCATAACAGAATCCATGGGATTATAAGAGATCTCGAGAGTGTTACCCAAGCGGATCATGAGCCTAACAACTCTCCTTTCACAATCAAGAACGGCACCATTACTGGATAACCAGTCCATGCCCAAAATCAACCCATAGACCGTGAAGCCCGAACAAAAGCATCACATCTAAACTCAACGCTAAGTATGGAAATCTTCAAACCCAAACATATCATGGACAATTAAGTGGAGCCCCCAATTGGGTTTGAAACAACCAAGGGATCATCTACTAAACTGGTGTCTAGGTGCAGTGACTCAACTAATGATAATGAGATAAACGAATGTGATGCGCCAGAGTCGAATAAAGTTCGAACAGGATGATCGAGAGAACCAAATTTCAACCTCGTCGGTCCTACCCCCATCAAGTATACCCATCGTGAGGGAATACATCTACCCTCCAGAAGATCCTGTACTTTGTCCTTACCTCTTTGGACAATCCTAATAAGGTGTCCTATTTCTCCAAAACAACTAGCCTTCTCCTTCACATTCTCCTTTCGTGGCCTTCTTACCACGATGAGGTTTCGTCGTTTATTTACCTAACAGCTATTTGAACCTTCCTCTCTCGTCCATCTTAAAGGTACCCATAAGCCCTCCACCTCCTTGGACTAACTTCTTAGCCCGACAAATGTCTTAGTCCCTTGAAGTGGTTCTTCCGTCCTTCATACGAAAGTCCTTATTTTTCTTAAAAAGATATCTATACGCGGAGGGGAAATTCAAAAAGAGAAAGAGGAAGAGATTCAAAACGGAGAATCGAAGGAAGGATATATGGCTCTTGGGGATTATGTTCTTTTCTTTCAAAAACTTTTTCTCTTAAAAACATGTTTTTGAAAATACTTCTTCCAAAAATGTTTTTAGAAAAATAATTTTTCTAAAAGTTTTATCTGTTCCGGTAACCTTAAGCTCTGATACCACGTGTAACACCCCACACCCGCTAAGGTCACTCACTAAGGGAATGCCTTGACTTCGGTGGAGCATTTTAAGTGAATATAGAACAGAAAAATTACAACAAGACAGATATAAATACTTGAAAATCTAAAACATCATTTCATTGCAGCAGAAGGTAAACATGTTTAGTTACAACACCATAAAGAGTCAAGTATTAAATATCCATCCTGATAAAAAAAAAAAAGTACATAATCCCACTACATAAACAATAGCCATAATAGAAAAGATAAGCTGGGCTTTACATCACGGTCCAAGCTCCAAAAGGTAGATAAAGAAATCTGATCAAAGCCCACTAGTGTTAGGCCCAACCTGAGGACCTGAGGGTTGGGGAAAAAGATAAAAACAACGGGGTCAGACATAAGTCTGAGTGAGCCCTATAACTTTAACAACACAATCATTAAAGTAATTAGGGTATGATATAAACCTGGTACGGTACGACTGGGGATAAATGACTACACTAAGCAGCCAACTAGACTTAGGATAAACTAAGATAACGGTAAAGACGCGCCTATCCACCCAAGGATAAATACTACACTGCACCACACCAGATCTACCCACCCAAGGGTAATTCCTACACTGCACCACACCAGATCTACCCACCCAAGGGTAATTCCTACTTAAAGGTTGATCCCACTAAGTGTACTTAGTAATTTTTAATAGTAGTTTCGTGTACCCCTAGCTGACTACATAGGTGCCGTCTGCCCCTATCTCCACTAGGTGTACCCACAACTTAGTAATTTTAATAGTAGTCTCGTGTACCCCTAGCTGACTACATAGGTGCCGTCTGCCCCTATCTCCACTAGGTGTACCCACTACTCCCATTCGATCGGCTCCCTAACGTAGATACCCGTGCTGGCCCCATAGTGGGGTGTATCACTCCCCAAAGTGGCAACCCGATACTATCAATGGTGCACGGCTTATACCTACACGATGCAACAATGTCTTACCTACCAGCCCAGGTCCACACGCGCATATGAAACCCGTTGGACTTGCGTTGCCACCGCTAACCCGTTTTTGGCCTCTTATAGTCAAGCCCAGTACGCGTGTCCCGTCCTCGACATGGGTCGAGCCCAATAAGATACATATGGGCTACTGGTTGAAATGGGCCCCCCACAAGCTACCCACCTAAGCTTGTCACTTTTTCTAGTGCATCCCACTTAACCCTTTTTAATAATCATGTCCACTTACATGTTTAAAGTTTGGTTAAGTCATCTAATCATATTTCCATTGCCACTCAAGGCACCCACTAGATTTCCCCATGCCACCCAAGGCACTTACTTGATTTCCACATGCCACCCAAGGCACTTACTTAACCCTTTAATCATGTTTAATTACATGTTCCACTTTGGTTAAGTATTCTAATCTTATCTTTTATTGCCACCCAAGGCAACCACTAGATTTTCCCCATGCCACCCAAGGCACTTACTTAACCCTTTAATCATGTTTAATTACATGTTCCACTTTGGTTAAGTATTCTAATCGTATTTTCTATTGCCACCCAAGGAAACCCACTAGATTTCCACATGCCACCCAAGGCACTTACTTGATTTCCACATGCCACCCAAGGCACCCACTTAACCCCTCATGTCCCACTACATGCTTATCTGGTTAAGTGTTTATTAATTGATTAAGAGCGTAACCGTTGTAAAGACCTCTCACATTAGACTATCTTTTATGGCAGCTGGATTTGCCGGTCGGGTCCGGGCAGCCTTACGCCATAACCGAGTCTAACCTCGTGTCTTTACACTTGTCACATATTAAGTTTGTGCCTAAGACCTCTCACATTGGGCCATTCATTTGTAGCCGCTGGATTTGCCGGTCGGTTCCGGGCAGTCTTATGCTACAAAAGGGTCCAACCTCGTGTCTTAGTCGATTAATTACACCTAATTAATCACCCCCATATTTCGAATTAATTTTCCCTAATTAATTCCAATTTTAACGATGTACATAATTGACTCAATTATGTCCATCAACTTTATGGTATGCATAATCATACCAACTTCACACCATTTCATTAACATGTATATTAACCCCATCGTTCCCCACGTAATTCGCTAACATGACATAAAAGGGAAGATTCATCACAAATACAATGGGTTCAACTTGCATAACATTAGCATCAACATGGGTTCTAAAGGCGACAACATGCATATAGCATCAAACCCAACTAGCATAAATAATCAATCCAAACTTGCATGAATCACATATGTCATAAAGGGGTAACTTGCATAAGCTACTTGTGTCATTAAAAGGGGTAAACTTGCATATGTATGTATGACATACAAAGGGGTTAACTTGCATATGTATGCATATCATACAAAGGTGTAAACTTGCACATGTTACTTGAATATAATCAAACACCATACTTGCATAACATGTCATATGTGAACTTTCATATAATCATACACCAAACTTGCATACAAATCATATATGAACTTGCATATAATCATACACCAAACTTGCATAATCATGGTGTCATAATGGATCAATGTTTATCATAGCAATTTGCATAACTAGCATCATGAACACATAGCCTAACACTTGCATAACTTGCATAACATCATGATCATATAGCATATAACTTGCATAACATCATGAACATGTAGCATATGACTTGCATAACTTGCATAACATCATGAACATGTAGCATATAACTTGCATAACATCATGAACATGTAGCATATAACTTGCATAACTTGCATAACGTCATGATCATATAGCATATGACTTGCATAACTTGCATAACATCATGAACACATAGCACATAACTTGCATAACTTGCATAACATCACAAACACATAGCATATGATAACATAATCTTGCATTGATCCACATTCATAGCCATAACCTCATTATATCCTATCATAATCATTTCAACAATTGGTCATTAAGGCTATAGAAACTCACAACTTGTTGATTAGCACTCCTAAGAAGAAGATTAAGTTGCTAGAGTTGATTAGAAGTTGATTTGAGAAGCTATCTTCCTCTTTAATTTGATGGAGGCTCCTTCAAGTTGCATTTTGACGGCATAACAACGTTGTATCTATTTTTAGTATGAATTAGGGTAGTCTTTGGGTATATTTATAGAGTAGTTAGGTGTTTTAAGCTATTAGATTAACCCTAAATCAGATTAGAGCCATCAGATCTCGTCCTAGCCACCAAAACACAGCCCAAAAGCCAAACTGGTGCACCCAGGTCACCTGGGCTCGACCAGGGAGGTCGACCCCTAGGTCGACACTAGGGTCGACACCCTAGTCGACCTGGTGGGCAGGTTGACACCCCTGTCGACCCCCAGGTCGACTCCCTGAGTCTGGCGGGAATTTTCCCGCCACTTCTGAAATGTGAAATTTTCGTATTTTAAATCTATTTTGAATTTCTGAAAACTTCTTCGGGCCTTAACTGGGTCATACGGACTCCGATTTTCGAAAACTCAGACTCTATTTCGCGTATTTTTCCGAGACGAACGCAATGGCATAGCCCGTTTCCCCTGATTTAGATTTTAATATTTAATTCTTCCCTGTTTTATATTATAGCAAGTTATTCAACATACGGGGTGTTACACTAGAGGAGATGTGCCTTCGTCCCTTGGTGAGCTTTGTTCAGAATCCAGAGCTTCTTCGTGAGAAATAGATGACCATTGAAATGGTGTAGGAGCTTGAGCTTGAGTCGTAGAAGTGCCGGTGCAAGAAACAACATCCCAAATTTTATTTAAAAAGCCTTTGATCGAGTTAAACTTTTTGTTCGTTTGCTTTTCAAAACGCTTTAGGTCGTTACGAAGTTTTGATTGATTGCGAGAAAGCATAACCGAAGCTTGTTTAGAGGAAGTATCGGAAGAAATGATTTGAATGTCTTCTTTTTCTTCTTCCCTTAGACGATGACGATGAGAAGGCTCAGTAATTAGAGTTCCCGGTTGAGTAGCAACGTGTTGAGTCCAATCCTCAAAAGACATGTATTCTAAGGATGGTGGATTTGGATCGATATGCATGAGCTTCAGTGTTTTGGGACCAATTTCTTTGCTGGATAAAGAAGGTATGTTGTTTGGTATGTTGATTTCACAAGTGGCAAGAATTTGAGTAATGAAGGCACCATAGTGTAGAGTCTTGTAATTGCGCTTATATGTTATGTCAGTCCATTCGTCCATGATAATTTTGGCCCAATTGATTGGTTTGTTGGGGTATAGAGCATAGAGAGCTTGAAAATCCCGTTTGTATACCTTTTTATAACTACCTATCCTAGGTTGAATGGTGCGTACATGTAACACCCCACCTCCGCTAGGGTCACTCACAAAGGGAATGCACCAGTTTTGGAGGAGCATTATCGAGGTAAACAAACACAGAAATATTACAAGTCGGAACATAAATAAAACAGCGAAAGAATCAAAAGATAAATTTCATTACTTTCAAAATAGCCAAAGCCTTTTACATTCAAAGTACCAGATAGCCAAAGTCATTATTTTCCATTACAACAAATTCTGTCTTGCATAAAAAAAGAAGCATAATCTTAAAACAACAAAAGTTTCTTAATTCCCCAAAGGTAGCAGAAATGCAGCCATAGCATAGCTCAAGATCAAACCATACATGACCTGAACCGAAGGCAAGCGAAATCCAAGCTAAGTGCTAGAGTTTCCTCCCTGAGAACCTGGGGGGAAACGGAAGAAAAAGAGGCGAAAGAAAATGGGTCAGTCATAAAGACTGGTAAGTTCTAGTGACTTTTAGCATAAAAATAGGTAAAGGTAACATGACATGTACAAACTGAAAGTAAACACAAGGATGCTGTCAAGCTGGGCATGCTAAACTAAGATAACAAGATAAATCAGGTATAGCATCGCATGTCCAAGGTTCGCTGCACCAACTGTACTAATATCCCAACCCATGTCATATGTTAACCATGAAATGATCCCTTGGCCCAATATCGTGAATGATCCATTACTAGGTCCAACGGAATGATCTACTAATCGATCGGCTCCCTACAAGTTTTATCTCATTGTGTGTCTGTGTCATACGGCCTTATAACGAATGTAGTCACCTATGCTAGATCCACCATAGGGTGTATCAAGCCCTAGTGTGCCAACCACTGACACGAATCAAGCATGCACAGATAAATCTACTGATGCCCAATGCCTGCTTTTTCAACTCCGGACCACATGCACGACCATAGGCTGCCTGAACCTACACTGGCGCACCAACACAGCCATCGTTCTGGTCGCTTATAATCAGCCCAGTAATCGTGCCCCACCCTGCCTAGTTCGAGGGTATCATGATACATCTAGTGGGTTACTACTGAAATGGACCGCGTAACTAGGGTTTCTGTCCAATAGGTTAAGTGTTGTCATTTAAATTCGTAACTTAACCCTTATCAGTCTAGCATGTCAAGTTGGTTAAGTGTTGCTTTTCATGTTCATGACTTAACCCTATCATGTGGCATTAATTCATTAATGCACCTCAACCTATCACATCAGACCTATTGTTGTGGTCACTGGATATGTCGGGCGGTTTCGGGCAGATTTACACCACAACTCAGTCTGACCTCGGGTTTCAAGCGCAATACGACCAACTACCCACATTGGATCCTATTGTTTGCAGTAACTGGATTTGTCGAGCGGTTCCGAGCAGAATTACACTGCAAACTCAACCCAACCTCGAGTTGGCCATTTCAAGTTCATTCTAGTGTCATGCCCATGTTCAAATTTCATATCAAGTTCGTGTCAAGTTTCAAGGCAAGTTTTATATCCATATCCAGATTCAAGTTATAACAATGTTCATGTTTCAATTTATGCCTATTATCTAGTTTATGATTCATGTTCATAACCAATTCATGTTTTGCCTAATCTACCCAAATCGTATTCCCATCGCATGTAAACGTGAATTGATCTACACTACAAGTAAATCCAAATCCCGAAATAAAGGGAATAACATCAAAACTTTGATAGGAAAAAGGGACGAGCATAAAGCGATAAAAGGGATTACAAGACTAGCATGATATAACTTGAGATAATTGGTTACAACATCACTGGCACATAGAAAATAATAGGATTTCAAATCTAGCAAAATAAGGCGATAGTCATGATAAAAATTGACATAAAAGAATAGGCATGCAAAAGCAAGCCAAATACAAGGATAATGGATCAATGGTTTTGGTGTACATAATAGCGAATAAACTAAGCAAGTCACACCCTAGGTATGAGAGCCAACAAAATGCAAAATTCCGTGTACAATATGGTTTTCAACTATAGTGTTATGAACAATCAACTATAATAGTCAATTAACCACAATAGTCATAGTCATTGTGAATCATAAGCGATTAATCACAATAGTCATGGATAATTATCCAAAATAGTTCTAGGCAACTACTCTAAATAGTCATAGGCAATTAACTGTAATAGTTTCAAAGTCATGGTCATAGACAATAGTCTTATGTTTATAATCATAGGCAATAATTCTCATAGTCACGATTCATAGGTGATTAGCCACAATTGTCCTTATCATAGTCAAAGGCAATAGTCTTATGTTCACAGTCATAGGCATAGGCATAGTCTTATGTTCATAGTCATAGGCATAGGCATAGTCTTATGTCTACAGTCATAGTCTTAGGCCATTAACAATAGTTTCAACGTCATAGGTGTGATAATGTTATGAAAGAGTTTGATTTACAACCTGAATAGGTCCAAACTGATTTCATAGCAATATTCCCAAAAGTCAAGATCAAAGATGAACAAGAATAGATATGAAACGATTATCATACATAGATCCCATTCCAATTTACAACATGTCCATATTAAGTTTATAGTTTTTATCTAAAAGTAACTTGAACTTATGGATCGTGGTCTAAGAAATTGAGATGCAGAAGTTGAATCTATAAACTAGTTGTCGAATTGCTGAATCATTGAATCTTGATTTGATTGTAGAAGCAAATCCCCAAATATGCAATTCCTAGCCGTAGTCTTCAAGATATAGTCTTCGCGTTTTAATTTAATTTAATTTATTTTATAGGAAGAAGAAGAAGCCATGTCCATCAAGAATTTAAGCAGCATAATGTTAGAGAAGAATAGTGTAAAGAAAATGAGGCTAGGAGTCTATTTATATAGGATTAGGCAGACGAATCTGGACAGAAAACGAGGTCAAATACATCAGAATGCATCAGGTTCAGAAAATGGGTTCGGGAGGCAGGTCGACCCCCAGGTCGATACTATGGTCGACCTGGTCCCTGGGAGGTCGACACTATGGTCGAACCCCAGGTCGACCTGGTCCATGGGCGGGAATTTTCCCGCCCAGCCTGTTCTGGGGTTTGAATTCGAATTTTGAATTCGAATTTCGAGCTGTGTTTGATTCTGAAAATTCCATAAACTTCAGAGGGTCATGTCTCCCTCATACAGACTCTGATTCTCGCAAACTCGGACTCATTTTCAAGAAGAATTTCGAGACAAACACAATGGCGCAACCTGTTTCCCTTGATTCTTATTTTAAAATTTAATTCTTCCTTGATTTATGGTTTTAGCATGTTATACAAATTCGGGTTGTTACATGCTTCCCTCCTTAAAGGATTTCGTCCCCGAAATCTTCAAGTTAAGAATAATGCATCCTATTATCCAATCAACCATCTACTCAACCATCATCCATGAGCAACCATTCTCCTTAAAAGATTTCTAATGCTATATGAACATATGCAGAAAGTGTGTGTATATGTTCCTTATCTAATGTAAATGATCAGGCCTGATTGATCTTCCTAATGCAAAATATGTTTAGTGTCATGAATCCAACATGTATGCCAATAGTCCTAGTCATATAAACACTATATGTGTGCACAAACATCCATCCATATGCAACATCCACATGATAACACATTCAATTTCATCCATAAACAAGTATAAACACTCATGCATATGCAATATAAAAATGTGTCTGAGCCGATCTAGTGCCTAATGTGTGTTATGCAACCACGAGAAACCACTTGCAACCATTTGCAAACATCAACCATAACATGTTTTCAAGCACATGTTTACATCCAAAAGGGTTCTACCTAAGGTTCTCAAGATAGGATTGAAAAGATAAACAAAATAAAACAAAGCATCTAGGAGAAGAAGTTAAAGATGTACCCCCAGAAGGTCCTGCCTGCGGGGCTTGCCCTTGCTTCTTAGGGAAGTTCTTGCTGATATGTCCAGTTTCACCACACTGAAAGCATTCTCCCATCTTCATCTTCTTCTTTCTACAATCCTGGACTATATGCCCCTCAATACCACAGAAGTGGCATTTTCTTTTCTCACGTGTCTTGTTATCATTGTTGTTGTTCTTGCCTCCTTTCTCGGAGTCTACCTTCTTGTTTTGAGACTCATTCGGCTTGACCTCCTTCTTGCCATTCTTGTCTTCTTCATTTAAGAGCGCCATATCCACTAACTTTTCGTAAGTAGCCCCCATAGGTATGTAGGTCATAGCCAAGCTGTGAAGCGGCTCAACTAATCCCTTAACAAAGCGGAGAGCCTTCTTATGAGGGGTATTCACTAAGTCCAGTCCAAATCGGGCTAGCTGATTGAATTGATTAACGTACTCCTTGACAGTCATACTTCCTTGCTTAAGAGTTAAGAACTTTTCCAGCTGTAAACTTCGATCTGCTTGCGAGAGGAAGTTCATCTCAAACCTTATTCTGAAATCCATTCATGTTTCGACCGGCCTCTCGGAGTTAGTGACTTCCCACCAATAGGAAGCTTCGTCTTTGAGCAACCATACCGCCAACTGTACCTTCTGCCTATTGTCCACCTCGAAGATAACGAACAGATCCTCAGTTTCTTTGAGCCAGTTCCTCGCTTCTACGAATGATTCAGTTCCCTTGAAATCCTTTCCACCCATGGCCCTAAAATCTTTATAGATCTTTGAGAAAGCAATTGCACGAGTAGGGGGCGGAGGAGGAGGAATCGTTGCAGCTAGAGGAGGAATATCTGCTGGGCTTGCATCGTTGGCCCTAGCCTCTAAGTACCTCTTAAACCAACCAGGTTTTGGCACGCCCTCTGGAAAGTTAAGATTCCCAGACATGCTAAAATGAAAAAGAAGAGATTCAAAACGAGGGAACAAAGGATAGTGCTAATGGCTTTTGGGGAATAGCCTTTTAATAAAACAAGACTTTTCTTGAAAAATGCTTCTTTGCAAATGGGTTTGAAAATAGTTTTAGAAGGTTTTTAAAAGCTTTTGCCCAGTCTGGTAACCTTCTGCTCTGATACCAAATGTTACACCCCACCTCCGCTAGGGTCACTCACAAAGGGAATGCACTAGTTTTGGAGGAGCGTTATCGAGGTAAACAAACACAGAAATATTACAAGACAATACATAAATAAAACAACGGAAGAATCAAAAGATAAATTTCATTACTTTCAAAATAGCCAAAGCCTTTTACATTCAAAGTACCAAATAGCCAAAGTCATTATTTTCCATTACAACAAATTCTGTCTTGCATAAACAAAGAAGCATAATCTTAAAACAATAAAAGTAGCTTAATTCCCCAAAGGTAGCAGAAATGCAGCCATAGCATAGCTCAAGATCAAACCATACATGAGCTGAACCGAAGGCAAGTGAAATCCAAGCTAAGTGCTAGAGTTTCCTTCCTGAGAACCTGGGGGGAGGGGGGAACGGAAGAAAAAGAGGCGAAAGAAAATAGGTCAGTCATAAAGACTGGTAAGTTCTAGTGACTTTTAGCATAAAAACAGGTAAAGGTAACATGACATGTATAAACTGAAAGTAAACATAAGGATATTGTCAAGCTGGGCATGCTAAACTAAGATAACAAGATAAATCAAGATAAATCAGGTACAACATCGCATGTCCAAGGTTCGCTGCACCAACTGTACTAATATCCCAACCCATGTCATATGTTAACCATGAAATGATCCCTTGGCCCAATATCGTGAATGATCCATTACTAGGTCCAACGGAACGATCTACTAATCGATCGGCTCCCTACAAGTTCTAGCTCGTTGTGTGTCTGTGTCATACGGCCCTATCACGAATGTAGTCACCTGTGCTAGGTCCACCATAGGGTGTATCAAGCCCTAGGGTGCCAACCGCCGACACGAATCAAGCATGCACATATAAACCTACCGATGCCCAATGCCTGCTTTTTCAAGTCCGTACCACGTGCACGACCATAGCCTGCCTGAACCTACACTGGCGCACCAACACAGCCGTCGTTCTGGTCGCTTACAACCAGCTCAGTAATCGTGCCCCACTCTGCCTAGTTCCAGAGTACCGTGATACATCTAGTGGGTTACTGCTGAAATGGACCGCGTAACTAGGGTTTCCATCCAATAGGTTAAGTGTTGTCATTTAAATTTGTGACTTAACCCTTATCAGTCTAGCATGTCAAGTTGGTTAAGTGTTGTCTTTCATGTTCATGACTTAACCCTATCATGTGGCATTAATTCATTAATGCACCTCAACCTCTCACATCAGACCTGTTGTTGTAGTCACTGGATATGCCGGGCGGTTCCAGGAAGATTTACTCCACAACTCAGTCTGACCTCGGGTTTCAAGCGCGATACGACCAACTACCCACATTGGATCCTATTGTTTGCAGTAACTGGATTTGTCGGGCGGTTCCGGGCAGAATTACACTGCAAACTCAACCCAACCTCGAGTTGGCCATTATCAAGTTCATTCTAGTGTCATGCCCATGTTCAAATTTCATATCAAGTTCGTGTCAAGTTTCAAGGCAAGTTTTATATCCATATCCAGATTCAAGTTATAACAATGTTCATGTTTCAATTTATGCCTATTATCTAGTTCATGATTCATGCTCATAACCAATTCATGTTTTGCCTAATCTACCCAAATCGTATTCCCATCGCACGTAAACGTGAATCGATCTATACTACAAGTAAATCCAAATCCCGAAATAAAGTGAATAACATCAAAACTTTGATAGGCAAAAGGGACGAGCATAAAGCGATAAAAGGGATTACAAAACTAGCATGATATAACTTGAGATAATTGGTTACAACATCACTGGCATATAGAAAATAATAGGATTTCAAATCTAGCAAAATAAAGCGATAGTCATGATGAAAATTGACATAAAAGAATAGGCATGCAAAAGCAAGCCAGATACAAGGATAATGGATCTGGGGTTTTGGTGTACATAATAGCGAATAAACTAAGCAAGTCACACCCTAGGTATGAGATTCAACAAAATGCCAAATTCGGTGTACAACATGGTTTTCAACTATAGTGTTATGAACAATCAACTATAATAGTCAATTAACCACAATAGTCATAGTCAAAGTGAATCATAAGCGATTAATCACAATAGTCATGGATAATTATCCAAAATAGTTCTAGGCAACTACCCTAAATAGTCATAGGCAATTAACTGTAATAGTTTCAAAGTCATGGTCATAGACAATAGTCTTTGTTTATAATCATAGGCAATAATTCTCATAGTCACGAGTCATAGGTGATTAGCCACAATTGTCCTTATCATAGTCATAGGCAATAGTCTTATGTTCACAGTCATAGGCATAAGCATAGTCTTATGTTCACAGTCATAGGCATAGGCATAGTCTTATATCCACAGTCATAGACTTAGGCCATTAACAATAGTTTCAACGTCATAGGCGTGATAATGTTATGAAAGAGTTTGATTTACAACCTGAATAGGTCCAAACTGATTTCATAGCAATATTCCCAAAAGTCAAGATCAAAGATGAACAAGAATAGATATGAAACGATTATCATACATAGATCCAATTCCAATTTCCAACATGTCCATATTAAGTTTATAGTTTTTATCTAAAAGTAACTTGAACTTACAGATCGTGGTCTAAGAAATTGAGATGCAGAAGTTGAATCTATAAACTAGTCGTCGAATTGCTGAATCGTTGAATCTTGATTTGATTGTAGAAGCAAATCCACAAATATGAAATTCCTAGCTGTAGTATTCAAGAAATAGTCTTCGCATTTTATTTTAATTTAATTTAATTTAGAGGAAGAAGAAGAAGCCATGTCCATCAAGAATTTAAGCAGCATAAGTTTAGAGAAGAATGGTGTAAAGAAAATGAGGCTATGAGGCTATTTATATAGGATTAGGCAAACGAATCTGGATAGAAAACGAGGTCAAATACATCAGAATGCATCAGGTTCAGAAAATAGGTTCGGGAGGCAGGTCGACCACCAGGTTGACACTATGGTCGACCTGGTCCCTGCGAGGTCGACACTATGATCGACCCCCAGGTCGACCTGGTCCATAGGTGGGAATTTTCCCGCCCAGCCTGTTCTGGGGTTTGAATTCGAATTTCGAATTCGAATTTCGAGCTGTTTTTTATTCTGAAAATTCCTGAAACTTCGGAGGGTCATATCTCCCTCATACGGACTCCGATTCTCATAAACTCGGACTCATTTCCAAGCAGAATTTCGAGACAAACACAATGGCGCAACCTGTTTCCCCTGATTCTTATTTTAAAATTTGATTCTTCCTTGATTTATGGTTTTAACACGTTATACAAATTCGGGTTGTTACAGTATAAGAATACGATTAAGTAGAGTGCTTGTGGTCGGAGATGAGTGGAGGTAATGTCTTGCATTTTAATTAAATCATCGGACAGAAATTGATGTGAAATCTCATCTCGTGTATTCATATCTACTTCTGTTGTGTCTATATCCAATCCTTGCCATGCACATTCCAGAATTTGGCCTAAGCGTTGCGTACACATGCTTTCCACTTACCCATGACCAAATCATATCCTTTTTAACTTGAGGCTTGGTATGATCAAGGTTTAGATTTGCTAGAAATAATGATTAAAAGAGGGTATATTTTGACATTGTTTTTGTTATAATCAACAAGCGATTCAAAGTGAAAGTATCTAGCATAGTGTAGTAGACGATAATTCGAGAAAGCATCAAATTTCACGAATGCACCTTCGAAGAATTTTGAATCCTTTATTGCCTTATACTTAGCTTTTGTAGTATCATCCCAAAGCCATCTTTGAATCAATTCTTCGGAGGGAGGGAGTGCTTCTTCTTCTCTTGTTCTTTTACTATGATTTGCCATGAATTGATTTTGATTTGATGAAGTGTTGTGGTAAAAATTTTATTTGGGGGCTAAAATTTTTATTGAGAGTGAATGGGTAAAAGTAAAAGTGAAGAGATGAATGGTAAAAAGGTGAATAGGTGAGGAGTTATTATAGGAAATCTGCGTGTCTTTTTATTTAAAGAAAACATTTCTGCGTGGATCCAGACGTCTGAAATTTAAGGGTAGACGTCTGAATTGAATAGAATACTAACCCGCAAAGAACTAGTTCATTTTTGAACTGAAACAAAACGTCTTTTTTTATTAATCAGACGTCTGATTATTAAGGTAGGGGTGTTATTTAAACTCAAATTTTAGACGGTTGAAATTTATAAACAGATTTCTGTATGGAAGGAAAAATTCAACCCGTAAGAAACTAGTGTATTTTATGATCATTTAAGACGTCTAATGTATTTAGAACAGACGTCTGTTTTAGTGGGAAATTTTGATTTTCTGGTGCAGTCAAACGTCTGTTTTGTTTTATTCAGATGTCTGATTTGGAAGATAAAACAATTTTTTTTCTTTTATATATAAGAATTAAATAACATGTTTAGAAAAATAGATAACACATTCAATTCTTAGAAGGTGGAGTCTTCTTTGGTGTGGATGAACGCTTTCCTTCGTTAGCCTGGTAATTTCTATCCCATGAATTTGGATCATATGATGGTCGTGGTGTCGAGAATGTGTAATACCTCATTGTTGGATTTACTGGGTCATTTTCAATTCGGTAAGAAGAAGATGGACCAATAGGATTTGGCGGAGTTGGTAAAGGTGGAACAACATCCTTTTCTTTTGAACCACGAAACTTATATGTCATCTTTTCGAGAAGACTCAAGCGAGTCGATGTCACTTTCTGTTCAAAATATAACCCCTTCTGTAGCGCTGTTTGTTTAGTTTGGCAGTGATGAAGATCATCAATTTTACGTTTGGTATCCGGAGATGAGAATAAGGCTCGTTTAGCTTTCTTTGCTTCTGGTGTACATTCAGTGTGATAATTACCCCATCGATTTCGAGGTTCATTTCTAGGTGTAGGTTTTGGAAGATGAGGAGAATCGGAGGAGTTATTTGATGTGAAGGTTATACTGATGGAGGAATTGAAATTACTTGACGACGTAGTTTTGAGTTGAATTTAGTGTTTAGTGTAAAATTTTGTTTGTGAGTTTGTAGGAATTCATAGGTTTATAAATAGAAGGTAATTAACGAATTTGTGGTTCAGAAGTCTATAGCCATAAAGAATTTGAATGATGAGAGGTATTTTAGAAAATGCTAAAAACAGGTAGAAGTTTTGCTGTAAACATAAAAAAAAACGTATTTTTTTAAGAGAAAGGATTATCAAATGTTGAGTTAAATGTCTGTTACTGAAACAATTCCAAGTTCTCGTCGTAACTTTATAAACAAATTTTCTAATAAAGGTTTAGTAAAAATATCTGCAATTTGGTTTTCGGTTGAAACATATTCTAAGTTAATAATATCCTTTTCGATATTGTCACGTAAGAAATGATGTCGAATATCTATATGCTTTGTTCTAGAGTGATTTATCGGATTCTTAGATAAATTTATAGTGCTAGTATTATTGCAATATATTATTGATTTTGATAAATTTATTCCAAAATCTCTAATTGTTTGTTGCATGTAAATTACTTGAGCACATGCTAAAGCAGCATATATGTATTCTTCTTCACATGTACAAAGTGATACACAATTTTGTTTTTTACTAAACCAGGACACAAGTGATTTTAAAATGAAATGGCACGTACCACTTGTACTTTTTCTATCCATTCGGGATCCACCAAAATCAGCATCACTGTAAGAAACTAATTCGAATGGACATCCTTTCAGATAAAAAACCAAAGTCCTTAGTATTATTTAGATATCGTAGAATACATTTTACTGCTCTTAAATGAGATTCTTTGAGGTTTGATTGAAATCGTGCACACAAACATACGTTCATCATTATGTCAGGTCGACTGGCTGTTATGTAAAGTAGCAAACCAATCATACTTCTATACAATTTTTTATCAACACTTTTTCCTTTTTCGTCTTTATCAAGATGAACTGTAGTGCTCATTGGAGTTGATTTATCGGAAGTGTTGTCTAACCCAAAACGTTTAACTAAATTATTACAGTATTTTTCTTGATTAATAAAAATACCATTTGAAATTCGTTTAATTTGTAAGCCTAGAAAATTGATAGTTCACCCATATGTGACATTTCAAATTCATTTTCATTATAGAAGAAAATTCTTTACATAAGTTATCATTAGTTGACCCGAAAATTATGTCATCTACATAAATTTGAATAATTAAGATATCTTTATTTGAATTTTTAATAAATAAAGTCTGGTCTGCTTTTCCTATTCGAAAACCACAATTTATTAAATAGCTTTTAAATCGTTCATACCAAGCACGAGGTGCTTGTTTTAAACCATATAAAGCTTTCTTAAGTTTATAGACATGATCTCTGGAAATTTCTCATGTACGAATAATGGTGGTTGTTCTATGTAAACATTTTCCTTAATAAAACCATTTAAAAAGGCGCTTTTAACGTCCATTTAATAAAGTTTAAAATTATGAAAATTTGCGTATGCCAATAAAATACGTATGGCTTCTAGTCTTGCTACGGGTGCAAAAGTTTCTTCATTAATCGATACCTTCTTCCTAATTGTACCCTTGAGCAACTAATCTGGCTTTATTTCGTGTAATATTTCCGAGTACATCTGCCTTGTTCTTATATACCCATTTTGTACCGATGACAGATTGGTCGTTTGGTCTAGGTACGAGTTCCCACACATCATTGCGTTCGAATTGGTTTAGTTCCTCTTGCATAGCAATAATCCAGTAATCATCTGTAGAGGCTTCTTTCGGATTTTTGGGTTCAATGGTTGAAAGGAATGCTACATGACCCATTTGATTTAATTGACTTCTAGTTCGAACGTGTGTGTCAATTTCACCAATAATATTTTGTGTAGGATGATCTCTTAATATTCTGTGAGGTGATTGAATATGTTCAATAGGATTATTTTCCATATTTTCAAGACCCGTATTTTCAATAATTTCATCATCACCTTTGTTATTTATGTATTTATTAAAATTTTCTTCAAAAGATACATGTATAGATTCTTCTATGATATTAGTACATTTGTTAAAAATGCGATAAGGGTAAAACAAGCAGTTGCTACAGCTTCTGCCCAAAATTGCTTAGATAAAGAACTTCCATTAAGTAGAGTTCTAGCACATTCTTGTAAAGTTATATTCTTTCTTTCTACAACTCCATTTTGTTATGGAGTTCTAGGATAAGAAAAATTATGATTTATTCCTTTCTTTTTACAAAAATGTTCAAAAGATTCATTTTCGAACTTCCATCGTGATCACTTCGAATATTTTTGACTTTTAAATTTTTAGAATTTTGAATTCTTTTAATAAAATTTCTAAAGTGTTCAAAAGTATCAATTTTATTTTTCATAAATATAGTCCATGTATATCTTGAAAAATCATCATTATCACAAAAACATAACGATTGTAATTAATTGAATGAACTTGAGTAGGACCAAACAAGTCCATATGTAATAGTTCTAATGGTTGTAAAGTTGAAATAACCCTTTTTGATTTAAAAGTAGACTTGGTTAATTTTCCTTTTTGATAGTCCTCACAAAGATTGTTTATTTTAAAATTTATTTTTGGTAAACCTTTTACTAATTCATGTTTCAAAAGTTTTTTAATACTTTAAAGTTTATGTGACATAAACGCTTGTGTCATAACCAAGAATCGTTGTTATTTGCAATCAAACACATTTCCTTATTATTATTAACTTCCATATTTAAAACATAAATATTTCTATCTCGATTTCCGTCAAAAATAAGGTTTTTGTTCTTTATCAAAAATACTACATTTATTTTCAGAAAAAGTTATCTTAAAACCTTTGTCACATAATTAACTGATACTTAGTAAATTATGTTTTAAATTTTTAACTAAAGAAACATTAGTAATAAGAGGTAAATTTGAGATACCGTAGTTTCACACATCACCTTTGCCAATGATAAAACCTTTTGAGTTATCTCTGAAGGTAACTGAGCCACCGTCAAAGTATGAAATATTGGTTAGCATATCTTTGTCTCCAGTCATGTGTTTTGAGCAACCACTGTCTAAGATCCATTTTCTCTCCTTGAGTGGGACCTGCAAAAAATATTAATAAGCATATTAGTACCCAGTTTTTGATAGGGTCCTCAGAGTTAGGTCATAGGAAGCCAAACCCAAATGGGTTTAGTATCCCTTTTATGCAAATAATTCTCATTATTATGCACAGATTTCATAAATGAGCTAATGTGTTTGTTCCTAATCAGATTATTGTTAGTTTTTGGAACCCATATCTTAATTCTATTAATCCTTTTTATAAATTTTGAATTAATTGTCCTTTCTAGTTTTGTAATTTTCTTTGGAGGAAATTTTGATTCCTTTTTAAATCCTAAACCATTTTTGTTCGAAGAAGGTCGAGTGTGATGACCCGAACTTCCCCATGAAGGAAAGCACGGATAGCTTTTAGGACAAGACGAATCAGAACACAAACAGAAGAACATTTCATTGTTTATTACGACAATTCCATCAGAATACAAGAATATACAGAGTATGAATAAATATTACACATTTGATAAATATCAGAGATTTAAATTACATTTATATACATAGCAGAGGAAAAATAATAGAAAACACAATTGAAAGTAATACACGGATACAGAGCTTTCCGAGCATCGTTCCAGTTGTAAATCAGGATCCTGTGAATATAAATCTGCAAAACCAAAACTACTAGCTGCCCGTATGGAAAATAGGGGCACCCAGAGTTTAGGTTAAAATAATAAACTCCAGGTCAGTCATGTGACTGGTGTGAGAACTAAAACAGTTATTTAAACTTTACTTTAAAAGAAAGTAATTCAAGGGACCACGCCATATAACACGGAACGGGTCTCCTCCCAAGAACACTAGTGCATATAACAAAACAGCGCAATGCTTTTTGGAAAAATTAAGCTATTATAAGACCCAGGTCCCATCACACAATGCAACGCAAGCCGGAGGATAGGGTTTTCCCTTATAATAGCCAAATATGCTTGGTATGTTTAAAACAAATCATTTGATACTATTATAAGTGTATAGTGTCAAAACAATTTCAATCATAAATATCAATCATAGACGGCATGGGTACCATATATCATGTCGCCATACTAGGCTCTACAAATAAAACCGAAATATCTCGTATTGGAAATTGGATTTCCGTTATGAGTCGAGGCAAGGGGCAAGCTCCTCTCCGTTCGAGACACTCTAGCAAATATCTCAGGACCACACACAGCGATCCTTGGAACCTCCAAGGCCGGTCCTCTCTTACTTTTGAGGATTAGTATTCCTGAACACACGTTTCTCGGTCTTATAGGACCTATATCTGAGGCGCCTCGCATCCAACAACCACATAGGTAAAAATAATATAAATGTCAGGGCTGGTAGGTCACTGACATCACCTATAGCTAGAAAGAAACGTCGTGCACTCCTTGGGTCCTTATCCCGTTTTTGACTCATACTGAGGTGTGAGGCTCACGAATTAACGCCATACACAAAGCTATGCCACACAGGCCGTGCTTTGATCATCAGCCACAAGACTTTGCTTTTCAACAGAAGCCTTGATCATTTGCCACTTAGGCATGCCACAAAGGCAATTCATGCCATGCGATTGATATCCATCAATATATAACCTCTGAGCTTGTACGTCTCAGAGAAGGCCGTTAAGCAAGAGAATAAATTCTCTGCCGCCAAACAGATATATATTTAATAGAAATCAATCACACAGAATAAAATCCAATGTCGGACACACAGTCCATTTACAAGTTCGTTCTGGGTCTGAATGAAACCGGAGGAACCTTATTCCTCGCATAACCATCGATCTCCAAGTACGTCTAGACGATCACCAATTGATTCCCTTCTCTTGGGTGTACAGCCCAATCAAGATCATCAATAATCATCCAAACGATGTGAAGACCTCCGGTCTTCAACCACCGTCTTCATCTTCGACTTATCGTCGAATCGGTTATTCAGAATGGGTATAAACCAGGCCTTTCCGAATAACCCGCGTATATAATAAACAAGCGTTACACAAACACAACATACGCCTCATTCCAATTCAGAGTATTCTTTTATTCAAATATTCACATTCTTAGGGAAAGGTTCCCATTAATTTTATCAAAGATAAATTCTTCTAAATTTATTCTTTAATCACCTTTGGGTATCATTTCAAACCCTGTTAAGGTTTTCCAAACTAGTCGAGATTAGCGAACCACACTGAGGTAATCATTTATTTTATTTCCCAATCCCAACCTATTCATCCCATGGAGCAAAACTGGTAATACTCCATATCTAACACCACGGTGTTATCGGTAAATATTAATTACCATTTCACGTTCAAATCTGATTAAAGATTTAACTATCGCTTTGGAGCAAAAATGGTGAAACTCCATTCTCGATCACTTTAATCTAATTAAAGATTCATTAAAACTCCACTTAGTTTTAATCTTCCCAAAAATCAATATCCTGTCTTTAACTGGGTTAAAGGGGTTAAAGAATCAATGTCATCTAAAACACGGTTCACGATAAACCTAAAATCACTTTCCATTGTTAATCGGCTTAAAGAATAGGTGTTATTAAAAACACCGCTCATGATAAACCCAACAACCAATTTAAATTCAATTCCAATTAAATACTAATTAAATGGACAATTTCACTAAATCTTAATTAAAAGATTTATTCTTTTCTAAACTGGGTTCAAGAACAGTGTTATTTAAGAAACCATTCAAGACGAACCCAAAATCCCATTTGATATTAAATACAAGGCTCTGAATAGAAAATATATCATCTTATATTCAATATCAAATTCTAAAACCAACAAATTTTGTATTGGAAATAACGATATACATATATCTTTCAAATTTCCACAACCATATCTGTATAATCACGAAATCCAACATTGAAATATTCCGAAGACAATTTCGATTCAAATCCATCCCAATTCAGGTATTGGAAATTCTAATTATTTTTAAAACCACTTCAAATCCAATTTATTTATTCAAAAATATTGGATTGTACTTCTAGTTATAAACTAGTTCATTTTGATAAAAATGTACTTTTATCCTTACAAATGTGGAATTTTTCATCCCAGTTCTTTCTAAATCATTTATTATGATTTTTACACAAATTATAGATATTTTTAATAATTTTATCAAGGCCCGTACAGTCGATTTCCAATAACGGTCGTCGAACTGCACTTACAGCGACCTTTTCCAAATTTGATTTGGACATAATTCCAAATCCAACCGTTAGATTTCAAATTTCTAATATTCATTGGATAACTCTTTTCGATACGAACCCAACGGTTCCAGTTTCAGGAGAATCCGATGGTCAGATCACCCGTAACGTCAATTCGAAGTCAATGGTCGAAATTCACAAACTGTCGTGGCGCTGCGCGTTCTATTCAGGCTATTTAATATATATAATATATATATTATATATATTTCGTCGATTTCAATTCCAAATGTATTTTATAAATCGTTCTAAATTAGTTTTCAAAACGATTTCAACTTCATATTCAATTTCAAATCAAAATTGAATATTCCAGATCATCGATACGTAAATGATAGTATTTTCAAAATATTAGATTTTGAAATCACTTCCTTTTCTATATTCGTTATAAAAACGAATATAATCGATATTGTAACGACCCGCATTCTACGCATCATAAGATCGTAGAATATTTATTTCTTTCTCATACGAAGTCGTATGGTCATGTAACTTTAGGGGGCGGCTATTGGGGTCATTTCCCATATTCTTGATTTTTCCCGATTTTTAAATGACCATTTTACCCCTAGTTGGCACTGTTTTGGCCATAACTTTTGACTGGAAAGGAATTTTGACCTGAAACCACTTCCATTGGCTCCGGATGATGGTTTCTCTTTCCGTAGAGTGGTCACATTAGCCAAACGGACTTACCGTTTGGGAGATATGACTGAAACAAGTTTCAGATGGTGAAAAACAGCTTAATTGGGCTTAACCGGGTGATTAGCAGTTAGGCCCAGAGGGGAATTTCGGGTTTAGGAGTATATAGGGGCTGATTAGGGTTAGAAAACATTTCTTTAGACATTTTCCAGCCGCCACTTTCATTCCTCTTAACCTAGCCATGGCCTCCACTCTTTAAATCTCTCTAAAAACACCCAAAATCACTTCCTAATAAAGGATTAAGGCTTAGAGGCATCAAATCAAGGAGGATTAGCACAAGGACCGAGGTAGAGCTGCTGTTATATATTGCAATTCGTGCAAATCAGAGGTTCACTTCAGATCTGAAAGTTTTATTGTGGCAAAGGTGAGTGATTTGCATAGTTTTTGCACTAATTACGGTAATTAAGGGTAATTAGTGAAGATTAGCGAATTTATACACTAACAAATTCTGGAAAAATGTTTAGAAATTCGAAAATAATATTTTATGCCTCTGTTAGAAATTTGGTTCGATTTGATTAAGTTTTGTTAACCCTATGATTCGATTTACTTAAAAATGCCTAAGGGAAAATTTGGGGTTTTGACCATGTTTGATCCACTTTACATGCTATGATTTGTGTTTTGGGTGTTTGTAGTCGATACTATATGTTGCTATGACTGTATGATATGTCTTGTGATTGTCTAGAAGTGTTAGTTTGGTCAAAAACGCCGTCGAATGGCGAAAAGCAGTTGTTGGAACGAAGTGCAGGAAATACACCGGATCGGATCGCCCGTTATGCTATGCGAACCGACCCGATCACAGCTCCGATCGCCACGTAATGATGAACCACGAACCGATCCGCCTATGGATGGTGACCACGAACCGATCCACTTCTGAAGTTCACGATCCGATCCGATGGAAACTGGAGACCACGATCCAAATAGAAGGCACGAACTGAACTGGCTTTCCGACCCGATCCACTTCAGAAGCACGACCCGAACCGGTGGGAGTGCCTCGACCCGATCCGACCTGGTGAAGGCGATGCGATCCGCGAACCGATCCGAGGTGGAGCACGATCCGACGATGGCGACCCGACCTGGAGAGTATGCCACGATCCGAGCAGAGGGAGGAGGTTACTCACGATCCGACGGTGATGACTACGAACTGAATGAAGACCGATCCGGAAGTGAAGACTATAACCCGAGATGCAAAGGAAGTCCAAATGAGAAGTTATAGCTCAAGATTCGGATGGGAATCAACGAGTTCGCTTCATGGTTGGGCTTTGCTGCGGGACGCGTGCCAAGGAGTTATCGACGTCTATAGCTTTGGGCCACTATGGTAGGAGGTACGAAGGCGGATTCAGGGCCATTATGGCATAGGTAGGACCAAGGGCTACAACCAATGAAGTGGGTCATTGAAATGTTTGGTCATGACTCCATATGTTTAGCTTGGTCATAGCAGGGTTTCTACAAGTCGGGATTCGTCGTTACCTCAGTTTGTCTAGTGTTCCAAAGTGGTAGATGCCGTACGCTTTACGCACTGAGTGAGAGATGTGAGGATGGTTGCTATGGATGATTTGTTCGCTATCATTGTGACATGCACACCCCACCCCCGTATTCTTACAATATTTATTATGGCACCTTGGAGTATTGTACGGTATGTGGTACTAACTCTTTGGTTGCAGGTTCAGGTTCAGGTATGGTTTAGTATACCTATTATTATTCTGTTTAGATGCTTATCGCTCATACCAGGCTTTATGTCTGACCCAGAGTTTTATGTCTCCTCTTATTACTCTGGGTGCTCACACGAGCAGACTAGAGACAGGTTAGCTGGTGATGCACGGGTAGATGATCCGGAGACGAGCAGGAGGCTTCCACGTAATATATATATAATATTCTCCCTGTGTTGTTGAAGGTCACTGCTTGGGCATTGGTGGTGCATCTTCTACTTTAGTTTTCTTTTGTTTAGAGACAGTAAATTCGGATATTGTAATAAGCTGTATATGGATTTCCGCTGCACTGATGATTGATGTTGATTTTAGTTATCAGCTTATGCACTGTCTCACCTGTTTTGTGTCAAGTATGTTGTTAATATATTTTATTCCATGCGCTGTGAGACATTCTACAGGTCCCTTGATTAGTTCATTCCCTTCTTTCTTTTCTTCTGACGACCGTTCTGTGCTAGCTGGGCATGTGTACAGCGCACTTTCGGAGGAAATGCAGGCTGGTGCAGGGCGGGCCGTCACACTTGGTATCAGAGCTCTAGGTTGCGTAGTTAACCTAGGGAAGCTATCAGGGAGAGATAATATACGTATACGAGAGAGCGTATTTGTGATTATTTTGATTTTTAAAAGCTATATATATATATATATATACTATTAGTAGTATAAGGATGAAGTCGTACTGCACTAGCACCACTATGGAGTCGTTAATCGTTTCCTTTTTCAGATTGACGATGAGCCGATATACTAGAGGTGCTGGTAGGGGAGCCAATAATGGGAATGCTGCTGATATGAGGACGATGTTTACCGACCTCATGAGAGAGATGCTTAGAGATGTACAGAGGGCAGCTTCCAATGGTGGAAATGGTGGTGGTCCAATAGTGCAGGCGCCAAGAGTCGACTTCGCCAAGCTGAATAAGGATTATACTAGCCTTGGTGGGAAGCCGTTCCACGGAACGGAGTCGACCACGGATGTTCAGGATTGGTTGGATAGTTGCGAACGTATCTTCGAGGATTTAGGTATCGAGGATGCAATGAAGAGAAAGCTAGCGTCCCGTCAGCTGCAAGGGCGGGCAATGAATTGGTGGAATGCAATAAAGGCAGCTACTCCCGAAGATCAGATTACTTGGGAGCAGTTTAAGGCTCGCTTTAGCGAGAAGTTCATTCCAGCTGCTCAGAAGTCAGTGCTGTTTAAGAAATTCTTGGAGCTCAAGCAGAATGGCAGAGCTGTCTCGGAGTATATTGCTGAATTTGACACTTTGTCAAAATATGGGTTATCTCTTATTGATACTGCGGAGAAAAAGAATGAGAAATTCATAACTGGTTTGGATAAGTACTTGGGGGAAAAACTTATTAACCACATCGATGAGACGTTTGAATCGATTGTGGGGAAAGCGTTAAGATCAGAAAGTCTCTACCCTAGGTCGAAAACTGAGGTTGCATCCGCAGATGAGCCAAAGCCACAAGCAAGTGGTGGAGGCAAGGGTGGTTCCCAGAATAAGAGAAAGCAGAACCAAGCTAAGGATGGCCAGAAGAAACAGAATAAGCAAGATGTGGAGTGCTTCAGCTGTGGTAAGAAGGGCCATTATGCTAGTAATTGTCGGGCCAAGCCAGCGGATAGGAAGTGCTTCAACTGTGGCCAAATGGGACATCACAAGGACAAGTGTCCACAGCCCCCTAAGGAAAAGAAAATGGTGAAAGCCTACGCTCTTAATGCTATTCCTTCTTCGTCGAATGCCCCAACAGCGGCGGAGAAGGGAAAGAATGTCGTCATTCAAGGTATGCTTTCTGTTTATGATGTTCCTATTTGAGTTTTGTTTGATACCGGAGCTTCCAGTTCTTTCATATCTAGTGACCTGGTAGATAGGTTGGGATTGGAGCCCGAGATTGTCGATAGACCTTTAGTAGTGACGAACCCGATTGGTGGTTCGACCAGCCATAGCATGATTTGTCGTAATGTGGTCTTAACGAGTCATGGATGCATGTTTGTTTGTGATTGCTTTGTTTTGGGCTTTACTGGGTTTGGCATTATTTTGGGAGTAGATTGGCTCCAAAGATACGGGGTGGTGGTAGACTGTGAGGGCTTGTTGGTGACAGCTAGAGCGGATGATGGGCGGAGGATAGTGTTTGGTGGTCTACCCAGTAAGGGGGTATTGGCTAGTTTTCTAAACTCCCTCGACATTCCGCATAGTGAGTTGTCAGGTTTGCCCGTGGTTGGCCAGTATCCGGATGTTTTCGAAGAAGTGACCGGACTGCCACCACACCGAGAGATTGAGTTTCGTATTGATTTGGTAAAGGATGCCAGACCTATAGTGATGCCACTTCGTCGTATGGCACCAAGGGAGCAGCGAGAGCTCGAGGTGCAAGTTAGCGATCTTTTGAAGAAGGGATTTATCAGAAGGAGTGTTTCTGAATGGGGAGCACCAGTTGTGTTTGCTACCAAGGCGGATGGTTCCCTTCGTTTGTGTGTAGACTACCGCGAGTTGAATAAAGTGACGAGGAAGAATAAGTATCCTCTACCGCGGATAGATGATTTGTTCGATCAGTTGAGTGGCGCGAGAGTATTTTCTCAGTTGGATCTCGCGACAGGTTTTCATCAGCTTAGAGTGGAAGCTGAGAGCATAGCTAAAACGACATTTCGGACGCCGTCTGGATTTTATGAGTGGTTGGTCATGCCATTCGGGCTGACCAATGCCCCAGCATATTTTGTGGATCTTATGAATAGGGTATTCAGAGATCAGTTGAATAAGTTTGTCCTTGTGTTCGTTGATGATATTTTGGTCTATTCGAGGGCAGAGGAAGAACACAAGGAACATTTAAGAGTAGTGATGGAGGTGTTGAGAAAACACCAATTGAAAGCAAAGTTTTCTAAATGCCACTTCTGGAAGAGGGAAGTGAGGTTCTTGGGCCATGTTGTATCAGAAAATGGTATTGCCGTGGACCCGGCAAAGGTGGCTACGGTACAAGATTGGCCTACGCCCAAGAATGCAACAGATGTAAGAAGTTTCTTGGGATTAGCTGGATATTATCGTAAGTTTATCCAAGGTTTCTCCAAGATAGCAGCACCATTGACCCAGTTGACCAAGAAGAATCAAGCTTTTGTCTGGGATGAAAGGTGCGAGAATGCATTCAGAAGTCTAAAGGACAAGTTGACAAGCGCACCAGTGTTAGTCATTCCTAAGGGGGATGAAGAGATGACGGTATACACGGATGCCTGTGGTACCGGACTGGGTGCTGTATTGATGCAAGGCGGTAGGGTTATAGCTTACGCAAGTCGGCAATTGAAACCGCACGAGAGAAGATACCCTACCCATGATTTAGAATTGGCAGCGATCGTGTTCGCATTAAAGATATGGAGACACTATCTCTTGGGAGAAAGATTTGAGTTGTTTACAGATCATAAGTCGTTAAAGTATCTCTTCTCTCAGAAAGATCTGAATCTCCGTCAGCAGAGATGGTTAGAGTTCTTAGCTTCCTATGATTTTGACATCGCATATACACCGGGAAAGGGCAATGCGGTGGCTGATGCATTGAGTAGGAGACATGCCAGCTTAGGGGCTATGTTTCTAGAATGGAAGCAACTGGAGTATATCGCGGGGTTTGATTTCAGACCAAAGTGCGAATTGGATCCAGAAATGTTAGCAAGTTTGACGATCAGACCCACTTTGATTGAGCGGATCGGCTCTAGTCAGAGGGATGATCCTAACCTATTGGAAATCATCTCCAAGTTAGAGATGGGTATCGATGAGGAGATGAACAAGTATGGGCTTGATCGAGATAGATGGCTTAGAAAGAAAGGAAAGCTTGTTGTACCCAATGTCAATGGATTGAGGGATGAAGTGCTTAGAGAATGTCATCACTCAAAGCTGACTATACACCCCGGTGGCAACAAGATGTATCGAGATATGAAGCATACTTACTACTGGGAAGGGATGAAAAGAGACATTGGGAAGTTTATATCCAAGTGCATGAATTGCCAGCTAGTTAAAGCCGAGCAAAAGAAGCCTAGTGGGTTGTTACAGCCCTTAGAAATTCCCGAATGGAAATGGGAGCAAGTCTCGATGGATTTCATCGATGGTTTACCAAGGACTAGATCGGGATATGACAGCATTTGGGTAATTGTAGATCGACTGACTAAAAGTGCAAGGTTTATACCAGTCAAATCGACCAGAACGGCAGCTAAGTTAGCAGAATTATATATGAAGTGGGTAGTGAGATTTCATGGAATACCCAAAAGCATTGTGAGCGACCGAGACCCGTTGTTCACTAGTGGGTTTTGGAAGAGCTTACAAGAGGCTCTAGGGTCAGAGTTACATCTCAGTACCGCCTATCATCCTCAGACCGACGGTCAGACGGAGAGGGTGAACCGTATTTTGGAAGATCTCTTGAGAGCATGTATATTGGATTTTGGTGGATCATGGGATGACCATTTGCACCTAGTAGAGTTTGCATATAATAATAACTACCAATCCAGTATCGGTATGGCTCCGTTTGAAGCTTTGTACGGAAGACCGTGCAACTCACCATCATGTTGGATAGAGACTGGCGAGAAGTTTATGCTTGGACCAGATGTGGTGAGGGAAACTTCAGATAAGATTAAGATCATTCAACAACGAATGAAAGCTGCCCAAGATAGGCAGAAGAGTTATGCTGATAAGAGGAGAAGAGACTTAAAATTCTCCGTTGGCGACTCGGTGTTTGTCAAGATTTCTCCGTTGAAGAGTGTAATACGATTTGGCAGGAGAGGCAAGTTGGCACCAAGATTTGTTGGCCCATTCCCTGTTCTTGAACTAGTCGGGAATTTGGCATATAGAATTGACTTACCAGAGAAGATGGCAGGAGTTCACAACGTATTTCATGTTTCCCAACTAAGGAAGTTCGTTCACGACTCAGATATGACTATTTCACCTGATCAGTTAGAGGACTTCGAAGTAGAACCCGAGGCGGTTGGGAACCGCGAGCCGGCCCGTATTGTCAAGTACGACATGAAGCAACTTCGAAGAAAGGCGGTGAAGCTAGTCAAGGTACAGTGGAGCGAGGACGAGAATGATTGTACTTGGGAGACAGAGGAGAACATTAAGAAGTCACACCCAGAACTCTTTGCCTGGTAAGATTTTGGCTTCGATTTAGTTTTTCCGCATGCTAGGATAGACTTGCTTGCTTGTTTTGCATGATTGATTGTTGTATGTGGTTGTTAGGCATGCGGGATCCTTTGTATGTTTTGGGTTAAGGAATTTCGGGGGCGAAATTTCTTAAGGGGGGGAGAGTGTAACGACCCGCATTCTACGCATCATAAGATCGTAGAATATTTATTTCTTTCTCATACGAAGTCGTATGGTCATGTAACTTTAGGGGGCGGCTATTGGGGTCATTTCCCATATTCATGATTTTTCCCGATTTTTAAATGACCATTTTACCCCTAGTTGGCACTGTTTTGGCCATAACTTTTGACTGGAAAGGAATTTTGACCTGAAACCACTTCCATTGGCTCCGGATGATGGTTTCTCTTTCCGTAGAGTGGTCACAATAGCCAAACGGACTTACCGTTTGGGAGATATGGCTGAAACAAGTTTCAGATGGTGAAAAACAGCTTAATTGGGCTTAACCGGGTGATTAGCAGTTAGGTCCAGAGGGGAATTTCGGGTTTATGAGTATATAGGGGCTGATTAGGGTTAGAAAACATTTCTTTAGACATTTTCCAGCTGCCACTTTCATTCCTCTTAACCTAGCCATGGCCTCCACTCTTTAAATCTCTCTAAAAACACCCAAAATCACTTCCTAATCAAGGATTAAGGCTTAGAGGCATCAAATCAAGGAGGATTAGCACAAGGAACGAGGTAGAGCTGCTGTTATATATTGGAATTCGTGAAAATCAGAGGTTCACTTCAGACCTGAAAGTTTTATTGTGGCAAAGGTGAGTGATTTGCATAGTTTTTGCACTAATTACGGTAATTAAGGGTAATTAGTGAAGATTAGCGAATTTATACACTAATAAATTCTGGAAAAATGTTTAGAAATTCGAAAATAATATTTTATGCCTCTGTTAGAAATTTGGTTCGATTTGATTAAGTTTTGTTAACCCTATGATTCGATTTACTTAAAAATGCCTAAGGGAAAATTTGGGGTTTTGACCATGTTTGATCCACTTTACATGCTATGATTTGTGTTTTGGGTGTTTGTAGTCGATACTATATGTTGCTATGACTGTATGATATGTCTTGTGATTGTCTAGAAGTGTTAGTTTGGTCAAAAACGCCGTCGAATGGCGAAAAGCAGTTGCTGGAACGAAGTGCAGGAAATACACCGGATCGGATCGCCCGTTATGCTATGCGAACCGACCCGATCACAGCTCCGATCGCCACGTAATGATGAACCACGAACCGATCCGCCTATGGATGGTGACCACGAACCGATCCACTTCTGAAGTTCACGATCCGATCCGATGGAAACTGGAGACCACGATCCAAATAGAAGGCACAAACTGAACTGGCTTTCCGACCCAATCCACTTCAGAAGCACGACCCGAACCGGTGGGAGTGCCTCGACCCGATCCGACCTGGTGAATGCGATGCAATCCGCGAACCGATCCGAGGTGGAGCACGATCCGACGATGGCGACCCGACCTGGAGAGTATGCCACGATCCGAGCAGGAGGAGGAGGTTACTCACGATCCGACGGTGATGACTACGAACTGAATGAAGACCGATCCGGAAGTGAAGACTATAATCCGAGATGCAAAGGAAGTCCAAATGAGAAGTTAGAGCTCAAGATTCGGATGGGAATCAACGAGTTCGCTTCATGGTTGGGCTTTGCTGCGGGACGCGTGCCAAGGAGTTATCGACGTCTATAGCTTTGGACCACTATGGTAGGAGGTACGAAGGCGGATTCAGGGCCATTATGGCATAGGTAGGACCAAGGGCTACAACCAATGAAGTTGGTCATTGAAATGTTTGGTCATGACTCCATATGTTTAGCTTGGTCATAGCAGGGTTTCTACAAGTCGGGATTCGTCGTTACCTCAGTTTGTCTAGTGTTCCAAAGTGGTAGACGCCGTACGCTTTACGCACTGAGTGAGAGATGTGAGGATGGTTGCTATGGATGATTTGTTCGCTATCATTGTGACATGCACACCCCACCCCCGTATTCTTACACTATTTATTATGGCACCTTGGAGTATTGTACGGTATGTGGTACTAACTCTTTGGTTGCAGGTTCAGGTTCAGGTATGGTTTAGTATACCTATTATTATTCTGTTTAGATGCTTATCGCTCATACCAGGCTTTATGTCTGACCCAGAGTTTTATGTCTCCTCTTATTACTCTGGGTGCTCACACGAGCAGACTAGAGACAGGTTAGCTGGTGATGCACGGGTAGATGATCCGGAGACGAGCAGGAGGCTTCCACGTAATATATATATATAATATTCTCCCTGTGTTGTTGAAGGTCACTGCTTGGGCATTGGTGGTGCATCTTCTACTTTAGTTTTCTTTTGTTTAGAAACAGTAAATTCGGATATTGTAATAAGCTGTATATGGATTTCCGCTGCACTGATGATTGATGTTGATTTTAGTTATCAGCTTATGCACTGTCTCACCTGTTTTGTGTCAAGTATGTTGTTAATATATTTTATTCCATGCGCTGTGAGACATTCTACAGGTCCCTTGATTAGTTCATTCCCTTCTTTCTTTTCTTCTGACGACCGTTCTGTGCTAGCTGAGCATGTGTACAGCGCACTTTCGGAGGAAATGCAGGCTGGTGCAGGGCGGGCCGTCACAGATATAAATATCGTTCGCGTCAAAATGGCACAAATCTAATCAACACAGCTTTATATATTTCAATAACTTCGTTATTCTATTCAACAAATGAATATTTTCTTCAACACATGAAAATATACTTTATTCAACACATGAATATTTATTAATCTTACTTACAATAAAAATGGGAATTTTATTGTATAAATATTTTATTCAACACACGAATAGTTTCAACACATGAATATTCTCAACACATGAGTATCGTCAACACATAACTATTTTTGTTATTTAATATATTTTATAAAATTATGATTTCTATCGTTTAATTCTTAGTCAGACTCCAACCGTAAATTAGTAAGAGAACGGTTCCCTAAGTATTAACCCCGAAGGCCGAAACCAACATCAGATCAATACCCAGGAAACCACTCATCTTATCTAGTTTCCACTTAGTTTCTAATTTTATACATGATAAAGATGTAAATCTTATTGTTAAAATATTTCGTTCAATACATGATAAGTTTCAACATATGAATATTCTCAACACATGAGTATCGTCAACACATGACTATTTACTCTATTCAACACATGAATCTTTATTTTCTAAATTGGAATGAGACCCACAATTACCATATAATGTTATTTATATGGATTCTATACAACACATGTATATAATAGCAATGATAAATAATCAACCATCATCCAAAGTGCACCACACAGCTGCATAAGCATTAAATATAAATAATTAATGCTTACACAGCCTGTCAACCAATCGATTGACATACAACTAAATAATTGGGATTAGTGTACTCCAAATATCATCCCAACACCCGTGTAGGGTTTCAAATCAACAAACACAGATTTTTATTTGTGCAGTTGGGCGATGTGTAGAATTTATCGTCCCAATCAATATCAGTCAAATCAGTGTACATAAACAAATCGTTCGATTTGTAAATGAATATTTATAAATTCACATTCACGTTAAAAATTACATTTTTAACTATAAATAATTTATTTCAACACATGAATATACTTCCATTCATTCCACATCACAATCAATTTTCCCCACGCAACAAAATCAAACAAGTCGTCCTTGGTCTGTGGACAACGGGTGTCGGGTGCTGCTAAGCACCGTCTGCATCCTAGTAGATATTTTTAACTAGAAAACAAGAATTAAAGTGAGAAGTTCTCACCTTTGGTTTCCACTCCGTCATTCTTTAATTCTGAACGGTTCAGATTTGGATTTGTTTTCCACCAGTCCCATTGCAATTCTTTTCACGCTGTTCATAGTAAAAATCGCATTTATAATATAATGGTTATTTTAAAAATCACATTTTTATAATGGCACCTCATATATAAAAATCATATATTTTTACAACGCTTCTTTCTATATAAAAATTATATTTTTATATCTCCACTTCTTATATAAAGATCGAATTTTTATTTTGCTTCATATATATAAACCATATTTTTATATTGCCATTTAAACAATAAAAATCCAATTTTTACATAGCTAAAAATATATATTTTTACTTCGCTAAAATTATATTGTTACTTCACTAAAATTATATTTTTACTTCGCTAAAATTATATTTTTACTTCGCTAAAATTATATTTTTATTTTGCTAAAAATTATATTTTTACTTCGCTAAAAATTATATTTTTACTTCGCTACATCATTATAAAAAATTTATCCTTTCAAATAAACAAAATCAAAGCTTTTCTATTTCAAAAATCCAATCTTTTATATTTTAAAAAATCTCGTCTTTCACGTGTTAAAAATCTCGCCTCTCACGTGTATAAAAATCCGATCGTTTCACTTTCAAAAATCATGTCTTTACTCTATATAAAATCAGTTCTTTCTCTACTTAATAATCTGTTCTTTTCATATGCTAAAAATCATATTTTTAACTCGCTTTCATGTTAATAAAAATCATAGCTTTCTTTATATAAAAATATTATTTTTATAAACTAAAAATCCTACCTTTATAAATTAAAAATCCTATTTTCTATAAACAAAAAAAAATCAGAAACACTTACTAATTTTCCTATGGTTTTCTACTGCCGGATTGAGGAGGGCCCTCTTGCGAGGAGGAGGAGGGAGCAACAGGCGATCAGGGGTCATCTAATGGTCAGCTGTGGTGGTTGGGGCGTCGAACTGGGGCTGGAGATGAAGGGGGGTCTTTGATCCACGGCGTCCGGGGAAAGGGTAGGGGCTCGCGAGATCGGAGCTGGGAGGAGGGAGGCTCGAGAGGAGGGAGGAGGCAGGGGGCTCGCGGTTCCCTCCGGCGGCGGCGACAGAGGCGTGGCGCCCCTGGGGACCACGATGGCGGCAATCCCCCCTTATCTTTTTTTTCTTTTTTTCGCTTTGAAAAGGTAAACGCGGGAGGGGGGGTGGCTTAAGTGGGATGAGAGAGGGAGGGTTGAGGGTATTTTATAAAATTTAATTGTTTTATTATTTAAAATTTCCAAAAAGTAACTTTAATTTTTTATCTCCAAACGAGACCCACCATCTGTCATCCCTAGTTAATTACCCTCATTCCGAACCCAATGAGATATGTATTGCAAGCTGGTTCGATCGTTTTGATCAATTTCCATCAAAATCAAAATATAAATCTATATATTGAATTTGAACGCGCATTTCAATTTATTGGGGCCACATACTGATTCTAAAAATTCCAGAAAAATTATTTCTAGCTTCGTATTGACGATACGGTCCTAACAAAACTAATTTCATCAAATTCTGAGACCGTTTGAAAAATGGCCATTTTCCAGTCGATTAAAATCAACTAAAACTGGTCAGACACGTTTTCCTTTGCCACACTCACATATTGATTCAGAAAATTACAAATTTTGAAACATAGCAATAACTTGACATCACGGATCCAACAAAAGTGGTTTCGTCGAAAACCGAGGTCATTTGCAAAATTTCCATTTTTAAGGGCCAGAATTCCACAACGACTATTCTGAATTTTCAATTGGGCATAGCTATTTATTCCCATTATTAAATTTTTATTTTTCGGATTCATTGGAAATACATTTTCAAATAGATTCAAATATTTTTTATTTCACTCAAATCCGGTTTATTTTGAATCCTGTGGATTCATTTGAAATTTTAAATCGAAATTTCAAACTACCGCGCCATTTTCAATCCTTTTATATTTAAAAATAAATATTTATACTCTAATGACGATTCGAATAAATATATACGTTCTATTTCAATTCAAAATAAATTTCTCGTTGTCATTATTTAAAATAATCCATTTTAAATATTCAAAATTCTTTAAAATAGCCAAAATAAAAAATTTAAATTGGCTCTGAATTTCCGGGTTGTTATAATCTCCCCCACTTAAAACTTTTCATCCCCGAAAAGGAAAGAAGCTGAAAGTTGTTTAACTAATCAACTCAACTTCCATTATTTTCTTTATGGCTTAAGTTCTTCAACTTTTCAGTTTCTAAGAACTTTTCAAATTTTTCAAAAATTTGGCAAACACCCTAAATTTTGAAAAAAAATTGCCATAACCTGGGAGCTTCGGGATATTTCAAATAGCCTTCTATGGCCCTTACCAATCCAAAAGAAAAAGAAAAAGCCAAGCGGCTAATAAAATCATCAAATCCCCAAGAAATACAATAAACATGTACCTATTTGTCGGGCAAACAATTTTATTCCTCTTCTCTAGCCTCCTTGCTATGACCTGTTCAATGGATATACATGTATATGCATGCAATTGTAATCATTTTTCAATACAGTTCAATATTAGGTTCAATTTGGCATAATGGTTCAAAATTTTAATTAATCAAAACAATAATCAAACAACACAATCAGCAATTTATTAGTGGATTATCGTTTTAAATTCATAATTTGATATATATATATATATATGTATGTATGTATGTGTGTATATATATATATATATATATATATATATAGAAAATCATGTTTTTGATGCCAAATCACAACAATAAACCTATCTAGTTTTGGTTCTCACACCAGTCTAATGGAAATATATAGAAATCCCACCTTCGAAACTCGAACATAAACTATTGATGTCGTACGTCATCAGTAGAGTCATCTCTGGGCGACAAGAGTGAGATTTTATATCTATCAAGTATATTAAAACTTTGAATATACGTTCATGACGCGTATATGCAAAATCTATATATACTTGATTGTCCAAATTCAATACAAATAAAAAATATTCAAATATGCACAAAATGGTTTAAATTTTCTAAACAAAACTTGTTTTCAAATTTTTATTTTAAAAATGTCACTCTTTACACTCGTTCTAGGAAACTACTGATCCCATCTCTAACGAGTCATTCTCATTGGATTTTACTAATCCAATCTCTGATGAATTCTTTCGTTTGGTTCTAAGGTGTCTCGTTCTCGAGCTCTGTAAACCAAAGCTCCGGTACCAAATGTGGCGACCCGAACTTCCCCGTGAAGGAAAGCAAGGATTGCTTTGAGGACAAGATGAATCAGAACACAAACAGAAGAACATTTCATTGTTTATTACGACAATTCCATCAGAATACAAGAATATACAGAGTATGAATAAATATTACACATTTGATAAATATCAGATATTTAAATTACAGTTAAATACATAGCAGCGGAAAAATAATACAAAACGCAACTGAAAGTAATACACTGATAAAGAGCTTTTCGAGCATCGTTCCAGTTGTAGATTAGGATCCTGTGAATATAAATCTGCAAAACCAAAACTACTAGCTGCCCGTGTGGAAAATAGGGGCACCCAGAGTTTAGGTTAAAACAATAAACTCCAGGCCAGTCATGTAACTGGTATGAGAACTAAAACAGTGATTTAAACTTTACTTTAAAAGAGAGTAATTCAAGGGACCACGCCGTGTAACACGGAATGGGTTTCCTCCCAAGGACACTAGTGCATATAATAAAACAACGCAATGCTTTTTGGAAAAATGAAGCTATTATAAGATCCAGGTCCCATCACACAATACAACGCAAACCGGAGGATAGGGTTTTCCCTCATAATAGCCAAACATGGTTGGTATGTTTAAAACAAATCATTTGATACTATTATAAGTGTATAGTATCAAAATAATTTCAATCATAAATATTAATCATAGACGGCATGGGTACCATATATCATGTTGCCAAACTAGGCTCTACAAATAAAACCGAAATGTCTCGTATTGGAAATTGGATTTCCGTCATGAGTCGAGGCAAGGGGCGATCTCCTCTCCATTCGAGACACTCTAGCAAATGTCTCAGGACCACACACAGCGATCCTTGGAACCTCCAAGGTCGGTCCTCTCTTACTTTTGAGGATTAGTATTCCTGAACACACGTTCCCCGGTCCTATAGGACCTATATCCGAGGCGCCTCGCATCCAACAACCACACAGGTAAAAATAATATAAATGTCAGGGCTGGTAGGTCACTGACATCACCCATAGCTAGAAAGAAACGTCGTGCACTCCTTGGGTCCTTATCCCGTTTTTGATTCATACCGAGTTGTGAGGCTCGTGAATTAACGCCATACACAAAGCTAAGCCACACAGGCCGTGGTTTGATCATCAACCACAAGACTTTGCTTTTCAACAGAAGCCTTGATCATTTGCCACTTAGGCATGCCACATAGGCAATTCATGCCATGCGATTGATATCCATCAATACATAACCTCTGAGCTCGTACGTCTTAGAGAAGGGGTTAAGCAAAAGAATAAATTCTCCGCCGCCAAACAGATATATATTTAATAGAAATCAATCACACAGAATGAAATCCAATGTCAGACACACAGTCCATTTACAAGTTCGTTCTGGGTCTGAACGAAACCAGAGGAACCTTATTCTCGCATATCCATCGATCTCCAAGTACGTCTGGATGATCACCAACTGATTCCCTCCTCTTAGGTGTACAGCCCAATCAAGATCATCAATAATCATCCAAACGATGTGAAGACCTCCGGTCTTCAAGCATCGTCTTCATCTTCGACCTATCGTAGAATCGGTTATTCAGAATGGGTATAAAACCGGCCTTTCCGAATAATCCGCCTATATAATAAACAAGTGTTACATAAACAAAACATATGCTTCATTCCAATTCAGAGTATTCTTTTATTCAAATATTCACATTCTTAGGGAAAGGTTCCCATTAATTTTATCAAAGATAAATTCTTCTAAGTTTATTCTTTAATCTTCCTTTAGATATCATTTCAAACCATGTTAAGGTTTTCCAAACTAGTCGGGATTAGTGAACCACACCGAAGTAATCATTTATTTTATTTCCCAATCCCAACCTATTCATCCCATGGAGCAAAACTGGTAATACTCCATATCTAACACAACAGTATTATCGGTAAATATTAATTACATTTCATGTTCAAAGCTAATTAAAGATTTAACTATAGCTTTGGAGCAAAACTGGTGATACTCCATTCTCGATCACTTTAATCTAATTAAAGATTCATTAAAACTCCACTTAGTTTTAATCTTCCCAAAAATCAATTTCCTGTCTTTAACAGGGTTAAAGAACCAATGTCATTTAAAACACGATTCACGATAAACCCAAAATCACTTTCCATTGTTAATCGGGTTAAAGAACAGGTGTTATTCAAAACACCGCTCACGATGAACCTAACAACCAATTTAAATTCAATTCCAATTAAATATTAATTAACTGGACAATTTCACTAAATCTTAATTAAAAGATTTATTCTTTTCTAAACTGGGTTCAAGAATAGTGTTATTTAAGACACCATTCACGACGAACCCAAAATCCCATTTGATATTAAATACAAGGCTCTGAATAGAAAATATATCGTCTTATATTCAATATCAAACTCTGAAATCAACAAATATCGTATTGGAAATAACGATATAAATATTGTTAGAGTTTGTGCCCTAGAGGCAATCTGTTAGATGTGAATAATGATAACATTGTTATTGTTATGTTTTATTTGGAATAAAATGTTCTGTTATTTTATATTTACTGCGATATGAATACTAATATAAAAGAAGTCCTTAGAATAATAATACGGGATTATATAGTTCGAGTAAGACTGAACTTGAGATTATATGATATGTCAAGTATTATGATTCTTAAATGTCCCTAGTCGAGCTTTATTGTTTATACAGGACGACAATAAAGCACTGAGACTAGTATATTGATTGACTGATGATCACATCTCATTGATCATTAATATACGTGATATTAAAGTCAAGATATAAATACATATTAGAGTATAGCGTATTGGGCTGACCCACCGTGAGATAACTACATGGAATAGAATCAACTGTATCATAAGTTGTTCTCATAGTGATAGTGATATAATGGTCCTCAGACATGAAACCATTATAATTTTATCCAAAGATATTTATGTTTTGATATCATCTAAAGTTATTTCGTAACAGAGTAATGATAACGGTGATTATTGGATGTATCTAGAATCGAATACAGATTATGAATGATCTAGATGGAATTTAACCCTACGATATATTCGTAGTGATATCCATGGGCCTCTTGATTGAGTGAGACTGTGAAATGCATGGCCGTGCTCAAATATTGATTTGTTCTGAACAGTCTACTCATTGATCAAGAAAACAGATTAAATTAAAAGAAGATGATACGATCCATGCCTTCTGTTTAATCTTGGATATAACGGTTAAAAGGATTAAATTATATTGAGACACTATTCACAAAAGGTTTTATTGAATCATTACTATTATAGCTTGGGTAATAATGATGTGTTACTAGACGCCGCTCATTGTTTACAGTCAAAATGTGTTTAAACTGTTGCCAATGCTGTCATAGCCTAAAGGGTCACACTTATATACGTTGTAAAAGAGTGAGGATATTTAAATAGAAGAGTTTTTGACTAATTCTTCAATTATAAATAAAGGGTGAACGGGTAAGTTGGAACAAAGTCGTCTATAATTATTATAAAGGGAGGTCAGACCTTTACCTAATTTTTGATCATAGCCGAACTCTTCAAAACCCTAGATCCAATTAGCTAGTACTACCTCGTTCTTCCTCGATTCGATTTCGAGATCAACGTCAGTGGATTACCGATAGAGGCACTCGAATTCAAGTGCTTGTGTTGATTCAATCTGAAGTTTAATTCAACGATCTAATTTAGGGCATCATTCGTTCTTGCTAATCAAAGAAGAAAGGTACCCTTTTGATCTAATTCAGTTCGATTTTGTTAATTAGGGCTTCTGTTTTTGTTGTTTCCGCTGTTGAATCAAACCCTAATTACCATCAATGGTATCAGAGCGAGGTTTAACTCGAATAAAATATTGGTTAGGCCATAAGATGCGATGAATATTGATGATAAGTAGATCTGGAGTACAATAAAATCCGATTTTGAAATAAAATTATTTCAAGATAAACAAAATTCTGTTTTGTTTAAAATTGGTGAAACTAAATCAGTATACGATGTTGATTCAGTTGTATATGGTTGAATCTCCAGATCTGATACATATACGATATGGTTTAATCATATTTGTTTCTGTCATTATCATTAGGATTAATATTGATACTTTCAGATTGAATGATTAAAAGTCCAAATCATTTTAATTTGGATTTGTTTAAGAGGTTTGATTGTGAACTTGATAATCACCTTTATTGTCTTTTTCACTGTGTCTAGTTGTTTTAATCAAATCGTTGATATAAGATATTGAACTATAGATCTGTGATTGAAATAATTGGATAATATTATTTCGTCAAATTCTGGTAGGATTACTCCATAAATCTATAATGGCAATCTGCTATGACATTATCAATGCACTAGGTCCTTTTTGCATAAAGTCCTTACAGTTCAGTTATCTATTCATACTGATATGCATCTAAACCCTAAAGGTTCTAGTTTAATTTTATCATCTAAGTGACTGTTAGATGATTTTGAGGCATAACTCGACATGGTAAGTGTTAAGTCTTGATTATGTGAATTGATCATCTAATATATGTAATATTAGTTGATACAGTATATATTTTTTTTTTGGATAATTTGGTTAGTTTAACTAATGTTAAATCTGTATGCACCATTTTACCATGGTTCATTAATTTTTGGGATGTGTATAATATATATATATATATATATATATAAAAAAACCTATGTTACCATATAGCACAGTATTATATGATTAACATATATGAACATAGATGATCATTAAATATTGAAAATAGTCGTAGTTTGATCAGATTTGATCTGATCATGTATGCCAAGCAAAACCAGTTACAAAGCATCAGATTTGATCTAATTTATTTTGCTTGATATAACATTAATAAGCATACATGTTAACTGACATACCTATTAGATTTAATCTGATTTTGTCTTGTTTCAGTTACATGTGAATGTGTAATACTCTAGTACTTATGTCAGATTTGATCTGTTTTACATTTTCAATATTACAGTCATATATATATATACATATATATATATATATATATGAATGAAACTGATATTAACATATCAGATATGATCTGATATATCTTGTTTTATTACAGATATGTATATATATGGTGAACTGAACTGAGTACATCAGATTCTGATCTGGTTCTTATGATTCATGCTCCAGTTATAAAATTTGTAATAGATCAGTTATGTACATGTAACATTGGATCAGTGAGACTGTCCTCTGATTATATGTAAACATTGAATTGCTTTGAACTGTTAAGGAATGATCTGTCAATCTCTGATGTATATATGTGTATCTGTATTTTGATTGCAATGATATCATCAGGTTGTGTCTGTTTATGTTAATGTTAAAGTATGTTTCCTGTTGATGATTCATGCATTATACTAATGTAAAATTTTGAGCTGTAGCGGGTTAGAATGCTTTTAAAAGTTCAGCATTACAATAATGTTATCATATGGCTTTTTGAAAGTTAGTTGTTTCGCTGTGTACAACATTGTGATATTGAAAGTTCTGGACTGCTATTTTGAAAGATGGGTTTTCAATTTTATCTGTATGGGGCCGAATTTTAATGGGCTGGCTATAAAGCAAGTTGAATGGTCTTCTTTATTTTGTTTTGCAAAGTTATCATCATTTTGCATTTTGTTGAAAGATGTTTTAGCCGAATTATTTTTGCATGAAGTACCGTCCTATGACAATATATATATATATACATATATATATATATATATATATAATTCCAAATTAACACTTGATTTTAGAAATCTTTATGTTATTTATTTTGGAATTAAAATTCATCGATCTAATATATTATATTTTAAAACTTGTGTAAATGACTTGTTTTGCCCATACGATTTTAAATCCCTATCAAAAACTATTGTTTATATTAAATCGCGGTAATGTCTTCCAGTAATATACTCATCACTGTCCAAAGTTACTACTTGTAACTAACGCCAAAGCGTTATTCATCTTTTAACTTTGGTTATATGCGATGGAGTAAAATGTGGTGCTCCAACCTATTATTGGGTCTGATTTAACTAGACTGCATAATACGATTATGGCCTAGAGACAAACAGCATGATTTATTCTATATTTTGAGCAAAAGAATAATACAGAACAAAATGTTCGACATGCAATCCAAAAATTATATAAGCGATATAATTGACATGAGATGTCTACGTAAAATGTTATGTTTTGAGTTTAGCCAAAGCTAGGTCAAGGCATGATTAGATGTGGATTTTGGAACACCAAAATATAGATACATTTATATATTAAAATGGGGATGTTGATTTGAGTGGGAGAATATTTATTTATACATTTGTTTATTTATGATTATTGTCGTTTTGATTGTCAAAATTATTTATTTCTATTTATTGTCTATTGTAGATTCTAAATGGCTAGCAACACCAACAATAATCTATCACTTAGGTCTGTTCTTGAAAAAGAAAAATTAAATGGAATAAATTTCCTAGACTGGCACCGTAACTTGAGGATTGTCCTCAAGCAAGAAAGGAAGCTATATGTACTTGATGGGCCTACTCCAGAGGCACCACCGAGTACTGCACCCGGTGCAGAGATTAATGTTCATAAGAAACATCAAGACGATGCTCTTGATGTTAGCTGTCTTATGCTGGCAACCATGAATCTTGTGCTTCAGAAGCAACATGAATTTATGGAAGCCTACAATATGATCGAGCACCTTAAGAAGTTGTTCGAAGGGCATGCTCGTCAAGAAAGGTATGACACGAGCAAAGCACTATATCACTGCAAGATGGGTGATAAGGAACCCGTTGGTCCACACATATTGAAGATGATTGGTTATATAGAGTATCTCGAGAGGTTAGGGTTTCCTTTGACACCGGAAGCTCAAACTGATCCTGTGCTCCAATCATTGAACAGTAAGTTGTCTTCATTTATTATGACCTATCTCATGAATGAGATTGAGAAGCCCTTGACTGAGTTATTGAGCATGTTGAGAACTGCTGAGAATAACATGAAAAAGGCAGAACCGACTGCCATGATGATGGTACAGAAGGAGACTGCTAAACCCAAAGGCAAGGTCAAGAACAAGAAAAAATAGCTTAAGAAGACCGCTAATAAGACCAATTTCAAAAAGGGGTCAAAGCCTAAAGGAGGGGTTCCCAAAGAAGGTGATTGTCACCACTGCGGAAAGCCAGGTCACTGGAAATGCAACTGTTATGTTTATTTGGAAGAATTAAAGAAGAAGAAGGGAAGTTTGACTTCGCCGAATTCAGGTATAAATGTTATATATGTCAACTTATCTACTTCATCATCATGGGTATTAGATACTAGATGTGGATCACATATCTGTATCAATTTGCAGGAGATGCAAAGGAGTAGAGACTTGGCAGAAGGAGAAATGGACTTGCGTGTTGGAAATGGAGCAAAAGTTGTCGCATTAGCCAAAGGAAGATGCCACTTATCCTTACCAACTGGATTAGTTTTAAAATTAGAAGATTGTTATTTTGTGCCTTCTATCAAAACAAATATTATTTCTGTTTCTTGTTTGGACAAGTTAGGATTTTCGTTTATAATAAAGGACAGATGCTGTTTATTTTATTTGAATGAGATATTTTATGGAAGTGCACAGTTAGTTAATGGTCTCTATGTTCTTAATTTTGATATGCCAGTTTATAACATTAATACCAAAAGGATTAAATCAAATGATTTAAATCCGACATACCTTTGGCATTGTCGTTTAGGCCATATAAACAAAAAACGCATATCAAAACTCCATAAAGATGGAATTTTGGATTCATTTGATTTTGAATCATATGAAGATTGCAAATCTTGTTTATTAGGCAAGATGACAAAAGCTCCTTTCACTGGACACAGTGAACGGGCTAAGGATCTATTGGCCCTTGTACATAGTGATGTATGTGGACCAATGAGTACATCTGCTAGAGGTGGGTTCTATTACTTCATTACATTTACTGATGATTTCAGTAGGTACGGATATGTGTATCTCATGAGACACAAATCTGAATCCTTTGAAAAGTTCAAAGAATTCAAGAATGAAGTTCAGAACCAACTTGGTAAGAATATAAAAACTCTTCGAACAGATCGAGGAGGAGAATATTTAAGCCAAGAGTTTAATGACTATCTGAAAGAGTGTGGAATTGTTTCACAACTCACTCCACCGGGAACACCACAATGGAATGGTGTTTCTGAAAGGAGAAGTCGCACCTTATTAGATATGGTACGATCAATGATGAGTCATACAGATCTTCCAATAAGTTTTTGGGTTTTTTCCCTTACAACAGCTGCATACATACTTAATAGAGTTCCTACTAAAGCGGTTCAGACCGCACCATATCAGATATGAACGGGAAGATGTCCTAATGTCTCTTTTATGAGGATTTGGGGATGTGAGGCTTATGTTAAGCTTCTTAACTCTGACAAGCTCCGACCCAAATCGGAAAAATGCTATTTTGTGGGATATCCAAAGGAAACAAAAGGATATTATTTCTATAAACCGTCTGAGCACAAAGTGTTTATTGCTCGAACTGGGTTTTTCGTTGAAAGAGATCTAGTCTCTAATAATATCAATGGAAATAAAGTAGAACTCGAAGAAATTCAGGAACCACAAAATATCACTGAACCTGAATATGAAATTGAGCAAGAACCACAAACTGTTGTGGAAATCGAACCTGCTCAAATTACACAAAGCATTCGTAGATCTGGTAGAATACGTCATGAGCCTGATAGGTATTTTAGATATCTAGTAACTCAAACAGGAGACGTAATGCTCATAGATCAAGATGAGCCAAATACATACCAAGATGCTATGAATGGACCAGACTCTGAAAGATGGCTTGAAGCCATGAAATCTGAAATGGATTCCATGTACGCCAACCAAGTGTGGACTTTGGTTGATCCACCTGACGGGGTAAAACCAATCGGGTGTAAGTGGGTTTTCAAGAAGAAAATCGACATGGATGGTTAAGTACAAACCTATAAAGGTCGATTGGTGGCAAAAGGTTTCAAATAGGTTCAAGGAGTTGAGTATGATGAAACTTTCTCCCCAGTAGCTATGGTTAAATCCATTAGGATTATGCTTGCAATCGCAGCCTTTTACGATTAAGAAATCTGGCAGATGGATGTCAAAACTGCATTCCTTAACGGGAATCTAATCGAGGATGTGTACATGACACAACCTGAGGGTTTTGTCAATCCAAAGGAAGCTAGAAAAGTATGTAAACTGCATCGATCCATATATGGATTGAAGCAAGCGTCTCGGAGTTGGAATCTTCGTTTTGATGAAACAGTCAAAAAGTTTGGTTTCACTAAGAACGAAGATGAACCTTGTGTATACAAGAAAATCAGTGGGAGTAACATTATATTCCTAGTATTGTATGTGGATGACATATTACTTATTGGGAATAATGTTGATTCATTACAAGCGGTAAAGACATGGTTGGGGAAAAGTTTCTCAATGAAAGACTTAGGCGAGGCGTCCTATATTTTAGGTATTAAAATCTATAAAGATAGATCAAGAAAATTAATAGGCCTAAGTCAGAATACATACATTGATAAAGTGTTGAAAAGGTTTGGCATGCAAGAGGCAAAGAAAGGGTATGTACCCATATCACATGGGTATATCACTTTCTAGATCTCAATGTCCTAAGTCATCAGATGATAAGGAACGCATGAAGATGATCCTTTACGCCTCGGCAATTGGATCAATCATGTATGCAATGTTATGTACTCGTCCAGATGTCTCTTATGCTTTAAGTATGACAAGTAGATTCCAATCAGATCCAGGTGAAAGTCACTGGACAACCGTCAAGAACATTCTTAAGTACCTGAAAAGGACTAAAGATTCATTCTTGATATATGGAGGCGAAAAGGAATTAATGGTAAAAGGTTACACAGACGCTAGTTTCCAGACTGATAAAGATGACTTCAAATCACAGTCGGGTTATGTGTTTTGCCTGAATGGTGCTGCTGTTAGCTGGAAAAGTTCAAAGCAAGAAACAGTCGCTGATTCAACCATGGAAGCTGAATACATTGCTGCTTCAGAAGCTGCTGAGGAAGCTGTTTGGATTAAGAAGTTCATCTCTGAACTTTCTGTTGTTCCATCCATTGTTGATCCAATAGATCTTTATTGTGACAACAATGGGGCCATTGCTCAGGCTAAGGAACCTAGATCACATCAACGATCCAAACACATACTTCGGCGATACCATCTCATCCGTGAAATTGTTGATAGAGGAGATATACATATCTGCAGAGTCCCAACGGATAATAACATTGCAGACCCATTGACTAAAGCTTTGTCGCAGCAAAAGAATGATAGTCACACTAGTTCCATGGGTATTCGATACATGAGTGATTGGCTCTAGTGCAAGTGGGAGATTCTTAGAGTTTGTGCCCTAGAGGCAATCTGTTAGATGTGAATAATGATAACATTGTTATTGTTATGTTTTATTTGGAATAAAATGTTCTGTTATTTTATATTTACTGCGTAATATAAATATTAATATAATAGAAGTCCTTAGAATAATAATACGGGATTATATAGTTCGAGAAAGACTGAACTTGAGATTATATGATATGTCAAGTATTATGATTCTTAAATGTCCCTAGTCGAGCTTTATTGTTTATACAGGACGACAATAAAGCATTGAGACTAGTATATTGATTGACTGATGATCACATCTCATTGATCATTAATATACGTGATATTAAAGTCAAGATATAAATACGTATTAGAGTATAGCGTATTGGGCTGACCCACCGTGAGATAACTACATGGAATAGAATCAACTGTATCATAAGTTGTTCTCATAGTGATAGTGATATAATGGTCCTCAGACCTGAAACCATTATAATTTTATCCGAAGATATTTATGTTTTGATATCATCTAAAGTTATTTCGTAATGATAACGGTGATTATTGGATGTATCTAGAATCGAATACAGATTATGAATGATCTAGATGGAATTTAACCCTACGATATATTCGTAGTGATGTCCATAGGCCTCTTGATTGAGTGAGACTGTGAAATGCATGGCCGTGCTCAAATATTGATTTGTTCTGAACAGTCTACTCATTGATCAAGAAAACAGATTAAATTAAAAGAAGATGATACGATCCATGCCTTTTGTTTAATCTTGGATATAACAGTTAAAAGTATTAAATTATATTGAGACACTATTCACAAAAGGTTGTATTGAATCATTACTATTATAGCTTGGGTAATAATGATGTGTTACTAGACGCCGCTCATTGTTTACAGTCAAAATGTGTTTAAACTGTTGCCAACGCTATCATAGCCTAAAAGGTCACACTTATATACGTTGTAAAAGAGTGAGGATATTTAAATAGAAGAGTTTTTGACTAATTCTTCAATTTTAAATAAAGGGTGAATGGGTAAGTTGGAACAAAGTCGGCTATAATTATTATAAAGGGAGGTCAGACCTTTACCTAATTTTTGATCATAGCCGAACTCTTCAAAACCCTAGATCCAATTAGCTAGTACTACCTCGTTCTTCCTCGATTCGATTTCGAGATCAACGTCAGTGGATTACCGATAGAGGCACTCGAATTCAAGTGCTTGTGTTGATTCAATCTGAAGTTTAATTCAACGATCTAATTTAGGGCATCATTCGTTCTTGCTAATCAAAGAAGAAAGGTACCCTTTTGATCTAATTCAATTCGATTTTGTTAATTAGGGCTTCTGTTTTTGTTGTTTCCGCTGTTGAATCAAACCCTAATTACCATCATATGTATCTTTCAAATTTCCACAACCATATCTATATAATCACGAAATCCAACATCAAAATATTCCGAAGATAATTTCGATTCAAATCCATTCCAATTCACATATTGGAAATTCTGATTATTTTTAAAACCACTTCAAATCCAAATTATTTATTCAAAAATATTGGATTATACTTCTTGTTATAACTAGTTCATTTCGATAAAAATATATTTTTATCCTTACAAATGTGGAATTTTTCATCCTAGTTCTTTCTAAATCATTTATTATGATTTTACACAAATTATAGGTAATTTTAATAATTTTATCAAGGCCCGTGCAGTCGATTTCCATTAACGGTCGTCCAACTGCACTTACATCGACCTTTTCCAAATTTTATTTGGACACAATTCCAAATCCAATCGTTAGATTTTAAATTTCTAATATTCATTGGAAAGCTCTTTTTGATACGAATCCAACAGTTCCGGTTTTAGGAGAATCCGATGGTCGGGTCTCACGTAACATCAATTCGAAGTCAATGGTCGAAATTTGCAAACTGCCGCGGCGCGTTCTATTCAGGCCATTTAATATATATAATATATACATTATATATATTTCGTCGATTTCAATTCTAAACGTATTTTATAAATCTTTTTAAATTCGTTTTCAAAACGATTTCAACTTCATATTCAATTTCAAATCAAAATTGAATATTCCACATCATCGATATATAAATGATAGTATTTTCAAAATATTAGATTTTGAAATCACTTCCTTTTCTATATTCATTATAAAAACGAATATAATCGATATAAATATCGTTCGCGTCAAAATGCATAAATCTAATCAACATGGCTTTATTTATTTCAATAACTTCATTATTCTATTCAACAAATGAATATTTTCTTCAACACATGAATATACTTTATTCAATACATGAATATTTATTAATTCTTACTTACAATAAAAATGGGAATTTTATTGTATAATTATTTTATTCAACACATGAATATTCCCAACACATGAGTATCGTCAACACATGACTATTTTTGTTATTTAATATATTTTATAAAATTATGATTTCTATCGTTTAATTCTTAGTCAGACTCCAATCGTAAATTAGTAAGAGAACGATTCCCTAAGTATTAACCCCGTAGGCCGAAACCAACATCATATCAAAACCCAGAAAACCACTCATCTTATCTAGTTTCTAGTTAGTTTCTAATTTTATATATGATAAAGATGTAAGTTTTATTGTTAAAATATTTCGTTCAACACATGACTATTCTCAACACATGAGTATCATCAACACATGACTATTTATTCTATTCAACACATGAATCTTTATTTTCTAAATTGGAATGAGACCCAGTCAATTACCATATAATGTTATTAATATGTATTCTATATAACACATGTATATAATAGCAATGATAAATAATCAACCATCATCCAAAGTGCACCATACAGCTGCATAAGCATTAAATATAAATAATTAACGCTTACACAGTCTGTCAACCAATCGATTGACATACAACTAAATAATTGGGATTAGTGTACGCCAAATATCATCCCAACACCCGTGTTGGGTTTCAAATCAACAAACACAGATTTTTATTTGTGCAGTTGGGCGATGTGTAAAATTTATCGTCCCAATCAATATCAGTCAAATCAGTGTACACAAACAAATCGTTCGATTTGTAAATGAATATTTATTTATTCACATTCACGTTAAAAATTACATTTTTAACTATAAATAATTTATTACAACACATGAATATACTTCCATTCATTCCACATTACAATCGATTTTCACCACACAACAAAATCAAACAAGTCGTCCATGGTCTGTGGACAACGGGTGTCGGGTGCTGCAAAGCACCATCTGCATCCTAGTATATATTTTTAACTAGAAAATAAGAATTAAAGTGAGAAGTTCTCACCTTTGGGTTCCAGTCTGTCATTCTTTAATTCTTAATGGTTCAGATTTGGATTTGTTTTCCACTAGTCCCATCGCAATTCTTTTCACGCTGTTCATAGTAAAAATCGCATTTTTAATATGATGTTTATTTTAAAAATCACATTTTTATAACGGCACCTCACATATAAAAATAATATATTTTTACAACGCTTCTTTCTATATAAAAATTATATTTTTATATCTCCACTTCTTATATAAAGATCGAATTTTTATTTCGCTTCATATATATAAACCATATTTTTATATTGCCATTCAAACAATAAAAATCCAATTTTTACATAGCTAAAAGTTTTATTTTTACATAGCTAAAATTATATTTTTACTTCGCTAAAATTATATTTTTACTTCGCTAAAATTATATTTTTACTTCACTACATCATTATAAAAATTTTATCCTTTCAAATAAACAAAATCAAAGCTTTTCTATTTCAAAAATCCAATCTTTTATATTTTAAAAAATCTCGTCTTTCACGTATTAAAAATCTCGCCTTTCATGTGTATAAAAATCCGATCGTTTCACTTTCAAAAATCATGTCTTTACTCTATTTAAAAATCTGTTCTTTCTCTACTTAAAAATCAGTTCTTTTTATATGCTGAAAATCATATTTTTAACTCGCTTTCATGTTAATAAAAATCTTAGCTTTCTTTATGTAAAAATATTATTTTTATAAACTAAAAATCCTACCTTTATAAATTAAAAATCCTATTTTCCATAAACTAAAAAAAATCAGAAACACTTACTAATTTTCCCAGGGTTTTCTGCTGCCAGATCGAGGACGGCCCTCTTGCGAGGAGGAGGAGGGAGCAACAGGCGGTCAGGGGTCTTCTGATGGTCAGCTGTGGTGGTTGGGGCATCGAACTGGGGTTGGAGATGAATGGGGGGTCTTCGATCCACGGCGTCGGGGGAAAGGGTGGGGACTCGCGAGATCGGGCTGGGAGGGGGGAGGCTCGAGAGGAGTGAGGAGGCAGGGGGCTCGCGATTCCCTCCGGCTACGGTGCCGGAGGCGCGGCGCCCCTGGGGACCACGACGGCGGCAATCCCCCCTCTTCTCTTTTTTTTATTTTCTTTTTTTCGCTTTGAAATAGTAAACCGGGGGGGGGGGGGGGGGCTGAAGTGGGAAGAGAGAGGGAGGGTTGAGGGTATTTTATAAAATTTAATTATTTTATTATTTAAATTTTCCAAAAAGTAACTTTAAATTTTTATCTCCAAACAAGACCCACCGCCTATTGTCCCTAGCTAATTACCCTCATTCCGAACCCAATGGGATATGTATCGTAAGCTGGTTCGATCGTTTCGATCAGTATCCACCAAAATCAAAATATAAATCTATATATTGAATTTGAAAGTGCAATTCAATTTACCGGGGCCACATACTGATTCCAAAAATTCCAAAAAAAATATTTTTGGCTTCGTATTGATGATACGGTCGTAACAAAATTAATTTCATCAAATTCTGAGGTCGTTTGAAAAATGGCCATTTTCCAGTCAATTAAAATCAACTGAAACTGGTCAAACTCGTTTTCCTTTGCCACACTCACATATTGATTCAGAAAATTACGAATTTTTAAACCTAGCATTAACTTGACATCATGGATCCAACAAAAGTGGTTTCGTCGAAAACCGAGGTTGTTTGCAAAATTTCCATTTTTAAGGGCCAAAATTCCACAGCGACTATTCTGAATTTTCAATTAGGCATAACTATTTATTCCTGTTATGAAATTTTGATTTTTCGGATTCATTGGAAAGATATTTTCAAATAGATTCAAATATTTTTGGTTTCGCTCAAATCCAGTTTATTTTGAATCCTGTGCATTCATTTGAAATTCGAAATCGAAATTTCAAACTAACACGCCATTTTCAATTCCTTTTATATTTAAAAATAAATATTTATACTTTAACGACGATTCGAATAAATATATACATTCTATTTCAATTCAAAATAAATTTCTCGTTGTCATTATTTAAAATAATCCATTTTAAATATTCAAAATTCATTAAAATAGCCAAAATAAAATTTTTAAATTGGCTCTGAATTTCCGGGTTGTTACATCGAGAGTTTTCTATGATTCTTGATAAATTTTCTCTTCCCTCATTAAAATTTGAAACATTTTTAGAAATTTTTTCTAACTTAGATTGAATACTTCTATTTTCTAGCTCTAGTTCTTTTATTTTAGTTTTGAACATGTGATTTTCAGAACTAATTTCATCATTTTTTTAACTTTTGAGTTTCAATTTCTTTACTTAAAAGAGAAATCTGACTATATGAATTTGTAAGAGTCTCTTGAATTTTTTCAAGTTCTTCTTCTAGAATTATCTTTTCATCTTTCAACATAACTCTTTCAAATTCAGCTTTGTTATGATTTTCACGAGTTTCTTTAGGTTTTTATGATGTTTAAAAACTCGGAATTAAATTCTATTAAATCTTCATAAGATAAGTCAATTACATCATATTCTTGAGCCATGAAGCACACATTTGCTTGTTTATTGTCGGTTTCATTATCACTGTCACTTTCTGATGATTTTGAATCTGAGCTGTTCCATGTAACAGAAAAAGCTTTCTTTTTGAATTTTTCTTTCTTATTCTTATTATTGAAGTTCTTCTGATTTCTTTCATCTCTGGACGATCTTTTACCATGTGACCCTTCTTATGACAATTGAAACATGCCAATTTTGACGATGAAGGTTTGTTTGAGGTATTCTTTTTGAAATTTCCTTTTCTATATTTTAGAAATTTCTTAAAATTCTTGGCAACAAAGGGCTAAATCTTCGTCCTCTGATTCAGAATCTTCTTTATCTGCATGAAATGCCACATTCTTTTTCTCTTGAGCTAATTCTCTTTTTGCTTGAAGATTAACTTCATAAGGCATGAGATTTCCTATGAGTTCTCCAGGTTCCATAGTTGACAAATCATTAGCTTCCTCAATAGCCAATACTTTTCTTTCCCAATCTTCGGTTAAAGAATTTATTATTTTTGACACAATATCAAAGTCATTATGTTTTTTTCCCAATCCTATCAATGCATGTAAAATGTCTTGAAATCTCGAATACATTTCATTGATGGTTTCATTTTGCTTCATCTTGAAGTTTGGAATTGATTCTTCAGCATTGAAATTTTTGTTTGCTTAACTTTGTTTGTTCCTTCATGAATTGTTTTGAATGTCTCCCATATCTGATAGTTTGATGTACAGATGCTAACACAATTGAATTCATTTCTATCGAGAGCATAATATAGCATGTTCATAGCTTTTTCATTTGCATTTGCATTGGCTTCTTCTTTTTGAGCTATTGTCCAAGTTGAATATTCAGTTGTAGGTGCAGTGAACTCTTTTTGAGTAGCATGCCATGCACTAAAGCCACTTGCTTGCATATAAATCCTCATTCTTGTAGCCCAGTAATTGTAATGCAGTCCATTGAATAGTGGAGGTCTTTGAGTAGATTGTCCTTCGGCAAAAGTAGTTGAGCTAGTATTTGGGTTATTCTCCATTATACCAAAATATCGAATAACGGTGTTATGGTTATAGGATGGCCTTGCTCTGATACCAAATGAAAGAGGCTATGCAGCGATATAGGATTGTGTAGTATGGAGTATAAATATAGAATGGAAAAGTAGTAGCTGTAAGTAAAATCACATGGTCGATTTTATACTGGTTTGGACCACTGTCCTACGTCCAATCCCAGACTCACTTCTGGTATTTCACTAACACTAAAACCCTTACTTTACCTGGAGGAATAGGTTCACAATTTCCCGAACACACAAATGGGATTTCTTGACTCAACCACTGAAGAGGTCTTCATTAATACAGAATAATTGTTGACTCTTTTGTGTTCTTGATAACACTGATTGTCTAATATTAAGTACACCCTTCCTATAGCCCTTCCTTGATGATAATCGTGAAGTATGTGAAGGAATATGGAAGTTTAAAAGTTTCAAGTATGAAAATAGATTGCTTTTTAGAACTTAGAGAGCTTTGAATAAGATAGAGAATTAGAATAAAATTCGGTGATTAGATCAATTAATCAAATCCCTATTTATAATATATAAAAAGATACAACTGATCACGAAAGGTTTTGATGAAGAGTTATGGATAAAATAGTTGTGTCTCTTCATAGAGGATGCAAACTTTCAGAATCAGATGTCTGAAAATTATTTTTAGATGTCTGTTTATATGTAAAGGTATAGTCAGTAAGGAAATAATGCAATTCGGGATGAAATCAGACGTCTGAAATATTTGAAATAGACGTCTAAATATTGTAGTGAAGAACAATCTGTTTCAGCAAACAAATGTCTGAAATTTTCAGACCAGTCGTCTATTTTCTGTAATCATCCTATTCCTTGCCTATTTTATAATGAATATATATATATATATATTAAAACATGTGTGTGTAATCATCAAGGAAGACTTTAACATAAAATTCTAGGACTAGCAGATTCTTACTATAAATACGATCTATAATTTCTTGAATCTGATTGTCGAAAATATCTTCCTGCAAAACAGAGTTAGTTAATAATATATATTAATGAGCTCGTATAGTTGTCATAGTCAAAATACTATATAGCGGGATTCAACAAACAAATTAGAATGATCGAATTGGCTTGCGAAACATATTTCATTGTGTCCGAAATAGGGATATTTGGTTGAGGACGACAGTTTTTAGGTGTAACGACCTGGGGTTTTTGCGATCCTGGATATGGCATACAACACTATGTCGACTATTCAAGCATCGGAAACACCGGATAGTCTATGAAAGAAATTAGAGGGTGAGGATAGATAAGATAGAAACTTAGAATAGAAGAAGAAGAAGAACATACAACATCAGAGTAACACAAATATCACAGCGGAATGAACAATATATAATAGATACATAACTTTGAAATAAATCAGTATATGTATACAGTAACATTATCATAGTATAACACTTACAACACAGCGGAAATAACAATAGCTATAAAATTCTGAAGCCTCATGCTCCAAGCTCTACCAGTATATCTGTAAAATCCTGACTACTTGACTGCCCGTACAAAATTGGGCACCCAAGAGTTTAGGGAAAACAAAACAAAATAAACTCTGGGTCAGTCATGGGACTAGTGTGAGTAAAACAATTTAAAACAGTTTGAGCAATAAAACGATATCTCTTAAGACCACGTGGTATAACGGAACGGGTTTTTCCCTTATGAGAATCCAAAACATTTGATTTAACTTTCAAAAATCCTTTTGAAAGAAACGATAAATTTTATATCAAAACTCTTTTGATATTATAATAATGTCTATCAACCACAATATATAATAATTATCTAGCAGAACGCTTTCATCTCATGTTCTACATATATAGTATACAATCAAAACCGCGAGCGCTTATTGGGTAATGGATTTCCAACTATGACAAGGTATGGAACCACCTTCCGATAGTGTACCTCTAAAGAGGAATACACTGGGTTCAACAAGAACATCTTGCAACCCAGCCACACATGAACGACCACTCATTTCGCTTGAGTGTATCGAATGTATATCACCAACGGTTGGGATCAGCAACCGTTTCCCGAATGGGAAAGCATCGACAATAGATTATAGAATGAAATGAATATCTCTAGATAGGTGATAATACACCATAGTTGGCAGCCAACCACTTAGCCATGCTGCCTGCCCGATTTTTGTCATTTTCCGGTTGTGAGGTTAGAGGCTACGCTTAACTCTGACAGATCACACATTTATTCAATTTGAGTGTCACATCATCATACCCGCCAAATCACAAATTGATTTCCCCAAAAATACAATGGGTATACAGCTAAGAGAAACGAATTCCTCCGCCACCAAACATACATACGTTTGAAGAGATCAACTTACGCGATCCATTAAATATACTCTGTCAGACATTCTTCCATACAGGTCGTCCTGGGATTGGACAAACCGACACTATTCTTTAAATCCATCTTAGGCAATTTCTACCTAGGATCGCCAGAACAGCCCTTGCATAACTCCGTCTTCAATTATCTTCATCATATTTGATTCGCAACGCTAATGCCCATACAGAGTGGTTTCAGATAATGAATCTGATCCCGGTCTCTCCGTATTGACAACAGAAAAATGGTCAAAAACTTTGATAGTCGATGAGTTAACTATCAAAGAAAAACACGTGTGCAAACAACGATATTATTTCCAGATGGGAATTATATCGATCAAACATCATTTAACATTTATTCATTTCCCCGTTTCCCGTTTCCATATATTCATCAAATCTTTATTTTCTAATTTTAGAAAATATACGTTATTAATTTTGGAAAACGTTTCCATATCTTTTTCACGTATCACTGTCATTCCAGTATTCTTTATCATCAAACATTTCATTTTCTATGATTAGAAAATATCTCTGATTATATTCGGAAAATGTTTCCAAAACTCATTCATTGGATTTAAACAAATGTTTAAATAAAACATCGCTATGCCAACTCAAAACATTACACTGATTAACTAATTTCACTTAACCAACCTTCACTATCGAACCTTAACCATTCCTTAGTTAAAAGTGGAGTCAATCAAGTTGTTGTATAACTACCTCTCAGACCTTAACTTAACAACATTTCTAACCTAGAAACAGACAAATTTCACCCTTTTAAATCTTTAACAAACTTCCATACGTAACTCTCAGATTTTCTATTTACGAATCCACTTCTTTATTGAAAACATTTTGATTATAACAATAGTGTTATAATCCCTACTTCTGAAATATCTAACTCCAATATATAACTCGATTAACTCAAGTCAATTCACCCTAACTCCACTAACTTTAACTAGATTAACTTTTATTCATTAACTCTTATCACTTAACTCCTTTCAAATAAACTATATTCGATTAACTCCTTTCGAATAAACTATATTCGATAACTCCTTTCGAATAAACTATATTCGATTACTCCTTTAACTCTATTCGAGTAAACTATATTCGATTAACTTCTTTAACTCTATTCGAATAAACTATTTCGATTAACTCCTTTAACTCTATTCGAATAAACTATATTCGATTAACTCCTTTCAAATAAACTATATTCGACTAACTCTTATTCGAATAACTAATATTCGATTAACTCTCTTAAAATAACTAATATTTGACTAACTCTCTTTCGAATAACCAATATTCGATAACACACTTCGAATAACTAATATTCGACTAACTCTCTTTCGAATAACCAATATTCGATAACTCTATTCGAATAGCCAATATTCGATAACTCTTTTCGAACAACCAATATTCAATAACTCTTTTCGAATAACCAATATTCGATAACTCTTTTCGAATAACTAATATTCGACTAACTCTCTTTCGAATTACCGACATTCGATAACTCTTTACGAACAACCAATATTCGATAACTCTTTTCGAATAACCTATTCGATAACTCATTTCGAATAAACTATATTCGATTAATTCCTTTCGAATAAATTATATTTGATAACTCTTTTAAATTAACTCTATTCAATAACTCTAATCGATAACTCTAATTGATTAACACTATTCGATTAACTCTAATCGATAACTCTAATTGATTAACACTATTCGATTAACTCTAATCGATAACTCTAATTGATTAACACTATTCGATTAACTCTAATCGATAACTCTAATTGATTGCTTTTTTTATATCTCGTTAATTCCCTTTTTTTATAATCCTATTTATCTCCTAAATAAATATTCCTTTTATAATTTTATTTATTTAACAAATAAATATTTCCTTTTTAATCCCCTTTCAGTTCTATTTGTAAACGTTTTACAAATATTTCCTTTTCAATTCTATTTGTAAACGTTTTACAAATATTTCCCTTTCAATTCTATTTGTAAACGTTTTACAAATTTTTCCCTTTTAATTCTATTTGTAAACGTTTTACAAATATTTCCCTTTCAATTTGTTTTCGCAAATATTTTCCTTTTATATTTGTTCTTTGATTTTATAAAATTATTTTCTTTTATAAAAATCCTTTTCCTTTTATATATAAAATCCATTGATTTTATATAAATAATTTATTTTCAAAATACACTTTGAAAATCTCCTTTTCTACATTCCAGTATTTCTTACGGTATTTAAAATACCCAAATAACAATGATCGATATCATTCAACACACATAATCAACAACAGATTATGTATCACATCATATATTACAATATATGAAAAACAGTAAAATAAATGTTGAGGAATCCAGTTGGATTCCTCCGACCTGTTTCCCTGCATCCACAGATGTTAAACAATACAATTAACATCAATTTCTTTTCACTATGAAATCTTCTGCTAAACAGAATCAATTTATACTTATATATATATATAACCAGATCTATAATTTCAACCAACTACTTGGCAGTTCAACCAAACAGTCAATACACAGAAATCAATCATCATTTATTAGTTCTAAATATACGTTGTAAAAATATGAACTGATAGAGTTGGTGAGTTTTACCTACATTGGACGATCATCGTTAATAACGATAACCGTCGTTTGATTCATATGGACAATTTATTTCACTATAAATTGTAACGAGCCCCAATCCACTCACGGTCAGTTCTAGTGTGTAGTCGTCCGTACGATCCCAACGGATCAACCGTTCGAAATTCTGATAATGTATAAAGAACTTATAAATTTTACGAGTTATCATGCATATGGTCATGTGCTTGAAATAATTTATATAATTAAACTTTTAATTAAGTAATCCACCTTAAACACATCATTACCGGTTTAAAAGCTTTCCTCATCACTCTCTCCTGCGTTTCTAAAAACGCGGTACTTTGTAAAAATTCATGACCAACGCAGGTCTCCTTCCATCCGTTTCTCCATTATTCGACTTTACTTCAAACACTTTTATTCAACCTAAATCCTAAGCTTTTCACTAATACCTCTTCCTCTTCACTGTTAATTAACACACTATAAATCTTTTCTCCCTCTTTCTAATTCCCGACCCCTTCCTGTTACCTATCGCTGCAACTCTTCCTTTTCCAACTCATTTTCCAACTCGTTAACGTGAACCCACAATCACCTTTAAACTCCTCACAAGCCTCCTCATTTTCATGCAACTCCACTTCCGATTTACACAATTTCTTCCCAAGGTTTAAACAAAACCGCCTGTACTGTCTTCTCCTTCCCACAAAAATGAAAACTCCAATGAACAGCAAACCCATTCACATAAAGACACACACCCTATCCCAACGTTTCTCCATTTTCCACTTCGACAAACCCCAGCCATGTAATTGTTGTCCCCTTGTTGCTCATATTTGTGCCTTCTTACACAGGTATGCTCGACCCAGGTGAAGGTTAGACACGCCGATATGGAGAAACGTGCAGTTTCAGTTGAGAGGATGGATGTGAGGTGGTTAGTTTATTTTTGTTTTCAAAGCAAAGAAGAAAGACAGCGAAGGAGGTGTGATGTATTTATAGTACGCTCAAACTTAATAGCCCAGCATGGATGATAGGAATTGGATAGGCCACATAATAGGACTGTCGTGGATTAAAACAACTCCTTCCATCCTTCTCCTTCGTACTGTTGTTTCTTAGTGTTAAGGAAAAGAACACACCTATGTTATTAAAGTGGCAAAGAAAAGAACATGTGGCCGAGGGAGCACTCATATTGAAATATATGTGTTTATGTCATCAGTATAGTGTAGCTCTTTATAAAAAAAAAATTTACCTACAGACAAAAATAAAAATACTATCGTGACAAGCACTGCCCCAGGATCCCAAAAATATAATAATATCGGTATATTAACTCATTTTGTGAAACCTCAAAATGTTGATTACAGGGTGCAAAATACTCCAAATAAAAAGTTGCTTATTTAATTAATTAAAAATTACAATAAAATTTTAAAAATTAAATTATCACTACATCTCAAAAGAATCTTGTCTAAATTAGAAACTGGTATCTAGTTATATCAAGTAAACCATTACAGTCGATAAACGATTCTATAGCAGCTATTTTAAAATTTGATTTGGACACAACTCACAATCTTTATGACGAAATCCTGATTTTTCTCTTCCATCAGAAAAATATACTTCACCAGCTCCTAACGTTTCTTGTTTCATAGAAATCTGATTTAAAACGGACCCTGTATATTCGTTTAAAGTTCGAATCGCCAAATTACGAACTGCCGCGCCATTTTGAGCTCGATTATAATTATAATATAAATAATACGTTCTAACGTTGTTTATTAAATAGATTCGTTATTAAAAATCAAATCTAAACTTAACCAAATCTCTTACACTATCCAATTCACACAATATAGTGAATTCTACTATCTACGACTATTTCAGACATAAATATATTATACTATTATTTATATTAATTAAATATAAATATTATTTAACTCAAGTTATTGATATCGCCAAATCGATATTTTATAATTAAATAAATTTATTATTAAACCGTAAAAGTACGGGACGTTACATTCTTTCCCCCTTAAAATAATTCCGTCCTCGAAATTGCTAAGGTAGGAAACAAACCCTATTGACTGGGTTAAAAATTATTCGTTTAATTCTTAACTCCAGTTTCAACTAAACAAATAAACTTCAATTAAAATATTAATTAATTCTTATTAATGAAAAATTTAAAAATTCTTGAAAATTTTCTAACTCCTTCTATTTCCGAAAAATTTCGCCAGCACCTCCTTTGTACTGGTCAATCGGCACAATTACAATTCGCCTCTCTGGGCCATCTCCAACCCAAAAGAAAATCAAACAGCTAAACGGCTTGCCGATTCGGCTCATTAAAATCTCATACCCATATAAAAATAAACTTGTACCTTTTTGTCGGGCATATCACTATCTCATTTCCACCTACTGCCAATTCAGCATATACTAATGTCACCTCAATCAAACTCCAATCAATTTTCTCTCCAACACAACCATTCGCTTATATCCACATTGAATTCCATTTAAAACCATGGTAACATTCTTGATTTTCAACTCTTAACTCCTCAATTCAATACCATTTCGAATTCCTATGACACAAATCCAAATTTCTCGATATCATTCTAATCCAGTTAAATTTCAAATTTCAACTTGATTTTCCCAAATTCTACTTAATTTGGTTTTAATTCAAACAATCCTTTCCTGGGAGTTTTAAATAGCTTCACTTTTCAAAAATCAAATATTTCCTTTCGAAGTTCAAAACAACTTGTTTTTCTAAACAATTTCAAAAACAATCTCTTTGGTAGTAATCCATCACTTACAACTAAAAAATGAATACTGACGATGCTGCAGTCATTATCAGAATTATTTTCCAGCTATCAAAGTGAGTTCAATACTATATCACTTTCAAAATCCATATTTAAATACTTCCATTTTGAAATTTATTTTCAAAATATCATTTGCAATGCTTTAAACAATTTAAAATCTCCCAGGATTTTAAAATTCGCATATATTTAATCCAATTCCATTTACAAACACTTCTCCAAATTTTAATTCCAATTCTGATTCTAAATTCAGATTTATTTCATCTTATTTCGTATATTATATTCATATGAATTCCAATTGGTTAGTTACATAACTATTCCAATTATAATCTTATTCGATTATAATAACAACCAATATATCCAATATATTATAATCATTTCAATATAAATCCTTTATATCAAAATATAATTTGGGTAAAATTATTTCATTTTACCCTCTTTTCAAAATATACAGTGTCGGTTCATCGTATTCAAGTGTTTATAAACCACTACTGATACAGTGGATCAAACTGATCGACCAGAACCCATAAACAAAATCAACAAAACTCCACAATATAAAACCATTTTATATTGAAATCTACAAATACATTCTCTCGTATATACACACTGAACTCAATCTAGGGTATTGCTAACCCTATCTCTACTGATTCACGCCACAGAGCCAAGGTAATTACTTTACCTTAAGCTCCGTTACCACTGTAACGACCCGGGGGTTTTGCGATTCTGGATATCGGCATACAACACTATGTTGACTATTCAAGCATCGGAAACACCGGATAGTCCATTAAAGAAATTAAAGGGTGAGAATAGATAAGATAGAAACTTAGAATAGAAGAAGAAGAACATACAACATCAGAGTAACACAAATCTCACAGCGGAACGAACAATATATAATAGATATATAACTTTGAAATAAATCAGTATATGTATACAATAACATTATCATAGTATAACACTTACAACACAGCGGAAATAACAATAGCTATAAAATTCTGAAGCCTCCTGCTCCAAGCTCTACCATTATATCTATAAAATCCTGACTACTTGACTGCCCGTACAAAATTGGGCACCCAAGAGTTTAGGGAGAACAAAACAAAATAAACTCCGAGTCAGTCATGGGACTGGTGTGAGTAAAACAATTTAAAACAGTTTGAGTAATAAAACGATATCTTATAAGACCACGCCGTATAACGGAACGGGTTTTTCCCTTATGAGAATCCAAAACATTTGATTTAACTTTCAAAAATCCTTTTGAAAGAAACGATAAACTTTATATCAAAGCTCTTTTGATATTATAATAATGTCTATCAACTATAATATATAATAATTATCTAGTAGAACGCTTTCAACTCACGTTCTACATATATAGTATACAATCAAAACCGCGAGCGCTTATTGGGTAATGGATTTCCAACTATGACAAGGTATGGAACCACCTTCCGATAGTGTATCTCTAGTGAGGAATACACTGGGTTCGACAAGAACATCTTGCAACCTAGCCACACATGACCGGCCACTCATTTCGCTTGAGTGTATCGAATGTATATCACCAACGGTTGGGATCAACAACTGTTTCCCGAATGGGACAGCATCGACAATAGATTATAGAATGAAATGAATATCTCTAGATAGGTGACAATACAACCTAATTGGCAGCGAACCACTTAGCCATGTTGTCTTCCCAATTTTTGTCATTTCCTAGTTGTGTTGTTAAAGGACACGCTTATCTCTGACAGATCACACATTTATTCACTTTGAATGTCACATCATCATACCCGCCAAATCACAAATTGATTTCCCTAAAAATACAATGGGTATACAGCTAAGAGAAACGAATCCCTCCACCACCAAACGTACATACGTTTGAAGAGATCAACTTACGCGATCCATTAAATATACTCTGCCAGACATTCTTCCATACAGGTCGTCCTAGGACTGGACAAACCGAAGGCACTATTCTTTAAATCCATCTTAGGCAATTTCTACCTAGGATCACCAGAACAACCCTTGCATAACTCCGTCTTCAATTATCTTCATCATATTTGATTCGTAACACTAATGCCCATATCGAGTGGTTTCAGATAATGAATCTGATCCCGGTCTCTCCGTGTTGACAACGGAAAAATGGTCAAAAACTTCGATAGTTAGTGAGTTAACTATCAAAGAAAAACACATGTGCAAACAACAATATTATTTCCAGATGGGAATTATATCGATCAAACATCATTTAACATTTATTCATTTCCACATTTATCATTTCCATATATTCATCAAATCTTTATTTTCTAATTTTAGAAAATATACGCTATTAATTTTGGAAAACGTTTCCATATTTTTTCACGTATCACTATCATTCCAGTATTCTTTATCATCAAACATTTCATTTTCTATGATTAGAAAATATCTCTGATTATATTCGGAAAACGTTTCCAAAACTCATTCATTGGATTTAAACAAATGTTTAAATAAAACATCGCTATGACAACTCAAAACATTACACTGATTAACTAATTTCACTTAACCAACCTTCACTATCGAACCTTAACCTTTCCTTAGTTAAAAGTGGAGTCAATCAAGTTAGGGTATAACTACCTCTTAGACCTTAACTGAATAACATTTCTAACCTCGAAACAGACAAAGTTCACCCTTTTAATTCTTTAACAAACTTCCATACGTAACTCTCGGATTTTCTATTTACGAATCCACTTCTTTATTGAAAACATTTTAATGATAACAATAGTGTTATAATCCCTACTTCTGAAATATCTAACTCCAAAATATAACTCGATTAACACAAATCAATTGGCCCTAACTCCATTAGCTTTAACTCGATTAACTTTTATTCATTAACTCTTATCACTTAACTCCTTTCGAATAAACTATATTCGATTAACTCCTTTTGAATGAACTATATTCGATAACTCCTTTCAAATAAAATATATTCGATAACTCCTTTAACTCTATTCGAGTAAACTATATTCGATTAAGTCCTTTAACTCTATTCGAATAAACTATATTCGATTAAGTCCTTTAACTCTATTCGAATAAACTATATTCGATTAACTCCTTTCGAATAAACTATATTCGACTAACTCTTATTCGAATAAATAATGTTCGATTGACTCTCTTCGAATAACTAATATTCGACTAGCTCTCTTTCGAATGACCCATATTCGATAACTCTCTTCGAATAACTAATATTTGACTAACTCTCTTTCGAATAATCAATATTTGATAACTCTTTTCGAATAACTAACATTCGATAACTCTTTTCGAACAACCAATATTCGATAACTCTTTTCGAATAACCAATATTCGATAACTCTTTTCGAATAACTAATATTCGATTAACTCTCTTTCGAATAACCAATATTCGATAACTCTTTTCGAACAACCAATATTCAATAACTCTTTTCAAATAACCAATATTTGATAACTCTTTTTGAATAAACTATATTCGATTAATTCCTTTCGAATAAATTATATTCGATAACTCTTTTCAATAAATCTATTCAATAACTCTAATCGATAACTCTATTTGATTAACACTATTTGATTAACTCTAATCGATAACTCTAATTGATTAAAACTATTCGATTAACTCTAATTGATTAACACTATTCGATTAACTCTAATCGATAACTCTAATTGATTAACACTATTCGATTAACTCTAACTGATAACTCTAATTGATTAACACTATTCGATTAACTCTAATCGATAACCCTAATTGATTACTTTTTTTATATCTTGTTAATTCCCTTTTTTTATAATCCTATTTATCTCCCAAATAAATATTCCTTTTATAATTTTATTTATTAACAAATAAATATTTCCTTTTCAATTCCCTTTTAATTCTATTTGTAAACGTTTTACAAATATTTCTTTTTCAATTCTATTTGTAAACGTTTTACAAATATTTCCTTTTCAATTCAATTTGTAAATGTTTTACAAATATTTCCCTTTCAATTCTATTTGTAAACATTTTACAAATATTTCCCTTTCAATTCTATTTGTAAACGTTTTACAAATATTTCCCTTTTAATTTGTTTTCACAAATATTTTCCTTTTATATTTATTCTTTGATTTTATAAAAATATTTTCTTTTATAAAAATCCTTTTCCTTTTATATATAAAATCCTTGATTTTATATAAATAATTTATTTTCAAAATACACTTTGAAAATCTCCTTTTCTACATTCCAGTATTTCTTACGGTATTTAAAATACCCAAATAACAATAATCGATATCATTCAACACACATAATCAACAACAGATTATGTATCACATCATATATTACAATATATGAAAAATAGTAAAATAAATGTTGAGGAATCCAGTTGGATTAACATCAATTTCATTTCACCATTTCCCTACATCCACAGATGTTAAACAATACAATTAACATCAATTTCATTTCACCATGAAATATTCTGTGATACAGAATCAATTTATATATATATATATTTATATTTATATTTATATATTTATATTTATATATTTATATATTTATATTTATATATTCATATATATATATATAACCAGATCTATAATTTCAACCAATTACTTAGTTGTTCAACCAAACAGCCAATACACAGAAATCAATCATCATTTATCAGTTCTAAATATACGTTTTAAAAATATGAACTGATAAAGTTGGTGAGTTTTACTCACATTGGACGATCATCGTTAATAACGATAACTATCGCTTGATTCATACGGACAATTTATTTCACTATAAATTGTAACGAGCCCCAATCCACTCTCGGTCAGTTCCAGTGTGTAGTCGTCGTCCGTACGATCCCAACGGATCCAACCATTCGAAATTCTGATAATGTATGAAGAACTTATAAATTTTACGAGTTATCTTATATATGGTCATTAGCTTGAAATAATTTATATAATTAAACTTTTAATTAATCCACCTTAAACACAATCCACCTTAAACACATCATTACTGGTTTAAAAGCTTTCCTCATCACTCTCTCTTGCGTTTCTAAAAACCCAGTACTCTGTAAAAATTCATGACCAACGCAGGTCTCCTTCCATCCGTTTCTCCACGATTCGACTTTACTCCAAACATTTTTATTCAACCTAAATCCCAAGTTTTTCACTAATACCTCTTCCTCTTCACTGTTAATTAACATGTTATAAATCTTTTCTCCCTCTTTCTAATTCCCGACCCCTTCCTGTTAGCTATTGCCGCAACTCTTCCTTTTCCAACTCATTTTCCAACTCCACAGTCACCTTTAAACTCCTCAGAAGCCTCCTCATTTTCATTCAACTCCACTTCCTATTTACATAATTTCTTCCCAAGGTTTAAACAAAACCTCCTATACTGTCTTCTTTTTCCCACAAAAATGAAAACTCCAATGAACAGCATACCCATTCATGTAAAGACTCACACCCTATCCCAATGTTTCTCCATTTTCCACTTCGGTAAACCCCAGCCATGTACTTGTTGTCCCCCTGTTGCTCATATTCGTGCCTTCTTACACAGGTATGCTCAGCCCACGTGAAGGTTAAACGCGCCGATATGGAGAAACATGCGGTTTCAGTTGAGAGGATGGATGTGAGGTGGTTAGTTTATTTTTGATTTCAAATCCCAGAAGAAAGACAGCGAAGGAGGTGTGATGTATTTATAGTGCGCTCAAACTTAATGGCCAAGTATGGATGATAGGAATAGGATAGGCCACATAATAGGACTGTTGTGGATTAAAACAACTCCTTCCGTCCTTCTCCTTCTTACTGTTGTTTCTTAGTGCTAAGGAAAAGAACACGCCTATGTTATTAAAGTGGCAAAGAAAAGAACACATGGCCGAAGGAACACTCATATTGAAATATATGTGTTTATTTCGTAAGTATAGCGTACCCCTTTATGAAAAAGTCCGTTTACCTACAGACAAAAATAAAAATACTATCGTGACAAGCACTGCCCAGGATCCCAAAAATATAATAATATCTGTATATTAACTCATTTTGTGAAACCTCAAAATGTTGACTACAGGGTGCAAAATACTCCAAATAAAAAGTTGCTTTTTTAATTAATTAAAAATTACAATAAAATTTTAAAAATTAAATTATCACTACGTCTCAAAGGAATCTTGTCAAAATTCGAAACCGGTATCTAGTTATATCGAATAAACCGTTACGGTCGATAAACGATTCTATAGCGACTATTTAAATTTGATTTGGACACAACTCATAATCTTTGATTCTATAGCGACTATTTTAAAATTTGATTTGGACACAACTCACAATCTTAATGACGAAATCCTGATTTTTCTCTTCCATCAGAAAAATATACTTCACTAGCTCCTAACGTTTCTTGTTTCACAGAAATCCGATTTAAAACAGACCCCGTATATTCGTTTAAAGTTCGAATCGCCAAATTACGAACTGCCGTGCCATTTCGAGCTCGATTATAACTATAATATAAATTATACTTTCTAATGTTGTTTATTAAATAGATTCGTTATTAAAAATCGAATATAAACTTAACCAAATCTCTTACACTATCCAACTCACACAATATTGTGAATTCTACTATCTCCGACTATTTCGGACATAAATATATTATTCTATTATTTATATTAATTAAATATAAGTATTATTTAACTCAAGTTATCGATATCGCCAAATCGATATTTTATAATTAAATAAATTAATTATTAAACCATAAAAATACGGGACGCTACATTAGGGTTCGTTTGGAGTTCGGGCGCAAAACTTCAAAACTAAGAAACATTAGAATTAAATATTAATATAATATACTATAGATACCCTAAATTATGACCCTAGCCCTACCCAGTTTAACGCAGCCTCCACCAAATGGTTTCAAAGGCCACGATCATCCTAATTTCTTTCGTCAATCACACCCAAACCGTCATGAATTAGATCTAAGCCTTAACACGAAGATTGTAGAGCTAAGTGAGGGCTTTAAATCCATATGGATTTGATGGGGTTTGGTGATGTAAATCGTTTGCAATTGAGGCTCAAAGTCTTATCATTCACATGCACTTCTAGAAGAGGGGAGGGGATCGAGTTCTCCATGGTTCCATGTGGTGGTGCGGTTTGTGTAGACTGTCGACGTGGTGGGTTCTGATCAAGGTCAGGTGGTGCCTGGGACGACGCAATGGAAGGTTCTTGGAACCGTGTGATGTCTGGTTTGAACCCATGAAGCAAAATAGAAGGAGAAGGATTAGGGTAACATAATTAAATAAATTTATTCAACTAATCACTACACTTAGCTTAATTAAATTCAAATAGCTATAATTTGTTCGAACAAAACCAGAATTTGGTAAAACAAGTTGTTGTAGGATCGTAGAGTCGAGAGCTTCACATTGCAACTAATTTGGATAGTTTGGAGCTTGTGAGAAATTTTGGTTAAATTAAATGGGTGTTTAATTTAATTAAAATCCAAATCGTAATTGAACGAATTCAATCCGATTAATGTGAGAACTCCCTCAGCTGATTTTATATGTTATTATAATCATGTCTGAATATGTATTGATTGCCTATGATTGCAATGTTTTCTTCGTGGTTGTTGGATGATATATACAGTAATTATTGTTAACACTATTAAACTATGTATATAAACGTTGACGATGGAAACGCTTATATTATAATTATTGGTTGATGGATGATAGATGATACATATATGTTTATTTTGTTGGCACAACTGACACCACGAATATAAAAGAATTTGGGAATTGATTTAGTTTCATTACATTGGAATTTTAAATGAATTTTATATTCATTTAAGTTAGATTTGAAAAGAAAATGGAAATTGGATTTTTAAATTCAAAATTATTTGAAAACCAAGTTGATATAATTTCTAACAACTATTGACAAGATTGAAATGGATTTGAAAGAGATTTGAATTAAAAATGATTTATTTTAATTAAAAATATATTTTGAATAGTAAATTTAAAAAGTGAATTCGAGTTAGGTATATAAACACCTTTTAACTCGAATGGATTTTCCCAATGATCTTATTTATTTTTATAATGAATGCCAGAAAAAATTTGGATTTCAAAATACTATATTTTGAAAAATATTATTATTTTAATATTATAATAATATAGAATATTTAATTTTTATTTAAAATTGAAATTGAAGCTTGAATCGTTTTTAAATGAGTTTATAAACGTTTTGTAAAAATACATTAAATTGAATCGACGAATTTTCTTTTAAATAATAATATGGTTTGAATTAGACGTGTCGCGTAGCGACCGTTCATGAATTTTGACCACTAACTTTGAATTGACGTACCGGAAGATTTAAAATCCAACAGTTATATTTTAAGATAAGTTCAAATCTATTTTTGAAAAGGTCGCTATAAATGCAGTTCAGTGACCGGAATTGGAAACTGACCGAAACGACCTTATAAAAATTATTAAACACAGGGAGAAATCATGATAAATCATAATTAATGATTTTAAAATGATTTGAGCAAGAATTGTGAAATTTTGAAGTATGATTTGAATTTTTGGACTTTTGACCTGATTTACCTAACATAGTAAAGCAATATTTTGAAATTTAGCTTGAAGCTAAACTAAAAGTTTTCAAACTTAAGTTCATTTGGGTTTGAATGGAAATAATCTTTAGATATTTTAATATTGGAATCCGTAGTTATACAGGTACTCTTTGAGGAGTATGGAAGACATAGATATCGTTATTCCCTATATGGTATCTATTGAGTTCAGAAATTGACGTTGAATATAAGTCAATATGATTTAAATTTAGAGTCTTATATTTGATTTCAAATTGGATTTTGGGTTTTGTTGTGAATGATGTCTTGAATAACATCCATTCTTTAACCCAGCTAAAGAGGGATTTGTTTCCAAATTTAAGTAATCATTGAATAATGATTTTTAAAGTTTAAAACTATGTTACAGTTTTAATAAATCTTTCAATAAGATTTGACTCAATGAAATGGAGAGTAAAACTGTGTTAGAGTTTTAATAAATCTTTTAATAAAAATTTGTGTTAAACCATACAATATGGATCAAAGGCCGGTCGTCAAAAAAAAATCATCCATTGTAATAAAAATCCACGGAACAACATTCATGTCAGTTGAACCCAAGTCAAGGACAAGCATGGCGTAAAGAACCAAGCCAGAGAGAGGAGCGGCCGCACTAGCTCTAGAAAATATAGACACAGAATAACCCACACATCCTTGGGAATCGTTCAAACACAAAAACTCGCTCCGCCTTTAGGTAAGGACGACCACTCATCAGAACCAGATCGAGCATAATGGCTTAGCTCGCCTATATGAAGAGGTCGATCGTATGGAAAGCGAGGAAGTACTACAGTAGGTCGCACGTCCCCACGATCGCTTGCTCAAGTCGCTTCGCTCAATCACATATGCTTCTCTAAGGCAGATGCCGCCCGATGGACAGATAAATAGTAACTACCGGAAAATCGCATTATGTCCAATCAACAAGGGTATGATACTGATCGCCCATTCAATCAGACATGATCGCCCAACCAGGACCCTCATGTCAGCCGACCGCAAAAGGTTTAACATGGACCCCCGCTCGTCTGCGTACCAAACTTAATACTTCAGCCAATCACCCGTGCACTCTCCACTTGTTCAATCTACTCAGAACCATGCAGCTGCTCCCCCCTCTAAAATCGCCCACATAAAGTAGCTGGCAGCAACTATTGACAACCGACTACAACTAAACAGTGGCATTCCTGTAATTAAAGGGACACGCGACCCAAGGCCTGCAGAGATGGATTTCAGTTCGTTTCTTCATAAAGGTTTCACCTATAAATAGGCTAGGGCTTGGACGAAAGAAGGACCCTGGACCATGACGAAGTGCTGCAAAATTCTCTCCTCCACCATCCTAAAGCTTCATAAGCTCCATTAATGACCACCAAAGTTCACTTCATCTTCCTCCATTGCCAAGTGGATCAAATTTCGTCCTTCCTCCATTAGAGATCGATTCAAGTTCTCTCCATGATCTCCAAACCAAAATCCATCATTTCCATTATCTCAAGCTCCGTTCAAATTTTCTCCTACCGCAATTACACATCCTCAAAGCTTTGATACATATTTCAACCACCATGGACTCTTCGTTGATCCTCAAAGTGCTCAAACCGTGAAGCATACACTCTCACGTTCTTCGCGTTCAAGGGATCCAACCATTTCCATAACAGATTAGAGAGAATCAAATCATTGAAGAGAGGAAAATTATTGTAAAATAGAGAATGGAAAAAAATGAGATATATAAGATGATGAATTTTAAATCCCCCCATAATAATGAGAATCACTTCAAAGTGGATGTAGATCTACTCAAGATCGAACCACTATAAAATTTGTGTGTTTTTACTTACTTTTTCAAGTTTGCTCTGCGATTGCGGCTCCTTTTAATTCCTAACCGTGTCGGTGAAGTACAATCCTTGTACCCTTGGTGTTTGAGCCAATTTTTGGTGTAAACATTTTGGCGCCCACCGTGGGGCCCAACCGCGCTTCCTTCTCGCAGTTTCTCACAAAGTTGAGGGCCTTGTGTTGAAACCTTAAACCACTTCTTTCTCCAACATACTGGCGAAGTCAAAGAAGACCACTAGTAAGGTCGCTGGAGAAACTATCAATGATACCAACAATGAAGCTACACCGCATGCTAATCGCTTTGAAGATGGTGAAAACTCTATTGATGGGGCCGGTGTAACTAAAGCTGAGCTCAACACTGCTATTGCTTACAGGAACCAGAAAATGAATGCTTCTACCAAAGCTATGATGGAGAAACTCGATGCCATTCTTAACGCCCGATCGAATCCAGGCCTTCTGAAAGTCTACAATGACCTCAAAGAAAATGGCAATTCATCCGCTTCTGATCTTAATTGTCGCGACAACATGGAAAATAATAACGATCAGTTGAGTGACAAGGATGAAGCTGACATCGAGAACTTAAAGCCAGAAACTAAGAATCGTTCCGAGATGAAAGGCCAAAGGGTTACCAATCCTATCACGGGGGCATCTCCTCATCAGGAAGGTAAAAGATCAGAATTCTCTAACCTGAATCACACCCCTAGATGAACATTTTGGAAAGAGCTCAGTTTTGCAGAGCACCATAACACTGAAGAATACATCTCGAACATGATAGAACAAATTATGAAAAAGAATCAAGTTGGCAATGGCGAAGAAAGGGAATGGGACTTTTCCCCTGATAGGACCCCGTTCACTAAGAGAATCCTCAAAGCCGAGTGTTCCAAGAAATTCAATCCTCCAACCTTGCCCCCGTACAATGGGCTTGTCCATCCAAATTACTTTCTATTCAAATACGAATGGCATATAAGTGTAGCCAAGGCAATTGATGAGATGATATGCACGTACTTCCCTATCAAGCTAGAAGGTGCTACATAATTATGGTTTACGAAGCTATCACCTAAGTCTATAGACCGATTCTATGACTTAACTAGAAAGTTCAAGGAGCAGTTCCGCCTGTATGCTACCAAAGCCAAGGATGGTATAACACTTTCTTCAATGAAGCAGAATCCCGGGAATCTGTTAAAGCTTTTCTCAGCAGATTTAACATCGCCTTGTCCGAAGTGAGAAATCCAGAACCTCGCATAATCCTCATGTCTTTACTTCGGTGCCATAAATGAAAAGAGCAAGTTTGGCAGATGGATTAAAATGAAAGAACCAAATACGCTTGAAAAATTCTATAAAAAGGCCAGGAGTACATGAGAGTCGACACTAATCCTGTACCTCTTCATATTATTGATGTCAACCCGCTTCTTGAAGCTCCTGAAAATACTACTACCCAGTGTAATCAGTAGGGTAATCAGGGGTAGAAACGCGTCAATAATGGGAATGGCAACTAAACTACTAAAAAAGTCTTTCCTCTTCAACTCATCAGAGCTAACGCCTTTGAATGACACTTCTGAAAATATTTACTTTGCGACAAAGAACTCTGGGGAGTATGCGGAGCCAAACCCGATGAGAATAAATGATAAGGCGGCAAACTCTGGGAAATTCTGCAGATTTCACAACCAACCTGGTCATAACACCATTGAGAGACGACACCTGAAGAACCTCATCGAGGAGTTAATCAGGAAGAATAGACTGCAATAATATGGCAAGAATCCGCAGACCGCCAATCCCGCGACAACTCTTCAAGGGCCAGGGGGATCAAAAAATCAGTCTGATCCAAACAACAGAGCCCCAGCTCAAATTGATCTGAGGCCGATCATCAACTAAGGATCAAAGACTACCGCTTCAATTTCAATGGCTCAGAATAAGCAATCAACGTCTCCATCGCTATATTTTCATGCTCTATTTCTACTTTAGTTCATGCTTTACTTCATGTTTACTTTCTGTTACACTCAAGACTTCTCATAAACCGTCCATAATAATCTGCAAGTGATGTGCTGAACATCAGCTCTACAACTAAGAGCATATCTGTCTGAACGAGTTTCTTGCTTGCAAAATTATATGTCAAATCAAAACTTGCTTAAAAGAAATGATTTCATATTGCAGGCTGCCAGTCGAGCGCTTGTTCTTATGGCATCGTGACCCCAACAACACTAGTTCAAGTGTCAAAAACTGTGAACATCAATAAAAACAAATGCAAAACAACGAGCAAGCACTGCCACAAAAAAATGTGGGAGTTGTAGCCTTTGTCGGAATGACACATCCCCAGATGGAAGGTTCCAGGCTCCTAAGCTGGAATGACCTGAAAAGTCAAACATCCGAGAAAGGGACTGATAACTGCCCCGCGAAACGATACAATAGCTTCTCAATTCACTTGCGTAGCATCTAGAATTTCTAGGTGTGAAGAATAAACAATTAATTCACGTAACATCTAAAAAGCCAGATGTGAAGAATAAATAATTAATTCACGTAACATCTGAAAAGCCAGATGTGAAGAATAATCAATTAATTCGCGTAACATCTGAAAAGCCAGATGTGAAGATTAATCAATTAATTCGTGTAACATCTGAAAAGTCAGATGTGAAGAATAAACAATTAATTCGAGTAACATCTGAAAGGTCAGATGTGAAGAATAAACAATTAATTCGCGTAACAGCTGAAAAGTCAGATATGAAGAATAAACAATTAATTCGCGTAACATCTGAAAAGTCAGATGTGAAGAATAAACAATTAACTCGCGCAACATCTGAAAGGATCAGATGTAAGGAGTGATCAATAAATCTGCATAGCATTCAAAACCTAGAATGTAAGGAATAATGAACGCTCAATTGATCATTGATATCGGAAAACATCTGATTCAACAACGATGAACTTTAAAGTTATAACCGGAGTCCTCTATCGGGGCACTTCTTTGTGAATCAACCAAGCTATGAGATTTCGTTCTAAACCATTAGATTAGTACAAATGTCTTATTTTGTTTAAAATAAAACCTGCTGCAAGTCATTACTAATAGTCTTCTAATCCATTGTTAGAAATAGAAGAAATATGATGATGTGAGGCACGGTTCGTCTCAGCAAAAAAAAACATTACTGGAACTCAATGCAAAGCAAAAAGTACTGCAGAGTCAGAGCGAAGGCTTAGAGTACAACAAGCAAAATGCATTAACTCCACCCCCTTTCCCTCCCCCCCCCACATCACAAGTCTAACACAGAGACTTCAAACAAAAATCAAAATAAAAGTAGTTAGCGAGGGCCGACACCTGCATATACAACCGGTCAAAGGCATAAAATAAAAGACAAAGCAAGTCAGTCGTAGACCACAACTCCGTTTCCTCCTACTACCAGATCTTCTTGGTTTCACCTTTCCTTAGAGGAAAGATGCAGTGATTCAAGGGCCTTGACAAGCTCAATCTTATCAGTTTCTAAAGTATGGATCTATCTGATGTTCTCCCTGTTTAATCTTTGGATATCACAAGCAAGCATATGCCAAGCACCCAACTGTCTCCCAACATGATTCTTAACCGTATCAATTCCCTCCTTCATTTGATCCTCGATGGTGTCAAACTGAGCCAACATAAAATCCTTTATGGCGTCCATCTTGCCAACCACAACCCAATTGCCATACGGGTCTTCTTCCAAAACAAGAGCCATGCCTTGCAGGCACCAACCCTCTAATCGTGCGGAAAGCACCGAATTGCATGGATCAGGGGCATAACGAGGCCTATGCACAATTGCTTGATGATTCGCAGAGGTCGAAATAGAAAATGAAGAAGTCGGATATGGTTGAAGAGAGCTAGTTTGAGTGTGTGGCATGGAAGACTTGTCCAGCTTAGGGAATTTCCTAAGATTGCCTCCGTTCGGATCCCTCTTCTTCCTCCTTTCCCAATGGATCTTCTCCACTCTTTTTCTCCTCGGTCTTTATAGCAAAGAAAGCTTCATCCTTGAACCTAGGGGGGAAATGAAGTTGATTACAAAATTAGTATGTGTGTAATCAAATCTAAGAGCTACCAAAAAATCCTAGCTAAATAATAGAAACATGTTCAACCTTGGATAAATTCAAGCTACTTGTCTGGGGTATTCTAGATCGCTCCTGCCAATTTCCGGTATACAGGTCTTAAACTATCATGATGACTCAAGACCAAATTACAATCCATGGCCCAAGGGAATGGAAACAACCTAATTTGGAGTACCTTCTACAAATTGTTAAAAGTACAACAATCTGAGACAGATAACAAAGGTGTTTCCGACTTTCAGAGAAATGGCGGGACACGGATTTGCGGATTAAAATTGCCGGCGAACAGTAAGTGTACGCAAAATTATCATTTCGGCGTAATCATCACTAGTAGAGGGAAATGGAAATAGCCATTAACCCTTAGAGCCTTAAAAAAATCAAAGAAAAACAAGACCTGAATCGTGAAGCTCCAAGATCAAGTTGTTTGGCCGATCGAATTCGCTGAAGAATCAATGACCTCAAAAAGCTGCCATTAGTGAGCTCAAAGTAAGAAAGGAAAGGTAAGAAAGGATGATGGCTCGAGTCGAAGAATAATATACGAATGGAAGGTAAATGAGCCAAACTCAAATTAAAATCCCAAAAGCAATCCGTGAAACTATACGACCTAGAGCATGAAGCGACCAAACATATGTCAGAATTGTTCAAATCGAAGCTTGTATTATCTTCAACGAATACAAACTTCGAGGGGCTAATGTTAATCCATACAATATGGATCAAAGATCGGTCATCAAAAACCATTCATCCATTGTCATCAAAAGCCACAAAACAACATTCATGTCGGTCGAACCTAAGTCAAGAACAAGTATGGTGTAAAGAATCAAGCCAGAGAGAGGGGCGACCGCCGTAGCGCTAGAAAGTATAGACACAAAATAACCCGCATATCCTTGGGAACCATTCGCACACAAAAACTCGCTCCGCCTTTAAGTAAGGACGACCACTCATCAGAACCAGATCGAGCATAACGGCTTAGCTCGCCTATGTGGGGAGGTCGTTCGCATGGAAACTGAGCAAGTACTACAGTAGGTCGCACGTCCCCACGGTTGCTTGCTCAAGTCACTCCGCTCGATCACATATGCTTCTCTAAGGCAGATGCCGCCCACTGGATGGACAAATAGTAACTACCGGAAAATTGCATTATATCCAGTCAACAAGGATATATGATACTGATCACCCGTTCAATGAGACATGATCAACCAACCAGGACCCTCATGTCAGCCGACTGCAAAAGGTTTAGCATTGACCCCTGCTCGTCTTCGTACCAACATTGAAACTTCATCCAATCACCCGTGCACTCTCCGCTTGTTTAATCTACTTAGAACCATGTAGCCGCTCGCCCCTCTAAAATCACCCGCACAAAACAGCTGGCAGCAGCTATTGACAACCGGCTACAGCAAAGCAGTGACATTCTTGTAATTAAGGGGACAAACGGCCCGAGGCCTGCAGAGATAGATTTCAGCTAGTTTCTTCATAAGGTTTCACCTATAAATAGCCCAGGGCTTGGACGAATGAGGGGACTCCGGACCACGACGAAGTGATGCAGAATTCTCTCCTCCACCATCCTAAAGCTTCATAAGCTCCATTAATGACCACCAAAGTTCACTTCATCTTCCTCCATCGCCAAGTGGATCAAATCTCCTCCTTCCTCCATTAGAGATCGATTCAAGTTCTCTCCATGATCTCCAAACCAAAATCCATCATTTCCATTATCTCAAGCTACGTTCAAATTCTCTCCTATCGCAATTAATCATCCTCAAAACTTTGATTCATATCTCAACCACCATGGACTCTTCATTGATCCTCAAAGTGCTCAAACAGTGAGCATACACTCTCACGTTCTCCGAATTCAAGGGATCCAACCATTTGCATAACAGATTAGAGAGAATCAAATCTTTAAAGAGAGGAAAATTATTGTAAAATAGAGAATAGGAAAAAATGGGATATATAAGATGATGAATTTTGTTAGCCCCTCCATAATAATGAGAATCACTTCGAAGATCTACTCTAGATTGAACCACTATAAAATTCGTGTATTTTTACTTACTTTTTCCTATTTTCTTTGCGATTGTGGCTCCTTTTAACTCCTAAGCATGTCGGTGAAGTACAATCCTTTTAGCCTTGGTGTTTGAGCCAATTTTTGGTGCAAACAATTTGATTGAATGAAATGGAGATTGAAACTATGTTACAGTTTTAATAAATCTTTCAATAAAGATTTGAAATGAAATAAGGTAACTCAACTTACTAAAATACGAGGGGTGTTAGATATGGAATACCACCAGTTTTACTCTATGGGATGAATAGGATGGAAATAGGAAATGATTTCCAAGGAAAGATTTAAACAAGAGTTTAAATGATGTAAATATTTGATAAGACTTAAGGGACTAAGTCCCATTGTAAAGAATGAACTGAAATCAAACAATTATCCAAATTGGAATGAGACTTATGATATGTCTATATATCACCTGAATTTAAAAATGCGATAGATATTCGAAAAGACCGGGTTTCAACCCATTCTTAATAACTATACGATGATTATTGAACATATCAGAGACGGTGGTTGAAGACCGAAGATCTTTGCATCGTTTAGATTATTGTTGATGTCTCGATTGGGTGCTACACCCAAGACGAAGTTATAAGTGGTGGTCGTCCAGACATACATGGATATTAACTGGATATGCAAAATCCTCTCTCCTTTATTGGATGAGGAATACAGTGCCTTCGGTTTCGTTCAAACCAGAACGGACTTGTAAATGGATGTATATCTGACATTGTAAGTTACGGCATAATAAATTGATGCCTATTGATGTTATATCAGTTGGTGGTGGAGAATTTATTCTCTTATCTTAACACCCTCCTCTAAGACTTATGAACCTTGAGGGTTATATATTAATAGACATCGTTTATATGTTCTGAATTGACAATGGGGCATGCTAAGTTGCTGATAGATCAAAGCTTTTGTTGAAAAGAAGAGCTTTGTCGATGATGATCAAAGCATGGCTGACATAGCATAGCTTTGTGTTGAAACATGATTTCGATAGGCCTCATAGCCCATGAATGGCCGAAAACATGATGATGGACGATTGAGATAAAGACATGTGTGCCCATCTAGCTGAAATGTGATGCCATGGTATGGAGCCCAGGAAATTTACTTATGTCGTTGATGGATCGAGGTGCCTTGGATGATGGTCAATCAACGACCATGATGACGATCAGAAGCGACCAGGGGACGTTATGTTCAAGAAAGATTCCAATCAGCCCGTTAGTGCTGACCGACTCAGCCTCTCAGAAGAATCATGTGCGTGTGAGTCCTAGGACATTTGCTAGGACGTTCTGAACGGTTAAGGAAGATCCTTTGCCTTGGTCATTGATGGAAATCTAACTTCCAATACGAGCTTTGTGTTTTTAGTTGTATACCTATGTGGAATGGGGACATTATGACGTCTAAGATTAATACATTTATTTATGAAAATGATTAGCACATTGTGCGCTTGTAATAATTGAAGAGAAAATTCGCGTATCAAACATGTTTGGCTATTATAAAGCGAAACTGTATCCTCTGGTTTGCGTTGCATTGTATGATGGGACTTGAGACTTATAATAGCTTCATTTTTCCAAAAGCATTGCGAGTTTTTATGACTGGTATTCATGTGGAGAAAAACCGTTACGTGTTATACGATGTGGTCCCATGATTTACATACTTTAAAATAAAGTATAATAATTGTTTTGGTTCTCACACCAGTCCCATGACTGACTTAGAGTTTATTGTTTCCCACCTACACTCTAGGTACCCATATACGGGCAGCTAGTAGTTTTTGTCTTGTAGATACTTTATAGAGAAGGATTCTAGATTGAAGCTAAAGTTGTGTCTAGTGCATTTGATAGTCTTCCGCCAAATGTAATTATGTTTTAGTTATGTATTGTAGTGTATTATTCTCTGATATTTGCGATGTATTTTGATATATTTTGTATTCTGATGTTAAAATTTTGAAATAACAATGAAATATTCTTTTGTGCTTTGTTCGGATATGTTGTATCCCATAACGCTTCGAGGATTTTTACCTTTTGGATCGAACTTGTGTGGTTTATGGTTGATACGAAAGTTAGGAATTTTCGGGTCATCACATATTACAATTTTCTTAAATCTAGGGGTAATATCGAAATTATTACTATAATTTAAACATAGGGAATTAAACTTAGTAGGATGATGACGTGAGGTCAGGTGGGTCATTCGATAGAAATTTGCACTTTATAACAGTCGAATGTTTGTACAACTGATGTGGGATATCATTAATCATAAAAACCCATGACAATTTTAAGAACATGGTGAGAGATGTTCCAAATGGTTTACTTCAAGCATTGAGGTATTAAGTGGTCGTATGATTCATCTCCCTACTGAAAGAATAATCTAAGGGTCATTGAATGTTGAGAAGCCTACTTTAGAATTAAGAGATTAAGTAGTAAGATTCACCTTTTGAAGGTGTTAAGTGATTAAGACTTGCTCCTTTTCTTAGGTTTTATCCTAAGGAGCATTGGCAATTGTCTGGCTCGTTCCTTTCCTTAGGATTAATCCTAAGGAGTACGGGCAGTAATCAAGTTTGCATGTACCCTCTTCTCAGGGTCCTGAAGAGTATGAGAAGTAGTCATAGGGTTCGTCCTCCCTAGGTATCAAATGACTTTAAGACTCATCTTTTTCCAATCCTTCAAATAACAAAGGATTATGAAAATTTCATAAAACATTCATTGATATAAAAATTTCATTCATACAACCCTTCGCATAACTTGTTCAGAGAAAATATAAGATACTACAAATAGACTCCGACAGTAGCATATGACAATGCCCTCTCGAGTAATCAGAGTATACAAATAGTGGAGGCTATAAACTTGCTGATACATACAACCAAAAGGCAAAACATGCATTTTAACGGGAATTGTACGCTTTACAAATATTTAAACCTTACCTATATATTCCTTTATGAGTATTAATTTACACTTAGATCTGCGAAATCAGTTCTAAAGATATAATATTATTGTTTGCAGTTGTGTTCCAGGTCTATAAAATTGGTGTAAAAATAGGATTATAAACGCATTATGGTTAGATCCATCTATGTTTTGGTATGTCTATAGGCATTTGTTTAATTTTTATAAATTAACATAATTTTTCCTTTTATGCAAAATGATTATATTTGGAATTATAAGGAATACACATCTAATAAAAAGGAAGAGATGTGTAAATTACATGTTTGTATGTAGTTTATAATATCAATTCAAAATTAAAGATTACCCATTCCTTGTAATTTTAAATATGTCAATATTATTTTTTCATTTCAGTGTTCAGAAAATTTATGGAAATTATTGCGAATGACATTTTTTTATAACATTTGAATTCCATTAAATTAGAATATAAAAAGATTGTTCTAGTTAATATTATGGACTTAAACGTAAATTGTAAAGTTTAGAAATATTTAGCATATTTAAACAAAATTATATTTAGCATATGCATACATACATGTGTTGTGTGTGTGTGTGTGTATATATATATCTTCTGTCAATTATACATAATAAATGTTAGCTAATGTAATAAATGTCAATTAATTATTATTTTTAGTTATGTGCTAGGTTACATTTGAAATTTGAAATGTCTCCATTCATTATGAGTACCAATTAGTTGTTACCCACAATAAATGGAGAATTTGCAAACTAGAGATTTATGGATATTAAATGTGACAATTAATTATATAATTGAAAAAGATTACAATTAGGATAAATAAGAATAGAATGTTGTAACTCAATTTACGGGCAATTAATGTTACAAAATTAGGAGATAATTAATGAATTACAATTAATAGAAATTGATAAAAAATAATGGAACTGACGTTAATGACATTTATTGCAATGTCTATTGCCTTTGAAAAATACGACCATTATGGCTATTAATGGGCCATGGTAGTTATGTTATTAAATTTAAAGGTGATTTTAAGTAAGATTACCATAATTATATAAAGTCTAACAAATTATCTTAGAGCTATAAGTTTTATCTTTGAAATATCAATCTCATCTTACAAGTAGCTTACATCTAAGTGTAATATCCAAATTATTATTATAATTAAAATGTAGGGAATTGGACTTAGTAGGCCGATGACACGAGGTTAAGTGGGTCATTCGACAGAAATCTACACTTTTCAGCAGCTAAATATATGTACAGCTGATGTGGGATATCATTGATCATAAAAAACGTGACAATTTTAAGAATGTGGTGATAGATGTCACCAATGGTTTATTTCAAGCGTTGAGGTATTAAGTGGTCGTAGGATCCTCCTCCCTACTGAAAGAATAACCTAAGGATCATTGAATGTCGAGAAGCCTACTTTAGAATCAAGAGATTAAATGGCTAGATCCATCTTTTGGAGGTGTCAAGTGATTAAGACTCTCTCATTTCCTTAGGATTTATCCTAAGGAGCACTGGTAATAGTCTGGCTCGTTCCTTTTCTTAGGATTTATCCTAAGAAGTACGAGGAGTAATCAGCTCGCCTGTATCCTTTCCTTTGAAGAGTATGCACAGTAGTCATAGGGTCCATCCTCACGAGATATCAAATGACTTTAAGACTCATCTTTTTCCAATCAAAGTATTAAATGGCTTACTAGGTGCCAAGTAGAGAATCTCTGATGGGTCCGCTTCTCTAAAAGGTTAGGAAAGTGATTGTGTTAGAGTCTGTATCGAAGAAGTGTTGGTTAAGGATCGCCTCATCAATAGGGTCCGCCTGCCTATAAGAAGTATTAGGTGGTTAGAGAATTCCAGCTAAATGGTAACAACAACGTCCGTCTGAGGGGGGATCTTAAATGGTACAATGTTGTCTACCTACAAGATAGTAAGTGACCGCATACTATCCCTCGCATTATGCGTCTTATGGAATACGTGAACGACGAAAGCCTTAATTAGCAGTTGCGGGATTTAGTAGTTGGTGTCCTCTAATAAATAATAATGTGTTCGGGAACCCCCTATCAAGCTATTAAGCGATTAAAGGACTCACGTTACACACCCCTCCTCCTTCCCCCACCCCCACCCCATATTTTTGAGTGAGATCGTAAGTGATCAAAGAACCTGTCTCTTCTGATATTTGAATGAGATATTAAGTTGTTAGAGCACTTTCCTCTTAATCATTAGATTATGGTTGTAGGGTGGTTTATAAAGGCCTCATATAAAAATGTACTATCTCAGATTTAAGTAACTTGGTTTGGGAAGTGTACTACTTTAGGTATGTTATTTAAATCATTATGCACAAAGTGCAAGGTTATGCTAAAATCACTAACTTTGGAAGATATATTAATCGGATGAAACCAAATGAGATATTTATGTATATTATGGACAATTTTTGTATTTTCTACTGACTAGGAATTGTTTTGACCACACCATTACAACTATCAGGATTGCATTAGGGAAAGAAGATCTTTAAAAGTGGATGTTTTGGTTTTCCTCTTGTTCTCTCATGTTCGGTTTTGATGAGATGATTAGCTTTCTAGGTAGGTCATGGTCGATACTTATTATCCCGTCTTTTTCCATTATGAGTTTATCTTTATTATACTCTGATTTTGTTCATGCCAATTATTGTTGATACCGAATTAACACGATCCTTGCTCGGATGATTTTGAGTTTTGACTGTTGTCGAAATTCAAGCTCAGAAAATTGCGGACTGTTACATAACAAACAATACCTATATCGATTGAACAAATATATGTAATTAAAAAGATATTGATAACGATAAATAATCATATATGTTTCAAAAGGGATAACTTCAAGTACCTAGAACAATCAAAATTTTAAAGACACATATTAAAGGTGGAATTTTATAACATATATAAGTGAATATACTTTCTTACTTTTACATGCACAAAAATCTATGTAACGGAAATAGATCTAACAATCTCAAATGAATAAAAATTTATTTCTCTCCTTTGGTGGTTTCTCATCTTTATATATTTTATAACAAACGATAGAATGTGAATTACTAGAATTGCAAAGTAGAATTTGGAATAAATCTTGTGGATTTGTCTAAAAAGTTGTATCTAGAAGGCCAAAGGGTAATTCATTGAGGTAAAAAAATTATCTAGAACATTTTTTTTTACAAAATTGGTTTGCTATAAAATAAAATAGCTTTGTTCTTATAAATTGCACGCTAAGTTTAACAGATTGACCAAATTCAAATTCAACTTTACATACATTGTAAGAAGTCTCAAATTTTGGACTAGCGTGTAACACCCCGCATTTTTAATGTAATTAAAAATGTTTATGTGCATAATAGTGATGTGCAGTTTAAATTAATACATACGTTGAAGAAGTTATTAAGCCTAGAAGTTTGTATACGCACAGGGGAAATATATATATACAAACAAATTAAAAAAAAAGGATAAAATAAGGATTGCATGTAATAAATACATGCACTGAAAAAATGTAATGCATGTATTGAAAGAAAGGATTGGTTGCATGCAATGTAAATATGTTGCATGCACTGATTGGCAAACATAATGCATTAACATTAAAAGAAAAAGATTCATGCAATGGTTTAATTTAAGTATTGTAACTAATATGAAAAAGAGAAGTAAGGAGAGAACAATAGTTATCATTGTTCTAAGACTTATTAATAAAAGACTTTGTAGCTCAGTTGGTTAAGGCATTGGATTTGTAACATAACGGTCGGGGGTTCGAACCTCGGTGGCGGCATAATTTTTATCTTTGTTTTAGAGAGGGCCAACTGAACATGCAAATATATGTACGTATACAAATTCAAAATTTGAAAGGATAAGAACGTACATATAAGGAAATAAAGAAAATATATGTATATATATGTGAGAATATATATATATATATATATATATATATATATATATGCAGAAATATATGTATACGAAAGATAAAATTCAAGATAAGGCTATAGTCAATGAAATATGGCAAGAATCAAATAACGGTGCAATATCGTTTGAATTTTGAAAATAAAATGAAAGTTATGCGTATATATGTACGCATAAAATGGTCGTTAGAGGAATTGTATACATATAAGAATATTTCATGTGAATAAAATAGTTAAATAAATTCCAGAAATTTAAAAGTTCGAAATTCAAATTTCTACGCCAAAACTGCTTGTGGGACCCAATACTGACTCAGCGCTGCATGTACGATAAGGTCTTGAGCACCTATATAAACACCCCTAGGACTTGCGTTCTCTCCACACCAAGTCATTGTAACTATATGCTGCAGAATTCTCTCCTTCTTCTTCTCTAATGGATCTAAAAAATTCTTCTTGTAACACCCCACGTCCATTAATGTCACTCACAAAGGGAATGCATTAACTTCCATGGAGGTTTTAAGTGAATATAGAACAGTAAAATTACAACAAGACAGATATAAAATAGTACTTGGAAATTCAAAAACTTTATTTCATTGTAGCAGAAGTCAAAACATGTTTGATTACATCATAATACCATATTCAATGTCAAGTACAATATCTATCTTGATAAAACAAGTACATAATCCCATTACATGAATAGCCATTAAAAAGAAAGATAACAAGCTGGACTTTACTTCAGCAGTCCAAGCTTTCCAGTAAATAAGCGATCCAACTAGACTCCACTAGAACTTGGCCCAACCTGCGGACCTGAAGGGAGAAAAAGGATGGAAAAGAGGGGGTCAGACATAAAGTCTGGTGAATATGATAATTCTACAATACTATTACCAAAATAACTGGACTAAGGCATAAGCTGGAAAACAAGAAAATGTCTATGAAGAGCAGATTAAGGACATAGACAATCGCTAAAGGCAACGTTATAGGCGCTCCTAAATACTAAAGGATAAACACTATACTGCACCACACCAGTCACCCTAAAGATTCATCCCACTTAGCTTCACTTAGAAACTTTCCCAATGGCTTTACGTACCCCTAGCTGACTACATAGGTGCCGCCTGCCCCTATCTCCACTAGGTGTACCCTACTTCCCATTATTCGATCGGCTCCCTAACTCGTAGATACCCGTGCTGGTCCCACAGTGGGGTGTATCACTCCCCTAAAGTGGCAACCTGATACAACGGACATGCACGGCTTATACCTACACGATGCAACAACGTCTTACCTACCAGCCCGGGTCCACACACGCATATGAAACCCGTTGGACTTGCGTTGCCACCGCTCCCTGTTTTGGCCTCTTATAGTCAAACCCAGTATGCGTGTCCCGTCCTCGACTTAGGTCGAGCCCACAAAGATACGTTTTGGGATACTGGTTGAAATGGGCCCCCACTATTTACCACAAGCATCCCACCTAAGCTTGTCCCCATTAGTCCATCCCACTTAACCCACTTAGTCATGTTCATTTACATGTGTGTTTGGTTAAGTCTAATCGTATTTCAAATGCCTCTAAAGGCAACCACCAGATTCCTCATGCCACCCAAGGCACCTACTTAACCCCCATGTCCCACCTTACATGATTATCTGGTTAAGTATTTCTTAGTTCATTAAGGCCATAACCTCATAAAGACCTCTCACATTAGACTGGCATTTATGGCAGCTGGATTTGCCGGGCGGGTCCGGGCAGTCTTACACCATAAAAGAGTCTAACCTCGTGTCTTTACAACTGTTATGCTTTAGTTTGGGCCTAGGACCTCTCACATTGGGCCGACATTTGTGACTACTGGATTTGCCGGGCGGGTCCGGGCAGGTTTACATCACAAACGGGTCCAACCTCGTGTCCTAAGCATTGATTATTAATAGTAATCCACTTTCCCCCAATTTTAATAATTCCCTACTTGAATTATTAATTACTTCCAATTTTTAACAATGTCCATAATTGACTCAATTATGGACATCCATTCATGGTATGCAAAATCTTACAAAATTGCACCCAATTTATTAATTCCTAATATTACCCCTACCCCACGTTTGAACGTTTATTCGCAAAATATATGTTAGACTCGAATAGCCTAACTCATAGCATAAAAGAGATTATCATAATAACAACATGTATATGTGACCAAATGAATCATAATAAGGGGTGAAACTTGCATATGTCCAACTTGCATAGATTATACATGTCATGGACCTAAAGGTGTCAACTTGTTCAAAATTCACCTAATATAATCTCAATCAATTTTCATAAACTTACATATGAACATGTGTGAATCAACATCATCTAATTTTTTAACAACATGGTTTTATATGGGTACACCTAACTCAATAGGCAAATTCCCATATTCAAGTTTTATTTAATTATAGTTTCAAGTTTATGGGTACACCTAACCTAATAGGAAAATTCCCATAAACAAGATCCATTTAAATTAAAAAAAACATAACTTTAAGCATGTTCCAACAACATCATGATTTTACAACATAATATAGCATGATTTATAACATGGCATAGTATGATAGTATAACATAGCTTGACATGATTCTCAACATAGCACGACATAGCATAAGAGAATTTACAACATAGCATGACATAGCATATATAATTTACATCATACGACAACATAATAACATAATAAGAGATCCACAATATATAGAATTTACAATTACAAATCACGTCACTTTCTTGTGATCCATTCATAACTGAGTCAAATTAGTTTGTAATAGTCTTGTGAGAATCATCATACTCACCAACAAAAGAAAAGAATTAGAGAAAGAGAGATCTTTTGATTTGATTTGTGTAGATTTAGTTGTAGATGATTAGGCTTCCTCTTCTTAGTTTGTGACGGCTATGCTGAACTCCATGGCAGCAGCATGACGGTAGCTTCTCTAATTTTACAAGTGATTTAGGTCTAGGGTCTACCCACTTATTTATAAATTTTAGAATTCATTTAGGCCATTAGATTTAACCTAGAAATAACCGCAGCCGTTCAGACAAGATGGGGTTTATCTTGTTGACTCAGCAATGAGTCAGAAGTGACTCAGCAAACACTCAGCATATTAATAAACTTCTATTCATGTCATAAATATATATATATTTTCTACAATGTACATATTAGATACATCCCCCTTTACTTATTATTGTTTTTATATACATATTAGATACATCCCCTCTCTCACACACTTATTAATATTTTTATATTCATATTAGATACATCCCCTCTCTTACACACTTATTAATATTTTTATATTCATATTAGATACATCCCCTCTCTTACACACTTATTAATATTTTTATATTCATATTAAATGCATCCCCTCTCTTACATACTTATTAATATTTTTATATTCATAATAGATACATCCCCTCTTCTACACACTTATTATTATTTTAGCAACTTTAGTGTTAATAGAAAATTCGGGGTGTTACATTCTCCCCTCCTTTTAGGATTTCGTCCCCGAAATCTTCAAGTCTGGAAGAATGTATATCCTACCATCCAAACGTCCATCTACTCATCCATCATACACAGGCATCCATTGTCCTTACATACTTCTAATGCTTTCATGTTTAAATGCACAGTGTGTGTATATGTCCGTATCTAATGCAAAATCAGGTGGTCCACTGATTCAGTTGACCTCCTTAATGCAACTATGATCGTGCCATGCATCCATTATGTATGCAAAAGATTCTTAATGCTACATAATACTTCTATATGCGTGCACAACCATCATCTGAATGCAGCATCCACATGATAATACAACCATCGTTCATCCATTTTACTAAATACATCCATATATATATGCAATATGCAATATGTAGTGACTGAGCCGATCTAGTGCCTAAAGTGTGTGTATATATGCATCCACGAGCAACCACTAGCAAACACTTGCATCCATTTTGCATCCATCATACATAACATGTCTCAAACACATGTTTCAACCATAGGATTATCCTAACTAAAGGTCAAAGATACTAATGAGAGGACATACTAAAGATAAGATAAGATAAGCTAAGCGATAAAGGAGAAATTAAAAGACATACCCTCAAAAAGAAAAGGGTACAACGAACGCATCTTCTCTTCTGTCTCCCAAGTTGCGTTGCTCTCATCATCTCCCCATTGCACTTTAACCAGTCTGACCTCTCGATTCCTCAACTTTTTGATCTCCGACCCAAGAATGCATGTAGGAGCTCGTCTAATTGTTGCATCACGCTCTATTTCCACCTCTTTAAGCAAGCTCGGCTCTACCACCTCCGCGGTCTTGTGCAAACACTTCCTCAAATGTGATACATGGAATACGTCGTGTACTCCACTAAGTTTCTCAGGCAACTCCACCCTATATGCCATCTTCCCAATCCTGTCTTTTACAGGAAACGGCCCTACAAACCTTGGTGCTAATTTCCCCACGGACCCAAAGCGAACAACATTCTGTAACGGAGATACTTTGATAAAAACCATGTCCCCAATGTCAAACTCAAGATCTGTCCTCCTCTTATCAGCATACGATTTTTGCCTATCTTGTGCTGCTTTCATCCTCCTTCGAATCAACTCAATCTTCTCCGAGGTTTCCCTAACCATATCGGGCCCAAGTAGGATTTCATCGGTAGATTCCCACCAACATGTAGGCGAACGGCAAGGCCTTCCATAAAGAGCTTCGAAAGGTGCCATGCCAATACTAGACTGAAAGCTATTGTTATATGCGAATTCTACTAACGGAAGGTGCTCTTCCCATGTACCCCCAAAGTCTAGGATACAAAGCCTTAAAAGATCCTCTAGAATGCGATTCACCCTCTCGGTCTGGCCGTCTGTCTGAGGATGATATGCGGTGCTCAAACATAGCCGAGTCCCTACCGCCTCTTGTAAACTCTTCCAAAATTCGCTAGTAAAGATGGGGTCACGGTCGCTTACTATACTAGAAGGAATACCGTGCAAACGAACTATCTCCTTAATGTATACAGAAGCCAACCACGGAGCAGTCCTCTTACTTTTCACGGGAATAAAATGGGCGCTTTTAGTAAGTCTATCTACTATAACCCGAATCCCCGTGTTACCCTTCCTTGATCTTGGTAATCCATCCACAAAATCCATTGAGATGCTTTCCCATTTCCATAGTGGAACTTCTAATGGGTGAAGCAACCCATCGGGTTTCTTTTGTTCTGCTTTAACTCGTTGGCACACCAAGCATCTAGCGACGTACTCGGCCACATCCTTTTTCATACCGGCCCAAAAGAAAACCCGCTTCATATCTTTGTACATCTTATCCCCGCCGGGATGAATGGTCATTTTTGAGCGATGAGCATCATCAAGAATGGCCTTCCTTAAGTCTTCGTCTTGCGGTACACAAAGTCTATTATCCCTTCGTAACCAACCCTTATCGTCTAGGGTATACCTACGAAGATGGCTTGACGACTCCCCCCCTTTGAGCTTTTCTACTATCTCAACCAACCGTGGGTCGTCTCGCTGTGCCTCACCAACCCGTCCTAGAAGTGTAGGTCTAACCTCCAAGGATGCTAACAGACCGGGTACTAAGTCAACGGAGGGTCTAAAGTCAAACATAGAGATGAATTCTAAGCTTTGTCGTTCAACAAACAACGGACTCAAGGACAACCTTTTCCTACTTAAGGCGTCTGCCACCACGTTACCCTTGCCCGGGGTATATGCTATTTCAAAATCGTAGGAGGCTAAGAATTCCATCCACCGTTGCTGCCTTAAATTCAAATCCTTCTGAGAGAATAAGTATTTTAATGATTTGTGGTCAGTGAACAGTTCGAATTTCTCACCAAGAAGATAGTGACGCCAAGACTTAAGCGCGAAAACAATTGCGGCTAGCTCTAAGTCATGCGTGGGGTAATTCTTTTCATGAACCCTCAACTGCCTTCTTGCATGAGGACCGCGCCAAGTCCCGTCCCACAAGCATCAGTATAGATGGTAAACGGTTTATTCCCGTCTGGCAGCACTAAGACTGGGGCTGAAGTTAAGGCTCTCTTTAAACGTTGGAACGCATCATCGCAATCTTTGTCCCACGTAAAAACCAGGTTCTTCTTCGTTAACCGTGTTAATGGAGCTGATATTTTTGCGAAGTCTTTGATAAACTTCCTATAATAGCCAGCCAACCCCAAGAGACTTCTTACTTCGGTTGCATTTTTAGGGACCTTCCAATCTTGGATGGCCACCACCTTTGCGGGATCCACTGCTATCCCTTCTTTGGAAACCACGTGCCCTAAGAACCGTACTTCCTTCCTCCAGAAGTGACACTTAGAAAATTTTGCCTTAAGGTTATGTGCTCGAAGGGTTTCCAACACTTCCCTAAGATGTAGGGAGTGCTCTTCTTTATTCTTAGAAAAGACTAAGATGTCATCCACAAAGACTACCACGAATTTGTTAAGGTATTCCCTAAACACCCTACTCATCAAATCAACAAAATATGCAGGGGCGTTTGTCAAACCAAAGGGCATCACTAGCCATTCATAGAATCCGTCAGGAGTCCTAAAAGCAGTCTTATCTATACTATCCTCAGCCACTCTCAGTTGATGAAAGCCAGTGGCTAAGTCCAACTGCGAAAACACTGAGGCGCCAACTAACTGATCAAAGAGATCGTCAATCCTCGGCAGTGGGTGTCGGTTCTTTTTAGTAAGCTTGTTTAGTTCTCTATAGTCCATACAAAGTCTAAGAGACCCATCCGCCTTTGTGGCAAAAACTACTGGAGCACCCCACTCCGATATACTACGTCTTATGAACCCCTTCTCAAGCAACTCCTTTACTTGCTTATTGAGTTCCCTCCTTTCACGAGGAGCCATGTGGCGCACTGGCAAAGATACGGGTTTAGCATTATCCACAAGATAAATTCGAAAGTCTATCTCCCGCTTTGGAGGTAAGCCCTTCACCTCCTCAAACACATCCGGATATTCCCGGACCACTTCTACCGATCGCAAGTTCTCTACAGACGCGTCAAGCGATTCAAGATAACTTAGCATAACGGAATTTATGGGATTACAAAAGATGTCGAGAGCATTACCAAGGCGAGTCACAAGCCTAACTACTCTCCTTTCACAATCAAGAATGGCCCTATTTCTAGACAACTAATCCATTCCTAAAATTAGCCCATAGCCCGTGAAGCCCAATACATAAGCATCACATCTAAATTCAACGCTAAGTATAGAGATTTTCAAATCCAAACATATCATGGTCAAATGAGCCGAACCCCCAATTGGATTTGAAACGACCAAGGGATCTTCTACTAAACTGGTGTTCAAGTGCAGTGATTCAACTAATGATGCAGAGATAAACGAATGAGATGCGCCAGAATCGAATAAGGTACGGACAGGATGATCAAACAGAAAAACTAAGCTTTCAACAGAAATTGTTCTACCTATTTCTTGCAGCGGTGGGGCCGCAATAGCCTGAACTTGCCCCCTTGCCTGCCCTGGTGCCATAAGAGCCTGCACCTGTCCTCCCGAGGTAGACCCTGCCCTCTGCCCCTTCTTTGGACAGTCCTTCACTAAATGTCCCGCATCTCCACAATGAAAACAACCAGTCTTCTTTTTCTTTCTACAATCTTTGCTGAGATGGCCAGGCGTCCCACAATTGAAGCATTTCTTCTTCCCTTTGCCATTATTGTTTTTACCACCCTTCTTATTTTGCTGTTGGGGTTTCTTCTGATCCCCTTTCTTTTCAACTGCCTTATCCTCATGCATAAGTGCCATTTCTACTAGCTTTTCAAAGGTGGCTCCCATAGGGATGTGGGTCATAGCCAACCCTTGCAACGGTTCATTCAAGCCTCTAACGAACCTCAAAGCTTTCTTCTCTGGCGTGTTCACCAACTCCAAGCCAAACCTTGCTAACTGATTAAATTTATTGACATATTCCTTTACTGATGAGCTCCCTTGCTTTAGTGCCAGGAATTTTTCGATATTTAAGTTCTCCTCTGCCCTTGAAAGAAACTTTGCCTCAAACCTTCGTCTGAAATCCGCCCATGAATCAACTGGACGTTCCCCGTTAGTGACCTCCCACCAAAACGAGGCCTCTCCCTTCATTAACCAAGCAGCTAAACGGACTTTCCTCCCATCTTCCACTTCAAAGATATCCAACAATTCCTCAGTCTCCTTAAGCCAATCTCTGGCCTCCACAAACGTCTCAGTCCCTTGAAAAGTTTTTCCTCCTATAGCCTTGAATTCCTTGCACGTCTTTGCAAAAGTGTCAACACGAGGAGGAGGAGGAGGAGGAGGAATGGGTGCAACTAGGGGTGGAGGAGTATCCGCTGGGCCTGCAGTGGTGGCCCTAGCCTCCAAGTATCTCCTAAACCACCCTGGAATCGTCACACCTTCTGGGAGATTAAGATCTTCAGCCATGCTGAAACGAAAAAAGGAAAGATTCAAAATGGAGAATTCGAAAGATAAAGATAAGGATGTGGCTATTTGGGATTATGTTTTTCATAAAAACTCTCTTTAAATAACATGTTTTTTTTTTTTTGAAAGCACTTCTTCCAAAAATACTTTAGAAAAAAAAATATTTTTCTAAAAATTTGTTTATCTGTTCTGGTAACCTTATGCTCTGATACCACGTGTAACACCCCACGTCCATTAATGTCACTCACAAAGAGAATGCATTAACTTCCATGGAGGTTTTAAGTGAATATAGAACAGTAAAATTACAACAAGACAGATATAAAATAGTACTTGGAAATTCAAAAACTTTATTTCATTGTAGCAGAAGTCAAAACATGTTTGATTACATCATAACACCATATTCAATGTCAAGTACAATATCTATCTTGATAAAACAAGTACATAATTCCATTACATGAATAGCCATTAAAAAAAAAGATAACAAGCTGGACTTTACTTCAGCAGTCCAAGCTTTCCAGTAGATAAGCGATCCAACTAGACTCCACTAGAACTTGGCCCAACCTGCGGACCTGAAGGGAGAAAAAGGATGGAAAAGAGGGGGTCAGACATAAAGTCTGGTGAATATGATAATTCTACAATACTATTACCAAAATAACTGGACTAAGGCATAAGCTGGAAAACAAGAAAATGTCTATGAAGAGCAGATTAAGGACATAGACAATCGCTAAAGGCAACGTTATAGGCGCTCCTAAATACTAAAGGATAAACACTATACTGCACCACACCAGTCACCCTAAAGATTCATCCCACTTAGCTTCACTTAGAAACTTTCCCAATGGCTTTACGTACCCCTAGCTGACTACATAGGTGCCGCCTGCCCCTATCTCCACTAGGTGTACCCTACTTCCCATTATTCGATCGGCTCCCTAACTCGTAGATACCCGTGCTGGCCCCACAGTGGGGTGTATCACTCCCCTAAAGTGGCAACCTGATACAACGGACATGCACGGCTTATACCTACACGATGCAACAACGTCTTACCTACCAGCCCGGGTCCACACACGCATATGAAACCCGTTGGACTTGCATTGCCACCGCTCCCTGTTTTGGCCTCTTATAGTCAAACCCAGTATGCGTGTCCCGTCCTCGACTTGGGTCGAGCCCACAAAGATACGTTTTGGGATACTGGTTGAAATGGGACCCCACTATTTACCACAAGCATCCCACCTAAGCTTGTCCCCATTAGTCCATCCCACTTAACCCACTTAGTCATGTTCATTTACATGTGTGTTTGGTTAAGTCTAATCGTATTTCAAATGCCTCTAAAGGCAACCACCAGATTCCTCATGCCACCCAAGGCACCTACTTAACCCCCATGTCCCACCTTACATGATTATCTGGTTAAGTATTTCTTAGTTCATTAAGGCCATAACCTCATAAAGACCTCTCACATTAGACTGGCATTTATGGCAGCTGGATTTGCCGGGCGGGTCCGGGCAGTCTTACACCATAAAAGAGTCTAACCTCGTGTCTTTACAACTGTTATGCTTTAGTTTGGGCCTAGGACCTCTCACATTGGGCCGACATTTGTGACTACTGGATTTGCCGGGCGGGTCCGGGCAGGTTTACATCACAAACGGGTCCAACCTCGTGTCCTAAGCATTGATTATTAATAGTAATCCACTTTCCCCCAATTTTAATAATTCCCTACTTGAATTATTAATTACTTCCAATTTTTAACAATGTCCATAATTGACTCAATTATGGACATCCATTCATGGTATGCAAAATCTTACAAAATTGCACCCAATTTATTAATTCCTAATATTACCCCTACCCCACGTTTGAACGTTTATTCGCAAAATATATGTTAGACTCGAATAGCCTAACTCATAGCATAAAAGAGATTATCATAATAACAACATGTATATGTGACCAAATGAATCATAATAAGGGGTGAAACTTGCATATGTCCAACTTGCATAGATTATACATGTCATGGACCTAAAGGTGTCAACTTGTTCAAAATTCACCTAATATAATCTCAATCAATTTTCATAAACTTACATATGAACATGTGTGAATCAACATCATCTAATTTTTTAACAACATGGTTTTATATGGGTACACCTAACTCAATAGGCAAATTCCCATATTCAAGTTTTATTTAATTATAGTTTCAAGTTTATGGGTACACCTAACCTAATAGGAAAATTCCCATAAACAAGATCCATTTAAATTAAAAAAACATAACTTTAAGCATGTTCCAACAACATCATGATTTTACAACATAATATAGCATGATTTATAACATGGCATAGTATGATAGTATAACATAGCTTGACATGATTCTCAACATAGCACGACATAGCATAAGAGAATTTACAACATAGCATGACATAGCATATATAATTTACATCATACGACAACATAATAACATAATAAGAGATCCACAATATATAGAATTTACAATTACAAATCACGTCACTTTCTTGTGATCCATTCATAACTGAGTCAAATTAGTTTGTAATAGTCTTGTGAGAATCATCATACTCACCAACAAAAGAAAAGAATTAGAGAAAGAGAGATCTTTTGATTTGATTTGTGTAGATTTAGTTGTAGATGATTAGGCTTCCTCTTCTTAGTTTGTGACGGCTATGCTGAACTCCATGGCAGCAGCATGACGGTAGCTTCTCTAATTTTACAAGTGATTTAGGTCTAGGGTCTACCCACTTATTTATAAATTTTAGAATTCATTTAGGCCATTAGATTTAACCTAGAAATAACCGCAGCCGTTCAGACAAGATGGGGTTTATCTTGTTGACTCAGCAATGAGTCAGAAGTGACTCAGCAAACACTCAGCATATTAATAAACTTCTATTCATGTCATAAATATATATATATTTTCTACAATGTACATATTAGATACATCCCCCTTTACTTATTATTGTTTTTATATACATATTAGATACATCCCCTCTCTCACACACTTATTAATATTTTTATATTCATATTAGATACATCCCCTCTCTTACACACTTATTAATATTTTTATATTCATATTAGATACATCCCCTCTCTTACACACTTATTAATATTTTTATATTCATATTAAATACATCCCCTCTCTTACATACTTATTAATATTTTTATATTCATAATAGATACATCCCCTCTTCTACACACTTATTATTATTTTAGCAACTTTAGTGTTAATAGAAAATTCGGGGTGTTACACTTCTTCTCCACCAAATCTTAGATCCATCTTCTCTCCTCACAAATCTATTCCTAAATTAAAAATTATTATATTTAGGAATTCAACTACCGTGAATAAAACAAAGGAGAGATTCAAATCTAAAGTACTGCGCAAGAACAGAAAAGAGATTCAGATCTGTAATTCAAGCTATGCAACAAAAGGGGGGAAATCAATCAAAGATTAATCTAATCCATTTGAAGAAGAAAATCAAAGATCTACGAATTGGAGTGCACAAACACTGTGAGTGGAATTACAATAAACTTGTTGTATAATAGTATTATTATCGTTCACTATTCCCCTGTTATAAATTCAATTCAAGATTCATGTTATAATAATTGTTCTTTTATTCTCCTTCCCCGTTTTATTTTTGGATCTAGGTTATCTCGAACCTAGACGAAACATTATTATACATACGTACAATTGGAATATAGGAATATTGAGCATAATCTATTTTATGCAATCGAGGAATGCAACCTGTAATTTGTGGATTGTGGCGTAACAATTATTATTGCAAATATTGGGGATTGTGGCATAACAATTATTATTGCAAATATTGGGAAATCATTGTGATATAGCTTGTAATTGGTAATTTTGGAGCGTAATCCATAATGAATCTTGGGATATGATTTGGGAATGTGAATAGCACATAATCATGAATTCTGATTTATGATGTTAACATGAAATTGTGTAAATTTAATTGGAATTGAAATAATAGGCATAACCTATTAACGAAATTAAAGATATGAACACAAATTTGGGGATTTGAAAGTTTGATATGCAGTTAAAACTCTAATGGGAAGTGTAGAACCATACTTAAAAGAAATTGAATATGTTGGACAAACCATGTTTTTATGTAATTATGAAACTCGACACATAACATGAAATTGACAATAGTGGCATAACTTGAGCATGAATATGCTTGTTGACATTTGATATCTAGAATGAACATGCTTGTAAATTTATAATTGGCCTATGACACCTAGAATAGACATGAATTTGTCAATCGGCTAAACATGAAACATGGCTAACTCGAGGTTAGAATGAGTTTGCGGTGTAATCCTGCCCGGAACCGCCCGTCACATCCAGTAACCGCAAACAATAGGTTATAATGTGAGAAGTTAGTCATAACGTGCTTGAAACCCGAGGTTAGATTGAGTTGTGTTGTAATCCTGCCCGGAACCAACCGACACATCCAGTGACCGCAACAATAGGTCTAATGTGAGAGCTTGGGCATTAATAATTAATTAATGCTAATGACACATGCTAGTATGGTAAGGTTAAGTCAACATGAAATACTAGACAACACTTAACCAATTTGACATGATATATGGGTGGGTTAAGTCAATGTGAACTGTCAAATAATACTTAACCAATTTGACATGATATATGGGTGGGTTAAGTCAACATGAACTGATAGAGAATACTTAGCCAGTTTGGCATGGTACGTGGGTTGAATTGAATACATGATTGTGGGTTAAGTCAACTTGGACACATGGGAAAACTTAACTAATATAACAGTATCACCGCAAGGAAAAGTGGGGAATGATAAGATTAAATAATAGATAAACGGATTAGAAATGACTTAAGATGTAATACAAGACTCGAAGGGTGGGACGACTTATAACAAGAAATAAGTTAATCTAAGCTGGAAATGTTGGAAAACACCCGTACGCTATCATTTGATAAAAAGAACTTAAGTCATGCTTGAATTCATTGGTAAACCTTAGTTAAAAGGAACTAAGTAACAAATCTCAGTTAAAGAAAACTAAGTAACAGAAACTAAGTATCAAACCTTGGTTACGAGAACCAAGTAATAAACCTTAGTTAAGAGGACTAAGTTGTAAACCTTAGTTAAGAAAACGAACGATTAAGAGAACTAAGTAATAAACCTTAGTTAAGAGGACTAAGTAGTAAACCTTAGTTAAGAAAGCTAACGATTCAGGAAACTAAGTAGTAAAACTTAGTTAAGAGAACTAAGTAGTAAACCTTAGTCAAGAAAGCCAAATAGAACACGAGAAGGACCGAACGTCCGTCTGATCATGAAGAAGGCTCCAACGGTCTAGGTTACGAATCATGCGGCTTCGAGGGGACAAAAGGGTACTCTTGGTATCCCTCTGTGAGGTTGCAGATGATCCTCCTGGGCTCACAAAGGTTAAGGTCTGCGTTAGAAGAACCAAGAATATGCCTTGGTTGCAATATAAGGCAACCTAATGACTAGGATGGACCAGCGTGAGGCGGCGATATCTAGATTAGCCTTGTGATAGCACGTCGTCGTCTACCTACCATCTTGAGTCAATCGAGTACGTGAAGCAGAAAGGCGGAGAACTCCAACATACCATGTACTTGCTATCTAATTATGGGTGAGGTTTGGCCGATAGGTTTGTGGGGCATAGGGGGCCTGCGTATAGTTCTCATTCTTCATTTTTTTTGGGTGCCTTTCATTAGTTGAGGGATGTGTCAAGTGGGACCATAGCCACACACAGATAAAAACAGACTTTAGCATCTGCATCGGCAGATAACTTAAAGCTCCCGACCGAGTTCCGTGGTTCATTATTAGCCCTGCCACGGGACTCGGACCGCACATATAGAGGACATGTGCAACTAGACATCGATAACGATTCGCGACACGTAAGTGGAGAAAGTATAGGAACATATATCGCTCTTGGTAATGTGTCCTAGACTAGGGGCATCGTTCGATAAGTAGCATAATCCATAGTTGGACTTAGGTCGTGTAAACCCTGAATCCGAGAAGCGTTCAATAGGTAGCATAAACCCTAAATCCGAGAAGCGTTCAATAGGTAGCATAAACCCCAGTGGCCCTGGGTAGCGTAAACCCTGGTTGAATCTAGGAAGTAAACCTTAGATTAGATCTAGATGATACACGGAATCTAGCAAGATCGAGAGTGGCAGTCCAAACGATTTCGAGAATGGTGGCACCACACTAAAGTAGTATAGATTTACATGATGAAGCCCGTACGACATACGGCAAGGGACTGTATATATACATGGAAAGGATTAGACGAGTTGGGGGTATCTACATATACGTTGTATTAGGTTAACCTACTAGTGGGACATGAGTATAGCCTAGAGAGCTAATATTGCGAATAACCTAATAAGCAAGAAAATATAACTAAACGGTATATGTAGGATTATATAGAAGTTTATTCTAAGTCCAGTCTCCAGAACTTATGTTCTGACCCCCTCCTCATTACACACTTCCAGGTTAGGTTCATGACAGAGATGGTCTAGCTTGGGATACTGGTTAGACAGTATGATATATAAGGTAAAGCTATTTTTAGAATATATTATATTTTAATTCCTTCTGTTGTGAGATGCTTTACGAGTTCTGACATGTTTCTTTATCTTTGTCTTTTTCTGCAGGATACTAGAGCACCCAACTCAGGTCTCGATGGATTGAATTTTGAAAAGAATTCAGTCTGTTGGAATTCGGGTTGTCACATCTGGTATCAGAGCTTCGGTTTAGTAATCTTAGGGCGATAATGAGTGAATGTATTTGTATTTTTTTTAAATATAAATATATTATATATATAAACCTAGATCCATATAGTTGCCCACTAGACATGAAAAGAGTTGGGATATCTAGTTTGTACACTAAAGCAATGAACATTGGAATTTTGAGACCCCTAAGAGGATTGGTTGGAAAGTGTACAATATGACTTGATGTTAGAGAAAGAAAATATCCCATTGGATGGAAACTGAAATGTTAGTATTTCAGAGTAGCGGGTTTAGAAGTGTAACCCTAGAAACTAGAAAATGTTGAAAAGTGAAAAAATGGATTAGGAATATATATAGTCGAGAGAATTGAATTTTCATAAGTGCCTAGAAAAGCCTAGTTGAGTTGAAGACCCGCTTTGAGTCTAACCCAATAATAAACTTTTAAGAACTTGAATTTATGAAAGAGTTTATGGTATTTTCCAAGATTTAATCTTAAAAGTATTTTGATAAATGCATGTTGGGTTTTAAAGTAAAGTGGGGTAAAACAATGATTTTTTTTGTTTTAAAAAAAAGAATCCTCTCATGAAAAGGTGCATATTATAGAGCATGTATAGGTCGCTGATTTTCATATATGAAAGGATTGAAAAGAAGTTTTGAAATCTCTATTCTATTAACAATAAATTTTGATTATTGTTTTAAAAAGAAGTTTTGTTGGGTAAACAAAATAAGCGGTAGAATGTAAGAATAGAGTAGATATTTGCACCTTAGCAGCCAAAGTTAACATTGTAAATAGGAACAATGTAACCTCGATAGTTGACCTTGTCTACTCCAGTTTTGTGATTTGAAAAAAAAATGTGTTTTGCAATTTTATTTTAAGGCATGTTTTTATGGTTTGGCAAAAGCAAGTTTTTGAGAAGAAAATAGAGTTTTAACACTTTTAATTTTTGGAAGAAAAATGTAATGAAAAGAAAGGAAGCCAAACCATGTTTAAAAAAAAATGGAGTAGGTGAGGATTAGTGCGTAGAAAGAATGAGAGAAATAAATAGCAAAGAGCATCTTGGAATGGTATAAAATTCCTGTAGAATGCATAAGCATTAAGAAACTTAGGTTTGTTGCTTGAGAAAAAGAAAAGTATAGGCTAGTAATACACAGCATGGACTAGTATTGATTACTAGGTAGTGAAGGACAAGTAAGTGTGTAGATCCCGTTGTTTGGACTTGTGACCTAATCTGAAGATTCTTAGCCCGTAATAGTAGCTGTGTAGAAAAATGGAAACGCTTATTTGAAAAATAATAAACTTAAGTAATTAGACTAAGTCAAATAAGCTAAGGAAGAGAATAGCCTAACTAAAAAAAATCAGTAAAGTAACAAACGTGACAGAAAAAGAAAATGAAAATCTTAAGAAAAAGATGAATAAAAATGAAATTCTTCCAAGGTAAGTTCAAAAAGAGAGGAAATTTTCTTATGTTGTTGTGCTTGGATAGCAAAATAGGAAATCTTCGTAGAATAGTTATATAAAAATCCAAGTACGATCAGAAAAGAAAAACGGAGTATGTGAATTTTTCCGTTTTACACCTTTACGTAACATAAGAAATCGAATTTGAAAAATTAGGTTTTTTCTAAATTTGAATTTAATGATGGAAGGTAGGGTTTTGGATGCGACAATTGAGTGAACTATTGTAACACCCCGAATTTTAGTTAATACTAAAATTCACTAATTACAGGATAAATAAACTCAGATGTGGGAATTGGGGGTAACGGGCTGCGTTATTGCGTTCGTCTCGGAAAAATACGCGAAATAGAGTCCGAGTTTTCGAGAATCGGAGTCCGTATGGCCCGGTTATGGCCCAAAGAAGTTTGCAGAAAATTTAAAGCTAAAAACAGATTTAGGAATTTAAATTTAGATTTTAAATTAGAACCAGCGGGGCCAGGCGGGAAGATTCCCGCCCTAAGCATGTCGACAGGGCTGTCGACAGGCCTGTCGACAGGGGTGTCGACTTGCCTGTCGACTTGCCTGTCGACACAGCGTCTCGAGCCAGAAGTTTGGGTGCACCAGATCTGGTTTTCTGGCTAGGGCTAGGCTTGGTTCTAGAGATTTCCTAAATCTAACGGACCTAATTTAATCTAGGGTTAATCTAAGGGCCTAAAACACTCTCTTAATCTATAAATACACCCTAAACCTACCTTAATCCATACTAAAAATAGAAATGAAGGCCTCATGCCGCCAAATTAAATCCTAGAAGGAGTCTCCATTAATCTAAGAAGGAAGTTTCAAGCTAATCCCTCTCAAATCATTCTCTAATCATCACCATCTTCATATTTAGCAACTAATTCCACTTCATAAGTGGATTAATTTTGGGTTTGGTGAGTTTCTATCACTTTAACATCAATTGTTAAAGTAAGTAGATTGGGTGTAATGAGACTTATGGTCTTAAATGCGGATTAGTGAGTTTGAATCATTTATAATGATATGTTACTCTATGTTGTTCTATGTTTATGCATGTTTGATAAGTTGGTTTATGCATGCTTAATAAGTTGATTTATGCATGTTTAACAAGTTGGTTTTTGCATGTTTAACAAGTGGGTTTATGCATATTTAATGAGTGGAATTATGCATGTTTAACAAAGTGAGTTATGCAAGTTAAGTATATGTTTAAATGCAAGTTTAATGTGATATGCAAGTTATGCATGCTTATGCAAGTATATGGATGCTTATGCAAGTCATGTATATGTTTAAATGCAAGATTTATGTGATATGCAAGTTATGCATGCTTATGCGAGTATATGAATGCTTATGCAAGATATGTATATGCTTAAATAACATGATATGCAAGTTATGCATGTTTATGCAAGTATGTGAATACTTATGCAAGTATGTGGATGCTTATGCAAGTATGTGAATGCTTATGCAAGTTATGTGTATGCTTAAATGCATGTTTAACATGTTATGCAAGTTATGAGAATGCCTATATGCAAGTTCAACATGTTATGCAAGATATGTGTATGATAATATGCAAGCTCATATGCAACATGTTATGCAAATCATGTGTATGATAATATGCAAGTTTGGGTAAAATGTAGTTGGGTTAATATGTGCTCATATATGCAAGTTGACATCCTCTTAACCCATGACAAAGTTATATGCTAAACCCATGATATTTGTGATGGATCTTCCCCTTTTATTTTGTCATGAAATGAGAACGATTTACGTGGGGAACGATGGGGTTGGTAAATATGTTAATAAATGAATGATTGGGTATGATTAAGCATACCATAAAAATAAATTACCATAAGTGGGAATTTACCTATTGAGTTAGGTCTACCCCATGGGAATTTACCTATTGAGTTAGGTCTACCCATGTTATGGAAAACTTGATATTAATTAGGGATAATTAATATGGGGGTGATTAATTAGGTGTAATTAATCGACTAAGACACGAGGTTGGACTCATTTGTAGTGTAAAACTGCCCGGACCCGACCGGCTTAACCAGTTGCTACAAATGTCAGCCCAATGTGAGAGGTCTTAGCCACAAATTAAATACGTGATTAAAGTAAAGACACGAGGTTAGGCTCTGTTATGACGTAAGACTGCCCGGACTCTACCGGCTTAACCAGGCGGTCATAACAGCCAGTCTAATGTGGGAGGTCTTTATGGGAGATCACGATCTTAATTAATTAAGAAACACTTAACCATATTAGCATGTAGTGGGACATGAGGGGTTAAGTGGGTGCCTTGGGTGGCATGTGGAAATTTAGTGGTTGCCTTGGGTGGCATGTGGAATCTAGTGGGTTGCCTTGGGTGGCAATAGAAAATACGATTAGAATACTTAACCAAGTGGAACATGTAATTAAACATGATTAAAGGGTTAAGTGGGATACACTAGATATGTGACAAGCTTAGGTGGGTAGCTTGTGAGGGCCCATTTCAACCAATATCCCAAACGTATCTTTGTGGGCTCGACCCATGTCGAGTGACGGGACACGCATATTGGGCTTGATTATAAGAGGCCAAAACGGGTTAGCGGTGGCAACGCAAGTCCAACGGGTTTCATATGCGTGTGTGGGCCCGGGCTGGTAGATAAGTCGTTGTTGCATCGTGTAGATATAAAGCCGTGCACCGTTAGTATTGGGTAGCCACTTTAGGGGAGTGATACACCCCCACTGTGGGACCAGCACAGGTATCTACGGTAGGGAGCCGATCGCTTGGGAAGTAGTGGGTACACCTAATAAAGATAGGGGCAGACGGCACCTATGTAGGGGTACACGAAACTACTGGGTAAGAATTACTAAGTACACCTAGTGGAGATAGGGGCAGACGGCACCTATGTAGTGGGCTAGGAGTACACGAAACTACTGGGAAATTTTCTAAGTCCTTGGAAGGGATCAACCTTTAAGTAGGAATGACTGGTGTGGTGCAGTTGGTAATTATCCTTGGGTGGGTAGATGCGTCCTGACGGTTATCTTAGTTTATCCTAAGACTACCAAGCTGCTTAGTGTAGCCATTCATCCCCAGATATTACCGTAGGTCAAGTTTATGTCTTCTCTGGTTACTTTAATGATTGTATTGTTAAAGTTATAGGACTCACTCAGACTTATGTCTGACCCCGTTGTTTTTATCTTTTTCCCAACCCTCAGGTCCTACGGTGGATCCTAGCGGTAGTAGAGCTTGATCGGATTGCTGTTCCAGTCTTTAGGAGCTTGGGTAGATGTAAAGCTCCAGTTATCCAGTTATCTTTTCTTTTGTTATGGCTATTGTATGAGAGAGTGGGATTATGTACTTCTTTATTTTGATGGATATTGTACTTGACTTTTATCGTGGTTTTATGATGTAACCAGACATGTTTATTTCTGCTGTTGTGAGATGATATTTTAAAATTTCAAGTACTAATTATATCTGTCTTGTTGTAATTTTTCTGTTCTATATTCACTAAAATACTCCACCGATGCTATGGCATACCCTTAGTGAGTGACCATAGCGGGCGTGGGGTGTTACACGTGGTATCAGAGCAAAGGTTACCGGAACAGATAAAATTTTTTAGAAAACTATTTTTCTAAAACATTTTTGGAAAAGATATTTTCAAAAACATGTCTTTTAAGAGAAAAGTTTTTGAAAGAAAAGCATAATCCCCAATAGCCATATCTATATCCTTCGAATTCTCCGTTTTGAATCTTTCCTTTTTCGTTTCAGCATGGCCGAGAATCTTAATCTTCCGGAGGGTGTGACGGTACCAGTATAGTATAGGAGATTGATGGAGGCTAGGGCCACCACTACGGGTCCAGCAAATGTTCCTCCACCAACCGTAGCACCCGATCTTCCTCCTCCCCCTCCTCCTCGCACGGATACTTTTGCTAAGACTTGCAAGGAATTTAAAGCTATGGGAGGGAAACCTTTTCAAGGATCTGAAACTTTTGTGGAGGCTAGAGATTGGCTTAAGGAGGTGGAAGAGTTGATAGATATCTTTGAGATGGAAGAAGGAAAGAAAGTCAAGTTGGCTGCTTGGTTAATGAAGGGAGAGGCCTCATTCTGGTGGGAGGTCACTAATGGAGAACGCCCCGTTGACTCTTGGGCAGATTTTAGGCAAAGATTTGTGGCAAAGTTTCTCTCAAGGGCGGAGGAAAACTTGTATATGGAAAGATTCTTGACTCTAAAGCAAGGAAATCTCTCGGTGAAGGAATATGTTAACAAGTTTAATCAATTGGCAAGGTTTGGCCTAGACATGGTGAATACACCGGAGAAGAAGGCTTTGAGGTTCGTGAAAGGCTTGAATGAACCGATACATGGGTTGGCTATGACTCATATCCCTATGGGGGCCACCTTTGAGAAGCTAGTTGACATGGCACTCATGTATGAGGAAGAGAAGGGTCCTAATGCTAATAAGGCACCCGAGAAGAAGGGAGATCAAAAGAGACCTCAGCAACAACAACAAAGCAAAGGTGGGAAACGCAACGGTGGCAAGGGCAAGAAGAAGAAGTGTTTCAATTGTGGGACACCTGGCCACCTAAGCAAGGATTGTCGCAAAAAGAAGAAGACTGACTGCTTCCACTGTGGCGAAGCAGGGCATTTAGTGAAGGATTGCCCTAAGAAAGGGCAAAGGGCGGGATCTACCTCAGGAGGACAGGTGTAAGCTCTTATGGCACCGAGTCAGGCTAGGGGGCAAGTACAGGCTCTCGCGGTTCCACCAATTCAGGAGAGAGGTAGAACTATCTCCGTCGAAAGTCTGGTTTTTCTATTTGATCATCCTGTCCGTACATTATTTGATTCAGGCGCATCACATTCGTTTATCTCATCATCATTAGTTGAGTCACTGCACTTAGACACCAGTCTGGTAGATGATCCCTTGGTTGTTTCAAACCCAATTGGGGGCTCCACTTATTTTTCCATGATATGTTTGGGTTTGAAGATTTCTATACTTAGCATTGAGTTTAGATGTGATGCTTTTGTATTGGGCTTCACGGGCTATGGGTTGATTTTGGGCATGGACTGGTTATCCAGTAATGGTGCCGTTCTTGACTGCGAAAGGAGAGTTGTTAGGCTCATGACCCGCTTGGGTAACACTCTCGAGATTTCTTGTAATCCCCGGGACTCTGTTATGCTAAGTTATCTTGAATCGCTTGACGCTTCGGTCGAGAGTTTGCAATCTGTTAGAGTGGTCCGGGAATATCCGGATGTGTTTGAGGAGGTGAAGGGCTTACCTCCGAAGCGGGAGATTGACTTCCGAATATATCTGGTGGATAATGCTAAACCGGTATCTTTACCAGTGCGCCACATGGCTCCTCGTGAGAGGAGGGAACTCCATAAGCAAGTAGGGGAGTTGCTTGAGAAGGGGTTCATAAGACGGAGCATATCGGAGTGGGGTGCTCCAGTAGTATTTGCTACGAAGGCGGATGGGTCCCTCAGACTTTGTGTAGACTATAGAGAACTCAACAAGCTCACAAAGAAGAATAGACACCCATTGCCGAGGATTGATGATCTTTTCGATCAGTTGGTTGGCGCTTCAGTATTTTCTCAGTTGGACTTAGCCACGAGGTTTCATCAGTTGAGGGTGGCTGAGGATAGCATAGACAAGACTGCCTTTAGAACTCCGGATGGTTTCTATGAGTGGCTGGTGATGCCATTTGGGTTGACGAACGCCCCTGCATACTTTGTTGATTTGATGAGTAGGGTATTCAGGGAGTTCCTTAATAAATTTTTGGTGGTCTTTGTGGATGATATCTTAGTATTTTCTAAGAGTGAAGAAGAGCATGCCCTACATCTTGGGGAGGTGTTGAAGACTCTTCGAGCACATAGCCTTAAGGCTAAATTCTCTAAATGTCACTTCTGGAGGAAGGAAGTACGATTCTTGGGGCACGTGGTCTCCAAGGAAGGGATAGCTGTGGATCCCGCGAAGGTAGTATCAATTCAGGATTGGAAGGTTCCGAAGAATGCTACCGAAGTAAGAAGTTTCTTGGGGTTGGCGGGTTATTATAGGAAGTTTATTAAAGACTTCGCGAAGATATCAGCCCCATTAACCCGCTTAACAAAGAAGAATCTTGTTTTCACATGGGACGTAGATTGTGATGATGCGTTCCGACGGTTAAAGAGAGCTTTAACCACGGCTCCAGTTTTAGTGTTGCCAGATGGGAGCAAGCCATTTGTTGTCTATACCGATGCCTGTGGGACAGGACTTGGCGCAGTCTTAATGCAAGAGGGAAGGGTAATAGCCTATGGTGGAAGGCAGTTGAGGGCACATGAGAAAAATTACCCTACCCATGATCTAGAACTGGCCGCTATTGTTTTTGCGCTTAAGATTTGGCGCCATTATCTTCTTGGTGAGAGATTCGAGTTGTTCACTGACCATAAATCATTGAAGTACTTGTTCTCTCAGAAGGATTTAAACTTAAGACAGCAAAGGTGGATGGAGTTCTTAGCATCCTATGACTTCGAGATATCGTATACCCCTGGCAAGGGTAACGTGGTGGCGGATGCCTTGAGCAGGAAGAGGTTGTCCTTGAGTCCATTGTTCGTGGAACGACAAAGCTTGGAATTTATCTCGATGTTTGATTTCAGACCTTCCGTTGACTATGTACACGGTTTGCTAGCTTCTTTGGAAGTTAGACCTACTCTTTTGGGGCGGATTGGAGAAGCACAGAGGGGCGACCCACAGTTGGTTGAGTTAGTAGAGAAGCTCATAAGGGGGGAGTCGTCCAGCCATTTGAGTAGGTACACCCTAGACGATAGGGGGTGCTTGCGTAGAGACGGTAGACTTTGTGTACCGCAAGACGAGGGTTTGAGGAAGGCTATTCTTGATGACGCACACCGTTCTAGGATGACCATTCATCCCGGTGGGGATAAGATGTACCAAGACATGAAGAGGGTTTTCTTCTGGGCCGGTATGAAGAAAGATGTGGCCGAGTATGTCGCTCGATGTTTGGTGTGCCAGCAAGTGAAGGCGGAGCAAAGGAAACCAGGTGGGTTGCTTCGCCCATTGGAGGTTCCGCAATGGAAGTGGGATAGCATCTCGATGGATTTTGTTGATGGGTTACCCAGGTCAAGGAAGGGTAATACAGGAATTTGGGTGGTGGTAGACAGACTTACTAAGAGCGCCCATTTCATACCTCTGCGGTCAAGGAATTTGGGTAATACAGGAATTGTTGATGGGTTGATTTTTGAGGGTATGTCTTTTAACTTCTCCTTTATCGTTTGTCTAGTAAGTCCCCACTGCTATCCCACTTCCTTGACCGCAGAGGTATGAAATGGGCGCTTTTAGTAAGTCTGTCTACCACAACCCAAATTCCCGTATTACCCTTTCTCGATCTGGGTAACCCGTCAATAAAATCCATCGAGACGCTATCCCACTTCCATTGCGGAACTTCCAATGGGTGAAGCAACCCACCTGGTTTCTTTTGCTCCGCTTTCACCTGTTGGCACACCAAGCATCGAGCGACATACTCGGCCACATCTTTCTTCATACCGGCCCAGAAGAAAACCCGCTTCATGTCTTGGTACATCTTGTCCCCACCGGGATGAATGGTCATCCTAGAACGGTGTGCATCATCAAGAATAGCCTTCCTCAAACCCTCGTCTTGCGGTACACAAAGTCTACCGTCTCTACGCAAGCACCCCCTATCGTCTAGGGTGTACCTACTCAAATGGCTGGACGACTCCCCCCTTATGAGCTTCTCTACCAACTCAACCAACTGTGGGTCGTCCCTCTGTGCTTCTCCAATCCGCCCCAAAAGAGTAGGTCTGACCTCCAAGGATGCTAGCAAACCGGGTATATAGTCAATGGAAGGTCTGAAATCAAACATCGAGATGAATTCCAAGCTTCGTTGTTCCACGAACAATGGACTCAAGGACAACCTTTTCATGCTCAAGGCGTCCGCCACCACGTTACCCTTGCCAGGGGTATACGCTATCTCGAAATCATAGGATGCTAAGAACTCCATACACCTTTGCTGTCTCAAATTCAAATCCTTCTGAGAAAACAAGTACTTCAATGATTTGTGGTCAGTGAACAATTCGAATCTCTCACCAAGAAGATAATGGCGCCAAATCTTAAGCGCAAAAACAATAGCGGCCAACTCTAAATCATGGGTAGGGTAATTTTTCTCATGTGCCCTCAACTGCCTTCCACCATAGGCTATTACCCTTCCCTCTTGCATTAAGACTGCGCCCAGTCCTGTCCCACAAGCATCGGTATAGACAACAAATGGCTTACTCCCATCTGGCAACACTAAAACTGGAGCAGTGGTTAAAGCTCTCTTTAACCGTCGGAACGCATCATCACAATCTACGTCCCATGTGAAAACAAGATTCTTCTTCGTTAAGCGGGTTAATGGGGCTGACATCTTCGCGAAGTCTTTGATAAACTTCCTATAGTAGCCCGCCAACCCTAAGAAACTTCTTACTTCGGTAGCATTCTTCGGAACCTTCCAATCTTGAATTGATACTACCTTCGCGGGATCCACAGCTATCCCTTCCTTGGAGACCACGTGCCCCAAGAACCGCACTTCCTTCCTCCAGAAGTGACATTTAGAGAATTTAGCCTTAAGGCTATGTGCTCGAAGAGTCTCCAACACTTCCCTAAGATGTAGGGCATGCTCTTCTTCACTCTTAGAAAATACTAAGATATCATCCACAAAGACCACCACGAACTTATTAAGGAACTCCCTGAACACCCTACTCATCAAATCAACAAAGTATGCAGGGGCGTTCGTCAACCCAAATGGCATCACCAGCCACTCATAAAAACCATCCGGAGTCCTAAAGGCAGTCTTGTCTATGCTATCCTCAGCCACCCTCAACTGATGAAACCCCGTGGCTAAGTCCAACTGAGAAAATACTGAAGCGCCAAACAATTGATCGAAAAGATCATCAATCCTCGGCAATGGGTGTCTATTCTTCTTTGTGAGCTTGTTGAGTTCTCTATAGTCTACACAAAGTCTGAGGGACCCATCCGCCTTCGTAGCAAAAACTACCGGAGCACCCCACTCCGATATACTTCGTCTTATGAACCCCTTCTCAAGCAACTCCCCTACTTGCTTATGGAGTTCCCTCCTCTCACGAGGAGCCATGTGGCGCACTGGTAAAGATACAGGTTTAGCATTATCCACCAGATATATTCGGAAGTCAATCTCCCGCTTCGGAGGTAAGCCCTTCACCTCCTCAAACACATCCGAGTATTCCCGGACCACTCTAACAGATTGCAAACTCTCGACCGAAGCGTCAAGCGACTCAAGATAACTTAGCATAACAGATTCCATGGGATTACAAGAGATCTCGAGAGTGTTACCCAAGCGGGTCATGAGCCTAACAACTCTCCTTTCGCAATCAAGAACGGCACCATTACTGGATAACCAGTCCATGCCCAAAATCAACCCATAGCCCGTGAAGCCCAAAACAAAAGTATCACATCTAAACTCAATGCTAAGTATAGAAATCTTCAAACCCAAACATATCATGGACAAATAAGTGGAGCCCCCAATTGGGTTTGAAACAACCAAGGGATCATCTACTAGACTGGTGTCTAAGTGCAGTGACTTAACTAATGATGATGAGATAAACGAATGCGATGCGCCAAAATCAAACAATGTACGGATAGGATGATCAAATAGAAAAACCAGACTTTCAACGGAAATAGTTCTACCTCTTTCCTGAATCGGTGGAACCGCGAGAGCCTGTACTTGCCCCCTAGCCTGACCCGGTGCCATAAGAGCTCGCACCTGTCCTCCTGAGGTAGATCCCGTCCTTTGCCCCTTCTTGGGGCAATCCTTCACTAGATGCCCTGCTTCGCCACAGTGATAGCAGCCAGTCTTCTTCTTCTTTCGACAATCTTTGCTTATGTGGCCTGGTATCCCGCAATTGAAGCACTTCTTCTTCCCTTTGCCACCGTTGCCTTTCCCACCTTTGTTTTGCTGTTGTTGCTGAGGTCTCTTTTGATCTCCCTTCTTCTCGGGTGCCTTATTAGCATTGGGACCCTTCTCTTCTTCATGCATGAGTGCCATGTCAACTAGCTTCTCAAAGGTGGCCCCCATAGGGATATGAGTCATAGCCAATCCATGCATCGGTTCATTCAAGCCTTTCACGAACCTTAAAGCCTTCTTCTCCGGTGTATTCACCATGTCTAGGCCAAACCTTGCCAATTGATTAAACTTGTTGACATATTCCTTCACTGAGAGATTTCCTTTCTTTAGAGTCAAGAATCTTTCCATATACAAGTTTTCCTCCGCCCTTGAGAGAAACTTTGCCACAAATCTTTGACTAAAATCCACCCAAGAGTCAACGGGGCGTTCTCCATTAGTGACCTCCCACCAAAATGAGGCCTCCCCCTTCATTAACCAAGCAGCTAACTTGACCTTCTTTCCTTCTTCCATCTCAAAGATATCTATCAACTCTTCCACCTCCTTAAGCCAATCTCTAGCCTCCACAAAAGTTTTTGATCCTTGAAAAGGTTTCCCTCCCATAGCTTTAAATTCCTTGCAAGTCTTAGCAAAAGTATCCGTGCGAGGAGGAGGAGGGGGAGGAGGAAGATCGGGTGCCACGGTTGGTGGAGGAACATTTGCTGGACCCGCGGTGGCGGCCCTAGCCTCCATCAATCTCCTATACCATACTGGTATCGTCACACCCTCCGGAAAGTTAATATCCTCAGCCATGCTGAAACGAAAAAGGAAAGATTCAAAACGGAGAATTCGAAAGATAAAGATATGGCTATTGGGGATTATGCTTTTCTTTCAAAAACTTTTCTCTTTAAAAACATGTTTTTGAAAATATCTCTTCCAAAAATGTTTTTAGAAAAATAGTTTTCTAAAAATTTTTATCTGTTCCGGTAACCTTTTCTCTGATACCACGTGTAACACCCCACTCCCGCTATGATCACTCGCTAAGGGAATGCCATAACATCGGTGGAGTATTTTAAGTGAATATAGAATAGAAAAATTACAGCAAGACAGATATAAGTAATACTTGAAAATTTAAAACATCATTTCATTGCAGCGGAAAGTAAAACATGTTTAGTTACATCACAAAACCATAATAAGAGTCAAGTACAAAATACCCATCCTGATAAATAAAAATACATAATCCCAATACATGAACTGATAGCCATAAAAGAAAAGGATAAGCTGATCTCTACATCTAGGGTCCAAGCTCCAAGAGAGTAATAAAAGCAGCCTGATCAAAGCCCACTCGTGCTGGGCCCACTCTGAGAACCTGAGGGTTGGGAAAAAAGATAAAAACAACGGGGTCAGACATAAGTTTGAGCGAGTCCTATAACTTTAACAATACAATCATTAAAGTAATTAGGGTATGATATAACTTGGTACGGTGTGACTGGGGATAAATGACTACACTCAGTAGCCAATCAGACTTAGAATGAACTAAGATAACGATAAAGACGCATTTACCCACCCAAGGATAATTACTACACTGCACCACACCAGTCATTCCTACTTAAAGATTGATTCCTCCCAAGGACTTAGAAAATTTACCCAGTAGTTTCGTGTACCCCTAGCTGACTACATAGGTGTCGTCTGCCCCTATCTCCACTAGGTGTACCCACTACTCCCAAGCGATCGGCTCCCTACCGTAGATACCCGTGCTGGCCCCACAATGGGGTGTATCACTCCCCAAAGTGGCAACCCGATACAACAAATGGTGCACGACTTATATCTACACGATGCAACAACGTCTTACCTACCAGCCCGGGTCTACACACGCATATGAAACCCGTTGGACTCGCGTTGCCACCGCTACCCCGTTTTGGCCTCTTATAGTCAAGCCCAATATGCGTGTCCCGTCCTCGACTTGAGTCGAGCCCACTAAGATACGTTTGGGATATTGGTTGAGATGGGCCCCCACAAGCTACCCACCTAAGCTTGTCATTTCTAGTGTATACCACTTAACCCTTTAATCATGTTTTAATTACATGTTCCACTTTGGTTAAGTATTCTAATCGTATTTTCTATTGCCACCCAAGGCAACCACTAGATTTCCACATGCCACCCAAGGCACCCACTTAACCCCTCATGTCCCTCTACATGCTAATATGGTTAAGTGTTTCTTAATTAATTAATTAAGATCATGACCTCATAAAGACCTCTCACATTAGACCACCTTTTATGACTGCTGGATATGCCGGTTGGGTCCGGGCAGACTTCCGTCATAACAAGGGTCTAACCTTGTGTCTTTACTTTAATCACGTATTTAATTTATGACTAAGACCTCTCACATTGGGCCAATCATTTGTAGCTGCTGGATTTGCCGGTCGGTTCCGGGCAGACTTCCGCTACAAAAGGGTCCAACCTCGTGTCTTAGTTGATTAATTACACCTAATTAATCACCCCCATAATTTGTATTAATTATCCCTAATTAATTACACATTTTTAAGAATATGGGTAGACCTAACTCAATAGGTAAATTCCCAATTCCATAGTATGGGTAGACCTAACTTAATAGGTAAATTCCCAACTCCATAATATGGGTAGACCTAACTAAATAGGTAAATTCCCAATTATGTCCATTCATTTTACGTTATGCTTAAGCATACCAACTTTACACATTTCTATTAACATGCATATTAACCCCATCGTTTCCCACGTAATTCGCTCTCATGACATGGCATATAAATGGGAAGATTCATCATAAATGTAATGGGTTCAACTTAGCACAACATTGGCATTTACATGGGTTTAAAAGGTGTCAACTTGCATCATAACATTAAACCCCACTAGCACCAATCATTAACCCAAACTTGCATATGAACTTGCATATAAACTTGCATATGAACATGCATAACATGTCATATCATAAAGGCAAACTTGCATATGTTATGCATATCATAAAAAGAGACAAACTTGCATATGAACTTGCATATAAACTTGCATATGAACTTGCATAACATGTCATATCATAAAGGCAAACTTGCATATGTTATGCATATCATAAAAAGAGACAAACTTGCATATGAACTTGCATATAAACTTGCATATGAACTTGCATAACATGTCATATCATAAAGGCAAACTTGCATATGTTATGCATATCATAAAAAGAGACAAACTTGCATATGAACTTGCATATAAACTTGCATATGAACTTGCATAACATGTCATATCATAAAAAGAGACAAACTTGCATATGAACTTATAACATATGACAACCACAACATGCATAGATCCTCATTTACATCCATAGCCTCCTAATATCCTATCCTAATTAGTTTAGCAATTGCTTGCTAAAGGCATAGGAACTCACAAATAACTAATTAGCACTCCAATGAGGAAGCTTAAGTTGCTAGAGTGGATTAGAACTTGCTTAGAGTTGATTTGAGATGCTAACTTCCTCTCAACTTTGGTGGAGGCTCCTTCTAGTTTTAATTTGACGGCATGAGGCCCTTGAATCTATTTTTAGTATGAATTAGGGTAGGCTTAGGGTGTATTTATAGATTAGGTAAGTGTTTTAGGCCATTAGATTAACCCTAAATTAGATTAGGACCATCAGATCCCGGAAGCTTCCAGAAAACAGCCCCAAAGCACAGCCAAACCCTAAAATGGTGCACCAGGTTAAACTGGCCGAGCACCCCCTGTCGACACCCAAGTCGACAGGGCTGTCGACTTGGTCCTAGCCAAGTCGACTGCCCAGTCGACAGGGCTGTCGACTTGGGTAGCTAGGCGGGAATTTTCCCTCCTGCGCCCAATGGCCCCAATTTCGAAATTTGAACCTGAATTTTAAATCTGTTTTTAACTTTGAATTTTCTGCAAACTTCATTGGGCCATAACTGGGCCATACGGACTCCGATTTACAAAATTTCGGACTCTATTTCGCGTATTTTTCCGAGACGAACGCAATGATGCAGTCTGTTTCCCCCAATTCTCACATCTGAGATTATTTATTTTGTAATTAGTGAATTTTAGCATTAACTGAAATTCGGGGTGTTACAAGTATGGTTAGGTTAAGTCAACATGAAATACCAGACAATACTTAACCAATTTGACATGATATATGGGTGGATTAAGTCAACGTGAACCGCTAGATAATACTTAACCAATTTGACATGATATATGGGTGGGTTAAGTCAACATGAACTAATAGAGAACACTTAACCAATTTGGCATGGTACGTAGGTTGAATTGAATACGTGATTGTGGGTTAAGTCAACTTGGACACATGGGCAAACTTAACCAATATAACAGTATCAAAGCAAGGAAAAGTGGAGAATGATGAGATTAAATAATAGATAAACTTATCCTATGGATAAGAAATGACTTAAGATGTAATACAAGACTCGAAGGGTGGGACGACTTATACCATGAAATAAGTTAATCTAAGCTGGAAATGTGGGAAAACACCCGTGCGCTATCATTTGACAAAAAGAACTTAAGTCATGCTTGAATTCATTGGTAAACCTTAGTTAAAAGGAACTAAGTAACAAGCCTTAGTTAAAGAGAACTAAGTAACAGAAACTAAGTATCAAACCATAGTTAAGAGAACCAAGTAATAAACCTTAGTTAAGAGGACTAAGTTGTAAACTTTAGTTAACAAAACGAACGATTAAGAGAACTAAGTAATAAACCTTAGTTAAGAGGACTAAGTAGTAAACCTTATTAAGAAAGCTAACGATTCAGAAAACTAAGTAGTAAAACTTAGTTAAGAGAACTAAGTAGTAAACCTTAGTCAAGAAAGCCAAATAGAACACGAGATGGAGCTTCCGGGAATCGTGTTCTAGAAGACCTTTTAAGGCTTTGTATCTTAGATTTTGGAGGTACATGGGAAGAGCATCTTCCATTGGTGGAGTTCGCATATAATAACAGCTTTCAGTCCAGTATTGGTATGGCTCCTTTCGAAGCTCTCTATGGAAGGCCTTGTCGATCACCTACGTGTTGGTGGGAATCTACGGATAAGATCTTGCTTGGGCCCGATATGGTTAGGGAGACTTCTGAGAAGATTGACTTGATTCGAAGAAGGATGAAAGCAGCGCAGGATAGGCAAAAATCTTATGCGGACAAGAGAAGGATGGATCTTGAGTTTGAGGTGGGGATATGGTTTTTGTTAAGGTATCTCCGTTGAGAAATGTTGTTCGCTTCGGATCCGTTGGGAAGTTAGCACCAAGGTTTGTTGGGCCGTTTCCTATTAAGGAAAGGATTGGACGGATGGCATATAGAGTGGAGTTGCCTGACAGACTTAGTGGTGTCCATGATGTATTCCATGTGTCCCATTTGAGGAAGTGCTTACATGAGACCGCAGAGGTGGTAGAGCCGAGCTTGCTTAGAGATGTAGAGGTAGAGCGTGATGCGATTATTCGACGAGCCCCTACTCGCATCCTTGGGTCAGAGACTAGGAAGTTGAGAAATAGAGAGGTTCAACTAGTCAAAGTGCAATGGGGAGAAGATGAGAGCAACGCAACTTGGGAGACGGAAGCGAAGATGCGTTCATTGTACCCATTTCTTTTTGAGGGTATGTCTTTACTTTCTCCTTTATCGCTTGTCTAGTACTTATCTTATCTTTGGTATGTCCTCTCGTTAGTACCTTTGACATTTAGATAGGGCAAACCTATGGTTGAAACATGTGTTTGAGACATGTTATGGTTGATGGATGCAAGTGGATGCAAGTGTTTGCTAGTGGTTGCTCGTGGATGCATATACACACACTCTAGGCACTAGATCGGCTCAGTCACTTCATATTGCATATTGCATAAAATTGTGTGTAGGAAAATATATTTATGGATGTATAATGGTTGTGTTATCACATGGATGATGCATTTTGGTGAATGATTGTGCACTCATGTAGATATTGTATGTGTCGATAGGGTTCTCTCGCATACATAATGGATGCATGGCACTATCATGGTTTGCATATGTTCATACATTAGATAGGGAACATATACACACACTTTTTGCATATGCTCATACATCATTAGAAACTGTTTAAGGATAATGGATGCCTGTGGTTGATGATTTGAGTAGATGGTTGTTTGGATGGTAGGATATGCATTCTCCTTAGCTTAGAGATTTCGGGGACGAAATCCTTTAAGGAGGGGAGAATGTAACACCCCGAATTTTAGTTAATACTAAAATTCACTAATTACAGGATAAATAAACTCAGATGTGGGAATTGGGGGTAACGGGCTGCGTTATTGCGTTCGTCTCGGAAAAATACGCGAAATAGAGTCCGAGTTTTCGAGAATCGGAGTCCGTATGGCCCGGTTATGGCCCAATGAAGTTTGCAGAAAATTTAAAGCTAAAAACAGATTTAGGAATTTAAATTTAGATTTTAAATTAGAACCAGCGGGGCCAGGCGGGAAGATTCCCGCCCTAAGCATGTCGACAGGGCTGTCGACAGGGGTGTCGACTTGCCTGTCGACTTGCCTGTCGACACGGCGTCTCGAGCCAGAAGTTTGGGTGCACCAGATCTGGTTTTCTGGCTAGGGCTGGGCTTGGTTCTAGAGATTTCCTAAATCTAACGGACCTAATTTAATCTAGGGTTAATCTAAGGGCCTAAAACACTCTCTTAATCTATAAATACACCCTAAACCTACCTTAATCCATACTAAAAATAGAAATGAAGGCCTCATGCCGCCAAATTAAATCCTAGAAGGAGTCTCCATTAATCTAAGAAGGAAGTTTCAAGCTAATCCCTCTCAAATCATTCTCTAATCATCACCATCTTCATATTTAGCAACTAATTCCACTTCATAAGTGGATTAATTTTGGGTTTGGTGAGTTTCTATCACTTTAACATCAATTGTTAAAGTAAGTAGATTGGGTGTAATGAGACTTATGGTCTTAAATGCGGATTAGTGAGTTTGAATCATTTATAATGATATGTTACTCTATGTTGTTCTATGTTTATGCATGTTTGATAAGTTGGTTTATGCATGCTTAATAAGTTGATTTATGCATGTTTAACAAGTTGTTTTATGCATGTTTAACAAGTGGGTTTATGCATATTTAATGAGTGGAATTATGCATGTTTAACAAAGTGAGTTATGCAAGTTAAGTATATGTTTAAATGCAAGTTTAATGTGATATGCAAGTTATGCATGCTTATGCAAGTATATGGATGCTTATGCAAGTCATGTATATGTTTAAATGCAAGATTTATGTGATATGCAAGTTATGCATGCTTATGCGAGTATATGAATGCTTATGCAAGATATGTATATGCTTAAATAACATGATATGCAAGTTATGCATGTTTATGCAAGTATGTGAATACTTATGCAAGTATGTGGATGCTTATGCAAGTATGTGAATGCTTATGCAAGTTATGTGTATGCTTAAATGCATGTTTAACATGTTATGCAAGTTATGAGAATGCCTATATGCAAGTTCAACATGTTATGCAAGATATGTGTATGATAATATGCAAGCTCATATGCAACATGTTATGCAAATCATGTGTATGATAATATGCAAGTTTGGGTAAAATGTAGTTGGGTTAATATGTGCTCATATATGCAAGTTGACATCCTCTTAACCCATGACAAAGTTATATGCTAAACCCATGATATTTGTGATGGATCTTCCCCTTTTATTTTGTCATGAAATGAGAACGATTTACGTGGGGAACGATGAGGTTGGTAAATATGTTAATAAATGAATGATTGGGTATGATTAAGCATACCATAAAAATAAATTACCATAAGTGGGAATTTACCTATTGAGTTAGGTCTACCCCATGGGAATTTACCTATTGAGTTAGGTCTACCCATGTTATGGAAAACTTGATATTAGTTAGGGATAATTAATATGGGGGTGATTAATTAGGTGTAATTAATCGACTAAGACACGAGGTTGGACTCATTTGTAGTGTAAAACTGCCCGGACCCGACCGGGTTAACCAGTTGCTACAAATGTCAGCCCAATGTGAGAGGTCTTAGCCACAAATTAAATACGTGATTAAAGTAAAGACATGAGGTTAGGCTCTGTTATGACGTAAGACTGCCCGGACTCTACCGGCTTAACCAGGTGGTCATAACAGCCAGTCTAATGTGGGAGGTCTTTATGGGAGATCACGATCTTAATTAATTAAGAAACACTTAACCATATTAGCATGTAGTGGGACATGAGGGGTTAAGTGGGTGCCTTGGGTGGCATGTGGAAATTTAGTGGTTGCCTTGGGTGGCATGTGGAATCTAGTGGGTTGCCTTGGGTGGCAATAGAAAATACGATTAGAATACTTAACCAAGTGGAACATGTAATTAAACATGATTAAAGGGTTAAGTGGGATACACTAGATATGTGACAAGCTTAGGTGGGTAGCTTGTGAGGGCCCATTTCAACCAATATCCCAAACGTATCTTTGTGGGCTCGACCCATGTCGAGTGACGGGACACGCATATTGGGCTTGATTATAAGAGGCCAAAACGGGTTAGCGGTGGCAACGCAAGTCCAACGGGTTTCATATGCGTGTGTGGGCCCGGGCTGGTAGATAAGCCGTTGTTGCATCGTGTAGATATAAAGCCGTGCACTGTTAGTATTGGGTAGCCACTTTAGGGGAGTGATACACCCCACTGTGGGACCAGCACGGGTATCTACGGTAGGGAGCCGATCGCTTGGGAAGTAGTGGGTACACCTAATAAAGATAGGGGCAGACGGCACCTATGTAGGGGTACACGAAACTACTGGGTAAGAATTACTAAGTACACCTAGTGGAGATAGGGGCAGACGGCACCTATGTAGTGGGCTAGGAGTACACGAAACTACTGGGGAAATTTTCTAAGTCCTTGGAAGGGATCAACCTTTAAGTAGGAATGACTGGTGTGGTGCAGTTAGTAATTATCCTTGGGTGGGTAGATGCGTCCTGACGGTTATCTCAGTTTATCCTAAGACTACCAAGCTGCTTAGTGTAGCCATTCATCCCCAGATATTACCGTAGGTCAAGTTTATGTCTTCTCTGGTTACTTTAATGATTGTATTGTTAAAGTTATAGGACTCACTCAGACTTATGTCTGACCCCGTTGTTTTTATCTTTTTCCCAACCCTCAGGTCCTACGGTGGATCCTAGCGGTAGTAGAGCTTGATCGGATTGCTGTTCCAGTCTTTAGGAGCTTGGGTAGATGTAAAGCTCCAGTTATCCAGTTATCTTTTCTTTTGTTATGGCTATTGTATGAGAGAGTGGGATTATGTACTTCTTTATTTTGATGGATACTGTACTTGACTTTTATCGTGGTTTTATGATGTAACCAGACATGTTTATTTCTGCTGTTGTGAGATGATATTTTAAAATTTCAAGTACTAATTATATCTGTCTTGTTGTAATTTTTCTGTTCTATATTCACTAAAATACTCCACCGATGCTGTGGCATACCCTTAGTGAGTGACCATAGCGGGCGTGGGGTGTTACAACTATGCTCTTATTCTATAAGAGTATGGGAAAACTTGAATGAAAAAAATATTTTGATTTCTCAAAAATATTGCATTCATATAGAACTACAAGTATATTTAGGATGTGAGCATCATGCTTTGAAATAATTTTTTTAAAATTTGCATACATATAGGTGGATCCAAATTAGGCATACATACTTTACTATGATGTATCTCACTTTGCACATATGCACAATGTTTGCAACAATTGGATGCACACTTGATGGATGTATATTGCGAGGGATTATCTATTTTACTCTTATCGAATTTCGGGGCGAAATTCTTTAAAAGTGCGAGAATGTAACACCCCGCATTTTTAATCTAATTAAAAATGTTTATTTGCATAATGGTGATGTGCAGTTTAAATTAATACATACGTTGAAGAAATTATTAAGCCTAGAAGTTTGTATACGCACAAGAGAAATATATATATACATATACTAACAAATTAAATTATAAAATAAAGAATAAAATAAGGATTGCATGTAATAAATACATGCACTGAAAAAAATGTAGTGCATGTATTGAAAGAAAGGATTGATTGCATGCAATGTAAATATGTTGCATGCACTGATTGGAAAACATAATGCATTAACATTAAAAGAAAAATAAAAGAAAAAGATTCATGCAATGGTTTAATTTAAGTATTGTAACTAATATGAAAAAGAGAAGTAAGGAGAGAACAATAATTATCATCGTTCTAAGACTTATTAACAAAAGACTTTGTAGCTCAGTTGGTTAAGGCATTGGATTTGTAACATAGAGGTCAGAAGTTCGAACTCCAACGGCAGCATAATGTTTATCTTTGTTTTAGAGAGGACCAACTGAACCTGCAAATATATGTACGTATACAAATTCAAAATTTGATAGGATAAGAATGTACATATAAGGAAATAAAGAAAATAAATGTATATACATATGAGAATATATATATATATATATATATATGTATATATATATTTGAGAATATATATATATATATATATGCAGAAATATATGTATACAAAAGATAAATTTCAAGATAAGGCTACAGTCAATGAAATATGGCAAGAATCAATAACGGTGCAATATCGTTTGAATTTTGAAAATAAAACGAAACTTGTGCGTATATATATACGCGTAAAATGGTCATTAGAGGAATTGTATACATATAAGAATATTTCATGTGAATGAAACAGTTAAATAAATTCCAGAAATTTAAAAGTTCGAAATTTAAATTTCTACGCCAAAACAGCTTGTAGGACCCAATGCTGACTCAGCGCTGCATGTACGATAAGGTCTTGAGCACCTATATAAACACCCCTAGGCCTTGCTTTCTCTCCACACCAAGTCATTGTAACTATATGCTGCAGAATTCTCTCCTTCTTCTTCTATAATGGATCTAAACAAATCTTCTTCTCCACCAAATCTTAGATCCATCTTCTCTTCTCACATATCTATTCCTAAATTAAAAATAATTATATTTAGGAATTCAACTACCGCGAATAAAACAAAGGAGAGATTCAGATCTAAAGTACTGCACAAGAACAAAAAAGAGATTCAGATCTGTAATTCAGGCTACGCAAAAAAAAGGGGGAAAATCAATCAAAGATTAATCTAATCCATGAATTGAAGAAGAAAATCAAAGATCTATGAAGTGGAGCACAAAAAAACTGTGAGTGGAATTACAATAAACTAGTTGTAGAATAGTATTATTATCGTTCATCATTCCCCTATTATAAATTCAATTCAAGATTCATGTTATAATAATTGTTCTTTTATTCTCCTTCCCCTTTTTATTTTTGGATCTATGTTATCTCGAACCTAGACTAAATCTTATTATACATACGTACGATTGGAATATGGGAATATTCAACATAATCTATTTTATGCAATCGAGGAATGCAACCTGTAATTTGGGGATTGTGGCGTAACAATTATTATTGCAAATATTGGGGATGGTGGCATAACAATTATTATTGCAAATATTGGGAAATCATTGTGATATAGCTTGTAATTGGTAATTTTGGAGCGTAATCCATAATGAATCTTTGGATATGATTTGGGAACGTTAAAGGAGAAGTTAAAAGACATACCCTCAAAAAGGAATGGGTACAATGAACGCATCTTCGCTTCCGTCTCCCAAGTAGCGTTGCCTTCATCTTCTCCCCATTGTACTTTGACTAGTTGAACCTCTCGATTCCTCAATTTCCTAGTCTCTGACCCAAGGATGCGAGTAGGAGCTCGTCGAATAGTCGCATCACGCTCTACTTCCACTTCTCTAAGCAAGCTCGGCTCTACCACCTCTGCGGTCTCATGTAGGCACTTCCTTAAATGTGACACATGGAATACATCATGTACACCACTAAGTCTGTCGGACAACTCCACTCTATAGGCCATCTGTCCAATCCTTTCCTTAATAGGAAACGGTCCAACAAACCTTGGTGCTAACTTCCCAACAGATCCAAAGCGAACCACATTCCGTAACGGAGACACTTTGACAAAGACCATGTCCCCAACCTCAAACTCCAGATCCGTCCTCCTCTTGTCCGCATAAGATTTTTGCCTATCCTGCGCTGCTTTCATCCTTCTTCGAATCAAGTCAATCTTCTCAGAAGTCTCCCTAATCATATCAGGCCCAAGCAAGATCTTATCCGTAGATTCCCACCAACATGTAGGTGATCGACAAGGCCTTCCATAAAGAGATTCGAAAGGAGCCATACCAATACTGGACTGAAAGCTGTTATTATATGCGAGCTCCACCAACGGAAGATGCTCTTCCCATGTACCTCCAAAATCTAAGATAAAAAGCCTCAAAAGGTCTTCTAGGACACGGTTCACCCTCTCAGTCTGGCCGTCCGTCTAAGGATGATATGCGGTGCTCAGACATAATTGAGTCCCCACTGCTTCTTGCAAACTTTTCCAGAACTCGCTAGTGAAGATAGGATCTCGATCACTCACTATGCTAGAGGGTACCCCATGCAATCGAACTATCTCTCGAAGATATACTGAAGCTAGCCATGGAGCAGTCCTCTTGCTCTTCACAGGTATGAAATGGGCGCTTTTAGTAAGTCTGTCTACCACAACCCAAATTCCCGTATTACCCTTTCTCGATCTGGGTAACCCGTCAATAAAATCCATCGAGACGCTATCCCACTTCCATTGCGGAACTTCCAATGGGTGAAGCAACCCACCTGGTTTCTTTTGCTCCGCTTTCACCTGTTGGCACACCAAGCATCGAGCGACATACTCGGCCACATCTTTCTTCATACCGGCCCAGAAGAAAACCCGCTTCATGTCTTGGTACATCTTGTCCCCACCGGGATGAATGGTCATCCTAGAACGGTGTGCATCATCAAGAATAGCCTTCCTCAAACCCTCGTCTTGCGGTACACAAAGTCTACCGTCTCTACGCAAGCACCCCCTATCGTCTAGGGTGTACCTACTCAAATGGCTGGACGACTCCCCCCTTATGAGCTTCTCTACCAACTCAACCAACTGTGGGTCGTCCCTCTGTGCTTCTCCAATCCGCCCCAAAAGAGTAGGTCTGACCTCCAAGGATGCTAGCAAACCGGGTATATAGTCAATGGAAGGTCTGAAATCAAACATCGAGATGAATTCCAAGCTTCGTTGTTCCACGAACAATGGACTCAAGGACAACCTTTTCATGCTCAAGGCGTCCGCCACCACGTTACCCTTGCCAGGGGTATACGCTATCTCGAAATCATAGGATGCTAAGAACTCCATACACCTTTGCTGTCTCAAATTCAAATCCTTCTGAGAAAACAAGTACTTCAATGATTTGTGGTCAGTGAACAATTCGAATCTCTCACCAAGAAGATAATGGCGCCAAATCTTAAGCGCAAAAACAATAGCGGCCAACTCTAAATCATGGGTAGGGTAATTTTTCTCATGTGCCCTCAACTGCCTTCCACCATAGGCTATTACCCTTCCCTCTTGCATTAAGACTGCGCCCAGTCCTGTCCCACAAGCATCGGTATAGACAACAAATGGCTTACTCCCATCTGGCAACACTAAAACTGGAGCAGTGGTTAAAGCTCTCTTTAACCGTCAGAACGCATCATCACAATCTACGTCCCATGTGAAAACAAGATTCTTCTTCGTTAAGCGGGTTAATGGGGCTGATATCTTCACGAAGTCTTTGATAAACTTCCTATAGTAGCCCGCCAACCCTAAGAAACTTCTTACTTCGGTAGCATTCTTCGGAACCTTCCAATCTTGAATTGATACTACCTTCGCGGGATCCACAGCTATCCCTTCCTTGGAGACCACGTGCCCCAAGAACCGCACTTCCTTCCTCCAGAAGTGACATTTAGAGAATTTAGCCTTAAGGCTATGTGCTCGAAGAGTCTCCAACACTTCCCTAAGATGTAGGGCATGCTCTTCTTCACTCTTAGAAAATACTAAGATATCATCCACAAAGACCACCACGAACTTATTAAGGAACTCCCTGAACACCCTACTCATCAAATCAACAAAGTATGCAGGGGCGTTCGTCAACCCAAATGGCATCACCAGCCACTCATAAAAACCATCCGGAGTCCTAAAGGCAGTCTTGTCTATGCTATCCTCAGCCACCCTCAACTGATGAAACCCCGTGGCTAAGTCCAACTGAGAAAATACTGAAGCGCCAAACAATTGATCGAAAAGATCATCAATCCTCGGCAATGGGTGTCTATTCTTCTTTGTGAGCTTGTTGAGTTCTCTATAGTCTACACAAAGTCTGAGGGACCCATCCGCCTTCGTAGCAAAAACTACCGGAGCACCCCACTCCGATATACTTCGTCTTATGAACCCCTTCTCAAGCAACTCCCCTACTTGCTTATGGAGTTCCCTCCTCTCACGAGGAGCCATGTGGCGCACTGGTAAAGATACAGGTTTAGCATTATCCACCAGATATATTCGGAAGTCAATCTCCCGCTTCGGAGGTAAGCCCTTCACCTCCTCAAACACATCCGAGTATTCCCGGACCACTCTAACAGATTGCAAACTCTCGACCGAAGCGTCAAGCGACTCAAGATAACTTAGCATAACAGATTCCATGGGATTACAAGAGATCTCGAGAGTGTTACCCAAGCGGGTCATGAGCCTAACAACTCTCCTTTCGCAATCAAGAACGGCACCATTACTGGATAACCAGTCCATGCCCAAAATCAACCCATAGCCCGTGAAGCCCAAAACAAAAGTATCACATCTAAACTCAATGCTAAGTATAGAAATCTTCAAACCCAAACATATCATGGACAAATAAGTGGAGCCCCCAATTGGGTTTGAAACAACCAAGGGATCATCTACTAGACTGGTGTCTAAGTGCAGTGACTTAACTAATGATGATGAGATAAACGAATGCGATGCGCCAAAATCAAACAATGTACGGATAGGATGATCAAATAGAAAAACCAGACTTTCAACGGAAATAGTTCTACCTCTTTCCTGAATCGGTGGAACCGCGAGAGCCTGTACTTGCCCCCTAGCCTGACCCGGTGCCATAAGAGCTCGCACCTGTCCTCCTGAGGTAGATCCCGTCCTTTGCCCCTTCTTGGGGCAATCCTTCACTAGATGCCCTGCTTCGCCACAGTGATAGCAGCCAGTCTTCTTCTTCTTTCGACAATCTTTGCTTATGTGGCCTGGTATCCCGCAATTGAAGCACTTCTTCTTCCCCTTGCCACCGTTGCCTTTCCCACCTTTGTTTTGCTGTTGTTGCTGAGGTCTCTTTTGATCTCCCTTCTTCTCGGGTGCCTTATTAGCATTGGGACCCTTCTCTTCTTCATGCATGAGTGCCATGTCAACTAGCTTCTCAAAGGTGGCCCCCATAGGGATATGAGTCATAGCCAATCCATGCATCGGTTCATTCAAGCCTTTCACGAACCTTAAAGCCTTCTTCTCCGGTGTATTCACCATGTCTAGGCCAAACCTTGCCAATTGATTAAACTTGTTGACATATTCCTTCACTGAGAGATTTCCTTTCTTTAGAGTCAAGAATCTTTCCATATACAAGTTTTCCTCCGCCCTTGAGAGAAACTTTGCCACAAATCTTTGCCTAAAATCCGCCCAAGAGTCAACGGGGCGTTCTCCATTAGTGACCTCCCACCAAAATGAGGCCTCCCCCTTCATTAACCAAGCAGCTAACTTGACCTTCTTTCCTTCTTCCATCTCAAAGATATCTATCAACTCTTCCACCTCCTTAAGCCAATCTCTAGCCTCCACAAAAGTTTTTGATCCTTGAAAAGGTTTCCCTCCCATAGCTTTAAATTCCTTGCAAGTCTTAGCAAAAGTATCCGTGCGAGGAGGAGGATGGGGAGGAGGAAGATCGGGTGCCACGGTTGGTGGAGGAACATTTGCTGGACCCGCGGTGGCGGCCCTAGCCTCCATCAATCTCCTATACCATACTGGTATCGTCACACCCTCCGGAAAGTTAATATCCTCTGCCATGCTGAAACGAAAAAGGAAAGATTCAAAACGGAGAATTCGAAAGATAAAGATATGGCTATTGGGGATTATGCTTTTCTTTCAAAAACTTTTCTCTTTAAAAACATGTTTTTGAAAATATCTCTTCCAAAAATGTTTTTAGAAAAATAGTTTTCTAAAAATTTTTATCTGTTCCAGTAACCTTTTCTCTGATACCACGTGTAACACCCCACTCCCGCTATGATCACTCGCTAAGGGAATGCCATAACATCGGTGGAGTATTTTAAGTGAATATAGAATAGAAAAATTACAGCAAGACAGATATAAGTAATACTTGAAAATTTAAAACATCATTTCATTGCAGCGGAAAGTAAAACATGTTTGGTTACATCACAAAACCATAATAAGAGTCAAGTACAAAATACCCACCCTGATAAATAAAAATACATAATCCCAATACATGAACTGATAGCCATAAAAGAAAAGGATAAGCTGATCTCTACATCTAGGGTCCAAGCTCCAAGAGAGTAATAAAAGCAGCCTGATCAAAGCCCACTCGTGCTGGGCCCACTCTGAGAACCTGAGGGTTGGGAAAAAAGATAAAAACAACGGGGTCAGACATAAGTTTGAGCGAGTCCTATAACTTTAACAATACAATCATTAAAGTAATTAGGGTATGATATAACTTGGTACGGTGTGACTGGGGATAAATGACTACACTCAGTAGCCAATCAGACTTAGAATGAACTAAGATAACGATAAAGACGCATTTACCCACCCAAGGATAATTACTACACTGCACCACACCAGTCATTCCTACTTAAAGATTGATCCCTCCCAAGGACTTAGAAAATTTACCCAGTAGTTTCGTGTACCCCTAGCTGACTACATAGGTGTCGTCTGCCCCTATCTCCACTAGGTGTACCCACTACTCCCAAGCGATCGGCTCCCTACCGTAGATACCCGTGCTGGCCCCACAATGGGGTGTATCACTCCCCAAAGTGGCAACCCGATACAACAAATGGTGCACGACTTATATCTACACGATGCAACAACGTCTTACCTACCAGCCCGGGTCTACACACGCATATGAAACCCGTTGGACTCGCGTTGCCACCGCTACCCCGTTTTGGCCTCTTATAGTCAAGCCCAATATGCGTGTCCCGTCCTCGACTTGAGTCGAGCCCACTAAGATACGTTTGGGATATTGGTTGAGATGGGCCCCCACAAGCTACCCACCTAAGCTTGTCATTTCTAGTGTATACCACTTAACCCTTTAATCATGTTTTAATTACATGTTCCACTTTGGTTAAGTATTCTAATCGTATTTTCTATTGCCACCCAAGGCAACCACTAGATTTCCACATGCCACCCAAGGCACCCACTTAACCCCTCATGTCCCTCTACATGCTAATATGGTTAAGTGTTTCTTAATTAATTAATTAAGATCATGACCTCATAAAGACCTCTCACATTAGACCACCTTTTATGACTGCTGGATATGCCGGTTGGGTCCGGGCAGACTTCCGTCATAACAAGGGTCTAACCTTGTGTCTTTACTTTAATCACGTATTTAATTTATGACTAAGACCTCTCATATTGGGCCAATCATTTGTAGCTGCTGGATTTGCCGGTCGGTTCCGGGCAGACTTCCGCTACAAAAGGGTCCAACCTCGTGTCTTAGTTGATTAATTACACCTAATTAATCACCCCCATAATTTGTATTAATTATCCCTAATTAATTACACATTTTTAAGAATATGGGTAGACCTAACTCAATAGGTAAATTCCCAATTCCATAGTATGGGTAGACCTAACTTAATAGGTAAATTCCCAACTCCATAATATGGGTAGACCTAACTAAATAGGTAAATTCCCAATTATGTCCATTCATTTTACGTTATGCTTAAGCATACCAACTTTACACATTTCTATTAACATGCATATTAACCCCATCGTTTCCCACGTAATTCGCTCTTATGACATGACATATAAATGGGAAGATTCATCATAAATGTAATGGGTTCAACTTAGCACAACATTGGCATTTACATGGGTTTAAAAGGTGTCAACTTGCATCATAACATTAAACCCCACTAGCACCAATCATTAACCCAAACTTGCATATGAACTTGCATATAAACTTGCATATGAACATGCATAACATGTCATATCATAAAGGCAAACTTGCATATGTTATGCATATCATAAAAAGAGACAAACTTGCATATGAACTTGCATATAAACTTGCATATGAACTTGCATAACATGTCATATCATAAAGGCAAACTTGCATATGTTATGCATATCATAAAAAGAGACAAACTTGCATATGAACTTGCATATAAACTTGCATATGAACTTGCATAACATGTCATATCATAAAGGCAAACTTGCATATGTTATGCATATCATAAAAAGAGACAAACTTGCATATGAACTTGCATATAAACTTGCATATGAACTTGCATAACATGTCATATCATAAAAAGAGACAAACTTGCATATGAACTTATAACATATGACAACCACAACATGCATAGATCCTCATTTACATCCATAGCCTCCTAATATCCTATCCTAATTAGTTTAGCAATTGCTTGCTAAAGGCATAGGAACTCACAAATAACTAATTAGCACTCCAATGAGGAAGCTTAAGTTGCTAGAGTGGATTAGAACTTGCTTAGAGTTGATTTGAGATGCTAACTTCCTCTCAACTTTGGTGGAGGCTCCTTCTAGTTTTAATTTGACGGCATGAGGCCCTTGAATCTATTTTTAGTATGAATTAGGGTAGGCTTAGGGTGTATTTATAGATTAGGTAAGTGTTTTAGGCCATTAGATTAACCCTAAATTAGATTAGGACCATCAGATCCCGGAAGCTTCCAGAAAACAGCCCCAAAGCACAGCCAAACCCTAAAATGGTGCACCAGGTTAAACTGGCCGAGCACCCCCTGTCGACACCCAAGTCGACAGGGCTGTCGACTTGGTCCTAGCCAAGTCGACTGCCCAGTCGACAGGGCTGTCGACTTGGGTAGCTAGGCGGGAATTTTCCCTCCTGCGCCCAATGGCCCCAATTTCGAAATTTGAACCTGAATTTTAAATCTGTTTTTAACTTTGAATTTTCTGCAAACTTCATTGGGCCATAACTGGGCCATACGGACTCCGATTTACAAAATTTCGGACTCTATTTCGCGTATTTTTCCGAGACGAACGCAATGACGCAGTCTGTTTCCCCCAATTCTCACATCTGAGATTATTTATTTTGTAATTAGTGAATTTTAGCATTAACTGAAATTCGGGGTGTTACAAGTATGGTTAGGTTAAGTCAACATGAAATACCAGACAATACTTAACCAATTTGACATGATATATGGGTGGATTAAGTCAACGTGAACCGCTAGATAATACTTAACCAATTTGACATGATATATGGGTGGGTTAAGTCAACATGAACTAATAGAGAACACTTAACCAATTTGGCATGGTACGTAGGTTGAATTGAATACGTGATTGTGGGTTAAGTCAACTTGGACACATGGGCAAACTTAACCAATATAACAGTATCAAAGCAAGGAAAAGTGGAGAATGATGAGATTAAATAATAGATAAACTTATCCTACGGATAAGAAATGACTTAAGATGTAATACAAGACTCGAAGGGTGGGACGACTTATACCATGAAATAAGTTAATCTAAGCTGGAAATGTGGGAAAACACCCGTGCGCTATCATTTGACAAAAAGAACTTAAGTCATGCTTGAATTCATTGGTAAACCTTAGTTAAAAGGAACTAAGTAACAAGCCTTAGTTAAAGAGAACTAAGTAACAGAAACTAAGTATCAAACCATAGTTAAGAGAACCAAGTAATAAACCTTAGTTAAGAGGACTAAGTTGTAAACTTTAGTTAACAAAACGAACGATTAAGAGAACTAAGTAATAAACCTTAGTTAAGAGGACTAAGTAGTAAACCTTATTAAGAAAGCTAACGATTCAGAAAACTAAGTAGTAAAACTTAGTTAAGAGAACTAAGTAGTAAACCTTAGTCAAGAAAGCCAAATAGAACACGAGATGGAGCGAACGTCCGTCTGATCATGAAGAAGGCTCCAACGATCTGGGTTACGAAGCGTGCGGCTTCGAGGGGACGAGAGGGTACTCCTGGTATCCCTCTGCGAGGTTGCAGATGATCCTCCTAGGCTCACAGAGGTTAAGGTCTGCGTTAGAAGAACCAAGAGTATGCCTTGGTTGCAATATAAGGCAACCTAAAGACTAGAATGGACCAGCGTGAGGCCGCGATATCTAGATTAGCCCTGTGATAGCATGTCGTCGTCTACCTACCATCTTGAGTCAACCAAGTACGCGAAGCGGAAAGGCGGAGAACCCCAACAGACCTTATACTTGCTATCTAGCTATGGGTGAGGTTTGGCCAATAGGTTCATGGGGGCATAGGGGGACTGCGTATAGTTCTCATTCTTGATTTTCTTGGGTGCCTTTCATTAGTTGAGGGAGGTGTCAAGTAGGACCATAACCACACACAGATATAAACAGACTTTAGCATCTGCATCGGGAGATAACTTAAAGCTCCCGACCGAGTTTCGTGTTTCTTGATTAGCCCAGCCATGGGACTCGGGCGGCACATATAGAGGACATGTGCAACTAGACATCGATAACGATTCATGACACGTACGTGGGGAAAGTCTAGGATCATATATCGCTCTGGGTAGTGTGTCCTAGACTAGGGGGCATCGTTCGATAGGTAACATAATCCCTAGTTGGACCTAGGTCGCGTAAACCCTGAATCCGAGAAGCGTTCAATAGGTAGCATAAACCCCAGTGGCCTTGGGTAGCGTAAACCCTGGTTGAATCTAGGAAGTAAACCTTAGATTAGATCTAGATGATACACGGAATCTAGCAAGATCGAGAGTGGCAGTCCAAACGATTTCGAGAATGCTGGCACCACATTAAAGTAGTATAGATTTACATGATGAAGCTCGTACGACGTACGACAAGGGACTGTATATATACATGGAAAAGATTAGACGAGTTAGAGGTATCTACATATACGTTGTATTAGGTTAACCTACTAGTGGGACATGAGTATAGCCTAGAGAGCTAATATCGCGAATAACCTAATAAGCAAGAAAATATAAGTGAACGGTATACGTAGGATTATACAGAAGTTTATTCTAAGTCCAGTCACCACAACTTATGTTCTGACCCCCTTCTCATTACATACTTACAGGTTAGGTTCATGACAGAGATGGTATAGCTTGGGATACTGGTTAGACAGTATGATATATAAGGTAAAACTATTTTTGGAATATATTATATTTTAATTCCTACCGCTGTGAGATTCTTTACTAGTTCCGACATGTTTCTTTATCTCTATCTTTTTCTGCAGGATGCTAGAGCACCCAACTCGGATATCGATGGATTGAATTTTGAAAAGAATTCAATCTATTGGAATTCGGGTTGTCACAGCACATGTATCTTCATTTTTTGGTAAAGCACGTAAGAAACTAATATTATTGAGAATAAAAGATGGACAAACAGACTACACTTTTGAATGACAGGATCAAAAAAGTAAAGCAAACGGGCAAGAGTACCCTACACTCAGCGGGCTATGATCAACCAAAATCATGCCTCAATTAAACCAGGTCTCGTTACAGGCCTAGACGACCGCCTAGGACAATCCCTTATGAGAGACAACACGGAGATTACTTTTTTTAAAAGTCTTCTATATTATTTAATAGAATTCTACTTTTCTCTTAGCCTTTGCTTTGGCATTCTTACCCCCACATAGGACAACCAAGTAATATTTTGTTTATTGTTTCCCTAACGTTTTATCCCATCTTCGGCAACCTTTTGCTTTGATTTTCAACCCTACCTGGGGCATCTAAATGATGTATTTTTTTTTTTTTTTTTTTTACCGTTTTGGCATATTTTTCTCTAAACCTGTATCCCGTCTTACTAGGCAATCCACATGGTTGGATCCTCCATGAATTCAACGGACACTCCTACCGTAAACTCCCTCATATTTAGTTTTAGAGTCCTGATAAAAACCCTTTGAGAACATAACCAATTAGACAATAGCAACCGGGATGTTTTAAAATCACCAAAGTGGATACCAAGATTAAACATGAAATACATAGAACTAAAATGATAGATAACAAAGCACATGTTTCATGACTACAATAGGAAATATTTTTTATAGGTAATTTTAGCAGTAAACCGCACTTGACATTTCATTAGGAATGCATAAAACAAACAACCAATAATCAAATAATACGGTTCATCAATTGCATGGGCACAGCCATCCTCCTTGACCGTCTTCACCTGTATAAAAAAATAGTTGTTTGTGAAACATTAGTAGCTGCAAACCATAATCAATTAATGGAGTTTATCTTTGTAAACAGTAGTACATAAAATCATTTATAGTTGCAATCCATCAATAAAATAATGCATAGTATAGGAGGTCCTACTTAATTATATATAGATTGAAATTGAAGAGCCCACTGTCTTGATGTTCATACAACTCGTTAAATTACGAATATTTTGATATGTTAACTGTTAAGTGTCAAGATACCAACAAGAAGTACAAGGCATAAACCAAATTCACATGAAGAATTTAAATACAAATTACCTAGGTTTGCGAACTTCCTTGAGCAGACTTCAGCCAAAAATATCTATCTTCACGGGTAAACATGTAGATCTCTGATCAAGTAATAAGATAAGTAAGCATTATGAGTACATAATTGAATTACTTCTACGGTTCCACATCGCCAAGTACAAAGGAAAATGAAATTATCAAACCTGAAGTCAAAGAAATGCTATTTCTATTTCTTATGTTTTTTTTTTGTATAATGATTAGTTTAGAAAATCACATCTGCCAAGGTTAAAAAACTGAAACAATTGCCTAACTGAATAAAATACATGGATGAACTAAATTAAATCAAGAGATTTGTTCAACCTACTTGAATTATATTCAGAAGCAAGCCCTAATGCTGGGATAGAAGTCAGGCTTTCAACAAAATTAAAAACGTCAAAATTGTTCCAAGAGGATGGCTGACGAACTTCTTTGATTTCGTTACTTTGTAAATCATAAAAGAAATGAGAATAGCCCCATGAATATATGTTAGCTTTGCCACGTAGCAGAAGCCGATGATCGCCTAAACATCCCAGTGGGATACTACGTGGAAAATTTTCACCAGTAGTATAGACCTTTTTCCAATAGCTCTCATTGACAATGGAGTAGACATCGTCGTCATTGTCATCACGATGGTCAACAGCATTGCACACCACATTTTTCAGTACCCAAAGGTCGTATGCATCTCGGCTGGCTTTGGACATGGAACAGATTGCTAGAGAATCTCTGAACTGCATGATTTGACCAACCACCGTAACTGGGCATAAAATCCAAGCGAACTTCTCTTTCTCCAAGTCAAATGTAAGTATCAATTCGCAGTCTTTCTTTTTATCATTAGTAGGTTTCCAGTAGACGAACCCCTTCACAGTTATTCCATGAGCATAGGATATTTCATGGTCAAAACAGAGTTTACTGTATTTTCTGAAGTCAAGTTTTCTCCAAACAGGGTCAGTGCCAACAGTTACTATCTCCACCAACAGCTTTGAATTAGTAACACCTTCCCGAAATAAAGATAGTTGACTAGTAAAATAGGCAATCCTGACTGTCTTATAAACCCTAGATTCATTACAGTAACCAAAACCCCATGCAGCCGTCTCCAGAAGACCTCCAAGAATCCTACCTGGACTAGGAAGATGTTCGCATTTGTTTGTTGAAGGATTCAGCAAGTAACAATCATCTTTAAATTGTCCAATGGCAATATCATATGCATAGACAACACATAGGCCATTGCATGAACCTACAACCTCAAATTTTGTATTAGAATTAGTCAAGACGATATTTTTGTGAAGTGGTACCTCCTCCACAGTAGTTTCTGCTGAATCAAGTTCAGTGCTTCGAATCAATGAGATGCCACGTCCCTTGTTGAGTATGAGGGATGGACGAAGGCGGGCGGATTGTTCAAGATGAGAATCGATGAAACTGGGATCTTGTGTGATCAATGAGAAATTCTTCGATAAGCATTGCAGTTGAAAGACGGGTTTCACTGGCAATCTTGTGAATATGGCATTCATAATTTCTTCAGGCAGCACAATGCTTGTGTTTTCTGGATTATCAGTTGTCATTTTCATGTTCCCTTCAGTGGTTTTGGATGGATTTTCCATGAAAATCGACTTTCAACTAGAGAAGAAGTGAAGTATGAAACGAAAACATAAAGACTAGTATTTATAGTTGATTAGAATATAGGCATTCACGTTGAATGTCAGTTATGTTGTGTTTCGAAGCCACAGAGACTAACTTGGTCTTTTCCAAGGTGGCCAATGGCCATAGCATGAAGTCGGGCCCAACTTCCAAGGCAAGCATTAGCAATCCAATGTTATTTGAGTTCCAACTTCCAGGGCAATTCGCTATATATATTCCTATTTCTAAGCTGGAGTAATATCTCCGTTTTGGCTAATAGGCTTATATTAAATGCTTCCACGGTCCCCATAATTAAGGAAATGGATGTCTATTCACTCTTCATATCTCCAATTTGCTCAACAATAAGGCAGGAAAACTTGCATTTCGTAAGATATTAATAGAATAATCACAGCAAAACTTACATTAGGCTGAAAACAATAAGGCAGATCGTTTGATTACAAAATGTAAATCTAGTTTCTGTCTAACAGGTTTAGGAACAAGAGCTTGTTGAATGCTTGGTAAATTAAATTTTTATTTGGTTATTTTGGACATTTGTTCAACAAATACATAAAAATTAGTCGTCTCAATAAGCGTCATAGCTTTAAGCTGTCTTTTAACAAAATTCACAACTTTGGTAGATATATAGATTGTGTGAAACCAAACAGGGATATATTTGTATATTATGTACAGTTTTATATATTTTCTACTCACTAGGCTTAGTTGTTTTGACCACCTTCTTATTACAAATATCAGGATAGCATTAGGGAAGCAGGTCTTTAAGAGTGGATATATCAGCAATAATTAGGGGAAGCAAGTCTTTAAAAGTGGATATACCAGTAATTATAGTGAATTATTGTTGATATATCAGCAATTGTTCACTATAAATGTTGATTTGATTTGATTTTTTTTTTTAAATCACTAACCTGAATATTTACAATTTTTTAATTTTTTTTTTAATATACAGCAGCAGCGCATAAATTTTATGAAAAAACACGTAACTTCAAAAACAGGGACATGTTTTGTAATAAACTTTAGAGAAGGATGCAGCTTACATCAAACTTGAAAATAAAGATCCGCGTCTAATTTCCACTTTATAATATATATAAGTAAATATACTTTCGTTCTTTTACTTTAATCTCACATCATGGATATGGCTGTCAATGGATACCCGAAAAATCCGATATCCGTCCGCATCCGTATCCGAAAAGCGGATAAATATCCAATATCGAAAATAAAGATGCGGATATGGATATATAGATATCCGCATCCGAAAATTATTCGTACGTTTTTTTTAATAATATACTCAAAATTATATGTATTTCAGTACAATGAATCAGATTTATTTATTGCTTTAGTAAGTCAAAGGTTTATATTATATGTCGTAAATGCATATTAACTACTCAAATCTATTTAATTTCATCATATATGTTTATTTTTGACATTTTAGTGATCAATGGAATTAGAAAACGTTTATGTTAAACTATGAAATTTCCATTTATATTTCTTGATTTATCGATCGTTGGCGGATACGATAATTATTCGATATCCATCCGTATCCGCGGATATCAGATATTCGAAAATGATTTCAGATATGGATACGGATATAACATTATCCGTATCCGAAAATATCCGTTGACAACTCTAATCATGAAATATGTTATACCTGAAGCCTTAAAGTTTAGATGCAAAAAAAAAATCTATGTAATGGAAATGGATCTAACAATCTAAAATGAATAAAAATTTCTTTCTCCACTTTAGTGGTTTCCCATCTTTACATATTTTATAACAAACTATAGACTATGAATTACTAGAACTACAAAGTAAAATTTAGAGTAAATCTGGGGCTTGGCCTTAACAGTTGAATCTAGAAGGCAAAAGGATAATTTATTATGAGGTGTAAAAATTTGTCTGGAACATTTTTGTACAAAATTGGTTTGCTGTAAAATAGCTTTGTTCTTATAAACTGCATTGCATACTCAGCTTAGCAAATTCACCAAATTCAAATTCAACTTCATATATATGATAAGAAGTCTCAAAATTTGGACAAGCAGCACAAAGTATCTTCATTTTTCGGTAAAAAACATAAGAAGCTAACATTGCAACATGGGAATAAAAGATCGTTAAAAAAACCACGCTATTGACTATGACAGGATTAAAAAAGCTAAACAAACGGGCATAAAAACCCTACACTTCACCGGCTATGATCAACCAAAAAAACATGCCTCAATTAAACGTGTGTTATGTTATATAAAGTCTGTTGTATTCTTTAATAGAACTCTACTTTGGCTACGTAGAGGTGCATTTACTCTTTAGCCTTTGCTTTGACATTCTTTCCCCACGGCAACCAAGTAATGTTTTTTTTATTGTTTTCCCCTAACCTTCTATCCCATCTTCAGCAACCCTTTGCCTAGATTAAACATGAAAAGTGTTGATAATTATGATTAAGATTCGCTCCAAGACACGAAAGATTCGCTGTCTTTCAAGAATGTTTTCTCCTTTCTAAATCACAAATGGATTGATTGAAAACCTTCTTTCAGGATATAATGGAGATTATCTATGCAAGTTGTGATTACTTGCACAGATCAAAAGAAGCACTTAGAATTAATTTGATGATGTAGAAGATAGAGGAATTCGAGAAAGAGGATTAAGGCCCTATTCTTTGCACATAACGGAAGAAGAAATTCTTTGACGCGTCCGACGCGTCAAAGCGGATACAGGCCCAAAAAGGACCGTTTGCTCAACGCAAGAAATATGAGCTGTTAGCCCATAACGGATCCGTTTGGTTAATTAGGGGTAGTTAATCAAGTTTTAGTGTTAAATTTAGTGTTTTATAGATTTTAAAATTTAATAATTTGTGCATATGAGATCCGTTTGAGACGCGGTTTTTTGCGTTGCGATCGTGTCGAAGTGCTTTACGTAATGGAGTTAGTTTGAACTGAACTGGGGGAATTTATAATTTTTCTATTCTACTAAACACTCCTTTAACATTATCCGCTCAAATGGTCCGCTTAACGCGCCAAACGCATTCTCCGCTAACTCTCATTCTCCGCTGAAATACTCCGCTTTCGTTTGCAAAGAACACACCCTAAAAGTGAAGTCGTGATAAGGGAACGCTTTGTTATATAGGCGACGAAACATCCGTTCATCTGTAGGTGTGTCCGTTGGATTTAAGCGGTAGTGACCGTTGTCTAACGGTTATTTCCATTGGTTGTTGAATTCGAATTCAACAGCACATAAAATATACCGTTTCGGACGGGGCGCTGCCCCCTGGAACCCCGCGACCTGACCGGGCAGGTCGAACCCCGTTAGCGGGAGCGTTGCCGCCACACCCCCACCTAGAGGGGTTGCCACCCCCCTGGACCCCCCCCTCCGCAGGGGATCATATTCGACAAAGGTTTTGGAAAAAACTTTCAACATTCCCCACCTTTTTTCAAAACTTCACCTATAAACCAATATCTTAAGCATCACCACAGAAAATAGTACATATATGAATGTAGCTTACGGCTTTGAACTTTTATTTAGTGTAAACAACTAAAGTTTGTCAAGGTGCTATGGTGAACGTGTCTTGAACCAAGGACCCTTTTTATGACTTACCGGAGTCATCACACATGCTAATTTCATAGCAAAGTGCAATTCTTTGTTCCTATGCATTAATGGCCTTGCGTAATATCCCGATTTCATGAATGTTATAGAGACGGTCCAATCTCATAGAAAGCGGCATAACTTTCTCATTCATATAGGTGGGTTTTAACTAAAGTGATTCTGCGAGTCACTCCTTATAATTTAACCCATTAAGAATTTACATCATCCTCAATCTTGCAGAATTTATACACTAGATATTTTTCTTTTACAATGGGATCTTATTATTGTACTCTAATGTATCACCAATTTCATACTTCAAATTGTTTTACCCTTTGAACTTTGTCTGTTTTTCAAAACATAAGTAGGGTTCCTATTGAAGAATGAATTCACATAGACCTTAATCGCATTCCTATTGATGTTTTCGCAATCATCTCTCTAGCTAGTCCTTTCGTCAAAGGATCTGCTAAATTATTCTTTGATTCAACATAGTCGACTGTAATTACTCCTCGTTTGAGTAATTCTCTAATAAATTGATGTCGAAGGCTAAGATGTCTTTGTTTACCATTGTAAGTCTTTTGTGCCACTTTGTACAAAGTAGATTGACTATCGCAGTGTACTTTAATAGCTGGAGTAGGTTTCATCCAAATGGGAATATCTATCAATAGCTCTCTTAGCCATTCAGCCTCTTTACATGCACCTGCAAGTGCTATAAATTCTGCCAACATAGTTGAGTCAAAGATGCATGTTTGTTTTTTAGAACTCCATGATATGGCAGCCTCACCTATTGTGAATATCCATTCTGAAGTGGACTTAGAGTTAGATTCAATGTTGTTCCAACTTGCATCGCTGTAACCTTCAAGTACTGATGGTTCTCCTTTGAAAACCAAACCATGATTCATAGTCCATTTCAGATATCTTAGAACTCTTGATATTGCATTCGAATTTTCTCTTCCTGGATTACTAGTGAATCGACACAAGATTCCTACAGTATATGCTATATCTGGTCTAGTGCAGTGCATGACATACATAAGACTACCGATCACACTGGCATATTTCAACTGATCGCAACATCTACCAGTATTTTTCATTAATCTGACACTAGGATCGATGGGTGTTTTTGCAAAAGGGAGATCTAAGTGATTGTATTTCTTAAGAATACTTTCAATATAATGAGATTGTGTCAATAAGATTGACCCTTCTTTTCTCACTATTTTGATTCCTAAGATTACATTTGCTTCTCCCAAATCTTTCATGTTAAAATTAGATTCTAGAAACTTTTTAGTTTCTATTATACTTTCTATATTTGAACCAAATATTAGCATATCGTACACATACAAACAGACAATTACACATATTCCATCTTTGTATGTGGAGTATATACTCTTGTCTGCTTCATTCACTTTAAACCCTTTTGACAACATGACTTTATTAAATTTTTCATGCCATTGCATTGGAGCTTGTTTTAATCCGCAAAGAGATTTTAACAGTTTACAAACTTTCTTCTCTTGTCCGGATAAAACAAATCCCTCAGGTTGTTCCATATACACTTATACTTCCAAATCACCATTTAAAAATGCAGTTTTTACATCCATTTGATGAACAATTAAATTGTGAATTGAAACGAGTGATAATATCAGACGTATCGAAGATATTCTTGCTACTGAAGCATATGTATCAAAGTAATCAATACCATGACGCTGTTTATATCCTTTAGCAACCAACCTTGCTTTGTATTTATTAATTGAGCCATCGACATTTAATTTTCTTTTGAGAATCCATTTGCTTCCTATTGGTTTTGATCCAGGTGGTAGATCAACCAAAATCCAAGTTTGATTTGACAAGATAGAATTCATCTCATCTTTAATCGCATCTTTCCAAAAACTTGCATCACAACAAGTTACTGCATAAGTTTGTGGATCACCATAATTACTAAGAGTTATCTTAGTTTGGTTCATGATTTTATTTAAATCTCCTTCTACCAAATATGTCAAAAAATCTGGACCAAAATTCCTTTCAACCCTTTGTCTTTTGCTTTTGCGGGGTTCTATGTCCAAACTTGGTGAAGTCGATTCTTTATAAATCTCTTTAGCAGTACCATGAATTTTGGTATTATCTTCCGAAGAATATCTAAACATATACTCAAAAAATTCTGCATCGATTGATTCTATCATATCATTTGTTTCTAACTTCAGAAATATATATGCAGAACTATTTTGTGCATATCCAACAAAGACATATTTATATGTTTTGCTTCCTAACTTTGTCATTTCTGGGTGTGGTTTTCTTACATAAGCCAAACATCCCCATACTTTTAAACGACTAAGATTATGTTTTTGATTATACCATAATTCGTGGGGAGTTTTGCTAATTCTTTTCATAGCAACCCGGTTTAGGATATAACATGCACTTAAAAGTGCTTCTCCCCACCGATAATCAGATAAGCCAGAACTTAATAACATACAATTAACCATATTCATTAAAGTTCTATTTTTCCGTTCAACAATACCATTAGATTCTGGTGAATATGGTGGTGTAAATTCATGGACTATCCCATTAGATTCACAGAACTCTAAAAGTTCTATTGATTTATATTCACCACCTCTGTCGGATCTTAGTGCTTTAATTTTACGATTTAATTGATTTTCAACTATTGCCTTATATATAAGAAACTTGCTCAGAACTTCATCCTTACTTTTTAGTAAGTATATATAAGTATATTTTGAACAATCATCAATAAACGGTACAAAGTATTTGTTTCCTCCTCGTGAAACTTTACTATGTAAGTCTACAACATCAGTATGCACAAGTCCAAGCAATTCAGTTGTCCTACTTACTGATTTATGTGATTTGCAAGTTAATTTAACTTGCACACATATTTCACACTTATCAACATTCTCATTGTTGCATTTCAAAATAAGTCCTAGATTATGCATATTTCGAACAGAATTATAGTTAATATGGCCTAATCTACCATGCCATAAGGGTAAAGATTCAACAACATAAGCAGAAACTGATTTTATTAAATTCATTTTGAACATTCCATTACATGAGTACCCTTTTCCAATAAATACATTATTCTTGGACATAACAACACTGTCTGATTCAATGACTAACTTAAACCCTTTTTGTTGAGATGATCTCCAAAAATCAGATTCTTCGTCATTTCTGAAACATGAAATACATCGGCCAAAGTCAGAATTTTCCCTGAAGTAAACTTCAGAGTAATATTCCCAATACCAGCAACTTTGGCACGAACATCTTTACCCATTTTGACTTCTTTTACATCGTTGCATTCTTTATAAGTCTGAAACTGTGACTTGTCATTACAGATATGAATGGTTGCACCTGTGTCTAACCACCATCCATCATCAACTGTAACAGAGTTGGCTTCCTCTACATCAGCGACCAATTTATGTTCGTTTTCAGAATCAGCAACGATGTTAACCTGTTTATTCTTTTCTTTCTCATCTCTTATGCGAATTCTGCATTCTCGGGCATAATGACCAGGTTTCTTACAGTAAAAGCAATCACCTTTGGGCTTCTTGGATTTCTCCTGTTTATTCCCTTTGGAATTATTTTTTCTTTTCTTCCCATTACTATGATTCTTAGAGATTTCTCCCTGAACCACATTTGCTTTTTCTGTCTCCTGATCTTCTTTCTTATCTCTCTTACGAGATTCTTCCTCAATACATAAATGTCGTATAAGGGATTCCAGAGAGTGTGTTTTTTCCTCATGCATCGGTTTCTTTTTGTAGCCATTCCAAGTACTAGGCAATTTTGCAATTACAACTCCTACTTGAAATGCTTCAGGAAGTTCTATTTTTACATCCTTTAGTTTACTAACAATCAAATTTAATTCTGGGTTTGGGAAACAATATCAGCATCATCATTCATCTAATAATTAATATAATTACTTATTAGAAACTTCTAATTACTTGCCTCTTCAATGCGGTACTTGACATCCAGAGCCATCCAGAGAGCTTTTGCGCCATCTATAGTTCTATGTGCACTGTATACTGAATCTGAAAGTGCATTAAGAATGTTCCCTCAACAAAGAAAGTTTCATTCTTTCGCTTCTGCCTTAATTCCTTTAACTCCTTCTTTCGTTGTTCTGAATCTCCAGCCTTTTCTTCAGGAATTGGTTCTAAATCATCACTTATTATATGGTTCAGACCAATGGTAGTAAGAAAGAACAGAATTGTTTCCTGTCATCATGTAAAATTATTGCCATCAAATCTTTCAAGGCGGGTGAGATCCTGATTCATTATTTGGAGTGATTGCGCTGTAATTCTGCTAAGCGACGAATCTTGAACAGAAGACAATCTTGAAACTGTTGATAATTATGATTAAGATTCGCTCCAAGGCACGAAAAATTCGCTGTCTTTCAAGAATGTTTTCCCTTTCTAAATCACAATAGATTGATTGAAAACCTTCTTTCAGGATACAATGGAGATTATCTATGCAAGTTGTGATTACTTGCACAGATCAGAAGAAGCACTTAGAATTAATTTGATAATGTAGAAGATAGAGGAATTCGAGAAAGAGGATTAAAAGTGAAGTCGTGATGAGGGAACGCTCTGTTATATAGGTGACGAAACATCCGTTCATCTGCAGGTGCGTTCGTTGGATTTAAACGGTAGTGACCGTTGTCTAACGGTTATTTTCATTGGCTGTTAAATTCGAATTCAACAACACATAAAATATACCGTTTCGGACGGGGCGCTGCCCCTTGGACCCCCACGACCTGACCGGGCAGGTCGAACCCCGTTAGCGGGGGCGTTGCCCCTACACCCCCACCTAGGGGGTTGCCACCCCCCACCCCCGTAGAGGATCATATTCGACAAAGGTTTTGGAAAAAACTTTCAACAAAAAGTACATAACTAAAATGGTAGATAATAAAGCACATGTTTCGTGGCTACAATTAAAAGTATTTTTTATATGTAATTTTAGCAGCAAACCGCACTAGACTTTTTCATTAGGAATACCTAAACCAAACAACCAATTATCAAATATAGTTGATCATCAGTTGCATGGGCATGGGCACGGGCATAGGCACAACCATCCTTCTTGATCGTCTTCACCTGTATAAAAAATAAAGTTGGCTTTATCAAAAATTGTGTGTGAAACATTAACAGCTGCAAACCATATTCAAACAATGAAGTTTGTCTCTGTAAAAGGTAGCACATGAAATAATGCATAGTATAAGGGGTCCAAATTATATATTGAAATTGAACAATGCACTGTCTTGATGTTCATACAACTAGTCAAATTACTATTTAGAAATGTTAACTGTCAAGATACCAACAAGAAATACAAGACATAAACCAAATTCAAATGAAGATATTTAAATATAAATCACCTAGGTTTGCGAACGTCCTTGAACACCATTCTGCCAAAAACATTTATCTTCACAGGTAAACATGTAGATCTCTGGTTAAGCAATCAGATAAGTTCGCATTATAATTAAATACATTATTGAATTACTGCCACATCACTAAGTACAAAAGAAAACGAATGCATCAAACCTGAGGTCAAACAAATGCTATTTCCATTTCTAATATTTATTTGTATAATGATTAGTTTAGAAAATAACATCTGCCAAGTTTAGAAGTTGAATAGGTTTGTTTTAGCCTTGTTTGATAAAAAATACGCAGCTTGTCAGTTGTCATACTAACCTAATGTTGCATCAAATACAAAAATCTGAACCAACGTGTTGTTTTAGTGATCAAGTTGATGTATCGTTATCATGCTTAATTGAAGAAAAATATGTGGATGCACTACTTGAATTTTAGTTAGAAGCAAACCCTGATAGTGATATAGGAGTCAGGCTTTCCACAAAATTAAAAGGGGAAAAAATTGAGAAGGACAAAAAAATTTAATTTTTTTATCCAAAAGGACAGGCTGTTAAATAATTAATTTGAAGGACAAAAGCTTGGCCCATTTAATCGTTCAGCCAAAAAACACTTCCGTTTGTTCACTTAGAAAACACTCTCGTATTTCATTTTCAATCCGTTTTATTTTAGAAAAATTGATCATTCGTATTCTCGAAAAAGTAAAAATAATGTCTGCCGAAAACCCTGGGAATCTGATTGTTAAAGAAGCACAAACAAAATCGACACAAGTTGAATCTGAAGAAAATCAAACCGAAGTACGATGTGATCAACAGAAGGCGGAAGCCGAAACCCTAGAAATCGAAAAAATTATAGTCGAGCAAGAAGGACAGAGGAATCAGGAAGTGGAAGGTCAACAAAACACGTCTGGAAAGCCTAGAGAAACAGTAGAAGTTTCTACTGCACAAGAACCTCAAGATGATGAAACCCTACAACAGATGAAAGAAGAAATACTTCAAAAGAGAGAAAGAAGGAGCACAAAAAGGAACGATGGAAAAAATACTAAGAAAGATCAGAGGAGTACTAGAAAGAAGGTTGAAGAGGCTAAAAGTGGAGAAGCAAATTCGGTAATAATATACCATAAAAACTTATAGTTAGATTTGTTTTTAAAAATGATACCACATTGTTTTTAAAAATCTGATACCCGAATGCTTTGAAAATTGGTACATTACCTTCAGTATCAAACTGATACTACATAATTTGGAAAACTGATACTACAATTAAAAAAAATCAGAATTGTAGTATCATAAATGATAACACTTAGCCAGTGAGCTTTTATTTTGTAGTATAAAAACTGATGTCAGTGAGCTTTTATTTTGAAATATTATATTAAATTTTTTAATAGTATGTAATTCATTATGAAATATTGTATGAAAGCTGGTAGTTACGAATGTTAAAAACTGAAACTGTGTTGTAATTTGTATAAAACTAAGCTTTGAATATTGTGTTCGTATGATTTATATCTTAAATGTTGTAATATACTTTATCATGGTATCAGTCTTAAAAGCACACTAGTATCAGTGTTGATAATAAAATTTTGTTTGCATGAAAACTGGTATCTGTTTGGAAGCACATTAGTATCAGTTATGCTAATAAAATTTTGTTTATGTGAATGTGGTATCAGTTCTTCTAGTTAACTGGTATCAGTTATGCTAATAAAATTTTGTTTATGTGAATGTGGTATCAGTTCTTCCAGTTAACTGGTATCAGTTTTGATATTGAGATTTATGGTACAATTTTTGAATGCATTTTGTTATCAGTTCTGAATCCAAAATGGTATCAGTATTATTACTGAATTTCTATTTACATGAATATTGTGTCATTTTGTTATCTAAATAGTAATTTATCAGTTTTTAATAATGTTTCTATTTTACATTAGGACGATGATTTTGCTAATCCTCGGCCACGAGAAACAAATGATAGAACAACCGTAAAAGAAAAAACTGAATCTGCGTATAGATGTGGGTTGCAACCTTCTTATAAAATCATAAAGCTTGTGAATGAGAAAAAAGCATTAAGCAAAAAACAACTAGAACTACTGAAAAGATCACCATTCTTCAACCTTTTCAATGTTTTCTATGAAGGAAAAATAAATTTGAAGGAATGTAAGAAATATATGGAAAATTTGGATGCGATTTACAAGTGTTATTCAGTGGAAGGAGGAGCTTTTATCTTTGGCAAAGAAAAAATGACAGTAACGGCCAAAGATATTAGCTTACTTTTTGGGTTGCCGATGCTTGGAAATAATATAGAGCCTCCCAAAATGATGACTAGCAAAACAATTCCATTAGCTTGTAAAAATTATGTTTTATGGAATTTTGGATCATCGACATATATCACAAGACCTTTGATTGAAGCTAGAATAAAGAAGTAATAGATAAAGAGGATGAGTGCAAGATGGAAGACTTGCCTACTCTTCTTATCATGGACATTGTAGTTACTTTTTTCTTCCCTAATAATCAACAGAAATTGAGATGGGGACTTCTGCAGTACTTGTGTGATTTGGAAAAAATGAAAACAGTTTCTTGGCCGTTGACCATTGAAAAGAATTTCCATAAATTTGTTAAAAATTTCATTCATAATCCAAGGAATATGTCTGGATGTGCAATGCTTCCACTGGTAATTTATTTGTTTTTTATTTGATTTTTTCTAACATTTGTGAATTTAGCACAACTTTTATTAAAAAAAAATTGTTTTTTTTTACGAAGTATTGCATATGTGAAAAAATGAAGATAATAAAGCCACGATGCTCAGCTAGCGAGATATACCCAAGATTTGCTAGATGGGATCTACGAGCCATGAAGGAATATGTTACCCAAAAGTTCCTGAATGACATCAATGAAGGAGAGGTATATGTTTTTTTATTTCAGTTGTATCAGTTTTAGGATTATGGTAGTATCATTTCTTATGATTTCTTGTTTAAATAAAATTGTCAAGTCTTTATGTAATATCAGTTTTTCTAGGCTGGTAGTATCAGTTTTTTTGAGTTTTAGTTAAAATTTAATTTTGCATTTTCTTGGTATCAGTTATAGGAAACTGATAGTATCAGTTTTTTTAGTTCTGCTTAAAAATTATTTTTCCCAGTATACTAATATCAATTTTATTAGCCTGGTGGTATCAGTTTTTTTGAGTGCTAGCCTGGTGGTATCAATTTTACTAGCCTGGTGGTATCAATATTACTAGCCTGGTGGTATCAATTTTACTAGCTTGGTGGTATCAATTTTTCCAGTAGCATTGTATCAGTTTTATTAGGATGGTAGTATCTGTTTTTCTTTTTGTTAACTGAAATTTAATTTTTCACATTCTCGGTTTCATTCTGAAGTGTCGAGTGGTATTAGAACTTTAACATTCTTATTATCAAAACTGATATTATCAAAACAAATTTAAATTTTTAGGTTCATGAAATTTCAGACATACATCCACATGAACTGAAAAAATTGGAAACAGTAGATGAAATTTCTTCTAAATCAAAGGGAGCAAAAGAACGCCCAACAACAAAAAAAGAAAATGTCGAGAACACCAAACACAAATGGATTCTTTTGAGGATGATGTGACTATGAGAGTGTTGAAAATTCACATTAACAAAATTGAAGCTCAAAACAAGAAACTGAAAAAAGATTTGACAAATGAAAGATTTTTGAGAAGAGAAGCAGAAAAAAAGGTTGTTAGTTTGGAACAACAGTTGCAAGGAAGAAATCTAGATTTTGAACAAACGGAACTTCCGAAATCTGATTCGGAAGAGACTAAAAGTGATTCACATTCTCAACATAACGACGAAGAAGAAGGAAAAAACAACAATGAGAATGTTGAGAATGAAAATCAATGCAATATTCAAGTCGAGAAAGAGAAATGTGAACAAAATGAAAATTTTGAAACTGCAGAAAAAACAATTCCAGCTGAACAAAGCTCAGAAATCAGAAAAAATGTATCGGTTGAAGTCAGTCCGCCCAACTTCGACTTTGGTATCACACAAATTATTAAGGAAATACAAGAAGAAAGAAAATCAGCCGAGCAAGAAGGGAAAAAAATGCCATCAGAAGACGAACCGCCTTCATATGTAGATAGAATAAAAAAGAGAGAGAGGAAGAAGACAATAAGAAGAGATTCATTTGACTATCCTACAATTTCAAAAAAAAAAGGAAAAAAAAACAAGTATTGAAGCAGGAAAAAATAGGGAAGATCAGCCTACAGAAGAATCAGAAAAAGAAAAAAAGCAAGAGCAGCAGCATGAAGAAAAACAAAGTGAGAAAATGGAGAAAAATGTAGAGCAAGAATCAATTAGAATTGAAAAGCCACTAGCTATTTTGGAAGCATCATGGGCAGAATTGAATTTGTCACATTGCGACAGTGTTAAATATCTGAATAAAAAACAATAAGCCTTGGTTAAAGAAAAATTCTCTGTTGCAAAAGCAAGAAATTTGTAAGTACACATTTTTTCTATCGATATTACTAGAGATTTGTTCAAAACTTAACTATAATTTTCATTTCTACATAACAGGGATGTTATGATAAATGATGACACAATTTTAGGTGGTTGTGTCATAACGAAACGTATGCTTGTTAATGTTCTGGAAGGGAGCTTCACGGATGGACAGGTACCATATATATACTTGTTAGTATCTGTTTTCAATGCCTGCCAGTATCATTTTTTTTGAGTTATAGTAAATTTTATTTTTGCAGTTTCTTGATATCTGTTTTAATAGCCTGGCAGTATCAGTTTTTTTAATTTCTAGTTAAAAATTACTTTTAGTAAATTTTAACTAGTAAGCATCTCTGTTTTTGATACTGATCTTCTTGTACGTGCATTGTGTGCATGTTTGATTGTGCACGTGTTTATGTTGAAATGATGCACATTTATGTGTACACTCACAGACATAAATCTGTATCAGTTTTAACAAGGACTAAACCTGTATCGGTTTTAACATATCAGATTTCATAGACTGGTAGTATCAGTTTTTTTGATTACCCGTTAAAAATTATTTTTCCAGTATTGTGATATCAGATTTCATAGGCTGATTGTATCAGTTTGTTTTTATTTCTATTTAAAAATTATTTTACCAGTATCTTGATATCAGTTTTCATAGCCTGATAGTATCATATTTATTTCGCAATATCATATGACTTCTTATATACATATGTATGTGTATTACAGATTATCGACTGGTTTACAAGATACTGTGCTTTAACGGTAAACAATTACGCAATGCCAACGATGGGAACAGTAAGTAAAATTTCAAGTCACTTTTGTGCAATATTATTTCTTAAATTAGTAAATAACAAACAATATTTTTTATGAATAGAAAGCACTGGCTGACAAAATCGAATCACTTATAAAGGCAATAGCTCTTCCCATTTTAGAAAAGGCTGTGAAAGACGAGTTCACGGAGGTTATTTACTTTCCATTGCATTGTGAAAGTCACTGGACGCTAGTGACTTTAACATATGCAAATATGCAGTGGGCACATTTCGACTCCAATCGTCCTAGAAGATCAACCACGAACACTAATGCAAGTTTGAAAGCTGCACTAACATTGGTACGAAGTCACTACTTGTATATGTTTGAAACTACTGCTGCAGTTATGTCACTAACATATAACCTGCTATATATTTTACAGAGAGCTGTAGTTGAGGAATTACTGCCGCGGTTATGGCAACAACATAATGTTACAAATAAGCAGCTCGGCACATCTGAAATGGTTCAAGAAAAGTGCGCACAACAAGGCTGTGACACGTAATTCTTTACCATATATTAATTTTAATACCCAGAATGAATGAGTATTTATACATCTAACGACATGATTTCCTTTGTACAGGCTTGATTGTGCGATATATGTTATGATTTTCATAATATCAATGAACAGAAAAAAAATTCCTCTAAAGGTTGACCCGAAGAACATGCTGAAATGTAGAGTGCAGCTAGTGTATGAAATTTTGGCAAACAGTGGTTATTGTTGGGATTTAGCAAACTTTATGTCTAATCTTTCTTAGAAGGAAAAATGATTATAGTTGGTAGTTGAAATTGGTTGGTTGTTAGATATGTACATATGATGATATTTGTTTCAAAACTACTTGTTTTTAGCTATTGTAATGGATGTCAAATGTTGCAAATGTTCAACATTTCTTATGGGTATTTTTTTTTATATGATGATATGATTTTAATTTGAAATTGCTGCCATGTTACTAATGAGTTTTATGCTGTCAAAATGCATTGAATCATGTGTTGTGAACTGTTTTATGGTTGTATCTATGAAACTGATATCTCATTTTTTTTCCAAATTGACATACATATTTAAAAAAAAAACTGATACCAACATTAACACAAAACTGATACCTAAATAATATAATTTGAACAAAACATGATAAAATATGAAAAACTGATACCAGATTTGGTTCAAAACAGATACCCTACTGATGTTAAATATAATAATCCCAAACTGATACCAGCATGAATGCAACTGATACTAGAAAACTACTAACTATACCATAACTTATACCACCATGTGATTTGTTATATGCTCACCATGCACTTGGTCATGTGCTTAGTTATGTGTCCAGTTATATGCTTTGTTATGGCAAAGTCATGGGCTTGGTCATGGGCTTGGTCATGTGCTCTGTCACGTGCTCAATCCTGTCCTCATTCAGGTGCTCGGTAATGTACCAGGTCATGGGTTCGATCAAGTGTCCGATCATGGACTCAGTTATGGGCTCCGTCAAGGGCTTGGTTATGTTCACAATCATGTGCATGATCACATGCTCAGTCAACTGTCCGGTCATGGACTCGATTATGGGCTCGATCATACCATATTAATGTATACATAGTTTCAAAAAGAAATTTGATACCATATTAATGTATACATAATTTAATACCATGTTAAAATATACATAATTTCAGAAAGAAAGCTGACACTATATTATTAATGTGCTTCCAAAAGTAATACATTGACTGTGCTATTACAACATATAATAGCCCATGATTGGGAACACAACCATACCTCATAGGAATTCTTAAACCAAGTACATACCTATCGCACATAAAATATATCTTATAGAAAAACCTAATCAAGTAACTATGGCTTTAAAATTCATATACCAACCTATTTTTATATCAAAAGGACGCCTTAATCATGTAAATAAAGTCACAGTCAAAAAATGATACTAGATTTCGTTCAAAACTGATACTAGGTGATTTGACAAAAATATACCATATTCACATAAACAAATCTCACGACCAAAACTGATATCAGTTAGCTTGAAAGTCTGATACCACATTTGTTTAAACATAATCACAGTACCAAAACTGATACCATTTGTTAGCCTACTTTGTGAACTAGGCAACACAAAGTCAAGAAACCAGACATTGAAGAGCATTTTTAATTAGAAGACTTCGGTTCGGATTGGAGAAGACACTACAATCTATATTGGATAGCAGCAGCTGTTCGGGTCGGGTCAGAGCAACATATCGGTTCGGGTCGGATAGAGTCCTCTGTTCGGATCGGTGAACTGCTGCTGAGGAAATTGGTAAGGTATATCTAATCGGATCGGAGGGCAACATGATTTCAATTGGATCGGAAAGCCACCTGTTTGCCACGAAAATGGATTGGAGCGGAGTAGATTAGAGAAGAGGAGAGCGTTGCATCCAAGCCAGTCCGGGTCAGATCAGATATCCCGATCCGAACCCCTTATCTGTGCGTCTCCGACCAGAGCCCATGTTCCATATTATTCTCCTGCAAAAGCGCCTGGATATCCGGACCAGCTATGACCAGTTCTTACCCATAACGTCCGTTCCTTTGATGCGTTGTCAACATAATAGTTCATCCGAACCCGAAGATAGTGGGATGGACGACGTGTGGCCCCGACCCGGATCAAGTTTCAAGCAAATTCGCACCTATAAATACCCCGTCTGGAGACAAAGAGAAGGATCTTCTTTTTTAGGCACTTTGAGAATTCAACTACCTCCATAACCCGAACTCCATTACTCCCGGAGAATCCAAATCTTCTTTCATTATTTGTTTTATTCTATTGAGTGAATATAAGCGAGTTGTGAGTGAAGTCAAGTGACAATTACATTGTATTTGCAATTGAATCATTGAATATAGTGAAAGATAAGTGGACGTAGGCACTTCTTCGCCGAACCACTATAAATCCTGTGTGTTCATCTTTATTTTTATCTCATCTTATTTGCTTTTAATCAATTTGGGTGTTAGAACCACTTTTGGGTCTAACATTTTGGTGCTTTCACTGAGAATTCTCATCTAAATTCTTTATTTTCCGGGATCTCTTTCTACTTTTTGGACCGCCGAGTTCAAAGAAGTGAATCCTTAAGTTTCTCCGCTTTTTTATATTTGTTGAAGTGATTGTCAAAAACTCATGGCCAAAGGAAAAGGCAAGGAAGTTCAGTCTGTTCGAGGAAATGGGGCTGGCGAAGATCAGCAAAATGCTGTTGTAACAAGGTCTCGGGGGCAGAGTTCAGCAGCAGGAAGAACCAATGCAGGAAATCCGAGCCGCCAGCAGGGGGAAAACTCCGATCCGATCCGGGTAGGAGATTCTGAAGTAGTGCATTCCCCCAATCTGAACCGACCCGAGCTGCTTGCCACGTACCGATCCGACCAGGCCCCCCAGCTCCGAACTGATCCGACCTCCTACCTCCGATCCGACCCGATGCTTGGTGAAGCTGGAACCTCTACTCGAGTCCCTACGAATGCTCCAATTCCAGCCACCAGGGTTGGTGATCAGGTCAGTCCATCTGCGCCCATCACTCAAGGAGATTTCTCGCGCTTGCTTGACATGCTTGAGAGCACAAGGGAGGCTATGAAGGTTCACGAGCGAACTAATCTCATGATGCAGGAAAATATGAGGCTCATGAGTCGGGAGATTAGTGAACTCCGTCGACAGAGAACTCCATCACCGGTTCGTCACACACCAGTGGATCAATCTTCGTCTTCCGAGGAAGAGAGGCCCCGTGAATGAAGGCCACTCGAACGACCTCAGAACGTGGAGCAGCTGACATTTGGATCTTTGGGATCTCGTGAGGACATTGCACGAGCACTGGGAAACAATGACCCCACTCGGGGACAAAGACTCCAGTCCCCTCCTCCCGAGATCGGCCGGGAACGCAGGGAACGGAATCGAGCAGAGCCAGCACGAAGAAGAAGGGCATCTCCTGAACAAGAGCCCAGAAGGAACTCGGATGCTAGGGCTAGGGAACCTGAGCGGCCCCTAACTAATGCTGATGTACAGGCAATGGTTCGCCAGATCATGTCAGAGAGCCGGAATTATACAAATGAAGATTATGGCATTGAACGAAGCCATACTCCGTTCACCGACGATATCCTCGACTTCCAATTTCCCCGACGCTTTAACTTGCCACAGATGGACAGTACAACGGAAGGACTGATCCGGGACAGCATTTGATGCGGTATTCGTGGCTCATGAATGCCGCTGCTGCCCCTGATGAAGTGAAGTGCAAAGCATTCCCAATCTACTTAGAAGATGTGGCCTTGTTCTGGTTTACCCGACTTCCTCCTCATTCGATTTCGAATTACAAGGAACTAAGCGAGCGTTTCATGAACCAGTTCCGACTACATGCCCGAAAGTCCAAAAGTGTTATTGAATTATCGAGAATCAAGCAGGCACCAGGAGAATCTTTAAGGGCATATCTTGATCGTTTTAACCAAGCTGTAACTGAGGTCAGTGACCCGCATGAGCCCACTATTCTGATGGCATTGAAGGAAGGAGTCGATCCTGAATCTGAGTTTGGAGACTACCTTTCTGGGAAAACACCCTCCACAAGAGAGATATTCTACGAAAAAGCCGATATTTATCTAAGATGAGAGGAGGCCAGGGCAAACCGAAAGAGAAAGTCTGAGACGGCTTCAAAGGAGAATGTGCAGAGTAACATCGCCGTAAAGCAGTCTGGGGAAAGTTCTGGCAAGGTCAAAGTAAATGTAGGAAACAAGGGTAACAACAACAATAATCGTAATCCAAACGGTAACAGAAGAAACAGAAATAGGGGAAGTGATCCTAACAAAAGACCCCGGTTCCAGAACTACGAGAATTATACACCATTGAACGACACCCTGGAAAATATTTACCTGGATACGTACAATGTGTTACAGTACAAAAGACCGCCACCTCGTGATTCGACCGAGAAAGAAATGGCGACAGGGAAATTTTGCTTGTTTCACGGAACTCATGGGCATTCGACCAATGAATGTCGGCATTTGAGGGATGTGATTGAGAAGCTGCTGCGTGAAGGAAAGTTGGATGAGTACAAGGTTGCCCCGAGGGACAGAGGGCAAGGAGAGCAGGCTCCAAAACAGATCCTACCTGCTCCCAAGCCTACAACGCAGCAGAAAGGTAAAGGAATTGTCATTAACTCCATAGTAGGCGGACCTCACCCGGCAATCCGAAGTTTTAGGTCAATGGATCAATATGTAAACGCTGCCAAGCATCTAGACGTGAATGAAGGTGATGATTTGGAGGATGTCACCCCCATAAAACAACAGAAGACCATGTTTGACGACGTGGTATTTCGCAGCCGAGACAATACTGGGATACAATCACCCACCAATGATCCGTTAGTTATTACTACCACCATTGGGCCGGCCTTGGTCCATAAGGTATTAGTAGACAATGGAAGTTCCGTTAATATTTTGTTCAAGAAGTCATTTGATCAGATGAAGCTTGAGTCCGAAGATCTGAAACCTTGTGAAGGATGGATCAGAGGCTTCAACGGGGCGACGACAGCTCCCATGGGATACATAGAGTTGCCCGTGACCCTGGGGCAAGGAGAACGTAGAAGAGTGCGAATGCTTCAGTTCGTAGTATTGGACGTAGATTCGCCTTATAACGCATTTTTGGGGAGACCTTCCCTCGCTGAATTTAGAGTTTGTATCGCCCCTTGGTGCTTGTTACTTAAGTTCCCAACCGAAGCCGGAACTGGAGTAATGAGAGGGGATCAGGTTTCCGGACGGGCCTGCTATGTGGCCGAGTTAAAGATGTTGATGAAAGGACTTAACGTTGAGAATAAGGATGCCTCGTCTCCCTCGAAGGGGGACTCGGCATAGCAATTAGAGAGATTGACCCCGAGGGAGTTGCCCAAAGGAACGCCTGAAGACCTGGATCCCAGAAAAGACGAGGAACCAGAGGCTAGGAATGCAACTCCTAATGAAGCGACAGTGGAAATTCCCATTGATAAAGCTGATCCGACAAAAGTTTTGAAGATTGGTGCTCAATTGGATCCACATCGAGCTAAAGAACTAACGGACTTCTTGAAGGCAAACTTAGACGTGTTCGCCTGGACCCATGCTGACATGTGTGGGATATCACCATCCATTATAAGTCACAAATTGAATGTAAATTCGAAGCATCCGCCTGTGAAGCAAAAGAGACGCATGCTGGGCCCAGAGAGGTCGGCTGCTCTCAAAGAGGAAGTAGAAAAGTTGAAGCAGAATGGATTTATTCGAGATTCGACATATCCCGACTGGATATCGAATCCCGTCTTAGTAAAGAAGCCAAACGGAAAGTGGCGGACTTGCATTGATTTTTCAGATTTAAATAAAGCTTGCCCGAAAGATAGTTTCCCACTTCCCAGGATTGACCAGCTTGTAGATTCGACAGCAGGTCATGAACTTCTCTCTTTCATGGACGCATATTCTGGATACAACCAAATTCCTATGCACGTACCAGACCAAGAGCATACGAGCTTCATTACGAATTTGGGGTTATATTGTTATGTTGTAATGCCATTCGGATTAAAAAACGCTGGAGCTACTTATCAGCGCTTGGTAAATAGAATGTTTTATGATCAAATAGGAAAAACTATGGAAGTTTATGTGGATGATATGCTTGTCAAATCAAAGCAGTCTTCCAGCCATACGCAAGACTTAGCGGAAATGTTTGGTATCTTGCGAAAGTACCGGATGAAATTGAATCTCTGAAATGCTCATTTGGAGTGGCGTCGGGAAAGTTCCTTGGCTTCATTGTAAGTTCCCGAGGAATTGAAATCAACCCTAGCCAGATAGCAGCGATTAGAAACTTCGAAGAACCGAGGAGAATTAAAGATGTCCAAAGTCTTGCAGGGAAAGTAGCGGCGCTGAGTAGATTCATCTCCAAAGCCACAGATAAATGTGTTCCGTTTTTTGATTTGATAAAAAGGGGAAAGAAGAACTTCCAGTGGACTCCGGATTGTGTTGAGGCCTTTCAAAATCTGTTAGAACTGCTAGAGAAACCGCCGATTTTATCAAAGCCCGTAGATCACGAAGAATTATTTGTTTATTTGGCAGTCTCGGCTCACGCTGTCAGCACAGCCCTGGTTCGAGAAGAAGACAAAGTACAAAGGCCGGTGTATTATGTAAGTAAGAAATTAGCAGCAGCAGAGCGCAACTACCCAAAAATTGAGAAGCTCGCTTACAGCCTCCTGATCGCATCCCGAAAACTTCGTCACTATTTCCAAGCCCATCCAATAACCATATACACCGACCAGCCCTTGAGGCAGGTATTGCAGAGACCCGAAGCAGCGGGAAGGTTGATCAAATGGAACATAGAACTAAGTCAGTTTGATTTGAATTTTCAACCACGAAAGTCAATCAGGGGGCAAGCTCTAGCAGACTTTATTGCGGAGTTCACCATTCCAGAGGAGGAAATAATCAATGACAGAGTGGTTAAATCCGAGGATGAGCTAGAGATGAATCCGTGGAAATTATATACAGATGGAGCCAAGAATGACCGAAGGTCCGGAGCTGGAATTGTCTTAGTCACTCCCGAGGGACGGTCGTTATATTATGCCCTGCGATTAGAATTTTCGGCAACTAACAATGACTCTGAATATGAAGCCCTGATTGCCGGGCTGAAACTTGCTAAAGACCTTGGAGTAAAAATGTTAGACATATTCTGTGACTCTAAAATTGTTGTTTGCCAAGTGCGAGAGGATTTTGTGGCTCGAGGACCTCGACTTATCGCCTACCTCAAGAAAGTGAAAGAGCTATTGAATAGCTTAGAGCGGTACAATATAACACATATTCCCAGAGTTGAAAACCAGAAAGCGGATAGACTGGCAAAGCTGGCTAGTTCCGACAATCCAGAAGAGACAGAAGTAATTCCAATTGAAACGTTGGAGTCGCCAAGCTTTGAGTCGATGGAAATTGAATCCGCTTTTGAAGCAGAACCAGAGAAGGAGTCATGGATGACTCCAATTAAGAATTTCCTTAAGAATGGGACACTCCCATCAAAGAAGAGTGAGAAAAGAGCTGTAGTCCGCAAAGCTACCAGATATGTCATACAAGATGATATTCTCTATAGACAAGGATTTTCTATGCCCCTGTTACGGTGTATAGCACACGACGACATCAAGCGTGTACTAAGAGAAGTACACGAAGGTGAGTGTGGAGATCATACAGGAGGTCAAACTTTAGCAAAGAAAATATTACGGTACGGATACTTCTGGCCTACGATCAACAAAGATGCAGCTGATTATTCACGACGCTGCGATAAGTGCCAGAGATTCGCCAAAATCCCCAGGGCACCGTCAACCCAGCTTAAATCAATGGTGAGTCCTTGGCCATTTGCCACATGGGGGATTGATATCATTGGTGTTCTACCAATTGCTAAAGGAGGAGCTAAGTATGCAATAGTAGCCGTGGACTATTTTACGAAGTGGGTGGAAGCTGAGCCCTTGACCAAGATCACAACAAGAAAGGTGATAAGTTTTGTGGTCAGAAATATTATATGCCGATTCGGGATCCCAAGGACGATTATAACTGACAATGGGACCCAATTTGATAGCACTGAATTCAGAAATTTTTGCCAGAAGTATAAAATAGACAAACGATATACTGCAGTTGCCTATCCGCAATCAAATGGGCAAGTAGAGGCAATAAACAAAGTAATAAAATTCATCCTCAAGAAGCGATTAGAGTGTGCAAAGGCAAAGTGGGTTGATGAATTGCCCTTAGCTTTGTGGGCATATCGAACAACATTTAAAACGGCCACCGGTCATACCCCTTTCTCTCTCTCCTTTGGCTCAGAAGCTGTAATTCCAGTTGAACTAGAAGTTCCTTCCCACAGGGTGACATATTATGACCCGATGACAAATCGGGCACTTTTACTTGAGTCTCTTGATGAAGTTGAAGAGAAAAGGGACGAAGCAGATCTGCGTGCAGCAAGACATCGGCGTCAGATGGCACGCTATTACGACAAAAAAGTTCGCCTAAGGACTTTTGAACCAGGAGATTTGGTGCTAAAGAGAGTCTTTCCATCCCTTCCTCACCTTGGTCCGAAATGGGAAGGACCCTTTGTCATTCAACGGAAACTTGAAAAAGGAACCTTCAAGTTAACGACCGTGGATGGCGAAGAAGTCCCCAGAGCATGGAATGCCCAACACTTAATGCGATATTTGAATTAGAGATGCTGTACTTTGTGTTATTTTTCTTATGAACTTTGTAATAAGGCACGACTTGCCTCGGGAAAATCTGAAGATATGAATGAAGAACTATAAAGTGGATGTAGGCTACGACTTAGCCGAACCACTATAAAAATATTGTGTGTTATTTACTTTTATGCATTTACATTCATCAGTTATTTTGTCGTAATTATAAAATACGGGATAACTCAGAGCCTAAAAAGGTTGAAAGCAGTTTAGACATAAAAAGAAGCACAACGATCATTTGTGCGATAAGACATATAAGAATGAGAAAACGACATTCTTAACTCTAACTCTCCAGAGAAAGAGAGAGAGTATAAAAGCGTCTCCGACTGAGCGCTGAAAAAGAAATTCTCCTCCTAACTCTAACTTTCCAGAGAGAAAGAGAGTATAAAGGCGTCTCCGACTGAGCGCCGAGAAAGAAATCTTTCCCCGTTGAACGACCGGGGAATAAACAGATGACTGAACTCGAACTCTAGCTCTCAAGAGAAAGAGGGAGAGTATAAAAGAAATGCCAGAAAAAACGACAGGTACTGACGGCACAGGAAGTGTTATCCCGTCAGAAAATCGGGAGCTTTCAGATTGCTTGGTTAAGCATTGAATAACTTGTGGAAATTGACTGGGGACACGTATGCATACGCATATTTCCCCCCTCCACAACTTCGTTTCATGACTATAGACATGCATTTTTACATAAGTGCAGAACTACCAACAAACAAACATTGCAAAAAATGAGTTATTTTTATTTACAACTGAATGAATTTGAACAGGGAAATAGCTAAAAAAGAAAGTGCATGAGCTGCTTTTGTAGCAGCAATTATTGGTTCACAAAAATGCTAAAAAGACACAGGGCAATCCACTATTTAGATTTGGAATGAGCCTTGGATTTCTTGGCGGCTTTCTCCGCATCCTTTGCTTCCTTCTCGGCTTCGGTCAAGATTCGTTTTGATTTCTTTTTCCCTGAAGATGCGGTACTAGAGCCAGTAGACTTCTTCCCGGAGGGCAGGGCACTGGAATCAAGAGAAGATTTTTTAGCAAGTTCTTCTGTAATAGATCTAGTTGAGAGCTTAACAACTAACCTTGAACCCGCATCCACAACTGCGAGGGGCTTGAGGACCTCAGGGTCTAGTTCTTCGGCCTTTAATAGCAAACGCTTGTCTTGATCAGCCTTCATTGCAGCCAAGGTAACGTCATCAGCACTTTTTGACTCCCCGGTTATTGCAACTTCTGGTTCCTCTTCATGCCCCCCGTCTCCGCCATCGTCCTTTAAAGCTGCTATCATTTCTTCATCATGGGGAGTGGAGGCCTTAGTTGGCTCGCTTCCTTCTCCCAAGTTTATAGAAGCAGCCTTGTCCTCCCCTTTGTCGGCCCCATCTGCGGGCTTTGTCCCAGCGGCAGCTCCTGGAGCTACATCCATCTTTTCGGATGATTCGACACCTACAGAATGAGAAGCAACAGTTATCAACTCAGGCGAAAACAATGGGTCTCTCATCGAATGTTCAATCACATAGCGAAAGGTAGTAATAGATTTGGTGAATTGGGGAGAAAAGATAGGGATACCTTCCGAAGACTTCTCAGCAGGGGTAACTACTACCTCTGGGGCTATTTCAGGAATAGGGGATAGCAGAGTTGTTCGGGGAATTCCCGGATTTTCGGGATCATACCCTTCTACTTCAGGAGTTGCAGGGGCAGATGAAGAGGAACCAGCCTCGAGAATGGTTTTTTGTTTAGACTTCCGTCTCTCTTCTTCCATGGCCTCAGCAATGAGGCGGCGCCCTTCAGCTAGGCGCTCCGGTTCATCATCTCTCAAGTATTTTTCCATTAATTTATCTTCATCGAGGGAATCGACCTTAAGTTCCTCTTTTTCCCACTCAACGATTTGATTCCATACTTGAACTAGAGTGGATGGATAGTCCTCGATCCAAGAAATGTTTCGACGACGAATAATGTGAGCGAAGAATTCAATCATTAGCTCGCCGAAGCCCTGAATATCAGCCTCCGCCTCTGATAATTGCTTGCGGACTTCCTCCGCAGATTTAATAGCACACTCCACATTGCCCTCGGCCAGAGCAGCCCTGTTCTCTGCCTCCAACAACTTTGAAGCCAAGTCAGCGTTCTTCTTTTCTAATTCAGCACTCCTCTTTGCTAACTCGGCGTTTTTCCGCTCAAGCTCAGCATAAGCAATGCGTGTCTTAGCAGCCTCTGACTTGGCCTCGTCAGCTTGCTTTTTTAATTCAGAACGCTCCTGAGTATGAGATTCAAGCAAATCGTGATAACGTTTTTGCATGTCCTCGAATTGTTGTTTGAAATTAGAAGCGTCCCTTTGAGCGACCGCTAGCCGAGCTTGAGTGTCTTCCAAATCTTTTCCTAGAGCTTTTAAGGCCTTAGCATCTTCCTCCGCGGTCTTTTGCATTGAATCAGTGTTTGTGATTAGAGTGCGGATGATTCTAGAAAGATTGCGTGAATATTTGAACATCTCAGTATATTGTTTTTGCACCGCATCAAACTTTGCTTTGGCCTCATCTGCCAATTAGACGAAATAGGTTCAAGAGAAGGTAGAAAAGTCAGAGTTTCGAAGTAGTGTTCGGGAAATTGCTCTTTCAAATATGCAAGCTTTATTGCAGTTCCCGCATCTGGTGGGGGAGGAGCGAGGATTGTCAATTCGGTGTCCCTTCCTGAAGAGGATTCTGTAGTCTCTTTGTCTGTCCTAGGTCGTTTAGTAGCAGGGACCTTTTGCTTACTTCGAGACCCGGTTTCCTTTGGAGGACTTTTCTCTCTACTGCGTTTTTCATAGGAAGAGGAGGAATCTTTGGATTGTGGTCTATCCTCCTCCCTACGGCTTTGGTAACCTTTGTATTTCTCTTGTTCCGGCCTAACGGGTGAGCGAGAACGTGAGGGTCGAGAACGATAGGGATCATATGGCCTTCTCTCCTCCCTACCACGATCATCCCGGCGGTCATACTCGACATCCTGAGGAGGATTGGACATGCTGCGATGAAGCTTTCTTATATCATAATAGGATCGAGACATTGTACCTGCACGATAAAACGAACGAAATTTAGAATTGATGGATTCGTGAGGAAAGAGGTGCAATGAAGGTAAATGCTGTTATGTAAAGTGTATCCTAAGTGGTGTGTTTCCCCCCAACCAACCCGAGTCTGAAGCTAGACTAGTATGGGCAGGCTCTTTGGCCTTAGCGGGAGTGGTCTCTTCAGAAGAAGTGAAGACTAAAGGATCCTTCCTGAAATCCTCTGAAGTGTATATAGTCTCAGGTAAGGGGAGATCCCCCAAACCCTGAAAAATTTGATCATCAGTGCTAGGGGCATCCCCCTCAGAAGCGTGAAGTGGTGACTCTTGGGAAGATTTTGACTTTTCTAGAGAAGTAGTTTCCTCAGGGGCAATATATCCTTCACGTTGCTTTTCGGCCAGATTAGCCAATTCATCATCTTGCGTAGAAGATGGAGAAGGTGAAGTGTGAAGAGACGCTGTAGGAATTCCTGAGCCTTCTCCTGTCTCTGGGACTACCTCCACTGGAGGAATGTACGCGTATGGAACCGTCCCATGTCCAATGCTACGAAAAACAGATAGCAGCCCATGAAAGTGCAGGTATTCATCTTTAAGGATCTCGTCGATAGTCAAGAATTTTTGATCGCCATTAAGAAGTCGGTGCATCCGATCAAAGAACACCTGATCTGATATCTGTTTGGGATTGTCGATTGCAAATAAAAAGGAAAACAGGTCAGGGTGATGATTCAAGTGTATAGAGTCCGGATTTAGAAAATCAACGCTTTACTTGATTTTGTCCATCTCCTGGCGCATCCAGACTGTTGCTTTACATAGAACCATTCTAGTCTGGAATCTCCAGCTTTACTGCTAAATGGTGCAGAGATTATCTTCCTTTTTGGGACTGATTCAAAGTAGCAGAAGGATGGAGTCTCTCGAGTCCGATGCTTGAAATTATAAAAGAAGTGAACGTCATCGAACGTGAGCTCTATGCCTAGGATTTCACGATATGCTATGTACATGGTGTACAAATAGGCATATGAATTGGGATGCAACTGCATGGGGGCAATCCGCATTTGTCTTAAGAAATCAACGATGAAAGGAGAGAATGGAGGAATGGCGCCGACCATGCACATCAATCGAGTGACCGTCATATATCCTTCTGGAGGGTTGTGGGGACGGTCAGAGCGTGAGGGCACTAGGGTGTCCCTTTTCATTATTCCATACTTTAAGCAAATTCGAACAAGTCGATCGTTGTCGATTGTCGATTCTACGGAATCTGGAGGTAATTCCAATATAATGGCTGATTCAAATTCGTCAGGGGCTCGATCATCACCGATCCCTCCTTCCTCCTCAAAACCCAGAGAAACCTCGTTCTCCGAAGACGCCTCGTTGCTTTCTCGATTTCCAACCCCGTAGTCTGGACCCTCACTGTCCCATTCTGGATCAGACGAAGAAGATATATCCTCAAGAGTGATTTTGTTAGAAGTTTCCGGGGCTTCTTTCCTCTCAGCTAGTCGGGAAGAGCATCTGGGTCTCATTGTCATAGAACTATTGAAGAAGCAATAGCACGGATTAGAGTAAATTATCCCGTGCCCCCCCTGTGTATGTGTGTGAACTAAAATGTGTGCAGAAAATGTGAGAAATGCAAAGTAAAAGTACAGCAATGTAAGACGAAACTTTGAAGAGAAAGTGATAGTCAGAGTAGTTCTTAATGTTCACTTATGTCCGCAAGGCACTATCCTAACTGTTCGTAAAGTTGGAAGTAATATCTTTTAAATAGTTGGACGAAAGCTTGTATTTTAGATTGAGTGGTGTTCGGTTCTGGTGCAGACAACGGGTTCGGATCGGATGAGCAAAGGCCCATGCTCAGAAAGATATATCCGGATCGGTTCGGAGATTGACACCCGGAGCGGGTCGGATTAACTTGGATAACCAGACCCCTATTCTCTCTTTTGTTTTTCAATCGGGTCCGCTCCGAGCGCATAAGTCGTGACCTTCATTGTATTAGTAGATCCGACCCGACCCGGTCAAGCAGTTTAAGACCCATCTCTTGGCCCTATGGCTCCGACCCGATCCGGCTCTGTAAATTTCCTTCTTTTCCTCTTTTCCTCCTACTGTTCCCCTACCCGAACCAACCTTCTTTAGTTTTCTTCCTCTTCCTCCTCTTAAATAGTGAACCCAACTCGAAATCCCAAGCTTTAATTAAAGTCGAGAGATTGAGTACTCAAGTGTCAATACTTTCCTCCAACGCTTCGAAATGGCGTCGATATCATTGACGACGAAGGCGGAGGAAGGAAGAAGGCGAAATGATGGAATTATTCAATTACTTTGTTAAAGTCGTTCAAATTAACCGTGAAGGTAAATTAAAAGCGATTATGGCAATAGGATTCAAGATTACAAGACTACCTATGTGTTTGATTCAAAGACGGAAGCGAAAATTTTGAAGTTTCTTGGAAAAGCTGAAGCTTCGATATGGAGTCGGTTCGGATAAACGAAAGCAATAAATGAAAGAAAAGAAGAAAGGAGAAGTGAATTTATAAAAAAAAAAAACAAGCTGACTATTCGTATTCCCGATCGGACCGGCTCGAAAAGCCCATGAACACAGCTTGGCCCACTGGTTCATCGCAGAGTACAGGAGGAAGGAGATCCGTTCGGGTCGGAACCCAAGCCAGAAGTCTGTTCGGGTCGGAATCCGAACCGAACAGGATGGAGTACGACAACTTAGCGTGTGAATTCGAAAGGGAGGATGAAGCTTTTGTGTTATGACAGTCAAAGCATGCTCCGTTTCCAACAGAAGCATCCTTTGAGGGGGCAAAGTGTTAGCCTACTTTGTGAACTAGGCAACACAAAGTCAAGAAACCAGACATTGAAGAGCATTTTTAATTAGAAGACTTCGGTTCGGATTGGAGAAGACACTACAATCTAGATTGGATAGCAGCAGCTGTTCGGGTCGGGTCAGAGCAACATATCGGTTCGGGTCGGATAGAGTCCTCTGTTCGGATCGGTGAACTGCTGCTGAGGAAATTGGTAAGGTATATCTAATCGGATCGGAGGGCAACATGATTTCAATTGGATCGGAAAGCCACCTGTTTTCCACGAAAATGGATTGGAGCGGAGTAGATTAGAGAAGAGGAGAGTGTTGCATCCAAGCCAGTCCGGGTCGGATCAGATATCCCGATCCGAACCCCTTATCTGTGCGTCTCCGACCAGAGCCCATGTTCCATATTATTCTCCTGCAAAAGCGCCTGGATATCCGGACCGGCTATGACCAGTTCTTACCCATAACGTCTATTCCTTTGATGCGTTGTCAACATAATAGTTCATCCGAACCCGAAGATAGTGGGATGGACGACGTGTGGCCCCGACCCGGATCAAGTTTCAAGCAAATTCGCACCTATAAATACCCCGTCTGGAGACAAAGAGAAGGATCTTCTTTTTTAGGCACTTTGAGAATTCAACTACCTCCATAACCCGAACTCCATTACTCCCGGAGAATCCAAATCTTCTTTCATTATTTGTTTTATTCTATTGAGTGAATATAAGCGAGTTGTGAGTGAAGTCAAGTGACAATTACATTGTATTTGCAATTGAATCATTGAATATAGTGAAAGATAAGTGGACGTAGGCACTTCTTCGCCGAACCACTATAAATCCTGTGTGTTCATCTTTATTTTTATCTCATCTTATTTGCTTTTAATCAATTTGGGTGTTAGAACCACTTTTGGGTCTAACACCATTATGCTTCAAAACTGATACCAGAAACTGTATATTACAACATTGAAGGATACCAAAATCATCAATAATTGATATCTACAAAACAAGCAACATAAAATAGACACAGAACATACATACATACATACATACATACATACATACATACATACATACATACATATATATATATAAAAGGCATCAACTAAAACATGAAAGTAAACCAAAAATTCAATGAATACTCACAACTAATATCAAATTTATTACATTTCCAAATTTTAATGCATAAACTGAAGGAAAAAACTGGAAAAATCTCTAATACAACTGTAAGAAAGTATCAATTCTTCGAAGCTTGGCAGTTGCGCTTTTTGTGGCCATATTGCTTACACATACCACACTGATTTTGTTTATTCTGGAACAATGCGAATCCACCTTTTCGTTTGGTAGAAGATCTACCAGCACCACGTTTGTCTTTAGGAGGCTTAATGAAATCTTCATTGCAAGGATCAACAATGGGCTTATCATAGTTAGGAATTGGATTCACTGGATTAGCATAAGAAGATTGATAAGCATCTACGGTGAAATAGTGTTCAACAAAATCGTATACCCGAAGTTTAGATCTAGTAATGCACTTGATAGCATGAACACAAGGAAATCTGGTAACTTTCCATTGATTGCAAGTACAACTTCGATTTTGAAGATCAACATGATGCGAATATGGAGACTTGACTTCAAATATGAATTCCGAAGATTTATAAAAAAACCCAACCAAACCCTTCATCAATCAACCCTTTTAACCTATGCTCCATAGATGGACAAAGAATGGTAGTCCACAAATGACACTCCTCTCTCCTTTTGGCCATTTGTTCCATAATTTTAATCCTAATTCCATCTAAGCATGAAGTAATTGGCAACGCTCTTTCCTCTATAATCCAACTATTAAAACTTTCAGCTACATTTGAACTATACTCTCCATATCGTTTACCCTTAAAAAACAAATCAGTCCACTTATCAAACGGTTTATCCTTTAAAAAGTTCATAGCTGCAGTACCTCCAACATCCAAAAATTTAGAATGTGCAGCTTCAAATTCATTTAAATTTGAAGCTCGAGAACACAACTTAAACAACTCAACAATCGAAACATTTGTATTCTTTGACTTAACAGCTGAAAGCAAGTTTTGTTCCATATGAAGATAACAAAAACTATGAAATGCATTAGGGAAAACTTCACGAATACCCAAAACTAACCCTTGATGACGATCTGAAATAAAAACCAAATCACGAGTTTCTTCAAGAATTTTCTTCAAGTGACTTAAAAACCATCTCCAATTATCCACATTTTCAATGGAGACTACACCCATAGCTAAGGGGAAAAAGCCTGCAAATTAAATAACAGTTAAATAGACAATCAAATTACATGTAAAAAATAACAAATACTACCAGGCACATAAAACTGATACTAGAAAACTGGAAATTAAATTTCTTACAAGAATCATAAAAACAGATACTACCAGGCTATGAAAACTGATACCAGGAAACTGGAGAAAAAAATTATTAAATAAAAATTTAGAAAACTGATACTACCAGGCACATAAAACTGATACCTAAAAACTGGAAAATTAATTTTTAACAAGACATCATAAAAACTGATACTATCATACTATGAAAAGTGATACCAACTAACTGGAAAAATAAACATTAACTAATACTTAAAGAAACTGATACTACCAGGCTTCTAAAACTGATATATAAAAACAATTAAAAATAAAACTTAACATAAACTGATACTACATGTCACCTAACACCAATATGTAAGAATAAAAAAAAAACTTGACAACATAAAAGAATACCTTGATTACCATTCTTTGCAGTAGCTCCCATCAATACACCTGGTCGTCCCTTTAAGTGAGTAGCGTCCAAAAAAATCATGGCTCGGCAATACTTAAACCCACGTATACATGCAGAAAGGGCAATAAACACTCTCTCAAACTGGTTAGTACTGGCATTAACCTCTAAATCAACATAACTATCTGGGTTATGACTTTGTAGTGCCTCCAAATACCATCTCAAGTCATCATAAGACATAGCATCATTACCATACAATTCAGTCAAAGCAAGTTTTTTTGCAGAATAAGCAACCGCATAATTCAACTCAATATTATATTCTCTACGAAAATCATCTATGATCTCCTTAGGCTTCTTGCTTGGACGATCACGAATTTCATCTATAATCAATGATTTAATAAACGAGCTAGAAATAAGCGGATTGCTCAAATTTTTAAGTCCACCACCACAAGAATGCTCACTAACTAAATTCCGTATGAAAAACCTATTAAGTTGTTCGGAATCACAAGTAGCATGAACTTTAAATTGACATCCAGTAGACAACAAAGAAGAGCAGACAACTGTTATCCTAGAAGAACTATTCTTTAAAAAAAGTAGTTCATACCCTGTCTGAATTTGATATGCCATCAATAATCCCCTAAAGTCATTATCACCCCCAAAACAGAACCCTTTAAAATCAGAAATGGAAAGATTAGATCCTCTCTTCATCATGTCTTTTAAGTAATTTTTTCCATGTACAACAATAGTAGAACACAAAGATGCATTAGACAAAACTTCAGATGCAGTTGAATGAGAACAAATATCAATATTTTGGAGCTGACAATCCTTCCGCTTAATAGTGAAAGAAAAGAAAGCACTCTTTTTATGTAGTTGAAAGCAAATTGTACTTTGAAGATCGGAATTAGTATCAACATATATTATTTTGTTCTCAAGCAAATAACTAATCTCAATTGAATCAGGAGTAAGTTGAGACCAATGATGGCATAATTCATTCTTCAAATCATATAATGAACAATTAACGGTCAACCGAGTACTAAAGGTAAGATTGTTGAACAAAAACAAACCAAGAGACTATCATCACCACTGAAAAAGAAAAAAAAAGCAGTCAGCAAATTATTATATAATTGATACAAATTTTAATTCAAAACCGATATTGTATTGCTGTACACTTAACAACAGAGAACAAACTGATACCACCAATGACAAAAAACTGATACTGTATTGCTGTACACTTAGCAACAGAGAACAAACTGATACCACCAATGACATAAAACTGACACTGTATTGCTGTACACTTAACAACAGAGAACAAACTGATACCACCAATGACATAAAACTGATACCCAGATATAAACATAATATTTATGAACATATCACCAATACCACATGCCTCAAGAGATTGCAATATAGAGTTACTCCAACTTATGCTATTTGACAGAATAAAACTGATACTAAATTCATTAAGCACATGGCATAACACATTACAATAATGTAATCTAAATGAAAACATCCTAAATGAGGACAGTTTGATACATATATGAACACAATCTAAAGAAGAAAAAAATTACTCAGTGTAAAACATATAACCTGGTGCTGCTGCAAATCGAATCCATTAATCAACCAATTCAAATCAATAGGAGAAAACCTAAAGAGAATCGATCACATAAATTTTTTTTTAAAGAAGATCGCGCAAAGGAATTTCAGAACAAGAAAAGCAAAAAAAAAATCACGAATGAGAAAATCACACCTGACAAGTAATGCTCAACCGATTTTGCAATCACGATCGAGAAAATCACGAATGAGAAAATCGCACCTGACAAAAAAAATCACGCAAAGGAAAATCGATTTTGCAATCACGACGGAGAAAATCGCACCTAGATTTTCAAACGCGCACAGAAATTTGCAAATCTATTTTGCACGATGGAAGGAGCGAAATTAGGGTAAGATAATTTCAGAAGTATTTGCGCGCGCGATGATGTGAGAAAAACTTATATATTGTCCTGGAGAGAAAAAAAAAAGATGGACTGTCCTTGTGGACAAAAAGCCCAATATTTTTGTCCTTCACAATATTTTCCTGAAATAAAAAACGTTAAAATTGTTACAAAATGATACTCCAGGAAATTCTTGTTATGGAAAACTGCGCCTTTGCGGAAGCGTCCAGGATCTTATTCACCCAATTACTTAAAGATGATTTCTATGGAAACAAACACAGATATGAAATCACACGCGCAAACACAAGATATTCCACCCAACCACCCTCTTTATTGATTCACAAAAACAAATTTTGTTTACACTCAATGGATCAAAACCAACAATAAACAAAATTACAAGAATCAATAACCTTATTGAGAAAGGGAAAGAATATCTAGATGACTACAACTTTTGTTGGAGGAGGAGAACAATGAAGAACGACGGCTAACCCTTGGATTAATTGGGAGGCACCAATCCTCTCTAGGGCACCAAGCCCTAGAGGCACGCAGCCACCACTCTATTCGGTCATGCATTAATCCAATCCTATGTGCTGCTTTTATAAGAGAATAGAAGGCCTAGAAACAAATATCCAATTCTCCTCTTAGAGATATATTAGGAATATATCCCCTCAATACTTGCAGAATAAATCACAGAAAGACGGGCCAAAAACCAGCAATAAATCCCCTCCTCGTCTCTATCAACATATGTGATTTTCATGTCACAAATCACAACACTCCACCTTGATATGAAATCACATCAACAACAAGTCAACCGACTTCCATGGACATGTGAAATCACCATCACTGCGCTCCACCTTAATCTGAAATCATATCAACACTCCAACAATCACCAAACAAGTCATCTAGCTCTTTCAACGACACCTTCTCTCAATTAAAACCAACCTCGATTTCCAGGCAACGAGATACATCCCACCTGTTCCAAGTACAGGGACTCAATTGATTTCAGGGCAACAATCACACCCAGTCGATATGAAAGGACTACGACCACACGTCAATTACAAGCACAACCCACCGCCTGCAAAAGATGCATCTACCATCTGAGCTGCACCGTGCATACACCAACGGTCTAAAAATTGCTTGCAGTACCACAAGATCTCCATCGTCTTTGTGGATTTCAAAACTCGACATCCGTCTTCCGTTTGATATGATCTCTTCATCTCCGGGATCCCTCGAGTATCATCAACATCTAGACCCTTGTCGATACCATGATCCTCCACCTTAGGACCATCAGCAGGACCATATTAACCTCTCCACCTTGCTGTGGACTTGGTTCTTCAACCGTCACTCGCCTTCCACATCGACACCCGTCTACCACTTGACCTGAGCTCCTTCCTCGAGCATCATCAACGTGAAGACCCATGTCGAAAACATGAACCGAATCACCAAGGTATAGGCAAATCAAACCAATTGCCAACATCTTCGTCTTCTTCCATCTTCCCTCATCCACGTCGGAGGGCTTCTCTTCATCTCCATCAATGGGATCATGCAAATCATTGAGATATAGAACGTCCTCCATCTTCGGCTTTCATATACCACAATTCCTCCCATTCAAAATAGCCATCTTCGACAACGTCATCATCTCCGACATCAAAAAATCATTTTTTTTAACAAAAAATCAATTTTTTTTTCCAAACAAAAATCAAAATTTTCCAGTCCAAAACCACTCTAAGGTTTGCGATGATCTAGCTCCGATACCAACTGTTATGGAAAACTGCGCCTTTGCGGAAGCGTCCAGGATCTTATTCACTCAATTACTTAAAGATGATTTTTATGGAAACAAACACATGTATGAAATCACACGCGCAAACACAAGATATTCCACCCAACCACCCTCTTTATTGATTCACAAAAAAAAAATTTGTTTACACTCAATGGATCAAAACCAACAATAAACAAAATTACAAGAATCAGTAACCTTATTGAGAAAGGGAAAGAATATCTAGATGACTACAACTTCTGTTGGAGGAGGCGAACAATGAAGAACGACGGTTAACCCTTGGATTAATTGGGAGGCACCAATCCTCTCTAGGGCACCAAGCCCTAGAGGCACGCATCCACCACTCTATTCGGTCATGCATCAATCCATTCCTATGTGATGCTTTTATAAGAGAATAGAAGGCCTAGAAAAAAATATCCAATTCTCCTCTTAGAGATATAATAGAAATATATCCTTTCAATACTTGCAGAATAAATCATAGAAAGACGGGCCAAAAACCAGCAATAAATCTGCTCCTCGTCTCTATCAACATATGTGATTTTCATGTCACAAATCACAACAATTCTTTGATTTCTTTACTTTCCAGATCATACAAGTAGCAAGGATATCTTCTGAATAGGCCACATAGCAGAAGCCGACGATCGCTTAGACATCCTAATGGGATATAAGGTAGAAAATTTTCACCAGTGGTATGAAACTTTTCCCAAAAGCTCTCATTAACAGTGGAGTACACATCGGTGTCATTGTCATCACGATGGGGAACAGCATTGCACATCACATTTTTCAGTACCCAAAGGGTGTACATACCTCGACTACTAGAAAAGAAACAGACTGCTAGAGAATCTCCAAGTCAAATGTAAGTATCAAATTGTGGTCGTTCTTTGTATCAGGAATAGGTTTCCAATAGACGACCCCCATCAGTCATTCTATCAGAATCTGATATTCCATAGCCAAGACGGAGTTTACTGTATTTTCTGGAGTCAAGTTCTCTTCAAACAGGGTCAGTGCCACAAGTTAATATCTCCACCATAAAAAACTTTGAATTGGTAACATCTTCTAGAGAAAATAACAGCTGACTGGGAATATAGGTAATTCCGAGTATCTTATAAACCCTAGATTCAGCACGGTAACCAAAATAGCATGTAGGCATCCCCGGGTAATCTTTACAAAACCCAAGTGAACTAGGATGATGATCACATTTGTTTGTTGAAGGATTCCACAAGTAATAATCATCTCTAAATTTGCAAATGGCATTGGCAGTGTTATATACACAGACAGCACATAGGCCATTGCATGAACCTATAATCTCAAATTTTGTTTCAGAACTAGTCAAAACAAATTTTTTGCAAAGTGGTGCTTCCTCCACTGTAGTTTCTGAATCATGTTCATTGCCCCGAATCAATAAGATGTCATGTCCTTTGTTGAGTATAAGGGATGGGCGATGGCGGGCTGATTGTTTAAGATAAGAATCAATGAATCCGGGATCTTGTGTGATCAATGAGAAATTCTTTGATAAGCATTGTAGTTGAAAGACGTGTTTCACTGGCAATCTTGAGAATATGTCATTCATCATTTCTTCAGGCAGCACAATGGTTATGTTTTCTGGATTATTAGTTGTCATTTTCATGTTCTCTTCAGGGGCTTGAGATGGATTATCCATGAAAATTGACTTTCAACTGGAGAAAAATGATATTCCATGTATAATATTGTACTATAACAGCATATACATGTTTAAAAAATTCATAGTAAATACTACAACAACAACAATGAACCTCGCATGCATACTCAATAGCTAGTATATATAAAACTTGTATATTTGGGGACTCAAATGTATGTGAAAGTGAAACCGCAGATATTAGATATTGTCTATATATGGGACTTCATACCTTTCAAAACTGAATGTCTGTGTATACAAAGTGTTGTGTGTATGTATGATCACAGGACAGTGAACAACCTTTCGGCTACGCAAATATTCATTTAAACAAATCTAATGATTAAAGTCTACCTTAAATGCATAATAAAAAAAGTAAAAAAATGAAACAATTATTTCTTCCTCTTTCGGCCAGTATTCACTATATATAAATTGAAATTGATAGAAATGCTTGAGGCCTTGAAATCTATATCAAATGGCTTGTTCCTAAGATCAAGATCATTATTTATAATCTCCACATAAATTTTACAGATAGAAAAAAGATCAGGTGATTTGGTAAGAGAGTACCATGATATATGTTAAGAATACCATGACATATGCCATATATATGTGTGTGTTTGTGTGTGTGTCGTGACTCGTGAGTGTGCACGTGTGATTACATGCTTGTTATAATTACACAATCTTTACTCACCAATGGAAGTTTCGTGTATGCAAAGTTATGCATATTCAACAAGAGAATGTACCAAAACAAACTAACCAGCTATGGTATATGCGCACAAGTACTTGTTCACCATGTTGTTGGATTTCCCTGCGATTCATTGTTTCAAAGGAAAACTCAAATATTATCTAATTCCGAAACTTGTGGTTGTTCATTTGGAAACAAGCTTAACAACATAATGGCTAAAATTAAAACTACGACTGCAGCACGGTAAACCCATGTTTACATGTATGTCAGTTATCTTAGTAAATGTAACCAGATCTGAAAAAGCAATTAAAAACTATACAAAAGTTATATAGGAACAACAAAAAAAAAGCAGTTATCATTTACAGACACCTTCAAAGACTCGATGAGGGCCGCCTTCAGAAGAAAGGACACCGTCATCGATCGGGGTGTTGAGTCATTTGGGATTTTTACTGGAAAGAGGGAATGTGATATGTGAATGTTAGGACGTTTTTTATTTGGAGTCGCAAATGCATTGAAAATTTCTTATGCATCTGCAATGCTACATAAATTTCAGCGATGTCACAGCAATCCATCTACATTTTATTTCTATTTTTTGTTGGCATCATAAAATCATTTGGAATTGTTGGGAAACAATGGCTGAATATGGACTAGGCCGCTCTCTTGGAAACGATTCGGCGATCTGTTCAGAGGTGCAAACCAGTCGTTCTCTATCATCGACGCCTCTAGGATAAAACAGTATCGAATAATATTTGATTTGCTTGCACAACAAATCAATTCAGATGTGCACTTTCGCATAAAATATAACTGCTCGTTCTGATTTTTGTTTTTAGATAAAAAAATCGTATTTTTTCTGAATAGTTCAAAAAAAAAAAAAACGTGGTAATACTTGTAGAGGAAGTCGGTTCAAATCCAAAAAAATGGATCTCAATTTTTACCAAGTCAAATAAAAACTTGTTCTTTCATATAGTCTCATGATGTGGGACTATTCATATATGAGTCACCTCATACTTATTCAATTTTTAAATAATTCAACTTTAAAAAATAAACCATTTTTCCAACAATCCACCACTTGAATTTTTAAAAATATTTTCCGAGCAGTTTCTAAAAACATAAGATTGTGCATAAACAAAGGTGTCATCCGACTTGAACCTTTGCATAGTGAATAAGATTCAGTTTTTACTAGAATGACACGTAGTCTTGAACTCTATTCCTGACATCAGACCACACACAACCTTTTCTATAGTGCTATCAAATAAGCCCGTGCATTAATGGTCATGCACGTCTATCCCAGTTTAGTGAACGCTCTAGGAATCTTGGCCAAAACTCCATAGGAAACGGCCACATTTCCACATTCACATAGGTGAGTCTATTAAGAGTACTCCTGAAGGTAGGTACTCCACTCCACTTAGAGTATAGATCTCATTAAGAGTTTCTATCAACTCGTCCTCTAATCACTTCAGGAATACATGCTTCTTAATATAAAAATTTAGCATGTTCATCTACTATCAGTACACAACCTGTTTTACCCATTGAACCTAGTTTTTGGGATCTCCAGCCATTTAGGTCGGGTTACCATCGTGCGTGATTCCACAATCTCTGGGCAATAGTCCCGTTCTTTTAGAATCATTAAGGACTTTCATTCTGGTCAGTCCTTTCGTCAAAGGATCTGCCAAATTGTCATCACTTCATATGTGATGTTCTCTAACAATACTGTGCATACGATTGTCATTTCTTACCGTTGTAGTATCGGTTCTATTCTTCTTTTAATAGTTCTCAAATTTTTCATCACTATATATGTGATGTTCTTTTACAATATTGTGCTTACGACCGTCGTTCTCTACCGTTGTTATAACGGTTCTATACTTTTTGCAATAGCTGCGGAACTATCACAATCAATTACACCGCTGATGTCGGGTTTTTTCATAAGGGAGTCTCAACTAGCAGATCTATTTAGTTCTCTGCTTCTTCACTAGCTGTGGCCAGTGCTATTATCTCAGTCTCTATAGTAGACTGAGTCAAAATAGTTTGTTTCTTGGGTTTCCAAGAGAGATCTTCTCCAGCAATGCTAAATATATAACCATTGGTCACTTTAGAATCATCAGATAAAGTATTCCAGTCTGTATTAGAATATTCTTCAAGTAAAACTAAAAACTTTTCATAATATAATCCAAGGTTCATAGTTTATTTTAGGTATCTTATGACTCTCTCAATAGCATGTTAATGCTCTATACTAGGTCTACTGGTAAACTTGCACATAATCCCACGACATAGGCAATGTCGGGTCTAGTACAATCAGTGGCATCCCGAAGGCTGCCAATGATGCCCGCATAATCAGACTGTCTTACACCATCACCGGTGTTCTTAAATAACTTTACACTAGGATCATATGGTGTACATGCAGATTTACAGTCAAGATAATTGTATTTTTTTATTATCTTCTCAATATAATGAGATTGATCCAAAGAAAGTCTCTTTTTACCTAGTAATCTTGATATCAAGGATTACACTCGCCACACATAGATCTTTCATATCAAAATTGGCACTTAATAAAGTTTTGATTGAGTTTATGGCATGAATATTTGACCCAAAACTGAGTAGGTCATCTACATAAAGTCATATAATAGTGCAAATGTCATTCTCAAATTTGTAATAAATGCATTTGTCACTTTCATTAACATTAAAACCATGCGAAATGATAAAGTTATCAAATTTTTTCGTGCCATAGTTTAGGTGCTTGTTTTAAACCATATAATGATTTGTCTAATTTGCATACTTTATGTTCTTGATTGTGTACTACAAATCTTTCAGGCTGGTCCATATAAATTTCTTCTTCTAATTCACCGTTCAAAAATGTGGTTTTTACATCCATTTGGTGTATTAGTAAATTATGAATGGAAGCAAGTGAGATTAATACCCAAATGGATGTAATTCTAGGTACTGGTGAAAAAATGTCAAAGAAACCTATATTTTATTTTTTCTTAAAACCTTTAGCTACTAGTCGTGTTTCATATTTGTCAATAGTGCCATCAGGTTTTAATTTCTTTTTAAGTACCCATTTATAGCCTATAGATTTAAAATCGGGGGTAAATCTACCAAATGCCAAGTCTTATTGGATTCCAGAGAATCCATCTCATCATTTATAGCCTCTTGCCAGAAATCGGCATCTAAAGAAGATAAGGCCTCTTGGAGGTTTAAGGGATCCTCCTCTATAGTAAAAGCACAAAAATCCGAACCGAAGTCTTTTACAGTTCTTGCTCTTTTACTTCTTCTAGGTTCAGCTTCAGAATTTTCATTAAATTCTGTTCTAATAGGCATACTTGAAGTGCCCCCACTATTCCTTAATTTAAAAGAAAATTTTGTTTCATAACAATCGGCATCATATGTTTCAATTATATTATGTGTATTTAGGTTATAAAATCTGTATGCTTTGCTATTAATAGCATAACCTATAAATACACATTCATATGCTCTACTTGCCAATTTTATTCACTTAGGGTTTGGAACACAGACATATGTTAAACAACCCCAAGTTCATAGTATGATACATTGGCTTTATAATCCTTTAAAATTTCATAAGGTGAAATTATATTCTTAGATTTAGGGATCCTATTCAAAACATAGCATACGGTTAATAATATATCCTCCAACCAATGTTTTACTGCACCATAATTTAATAAAACAACTACTAATTCAGTAAAGGTCCTATTTTTCTTTCAACTTTACCGTTCATTTCAAGTGAATAAGGTGCAGTTCTATCATGTATAATATCATGTCACCTATAGAAATTCAGAATAGAACTAGATTCATATTCTGTTCATCTATCACTAAGATATCGCTTAATCTTTTTATTTGCTTGATTCTCAAATTCAACTTCGAATTTAAACTTGTTAAATGTGTCACATATTTCAGAATCACAGTTTTTCCAATTGTAAGCTTTATTTCCACCTTACCAACCTCTACAGCTTTAGCTGTGTGAGGATCTTCCAACAACACTTTCTGATCATAAACAGTCGTGTATATTGTGAATATATCACGATCATAGCAGACATGGCGAGAAATACCAGTTTATACCCACCAACCTTCTGATCGACCAACAAGGTGAATCTCAGTAATCACAGTCGTAAGAGGCTCTTCAATCAGGTTAGCCTACGGTGCATGGCCTAGCCTGTTTTGACACTTTAGTGCCATATGACCTAGTTTCTTACAATTGTAACATAGAAACAACTGTCTAGAATCATTCTTTTTGGTTGGTTGTTGCTGTCCTTTATGGTTTCCTTATGGATTCCCATTCTATTCTTAACTGACCGGCTGCGGAGGCTTACTATTGTTAAAGATGTTAATGTGACACCCCGTATGTTACGTTTTAAAAAGTAAGAAATTTACGTACGTATACGGTGATACGCAAAGCATATAAACCAGTAAAGCATGAAGATAAAAGATGTTTTGTTTAAACTTCTAGAATTAAGGTAAACGGGATTCACCATTGCGTTTGTCTCGGAAAAATACGCGAAATAGAGTCCGAGTTTTCGAGAATCGGAGTCCGTATGACCCGTTAAAGGCCCAAAGAAGATTAGTGAAAAATTTGAAACTCGGAAATCAGTTTGAAAATCCAGATTTGGGGCTAGGCGGGAATTTTCCCCGCCTAGGCCATGTCGACAGGCCTGTCGACTTGGGCCCAGACCAAGTCGACAGCCCTGTCGACATGCCAGTCGACAGGGGTTGGCCGGGCTAAAATGGCCTGGTGCACCTGCTTGTCTCACCTGGGCTTGCTCTTGGGCTGATTCTGGAAGCTTCCGAGATCTGATGGTCCTAATCTATCCTAGATCCAATCCTATGGCCTAAAACACTCCTAATCTCTATAAAAACACCCCTAAGCCCCCCTAAACCCTCATAACTCACCCTCTCCACGAAGTGCTGCCCAAATGCAAAGTGATCATGGCCTCCATCTCAAATCCCTAGAGCCTATGCATTCAAATCGGGTTCAAATCAAAGGATGCAAGCTTGCTACACCAAATAGAGGCCAAATCAACATTTCTATGCGAGTTTCGTGATGGTTCTTCATCAAAGAAGCCACCTTTCTTCATCATGATGATGCATGGTCCCTTTCCTAAGCCTTGCCTAAGTAAGTTCTAGCTACTTTTAGATGGAAACGGTAGTTTTGATAATGACATGGGATAAAATGGGGCTAAACATGATTATGCGAACCTATATGAGCCTTACCTTGCCTCTTGTGTCCATGTTTATGGTTTTAGGCCATGTGAGTGACTTAATCATGCTTCTCATGCTATGCATAACCTAGTTTAACTTGCAAGTTTGGATCTTTATGCATGAAATGCTAGCATGAACCTTTAGGAAACATTTTTACTTGTGAAACATTGGCTAAGATTATAGTTTGGGGCTTATGCATGTTTATGAACCTAAACCTCTAGTGTTAACATGCAAGTTTGTGGCCAAATCCTTTATGACATTATGCACACTTATGGCCAATTCCCTTTGTTTTCATGTTATGCATGCTTGTGGCCAAACCTTTATGAACCTATATATGTATTAAGCCAAACCCTCATGATGCTATGCATGTTTGGGGTCATTGTGTAGCATAGTACCTTTGCGATGTGACTCGTCCATTCTTGCGTTGGAACACGATTTGGGTTGAGGATATACAAGCGCGATTGTAGCATGAAAAACTTAACGTGAAGTTATATGAAAATATGTTAGGCGAGCTAAACTGGGCATGAACCATAATTTGGGAAAAGGGGTATAAACATGATAACATGCGACGATAAATATGACATGTGAATACTTGAAAGCATAACTTGTAATGTAACATGGAAGTGGACATGTAAGTATGCATAAAAACATAAGCTTGGGAATTTACCTATTAAGTTAGGTCTACCCATTGGGAATTTACCTATTAAGTTAGGTCTACCCAACTGCTTGAAAACTTAACTATGAACATGATACTAGACTAAACATGAAAGTGGCCAACTCGAGGTTGGGTTGAGTTTGCAACGTAAAACTACCCGGAACCGACCGGCCTAACTAGTAGTTGCAAACAATAGGACTCAATGTGAGAAGTTGGTCATGTTGTGCTTGAACCCGAGGTTAGACCAAGTTGTGGTGTAAATCTACCCGGACCCGCCCGGCTTAACTAGTAACCACAACAAAGTCTAATGTGAGAGGTTGGGGTGCATTAAATAATTAATGCCACATAATAGGGTTAAGTTAATTTGATTAATGAGGCTTAACCAAATATGATATGGACAAATGGGTTAAGTAATTTGATTAGGCTAATGATACTTAACAAAACATAAATAAGCTTGGGTAGGTTAAGTAACTCGATTTGCCTAATGACGCTTGACCGATTTGACTCGGTAATTTGACAGGGTCAAGTTAATTTATATAATTAACCAATCTAAAATGATAATTAGACGAGGTTAAGTTATGGATTGCTTGATATACTTAGCCAGCTTGACACATGGGTTGTGGGGTTAAGTCTTGGACTTGGATACTTAGCCAATTTTGACATGGTTGGTAGACGGGCTAAGTTATGAACTTAAGTGACACTTAACCCATTAGATAAACCCTAATTCAGAGGATTAGGAGAATAACCATAGTTAACAAGGGTAATGGAAATAAGGCTAAGTGGTAAACCTTAGTTAAAGGAAACTAAGTAATAATTCTTAGTCAAGGAAACCTGGACCACTTCTTAGACAGATTAGTAACCCGATACGTTAGGTCAACGTTTAAGTATGCGTGGAGGAGCAGGCTATCTGATTTAGATAAAGGCTCCAACGAACTGGGTAACGAAGCAGCGGCTTCGGGGAACGTGAGGATATTCTTGGGATCCCTCCGTGAGCAGCCAGGTCATTATACTAGGCTCACGGGAGGTTGAGGTCTGCGGTAGAAGAACCAAGAATATGCCTTGGTTGCTATGCGAGCGACCTAAAGACTGGGGTGGATAGCAGTGAGTCGACGAATACATAAGGTGCCCGAGATAGCAAGTTCGTCGATCATCTACCATCTTGAGTCAAGCGTATACGTACGGAAAGGCAGGGAACACCCAACAGACCATAATTGCTATCTAATTATGGGTGAGGTAGGCCGTAGGATGTGGGCTGGCCGGAGTGTAGTTCTCATGCAAGATTTTCTCTTGTGTTGCCTTTCACTAGTTGAGGGAGGGGTCTCGTGGGACCATAGCCACGTGTAGAAAAGCAGACCTTAGTATCTGCATCGGAAGATAAATCTAAAGCTCCCGACCGAGTCCTGTATTTCTTGGTTTGTCCTGTGACAGGACTCGGATGGCACGATGTGATACATGTGCATACAGTTATAGAAAAACGGTTCACGATGAATGCGTGGGAAAAAGGGGGCGCGGTTGAGGGTTGGCGTAATTCCTAGAGGCCTAGGTGGTTTAACCCAAACCGAAATACGGAAGCGTGCAATAGGTAAGCGTAATCCCTAGTGGTGCTAGGTGGCGTAGGTCCTAGTAGTTCAAACGATGATTCATATGGAAGAGCCTAGCTAAAATAAGGGTGACAGTCCAAATGAGTTCAAGGATAATACGACATGAGGAAGCCCGTACGAGGTACGGCAAGGGACTGAACTTATATACATGGGAAGGAACATATGACTTGAGTAACCTATATACATGCGATATATATTAGGTTGACCTGGACCATTCACGACTTTGAGTAAGGAACACTCCTGGTTAACACATAACAAGGCTGGGATACTAAGGCGGAAGGTGTAGAGCAGATATATGTGTTAGAACTAGGAAGAATATCCATAATAGATACCGGGGAATGTTAGACGGGGCGGATACCTTGTGCGCAATAGAGCTCTAGTGATGTGATACCTTGGCTTATCATAACACCACAGTCGTCAGGATACCTCAGTTCACCTTGCCACAGGAGTCAACCGGCTACCCTGGCTTAGTTTATCTATCTTGTAGTTATCCTTATGTTTACTTTCAGTTTATGCATGTCATGTTACCTTTACCTGTTTTTATACTGGAAGTAGATAGGACTTACTCAGTCTTTTTGACTGACCCGTTTTGTTTCGCCTCTTTTCTTCCGTTTTCTTCCCCCAGGTTACAGGGAGGAAACAATGTTGTTTGGTTCGGACTTCTTCTGTTTGAAGGTCATCACGGATGGCTTGGACTTTCTTGGCTATGGCTACTTTACTGTTTTATTTGGGGAAATAATTTATTAAAAAGTCTTTATGCTTCTTTACTATTGCAAGACAGGTTTTGATGTACTCTGATGTAAAAAGGCTTTAGACCTTATTTATTCATGCTATGAAAGTTTGATTTTACTTCCGCTATTTATATATGTTCTGTCTTGTGATATTTCTGTGCATGTTTACCAATAATGTCCCTCTAAAGCTAGTGCATTCCTTTGCGAGTGACCCTGGCGGAGGCGGGGTGTTACATTTGGTATCAGAGCAGAAGGTTACCAGGCTGGGCAAAAGTTTTAAAAAAAAACCTTCTGAAAATTATTTGAAAAATTGTTTACAAAGAAGCATTTTTCAAGAGAAACTTTGTTTAGAAGTTATTCCCCAAAGGCCATTAGCAATGTCCTTGTTTTATTAGTTGAATTCTCTTTTTCCTTTCTCTCTCCCATCGATAGTCACGTCGGCTTCGGTTACAAGTAGTTTTTGAGTTAGAAGAGTGGTTTTTGTAGGATGGGGGAATAGTCTCGGAAAAATGGAGTTGGGTCAGGGTGGAAATAAGGAAATGGAAGGGTGGAAGGACCAGCAAGAAAAAAATAATAATAATAATATATATATATATATAAACCCTGCAGGAAAAAAAAATATATAAACCCGAAGCCGAGAGCTTCGGCTCATAACCCCAACCCCTTTTCTCCTTCCTCCCAGCCACCAAAACCGAAATTCCCCAACTCCACCACCTCCCATCACCTCGTTTCTCCACCATTCTTCGTAAAATTAAGCTTAAATCGAAGCTAAAGGCTCTCTCCATCTGGATCTATAGTTCCCCTCTTCCAATTCGTGTTTAAATCGCCATGGCCAATCAACCCAATCCCTACGAGCTTTACCCCCAACTAACCGCGCAAGAGGTTGAGTGGTGTGACGAGCAACCGGGAATAATTGAGCATTACATGCAGCTTGCCACTAGGAATTTGCTTCTAGGCCGACCGGTGAGGTTTGCGGACTTTGCGGGAACCGCCGTGGAAGGCTTGTTTGTTAATGCGGGCCTTATTCATATTCTGGATACGCACACAGCCGAGAGGAGGGGCTACAAGCGTATGGTAAGACTTTTTGATGCTCGTTTGCAAATTGATGTGGATGATAATGGGTTGATAACTTATGGTTCATGGGTTAAGGGTACCCATATATTTATGAATGAGGTCCAATTTGGGGAAATTTTGAATATCCGGGGTACGGGACTTGATATAAATGACCTGGAGATGGACGATTTGAATGTTTGGGGAAGGATTTTTTTTAATGGCCTGGACAGGCAATGGGATAGTACGCATCTGCGCCCCCTAGCTAGGTTTGTGATTAGGATATTGCAATATAATATTGCGGGGCAGAATCATGGGTTTGACAGAGTTCCCGTAGTTGTTAAGGCCGCTGCTTATGCTATTTTTGGGGGCATACAGATAAACTGGGCAAGGACCATCTTGCAGCAGTACCAGATCTTTAGGGGAGCAAGACACTCAAATATTTGTTTTGGGAACTTATGGACTATAGTTTTCCGCTGGTTCGGGGTGGATTTGCATGATGAGGATTATGTGACGCTCTCTAACCATCCCTCTGTTATCATCACTGAAGCCGCACTAGGGAGGATGAGTATAGATATGCAGGAGCTGCAAGGGGAGCCTCAGCCTATGGAGCATGAGGGATTAGATGAGGAAGAGGATGAGGGTAACGAGGAGGAAGAGCAAGAGGAGGAGCCACATGATGATGATCAGTTTGGACACTTTGAGGACCCCCATCAGGAACCACAGCATGATGGTGAGCAGGCTGGGGATGGAGCCTGGGCTCATCAGGGCCCGGCACAGGGGGCTCCGGACACAGGTGCCTGGGATCCATGGGCTACTAGGGATCCAGACTGGAGGACCGAGCTGAGATATATCTCACAGCAGCAGGCTCGCTTGATGAGGAGCCACCAGGATATTTTGAGGTCACAGCAGCAGACACTGGAGTCACAGGTAGCCATGGCTCAGACACAGCAGCAGATGCTTCAGGATATGAGTTCCTCTTATGACCAGTTGGGGGCTGGGATGCAAGACCTACAGTTGGAGCTTAGGCAAGGGAACCGACGGCAGGAGGAGAGGCTTGACAGCTTAGAGGAGCTCATCCGTAGCTATTTCCGTCGGGATTGACCTCTATCAGTTATCCGTAGGATAGTATTTTATTTTCAGTATTGTTTAGCTGTTCCTTTTGTTGTCTGGTTGTAACGATGTACTAAAAACTATCCTAATAAAGTTTGTACGTTGTTTGTTTGCGCAATTTGTTGTGTCTAATGTAATTATGAAATATTGAACGATGATGTCTGATAATGGAGAACAATGAAAACAACAAAACGGGATATCTCTCCGCTACATAAAAATTTAGAAAATTAGATTTTTCTAAATTAATAATGGATGGTAGGATTCTGGATGCTCAAATTGGATGAACTTCACTCTTATTTTATAAGGGTGTGGGAAAATTTGGATGGAATTACTTTTTCAAAATTTTTGCATTCATATAGAACTGCAAGTATATTTAGGATGACAGCATCATGGTTTGAAAAAGAAATTTTTAAGAAATTGCATTCATGTAGGTGGTACCACAAGTTAGGCATACATATTTTTCTATGATGTGATTCACTTTTGCACATGTGCAAATGTTTGCAACAATTGGCTGAACACTTCTGGGTGCTAATATGGGGACATAAATCCTACTACTATTGAATTTCGGGGACGAAATTCTTTAAGGGTGGGAGGATGTGACACCCCGTATGTTACGTTTTAAAAAGTAAGAAATTTACGTACGTATACGGTGATACGCAAAGCATATAAACCAGTAAAGCATGAAGATAAAAGATGTTTTGTTTAAACTTCTAGAATTAAGGTAAACGGGATTCACCATTGCGTTCGTCTCGGAAAAATACGCGAAATAGAGTCCGAGTTTTCGAGAATCGGAGTCCGTATGACCCGTTAAAGGCCCAAAGAAGATTAGTGAAGAATTTGAAATTCGGAAATCAGTTTGAAAATCCAGATTTGGGGCTAGGCGGGAATTTTCCCCGCCTAGGCCATGTCGACAGGCCTGTCGACTTGGGCCCAGACCAAGTCGACAGCCCTGTCGACATGCCAATCGACAGGGGTTGGCCGGGCTAAAATGGCCTGGTGCACCTGCTTGTCTCACCTGGGCTTGCTCTTGGGCTGATTCTGGAAGCTTCCGAGATCTGATGGTCCTAATCTATCCTAGATCCAATCCTATGGCCTAAAACACTCCTAATCTCTATAAAAACACCCCTAAGCCCCCCCTAAACCCTCATAACTCACCCTCTCCACGAAGTGCTGCCCAAATGCAAAGTGATCATGGCCTCCATCTCAAATCCCTAGAGCCTATGCATTCAAATCGGGTTCAAATCAAAGGATGCAAGCTTGCTACACCAAATAGAGGCCAAATCAACATTTCTATGCGAGTTTCGTGATGGTTCTTCATCAAAGAAGCCACCTTTCTTCATCATGATGATGCATGGTCCCTTTCCTAAGCCTTGCCTAAGTAAGTTCTAGCTACTTTTAGATGGAAACGGTAGTTTTGATAATGACATGGGATAAAATGGGGCTAAACATGATTATGCGAACCTATATGAGCCTTACCTTGCCTCTTGTGTCCATGTTTATGGTTTTAGGCCATGTGAGTGACTTAATCATGCTTCTCATGCTATGCATAACCTAGTTTAACTTGCAAGTTTGGATCTTTATGCATGAAATGCTAGCATGAACCTTTAGGAAACATTTTTACTTGTGAAACATTGGCTAAGATTATAGTTTGGGGCTTATGCATGTTTATGAACCTAAACCCCTAGTGTTAACATGCAAGTTTGTGGCCAAATCCTTTATGACATTATGCATACTTATGGCCAATTCCCTTTGTTTTCATGTTATGCATGCTTGTGGCCAAACCTTTATGAACCTATATTTGTATTAAGCCAAACCCTCATGATGCTATGCATGTTTGGGGTCATTGTGTAGCATAGTACCTTTGCGATGTGACTCGTCCATTCTTGCGTTGGAACACGATTTGGGTTGAGGATATACAAGCGCGATTGTAGCATGAAAAACTTAACGTGAAGTTATATGAAAATATGTTAGGCGAGCTAAACTGGGCATGAACCATAATTTGGGAAAAGGGGTATAAACATGATAACATGCGACGATAAATATGACATGTGAATACTTGAAAGCATAACTTGTAATGTAACATGGAAGTGGACATGTAAGTATGCATAAAAACATAAGCTTGGGAATTTACCTATTAAGTTAGGTCTACCCATTGGGAATTTACCTATTAAGTTAGGTCTACCCAATTGCTTGAAAACTTAACTATGAACATGATACTAGACTAAACATGAAAGTGGCCAACTCGAGGTTGGGTTGAGTTTGCAACGTAAAACTACCCGGAACCGACCGGCCTAACTAGTAGTTGCAAACAATAGGACTCAATGTGAGAAGTTGGTCATGTTGTGCTTGAACCCGAGGTTAGACCAAGTTGTGGTGTAAATCTACCCGGACCCGCCCGGCTTAACTAGTAACCACAACAAAGTCTAATGTGAGAGGTTGGGGTGCATTAAATAATTAATGCCACATAATAGGGTTAAGTTAATTTGATTAATGAGGCTTAACCAAATATGATATGGACAAATGGGTTAAGTAATTTGATTAGGCTAATGATACTTAACAAAACATAAATAAGCTTGGGTAGGTTAAGTAACTCGATTTGCCTAATGACGCTTGACCGATTTGACTCGGTAATTTGACAGGGTCAAGTTAATTTATATAATTAACCAATCTAAAATGATAATTAGACGAGGTTAAGTTATGGATTGCTTGATATACTTAGCCAGCTTGACACATGGGTTGTGGGGTTAAGTCTTGGACTTGGATACTTAGCCAATTTTGACATGGTTGGTAGACGGGCTAAGTTATGAACTTAAGTGACACTTAACCCATTAGATAAACCCTAATTCAGAGGATTAGGAGAATAACCATAGTTAACAAGGGTAATGGAAATAAGGCTAAGTGGTAAACCTTAGTTAAAGGAAACTAAGTAATAATTCTTAGTCAAGGAAACCAGGACCACTTCTTAGACAGATTAGTAACCCGATACGTTAGGTCAACGTTTAAGTATGCGTGGAGGAGCAGGCTATCTGATTTAGATAAAGGCTCCAACGAACTGGGTAACGAAGCAGCGGCTTCGGGGAACGTGAGGATATTCTTGGGATCCCTCCGTGAGCAGCCAGGTCATTATACTAGGCTCACGGGAGGTTGAGGTCTGCGGTAGAAGAACCAAGAATATGCCTTGGTTGCTATGCGAGCGACCTAAAGACTGGGGTGGATAGCAGTGAGTCGACGAATACATAAGGTGCCCGAGATAGCAAGTTCGTCGATCATCTACCATCTTGAGTCAAGCGTATACGTACGGAAAGGCAGGGAACACCCAACAGACCATAATTGCTATCTAATTATGGGTGAGGTAGGCCGTAGGATGTGGGCTGGCCGGAGTGTAGTTCTCATGCAAGATTTTCTCTTGTGTTGCCTTTCACTAGTTGAGGGAGGGGTCTCGTGGGACCATAGCCACGTGTAGAAAAGCAGACCTTAGTATCTGCATCGGCAGATAAATCTAAAGCTCCCGACCGAGTCCTGTATTTCTTGGTTTGTCCTGTGACAGGACTCGGATGGCACGATGTGATACATGTGCATACAGTTATAGAAAAACGGTTCACGATGAATGCGTGGGAAAAAGGGGGCGCGGTTGAGGGTTGGCGTAATTCCTAGAGGCCTAGGTGGTTTAACCCAAACCGAAATACGGAAGCGTGCAATAGGTAAGCGTAATCCCTAGTGGTGCTAGGTGGCGTAGGTCCTAGTAGTTCAAACGATGATTCATATGGAAGAGCCTAGCTAAAATAAGGGTGACAGTCCAAATGAGTTCAAGGATAATACGACATGAGGAAGCCCGTACGAGGTACGGCAAGGGACTGAACTTATATACATGGGAAGGAACATATGACTTGAGTAACCTATATACATGCGATATATATTAGGTTGACCTGGACCATTCACGACTTTGAGTAAGGAACACTCCTGGTTAACACATAACAAGGCTGGGATACTAAGGCGGAAGGTGTAGAGCAGATATATGTGTTAGAACTAGGAAGAATATCCATAATAGATACCGGGGAATGTTAGACGGGGCGGATACCTTGTGCGCAATAGAGCTCTAGTGATGTGATACCTTGGCTTATCATAACACCACAGTCGTCAGGATACCTCAGTTCACCTTGCCACAGGAGTCAACCGGCTACCCTGGCTTAGTTTATCTATCTTGTAGTTATCCTTATGTTTACTTTCAGTTTATGCATGTCATGTTACCTTTACCTGTTTTTATACTGGAAGTAGATAGGACTTACTCAGTCTTTTTGACTGACCCGTTTTGTTTCGCCTCTTTTCTTCCGTTTTCTTCCCCCAGGTTACAGGGAGGAAACAATGTTGTTTGGTTCGGACTTCTTCTGTTTGAAGGTCATCACGGATGGCTTGGACTTTCTTGGCTATGGCTACTTTACTGTTTTATTTGGGGAAATAATTTATTAAAAAGTCTTTATGCTTCTTTACTATTGCAAGACAGGTTTTGATGTACTCTGATGTAAAAAGGCTTTAGACCTTATTTATTCATGCGATGAAAGTTTGATTTTACTTCCGCTATTTATATATGTTCTGTCTTGTGATATTTCTGTGCATGTTTACCAATAATGTCCCTCTAAAGCTAGTGCATTCCTTTGCGAGTGACCCTGGCGGAGGCGGGGTGTTACAGTTAATGTGTTTGAAAATCATTCAACGAAGAAAAAAAATGATTTTGGTAATGGATTATACTCTGTTGTTATGTTCCATTACCTTCCTTGTCTAAATAATAGTCCATGTAACAATTCATCTTGAAAGAATAGTTCATTTTTCACCGTCTATTTTACCAGAAGTTATGAATCTAACTTCGCCAGTGTACTTCATTACCAAGTGTTACTAGAAAGGCTTGGATGACCATTTTCATGAATGAACTATATTCATGTTAACTGGGTTCAATTTGCAGTTAGGATGTTACAAAAGAAGAAAATAATTTATTTATCTTTTTTTTTTTTAAATCCCAATAACACCATATACCGCAAAAGTTAGATGTAACAGCCCACTTCCGTTAAGGTCACTCACAAAGGGAATGCCTTAACTTTGGTGGAACGTTATAAGTAAACAGAACAGAAATTTACAAGACAGATATGTAAAGTAGTACTTGAAAAAAAATTATAACTTTATTACAGCAGAAACATATATAAGTTTGGTTACATCGCAATACCAAAACCTTAGTACACAAATATAAGTCTAATACAAAATCCTTCAGAATGCATAGTTTTAAAGCCATAATCCCCAACAGAGAATGCCATAAATAGGTAGAATCAAAGCCAAGCAATATTTCAAGCACTTCTAGCACTTCAAGCAGTTGGAACCTGAATCAAGCTCCTATGTTTCCACCCTGAGAACCTGGGGCGGAACGGAAGAAAAGAGGCGAAAACAAATGAGGTCAGACATAAGTCTGGTGAGTCCAGTGACTTTTAGCATATAAATAGATAATAGTATCATGACATGTAAATAAAACTGGATGAGAGATAATCGTAACATGAGTAGCAGGTTAACAGAAAAGACAGAATGATATAGGCTACACTAAACTTCTTACTTGGTTTTCACTTCCCTGCACTAATACTAGTATAACAGAATTAGGTGTTGTCCTAATGTCGAAATAGAAAACAGAATGATCTCTTCAGAAACACAATGCTAGAAATGGGCCTTTATCACCCTAATAGAGACAGACGTTCTGAAACAAAATGCTAGTAATGGGCCTTTACTACCCAAACAGAGGCAGACGGTACAGAAACAGAATGCTAGAAATGGGCCTTTACCACCTGAACAGAGACAGAAACAGAATGACCCCTACGGAAACAGAATATTAAAATTAGGTGTACACTAGTAATGGGCCTTTATCACCCCAACAGACGGTACTACACAGAAACAGACAGGTGTTACCACCCTAACAGAAACAGATGGTACCCCAACAGAAACAGACAGAACTAAGTGTACCCTAAATTCCACCCCAAGCGATCTACTCCTTAATACATAAATACCTTGTGTCGGCCCCACAGAAGGGTGTATCACTCCCTAAATTGGCAACCTACAGACACAGACCTATTTACAGACATAACGGTGTCTTACATCCTCAGAGCAGACTGGATCCATGAACGCACATGACCCGGTTGGATTGCGCCATCAACGCCCCTCACCATTATCAGAGTGAACCTCTTACAATTAGTTCAGTAAGCGTGCCCTGGACCCCTACCTAGTGTTGGGTCATAATTTTGATACCAGAAAGGGTTACTGACTAATATGGGTCTCAAACAACAGATGACACAAGTAATTATCCCTCCTAACCTTGTGTCCCCAGACTAACAGATTTCAGATTAACTTGCTTATAGATTTCAGATGTAAAAATTCCAGATTAACTAGTTCTCAGATCATACATACAGGTTAACAAGTTTTCAGACTAACGGATCAGATATACAGATTAACAAGTTTCCAGACTAACGGATTAGATATACAGATTAACAGACTTACAGATTGTTTCACCTAACCTTGTATTGGGCCTACAGATTTTCAAACGGGTTTATTAGATTCATCAGTCCAGTTGCTTTAACCCTATCCACCCAACACGTTTTAGGTATCACATTTATATTGGATTTGCATTAATTAGATATAAATGTATAGACCTCTCACATTAGGTCGGTAGCTTGTGGCCGCTGGATGTGTCGGGGGGTTCTGGGCAGACTTCTGTCACAAGCCAGACCTAACCTCGTGTCTAAGCATTTTTATGCTCACGACCTCTCACATTAGACTGACAGTTTGCGGTTGCTGGTTAAACCGGTTGGGTCCGGGCAGGCTTCTACTGCAAACAGAGTCTAACCTCGTGTCTCAGCATTCTTATTTTTAGCTAAAGTATTCATTCACAGATTATGCCAATATCAGACTAATTATGCCAATTCAACAAATTAACTTCTTTACAAGTTACAACAGATTATCCGAAGTTCTATTAACATGTTTTGCTCAATTTCAGATCGAGCCTAAAGATTTTCATACCCCAAATTACCGTATTCAGTTTTCAATAGATTTAGCAGATTAGACAATTTAACAGATTTAATCATTCCTTAAAATTCCATTGACATACCTCGCCTAATCATAAAATTAACCCTAATTTTACATGCCCAAATTATGGTCATAATTCAAAATATAACATACGTCCCGAATTTTAGTTAAATTTGCATCGTATAGAATATTTTCTAAAAACCTCAAATCATGATGCACAATATAAATTATGCCAAATTATAGCCGTTAATTACCGCGTATGTCAAATATCCAAAAGTCTGAATTAGACATATTCACATTTATAATTATCCCTATTATAATATAGGTTCTTCAGGACTAAGTCACATATCCTTTTCTTCCAAGTCATAGATCGTCATATAAAATACGCCCCAAATCTAGATCTTAAATTACAACATGTATTATGTCCTCAAAATCAGATCTTGAATTATTACATGCATTATGTCCCCAAATTACAAGTCATATGCTGTCATACAGTAATTCTCCTTCTTCCAAGTCATAAACCATCATATATAGTATGCCTAGATCTAGATCTTAAATTACAACATATGCCCTTCTCTTAAATCGGTCATAAATCAGTCAAGTCCAATTATTCATCATTCATTATTTTTCCCAAATTTAGCGTTCGTGCATCAATCTCTTATGAGATTTTGCTCAGGCTCGTGGAAGCCTGGCTATAGAACAGAAGGAAGGAAGAAATACAGAATAGTTACAATAATATTAATAAGATAGATCTACACAGAAAAACATATATGATAAACAAGAATAAGATAGATCTACACAGAAAAACAGATCTGATAAACAAGTATAAGATAGATCTACACAGAAAAACAGATCTGATAAACAAGAATATGCATAATCTCCAATTCAGATTTATAACCATGTCAAAATCATAATTAAATTTCATATCTGAAAATAACTGTACTCACCTTGGTTGGATTCTAAAAGAAAAAGGGTTGTAGTTGTTCCCTTTTAATCCTATTCAGATTGGAAGAAGAAGGAGCACTTGTTCTAGCTTAGGTTTCAGCAGAGTAGCGACGCCATTGATTTATTTAAATATGAATTAGGGCAGAGTATAGACGTAATGAAATTGTGCGGAGAGAAAGTGAGGTTTGGGGGTGTTTAAATAGCTTAGAAGCAACGAATCTGGTCAGAACGGGCATCTAAATGCAGAAAAACGAATCTGTCCATGGATCTGGAAATAGGGGGGAGGTCGACCCCTAGGTCGACCCCCTGGTCGACCTATGTTACCTAGGTCGACCGCTAGGTCGACCTGGGTCTTGGGCGGAAAATTTCCCGCCCAGCCCGAGTGATAGTTTTGAATTTCGAACTTTTAAATTTTGAATTCGGGCTGGTTTTTATTTTAATTTCTTGAAACTTCTAGGTGCCATAACTTCTTCATACGGAATTCGATTTACGCAAACTCAGACTCTATCTCAAGCAGAATTCTGAGACGAACGCAATGGCATAACCTGTTTCCCTTAATTCTTCTTTTAAAAATTTATTATACTTTGTTTTGTTATTATTATGTTCACAAAAAATACGGGGTTTTACATTCTCCCCTCCTTAAAGGATTTCGTCCCCGAAATCTTCAAGTTAAGAAGAATGTGTCCTACCATCCAATCACTCATCTACTCAACCACCATCCACAAGCATCCATTGTCCTTAGAAAGCTTCTAATGTTGTATGAACATATGCAAAAGTGTGTGTATATGTCTCTTATCTAATGCAAAGATCGGGCGGTGTACTGATTCAGTTGACCTCCTTAATGCGAATTATGTTAGTGCCATGAGTCCACTTATGTATGCAAGAAATCCTATTTGATACACATCATTTCTATATGAGTGTATAACCATTCATCCAAATGCAACATCCATGTGATGAGTCAATCATTTTGCATCCACAAAAATAGAAAAATGCACGCACATCTATATGCAGTATGAGAGTGTTTTTGAGCCGATCTAGTGCCTAGTGTGTGTATATGCATCCACGAGCAACCACTTGCATCCAATTGCAACCATCAAACATAACATGTCTCAAACGCATGTTTACAGCCATTAGTTTCTACCTAAAGGCTGAAGAATCGATCGATAGGATACAGCCGAGTGATAGAAGCAAGTACAAAAGTTCTGTTCCCATTAGACATCGGTTAAGAGAATAAATCCCTAAGTATCAACCCCGAAGACCGAAATCAACATCAGATTGACACTCAGAGAACTACTCCCATTAAACAATGTCAAACTGGAAATCTTCTTCACGCTTTGAGTAAAAAACCCTAACCTTATCAGAAATATTCAAATACTTATAGACTACCGGTACAGATCAGATTATCAAATGATTCTTAGGAAACTAAGCATGATAAAACCCCACCATATCCCACAAAAACCAGAATGTATGCGTCACAGTCAACTTAACGCTTAACACAGATACCTTCAAACCCCAACTTATAACAAACAGATGAGTCGTAACCCTTATGGGGTTTGAGACTATAGCGGGATCAGAAACAAGACTAGTATTAAAGTGCAGAGTCTCAATTATAGAATCAAAATGCCAGAATCAAAGAGAGTTTTAACTCAATAATCAGATAAGGAAAATAATCCTTCTACATAAAATTTCCTATCTCTATCCTATCCACCAGCCATGAGAGCATTCGCCTGCCCTCCAGAAGTAGGTTCTGCCCTCTGCCCTTGCCCTCGTTTCTTCGGGCATTCCCTAGTGAAGTGTCCCATTTCTCCATAGTTGAAGCAAGCTCCCTTCCTCTTTCTGCAATCCTTGTTCAAATGAGTCAAGCTTCCACAAGTAAAGCACTTTTTCTCCTTCTTATCTTCAGACTTTTCATACTTCTTTTGTGTTTCCTTTTTGGGCCACGCTTTCTTGTTCTGTGGTCCTTCGAGCTTTTCTTCTTTCTTCTCACTTTTGGCTTCCTCTTCATGCATTATTGCCATGTCAACCTATTTCTCGAAGGTAGCCCCCATAGGAATGTGGGTCATAGCCAACCTGTGTAGCGGCTCATTCAAACCTTTAACGAATCTCAGGGCCTTCTTTTCAGGTGTGTTCACCAAGTCTGAGCCAAATCTCGCCAACTGATTGAACTTGTTGACGTACTCCTTTAAAGATAAATTCCCTTGCTTCAATGCCAAGAACCTCTTCACGTATAAATTCTCTTCTACTCGTGAGAGAAATTTCATCTCGAACCTATGCCAGAAATCCATCCATGTCTCCACCGGACGCTCTCCATTCGTGACCTCCCACCAAAACTAGGATTCGCCCTTCATTAACCAAGCAGCTAATTGGACCCTCCTTCCATCTTCTATCTCGAAGATACCAAACAAATCTTCCACCTCCTTAAGCCAATTTCGAGATTCAACAAACGTATCTGATCCATGAAAAGGTTTCTCGCCCATTGCCCGAAAGTCTTTGCATATCTTCGAAAAAGTATCAACACGGGGAGGGGGAGGAGGAGGAGGAATGTCTGCTGGGCCTGCGGCGGTGGCCCTTGCCTCAAGATACCTTCTGAACCAAGTTGGTATCGGTGTGCCCTCGGGTATCTCGGGTACCCCAGACATGCTGAAAAGAAAAAGGAAGAGATTCAAAACGGAGAATCGAAAGATAGATATATGGCTTTTGGGGATTATATTTTTCAAAATAAACTCTACTTTTGAAAATAATTCCTTTTTAAACCCTTTTTGAAAATAGTTTTCAAAGACTTTTTATCAAATCTGTTAACCTTCAGCTCTGATACCAAGTGTAACACCCCACTTCCGTTAAGGTCACTCACAAAGGGAATGCCTTAACTTCGGTGGAACGTTATAAGTAAATAGAACAGAAATTTACAAGACAGATATGTAAACTGGTACTTGAAAAAAAAATTAACATTATTATAGCAGAAACAGAAATAAGTTTGGTTACATCACAATACCAAAACCTTTGTATACAAATATCAGTCTAATATAAAATCCTTCAGAATGCATAGTTTTAAAGCCATAATCCCCAACAGAGAATGCCATAAATAGGTAGAATCAAAGCCAAGCAATATTTCAAGCACTTCTGGCACTTCAAGCAGTTGGAACCTGAATCAAGCTCCTATGTTTCCACCCTTAGAACCTTGGGGGGGGGGGGGGGAGGGGGAACGGAAGAAAAGAGGCGAAAACAAACGAGGTCAGACATAAGTCTGGTGAGTCCAGTGACTTTCAGTATATAAACATATAATAGTATCATGACATGTAAATAAAACTGGATGAGAGATAACCATAATAGGAGTAGCAGGTTAATAGAAGAGACAGAATGATATAGGCTACACTAAGCTTCTTACTTGGTTTTCACTTCTCTGCACTAATACTAGTATAACAGAATTAGGTGTTGTCCTAATGTTTAAACAGAAAACAAAATGATCTCTTCAGAAACACGATGCTAGAAATGGGCCTTTATCAGCCTAACAGAGACAGACGTTCAGAAACAAAATGCTAGTAATGGGCCTTTACTACCCGAACAGAGGCAGACGGTACAAAAACAGAATGCTAGTAATGGGCCTTTACTACCCGAACAGAGACAAAAAAATGACCCCTATGGAAACAGAATATTAAAATTAGGTGTACACTAGTAATGGGCCTTTACCACCCCAACAGACGGTACTACACGGAAACAGACAGGTGTTACCATCGCAACAGAAATAGACGGTACCCCAATAGAAACAGACAGAACTAGGTGTACCCTAAATTCTACCCCAAGCGATCGACTCCCTAATACATAAATACCCTGTGCCGGCCCCACAGAAGGGTGTATCAATACCTAAAGTGGCAACCTATAGACACAGACCTATTTACAGATGTCACAGTATCTTACCTCCTCAGAGCAGACCGGATCCATGCACGCACATGACTCGGTTGGAATGCGCCATCAACACCCCTCGCCATTATCAGAGTGAACCTCTTACAATTAGTTCAGTAAGCGTGCCCTGGACCCCTACCCAGTGTTGGGTCATAATTTTGATACCAGAAAGGGTTACTGACTAATATGGGTCCCAAACAACAGATGACACAAGTAATTACCCCTCCTAACCTTGTGTCCCCAAACTAACATATTTCAGATTAACTTGCTTATAGATTTCAAATGTAAAAAGTCCAGATTAATTAGTTCTCAGATCAAACATACAGGTTAACAAGATTTCAGACTAACGGATCAGATATACAGACTAACAAGTTTTCAGACTAACGTATCAGATATACAGATTAACAGACTTACATATTGTTTCACCTAACCTTGTATTGGGCCTACAGATTTTCAAACGGATTTATTTGATTCATCGGTCCATTTTCTTTAACCCTATCCACCCAACACATTTTAGGTATCACATTTATCTTGAATTTTCATTAATTAGATATAAATGCATAGACCTCTCACATTAGGTCGGTAGCTTGTGGCCGCTGGATGTGCTGGGCGGTTCCGGGCAGACTTCTGCCACAAGCCAGACCTAACCTTATGTCTAAGCATCTTTATGCTCACGACCTCTCACATTAGACTGACAGTTTGCGGTTGTTGGTTAAGCCGGTTGGGTCCGGGCAGGCTTCTAGCGCAAACAGAGTCTAACCTCGTGTCTCAGCATTCTTATTTTTAGCTAAAGTATTCATTCACAGATTATGCCAATATCAGACTAATTATGCCAATTCAACAAATTAACTTCTTTACAAGTTACAGCGGATTATCCAAAGTTCTATTAACATGATTTTCTCAATTTTAGATCGAGACTACAGATTTTCAAACCCCAAACTACCGTATTCATTTTTCAACAAATTTAGCAGATTAGGAAATTTAATAGATTTAATCATCCCTTAAAATTCCATTGACATACCTCGCCTAATCATAAAATTAAGCCTAATTTTACATACCTAAATTATGGTCATAATTCACAATATAACATACATCCCAAATTTTGGTTAAATTTGCATCGTATAGAATATTCTCTAAAAACCCCAAATCATGATGCATAATATAAATTATGCCAAATTATAGCCGTTGATTACCGCATATGTCAAATATCCAAAAGTCCGAATTAGGCGTATTCACATTTTTAATTATCCCTGTAATAATATAGGTTTTTCAGGCCTATGTCACATATCCTTTTCTTCCAAGTCATAGATCGTCATATAAAATACGCCCCAAACCTATATCTTAAATTACAACATGTATTATGTTCTCAAAATCATATCTTGAATTATAACATGCATTATGTCCCCAAATTACAAGTCATATGCTGTCATACAATAATTCTCCTTCTTCCAAATCATAAACCGTCATATATAGTGTGCCTAGATCTAGATGTTAAATTACAACATATACTCTTTTCTTAAATCAGTCACAAATCAGTCATGTCCAATTATTCGTCATTCATTATTTTTCCCAAATTTAGCGTTCGTGCGTCAATCTCTAATGAGATTTGGCTCAGGCTCGTGGTAGCCTGCCTATAGAACAAAAGGAAGGAAGAGATACAGAATAGTTACAATAATATTAATAAGATAGATCTACACAGAAAAACAGATCTGATAAAAAAGAATAAGATAGATCTACATAGAAAAACAGATCTGATAAACAAGAATAAGATAGATCTACATAGAAAAACAGATTTGATAAACAAGAATATGCATAATCTCCAATTCAGATTTATAACCATGTCAAGATCATAATTAAATTTCATATATGAAAATAACTGTACTCACCTTGGTTGGATTCTAAAAGAAAAAGGGTTGTAGTTGTTCTCTTCTAATCCTATTCAGATTGGAAGACGAAGGAGCACTTGTTCTAGTTTAGGTTTCAGCAGAGTAGCGATGCCATTGATTTATTTTAATATGAATTAGGGTAGAGTGTAGACGTAATGAAATTGTGTGGAGAGAAAGTGAGGTTTGGGGGTGTTTAAATAGCTTAGAAGCAACGAATCTGGTCAGAACGGGCATCTAAATGCAGAAAAACGAATCTGTCCACGGATCTGGAAATAGGCGGGAGGTCGACCCCCAGGTCGACCTCCATGGTCGACCTATGTTACCCAGATCGACTCCCAGGTCGACCTGGGTCCTGGGCGGAAAATTTCCCGCCCATCCCGTGTGTCTGTTTTGAATTTCGAACTTTTAAATTTTGAATTTAGGCTGGTTTTTATTTTAAATTCCTCAAACTTCTAAGTGCCATAACTTCTTCATACGGAGTCTGATTTATGCAAACTCGAACTCTATCTCAAGCAGAATTCCAAATGAACGAATGGCGTAACCCGTTTCCCTTAATTCTTCTTTTAAAAATTAATTATACTTTGTTTTGTTACTATTATGTTCACAGAAAATACGGGGTGTTACATTAGATAACATAATTTGTACCTTTTTGGTGATCTCATACAATGCCGGTTCCCCAGTTAAATTAAATTGTTTCTATCTCGAGAACCATAATAAAGGCCAACAAATAAATTAAATTAGTAAATAGCATACCTTCCTACTACCTTAGCAAGGAATTCCGCTTTGATTTTAAAATTAAATGCAACCTGGAACTAATCTATTCCAGATTTAGGCAGTAGACACTGTGTAGTCGCAGAACCCAACATCGCCCTAAGCTTCGACAGCGATGCTCAAACGGTGGTGCCGCTTCACCGAAGTTCTAGTGCCTTTCTTCTTTCATGCGCGGGGCTGCCTTGCTTCGCCAGTAATCCTGGCATATCCACTTTCTTCGATATGAAATTTATAGTTCCGATGAAGTTCACATCCACCGTAGACTCGCCAACCAAAATCAACTGCAGCCCTTAAATCGCCTATGTGTATCGGTTCGAGAAACTTCATGGAGGTTTCGGCCTTGTAGTTCAACGGATAGATTTTGAGATCCGCTATTTTTTTGTATCGTCATCTGAACATAAATTTATTTCTGCAATATTTGTATTGATCAATAAGCAGTGTTCTAATTTGATGATTCTTTTTTCCCCCTAAAAGCAACAAGGGAACATCTTATCCCTTCTCTTTTTGCTTCCACCTCTAACAATACACCATCTACATCCATAGAGTGCTCCACACGACCAGCTCGTGATGCCGGATGATGTCCATTTGCTTTGACTTTTGTCCAAATCATCGTTTCAGAATCAAGCAAATAGATGTCATTCAGAATCTTCGATTTTCCTTGCCCTCCAAAAACAAAAGGTGTTTTATTCTCATAAAGAGTAGCTACGTGATTTGATCTTAGTGATAGTTCTGATCCCATGTAATTTAATGTTGCAGCCATTGCTTCGATTTTGTCTTCAAATTGTTGGAAAACAATGGCGGAGTCGCGGAGTAGATCGCTCTCTTGAAGACGATTTGGTGATCTGTTCAGAGGTGCAAACCAGTCGTTCTCTGTCACCGACGCCTCTAGGATAAAACAACCTCGAATAATAATTGATTTGCTTGCACTACAAATCAATTCAGATGTGCACTTTCGCATAGAATATAACCGCTCGTTCTGATTTTTGTTTTTTTTAAGAATTTTTAATGGTGGAGGAAGGAGAAGAGCTAGAGATAAAAAAATCGTATTTTTTCTGAGTAGTTCAACAAAAAAATAATCGTGGTAATACTTGTAGAGGAAGTCGGTTCAGATCCAAAAAAAATGGATCTCAATTTTTACCAGGACAAATAAAAACTTGTTCTTTCATATAGTCTCATGATGTGGTAGTATTCATATATGAGTCACCTCAAACTTATCCAATTTTTAAATAATTCATCTTTAAAAAATGAACTATTTTTCCAATAGGAATTAACCATGTGATGTCATTGATGTTTAGCAATCTACGGCCTGACTTAGATATAAAAAAAATCTAACATTCTGATTTTACCAATCTACTCCCATTTTATTTTCTATACTTCAATATTCTTTGCAGCGCTATTGCTTTTCTTTGTTTCTTTATCGCTTCCTCCTCCCTAAACTGAAAATGAATAAAAAACTAGTCTATTACATAAATTTAAAGGCAAAGAACCCAAAAGCCAAAAGATTTCCTCCATTTGAAAATACTGGACGTTTGCGCCTAAACTAGGACTGTAGTTGTCGGCTGATGGTGCATGGATAGTGTATCTCTGAGTTCTACATCTGCAATTTGAAACCTCAACACTAATATTGCTTTAGGCATATAATTTTTTTCCCTTTTAATGCAATGTGTCCGAACACAACTAAATTCTTCTTTTGGCATATTTTCTCTGCCTCCTATTTTGGAGGTATAGGTCCAATTCTATTTAGGTTTCCCTCCGCTCTTAAATCGCTGAGATAGAATTTGAAGTGATGATGGATATGAAAGTTGTAAGTAGATCCTTTCACTTTTAAGTTATGTAAAAACAACTATGGTCACATAGACAAAAATCATCATGTATATATTGATTTGAAAATGTAGATATCATATGCTCTTGTTAGAATTTTGATCAAGAGAGAAGAGAGAGATGAAACAGTAAACAATTAAAAGACTACATTTTTATTGATTTGTTGATTGCTATTACAAAAGAGATGCTTAATTAATTCAATACAATGATAAACCCTATATTTATAGGACCATTTATTCTTTAGAATATTCCTTATTCTCTAGCATATTATTTGGTATATTCTCTAACATTTATTTCTTAGCATATCTCTTGGCATATTCTCTAACATCCCCCCTCAAGCTCACGATGCGGAAAATCCTGAGTTTGCCAAATAGAAGCTGCAAACTGAAGAGTAGCAAGATCGAGCGACCATTTCAATATTGTTAGAGTGTAATTACAAACTCCAAGCATCAAATACCAAATACTCAATAACAACTTCAAACAACTCAACAATCTTCAATCTGATTGGTAAGCAAAAGATCTGAGCGGCCAAATGACAAAACTGGTCCCGGATGTGTTTGTACGTTTGCATCCCCCAAACATACAAAGAAAACAAACTAAACCAAAATGGGATGAGTTTGCATATATTTGCATCCCCTAAACATATCAAACGAAAACAAAACCAAAACCAAATCAATAGGGATGAATCAGCATATGTTTGCATCCTCCAAACATACCTTACAGTAACCATCTACCACCTTCAATCAATGTCAATTGCCCTCCTAATAAACAGGGTTACCGATACAGACATCAAACGAACAACAAATAACTTCAAACAAATGCTACTCTCTAACAACTCAATCAACAAACCATCACCTGAAACTGCAACCTCTACATCGCCTCAGACGCAAACTTCCTCCTCCAACAGCAAGTTCAAACTTCCATACGCTGTCAACAACTCTTCACCCCCATCGCCTATTGCAAACCCGTCACTACCCTAAAATCAACAAGCCTGCTACAAATGAAAAGTACCTAACTCGAACGTCCACAAAACTACTTCGAACACTAAAATCGCCGATTCACAAAATCGATGAAATCCCTAAGAATCTTCAACCAAAACCTGACCAAACCATCAAGCTGCAAACTAAATCTACTCATTTCCACCTCCATCCACTCTGATTTAGAACCTTAATCCATCCCCTTGAACTCCATTCCACACCAACAACAATCTTTAAACTGTTTTTTTACTCAACAATCACAAACAACACTTCATCGAAAACACAACCACCAAACGACCGTACACAAAGCCATCTCCACAATTCAATACAGTGCCCACAAATAGCTCACCATAACACAATCAACTCTCAGCAACAACCCGACCACTCAAAAAAAAAACAAAACAATACACAACCCTCATTATTGACATCAATCACAACCTTTAAAGCAAAACAAGTTACATCCTCCAGTCACTTCATTACTACACAACTGCAGCCACCATAAAACCTGCACTTCAACAACGGCTACATAAACCAAAACTATATGTCACAATCTCCACCACTGAGCCAATCAGCATTGCCACAAACTCCACTAACATTGCCTACTTTCCGGACAATAATTAACCCAAACCCATGTTTGTTTTTGTTCGTGTGTGTGTATGTGTATGTTTTTTCCAGCAACCTCAAACAAACAGCAAGGATTTTACCCCTCTACATCACTGCTCCTCTTTCAAACTCTAAGCCAACAATAGGCCTGCACCACCGCTACTACATCAAACCATTGAAAAACACAAACAGTCATCCCAATTGCAACCTGAAACTCCTCCCAGTAAACTCAAACACAACAATATTCCAATACAACTAAGCCTCCTTCCATAGACATTTAAACGGCCCAAACTCCACCATAACCAAATCTGAACCACCATACAGAACAGACCAAAAGCAATTCAAAATAAATAAATAAAACTGCTACTTTTGCAAATTAGCAAACACCACAATCAACTTATACAAGCAATGTCAACTCGTTATCTTCGAATACCTAACCATAATCGCTTCCATCAGCAGACCATCACATCATCTACCCCACATCTTCGCTTGAAACTCAACCTTCACCTGCTTTTGCTCCGTCCAAATCCACATCAGAAATTCCTAACTCCCCGTGCAATATCACCCTGCAGGACTGGGTTAAATCGTGATTTACTCCTTACCCTTCTAGGACCAAGCGCTGAGAAAAAAAATTCAATCATTCGAACGATTGCTCATGGAAATTGTTGGTGGCGGCTTTATGTTTCGAGTGAAGTGGAAACACTGGGGCTTCAATTTGATTTTTCATTTAACTTAGAAGAAAAAAACCGAAAAGAACATATCTGAAAACAAGATGTATTCATGGGACCTTTGTTATATCAAATAAAACAACTAAATAAAAACTAGAACTCTTTTCTCTCTCTCTCTCCTCTCTCTGAGCTAGCTCTGATACCATATTAGAATTTTCATCAAGAGAAAAGAGAGATGAAATGGTAAACAATTAAAAGACTACATTTTTATTGATTTCTTGATTGCTATTACAAAAGAGATGCTTAATTAATTCAATACAATGATAAACCCTATATTTATAGGACCATTTATTCTTTAGAATATTCCTTATTCTCTAGCATATTATTTGGCATATTCTCTAACATTTATTTCTTAGCATATCTTTTGGCATATTCTCTAACAGCTCTAAAAAGATAAAGGGTAGGAAATGAAATCCCTATTATATGCATACTAAGCACAGTCCAAAATGATTTGAACAATAATTTGTGTCTTCAGGCATTTGCGCAGATGCATAACAACTTCAATAATAATATACCCCTATTGAGGTCATGACCCATGACATAGAAATTAACATGCGTCTGTAAAGGTTTAAATCATGCAATCAATGTTTAGTTCTTTTCCTAATGTTATGCATAGCTGCCATATGAGTTTTTGTCTCTTCATAGTGTTTGATATGTTAACAATGGGTTAGGTGTAAGGTTTTCTTTGTTCCTATTTTACTGGCATTTTTATATAAAACATGCTTCGGTTTTGTAGAAAAATTAAAGTAGCACTACCACTAGTTGTTCATCTGTAATTTTAAGTGAATGTGGTAAATCTCTCTATTAATGAAGGCAAGTCCGTACATTCCCAACACATTAAACATGGTTTGGAGAGACATTCCATTGCCATTGTGAATAATACATTGGGAATGTATATAGAGTTGGAACTCTACATTGTTGCGCAACTATAGTTTGATGAAATGCCTAAAAGAAATGTAATCGCTTGAACTTCTTGCATTACTTTACATATAAATGTTGGAAATCTGAAGCATGTACTAAACTTTTAGACATGCGTTAGATAATGAGTTAGAAGAGCCAAGTTGCTTTACTTTTTCGGTCTCTCTTTAGACTTACGCAATGGTGGGCAATCTTGAAATTGGTAAATGGTTCCATAACTGCACACTAGAAAAAAATCATACGCATTATGATGTTATTTTATTGAGTGCAATTATTGATATGTATGTCAAATGTGGAAATTTGGTTGATGTAAGAAGAATTTCTGATGGAAATTGTTTTTTAAATTTGAATTCCTTGGACATGATTATTTAGGGTATGCTCTAGTTGACAACATGATTAAGGCCAAGAATTTAGTTATGCATGTCTAAGAACCCTATGTTATTTCTTATAATACTATGATTGTGGGCTTTGCGTATGTTGGAACCGTTGTGATTAATCTGATTCAACACCGCTAGAATCTCCGATATCTAAACCACAAAGCGCTAGCGGAAGACTAGACCGTTGTTAGACTTGCAAAAACAACCAAAACAATAACTCTACTCACATAGAATGATCAACCAATCATGAACAATCCAAATCCCAAACTCAAGCAAGAAACTAATGACTAAGTAGTAAAAAATAAACCACACAAGGATTTATAGTGGTTCCACTAACATCTTGTTAGTGTACATCCACTTTGGAGAGAGTATTTTATTACCACGATGAAAGGAATACAAGAGATTGATCCAATGATCACTATATTTCAATATAGAAAAGAGTTTGAGGAGAATAGAATTGAAGAACTAGAATTAGCTTATAAACCTTAATTCACCTTTGAGAATAAACCCTTGATTTCAATCAAGTTTCCAAGTTCTCCCACTAACACACCAGAAAAATAGCTTATATAGAGAATGGCCAGTTACCCAAATTGCCCCCACGTCTTCACAAATCGTATTGCCAAGATTCCGGCCCGAAATAGCCCAAAAGTCACCTCAGACGTCTGTCATGGGAGGTGACAGATGTTTATCCCTTCAAGATAATTAGTTGGGCTTCAGCACTCAGCTCAGACGTCTGACCCCAATATGACAGACGTCTGTCCCTGTCTCAGATGTCTGTCGTGGGAATTATAGACGTCTGTCAGAACTCTCGGGAAAATCCCCCTGTAATCTCAAACGTCTGTCGTACCCCACGACAGACGTCTGTAGTTGAAGCCAACAGACACCAAACACCCTTTTGGCTCTAAGTTTTGCGTTTGAGCCCTGATTTGCGAACAGTCTTCTCCGACTCGAAGTTATCTTCGTCCTCTTCAATCCAACATATAGTATCGCATACTTCAACACTCCACCTCGATACTATAACTATCTCTTCCAAACTCTAATGCACCAAGCATTTCCTTCTACCTTCGACCAAGCAACATGAATATTTTCCCAATAAGCATCGGCAAAGCCACCACCCATTGCACTCTGTTAACGAGCTCTGGCAAGGCCACCGCCCGCCAACGAAGTGTTGAAAGTATTCAAACCAAATCCGTCTCACCAAAAGACAATGTACTCGGGAGTGTAAGGAGAACTTACCATAAAGATAGATTTCCAATCTCTCACCGATATACATTTCCATCATCAACAAAAATCACTCTTTCCACCCCGTGGCAGCTAGCAACTCAACAAGCGAATTAAGTTCGAGCAATGCTCGAACTTCCCATACGACAATGCTTTATTAAACGTATCCGTTGCATTATCCTTTGTGTGCACTTCCTGAAGGTATACTAGCATACCGTCATCCATGGCTACAAGAAATGACTCTCTTACTTCAATATGCTTGGTCCATGAGCTAAACACCAAATTCTCCGCCAAATGGATAGCACTTTTGCTATCACATCGAACATCAACACTCTCATGTTCGAAACCCAAGTCACACAACAATCGCTTCAAATAGAGTGTCTCCTTGGCCGCTTCCACCGCGGCAATCAACTCTGCCTCTGTAGTGGATAAAGCAACTACGGTTTGCAATCTTGATCTTCAACTAATGGTTGTCCCGCCAAGTGTGAACACATACCCGGAAGTTGATTTCCTCCGATCCCTATCACCGGCGTAGTCCGAGTCACAATAACCAACCAACTTGCAACTCCTCTCTTCACTACCGCTAAAGACAAGTCCATGAGATGTTGTGCCTTTCAAGTATCTCATAATAGCCTACACGGCTTCCCAATGCGATTTTCCCGGATTAGCTATATACCAACAAACCACCCCCAATGACATTTGCAATATCGGGCCTTGTACACACCATGGCGTATATTAAACTACCAACTGCACTTGCATATGGCACATTTGCCATATAAGCCTTGTCTTTATCCCCGATAGGTGATCCCTTCTCCAAAAGCTTTATATGCAAAGGTAACGGTGTATTTAACGCCATTGCATTCCTCATGCTAAACTGACAAAGCACTTTCTTAATGTATTCCTTTTGAGTTAATCTTAACTCAAAACACTTTCGGTCCCTTCCAATTTCCATGCCCAAGATTTTCCTTGCTTCTCCAACATCTTTCATTTTGAATTGCAGTTTCAAAAGCATCTTCAACTTGTTGATTTCATTTTTATCCTTGGAAGCAATGAGCATATCATCCACATACAAGAGCAAATACACCCAACAATCATTTCCTAACCTCTTGAAATATACGTAAGCATACTTGATGCTTCGATGGAAGCTACTTTCAAGCATGAAATGATCAAATCTCTTGTACCATTGTCTAGGCGATTGCTTTAACCCATATAGTGATTTTTTCAACTTGCAAACCATTTTAGACTTACCATCTACAACAAACCCTTACGGTTGCTCCATGTAGATGTCTTCATCCAAGTCCCCATGTAAGAAGGCGGTTTTCACATCAAGTTGCTCCAACTCCAAGTCATGGATAGCAACAATGGCTAGTAAAATCCGGATAGAAGTATGATGTACCACTGGTGCAAAAATTTCATCATACTCCTTTCTTTTCTTCGTGCAAACCCCTTTTCCACTAACCTTGCTTTGTACCTTCCATCACCATTCACCTTGTAAATCAATTTTCACCCTATAGCACGGTTTCCTTGAGGAAATGGAACCAACTCCCAAGTTTGGTTCTTCATTAACGATTGCATCTCTTCCTCCATGGCGCAAATCCACTTCGAGCTCTCTCTCGACTCCATGATGTCATCAAGGTCCATCAGCTCATCTTGGACTACATGGAGAGCATAGTCCAAACGATTACAAAAGCTAAGGTAGTTCCAATCACCATATCTTCCGGGAGGCCTTATTGCACATCGACCAATCTGAGTAGCAATACTATCACCCAAACCCCTTTCGGCTCCACCTTGAGTCGAAACTTCTCTATTATCATGTACATCACCAGAGGAACCATGCGGACTATGTGATGTTTCATCACCGCTTCTACGCCACGAGCTTCTTCAACTCTACTACCACTTGGACGGAATGTGGGAATGACTTCCTTCTCCTTTGATTCACCATGAACCAAATCTGGAACATCCGATGATCTTTCATTCACCTTGAATAAAGTCGACTCATCAAAAGTGACATGACGAGAATTAAAAACCTTCTTCGTTTCTGGATTCCAAATCCGATAGCCTTTAGCTCCGTCCTTGAAACCAAGCAAGACCCCCCTTGAATGTCTAGCTCCAAGCTTATCATTCCCCGGATCATTTACATAAACCGGACTACCAAACACACGAAGATATCTTAAGTCAACACTCTCTCCTTTCCACACTTCCTTCGAAATTTTGTTATTAATGGCCGAGCACGAAATTCGGTTCACAATATGCACCGCGGTTGACAAGGCTTCGGCCCAAAATCCCTTAGACAAACCCGATGTCAATCTCAAGCATCGAGCTTTCTCAAGTAGAGTTCGATTCATTCTCTCCGCTACTCCGTTAAATTGCGGATCTCCCGGTATAGTAAAATGTTTCCGGATTCCATATTGATTACAATACTCCAAGAATTACCGAGAAATATATTCACCGCCATTGTCGGTCTTTAACACCTTCGAAGTTTTACTACTCTCATTCTCAACAAGAGCCTTCCACACTTTGAATTTAGCGAATGCCTCCGACTTGGACTTCATTACATACACCCGTATCTTCCGAGACAAATCATCAATGAAAGAAATATAATTCCTTGCTCCTCCCAAAGAAGCAACTGGTGCCGGTTCCCAAACATCCAAATGAACATACTCAAGAACCTCCTTTGAGTCATGCTTGCCTTCATCGAATGATACCCTTGTTTGCTTCCTCATGACAAATTCTTTGCAAAACTCTAGTTTGTTGAAACTCTCCACCTCGATCATCTCCCACTTCCGAAGAATATCCAAACTCCTCTCCGAGACATGACCCAATCTCAAATTCCACAACCGTGACACATCCAAGTCACGAGAACTATCAACACACACACAAGTCTCACCTCCTACGGTCATAACTTGAAGCAAATATATAACATAAGTCCTAACACCCTTCATAACCACAAGCGCCCCCTTCGAAACCCTCAAGCAATCCTTCTCAATAGTGATTTTGCATCCAAGAGAATCTGATTGCCCCAAAGATATAAGCGACTTCCTAAGTCCCTGAACATAGCGAACATTGGTAAGCATGCAAACAACTCCATCAAACATCCTTATTTGCACGGAGCCACTACCTATCGACTTGCAAATAGCACCATTTCCTATAGCAATTGCATTTCCCTCTTTGACTTCAAAGGACGAAAAACAATTTTTATTTGGCGTCATATGATATGATGCACCAGAATCGAGTACCCATTCATTACCTGTAACACCCCGTATTTTCTATGAATATTAAAATTAATAAATCTAAGAACACTTAATTTTAAATGTGGGAATTAAGTAAAACGGGTTGCGCCATTGCGTTCGTCTCAGAATTCTGCTTGAGAGAGAGTCTGAGTTTGCGTGAATCGGACTCCGTATGAAGAAGTTATGGAGGTTAGAAGATTTCAAGTTTAAGCAGAAAATAAATATAAATAATAATTAAAATAAAAAACCAGTTCAAAATTCAAAATTCAGACAGAACGGGCTGAGAGGGAAATTTCCCGCTCAGGGTGTCGACCCCCCAAGGGGAGACGACATAGGTGGCGACCCCCCTATAGGGGAGTCGACATAGGTGTCGACCCCCCCCCCCCCGGTAGGGAGTCGACTCCTTTGAGATCTGCTTCCTGTGATGAATTTTAGTAGCTCTGAGCTAATGTGGCCTTCCCTGATTGGCCAATGACTAATTTCTGATGTATTAGGGCTTAAGTGTCATGCTATGGTTGGCTGGATGACACATCTCTTTGGTTTGATGGTTCTGATTTCTCCTAGAATAATCTAAAGGCTAGAATTATTCCTAGACATATATATATATGTAGCTAAACCTAGACCCTAACCTCATAACTCTAAAACTATGGTGTCGTCATGCAGTTCATCTACAAGCTAGCCTAAGCCTCTTTCATCTTATCCAAACTAGAAAATCAAATCCAAACGAGTAATCGATTAGAAAAATTTCGAATTAAACGTCTACATCAAAGGATAGCTAAACAAATTCAGAAATCAGATCCCATAATACAAGATCCATCCTTTTTCTGTAAGTTCAATTATTATTTAGATATAAACATCTAATATAAATTATGACTGCAATAATTGGATCTAGAACGATGCCTAATTCTGGTTTGTGCCTATCCTTTTGTCAAATCTAAATTGCTTATGCCTATGAGACTATTGTGATTGATGTAATGACACCTATTATGCCTATGAAACTGTTGGACTGACATAATAGAACCTATCATGCCAATGAGACTGTTGGACTAACATAGTAAAACCTATCATGCCTATGAGACTATTGGATTGACACAATGGAACCTGTCATGCCTATGAGACTGTTGTGATTTATATGATGGAACCTATCATGTTGTACATCCTATGCCTATAAGACTATTGTGATTTAAATAATGGGACTTATCATGTTGTACATAAAAATTAGTGATTCTCTTAAGTCCAATTCTATCTAATCTTTATACCTATGGTGTAAATCGCTTAGCTCTTCTACACGTATTGTTAATGTACAACATTGAAACATGATTCTTGAATTGGGCACATGCCTATCTTTCCTTATGTCAATTCTTATGTTCCTTCTCTATTTTCCCCCTTTTTACTTGCTTTTGTGAATACTAAGTTCACTCGGAACTTAGATTGAATCTCGTTGGTCGTGTGATTATAACGTGGGGAAAATTGGGTATAATTTGATTGAGTAAATTTTGCGCATAGCATGGGAATGTGGCAAAAACTTGTATTGACTAGACTTGTGGAAAAAGTTGACACATAGATTTGGACACATATGACAAATATGTAAAATTGGCTAAATTTGAATATGCCTAAACCGAGGTTAGATTGAGTTGCGGTGTAAGACTGCCCGGAACCGCCCGACACATCCAGCTACCGCAACAAACAGATCTAATTTGAGAGGTTAGCGCAATAAGCCCAAAAACCTGAGGTTAGACTGAGTTGCGGTGTAAGACTGCCCGGAACCGCCCGACACATCCAGCGACCGCAACAATATAGATCTAATGTGAGAGGTTGGTGCTTTAATGGATCAATTAAAGTTAAGGAACAGACAGACTAAGAATGGTAGGGTTAAGTTAATTAAGGCAACACTTAACCAATACAACATGTTAGCAAAACAGATGGGTGAGGTTAGGTAAATTCGAGAACACTTAACCATTATAACATGTTTAGGAAACCCTAGTAACGGGGACCCATTTCAGCAGTAACCCACATAGATGTATCGCGGTACCCCGAACTAGACAGGGTAGGGCACGATTACTGGGCTGATTATAAGCGGTCAAAATAGCGGCGGGTGGTGCAGCAGTGTAGTTCCGACGGAGTATGGGCGTGCACGTACTCTGGAGTGTAAAAGCAGGCACTGGGAATTTGTACTATATACTGTGCATCTAGAATCTGTGTTGGGTTGCCATCATGGGAATTGATACACCCCATGATGGGGCCAACACAGGTATCTACAATCAAGCGATGCCGAATGGCACAAGTAGGAAATGCATGCGAATAGAAGCCGATCGGAAAAGGGATTACTTTGTTATGAACACATGATGACAGTTGAAACATTCGTTAGTAGGTGCATAGAAATGGAAATGAGTGCGATAGTATATTCAGTTTATCTTGTCTTATCTTATGGTATTGTCCTATATTCAGTTTATTCATGTCATGATCCTTTTACCTGTTTACATGCTGAATAATCACTGGACTTACCAGACTTATGTCTGACCCATTTTCTTTTGCCTTCTTTTCTTCCGTCCCCCCTGGTCCGTAGGGAGGGAATACTTCATCTTAGTGCAGACCTTTTCCATCTTGAAGAGAGTAGATGTATTGCTTGGATTCTCTCTTCTTGGGCTATGACTGTGGTTACACTTTTATTGGGGATTTATGCTGTTTTACTACTGTTTTATGCTTCTTTATGTACTTGGAGTTTTTAAATCAAGACGGATGTTTTGTTGTAATAATTTAGAAGTTCGGTTTTGAGACAATGCTTGTAATGTTTTGACTGAACCACGTTATTTATGAAATGATTTTTAGTTTGCACTGTTTATATGTCTGTCTTGTAAATTTTCTGTGCCTTTTACCTAAAATACTTCACCAAAGTTAATGCATTCCCTTTGTGAGTGACCTTAACGGAGGTGGGGTTTTTCACTTGGTATCAGAGCGATGGTTTACCAGATTGGATAAATGTTTTTGAAAACTATTTTTTAAAAAGAAATTTAAAGAAGCATTTTCAAGGAAAGTTTTACTTTATTTTAAAGGCATAATCCCCAAAGCCATATGCATTATCTTTCTGTCCTTTGTTTTGTACCTTTTATTTTCATTTCAGCATGTCTGGGGATCTTAATCTTCCCAAGGGCATAACGATACCTAGCTGGTTCAGAAGGTATTTGGAGGCTAGGGCTAATGACGCAGGCCCTGCAGACGTTCCTCCTCCCCCAGCTGAAGCTGTTCTTCCTCCTCCTCCGCGGGTGAATGCTTTCTCAAAGATATGTAGAGACTTTCGAGTTATGGGTGGAAAGAACTTTAATGGGACTGAGTCATTTGTGGAAGTAAGAAACTGGCTCAAGGAAACAGAAGATTTGTTTGTTACCTTCGATGTGGACGATAGGCAGAAGATACAATTGGCTGTATGGTTACTTAAGGACGAAGCCTCTTATTGGTGGGAAGTTACTAATGCTAAGAGACCAGTTGGAACTTGGGAGGATTTCAGAAGGAGATCTGAAATGAAGTTCCTCTCGCAAGCTGAACGAAACCTAGAGATGGGGAAGTTCCAAGCACTCAAACAGGGAAGCCTATCGGTTAAGGAATACGTCAACCAATTCAACCTGCTGGCTAGATTCGGACTGGAGTTGGTAAACACTCCACATAAAAAGTCTCTCCATTTCGTGAAAGGGTTGAATGAATCGCTGCACAGCCTAGCTATGTCCCATATACCTATAGGTGCGACTTTTGAGAGACTGGTGTACATGGCACTGTTACAGGCGGAAGACAAGGGTGGAAAGAAAGAGGCAAAGGTGGAAGAACCTCTAGATAAGAAAGTGGAGGGATCGCAGAATAAGAAGACGGATTCCAAGAAAGGCGGGAAGAATAACAAACCCCGTGACAAGAGGAAGTGTAAATTTTGTGGCATACCTGGACATCTGACTAAGGAGTGCAGAAAGAAGAAAAGGAAGATGGGTGGTTGCTTTCAATGCGGTGAGACAGAACATATGGGTGAGGATTGCCCAAAAAGGCAAGGGCAAGGGCAGAGGACTGGACCCACTTCTGGGGGACAAATTCACGCTTTCATGGCACCTCCACAAGAAAGAGGTAGAAATATTTCTGTTGAGAGTTTAGTTTATCTTTCTGATCATCCAGTTCATACTCTTTTTGATTCTGGCGCATCGCACTCTTTCATATCTACTGCTTTAGTTGAATCTCTGCACCTAGATACCAGTATAATAGAGGATCCCATGGTTGTTTCAAATCCAATTGGGGGCTCGGCTTATTTATCAATGAATTGTTTGGATTTGGAAATTTCTATACTAAGCGTTGGATTTAGATGTAATGCTTATGTTTGGGCTTCACGGGCTATGGGTTGATTCTAGACATGGATTGGTTATCCATAAATGGTGTCATCCTTGATTGTGAAAAGAGAGTGGTTAGACTTATGACTCGCCTCGGTAACACTCTCGAGATCTTTTGTAATCCCATGAATTTTGTTATGCTTAACTATCTAGAATCTCTTGATGCGTCTATTGAAAACTTGCAATCTGTTAGAGTAGTCCGTGAATACTCTGATGTCTTTGAAGAGGTGAAGGGCTTACCTCCAAAGCGAGAGATAGACTTCCGCATATACCTTGTTGACAATGCAAAACTGTTGCTTTACTCGTTAGACATATGGCCCCAAGGGAAAGGAAAGAGCTCAGCAAGTAAGTTAAAGAGTTGCTTGAAAAGGGGTTCATAAGGCAGAGTATTTCTGAATGGGGAGCTCCGGTGGTGTTTGCAACCAAAGCAGATGGTTCACTTTGTCTGTGCGTGGACTATAGGGAGATAAACAAGCTGACCAAGAAGAATAGGCACCCACTTCCCAGAATAGACGACTTATTCGACGAGCTCGTAGGTGCCTCGGTTTTCTCCCAACTAGATCTGGCCACCGGATTTCATCAGCTAAGAGTGGCTGAGGACAGCATAGATAAGACCGCGTTCAGGACCCCGGATGGTTTCTTCGAATGGCTTGTCATGCCTTTCGGCTTGACAAACGCACCTGCCTACTTCGTAGACTTGATGAGTAGGGTGTTCAGAGAGTTCCTTAATAAATTTGTAGTGGTCTTCGTGGACGACATTTTAATCTTCTCAAAAAGTGAGGAAGAACATGCTTTGCATTTAAGGGAGGTCGTGGATACTCTTCGTGCACATCAGCTGAAAGCGAAATTCTCCAAGTACCATTTTCGGAGAGATGAAGTAAGGTTTCTTGGACATGTAGTGTCCAAAGAAGGGATAGCTGTGGATCCCGCAAAAGTAGTTGCTGTGCAAGATTGGAAGATCCCACGGAATGCAACCGAAGTACGAAGTTTTCTCGAGCTAGCAGGCTTTTACAGAAAGTTCATTAAGGACTTTGCGAAGATCTCAGCCCCACTTACTAGGTTGACGAAGAAGAACCTAACTTTTGCCTGGGATTTATATTGCGATGTTGCTTTCCAAGGGTTGAAAAGGGCTCTAACAACAGCCCCGGTTCTGACATTGCTTGATAGGGGTAAGATGTTTACAGTGTACACAGACGCATGTAGTACCGGATTGGGCGCTGTCTTGATGCAAGAGGGCAGAGTAGTTTGTTATGGAGGAAGGCAGTTGAAGGTGCATGAGAAAAACTATCGAACTCATGATTTAGAACTAGATGCCATTGTTTTCGCTCTTAAGTCATGGCGTCATTACCTGCTAGGAGAAAGGTTTGAATTGTTTGCTGACCATAAATTGTTAAAGTACCTTTTCTCACAGAAAGATCTTAACTTAAGACAACAAAAATGTAGGGAATTTCTTGCCTCATACGATTTTGAGATTGCTTATACCCCTGGCAAGGGCAATGTTGTAGCAGATGCCTTAAGTAGGAAAAAGCTGACCTTAAGTCCTCTCTTTGTAGAAAGGCAAAGCTTGGAGTACATAGCAAACTTTAACTTTAGACCCTCCTTTGAATTTATACCTGGTTTGTTAGCATCGCTAGAGGTGCGGCCTACTCTTTTGGACTCAATAGGAACCACGCAGCGTGAAGATCCTCAGCTAGTTGATGTGATGGATAACCCAATTAGAGGTGAGATTTCTAGTCACCTCAATAGATACTCCATTAATGACAAGGGTTGATTGAGACGGGACGGAAGACTATGCATCCCACAAGCAAGGGATTTGGTGAAAACCATTCTCGAAGAAGCACACCATTCTAAGTTGATTATACACCTAGGTGGGGATAAGATATATAAAGACACAAAAAGGGTTTTCTTATAGAATGGCATGAAGAAGGATGTAGTTGAGTTTGTCTCTAAGTGCTTGATATGCTAGCAAGTCATGGCGGAGCAAAAGAAGCCTGGTGGTCTGCTTCATCCTCTAGAGGTCCTATAATGGAAACTAGATAGCATTTCGATCGACTTTATTGATGAGTTGCCTAGATCAAGAAGGGGCAATACCAGTATTTGGGTAATAGTGGGCAGGCTCACTATAAGCGCTCACTTTATACCTGTTAAGAGCAAGAGGACCGCCTCATCGTTAGCATCCATTTATCTTAAAGAGGTAGTTCGACTACATGGAATACCCTCTAACATAGTTAGTGATTGAGACCCTATCTTTACGAGCGAGTTTTGGAAGAATTTGCAAGAGGCTGTAGGCACACAGCTATGCTTAAGCATTTTCTATCACCCTCAAACCGATGGTCAGACGGAAAGGGTGAACAGAGTATTAGAAGATCTCTTGAGATTGTGCATTCTTGATTTTGGGGGAACAAGGGAGGATCACCTTCCTTTGGTGGAGTTCGCCTACAACAATAGCTACCAAGCCACCATAGGCATGGCACCCTTTTAGGCCTTGTATGGGAAACCATGCCGATCACCAACTTGTTAGTGGGAGTCTATAAACAAGCTCGTACTTGGGCCTGACATGATCAGAGAAACTTCAGAGAAGGTGGACTTGATACGAAGACGAATGAAGACCGCACAAGATAGACAGAAGTCCTACGTTGATAGAAGAAGGACCGACCTTGAGTTTGAGGTTGGGGACAGAGTTTTTCTTAAAGTATCTCTTTTGAGGAATGTCGTTCGCTTTGGGTCTGTAGGAAAATTGGCACCAAGATTTGTAGGGCCATTTCCTATCATTGAGAGGATTGGCAAAATGGCTTATAGAGTAGAGCTGCCCGAAAGATTGGCTGGAGTTCATAATGTTTTCCATGTTTCTCATCTACGAAAGTGCTTACATGAGTCCGCCGAAGTTGTAGAGCCAAGCATACTAGAGGAAATGGAAGTGGAACGAGAAGCAATGGTGAGAAGAATTTCAACTCGTATCATGGGTACAAAAGTTAAAAAGCTAAGCAATCGTGAGGTCAAGCTAGTTAAAGTACAATGGGGTGATGCTGAGGAAGATGCGACTTGGGAGATTGAGGACAATATATGCGCAGCCTACCCTTATCTTTTTGAGGGTACATTCTTGATCTCTTTTTCCAAAAGTTTATGCATGCTTGTATCTATCTCTTAAGTATATCTCCTCGGTCCTATTCTTGATCCTTAGGTAGAAATCAATGGATGCAAACATGTATTTGAAACATGTTATGATTGACGGTTGCAAGTGGTTGCTAGTGGTTGCTCGTGGATGCACATACACACACATTAGGTACTAGATTAGCTCAGTCACTTTCATATTGCATATGCATATATGTATTTATGTTTGGATTGAAACTGGATGTGTTATTATGTGGACGTTGCATTTGTACGAATGATTGTGCACTCATGTAGAAGTTACAAAATACAATTAGGAATAATTGCGTACATGATGGACTCATAACACTGATATGATTCGCATCAAGGAGGTCAACTGAATCAGTAGACTGCCTTATTTTGCATTAGATAAGGACATATACGCACACTATGCATATGATCATGAAAGCATTAGAAAATCTTTTTAAGGACAATGGATGCCTGTGATTGATGGTTGAGTAGATGAATGTTGGATGTTAGGATACATTCTTCTTAACTTAGAGATTTCGGGGACGAAATCCTTTAAGGAGGGGAGAATGCAACACCCCGTATTTTCGGTGAATATTAAAATTAACAAATCTAAGAGCACTTAATTTTAAATGTGGGAATTAAGTAAAACAGGTTATGCCGTTGTATTCATCTCGGAATTCTGCTTGAGATAGAGTCCGAATTTACGTGAATCGGACTCCGTATGAAGAAGTTATGGAGGTTAGAAGATTTCAAGTTTAAGCAGAAAATAAATATAAATAATAATTAAAATAAAAAACCAATTCAAAATTCAGACAGAACAGGCTAAGCAGAAAATTTCCCACTCAGGGTATCGACCCCTCCAGGGGGAGTCGACATAGGTGTCGACCGCCCTATATGAGAGTCGACATGGTTGTCGACCCCACGTAGGGAGTCGACCCCTTTGAGATCTGCTTCCTATGACGAATTTTAGTAGCTCTGAGCTGATGTGGCCTTCCCTGATTAGCCAATGTCTAATTTCTAAGGTATTAGGGCTTAAGTGTCATGCTATGGTTGGCTGGATGACACATCTCTTTGGTTTGATGGCTCTGATTTCTCCTAGAATAATCTAAAGGCTAGAATTAATCCTAGACATCTATATATATGTAGCTAAACCTAGACCCTAACCTCATAACCCTAAAACTATGGTATCGTTATGATGTTCGTCTATAAGCTAGCCTAAGCCTCTTTCATCTTATCCAAACTAGAAAATCAAATCCAAACCAGTAATTGATTAGAAGAACTTCAAATCAAACGTCTACATCAAAGGATAGCTAAATAAATTCAGAAATCAGATCCCAGAATACAAGATTCGTCCTTTTTTTGTAAGTCAGTTATTATTTAGATATAAACTTCTAATATAAATCATGACTGTAATAATTGGATCTAGAACGATGCCTAATTCTGATTCGTGCCATCCTTTTGTCAAATCTAAATTGCTTATGCCTATGAGACTATTGCGACTGATGTAATGACACCTATCAAGCCTATGAAACTGTTGAACTGACATAATAGAACCTATCATGCCTATGAGACTGTTGGACTGACATAATAAAACCTATCATGCCTATGAGACTATTGGATTGACACAATGGAACCTGTCATGCCTATGAGACTGTTGTTATTTATATGATGGAACCTATCATGTTGTACATCCTATGCCTATGTGATTATTGTGATTTAAATAATGGAACTTATCATTTTGTACATAAAAATTAGTGATTCTCTTAAGTCCAATTCTATCTAATCTTTATACCTATGGTGTAAATGGCTTAGCTTGTCTACATGTATTGTTAATGTACAACATTGAAACATGATTCTTGAATTGGGCACATGCCTATCTTTCCTTATGTCAATTCTTATGTTCCTTCTCTATTTTTACCCCCTTTTACTTGCTTTTGTGAATATTAAGTTCACTCGGAACTTAGATTGAATCTCGTTGGACGTGCGATTATAACGCGGGGAAAATTGGGTATAATTTGATTGAGTAAATTTTGGGCATAGCATGGGAATGTGGCATAAACTTGTATTGACTAGACTTGTGGAAAAATTTGACACATAGATTTTGACATATATGACAAATATGTAAAATTGGCTAAATTTGAATATGCCTAACCCGAGGTTAGATTGAGTTGTGGTGTAAGACTGCCCGGAACCGCCCAGCACATCCAGCTACTACAACAATACAAATCTAATGTGAGAGGTTAGCGCATTAAGCTCAAAAACCCGAGGTTAGACTGAGTTACGGTGTAAGACTGCCCGAAACCGCCCGGCACATCCAACGACTGCAACAATATAGATCTAATGTGAGAGGTTGGTGCTTTAATGAACGAATTAAAGCTAAGAAACAGACATGCTAAGAATGGTAGGGTTAAGTTAATTAAGGCAACACTTAACTAGTACAACATGTTAGTAAAACAGATGGGTGAAGTTAGGTAAATTCGAGAACACTCAACTGTTATAACAAGTTTAGGAAACCCTAGTAACGGGGACCCATTTCAGCAGTAACCCACATAGATGTATCGCGGTACTCTGAAATAGGCACGGTAGGGCACGATTACTGGGCTGATTATAAGCGGTCAAAATATTGGCGGGTGGTGCAGCAGTGTAGTTCCGACGGAGTATGGGCGTGCACGTACTCCGGAATGGAAAAGCAGGCACTGGGCATCAGTAGTATACACTGTGCATCTAGAATTTGTGTCGGGTTGCCATCATGGGAATTGATACACCCCATGATGGGGACAGCACAGTTATCTACAATCAAGCGGGGACGAGTTACACAAGTAAGAAATGCATGCGAATAGAAGCTGATCGGAAAAGGGATCACTTTGTTATGAACACATGATGGCAGTTGAAACATTCGTTAGTAGGTGCATTGAAATGGAAATGGGTGCGATAGTATATTCAGTTTATCTTGTCTTATCTTATGGTATTGTCCTATATTCAGTTTATTCATGTCATGATCCTTTTACCTATTTACATGCTGAATAATCACTGGACTTACAAGACTTATGTTTAACCCATTTTCTTTCGCCTTCTTTTCTTCCCTCCCCACCCCCTCGGTCCGTAGGGAGGGAATACTTCAGCTTAGTGCATACCTTTTTCAGCTTGAAGAGAGTAGATGTATTTCTTGGATTCTCTCTTCTTGGGCTATGGCTGTGGTTACACCTTTATTGTGGATTTATGTTGCTTTACTACTATTTTATGCTTCTTTATGTACTTAAATTTTTAAATCAAGATAGAGTTTTGTTGTAATAATTTAGAAGTTGGGTTTTGAGACAATGCTTGTAATGTTTTGACTGAACCACGTTATTTATGAAATGATTTTTAGTTTCCGCTGTTTATATGTCTGTCTTGTAAATTATCTGTGCCTTCTACCTAAAATACTTTACCAAAGTTAATGCATTCCCTGTGTGAGTGACCTTAACGAAGGTGAGGTGTTTCATTACCCAAAACACCCGTTGCTACCACCGTCAACACATTCTCATCTATCTCACCATCCCCACTCTCCACCTCCACGGATGAAGATGCTACTTCCTTTTTATCTTTGTCCGGACATTCATTCTTCCAATGTCCTGGTTTCTTGCAAATAAAGCACATGCCATTTCTAGCTTTCGTTTCCTCTTCCACCGGAATATCTTGATTTAGAACGCCCACGGTTTCCTTTCTTCACATTCTTTTCTTTCTCCACATACAACCTATGACCACTACTAGCTCCACTACTACTCCCACTCATCTCCTTTATTTGATCTCTCAACTCCTCACTAAGAAGACCCGTCTTGACATCATATAGAGTAAAGGTATCCCGGTCATAGATCAAACTATTTGAGAAACCCGTAGAGCGGTCCGACAACGAACACAATAATATCTTCGCCTTTTGCTCTTCCTCGATCTTCAAATCAACGGCCTTCATCTTCATGAGAAAGTCAGCAAAGGCATTCAAATGCGCCTTAAGCGAATTACCCTCCTTCATCTTGAAGGTGAAAAACGTTCGCAACAAGATCAAACAGTTAGTGAGCGACTTCTTCATATACAATTCCTCCAACTTGTCCCATATACCTTTAGCGGTAGTCTCACCACTAATTTCGGAGATCACATTCTCCCCCAAAGAAAGTTGAAGAGTAGTGTAAGCCCATTCCTCCATCTCTTCTCTTTTAATATCCGAGATATCACTTGGCAATAAGTGAGTATCAATACCACTCGGTGCACCCGATTCCACCTAAGAACCGCTTTCATTTTCCATTGCCGCTTCTCAAAATCATTATCACCATTCTACTTGTCAATTACCAATTGAGAACCCGACGCCGGACACGAACCCTGTACATAAGGCGCCACACTATTCGGACTTCAGGTTGAAGGACTTACCGAGCTATTATCCGTTTTCGGCATTTTCACAAGCACCTAACAAGCACCAACTGCTCTGATACCAACTATTGGAACCATTGTGATTAATCCGATTCAAGACCACTCGAATCCAATATCTAAACCACAAAGCGCTAGTAGAAGACTAGAGTTGTTAGACTTGCAAAAACAACCGAAACAATAACTCTAGTCATACATAATGATCAACCAATCACGAACAATCCAAATCCCAATCTCAAGCAAGAAAATAATGACTAAAGTAGCAAAAAATAAATCGCAAAAGGATTTATAGTGGTTCCACTAACTTCTTGTTAGTGTACATCCACTTTGGAGAGAGTATTTTATTACCACGATGAAAGTAATACAAGAGATTGATCCAACGATCACTATATTTCAATATGGAAAAGAGTTTGAGGAGAATAGAATTGAAGGATTGGAATTAGGCTATAAACCCTAATTCACCCTTGAGAATAAACCCTTAATTTCAATGAAGTTTCCAAGCTCTCCCACTAACACACCAAAAAAATAGCTTATATAGAGAATGGTTAATTACCTAAATTGCCCCCAAGTCTTCACAAATCGTATTGCCAAGTTTCCAGCCCGAAATAGCCCAAAAGTCACGTCAGACGTCTGTCGTGGGAGGTGACAGACGTCTGTCCCTTCAAGGTAATTAATTGGGCTTCAGCACTCAGCTCAGACGTCAGTCCCCAATATGACAGACGCCTCCCTGTCTCAGACGTCTGTCGTGGGAATAATAGATGTCTGTCAGAACTCTCGAGAAAATCCCCTTGTAGTCTCAGACGTCTGTCGTACCCCACGACAGACATCTGTCGCTGAAGCCTGCAGACACAAAACACCATTTTGGCTCTAACTTTTGCGTGCGAGCTCCGATATGTGAACGGTCTTCTCCGACTCGAAGCTATCTTCGTCCTCTTCAATCCAACATATAGTATTGCATACTTCAACAGCATAAATAGATGATAAGCTTTACATTTTTTATGTTTGATGCATGGACATCGTTTTAGGCTGGATAACTTCACTTTTCCATGTGTTTTGAAAATTTATGGTTCTTTTAGTTTTGGAAAACAAGGAGAACTAATACCAGATCACATTGTTAAATCAGGTTTTTATAAAAAAAATCTCTATATTGGATCATCAGTTTTCGATATGTATTTAAAATCTAGTCATATATAAGATGGAAAGTATTTATGTGGTGAGTACTCAAAATGCAATATATATATTTCTGATAAACTTTCCTTGTATTATTTGATGGTTTATTGTTTGTTCATAGTGCTTTGGTTTTGCTTAAATTATCTTTGATTGTTCCATCCTTATCAGGTTATGTATTTAAGTTAACGTCTATGTTAGCACCATCGGCCTCTTTTCACAAGTCCATAGTTTAGTTTTGTAGCATGGGACACATAGTCGCTTTATTTTTATTTAAAAAAACATATTCTAAGTTGTAGTTGAAATAAGGCTTTTAAAATCAACACAGTCATGAATATCTTGGTTGTAAAAACAATGGATTTAGACAATGAAGATTTAAGGTTGGTGCTTTTGCTGGAGGCACAACGTGTTTAATTGAGATGGACATCAGTTCATAACTTATTTCTTTTATTTCTATGTCATTTGAGGTAAGCCAGATTTGAAGAATGTCATCACTACACCTTTCATATATGGAAGAAGTTGCTAGCGAGAGAGAGAGAGAGAGAGAGAGAGAAAGTAACAAGTTAATGGAATAAAAGGATAGAAATTGACCTTAGGCGGCAGCCCATTTGGTCAAAGACATGAAGATGACAATGGAGAAATACCACTATCAAATCATAATACAACAGTGGTAAATTCATTTGCTAGTAGTCTAGGTCATGAGATTAACATGATTTGTGTATTATTTATGTATTTATATTATTAAGTGTTATTCAAAAAATATTAGGTTGCAATGTAGTTCTTCGGTTACTTAAATTGTATTTGGTTTTCTACTTTGTTGGTTAAATATTTAAGGTTTACATATATATGATTATTTGTGATTATATATGTTGATTACATGGTATGTTTGGCTCAAATATTTTGGTTTGATATGGTAATTTTACTTTGTTTGAGAAAGTAGTTTGGTGATGCAACAGTGAATTTTCTACTTTAGAGGGTTGGTGTCACAATGATGTCACTAAAATTTAGTGATACCATTACAACACTTCCTAATTTAAACATAGGTTGCAAAGGCATCGTTAATGTTTATATATGCCTTTTGGATGTCGGTTTTTTGAGTGCTTCTCGATGCCAAGAGATTTAGGGACGTCCTTTTTTCTGATGAGCATTTGGCGTCATTATGATGTGCTAAAAAATTTATTGATCACATGGTGACCCAAATGCATCAGAAAAACATAGATTTGTAGTAGTGAACTAAAAAAAAGTTATGAGATATAATCTGTCATTATTATAACAAGTTATTGTAAGTTCATATGTTACAACACAAACAATATGTTTGTAAAATAGGTGCATACATGTATAAAAGCAAGAAATGTGGAAAGGAAAGTAAGAGCATGGTAAACTGTTAATTTTGTAAAATGAAGGAAACAGATAAAGTTAACTTGTTTTATTATAACTAAAACATGTTGAAACTATTTTTATTTGGGGTAAATTATTCGTTTTTCCGCAAATAATATAAATAAAATTTGCACTTCTATCATATGCATTAAATATCTTTTTAGTTTCCTTACAATTGTTAATAATTGTTTATTGAAATTAAGCACCTTAGTGTCCCTCCTTTTTTAAAAGAGTACTATCACTTAATACCAAACTCTATATTTTTAAACATATATTTTTATTTAATTTTGATAATTTTATTCAATTATTTCTCACCTTCGCCATATCTTTTTTTACATGGTGATAAGCATTGGCCATACATCGAAAATTGGACATGAACTTCTTCTAAACCATTAATCAAATATTGATACTATTGTTTTTAATATTATTCATTTGCACATCAAATTATCATCACATTTCATAACTTATGACATAGTTAGATTATTATTCACATTAAGTAAAAAACATAGTCATATTTCATGAAAACATATTAGCTTGTATATATAATAAACAAGAATATAAATATGATATTGCTTTAGAAACCATTAAAAAATATTAGCTTATTGCAATATCAACTGCCAACAAAATTTAAAAAATAAAGATGCTTGGTAAATTATGCATATTATCTACTAAGTTTATAATTTTTTTTACTAGGGTTGTTTTTGACAATCTAAAATTAGCTTTAAAATATGAAGTATCACCATCTTAGTGTTCATGCACTTCGGGAAAGAAACATCTATTGTAACGACCTAGATTTTTAGCCATTTAATTTTTTTAAATGTTTGATTGGAAATATAAATGGATTTTTATATGGAGTTTATTGATTTAATAAGCAGAATACGATCTAGTTTCGAATTTATCGAAATATCATAATATGAAAATGAGAAATAATTAAATTCTAAGTTAAAAATGGGTCAAAAATGATTCTGACAATTAATATAAATTCTATTTGAATATATACAATAATAATAATTTATTATCAATGGATTTAATCGTTTTGAAATCAATTTATATTTTATCAATTTAAGTTAACATGCAAAATATCTGTTTTACAAACAGTTTCAGAATTCGACGAAACCAGTTCCAGAATATTAAGTCATTGTAGGGTTTCGAATTTCATTTCAATCGGACGATGTATGTGGTCATGCGAGCTTAAAACACTTGACAAGAATATAATTGAATAAAATAATAAAATATCTACCTAAACATATCCTATAAATAATCCTAAACTTTCCCTAATCTAAACCTAATTCGCTTTGACAGCCGCCACCCCTTTCCTTTTTCAGTCAATTTAATCTCTAAATGGTGAAGAATTAGGCGATGACCTCAACTAGAAAGTCGTAGTTGGTGACGAGGAGATAACATGGCCAGAGTTTGGTGGCGCTCGGTGGTTGGTGGCGACCGAAAATTTGATTTGAACATATTTTGTTCATCGAGTTTTCCGCCGAAATGGTGAACTTTCAGGCAGAGCCATCAACTAGGGAGTTGCAGAAGGGGACGAAAGGTAAGTGTTAGCCAAGTTTGAGGCGAAACGAAGGTGTGCGGTGGTCGGAAATTCACCAGGACCCGAACTATGCCATTTTTGCAATGTCGGTGGTTTGGCTGCGTTTCATGGCCGGAGGAGCGAGGTGGTGCCGGTTGAAAGGATTCAGTTCATGCACCTTTTCACGGCGAGTGGGGCAGCAAGGATGGTCGGTGTGTTAGGCGTTGGTGCTTCTTGGGGAGGGCAATGTGGCGGTGGGGTCGTCTTTAGTTCTGGTGGCTTCGATAAACAACAATTGTCAGTTGTAAGTTGCAAGCGGGTTCGTGCGAGAGCTGGGAGTAATGAAGGAGAGAGGGTCGAGATTTGATAAAGTTTGTAACAACCCGATTTTTTTTGCTATCCGAGTGGAACATACCAGTTTTCTAGATAAATCTAAAAAGAGTAAAATACGAGTTCAATGCCCAACTCGTATATTATTTAAAACTAAAAATAATGAATTTGGGGCTTTTCAAATTAATGTATTTAGAATAAATAACATGTTCTTAAATTTATAAGTAATTTACTCCAATATGTGTATATAAATCATAAATTGTTAATTAATGAGAATATTGATTATGAATCAATATTTAAGGGGAATTTTTTTTTTCAATATTAACGGTTGGTTTAATGATTATTAAACTATTAATAAATTGTGTTTTAATTATAAGAAGTAGTATTTGTCCGAATAAAATAGAAAATTTTGATTTTAAGCTTTGTTAAAAGGTTTGAAATAATAGTAGTGATAATGTAACATTGGATTTGTTAGTTTCTATTAATAAGTATGTATGGCTTTCATTATGAATGTTTTAAGTGGATTGTTGTTAACTTAAAAATATAAATATTATTGCAAGTCAATATTTGATGACTGAATAATTTTACTATAGTTAATTGATGCAATTTGTTAAATCATTATACAAGATAAATTTCTAACAAGAAGATTGCAAAATCAATGGCGACCATTCAGCCGACTTTCAAGGCATCCTTCTTTTCTTTTGTCTCTCTTCGTTAATTCGTCTCTTACCTTTTACACCCACTTCATCCATCCCAACTCACTCTTCCTTCCGATGCCGAACAACCAGAAGACCAAGTCGCGATTCTCCAGTAGTGTCAGTAGATTTGGTTGGAGTTTTTCGGCTCCTCATTCAACAACGATGGCTTCTGGATGCTCCTCCATGCTCAGTCTCCCTTTAGAAGTTGCTGTGACGACTCCAAACTCACATATCTCTGGCGTTCGGTCAACTGCACTTCCAGCTGAGTTATAGGAATCCGAGAGTTAGACGAAAATTAAAGTACCAATGAACTTTGATCCGTGCTTTAAGATGCCAAACTCAGGTAAAAACTTGGTTGCCTCACTATTGGAAAATGCTTTGGGTGGTAATTTGTGTTCAAATGTAAACGATTTGCCTCCGACCAACATGAATGTTGTCGCTGGCACTAGCTTGACAAAGCTGGTTAATGTGGAATACGAGAATTTGTTAATTGATGAGGTTGCTAGTCCATCCAATCCCTTAGATTTTTCAGTGTCAAAACCAAGCTCCACATACCCTCAAACTGCTCGAGTTTTTGCCGCATCCAAACCAAAGAACTGTTTGCCACTCACTGCGCCAAACAAACCTCCTGACCCAAACCTTATAACAACCACCTTGAATATTGTTCCATCAATAGTGCCAAAATGCCCAGTTGTCCCAATCCTTTCAAATGATAAGGATGCACTACTTACCCAAGCTTTGCCTGTTCCTGCTGTGACTAAGCTAGCTGCGGCTTTACCTAAACCAACATTCTCGTTAGTTTTCACCTCTCTTCCTCGATGTGCAGGATAGTATTCCCCATGTGATTTCACTTTTGACCCAGATAACCCAACACCACCGACTTAGAGAGTGCAGAAAGGAATTGATCATTGGAAAGATCACCTTGTGGGGTTCTTTTTAGACTATAATATGTCGTATCTAGATGCAAAAGAACACTGTCGAAAAGCGAGGAACTTGAGGGGAGGGCTTCGAGTTAACTTTGTGAATGTTTTGCTTTATTTCAAATTCTCAAATGGTCAGGAAAGATGGAAAGTGATGGAATTTGATCCATCTATTATCGGAGGGAAACCGTTTATTATTACATTATGAAGCACTTCGGTTGAGAGTGCCAGAGAGAGAGAGTGCAATCTATCCCCGTTGGACTACATTCACTAGGATCCCTTCGGTGTTACAAACACTACCAGATTTGAATTGGTTGGCTAGTAGAATTGGCACTTTCAAATGCTTTGGGCCGATACTGAGGCTAGGAAGAATCTAGGTTTTGCGAAAGCCTTAATTTAAATAACCATGAACAAACTGTTACCTTCCAAGCTTAAAGTCTCCATTGATGGTGTGATTCTTATGTAGACGTTCAATACACTTGGTGACCTAAAATATGCACTAATTGTCACTCATTTGGTCACTTGTATGAAGCTTGTAAATACCCTTCGAATGCCCCCCTTCAAAGCTAAGCCCCCTCTTGTGAAGCCCTCTCCATGTAAATGGGTTCAGAAACTCAACCAGGTTGATGATGAAAGCACTGCTCAACCCGTACGTCCCAACACTGTGGTAACTAAGACTGTTGAGAAGCGTTATGATGAGATTGTAGTTTGGAATGATCTTGAGCGATCCTGGCATCATCTAGGGTCTGATATGCGATATGACCCTTCCCACCAGGTCTACTATAGGTTTATTGTAGATGCTATTGATGATGAAAGTATTGAAGTAATGTGCTTGAATTATTTTGATGATGGAGCAGATTTGATGCTATATACTGATGGTGTTTATGGTGAGTATAACACGACTATTCTGCCAGATGATACTTGGGATAGGAAATTCTTATATGATCCAAACCATGCTGGTTATAAGCCTAACCTCTCTGATCTCTTTGCCACTCTGCTGAATGACATAGGCCCAAGATCTTCTTCCTCATCTTCTGCCTCTTCCTCCTCAGCCTCGTGAGATTTGATGTTAGCTTTTTAGTTGCTAGAGCATCATTGCTTCACTCTTATATTTCTTTTATGGTGGACAGACCACCTTAAAAACCGTAGCTGATTGTCAACTAACAATCACATGTACTGAAAGTATTATATATATACAACTAACATTTTGTTATAGAGAAGCGACAATGGTAAGTATATATTATATAAAACAAAATGTTACAGAGAAGCTTTACATTTAGGGGAGACAAGTATATACAAGCATACATTCGGGGGGGAAAATAATTTTTTCTTGAAGATTGCAAGAGGCTGTCATCAATCAAAAAAGGGGGAGAATGTTGATTCAAGAGATTTTTGATTCACGACAACGAAGAAATGAAGACCGATTGAACGGTTCGTGTATATATATATATACACACACACACACACACATACACACACACACACATATGTGTGTGTGTGTTAATTTATTGTTAAAATCTATCCTCGTTTATTATAACACGAATGCACAACACACACACACACATATATATACATATATATATACATATATACATACATACATACATACATACATACATACATATATATATATATATATATATATATATATATATGAAAATGGCATGAAACAACCATTACTGGGTTTTTACCCCTGAACCAGTCGACTAGTTCATTATCTACCAGTCGACTGGTAAAGGAGAAAATGCCCAGTAACAGCTATTTTCTATCATTATTCATATATATATATATATATATATATATATATATACACACGTTTTATATTTTATACCTATTGGCTGGTGATTTTTATACCAGTTGACTGACCCGACAATAACAACCATATTTCTGAAAAGTCATCATTTTCATGAAGAGCTTCCTTTTCATTTCTAATATAAATGGCTACTTCTCTTCGTTGAAACTCTTCATGAAAATTGACTACTTTTCAACGATTATATATACATCACAAACTTGATTTACAAATCACAAAATCTTCTTATATTTTCTGATCTTACACTCTATATTCTCCTGCATTCTAAAAGCTTACTCAAACGTTCAAATTGCTCTTTAATCTTTGGATATATTTTATATCTCTTGATTCGTAAGCAATATACTTCCTTTCAAATCTTCACAAACACGTTATATACTTGAGGATAGGATTATAAGAAGGGTGTACTCAAACTGTTGGCTACTTAGTGTTATTCAAGAACACAGTCAAAGTCAAACTCTTATTATTTTGGTGAAATTCCTATTTCATTGTTGAGGCGGATAAAATTCCATTCGGTTGCTTGGGTGTGTTGTAGGGGTGAGCGTTCGGTCGGTTCGGTTGGTTTGGACGTAAAAAAACAAAAATCGAATTGAAACCGAAAATTTTCCAAATCGAACCGGACCGAACCAAATTAATTTCGGTTAATTCGGTCGGTAACCGATTTAACCGAACTTGAAGGATATATTACAATTCAAATGATGTATTCACTCAAAGTAAACCATAAATTCATGTTTGGAGAAAGTTTATATAGTAAATTTTATGTTTATGATAAGATATGATCAATTTGCCACAAACGACTTTTTATTATATAGCTAAACTAATTATTTAAAGTACAACAATATCATAAAATTGGATATTAAGTTACAAGTTCGGTTAATTCGGTTAAACCGATAACCAAAAATATATATTTTCCAAACCGAATTCAAACCGATTAAGTTTTGAAACCGAACCGAACCGACCGAAATGAACCGGTTTGGTCGGTTAATTCGGTTTGAACCGAATATTGCTCACCCCTAGTGTGTTGTGAACTTGTTCCTCCGGGTGAAGAGAGGGTATTGATAGTTGAATTGCAGAAGGAGTCTGGGATTGGACATAGGACGGTGCTCCGAACCAATATAAAAATTCCTGGTGTCATTTTTTTACTGCATTTACTTATCTGTGATATCTTATATTACTTAATATTTACTTGCATAACTATTGTATAAGATAAGTTAGATTATCATATACACTTCTGCATATTCCATATAAGTCGATCCTACTCTAAGTAACCTGACTGTGCCTTTTCATTTGTTATAAGAGCAGGACATCATTTAACCTTACAACCGTTATTTAATATTCATTGAAAATGGAAAATAACACTAGCACTACCACAAATACTGGATTCACAGAAGGTCAATCAACTGCACGACCTCCATTTTTCAATGGCATGAACTATAGTTATTGGGCTACACTTACGAGAATATATATGCAAGCTAATGGTCTTGATGTTTGGAATATCACTCAAAAAGAATATACACAACCTACTACAAATTATACTAAATGGTCAAATAATGAAAAAGCAGAAGCTACTGCTAATGTTAAATCCATAAATATGTTGCATTGTGCCTTGGATAGTATGAGTTTAACTAAATTTGTATATGAAATACTGCATATGAAATTTGATGTACTCTCAAAGTCACACATGAAGGAACTAGCAGGTTAAACAAAGCAAGATATCCATGCTCAAAAATCAGCTTTAGAATTTTAAAATGAATTAAAATGGATTTATCAATGATATGTATTCACGATTTCAAAATATTTATCATTCATTGTTGGGCTTAGGTGAAAAATATACCAATTTTGATATAGTGTCAAAAAATCTAAACTCTTTGACGGATGAACGGGAAAGAAAGGTTTTGGCCATCGAAAAAGCTAATGATCTTTCAACCATGAAACCCGAAGATTTAATAGGAAATCTAATGTCATATGAAGTGAATTTGCAGGCTAAAAAGGTCCATGCTCAAGATAAAAAGAATCTAGCTATCCATGCAGAAAAGATGAATTAAATTCACATGAAGAGGACATAGCTTTCATTACCAAAAAAAAAAAATAGAAAATTTCTGAAATATAAGAAGGGAAACTAGAAAGATATGAAGAAAAAATCTATAAAAGAGAATAATAAGGCGGATCCATCCTTAGTTGAATGCTACAATTGTCACAAAACAGGGCATTATCAAGTAAATTGCCCAGAATTAAAGAAAAATCGCAATAAAAGGAAGAAATCCAAGAGGCAAGCTTCTTCAGCGACTTGGGATGATTTAGATTCTTCATCATCTGAAAGTGATAGTGAAAGCGATAACAGACAAGTTAATGTGTGCTTTATGGCAAAAGGAACCGAGGTTAGTGATTTTACTTTCGAAGATATTGTACAAATAAATACTTAAATACTAGAATCTAGAAATAATTATAAAAGAAAATTTAAAGAAGCAAATGAAGATAAGAAAAAGGCTGAATTTGAAAGAGATTTGCTGAAAGATGAAAAAGAGATATTGGAGGATGAATTTAGATAATTACAAGAATCTCTGTCTAATGCAAATTCTCAAATTTATTTATTGAGTCAAGAAATTGAAACTCAAAAAGAAAAGAATAATCGGCTTGTTTCTGAAAATCATGACTTAATTACTAAGATGAAAATTATAGAATTAGATAATTCTAGTTTTAAGATAAAACTAGATGATATTTCTAAAAATGTCAATAATTTTAATAAAGGAAGAGAGAATTTATCTAAAATTTTAGAAAAACTCAACTACATCTAGTAAAAAGGGATTAGGATATGTACATAAAATTACTAAGAAAAATTTTAGACCTAATAAACAAGTAATATCTAGTATAAAACCAAAATTTGATTCAAAAAAAGTCTTCTAAAAATATTAGTATATGGGTTCCTAAAACAAATAATTATCTGATTAGGAATAAATATATTAAAAGAATTTAGAAACTATGCATAATAATATTAATTATATTTTTAAAAGGGACACCGAACCCTCATGGGTTTGGTTTCCTAAGACCTAACTCTTAGGATCCTAACGGAGGGAATGGGTACTAAGTTTTTTTTTTTTTTTTTTTTTTTTTTTTTTTTTTTTTTTTTGCAGGTCCTACTTAAAAATATAGGAAAAGGGATACTAGACAGTGGTTGCTCGAAACATACGACAAGAGACAAGGAAACGCTAACCAATATTATCTACTATAAAGGATGAACTATCACACTTAGACATAATTCCAAAGGATATGTCATCGGCAAAGGCGATGTGAGCAATTATGGTATATTTAATTTACATCTTATTTCTGATGTGTTACTGGTTAAATATTTAAAATATTTTTCGTTAAGTATTAGTTAAAAAAAATTAAAAATAAAACTTTGTGTGCTCATAAGGATTCAAACCCAAGCACTCTTTCCTTCTAACATAATGTTAAGTGTAAGTTACTATTTTTAGTTAACTAATAACAAACTAACTAAACTTCCATATAAACTTATGGCTAAAAATAAAACAACCATTCGTTTATCTCTCAGCTGCTATTTTATGCACATCTCTCCTACACACACACACACACACACACACACACACACACACATATATATATGTCTAAAATTATTTTTTGGCAAGGCATATTTAAAAAGATTTTTCTTTTACAAGCCAAAATAGTTTTCTACACTAAGCAAAACTAAAAACACTAAACATGGTATGCGCCAACTCTAAATATGGAGCATCCTGCTACCGCTCATGACATTTCACATTTACACAGTGCTACAGAGGGCTTCTATACTTTGTATTATTTTTATTAGTACTGTTGTAAACGTATGTAACTCTCTACTATGTGTAGAATGTATTGATTGTAGTCTAGTAATTTAGCTAGCTTTTTAGTGTTGTAAGCCTGATAGGTAGAGTGGACGGACCACCATAGGTGGTGGATGGTCCACCTTAAAAATCGAATTAGTTGATTGTAACCACAATCACATGTACTATACTGTATTTTTATTACTGGTTATAATAAAAATGTGTTACAGATCACTATAAAAACCGGTCGGCTATGCCCAAAAAAAAGTAAAAACACTATGTCAAATAAATCCTCTTCAAACAAATCAACTCCGACGAAATCAATAGAGAAAAACTCTTCTGAATCTATTGACATTCTAGTGTCTCCAACTCCAAACAAAAATCTGGAGTATAAATGGCAATATTATCATACTGGATACACTCCAGATGCTAAGAGAAACGAAAAGAAGCTTTTAGTTTCGCCTTCTACACAATACAAGATATACGAAATCCATCACTACCAGCAGCAACAACTTGAATTACAACGTGAACTATATTACGAAAAGAAAACTGCTGCACGAAGACTAAGTTTACTTGAACAAATTACGATTCGAGTCTACGGTAGATCAGCTATTTTAGAACCACGCCAACGTCCATTATCAACAACCCAAAAGGACTATCTACATGCTGGAGTCCATGGAAAAATACTCCTACTGCACCTAAGTATAGTCCTAATTCATGGGACAAAAACTACAATGCAAACGAGGGAGTTAAGCAAAAGACACCCGAAAAGGAATCAACCTCATCGGACTTAGATTAAGATGCCTTCTATAACATGTTTTTAATTATTTCATATGTTCAAATTAATAATTATTGCATTGACAAATAATGCAATTGATAAATGACTGTAATTCTTCTTGTTTCTATAATAAAGTTCTATGTTTTGTTAGGAGAACAACATTTTTTAAGATAAATCGAATGATTGGAAAGTGTTTCTTTCAAAATATATAAGACTAAACACACACACACATATATGTATATATGTATATGTTCATATATATATATATATATATATATATATATATATATATATATATATATATATATATATAGAGAGAGAGAGAGAGAGGTATAACTGAAAAAATGGAAAACCAGTTTAACAACCACCGGTCAACTGGTGGTTTTCGTACCAGTCGAAAGGTAGCGTATTCCAGGAGCAAAAACCTGCTACCCGAATTCCAGTTTTATAACCCCAGTACGTTGTATCACATTAATTTAAAACTATTTAGCCTCTCAAACAAAAACCCTAGTTTTCCATCAGCAACAAAAATCAAATTTTATCCCTCAATTAATCAAATCTATGGCTCCTCCAACTAAGAATTGTAATAACCCGGAAATCTGAGCCAATTTAAAATTTTTATTTTGGCAATTATAATGAATTTTGAATATTTAAAATGAATTATTTTAAATAATATCGACGAGAAAATTATTTTGAATAGATTAGAACGTATATATTCATTTGAATCGTCGTTAGAAAATAATTATTTATAATTATAAAAGGAATTGAAAATGGCGCGGTAGTTCGATAATTCGATTTCAAAATTCAAATGAATGTACAGGATTCAAAATAAATCGGATTTTAGTGAAACCAAAAATATTAGAATCTAAAGGAGAATATCTTTCCAACGAATCCGAAGAATCAAAATTTCAAAGCGGGAATCAAAAGATATGTCCAGTTGAATATTCAGAATAGTCGCTATGAAATTCTGGCCCATAAAAATGGAAATTTTGCAAACGACCTCGCATTTCGACGAAACCACTTTTGTTGGATCCGCGATGTCAAATTATTGCTAGGTTTCGAAATTCGTAATTTTCTGATTCAATATGTTAGCGTGGCAAAGGAAAACGCGTTTGACCAGTTTTAGTTGATTTTAATCGACTGGAAAATGACCATTTTTCAAACAGTCTCAGAATTCGACGAAATTAGTTGTGTTAGGACCGTATCGTCAATACGAAGCTAGAAATAATTTTTCTGGAATTTTTAGAATCAATATGTGGCCCTAGTAAATTGAAATGTACGTTTAAATTGAATGTATATTGATTTATACTTTAATTTAAAGCGAAACTGGTCAAAATGATAGAATTGGCTTACGAAACATATCCCATTGTGTTCTGAATGGGGGTAATTAGCTAGGACTGACAGTCGTTGGGTTTTATTTGGAGATCAAAGCTTTAAAGCGGTAACGATGAGATTAAATATTAATTTAATTATATTATATAACCCTAGGATAGAATTTCAATTGGTCAATCCCCTCACTCTCGTTTCTGCGTGGTCAACGCATGACCATCACCCCCCTTTTCAAGAACAGACGATCCAGGACTTCCCCCATTCATCCCCCTCGATCTCCCCACGGCTCATCCAACCTCAAAGATTTCAATTACAAAATCCAACCTCTCAACGAATCTAGTGGTGGTGATGGATTTTTGTTGATCGTATTGGTCGATTTAATGCCCAGAACGAACACCGTTCGAGCGAGTATGGGGGGAGTGGGACCCATCGCGTGGCCCATGGTGGCTGGTGTCGGAAGCTGCCTCGAAGGGCATCGCTGGGGAGGAGGTCGATCAGCACGGTGATCATGGTGGCGGAGGGTGCCAGCCTTAGGTGCTGATTAACGGTCGACGGTCTGACAAGGAGCAGCGTTCGATTCCTGATGTGAGCAATAGTTTTTCGCGCTACAGACAATTACAGAGAAATGTTTAACAATTTAATTACTTTCGGTTTTTATTTATTTTAACAGTTTTTTTTTATCAGTTTTTTTTAGGTATATAATTGCATAAATAAAATCATTGTTTAAAATATATATAGAGAAATTGTTTTAAAAAATATCGCGCATTTGTTTTGAAAACATATACCGCATTAGAAAAGAAAATTATACTTTGTTTAAAAAGAAAAATATACTTTGTTTTAAAAGAGAAACATACTTTGATTAAAAAGAAAATTATACTTTGTTTAAAAAGAAAAATATACTTTGTTTTAAAAGAGAAACAAACTTTGATTAAAAAGAAAATTATACTTTGTTTAGAAAGGAAGAATATACTTTGGTTAGAAAAGAAAAATATAAATAGACGAGACTTTTAACTATAAAAAGATATGATTTCTAATGGCGCAAAGATGAGATTGTTAATGGCGGAAAGTTTTGATTTTTTTTAAAAACAAGAAATGTTTGATTTTTATATACGAATTAGCAACTTAAAAATATGATTTTTATATATATGAAGTGGAAATAAAAATATGATTTTTATTTATATAGTAGTAGTATAAAAATGTGATTTTTAATAATCAACTGTGTGAAACAGATGACGATGGATCTGACTGAAATCAAATCGGAATCCAAACCGTTCAGAAATATAGAATGGCGGAGTGGAACCCCAAGGTGAGAACTTCTCACTTTTATTTCTATTTTTAGTTTAAAATATACACTAGGATGCAGACGGTGCTTAGTAGCACCCGACACCCGTCGTCCACAGACCATGGATGACTTGTTTGTTTGATTTTGATGTGTAGTTGATTGTGTGATGTGATGTGAAATAAAATAAAATATTTATATAGTTAAAAATATTTTATAGTCGAAAATATAATTTTTAACGTGAATGTGAATAAATTAATATAAACAAATCGAACGATTTGTTTATATACACACATTTGATTGATATTGATTGGGACGATAAATTTTACACATCGCCCAACTGCACAAATAAAATCTGTGTTTGATTGTTTGAAACCCCACACGGGTATTGGGATGATATATGACATACACTAATCCCAATAATTAGTTGTATGTCGATTGATTGATTGACAGGCTGTTATAAGCGTTAAATATTTATATTTGATGCTTATACAGTGTAGAATGCACTTTGGATGATGGTTGATTATTTGTCATTGTTGATATATACATGCGATGTATGGAAATCCATAGAAATAAAATCTATGGTAATTGATTGGGCCTCATTCCAGTTTTGAAAAAGAAATATTTAAATAGAAATATTTGAAAAAGAAATATTTGAATAGAAATATTTGAAAAAGAAATATTTGAAATAGAATATTTGAAAATAGAAATATATGAAGCAGTGTTGATTAGATTGACGCCATTTTTACGTGAACGATATTTATATCGATTTTATTCATTTTGCAATGAATATTTAAAGTGATTTCAAAATTCGAATTAAAATGAAATTGAATTGAATTGAATTCGAATTGAAATTGAATAGAAATGAATTCGAATTTAAATTCAAATAGAAATGAATTCGAATTGAAATTGAATTGAATTGAAAACGAACTGAAATTGAATTAAAAATCGATTTGAATTGAAATCAATTTGAAATGAATTTAAAACGAATTTATAAGGAAAAATTCAATTTTGATTTGAATCTGAAATGAAGTTGAAATCGTTTCGAAAACAAATTTAAAACGATTTATAAAATACGTTTTGAAAGGAAATCGATGAAATATATATAATATATATATATATATATCATATATATAATAGCCTGAATAGAACGCGCCGCACTGCGGCAGTTCGCGAATTTCGATCATTGACTTCGAATGGATATTGCGGGAGATCTGACTATCGGATTCTCCTGAATCCGGAACCGTTGGGTTCGTATCGAAAAGAGCTTTCCAATGAATATTAGAAATCTGAGATCTAACGGTTGGATTTGGAATTATGTTCAAATCAAATTTGGAAAAGGTCGCTGTAAGTGCAGTTCGATGGCCGTTGATGGAAATCGATTGTACGGGCCTTGATTAAATTATTGAAAATAGTAATAATTTGTGTAAAATCACAAGAAATGATTTGGGAAGGATTGGGATGAAAAACTCCATATTTGAAAAAATAAAAATAGTTTTTTTTATCGAAATGAACTAGTTTTGAACTAGAATTATAATTCTATTTATTTTTAAATAAATAAATTGAATTTGAAAGGGGTTTTAAGGGGAACCAGAATTTCCAATAATTGAATCGGAATGGATTTGAATCGAAATTGTCTTTGGAATATTTCGATGTTGGATTTCGTGATTATACAGATGTTGTTAGGGAAATTTGAAATATATATATATATATTTATTTATCGTTATTTCCAATATGATATTTGTTGGTCGTAGAATTTGATATTGAATATAAGCCGATATATTTTCTATTCAGAGCCTTGTATTTAATATCAAATGTGATTTGGGTTTATCGTGAATGGTGTCTTCATTAACACTGTTCTTAAGCCCAATTGAGAAAAAGATTAAATCTTTTTATTTAGATTTAATGAAGTGTACCAATTAAATAGTATTTAATTGGAATTGAATTGGTATTGATTTTTGGGTTTATCGTGAACAGTGTTTTAAATAACACTTGTTCTTTAACCCGATAATTAATGAAATGTGATTTTGGGTTGTCGTGAACGGTATCTTCAATAATACTGTTCTTAGATCCAAAGGAGTTAAGAAAATCAGAAACTAACTGGAGATTAGTTAAGTTGAATGGTTTTTGGGGTATTGATCTGATGTTGGTTTCGGCCTTCGGGGTTAATACCTAGGGAATTGCTCACTTGTTAATTTACGGTTAGGGACTGATTGAAATGTGATGTGATTTTGAGGTTTATCGTGAACCGTGTTTTTAAATGACACTGATTCTTTAACCCAGTCAAAGATTAAAACTAAATGGAGTTTTAATGAATCTTTAATTAGATTGAAAAGATCGAGAATGGAGTATCACCAGTTTTACTCCAGGCGGTAGTTAAATCTTTAATTGGATTTGAACATGAAATGGTAATTGAATTTACCGATAACACCGTGGTGTTAGATATGAAGTATTACCAGTTTTACTTCATGGATGAATATGTTGGGATTGGGAAATTAAAACAAATGATTACTTCGGTGTGGTTCGCTAAGCCCGACTAGTTTTGAATTGATATTCAAAAGAAGATTAAAGAATAAATTTAAAGAATTTATCTTTGATAAAATTGATGGGAAACTTTCCCTAAGAATGTGAAATTTAGAAACTAACTGTAGGTTAGTTAAGAAGAATGGTTTCCTGTGTATTGATCTGATGTTGGTTTCGGCTTTCAAGGTTAATATTTGGGGAATTGTTCTCTTACTAATTTACGGTTAGCGACTAATGAATTGGAATGAGGCGTATGTTGTGTTTGTGTAACACTTGTTTATTATATACGCGAGTTATTCGGAAAGACCGGGTTTATCCCATTCTGAATAACTGATTCGACGATGAGTCGAGGATGAAGACGGTGGTCGAAGACCTGAGGTTTTCACATTGTTTGGGTGATTACTGATGATCTTGATTGGGATGTACACCCAAAAGGAGGGAATCAGTTGGTGATCGTCCAGACGTACTTGGAGATCGATGGATATGCGGGGTACTAGGTGCCTACGGTTTCGTTCAGACCCAGAACGAACTTGTAAATGGACTGTGTGTCTGACATTGGATTTTAGTCTGTGTGATTGATTTCTATTAAATATATATCTGTTTGGCTGCGGAGAATTTATTCTCCTGCTTAACGCCTTTCTCTGAGACGTTCGAGCTCAGGGGTTATATATTGATGGATATCAAACACATGGAGTGAACTGCCTGTGTGGCATGCCTAAGTGGCAAATGATCAAGGCTTCTGTTGAAAAGAGGAGTCTTGTGGTTGATGATCAAAGCACGGCCTGTGTGGCATAGCTTTGTGTAGCGTTGATTCGCGAGCCTCACACCCCGGTTGTGAACCAGAAACGGGAGAGGACCTCAGGGAGGACATGCGTTTCTTTCTAGTTAGAAGTGGCGTCAGTGGTTTTACACGCCCTGACGAGTTTGGCTTATGTGGTTGTTACTGTTGCGAGGCGCCTCGGATTATCGGTGACTATGTGAAGCTGATGGAGTCATTCGTTGGATCATTTACGCCCCAAAGGGCGGGGAAACGCATTGTTCAGGCACTATAATCCACATCGGTGGACCGGCCCTGTCTCTCCAAGGGGTAGTTGCGGCTGTTCCGGAGGCTCGGGCTAGAGAGTCTTGAATCGGTAGAGGACTATCTTTTGCCTCGGTTCACAGATGGAAATCCAACTTCCAAATACGTGACATTTGCGGTTTTAATTGTAGAGCCTAGTATGGCGACATGATATATGGTACCCATGCCGTCTATGATTGATACTTATGATTTGAAATTGTTATGACGCTATACACTTATAATAGTATCAAATGATTTGTTTTAAAACGTACCAAGCATGTTTGGCTATTATAAGGGAAAACCCTATCCCCCGGCTTGCGTTGCATTGTGTGATAGGACCTGGGTCTTACAATAGCTTCATTTTTCCAAAAAGCATTGCGTTGTTTTGTTATATGCACTGGTATTCTTGGGAGGAAACCCGTTCCGTGTTATACGGCGTGGTCCCTTGATATATCTGATTTAAAGTAAAATTTTAAATAACTATTTTAGTTCTCACACCAGTCACATGACTGACCTGGAGTTTATTGTTTTAACCTAAACTCCGGGTGCCCTTATTTTGACACGGGCAGCTAGTAGTTTTGGTTTTGCAGATTTATATTCACAGGATCCTGGTTAACAGCTGGAACGATATCCAGAAAGCTTTGTATTCGTATATCTTCTTTAGTTGTGTTTTGTATTATTTTCCGCTGCTATGTGAATTATTGTAATCTCTGATATTTTCTGTGTAATATTTATTCATTTATACTCTGTTTATTCTTGTATTCTGATGGAATTGTTGTAATAAGCAATGAAAAGTTCTTCCGTCTCCGTTCTTCTGTGTGTTGTTCTCAATGCAATCCGGGCTTTCCTTACCGGGGAAGTTCGGGTCGTCTCATTTGGTATCAGAGCTTTGGTTTACAAAGCTCAGAGAACAAGACACATTAGAACCATACGAAATAATTCATCAGAGATTGGATTAGTAATATGCAATAAGAATGACTCATTAGAGATGAGATCAGTAGTATCCTAGAACGAGTGTGAAGAGTATATTTTTAAAATGAAAACAAGTTTGTTTTGAAAATTTTAAATCAATTATTCGTATTTGATTATTTATTTTATATTGAATTTGGGCAATCCAATATACAAAGATTTTGCACATACGTCTGATTCATGGGTATTCGAAGTTTTAATATACTGGATAGATATAAAATCACACTCTAGTCGCCCGAAGATGGTTCTGATGATCGCTATAGCGATCGCATCATCAGTATTCATGTTCGAGTTTCGAAAGTGGGATCCTATATATTTCCATTGACTGGTGTGAGAACCAAAACTAGATAGGGCCTATTGTTGTGATTTGGCATCAAAAATGTGATTTTTGACTATATATCTAAGTTATGAATTTGAAAAGATAATCAACAAATTGATTGATGGTTGTGTTGTTTGATTAATTAAATTTTGAACCAATTGGCCAAATTGAACCAAATAGTGAATTGTATTGGAAATTTGTCACATTTGCATACATATACATGTGTATCCATTGAACAGGTCATAGCAAGGAGGCTAGAGAAGAGGAATAAATTTGTTTGCCCGACAAATAGGTACATGTTTATTGTATTTCTTGGGTTTTGGATGATTTTATGAGCCGATTGGCTAGCCGCTTAGCTTTTTCCTTTTCTTTTGGATTGAAGAAGGCCATGGGAGGCTATATGAAATATCCCGAAGTCCCCGGTGCAGGGGAGGTTATGGCAAAAAAATTCGAAAATTTAGGGTGTTAGCCGAATTTTTGAAAAATTTGAAAAGTTCTTAGGAACTGAAAAGTTGAATAACTTAAGCCGTTATGAAAGGAATGAAAGTTGAGTTGATTTTTAAAACAACTTTCGGCTTCGTTCCTTTTCGGGGACGAAAAGTTTTAAGTGGGGGAGATTGTAATAACCCGGAAATCTAAGCCAATTTAAAAATTTTATTTTGGCAATTATAGTGAATTTTGAATATTTAAAATGAATTATTTTAAATAATATCGACGAGAAATTTATTTTGAATAGATTAGAAAGTATATATTCATTTGAATCGTCGTTAGAAAATAATTATTTATAATTATAAAAGGAATTGAAAATGGCGCGGTAGTTCGATAATTCGATTTCAAAATTCAAATGAATGTACAAGATTCAAAATAAATCGGATTTTAGTGAAACCAAAAATATTAGAATCTAAAGGAGAATATCTTTCCAACGAATCCGAAGAATCAAAATTTCATAGCGGGAATCAAAAGATATGTCCAGTTGAAAATTCAGAATAGTCGATATGAAATTCTGGCCCTTAAAAATGGAAATTTTGCAAACAACCTCGGATTTCGACGAAACCACTTTTGTTGGATCCGCGATGTCAAATTATTTCTAGGTTTCAAAATTCGTAATTTTCTGATTCAATATGTGAGCATGGCAAAGGAAAACGCGTTTGACCAGTTTTAGTTGATTTTAATCGACTGGAAAATGACCATTTTTCAAACAGTCTCAGAATTCGACGAAATTAGTTTTGTTAGGACCGTATCGTCAATACGAAGCTAGTAATAATTTTTCTACAATTTTTAGAATCAGTATGTGGTCCTAGTAAATTGAAATGTACGTTTAAATTGAATATATATATTGATTTATACTTTAATTTAAAGCGAAACTGATCAAAACGATAGAATTGGCTTACGAAACATATCTCATTGTGTTCAGAATGGGGGTAATTAGCTAGGACTGATAGTCGTTGGGTTTTATTTGGAGATCAAACCGTTAAAGCGGCAACGATGAAATTAAACATTAATTTAATTATATCATATAACCCTAAGACAAAATTTCAATTGGTCAAACCCCTCACTCTCGTTTCTGCGTGGTCAACGCATGACCATCACCCCCTTTTCAAGAACATACGATCCAGGACTTCCCCCATTCATCCCCCTCGATCTCCCCACGGCTCATCCATCCTCAAAGATTTCAATTACAAAATCCAACCGCTCAACGAATCTAATGGTGGTGATGGATTTTTGTTGATCGTATTGGTCGATTTAATGCCCAGAACGAACCCCGTTCGAGCGAGTATGGGGGTAGTGGGACCCATCGCGTGGCCCATGGTGGCTGGTGTCGGAAGATGCCTCGAAGGGCGTCGCTGGGGAGGAGGTCGATCAGCATCACGGTGATCATGGTGGCGGAGGGCGCAAGCCCTAGGTGCTGATTAACGGTCGACGGCTCTGACAAGGAGCAGCGTTCGATTCCTGATGTGAGCAATAGTTTTTTGCGCTACAGACAATTACAAAGAAAGGTTTAACAATTTAATTACTTTCGGTTTTTATTTATTTTACCAGTTTTTTTTATCAGTTTTTTTAGGTATATAATTGCATAAATAAAATCATTGTTTAAAATATATATAGAGAAATTGTTTTAAAATATATATCGCATTTGTTTTGAAAACATATACTGCATTAGAAAAGAAAATTATACTTTTTTTAAAAAGAAAAATATACTTTGTTTTAAAAGAGAAACATACTTTGATTTAAAAGAAAATTATACTTTGTTTAAAAAGAAAAATATACTTTGTTTTAAAAGAGAAACATACTTTGATTAAAAAGAAAAATATAAATAGAAGAGATTTTTAACTATAAAAAGATATGATTTCTAATGGCGCAGAGATGAGATTGTTAACGGCGGAAAGTTTTGATTTTTTTTAAAAATAAGAAATGTTTGATTTTTATATATGAATTAACAACTTAAAAATATGATTTTTATATATATGAAGTGGAAATAAAAATATGATTTTTATTTATATAGTAGCAGTATAAAAATGTGATTTTTAATAATCAACTGCGTGAAACAGATGACGATGGATCTGACTGAAATCAAATCGGAATCCAAACCGTTCAGAAATATAGAATGGCGGAGTGGAACCCCAAGGTGAGAACTTCTCACTTTTATTTCTATTTTTAGTTTAAAATATATACTAGGATGCAAACGGTGCTTAGTAGCACCCGACACCCGTCGTCCACAGACCATGGATGACTTGTTTGTTTGATTTTGATGTGTAGTTGATTGTGTGATGTGATGTGAAATGAAATAAAATATTTATATAGTTAAAAATATTTTATAGTTGAAAATATAATTTTTAACGTGAATGTGAATAAATTAATATAAACAAATCGAACGATTTGTTTATATACACACAATTGACTGATATTGATTGGGACGATAAATTTTACACATCGCCCAACTGCAAAAATAAAATCTTTGTTTGATTGTTTGAAACCCCACACGGGTATTGGGATGATGTATGACATACACTAATCCCAATAATTAGTTGTATGTCGATCGATTGATTGACAGGCTGTTATAAACATTAAATATTTATATTTGATGCTTATACAGTGTAGAGTGCACTTTGGATGATGGTTGATTATTTGTCATTGTTGATATATACATGCGATGTTTGGAAATCCATAGAAATAAAATCTATGGCAATTTATTGGGCCTCATTCCAGTTTTGAAAAAAAATATTTGAATAGAAATATTTGAAAAAGAAATATTTGAATAGAAATATTTGAAAAAGAAATATTTGAAATAGAATATTTGAAAATAGAAATATATGAAGCCATGTTGATTAGATTGACGCCATTTTTACGTGAACGATATTTATATCGATTTTATTCATTTTGCAATGAATATTGAAAGTGATTTCAAAATTCGAATAAAAATGAAATTGAATAGAATTGAATTCGAATTGAAATTGAATAGAAATGAATTTGAATTGAAATTCAAATAGAAATGAATTCGAATTGAAATTGAATTGAATTGAAAACGAACTGAAATTGAATTAAAAATCGATTTGAATTGAAAACAATTTGAAATGAATTTAAAACGAATTTATAAGGAAAAATTCAATTTTGATTTGAATCTGAAATGAAGTTGAAATCGTTTCGAAAACGAATTTAAAACGATTTATAAAATACGTTTTGAAAGGAAATCGAAGAAATATATATATAATATATATATCATATATATAATGGCCTGAATAGAACGCGCCGCGCTGCGGTAGTTCGCGAATTTCGACCATTGACTTCGAATGGATATTGCGGGAGATCCGACCGTCGAATTCTCCCGAAACCGGAACCATTGGGTTCGTACCGAAAAGAATTTTCCAATGAATATTAGAAATCTGAGATCTAACGGTTGGATTTGGAATTATGTCCAAATCAAATTTGGAAAAGGTCATTGTACGTGCAGTTCGATGGCCGTTGATGGAAATCGACTGTACGGGCCTTGATAAAATTATTAAAAATAGTAATAATTTGTGTAAAATCATAAGAAATGATTTGGAAATGATTGGGATGAAAAACTCCATATTTGAAAAGATAAAAATAGGTTTTTTTTAATCGAAATGAACTAGTTTTGAACTAGAATTATAATTCTATTCATTTTTAAATAAATAAATTTAATTTGAAAAGGGTTTTAAGGAGAACCAGAATTTCCAATTTGAATTGGAATGGATTTGAATCGAAATTGTCTTTGGAATATTTTGATGTTGGATTTCGTGATTATACAGATGTTGTTAGGGAAATTTGAAAGATATATATATATATATCTTTATTTCAAATACGATATTTGTTGGTCGTAGAATTTGATATTGAATATAAGCCGATATATTTTCTATTCAGAGCCTTGTATTTAATATCAAATGTGATTTGGGTTTGTCGTGAATGGTGTCTTCATTAACACTGTTCTTAAGCCCAATTGAGAAAAAGAGTAAATCTTTTTATTTAGATTTAATGAAGTGTGCCAATTAAATAGTATTTAATTGGAATTGAATTGGTATTGATTTTTGGGTTTATCGTGAACAGTGTTTTAAATAACACTTGTTCTTTAACCCAATAATTAATGAAATGTGATTTTGAGTTGTCGTGAACGGTATCTTGAATAATATTGTTCTTAGATCCAAAGGAGTTAAGAAAATCAGAAACTAACTGGAGATTAGTTAAGTTGAATGGTTTCTGGGGTATTGATCTGATGTTGGTTTCGGCCTTCGGGGTTAATACCTAAGGAATTGCTCACTTGTTAATTTACGGTTAGGGACTGATTGAAATGTGATGTGATTTTGGGGTTTATCGTGAACCATGTTTTTAAATGACACTGATTCTTTGACCCAGTCAAAGATTAAAACTAAATGGAGTTTTAATGAATCTTTAATTAGATTGAAAAGATCGAGAATGGAGTATCACCAGTTCTACTCCAGGCGGTAGTTAAATCTTTAATTGGATTTGAACGTGAAATGGTAATTGAATTTACCGATAACACCGTGGTGTTAGATATGAAGTATTACCAGTTTTACTTCATGGGATGAATAGGTTGGGATTGGGAAATTAAAACAAATGATTACTTCGGTGTGGTTCGCTAATCCTGACTAGTTTTGAATTGATATTCAAAAGAAGATTAAAGAATAAATTTAAAGAATTTATCTTTGATAAAATTAATGGGAACCTTTCCCTAAGAATGTGAAATTTAGAAACTAACTGTAGGTTAGTTAAGAAGAATGGTTTCCTGTGTATTGATCTGATGTTGGTTTCAGCCTTCGGGGTTAATATTTGGGGAATTGTTCTCTTACTAATTTACGGTTAGCGACTAATGAATTGGAATGAGGCGTATGTTGTGTTTGTGTAACACTTGTTTATTATATACGCGAGTTATTCAGAAAGACCGGGTTTATCCCATTCTGAATAACTGATTCGACGATGTGTCGAGGATGAAGACGGTGGTCGAAGACCGGAGGTTTTCACATCGTTTGGGTGATTACTGATGATCTTGATTGGGCTGTACACCCAAGAGGAGGGAATCCGTTGGTGATCGTCCAGACGTACTTGGAGATCGATGGATATGCGGGGTACAAGGTGCCTCCGGTTTCATTCAGACCCATAACGAACTTGTAAATGGACTGTGTGTCTGACATTGGATTTTAGTCTCTGTGATTGATTTCTATTAAATATATCTGTTTGGCGGCAGATAATTTATTATCTTGCTTAACGCCCTTCTCTGAGACGTACGAGCTCAGGGGTTATATATTGATGGATATCAAACGCATGGAGTGAACTGCCTGTGTGGAATGCCTAAGTGGAAAATGATAAAGGCTTCTGTTGAAATGCAGAGTCTTGTGGTTGATGATCAAAGCATGGCCTGTGTGGCATAGCTTTGTGTAACGTTGATTCGCGAGCCTCATACCTCGGTTGTGAACCAGAAACGGGAGAGGACCTCAGGGAGGACATGCGTTTCTTTTTAGTTAGAAGTGGCGTCAGTGGTTTTACACGCCCTGACGAGTTTGACTTATGTGGTTGTTACTGTTGCGAGGCGCCTCGGATATATTGGTGACTATGTGAAGCCGGTGGAGTCATTCGTTGGCTCATTTATGCCCCAAAGAGCGGGGAAACGCATTGTTCAGGCACTATAATCCACATCAGTGGACCGGCCCTGTCGCTCCAAGGTGCAGTTGCGGCTGTTCCGGAGGCTCGGGCTAGAGAATCTCGAATCGGTAGAGGACTATCTTTTGCCTCGGTTCACAGATGGAAATCCAACTTCCAAATACGTGACATTTCCGGTTTTGATTGTAGAGCCTAGTATGGCGACATGATATATGGTACCCATGTCGTCTATGATTGATACTTATGATTTGAAATTGTTTTGACACTATACACTTATAATAGTATCAAATGATTTGTTTTAAAACGTACCAAGCATGTTTGGCTATTATAAGGGAAAACTCTATCCCCCGGCTTGCGTTGCATTGTGTAATAGGACCTGGGTCTTATAATAGCTTCATTTTTTCAAAAACATTGCGCTGTTTTGTTATATGCACTGGTATTCTTGGGAGGAAACCCGTTCCGTGTTATACGGCGTGGTCCCTTGATGTATCTGATTTAAAGTAATGTTTTAAATAACTGTTTTAGTTCTCACACCAGTCACATGACTGACCTGGAGTTTATTGTTTTAACCTAAACTCTGGGTGCCCTTATTTTGACACGGGCAGCTAGTAGTTTTGGTTTTGCAGATTTATATTCACAGGATCCTGGATTACAGCTGGAACGATATCCGGAAAGCTTTGTATCTATATATCTCCTTCAGTTGTGTTTTGTATCATTTTCCACTGCTATGTAAATTATTGTAATCTCTGATATTTTCTGTGTACTATTTATTCATTTATACCCTGTTTATTCTTGTATTCTGATGGAATTGTTGTAATAAGCAATGAAAAGTTCTTCCGTCTGCGTTCTTCTGTGTGTTGTTCTCAATGCAATCCGGGCTTTCCTTACCAGGGAAGTTCAGGTCGTCTCAGAAATCACGAAGAGGCTCATCTTCTTCTCAAGAAAAACCTATAGATCCATATATGTCCAAATGGCTACATAATGATATTGCAAAAGATAGATGGAGAATGATGGAAAAACCAAAGTTCATCAAAGATGCCTTTGTTAAGTTTCCTGACTTTGAATCTTATGGATTGCAAGGATTAGCTCGAAGAGGGAGGTAAGAATCACTAATGGACTATGAGCTGAATAATATGGAGATAAATATGGTAATGATCAAATTGTTTCTAGCAAATTTAAATTTAGATCATCTCATTCCTTAAAATCCAGAAAACTGTGCATGGAGGTTTGTATGCGGCAAACCAATCTTTCTTACCCTAGATTTGTTTGAGAACATTTTGCAATCACCGACCGACAGAATTGCTTTAGATAACTAGAATTGTGACATAAGGATGAGAGATGAAGTAAGCCATCATTTCATTGACAATGATTTCGTCGGCTTAAGATGAAGGGCTTAAGACCTAGTGCTCGACTTTTACACCATGCCTTGACTCACACTATTTTACCATGAACGGGAATGTTTGATTTGGTGTATGCCGAGACATTTCGAGCCTTATATGCAGTCAATGATAATGTTCATATTGTTTGGATGCAAACAATTATGGACCAAATCTTGCTATTTACTTCCGCAACTCCAACTTACCTCTACTACGGTGAATATCTCATGTGGCTTTTCTCTTATGAAAATATTCCGGAACCGGCATCCGACAAAATTAACGTAAAAATATTACATGCCAAGAACTTAGAAATGATGAAAATTACCTCATCTGGTTCATAGTATAATGAGTTTATAGGATTGGAAGAATTGAGAAAATGGCCAATCTTCTTCCTCCGCTTCGCGTGCAAATCCAGAAGATGTTCGTCTTACAAATCCATCACAAACAATTCGTGAAGTAATGGACATAGTAGCACGAAATCAACTTTTGCTAGAAGCGCGATTTAAGTGAATGGAGAAGAATACATATAAAAAATTCGACAATTAAAGTTAAAACCTTTCTTGGAAATATGTGGAACCATATGGTTTGCACTAGCTTGTCTTCCACTCAAGCACAAGAAACCGGAAAGCATACCATGTCACAGTTTAATTGGATTACGTCCGAAAGCACAAGTTCGGACAACATATAATAATTATTATAATGATAAGTTATTTTTTTCTACTCAATGAAATTAAAAGACTTGTAGTAATTAGTCTCGTTTGCAATAACTTCTTTTTGCTTTTGGAACCTAAAGAGATCTGTACTAAATGATCTCATATGTATTAAGTACTTTATGCTCGCTGCTTGTACTTAAACTCTATCTATGCTTCATGAACTCTATGGATTATCTATCTGTACTTTCTACTATATTCAATCACTGCTTTATCATATTATATATTTTTTAATCGATGACAAAGGGGGAGACAGTATTATATATATACAACTAACATTTTGTTACAGAGAAGCAACAATGGTAAGTATATATTATATAAAATAAAATATTGTAGAGAAGCTTTATATTCAGGGGGAGACAAATATATACAAGCATACGTTTAAGGGGAGAAAATAAAAATTTCTTGAAGATTACAAGAGGTTGTCATCAATCAAATGAAAAGGCACAGTCACGTGACTTAGAGTAGGATCGACTTATATGGAATATGAGGAAGTGCATATGATAATCTAACTTATCTTATACAATAGTTACGCAAATAAATATTAAGTAATATAAGATATCATAGATAAGTAAATGAAGTAAATAAAAATGACACCAGGAATTTATATACTGATTCAGAGCATCATCATATGTTCAGTCCCAGTCTCCTTCTGGAATTCAACTATCAACACCCTCTCTTCACTCCGAGGAATGGGTTCACAACACGCCCGAGCAACCGTGTGAGAATTTCTCTACCTGAAGAAATGAATAGGACTTTCACCAAAACAATAAGTGTTTGACTTTGATTGTGTACTTGAATAACACGAAGTAACCAACAGTTTGAGTGCACCCTTCTTATAATCTTATCCTCAAGTATATGTGTTTTTGAAGATTTGAAGAAGTATATTGCTTATGAATCAAGAGATATAAAATATATCCAAAGATTCAAAAGCAATTTGATTGTTTGAATAAGCTTTTAGAATGCAGGAAAATATAGAGTTTAAGATCAGAAAACATAAGAAGATTTTGTGATTTGTAAATCAAGTTTGTGATGTATATATAATGATTGAATAGTAGTCAACTTTCATGAAGACTTTCAACGAAGAGAAGCAACCATTTCTATTAGAAATGAAAAGGAATCTCCTCATGAAAGATGGTGAATTTTCAGAAATATGGCTGTTATAGTTGGGTCAGTCAACTAGTATAAAAATCACCAGTCAATTGATAAAAAATATAAAATGCATATATATATATATTTGAATAATGATAGAAAATAGCTGTTACTGGGCATTTTCTCCTTTACCACTCTACTTGTAGAAAATGAACCAGTCGACTGGTTCAGGGGTAAGAACCCAGCGATGGTTATTTCATACCATTTTCATATATATATATATATATATATATATATATATATATATGTGTGTGTGTGTGTGTGTGTGTGTGTGTGTGTGTGTATGTGTGTGTGTTGTGCATTCAGTTATAATAAATGATTATAGATTTTAACAATAATCAAACACACACACACACACACACACACACACACACACATATATATATATATATATATATATATATATATATATATAACTAACTCTTCAATCGACCTTCATTTCTTTGTTGTCGTGAATCAAAAATCTCATGAATCAACATGTACTATACTATTTTTTATTACTAGTTATAATAAAGGTGTTTGTGGTCACCTTAAAAACCGATCGGCTTTAAAAAAAAAAATCAATAGTTGATGTGAACATTTTGTGTAAATATAAAGATGTTTTAAAGGGATAAAATAACTGATTGTCCGACCTGTTCATATTAGTGTATTATGTTTGATTTGATATTTAAAACTTGGTTTAGAGTATTTTGAAGTTAATTGTAGTGTATGCATTTGTGTTCCTAAATTTAAGCATAATTCGATTGTGTGTGTGTGTTAAAAATGGTGTAAATTTGTGTATTTTGGTTTGTAGCCTAACTTAAACAATTTGTAACACTTCAGAATATTGGGTTAATGGGTCTAAAACTCAATGCCTTAGATTTCTCTAGAAGGAGCCTAAAGGAAAAGGGTCTAAATATTCATACCCCATTGTTTACTCTTCACCCCCCGGTTAAAATTTTAGAATTTTATTATCAAATTTACCCTTTAACAGCTAATTGGATAACTTGTCTAATGTTGACATGCTGTACAATAATTAAAATATAATAAAATCAGTCATATACATATATAGATGTTCGAGGTTAAATTGTAAACAACTTTATAAAATTTAAAATCAGGATTGCATATGATCTTTAAAAAAGAAAAATCAAAGATAGAAAGTACAAATAATGATTAAAAAAATTAAAATAATGATTAAAAAAAAAATGTACAATCAACGATGTGTATCATTATGTATTTTGAGAGCTTGACTATAATAGTATACAAGGAATGTAAAGGCCTAAACAGTAAGTAGATAAATCATCGTAATCAATGATGTTGTTAAAATAAATCGATGCTTCGGTGGAGCTTTGATTACCCTAACCATAATTAGGGATGCACGTTGATTTATTTCAACTAGTAATGTTGCCTACAAGCGTAAACTAATTTACTTAAAATTTTATAGGGAGAAGGTAGTAGAAAAAATTACAAGTTTAAAACTAAAAAAAAACAAAAACAAATTAGTGAGACTGAAAATTGAGCAAGGGCATTTTTGGATTAAACGGGGTGTGAAGAGAAAATGATGGGGTTCATAATTTATTTTCTAATTAGTGGTGGTGAAAAGCATATAATGGGGTGTTAATAGACACACCCAAAGGAAAATACGTACTTTCATATTCTCCCTCTCAGAAAACCTTTTCCTCCTTCCTGAAGCTTCAGCTTGAGAAATTTATGGTCATCCTCCTCTATTTTCTCCTAAAACCACTTCCATCTATCTAAATTAAATTAAAAGAAGAGAAAATTTTCACTCTTTCAGGATGTGATGTAATCTCAGCCGATTTTGGGAAATCATCTCTAGAATTAATAGTTGCAAGTTGTCGTAAGTTTCTTATATGTTATGCATGTTACTTTCTTTCATTTTTATGGGTTTTAGGAGCATCTAACCACCACTTTGCAAGCACAACTCTGGGACATCACCACAAACTGAAGCAAGGTGAGTATACACTCATATTTTTCTAGTTTACAAGTTTTTGGTGATGAATTGTAGCTGTTTGTTAAATCTAAAATGAAATTTAGCATATCTTTCTCGTTTCTTATACGAATTCGATTATCTTGGATGTTCTGGAAAGCTTAAAACATGTTATACAAGTTTAAGGGTTTTGAGTTTTCTATGGTTTTGAAGATAATTTGTTATGATTTGCATTTTTATATTGTTGTCGTGAGAATAAAATCCGGTAGTAGCCTTTTGCTAAATCTGAAACGAATTTGTGCATAACTTTTTCGTTACTTACCAGAATTCGATTATCAAGGATGTTCTAGAAAGCTCAAAAAAATGTTCTACAAGTTTCATGTTTTAAGTTTTCGATAATTTTTTAATTATGCTTATCCAATTTTGCATTTTTTTTATTGTTGTCCTGAGGGAATAAATCGACAGTAGCAATTTGTTAAATCTAAAAGGAAATTATGCATAACTTTTTGGTTTCTTATTCGAATTTGATTATATTAGATGTTCTTGAAAGTTTAAAACATATTCTACAAGTTTTATATTTTGAGTTTTCTATGATTTTTAAGATAATTTATTCTAATTTGCATTTTTATATGGTCGTCTTGAGAATTAAAATCCGACAGTAGCTCTTTGTTAAATCTAAAATAAAATTATGCATAACTTCTTTTTTTGTCGAAATTTGATTATTTTGGATGTTCTGGAAAGCTCAAAACAAGTTCTTCAAGTTTCATGTTTTGAGTTTTCCATGATTTTAATGATAACATGTTCAAGTTTGCACCCCGAGAGTAAAAATCGATATTTGCTATTTATTGATGATTGAAGATAGAGTTATTTGGCTTCATTCAAGTCTAGAAGGAACTTCTATGGATGAATACTAGCA